>OY728167.1:385826412-390735338 GCA_963277665.1 Viscum album | reverse complement strand
GGGCAGGGGCGCCGGGCAGCGCGCCGATGGGGTGCTGGCAGAGCCGGACAATGCGCGGGGCACGCGGGCAGCGCACCAGGGCGCGAGAAGCGCGCCGGGGTGCCTCGGGGGGTGGTGTGTTTGCAGATTCCACGGGTAGCGCGACCCTTGTTCACCGTCTCGTCGACGTCTCCTCCTTTTGCCAAGCTGTTGTCATCGACTAGAACAACAAAGGGAGGTTTGGACGTGTTCATGCGGCCCGATCCTCCTCATTACGATGATTGAAATTGGCGATTCTCATACCATATATTTGTTCGATGAAGAATGTGGTTTATATTCAAAGATAAAAGAATAACACAAAAACTCCCTATCTCGAGTTTGGTGATCGACGACGGAGTCGAGGAAGGCGGGTGTCGTTCCGCCAAAGTCGGAGGAAGAAGAGCTCGAAGAAGACGATTCGAGATGACATCGTCGATGTTTTTCGTGGGCGGTCGTGCTTCCCTTTCTTTCCACGGTTAAAGAAGGATGAAGATGGAGTTCGTTGTTCTTCATTCTTCGTGGGAGACGATTCTTCGTTGGAGGAATAATTCTCCAATGTTTGGGCGTCGCGTCTCTTTGCCAGCATTTCGCAGCTCGAAGAAGCCATCCCAAAACCTTCCCCCAAGCTTCCTTATATAGGAGAGGGAGGGTTTGTCTAAAATTACGTTGGCATGTAATTCAAATTTGGTGAATTAAAAGAGTGGGCCCCACCTAATTAAATTCATGAGAGGTGTTACATTTAATTATGTGGATTGGTAAGAGGCCTCTCCCTTGTAAAGTGGGAGAGGTGGGAGTGTTTTATCCTCCCCCATTATTAGGGGTCAGGTGGTCCCCACCCCTATCATTTAATAGAGAGGTTATGGTTCTCGGGTGGTCCACACATCGTAACCTCTCACGGAGGTTATGTGAGGGTGGGCCCCACCACCATAACCTCCCCTGGGAGGTTCAGGTGTGGTGGCCCCTCACCTCCAACCTCCCCTTGGAGGTTTTAACCACCCAAATAAAATAAAGTTAAAACTTTATTTTATTCAACTTAATTAAAAACCCTGAAAAAATAACTTCCAAACTCAACAGAATGCAACTGCAGTGAAGGTATCATTAGAGAAATTACCAACGCTGCGAGTTCAACGGTACCCTTATATTTCCATTCCGAGCACCGGTTCAAAAGTTATAAAAAATCTCGTTCGCATGTTTACTGAACGTACTCGAAAAAAAGTTCAAAAAATTATTATCAGTCACCTCGACCCACTGTGGTCGAGGTTAGGCTCTTCCTAGGTGAAACACGCCCCAACGAACCAACGGTACTCTCGGATTTTAATCCAAGTTACCATTTAGATGTTATGAATTTTACAATAAAATAATTGTCACTTAATTATTTTATTTACGGCTAAAAACTAACTTTCTCTAGTGGACCGTGCTGACTAAAGTTAGTATCTTATTAAAGAAAGAATACCCTCATGAGTTTAGAGGTGGTTCTCGGATTTTTAATCGAGTTACCATTTGTGAGTTATAAGCATTTGAAAAATAAAATAATTTATTTAATTATTTTATTTACGATAATTCTAATTTTGGGTTTTCTTATAGGAGGCACGTGCCGACTAAACATATGTCACACCTAAGGTAAACCCGCCATCCTGAGCGCACGGTGCTCTCAGATTTCTGATCTGAGTAACCATTCAGGAGTTATTCCACTTTTTCTAGAAAACTGCTTACTCGTGTTAATTTAAGCATAAAAAAACTTCAAAAATTGATTTCAGGAAAACCGGGCCTTGGAATCATGCGCCATCAGTTTTTGCAGACTTGTAAAATTCCCATGTATATCAAGAGAAAAAAAAAAGTTTCCACGGAAATTCTGGGTCTTTAACAGATTTGGCCTAAACCAGAGTTTTGTGTGGTCTGTGCATGGTATACCGAAAACTTTGATTTGTTCTATTTTGTTCTACACATCAAGTGTCATGATTGTGTGATCACTTTTATTTGAATATTCATAGCCACTCCTTCTATGTAGAGTTCATGAACCATATGAACTAATGGGTGCTGGTGAGATGTATCCCCACTCGAATATGGTAAAGGGTTTGTTTATTCATATGGTCTTGAGGTGGGTAATGGATATAAGGATGGTCCATGTGAAGGGATTGGGGACAGTTGGGGGTAGTGGGGTAGGCGGTTTTCCATTTTTTTAGTGGGGTGATATGGTAGTTT
Organism: Viscum album; assembly: GCA_963277665.1. NCBI lineage: Eukaryota > Viridiplantae > Streptophyta > Magnoliopsida > Santalales > Viscaceae > Viscum > Viscum album. Next base: position 390,733,118 of record OY728167.1, on the reverse strand, counting down.
TTATGGACTTTAGTTTAGTTGAAAATTGGATCTGGATTTTTTATTGATAGTTTTGTTCAAGGAATAATGGGAAGGGTAGTTATATTGAAGATGAATTGGCTTTTGGTTGGGTGATGGATTGGAATTGTGATATTGGTTGCATTGGGTATAGTTAATTCTCAAGGTACTGTATGGGTATTGACCTCCCATGAACACCCCACCCCACCCCCTTGGACACCCACCCATTGGACCGCCCCCACCCCCTGCACACCCCAACCCCCCTTGGACATCCCCCACCCCCTGGACACCCCTTCCCCTTGGACAACTCCCCACTCCCTGAACACCCCACCCCCCTGGACACCCCTCACCCCCATGGACATCCACCCCTCCCCCACCCCCTAGAGACCCCCACCCCCTGGAAATCCCCTCTAGACACCCCCACCCCCTTGGACAACCCCCCTACCCCCTGGACACCCCCACCACCTGGACACCCCACCCCATGGACACCCCCACCCCCTGTACACCCCTACCCCATGGACACCCCCACCCCCTGGACACCCCCACCCCTTGGACAGCCCCCACCCCCTTGGACAACCCCCCTGGACACCACCCCACCTCCTCGACACCACCCCACCTTCTAAGTGATTAACCCAATTTTTAAATTGGAATTAACCATGTAGGTGATTTCCCCTTTCCCCAATGACATTTCCAAGTGACCCATATATCCTTATAAAATGAATTTTTCATGTTTTGATAAATTGAATGGGGTTGTTTTAAATGAAATGTATAATGCATGATGGTTTTCCTTTATTAATTAATAAAATTGTTTTAAATAAAATTACCTTAGGGGCCGCGGGGGGGGGGGGGGGGCTGTCCAGGTGGGGGGTTATCTATGGGTTGGGGTAGGGCTGCAGGGGTGTGGGGGAGGGTGTGGTATGTCCAAGGAGGGGTGTGGTCTGTCCAGGGGGGTCCGGGTGGTTGTCCAGGTGGGGAGGGGTGGGCTATCCAGGGGGGGGCTTTTCAAGGGGTGGGGGTGGGCTATCTAGGTGGGGGAGGGGTGTGGGCTATCTAAGGAGGGGGTGGGCTGTCCAGGTGGGGGTGGGGGCTATAAGGGGGTTTCAAGGGTGTGGGGGAGGGGGTGTGGATGTCCAAGGAGGGGGTGGGTTGTCCAGGGGGTGGGAAGTGGGTTGTCCAGGTGGGGAAGGGGGATGTGTATGTACATGGGTGGGCTTTATAAGAGGGGTGGGGGTGGTCTGTCCAAGTGGGGGAGGGGTGTGGGTTGTCTAGGGGGGGGGGGGCTGTCTAGATAGGGGTGGGTTGTCTAGGTGGGGAGAGGGGGGCTATACAGGTGGGGGGGGGGGGCTGTCCAGGGGGGAGGGGGGTTGTCCATGGGGGAGGGGCTACAGGGGGTAGGGGGCTGCATGGCTGTGGGGGGTAGTGGTCTGTCCACTCCGATACTCTACAAAAAAATAGGAATCACATGTAACCAATGTATAATTACTTTAAAATGTTAAGACTTTTCTTGTAGTTCCATACTAACTCCCACTCTCACCCTTCCAAGAAGAAGTGATATCTGCAATGAAATATCACTTAGGTTCTTATCCACTATCCATATTGATCTCATACAAATTTACCTTCATACAACTCCATATCACCTAATGATATAACAAGGATAATACTCCAATGAGTATTTTCCCATCTAAACATTGATCATATTCCTAAATAACATACATAAGATCATATTTGACACAGACAAACTTTTGTAACCATATAAAATACTATATTTACACCCTGTATCGCAACCTGGAATTAGCTCTTAGCTAGCCTCTCAAGGAATCAATATGCCACATACCTATCTCAAAATTTGGAGGTGTGTTTACAATTAGGTGTGTTTATTTTAGAATTCATGTATGATATTTAGAGTGGAAGATAAAATTTTATCCACGTATGATATTTGAAGGTATGTTTACAATTAGGTGTGTTGTGATTTATATGTATGATATTCATGATTTACACCAATAGTCTTTTGGGTCATCTATAATAGGCTTTAAGTCATGATACAACTAGATAGGGATTGGATTCTACGACCCTAATTTGGGGAAGGATACCCCCACCCCCTTGGACATCCCCCCTCCCCACCCCCTTGGACAGCCCCCTGGAAATCACCCCACCCCCTGGACACCCCCACCCCCTGGACACCCCCTCCCCCTGGACACCCCCACCCCCGCTGGACATCCCCCCACCCCCTGGATTGCCCCCCTAGACACCACCCACCCCTGGCCACCCCCACCCCCCTTGGACAACCCTCACCCCCTGGACACCCCCACCCCCTGGACAGGCCCCACCCCCTTGGACAACCCCACCCCATGGACAGCCCCAACCCTTGGACACCCCCACTATACGACCCGAAATTTTTAATAACATTTTTTTCCTAAATTTGTGTGTTATTTTATTTTATTACTCAACAAAACCATTCCTTCAATAAATGAAGTGATTATAATTAAAATGATACCATTGGGTTTCGACTATTATATGATCGTTGGTCAATATGACCATTGAAAAATAAACTATTAATGTTATGATTATTGTTTATAAATACAAGTGATCTTGATTTATTAATACAAAAAGAGTATTTGATGGCCTCATCCATTAGACTCGGGCCATAAAAATCCCATTTGTCGGAGAGGAAGGAGGTTGCAACACTGGGCTTTTCTCTGGACCAAGCCCAAGCCGAACTCCAACATGTGAAGCTTGAACAGAATCTCCTACGGGAGAAGTTCAACCTGATAGAAATCACCACTTGGGAAATGTTGTCTGATCAACCCCAATATTCTATCACCATAGCACATCTTACACTTAGGTCCTATGAAAGTGTTATAAGGGGCTATGTAATGAGACCTTAGTTATTTTGTGTAATCCTTTTGTATAAATTAAATTTTTATATCTTATTATGTTAAATTTGTGAATTTCAAATGTCTGGATAAATGTAGGATGAATTTATAAAAGTTCCATATTATTTATGAATTTTGGAAAAAGGGTATTTTAAAATATATTTTGTATACTTTAAATAATTAATAATGTAAAATTATTTTCAAAAAATGGTCTTCGGCTGTTGTGACCAGTATGAAACATAGAGTCTAATAAGATCAAATTAATTTTTAGTGAATAGTAAAGTATGAATAGTAATATTACCCTTATGAATAGTAATGTGACCAATGGAATAGTAACCTCACTTAATAAAGTATAAATATAATTTAGGCATCTTTAATGGTGAAGTGATATAACAACATATGTAAATAACTATTTTAGAAATTATTAGTTAAGCATTACTATTTTTTTCAGGTAAATAGTGTTTTTACTTAAAAATTAAATATATCATAATTAAAAAATTAATTTCATTAAATGGAGTTCATTTTTTAATTCATATCATCAATATTAGGTTACGGTGAATTTATGAGATTTTTATAAAATTTTTTGTTTTTCATTGAATAATAAAAATACAATTTTGAGTTTCGGTGTGATTAATGACATCATTAATTATGTAATAATGATGTAATAATTCTGGTAGACTTTTGAATAGTAATATATGTTATTAGTGTCCCAAGTGGCCAATACCATGGGAAAATACAATGGGAAATCCCATGGTTTTTCAAATACCACCGATGAGGTATCCCTTGGAAATTAATTAAATATTCCCTCACTTTTTATATAAATACCAACCATTACTTAATTAATTTCATTACAAATTAATCATAAAAGAAGATATGGTCTTTTTACCTCCAAAGGATTCCTTCCAAGGTTCCCTCAAGCCCCTGAAGGTCCCAACATTCAATCTTTCGAAGTTACTCTTCGAGGTAAGGGAACCTTTCACCCTCCTCTTTTTAGTCATGACTTCCTTTATGTTATGTCTTCTAGTTTCCATTTTATTCCATGGGGGTATGTTCTTATATATCATTTTTGTTTTCAATTTTATGTATAAATGACGAGATACCCTTTCTTCTCTCATCAACTGATTTTCTGGATTTTTAAGTGACGTCATTAGGTTGTCGAATTTTCATAAAAGAAAATCGCATCTTCTCTTTTCTTCAAGTTTCCTTTTCATGTGATATGTCATTAAAATATACATACCATGTTCATATTTATATTTTATTATTTCCCTATACTGTAATGTGATTTATTTATTAGTTTTTTATCCTTGTACCCTCTCTTTAATTTTTTCTAAAAACATGTTATGTAGCCGTTATGCTGCATAATTTTCGTCTCAAAATCTCTCTCTTTTTCTCAAGAAATTATATTGTTTCATTTATGTGAATACCCAAATCTATTTTAATTTATAGGGTATTAATTGAGGCATAAAATTGATCTATTTTATTCTAGAATTTCAATACATATAACCCCTCACTTCATTTCCATGAGTTATAAATGACATAATGATCTTATTTTAAGCACTTTTAAAAAGTCACGATTTTGAAGTGAAACCCATTTCTTTTAATCTCTTTGGGTTATTTATGAAATGTATGATTATGATATATGTTAATCACATGAAAATAAATAAATATTAAGGGTGTTCCACGATAGCTCTCCAATGAATTGGGTATAGAATTTAATCTCTAGAGATGAAAAGTTTCACGATACCTTGGTAAATAACCTTGGTAATTTTTATGACACCTTGGGGATGAACCTTTGTGATATGTTCATGAATGTATAAATTAAATGTTGTAGCCACATATTCAAGTTATGGTTAAAGTTATTTTCATTATTATATTCCTCTACTTACATTTCTCATGTCTTTATGTTTTTATTGATATCACAAGTAAGCTGATTCCCTTTCTTTCCTTACTGGACATTCTACTCACCCTTTCCTTTGATGTATGTCTCCAGGTTATGAGATGCAGTAGTTGTACATAGGATGAAATTTTCCAGATTATTTTCATGGGGATTTAAAAGTGTGTTTATGTTTTCATGTATTTTGTTCTTTATTTCCAAGACACTAGACTTTAAAGGTCGTATGTTTGTAAAATGTAATGAAAAGTTATGTATTTAAAAAGGTTGGATGCGATACCCACCCCCTTGTACAGCCCCCCTGGACACCACCCCACCCCCTAGACACCCCCACCCCCTAGAAACCCCACCCCCTGGATAGCCCCCACCCCCAGGACAACCCCCACCCCCTTGGGAAGTGTATGTGATCACTCAAATAATCTACTAAAATATAAAATTTCTTTGATCTAAAATTTACTCAACTCCTGAATAATTCTCCTCCACAAGTGTAAATGATCTTTTACACTCATTTATAGTTCTTTAAAGATATATTTTTTTATAAATATAGTATTTTTTTCTTTTATATTATGATTATCATATAGAGTAGTGTGTCCGATATAGTTTCATATACAGTGAAAAATTATCATTTAATTAAATATATTTTTGATGAAACTTCAATATTATTTAATTGATTTTGACTAAATGACTTATAAATTTTTTTATGGAATGGATAGAAGTAGGATGTATTAAACTGATTAGATCTCAAGATATTTTCAAAACAATTTGGTGAGATTTTTAGATTTTAAATTTCACAGTGCTTCCGATAGTGGTCACATACACTTCCCATGTTACAATTGTGTTGGAAGACCTTGGTTGAGCAGTGAAGAATTCATCTACCAAATAACCAAATATGGTTTTCAAGAAAAATACTATGTGTGGTATCACAATGGGGAGAAAATGAAATCTCAAATTGTTGATGATCCAAATGAGAGGAATGTATTAGAGAATTTATTATATGATCAGTTTCCATTTATTCGTCACCATGGAAAAGAAAGGATTCAGACCCAAGAAGACTTCGATATGATCACACATGATGAATCTAATGAAAATAATGATGTTTTCGGGGTGAAAAAAAATGAATGATACTGCCACGACTCCAGTATATCAACAATGCAGTAAAATGAAAAAACTAGAATTTTTAACCCAATTGATTCATGGGAAAACTATGTATGGGATATCTAATACTACCATAAATTACATTATTACCTTCTTGAAGGACATACTTAGAGATGATGTAGATATTACCTCAAACCACTATATGGCATGGAATTTAGTTGAGGAAATTGGATTTTCAAGAAAAAAAATTTATTCTTGCCTGAAAGATTGTAGTTTATTCTGGGAGGAAACTATTGAAAAATGATTTTATAAAATTTGGTACATCCTACTAGAAGCCAAAAGATGATGGAACACCATCTCGTGTGCCACAGAAAGTAATGTGGCACTTTCCATTGATCCTCAAACCCTGGAATCTTTTTATTTCTAATGAAATATCAATAAAAATGTGATAGAATGATGCCAAGATAAAGAAAACTAATGATGAGTTGGTTCACCATGCAGATGGATTTTCATGGCAGAGATTTGATGCTCGATATCCTGATTTTGTAGCTGAAATGCGTAATGTGAGGTTGGGTCTTTCATGTGATGGTTTTAATCCATTTGGGAATATTCTTACTTCGCATAGCACATTGCATGTTTTTATACACATTTATAACCTTCCCCTATGTTAGTGTATGAAAAAACCTTTCACTTTCATGAGTATACTCATATTTGGCCCTTCTGATCCTGGAAATGATATAGACGTATACATGCAACCCTTTATAAAAGAGTTGAAACTTCTTTTTCGTGTGGGTGTGCACACATACGATGTAGGTTCGAAAGAAATATTTCAGATGTGTGATGTTTTTATGTGGATGATCAATGATTTTCCTTCTTAGGAAATGATGTCTAGATGGAGAACGAAGAGAAAAATATCATGTCATGTTTGTATGAATAATACATGATACAAAATACTAAAACATCGTTATAGTTTCAGTTTTATGGGACATCAACGATTCTTTCCAATGAACCATCCATATAGAAATAATCGTCGAAGATTTGATAATACCATGGAGACCAATGATCCACCTCAGTGTATGTTTGGAACTGATGTGCTTAATGAATTGAAATATTTTAGTTTTTCATTTGGGAAGGGTCAAATGAAATCTGGAAAGAAAAATAATGTTTCCACTGAAACCTATTACAATTGGAAGAAGAGAATTATCTTCTTTGATTTTCCTTATTGGTAAACCAATTTTTTACATCATTACTTATACGTAATTCACATTGAAAAAAATATATGTGAAATGTTTCTTTAGATTCTTCTAAATGTTAATGGAAAGACAAAAGATGATTTACAATCTCGGCATGACTTGGTGTACGGGGGTATCAGACCAGAATTATATCCTGTGCATATGAGTGAAAATAAATGGAAAGTTTCATTTGCTTATTATGTGATGACACCTACAGAAAAAAAAATTCAAGAAGTACTAGAGACTATTAAAGTTCATTATGGCTATTCAACCAAAATATATAAATGGGTCAAAAGAAGAGAGTTGAAGCTAAAATCTTTGAATACTCTTGATTACCACATACTTCTGCATGAGTTGATTCCAATAGAAATCCATCATCTTTTGTCCAATAATGTAAGGGTGGCTGTTATTTGGTTGTTACATTTTTTTAGAGATCTTTGTGGTAAGAAGTTTTCCAAGTCTTTCTTGCAAAAAATGTTGGCTGATGCCCCATTAATTTTGTGTGACTTAGAGAAAATATTTCCTCCATCATTTTTCTCATGCATGATGCATCTGACTATCCATATTACAAATGAAATACTTCTAAGATGACCTATTTTTTTCATTGGATGTATCCAACTAAAAGAAATATGTACAAATTAAAGTCTTATGTCTGAAACAGGAATCATCCCGAAGGTTCTATCATGAACGGTTACTTGGATCAAGAATGTATGGATTTCTGCTCTATATATTTGTCAGATCTTACTAAAAAAATGAATAGATCAATGTGAAATGAAGAAGAATAGAATGAACAAATTAAAACCAGTTTTCCATCACTTCCTCAAATAGGTGGAATTCATGGATCATATAAATTGACGACATTAAGCCTTGAAGAGTGGGAGATGGCACATCACATAGTTTTGTTCAGATGTGATTTATTCGATGACTACATCAGGTAAGTAAATTGAATATATTTATATTATATATATATATATATATCTGTTAAACTATTCCTATTTTTATATATAGGTAACATAAAGAAATGATAAATAGAAATCATTGTTCATTGTCATTGAGAATGAGGGAGACATTACATAGAAAAGAATTTTCTGCTCGGTTAAAATTAAAGGTCAAAATATTACTGTTTAAATAATTAAATCAATATTTAATTAACTTTAATATTCATTTATATTTCAATTATTGAGTTTTCCTTCTAACTCTGTCACTAAGGAAATAAGATCTTTGGATTTTGGCCCTAATACTGTGGTTCGTGACTGTAAATCAATTGTTATCAATGAGTACAGATTTATTCTCACTGAACGAGAAAAGAACATGAGAAAACAACATGATTGTGTTATGGTTACTTCCGAAATAGGCTATTATGCCAGTGCATCAGATAGTAGACCACGATTTGAAAATGTTGGTTATTATGGAGTCGTTGAAAAAATAATAATATTGGATTATTATTCTCATTGATGAGTCATGATAATGAAATTCTAGTGGTTTGATTCGATGATTAGGCATGACACATTTATTGATGATTATGGATTTCAAGTAAATGATACGACTCACACTCTTACTACCGATGAACCATATGTATTGACATCAATGGAGAAACAAGTTTTTTATGTCAGAGACCATCTTCGACCTGAATTTGGTGTCATTATTAAAGAAATTCCAAGAAATATTTTTGATGATGGTGATGATGGAATTGACACCATTGCTATTGCCATTGGAAACAATCCATTTATTACTTTTTATAACTCAAATAGCTCAATTGTCAGAGTTGATTGTGAACCTGAAGTTGTGGTGGGAAATATATAAAATCATCCATCCATGTTCTCAATTATTTTGGTTTTGCTTGACTTGGGTTGTTAAGGTTGGAACTATTCAAATTGATTTAATATTTATTACAAATATGTTGTATCCGAATTGACCATTATGTGTATTTTTAATGTTTATTGGTTGTAATTTTATTTGAATTTCATTTTTCTAATTTGGAATTGAACTGTATTCAAACCTAAAAAACCATAATTTCTAACTTGGTGAACATTTAAATGCTTTATTGACCATGTATAAAATTAGTATAACTCTAAGAACTACATTTAACATTTCACTAGATAATGAAAATGATGGTTTGTCTTCTTCTACAAAACATGTATAGAAACCTACATCATATACCTGGGCTAAAGAAATTAAATTTTCCTTAATTTTGCAAGTGATTTACCCCTTATGAATCTGGTAGATATCTTATCCTTGTTCATATTTTCATATCATCATTTAAAACTATATTAAGGGTTTAATCATTCATAATATATACCTTGATGAATTTTCAAGAGGCATAATTCAGTATGCTCTCTCTCTCTCTCTTGGTTGTTGAGTGAAATAAATCCATAGAATCAACATTCCATGATTTTAATAGACTGATGACACTTATTAAATAACCATCCTACTAAAAATTAAATTTATTTATTATATATTTTATGATTTATTGAATTCATTATATATCTATTCAAGCTCACCTAAAACAATGGATAGTTAAATTATCCACAAACCCCCCTATTCCCTCTCATTTATTTTATTTTTTGGGTTACACATTAGTTATCCTTTTCTAATTAATTCCATATTTGTTTTCAAATGCAGGAAATGAAACCAATTGAAGAGAGGTGACAGAAAATGATGATGGACAATAATCATTGCATGGATGAGATGGGTGTTCCACCACTAGTTCCTGTAGTGGGTATTTAATTTAAAATATATATATTTAAATAATATATAATGTCATGTGATTAATTTTGTTTTAAATTTTTTTGCATGATCCACCTCTTAGGCGAAAATTATTTGATTAGTAGCCTAGTAGTGGTCCTAGTACTCAGGGTGTTCATACGAGGGGGGGGGGGTGGTATGAAATCTAGGCGATCTGGTTAGCGTACCTAATTAGACTCTTCCCCTCCCAATGGCATATCATCTATCCCACATTCTGATCCTAGTGTGTAATTAGGGACACATAGGATATTTAGGCCTCCTATGTTTTCACCACCCTTTACATCTGAGTCTCCTCAATCATCTTTACCATATTTGATGATGATTCCCACTCCCCATCCAGCATTCGTCCAACCATCTATGCCATCATCTTTTACTTATAATTCCTTCTCTCCAATATTCTATATTCCATTTTCTTTGACTCCTGTTCAGCCAGAGTCTGTCCCTGTAGAGCATACATTGGGACCCATTCCACCTGTACAGGGTGTTCCTTCAGTTTCTGTGGATCTAGCGGCGCCCATTGATCAGACTACCGCAGGTATATTTATAGAACCCTAAAAAAATTTATACCATTATTTATTTTCATTATAACATGTATTGATAAAATATTTGTTTTTTATTTAATAATAGATACATCTACTAATAGGAGGTAGGGTCAGGGTCGTACACACATGCATGTGGTGTGGAACTGCCGCATGCAGTTGATGGTGGCCTAGAATGAAGACAGTCAAATGATTGAAAAAATAGGGCAGCAATGTCAGAGTTTATTAGCGACGCCTGCCAAATACTTCGACATCATTCCTATTAGCCTGATCTCATGGAGGCAGTTGCCAAATGAAGTCAAGTATAATGCTTGGACAGAGATATGGGTAAAAAATATATTTTATTTAATGAAATATATTATTTTTTGTATTTATATGAATCAATATTTTGGTGTCATCTTCAGTTTAATTTCCCCGATGGTGAGGATGCACAACCAACATGTCTAAAGGATTTAGGTGAGCTTTGGAGAGCCTATAAGCACGAGTTGTATATTAGATGGTGTGCTAGAGTTGGCATAGAGTTATAGGCGGTCCATGTCAAGGATGATTGTCCGATAAAACAGTATTGGCGGATGATTACTCATTGGATGACTATCCACTTTAAGGTATTAATCACAATTGAGGTATTTAAATGAAAATTTTCATGTTTTTCATTAATATAATATTTTGTATTATTGAATTTTATTTAGTAATAATCTGGAAGAAATAAAAAAATATTAATGCTAAAAAATACCTCCACGCATTGGTATGTACTACGATGCCAGATCATGAGAGGAAGAAGGTATGACAATTGTTTATAATTTTTCTTTATGACTTGCACTTTCTATTATTTCCTCCATAATTTATTTGATTGATAAAGTTGTTATATAATTGTAGTTATGGAATTAATTATTGGTAAAATATTTTTAATTATGGTTTCCTACATTCAATGTCATTTTATAGAAAAACATTGAATATTGAATGATGTGTGCCTCGAGAAAAACTGTTTTTCTTGAGTCGAAGGAAGAAAGATGGAAGTGTGGTTAATGAACCGACTCAGCAGCATATTGTAAGTTTTAATTTGGATATTTCAAATTTTAATATCTATTTTGTGACTTAATAATCTATTAATATTTGTAACAGGATACTTTAGAGGCCCTTGATGCTCAGGAACCTAATAATTTTGGGTCAAATGATCTCTTACATTTGGTGTTGGGAGATGAGCACCTTGGAAGAGTATGCTGCTGACCTGGAAAGAGTATATTCCTGATGAGGTATTAGACCTCCTCAGGTATGAGTTTTAGTGCCACCGAGTTCCATCAAGTTAGGGCATAGGCAAAATAGACTGAAAAAAGGGCCATAGAGACAGCAGAACAGTCTGCTAGAGAAAACACTACATTTATGAAACTGATGGAAGTTATACATCCCACACTTACACTAGTGGCCAGCACAACTTGTGATTAATATATGTCATCTATGCATTCTATATATGGTTCAATAGGTGGAAGTTCTAGTGGTGGTCGAGACGATGGCGAGGAGGAGGCCGATGCAGAGGAGGAGGAGGCCGAGGTGGAGGAGGAGGGTGAGGAGGAGGCCGAGGCCGAGTATCAGGGTGAGGAGGAGGGCGTTGAGGAGGGTAGGGACGATGATGGGGATGACGATGAGGATCAGTGTGAGGCTGATGATGACGGTGATGATAGTGATGGTGATGTGGGACAGATTGATCCGTTACATTTTTTATTCATATTACTGACATTTGATGTTTGATGATTTGTTGTACCTAAATATATGTGTGATTAGGTAGGTCACATTATCTTTAATTTTTTTATCTAAAATAATAAAACATGACTTGATGATTTGTTGTGGCTGATTCACCCCTCCCCTGGACACCCCCACCCCCCTAAACACCCCCATCCCTGGACACCCCACCCCCCTGGATAGCCCCTACACCCCATGGACAGCCCCCACCCCCTGGACACCCCTATCCTCATGGATAGCCCCCAACCCCTTGGATAGCCCCCACCCATGTACACCACCCCACCCCCTAGACACCCCACCCCCTTGACACCCCCACCCCCATGGACAACCCCCCACCCCTAGACACCACCCCACCCCCTGGACACCCCCACCCCCTTGGACAGCCCCCAACCCCCTGGACAACCCCCAACCCCCTAGACACCACCCCTGGAAACCCTCACCCCCTGGACAGCCCCCACCCCCATGGACACCCCCACCCTCTAGACCCACCCCACCCTTGGACACCCCCACCACCCTTGGACAACCCCCACCCCCTGGACACTCCCCCTTAGACAGCCCTCCCAACCCCCTGGACACCCCCACCCCCATGGAAATCCCCCCACCCCCTGGACACCCCACAGACACCCCACCCCCTAGACACCCCTACCCCCTTGGATAGCCCCCAACCCCCTGGACAGCCCCCAACCCCTGGACAACCCCCCACCCCCATGGACACCCCCACCCCCTGGACACCCCATAACCCCTTGGACATCCCCCCAACCCCTCGGACATCCCCCCACCCCCTGGACACCCCCACCCCCATGGACATCCCCCCACCCCTGGACAGCCCCCCCCCCCCGAACACCCCCACCCCTGGACACCCCTACCCCCTTGGACAGCCCCCCTGGACACTCTCTACCCCCTTTGATATACCCCCAACCCCCTGGACAACCCCCACCCCCTAGACACCACCCGAACACCTAGACACCCCCACCCCCATGGACATCCCCCACCCCCATGGACATCCGCCACCCCCTTGGACAGCCCCCACCCCTGGACACCCCCACCCCCTTGGACACCCCCTACCCCCTTGGACAACCCCCCAACCCCCTGGACAGACCCCACCCCCTGGACACCCCCACCCCCTAGACACCCACCCCCATGGACAGCCCTCTCCCTAGATAGCCTCCCCTCCCTGGACACCCTCTTTGTTCCACTCCTACATGAAAAATGGGGAAGTCTAAACCTAAAATGGTTATTCTTCCCCCACTAAAAGAACTATTTATCTGCATAATGCGAAGTGGCTCTAAGTTTCATGGGGAAATACATGCAGGTAATTTTTGTATGTGTATGAATTCATACATAATTCTGCATGTATTCTACAGGTATTCATAATTCTGTATGAATTATGCATGTGTGTTTGGATTTCTACAAGTGCACAGGTAGAATTATGTATGAATTTTGTATGTGTGTTTGGTTTGATGTAGGTGCACAGGGGGGAGGTAGGCATGCTGGTGGAATTTCATTGCTGCAGGTGCATAGGGGGGAAGCAGGATTGCTTCTGCAGGTGCATAAATGTTATGCCAATGGTTTACAACTGTTGGAATATGTGTGAAAAGAAAACATATACCAACGATTTACAAACCGTTGGTATAGATCCATTAATTGACTTTTCCCAGTGGTTTGTGAGGAACCGTTGGTAAAATTATATACCAACGGTTTGGAAACCATTGTTATAGACATGAATTTTGATATTTCCAATGGTTTTAAACCACTGGTAATCATTTATAACAACGGTTACAAGAAACTGTTGGTATATAATCCATTATGCAGCCATATCCCAATGGTTCTCATAAAAACCATTGGGATATGTCTATCCCCATGACTCCATGACCAACAATTTGGACAACCGTTGGTTTAGTTTATACCAATGGTTGTCTGACCTTTACCAATGATTTGAAACCATTGGTAAAGGCTAAGTTTCTTGTAGTGTGTAATGGCCCATAATCTTATCAATGAAATTTCTCTTCTTATAATTATTTCATATTGTATAAATAACATAAAATAACATAGATAACACAATAAAAACTTTATAAATGAGGAATGAATGAAATATGAATTATTTCATGAAGTTAAGAATCTTATACTGATGAAATTGTATCTTGAACTTAGGAATGATAATTTGAACCTTATGAATAGTAAACCGACCAAATAAATAGTAACCTCACCCATGAAAGTATAAATAAAATTTAAGAATCTTATAAATTAAAGTATGATATAATTATATCATAGTATAATTAAATAAATATTTTCAAAATTATTAATTAAGTGTTGGAATTTTTTGTAAATTATAAATATTTAATTATGATTTTATAATTAATAAAATGATTAAAGGAGAATTTATTTTCATAAAATGTATTCATAAATTAATATTTTTTTTGTCTTATTATTTTAATATTATTTTTCAAAGTGTTACAAAATCAGTTATAATTTTAAAATATATATTTTTCATGTAAATGAGGATTTTAATTAAAAATTATATTTCTCATATTTAGAAAATTATTTTCATAAAATGGAATTAATTTTTTAATTATACATGTCAAAAAATGGTTTGGGTGAATTTTTTGGATTTTTCTAAAATAGTTCATTTTTTGGTGAATAGTGAAATATGATAATTTATGGTATATATACATTATAAGATAAATACACTATTACTTGAGTCATGAATGATGTAAGAAACATAATCTAGAACTTAACTTATGTATTTTAATATTTTTCGTGATAATTATCAAACTATTCAGAGTCTTGATCCAAAATAATGAACAAATTAATAAAACATTCAAAAAAAACCCCTCTCCTCCAATATAAATACTACCCGTCACCACCTCTTCACCTCACACCTTACAATATTTTATCCTTGTAAAATTTATTCCCAATACTCTTCCCAAGATCCTCTCCTATGTCTAGGATCCTGTTTTCTCATAAAAAGACCAAAACCAATCCCCATGATGAGGTTCTCAAGGAGGAGAATTCAAGAGGTAAAAATCCTCTCCCATTTAATTTATTTTCTTTTCAATTTATTTTATTTTATTATCCTTTCCATAAACCCCCTATAAAAATATACATGATAAATACAACATGATTTATATATTTTATTTCTATCTTTTTAGTGTAATATCCACAATCAAACTCCTTTCTCTCTCTCTTTTATTCTATAAATGAAAACAACACTCGTGATGTGTCAATTTACTAACATCATGGATGATGCATTTTCATTTTCCATTAACGCCTTTAAGGATGGTCATAAAACAATAATCATGGTTAAAATATATTTTATTATAAATATTACAAGTTATTTATTATTCTATAACCAGTATATATAGATGATATTAATTAATAAGAAAAAACTATTTTGTGTCGATCGAAACACCGCCAAAATGATCTAAATGATTTTCATTAAAGTTATATCTAATGAATCATCCTCATATCTAGAAAAAAAATATAATACTAGTAAATATTTTGTATGTTCATTAATAAAATATAATTCTTATTCTGTAGAATTATACTAATTTTACTTGAACTTCATTACTTATAAACAAACGGACCGATCATGAAAACTAAGAAAATGAAAGGTCCCGAATAATGAAATTAAACTCTATAACTCATCCAAAAGCACATAAATGAACTTAATAAAACTAAAATGAATAAAATTAATATATAAAAGGTTATAAATTAATTTATTAATTAATCTAATTTCAATATCTAGGACGTTAAGTACAAATGTAGAAGGCTTTCAGACATAAGGTAAGGGATTCAACCCAAACCTTCATTGTTTCCTTCAGGTTATTTTTTAAATATATTTACCCCAATATAATGCTTCTTTATTTTTTTTGTACTTATTATATATTCTATAATTATGTTCCAAACCTCTATATCCATATCATTTTATCTTTAATTTATGGGGAAATACATGTTTTACAAGGTTCCGTTCTCAATTCTTCCCAAGCCCGATTAAAGGGAACATCTCAATTTCCTAACAATTTTCATGTTCCAAACATAATCTTTATTAAGACACCATTATTTTTCCAAAAACAAAAATTTTGTCATGAAAAACTATATTTTTTCATTTCTGGTTTTATACAAACAATTATGAAAAATACAAATGATTTTTCCAAAATAACTCTTCTTTAAAAAGTAAAAGGGTATTTCTCTCTAAAATTCCATGATGATTTTTATTAGAGTACTTTTATATATTTAGAAACATTTATTTAATTTTATGCTTTATTGATATTTATCTCCTATTATTATCATCTACCATATTTTATTAAATGGTTTATGATCAGTTTGACTATGATTGTGCTATCTTGATACAATTCACCATGTTACTCAGAATAATTAGTGATTATATTTACAGATTGGGAAAATTTATTTAAATTTCATATGTATATGTTGTTTATGATTAAAACCATTCATATTATGAATTTATTTGACTTAGAAAGTTATGAGTGGGTCCTTCTATATCCCCTAGATACATCAGTAGGTCTCATGAGAAAAAACATATATTGACTTGGCTGAGGCCTTTCCCATTTTCAAATATGGTTTTGGATGAGGCTTTAATCAATTTTTGATGTCTTGGAAAATACCTCGATGGTATGTTTTAGATGTCTGTAATATGTATTCCCTCATTATGATATTATTAATTTGTTTTCAATTTTAATATTCAACTAGTATAATATGTGTGGTTAAGCTTCTTTCTCATGTGATTATTTATATGGCATTATTTATTCATCTTTTATTCTTTCCATATCATGTTCAAGATTATGTTCTAATGGAATTTTTTTTATTCATTAACCATGCATTATTGTTTATATTAGATTCCATTGTATTACTTACCCTTAATAATAATTTGATCTTACCCCTTTCTCATGTTTAATTTTTCCCCAGTATATGAAGATAAATATTATGAATGACTTGTGGGGTTAATCTATGAGTTTTTGGGTTTTTCCAATGGATTTTCTATGTTGTTTTCCCTTTCAAGTTGTAGTTTAATGTTCATGTATGTAATATGGATTCCAAAACTTCTAAATTGATCATTCCCTTAGGATTCGAGTCTTTTATCTATGTTAATGTATTAATATAAGGCACTGACTCTAGGATACTACGGTCAGCATCTTTACAGTTGGCATCATATAAATTTTATTAGAAACCGTGGAAAATAGATTTATAAAACATATATTAGGGAACATAATCCTAAAATAGAGTTTGAGTATAATCATAAAAGAACATCCTAGAATTTTGGTAAAATAGAGATTATGTGGGTATTCCTAGAAATACATCTATGTCTGGACACTAGAAGTAGATGTGGTTCTGGCACAGATGTACCTATGTGTAACAACTATGAAAAGGTGTCCTAGACTTGACTTGGGGTAACCTGGTACACGAAAATGGGTCTTACTCTGCACCTAGTTTGAAACTCTTAGGGGATATCCTAGGATAATTCATATTTTTTAAAAAACATTGTGAAGGATTTAAAAGTAAAATTTTCCCCAAAGAAACCATGTATATGATTTTGAGATCAGTTATGCATAAAAATTAAATTTATATTAAGTGTTTTTATAGTTTGAAATTATGAATTATTATTCATAACCCATTTTAGTGTATTACATTATTTATAAATGTAAGATAGTTCAAGGAATGGAAACCATATCAACACACATATAACATGATAATGATGTTGGTATTGGATCTATGACGGGTGATGAGAAACTTATAACTATAATGGGACAACTAACTTAGGATATGAACAATAACCATACCCATATGAAGCATCATGATCCACAATGTGTAGGATCAATGTTATACCTCTTTATGTGACAAAACCTCCATCATTCAATGGGACTACAAACCCATTTGTAGCTGAGCACTGGATAAGTTCCTTATAGAAGATATTTCTTTATTTGGTAAGAAATGAAATGGACAAGTTTAACATAACAGTGTACCCTATCTCAAGAGATGATGATAAATGGTGGTAATTGATTTAAAACACAAAGGAGGAGGAAGAAATTGAAAAATATGGAATGTAATGATTTTAAGGAAATTTTCTAGAAAAATATTTTCCTCGTGAATAGAGAACGGATATGATAGGAAATTATTGAGTCTCAAAAAAAAAGAGGATGAAAATGTTGCGAAGTATGAATCTAACTTTACAAGGTTATCAAGGCATATTTTAGACTACATATGTAATCTTGGGATCAAGATTGATTGATTCTTTGATGGTTTAAAAACATTCCTCTGAAGGGAACTGGTATCCTAAAATTTCTGATCATATGAAGATATAGTCTCATGTGATATAAAGATAGAGAAATAATTCTCTATGTATTAAGACTTTAACATAAAACAAGAGAAGAAGAGGGTGGAGGAAGAAATAATGTATAAAGGGAAGAATAAAAAAAGGGAATTTTCCAACCTGAAATACTTGAGGGAGGAAACATCATGCTTCCTGCTTAAAAGGAAAAGGATTTTTCTACAAGTATGGTGATAAAGGCCATCATGATCAAGATTTAAAGATAAAGATAGAAGCTACCAATGTTTAACACTAAAATTTTAGGGATATGGGACACTGTGAAAATGAATTCCCTAAGCGTCAAGGAAACTTTCCACATAAAAGACCAAGGGAGAAAGGAAAAGCTTATGCAAGCACAAATGGTAAGGTATAAGTTCCTAATGATATGGTGGTAGATATTTTAATCATTTAATAAAACTTATCCAATGCTTTATTTTATTTTGGATCATCGCATTTTTTATATCCTCCCATTTTTCTAAGAAAATTATACATTTACCTTTTGATTTAATAAAGTTATTATTAGTCAAAAATCCTAAGGAAAGTATCATGGAAACAATGATGAGTCAGTCAGTCTTGTTTATGAAACATAAATGAACTTTAACAGCTGACCTTTTCATCATACATATGATTGAATTTGATATAATCCTAGGTATATATTGGATTTAAAAATATGATGTGAAAATATACAACAAAAGTAATGAAATTATGATCGATAAGGATGATGCAGAATATATTATCTTTAGAGAAGAAACCTCATCATATGAGTCATATCTGGATCAACATCGAGTACCTCCTCTAAATTAAATTCTTGGGAAGGAAGAGATAAAATCATCTATGTATGAGGAAATAAATCTTCAAATTAAATAAGTACCTATTGTGTAATAATATATTGATGTATTTCCATAGGATTACCTGGACATCCTCCAGAGTAAGAAGTTGAGTTCTCTATTGATTTTATTCTTAGCACAAGACCTATATCAAAGACTCCCTAAAGAACAGACCTTGTGGAATTAGTTGAGATGAAGAAACAACTAGAGTAATTGATTGATAAGGGATTTATTCACCCTAATGTTTCTCCATGTGGAGCCACTTTTCTTTTTTTCAAGAATAAAGATGGATCCATGAGGCTATGCATTGACTATAGATAAATAAATGATATTAAAATAAAGAATAAGTATCCCCTGCCTTGCATTGATGGTTTTTTTATCAGATTCATAGAGCTCAATATTTTTCAAAGATTGAAATTTGATCTGGATATCATAAATTGTGTGTGAGGAAGAAAGATGTTCCAAAGACAGCATTTTTAACCAAGTATATACACTATGAGTTTACAGTAATTCCATTTGTACTGACTAATGCACCCACTTTATTCATGGATATAATGAACATAGTTTTCAAGTAATATCTTGAAGACATTTTTGTGGTATTTATTGATGATATATTGGTATACTCCAAAAGCTACGAAGACCAAACTATTATGAAGACT
The DNA here is from genome assembly GCA_963277665.1 of Viscum album. Classification (NCBI taxonomy): domain Eukaryota; kingdom Viridiplantae; phylum Streptophyta; class Magnoliopsida; order Santalales; family Viscaceae; genus Viscum; species Viscum album. Next base: position 390,713,201 of record OY728167.1, on the reverse strand, counting down.
CTTAGAAGAGATGAATAATATAGGAAGTTTTTGTAACTGGGAATTTTGGCTTCAATCAGTTTCTTTTCTTGGCCATATTGTCTTTAAGGACGGAATCTCAGTTGATCCTATAAAGACAAAGGTGGTTTAGGAATGACATACACCAATGAACATAACTGATGTGGATTTATTTCATTACTTATTTTCCATATCATTTAATTGTTCTTAAATATCAAAAAAAAATTATTTTAATTAATATTTAACAATTGTTGGGTTTTTTTCATAATTTATAAAATAACCATTTTTGTGTAAATCATGTATTTTGGTTATTAATTTTGTCATTTTGAATAATTTTGAAATTAAATATTACTTTTTGTTTTATCTTTCATTTTTTATTCTTTTATTTTTCATTCTTTTTATTCTTTCATTTTTTCATTTCTTTTAATTTTCAAAATAATTAGTTTATCAACTCATTAATTTAATCAATTCTTTAATTAGATTTTAAATAAATAATTCACATTAGTTTTTTTCTTTAAATAATTAAATTATTTTTAACTTTTTAATTATATTCATATAATACTTTTATTTTAATTTAATTCTTTAATTCAATTAATTCATTTAATTAATTAATTTGTTAATTAATTTAAGTAATTAACTTTAAACATTTTTAATTATTTTAAATTAATTACTAAAAATTTATGAAATTAAATAAATTATTTATTTTAAATAATTTGTACCTATTCTTTACATTATTTTTAACTTCGTTTAATTTTTAATTAGATTTTTATTTTACTTGTTAATTTAATTTTTATTAATTTATTTGTTGTGCAGGAGTCACCATTGCTGTCTGAGTGGTAACTCATTGAGTCACCATCACCATTGGTGATCCTCTCACAATGGAGACTCCCAATCACCGTTCCCTTCATCAACGGTGACTCTGAATACAATAATAGATAATAGAATCAAAATTATAAAAATAGAATCTCCAAAAGCGATGTAGAGTTATAATGAAAAAAAGATGTTTGAAATTTGAAAGGAGGAAGAGATGATGATGATAATATAATATATAATAATAATATAACATATGTTAATAATAATATATAAGATAACATATTTACCAATTAATATAATATAATGATATAAATAATAAATATCATTTATATTTCTTTACATAGTATTAGTTTTTTTAATATAAAAATTTTAATTGTTGTATATATGTATATATAAATTGTACAAAATATTTTTATAAAAATATTTATGTATATATGTATATATATTAATACTTGTAGTAAATTTATTTGTATTATTATTTTATTTGTTTAGTTATGGTGGTGCAGGTGGTAGGAGGCGATCAGAAAGTCACGGAGGGGTGCGCAGGAATATTCAGTTGAGGGAGTCTGATTCCATAATCATCAAAACTATTCCAGATCATCACTTCATAAGCATGGGAAGAATTAGAAGTATGAGTAGTAGAAGGTTACGTAAATCCCACCATCATCATTTCATCCATTCCATTGTCTCGATCCATTATCCAAATCCTGCTATTCAATCCCCTAAACCACATCATTAAATTCCATCTCCCAAAGAACCATTAATCATACCATCTCCATTAATCTGAGCAGAGAGAGGGGAAGAAATCGAGCAGAAGTAGAGTATCAGAGCAGGACTCTGAGGAAGGAAGTCATCTTAGAAGATATGTTTTCCATTTACTTTCTTCCTATTTCTATCTTTGTTTTCATTTTCAGTATGTGTAGCTAAATTGCATAGGGGAATTAGATTATTATGTTTTGAAATTATTTTGATGTTTTAATTTTTATTTTTACAATTGAAATGGTGCACGTTAAGCTCGGATGTCTCATTTCATTCTTAATGAGCATCATTTTCTTCATTATTCTACAAAATGACAGGAGATTATAATGATCAATTTGGCTTTTAATTTTAAATGAAATACTAAAAACAGAAAAAGTTAATTTCCTCTTTTCCATTAACAGTCAATTTAATTATTAAGTGATGATTGAAAGATCATTTCTGAGGAAATATAGAAGATCCATGTTGATCTACTGAATCGAGAGCTCAGTGGATCAACACCATTTTTTAGCACCAAATCAATTGTAGTTAACTAAAGCATGAACAAAAAATATTTTATTCAATTCATGGCATTAAGATCCCCCTAATCTCATCCACTGCTTGTATTTATCTATCTTCCATTTTTCCCACTGCCTTTACGCACTCATTTCACTATTCATTTCACCGTTTTACTTTAGTTTTTATTATTATTTATTTTGGTTGTTTTAGTTTACTTTGGTCTTTTACACCTTTAGTCATTCCCTATGGTTCGACACCATTCTTACGACTATACTAGTAGTTTTTAGGGTTTATAAATTTAAAATTTGTGTGTACTCAACAACGTGCATGACCAAATTTTGGCACCATTTATAGGGAGGAAAATTGAGACCAAGTTAAAAAAAATACCAAAAACTAAAAAAATATAAAATATAAAATCAAAAAAAAATACAAAACATAAAAAAACGGAAAAAAAGTCTCAAAAATATTGTTGAAACTAGATGAACTCTATATATTCTAAGTACTAAATTGAAACACCAATTTTATAAATCAACTAGCACTATTCTATATTTAGAAAACAATGAAAATGAAAAGTGGAAAACTAGGAAAACATAGCTGAGAATGAAAATGTGAATGTTTCACAACCCATGGTTACTGCCCCTAAGAAAACTAAACTTTGTAAGTTTCAAGTCCCCATTGTGTCAAGAAATACATCTTGAATTAGGTTTTCCCTATAGGTCTAGGAATTATGAAATTAAATAGTCTCATCTCTCTCAAGTACCATTATTTAATGGTCTTCCAGTAGAGTACTCACTTGAACTCATTATAGAGTTTTATGGTTATGTCCAATAGCTTCCTATGTGAGATCTGAGTGAGGAGGAGTTAAGGTTGTGGTTGTTTCCATCTTGTCTTAAGGGGAGGTCTAGGACATGGTTCCATAATCTTGATGAGGAAATCATTCAAACCCTAGGTGAGGTATTCAATACCTTTTTTCCAAATTTTACCCCAGGAACACCACCATTGAGGTTAGGCACAAAATCACCGGCTTGTCCAGGATGAGGGAGTGTTATTTCATGAGGAATGAGATAGGTTTATAGGTATTTTTAGGCAAAGTCCCAACCATTAGTTAGATCTCCATTTTCTCATGGACACTTTTTACAATGCCCTCACCCATTATAACTAGAACCTAGTGGATCAGTTTTATGGGGGTGACTTCTCTGATTCCACTACTGATGAGTTAAAACAATTGTTTGATAAGATGGATCAAAAGCTTCAGCACAAGTGCACAATAAAGAGAACCATTCATAGGACTGAGAAAAACCCCAAGTTGTGTTTGTCAAAGAAAAAGTTCTAAGGGAGTAGTGTTGTCACTGTGGGATATTCAGTCACACTCAGAGATGTTGTTCCAATTTGACCTCCCTATCCAATTAGATGAGAGTTCCTGGTATGTGAATTTTAGGGCTAGAAACCAGGGTTTCCAAGTTCCTTTTTCCAATCATTATAATTATGGACATCAAGGTCAGCCCAATCTATCCTAGAAATAACTAGGTGTGATGAAACAACCCCCTTCCCAAAACTTCCACCCAAAACCCAAATAGTTTTTCCAAAACCAATATGGGGGTGAGTCATCCAATTCTCATGGGGAGTTAAAGGGAATGTTGCAGCAAGTGATGGGTTATATTAGATCACTACAAAGGATATAGATTACATGATTCACAATTTAGAACATCAAATGGGTCAATTGGCTAGAGATCAAGGTGGTAGGGAAAATGGAAAGCTTCCCATTACAACAAAGTCAAACCCAAGAGAAAATGTCATAATAGTAAATACTAGGTTGGCCCTAAAACTTCAATAAACAGTTAGAGAAAAACCTAACCAAGAGGAAACTGATGTTCCAGTTGAATATGGAACTAAAAACATAAAAAACCCCAATTCTATAAATCTAGACAGATTTAAAGAAACTGAGAAAAGTGTTGAAAATTTACAATAAAAAGCCCCAGAACAAAGAAAAATGAAGTGGGAGTTAGTAAAAGAGGAAAAGAATAAGGTATGGTTTGAGGATTAGAAGGCTAAACCACCTATTCTGAATAACTATCCCCTCCCATCCCTTTCCCAAAAAGGATAAAAAACACTAATGATCCTGACTATTTCAAGTCTCTTCAAATGTTTAAAAGATTCAATGTCAACATGCCCTTTTTGGAATCTTTGACCAAAATCCCTTCATAATTTAAATTTATTAATAGGTTCTTATCTAGTTGGGGGTGAGAGATCAATAGTGATCTTGAATGAGGAGTGTAGTGCAATTGTCCAAAAAATATTCCTCCAAAACTGAAAGACCTAGGAAGCTTTTATCATATCTTGTAGAATCGGTAAAAGTAAGGAGATTAAGTGTTTCTGTGATCTAGAAGCTAGAATACATCTGATTCCCTATCCCCTGTATGAAAATTTGGTACTTAAGCAGCTAAAACCAACTTCAATTACCCTACAGTTAGCTGGAATGTCACTTGCCTACCCTTATGGGAGGGTAGATGACTTGATAGTTGATGTAGGGAAACTTTCTTGGACCACTGACTTCCTGATTCTTCACACAGAGTGTGATCACACTGTTCCACTCATTCGGGGTAGGCCATTCTTGGCCATTGTTGGGGATCTCATTGATTTATTGAAGTATAAGATGACTCTTCATGCTAGTGAGGATCAAGAGGTATTTCATGTCTATAAATATTCTCCATTTGAGGTGAGCTTAAAGTTGATAGATGTTGTTGATAAGGTTTTTAGAGCTAATATGAGAAGATAAAATCATCATCCATTTGATGATTTAATCACTGAATTTTTCAGTGAACATTTTCAAGAAAAATTTGTTGAGTCTGAATCCAAAAAGGAGTTGGAAAGGTTGGGAAGAATTGAAAACGAAATTAGGAAATACATTGCTCAAAACCATGAAGTTATCCTTTCCACTCCAAGTTTTCTTGTTGACAATTTTTCTTAAACTTTTCAGAATTTTCAGCCCACCCAAGTTCCCACCCTAATGTTGCTTCGTATTCTGAAACACCTGAGGGTAGTCATTCTGCTACATGTACCTTGTCAGTTGGGAGTGTAAGTGTTGCAATTTAGGATAATTCTAGAGCTAGCCCCGTGCAACTTGAAGTTGAAGTGGAGTCTTATGAATCTTTTAAGAATGAGATAGAGGAGTTGCTGTAATTTTTACCAAATGTGGGCATCATGTATTCCCCTTCTTATTTGAACCAAATCGATGATCAAATTTTTGTCCATGAGTTTGAGAGATTCTTAGAACAACTTGATTATTCTCCCACCTAATTCACCTAAGGAAGTTTCATATGAAATTCACTATATTGTTGACAGTGACCGACTTACAACAACTACTATTTCTTTTTCTAAACCTGTTAATGACATAAGTGTGGGGGAGAATGTGAAGTATCCTTTTCTAAGTGTGCCTGATCACCTTAGATTTTCTGCTGAGTTTTTCACTGCTCTACCATTTTATCTGAGTGATGTTATGAGTTTTGAAGCTACTAGTGGAAGGAGGCTTAGTCCTCGAGTGATGGAATTTTTCAATATAATTTTTCAAAAGAATTTTTCATGTTGCTAAATTGCATGAGGTTCTGTGTGAACTTTCTGAATTTTCCAACAGAAACACCAAGGGGTCAAGTACTGCTAAATCATACCCCTTGAATGATCATGTTTAGAAGTTTTTTTGGGAAAATAAAGTCTTGCTGAGGACTTTAAAACTATCACTACATGGGAGGCAACCCATGGTTTTCCTTTTTTTTTCTGATTTTCTTTTTTAGTTTGAATAACAGCTCATTGTTCGGTTGTGTGTCTATATGCTTTCATGACCAATAATTGCTGAATTTCATTGAAATATTTTTGGCCTTGATTGATATATTTTGGTTGATGCTTATCGGTTGTCATCAGGTTTATGTGGACTGTGGTTCGGTGAAAGAAATTTTACCAGTGATAGACACTTTTTGAACATTCATGTTGGAAGGAAGCTGCTTGTTGAAGAACACTAGATAACCTTCCCTAAATCACACTTTGGTTTCATTTTTCCTTGAGCTTTAAATTCATTAAGGTTTATGTTAATCTGTTTACATATTTTAGGTACTTGAGTGGAGCATCCATAGTTCATGCACAAGGAAAACATGGGGAGGCTAAAAAAATAAATTGGAAGTTTCCACTTTTAGGGAATTACTATTTTCAATTCTACATTTTTTTCAATCTACTTATTCATATTGCTTGCTACTTGCTTCTAAGTGTGGGGGAGTCCCCCTGTTCATTTTTAAAAATTATGAACTATTTTTCCTGCTAAATGCTAGCATGCGGAAATCTAGAGAGTTGAAAATTTAATTGAACTGCATCGTAAAACCTACTGGAACCCTTTGTTTTTACCTGAATTTTACTGCTACTATACATCATTTTCTATCATGTTACTTCTTGAAATAATTTAAAATATCATTTTTCTACTATTAAAACTCAACAACATGATTTTTTTTAAAAAAAACATTGTGCTTGATTTGGTGGTGTTTTTTGGTGGAGTTATTTTGTATATTATTTTTTTCTCTTCTTTTTCTTTTTGTATGTGGAATTTTTTTTAACTTCACTGCTACCCCTCTTCATTATTTTAAGTGTTGAATTTAAAATATGTTTTAAACTAAGATGTCTACCACCTTGAGATTCAACATTGGGGATAATGTTGAGTTTTAAGTGTGGGAGAGAGGGGTAAATTTTTAACTTCAAATTCCCCATAAATTCTTTTTAAAAAAATGGTCAAATTTTTTCATTTTTTTGTTCAAATTCCTTCAAAAAAATTCAATTTTTTCTTTCACAGCCTGAGGGTCTTATGGCTTCATATTGCACATCGTTTTTGTCCTGCATAGTAGATACCAACATGTTGGTAGTTAAGGGTTTCATTGAGTTTGAAGTTGTTGGGGACAAGTGATTTCTGAGTGGAGTTGCACATTGTCCTTATGGATTTTTTGTTTAGTATCTTAGGAAGAGAGTGATATATGATAGATATTTTTGTAATTAAGATCATGAATTTAGGAAACTAGAAATTTTAACTGGATCCTAGGGGACTCAATTTTTTTAAAAAAACAATCACATAATTGAGCCTACTCAAATGATAATTATTTAATTCCTTTGTTACTAGAGTAAAATGAGAAATTGGGATCCCACAGTGAGTCTCCGAGATAGGTGCAATGGGTGCGTTTCTATGAATAAATAAAATTCAATTTCAATTTAAATAAGTGTTATGAACAGTGCTCTACACATTGAATATGACTGGAAAAAATTAGAATAAAGTGACCTGTGAAAAATGAGCTCATTTAGGTGAAGTGAATTTTGAACCAAAATGTAGAATGGAACAATTGATTTAATTAAAGATCATTTGATTTGTATTAATGAAGTGATTCAAAAAAATATTGTTTTTCCATTATGGGAACATAGAAAAAGTCAACTTGAAGGTTCCTTTGGTTAAGGTTTTAATTCCACTTTTATCTAACATGTCATCACTTTTTGAATTGGAATTTGAATTGGAATTAAAGTAGGACAGTTAGGGAAGTTCATGTATGAGTTCAAAAATATGCATTTGTTTGAGGACAATCAAATATTTAAGTGTGTCGGAGTTTTATGTGGATTTATTTCATTACTTATTTGCCACATCATTTTATTGTTTTTAAATATCAAAATCTTGTATTTTAATTAATATTTAACAATTGTTGTGTTTTTGTTCAAAATTTGTAAAATAGTCATTTTTTTGTGTAAATCACATATTTTGGTGATTAATTTTTGTCATTTTGAATAATTTTCAAATTAAATATTCCTATTTTTTATCTTTCATTTTTTATCCTTTTATTTTTCATTCTTTTTATTCTTTCATTTTTTTTCTTTTCTTTTAATTATTAAAATAATTAGTGTATCGATTCATTGATTTAATCAATTATTTAATTCAATTTTAAATAAATAATTCACTTTAGTTTTTAGTTCTTTAAATAATTAAATTAGTTTAAGCTTTTTAATTCTATTCATTTAATACTTTGATTTTAATTTAATTCTTTAATTTTATTAATTCATTTAATTAATTAATTGGTTAATTAATTTAAGCAATTAAAATTAAATATTTTTAAATATTTTAAATTAATTACCAACAATTTATGACATTAAATAAATTTTGGTTGTAAATAATTTGTAACTATTTTTTACATTGTTTTTAACTTTGTTTAATTTTTAATTAGTTTTTAATTTTAGTTAATTTAATTTGTTTAATTTATTTGTTGCGCAAGAGTCACTGTTGCAGTCTGAGCGGTGACTAATTGAGTCACCGTCTCCATTGCTGCTCCTCGCCCAACGGTGATTCCCAGTCACCATTCCCTTCATCAATGGTGACTCATTGAGTGACCGTCACCGTTGCCATTCCCAGTCACAGCTGCCATTCTCTTTCCCAATATCACCATCCCTGTACTCCTTCACCCGCGTCTCAGCCACACCTCTTCATCAATAGTGACTCATTGAGTCACTATCACCGCCCTCCTGTTTTTCTGTTCCACCCACCGTCACATCTCCAGTGACACCAACAGATCACAACGTCAACAAAGAAATTTCAACAACACAAAAACATACAAGCAGCAGATTCACGATGCAACAGAATTAAACACCCAGAAGTAAGAAATTAGAACCCCACAAAACCACAATCAACCTCAGTAGATCCAGAAACCCACAGGACAGACAAATATCATTTTCCCTATTTCAAATCTGATACCTTCACCGTGCGCTGTTAAACCCCGAGCTCCCCTGCCTCTGCCGCAAGCAATCGAACCTGCGACCGCCGTTTTGTGCCGTTCTCGAGCCACCGTACGATTTTCCCTCATCCCCTTCTGAAGCCCTCATCCGCGCGCAAAGGCCCATACCCTAAGCCGCCACGCACCCAAGAATCTGCACCACCATGAACAGAAGCGCCGCGACCCTCTTCACCGCACCAAACCTCGATCTTCTTTTACCACTTGGAGCACCTGGTGATGGACCTGCTTAACCTCACCGCTAACGAGGCCACCGCTCTGAGCCTACCACTTCTCCCTTACCTCCCTCGCTGGCCGAGCCTCCATTCCCGAACCCGTCCTCCTCCCTTTATCTCACCCGAACACCCTTCCCTCCCCTAATCTCCATTTTCTTTTGATTTTCTATATCCTATAATATATAATAATAATATAGCATATGTTAATAATAATATAAAATATAATATACTTAATAATTAATATAATATAATGATATAAATAATAAATAACATTTATATTTATTTACATAGTATTAGTTTTTTTAATTTACATAGTTTAATTAATATATATATAGATATAATTTGTACATAATATTTTTATAAAAGTTATATGTATATATATATATATATATTTATACTTGTTGTAAATTTATTTGTATTATTATTTTATCTATTTAGTTGTGGTGGTGGAGGTGGTAGGAGGTGATCAGGCAGTTACGGAGGGGTGCGCGGGAACATTCAGTTGAGGGAGTCTGATTCCATAATCATCGGAACTATTCCAGATCATCACTTCACATGAAGGGGCAGATTTGGAAGTACGAGCAGTAGGAGGTTACAAGACTCTCACCACCATCAATTCATCCATTCCATTCTCCCGATCCTTCATCCAGATCCTTCCATTCCATCCCAAGGACCACATCATTCCATTCCATCTCCCGAAGAACCATCAGTCATACCATCTCCATTCATATGAGCAGAGAGAGGGGAAACAATTGAGCAAAAGCAGAGCATCAGAGTAGGAGTTTGAGAAAGGAAGTCGTCTTGGAATAGATGTTTTCCATTTTCTTTCTTCTTGTTTCTATCTTTGTTTTCATTTTCAGTATGTGTAGCTAAATTTTATAGGGGGAATCAAAATGTTGTGTTTTGAAATTCTTTTTATGTTCAACTTTTAATCTCTGCAATTAACATGGTGCACGTTAAGCTCAACAATCTCATTTCATTCTCGATGAGCATCATTTTCTTCGCTATGCTACAAATCGACATGAGACGATAGCAATCACTTTGCCTTTGAATTTTAACTGAAGTACTGAAAATAGAAAAAGTTAATTTTCTATTTTCCATTAAGAATCATTTTAATTCATAAGTGATGATTGAAAGATAATTTCTGAGGAAATATAGAAGAGATGTGCTGATCTACTGAATTGAGAGCTTAGTAGATCAACACCATTTTTTAGCACCAATTAAATTGTATTTAACTAGAGCATGAACAGAAAATATTTTATTCAATTCATGGAATTCCGATCAACTTAATCTCATCCAATGCTTGTCTTTATCTGTCTTCCATTTTTCTCACTACCTTCACGCACTCATTTCACTATTTTACTTTAGTTATTATTAATATTATTTTTTGTTGTTTTAGTTTAGTTTGGTCTTTCAAACCTTTATTCCTTCCCTATGGTTCGACACCCTTCTTACCAGAGTACTATTACTTTTTGGGGTTTATAAATTTTAAACTTGTGCGTACTCAATGACTTGAGAATCCAATAACTAAGGTACATAGTTTCATCTGTTTAGCAGGCTACTATCAGTGTTTTGTTTAGAATTTTTCCCAATTAGATAACCCATTATCCAAGATTACTCGTAAAAGGGGCTACATTCAGATGGAAAAAATAATGTGAAGAATGCTATAAAAAATTGAATAAGAGATTATTGAATGCTTAGATCTTGGCTCTACTACCAGGAAATGGTGGACCTGTGATTTATAGTGATTCGTCAAAGAAAGTACTTGATTTTGTCCTTATTCAGAATGACAGATTTATTACCTATGCATCAAGGAAATTGAAAATTCATGAACGGAACTATCCAACTCATGATCTTGAGTTAGCAGCTATAATATTTTTTCTGAAAATATAGAGACACTATATTTATAGTGAAAGTCGTGAGATATATACAGATCACAAGAGTTTTAAATATATCTTCAATCAGAAATAACTCAACATGAGGAAAAGGAGATGACTCAAGCTACTCAAGGATTATGATTGTTCAATACACTACCACTCAGGGTATGTAAATAAAGTACCAGATGCATTGATCAGGTGAGATTATGAAGTTATGAACACAATGAGGATTAACAAGGATCCTGAGTACATGGATCTAAAAAATATGTATATGGAAATTATCAAGGAAGGTGAAACATCATTACTTTTTCAAAAGGTTTCCAAACCATCTTTATTGGAAAGGATTAAAAGTTATCAGTCTAATGATGAGAATATTCAAAAGAAAATTAAATTTGTGAATGATGGGAAGTTGGAAGACATTTTCTATGAGGATGGAATTATGAAATTTGGGAAGAGACTCCATGTTCCCTATTTACCCAAGTTAAAAGTGGAATTATTGGATGATGCCCATAGTTGGAATTTCTTTATACACATTGGTAGCACTAATATGTATATATTGTAGAGGGAACATTTCTTGTGGGATAATATGAAGCATGAAATTGATGATTATGTATTAATATGTTTAGTCTATCAATAGGTGAAGAATGAAAGACAATATCCTAGAGGAGTCATGTAGCCTATGCCTATTTCTACAGGGGAAAGGAGATGACATTACTATGGATTTTGTCACTAGTTTATTAAGGAATCCTTGAATAAATGATGTAATATGGGTAATTGTTGATAGAATTACAGAATCTACACATTTCCTCACCATAATGGAGGATTTTCCACTAGATTCCCTTGAACATATCTATATTAATGAAGTTAGACTTCATGGATCACCTATTTCAATTTTTTCTAATCATGATCCACAATTTACATCAAAATTCAAGAAAAGTTTTCAAATTTTTTTTGGATATTGAGCTTCATTTGACTACTGCTTATCACCTTCAAACTGATGAGCAGTCAGAAAGGACAATCCAAACTTTAGAAGACATATTGAGATCATGCTCACTTGAATGTTATGGCATGTGGGATTAGTATTTTATTTTGGTAGAGTTTTCCTAAAACAATATTTTCCATTCTAGTATTAAAATTTCACCATATAAAACATTTTATGGAAAGAGATGTCGTACACCAACTTGTTGGGAAGAAGTTAGTGAAAGGAAGCTTGTAGGCCCATAGCTTGAGGAGGAAACAACAAAAATGGTAAACAAATATTCAAAAACCATATCAAAGTAGCACAAAGTAGGAAAAATATCTATGTCAATAATCAAAATAAGGATTTGAAATTTTAAGTGGGAGATTATGTTTTCTTGAAAGTATCTCTATGGAAGGGAGTTATAATATTTGGAAAGAAAGGGAAACTGAACCCAAGGTACATTGGACCTTTTGAAATCCTGGAGAGATTTGAAGCTATGGATATCATTTGGTGATGCCTTCTAGACTTTCTAAACTACACAATATGTTCCATATCTCTTTGTTAAGAAAGTACATTCCAAACCAAACACATGTCCTCACTTCAGGAATATTTTTGTATCCCGATTTATCTTACTATGAAGAGGCTATCAGAATTCTGGATACTAAAGAATAGGTGTTGATGAATAGAACAACTTAGCTGGTAAAGGTACTTTGGAAAAATCATAAAATTGAAGATTCTATATGGGAACTAGAGGAAATTATGATTAAGAACTACCAAAATATTTTTAGGAGGTGAAATTCTGGAAATTTTGAGGATGAAATTTTTGTAGGAGGGGAGAATGTAACAACTCATAATTCGATAAATGAAATTTCCCTTCTTATAATTATTTTATATAGTATAAATCACATAAAATCAGATAAAGAACATAATAAAGACTTTATAAATTAATAATGAATGAAATATGAGGTATTTATAGAAGTTAAGAAGCCGATACCGATGAAATAGTAACTTGTCCTTAAGAATGGTAATTTGACCCTTATGAATAGTAAACCAGCCAAATGAATAGTAACCTCCCCATGAAATTATAAATAAATTTTAGGCATCTTATAAATGAAAGTATGAAATTATTATATCATAGTATAAGTAAATAAATATTTTAAAAATTATTAATTAAGTGCTGGTATTTTGTAAATTATAAATATTTAATTACGATTTATAATTAATAAAACAATTCAAAGGAAAATTTATTTTCATAAAATGTATTTATAAATTAATATTTTCTTGTCTTATGATTTCAAGATAATTTTATGAGACCTTAGTTAGTTTTTCAATGTGTTATAAAATCTGTTATAATTTAAAAATCTATATATTTTTGAGTAAATTATGATTTTAATTAAAAACTAAATTTATCATATTTAGAAAATTATTTTCATAAAATAGAGTTTTTTTTAATTCTACAAATCAAAAAATTATTAGGGTGAAATTTCAGATTTTTTCTGAAATAGTTGATTTTTTTTTGTGAATAGTGATATACTTTAATTTACGATATATATACATTATAAGATAAATAAACTATTCATTTAGTCATGAATGATGTAATCACCATAATCTAGAACTTACCTTCATTATTTTAATATTTTTAGTGATAATTCTCAAACTATTCACATTCTTGATCCAAAATAATAATAAAATGAATAAAATATTCAAAACCACCCCTCTCCTTCACTATAAATACCACCCCTAACCACCTCTTATCCTCACATCATTCAAGATTTGAGGCTGATCAAATTTATGCCCAATCCACTTCCCAATAACCTACCCCATGTTAAGTATCCTTTAGTATCAAAAAATACCACAACCAATCCCACTAAGTAGGTTCTCGAGGTGGAGAATTCAAGAGGTAAAAATCCTCTTCATTTTCTTTTTTTTTTCTTTTCAATTTCTTTAATTTTATTATCCTTACCCACCTCACCTCTAAAAAGAAACATGATAAATCCAATATCATTTATATAATGTAATTATAACATGTTAATAGAATATCCATCATCAAACTACTTTCTCTCTCTCTCTCTTTTATTCGATAAATGAAAACATCACATGTGATGTGTGAATTTACCGACATCATGGACGATGCATTTCCATTAACACCTTCAAGGCTGGTCATAAAAAAATAATTATGGTCAAATAATATTTTATTATACACATTAAAAGTTATTTTTTATTCTAGAACCAGCATATATACATGATATAAATTAATAATACAATGCTATTTCATGCCAATCGAAACACCGCCAAAATGATCTAAACGATTATCATTAAAGATCTATCTAATAAATCATCATAATATCCAAAATAATAATAATATAAAAGACCATTAAATATTTTGTATATTCATTAATAACATATAATTCCAATTCTGGATAATTATACTCATTTTACATGAACTGCATTACTTATAAACAAACGAACCAATCATGAAAACCAAGAAAAAAATGATCGCAAATGATAAAATTAAACTCTATAACTCATCCAAAAGGACATAAATGAACTTAATAAAACTATAATTAATATAATTCATTTAAAAAAGGTTCTGAATTAATTTATTATTGAATCTAATTTAACTATCTAGGATGTTAAGTAGAAGTGCAGAATGCTTTCAGACACAAGGTAAGAGATTCTACTTGAACCTTTATTTTTCCTTCAAGTTATTCTTTCACTATCTTTACCCAAATATAATGATTTTTTATTTTTTTTATAATGATTATATATTCTATTTTTATCTTCCAAACTCATATATCCATATTATTTTATCTTTATTTTATGGGAAAATACACGTTTTACAAGGTTCCCTTCTCAATTCTTCCCAAGACCGATTAAAGGGAACACTCAATTTCCTACCCATTTCCATCTACCAACCATAACATGTATTAACACACCATTATATTTCTAAAAACACTATTTTTTCATGAAAAATATATTTTTTATCTCTAGTTTTATATAAATAATTATGACAAATAAAAATGATTTTCCCCAAAAGATCTCTTCTTTGCAACGTTAAATGGGTATTTCTCTCCAGAATTCCTTGACGGTTTTATTAGAGTATTTTCATCCATTTCAAAATATTTGTTGAACTTTATTCCTTATTGAGATTTATATCATATATGATCATAATCTACCATATTCTATTACATGGTTTATGGTCATTTTTACTATGATTGTGCTATATTGATACCATTCACCATGTTACTCAGAATGATTAGTGATGATGTTTACAGATTGGGGAATGTTATTTATATTTAATATATATATGTTGTTTATGTTTAACACCATTAATATGTTGATTTAATTTTACTTAGAAAGTGATTTTTTGGGAACTCTATATCCCCTTGATGAAGTGGTAGGTCTCATGAGACAAAGCAAATATGGACTTGGCCGAGGCCTTACCCATTTTCAGATATGGTTTTGGACGAGACCTTAATCATTTTTAGATGTCTTTGACAAGGCCTCAATGGAATGTTTCAGATGTCGAACATATGTATTACCTCACTATGATATTAGTAATTGATTATCCATGTGAATATTCGACTATTATAATATCCATGGTTAATCTTCTTTCTCATGTGATTATTTTTATAGAATTATTTATTCAGCTTTTATTCTTTCCATATCATGTTCAATATTGTGTTCTAATAGAATGTGTTTTCAGTAATTAACCATGCCTTATTTTTTATATTAACTTCAACTTTATTACTTAACCTTACTGAGCATATGATCTCACCCCTTTTTTATATTTTATTTTTCCCCAGGATATAAAGTTGAATATTATGAATCTATTGCGGGGTTAATCTAAGAGTTTTTGGGTATTACCAATGAAGTTTCTATGTTGTTTTTTCCTTTCAATTTGTAATGTAATGTTCATGTATGTAATATGGATTTGAAAACTACTAAATTAATCATTCTATTGGGATTTTAGACTTGTATCTATTCTAATGTATTAATATAAAGCACCAACTCTAGGATACTAGGGTTGGGGTCTTTACAAAAGCACCCCTAGTGATTTACCAAAAAATGAAGTATTCGACATGCCTTTCTCGCAAAACTCGAGAACTTACCATGTATCGGTCTCATAATGAGGATATAACCAAGCTCAATTCCTAGAAAGGCATCCAAAAACTCGATCCAATCTCTCACGTGGGTTTTTGATGATGAAAATGAAAAATTAACCTATAAGGGCCTAAGTCAAAACTAAGGGAATCTAGGTCTTCGGCCTAGTCCTAATGATCAACTCTCACAACTAGGTCACAAGGTATAACCACCTATCACTAAATATAAAACCTATACAAAGAAGCTAAAGATCAAAATGACCAATAAGGGATAGAACTGACATCACAACCTACTAGGACCTGATCCTCACTAGGAATCCTCTTAATGAACATATCTATAGAGATCACGATACCAATGTAGAAAAAGAGAATGAACTAACACTCACCAGGCTTCCGTATATGGTAATACCCATTCAAGGTGCAGTTCACGATAAAAAGTCCCAGTATCCATTGACATCATACTCAAAAATTTGACTAGTTGACCACAACATGAGAAAAAAATCCTACAAGGGGTACAAGATAAGGGCCTCACATTCCATATTGACCTACTAGGGACACTGCACCTCCCATGATTGAGGATTGAGTCATCAACCTCACAAAAAAACACCTAAATTTTGATCCACATAACCTTCCATAAAAATGATATATATATAAGTACTCCCAATTAAATATTCCCCAGTCATCAGTAACAATCACACACTATAAGGACTATATGATGTGAATCCTAGATACCAAATATGATGCACGAGACGCCTCTTATCTTTGTCGGACAAGAGTCAAAATCCATCTCTGACCTCTTTCCAATGGGACAAGAGCCAAAAATACACAATAAATGGAAACATCCTCACGAAATGTGCATATCTCAAGGAAAAATCATATACAATTGTAACATCGCAGATCAGAACAACAATCCCGGACCCCGAAAACCAATAATTCTTATCGGAACAAGTGTTCTTGACACAACAGTCTGATATCCGTCACAGGTTATGAAACATTCCTAATACTCTACTATACCATATCCCAAATAGTAAATACTAGGAAAATAATGGATTTGATACCACTTTGTAACGTCCCAACCAGAATGTCACTAAAATGGTGCCTCAAACTATTTGGTTATGAGTCCTCAATCACTCTTCCCCGTATGCCAAAGGCTTCCGACTAGAAGCAAGGTACTAAGGTGTGATAGTAGGGAGACCATGAACTCATATTAGAGTAATAAAATAGGAAAAACAGATAAGTATCAAACATAACAATAAATAAATAAGGTGCATAAGTAATAAATAAACTGAAATAGAACATCATATAATAATAAATGAAATGATGTAAAATTCCAAACAACTATGTAATACATACAATGCCATTCACCCAATGGGATGACCATACAGATTTAAAAGTACAAAAGAAACCAAAATAAAGTAAATTGATATAATACTAACACTAATCTAGACCATATACCCAATCTCCAAACACTGTCAAACTACACTAGACCAAACTGAAGAACCCACTTGAGTAGATTCACTCAACCATAAAGCTCTGGGCCTCTTCCCTACCCACCATGAAACTATACTCAACTTGAAAAGTAGAAATAAGGTCTAAACATACACCTAGGTGAACATTTATGGGTGAGAAATAATCTCACTAGGCCACCACGATGATGAACCTATAAAATATGCTACTATAAGTTTATGAAAAAGAAACATGCTTAGCCTAGCCGAGGCATAAATGAAAATATAAGTAAAGACAATAATTTGAAACCACAATTTAACCCTAGGTCCGCAATCCTAGTCAATTTTGAAAGAGCCACCATGAATGTACATATCTATATACGTGTACATGTATAGTCCCATACCTATACATATATACATAAATATGTATATTCATAAGTAAAATAAATTAAATAACATAAATTCAAACAAGATTTGTTCCATGGGTCTATAATCCCAATTGCTTTGACATCCTGTGCAGGGGAATTGAGATGGAAGTCATGCCACTCAAGCTTTGTACCATTAATTCGATCTCTAGGTCTGTAATCCCAATAGAAAAATACTAGTTTCGGACAATGACAAAAAAGTATCTAAGAAAGCTATGCCACCATAGGGGGATACTCGTCCTACACCTGGGTTCACCCATACTCACCTCAAATCACTGTAAAGAAGGATTCCAGGGAAGTACATTTGGAAATCTTGTAAAAAGACAAGATCTTGATGTCAAGCTGCTCATTACATGTAGATCTAGTCAAATGTATGATCCCTAGGTCCTGATCCATAGGCGGGCATGACATTGTGACTCAGATAAACCCTAAGGATCTAACCCATAGGTGACATGTAAGGAGATCATACTCATGAGACATCATGGAAATCCCTCAAGATATAAATGTGAATGTCAAACATAGTTGTGAGACATTATGCTCAACCACCCTGGCAAAGTAAAGTCTCATAAACCTAATCCTAGAGTGCATGTCTAGAGATCCTCATCATATGAAAATCAAGGAGAGCATTTTCATCCTCTATAATCCATAAGTCAAGTATAACATAATCATCCTCTATAAACCATAGTTATAGGAGAGTGTAATCATCCATAGAAAATCATGGGTTGAGGAGAGTGTAATGATCCTCATTTAACCCATGATCCGAGGAGAGTGTAATCATCCTCACCACTCGAGAGAGTGTATTCATCCATGAGTATCATTACAAGGAATGCTATGCATGTATATCATAGTAGTATGATCAATAGACATATTTAGGGAAATAGCTCTAGACATCCCAACAATATAATAATCAAATATACAGGCTCAACAGCCAAATCTTAGGTAGTACCTTTGGGTATACCAATAAATATCAGAAATAACATGACTTAGAAGTTGGATCCTAGGAAGAATTTCTGGGCACCTCGAAAAGAAAGATATACGCCTCATGTCAGGCTCAAAAACCACCAAAAAGGAAGAACCTCTAGCTAACATCGATGCATCAGTAATAAACAAGTTAAAGAATAAACCAAAGAGTGAGGGTGGAAAACACCTACACCCAACACTGCTACCACAAACCCAAGGTCTTATAAGTTCAGCATGAGTTCTAAGGTTACAACTAATACCATCTCTACCCAAATCTGACCTAATAATTCAGGGTCAGTCAAAAAATGGGAACCTGTTGGGTCCATCAAGTACAAAAAATGAAGACGCATCCTACTTGGGATCATAAAGGTCTAAAAATGAGAGAAGACATCATACTTGGGAACCTTAGATGAAAAGGTAAAGGAGGAATCCTACATAGGATCCTCGAATATAAATTCGATAGAGGCATCCTATAGGGGATCCTTGAAATGGTACATAGGTGAAGGGATCCTACTAGGGAATCCCTAGGTCAACACGTAAGCAAAGGAATCCCATAGGGTACCCTTGGAAATGAGAAAAATATTGAGACATCTTACATGGAATCATCTAGGTTGAAACATAAATAGAGGAATCCCACAAGGGATCCTCAGAAACAACAAGTCCCACAACCTCCTGGTCTAGAAGGGCACATCTCGCAAGGGATACATCCTCAAAGTAAAGCTACAAATCCAACTACCAAGAGAGACCATTCATAGCCCATATCAAATTATGGTCTCAAACTAGGTTGGTATAAACACCCAACCAATCAATCTCATTTCAATTCTCTCTTAGGAGATGATTGAATTTAATTTTTGGAGGAAGAACCTCTCCATTCAAGAAACCCATGACATGCCACCGAGTAGCCCTTAAAACACCCCAAGGGTTTCACCATCACTATATACATGAAATTATAATCATAATAGATTAATCATTGTTACAATTTCGACTCATGGAGGTCAAGATATGAAAAACCCTAAAAGGGTTACAAGGGTTAAGTACACAACGTGTCTCCATGAGCACACGACATGTACTCCCAAAGCCCCACTATGGCGTGTACTTCCACAAGACATGGCATGTAAACGCTCATGTACACGATGTATAAGATGGGTACATGGTGTGTACCCTACATGCGATACTTTCCCATGTCCCTCAACCAGCCAGGCCATGTACATGGCCTATCTGTGTACTTCTACACAATGTGAGATCTACATGGGGACTGACCGTGCACTCTACGCAACCGTGTACCCCTACATGGGAAACCAGACTGGGTACTCACCTACATGGACGAGTACCAGTAAATGGAATGTAAAACCTAGTACCCAGTTGTTGGTCAGAGTGGATACTCAAGAGGGGGGGGGGGGGTGTGAATTGAGTTCCAATTAAAAATTTTGTTCAAAATATTTCTCTTAAAATCCCCAATTTAAACACAAAATTAAACTTTAGTGAATTTATATAGATTATAAATGTTCAATTAGTTTTTCAAAGAGTGATTAGGTCTCAGTTAATTTAATCTCAAGATTAAATTGACTTTTGAAACTGATTTACTAATTTACAATAAATATAAACACTTGATAATTTAACTATCAAAGTAGCTTTAAAATATTTTTTTTATTTCAAAGTTACAACAACGAAATAAATATATAGTATACTTATAGATTTAAATTAAAATTCACAGAAGAGTTAACCAAGAGGTTCAGTCTTAAGCCAAGACTTAGTCCTCTCAACAATTTATATAAATTGATCCACACCCTGGATCGGGGTTAACAATAGTGAACACACTGTCCAGGTACAAAGACCAATACCACAGTTCTTTGTGGGAAACAAATAACAGCTCACAGTTGTTCAGGTCTTACTCGACCTCTACCACTATCCACAGTGGGAAACAAAGAGTTATGGAGTTTGAGTGAGGATTTAACAATCCTCCAGTTTATCTCAAGAGACAGTGTGTGTGTAAAATAAACAGTGTACACACAATGCTCGAAATGTAAAAGGAAGTAATCAGTAAAGTAAGTATGAATGAGTTTAGAAGAGCTTTAGTGATTGGAAGTGAAGCTCTAGACTCATTTGGTTGGTCAGAAAAGGTTCTGAGTCCTTCTCTGGTTTCTTCTCAAAAACCAGAGTGTCGTTTTCTTCTTTTTGTTCTTGATCCAGCTTGTCATCTTGAGTGCCTAAAGTTATTTTGGTAGTTCTTCACTCAAGATGCATCTTGTAGTTTGCTTCAAAATGATCAGCTTCAAGTATGTTCAGAGTTCTTGGAGTATAGATGTATCCTTACGTGAATTCTCTACGCTTGAATGCTTGTTGAGCTATTTTATTTTTCACCTTGATGTGCCTTCTTAGTTCCTTGATTCTCTCTATTTCATTACTTCAACACACTTGTTCTATCTTTTCGTATCTCTCCTTTTCAGTGTTCTCTTTCCTTCCCTTTATAGCTTTCAGCTCCGACAAAAAGGAATGACTACTTTTTTCTTGGGTACTTGGTACGGTTCCCTGATATGGCAACAGAATTAATTAAATAACATTAACTGCATTAAAACCAATAAATGTAACCATTATCTTAATAAATAAATAGTATTGAGAGTATAGAGTTTGACTGGTTGGTCAATTAGTAGCTCGTGTTCGTAAATGTGTACAATGGACTTTGTGTAACGGGTCCTTCCATTGGCAGCTCTTTGATCTTGCATCAGTTGCTCTATATACCAGTGACTTCATTCCATCGGTTGCTCTAGTTCCATTGGTATCTCTATGTATCAGTGATTGTACTTGTATTGGTAGAATTACTCTATCTGTAACTATCTGTGAACTGGCTCTATCGGTAGACTTCTGTTTATCGGTAGCTCTTGTCTATCGGTAGCTCTAATTTGTCAGTCGGTAGCTCTGGATATTGGTGATTGTCTGTGCTCATATCAGTAGACTTATCTATTGGTAACTACTGGTAGACATGCACATCGGTAGCTCTATACATATCAGCAACCTTTGTGTATTGGTGACTCTGTCTATCGGTAGACTAAGTCTATCGGTAGACTGAGTATTGGTAGCTCTTTATCAGTAGCTATACGTAGATCATTGACTTACACTTATCTGTTTTTATTCAAAACACATCCGATTGGGTTAGAATTACTTCAGAACTCATATAAACATAGATAAATAATGATTAACATATTCCAGAGATTATTTTAATATTATTATCATCTTGATCATAGAATATCATAGATTTGAAAGAATTAATATATAAATAAACATTAATTGGGATTATCAAAGTATATGAAAGCATAATTGGGATTATCAAAATAGGTGAGGTCAACAATATCCCCCTTTTTGATAATCACAACTTATAATATTATAGTTTTAAAAATTGTGAGAAATTGTATCAGAGGATAGATAATTAAATTCAATTTTCTCAAAGAAAACAGCATGTTATAGAACATAATTTATCAGAGGTAAAATTAAATGTGATAGTATCAGAGATAAAATAAAATGAAATGATATCAGAGATAAAATTAATTGGTATCAGAGAATTAAATGAAATGGTATCAGAGGATGAAAGTAAAAGCACTAGTATCAGAGGGGCAAAGCATGATAGCTCTTCCTTAGAGAATTGTTTTCACCCTTTGATACTTTCTCCCCATTATTTATTCTCCCTTTAAGACTTCTCCCCCTGGGTGAATATTTCTCCCTCTTTGTAGAATCTTGGTAAAATATTTCTCCCCCTTTGTGATAATCAAAAAGTGGGAAACCAAAGAGAAGAGGAATAAAATAAAAAAGAGAAGACATAAAAACCAGTTTTATTTAATGTTCCAAATAAGGTACAAAGGAATAAAATAAAATACAATGGATTCCTATAAAATAGTCTAGAAACTTGTTCAATCCACATCCTCAATGTGATATTTTCCTTTTGGTTCAGAAGAGGATTCAGGTGGTGAGGATGCTGGTGAAGGCTTAGGAATTCCAGAAATGATCTTTGGAGGCTGACCCACAGAAACCGTTCCTGGTCTGTACTGAGGAGAGTGTATAGTGATCATTGGATTGAGGCTTCGAATTTCTTGGGCAGGAGTCATCTGAACTGGAGAAGTAGTAGAGGCAGAGGCAGGCAAAGCAGGAGGGATAATCACTGGCCTAGCATCAACATGCAGAAAAGGCAACAACAGATTTCTGAAGTCCATAATTATTCCTCCTCCTCTCTCCATAGCAGATATAAAGTCATCCTTGTTCTCTATAAATTTTTCCAATGCTGGAGTCAATTCTCTTAGCTTGCTAACTTGTTATTTAAAGGCTTGATTGACAGGAGGCAACTTCATATTTTCTATCAGAAGCATGAAGTGACTGGTCATTTGATTCTTTATGTAAATATTTTGGAAATAAGATTCCACCTTTTCTTTCACTTCTTTTTGAGAGGCAGAATCTTCTCTCATGTAGTCTTGAACTATCTTCATTATTTCTCTAACTGAATCTCTGGTAAAAAGCACAACTCTGCTCAGCTCGGATGAGTCCATAGATCCACTGGTTGAAGCTGAACCAAGCTCCTCCTTCATCATAGCTCGAATTTGACTCAAATCTACTGAGAGTTTAGAAGCAACAGAACCAACAGATAAGGTTACTATTTCCTTGAAGTTCTTGGTCAACCCACTGATAAGATTTTGAACTTGAGAATCCTAGGTTTTAACATGATCTTTCATGGAAGTTTTAAAAATTTCAATCACTGAAAACATCTGGCTTACAACACTTTTCACATAAGCTAAGTCCTTATATTCATGGGATTTTGAGCTCATGTAAGAGTCTAAAGAAACAACAGATTCTTTTAGAGCTTCAAGATCTGCTTAATGTCTAGAAAATTGAGCCTGGAAGTCTTTAGCTTCTTCCACTATCTCACTCATAAATGTTGACGAATTACAAGCAAGAGAAAGTTCAAAATATCTTTCCAACATACTCATATCTTCATCAAAATTGTGCTTCATATTAGCAACTGAGGTACTAAAATACTATTTCAGCTCATCCTTTAAGGATTCAAGATCTATCTTGGTAATTAAATTAGCAGGTGCAACAACAACATATGATCTTTGAGAGGCTAAAATGACCACAGAGTTAGTCATAACCGATTGAATTGAAGATACCAGAGAAACTTCCGTCTTCTTTACCTCTTCCACAAAGCTATCCTTAAGATATTTCTTTAAAGTATCCAGGTCATGCATTTTGACCACATCTTCAGGTAGCAATTCAGTCTGAACATCATAAACAATTTTTGGACTATTTAGAGATGCTTCATTGTAAGAATCAGGATAGTCTAAACCACAAACAACAAAACCTGGGTCTTCTGCCCAATCTTCAATATTAACAGCCACTATAACACTTTCAAACTTGGTTTGATGCTCCCACTCAACTGGTGCATCCCCAAATAAAACAACAGCATTCTCAGCAGGTCTTTCATCCTGAGGAGAATCTTATACTATCATTTATATCTCTGCAGCAGCAGGAGGGTCTTCCAAAGTAGGAAAGGGTATGTCAACTTCATTTTTATCCTTAGAAGACACTCAAGATTATCCAATCACTGGACTAAGGCTCAAATATACTGACAGAGATGCTTCACTGTCATGAACATCTTCTTCATTCTCTACAGCAGCCTCTTCAACAACCTCTAAAGAAACTTCTTCCTTATCTGATTTATGTTGATCTAGATTTTCAGGAGTTAGGCTAGGAGGTAAGTCAGGGTCTCCTCCTTCATCAGCAGATGACTCTTCCTCTTCTTAATCATCACAGTATTCTGGCTCCTCTTCATCAGGTCCCAGACCTGGATCCCTCACATCCTTAGGTCTTGAAGGATGATTCACAGGATTAAATTTCTCATACAACTTCTGGTCATCATTGAACCATTCTCCTCTCCAAGGGTTCCAATTTATCCTCATGTATTTGCAAACTATGGATGTGATACAAAAGTTATTCTTTACTACTACTATCTCATATTGAGGCTCAGCTACCCCTTTTACCTTGTTCATCACAGAAATTAACTTAGAAAAGAATAGGGAATTGGTTTTTGATTTCGACCTTGTCATGTCTTCCATTTGGATCATCATCAATCTACACAAATTTACCTTTACACAATGTCTTAAGAGGTGCAGGATATAAATATCCTGATATCTCAAATTTTCAAAGTCTCCTCTCCTCGGTATCAAAACATGTTGAAAAATTTTTAACAGCAATCTGTTCTCTCCATCCATTTATACAGCAACTACTTGTCTTTGATTTACATCACCAGTCATCTCTTCTAACGTAGTCTCATAATCTAAAATGCCACTAGTAGGAGGCATATATCTCGAGAAATATCCAGATACACCTTCACGTGGAACTTTCAGACATTCAGCCCATTCCACAGATGAAAACGACATTTCATTTCCATTCACAAACGAAGTCACTCGGTTTTCATTCTCAGATTTCTCAAAGGTTACAAACTCGTAAAACTGTTTCACTAACTTTGGAAAGTAAGGACAATTGTTGTTCGAAAAACACTCCACCCATTTTTGATCTTCAAGCACTTCGAGCACTAAGGACTTTCAAGGCAGCAACCATTCTACACACAACTCATTTTCAATCACAATGACTCTATTCTGCAGATGAGGATTCACTGGTCATCTCCCCAACCTAGTTCTAGTAACACAACCACTTTCTTCTTTCTCAGACTTCTGCTTCTTTGTTTTCGACTCAAAAGTGTCATCTCTGACTGTAGGAAGTTTGGTTTTTTCCATCAATGGTTTGAGGTATTTAGGGTTCTCAAGAGATTTGGGAGCTAAAGTTTGAGGGTCAAGGTTTGAGAATCTCTGGTTTGAGAAGTATATAGGACATAGTTTTTATCATTTAGGGATCATAAAATAAATAAACAAAATGAAATAAAGTAAAAATGATTCAGATTCTGGCGGCAAACAGAAGTTTTAAAACAGCGCACTCATCGGTGAGAATTCCTATTAGTGAGGTTACATTGGTGAGAATTTTACATTGGTGAGAATTTTACAATGGTGAGAATTTTACATCGGTGGTAATTTTACATCGGTGAGAATTTTACATCGGTGAGAATTTTACATCGGTGAGAATTTTACATCGGTGAGAATTTTACATCGGTGGGAATTTTACATTGGTGAGGTTAGCTACCGATCAAGGTTAAAAATACCTAACTCATGTCTAATGTAAATTAACCTATCTGAACTCAAAGGTTTAGTGAAGATGTCAATTAATTGATGTTCAGTACCTATAAACTCAAGAATAAATCACCCTTTGGGTAATGATATCTCAAGAAATGGTGCCTTACATCAATGTGTTTGGTCCTAGAGTGAGGCATAGGGTTATTCGAGTTATTTATTGTACTATTATTATCACAGTTGATAGAAACATGCTTAAAGTCATATCCATAGTCCAAAAGAGTGTGTTTCATCCACAAAATTTGTGCACAGCAACTACCAGCAGCTATATACTATGCTTCAGCAGTGGATAATGAAATAAAATTTTTCTTCATACTACACCAAGATACTAAGGATTTTCCTAAAAATGACATGTTCCAGATGTGATTTTTCTATCCAACTTGCAACCAGCAAAGTCAGCATCCAAATAACTCATTAACTAAAAGTACTGTCCTTTTGGGTAAAATAAACCTAAGTTTATAGTATGTTTAAGATACTTAAAAATTCTTTTAACAGAAAGTAAATGAGATTCTTTTGGATTATCTTGAAATCTTGTGCACATACACACACTAAACATAATATCTGGTCGACTAGCAGTAAGGTAAAGTAAGCTTCCAATCATACCTCTGTAATTGGTTTGATCCACTGGTTTCCCAGTTTCATCTGCATCCAATTTACAGACTGTACTCATAAGAGTTTCACTTTCCTTAATACTATCCAAACCAAAACGTTTTAAAAGGTCCTTTTTATATTTAATTGGATTCAAAATAATACCATTTTCATTTTGAAAAACTTGAAATCCAAGAAAATATTTGAGCTCACCCATTAAACTCATTTCAAATTCATTTTGCATACTCTTTGAAAAATCAGTACATAAGGAATGTTTAGAAGATCCAAAAATAATATCATCAACATAGATTTGTACTATAAAAACATCTTTAGAAACTCTTTTAATAAAAAGAGTTGGATCAACAATCCATTTAGTAAAACTTTTTGAAATAAGAATATTACTAAGTCTATCATACCAAGCCTTAGAGCTTGTTTTAAACCATATAAATCTTTAGAATATTTAAAAACTTTATTTGGAAAATGAGGATTAGTAAATCTAGGTGGTTGTTCAACAAAAACATCTTCAATTATAAAACCATTTAGAAAAGCACTTTTTACATCCATTTGATATAACTTGAAATTCAGATGAGCAGCATAGGCAAGTAAGATTATAATGGATTCTAATCTGGCTACAGGTGCAAAGGTTTCCTCATAGTCTATACCTTCCTCTTGACAATATCCTTGTGCAACTAGTCTAGCTTTGTTTCTAACTATGTTTCTAGACTCATCAACTTTGTTTCTAAAAACCCATTTAGTGCCTATTGTCAAAGTGTCATTAGGTCTGTCAACTAATTCCTAGACATTGTTTCTTTCAAATTTATTTAACTCTTCTTTCAAAGACATTACCCAAAATTCATCATTGATAGCATCATTGACATTTTTAGGTTTTAGATGTGAAAGAAAAGCTTGATGTTCATCCTGGTTTCTTAGAGAAGCTATAGTCTGTGTCCCTCTATCAAGATTACCAACAACAACATCCAAAAGATGATTCTTTAGAATCCTTGTTGATCTAATAAAGGTATGACTAGAAATTTTAGGTTCATCTATAGGTTCAGATTCTATAGCAGCAGATTCTGGAATATGTCTAGAACTGGATGTTTTTACAACAGGTTCTTTAGATTTATCATTAAGGTCCAAAACACTCAAATCTTCTTCAAGATTTTCAAGAGAGGTTTTAGGCTCATGTGGATCAGTTTCATCAAACTTGATGTGAACAGATTCTTCCACACATTTGGTTCTTTTATTAAATACTCTATAGGATTTTCTAGTTAAAGAATAACCAAGAAATATTCCTTTATCACTTTTAGAAGAAAACATGTCCAGATTATCCTTTGTATTAAGAATAAAAACTTTGCAGCCAAAGACTCTGAAGTAACTAACATTAGGTTTTATGTTATTCCACAACTCATATGGGGTCTTCTTAAGAACTGGTCTAATTAAGACTCTATTAATGATATAGAAATCTGTATTCATAGCTTCATCCCAAAAGTAAATAGGCAGGTCATATTCATTAAGCATGGTTCTAGCTATTTCTTGAAGGGTTCTATTCCTTCTTTCTACCACACCATTCTGCTGAGGTGTCCAAGGAGCAGAAAAGTTGTGACTATAGCCATTGTGTGAGCAATAGGATTCAAACTCTTGATTTTCAAAATCACGGCCATGATCACTTCTCCGGGTTTTAATCTTAAGTCCACTAAGATTTTCTACAGATTTGGAGTATTTAACAAAGTAATAACAAGATTCACTTTTGTGAGATAAGAAGTATACCCATGTATATCTAGAAAAGTCATCTACTAGGACATAGACACAGTGCTTCCCATTTAAACTAGAAACTCTTGATGGTCCAAACAAGTCCATTTGAACCAACTCGAGGGGTTGAGAAGTAGAAACTTCTTTCTTTGATTTAAATGAAACTTTATGTTGCTTTCCCTTTTGACAGGGATTACAAACTTTGTCATTTTGGAATTCAAGTTTAGGTTGGTCTCTAACTATGTTCTTCCTAGTAAATTTTCTAAGTGAATAGATGTTGCAGTGTCCTAATCTTCTGTGCCAAAGCCAAAATTCTTTATGAAAATCATTTAAGAAAGTAACATTTTGTTTGGCTAAAGAATTTAAATCAACAACATAAAAATTTTCATTTATTAAAGAAGAAAATACTAAAACATTTTTAGAGTTAAAAACATTACAAGAATCATTTTCAAACTTAAAATTAAAGCCATCATAACATAATTGAGAAATACTT
Source organism: Viscum album (assembly GCA_963277665.1). Lineage (NCBI taxonomy): Eukaryota > Viridiplantae > Streptophyta > Magnoliopsida > Santalales > Viscaceae > Viscum > Viscum album. The sequence continues at coordinate 390,684,304 of OY728167.1, read as the reverse complement.
AACAGGTTATACTTAAGCCCATCAACAGATAAAACTTTAGAAATTAAAAAAGAATTAGAGTTACCAATCTGGCCTAGGCTGATGATTTTTCCTTTATAATTATCACCAAAGGTGACATGGAATCCATCAAACTTTATTAAACTTTTGAAGCATGAATAATATCTAGACATATGCCTTGAACAACCACTGTCCAAGTTCCATACCTTCTTGTGAGAACTCTTCAAACAGGTTTCCTACAAAACAGATTTACACAGAAAATGATTTTGGTACCCAAATCTTCTTGGGTCCAGAAAAGTTAGTAATCAGAGCTTTAGGTACCCATATTTGTCTTATGGGTTTCATATAATTTAAAGAATCAATATATTTTGAAAGATAAACTTTATTTGATCTATAACCATATGAATAACTAGTTAAAGCATAGGAATTTCCAGAATTGGAATAAGCAGAATTTTGTCCAAACTTAGAGATAAATCAATTTTTAGTGAACTGTCTCTATCCAAGTTGGTATCCCAAACCAGTAGTGTATTTAGGTGCAACTTTCTTACCTAAAATTTGAGTTAGAGTATCTTTTCCCTTTGTGAACTTTTATAAGTCCTTTCTAAGTTTCTCATTAGACATTTTCAGTTCAGTATTTTCCTTTAACAGTTGAGCATTCTTTTATTTTTCTATATAAAAGGAAGATTTAGCAGTGACAGTGAGAGCATGTTGTTTCTTTAATGACTTATATTTGTCTTTAAGTTCATTACATGTTTCTTCTAGCATGTTATAGTATTCAAACATTTCACCCTTAGACATATTTCCATCATTGTCTGAATCACTATTATTTCCAGAATAATAATCATTTAGAACAGGGGAAATGGGTACCTCAGATGTGTTGGTCATGAAGCACATGTTGGAAAGATTCTTCTCAAAATTAGAAATTTCAGATTCACTCATGCTGTCCTCCGAAGCACTCCAGGTTGCTTTCATAGCTTTATTGTACTTCTTGTCCTTATAATAATATTTCTTTTTGAATTTTAATTTTGGAAAATCAGCCTTGATGTGTCCTTTCCTTTTTCACTCATAGCATACCATTTAATCATCCATGTCAGCTTTCTTACAATCATTTTCCAGTGTCCCTTGTTGTCATACTTTCTTTTATAGTTAGATTTCTTGAATAATTTCTTCTTCCTATAAAACTTCTTGAATCTCCTGGCTATTTGAGCCATCTCGGCATCACTATCAGAGTCTGAATCTTCACTTGTTGAACTTTCAGTTTGTATTTAAATTTTCTCCTTGTCTTTACTCTTAGAGGCAGTAGACTTGAAAGCTAAGGATTTTTTCTTAGGTTCATCATCTTCCTCCTTGTTCACCTTGAGTTATTCCTCATACATCATAATCTTACCATAATCTCTTTTATAGGCAGCGCTCCAATGTCACATGACTCTTTGATTGAAATAGAAGTGCCTCTCCATCGGTCTGACAAACATCTCAGTATCCTCATAATTTGTTCCTTTAGTGGAACAACCTTTTCAAGTGATCTCATTGTATTGACTATCTCATTAAACCTAAGATACATATCAGAAATAGGTTCATCAATCTTCATTTTAAAATTGTCATATTTAATAGTATAAGTATTCAATCTCATTTCTTTAACATTTGTTGTTCCTTCATGAGAAACACCCAATGTATCCCATATTTTATAAGAAGTTTTGCAAGCAGATATTCTATTAAACTCTTCATCTCCTAAAGAACAATACAAAGTATTAATATATTTACAGTTATTATTGTAAGCAGTCTTTGTAGGTTCATCCCATGTTGTTCTTTTAGTTTCTATAATTTTATATTGTGACTCTATAGCAGTCCAGATATCAAAAGCCATACTCTCTAAATCAATTTTCATTTTCAGTTTCCACTGGGCATAGTTGGTACCATTGAAGAAAGGTGGCTGGTTAGTAGCATCACCCTCTAGTCTATTGTCCATAACTAGATTTTAGAAAAGAAATTTTAAAGAGATAAAATTTATAACTAACAAAAATTTAAGATATTTAAAGATGAAACTAAAATCACAGTTTAAAAATAGAGTATGTCAAAAATCTTTTAACAAAAACAACCTCTGATACCAAATGTTGGTCGGAGTGGATACTCAAGAAGGGGGGGGGGGGTGAATTGAGTTCCAATTAAAATTTCTGTTCAAAATATTTCTCTGAAAATCCCGAATTTAAACACAAAGTTAAACTGTAGTGAATTTATATAGATTATAAATGTTCAATTAGTTTCTCAAAGAGTGATTAGGTCTCAGTTAATTTGATATCAAGATTAAATTGACTTTTGAAACTAATTTACTGATTTATAATAAATACTAACACTTGATAATTTAACTATCAAAGTAGCTTTAAAATAATTTTGTATTTCAAAGTAAAAGCATCGGAATAAATATATAGTATACTTATAGATTTAAATTAAAATTCATAGAAGAGTTAACCAAGAGGTTCAGTCTCAAGCCAAGACTTAGTCCTATCAACAATTTATATAAATTGATCCACACCCTGGATCGGGGTTAACAACAGGGAAAACACTGTCTAGGTAAAAATACCTATACCACAGTTCTTCGTGGGAAACAAACAATAGATCACAGCTGTTCAGGTCTTACTCGACCTCTACCACTATCCACAGTGGAAAACAAAGAGTTATGGAGTTTGAGTGAGGATTTAAGAATCCTCCAGTTTAGCTCAGGAGACAGTGTGTGTGTAAAATAAATAGGGTACACACACTCCTCTAAATTTAAAAGGAAGTAATGACTAAATTAAGTAAGATTGAGTTTAGAATAGCTTTAGTGATTGGAAGTGCAACTCTGGACTCGTTTGGTTGGCCAAAAAAGCTTCTGAGTCCTTCTCTGGTTTCTGATCAGAAAACAGAGTGTCGTTTTCTTCTTTTGGTTCTTGATCCAGCTTGTCAGCATGAGTGCATGAAGTGATTGTGGTAGTTCTTCACTCAAGATGCATCTTGTGGTTTGCTTCAGAATGATCGGCTTCAAGTATGTTCAGAGTTCTTGGAGTATAGATGTAGCCTTGCGTGAATGCTCTACGTTTGAATGCTTGTTGAGCCTTTTTCTTTTTCACCATGGTGTGCCTTATTAGTTTGTTGATTCTCTCTGTTTAATTACTTCGACAAACTTGTTCTATCTTTTCATATCTCTCCTTTGCAGTGTTCTCTTTCCTTCCCCTTATAGCTTTTAGCTCCGACAAAAAGGAATGATTTCTTTTTGCATGGGTACTAGGTACGGTTCCCTGATATGGCAACAGAATTCATTAAATAACATTAACTGCATTAAAGCCAACAAACATAACCATTAGATTAATAAATAAATAGTATTGAGAGTATATAGTTTGACTGGTTGGTCAATTAGTAGTTCATGTTGGTAAATGTGTATGGTGGACTTTGTGTAACAGGTCCTTCCATCGATATCTCTTTGATCTTGCATCGGTTGCTCTATATACCAGTGACTTCGTTCCATCGATTGCTCTAGTTCCATCGGTAGCTCAATGTATCAGTGACTATACTTGTATCGGTAGACTTACTCTATCAGTAACTATCTGTGAAATGGCTCTATCGGTAGACTTCTGTCTATCAGTAGCTCTTGTCTGTCAGTAGCTCTGGTTTGTCAGTCGGTAGCTCTAGTTATTGGTGATTGTCTGTGCTCGCATCAGTAGAATTATCTATCAGTAACTACTGGTAGACATGCACATCGATATCTCTATACATATCGGTGACCTTTGTTTATCAGTGACTCTGTCTATCGGTAGACTAAGTCTATCGGTATACTGAGTACTAGTAGCTCTTTATCAGTAGCTATACGCAGATCATTGACTTACACTTATATGTTTTTATGCAAAACACACCCAATTGGGTTAGAATTACTTCAGAACTCATATAAACATGGATAAACAATGATTAATATATTCTAGAGATTATTTTAATATTATTATCATCTTGATCATAGAATATCATAGATTTGAAAGAATTAATATATAAATAAACATTAATTGGGATTATCAAAGTATATGAAACCATAATTGGGATTATCAAAACTGATGAGGTCAACACCAGGGTTTACTTTAAAAACTTTATCTTCCCTAAATAGGAATAAAACACAACATGTGTTCCCTGAACCACACACTGTGTAGATGGGTTTTCCCAAATAGAAAACCCTTGAAACGCCCCGAAACCCCGTTTTCACCCCAAAAGCAGCAGATTGGGTCACAAGGGGACATAAACAAGAATAATAAAGGATTAAAACAAGAAAATGATTAAAGTATTAGGATTTATAGAAAAACGTAAAAACATCTTATCTTTGGGTAGAATCCATGAATGCTTCACCCATTTCTACGGTTTACAATTACTGCACGTCGAACTGGCACGTCCTGAGCTCCACGGAGGTACCTCCCTCTTTCCCTCTCTCCATTTCTATCTCCCTCTCCCTTACTATATTTTTATGGAGTGAAGGAGATCGCTCAGGGGAATACATGAGAAGCCAATAGGAAAAGAAGAAAAATAAAAGAGAAAAGAAAAATAAGATAAAGAAAAGGAAAAAGGGGGGCCTCGGCCGACCTTGACACCCAACACAAGATTATGCCCTACCAAGGAAAAATTACATGTTTTAAACTCAATGGTGAATATAGAATTTTGATATGATTCCCCTCCCAAAATAAATCCCTAAATGTACACGCATGAATAAATTAATATTTAATTTATTAAATATTAAATATTAATTATTTTGTTAAAATTAAAACAACTCAGAATTCATCCAAACTTTTTTATTAGGATAAAAAAACTATTTTGGGACAAACATATTGGTCATAAAAATTATTTGAGATCATATTCTAGGGGAAAAGTCCACTTTACCCCTTACAAGCATCTGAAAGAAAAAATTCAAATTTATGCTAAAAACTTATGTCTGAAAAAACACTAGTTGTTAAAAAGATAGTGGATAGGTCATGTAAAGGGAGATCCTTGATGAAAGATCTTGGAGTTTTATAATATGTGATTGATGATTTTACTCAACTGGGAGCCCCTGGTAAAAGGGTTGTTATAGTGAAAATCACCAAGCCTGTAGAGCAGAGCGTTGGTGGAGTGGATTAAGGGATTTTTGTTCCCCGAACCACTATAAATATATGTGTTTAATTTTATTTCCACATGTTTTTACATTTTTTCTGCATATATTATGATGGAAAGAATTGAACTTACATACATTGAAGAGGGTGATCTAATATTCAAGAAATTTTTATGAACTCAATTCACCCCCTCTTAAGTTATTCAGTCAATCATTATCTGGGACAACATGAAATTTATTCCAATGAAGTAAATTGTATTAATAGATGTATAATTGAATTAATTATACTTAAAAAATTAAAATATAATTTTAATCTATAAATAAAATAAATTAAAAGGTAGTTTTCAATTAAAATCCTCTATTTTTTTACTATTCACTATAAAATGAATCTTTTATGAAAAATCCAAAAAATTCATCCTAAGATAATTTTGATGTTACAATTTCAAAAATGATGTTTATTTTTTTCAAATATAATATATAATTTTTTTAAAATTTAGTTTTAAATTTAGTACTCTATTAAAAGGCAATAAAACTTCCTTTTAAAAAATACATCTTTTTATGTGTAAAATTGGATTTATTCTTATCTCATTCCTAAAAACACATAAGATGAATATTAAATATTTTATTAAAAATTTAATATATATATATCATTAAAATCATTCAAAAAAATTATTTTTTTAATTTTTTGAGATAAATTGTGTTTATTCATAGAAAAATAATTTTTCAGAAAAGGAATTTCTTTTGTTTCAAATAGTTCTCACATTCAATTATAATTAATTGGTTACCTAATAATTGATTTTATAAATAGTCATATACTATATTTTCATAATTTAGTTAATCCTTTTTATATCCTCTATTCCAATGGCTATGTGATAACAATAATAATATTTTATTAGCATGCCACGTTTTGTTTAAACTCAGTATTGCGTGTAATGAAATATAAGCTTAGTGTTGTGTGTAACACAATATAAACTTGTTATTATGTGTAACACAAGAAAAACTCATTACGGTGTTTACCACAAGATAGAATCAGTGTTGCATATAGCATAAACTTAACTTTGTATTTCTTATAAAAAATATTAACTTTGTGTAGAGTGCAATGGAATCCATCAAAGAATTTTAATTTATTTAAAAATAATAATTCATAAAAAGTAGGGGTGTTACATTCCACCCCCCTTAAAATGAATTTCTCCCTCTAAATTTATATAGGTCATCAATGTTTTAATACATTAAGGTTACTTTCATAAGAAACTACATTGAAAGAATGAATAATAAAAGTTACTTTAAAAAGGGAAAGATGGATACATAATGGTTACCCAAAGTAACACATAACTATGTTTCCAAATAAGAGAATATAGGTGGGAGGTGAATATTTGGACATGGAAGAAAATCTTAAATAATTATAGAGAGTGATAGATATCACTAATACTAAGAAAGTGGGAGATCCAAAGAAACTTAATGATTACAAAACTGTAAAGTCATAATGATCTAAGGTACAATTCGGTTCATTAGGAATGAGTGTTCTAGGATAGCATTTCTTCCAAGATCATTTTCCTAAAGATGAAGAATTTTCACAAGGATATATACTTACTTGATTTTATTACATTTTATAAGAATAATCTCATCCATTAGTTGCGCCTTAATCAATTTTCACTTCACCTCTTACTCTGAGAAATAAAGGTGAATTGTTTGTGTTATAATCACTAATAGATCATAACATCCATAAATAGAATGATAATTATTTCCATATATCTTCAGTTATCATCACAAAAAATGGACAGTATAGGTTATCCAATATGCATACATCTTGATATGGATATATAATAATTTAATATATAAAACCCCATATGAAGTTCAACTCAAACCATTTCATAAATGGTTAACCTTATAACCCTTATGAAAGATGAAAATCCAAAACTTTATCAATAATTTCACTAAATTTCTCAAAGTCATATTAACATTGATCCCCTATATATTATAAAGTATCTCTTGGTTCCCACATACCAAACGCGTGAATACCTTTATCATGTATTCACTTGAATCATGGTAATAACCTAAATTATTATAAATACTTATTGAAAACATGCATAATTTCTTATTCTAAAGATTATTGGATATAATCCTTAAATACAAAAATTCTATAAACATCATCCATGATAATATAAACCACATTTTTAAAAGATCCTTTATTAGTTCTGAGGTCATCGACATTATCCAATTTACTTTATCCAAATCAATAATCTCTTTATCCAAACTAAAAACTATTTTCTTAGATTCTGAATCATATTAAGGGTTACCTTCCCTTAATCATGTTTTAACATAAAATATGAAATTTACATTAAATTAATTTTTCCGGTCCACCAGTACCATTTAACATATTCTATAAAATCCTTAATTAAAAACTTCTACAAAAATTCCTTAAATATTTCAAGATTCATAGAACATAATACTTGAATTAAGATGCATTAATAATTTGATCGTTCCATATTTACATAAGTCATTAATTAATATTTATCATATTATAACAATTTTCTATCATAATTCAATTGTAGTCTCTTAATCATAAGTGATATAACCATTACTCGCACCACCTTGCAGATTCTCTTCATGAGATTTCCTCTTAGGACATCAATTTTCACGATTCCCATAATTTCCATATTTAATTCATTCAATAGTCAGTGATACCATAGGTAGACCATTATTCTCATCCATTATGTTAAATGAACTTTTCATTTTCTCTTCGTTATTACTTACTTTGTGTCCTTCTTCTATATAGTCAAAAAACTTATCATCCTTTTGAGACATTCTATTGAGTACTTATTCCCACATTTTTAGACATATAAGAAACTAAATCTTCTTTCCTCCATGTTATACATTACCGGAATTCTCAGTTGACTATTTCCTTATCTTCGTTGGTGAGTCTGAGAGTTGATTAAGGTGTAAATTGTTAATCATATTCTGTGAAAATTGATTAGGCATGATCACAATGTTATTCACTCTAGTGATCATCCCATTAGACTGCTCATCAAAAAATTGTCTATCACATTCAATGATAACCCGTTCCTTCTAGTTCCCTCCATTGACTAAAACTAGAAATAATAGTGTGATAAAGACTTATCATAATAGAAAACAACATAATCAGGAAAAATTACTTATAAGATGTCTAAATTATGACACCTTCTTTTAAATATATGACACCTTAGTCTTATACTAGATCATTTGTGATCATAATCTATTTAAATCCTTCATGATTTTTCATAATGAGTTTATGAATTTCCAAATCACATCCCCCAGGTGTGTCAAACCAGGTGTGTAGCAAGACCCATTGTTTTTCACCAGTTCCCAATAAAGTCTATCTCAATATGGTGTTTTCAAGGTTGTTTCCCCTAGGTACAACAATTCCAGAGCCACATCCACTTATAGTATCTAGACATGGATGTAATTTCTTGTAAACTGCTCACTCTATCCTTTACCAAAATTCTAGGACATTTTCCTATACTTTATCTCATCCTTAGACTTATCCTTAGAGACATCCCAAATCATATACTTATAAATATCCATAGGGATATCACTAATTTTTTATCATCATAGTTTCCAAAAGTTAAATAAACCTTTCCTTTGATCCGAAACATAGTGACCCAAACTTAACATATATGGATATTACATATTTTTAGATGAATATTCAATACATTACACAAACACAAACATGTGGATTGTAATAGTTTAGTGCCTTTGGAAACCAGGAAACATAATCCTTAAACTTGGTGAAAGATATTCAACATTTCCTATAAGGATATTCCCCTGTAGTACTCTTCACAATCATAACCTACTTAAAAAAATTCTTTATAACATTGGGAAAGGAAACATAAGAAAGGGTGAGCTCAAATTATTAGTAAGGTAAAACAAGGAAGATATGCAAGCATGACATAAGCATAAGGGTATGAGATCACGAGAATAACATTAGAAAACCATACCATGCATATCAAATATCATAAACATCAATCATTGAATAATGATTGGATATTCATAAGACATGAATCATAAGGAAAAATCATGAGTCATGAGAGAGTAATATTTTCATAAGACATATAATTGTGGCATACATATCATCTTATAACATTTTGAACATGTGTAAATAGAGATAGGTTCACTCATTAAGTCGAGGACATGAAATAAAGCCCTTTTAGGAACTTATTGACATAAAAATAGGTCCACACATAAAATTATGAACATGTAATCAAGTTCACACATAACATTATGAACATGTAATTAGGTTTATGAATATGCAGTTACACCTCCAGGGAAGGACACACCACCATCACTAGTGGAAGCCCAATCTTACTATACTAGGTTCACTCCCCATTCCATCCATGTCTACCTCTTGAGATATATAAATCATTAACCAATTAATTTTAGGGAGATATAGGTCCCACCCATCACATAATGAAATTATACACATGTTTTCCATAAGATAATAAAACATTCATAATATCATAACCCATAAAAAGATATGGGTTTCACAAACATCATGTCATAACCCATGAAATCAAATGTGTATACTAAAAATTTCATTATATCATAACCTTTTTAAAATATACAGTTTCATAATCATTTTATTATAGAATAACTAGTGAAAGAAAGCGGGTTTCATAAGAATTTTATCATGGTATGACCCGTGGAAGAGAAATGGGTTTCCTAAAAAACTTTTCAACTTAAACATAAACCAATAAAATAAAGAATAATAATTATTTCATTGGATCATATCCTAATTAAAGAATAATCTATATCAAACAATTTCATCTTAGATGGAGAAGGATTTTAAAATATCACTTGGATCATTTATTAAGGAAAATAACTTTTTGTTAAAAATATTTTTTTAAGACATTAAACATGTTTGAAACACCTCTCTTTGAAAACCATTTTTAAAACTTATGAATTAATATTTAAAAAATAATTTAAAACACTTCTTGAGTAAAATATCCTTTCCCATTTGAAAAATTATTTTTTAATCATAAAACATTTTGAAAACTTTTTTCTTTGAAAATAATCACGAAAACTTATAATGAAATATTTACAAAAATTAAACATTTTTAAAACATAATTTTTTTAAAATCCTTTTAATTGAAAATGATATTAAAATATAATTTTAAAAAATCAGAAAATATTTTTAGAAACATGGTTTTTGAATAAAATAGATTTCCAATCGAAGATAGTAATAAGGTCGGATTTTCTTAAAAACACTTTCTTAATTATCTTAAGTACTAAAGAGTGAAAAAATGGAACCATTAGTTGAATATGTAATTACTAACCATAAGAGAATAAAATTAATGAGAATTATTTATAGATGGATCATAATATTCCATTAATGGAAGCATAATCATAAACAATCTCCATAAACATTGAAATTGTAGCAATAAACTCTTAGCATTTTGGTAAATTTGAATAAAAAACCACATGAAACAATATCATTACTTGAAGATTAAAATATTATGAAAACAATAATATTAATTATATAGCATGTAAAAGAGGTAGTACATACAATTTTTAAAATAATATAGGTTCATAACAAAACATGTCTATCAAAGAAGGCAAATTAAGAAAAAATTGTTTTACCGATTGGTAACTTTTGAACCGTAAACCCCATGAAAGAGTGATCCTCAAATAGATATGTGAATAATAAAAAAATTTATTATAAGAATCCTAAAATACATTAATGGTTAGTATATACACTATATAGAATAAAGAAGTGGTGAATGTATCATGTGTCTCACAAAATTAAAATGTGAGATGAAAATTCCTTACCTTATGTCTTGAATCACTACTACAAAACAGGGTTTATCCAACGCTAGGGCTTTAACAGCACTGTTAAAGGGGGTCTTTAACAGTTTTAAAAAAATTTCCCATAAAGGGGTCCCTATATCAGTGTTAAAAAATACTAATAGATGGGGACCTTTATCATCGATAGTAAAGAAGCGATGATAAGGGGTCTTCAGCAGCACTTTTTTAGAACCATTGATAAAGACACCCATTTATAAGCACATTTTTACTAGCACTATTAAATAGACTATTTCAAAAAAAAAATCATTAAAAATAATATATTAATATATTAATATATTTATATTGACATAAATATAATATATATATTTTAAATATGTTTTATATAAGGCTAAATAGGCATTTACACATAACATATAAGATATTTAATGAAAATGGATTATAAAATAATTTAAAAATTATTTTTACTTAATAATTTTCTAATTATTATCAATTAATAGTCATTTAGTAACAATTTGTTGAAAAAAGTCAAAAAATTAGTAAAAGATCTAAAATAAGTTGAAAACGTAACTCGAACTTAAAACGACCATAACTTTTGACCAGGGTGTCCATTTTGGGATCTACCACATATCAAATCAAATCTTGAGGCGAGCTCTACTCCCTGGAGATTAGGGAAACCTTGGTCTCATTTTCAAGGCCATAAAAGTCCAAAAAGGCCTCCAAAACCAAGTTTTTAGTTGGGATACCCCAGTTTTTTAACATTCAATGGATTATCAAAATAATTTAAGGGGTCATTTTTTCCATTTTTTAGTGGTGATTGAATTTATTCCCAGGTCTTACATTCATATTGATATTATCAATTCTAAATTTTATTGTTTTTCACAATTTACTTTAATTTATAAACAAATATATAGCAATATATACATATATTTTATATATTCACACGTAAAAATTTAATTTTATAAATAAATATTTAAAATTTTATACATATAAAATATATTTATAAATATATAAACTGAATCTAAATAAAAAATAATATCTATTTTATTTAAAATAAAAAAGTATGGATATTTATATACCTATATGATTAATGTATATATAATGTTTATATATATGTGTGTGTGTGTGTATTGAAAAATAAATAGATATTTATCTATATATTCTAATAAATGTATATAAATATTAATATATAATATATGTAAATAAATACAAATATGTATAATTATATTTATAGATTCACACACACACACAGAGATATATATATATATATACACACATTTTTGTATTTATAAACACACACATACACACACACAAAAAACTTATTTTATATATGTATTTTTAAAAATATATATAAATATAAATATATAAATATAAATATATGGATAAAAAATGTAACAAAATATATATAAATATATAGATATATCATAAAATGGAAAACAAAATAATAAAGGTGAGTGGAAAAGGCATTAGCGTATGAGATGAAGGTCTCATTTTTGAAACATGCTGAAGGTAGGGGTACATGTGGGAAGATGGAATTATCTAAAGGGATGATACAGGGGTGGGGGCTGTAAGATCCTGACTTTTTTTGAAGGTACATCCTTGTTTGAATTTTTGTTAGAATTCCATTTTTTTTGGATAATGAAATGGTTCAAAGGTGTATGAGGAGTTTTAGGGGTATCCAAAGGGGTTCAGGACACAAAAGTAGTGAAAATAGGCCAAATAGTGTGAAGCACATAGTTGGAACAAGGTTAGATCAAACCATGCGCCTGGCCCAAGAAATTGTACGACTTGGAGACACTTTCAAGTAGTAGATGAAACATGGTTACCACACAATTTTTCCAAACATGTGGGTGCCACTATGAAGAACCTTTGTGGTGTTTTTTTAACATTTTTTTTGTATTTGTTGACAACTAATATTTTTGTTGAAGAATGCTTTTGAGTTATAGAAATTTGAAGTTGCTGGTTGCTGAAGTTTTTCTTAAAGAAGATTTTGTTAAAGAATGAGAAATTAGAAGTTAAGAAAGTGTCTCAATCATTCTTAAACAAATCAGACGATGCTTTTCTGATCTTATAGTTCTCACACATCATGAAAAGTTTCATGATAAAAGATTTTGAAGAAATGGTGAAGAGGATTGAGTTTTCTTTCACTAAGGAAAATTATGAGGAAATTCGGAACCAGTTTTTCAGAACCTGTTTTCCTGAACTAGTTCTTCTGAACCTGTTTTTCGAAGTGGACTTCCTGAACCAAAAATTCAGAGTGGAATTCCTAAACCATAAATTCGAAATGAAAATCATGAGCTAGAAATTTGGAATGACAATCCTGAGCCAGAAATTTGGAATAACAATTCTGAACCAGTTTCCCTGAACCAGTTTTCCTGAACCAGTTTTCCTGAACCAGTTTTCCTGAACCAGTTTTCCTGAACCAGTTTTCCTGAACTAGTTTTCCTGAAACAGGTTTCCTGAACCAGTTTTCCTGAACCAGTTTTCCTGAACTAGTTTTCCTGAACCAGTTTTTCTGCTGAGCCAGAAGTTCAGAGTGGACTTCCTGAACCAAAATTCGGAGTGGGCTTCCTGAACCAAAAATTCGGAATGACAATCATGAGCCAGAAATTCGGAATGACAATCCTGAGAGAGAAATTCGGAATGACAATTCTGAACCAGTTTTCTAGAACCAGTTTTCCTGAACCATTTTTCCTGAACCAGTTTTCCTGAACCATTTTACCTGATCTAGTTTTCCTGAACCTAAAATCAGAACCAAGATCTAGCCTTATCATTTTGAGGAAGATATGAAGAGTTCAAGAAAACCTGTACTTCAACTTTGCATAAATCTTGGAGAAATTTAATGATATTTGAATAAGTCAAATATTGAAGATTAAATGCGAGAGATTTGTATAGTTTTTGAGATTTGAGGAAGCGGGAAAGTTTTTCAAGATTCCCGCATTTGTTTTCTGAGTTGCCTATAAATATGTGCTCAGATCATTCGCTCAAAAACAACTTTTTACACACACGAAAAGGCAGAGCGCTGGAGAATTAGGAGTGATCTTTTGTGCTGATTCATATTTTCTGTGCTAAGAGAACCAGATTCAAGAAATTTTTATAGAGTTTTCGAAGTGATCATTTCTGCATAATCATTATTATCTTTCTGATAAATTCAGATTCAGAAGATTGGATTCGAGGAATTCAGATTGAGTATTCAGAGTGGGTATTTCTATGGAGTCATAGTTTCCTTGCTGAGAATATCGGTTTCAGATAACCAGATTCAAGAAATCAAGATTGAAGATTCGGAGTGAGCTTTTGAAAAGTCATAGTTTTCTTGCTGAGAAGTTCAGTTTTATAAAATTGGATCCAAGAAATTGGATTGAAGATTCAGAGTGAGCATTTTTTGGAGCAGCTTGACAAAGTATTTTTATTATGTTTGGCTCAATTGTTCTTTAAGGAAACATTGTAAACTGACGGGAGTCAGTATAATCTTTCCTATCGGGAGATAGAAGGTGTCCAACGGGAGTTAGCATAAGTTGTATTCACTTTTTCATTATAGTGGATTTCCATATACCCACGGGAGTGGCTATGGAAAGGACATAGGTTCTCTTATTAAGGCTGAACCTTGTAATTATTGTGTTCTTTTCTTGCTTTACCTTTCTTGCATGCTTGGGTTACTTGCTAAAGGTTGATAAGGAAGTAAATCTTAATAGGTTGCAAGGGTTAAGTTTCATAAAGTTTTGAAACTTATAAAAAGATATCAACTGATTCAACCCCCCCTTCTCAGTTGACATTCGATCCTTGGAACTTCAAGTGGTGTCAGTGGGAGGTTCACTTGTTCTTTTTTTCCCTTGTCATGGAGAATATCAATTCTGTCAAGAGTAGAGGAATTCCTACATTCGATGGAAAGAATTATTATGGATGGAAAAATAGGATGATTCCTTATCTCCAATCTCTTGGCCTTGAAGTTGTTGATGCTACCACTATTGGCTTTCCACCTATTGAGAAAAATGCTCCTATGACATTTTATGATAAGAGGAACATAGAAGTTGATGGAAAGGCTAGGAATTCTATTCTCATGTCCTTATCAAAAAATGTTTATCAGAAGGTGATGGGTATCATAACATCAAAAGGCATGTGGGACAAGCTGGAAAGTATTTTTGAAGGAAACACAAAAGTCAAGGAAGCCAAGCTACAAATCTGGCATAGTAAGTTTGAAGACATCAGGACGAGAGATGAAAAAACAATTGATGAATACTTCACCAGAGTTAATGAAATTGTTTGCAACATCAGGGGATTCGGAGAAGACATGGAAGATTCTACAATTGTGAAGAAACTTATGAGAAACTTTCTAGACAGGTTTGATTCTAAAATTTCAGCTTTAGAAGATAAGGATGATTTATCTTTTGATGAACTGCATAACTTTCTTGTTGCTTATAAAATGAGAAAATATACTATATTTAAGAAGAAGATGAAAGATAAAATGGATTTTGAAGCTATGAGAAAGATTAAAATCCAAGTTGATGATAAAGATGATCCTTGTGAGTCTTTTGATAAGAAAGATGAAGAATTAAATGAAAAAAAATCATGTCTCTCATATCCAAGAACTATCAAAGAGGAAGAGGAAAATATTGAGGGAAACTTCCTCTCAAATGTTTTGAGTGCGGTGGAATCGGGCACTTTGCTATGAATTTCCCAAAGAATAAAGTTGGAGAATATCATGATTTTTCTAATGAGAATACTCAATGGAATAAGTATAAAAAGAATGAAAAATAAGAGAAGACTTCTAAAGAACTCAAGAAGAAGTTTTATGGAAAGAAAAGAAGTATGTTGAGCAAGAAGGTTGAATCTAAATCATCTAACAGTGATTCATCAGAAGATGAAAGTAGAGAAATATTCAGAGCCTTCATTGCAAAAGTTGAGAAAACAAATGCTTCCTCAAAAAGTGAAGAAGGTGGTGAAGAATCTTACAGAGAATATTAGCTAAGATCTGAACTTCTTTCATGTCTCTGGCAAAACAAATCCCTCAAGAAAGAAATTCTTGTGATGAAGAAAAATCATGAAGAAGTTCATGATGGAAGTAAAGATGTTACCAAGAAGGAAGATAAATACATTTAAGAAATTTTAAGTCAAAACTTAGAATTGCTGAACAAGGAAAGATGATAGAAGATCTTAGAAAGAAGCTTGAAATTAAAGAAGAAGAGGTCAACAAGTTGTAATCAAAAGTTATTGAGTCCGAAAATTCCCTAAGGAAGATGAATGAAAACTTCCACAAAGCCACTGAAGTAAAAGTTGAGACTTCCAAGACTGTTGGAAAGGATTATCATGAGAATCAGGTGAAATATTCTCCTATCAAAAATAATGTTTTATATAATTCTTCTAAAATTTCTGGTTAAGGAAAAAGTATCAGTAAAACTTGGGTGGGGAAAGGATGTGACAAACCTTTCAATCCTACAAAAATTGAAAACTCACTCAAAAGAAGAGATGGCCTACATCCTAAGTTTCCTAGAGTTGAAAGAAGTTATCAACCACAATAAAGTTTCTATAAAGAAAGATATTTATTTAATAGAAAATCAAGATTTTAGGGCTATTTCTGGTGTTGTGGAATGCATGGGCATAGAGTTTATAATTGCTGGCACAATTTATCTCTACCTGGAAGAAGGCTTGAGCAAAGTGGAAGAAATAACGAAAGAAGAATGAGTAACCTTCCGTATTCAAAGAAATATGAAAAGGTGAATTCTCAAGATGTCATAAACATGACAACAAAGAATCAATTTGAATGTTTGGAAGAATTTTGTGGAAGATGTGATCAGTCTGGTCATCATACCGAACGATGTATGACTCTTCTTCCAGGACAAGTTTCTTATGACATAAAAGAAAAAAAGATAAAGATAAGAAGGTTGATGAGAGAGGTTTTGTTGTTGAGATAGATTTAAAAGCAAGTAAGAGAAAAAAACCATGGATTCTTGATAGTGGTTATTATTCACACATGACAGGTGATATAAAAATCTTGGAGCATGTTGAACGTCATGATGGAGGAGCAGTTACTTTTGGCAATGATAGTTCCTTAAAAATTAAGGGAATCAGAACGACGGAGATTGAACAAGAGAAACTGAAATCTAAGGAAGTCTTGCTTGTGGATGGGCTAAAAAATAACTTACTTAGTGTAAGTAAACTTTGTGATGATGGAAAAGAAGTTATTTTAAGAAAATATTCTTGTGTAATCAAAAGTGTGAAAAATGGAAAAGTGATTACAAAAGTAGAGAGAACTAGTGGGAATATCTTTTAAATTGGAGAATCCAATAACTCTTGTTATTTGAGTGGTGAAGATGAAAACAAGTTGTGGCACTAAAGACTTGGCCACCTGGGGAAGAAGAACATGAGTAAGCTTTCTAAAGTTGATTCTGTTTGAAATTTTCCAGAACTGAAAAGAAGAGATGAAGATGTTTGTGTTACTTGCCAGAAGGGAAAGATGACTAACAAAAGTCATAAAAGAGTTGAGATTCAATCTTACAAACCACTTGAGCTTATTCATTCCGATCTGTGTGGGACGATGAGACATCAATCAACAAAAAGAGATTTATAATTTATCACATTTATTGATGATTTCACTCGGATGACAAACGTCATGTTCATGAAGCACAAGTCAAAGGCTATTGAAATGTTTAAATTCTTCAGAAGAGATGTTGAGAAAGAATTGGGAGTTTCCATAAAGAAGTTGAGAATAGACAATGGTACCAAATTCACAAGCAATGCTTTTGAAACTTATCTAAGGAAGAATGGTATCAAACATCAGTATAGTGCTCCATATACTCCACAACAAAATGGAGTAGCAGAAAGGAAATATAGAAGCTTGGTGGAAATGGGAAGAAGTATGTTATCAGAATACAAACATTCAAAATTCTTCTAGAGAGAAGCTGTTAGCACTGCAGTACATGTTCAAAATAGATGCTTGTTGAGACCAGAAACTAACATGACCCCTTACGAGATGTGGTATAACAAAAAGCCTTCTTTTAATTACTTTAATGTTTTTGGAAGTCCATGCTTTCTCAAAAACAAAAATACTGACTTAGGAAAGTTTGATGAGAAAGCTGAAGAAGGAATATTTATGGTTTATTCACAAAATGGAAGAAGTTGCAAATGATGGAACAAAATTTTACAGAAGTTGGTGGACTCATATGATGTGAAGGTAATTGAAAATCCAAGTTCCTTCACAAAATTTGTTGATAATATTGAGCAAGATAAATCAAATAATTCCCACGAGAGTGAAAGTGACCCAGATGAGCCACATGGGGAGGAAAGTGATGTTGGGAAGGAAGATGTGAGTTTCCCTACCTTACGAAAACATGTTGAATCCCAAAATATTATTGGGAATTATAAGGCTCCAGTTCAGACAAGAAAAACGTTGAGATTAGAAGATCATAATTCCCTTTCTCAAAAGTTGAACCAGAATCAGTTTCAGAAGCTATTCAACATAAAGAATGTTTGGATGATATGAATGAAGAACTAGATCAGAATGAGAAAAATGAAACATGGGAACTTGTTCCAAGACCAGCAAATAAGAATGTTATCAGAACCAAGTGGGTTTATAGAAATAAATTTAACGAGCATGGAGAAGTTACAAGAAACAAAGCGAGGCTTGTGTGTAAAGGATATGCCCAGGTGGAAGGTGTGGATTTTGATGAAACCTTTGCCCATGTTGCAAGGTTAGAAACTATTCTCATGTTTCTTGCAGTGGATGCTCATCGGAATTACAAGGTCTATCAGATGGATGTAAAGTCATCTTTCTTAAACGGTGAGATTGAGGAAGAAGTTTACATTGAACAACCTTGTGGGTTTTTTCTTGATGAGGATGAAAAAAAGTTTGAAAATTGAAGAAAGCCTTATATGGGATGAAACAAGCACTATGAGCATGGTATTAAAAGATTGAAAATTCTTTGAGAAAGATGAATTTTTCTAAAGGAAAGGTTGATATCAACTTGTATATTAAAGATGTCAACTCCGGAACTTTGATTGTAATTGTTTACCAGGATGATATAGTTTTTTATGGTGATCAAGAAAAGGTCTATGAATAGTTTGCTGAATAAATGAAGGAAAATTTTGAAATGTCAATGTTGGGAGAATTAACTTTCTTCCTTGGATTACAAGTTCATCAACAAGAAAAATACATTTTCTTGTCACAAGAAAAGTATGCCATGGAATTGTTAAAGAAGTTTGGGATGGAAGAATCAAAGGAAGTTTCAACTCCTATATCAGTGAGCACAAAGTTAAGAAAAGTTGAGTCAGGGAATAGTGTGAATCAGAAAGACTTTCGAAAGTTGATAGGAAGTCTTCTTTATCTTACAGCTTCAAGGTCTGATACTGCTTATGCTGTGACTCTCTGTTCCCGATATCAAAGTAATCCAAAAGAATCACACATGTTGGCAGTCAAGAGGATTCTGAGATAAGTTAAAGGAACAACTTCACATGGGTTTTTATACAAGAGAAACAATGAGATGAATTTTCATGGTTATACTGATACTGATTGGGCTGGTGATTGTAATGATATAAAATCAACATCAGGAGGAACATTTTTCTTAGGGGAATGATGCGTGAGTTGGAACAACAAGAAACAAAGTTCAGTAACTTTAAGTACAGCTGAATCCGAATATGTTACAACTACTCAGGCTTGTACTCAAATGATGTAGATGAAAGTTCAGCTGGAATATTTGAAAGTGAATGTTTATAAACCATTGAAGATACTCTGTGATAATGAAATTGCCATTAATCTTTCCAAGAATCTTGTTCAACATTCAAGATCAAAACACATTGATATAAAGTATCATTTCTTATAAGATAAAGCTGCTACTGGAGAAATCTTGCTGGAATATATTTCAACAAAGTATCAGATTGCTGATACTTTCACAAAAGAAATGTCAAAGGAGAGGTTTGTTGAGCTGAGGCTGTAACTCCATGTTCAGCCTCCTCCCATGACTTCCTAAAAACTCATAAGGAAGTATCCCCCACCGTACTTTGGATTATGTTGACAATGGGGGAGAGTAAGTTTTATTTATGAATATAAAGCAGTGGTTATCATATAATGGGGGAGTGAGAAATAAAAATGAGTGAGTAAAAGAAGCAGTGGTTATCATATAATGGGGGGGTGAGAAAGAAAAATGAGCGAGTAAAAGAAAAGTGAGAATGAGAAAAATAAATGTTGAGGGGGAGTTTGAGTAAGGTGAAGTTTACCCTTACATGGACACAATATTTTCAAGTCACATAGAGATGGAAATCCTTCAATAACATTACTTTTTCCAATAGTGTGGTGTCAGGACACTCTCTTTTGAGAAAGACTATGTTTTGGTAAAATTCATTTTCGAGAGATGAAAGTCTTGTGAGGTGAAAACTTGTTAACCAGGGTTTCCAACAAATCTAAAGGGGGAGATTGAAGAACCTTTTTGGTGTTTTGTTTAACATTTTTTTTTGTATTTGTTGACAACTAATCATTTTTTTGAAGAATGTTTTTGAGTTACAGAAAGTTGAAGTTGCGGGTTGTTGATGTTTTTCTTAAAGAAGATTTTGTTGAAGAATGAGAATTCAGAAGTTAAGAAAGTGTCTCAAACTTTCTTAAACAAATCAGACGATGTTTTTCTGATCTTATAGTTCTCAAACATCATTAAAAGTTTCATGATAAAATCTTTTGAAGAAATGGTGAAGAGGATTGAGTTTTCTTTCGCTAAGGAAAATTCCGAGGAAATTCAGAACCAGTTTTTTGGAACCTATTTTCCAGAACTAGTTCTTTTGAACCTATTTTTCAGAGTAGACTTCTGGAACCAAAAATTCAGAGTGGACTTCCAGAACCAAAAATTTGTAATGAGAATCATGAGCCAGAAATTTGGAATGACAATCCTGAGCCAGAAATTTGGAATAACAATTCTGAACCAGTTTTCCTGAACTAGTTTTCCTGAACCAGTTTTCCTAAACCATTTTTCCTGAACCAGTTTTCCTGAACCAGTTTCCCTGAACCAGTTTTCCTAAACCAGTTTTCCTGAACCAGTTTTCCTAAATCAGTTTTC
The DNA here is from genome assembly GCA_963277665.1 of Viscum album. Lineage (NCBI taxonomy): Eukaryota > Viridiplantae > Streptophyta > Magnoliopsida > Santalales > Viscaceae > Viscum > Viscum album. The sequence continues at coordinate 390,663,403 of OY728167.1, read as the reverse complement.
CTACTGATCCAGAAGTTCGGAGTGTATTTCCTGAACCAAAATTCAGAGTGGACTTCCTGAACCAAAAATTCGGAGTGGACTTCCTGAACCAAAAATTCGGAGTGGACTTCCTGAACTAGAAATTCAGAATGACAATCATGAGCTATAAATTTGGAATGACAATCCTGAGCCAGAAATTCGGAATGACAATTCTGAACCAGTTTTCCTGAACCAGTTTTCCTGATCCAGTTTTCCTGAACCAGTTTTCCTGAACCAGTTTTCCTAAACCAGTTTTCCTAAACCAGTTTTCCTGAACAAGTTTTCTTGAACCTTAAATCAGAACCAAGATCTATAATTATAATTTTGAGGAAGATACGAAGAGTTCAAGAAAACCCATACTTCAAATTTGCATAAATCTTAGAGAAATTTAATGATATTTGAATAAGTAAATGATTGAAGATTAAATGCGAGAGATTTTCAGAGTTTTTGATATTTGAGGAAGTGGAAAAGTTTTCAAGATTCTCACCTTTGTTTTTTGAGTTGCCTATAAATATGTGCTCAGATCATTTTCTCAAAAACAACTTTTTACACACGCGAAAAGGCAGAGCGCTGGAGAATTCGGAGTGACCTTTTATGCTGAGTCATCTTTTCTTTGTTGAGAGAACCGAATTCAAGAAATTCATACTGAGTTTTCAAAGTGAGAATTTCTGTAGAATCATTATTATCTTGCTGATAAATTCAGATTGAAAAGATAGGATTCGAGGAATTTGGATTGAGTATTCGGAGTGGGTATTACTACAGAGTCATAGTTTCCTTGCTGAGAAGACTGATATTAGATAACCGGATTCAAGAAAACTGGATTGAAGATTCAGAGTGAGCTTTTGTGGAGTCATAATTTTCTTGCTGAGAATTTCAGTTTCAGAAAATCAGATCCAAGAAATTGGATTGAAGATTCGGAGTGAGAATTTTGTGGAGCATCGTGACAAAGTCTTTTTATTATTTTTGGCTCAATTGTTCTTTAAGGAAACATTGTAAACTGATGGGAGTCAGTATAATCTTTCCTATCGGGAGATAGAAGGTGTCCAATAGGAGTTCAACAAGTTGTATTCACTTCTTCATTATAGTGGATTTCCATAGACCCACAGGAGTTGCTATGGCAATGATGTAGGTTCTCTTCTTGAGGCCAAACCTTGTAATTCTTGTGTTCTTTTCTTTCTTTACCTTTCTTGCATGCTTGGGTTACTTGCTAAAGGTTGATAAGGAAGTAAATCTTAACAGGTTGAAAGGGTTAAGTTTCATAATGTTTTTAAATTTATAAAAAGATATCAACTGATTCAACCCCCCTTCTCATTTTACATTCAATCCTTGGAACTTCACATTAGGAAACCCTACATCTTGGACCCTCATGGATATATAGAGCCACACAGTTGGCACATGGTTTGCAAATCGTGCAGCCAAACCCTGTGGCCTTTAAAAAGTTGTCATTTCTAATTTTCCCTCCTGGTATTATTTTCTTATCCCCCAATTTTCACCCCATTTGGCCTCCTACAACATGGGTAATGAACCCAACCCTCCCAAAATTCCAAGGGATGACTCTCCTTCAATTCTATGACATTTGGGGTGCCATTTGTTGTGAATCAAAGATTCAGGTGGGTCCAACCATCCCCTTTGCTCTATTTTCTAGATCAGGTCTTGTAGAATCTATCCTCTTCTTCCTAATACCTATAAAACTCACCTTTCCATAAAATTATATTTTGGGGGTTTAACGGGTATTTGAGTTCAAATCAAGGGATTTTTTTGGGCTAGTAATAGTCTCTAAGCATGAGGTATGTGGTCTTTAAGCTTTCTCCCATAGTCTTGATATTTTAAATGTGTATGTGGTTGTGCTAACGTGTTTATTTATTGTGTTCCCTTGTATTTGTTTATGGAAAGCGATTCATACCTTATATTGAGGTGAAAAACCCTTCATGGACCCCTTTGGGTTTGTTGATTATGTGAGGCCAAACCTAGGGTTACCCATGGGATGTACCGAACCCTTGAAATGGTGAAATAAATTGGTAAACATTATGATAAGGGAAATATGAGAGTGAATGGGTTGTAAATTGTATTTGGTTATGTTTCTTGGTTAAAGAGTAATTTGTTTTGATTATTTGTTGTATTTTTTATGTTTCCATTAGGATTTTAAAAAGGTTTTCCAGATGTGTTTTGGGGTTTGAACCAACCATAGTTTTCAATAGATAAATTGATGTTTGAAAGTGGGGAATGTTTTGAATAGAGGTGTCGACCTCAATTGTTTTAAAAATGTTTTTATTAATTAATTTAAAATTATGATTTGAAATGGGGGTCTGTCCCCTTCCTTGGGAAAACATTTAATAATTTTTTAGAATGGTTGAAAATGGAAATGATGCCTTAGGGAATGTTTTGGTTTTCAAAGAGAAAGGCCCATGTTTTAAAGGGTGAATTCAAGGTGATTTCAAATGAGTATTATGAATTGTATTTTATACCATGATGTGGTTTAAGGGGGGGGGGGGGGGGGGTTGGATTGGTATGAAAATGGGTTAATTAGGTTAAAGTGAGGATGTGTCAAATGGCTTATGAAATACATCAAAGTTCCTAGGAAGGCTAGTACATATGAAATGATTAATATGGTAAATTGGTATTTTCTTGGGAATTGAGGAATATGTTAAATGGGGTTTCATAAGGGAGTTGATGAATAAGTTCAATGGGATAATAAGGGAGTTATTGAATTCTCCTAATGGGTTAGGGAATCAGAATTAGAATTTAGGCTAAAGGGGTTATGTAATGTAAATGGTAAATGTGTTAATTGGTTATGGAATGATATGAATTCCCATGTTGATTGTCACATATAGTGATTTTTATGGGTAATACCAGATATGTCCTATGAAAATGGCTTGGTAGTGTGGGGTATTGACTAAGGTTTTATGCCCATGGGTCGACTTAGAATGAGTCTCTAAACTCCATCCCATAATGCACGAGTTAGGGAATGAGACAATGCACTACTCCCCTAATGGTTTCATTCCACCCGGACCAAGGCTTTGAGGTGAGGAGTATGTGTTGCTATGATGTGTTCATCCCTAGTGAGATAACGACTTGACTATTAACTTATGTGTGATAATTTACCACCTTAGGCTATGGTGTAAATGATGTAAATTCATAACCCATGGAAAATGTTATGAAGATGAATTTAGTGATGAAGATTGCATAAGTGTCGAAATGGAAATAATGATGAAAATGAGTTAAGTGATTATTGTAGTTAATGGGCATGTTCCGAGTTGTGGTTTGTTAAATCCCTTATGGTTAAAAGTGTAGAATTTCCTTGTACCTTGGATTAGATTCCCTATGTGACCTAAATTTGTTTTGTTGATTGGTTGAACCTACAAGACTTAATAGATAAAATGAGTATTTTATAATTACTTAAATGAAATCTTGGTTTATTTTTTTACTTGTTTATCTAAAAACACAATTGTATAGACTAGTAATTACTTTAGACACCATTGTTGTTGGTCTACTGAGTTGTACTCACACCCTACTTGGGCCTCCATGGCACTTGGGTACTCATGAAGATGTTAATTATTTTTAGGTACAAGTTCAGGATAAGAAACTGATGTGTGGTACATGCATGGGATGTTTGGTAGGAGTATGGGATGTCAGGACTGGGTTGGGACTCGATTTTGAGTTTGGGATCTGTTTGGTGGTTTTGGTTTTATACATTATTTGTATGACTGTCTAACATTTAATATATTGATCATATTGTATAGCATTTTCTACTTGGTTACTTGTTGGAATTGTCACATCTATCTATTTTATTGGTTTTCACTAGTTATTATATCTGTTGGTATTATTTTCTATTGTGTATTACTCTGAAAATAAGGCATATTCTCCCTAGTGTTCCTTTATTAACCCACATTGCTAGTTGGAAGCCTCTAGCGTATGGGGAGGCACACCTAAGGTCATGTGACAACCCATTATGGGTTACCAGATAGTACCCACTAGGTCAAGGATGTTAAAAAGTGGTATTAGTTAAGGTATTTTGTCTTAATATTTGGGGAATAGTAGACAGGAGACTAGGATATTGTTGGGTCTTGGTAATGAGCTAATTCCTAGGTGCCCGAAGCCCCATGTATAAGTAAAAATACAAGTTCCAAGGGTGGGAATTGATGTTTAGTATTGTGATTTTAAGGTTGATTGTTATTTCCACCTAGATTAGCACACTTGTATGTGATATTATTATTTTATGAGGTTTATCTCTTGTCCCAGTATGGAAAGATAGTGTGTATGAGTTCATACATCATTCTAGGCACATAGGATTGGTAGGTTATCTATATAATTCCTATGATTTATAGTACATTGAGGTTCATATTCTAATAGTGTTTTTTATTATACTAAATTCTATTTGTTGGTTTTTATTTGAAAATTTTGATAAATGAAATGTTTTAAAATTTTAATTTGAAAAAAGCTTCGTTTTTCAAAATTTTAGTTAATAGAAAGATTTATGAAAAAGTAAATCCTTTGGGTTTTGGAAAATATAATGTTTTTAAATGTGAAACCTTTGGTTTTAATTGGTAAAGTTGATTGAAAAGAGAGAAGAAACATGATGAAACAGATAGGGGTAATAGAATGGGTATCTCTAGTGTTGTGATCGGACCCCATGTGTGGGTGGTTTGAGTAGTGAGAGTACCTTGGTTTGAGACATTAGTTTTAGGTCATGAGGTTTTTTTTTGCATTGTGTCATGTGGAAAAGAGGATGTTCTTGTTGTGCCTATGATAGGGTTGTGATCTTGGGTTGTGAGTTATGACCTGGTAATGTGGATATGGTAACCCTTGTAGGTTGTGATCATGAAATTTGTGTTTTGGACCCTAGTATGGGTGGTTGGCTTTTGGTTCCAACATATGTTTTTGGATATTCTTGGTATGAGACCTAGAGTAAATTTCCAATGGGGTGTGTTGGATGTAATATGTTTTAGAGTGGGGAAGGAGTGCCTCCGTGAGCAGCATGCTGGTTGAGGTTTGATGTTTGTGTCCTAGGGAGAGAGATCTAGTGACCTTTTCTTGATGTGACTCCAGTTTAGGGAGTTGGTACCATTCGGTCTTCGATGATGGCCTATGAGACGGACCAGCTAGGTTTTTAGTATCCTTGGAAGCACATGAAACGAGAAGATTTTTTGGACCTTGGGAGTGGTATGTATAGAGTGTTTCCTAGTGAGAGATATCCTAGAGGAATAAGAGGGAAAGTTAATGGTTTCTAAAATTCCACTCAAGCGGCCGTTATGAGTTGAAAATTTTGGGATATCAAGGGTGGCCTCAAGAAAGTTTGGATCAATACTGAAGGTTCCTTATGATTCAAAGCACAAGTGATTAATTTGGTGGAATAATCAATTCATGGTTGGTTCTATCATGTTTGGTAAAAGTGAACAGTTGTGCTTTAGTTTTATTCACAAAAGGTATCAGAGTACTTGTGGTTTGTCGTAAGGCATATTGGAAAGAGGAAAGGTGATCATGAGCCTTTCCCTATGGCCTTGATGATTTTTATTTTGGAATCGATGTTGATATTTAAGAAACAAGACAATGGGTGACCAAGGCATGGATGTAATCTTTTGGTATGGAAGTGATACTCGAAGTGGTGGTGGTCACATGATGGTTATGCTTGTACAGAGTTTGATTAGTTAGCCTTTTGGATGACAATGTTCAGATTTACTTGAGTCTAATGGGGCTGATGGATCAGAAGGCATGGTCAGAAAAATGAGCAGGTGTTGGGACTAGATTGGGGGATTCATGATCCATGTAATCAAGATTCGAGTTCAGTGTGTGGTCGTAGGATAGTACGAGGCTACATGGGCTTCGAAGACATCCAGTTGTGTACACACTTTGGTGAGGCGCAATGTCATTGGGATGGGAAAACAAGCTTCTTGGGATAATCAACCATCGTAATTCCATACGATCACAGTGGGAGGTGTGGGATATGCATGAGGTAGTTGGGTTGTGGGTTGTGAAGTGGTAGTGAGATTTGGATAAAAGTTAAATTTTTTGTTGTGGTGTTTGAATGTGGATGAGATGTTTGAAATATGGGAATCCTGAGGCTTGTGATAGGTTAAGGTGTCCCTGTGGTGGGAGGTAACATCAACAATGGATAGTTTGTGGTGGTTTGTTTCAACAACTTCTTGGTGAGCCTTTTGTTAGTGAAGATAATATCCAATATCTTGACATTATCCAAGGTATGTTGAGAAGTCTCTGGATTTACGACTAGCGACCTGAATATATTTTTGATAGATACATGAAACCTTAGGGTTTATGGTCTTGGGGTGGCACATATAGATTTGTGTGGTGGGGAGTACACCATCGACTGGTTGTAGGTGAGGTCATCGGAATGGACTTAATGTCAACGAATGTCATTGATATATCTCTTAAAATATGAGAATAGGTATTGGTAATGTCAGTTTAGTTGTTTTGGGAAAATCCAAACATCCACGTCCAAGATTGAGTTTCATCTTGTGATCGAAGCAGGTGCCGCATTGGTTGTAATTGCATGATATAAGAGGTGAGAACAATAACCATAAGGTGGGGAGTGGTATGTTATTCATGGATTTATGGAGCATATCGTGGAGTGTATGTGGTAGTATTGGGATGCCAGTGGCAATATTGTAAGGGAATGTTTGGGTTTCTTGGGCACCAGGTTGGCCTCAGATATAGTGGTATATTGAGTTAAGCGATAGATTTGGGCTCGAGATGGTTTTAGATGTGATCCGAGTGTTTTCACCATAGGTGTATTGGTGGGTGTTATAGAGATGAAGATGGTTCAAAGAGTAGTGGATTCTATGGGGGTGAAGTTTCATTGGAGTATGGGAATAGACTTTGGTAAGTGTCCATAGATATTGGGACATGCCTTAAGTGAGGTGTCATGTCCATTTAGAGGATGACATGATAACAGTGGAAGTAGGGAATCAACAGATTGATTCATCCAAAATGTCCTAACTTGGTTGGGTAAGGGGAATGAATATAGTGAGATATAATCCACCTTCGATTAATGTTGTGTTGATAACTACACTCTGGTGATGGTAATGAGTTCTTAGGAATAACTAATTAGTCATGGTTGAGATAAGAATGACAGAAGTGTGATCAACCCATGTAGTCTCGATTAAAAGGCAAAATGCCAAGGATGGGTAGAGTTCTTATAGATGTTTGGATGCTGTTAGTTGGAAAATGAATTGAGTATAATACAAAAGTTGAGTTAAGGTTCTATTGGTCTCCTCATGGGTGGTGGTGGAGGGATAAAGTATATGGTGTAGAGCACCATAGTGGGAAATTGTTTGGTTGGTGATGTAAGTGGTAGTACGGGTTGAATAGTCTTGAGTGAGTGATGTTTTTGTGTTTTAGACTCAGCAATAAATGTGGGATTGGATTTCTGATGGTCGAGTGTCTTGATATGAAGGTTATGTTTGGGTGTGCTCTAGGTGATTGGAAATGAGGTGAGTCCATTGGGACTCATGTTTCAGACCAATGTAGGTCGGAGAGTATGATTGGAATCTGCATATTCCTTCAGTGAAGCCAAACTTGGGTCATTGTAAGGTTTATAAAAACTAGTTGTGATGACACCAAGTGTCTTGGAACATGAATTGAGGAGAGGATTATACCAAGGGTGTCTCAGTTGGTTATCCTAGGGTAATTTAATTCCTTTTTAGTATTCTTTTTGTGGTGGTTCAGTGATATCACAAGACCTCTTCCTTGTGTTATGTTGGTAATGTTATATTCTGGTGGATGAGTCCTTCTAGAGCATCAGGTTGAGTTTTTGGATCTTGGTGGGAGAAATGTTTTGGAGAAGGACTGTTTCCTAGGTCTGAGTATAGTGACGATGTGGCCATGTCCGAAAGAAATCTTGGAAAATTAAAGTTGATAGGTGGGTCTCGTTGCCCGACCTTGGGTCTTGGAAATTTAGTATGGTTTGGAAGTATGACTTGAGGACAAACCATTATAAGGTGGGGAGGTTGTAAGAACCCGACCTTTTGTGAATATACATATTTGATTGAATTTAAATTAGACATCCTTTTTTTTCTAATTAAATGGTTCTAGGGTGTATGAGGAGTTTCAGGGGTGTCTTATGGGTTTTGGAACACAAAAGGAGGGAAAATTTTCCAAACAGTGGGAAGCTCATGGTAGGTGCATGGTTAGATCAAACTGTGTGCCTAGTCTAAGAAACCATGAGGCTTGGAGACACTTTTAGGTAGTTTCTAGTAAACGATTACCCCATGGTTTTTCCAACTATGTTGGTGCCTCTAAGAAACTATGCGTCTTGGCCCCTCTTGGACATAGGTAACCACATGGTTAGTGTATGGTTTTCAAAACATGCAATTGATCTGTGAAACCTTTAAAAGGTGGTCTTTTCTGATTTTTCCTAATATTATTTCCTTCTTCCCTAATTTTCACCCCATTTGGCCCTCTACAGCATGGGTTATGGACCAGACCTTCCAAGACTTCCAATGTATGATACTCGTTAGATTCTAAAGCATTTAGATTGTTGTTTGATGTGAATCAAGGATCTGGGTGAGTGTAACCTTCCACTTTTCTCTATTTTCTATATCAGGTCTTGTAGAATCTCTCCTCTTCTTCTGAAGCTCTAATACACTAAATTTTCCATAAAATTATATATTGAGGCTTTAAACTGTGTTTGAGTTCGAATCAAGGGATGTGTTTGGGATAACAATCATCTCCGAGCATGAGGTAGGGGGTATTTAAACTTTCTACCATAGTCTTGATGTTTTACATGTATATATGGTTGTGCCAATATGTTTCCTTATTGTGTTCCCTTATATTTGGTTATGGAATGTGAGTCAAACCTTATATTGATGTGTGATACCCTTCATAGACCCCATTTGGTTTGTTTATAATGTGAGGCCGATCCTAGGGTTACCCATGGGATGTGTTGTACCCATGAAACAATGAAATAAATTGGTAAAAATTATGATAAGGTAAATATGAGAGTGAATGGGTTGTACATTGTATTTGGGTATGTGGATTGTTTAAAGTTTGAATTGTTTTCATTATTTGTTATATTTTTTAAGTACATAAGGGGATTTTAAAAATGTTTTAAAGTTTTGTTTTGGGGTTTGACCCGACCATGGTTTTTAATGGATAAATTAGTGTTTGAAAGTGGGGAGTGGTTTGAAAGGAGGTGTTGAACTTAATTGTTTTAAAAATGGTTTTTATTGATTAATTTCAAATAATGATTTAAAATGGGGGTGTGGACCATTCCTTGTGAAATTTTTTAACTATTGTTTGGAATGGTCAAAAATGAAAATGAATCCTTGGGGCGTGTTTTAGTTTTCAAAGAGGAATACCCGTTCTTTAAAGGGTGACTTCAAGTTGATTTTAAATGAGTATTATAAATTATGTTTTATAAAATGATGTGGTTTAAGGGTTTGTTTGACATGGTATGAAAATGAGTTAATTGGGTTAAAGTGAGGACGTGTCAAATAGATTACGAAATACGTCGAAGTTCCTAGGAAGGATATTACATATGAAATGGTGGATATGGTAAATTAGTATTGGATTGAGAATTGAGAAATATGTTCAATGGGTTTTCATAAGGGAATCAATGAATAAGTTAAATGGGATAAGAAGGGATTTATTAAATGTGCATAACGAGTTAGGGAATGAGAATTAGGATTTGGGATAAAGGGGTTATGTAATGTAAATGGTAAATGTGTTAATGGGTTATGAAATGATATGAATTCCCATGTTGATTTTCATGGATCATGATTATTATGTGTAATGCCTAACATGTCTTGTGATGTGGTATATGTGGTGGATGAATAAATATTCCAGTTCACATAGCTTGGTAGTGTGGGGTATTGACTGAGGTTCTACACTCATGGGTTGAGTTAGTTGAGGCTCTAAACTCCACTCCCTAAGCATGGGTTAGGGAAGGGGATGCATCTCTATTCTCACAATAGTGGCATTCCACCTGGACCAAGGCTTTGAGGTGAGGAGTACATGTTGATGTGATGTGTTCATCTATAGTGAGATAAGGACTTGACTATTCCATTATGCATGATAATTGTCTAGATTAGTCTATGGGGTAAATGATGTAAATGGATATCCCATGGAAAATGTGATGAATATGAATTTAGTAATGAAGATTTCATAAGTGTAAAAATGGAATTAATGATTGAAATGACTTTAGTGATTATTTTAGTTAATGGGAATGTGCTGATTTGTGATTTTTTAAATCCCTTCTGGTTAATAGTGTGTGGATTTCCTAGTTCCTTGGTTTAGACTCCCTATGTGACATAGATTAGTTTTGTTGACTAGTTTACCCAAGAGAACATAATGGATACAATTAATATTAGATAATTAATTAAATTAATTCCTAGTTTCCTTGTTTACTTATTGAACTTGTTTATTTGCAAAAAATGTTGTACAGGTTGGTCCTTGATTTAGGCACCATTGGTGGTGGATTACTGAGTTGTATTCACACCCTGCTCGGGCATCCATGGAACTTAGGTAATCGAGTAGATGGTACTTGTTTTCAAGTATAGGGTCAGGATAGGGACATGAGGTGTGGTTTATACATGAGATATTTGGATAGAACACGGTATTTTAGGACAGGTTTTGGACTCGAGTCCTATTTTGGGATCTATTTGGAGGTTTTAGTTTTAGAAATTATTTGTATGATTTCCTGACATGTAGTATATTCATCATATTGTGTAGTACGTCCTACTTGGTTACTTGTTTATGTTGTCACATGTTTTCCATTTTATTGGTTTATGTTGGCTATTCTATATATTGATATTATTGTATATAGTGGATTACTCAAAAAAGTGGGTATAGTCTCCTAAATATCTCTCCATAAACCTACTCTTCTATTCAGAAGCCTCTGGCGTATGGCAAAGCGCACCTGAGATCATGTGATGACCTGACTCGAAGCACCAGATAGTGGTCATTGTGTCGAGGATGTTACAGAAGCACTGATAAAGGGGTGGAGGGGGGGGGGCACTGATAAAAAGCTAGTGGGGAAAAAAATTTATCCCCTTTATTATAGGGGCCTTTGACAGCACTAAAAAAAGCATTGTTTAAGGTGGCCTTTAATAGTGCCAAAAAAGGATGCCTTTATCAGCGCTAAAAAAGTGTTGATAATGGCCCCCTTTATAAGTAATTTTTTAGCATAGTTAAAGTGGGACTTTATCAGCACTTTTTTTGAGTGATATTAAATCCAAAACTTTAACATCGTTCACATTATTAGTGCTTCTATAGCACTTATAATACCCTTTTATGAGCGCTATTAAAGTCTTGATTTGTAGTAGTGAATTCCATTGTAATCATTCAATATTACAGTATAATAAATATAATTTTTTTATAAATATATTAAATAATGATATTAAATTATATCATATAATACTATATTATATTATTACCTTATATTACCTAGTAATTAACAATTCCATGTTAATGTTAGGTTTTGTATAATAAAATCTCTATTTTTCATATATGTTTTGATTTGTTATATTCTTCGTTCTCTTAATTTAATCATGATTTTATAATATAAAAAATTATAACCATGATATAAATATAATATATATATATATTCATTATATATGGATTTATATTAATCTATAAAATATAGAAATAAGAAATGAAATACAGTGTTCAGGGAGACGGTAGGCCACACATATACATGAATGATGTTTCCATTTTCTTATCAGATTAAAATAAAGAAAATTATATGAGATATTATAATTAAAGATAAATTTTTATGTAATATATATAACATATGTTTATTAAACCCATCCTTAATAAATTCTATGTAAAGTGTGAACAAATCATATCACTTCATGATGAAATAGTTCCCTATACACATGAACGACGTTATCGTATTCCCAAAAAATGGAAATCATAAAGGTATATATGATATAAAAATTCCAAAATCAAAATAACATCATCAAAAATTAAATAACATATATAAACTAAAAATTAATAATTATTCCCAACTTTGAAAGGTGGTAATGAAAAAAGGAAATACATCAGTTTGTGAGGCGGTAGTCCACTATATACATGAATGATGATTCCATATCCCAATTGATGGAAGTGTGTGATGTTATATGTCATACCATTAAAAAAACATCATAGTATATTTATTATATTGATGTTATTATATAATCATGAAATAAAAATAATTTAATAAGTTTGTGAAATAAATAAAACAAAAATGTTCATTAATGAATGTTACATCTTTTTAAGGTATCTCCTTTTAGTTTTTAGAAAAGTATATTACTGGTTGGATTCCAATGAAAAGGAAGGATTCTAGGATAAAGGGAGGTATGTGGAGAAGTGATTTTGGCATGTATTTTATAAACCAATTGGGTTTGAAGGTGTGAATATATGGGAAGAGGTGGTGTCCTTTTATAAGTGGTGGAGAGGACACACTAGGCATTTTTTAAAAGAATGTTTGGTGCACCCACGTTTTTACCTAAAAATGGATTCGATAATGAAAAACATTAGGCACATTAAGGTTTATGGACTAAATATATCCCTAAAATGGGTGTTGTACAATTTAATAAGTCATTTCCCCCCTTAATTTTAAATTTTAGTCCCATGGTAAACTCAATTTTCTCTTAATCACCGTGATTAGTTTTAATTATTTTTACTAATCATTTTGGTAAAAAAATTAAGATAACCATATTATAAATGATAAATTATATTTATTCTAAATATTGAATCCATTTTTACAAATTCCATCAAATAAGTGACATAAATTAATTTAAAATTAATCTATAAGACATGATGAGACAATGAGTTTTTAAAGTGAAACATTTCAAATGATTGAAATGTTTTTATATCAAATTTAAATGTGAAATTGTTTAAAATGACCTAAATTGGATTAATATAAGAAAAAATGAACTAAATATACTTTAAAACAAAATTAAAATATATTTTAACTATATAAATAAATTAATTGAAAATGATGTTTTCAATTAAAATATAGTATTCTTTACTATTCACCAAAAAATATATCTTTTCTAAAAAAATACAAAAAATACATCCTAAAATAATTTTGAAGTTATAATTTAAAAAAATGAAGTTTATTTTGTCAAATTTAATTAATAATAATTTAAAAAATTATTTTAATAATAGTTGTTCCATTAAAAGTCGTTAAAACTACCTTTCAGAAAAAGATATGTCTTTTTATGTGTAAAATTGGATTTATTATTATCTCTTACCAATAGAACACATAATATTAATGTTTAATAGTTGATTGAATATATATATATATATATTTCATTAAAATCATTCATAAAAAGTGTTTTTTAATTTATTGAGATAAAATGTGTTTGTACATAGAAAAATATTTTTTTAGAAAAGAAATTTCTTAATTTTCAAATAGTTTTTACTTTCACTTCTAATTAGTTTTTTCCAAAGAATACATTTTATAATCATGAATAGTACATATTTTAATAATTTATTTAATACTTTTCATATCCTCCATTCCAATGACTAGGTGACAAATATAATAATATTTTAATAACAAGTCACGTTTCATTTAAACACAGTGTTTCATGTAAAGTAAGCTATGATTAGTGTTGCATGTAACACAATCTAAACTTGGTATTGCATGTGACATATGCCAAACTCAGTGTTTTATGTACCATAAGCAAAAATCATTGTTGTGTGTAGTGCAATAGTAACTTGGTGTTCCACTCAAATCAATATTAACATAATGTATCATGAAATGCAAGCCATTATAAAATTTTAATTCATTCAAAAAATAGTAATTAATAAAAACTCTGGGTGTTACCTAAACAAACCATGAAATATTATAACTTAAATATGAACAATATAACCAAGAAGTTAAATTGGTCGGTACACATAGGATTAAATTCTTTATGAAATATATATAAAGTTTCTACTCAATATAAATTTATTGATAACTTCTTAGTAAATAATCAATAAATTCTTAATAAAGTCATTTTATTCTTCAAAAATAAATTTTATTCAAAAATGAGTTTTATTACATTTTTTGAGAAAATATTATAATCAATTCCAAGAAATTTTATAAATTTTATTTGATATAAAGGACATCATTTTTAAATAATCATATCAAAATTATCTTATGTTGAAATATTGAGATTTTTTTTGAAAAGTTTTATTTTTAAATAAATAGTGAAAAATACTAATTTTATTTAAAACTATATTTTATGTTAAATTATTTATGAATTAAAATTATATTTATTATTAGTTTTAAAATTTAATTATTAAATTATATTAAACAAAATAAAATTATATTCTTTGAATGAATTTTATTTTTGAATTTTTTATACAAAAATTTTATACATAAAAGGCATTTTTCTGAAAAACTATTTTTCAGTGCATTTTTAATTTTAATATTAAATTAATTTATCAACTTCTAGATATTGAATATTTCAAAATTGATCCCAAATTTAGAATCATGAGGTCAAAATTTGAAAACTGGTCCCTTTTAGTTTTTGTTATTATGAATATTAACCATAATAAATAATTATCACAAAATTTAGGGTAAATCAGGTAATTAAGGATTAAAATAATAATATTATGAAAAAAATGACCGTATAACTTAAATTTATTATTTTTTATGAGTGGGGTTCATAAATTTACATACATGTTTTGAAAAAATGTCAATATGGTGCCATAGTTATTTGATTTTTACCTTTATATTATTTTATGTATAGAAAAGTAAAATATTTCATTCTTTTTGTTTTATTATCTCTATAATTTCATCACTGGAAAAAAGAGGAAAATTTCAGTTAAAAAAGGTTTATTTTTAATATAATTTTTTATCATGGTAATTTATTTTAAATTTTTAGTGATGAAAGAATTAACTTAAATTTTTATGTAACACCAACACTGTATTTATTTAATTAATAGAATAATATTATAAATAAATTTAAAAATATTAAAAGTAATATAATATGAATGAGTTATTGTGTTCCATAAAATTTTAAGATAAATATAACATTTTGTCGATGTGTAAATGAATTATATTCTAATTACACTATTGTAATGTTGTTTTCAAAGTCAAATTAAATGAATAGTTCCAAAAAATGACATTAATGTTATTTTGTAATAAATAATATTTTATTAAATGAGTGAAACTAAATAATAATCCTATATTAATCCAAGTGATTTTTATATATTTAAAAATATCAACTATGTCCATTTATGAACCAATTTTCATTTTATATATGCTATATTGATCCTTAAAGAGTAAAAACTTCGTTACCACGATAATGGCAAAAAATGGATAATAGAGGTTAACACAAAGTGATAAGGGTAAAAGCCTAATATAAACTTGTAAAACTTTTAATGGATGATATTATTTAGAACCATATGAGTCCTATATACGAATTATATATATTTTAATCAATTTTTTCCATGTAAAATAATTTATATTAATTTAATATTTTATGTAATTCCAAGAGTACCCCTCCCCTCTCCTATAAAATGAAACCTCCTCTCCTATTGTCTTCAAACTTCAAAATCATTTTAGTTGGAAAATACCCTGATAAAATACCTTAATATTATCCCAACCCACATTCTAGAATTATTTTTTGGTCATAATACCACTCTTTGATGGTTTAAGGTGTAAAATAAAGGATGTTGTTTGGAGAAGATGTATAGTCTTTAACCAAATATTTTAGTATTATTTATTATTCTACAAAATTAAAATATTACCAAAACAATATGAAATATTAGTACTATTATATTAAATATATTTATATTTTTATGTTAATATCATAACCTATATCCATATCATATTCCATCAAATGAGAAACAAAAACGTTGTTCGTGTGTACAACAAACTACCACCTCACAAACTGATGTAATTTATTTTCCACCACCACCAATCACAAATGGTTATATTTATGGATTTAATATATATATATATATTATATTCATGACATAATAATCATTTTATAACTATAAATTAACACTAACCTTATTTCCATCATGATCGTTGAAAAATGGAAACGTTACTCATACGTACGTACGACTTACCATCTCCATGATTGTAACATAGTTTATTTTTTATAACCATATTTCATAGTTGGTTTTAAAATAATGATTTATGTATAATAAATATAATCATTTCACGATTAGTATTCTTAAGATGATGAAATAATGACTTTGTTTACCATAATGAACATGTCGAAGTCATTTTGTACTTATGAGGTGAATAACATCAAAATGTCTAATGCTAATTTAATTGATTAAGTTATTGAATATAAGATGGTATTAAATAAAACAAAAAGATAGATAAAATTGAAAAATGTTCTTAATAAATAAAATAATTAACATCTATTTATTATTTAGGAAGATAAATAATATACACAAAGAGTCATACTTGAGGTAATAAAAACATTACCTTAAAAACCTCGTTTTATATTATTTAAAGATTTATTTTTTAAATATTTAGATTCCATTTTAATATTCCTAAAATTATTTTATGGAAATACTTATATTGGAATAAATTAATTATAAATGAAATTTTATGTCTATTTTGAATTTAATTCAAATGTTTTCAAAAGGAATATTTTTATAGACTGTTTTTAATTTCTTTACAAAAGATAAAAAGAATGTTCTATTTTAATATATATGTAATAAATGGTTATTCAAACCTTTATAGACATTAATTTATGTTTCTATTAATTTAAAATATTTCATGTTTTTTCAAATAAAAACCTCATTCCCTTTGTTTTGGGTATTTTAAAAAATGGGTTTTAAATGGCATTAATATTTCAATATTTGGAAATATTTTATTATGGATAAAAATAATATTTTTATGAGTGTAATGTTGAAAATTGAAATATTTTATGTGTCATGATTATGTTATGGTTCTTGGGAATTTTTCATGATTATAGGTGGTTCTATTATAAACCAAGCATAGGTGTTTCTACTTTAAACTGAGGATGGGTAGTTACGTTATAAACCATGAACGAGTGATTATATTATAACCCAAGGATGGGTGGGTACATTATATCCCTCTAATGAATTGGGTAATTATTTTTTTCTGCAGAGGATTATGAGGGAATTTGAATGAACTCTCATGTTACATACATTATTAATTTATTATTTCTCTATTTTTTTTTTAGAAACCTCATGATTTCACAATGTAATCTAATGAGTTTATGTTTAAAGAAAATTATTTTATAATTCTTAATGGTAAAAATTACAACTTTGTGTAATAACATTCATGAATTTATTATGATTTTAAAAAACCATTATGTGTTTTATTTTTCCCTTTAAATTTATAATCAAACATTTTATGAACATATTTGGGTCGATAAGCTGATTTATTAATTAATGAAATATTTTTATGAGCCAAAATTATATTTTGAAAGATAATTTTTATGAGTATTCATGGACTAATGAGTTTACTTATTTATTTTTAGGTCTCTTACTGAGATTTTTTTTTCTAATAAAAAATTTTAGAATATATTTCATAGAATTTATAGATGTAAAATAACAAAGAACAATTCATTTTTAAATTCATGAAGGGTTTTAATGTAATTAAAACATCTTTTAAATGTTTTATATTATGTGGAAAATGGATATTTAATGGATGTGTCTACTTATAAAAGGTTTGTACCAATTCTATAGAAATATTTACCTAAAATGTCCTTGGGTATATAATTGATCCCATATTTCAATTATTTATAAGTTTTGGATGCTTGAAATTGATTCAAATTTATTGGTATCTAGACAAAAATGTAATTTTTATGTTTTTATAACCGAATCTAGGAGTGTGGTATTGGGGATATTAGAGTTGGTATCAGAGAAAATGAATTGATACAATCCTTTGTAACTATCTCATGTGAACATTGTGTGAAGAAAGTCTCTCTACCCAAGGGATTCACGAAGAAGGGGATTCCACTTGGAATGGTGGTAAGAGTCCTTCTCATGAGGTGAAACCTCCCATGGAGTTCTCTGATAGGTGTCAATTATAGACCATTGGTTATAAGTACAAACTATTATAAACAAAACATTATTGTAGAAATATCTTGCAAGTTTATATTACTCCTTTCAACAACATTATTCTATTTAGGTGCTGTAGGGGTAGAAAATTCACGTTTAATTCCGTGTTTTGAACAAAAGGAATTAAATTCATGGTTTTCAAACTCTACCCCATGATAAATTATTAAATTAATAATTTTTGAATTATTTTAATTTTGAAATAGTTTAAAATTTCAATAAAAAAAGTATAATCTTTTCTTTTAATCCTTAAGAAATAAATCCATGTAAATATTGTGAAATCATCAATCAAAATATACATAAAATATTTTTCACCTTGGATTTCAGTTATAGAGGGACTAAACAAATCCCTTTGAATAAGTTATAAGAGAATAGATATAGAAATATATATAATTGGTTCAAAAGATTACTTGTGTGTCTTTACCATTTGGAATGCGTCACATAGTTACTTTTTGTCTAGTTTATGTTGAATAAAATAAAAAATTAAATTTTCCGTAGAATTTTTTTAATGGAATATACATTATAATGTCCTAGAATTTTATACCAAATCCAAGATTCTTTAATTTTAGTATTCAAATAATTTAATTTTTTTACATTAAGAATAAATATATAGAGTTTAAACATCTTCAATTATTAGTGTTCTAAATTTAATCAACATATATTTGAAAACAAAACATTCTTTGCTAGAAAAATCAACAGGAAAACCATCATAGTAATACTAAGAGATTCTTATAAAATTGTGTTTAGATCCTTGAACATAGATAACCTTATTGATAAGGATATAACTTGGGCCTCCAATAGATCCAAATCCAATGATTTTTTCCATCATCATTATCACTGAAAGTAACATATCTACTGTTAACAATTGAGAGTGAGTCAAACTTAGAAAAGTATTGACTCACATGCCTCAAAAAACTGATATCCATATAACATTTATTGATATTTTCATTGTGGAATTTTCAGTTAAAAAAATCAACAAGAAGATATTTTGTTACCCAAATTCACTTGGGTTCAATAGTGTTAGCAATTAATTTTTTTTGGAACTCAAATTTATCTTCACTTTCTAGAATGTATAAATTTTTTATATTTTTCAACACTAAAATTAGATATGTTTCTAGAAATACAACTCATTTTCTCAATTTTTTTTTGTTATATCTTGAAAAATTATCTTTAACATAATGAATATTCATATCATATTGAAAACAAGTAATATTAGACAAGATTTTTTTTAGAACCAACCACAAAATAATTCCTATATAGATTAGATTTTCCTCTATCACTATCTATTACTTATATACCTTTATTGGATTTTTTGTTACTAAGGATGTGGTTGAGAAAATCATACCCCTTAGTAAATAAAATATCATCATATTTTAGATTTTTTACTTTATCCATTAATTCATTTATTTTACTATCATGGAAAACCAAGCCAGTAGTAGTTTCATCCAGTTTTAATTTCTATTTTAAAATATTTTTGGACAGATCAATATTTTCAATCAGAAAAACTATATAGGTTTTCTTTAGATACATTTGATTATTCTTGAGAGACTCATACTTATATTATATCATATAATAGTTTCATTTAATTTTTCAAAAGAAAAATTTTGAGAATCAGATTCAGATTCTGAATATTATTAAATAAACAGGATGTACCTCTTCTCTTTAGACCATAAAGCACATGTTTGATTTCAAATTTTATTTTTTAACCCCTGAATCAGTCGAAGAGTTATCACATGAGTCTTTAGAATCACTCTAAGTTGATTCCATTTCTTTCTTCTCTTTATTCTTGTAATCATATTTTCTTTTGATCTTATATTTAAAGTTATTCTTATTTTTTCAACCAAGGGAAATCAATCTTGATCTTGTTTTGAGTTTCTATCAAACCTTTTATTCCTTTTTAAGGATTTATTTAATCTTATTATCTTATTATAATTTTTTTTTAATTTTATTGAAAATTGAAGAATTTCGTCATTAGAATATGAGAATAACGACTCTTCTTAATTGGATGAGTCATACAATAAATTTCTTTATGTTTTCTCTCATCATAATAATTAAAAAATTTAAAATCATTATTTTATTTCTTGATCAAATTTTGATCATCATCCTATTCCTCCATCACTACCTCATACATAATAAGAGTACCAATCAGGTCCTTTATTTTTAGATCCTTTAAATTTGTGAATTATATGATGTTAAAATATAGCCCACTCTATTTTAGAGGAAAAAATATAAGAACTTTTAGTGCTTGATATGATTCAGAAATTGGAGTTCCCAAGGAAATAATACATTTTATGATCTCATTAAATCTACCATTAATTTGAGTTATACATTCACCATTTTTCATTCAAAAGGTATCTATATTATGCTTAGAGGTTTTTTACCTTCATTTTCATACATTTTTAGTTCTCTCATAAGATAAAATAATAGTTTCTCATATCTAATTTGTAGTAGAGTATTGCAAGATTTGATTGAACTCAATTGGACCAAGACCAGAGATAATAACATTCATTTATCTATAATTATAATCATATTTTTCTTCATGGGTGTTATACTATAATTATGGTGAACATATTTGAATTGTTTTAGGATTAAAATATTTTATATAGAATTTAAAATAATTATTTTTTATATATATAACTATTATAGACTTCTAGTAGCCATAGTTCTCTACATTAAAATAAGGATCTCTTCCCAATAAAATTAATTATTTCATTTGGAAATTGTAATAGAAATAATAGATATTTAAACTTAAACTACTCAATTTTGAGAACATTAAAATTAATTGGCTCTGATACCAATTTTTTCCCAAGAGTAGTAACACAATGAATCAAGAGGGGGGTGGTGAATTTAGTTCAAATATTCTTCCCAAAACAAAAACCTAATTATAATGGATTCAAAAATGTCCATAACATTTTATATCATAAATTAAATAGAAATAAATAGAAATAAATAGTTATACATATTGGAATTTATAGTGATTCATGGAAAAAGATCCTATAGTCCACTCCCCCAATACCCTCAAGGCCAACCTACTAATTTCCACCAAACCAACCCTTTTCCCAGGTGTTTCCCAACTAAGTGTAAGAAACTATCACTCGTTACAATATCCTAGATCTTTTTATGGGATCCTATTTATAGGTCCTAAACACATCCTCCAACCACACTTAGTTAAGGGAGTATGAAATCTCAATAATAAATAAAAGATATATAGAAAAGAGTTTTAGTTTAGCATATATTTTCAAGCAGAAACCAAACAATGAGAGAGATTATTCAAATAAAAATTATATTTGAAAGGTATCTCTAAAGATAGTTTGTTTACTATATATAAAATCTTGAAATCATACAACCAAAATTCTTGTACACTTTATTTTCAGTATTTGAGATGATGAAAAATAGAGTGCACATTAAAGAATAATAGTTTTTAGATTAGAGAGAGATTTTAAAAAGGCATAGGCACATAGATCTATTCAATGTCTTTTTAAAATATGAAAACTCACATGATATATCTATTTATATGTGAGAAATGTATTTATTTATTTTTCCTAAACTAATAGGTTGGTGAAAAATTTCAGATCACAACTATTATTAACGATTTTAACATTCAACAACAAAGTGATCATTTTAGACGATATAAATTCTTAGAAATGAAAGACCTATACCAATTATCCATATCTTCTTTTACCAACTTGTACTTTGATAAGATAAAAGTAGAACTAGTATTTTATATAAAAACATCAATGATAATAAATCAAATTAGAACAAATATTAGTATAGACCTCACTTTCATAGGGTTCACTCTATATAGATATGACTATTTGCATTGGGATCATTGTGAATAGACATGTTCCTACATAGAAATAAAAATTTCTAGTGTAACTATCAGTTTGTCTTATGTAAAAATGAAATTCCACAGTGTAAGCATCAATCTAGTTTGTGTAACCATAATTTTATCAGGATAGGAATCATTCTATCTATGTAAATATGAATCTTTTGGGTGTTTACATTAGTCATATATGCATAAGAATCATTTTTCTCTATATAACAATCATCTTGTCCATGTATCTATGAAATGGTTCTATATAACCATCATTCATAACTTTCATAGATACCAATACTTGGGAAAACATTCATCAACCTCATTATAAGCAACTTCAATTATAAATTACAAAAAATAAAAGAGCTTAATAAAATATTAATTAATAACCTAAAAACCATCAAGATAAACTCATTATTTAAATAAATGGGATTTTTATGATCACAAAAACATAAGACAGATTAGTATATTTTGTAAGAACATTAGCATGTCATATGTATAGCTCGTTCACCATGATTATGATCCAAGGAGTGATATACCATTCATCCTCAAAATATGATCAAACTATTGGTATATCATCCATTATAACACTATGCAAAGTAGGCATGATCACATGTAGTTTGGATACTAAGAATTCCCCAATGTGATGAGTTATTTATTTATTTTTTCTTTATTAGTATTCCATATCAATCATGCATTTATATTTACTCTACTTGTTAGAGACATTGCTGGTGCTATCCTACTAAGTTGTACTCACCGCCTACTTGAGCTTTTTAATACTCGATATGACCTCACGTTTTATGAACGAGGTAAGGGTAAGGGCCCTAATTCTATTAATAGATGAGATTTAGGTGTTTTGTTTTGTATTTGGGGGGATAGGATCAGGCTAGGAAATAAGATTAGTTAGTGTTGAACTCCATTATTTTGTTCACTTTTAGACTTGGTTGTATATGATCTACACATAAGGGATCCCATTTTCACTTGTATGACTCAGGTGGCATGTATACTAGTTCATTTTTGTTATAACTAGTTATTTATATTTACTTTTGGATAGAACATACCTGTGATGATTATCATTAAATTGTTGTTATGTTATAGTGAGTATTTCTTGATATTTCTTCCACTGTGATTTATGGTTGTCTATATCAGATAGGGTATAGTCTTCCCTAGATATACATTAACCATCACTGTGATTTGGAAACCTATGGAATATGAGGAGACATGACTAAGGTACACAATTATTTGGTTCAATCATAATGGAGGTGAACTAAACTAGGGACATTACAATATGGTATAAAATTCTTGATTAATTTATTTTAGTATTTGGAATATGGTAGATAGAAGATAAGACACCGTTAGAGAATAGAATAAAAAATGTTCCTAGGAGCATCTAACATATATATAGGAAATTTCTAGGGTACCAAGGGCGGGGTTGATGTTTTTGGTTTTCACTATTAATGTTGTGTTATTATTTCTAAATATAATTCAATATTTATTTATTTATTGTTTATTATTTTATTCTTGGCATAGGCTAGACAGAGGGTATGTGTTCAAGCATCATACATGGAACATTGGGATCAAATGTGTTTCATATACATATATGTGATTGATATTCTAGTAATGATAAATGGTTCAATAATTTAAGGTGTTCAAAACAACTTATATAGAGTTCTATTATATAACCTCTATGTGGAACTCTAGTTAACCAACCAATTGATATTTGATTTTACCTCTAACATATGATGGTTGGTCATGAGTACCTACATGAGATTATACCTGATTTGAGAGTGGCTAGGTGGGGTTAATATTAGGCTAATATTTGAGACCATTATATCATTAGGTTTGTCTTTAAGGTAGTTAAAAATGACTTTATTTTTTATTACCCTAAAATGTGATATCTAGACCTGTGATAGAATTGTGATACAAGTCATGTGCTTGGAATTGATGTGACATGCCACTATGGTGACCCCTCGTTGAGCATCCAAGGGGGGGGGGAGGATATACAAATTCCCCAAAAACTTGGATATATATACACTACTATTCCTGTCCCCATATTGATTTGTAGCTCCAAGAAATCTTACTTCAGGTGTTACATTCTATGAGACTTAGGGTACTGAGAGCCAAGCCAAATATGTCAGATCTGACTCAAGAGTTCCTGTTATAGCATCCAATGGTTTTTATGAGTAATGATGTACCACATAATGCAAATTATTAGGTATATTCTATCTAGAAAATCCTTAATCATATTGAGACACCCCTAAGAGGAAAGTGATTCTTTTTTCCAACATGCTTTGAGGACTAGTGAAGTGTTGGTGGGTCGTAGTGTTCTAGATATACCTACATGTTTGGATATCTCAAAAGGACTTAAAATTTTCATTTTTGAGTACTTATTGATAGATAATTTGTTTTATAATAGGGTTATAGAGTTTATACATCTTGTTAAAGGGGAATGTTAGTGATGAATTATTCCACCTTCTTTATCGATATTTTGTAGTTTTTACCTACATTAGAAAGTGAGGAGACTACTAGGGTTAGATATTTTAAGGATATCCTAAGGAATTATATTTTATCAATGGTGGATATTTTTTATTTTAAATATTTCTTATAGTTCAGGAATCAAGATCTCATTACGAGGATAAACTAAAAAAATGGTAGATCATCTGGGTAGCTTGCTTCATCAACTAATATTGGGATTGGGTTATTGGGTAGTAGGAATCAAAGGATTAAGGGGTCTCTCTAGGGTAGAGATAAGAAATTTATCTACGTTATGGGTTTTTCGCTTCCTCATAGAGGGTGATCCTCAATTGAGTGTTATTAGTATGGGAAGATGGGGAATATTTCTCTTAATCATGATAGACAGTTAAAGGAGTTCCATTCCTATGGGGATTTTGGGAACCTGCATAGGTTCTATAGCATAAAACCACATTTGTATCGAAGGTGTAAATTTATATAGACTTAGGTTTGAAGATTAGGGCCAGGATCACAACACCAGTTCATAAGTAGAGGATCCTCTAATTTTTCAGTCCATAGAGGAGGATGTGATCACTGAGGTAAGTGGAGGTAGTGTCATCAGAGTGATGATTCTCCTGGGAGTTAGGAAACATGATATTTGGCCAGAGTTTAGGTCAACTTCATACCATTGAGAAATATACTAATGACCGGAGAGAGGGACCATATATAGATCGAGGTATGATTCGTATGTAATCACCTCTAGAATCTAATTTATTCAAAATGGGAGCATCACAATTTATATTTTCTTAGTTTACTTGTGATTTGGGTCTTTCTGTAGAGTATCTATATGGGTTCATTCCCATCGATAAACCTTTTGATATGTGGTTAGAGGTAATATAGAGATGTCCTAAGTGTGCTATCATAATTAGTAGGTGTATGATTCTTTGACATTTATTCATGTTAGAGTTGTGCAATTTCAATGTGATCCTTTAGATCGATTGGTTGACATAGTATCAAGTGCACATCGATTGATACCATTGGTGGTTATATTTTACGACCTTAGAGGGTTACTGTTATACCAACATCGATGAGTGGTATGGGTAGGAAGGACATTAGATACCAATCCTTGGGAAGCTAGGGGTGACCTCAGATCAACATTCTAGTGTTTTTTAGAGATCAATAGACACACCAAATTGATTCCCTCTTATTATTGATCACCTATGGGATATTTTTCCTGAATATTTCTAGGGTTTTCTAGATGATAGAGAGAGAGAGACCAAATTAATAATCAAAATTATGTTAGGAATGAATACCACATCCATTACACCTTACATGATAGATCTTTTAGATCTCATAGAGATGAATGATCAACTAGACGATTTAAAGGTGAAGGGAGTTATTCACTCAAGACTTTCCCCATGGGAATATTATGTACTTTTTTACAAGGAGGTGGATAGTTATTTGTGATTTTGTGTGTATTACTAAAGGCTAAACTATGTGAAAATTAAGAACTAGTATCCATTTATTCGTATCAATGAACTCTTTTGTTAGTTGAGAGGATCCAATTGATTCTATAAGGTTGAATTGAGGTTTGGTATCACTAGTAGAGAGTATGGCCTTATAATATTACTCATATAAATTTAAAGATCATTCATGGTTTGTATAAGTATCTTATGATGTTTTTTGGGTTAATGAATGCATTGAAAATTTTCATGAATATGTTGAATATGATCTTTCATCCATGTCTAGACTCATGTATAGTCATCTTTGTTGATGATATCCTTGTATACTACCAGTTAAGGGAAGATCATTCTCACTATTATGAGGTCATTTTGAGTATACTAAGGGAGCATAAAATGTATGAAAATATCTTGAATTGTTAGTTTGTATCAATGAGGCGTGATTCATGGGGAACATGAAATTTGAGGGTGGATTATTAGTGGACTCTAAGAATGTCTAGGTTATGGTTTCATAGAAGGAGTCCAAGAACACCTTTGAGATATATAGTTTTTAGGATTTTTATGTTACTACTATAGGTTCATCCAAGGATTCTATCATTTTCAAGTATGACTATGACTCGGAACAAGATGGGGGTGAAATCCATGTGGTTAAACACTTATGAGAGATCCTTTGAGGATTTAAAAGGGAGGTTGACATTTGTGATGATAATAGACTTACCTGAATTGGGAAAGGAGTATACATTATATTGTAATGATTTTGGAGTTAGGATTGGGATAATTTTGATGTAGTATAGTTGAGTGGTTTCTTATGAGTCTTGGTATCTAAGATCCTATGGGTGGAACTAACCAAATCATGATCTAGATTTAGAAGTGGTGGTGCATGCACTGAGGTGTTAATTTGATTACCTATTGAGTTAGAGGGTTTTAGTGTATATTGACCATAAGAGTTTAAAGAATATATTATATCACTGTGAAAAAAACCTTCAATATAGGTGGTAGTTCAAGTACATACATTATTTTTATTTTGAGATGGATTTTACCCTTGTGAAAGGAAATGTTTTGGATGATGAACTAAGTAAGAAGCCTCAAACGCGGGTGACACAAGTAGAAAGTATGGAGTGACATGTGACAAGACTCTTAGATAAGGTTCACTTGATGTTTAGGAGTATCAAGGTAGAGAAACTATTAAATAATTTAATCTTATATCCTTAATCCTTGATGGGGTTAAGGAGAGTTAAGTTTTTAATTTTTATTTAATAGGGATAATATATATGGTGGGGTGTAACCACCACATTGGTTCCTTAATGAAAACTAATTCCTTTACGTCTGAAGTCATGTGGTAGTCCCTAAGATCATGTTCAAGGAGATAGTGTAGGAATCACATGCTTTGATATTGGTTGTTCAATAAGGGATTACCAAGATTTATCTTAACATTATATAATAGTATTAGCGGACTAGGATGAAGAAGGAAATGGAAATGTTTATTTCACACTTATTTATGTCCCAATGAGAGAAGTACAAGCATCAATGACCCATAGGTCTTATTAAATTATTACCCATTTCTAAGAAGAAGGGGGATGATTTGATTAAGGAATTTGTGAAATGATTAGTAAGGTCATATTTTTAATGTGATGTGGTATAGGTTATCATGGTCTAGTTGATGAAGCCACAATTTTTCTATCAATCCAAGAGGCCCATTATATTGTTGAGATGAGAATATTATATGTATGAGAGATACTATGTCTTCATGGGGTTCTTAGAAGCATCATTTACGATTAATATTCCCATTTTAATATCATGATTCTAGGAGGATTTGTAGAAGGTTCTTGATACATAAGTGAATTTGAGCACTTGATATCAATCATATAATGATAGAAAATATGAGATGAATATCCTGGTATTGGAGGAAATGTTGTGATCATGGGTCCTTGATTTTAGTGGTTTTTTAGAGAACCATCTTTTAATTCATAGAGTTCCCTTAGAAAAAAACTATCAGGTACTGATTTATATGGAACTATTTGAGGCCTTATATAGTAGTCCATTCCAATAACCTCTATGTTGGTTAGAGAGATGGGATTTAGTTATTATTTGGTTGCACCCTATCTAAGAGACATTATATCATATCTATTTGACCAGGAAGTGGTCATGGATCACATATTGTAGGTAGATATTTTATGAATACTATTGAAGCTATCTTCCAGAGTCTGAGGTGGGAGATCGGATTTTTCTAGCAGTGACACCTCAGTTGGGACACCCTAGTATAAATAGTTAGGGATGTTGAAACCTAGGTTCATAGGTCTATTTGAGGATGTTGAGAGGATCAGTTTTGGGGAATATCCCTTAGTGATTCCTTGTAGATACATTTTTATGTATGATATATTATATATATCTCATCTTAAGTGATATCATACTTAATCATATCATGTGATCAATATCGAATAGGTAAAATGGATTATGATAAATCATTCAAGGAATGACTAGTTCATAATATATATCAATATGAGATGATATTTCATAGGATGAAGTACCTTTAGTACACATATAGTGGTATCAATGGTATTTCTAAGAGGAGACTTGACAATGAGAGTATAATATACGAGCACTGTGGTCAAATATGTTTTCTAGAAAGGACCAGTGATGTATCTCAGGGATGAGATTATATATTATGGGAAGGTTTTAACACCTCATATTTTTTCAAGGGTTGAATTTTATTTAATTTTAACTAAACCCCATTTATTCTTGTGGGTATTGGTTATGGGACGTTTTAGTGAGGGCCTCGGGGTCTATTTCAGGAAGCCGAGTAGGGTTTTGGGGCTTTATTATTGTTGAAAGAAGCAACATGGTACTTGGTTTTCTAGTACCAAGTACTCGGTGTTCCAAACATATGTAATTTTACCATAGAGGATCATTAGGTGGCTGGTGACCCTAGGGTGAGTACCCAATGGAGGGCCAAGTACCAGGTAGAGGCAGGGTCGGTTATCAATACCCCTAGGGTGGTTTTTAGTTTTTAATTAAATTAAATCATTTTTATTAAAGTTTATTAAAACAATCCCCATCCCATTTCTATTATAACATGATTGAAACTTTCATCCCTTTCTTCTTTATTATTCTCTTCAAAAGATCCAAATCTCATAATTTTATGGTATGATCTTGAATCCAATCATCACGTTGGATCACAGTGGGTTAGGATACCCCTCTTATTCCCTATATTCTAGTTTTATTCCTCCATTTATCTATCTTCCATTAGTTATGACTAATTTTAAGGATTATTCTAGGTTTTTCAATTCTTATAATTTATGGACTAATCAGCTAGCGGGATCAAATGAGCATGACCCTACTATGTTTAGGTGGATGGCCCTTAGATTTCCCATTGGTTTTTATGAGCTTAAGATGTGCCATATGAACTTTAAGATATTCCAACCATGTGTGTAAGACCAAATTTTATATAATAAATTTTATTTATTATTTATTTTGGACCATTTAAGATATATTCTAGCTATGAATGTTCCAGTAATAGGTGTGCATTGACACCATGGTCACCAATGAATTTCTGCATTTTGTGAAATATTATAAAAACAAGATTTTTAGCCTAATAAGGGTATCCTTAATTATGTTATAAACTTATGATCCTAATTTAGTGTTCCATATTATCCTTTTATAAGGATTAACATGAGAACATAGTAGGCTAGGGGTGTGCTAGCCCAGCATGAGGCTTTGGGTGGGTTGATGGAATGTGAGCATGGCCCCTTAAGCATTAAATGATTATGAAATATATGTTTTGATTATAAGTGATAAATAATTCATAATAATTACTACCTAGAGGTGAATCATCCACCTTTGGTATGTAACCAATATCTCATCAACCTATGTTGATCTAGTGATACATCATTCACTTTGAGGCTGATGTATTAGTGGTACCGTGTCCACCTTGATCTGGTTAGTGGTGGTGCATTGTCTACCCTTGATATGTTGGTGGAATATCATCCACCATTGATATGTTTGTTATATATCATCCGCCTATAGTATGTTAGTGGAATATCATCCACCCTGAGTTAGTTTTTAGTGGTACATCATTAACATAGAGATTGATGTTAGTGGTGCATCGTCCACTGAGGTAGTTATTATTAGCAGTGCCTCATCCACCCATGGATTGTTGTGTTGGTGATGCATCATCCACTTGGGATGTTTATTAGTGGTATATTTCCACCTAGAGCAGTGTTAAGTTGTTCTCCAGATGATGCCTCATTCACCCTTGGTGTTGGATTGGTGATAGATTGTTCACCTCGATAGGTTATGATGGTGATGCATCAGTCACCGAGTAATACTTGATAGTGATAGCTCATTAACCTTGATTATGATATGGGGAGCGATATATTGTTCATCATTGAGGTCTATCCAAACTATAGGTATATCTTCCCATTACATCACTAACCAAAGAAGGTATGGACACATGTGGTTTAGATGCATAATATTCTTTAATGTGACTGATTATTTGTTTATTTTATTTATTAGCATTAAATATGAACTTTTATTTACTAGATTTTTTAGAGACAACATTTGTGGTGGATTATTGAGTTATAATCACACCCTAATCAAGAACATTGGTCCATAAGAAAACTTATTATTTTGTAACCTAGTTAAGGGAAAGGGTACTACTACTATAGATCTATGAGATAGAGTTGTTTGGGCGGAGTTAGTGGATGGTACCAAGCCATGACTCATGACCGGTCAGTAGATACATCCCTTATTTCGTTTACTATTAGACATTTTTGTATATGATTTAACCATGAGAGATCCTTTAATCACTTGTATGACTCATGTGACATGTACAATAGTTCATTTTTATTACAGATTATTATTTCTATTTACTTTTTACTGTAAATTTACACAAATGATTGTCCTTATGTTTTTTATGTTATGGTGACTATTTAATAATATTTATAACTCTATGATTTATGATTATCTATACCAGGGAGGGTATAGGCTTCCCATGATATACATTGAACCACACCACTTTTCAGTATCCTCCACCTTACAGGGAGACATGATCGAGGTATGTAGCTACCCAGTTTAGTCACAGTGGAGGTGAAACATATCAAGGATATTAAAAATTATATATATATATTTGTGTGTGTAAATATTATAATGTAGTTATATTTTTTAATTTCTATTCAATTAAAAGAACTAAATTTAAAATGGAAATTAAAATTGAAAAAAATAATTCTTTGTGTTTGATTATTTTTTATTTATCACACTTTATAAAATTTAACATTTATTCAATGGTAGAAGAATTATTAACCAAAATCTATGTAAACCAAATTATCTTTCCATATATACATTTTATTTAATAAATAAATAAATAGTTATGTACATTTTCTTTAATAATTTGAACTTATTGAATATTTTCTACATGATATTGATCGAGATAAAAAATAAGTATCTATTAGAGTAATTTTACTTAGGGTGTCCATAGATGGTGATAATATATCAATTTTAGTAAGAATCCCCTCCTTATCTCGATTTTCAAGAACCTTGTCCTCAAAGATAAAGAGATAAAGAGAAAAAAAGAGATAAATATTTTGTCAAGGAGTTTCTATGAAAGAAAAAAATTAACCTATCTAAGGATTGATCATGTTTACATAGACAACCAAATAACCTACATGTAACTCTAATGTATGACCATATGGACATGGAGTTTCAAAAAAATAAAACATCACAACATATTTCATTTTAAAAATCAATTTTGTTAGTATTTTTTTACTATTTAATGATTATTCTATACATTCAAAATCCCCTAACAATCATCATATGATGACCCAAACTAGGAATGATAGCATGGAGAGTAAGAATAAACCCGATCCAAGTGTTATCACATAATGAGGGTCACTACCATGCTCAAATTTATGATGTGGTGAAACTCTCTATATTGTAGTGTATCTCAAGGAATACCATGATGCGATACAAACAACTATTCTATGGTTCTTACTTTAGTGAACATTTTCATCAATCTAAAACTTTTTTTAAATACATATAAACTTAGAACACTTTCAATTTATATCACATCATATGAAACAACTTCTGAAACCATATCCAAAACTCTTTTTGGGTACTTCTAAAATAGAATTTGGAGATATATCATTCATTTTCACCATAGGTCACATTGCATACAAATGTTTTGTTAGAATTCATCTAATATTACTTTCAAACATCATATAAATTAATTTCAGGGTAGCTCTCTAATTCTCATAAAATTGATACTTATTCAAAAAACCACAAAGTGTGACCCCATGGGAATTTGTTGCATTGGAAAAAAATATGAATTAATGAATCAATAAATGTAATCAAAGATCAACCTCTAGAAAACCATCAATGATACCCAAGCTATAAAGATATCTTTCATGATCCCCATTAAAAACATGTATCTCTATACTTTATTCAACCAACTGTATTACATACAATTATGCATAATCATATAATCACTTTATCAATGAAATAAAGAGATCATAGGAAAAAATTTATGTCAATTCCATATTGCCTAATCAAACATTTTTGATTCTATGAGTATAGACTAACCAGGTAAATGAATACAAAATATTTCAATCATATAAGAAGATGAGAACATTCCTATGGTTTTCAAAGTCTACACATGTCCATACACTTCTAAATAATTTCTAAATTGATAGTCCTAGTGTCATAATAATTATATGAGAGGAAAATTTATATCTTGGTGAATCCATAACTAAAGAAAATATCAACAACATACCCAACCACCCCTAATTAGCTAAGCCTCAATACTTCCATAAGATCAGTATCCAAGTATAAAGGTTCTCATATTATGTATCATTTAAAGATTAAGTATTAAGGAATCAATATAAAACATGTATTATTGGAATAATAATGACCTAGTGTATTCCACTTTAGGTGGTATACATGGTGGGTTATCTAACACACAAAAATCCTCTTGTGCCTCATGAGAAAAATTCCATATCTCTATATAGAACACAAATCACAATAATATTATCTTGTCATCACAACCTATTTCACTCTATGATGAACATCAATGAGAGTTCAATTATTATTACACTTCATGAGAATGTTCATCCTATATTAATGAATGATAAATCATAGAATAATTTTTTCATAATATGAAATATTTTATATTATTGAAATATATTAAGAATATTGAAAAAAAACAAAAAGAAATTCTAGTCGCATCATATCCTATATAATATACTGCTATAGAGGACATATGTTTATCTTAGTTTTGGGTTTTTAAAACACATTAAATATATATGTGATTCATACCACATCTCCACGTGACCATATGATAAAACCCTCACACAAAACTCATATAGTGTCTAACATTTATGGATAATAAGTTTTTGAACAATAGTAAAACTTATGAATAATATTTATCTTTACTAACATACCCTAAAATATTTAAGGATATTAAGTTACATTTAATTTTAATTTTATAAGTTTAATATTTTATTTGTTACACATTAAACTTATCTAAGTCCAAAAAACTCCCTCTATTCTATAATAAACTATATTCTCTGCAAAACACCATGATAAGATACACAAAATATTTTTTTTTTGTTTAGTAAATAACACTCATTTCCTATAAGTGATAATATTTAACAAACAAAAAATTACTAAACACATATAAAATAATATTTTATATGTTTGGTGCATTATTTTTAAAGGAAGACTATGTTCTTTAAAATATTCAAATGTTGGGTGGTGGGAACACTATTCCATAAAATAAATTGAATAAACACTTTTCTCCAATATAGAATATTTTTAATCTTATAACATTTTAAAACATAGAATAGAATCAAATAAAATGACAAATTATGTGTGTTAAAGCTTCCATATTATGTTTTTTGTTAATAATTGTTTGTTCATAAACACGTTCTCATTTCATAAAAGAGAAATAAGATAAAAATAAACATCCTTTAATTATATCTAATTAATCTTGAAATATTCTATTAAATTTTAAATATTTATAGTAGAAAACATTGGTACTATATTTGAACAAAAACTTAAATCCCTATCAATTCATACCTTGATTTTAAACTCCAATATATCTATACTAGTTATAAAATATAATTTTTTTATCATATAACATTCAAAATAAAATAATTCATTATATTAAACTAATATATGATATGAAATCTCCATGTATATTCTCAAAAACCTTCAGATATTTTAGAAAATACCATCAAATGGAAATAATACCCCACTTCCTAAATTTTCCCTTAGGTTTTAATGACTAAGGCTAACTGTTTGACCATCAAATATTCTTCCCCTAGATTAAACTTGTACCCATATACACATTAGAAATAGAACATTATTCAAGACATAACATGACCTATAGAGCCATCCTAAAAACTTTTAATAGATAGTGTAAACATTTATTTAAATCGTTCATATTGTTGAAACATTCCAATAATAATTCCTGAATGAATTACATATCGAGATCAAGCCTCAAAGGAGACCTCTAGTCTCTTTAATTCGTAATTTTATTTAATTATATTGAGTACATGAGTTGAGAATAAGGTTTCTCTAGATATTTCACATCTAATGAAATTGAAACTTTAAGTGAATTTATCTATTCTTCTCATAATCATCTAGATACACTTGTTTAACAACATTAACATTTTTTTACTTATAAAGGTATTAACCTAACACATAAAATTTTACTTCTTTTTTAAGAAAAATTATTATGATTATATACCAGCCCATAAAGTTCATTCAATTAATATCCTATTTCTTTGGGAATGATCTCAAATTCGTGTTTAAAAATTATTATTCCATTCATCTACATTATAAGTTTTTATCTGATGAGTGTAATGTTTTATATTCATTTAATATATTTTTTTATTAAATGAGAAACATTAAAATGATAACCCCTTTTAATTACAAAATATACATTAATGGGAAAAGACCTATATTTCACTAATTAATGAGTCTGATTTCACAATTCTCTCACTTATTATCTATTTAGATAGGATACCATGCCAATAATTTCATATACAACTCTTTGAGGTAAAACTTATTACCTAATCCATAATATAGATAAACTCATCATTGTTCCTATTCCGTCCTTCCCAATGTTTTCCCAGATAATTTTAAATAAAATAAAACATCAAAATGGACACTTAATCCTATTAGGGTCACTTTTTTACTTTATTTCCATATATAAGATAATTCAGAGACACCTTGGTTTGGAAGAATCTACCCGATTAAATGTCGAGTACTTGAATTTTTTTAGTTTTAAGGAATCTGACAATTTTTATTTAAGGGGATTTTATCTCACCATATTATCTCATGTAATTATATTTAAATGTATGTTTACTCCTAATGATTTAGTTTTGAATCCCTATTCCTTCAACAAAATCAATATGTTCAAACCATATTTCTGTATAACTATTTAAAAAATTCACAGATTGCACTAATGATCCATGTTAAAATGAAACTTATATTTATACATATCTAAATGAATACTATGAATAAGGGACATGAAACCCTTTCATGTAATGGCTTAGAATTATATAAAATCAAGAATCCCTACAAGAGTAAGAATGGAACAACATGTAGATAACTCCTAATTTTCTAGATAGAGACTAAGCTGCTAGGCCTGTGAGTAGTTCAACCATAATTCCCTCTACCCATAATTATTTTTTCAATAGAGTCCTCAATTACATCACAATTTAGACACCTAATATGTATAAAATATAATTAAATTATTAATTAAAGCTCATAACTTGATACAATCCAAATATAAGGTATAAGGAAACTAAATCAATTATTATACATAGCATGTAACTTATTAAATGGATGCATGATAATTTATCAAAGTTTTTTAAACACATAAAAATAAATAATACATAAATTAACAATATAAAACTTTATATAAAAGAATAATAAAGAAGTGAATACTACTAAATTAATAAAAAAATTAATAAATTTATGTATAAGATGAATATTTATGTACAATTCATGAATGAATTATACACTCTTTTAAATTTAGAAATATATAAACATGAATGATTCACATTTATCAAATAAGAAAATTTTCATCTTATAATTTTCATGGTTTTAATACAAACACCTCATATTTTTTAAATGTGTGACATTTATGAATAAAATATTATAATATAATAGACATTTCTTAAATTATGTATCCATTTACATAAATCAAAAATTATTTAAATAATGTTACAAATATAATCATTTTATATTTAAATTTATTATATAATAATAAATAAATATAAACACTTATATTTTACATTGTTTTAACCATGTAAATTTACATTAATACCTGATCACATCTACCAATTTTTTTGGTTGGTTTTAAATTCCCCCTTAGATTCAGTGTGGTCCAATAAAAATATAATCCTCTTTGAAATTCTAATCACTATATATTGTAACCTTGGAGTAATTCATGCCATTTTAGTTCTATGACCACACCATAAAAATGATTACTATGGAAGATATTTTTTGGAATTTGTTTTAGGTTATCCAAGCCATTTTGAGAAAACCTTTTTGTTAAATTGTCATAAAAAAGAAAATAACTAGTTTAGAATTAATTTGACCATGATTGTTTAGGTATTTTGCTGCGTGGTAATATAAAATACACCATGGTGTTTTAATGGAATAAAATTCTATAAAAACGATGATCAATCCTATCACAAAAACGATATTATTTTCGGGAAGGAATTTATTTTTCATTTATGTTTATTTCTCAAATTTCTTTATTTTTTGGGAATTTCCGGTGTTTTAGGGTTTCCTGAGTGTTGCAGTTTAGAACTATAGTAGGTCATGCTATGACCAAGGTGGTCATACCATGACCATATTAGGTATTATGTTTGTAATTTTGTGACATGGGATGTCACACCATGATGTTACCCTAGGTAGTGTTGTCACAAACCAAACTGAATACCTTGATACACCAATAGTTGAGCTGACCCCGACATAGCCCAAAGGTCATTCTTGAAAATGAATTGTGGTATTTAATATGATTTATTTTTATTTTACATTGGCCTAGTATGGAAAGTATCATTGTCACATTCATAATTTTAGGCAACTACGATTCACATTCCATGCACAATTCATTCTATATAGGTGCATTTTACTGCTTTCATTTCCTATGTTGCATGTGATTTTTGAGTGTGCCTTGGTTGAGGTATATTATTGTTCCACTAAAATATTTTTTAGGGAAAGGAAATTAGTTTTTTAATATGTCAGAAGCATCCTAGATTGGTTTTCCTTTATAGATATATGGAGGAATCTTAAATAGAAAATTTCAACTCATGTAAGCTATGTAAACCTGGTTACATGAGATGGTATTTAGATATGATTACATGACTATAAATTTCAATTTATAAGGTGTCTGGGACTTTATAAATTGTAATTGGTATTTCATTGAAACCAATCCCTTGTATTTTACCTGATACATTATGAGAATGAATGTAAGGGGGCTGGTTATAATTACATGGGTATTGATCTCCGTTTATAAAGTGTATGGGACTTTATAAATTGGGGATGGTAAACCATTTAATTGAACCTTATATTATTTATTTATGAACAAAAAAACTTTAAATATGAATTTTGACTTATAAATGAATGTTTTATAGTAAATGGATATTCTAGGTATAATTTAAAGAGTATTTCCATCCTTAAATTTTAATTGAACCTCCATATACCAGAACCCTTGAAAATAAAACTTCAACACTTACCAATACCCTGAACTTCTAAGTCGGTAGTTGGGGTAGTATACCATGGGTGGTGAACCATTTTATTATGTTCTTCTTCCATCAGATATCACATATGATTTGAATCTTGTTATGATGCATGTTCATGTAATTTGTAGAGATATACCACTATGAAGTCCTCTATTCATGTTCTAGGAAAGTGGTAACAACCATGCTCTAGAGGTGGTGGTCCCTAAGCCACTAGTGATTCCTACAGTAGTGAAACCCAAGTAAATAAATGATATTATTGAACTGGGAACTGACACTCATCTTTGAGTGGGTTTTCTAATTCCGATGAAGTCTATAGAGGGTGCTCCATAACCTGTACCTATGATTTCTGATTTGATTCTAGAGTTCTAATAGAAGCATCCTCCCATATTTTCAGGGGATGGCTATCCATAGGCTACTAAGAATTTACTAGTGGATATTATTTCTATCTTTACGCATTTGGATATGCCTACAAAGAGGAGGGTCAAGCTCTCCACCTATATGCTTTGTGATTTAACCAAGAACTGGTGGTATGAGATTACTCAGGCTAGGTATCATCAGGGCATAGCTTGAGAGGACTTCCAAACTACCATCGGTAACTAATTTTTCCTTTAGATTCTAAGAGATGACCAATCAATAGAGTTCAAGCATCTGGAACAGGGTTTTATATTTTTTATGGAATATTCATTACATTTTACTAAGTTTAAATTCTTTGCATCACTATCACACGACGATGAGTTATCATGGATGAGATGTTTTTCGAATGGGATCTAGTATGCCATCCACTCATAGGTGAATGTATTTATCTAATCTACATTTTATGAGATTGTGAATCAAGCTCTTATCAATGAGTGTTACCTGACTGAATATATTGTATTGTGAATACAGTTTCAGTGCCGAGATAGGTAAATAGTTTTTCCAACTGCAGGAAGCATAGCCTTAAGGTTTCTTGTTAGAGTAGTGGTAGCTAGAGTATCTATGCTATCATATTTTTTATATGACATAAATGTGGATAGAAGGTGAATGTGAAGTCTCATTATGATAGAGACCCACTTGAGTGTCATTCTTATGCCCGAATATGTCATCTTTAGAGGTTCTGTAGGAACATTCCACCTATTTATAGAGGAAGAGGACATATTCCAACTCCACCGTCAGGATGATGATCAATTATGTTGTTTCAAAAATGAACCTAGAGAAGTAATAACTAGATATATTGAGTAGTATTTTGTGGATGTGGTATCCAAACATTTTATTTTAAACACCAATGGAGAGGACCTACTTAGGGTAGTCCAACTGTAGCTCAAGGCCATGAATTAGGCCATTTTCATGCTTTAAAGTTAATACCTGGGGATAAATGTGTAGGATTGTTGACTGTATGAGATAATATTCTAGTAGCCTCAAATATTGTATCTTCTTTGTTTGATACAGGTGAATCTCACTACTTTATCTCTTTATCTACTGTGGGGAGTCTTGGGGTGGATATTTGGTACTTTTTTGGGGAGATGATACTAGAGACACTATTGGGTGTATGGTCAGAGGGTATATTAAAATGAAAGGACTATCCCCTTGAGGTAGGCAGTCATCATTTATTATGGTACCTCCTCATCCTCGAGATGATGGGATTCAATGTCTTTATCCGGATATATTGAATGGTTACCTTTACACCTGTGTGGACTGTTATCACCTAAGTATATCATTTACATCACTATA
Source organism: Viscum album (assembly GCA_963277665.1). NCBI lineage: Eukaryota > Viridiplantae > Streptophyta > Magnoliopsida > Santalales > Viscaceae > Viscum > Viscum album. The sequence continues at coordinate 390,624,227 of OY728167.1, read as the reverse complement.
GGGTAATAGTTATCTTCACAAGGGTGAGTGGAATGTACAAGACGGTAGAGATGGATTGGAGCATTGTGGACTAGGTGGAGTAACCACCAAGATTTCTAGATTTTTCTTGAGTGATCGGATGATACATCTAATAGTTTTTCCTCACTTGGTGGATCATTTTAGGGATGGATTTATCAATGATTTTCTAGCTTACCACATGAGATACATGTATAGTTTATGATTGATCTTATTCTATGATTATATCTAGTATCTATTCATCTATATAGGATGGAATATATTGAGCTCTAGGAGCTCAATAGATAGTTGGAGGATTTAGAATCTAAGGGTTTTATCAAACCCAACACTTCATCTTGGGGATCAACTATGATTTTTTCCAATAAGGATTATTGGATTATTAGGATATATGTAGATTACCAGTGATTAAACCAGAATATGGTTATGAAACTGGTATCAATTTCCTTGAATAAATGATCTATTCAACCAACTTTGAGGAGTTAGGGTGTTTTCAAAGACAAAATTGAGACTTGGCTATCATCAAGTGTGAGTTAGGCCTTCAGATATACCGCATGTGGCTTCCCAAAGTTAGTATGGTATATATGAGTACCTTTTTATTCCATTTGATCTTATAAATAAACCCACCATTTTCATGGACTTGATTAATATGGTTTTCCACCCCTACCTGGATTCCTTCATCATGGTTTTGTGGATAACATCTGGGTGTATTATTATACTCAAAGAGGCCATGGTAAGAATCTTGAGATAGTTTTGAATACATTAAGAGAAAATATTTTTATGATAAGATCACAAAGTTCAACTTATAGATCTAAAAAGTTCACTTATTGGGTCATATTATATTGGAATTAGAAGTATCGGTTACCCTAGAGAAGGCGAGTGCTCTAGTTTTCAAGGAGTATCCCAAGAACATGTTTGATAAAAATATTTTCTTAGGAATGGTTAGATATTGTAAGCATTTAATATAGAAAATATCATTACTTGTGCACCTCTTACCTATTTGATTAAGGAGGGTGTGAAGTTCTCATAGTCTAAATCATGCAGTAGTGACTTTCAGAATCTAAAATGAAGGATTACTTCATCACATGTTCTTAATGTTCCAAATTATGGAAAATTTTATACAGTGTTCTATGATGCATCAAGCATAGGGATGGGTGTAGTACTGATGTAGGAGGATAGAGTAGTTGCATATGTGTCCCTCCAATGGAGACATCACAAGAATAGCTACTCGAAACATGACCTAAATCTTGTAGTAGTTGTCCATGATTTGAGTTTTTGGAGATACTATCTGATGAAAGATTTCTCTGTACGGTATAAAAATAACAAGAGACTCAAATATATCATTACACAAAATAAATTTAATCTTAAATGGTGAAATGCATTGTATGACTTTGATATTTCCTATATACCTAGAAAGGGAATTGTATTGGTTGATGTACTAAGACAGAAAACTAAATAACAAGTCATGCCAGAAGCCAGTGATGAATGGAATTTTATTTCCCTATTTTATGATTTGAATTTTGGGTTTCATGACTATAAAAATAATCTATTTTTATAGACTTAGTAGTTACCTCTTCACTCTTTGATAGGGTGAAGAGAAGGAAATCCTCAAACCATGAAGATTTGTTCCTACGAGAGAGTATTTCTCATGAGGACCCACCTGTAGATTGTTTTATATATGGAAACAACATCATGGTATACATTGGTGTATCTGGGTCCCTACAAACATGAGAGATTATTTGATGCGGCTGTACCATGTTTTTTAGTGGGTAGTTCATCCAGGATTCTCTAAGATATATCATGATATGCATAACCAAAATTGGTGTCTTGGGATGAAACATCAGATTGCGGGGTTTATCACTAGGTGTTACACCTATTAGTAGGTGAAGGTAGAGAACTGGGGTCCCACTGGCTTGTTACAACCATTGATAGAACAAAATGGAAATGGGAAGATGTTGTGATGGATTTTGTGGTTTTCTTACTAAAGTATCCTTGAGGTAGAAACATACATTGGGTGGTCATGGATCAACTAAAAAAGGTATCCCACTTCATATCTTGGTGAATTTATCAGTCAATATGCTAGAAATACTGTATGCCCTTGAGATTTGACAGCTGCACAGGGTCCCTCATACTAACATCTTAGAAGGGTATGCTCACATCACATCAAGGATCTGGTAGGGGTTATAGAGATCTTTGGGTACACAGGTACTTTTGAGCATATCTTTTCACCCTCATACTGATTTCCATTCAAAATAGACTATAAAGGCGTTAGAGGACATGCTACGAGAATGAATCCTTTATTTCAACTGTTCTTGGGAAAATAATACCACTCTATTTGAGTTTTCCTACAGTAATAACTACCAAGAGATGATTTAGATGGCTCTCTATGAGGGATTATATGGTATGCCACACCGTTAACCCCTATTCAAGTTAGTGGCATGAGAGGAAGTGTTACTATGCCCTAATCTTGTCCAAGAGTATTCTCGGTAGGTGTAGTTGATTAGAAAACCTATATCTGCCACTCAATCTAGATAGAAATCTTATTTTGATCACTATCAGCAACTTCTAGAGTTCATGGTCGGAGATAATTATTTCTTATGGGTATCATCCAGACTTGGGCATTGATGGACACAGAGGTAAGGGGGGATTCCACCTAGTTTTTTCAAGCCTTTAGAGATCTTAGATTGAGTCAGGCCAATAGTTTATTAGTTACTACTACCACATTCCATGAATGATGTTTTCCATGTTTCATAGCATCACCGATTTCATGCCAACCTATCTCATGCCTTCAATCCTAAAGATGTTTATTTAGATGATGATGCTTCTTTTGAGGAGCATCCTATACACTTCATTTATGGGGGAATGAAGGCTCTCCAAGTCTAATATATACCTTTAGTATGGTTGCGATTGAAACAAAACTATGCACATAACAAGAAATAGTAGTGATAGGCCGCCGTAATTGCTTAGTGGCCATATTTTGTATTAGACAATGCTCTACTACCCTTGGAAGGGAAACTCTATGACAAGTTCCTTTATTGGGGTAAGAGTACATGAACATGTTTTTTCTATGAGTTATATACCCATTTATTTTTAGTATAATTTCTTAGTTTCGACCTAATATAAATTCTCATTGAGACTATAGAAGAAAAAAAATGTGTCTGAAGATTTCTCGAAGCTTGAAACCTCAATTGGTGGAAGAAATCATCAGGATTCCTGGTTAGTAGAAACTATGCATCCTAGTCTTCACAGTTTCTCCAAACGATGTGGGGTGTTTTAGAGAGCGTAAGAGGGCACATGATTTTCCCTAAATGTGAAACCCTAGCCACCATCCTATGTGTAGGATCTTTAGTTTTTAATAGAGGATAATAGCATGGTTTGTGAATGGTTTCCCAAACCTTTCACATGAACCATGTTGGTTTCCTATTTGGGAAGTAGTCCACACATGGATGGTGCATAGTTTGGACAACCGTGCTATGAAACCATGCAACACATGAAATTTTGGTAAAATTTTCAACTTTCCCTTCATGAATTATATATTTAACACCCCCTTTCCTTCTCTATTTTTAGTGTAAAATAGGTTCTTCTTCCAACATTGAGAGTTGTCCTCATATTGCCTAGGTTCTTTGATATTTCATCGATTCGACCTCCGATTCAAGATATGATCATCACCTTGGATAACCATCAATAAGTGTAACTGTAATAACTAAAAATATTATCAATGGAATTTCCATTCTTATAATTATGCTATATAGTATATATCACATAAAATCACATATATAAGACAATAAAAATTTTATAAATAAAGAATGAATTAAATAATAGGTATTTCTAGAAATTAAGGAACCTATACTGATGAAATAGTAACTTGACCATTGAAATAGTAATATGATCATTAAGAATAGTAATATGTCCAATAGAATAGTAACCTCATCTATGAAAGTGTATATAAAATTTTTGTATCATATAAATTTAAATATGATATATTAAAACCTTGGTATAAGTTAATAAATGTTTTAAGTGTGATAAATTAAGTGTTGGTATTTTTGTAAATCGTAGATGTTTATTTGTAATTTTATGATTAATATAATGTTTTAAAAGAAAATTTATTTTCAAAAAATAGATTCATAAGCTACTTTTTTTAGTCTTATTATTATAAGATAATTTTATGAGACCTTAATTAATTTTCCAATGTGTCATACAATCATTTATAAATTTAAAATCAATATTTTTGGAATAAATGATGATTTTAATTAAAAATTTAATTTATAATATTTAGAAAATTATTTTAAAAAAATGGAGTATATTTTTTAAATCTAAAAATTGAAAAATATTAAGGGTGAAATTTTGAGATTTTTTAAAAATAATTTAATTTTTGGTGAATAGTGAAATAAAATAATTTACGGTATTTTACATTATAAGTAAATAAATGAATTTTGGAGTAATTTTTGTGTCATTATTGATGTAAGTGGCCATTATATTGAACTTAAATAGTCTATTTTCTGTATTTATTCAGCCAAATCAACACTATTGACTGTCTTGAGCCAAAATAATAAACTAATGAATAAAATAATAAAAAACACCCCTCTCCTCCACTATAAATACTACCTCTCCCCACACATTCTCCTAAAACCTTATAATCATTTTATATTTCTAATATTATTCATAATTCCTCCCCCAAACCTCTTTAAATGTTCTGGTCTTTCTTTTCTCACAAAAAGAGCATTTCAAAGTCCCTTAAGGAGGTTCTCAAGGATACAACACTCAAGAGAGAAAACCTTCTCTCTCTCTCTCTCTCAGTTTTTCTATTATAATTTCCTCACCTACACTATCCAAAGTAACATGATAACACTATTATCATATATATACTATAATTTTATCTTGTAAATCATATACTCACCATCAATTCTCTTCTATTCCCCTTTTGTTCTAAAAATAAAAATATCGCCCGAGAGGTGTCGATTCACCACCTTCATGGATGATTTTTCTTTTTATAATACTGCCTTCAAGGCTGGTTGGAAAACCATTTTTATTTTTAAAACATATGATAATATGTGTTTTAAAACTTATTTATTATTCTAGAACCAATATATATACATAATATTAATTAATAGAACAAAACAAGTGTGTGATGACTGAAAAAATGCCGATATAATCTAAATAGTTACCATTAATGTTTTATAAAAGGAATCGTCCTAATATCTGAAGAAATGATATATAATACCATTAAATCTTTTTTAATTTAATTAATATCATATAATTTCAATTATGGATAACTATTACCATTTTACATGATCTTTCATACATGTATACAAGTGAAATGATCATGAAATCCAAGGAAATGAACACTCCTAAATGATGAAATTGAATCATATAACTCGTCAAAAAGACTATAAATGAACTCAAAAAAATAAAAATCAATCAAATACATGTATAATATGTTCTAAATTAAAATTTTTATTAATCTAATTTTATTATCAAGGACATTAAAAAAAAGTGAAAAACACTTTCAGACATATCCTAAGGGATTCTCTCTAAACATTCGTTTTTTCCTTCAGCATAAACATTCAATATCTTTAACCCAATGTAATTATTAATTATTCTTATATACTCCCAAATTATATGTTTATGTTTTAAAAACATGTACGAAGATCAATTCTCATTTCATTTATGTGGAAATAAATGTTTTATACATCTCACTTTCAATTCCTCCTGATAAGCCAGCCCGATTAAAGAGAAATTCCCAATTTCATACACATTTTCAAATATACTACAAAATCTATTTTAAGAAACTATTATTTTTATGAAATCACTCATTTAATAATTAAAAGATATCTCAATTCATTTCTGGTTTTATGAAAACAATTATGCCTTTTCATTTTTAAAGTACCTTTTATATTTTCCCTTCAACCGCACCGAAGTGGGAAATTTCTAATGTTTCTTAAACACTATTTTTTACATCTTTTCAGTTAAGTTAGACATCATTTATCGTGATATATGATAGTTTTAGTGTGAATATTATTTTAATATTTTCCAATTATAATTTCATTTTCCTTCCCTTTTATTTTATTATATATATGTTTACAATACGATTTTATGACAAATACAAATGATTTTGCAAAAGAAATAATCTTTCCAAAGTGAAAAGGGTATTTCTCTCAAGAATTTGTAATTGATTTTATTTGGGTATTTTCATATATTTCAACACCCTCTATTTAATCTTATGATTAATTGATATTGATATCTCATGGTACCATCTACCATATTTTATTAAATGGTTTATGATAATTTTAAACTAGGATATACTATCTCGATACCATTCTCTATATTACTCTAGATAGTTTATAATTATGTTTAATGACTTGGGGAATTGTTTAGATTTCATATTCTAGTTTTAATATGAATTAATATGTTGATTTTTTTCACCCCTTCATATAATGAATGAATTTTACTATGTAAGTGTTGGGCGGGGCCCGCTATAGCCTCTCGATGCATCGATAGGTCTCATGAGACAAACTAGTTTGGGTATTGAAAAAAATTCGTAATCAATAATATAGGGTGTCTTGGATTAAGCCTTTATGGTATGTTTATAATGTCCTACATTATGCATTCCCTCATTAGGAGAATATTTATTGACAATCCATGTGATTATTAGACTAGTAGAATATCCATGGTTAAGTATCATTTTCGTGTGATTATTTATATAGAATTATTTAATCATCTTTTATTCCTACCATACTATTTTCAAGGCATATTTTTTAATGGAATGTGTTTTTAATTATTCACCTTTACTTATTGTTTATATTTATTTATGATAACTTCCTATGTATTTATTACCCTTACCGAGCATCTGATCTCACCCCATTCTTATCTTTTATTTTTCCCAGGGTTCTAAGATGTATATTATTATTGACATGGAGGGATAATATAGAAGAATAGGGATGTTTCGAATTGTATTTACATGATGTTTTCTATTTCAATTTGTAATGTAAAACTTTTTTTATGTATTTTTTACAAAACTAATAAACTATTTGGTCCTTTGGTATGTGATCGCTTGTTCATTGTTCCAATTTAATAAAGTAAGGCACCAGATCCAGGATACTAGGGTTGGGGTCTTTACAGTTGGTATCAGAGCATATTTAGTAGAAACATTGGAAAATTGATTTATGAAAACATTGATTAGGGGAATATAATCCTATAACTGACTTTGAGAATATTTACAAAGTAACGAAGATTATGATTTATAGATTAGTTATTCCAAAATTTTCAATTTCCATTAAGTTATTCACAACTTTTAGATTATATATCTTGTTTCATAATGTTAGGATCTAATCTAGTGTATGAAATTGTTTAAAAATAGAATATAAAGTAAGGAATGTAAACCTTATCTATGCATGTAATCCATGTATAGATTTACCTATTATGGAAGCTAATGAAGCTGGAGATGACACTAAAACTAGAGATGAACAAATCAAAACTATATTGGGAAAATTGAATCAAGTTATGAGAAATAACCTTACCTGTATGGAGAGTCTTTATCTACAACATGGTGTAACAATGTTAGACTACTTAATGCGATAAAAACCTCCATCATTCAATGGGAATACAAACCCATTTGAAGCTAGGAAATGGATAAGTCACTTAGAGAAAATATTTCTCACTTTGGGAAGTAATGAAAGGAAGAAAGTTATCATTTAAGTTTATCATCTCTCAAGAGATGCAGATCAATAGTGGTGATTAATTCAAAATAGAGAGGAGGAAGAAATTGAAAATGTGAAATTAAAGGATTTAAGGAACTTTTCTTGGATAAATACTTCTCTCACGAAGAGTGAGTGGATATGGAGCAGAAATTTTTGAGTCTGAGATAGAAAGAGAATTAAAATGTTTCTATGTATGAATCCAACTTTGTAAATTTTGAAAGGAATTATATGGACTACATACGTAATCTAAGGAGAAAAATTGGCAGTTTCTTTAATGGTCCTAAACCAATCCTTTGAAGGGAATGAGTCTCCCAAACATTCTCATCCTATGAGGATATAATATCTTCTACTATATAGATAAAGAAATAATTATTTATGTATTATAGTATTGAAGTTAAAAAAGATAAAAATTATATTTAAGATAAAAAGAGATAAGGATAAGAAAATAATGGATAATTATTCCATATGTGATAATTGTGGTAAGAAACAGCTCAGTATATACTTTAAGGGAATTAGATTTTGCTACAATTGTGGAGAGAAATTACACCGGGCTCATTATTTCAAGGGAAGGAAAGAATATTCAAATGTACAATGTCTTCAATTTTGAGGATATGAGGCAATACTCAAATGAATTACCCAATAATCAAGGGATTATAGATCAGAATAAGAAAAGGGATCAGGGTCAAGCTTATGCTGTTACTACAGTCAAAGTGGAATAATTAAGGTATTTTTGTTTTTGAATTAAAGAATTGTGTTATGATATTTTGGTTATAATAATCAAGATATATATAAGGATTGTACTATAATAATTATTCTTTATCTATTTGAAAGAATATATTGAATGGTACCATGAAATGTGATTCAATAGTAAGTGGAACATTTTGAAAAATACATGGTTGAGGGAAAGATAACCCTTACTACGTTTCTGATGCTAAGATAATAATGATAAAGGTATTTTTATGGGAAATTATTGGTGACCAAGAAACTGGTTAGTGATTTGATGGTTTATGCTGTCTTTGTAGGGATTATTAAATGTCTGGATTTAAGGAATGTATTTGGAAACCCAAAGTCTTATTTTCAGAATAATTCTTGTTTTCATTAATGTTTTTAGGTGATAAAAGAATTTATATATTTGGTATTTTAAATTAATATCTAAATTATGTTTTTTTAAAAATAATGTTAATTTTATTATGGAAATTTAGTGGCCTTCCTTATAAATTTTTTGTCTTTAAATTTGGACAAACATATTTTGGACTTGTCTTAAAATTAACAACTTATTGAATGGATTAAGATGAAAATTGGATATTATTGTTTGAGGTTAAAGTACGATTAAATATATTTGATATCATGATCTAAACATTTTGGTTTTAGTAATCATTTAAAGGCCAAAGGAATAAATTGTGTACATTATGATTCATTAAAGAGCTCCAGGAATAAAAAAAATAACCGTGAACATTTATTTTATAGTGTAAGGGATATAGATAAAATAGATCGAAGAACAACTAAAGGATTATATTATGATTATGAAATGGAAATTAATGAAGTAAGTTTATTTTCTAAAGTAACTATCTGAATAGTTAAATAATTCACCAACTCTAGGGAAAATAATTCTCAAACAAAAATATTATTAGATTACTTTTATTTTATAGAAATCAATAGTCTTTTTACTAGTAAAAAATTTTGAGTTTTGTGATGGTTAACTTTCTAATAACCATGTTCTCTATCACTCTCCATCAGAACATGATAGTTAGATTTATATTCCTTGTCTAGGTTTTCACTTCCCACTAATGTTATCATATTCGAAATCCTTATTTTGTGGTGACCTTAGAATTTACCTTTTCCTATTATTAAGATAATGTTTTATTAACCCTATTTCTATTATAGGTTTCCCAAAAAGTAATTTTCAAGTATCAACCTTTGAATTCTTAAGTACAATTTCAAATTGTGAGAAAGAAATTTATTGAAGGAGGGGAGAATGTAATGACCTAAAATTTTATTAATGGAATTTACCTTATTATAATTATGTGATATAGTATAAATCACATAAAATCATATAGAGAACACAACAAAACATTATAAATGGAGAATTAATGTAGTAAGAGTTATTTGTAGAAATTAAGGAACCTATACTTATGGAATAATAACTTGACTGTTGAAATAGTAATGTGACCATTAGGGATAGTAATCTGGCCTATAGAATAGTGAATTCACCTATTAAAGTGTAAATAGAATTTGGGTATCTTAAAAATGAAAATATGATATAACTATATATTGGTATAAACAAATATTGTTTTTAAAAATGATAAATTAAGTGTTAGTATTTTTGAAAAGCGTAACTTTTATTTAAAATCTTAAAATAATTTTTTAAAAAATAAAATTTATTTTTAGAAAATAGATTCATAAATTAATATTTTTTTATGATTATAATATAATTTTATGACACCTTAATTAGTTTTTCAAAGTGTCCTAAAATCAGTTAAAATTTTAAAATCAATATTTCTTGAATTAATGTTGATTTTAATTAAAAATTAAATTCCTCATATTTAGAATATTATTTTCATAAAATGGATCCCATTTTTTAATTCTACACATCGATAAATGGGTATGGTGAATTTCTTTTTGTATTTTTCTAAAATAGTTGAATTTTTTGTGAGTACTGAAATACGGTAATTTACGGTAATTAATATTACAAGTTAATAAATGATTTTTTGAGTAATGGTTGAGTAATGGATGATGTAATTAGACATTATTTGGAACTAAAATTCTCTAGTGACTATATTTATTTATAATAATAAACACTATTTATAGTCTTGATCCAAAATAATAAACAAATGAATGAAATAAAAAAACACACCTCTACAATACTATAAATACCACCCCTCACCACCCCTTATACTAACATATTATAAGATTTTAATATTTAAAATATTCTACCAAATTCCTATAACAAACATTTTCATCATATTCTGGTATTTCTAGTCTAAAAAAATACCATTTCTCAGTCTATTAAAGATGTTTTCAATGAGAAAACACTCAGGATGTAAAATATTCTCTCTCTCTCTCTCTTTCAATTTATTTTTTTCTTATAATTTCATCACATCCCCTATAAAAAGTAACATGATAAATCCATTATCATGTAAATATATAATGTATTTATATTATGTTAATGGTATATCCACCATCAAATCTTTTCTCTTCAACTTCTTTTTTCTAAAAATGAAACTATGGTCAATCAGGTGTCAATTCACCACCTTCGTGGATGATTTTTCATTTTCTAATAATGCCTTCAATGCTGGTAATAAAAATTTTTTTATGGTTGAAAAATATTATAATATTTTTATTAAAACTTATTTAGTGTTATATGTTTAGTATATAAACATAATATTAATAAATAAAACAAAAGTATAGCGTGATGATAAAAAATATGCAAAAAAAATCTAAACGATTATTATTAACATTTTATCTAATGAAACATCCTAATATATAGAAAAATGATATATAAGACTATTAAATATTCTAAAAGTTTATTAATAACATATAATTTCAAATAACTATTCCAAGTTTACATCATCTTTCATAAATTTATACAAGTAAACCAAAAATGAAAACCAAGGAAGCGAACAGCCCCAAAGGGTAAAATTGAATCTTATAACTCAATAAAAAGGCCATAAATGAACATAATAAAATTATTATAAATCAAATAAATAGTTAATAGGTTATGAATTAAATTATTAATGAATCTAATTTTATTATCTATGATATTAATCACAAGTCTAGAAAACTTTTGGACATAGGTAAGGGATTCTCTCCGATCCTTCATTTTTACTTTGGGTTACGATTTCTCTCTCTTTTCCCCAATGAAATTATTAATTATTATCATGTAATCCTCTTAAATATTTTGTGTATGTTACAAACATATTTACCTATCTCAAATATTATTTCTTTTATGGGTAAATTCATGTTTGATAAGGTTCCCTTTCAATTCCTCTTGATAAGCAAGCTCAATTAAAGGGAACTTCTCAATTTTATACCCATTTTCAACTATACCCCATAATATGTTTTAAGAAAGAATTATTTTTATAAAATTACTCAGAAAATCCTGAAAAAAATATCTTAGTTAATTTTTGGTTTTATGTAAATAATTATTCTATTTATTCTTTAAATAAAATTATATATTTTCCCTTAAACCGCACCAAAGTGTCTTATTTCTAATGTTTCTTAAAAAATTATTTTTATATGATTTCGATTTAGTTGGAAATCATCTATCATGATCTATGATAAATTTTCATGTGAATATTATTTTATTATTTTTCAAATATAATTTTATTTTCCTTCCGTTTTATTTTCTGTGATATATATGTTTACAATATGATTTTATGACAAATAAAAATGATTTTCCAAAAAAAATCTTCTTTACAATGTAAAAAGTGTATTTCTCTCAAGAATTTATCAATGATTTTATTAGATTATTTTCAACTATTTCAACAGTCCCTATTGAATATTCTAATTAATTGATATTTATCTATTATGTTAAAATCTACCGTATTTTATTGTATAGTTTATGATTATTTTTACTGGGGATGTATAGTACTGATACCATTCTCCATATTACTCTACATAGTTTATGATTATATTTAATGATTGGGGAAATTATTTACATTTCATATGATAGTTTTAATATGAATGAATATGTTGATAATGTTTTACCCATTAATATTAAGAATGAAATGGACTTAGTAAGTGTTGTGTGGGGCCATCTGTAGCCCCTAGATGCATTAGTAGGTCTCTTGAGACAAACTGGTTTGGGTATTGAAAAACAAATTACCTGATCATGTAAGGTGTTCTGGCCAAATCCTTGAAAATAATTTTATGATGTCCCACATTATGAATTCCCTCATTATGAGAATATTTATTGATAATCAATGTGATTATACACCTAGTAGAATATCCATGGTTATGTATCATTCCCATGTGATTATTTATATGGTGTTATTTAATCAGCTTTTTATTCCTTCTATATTATTCTCAAGATTATGTTTTAATGTAATGTGTTTTTAATTTTTCACTTTGTCTTATTTTTTATGTTTATTTACGACAGCTTCCATATTATTTATTACCCTTAAATAGAATTTTAGCTCACCCCTTTATTATGTTTTATTTTCCCCAGGATTATAAGATTTATATTATGATTGACATGCATGGATAATCGAGAAGAATATGGATATTTCTAAGGGAGTTTCTATGATATTTTCCTTTTCAAGCTGTAATGTAAAATTTATGTTTGTATTTGGTTTTATAAATCTACTAAACTCTTTCATCCATTGGAGTTCGATCAGTTGTTTATAGTACCAATGTAATAAAGTAAGGTATGAGGTCTGGGATACTGGGGTCGAGGTCTTTACAAATATAATAATTAAACTCATTTTTTCCATTCTTCTTTCTCTTGAGAAGGTTATTTTGATGAAGGCTTATATACCCTATTTTCAGGAATTTTTTCCCTTATTCAATTTTATTCCAATCCAATAGAAATTAGTGTTAGATACTGGATTAGGTATATACTACATTAATAAGGTATGTGGTCTATGAATTTTCCTTGAAAGTTTTTTCTTTTATAAATTTCTATCATTATGTGTATACCAGTTTCACTGGGCGATGCTTATAAAATTCATCTACCTTAATTATAATTGTTTATATTATGTTCTAAAGCCTAAATTATACATCTTATTCATGACATTGGATGTTGGTAGCTCAACACTATCCACCCAATTAGGTTACATACCATGTTATTCCTTTTTTCACCATTGTTAAGATTTTCCAAGACACCGTTCAAGTGTGATTTAACTTGGCCTTGTTAAGGTATGTGTTCCATCATAATTAAACGAATATATAAATTGTTAAATGAAATGTATAATTATATATATACATATATCAATTTTCCTATTTAAATTATAATTTATTTGATTTGATATTGGTTACATGTAATCTACCCCTTGTCATGATAATGAAAGGCATGGAATGAACCAATTAAATGTTAATAAATTAATGTGATAAGTGGTTACATGTCCTTGATTCAACTGGTCATGATTTTTGAAAGGTAATGGAATGAACCTATTAATCCATTAAATGTAATGAGTATTACGTATCCCATGATTACTTATGCATATAAATGAAATAAGTATAAGTTTCCTATTAATTTTTGATCTTTTTGATCTTTATAGGAATGGTTAGATTTGTGCTAACCTTAAATTCCTGAGGGAATCCCTTGTGTACTTAGAGGATTCCATTATAATTCATTGATCAAATTTCTATGGGAGATACCCACCATAAAATCTGGTCTTTTTCTTATTATGTGAATGCCTCAGTGTAGTACTGATGATTCACTTGATATATTTTCCAGATATTAGAATTCCTTTAATACAATCCTTCGATTCAACTTGATGTATTTGGACACGCTGTTTCATAGGTTCACCCCATTGGGCCAAGTAACGCTTATCCTGAGATTACCATGGATTAGATTCATGGACTCGGTTAGACACATTTATAGTGGAATTCCTTGGGAATTCCACTCATATTACACTCATAAACATTTTTTATAGACTAAATGAGTTACTACTATGAGTTGAATTGACCCATGATGTCAAGAATTCCATGGTTACACATTGGATTCTCCTATATTTTTATGAAGATCTATCTGGGTACTATTGACACCTAAAAATGACTTATCTATATAGATTGAGACATAATTAATTCAATGGCTACATGTTCATACAATGGTTGAGGTTGAAGAATGTATGAAATATTTATTTCAAATTCATTACTTTAATATATAGCTACACATTATATAATTTATATTGAAAAAATAGATTTTATAAACATCATTGGTGGTGGATAACTGAGATTTATCTCACACCCTATCTGGTCCTCTATTGGTACCTGGGTAGATTATATGATTTAAGGTGTAGAGAAGGGGAGGAATCTTTCTTTGGACACATGAATTGTTTTCTTTAGGATGGAGCTTGGTAGAAAATGATCTGGCTAGTGTTTAGGATTCTTGGATTGTTCTGATCTTATTTATTATTTTTTATAGCATGTAATTTATTGATTGGATTCTTCCATGTATGCTTGATTTTTCTTTTTTTGATACATGACATTACATCATCTTTTTTATATGATCTAGTTTATAATTATTGAGTTTATTATTATTGATGTATGGTTATTCTTAATTCCACTGCTATTCTAATTCATTATTATACTATTTATGTTACTTATTCAAGTTATATTACCATTGTGATTATCTCTGACCTGAGGTCATAGTCTCTCCACTATCACACCTTAGCCCCTCACTGCTAGTTGGAAGCCTCTGAAATATAGTGAGCCACACTTAAGGACATGTGGCTAACTAGGTTCAGTTACTCAAAAGTGAATCGGGTCCAGGACATCGCACCTTAACCTACTTATAGATAATAACCACACACTTTAGGCGGTCACACCTAATTCCTATGAGAAACAATCCAATGGGACCATACAGTATATTTATTTATTGATATAAATTAAATTATATTTGAATTTAATTAATAGAATAACTATTATTCTCAATACTGAAGAATAATTTTATACTTGTTTTCTCAATAGAAAAAATTTATTGATGAATAAAATATTTAAATTAAATATTTATCTAGTAATTTAGTAAATTTAAAGGAGGATAAACATAATAAGACCACATCTATTGATAAATATTTATTTATAATCCTGTATATATTATTTATCATTATTTAGGTTGGTGAGAACCATAAAATAAAGATAAAAATATTATTATTATGTGGAATGGGGTTTATTAAGGACCATAATATTATTTAAGGACCGAAATGAAATTAAATAATTAATTTTAATCTAAAACCTATATTTATAAATAGACTTTTATGTCTATTGAGTGAATGATCAGAAATTGAAAATTTAGAATCATTGTGCACAAAGAAGTTCTCTCTCAAATTTCCCTCCACTCTTCCTCTCATTAAAGAGAATAAAACCTTCAAGCCTAATGGATTTTGGAGTTATCTAGATGAAAAAATAAAGAAAATTAATTCTCTAGGATAGCACCTAGAAATCAATTGAAATTTCTTATAGACCAATAAAGCATGTTTGGATAACTTCTATAGGGATTATACAATTAAATCATCACAACATAATGAATATAATAAAAAATGGTTTTTGGAAGATCAACATCATCAATGAAGAAATATAATATACACATGTATATAATTTATTCTGGATCAAAATAAATTAATAAAAAATTTAACATGAAAGATCCTCCCATAGGGTTTTGAGAAACTCAATATTAAATAAAATTTTAATTTAACTCCCACCAAAGGTGATTCAGCTACACCCAAAACCTACATATTCTATATCATGTGATTATTTAGAGACTTAGATGATTGATTCTATGAGATTATAGATATTCCATTTATTGAATATTCTATTTAGTTTTATCGATTAAAGATTGAACTTGTATTTTATGGTTATTATTTTAGTTTATAGTTGCTCTATTGATAAATCAAATTGGTGAAATCCTTATTTTGTGGGGAGAACCTATATGGTTCACATCCTTTGATTAATTCTTAGGGAAATATTACAAAATTATTATAATGGATTTGGAGATATTTAGTTTTCAATTTTCTTTTGTTTCCGGTTTGATTTGTTGATTCTATCGATGGATAGTTCCTTTTTTTGGTTTAAGTTCTTAGTTTTGGGTATTGCTTTTGTACTTTAGTGACTTTATAGGGATATAAAGTATTATGGTGGGATAATTTTCACAACCATGATATTGATTTTGGGTATGACTTTTTGTTTCATTGATTTGTATTTTTATGTCTCATATTTCATTATCTTTATGAGAATATCAGTTTTTTTCTAGCTTCATGAGTGCTATAGTTTAGAACTGTAGTAGGTCACACCGTAACCATGTTAGGTATAAAGGCCATAATTATATGACATGGGGATTCATGCCACGAAATTTACTTGGGAAGTTATGATTAAGTTATATTTGGGAAAGTCACTTTGTGACATAGGGCATCACACCATGAAATGCCATTGGGAAGTGATTCCTCAGATATGATGGGGGTCATTCCATGGTGTAAGGAATTATTCTATTACATTCCCAAGGTAGAATTTTAATTCCATGAAAATTTGATTTTCCCTATCTAATTTAAGGCCCAAATGGGTCTCTCATTCCTCTCATTCATGTGACACACTCTATGGAATCTCTATGGATCCCACCTTTTATCAAATTGATTAGTGTTTTTTTATTCAATTAAAATACAATTATTAATGTTCAATCTCTATTTCTCTTTATCCTCTACTACTTTACTTTCTTATATTTTACTTTCCATCCCTATTATGTTCATAGATATATAGGGTTTCATTTCACATTATTTTTATGTGGGGGTTATCTTTGCTTATGGTTTCCCTTAGCCTTATGGAGTTTTTTAGCCCTGTTAAGGTACTGTTTCGGTGCGGATGTGCGTCGGGTTACGCTGTTCCGCCAGGACGCGTTCGCGCGTGCACCCGTCAACCCGAGGGGATGGGCGCGCGGCTTGTGGTCCCGCAGTCCCGCTTTCCAAGGGCGGGCGGCATTCATCCCTTATTCAGGGGCGTCTGCTCCTTGATCGAAACCGGGATGATGGGATGTCGGCTCCTCCTTCCTTGGACGTCTCCTCGGAACTCGTCGCCTAATCCGGGTCTCCCTCATAGACTTAAGAATGTTCGTGAATCTCGTTCCCGGCGCCATATCTTCATGGACACCGGTTAATTATGCTGCTTCCGCCCGGACACTCCAAGGAGTCTGGGCGGGGCAGCAACCTGCAGTGAGAAGGCCGGGTGGCTCTGGGTGCTGGGGGCGTGTCGTAACACTGCGGCTCTGCACGTCTGTCTTCCGTCCCTAATAGGGCTTCTCGAAGGCATGATGGCCTGAGGCATCCCGTACTGGGTGCGGGGAACTGTGTCACCTGAGGTTTTCCTCAGCTTCCCATGTTTAACACGGGGTATGCCGCGAGTTTAACGTCCAGAGGGGACGGCATCGGACCGATCAACACGAAAAGTGGATCAGATGACAGAACCCCTTGCGGGGAACCTCCGACGCTGGGGCCAGCACATGGGAGGCTTCCCAAGTAACGTGGAGTGGAGTGAAGTGGCATGACCCCACCGGGATGTGGCGGCCCGGGTAAGGATCAGGATGGATGATGGAGTGAAGAGCCTGGACCCCGTAAGGGCTTCCTACGTACCGCGTGTTAGCACGGATCAAAGTCAACGTAGTTCGGGTATACAGTTTAACGTCATGCTGGACGTCGGCAAGCCGACTCACGAAGAGGTCGAGGCCGCCGGGCGGAGGATTGAACCGAACCACCCCGCACAGAGGGGGATGGAACGGCCGGGTGGATCACAGTTTCACGTCATGCCGGACGATAAAAGGAGAAATGGAAAAAAAGGGGGGCTGTGGGGAGGCACCGTGGAGATACACACGGGCAGTCTCCCACAGGGGCGGATTCATAGGTGAATCGACGCAAGCGTGAACCCTGGAGGGGTCCACTGATGGACGAACCGACGTAAATACGACCGGGACGACCAGGTGGCGGGCTTGGACCTCAAGAAGGCTTCCTACGTACCCTGTTTAGAAGACAGGGATCAAAGTCCACGTAGTTCATTCTGTCAGGACTTACGCACTTGAGGCAGCCTAGATGCGGCAAAACTCAGTTGGAAGGGACTTGGACCGAAAGCAGAAGACACCTCGATCCCAGTCACACCCTCTACTGGTTTCGGCAGTGGGGAGGCGCAATGGAGATACACATGTGCAGCCTCCCACGAGAAACTAGGGGTTTGTAATACCCTGCCCCCGTAGGGAAAAGCCACTCCCATTAAATCGTCCCAAAAGCGGGACAATCCCGACATCCCTGCAGAGACGAGCGGGTGGGGGCCACATCCAAACCGGGGGAGACCCTGCGTGCAGAGCACGAGATCGGATGATGCGGACGGTTTAGCGTCTTGCCAGACGAAGTACAGTTTAACGTCGTGTGTTGAGGACGAAGCGGACGGTTTAACGTCTTGCCGGACGAAGCACAGTTTAACGTCGTGTGTTGAGGACGAAACACTTGGCAGTTTAACGTCTTGCAGCGCGGACGATGGGGGCTAGGCAGTTTAGCGTCGTGCAGCTTGGACGGATGTGCAGTTTAACGTCATGCTGGACGTATGGGCAGTTTAACGTCATGCTGGACGAATATGCAGTTTAACGTCATGCTGGACATATATGCAGTTTAACATCATGCTGGACATTGTGCAGTTTAACGTCATGCAAGACGAATATGCAGTTTAACGTCATGCTGGACGAATATGCAGTTTAACGTCATGCTGGACAAATATGCAGTTTAACGTCATGCTGGACATATATGCAGTTTAACGTCATGCTGGACATTGTGCAGTTTAACGTCATGCAAGACGAATATGCAGTTTAACGTCATGCTGGACGAATATGCAGTTTAACGTCATGCTGGACAAATGATTGCCGCCGATGGGTCCGTGTCACTTCGCACGAGCCTGGAAGGCTGCACGGGAAGACAGCGCACGGTTCGGGCACCCAGGATGAGGATCATCGGGCGCCACGTAGGCGGGTACCCTCAGGGGGTCAAGGGGGGCGACCCTGGCGGATTGCGCGCAAAAGAGGAGCTTTGCGTGCAAAACTGCGGGTCGGCGCGCAAAATGGCGGGCTGGCGCGCAATTGGGCCAGCGCTTCGCGCGCGGATGATTGGGATTGCGCGCACCGGGCTTCGGGTAGCGCGCGGGGGCAACGGCTCATTCTCTAACGAATGGCCACTTTGAAAATGGGGGGTGCGCGCAATCGGGATGGATTGCGCGCACCCGGGGGGCAATTGCGCGCAAGAGGCTTCTTTTGCGCGCAAAGGCCTTCGGGTTGAAATTTATTCAAAGGAAATGAGCCAAGGGGATTGCGCGCGAAGGCGGACCCCAATGCTCTATTGCGCGAAAGAAAGGAGGTTACCTGAAGATCGGCATTGCGCGCGGAGGGGGTTGGATTGCGCGAACGAGCGACGCTTCGGATTCCGGCAACCTTCAAAACGTCGGGGGTCGCCTTATATTTATAGGCAACCCCGGGCGCGGAATCCGGTCTCGGGCGCGCAATTCGCTTCGCGGGCGCGGAATCAGCACTCAGCGCGCAAAGGCGCCGTGCAGGCCGCGGGCGCGCAAAATAGCGCGCCGGCCCAGCGCATTGCGCGCATCCCGGGAGGATTGCGCGCCGCGACTCACCTTTGCGCGCGAGCCTCTGAAATTTCGCGCAAGCCCTCCGGGCCCTCCGGAACGTGCTTCTGACTCCAAATATCACTTCGCTTTCCGCATCCGGAGCTTCGTTTGGGAACAACGGACTTTTCCGGCGTCTACAAAAGCCCCCCCTCGGAATCTGGTCGGCGAGAGGTCGCAACGATCGGGTTCCGAGGGAGACGCCGGAATGCCGAAGTCCTGGGCGGCGCGGGACTTAGGCACGCAAAAAGGGGCTCCGGGCGCGAAATTCGCCGCTGCGGTCGCGCAAAGCGCTTTCCGCGCAGCGCGGACCCCGGCCTCGCCTATAAATAGGGGCCCTGGGTCCCACGTTCCGTACTCAGGCCTTCCGCGCGATAGGCTCCAACGCTCTCGTGCGCGAAATTGCCTTTTCCGGCACGAAATTCGCCCGATCGGCGCGCAAAACCGTCCGGAATTCGCCTGTCTTTGCGCGAAAACCCGGAATTTTGCACGACATTCTTCCCAATTGCGCGCCGTCCACTTGGATTGCGCGCCACCCTTCAAACTTCTCTACCAGCCTCGTCCGATCCCGCACGCTTCATCCCTTAACCCGCACGACTCCCGAAACTTCTGAGATGGCCGCACACAGAGGAAATGAGGGGGATGCCGCCACTCGCAGGGCTGAGATGGCGACGAACGAGGAGGTTTACGGAGCCAAGGAGATTGTTTCCAACAATCAATCCTTGTTCGACTTACTAACGCCGGCCCAGAAGACATATCCCCTGTCGGACAACCTGCCGCTCTGGAACTTCGGCATCCTAGATGAGGTTCCGGTGCCAGGGTTCGAGATTGATGCGCCGCGGACCTGGGTGACCCGGGAGGACGAGCTTCTCCGCTATAACATCACCAACAATGGGCATCCTGCCAGGGAGACCAGACACTTGGATGTCTACGTCCTGAACCCGAGGACGCGGACCATTGACGGGGGTGAGCCTACTGCGGAGAATTCTCCAGCCCTCTACTCGAGCATATATCGCCAGAGCGTCACGGACGACACCAAGGGCTGGCTGAAGGACTGGGACTTGCGGTCTGGGGGCAACTTCACCAGTGAGTGGGCCTGGGCGTTCTGGGTACGCCACACTTGCGATCACTTCGCAGAGGAGCTGCGGTACATCGGCCTGTTCGAGGCGGTGTGGACGTCGCAGTTCCACTTCTACCAGCAGTCCGAGCTCGGACCGGAGCTGTTCACCCGATGGTCTCCGGATACCAACACCTTCCATCTTCACCATGGGGAGGTCGGCATCGGTCTCTGGGACATCCACTGCATCGGAGGTATCCCGCTGGAGGGCTACCAATACGATGAGTTCCTGCCACCGAAGAACACCTGGGAGGACAGGTCACGGACTCCCATCCTGACCTGGCATCTGCTTGACCTGGCTACGCAGCGGCTCGGGATCAAAGACTTCCAGAAGGACATAGCTTACAAGGAATGGTTCGGCCAGTTCTTGGAGCATGACCCGGCGGTCAAGATGCCAGGTAGGGGGAAGCGGTGCCCGACCGCAGCTCAGAGGAGCCGGAACGGGTCGTACTGGCGGGTCCTGGAGACGGGCGACTACCGCTCATGGGGGTACCGCGTCATCGAGGCCCGGGACCCAAATGTCCGGTACGCGGCGTTCCTGGCCGCCTTTCTGAGTGGGTGGCTCCTGCCAGTGCGGGACGCGAGAATGGGCGTTCGCCCGGCGACACTGGCGATGGCGGGCGCTATGGCCGCCAACAAGAGATACAACCTCGGGGTCCCAGTGTTGGCGAGGCTGTATGCCATCCTGGGACGCATCTCACGAGGGGGGTCGCCACGAAGGATCTGTGGGCCCTTTCAGTTCTTCCACGGCTGGGTGGCTGCTCACCTTGGTGGGTACACGTTTCCGAACGCCATCATTCCTCCGGGCAACGGCCTGCGACCCTCCCTGCTGAACATCGCGGGGGTCGCTCCGATGACCCTAAGTGAGGAGGGCATGCGGATCCGGATTGGCAATCATGCCAACTTCAACTTCAGTCCGTTCCCCACTCCCGTCGGCCAGATGATCAACAATGGGCAGGGTCCGCTGGAGCAGCATGAATACTTCCTGAACATGCTGGGCGGGGTGCTCGTGGCTCCGATCGACGGGAAGGTGATCTGCGAGCCTTACGTGCCGACCCGGTTCGCCAGGCAGTTCGGGTGCCTTCAACAGATGCCGAAGAGGGTATTCACTAGGGGTGTCCAAACCCGACCCAACCCGACCGACCCGACGCGACCCGGCCGGGTTGGGTCGGGTTGGGTCGGGTTACATGGGAATATTGACGGGTCGGGTCAGTTTGGGTCGGGTTGAGATCGGGTTGGGTCGGGTCACGGGTTGGAGAAATAATGACCCAACCCGACCCAATTGACCCGTCCTTCATTTTTTTTGGCTATCCGCGCTTCGAAAGTGGTCACCCTCTTTCCCGGTATCCCTCTGAATTTCGCTCCCGCCCGACGCAGTCACATGATATCTTCTTCTCCGCCCGACTGTGATGGAGGAACGATCGCGGACCGTTATCACCTTTCCCCACCTTATCATCTCGGGGCTGGTCCGGCGGCGGCGATGGGAGGAAGGTGAGGGCCAAGATCCCACAAGTCGCCGCCACCCCTCCCACCACGAACGCCGGTAGGTTTCCGCCGCCGAAGGCCGCATCCCAGGGCCCGCTGACCACCGACACCAGCATCTGTCCTGACCCCGTGTAGGGGTGTTCTGGGCCGAGCAGGTCCATCCAATCCCGTTCCGGGCTCGGCAGATCTGCTCGGGGTCGTGCAAGTTACATGCCCGCTTTGAAGACCGGGCGACAGCAGGAATGGGGCTGGTTAGTGGTTGTTCGGGCTGACGCTGGAGGAGGGTGGCCGGGACGGTCTCGTGGCTAGCCAGTGAGAATCGTCGTGGGACAGTGCCGAGGGAGGAGGCTCGAGGGACGCCTGGTATGCGTTGTGGGTCAGCATGAGACGGCGGTCATCGTCTAACGGCGCGACCAAGGCGGAACCCGGGCGATGACCTGGACAGGGGTGTGGCGGGGCACTCGATGAGGTAGGGCAGCATGGGGAACCGGCCGGAGGTAGTCGGACTGGACGGGGCACGGCGACGTGCTCGGGGAGGTGTGGCGACCGGCTAGAGCGAGGCTATGCACTGGAGCTGGCCAGCGGCGGAACCGGGGCGGTCCCAGCAGGGTTCCGCCACGGGGAGAGCGGGAGATGGCGCGGGGTGCCACAGTGGGATGTCATACCGGAGGTGGCGGTTGCGCACGGTGAGGGGAGATGGCCAGGAGGGGGGGTCGCAGCTCGCGGGGGGAAGGCCGGAGCGGCAAGGGGCGCCGCGTTGTGGGGACACTAGCAGGTCGCCGGCCTGGTTTGGCCTCCATGCGAGGAAGACGAAGGGGAGAGTGGGTGGGGGGTGCTCAGCCCCCGCTAGTAGACCTTTTTTTCATTGGATACCTATAAATCAGGTCTCCCATTTTTTCTATATCTGCGGGACGATGATGGTGAGATTCAGAACTCCCAGCGACAACCCTGCTCAGAATCGCCGCCGTTAAATATAACTCGACAGGGAGGCGGCGGGAGGAGGAAAAGATCCTACCTTGGCCGGCACCGATGGCGTTGGAGAAGATGGACGCCAGCGCGAACGGAACGCTGTAAGTCACCTGTACCAAGCAAAAGCATTTGTCTTTGTCGGTCAAATTGCATGCAACAGACTAAGCGGCAGTAAAGCAAAAGCCATCCGATTCAGGCTTTTCCTTAGTACAGATTCGGCTGGTGCGGTTTGCCCGGCGACTTCGGCGGTCATAGGTGGCATGTAAATGGTGTGGAACCGGATTCCTGCGGGAGGAGAGGTGGTCGCGTCGGAGGCGAGGAGTTGGTTCTTTTTACAGAGTGATGAATTTTATCCTCCATCACCCAATGAACCCGACCCGACCCAACCCGATCCTAGATGGGTTGGGTTGGGTCGGGTCGACACTGAAAACCAGCTTTGACCCGACCCGACCCGACCCGACATTTTTTGCATGGGTCGGGTCCAAAAACACCTCCAACCCGACCCAACCCGACCCATGGACACCCCTAGTATTCACTGCTGTCCGGGAGGAGACGAACCCTGGCGTCCTTCGCCAGATGTGGCTGATGTTTGCCGCTTCCGGCTCTGGCGACGTCATCACTCTCCCTCCCACCGGAGTTGACGCAGGCTTGGCAACCGAGTACGCCGAACACTGGGCCATCGCGTACCCCGAGGGGCTTTTGCGGAAGCTAGTTCGGCGGCTCGAGGCTACCCGTGCGGAGACCGGGCGTCCAGGAAGGAGGCGAGGCGCCGCCACATGGGGGAGAACGGAGGCGCGCCAAACAGCGGAGCCGGCGCGGGCAGGGACTTCGGCGGCGGGCACATCGCGAGCTGCCGCCACGACCTCAGCGCCCAGAGAGGGGGCACGTGCGGTGGTCGACGAGCGGCCCGGGAAGCAGGTGAGACGTCTGCTCGAACCTTCCCATGATGCGGTCTTCCCGGCGCTGTGGTCGGCCTGGATGACTCTGCGGCAGTCACTGGGGACCGACACCATCTGGCGAAAGATACTCAGAGAAGGAATCTATCTGCCAGAGGTCGGGCGCCTCCAGATTGCCGACAGAGTGGACTTCAACCGGTAGTATGCGTATCTGACGGCCATGGACGAGTACGCGCGCCAACGTGGTCAGCGCGCGGAGCTATCCCTTCTGGTGAAGGTGATGCTCGGTCTCGAGCCCGCTCCGGAACAGATGCCGCCGGAAGAAGATGACAGTGGCAGCGACTCCGAAGAAGAGGAGGAAATGGGGGAGGATGAAGGCTCCGAGGGAAGATCCCATCAGGGGAGCCCACGGGAGAGCGGCGAGGTGGCCGGCTCTGACAACGTTGATGTCACTGAGCTCCTCGAGGTCCGCTTCTATCCCTACTCAATCTGCTTCATCCACTCTCTTATGCAGCTTCTAACCCATTTCTCCATCTTTCTCAGGAGCACACGGATGTCGGTCAGGCGTCCTCAGCGGGAGTAGGAGAGGTGCCAGCAGGACAAGGCGGGGGCCAGGCACCCATTATCGAACTGACAAGCGCTAAGGGGTCCCCTGCTGAAACTGTTCCTGCGGCGACCGGGATAGCGGAAGATGACGCTCCGAACTCCCGTAAGTCTCCCTACTTTACTGATGGTGCTTGCCGTTGACGATCCGTGACTAACCATCGCATGCCCTGCGCAGTGATCTCAACACTGGAGGCTCATCGGGTTGCCGAACCCGGGCCATCCACGAGTGGACCGGTGGCAGACATGCCGCCTGCTCCGGAACAGACTTCCCAAACCGAGCCGGCCCCACCAACTGCTGATCAAGGGGCTGCGGACGCCGGCGGTGCTGCCATCGGAGAGAGGTTGGGGGCTGACGAGGGTGTCAGCGCCGCTGGGGAGAGAGAAGAAGGTCGCCCGGATGTTGGGGAACCTATCCCTCGTGAGGACCTTCCAGGGGCGGACCCTGCAGCAGACCTGCTGGCTGCCTTCCCTGCCTACCGGCCTGCCGATCCCGAGGAGATGGACGACTCAGACACGGAGGCGGTCGAGGAGAGCCGGATAACGCGCCGTAGGGGGTGGAAGTGCATCCAGCGCTTCCTCAAGCGAGACCCGTCGGAGTGGCTGGGGCGCATGGGATCACTTCAAACCTGGCTGCGCTTTCTGTGTGCTGGGGGAGTTGATGCTCAACGCCTCCATCTAACGGTCCGTGATTTCATGGCCGAAAAGATGCGCGAGAGCTGCCAGCGTGCCGACGTCACACAAAGTCGGGACATGTCGGAGAGCACGCGGGCGCTCCTCGCGGCGGAGCAGGAAGTCCGGCGCCTCGAAGGGCAGGCGGCAGAGAAGGAGGCCTTCGTCGCAACGTGTACCGAGCTTGTGGAGCAACTAGCAGCCCAGCTGGTTGACGCCCAGGTACAGCTGACGGAGGCGGGCCAACAGATGGTCACAATTCAGGTCGAGCGGGAGCGTGCACAGGCCAGAATTGACGAACTGCGCGCTGCGACCGCCGACGAAGAGAGGGCACGCAGAGAGCGAGAAGCAGCTCTGGAGGCCACCAGCCAAAGGGTAGCGGCATTAGAAAGACTCATTCAGCACGCTAATCCCTAAGGGCTTTGTTTTGCCATTCCCAAAACATTTTCTTCCGCTACTTTGATCCATCTGTATGAATCAATATATTTATCTGCATCTTTTGGTTTAACATGCTCAACCACAATTCGTTGTCTTGCGGGAGTGTTAACCAAGCATCAGGCATCCATAATTGGGCCTGGATTTCTGGAGAAAAGAGGGAGGTCATTCCTAGGAAAGGAGACCTCAGACCTAATCAATGTACCATCCCCCCAACCTGTTCCAACACACGAGCGGGACAATGCTAGGGGCGTTGAGATTTTATCCGAACATAGGGAAATGAGAAAAGGTGAATCGCGCGTCCCGAATCCAGACATCCACACCGGTCGGCCTTCCAGGAAATGCCCAAGACGGTAGGCGGACAGTGGATCGACCATAACAACTGCAATAAACGGACCGAAAAAGGCCATCATTCATATTACAGGAGGCGGACCACATGTCATCATGAATACCGCTTTGGGGTTCCTTCAGACACAAGGGTGGAAATCCAGATCAACAGGGCATGCGAAGCGTGGGGCGAAGTGACGATTTGTTTGGACAGAATCCAACGCTCTCAAAATTGCGCCACCGTGGGGAGAGCGTATTAGGCGGATGCACTAATCTGGCCGTGAGTCACCTCAATTCTCAGACAGCACCTCTCTGGCGAGGAAACCGTCGCTTCCCATCCTTTCGATGGGGCATCCCGAGCTGAATCGGGGAGAATATCACAACTGCACCACTCTACCCGAAGTCAGGCCAGACGGCCGGCGACGAGGAGGGGCGAGACTTAACGATCCCTGAGGCTGGACCCGAGTCGGAATGCCCGGGCATTCCTACGTACTCCATCAGGCTGGAGATCAAGCCACACGTAGTTCTGAGAGTGCAGTTTAACCGGACGTAGGACCCCATTTGGGGAGATCTTAGTTTAGGGTCGTAGAGCTCGGACCATAGGGGTAGATCTTAGTTTAAGGTCTTAGAGCTCGGACCATAAGGGCTAGATCTTAGTTTAAGGTCTTAGAGCTCGGACCATAAGGAGAGATCTTAGTTTAAGGTCTTAGAGCTCGGACCATAAGGAGAGATCTTAGTTTAAGGTCTTAGAGCTCGGACCATAAGGAGAGATCTTAGTTTAAGGTCTTAGAGCTCGGACCATAAGGAGAGATCTTAGTTTAAGGTCTTAGAGCTCGGACCATAAGGACCTCAAAGCATGCCACATCGTGGTCATATCCCCTGGATATGCAAAGATGCACTGAGGGATAGTGTCAAGAGTGTCGAGGTTTCGCCTGGCCGGAATGGGAGGTGGAAAATGTGAATCATGCGGCCATTCATTCAAGGACTGGGGGCACCGGCGTAACGATATGGGAGTACTGCCGACCGTGGCGGAAAAGCAGCATCAATATCGCACTAACCGTTGGTGGAATGAGGCAGCAAACGAGCATCGACCGCTCAATCGCAGGATTCATATCGATTTGCTGCCCGAGGCCATTGGGGGTACCGGCCCGAGTCGGTGGGAGAGCACTGAGGCATTGTGTCCGAACCGTTCACGGGGGCTCCACCCAGGGCGTAGACGATGGGTCCGAATGAAAGGGAGCACGAAGCCTGAAAAGTGGAGGAAACCGGACAAAGCGGATCCTGACCCTCCTGGCAATAAACCAGAGTACTCTTGACACCGGTGGACCACTGCAAGGGGTCGGGGAACACGCCTTGAGGGTGACCTGAAGGCGGCGGATTCCCCAGAGAAGGGGAAATCTCTAAGAGGTGGGGGGCTGGACCCGAAGTTTCAAACATCCGGGCGTTCCTACGTATCCCATAAGGATGGGAATCAAGCCGCACGTAGTTCTTGAAGCGCGACACAACACAATCGGGCACCAGCGCGGGGAAGAGTGCGGGTCTGACCCTCGCACACAGAAGGAGCGGCATTTGATATTTCTTGTTTGTCCTTAAAGATGAATGGTTTTTTTTGTGCGGCGACACGCCTGTGATTGAGAAATCTCTGGCGTCGCCACAATAATCAGGCCATGGAAGGCATTGATGAATGGCGTGGTCATTAACCAGCGCCCAACATGAGTGTCCCCCGAGGAGAACATCACGATGCAGTGCCGTTTCTCGTCGGGCGGCCAAGACGATCACAGTTTACGGTCGTGTGGTAGGACCAGACAACACAGTTTAAGGTCGTGTGGTTCGGACCATGGAGGAATCCGCTTATTACGGTACGGCGGACACGGCGGAGGTGGGAACATACCCAGCCCTGCGGTCACGCACGATTCCCGGAGAAGAGTCTTGGGATAGGGGTCTGCATATGTCCATCACCTGAGGGGCAGAGATGCTAGCCTCCAGATATACTGGGCCCAGAACGCGATTGTTCGGGCGACTCCCTCCTCCTTATGGGGACGAGGGTCCAGCTACGCATGGCCCTTAGGGAGGATATCCGCATATATCCCTGGTGCTCAGATCATGGGAGCCTCGAACGACGTCATTACCCTGGTTGGTCTGCCTAACGTGTAGAGGTGTACTGGAGGTCAGTATGAAGAGAGTGTCGAGATTCCACTACAACGCATAAAGGCGGAGTGTGATGAGGACTGCGCAATCCAATGTTCAGAGCCTGAAAGAGCCGACATGGCGATCAAGGACGTTGCTGACCATATTCGCAACACAACATCCGATCGCGTCAGCCTAAGACGGGGCAAGCAAACGAGCATCAACCGCTCAATCGCAGGATTCATATCGATTTGCGGCCCAGGACTCGCCGGTAAATCGACCCGGAGCGGTAGGAGAGCACTGAGGCATCGTACCCAAACCGCCAACGAGGATCCCTTTGAGTGAAGGCTCGAACAAGAGGAAGCGCGAGGCCTGACAAGCAACACAGGACTTGTCGGGATTGAATCTGACACTACGAGTCATAGACCGAAGTACCCAAAACATGTTAACAGATCTCCGGAAAGGGTCGGAGGACTCACCCTGAGAGCAACCAAAAGAGGGAAGATCCCCATGATCAACCAGGAGACGGGGCTGGACCTGGAACATCAGCGTCCAGGCGGTCCTACGTATCCCATAAGGATGGGAATCAAGCCATACGTAGTTCTGGAGAGGCAGTTTAACGTCATGCAGGACGATGAGGGGTGTGAGGTAGTCCCACACACGGGGGAGGCGTACAGCGCGGCCAGTAGACCGATGTGAATGAGGACATAATCCCCCACTCACGTGACACGCCTCGCACAAAAAGGAGGGGAACTGGGGCCAGAGGCCCAATGCGGGATAGAGATTCCCGGGAAATGGGGCTGGGCCTGAAACATGAATGTCCAGGCGGTCCTACGTATCCCATAAGGATGGGAATCAAGCCATACGTAGTTCTTTGAGAGGCAGTTTAACGTCATGCAGGACGATGAGGGAAAAAGAAGGGGGGAGCAGAAGGCATCCCCAAACGTGGGGGGCGTACATCGTGGCGAGAAAACCGACGTAAATGAGGACATAATCCCCCGCGCACGCGATACGCCACATACCCAGAGGCAACTGGACCAAGGGCCCAGGATGGGATGGAAATTCCCGAAGGATGGGGCTGGGCCTGAAACATGAATGTTCAGGCGGTCCTACGTATCCCATAAGGATGGGAATCAAGCCGCACGTAGTTCTTGAGGGGCAGTTTTACGTCATGCAGGACGAATGCTGAACAGTTTAACGTCTTGTAGCTCGGACGTAGTGCAGTTTAGCGTCATGCAGGACGAAGCACTTGGCAGTTTAACGTCTTGCAGCGCGGACGAATGCTGAACAGTTTAACGTCTTGTAGCCTGGACGAATGCAGTTTAACATCGTGCAGGACGTGGGAACACTCAGACAAAGTACTGCTTGAGGAACCTAGCGTTGGTGGGAGGAGTGACACGCCCACCATCCATAGTCGCTAGGGAGTACGCGCCATTGGGATAGACCTTGTGGACAACAAAAGGTCCCTCCCACTTGGGCTCCAACTTGGGCGGCTTCCTGCCGGGGATCATCGGCGCTCTTAGGGCTAGCACTAGATCACCCTGCAGGAAGGAGCGGAGGCGAACCTTCTTATTGAAAGCTCGAGCCATTCTGCTTTGATGCCTCTCCAAGCTGTGCAAAGCGCGAAGTCTATTCTCATCCAGTGCTTCCAACTCGACTAGACGGGCTTCAGCAACTCTATCCGGCGCTTGCTGGTCGTAGACCGCAGTGCGCAAGGACGGCAACTGGATCTCGATGGGCAGGACGGCCTCAGCTCCATACACCAGGGAATAAGGGGTCATCTGGGTGGAATTGCGAGTCGTCGTCCGATAAGCCCAGAGGGCGTTGGGGAGCTTGTCCGGCCAACTCTTCTTGTTCTGACCAACCATCTTTTGCAGAATGTTAGAGAGGGTTTTGTTGAACGCCTCGATCTGTCCATTCGCCTGCGCATGATAGCGAGATGTATGGTTCGAGTGAATGTTATACTTGGCGTACAACTTCTTTAACTCGGCTGCTCGGAAATTGGTTCCGTTATCCGTGAGGATAGCGTGAGGCACTCCAAATCGATAGATGATGTTGGAGGTCACGAGGTCAGCGATCGAACAGGATTTGACCTCTCTGAGCGGAATCGCTTCTGCCCATTTGGAGAAGAAGTCCGTGGCGGTCAGAATGAACCGGCACTGGCGAGCTGTCGCCGGCGGGTAAGGTCCCACAACGTCCAGTCCCCAGACTGCAAAGGGCCAGGAATACCTTGTGGTATGGAGAGGCTCCGGCGGCCGATGCACAAAGTTCGCATGAACCTGGCACGCATGGCACCTCCTGGCATACTCGATGCAGTCATGGATCATAGAGGGCCAGAAGTATCCCAACCTCCGAATCTGGTGGGAAAGCTTCGGCCCAGTCTGGTGGGCGCCACATGAACCAGCATGAACCTCTTGCATGACTCGTGGGATCTCAACTCCCTGAAGGCAACGGAGGAGAACACCATCAAATCTGCGTTTGTAGAGGATCTGCTCTAGGCCGGGACTGCTCTGGAGGACGAACTGCGATGCGCGGCGTCGAACTCGCTCGCGCTCGGCCCGATCCGATGGAAGAATGCCATGTTGGAGGTACTCAACCAAAGGCGTCCTCCAATCAGGGGCTGATCCGACTGTCATATCTGGGGTA
Organism: Viscum album; assembly: GCA_963277665.1. Classification (NCBI taxonomy): domain Eukaryota; kingdom Viridiplantae; phylum Streptophyta; class Magnoliopsida; order Santalales; family Viscaceae; genus Viscum; species Viscum album. Next base: position 390,592,941 of record OY728167.1, on the reverse strand, counting down.
CTCGGGGATCCGGGCATAGGGGCAACCGTGGTGAGGTTACTTACCAACAGGCCGCGATCTTCTTCCGGGATAACGGGAGCGATGAGCCTGCGGCGCATCACGCGGACGATCAGGTTGTCCTGTTCAGGCTCCGCAAGTGACGCAGCGAGGCTGGCCAAAGCATCTGCTCGACCGTTCTGCGACCGGGGAACATGGACAATTTCCGGCCGAGAAGGGAACCGGGCCATCAGAAGGAGGGTGCACTCCAACAATGGCACAAGTTCCGGCTTCCTGACAACGTAGTCGCCATTGATCTGCTTAACGACCAGCTCGGAGTCCCCTTTCACGCACAGACGGGGCACGTCGATCTCGAGAGCCAACTCGAGGCCGGTGATGAGGGCATGGTATTCCGCCTCATTGTTGGTACAGCCCTCTGACAACAGGAAAGAGTATGACAGCACGACTCGCTCCGGGGTAATGAAGACGATGCCCAAGCCCACTCTGTTGAGCTTAGGATTATCGAGTCTTCTACCGGTGGGGCTCCGGGATGCACCGTCAAAGTGCATCTTCCAGCATGGATCGGCTCGATCAACCGAGAGAATGGCCTCATCAGGAAAGCCTAGATCCAGCGGCTGATCCGCGAAGGTCGGGTGAGCTGCCAGAAAGTCTGCCAATGCTTGCCCTTTGATGGCCTTCTGAGACACATACCTGATGTCGAACTGCTGGAGAATCACAGCCCACCGCGCTAGGCGGCCAGTCAACATAGGCCGGCTCAGGATATATTTCAACGGGTCTACCCGAGAAAACAACTGTACCTCATGGTGCTGCAAGTAGTGCCATAATTTCTGTACGGCAAATACGAGCGCCAGGCAGCTCTTCTCGATGGGGGAATACCTAACTTCCGCATCGAGGAGCATGCGACTGAGGTAATAGAGGCTGTTCTCTGTTCCCTCGTTGTTCTTCTGGGCGAGAAGGGCACCCAGGGACCGTTCCAGGGCGGTCACATAAAGGACCAGCGGCTTTCCGGATACGGGCGACATCAGGACCGGAGGTTGAAGCAGGTACTGCTTGATTTCCTCGAAAGCGGTCTGACACTCTTTATCCCATACATAGGTGGTGCCTTTCTTCATGAGCCGAGAAAAGGGCTTACACTTGCCGGCCAGATTCGCGATGAATCGGCGTATATAGGCTAAGTGTCCTTGGAACCCTTGCAGTTCCCGGACGGTACCTGGGGGAGGCATCTGGCTAATCGCCCTGATTTTCTCTGGGTTGATCTCAATACCCCGGTATCTTACCACAAATCCAAGGAACTTTCCGGAGGTGACCCCAAAGGCACACTTCAACGGGTTCATCTTCAGGCAGCGAGACCGGAGGAAGCTGAACACTTTCTCAAGATCTTTGATATGGTCCTGACGTTGGCGCGATTTGACAACCAAGTCGTCGACGTAGCATTCCACCAGTGTGCCGAGGATTGGCTTGAATATGCGGTGCATCGCCCGTTGATAGGTGGCACCTGCATTCTTCAGGCCGAAGGGCATGACCCGGTAGCAAAAGGTACCTTGGGGGGCCCTGAAGGCAGTGAACTCCTCATCCTCAGGGGCCATCTGAATTTGGTTGTATCCGGAGTATCCATCCATGAAGGAGAGGGCTTGGAACCCTGCCGTAGCATCAATCAACAGCTCTGTCACTGGAAGGGGAAAATCATCCTTCGGACAGTGGCGGTTGAGATCGCGGAAGTCGATGCAGACTCTAATCTGCCCGTTCTTCTTCCTGACCGGCACAATGTTGGCCAGCCATTTGGGGTACTGAACTTCCCTCACGAAGTTGGCTTTGATAAGCTTGTCAACTTCGGCCTCAACCATGGCACCGTGGGATGGGTGCATCTTCCTAGGAGGCTGCTTGAACCCGCGATGGTTCGCCGGGAGACCAAGGCGGTGGACGGCTACCTGAGGATCTAGCCCCGGCATCTCGTCATAGCCCCAAGCGAACACATCACGGTGCTGCCTGAGAAAGTCCACGTACTGCTGCCACTCCTCAGAGGGCATGGCGGCACTAACCAATGTGGGTCTTGGATCGGCCTCGGTTCCAAGGTTCACTTGTATTAACTCATCGACCGTGGCGGGGACGCCCTCCTCAAAGGCTGGGGGTGCGTCTTCCATATCCTCTCCGCTCGGGGAGGGATCGTCCACGGGAGAGACTGCGTTGGAAACTGCATTGGGGCTACCAGATCCTGCTGGGCCACTGGTGCTGGCGCGGGCGGTCGCGGCCATCTCATCAGGAGACTCGCGGACCGTCAAGACCATGGCGACGTCCAACCGGTGAATCGGGAGGACGTAAGCGTCATCCAGACTTGCCCAGGGATCGCTTGCAACAGCGACAGGCTCAACCTCACCTGCCAGGATCTGCTTATCCTTTCTCTTGTAATAGTCCGCGTCCAGATAGCGGGCTTCACATGAGGCAAAAGGAGAGGCATCTCCTTGAAGCACGCCTACTCGACCATTAAGGGAGTATTTGAGGCATTGGTGGTATGACGAGGGAACCGCCGCGTGAAGGTGAAGCCATGGCCTGCCCATCAATGCGTTATACGCAGTGTCCTGAGAGACTACCATGAATTCGGTGTTGGCAACCAAGTCACCGAACTGGGTCTTCAAACGTATCTTGCCGACCGGGGTTTGCTCGGTGCGGTCGTACCCCTGGATCCTGAGGTCGGAGGGAATCAAGTCATCCTCAGACAACCCCAATCTCAGGAGCGTCCGAGTTGGAATCAGGTTAATCCCGGACCCCCTGGTTGCAGGAGGTTGCTCTGCGGTTGGTGGCATGACGGGCCTTGCCGGTTGGATCGGCGGCCGACTGGTACTTGGCGCATCTCGCTGTTCACTGGTCGCAGTCTGGGAAATGGTCACCGTACTGGAGTCAGGAGGCCGGGATGGACTCGTGGCAGGGCGGGGCTGGTCGCGACGCGGCTGAGGCGGTTCTGCCTGATCCCACACCACAAACAGTGGCGGAGGCGAATCCGTCATCCCCGGATGGGGGGGCTGCGCGCGCTGAGCTCGGTTTTGAGCCTGCTGCCTAGTCTCAGTGGCGTGCACGGCCTGGCTGGAGGTACCAACGGCTGTGCCCCGGCGACTCCTGTTGCTGCGGTTCTTCCGACGGTAGCGACGACCGGGGACACTAGGGAGGTCCACCTGGTGTTCTTCAACGTCGGGAACCGAAAAGGGATTTACCAGCTCGACGGTATTAACCGAAGCGTACCCAACACCGTCATCGGACGAATCATCCATCACCGGGCGGATCCGAGGAGGGACCCCCATCTCCGGGGGCATGAAATCGCCGAGAGTGCGGGATAGTGGCGGAACTGGCGGGGCGCGCTCTTCCTTCTTGCGCTGCCGCCGTTTGCTCCTCTTGGAAGAGGCGGGCTGGGACGACGATGCTGAAGCAGCACCCGCAGGTTCTGGGGGCTCAGGCTGATTCAAGCGCGCACGGATGATTCCATGGGCGCGAATGGTCGTCTTGCGGGCCATCCAGTTATTGTACTTCTGGGATCCGCGGTCGGAGACCAGCTGCCATTCGTCCTTGTTGCCACTATCGTCATCTGATCCCACGAACACGCCCGCCACTTGTGCTGGAGCTGGGCCCAACCTGATTACATTGTTGTTAATCTGGTCTTGGAGCCAATCCTTAAACACATAACACCGCTGGATGGTGTGCCCCAGGGCCCGATGGTAGGGGCAGTAGCGGGGGTTATTCGTAAGATGTGCCTCCTCTGGCCTCCAACACTCAGGCAGTCGCACAATCCTCTGCTCCAGGGCGCTCCGGAAATAATCGGGGACCTGATCCTCGTGGAATGAGTAAGTCAGGTGTCGCGGGACCCTGGGAGCATGGTCTTGACGAGGGGCTGGAGGGGCCGGCCGAGGAGGTGGACCCTGATTATCTCGCCTGGGTTGCGGCGGTACATTACGCGGAGGGGCCGGCCGGTTCTGGGGCTGCCGCTGCTGGGCCGGGAACTGAGCCCGTGGAGGCGGATTCCTGTGAGGCTGTGGAGCTGGCCTCACCGGCAGCAGCTCCAACGGCCTGGGGGCCTCTATCTGGGCAACAGCAGCGGGCTCAGCCCTACTGACTCTCCTTGCAGGAATCATAGGAGGCAGCGGGTGTGCCTGGCTGGCCTGTTGCAGGGCTTCCTCAAGACGTTGAGCTTTGTCTGAGAAGTCCCTGAACCCTCCGGGGTAATTCTGAGTGATCAGGGAAGGGACCAGCTCGGTCTTGACGTTCCCGACGCACATTGTCAGCAACTGCTCCTGAGTCAATGGCATGTCAAGGGAATACGTGAGACCCTTCCATCGGGCGACGAAGTCCGCGACTCGCTCATCAGGCCTCTGCTTGCACTTGAAGAGGTCTGCGATACTTGTCTTCCGGGTCGTGGAACTGAACTGGTAGAGGAACTGTCTATGGAGGTCCTCCCAGCTGGTTACCGACCCGACGGGGAGCTGGCTGTACCAGACAAATGCTGGCCCTTCCAGTGTCTGAACAAAGCAGCGAAGCTTAACGGCCTCTTGCTGCGCCGGAGTCCCCAACATAGGCCCGCACCTCGAGTTGAAGTGGGCTAAATGCTGTGGTGGATCTCCAGTTCCGTTGAAGGGGGAGAAAGTGGGATTCCCGAATCCCGGAGGCGCCGGCATGTCATCCACCCATGCTGGGTAGGGCTTGCCGTCCGGTGGGATCGCCACCTGCCGAGTCTCCAAGGCTTCCAAGCGGGCAATGAGTGCCGCCATCGGATCGTCCGGACATGGGTTCCAGTCCTGGCGAGGATCTCTAACCACGAGCGCATTGCATGGCCCTTCAATCGGGTCGTCGACCGGGTCGTCGAACTCGGCAGCTCGTGGGATGGCGGGCGGAGCGGCCCTTGGGGCAGCGGGAGGAATCCGAGCGGGATCTCTCAGGTAGTCACGCCGCTCGGGAGGGTGTGGTGAAACATACCGCGCCCTCTTGCCATAGGCAATGGCCTCTCTCCTGTCGGCGAACACGGCGTAATCACGGTTTCCCGAGAGAGTCTCATCGAGGAGTGGTTGTTCCGGCCCCTGCTGTCCTGGCCTGGGATCACCGTAGTCAGGCCGTCGCTCTGCAGCGCGCTCGGCGAGGAGCTGGTCAACCAGCTTCTTCTGTTCGGCGAGTTGCTGACGTAGCGTAGCCTTCTCGGGATCCTCCTCTGCCCTCTGCATGGAGGCAGATGGGTCGGCGGGCCTTATAGCCTCGCTGTGCTCTTTTCCTTTGCTGACGTTTCGGCTCAACGTCAGTGCTTCAGTGGGTGCGGGGAGCCCCAGGAGGTTCCTCTGATGACGAGTAACTCTCACCGATGGATCTGACGACGGCTTGTCTTCGGGGGGGAAGCCCCCGTCGAGAGGTTCCATGTCGTTCCCCTCTCCCGACAGGTCAGCCATATTGACTGTTTCTGTCCCTGGGGATATACCCTCAGGGCCACCCAGCGAATCGGGCTGCCGGCGAATCAAACTGAAGCGTAGGGCAATGTACTGCCCCCATCCACGGATATACACGTGGGGAGTGGCTTCCTCGATAACTTTGCGGAGTACTTGAAAACACTCAACGCATCGTTGTTGGAGGGCCTCGTGGTGCTCAAATGACCCGGGGTGCCGAACCGCGGGGAGCATGGCCAGGTCAATTTGACGGCACTGCTCACCAATATCCTCCAGGTGCGATTGACTCCCGGGGTATGGCATTTGTAGGCGGTGAAGACAGGAGCGAGTCTCCCGGAGAGTTCGGCGGAAGCATTCGAACTCATCCGGGGTGAGCGATTCGGGTGCATCAAAGCCCGGTCCTGCGACTGGCCAAAACTTCTCAGGGAAGTGGCCCTCTGCAAGGACGGTCCAGAAGCTCCACGACTCAAACTCGGGACCCAGATCTCCTTGGTCCTCTTCCATGGCTGGGAACGGACGGGGAACTGGTAGTGGTGCCGAGGCGGGCCGCCGGGCTGACGGGCTGGCCGGTGGTGAATACGGCGAGCAGGCCGATTGGCCTCCATATCCCGGGCCGCCCTCCGAGGGTGGCGGTGCCCTGGCTACCACATCACGATAGGACGGGTCGGCGAGCGAACATCCTGCCGTAGCATCGGTGCTCTCCGAGGGCGCACCAGATCGTGGTTCGACCGTCGGTCCCCAGAAAAAGTCTCCGGCTTCTCCGATCGAGACGGAAGGCACTTCCGGAGGGGCCGGTACCAACCGCAAGCTTGATCCTTGGGGGTCTACCAGGACCTCGTTACTCCGGATATACCTTCGGAGAGAAGCGGGGATCACATCGATCTCGCTCTCGGGGAGCACGAGGCTGACGTGCCGCATTCCTACCCCTGCCCTTGACTGGCGGGATTGGGGAAGGGGCTCTGTCGCCGAATCGTACTCCGCCTCTGAGTCAGAGAAGCAAACCGGTCGGATCTCTGTCTGGAATTCCGTAACATTCTTCCCTCGACGTCGACGCCTTGCCTTCCTGCCCCTGGGTGGTTCTTCGGGGCAGGGCTGATCTTTGTCCTGGCGTCCTCCGGCCGCACTGGTGCTGGGGCCAAGAGGACTGGGAACCAAGGTGCGAGGGGCACCGGGACAGATATCAAAGGGGACGCGGGGAGAGATGATCCCGGGCAGGCCTCCGGGCCGGGATCAGAAGGTGGGATGACCCATGCCTCCTGGATCGGCCACACAGAGTAGATCCTGCCGGTGAATAGCGCTACCGCGAGGTGGTCCGCGGTGGCTACTGCCAGTTCCAGCAACCGGGAGAGTCGACCCAACCTGCCTTTGGGGCGGTCGGGGCCTCGATCCAGGTCGGGCATAGGATTTCCCCCGCTCAGGATGCGCAGAGGCCTGGCGACTGGAGCCAGCAGTGGCTTGGGCCAATGCGGCCGCTGTTGCTAGAGCCCCAAGGTGGGCATCCTCTTCCGCTCGTGCCCGACGTTGGCGTCGAGACAGACGAGTCGGGATGAGCGGCGCGGGCAGGTGGAGAGCCCGCTCTTTGACTCGAGAGGCCTGGCGGCGGTGTCGCCGTGGCCTGGCGGGAGTCCTTACCGTAGATCCCTGGAGCGAATCCCGGATAGGGTGATCCCGGGCATCTTCCACCTCATCCGCATAGGGAAGGGAACTGTCAGAGCGCTCCGGGGATAAGCTCCCGAAGCGGTTGGACGTTGAGATAGGCAGCGGTGCCTCCCTGCGCGGCCCTCGGGGGCGGCGGTGGTGGTGAGGTGCAGCCTCCTCAAGGTCTAGGCGAGCCATTTCCCTAGTGGGGATGACTCCCTCTTCCTCGTATCTCCGCACCAGGGTGTTGATCACCCTCCTCTGGATGACCTCCGAGGGGGAGAGAGGGCGTGGTCGTCCCGCAATTGCGGCTGCTGGGACGACTGTGGAACGGGCAGGACCGCACTGAGTAGCCGCGTCGGTGTTTCCCCTATCCCTGCGCCAGTGGGCGGGTGGCGATCGGGCACTGGATCAGGCGACCTGATTTCTGAAATCAGGGAGAAGAACCCATTAACACTGACAGGAAAAAGGAATCGACAACCAACCATTAGCTCCACGACGCCTTCCGTGGGGGGAACCCAGGCCCTCGACGTTGCGAGACGGAGTGCCCGATTTCACTTCCCCAGCCCCTGGCGGGTAAGACTGAATGCTTGGCCGGGCAACATGCCGGTCTTCCAACACCTCTGAAAGCCATCGGTCTTCGTATCAAGGAGAAGAGATTCACGTCGGGTTCACCATTTTTCTGTTTCGGTGCGGATGTGCGTCGGGTTACGCTGTTCCGCCAGGACGCGTTCGCGCTTGCACCCGTCAACCCGAGGGGATGGGCGCGCGGCTTGTGGTCCCGCAGTCCCGCTTTCCAAGGGCGGGCGGCATTCGTCCCTTATTCAGGGGCGTCTACTCCTTGATCGAAACCGGGATGATGGGATGTCGGCTCCTCCTTCCTTGGACGTCTCCTCGGAACTCGTCGCCTAATCCGGGTCTCCCTCATAGACTTAAGAATGTTCGTGAATCTCGTTCCCGGCGCCATATCTTCATGGACACCGATTAATTATGCTGCTTCCGCCCGGACGCTCCAAGGAGTCTGGGCGGGGCAGCAACCTGCAGTGAGAAGGCCGGGTGGCTCTGGGTGCTGGGGGCGTGTCGTAACACTGCGGCTCTGCACGTCTGTCTTCCGTCCCTAATAGGGCTTCTCGAAGGCATGATGGCCTGAGGCATCCCGTACTGGGTGCGGGGAACTGTGTCACCTGAGGTTTTCCTCAGCTTCCCATGTTTAACACGGGGTATGCTGCGAGTTTAACGTCCAGCGGGGACGGCATCGGACCGATCAACACGAAAAGTGGATCAGATGACAGAACCCCTTGCGGGGAACCTCCGACGCTGGGGCCAGCACATGGGCGGCTTCCCAAGTAACGTGGAGTGGAGTGAAGTGGCATGACCCCACCGGGATGTGGCGGCCCGGGTAAGGATCGGGATGGATGATGGAGTGAAGAGCTTGGACCCCGTAAGGGCTTCCTACGTACCGCGCGTTAGCACGGATCAAAGTCAACGTAGTTCGGGTATACAGTTTAACGTCATGCTGGACGTCGGCAAGCCGACTCACGAAGAGGTCGAGGCCGCCGGGCGGAGGATTGAACCGAACCACCCCGCACAGAGGGGGATGGAACGGCCGGGTGGATCACAGTTTCACGTCATGCCGGACGATAAAAGGAGAAATGGAAAAAAAGGGGGGCTGTGGGGAGGCACCGTGGAGATACACACGGGCAGTCTCCCACATGGGCGGATTCATAGGTGAATCGACGCAAGCGTGAACCCTGGATGGGTCCACTGATGGACGAACCGACGTAAATACGACCGGGACGACCAGGTGGCGGGCTTGGACCTCAAGAAGGCTTCCTACGTACCCTGTTTAGAAGACAGGGATCAAAGTCCACATAGTTCATTCTGTCAGGACTTACGCACTTGAGGTAGCCCGGATGCGGCAAAACTCAGTTGGAAGGGACTTGGACCGAAAGCAGAAGACACCTCGATCCCAGTCACACCCTCTACTGGTTTCGGCAGTGGGGAGGCGCAATGGAGATACACATGTGCAGCCTCCCACGAGAAACTAGGGGTTTGTAATACCCTGCCCCCGTAGGGAAAAGCCACTCCCATTAAATCGTCCCAAAAGCGGGACAATCCCGACATCCCTGCAGAGACGAGCGGGTGGGGGCCACATCCAAACCGGGGGAGACCCTGCGTGCAGAGCACGAGATCGGATGATGCGGACGGTTTAGCGTCTTGCCAGACGAAGTACAGTTTAACGTCGTGTGTTGAGGACGAAGCGGACGGTTTAACGTCTTGCCGGACGAAGCACAGTTTAACGTCGTGTGTTGAGGACGAAACACTTGGCAGTTTAACGTCTTGCAGCGCGGACGATGGGGGCTAGGCAGTTTAGCATCGTGCAGCTTGGACGGATGTGCAGTTTAACGTCATGATGGACGTATGGGCAGTTTAACGTCATGCTGGACGAATATGCAGTTTAACGTCATGCTGGACATATATGCAGTTTAACGTCATGCTGGACATTGTGCAGTTTAACGTCATGCAAGACGAATATGCAGTTTAACGTCATGCTGGACGAATATGCAGTTTAACGTCATGCTGGACAAATATGCAGTTTAACGTCATGCTGGACATATATGCAGTTTAACGTCATGCTGGACATTGTGCAGTTTAACGTCATGCAAGACGAATATGCAGTTTAACGTCATGCTGGACGAATATGCAGTTTAACGTCATGCTGGACAAATGATTGCCGCCGATGGGTCCGTGTCACTTCGCACGAGCCTGGAAGGCTGCACGGGAAGACATCGCATGGTTCGGGCACCCAGGAAGAGGATCATCGGGCACCACGCAGGCGGGTACCCTCAGGGGGTCAAGGGGGGCGACCCTGGCGGATTGCGCGCAAAAGAGGAGCTTTGCGCGCAAACCCGCGGGTCGGCGCGCAAAATGGCGGGCTGGCGCGCAATTGGGCCAGCGCTTCGCGCGCGGATGATTGGGATTGCGCGCACCGGGCTTCGGGTAGCGCGCGGGGGCAACAGCTCATTCTCTAACGAATGGCCACTTTGAAAATGGGGGGTGCGCGCAATCGGGCTGGATTGCGCGCACCCGGGGGGCAATTGCGCGCAAGAGGATTCTTTTGCGCGCAAAGGCCTTCGGGTTGAAATTTATTCAAAGGAAATGAGCCAAGGGGATTGCGCGCGAAGGCGGACCCCAAGGCTCTATTGCGCGAAAGAAAGGAGGTTACCTGAAGATCGGCATTGCGCGCGGAGGGGGTTGGATTGCGCGAACGAGCGACGCTTCGGATTCCGGCAACCTTCAAAACGTCGGGGGTCGCCTTATATTTATAGGCAACCCCGGGCGCGGAATCCGGTCTCGGGCGCGCAATTCGCTTCGCGGGCGCAGAATCAGCACTCAGCGCGCAAAGGCGCTGCGCAGGCCGCGGGCGCGCAAAATAGCGCGCCGGCCCAGCGCATTGCGCGCATCCCGGGAGGATTGCGCGCCGCGACTCACCTTTGCGCGCGAGCCTCTGAAATTTCGCGCAAGCCCTCCGGGCCCTCCGGAACGTGCCTCTGACTCCAAATATCACTTCTCTTTCCGCATCCGGAGATTCGTTTGGGAACAACGGACTTTTCCGGCGTCTACAGGTACATCAGACTCTAGTTATCAATAATGAAGGTTTGAGGTAGTTATTTATAGGAATTTTTATTTTCTATATAAACCATGTAGAGTAATATAAATTTGATTTCATTAAAAAATATACTTTTTTTTGAAATGTTAGTGGAATATATTTTAATTATTAAAGTGTTATATGATTATTGGTTTAACTAAAAATGGGTTCCAATGGATTTCAACTCATATATTTTTTGTCAAATGAATATACTTTATACACATTTTATGAAATTACTAGGATGGTTTTATTAATAATTTTGGATACCTAAATGTCATTGTAGATTTTAACATGACTTATTGTGGACTGAATATATGACTTGGGGTATTGATTGGCTAGTTTGTGGGTTGTTCATGGGATTGATTATAGTAATTCATAAATTCATATGTAATTTTTTCATGACTCATGTTTATGATTTTCACTTATATTATTTCTCGATACACTACCTATGTTTATGTTTTTTGGAGGATATTTCAAATTAAAGTTTGTGTTTTTATGACATAAATGTTTTTTTAAGATGATTCATGATAGTCAAATGGTATATAAAGAGTTTTTTTTTATTTCACCGTTTAATTAAGAGGCCCAGTTGAAACCTTATAAAGTTGGTTTAAGGATTATTTTAACCTTTTTAAATTCATTTAAAAAGGTATTAGAAAATGATACAATTTGTTAAAAACCCAAGTCCTGTTGGAACCATAAATACATGGTTTTCTTAAATGATCCAAATAGTCATTGGAAGCCCATGTTATCATAGTATGTGTGAGATTGAGATTTTTTGTTATTATAATATTATTGCATTCTATATAAAGTGGTTTATCATTATAGGGTGTAAAGAGGTGTGATTAGGATATGTGTTTGGGTTGTGTTGATATATGATTTATATTTGATAAATGTTTCCCCACCTCCTATTTTTATCTTCTTAGGGGTCATAAGATTCATAATGTTAAATGAGAGAAGGATGATACACTATTCATGATGAGACTAACTATTTTCCCATGGTATATGAATCACTTTTACTAAGGTTAATGACACCAGTGAGGTTCGTTAGAGAATGTTGGGAGTTTATTTTATAAGAATGCATCATTAGGATAGAAGATGATTTTTCCCATGTACATCTAGGATCATATCACTGGATGTTTAACAATTTTCCAATATTATATATATTTTACAGTTTCTAGTTTATTACCCTTTAGTTTTAGTTATATTTTACTTTCACTATCATTGCTTCATAATAATATGTTTTATTATTTCACTTTTTATTTTAATATTCTTATATGATTTTATTTTGTGGATTTTTTTACCATTGATATTTTTTCCATAACATATTTTATATCTGAATTATTCTCCTATTAAAATTATATATGTTTTCATCCATATTGTTTTCTTTGTTAATGTATTTACATAATTATCTTTGGGTTATTTTTTATATAATTGTAAAACTAGAATTTAAAGATGGGGTTTGAAAGGAATGATTGAAATGGATTATTTAAACAATGTTTTTATTATTTATTAAAGTCTATTGGGGATTTTTAAAAAAATATTTGAAAAGTTTTGTAATCCATTTTTACATAAACGATAGAAAACCATATTTTAAAATATTGTATTTCAAACTAGATTTTATTGTCCGTTTAGTTAATTGAAATTCATACTCTTTCATGAAATAATACTAGTTAGTTTATTCTCACACCTTACTTATTACACTTATTGTTGGTAGACATAGTGGCTTTCCTCACACATTCATGTTTAGGTTTTTAGAATACCATTCTAGTGAACTTATTTCCCTTGTCTCTTATAGATAGGATCACATGATGAGGTTTGTGGATGGCTAGGAGTCATAAGAACTCTTCATTTTTACTCTTTAGGTATCTTTTTTTTTATTCTGGACCATGAATGCATTAGAAATGTTGGCCTCTATTGTGTGTTGGATTTAGTTTTAGTGTTTTTTATGTATCCGGCTTGGATGTATATTTTTTCTGATGCCTCATTTGGTTGGTCTTTTATTTTGAACTATTTATTATGGTTATTAATGAAAGTCTAATGTATGGACGTACCATGCTATAATTTGGGTAGAATTTTTATGTATGAGAATTATTTTATATTTAGGATAAATCATCCCTATAGTGTATATTTTGATTCCCTGACACTAGTATCCAGCCCATGGTGATCGGAAACACCCTTTGGACCATCTTATGGGCTGACTTCGGTGCCCTATTCAGGGGCATCCTAGTTTGGTTTTTCATAAATTCAAAAATGACTTGGAAACCTCTAACATGCCATGCCATACACATATGGTAAAGAGGAACTACAACCTAGAGACCAGATAGCCATGTCATAGATGAATTAAAAAACAATACTTTTTTATGAACAACCAATATAGTTTTTTACTCAATAGATGGTTTTTTAATAACATTTATTCGAACCATTCCCATTTTCATAACCTTTATGTCATTGTTATTTAATTCAAGAATAAAGATGACTCTTTTTGGAATAAGATATGTCAAGGTGACTTGATTAAAATTTATCTAGTTTCTTCATTAAATAGAATAATCAATCCAAATGATATTGAATAGGCTTCGATACCACTTAAAGGTTTTAAAGGGATCACAATCATCCAAAAAAATAGTGTAATAACCACTCTAAAACAAAAATAACAACTAGGTTCTATCTATATTTTAGGAATAAATTAGAATAAATTAAGAAAGATTTAACTTTTCTTTGTTGATCTAAATGTATTGATTATTGTCCACATGATCTTGATTGAGATCACACAGATGTAGATAATGACTCTTTTCTTCTTGGTATTCATGAGCTATGAAAATCTCACAATATATCAGAAGGATATCCCCTTTATTAGGGTTTTCTAGAACCTCGATTTTATAAAAAGAGATACAGAGAAATAAGTAAAGATTTGGACAAGTATTTTGTATAATAGAATCACATCAAACCATATTAGGCCTTAACCTATTTATATATCAAACTAAAGATCCTATTTGGAACTCTATAATTTAGCTATATTGATGATGATTTTTTCAAATGCTCTAACATTACATCCCCTTTAAATGTACAACTCAATTCTCATAATAACCATTTAATGTTAAAATAATTATTTTAAATATCTAGACTCCTATAACCACCATAATATGATTATGTAAAATTAGAATGATAGCATGGAGGGGAAGAAGGAATATGATATTTTCATTATCTCATAATGCAAGTCACATTGATGCACAATATTATGGAAATACTTATCATACCATGGTGTATCCAATGACAGAACAAGATGTGGTTTAAACCACCATGCCACGATGGTTCCTTTAGTACAAATTTATATCACACACACACAATTTACAATATAAAAAAATCATATTTTATAAAATTTTATTAAATTTAACATTGAAATGAAAATATAATTTAAATAATTATATATATATATATATATAATATCTGTGTGTGTATGTGTGGGTGAACACAAAAATGTGTGTATTTAATATATAATTCAATGGATTCAAATGTAAAACATTATTATGTATACAAAAAATATATATTTACTTTTTAATTGAAATAATTATAATTTGATGTTATAAAATTTATAAAATTAAGTTAATAATTTATTATCCTCAAATATGATTTATATTCAAATATAATTATTAATATATTTATATATATAATTATATTTTAATATATTTAATTTTAATATAATTATATATAATTATTTTAATATATATTATTATAATTTGGTTCAAATATTTATTAATATAAATTTATGTAATATATAAATATATATATATCAGGAACTATATATGTTGGATGAGCTCACTAAGTCGAGTGGTTATTTGATCATTCCTTAGCATGAGTACCTAGTTTTGGATCTACCTAGCCTTTAAAGGCTCATTATTGTTTTTCATTTGATGGAATATTATCAGATCTCAAATAATCACTAATATATGGCATCTTTCTCTGTGCTGAGAAAACCCAATTTCTTAGTGATAAAATTTTTAATGCTGATAAAAGGTGCCTTTATTAGTGCTTTCTAAGCATTGTTAAATTTCACCACCTTTTTTATTTAAACATAACAATTGATCTATTCTTCTTCTTCATCAATACATTTATGGAAGGAAAATTCTTATTGAAAATGTAAAATCGCAGAGTTTTGTTGGATGATTCATTTGATAAATCAATGATATGTCATCAAAATTGCGTTTTATTATTTTTCATGGATTTAATCTGTTTTTATGATTATATCCATTTATATAAATTAATCAAACTAACTATATATATTCATTAACACATTCTCTATATATTTGTATGTTTATGTAAATTTTTATATACATATGTATGTATTGTTTTAATACATTACGTGTATATTTTATGTATTTTATAAGGTATAATTTATATTTATAGTTTATATTATGTATTAATATGTTTATAATTTATATGTATAATTTATATATGTATAAATTATAAAGTATAAAATGTATACATATTTATACTTTGTATATGTATATATAATGAAATTTATATACATATACATTATAAAATTTATATGTATACTTCTATATAATTTATATAATACATTATATGTATAATTTATATACTTCAAATGTGCTTATATAATTTTATATATATAAAATTTATATTATTTATATATGTATAAATTATATTTTACATTTATACTTCATATGAATTATTTCTATATGTCTACATGTATGTGTACATATATAATATGAGAGAGTGTGTGCCTGTTAATAATTTCACAAATTAGTGTATTTTTTTATAATATTTTATTATGTGAAATATGAATAATGTTGAACCAAATGGGATGAATATGAATAGAAAATAGATGGATGATAATCATACGATGAAAGAGTATTAGAATGAGGTAAAAGAGTTTATCATGTTCTTAATAAAGTATGAAAATGACTCATCTTGAATTATTTTTTCTTGTCTACATTGATTTTACTCAATAAATGTTATCCCATAATAGTTATAATAATAATTTTTTATGGAATTGATCAAATGTATTAAAATTATAGTAAAAACAAGGAAGAACTAAATGTGTCTTGTGAATGAAATAATAGTAATGTTTATCCAAATTATTTTAACATTTTAATGATATATTGAAGGATATCATTTTATGATTTTTTAACAAATATAAAACACTATCAAAAATACTAAAACCATAAAATTTAAAATCTATTAATGATTGGAGTGATATATGTCTTACAAAACGACATTTTCTCTTGAAGGACATGTTACAAGATGATAATGAAATTCTTGGTCAAATATATGATGTTAAATATAATTTATGTTCAGTGGGTTTGAGTTATGAAAAAATACATGTCTGTCCTAACAACTGTATATTATTCTGAATGGATTATGGTTTTCTGAAAAAACATCATTAGTGCGATACAGCTCGATATAAAAAATGAATCAAGTACTTTAAAATTCATATGATAAATTATAATCATTCCATGATTTTTAGGACTATATAGAAGTGTGGAGACTATAATTTAGTTATAGTGACATAAAAATTAAATAAATCATGATGGGAAACTTTGATAACGAAAAAATACTTCTCAGTGGAAGTAAAATGATCATGATTATCCTAAATTTTTAATGGAGGCATAAAGCCTTAAACTTATATTATCCATATATGGAATGAATTTTTTTAGTTTAAAAAACAAAACTCATAGTACAACTCCAATTACATTATTATATTATAACCTACTACTAGGGTTATGCATGCATAGAGTTTACATTATGTTGTTTCTAAATATTTCAGGTAAAAAAACTGGAAATGATATTGTTGTTTCTATAAATATATTGATTAATGATATGAATTTGATGTGAGATATGAGTGTTTGGATATACCATGCTCATTAAAAAGAATATTTTATGTTAAGTTCCATATTTTTTGACATAATAAATGAAATTATTACTTATTATAATATTCTTTGGTATAACATTAAAGGCATGTTATGGTGTCCAATATGTAAAGAAGTACCACACTCAATTAGGTTGAAAAATCGTATGAAGATGACGTTTCACATAAATTAGAAATTATTACCTCAATGAAATATGTATTATTTATTGAAAGAAACATTATATGTAAATTCAGAAGAAGGTGTTTTGTAGAAATACCACCCCAAATACCTAAAAAATACCTAAACATTATTTCTACAATACCTCAGGTGTATTTCCTAATCACCAGAGTCTTGTATATATCCCGAGGGATAAAATAATGAATCATGAGAAGATATTTTATCTATTTATTATTTAATTAACATTACCATTAACCATAATTAAAATTCATCAGGAAATATAAATACATCAGAAAAAATTTAAAATAAAACATTTTTATCAGTTGGAGAACCTATTCACCTAGGACACCTATTATACCTGGGATATGGTATACAAAGGAAGATATATGAAATGAAACTCTATACCATAATCCTAAAATACCCATACCAAACAACTTTAATATGAATCCATGCATTTGTGATATATACATAGGCTAAGAAAAATAAAAAAAAACATTAGGGAAAATCAAAATAAACTTAGAAGAGGGATATATCATTTAGAATAAATAAAAATATCACCGGAATCCCTTATCTAGGAAGAATTCAAAAAACACCAAAGGTTAATATCCCCTCCCAACTTCAATACCTATATTACCTTATGTGTTAGTGATTTCCATTTTTCTAGATCATATATAATAGCATCTAAACACATCTTAAAAATAACACATGTAAGGTGTAAGTAAATCATACCCAGTAGGTCATCAATACTCAATCCCTACCACTATATTATGAAACCAAGTGTATGAAATAGAGTCATAAATAATGTGGTGTAAAAAATAAGTAGGGTGTGATCGATTTATAACATATGAGTGAATATAAATGATATTATATGGATAATAATTATAAAACATATAAAATTGTGTCAATTTGTGATATAACTAAGAAATGTATTACATAAGACATAATACTAATAATAACCTACGAATAAATAATATATATCATAATAAATAGTGTAAACTGTAATCCTGGAATTGGAAATATATAAACTATGAAATAAAGTTAAGTATTTCAAGAAATATTGGTTCAGTTTCGCAGTGTTAAACAAGAAACAGAAGGAACCCATCGATACCTCCTTTGATCCAAGATCAGAAGTCTTACTGGTAGCATAAAAAATAAAATAATACCATAAATAATAAAACAAGTACCCCAGAAACCTCCTGTTAGGGAATAATATTGTTCAAAGGACATTCATTATGAGCACTATATTATTTTATGGTGGGGCCCGTCATACTTTCCCCTAGTCCACACACACACACACATGCACACACACACACACACACATCAGGTAGCTAGAGTATCCATTCCAATCACTATCCACTCATCAAGGATAAAAAATATCCATAGGTATATATCATTAGTATAAAAATAATTTTCCTAGGAATCACCATTTTGGGTGAAATGCACTTGAAAAATGTCCCTTTTCCATTATTTTTGTCGTTGAAAAATATAAAAAACACATAGAGGGATTTTGTTTTGAAAAATTATTAATTAATAGGAAAATATATTACTATCTACAGATATTTCAACATACAAAACAATGTATGGCATGTTATTTTACCCCACAAGGTATAATATGTGGCATGATTAATCATAAGGAATCGATAGAAAATTCATCAAAAATATTTCATACTTAACAAAAATGAGACAAATAATATATAACATGGATATACATCACCATACAAATTATTTTCACATTACATAAAAATAATAATATATCTTGTAGTTCAACAAGTTATATCTAATATAATGGATAAAAATATAGAATAATCACAAAATAGAGGACCCATGGCCAATTTAAAATTTTACTGTAAAAAATATACGATTTTAAAAATATTTTTTTAGAGGATCAAATATTACCAGTTTAGGTTCCCTTTATCTCATGCCACTATTATCACTCCCACTATAATCATATTAGAGGAAATAATGGGTCACTTACCAAATTCTATACTGAACTTGATTTTTAATTATAATGGAAGCATGGATTAGACTGCCTCAAAGATTAGGTAAATATAGGTTAGTGAGATAAATTGTTTATATCACTACATAAGTGGTAAAAAGAAATAAAAATAGAATATAGGCAACCTTACCTCATGAATAACAATATAATATTTCATTTACACTTGGAGAAAGAATAATAAAATAGTTTAATGATTTTAAAAACCTAGAGTAAGATGAGATTTAAGAACATGATTTATTGCAAAATGTATTGCTGAAAACAATAGAAATATGAAGACCTTTCATAGAGTCCAGAAATGAAGAGAACTATCATAAGGTTGAAAAATAACTATAATATCATATAATCTTGGATCATAGGATGTTTAAGAGAGATAGAGAGAATGGAATCTGTAAAGTATAGTTGTGAAGGGATAATTCCATAAAAATATTGAGTTGTACCTTTTATTCGATATTTATTTTTTAATTTAATAAGATAAATTTTCTTATTTTTAAGAAAAATATACACCATAACCCTCCCAAAATATAGTTAGATTCCATTGGACTTATAGTAGCCCTAATGCACCACCATATTACTAATGGTATTCATCCAGAGTCAAGTATCATATTCCACACCATGTTATACTTTTATTATCCATAGGACTTTCTCTAACCCACCCCTTCAGTTTTAAATTATATTAATCTTATTACACCATTATTAAACATTTCAAAAAGGAAAAATACACTATAAAATAGTATCCCATTAGGTTAGGGTCACTATAAACTCCCCATGATCAGGCTTATCATACTTTAGAAGCTTCAATGAGCCTCTTGAGGGAATAGACCTGGTCAATGAGCTTTCATTTTAGATTCCCTTTACTATATTTCATCCTATATCTTTTTATGTTTCCCTCCCACTAACACAAGTTTAATATCCTTCCCTCACCAAACCTTCTCTCTCCCATTAACAATACAAATAGTTTACACCATATATGAATCATGTTTATATAAGTCGATATAGTCAAATCAGATCACATGAATAATATTATACATGTATTTCCTTAGTTATGAAACATAAACAACATTATAGAAAACATTGAATTTATATGGAAATCTAAATTTTAATCTAACTATCATACACAATTTAAAAATTTAAAATGGTATAAAAAACCACAATCTAAGCTTTCGTACATTCCCCATTCATTGATGACCTAGTTTTGGAGGGACTCTGAGAAAAAAAATGATCAACAACATTGAATTATAAAGATAATTTCTTATGGACAATATATTATTTTTTGAGGGTTTTAACTGTAACTAACTACTTAGAAAATTAGTTTCACTATCTCTATTATCTATTGAACTATATTAGTCCCTATCAATAAGGATCTTTCATTTTCAGTCCATCATAGGGGATAATGACAAGGTCTACAATAGATAGCCACCAAAGGAGATAATTTAATATATGACTAATAGTTTTTATTATAATCAAACTATAAATAAGAAAAATAATCTTGCTTGAAACCACCAAAATCAAGAATAAAATATATAAACATATATTCATGTACATAAATATTTTTCTTAGACTATACATCAATTTAGGGTTGATAATACACACTCAACTTGAATTGAGTACCGATGGATCACTGTAATCCTTTCAAGAACCAATATATAAATCCTAGGTTTTGATAATGAAAAATAATCTATATCACCATATGAAGATTCATGATCTATCAAACATATAAATTTCATAGTTTGTATATGAAATTATACTCTTAAATATAATGAAAATGAGGTGTCTTAGTGAGGCGATCAATAGTCACCCACACTATATCCTAATAATTTGAAGATTGAGATAATCTAGTCAAAATATATATTAAAACCTCATCCCATTTCCATAGTCATAGACTAGGTGGTTATAAGATAACGATGGTCCATTATTGTTTTAGTTTAACCCATTAGAGTGTGAGAAAATAAATAAAAAGCATATGATTTCACACTTCATACTAATCCAAAATAATTGTTTACAAATATCAAAATAATGTTTTCTAAATATGGATATACAGTCCACTGGGATGAGTGATATTGAGATAACCCAACCATAACATAAATACATATTACATAATTTTATGTTTAATTTTTTTGGATATTAGATATAAAAAATTATTTTACAAAAATTCTTCAACGTCTCCCACAAAAAATATTCTCACATGATACCCTTATTGACACAATATGCATAATACACTTCTTAATTACCAAGGTAATTGAAACATAATAAGGGGTGATATTAGATTATCTATAAAGGGTGAAAACAAGAGAGATGAATCAAAGCTAAAAGTTAATAAGTGAGAATAAAATGAATATGTTTCTATGTGAACAAGATTAGGGTTTATGAACATAACCTAATAAAATCATACCCAACAAAACTCTAATCATAAATCACGAGTCACAACATAAATATTATCGAATAATAGAAAAATAATCATCCTCAAAGTGTCAAAGCATGTCTCAATAATCAGAATCCATGAAAGCATGGCATGGGAATGTTTCATAACCTAGAGTTTTATGATAATTATATGACACACATATAAAAATATAAAAAAATTTCCTATTATTATGCACACTAAATGGACTATAATCATATAGTTAATAGATTCCCTTAGTGGATTGGGTTTACTCTCTATTACATAATCATGGTGGATATATTCCCTTAGGGGTTTGGGTTCACTCACCCTCCCCATAAAATAGTGGAAAAATTCTCTTAGGGGTTTGGGGTCACTACTCATTCATTTTCATATAATGGGATATAGTTATTTACCCAACACATTAGAGGGATATATAATTCCCGGCCAACACATCCCATAGTGTATTGGGTTAACTCCCAAGTCCTTGTCATCTCATGAAATAAAAAGCATTACACAATGCATTTATGATCTATGTAATTATGGTCCCACCCAACACATAATGAAAAACCATACATATGTGTGTCATATAAACATGATCACATTCATAATTCCATCATATCATAATTAAACAGTGAGAATGAAGTGTGTTTCCTGAGGATCATACAAATGAATACAAATAAATCAACTGAGAAAGAAAACAGACGATTTTATTAAAACATATTGCCAATGAAACATAAGAAACATTAAAGGATGTTAACATAGACTAAAAGTAATTTATAATAGAATTGGAAAATTAATTTTAAAAATAAGAATACATATCAATAAGTTTTCAATACCTTTTATTTTAAAAGGAAAAACATTATAAATAATATTTATATAAAAAATTATGAGAAAATAAATAAAAATTAATCTCAAAGACTTATAAAAACTCAAGATGTAACATTATTAAAGAAAACAAATGAAAACAATGGGATAATATAACTATATGGAAAATTTAAAAAATATTCATTTCAAACATTTTTAAATAAATTGAAATTAAAAATAATATTTAATTAATATATCATTTAATTAGATATAGAAGAATTAATGAAATCATATACAAAACCTGGAAATGGATAAGAAAGATTCTTAAATGAAAACAAGAGACAAGGTCAATTTCATTTACAAGCATCAATTCAAGTTAATTATAATCCAATGGGAGGAGAAATGTTGAAAAAAACTGTATAAAAAAATAAAAAGTTGATAAAAAATAGATGGGGTTTTATAGTGAAATATCAAATAGTTTTCCTCAATGTAAATTTAAACAAAAACAATATCAATTTCAATTCGAGATTAGAAAAAATCCATACGTATTGGGTTACATTGAATAAAAATACCTTGAATGAAAGAAAATGAGATGGATTTTTAAATCCCATGAATTAAATGAAAATTTTGATAGGATACAACTGTGGGGAAGTATATACACCATATAAAATAACAGAGGTGAAGAATATGGAACATATCTCAATGAATGAAAATTGAGATGAGAAACTCTTACATGGGAATTCCTCTTGGCTAGGCATGCTCTAACTCTACGTGTAATAAATTTAATTTTATTATTATATATATAATAAAGTTTTTCTTATTTTTCTTATATAATACAATTCATTTAAAATTCATTATTACCAACATATTAATTGATTATTGTTAAAATTAATATTCTTATGTTAACTATTCTATTTTCCACACATTCTTCAATTTGGAAGTTCCAGTATTTTCTCATTAATAATGGTCCCATCATCTGTAAAATATTAATGTAGATTTGGTACATGAGTTTGATATATTTTTGGAGTCTCATGGTTATTTCATATAACATATAGTGATAGTTCACATGGAATTCTTAAAAATATCATTTCATCGATTTTTAAGTTTTCAAAATAACTAAATTTATTAGTGAATATATTTTAGCATATTGAAACTATATAATTATTAAAACATATTATTTAAATAAATATTACATTATGTTTCTAGTATTTATGTTTTTATAGTCATTCATGATGTAAAGTTTATAACATTACTCATGTAGGTGAAAAAAAAGACCCAAACAATACACATTATAATGACTAAATGAGGGATAACATATTATTATATATAAATAATATCAATTTTATAGAAGATTAATGATTCTAAAGACATTCTATAAAAGTGTTAAATCTTATTTAATAATATATGGATGATTAAGATAAAAAATAAAAATTAAGGATATGATAAAACCTATGTTGAAGACATGAATCTTCCCTTAAAGAGCCTCATGTAAATGAGGGATTTTGGACGCTTTGTGTCTAAAGATTCTAAAACTTGGGTGGGTATCTTTAGGGAGATAATTTGGGTAGGTATTTGATAGGAAAATTAAGGGATGTTGTGGGTTGTGGTGGGTTTCGGAGGGGTCCTTTTATTGGCAATCTTGAGTAGATTTTTTTGCAAATACCCATTACTTAATTTGTAAGAATGACTTATTTAAATGGAAAGTGGATCTAAAATGAAAAAATAACGAGGATATAATAATGATAGGTTTATAATTTTATCATCCACAAATTTAGATATAATGTTTTATGATATTTTAGGAATATATCCCTCAGTTAAAATGTTTTAACTCATTTTACCTTTACTTTGTCAACACAATTTTTACCCTGAAAACTTATTTTTATACCTAAAAATAAAATTTAACATATTAAATAATATGTAAATTCGGATTAAAAACATGAAATTTATTTCAATTGATTTAATTTTTAAGCATAAATAAATTATTTTCATATAATAATTCATTATACAAAATTTCTTTAAAAAAATATTTTTAAGAAAAAATAATAATTTATTATTACTCCTTACTAAGTAATAATGATTTGAATATTGGATTTTTTTTGAATATTTATATATAAATAATAAATTTTATTAAAATCACACTTTAATAGAGATCAACTTAATTTATAAAAAGAAAAAATAAAGAAAAAATTCTGTAAAAAATAGGGGTTTTAACATTAAATGATTAAATCAGATCCCATTAATTATTTATCTTCTAAACATTAAATTTTATCAATTATTTGGTAATTGACTATTTCCTTTAAGTTTATAAAAACAAATAATCTTTTTTTAATACTAATAATAACAATAATGATATATAATTAATAAAATACATATTTTTTATAATAACACATTTTAATTAACTATTGTTTTTTTATTTATTTCCACAATTATTTATTATGTGTGTATTACGTAATTTTTAATTTTTTACTAACAATTACATAAAATTAATTTATCTATTAGATATGGGTATGCCTAATTACCATATATCCAAAGAAGATGTATCCAATGACCATACATCTAATGACCATATGTTCAATGACCATATATATATTGTCCATATTCTATTCCTACATACAACCTTATATACATATCTAAAATCATTCATAACATTTGTTTACTTCCTTCTCAAAATTTATATTATATTTCTATTTTTTTATTTCATTATAAAGTAAAAATATGAGGAATGATATTTAAAGAAAAACATAAGGATGAGTATCTCATTTTTATGTTATTTTTATTTACTTGGGGTTTTATTCCCCTTATAGTTATCTTAAGGATGTTTTGTATTTCATTCCCATAATCTATTAATATTTATCTTTCATTATAATATTTTATCTCAATAAAAGATATCATGGTTTATTTTAGTCTGATTTTTCATGTGAAAGAAGATATTCAACATGTTAAAAGGAAATAAATACAGGGTGTTACATTCTACTCCCCTTAAAAGAATTTTTCCTTTAAAATTTCATTACTCTGATGTAAAAATGAGAGTAATTACGCCTTATTACATCTCCAGGTTTCCATGTTGCTTCTTCAAAATTATTATTTCTCCAAATAACATTAACTAGTTGAGTGGCCTTTTTCACAGTTCTTTATCTATACAATCCAAAATTTCTACTAGTTGTTCCCCATAAGTGATATCAAATTTTATTGGTACTATCTCTGAGTTTATTAAATGTGATGTATTATGTATTCACATTCTGAAAATTAGTACATAGAATATATAATACACTCAGGAGAGGTTTTGTGGAAGTGAAAGAAAATAAGTTAATATCCCCACAAAATCAATTATTTCTAAAGGTACTATTTATATTCGGGAAATATTTAACTTCTTCCCAAATCTCATAACACTTTTCCATGGTGATCTTCGATAGAATAACTTATCTATAACATTAAATTCCAAATTTCTATGATTATTTTATATGTAGATATTCTATCAAATTTTTATAGTTTTAATGTTTTTTAAATGGTTTGAATCTTACCTGACATCTTATGAGTAATATTTGGTCCCAATATTTTATGTTCCTCAACTTCTTCCCAAAATGTTGGATTTTTTCACCCCTTATCATACAAATTCTCATATAGATCCATATTAATGCTAGAATTGAAAATTTTTTACATGAGAACTATATTTATCCCACTGGACTTGACTTTTATTGGTTTTCAATCATGGGTTAATATGTATTGGACAATAGTGAAAGTGAAGTGAAGGTTTTGGTAAATAATCATGGAGAATTGAAATTAACTATAATAATTGGGAAGTTTGTTTGGGTATTTATTAAATGTAAATGGTGTGTGTTAAGTAGGAAACATTTAATAAAACAAGTGAATACCATGAAAATGTTTATTTTCTTATAGACAATAAAAATAATTGAAGTTGGGGGCATGAAAAAATGTATTCATATATTATTGTATGAGAGTTTAAAAATAAGTCCATGAAAAATACTATTAATTTGGATGTGGTGTTGATAAATGATTTACTTTTATTTTTTTAATCATTGGTTAATATGTATTAGAGAATAGTATAAAATAAGTGAAGGTGTTGGTAAAGAAGCAAGGATAATCACAAGTCTCCATAATAATTGTGATGTTTTTTGGAGTTTTTTTAAATTTCAAAGGCTTGTGTTGGGGAGGACACATTTCATAAAATAAGTTAAGTCCATAAAAATGTTTATATTTATGAATAGAAAAAGAATTAAATTTGGTGGGGGGGGGGGTGAAAAACCATATTTATATATTATTGCATTATATTTTAAAGAGGAAGCCCTGAAAAATAATGTTACATTACACGAGGTGTTGATAAAGTGTTGGTTTTATCAATTTTATACTTGGAATTATTCATAGTATTTTTGATAGGAATTGATAAAAAAATATAGAAAACCATGTAAGACACATGGACCAACTCATTACCACACATGTGGGAGGAGGACCTCAACCACATTGGAGAGTGCATCCACACAACTGGCATAGAGGTAGGAGTGAGAACAATCGGGAGCAGGAGTGTATGGGAAAGGGAAAGAGGTCCAAAATAGTTTGGTATGGAACGTTGGGCCCAAATGTGTGAATGTGTAAGTGGTTGAAAATACCTCATTCCATATCAATGCTATTATGGGAGTTTTTCAATAATAAGAAGGCACTTAGATGAAGAATGGGTTGATGTGGGATGATTATCCATAACTAATGTTAATCCATAATTAAAGATACAGATAAAAGGGGAACCATATGATCTTATTGATGAGTGACATTTCATCAAGCTACTTGATTTTTCTAACT
Organism: Viscum album; assembly: GCA_963277665.1. Taxonomy (NCBI): domain Eukaryota; kingdom Viridiplantae; phylum Streptophyta; class Magnoliopsida; order Santalales; family Viscaceae; genus Viscum; species Viscum album. The sequence goes on along the minus strand of OY728167.1, from coordinate 390,566,216 downwards.
CGATCCTCATTAGAGAATACAAGTATTTAATGTGTAAATGGATGAAACTCGTATGGATGAAACTGAGCTACTCTGATCATCCCAATATTATGAGAATGGTTTGTTATAGTCTTAATATCATGCATGAAAATATGTTTATCATGAATGTGGTTATTTCTATGTTTGAAAATTTGGTCATATGCAAGTGAAGTTAAAGAAGGACAAAAATTCATAGATGTATTCAAGAATATAAATGATCAGAATTAATTCATGGAATGTACGTGTGAGGATTTATCTTAAACTCATGTAAGGAGAGGATCCATTATTTTTGTTGTCAAGTGACACATAAAATAAGGAAAACCATGTTTGATAATATTCAAATATTCCAAGATAAATGGGAATTTACAATGTTTATTGACACAACATAAAATGTGGATATGTGAGTTGTGATATAAGGAAGTAGTTCTACCTATAAATACAGAAGATCCAGCCCAAGTTAGTTGTTTCCGTTCATCGTTGAGAGATATCTTGAAAAACTGAGCCCCATGATCATCAATTTTGTAAATGGTATAGTTTTGAGATGGTTTTATCTTTCATTAATGAGAAAATGATCCTATAGACTATTAACCTGATATTCTTACACTCAAGAGTATCTTGAAAAAACTAAGATCTCACGCATATTCTAGTTTTTATTAACTACTTTGTGACTATGAGATAGTGTCAGGGACATTGTATTTCATGAAGGAGAATTTCCACTTGCATAAAAATGTTCACACAAAGAGTTCATGTGCACATGAATACCTAATTCACACTCACTTTCATTAAGGAAGTGCAAGATATAGTGAGTTCTTACACCCGTTTTCATAAAGAATACATGCTACAAGAAGTGAACAGTGCTTCATTTATTATTGCATGTATGTATATGTGAAATCATAAGAATGAAAAAATTAAGGCCCCTAAATCAGAATAGTGTGAAATAAAATATAATAATAAATCAAATAAATTCATGTGATAAAGGTTTCACATGCCATCCAAAAATAATTACTTATATAAAGTGAACATGATCTAATCTAGTTGACAATTCAATAAGAAGTGATTTGATATAGTGTAAGTATTATTATAGTATAAAATAATATAGAATAATTTACGTTCATATTTATCACTCATAAAATGGAGGTTGGGTCTTGATCATAAGAATAAATAATTGTAGTCTAATAATTTATTACACTTAGGAAACTGATCATGTACCGGTGATAAGAATTATTTTATGAAGACCAAAATGATCATTTAGTGGATGTTTAAGAAAATTGAATAGTATATGAGAATTTTGTTTCATAGAAATCATAGAGGAGGATCAAATATAATATTTTATTAGATCAATACTTGAATTAGGGTGAACCATTCAGGTTGGTTCTGGGAGAATGTGATGTATTCTATTGGAGACAGGAGTAGAAGGAGTCTCTTGGTTGTAGTTGAAGTAAGAAGAATTTAAGTTAGAGTTGGAAGAAAAAAAGGAGTATGTTATTTGGATATGGAGTAGAATTATTTCTAAAAATGATAAATAAATATAAGTCTCTTATTTGGTCCTTTGATAATTGTAATCACTTTTTTGATAGTGAAGAATCTGTAATAAGGGGAAATAGATGGTTGAAGCGAGGAGTAGGATTTCTGAAAAACCTTATAAATCTAGTTTTCTACTCTCTCCATCATTATAACTGAACATGAGGTGATATTGAGAGATAATATTATATGGAATGAGAACATTAAAATTTTAGAGATGTTAAATTCTAAAGAAAATGAATTCATCAAAATTAAACAACTAATTCACCCCTCCCCTATCAGTGGTCAATCCGGTTTAGGGATGTTCAAAATCTACCTAGGGGAGGTGTTGCACCCAACCTCCTTAAAAATCCATCAAACATGATATTTGAATATATTATAAGATTATAATGGTCCTTTTATATTGAACATCAACTTTAGGATGCTAAATAGTATTGAATCTCAACTTTTTATCCAACCCATAATGAATACTTCTCTAGAACATCAAGTAAAAACTAATATTTTTATTAGATAAGATTGATAGTGGTACTCCATGTAGCTTTAAAAATTAATTTATGTATATACTGTAAATTTTATTGGGTGATAAACCATATAAAATATAAATGAATGGTTTTGACTGCATAGGGAGATAAACTACAACACAAATATAATTATGGCTTTAAGAAGTATTGGGAAGTCCTATGATGAAATCAATAGTGATGTTCTCCCATTTTTATATAAATATGGGTAATAGTTTAATCACCCCTTAGAATTATTTCATTATTCCTTAACTTTCTAGAATACCAATCATCAAGAAATATACTTTGAAATCTTCTTCATCACATTTTTCAACCATAAATTCTCATTGACATCTCTAAACATCATTGTGCTTCTAGGATGGATAGAGAATGATGAGTTGTGTGCAGAATCCAATAACTCCTTCTTCAATTTTGGTATGAAAGGAACACATATTCATTTCTAAAATCTCATAATTCTATATTTTTAATGTTAAAATCTAGGATATTCCTTACCTTATTCTAAAACTTCATATCCTCTTTCTATGCTTCTTTGGTCTTCACACGGATGAATGATTGAGTAGTCCATTGGGAAAGATATATTTATCCCCTTCCCTTATGAACCTCAAGTACATACTTCACAAATCTATGTGTATGGGTCACTTTAAATTATCATCATAGATAATGTATTATAATACTTCCTTTTCAGAGTATCAGACACATTATTTTCCAACCCAAGGTGGTAATTTATTTAGTATTTTGATGAACTCTAACATACATGCTATAAAAATTATTGTGATTTTTTTACTAATCGAAACACAGGGGCTAACCTAGGTTTCCTCCCTTGAGAATATTTTTCGATCACTCAATATACTAATAAAATTATTAGTTTTTATATTTTTTATATTTTTATATTTTTTTGAAAATAAGTAAAAATCTGTTTTAGTTGTGATGAAAAATGAATAAAAGGAAAGAAAATAAATTATTTCTTGACAAAATGAAGTGACCATCAAAAAATTTAATTAAAAAAAGAACAATATAACAAGAAGTTATCAATATAATTAACCCCTAATTATTCATTAATCATTATATATTATATTTAAATATATTTAATTATTATCCTTGAATAGTTTTAAAACCAGAACCCTATAGATTTCTATAGGATGAAATGAACCTAGGTTATCTTTTGGATAACCAATTGTGGAACCCTACTTTGATTGTGGCCCAAACCCAACTTATGGTTATTGAAAAGTTAGGGTATCATATATAACATGGAAAATGAGAATTATTTATGTTTAGGGATTATATATGAACCTAAAAAATATATCCCATGTTGATTTGATTTGGTGAATAGAGTTTTTTTCTCATGATTCACATAATCTTATCCTAGTAGTATATGTTCTTATCAATTGATTTTCTTAAAAAAAATAAATAATTTAATCATAATTTATGGATTATATTGTGTTACAATATTAAAAATAAATAATTTGATGGAGTGAGAATTAAATAAATTATGAATGATAATTACTCTTCCATGTGTAGAATTATCATCCTCGAGACAATTTAAATATGAATAGGTTTTAAAGGGTAAAAGTGAATATCATATCCACCTTTAGATTCTAGGAAAAATATTTATAAGAAAAATATGAAAAGGGAAGTGAAAATAATTTTTATTGATGAATAAAATAGTTCAAAATCACAAAACACAATTAATTATAAAAAAATAAATTGAATGCCCCTTGAAAGTAATCCTTGCGTGTAAGAATTCCTTCTAAAAATTGATTAGAAAAGTAGAATAAAAACAATATATTATGACAATAACTCTATAATCCACCAAAAAACCCTTAAAATGTGAATAAAATATAATTATAGGGAGGATGAGAAGCAATTACTATGAATGTTATGTAAAAGGATGATAAAAATCACATCAAATTGAAACCTAATTTTTGTGTTGTATATTTGACCATCACAAAGACTGAACTAGTGGTTGATCCATTTAAATTAAATATTAAATTTTTTCCTCCAACTCATGTAAAATTTTCAGATTAATCCATGAAATGATGAAAATTTAATGAGTGGATCATTGAATTGATGTCTAGTTTTTCGACTGCAGCCTAACATTATGTAACACCCTGAAATTCTAATGTAAGAACATTGTATTCGATAACATGTATGACATGCAACATGAAGAGTAGATGAGAATATAAAATCCAAAGAATTTATGATATATTTAATATTTAAACTAAATAAAATATATCATATAGATTTAAATTCATACAAAACTTATTTTAGATTGCATTACATGCAACATTGAGTTTATTTGAAATTTTTCATTACACACAAGACCAAGGTTTACCAAACAACAATATATTATTAATATTATCATTTAATATGATAGTCACTGCCTAGACATTGGAAAGTTGGGTATGAATAGGAATAAATAACATATGGAAATATATATTTTACACAATTTTATTAATTATATAATTATTATTAATAAAATAATAACCATTTTCAAGAAAAATAAATGTCGTTTGAAAAAATATATATTTCTAAAGGATGGTTTAATCGTTTTTGGTGAACATAATTTAAAATTAAAATTTACCACTTATAGAAACATTATTTGAAAAAATAAACTTAATTTTTGAAGTGGAAAAAAATAATTAGTTTATAGTAAATTTATGGTATTTTTATGATATGTTTCATTTTTTTATGAATTGTGAAAAATACCAAATTTTAATTGAGAACTATATTTTTATTTAAATAATTTATAGCGATAAAATATATTTTTAAATTGTATTAATGTAAAAATAATTAATGTATAAATATATTAATTCAATTTATATTATGTGAAAAATATTCATATTTATGTTTTATATAAAAACATTATAAATTTTGAACATTGTCTCATAAAAAACTCGTTTTCTATTCACATATGCGGGATTAATTTTAAATTAAATTCTTCCATTTATTTAACTTCAATTTGATAAAATTGATTCCATATTTTTATTAATCAAAATTAATAATTTCTAATGGGTCCAAATAAATCTTTGGATATAGTTATTAGTGAAAATTTTCAAAACTAATTACATCGATTGAGAAGAAACTAAGTTTATTTAAGGAGAAAATGAGTTTACTTAGTGGTTAAAATTATAATTTAAGGTGTAAAATCCCCTAAAAACTTGTCCAATACCATTTTTATGGAAGTATTTCAACCATTAACATCTTATTATATATTTTTATGAGTTAGTGGGATACTATTCCATGAATGTGATGTATATAATAATTTAAGTAACAAAAAAGAAAAAAACCTTCCTTGACTTTAATATTTATAAAGATTTGGGATAGAGAAAGAAAGAATATTTTAGGTTATAAATATTATTTTAAAAGTTAAATGAGTTTTTTTATAATAATAATTTATTTCAATTATTTTTTTGGTTAAATAATTACATTAAATTCTTCAGAAACGCCAACATAATAATTATTTAGTCAATAATTAACTAAAATAAATAGTACTCAACATTGTTAAAAGTGAAGTAAATTGAATGAATTATTGTCTTAAATAATTTTTTAGATGAATATATCATTTCACATAGGTGTGAAGTTAATAGATTCAAATTAAATTACTATCTTGATATTTTTAAATTTAAATTAAATAAATAATTTCAAAATTAACATTATTTTTATTCTACAATAAATGATATTAAATTAAATAATTTAAAATTACTAAAAATCCTATATTATTCCAAGATATTTTTAAATGTTAATAAATATAAAATATGAACCATTCATGGACTAATTTGACTTTAATAATGAACATATTTAACCCTAAATAGAAAAAACATTATTATCACAGGTAGGGTTAACGCAGTGCTTTTGCGCATTACTTGCGATTTTTTATAATTAATTTCTAACACACATATTTTTTTTTATTTTATAAATTATATATCATATTTATAATAAATGGGGTCTAAAATTACATATAATACTCAATTTAATTTATTCTTAAAGGAGAAATTACCAAGGTTAGAAAACTAGTTGCCGCGATAAAAATAAAAATAATTACATTTAGAAAACATAAAGGCTAAGGAAAAAATGAAAAAATGTGACCCCATAAACCATAAAATCCATTATTATTAAATTTTATCCCACACGAGGTAAGGGATTCCTCCCAATAGTGAATATTTTTGAGTATTTACAAGAATTCAACTCCTCTAATTCTATAAAATTGAACTCACTACCCTCACTTCTTATCACCTCTCAAGCCATTTGGATTGAAAAAGATCTAAAAAAATAAATTATAAAATTACCTCCCCACATATAATAATCATTAGTTTGGGTATAAAGTAATCCTTTGAAGTTTTTATTGGAATCCAAAGGAGGGTAACTGAAAGAGGCGATGCTCTTCTAGTTTTTCTAATTTCATTCTCCAACTCATTAAATTCATATTATTCCCTAATTATATCGTAAAAATAGACTCTTAAATAAACCAAGATGTTGTTATGTTTAGTTTACTACCTACAACATCACAAACTTCCATCAAATTGTTTATGAAATCTTCATTCATGTGTACGATAGACTACCTCCTCATGAATCGATGTCGTTCATTTTTCCATTACCAGCTCTCAAGAATGGGAATAATAACGGATTTATAGTTTAAATATGGTATTAATGATATTTAATATGTTATTATGATTCCATAATTATTCTATCACACATACCTTCATGATTTTTTGTTTTTGGGAATACGATAATGGTACTCATGTCTACGGAAAAATACCGCCTCACAAAACGATGGGATTCGTTCATGATTTACATGCAATGTATTAAGGATGTGTTATAAAAAAATATGTGATATGTGTATAAAATAAAAATGATACATAATATATATGTTATTTAATTTTTTTCTTTTAATGTTATAGGAAAATGGAACCAGTGTTCATGTATACACACAACCTACCATCTCCACGAATGATGTATTTCATTTCATATCACCAAATTTTATGGTTTAATATAAATACATATATAATGAATATATATAATATTTAAATCATGTTTTAAATTTTTGAGATAATGAAATCATGATGTAAGTAAGATGAACCAGAAAAAAAACCAAAACATTCTCGAAAAATAAAGCTGTTATTACCCAAAATGACGAAAATAATGAAAGATTATTAACGAACAAGATATAAGATGTTATAAAAGGATAATATATGTTATTATAAATGTTAATACAGTTATTTTATAGTTTAAAAACATTATTAAAACCATTATAAATAAGGTTAAATTGTGTTCAAACAAAAGGAAGGGTAGGGTAATGGATTTCGTCCCAATCTACATTCCATTGAGAGTTATTTGTTATTATGAAGCAATAAAATTTTATGTGGTGTATATAATTACCATTTGACATGTAATTTCATTAATAAGTAATTTTTCATGGTACATTAAGTATCAATTTGAATTATTTCATCAAATAGGATTTTATTTGAAAATTACCAAGTGATAAAAGTTATTTTGAAATATCACTTTCTTTTGTGACTGAAAAATTTCTCTTGAAACAATAACTTTATTGTAAAAAAATTTCATTGGAGATTAAATTTCTCTTATAAATATATATTCTCGTGTGATGGATATGATTTTTACATAAACCATATACCATTTTTACATATGGTGTTTAATTTTAAAGTTATTTGATAAATTGGGGAATATCGAAAAATATATATCCTTTACTTAATATGGATATTTGATGAAAAGGCATATAAATCAAGAATTAAATTGATTATTTGATATTTGAGTAATTATTTGGAATTTTATTGAATCATAGGGCCCATACTATATCTATCCCCTTGATCTATTGATAGGTCTCATGAGACAAATTAGTTGGACAAATTAAATAGGTTACTACCTGTGGTTTTAAACTTTCTGGAGGATATATCTTATTATTATAGTTTTTCATGTGTCTCAGACATTATGTATAATAATTGATAATTACATTAATTGAGAATTCATTCATTATTATCCATGATATTTTCAGTATGATATTATCTCTAGATGCATTTCATTTTTAGTTTATTGATTAAATGACATGTGATTTTTGTTATTTACCGTTCCATATTGATTTTTACATATCTAGTTATTTAAATGGAATGTTTGATCATTTATTTACCATGAAATATTTATTATTCTAATTTAATCATTCTAACATTAATTGTACTTAAACATTACTAATCAATTTAACTCACCCATATTTTATTTCATTTCACTAAGATTCCATGAGGATTACTATGAATTATACGCATGGATATTCTAGATGGAATAAATTTATTTTATTAAAAATTATGTTGTAAATTTTGAATTTAAATGTATTATGTAAATCATTTATATATCTAATTTACTAGGACTAATAAACTGATCAACCCTTTGGAATTTGATTCCTTGTATCTTCTTCCAATGTAATGGTAGTAGGTACCAGGTTTAGGATGCTAGGGTTGGGGTTGCTATAGATTAACATATGGGCCCATGTTCTCCATAAAAAAATTATATTTAGATATATATCTTTATATAAAATAAGTATCCCAAGATGTCTAAAATTATTTGAAAAATTTTAAAATTTAAAATTAGGAACACATAAAATTTTATAATAAAAATTCTAAAGTGAAATTGAAAGAGAAACAATGGAATTTCCATGAAGATTCCAAATAGATGCTCCAATTACAAATTATAATTAAATAATCACTTAATATTCAACATAGTAGAATTAAATAATTTTTTATAAAGATAATAATAAATAAAATTATGGTTTATTAAATACACCATTTGGAATATTTCACTATTGGGAAATCATCACGTGTCCATGACAAAGTCCATAATAAAATCAATAATGATAAAATTCTCAATATTTTTTCTAAAATTGAATTTATGATGTCTCATTCATGATAAATAATTTCATTTAGTTTTCTTATCTAACATTAAATTTTTCTTCAACCTCAAAAATTTGTCCATGACCTAATCAAAACCCACCTAACTTGGAAATTCATATCATTCTTCACTCAAGAGAAATTTAATATTAGGTTATGATCATACTCAAGTACATGATAATAACCATTTTCTTACAATGAATCTCTAATATCCACCCCATAAAGACAAAAATCAATATCAATCATGAGGTATTTAAAATTAAGACCAAATGACTTTGCAGATAAGGCTAGGTAAATAATTATATATAACAAAATAAATATCATAAACAAGGTTAACAATTAATCACATTTAATGATAATAAAAAACTCAAGGTGAACTAATATTAAAAATGGTGAATCTCAATCTTTCCACTACTCAAAGAAAAGGATAAAAAATATATAAATAAGTATAATGAAAGGTACACCTTTTTTATTCTCCTTTTTTAATTTTTTTAAAGTTTTACTTTGAATAAATCTCACACTCATCTCCTAACCCATTTTTGATCTCCTAACAAAAATAATTTTAATAATTATAACAATATCAAAATTTGATGAAGAGTGGTTATTGACCTTCCCAAGACACAACAACTTTTTCTATTAATTTTTTTATTTCTTTCATTTTTCTATTTATTTTTTTTATTTTTTCTTTGAAATGAATCAATGTAATAAATTATTAAATAAATTATGGTCTTATCCCAAATACACAATAAAAAACCCCAAACTTATTACTCAATTTTAGTCATCCCCTACAACCATAAAAAAAATCTCCCAAACACTTAATATATTGAATATCATAAAAAACACAAAAAGTAAGGTAGGAAGGATAAAATAAAATAATAATATGGCTTTCCCTATCATGACCATTAATGGATTATATAGGCTTAAATAAAGATAAAAATGTAAAGGTAAGTCTCATGGATAACGGAATTAGAACAAATTACTCAAAAATATTAATTCAACTTTGTTCAATCATAAATTTTACAAGATGCAATGTAAGTTCTGGTAAGAAAACAGGATAATGTAACTTTAATGAAATGGGATTTATAATCAATAAGAAAATATTTTTTTAATATATATTATTGTATAGAAAAATAATATGGTTTAGTGATTCATGAAAACCAATTTAAAACATTAGTAAAAATCATAAAAAATTTTGAAAATTAAATTCTAAGAATAGGGTTTCATTACCAATAATCACTTAAAAAAAATTTCCCTCAAAAAATCGAGTCAAATATATCAAAATCAACTTGAGTTGGAATAATGATAATGAATTTACATTGAATCTATAATTTATTAAAAAAATTAATTTTTTTTAAAAGATGAAATCCTAAAGTGATTAAGACCAATATCACACACTTAGATGAAACCAACCAATTGAATTAAAACACAAGAAGTAAGTTTAGGTAAGAAATCAAATAAGAAGGAGAAATACAACATGGTTTTTTATATATGACGGATATGATTTAATCTTCTATTTTCTACCTCCTAAAATATAAAAAACGGAAAAAAAGAATAATTTGTTAAAATAAGAGTAAAATGATAATAATAATATGGGATTGAAAATATTCTTGGATCATCCCCCTTTTAGTTATATTTGTATGCTGCTTATTGCCTAGTTATACTAGTGTGTTAACCCTAATTTGAAGTTAGATGAATTTTATATGATACAAAATACCAAATGTGAATTTTTATAGTGTCTATGTGTAGAAACTGATAATGGATTCCCCGATGTAATTTCATAGCTAGGATCAAGTATCACTAAGAAGGGGAGGGGTGAATTAGTGATATATTTTTCTTTTAAGTTTTCTTTTTTTTTCTGAAACAAATTTCACATCTTGTTAAAGAGTTACCACTTTCACTGAAAATAAAACAATCACACATCCACAAGAACATAATAATTTACTTTCTTAACTACTCAAAGAGAGTAGCTATGTCATTGTTATAGTTTGGAAACAATCCAATATGAAACAATCCACTATAAAAAAAATCCTTTTGTGTGGATAAAATGAGTAGGATATGCCCTTACACTTGGGTATCACTATTTCCAATACAAAATTTCATTTTATACATGTAGCACAAAATGATGTAATATAATTTTTATAAAATGTTAATAAATTTTCACCAGATTATTCAAAAGATGTTACTATTCTAACTTTTCAACTTCCAAAAATATGATCTTCAAATAAATTATTCACTTTCCTACCCAGCAGTAGGTAAGAAGATTCTTGGACTTTATAATGAAACTCAGTCAGATTTCCCTGTCTGATCTGCCCAGTATTATTTCGATAATAATACTTTGTCAGAAACCACTGAAACAAATATTAACTAATTCTAACTCAGTTAGGAAATCCGAGTCTAATTTTTAGGTTAAATCTAGAAACTCTAATTATGATCTTCTCTATTCTCATTTTTTCTTCTCTTTAGAAAAATTCCTTATGAATGATCAATCTAGAAACTTATTCTCTCTAAAAACATTCAATTATGTAACATCCTGAACCCAAATTTCATTCAACAGTGCCCCAATCCTAATTGTCCACATGGCCTCAAGCGCATCTCCCTGAACGCTAGAGGCTGCTGACTAGAAGCTGGGGACTAGGGTATGTCTATAAGGGTAATATCCCCTTTTACTATAGTGTAACACAAAAAAATAAAAATAATATTCATTAATGGAATAATATATAACAACCAGCCAAAAAATACCCAACACGAATAGATAATATTGCCAAAAGGTACCTCATATACAAAATATGGTGATTTTGGTCATGTTCTATAAGGCTTACAAAATAGGTACATAGTAGATCAATATAATACATGTTTCAAAATACCAAAAAGACAAAAAATTTATATCCCAAAATAGAATCATGAGCCTCACCTTGGTCCTGTTCTCCCTTTCTCATAAGCATGGAACAAAATCATTCATTGAACTACAAGCGCTTACCCCTATCCCTACCTGTATGCATAAAGTCTATTCGTGCACCAAATGGTGGCTCAAACATTTTATGCAAAATAATATCAATAGTTAATCATTAAAATATCTATACAATCTCGGAAGTGAAACATAAGCTATTAAATTGTGGAAGTAAATCAAGTATACAGTAAGAAGGAAAAGTGACCATAGAATATGTATTACAATAAAGTGATACTATGTGGCCATTAAAGGCTCCCTACAAAATATGGGTTAGCTTCTATTAAAATTTATATACTAATAAAGAATAAATAACCAACATTACCTCACCATACATCTGTATATAACAAGTCAAGAATGACATTTTTGTAAAACATATATAGTCAGAATACTCACGACCGATCCATATAGCCGATCAAAACACAAAAACCATAGCCATTCCATATAATCCATAGTTTTAGACCATGATGGGCAGGATACAAGGTGTAATCAACCTAGGCATCCCTATTGCGTCCCATGAGCATCTCAATGGAAACTCAGAAATGAATTTGGTAGAGTCCAAGGATCATCTCAATAGAGTATGTATAAATGCGAGTCTAGTAATATAGATCCAAGGGGGTTGAAATTTCCTTGGCATCATAAAAAATCTAGATCCAAGGGGCATACAGGCCCAAGGTAGTTTCTACCATAACAAAAGAGTTATGGGTGAACCATGGAATCTCAATGGAATAAAGACCCTTGGTATACCAACCATGTCATCCATTACCATTTAATTCCATATATCATTCCATCCAAAAATTTAAATTGAAATCAAACAATGAGTATACCCACTCATTCAACCATTTACATTAAAAAAAACCAATGAGTATAACCTATCATTTAAAAAATTATATAAAATCTATTTGATCAATTCAATAAATCATAATATGAAAAACCATGGAAAGGGTGGAAATACATCTCCTAAAAAATAATTTTCATTTAATTATTAATGGGACCCCTCTAACTAGGTATGATCTAAAACACACCCCTTGGGTGGATTAACATTTGGAAAAGGCACAGGGAACACCCCATGGGTGTCCTTGGTTGGGGAAAGATCCTCTAACTTGGCTCAAAGGAATCCAAGGGAATCCCTAATAGATCTTATATCATTTAATTTAATTAATTAAAATATTTTTAAGGCCGAACTGTAAATTATATTGGGCAGAATAATAATAACTATCTTAAAAAAGAACCAAAACTCAAGGGAAATGTATAGACCACCGACTATAGCTCGGTAGTAGAGTGCTTAAGTAGTGTCTGGTTTTGATTTGACTCAAATTAGAGGAAAAATAAAATACATATGAAGAACCATAAAATAGAGAAAAAGTGATTGAACCTAAATAAATTCATCTATATAAAGTTAAAAAATTAAAGGAACAAAATGAATTAAGATCTTATTGATGCAGATCCAATGAGAACAATTGTTCTTGAATCAGAGATCAGATTGAGGATATGGATTAAATCTTATTTGATTTATCAAAGGAAATCCCAAATGAAGGTGATATAAAATGAAGGAGGACATGATAAAATAATTTTAGGTTTAAAGAAATTTTATGGGAAAATTCTAATTTCACCAAAATTCCGAGGTTACACATTTCTTTCTGAACACTACCATGATTCCATAAGACTCAATCCAAGGGCACGATTTTTCCTTGAATTACTTTTTTCACTACAATCCATTATAAAAATTGGATGCCCCTAAAATGAAGGATCAGCTCCAGGATCAACATTATTAAGATGAATCTCATAAGGAAGATAAGGCTACACTACTAACTCACAATATAAGTAAAATTCATTCATATCATCATACCATCATAGAAGATCCAATCAATACTTTATCGGCCTACTCCTCTCCACTTCTCATGGCCCAAATCACTTGGTGCCACCTTAACCCCTTTTAAAATTACAATGTGATACAAAATCATCATCACCCAATGGTGATATGATATTATGACCAGATTACCTGACATAACTAGATCTATAATCTGAGGCCAGATGATCCCATTCCATAACCAAACATCCAAAACAAAACCAAAACACCTAGGGAACTCACTCGATCATGATCCGAGCCAACACTCATCATCAAGGCCAAAACACTAGAATGGTACTCAATCAATCCTATCCAACCTGAAACACTGGTCACATCGTCAACCAACCCCTTTCCCTCTATGGTGATCCTCACCATGCACTTTAGTTCTCCACCACCAACTTCTGGTGGTTGTCACCCCCACTATAGAAAAAGGCCACCAGAACCTCAACTCTGATTTCATGACATACTCGATGCATTTCCCCACTCATGGTGCTCAACATCCATAAGAACAACATATTACATGGTCATCTACCATTTCCGTCGAAACCAATCATGTTATACATGCACCCACCCCCATTTTCCAACTAAGAACAACTAGACTGCCTAAAATTTTACCTTCATCTTTAAAACGTGCTTTCTACTTAGAATGTAAAATAAGAGGTGGGTCCTAACTTATAAAGTTTTTCCCCTTTACAAAAAACATGTAGGACTACCCCGATCATCTTTTCCCAAAGAACCCATCTTCATCTATTAACACAGTACCCCTTAACCATTCCCTGGAGCCTTCCAACTTAAGTCCTATCACTACCATCTGATGCACCTACTGGGGTCATTTTCCTGACATTTAGTAAATTATAAAATCAAAGAATCCAATACCTTCCAAAACATAATTGTTATTTACTGCACCCATCAACATTCCTAACACAAGCACTCCCACCATCCACATATTGACTAATTTTACTAGGTTCTTAATCAAAACCCACTTTAAATCTTCAAAACGTACTCTTTAACTCTCCAACCATTCACCAAAGGCAGTTTTCAAATCACCACTTTTGTACCTTGTTCCAAGAAGATTCAGGATATGCCCCATCTGGATCATCTTGGAAACAATCAACTTTACTATTGAAATGGTACTACATTAATTGACCAAGATGCCTTCACACCCAAGGAAACTCCTTTTTTCACCCAATCACACCTACCAGAGTCCATTCCTGACCCCTGATGAGGTTCTAGAACCCAACCTATCTTTCCAAAAATCATTTTCATGTCTTACCATACCCTTTAATGACTTTAATAAATTTATATCCTATTTAACTTGGATGAAATATAACCTTAATACAACTCTTGGATTATTCAACGAACACATCCAAGTACCACCTATCATTTTCTAAGGAACTCAACATGCACCTCACATGTTTCCCCTTGGTATCCTAATTCCACTACATCAATTACACACTCTTATCCATACATCTAGGACTTGATCATCACTACTTACCTTAGTACTTTCCTTATCTATGCTTTCTATAAGTAATTATAACCACTAAGGATCATGATTCGATCATAAACCAAACCCCAAAACTTGAAATTTTCAAACCAGCTTTTCCCAAAACAAAAAACCTCACCCACCACCTGTTCTTAGATTTTGAGAAAAACACCTATGGATTTTTTCAACACCTATTCCATACCAAGGACCTCACCCATAATTGGTAGATGGTGTACATCCTACCATCGATATCCATATACACTGCTTCATGATAATAACCTCCAAGATATCCCACATGCAACCAAAACACAATTAAGTCACCAGGAATAAATCCAATGATTTCTCAGTGTACTCAGGATGAGGTTAAGATGTTGGGAATGATCAAATATAGCTAGAAGTACACTAATAATTTGTCAATGAACACCACCACAAATTATCCATCATAAAATGCCACATTCCATTATGGGGACACATTCACCTGTTGAAAGTCACTGGTTTCCCTATCCGTAACGTCTCATAAAAACATAGCTACCCCAACTCACCACCACTTATAAACTCTCTAACAATAAGTCATGATAAAAAAATTTCATTGGATCTAGCACCACCATTACACTTGGTTTATTTTAGAAAAACTATGGAGATCCACTACAGAAACACAAAGAACCATCACACCAATCCAGAACCAAATAGTCTGTCACATAACCAGTGCCTTCCACTAGTTTCATGAAAAATGACAGGTGCTTGCTTTTGATCCACCTGTTTATGTATCCCAAGTGGCATTATTGCATCCTAGAATGTGACCATATCTATACATACTTATATCCTTTAGGGTATTTCACTTTCATTTTACCACACACTAAAACTGACATCAGATCACATAAGAAAAGCATCATAAGAGACCGACACAAATGCCTAATAAATCACCTGACCCTACCTACTGATTCATTAAACCCATTGTCCTCATGGA
Source organism: Viscum album (assembly GCA_963277665.1). Classification (NCBI taxonomy): domain Eukaryota; kingdom Viridiplantae; phylum Streptophyta; class Magnoliopsida; order Santalales; family Viscaceae; genus Viscum; species Viscum album. The sequence continues at coordinate 390,550,023 of OY728167.1, read as the reverse complement.
ATTCTCAACATATCAACCAAAAAACCTAACCATTCATACAAAAAGTCCCCTCCACGGTACCATACATACCACAGGTTCCACCTTCAAAACAAAAGTATCCATCCACACTTCAGTCATCCTTGTCTTGTCCACCCATTATCAACATTGAGACTCCCATTAATCATCATAAAAATAGACGAGTCAGACACCCAAAGATCCAGCACTTCCTAACCAACCTTATAACCTCTATCAGCACTCAGGTCCCTCCCAAAGAATGAAAACAAGGCATAACCATGCACTTTTACCAAAAACATGATGACATTAACCATGAATAAATTCCACCTTTGAAGAAACCACTCATGATTCACATCCCAAGACACCAAAAAAAATGGGCCAACCTCTCTTGATGCTACCCTAAATTTCCTTAAAAGTACCAATGCGTAACCACAACTTGCGTCACATCACCAAAACCATTAACCTTCCCACTTAGCTCCCTTAAGCCAAACCCATAGTAGAAAACACTCTCTATGTTCATCTTCCAAAGTTGAAAGAATCCACCTGTGCGATACACACCCAAAAGAACTAGAAACCTTTTCTAACTTATCTCATAGGTTACATCAAAGGTTTAATTATACCAACTCCCTAAATTGCAGTAACAAAAAGAAAAATCCATTAGCCCTCTCTCTAATCTATACATATCAAGCTACAAAAAAATAACTGCCAATGGAATAAATATTACCCCCATTCCAATACACACGGCGCCTAGTGCACTGAGAAACCATTTACTCTATGTTCTATAAATAAGACACTCATACACATAAATCACAACGACAATCTAAACACCCTCTTTGAGGTCCAAAACACAACTCGCAAGGTACCCGTTTACAAAGGATAAAAACCCCTAATTCTATCCATAAGTTCCCACATACACCCTACACGATCACAAACCATAAGGGTTTTTACACTCGCTGTTGGACTCACCAGTTTTGATAATCCCAAATCATGTTTCATTTATATAGAGCATATTTTTCTTTTTATAAGATAATATTTTATGTGAAAAATATTTTTATATCGTAGTAACAACTATGTACTTTTAATCTCACTCCTCTATTGTTTACGCTCACAGTGAAAAATTTCTCTAAGTAAAAAGGTCACCGATGCAAAGGTCACCATTTCAAAGGTCACCGATGAAAATGTCACCGATGAAAAGGTCACCGATGCAAAGGTCACCATTGCAAAGGTCACCGATCCAAAGGTCACCGATGAAAAGGTCACTGATGAAAAGGTCACCAATGAAAATGTCACTAATACAAAGGTCACTGAGGAAAAGGTCACTGATGCAAGGCTACCATTGAAGGTTACTGTTGAGAGATACTATTGTAGTTTACCGATGGAAGGTCACTGATGAAGGTTGCCGGTGTGCACCTACTGTTGAAGCTTAGAAATGTGAAGGATACCATTACTAGTCCACTGATGCTTACTCTTCCATACATTTTCAAATTCTTAATATTATTCTAATGGTCATATTTGATAAAATAAATGATTCTGACATTAATTAATGTTGATTGTATACTTTCCAGGAGACCATATCTAGGGACAGGTTGAGGTACGAGAAATACCGCATGTGATCTAAGGATCTTACATGCTAGATCAAATAAGAACCATCCAACACTTACATTGTAAACCCACAAGAATCATTAAGATAATTTGGGACAAACTCATTTCTCCCTTCTATGCCTCATCAACCTGCGATCAACACTAGAGGAATAACTCTTGAGCTTAGAACCTGGAGTTGCGGTACTCTTCTTTGGATAGAACTTTCAGAGAGAGACTCAAGCATCAAATTCTTCAGTCCAAGGAGTCAAGAGATGAAATGAAAACACATAGATCTTTATAAACTCAAGATTTTAACCTTAGATCTATTGTGTTCATTTATTTTATATTTCTGAGAAGTGTGTGTGTTTGTCTTCTACACACACTGTCTCTTGTGCTTGAACTGGAGGACACTAAATATCCTCACATCAAACTTCACTTACATCTTGTTTCCCATGAATAAATGTGGAAGAGACCACGTGTGGTCTGTACTGTTTGTTTTTCCCATGAAGAACTATGGATGAGGGTGTGAGCCCTAGACAGTTTGTGAAAATTGTTGTAAATCCCGATACAGGTTGTGTATCAAGTTTATTGTTAATATAAACTGCTTGGTGGCAGGTGATCACCGAGTGGAGAGGATTAAGTCTCGACTTGAGATTAAAACTCTTTTTTTACTTCACTGTGTACTATATTTTGTTATACTCAATTTTATCTATTTTCCGCTACTTATAATTGCTAAAATATAAAACTGTTTTGCATTCACATTGATAGTTAGTTTTGGTTAGTGTGTGTATATGTTTAATTTAGTAAACTTGTTTCAAAATTTAAATAAGTGGTTTACATAAATTCAATTGAGGACTAGTCACCCTTTAAAAAACCTATTGACCAACTATAAATTTACATCTCTACTGCCTTAATTAAATGGGTTGTTTCAAAATGGGGGGATATTTATAATAAAGTTTTTAATAGAAATTTTAAGTAGGAACTCAATTCACCCCTTCTTGATATTCCACTCCGACCAATATTTGGTATCAAAGGATTTAAATTTTTGTTGTTACTCTCTAAACTATTTTGAAAGTGGTCAAATAATTTAACTGTGATTTTAGTTGTATCTTAAAGATCTTATAATTTCTGTCATATCTAAATTTTCAGTTCTTTAAAATTATAATTAACTATGGATAACAGATTTGAGGGTGCTGCTACTAAAATGCCACCTTTATTTAATGGTAATAACTATGCTCAATGGAAATTAAAAATGAAAATGTACCTAGAGAGCATGGGACCTGAAATCTGGGACACAATTGGAGAACAACATTTATTGCCTGCTACTGCTAGGGACACATGGTCTCAGTTGACTAAAGCTACATATAAAAATAATTGTAAAGAAATGAATGCACTATACTATTCTCTAGGTGATGAAGAATTAAAAATAATATCTTCTTGTATAACTACATATGAAATTTGGGATACTTTGGTTGTTTCTCATGAGGGAACAAACAATGTTAAAGAAGTGATATTAAATACCTATACTATTAACCTTGATAATTTTAAAAGGAATCTTGATGAGATTATATCTAAAATGTATCTCAGGTTCAATGAAATAGTGAATAGCATGAGTCTGCTTGGAAAACCAATGGACAACAAGGATCAGATTATGAGATTGCTTCTATGCCTACCTGACAGATGGAGAGGAACTTCTGTTTCTGTATGAGAATCTTGTGACATAGGCAAGCTACCAGTGAAGGAAATAATTGGTAAGCTTATGATTTAAGAAGAAGAGCATAAGGTAAATCCAGAAGCATATGTAGAACCAAGAAATAAATCTGTAGCATTCAAGACTGCTACCTCAAAGAGCAAAGATAAGAAAAAGTTCAAGCTTCTGTAGATACTTCTACCATTGAAGATTCAGAATTTGACAGTGATTATTAGATGGATCATCTTTCTAGGAGATTCAAGAGGTTCTACCGCAAGAAAAGTTCTTTAGAAAGTCAAACAATAAGGGAAGGTATGATAATAAAGGACAGTGTAAAAAGGACAAAAATGGAATGATAACAAAAATGAAATAGTCTTTTATGAGTGTAAATGAAAAGTTCATGTAAAGGTCGATTTCTCCAATATTAAATTTAATAAGAAATATGAAGACAAGGGAAAATAATATAAAAAGGAATTGAAAGCTACCTGGAGTGCCTTAGAAGATTTATCAAGTGGATCCGAAACTTTTGATAGTGACAAGAAAAACATGAAAACCTATGTTTCATGGAATAAACATCCGAGGTAACACCCAATTCCTCTATACCTAATGATTATTATTATGGGAATGAAAGTGAATCAAACAGTGATGAAAATATGACTAAGGATGAACTATTTGAATACTGTGGAATGCTTGAGGACACCTTTAATGAACTCAAGGATAAATATAAACTTTTGAAATTACAAAATGCTTTAAATTCTAATGTTAAGTTAGATCTTGATATTGAGAAAGAAAAATGTTCTCATCTATTAAAAGAAAATTCTTAACTTAAATTATCAAATGAGAAATTAAAAAGGGATTTGGAAAATTTTACTACTGGTAGAGTTACCCTGACTAAGTTGGTAGGAAAAAAATTGCTCCAAAATATGCAACTGATATAGGATATCAACCAGGATAGAGAAGGATTGTCAAAAATAAATTTGTTCCAAGATCTGGATAGTCCAATGCTAGTTCAAGTTCTGCACCATATTTTGAAAAAAAATCTCTAAAGGACCAAACAAAGTGTTTATGTCTCAAAAAAATATCTGTTAATTATAGAAAATCTATGAGAAAAGTATGGGTTCCCAAATATTTAATTTCTAACCTCTATTGACCCAAGAAAATCTGGGTACCAAAGTTACCCTACACTTAATCTATTTTGCAGGAAAATTGTCTGAAGAGATCTTGTAAGACTCTATGGTACTTGGACAATGGATGTTCAAGAAACATGATAGGATATCATTCATACTTCAAGAGCCTAATTAAAGTTAATGGTGTACATGTCACATTCAATAATAATTCTAAAGGGAAGATCATCGACTTAGGCCAAATTGGTAACCCTAATACTATATTAATTTCAAAATTAATTTTTGTTGATGGGTTAAAATATAATTTACTAAGTATCTATGACTTGTGTGATGATGGATTCAATGTAAAATTTTAAAATCATTCTTACAATGTTATTAATTCTAAAAATGATTTAATATTTACTGCTCTTAGAATTGAGAATGTATATGCTATTGATTTAGATTCTTTAGCTAACAAAAATGGTTGTTGTTTAATTGTGTTTCATAAGGAATCCTGGTTGTGGCATAGAAGATTAGGACACTGCAATGTGCACTCAGTTAGGAAAATTACTAGGAAAGGTTTAGTTAGAGACTTACCTAAATTGGAATTCCCTCTTAACAAAGTGTGTAATCCTTGTCAAAAGAGAAAACACCACAAAGTTTCTTTCAAACCAATGAAAGATGTTTATTCTTCTCAACTACTTGAGTTGGTTCACATGGATTTGTTTGGACCATCTAGAGTTTCATGTTTAAATGGGAAGCACAATGTTTATGTTCTTGTGGATTATTTTTCAAGATATACCTAGGTATACATTATAGCTTACAAAAGTGAAGTGTGTTCTCACTTAATTAAATATTCCAAGTCTATAGAAAATATTAGGGGACTTAAAATTAAGACCTTGAGAAGTAATCATGGGTGTGAGTTTGAAAATCAGGACTTTGAATCTTTTTGCTCAAAAAATGGCCATACTCACAGTTTTTATGCTCCTAAAACACCTCAACAAAATGGATTTATATAAAGAAGAAACAAGACACTTCAAGAGATTTCCCGAACTATGCTTAATGAGTATAATCTACCTATCTATTTTTGGGATGAATCTGTTAACACAACTTGTTACATTATCAATAGAGTCTTGATTAGACCCATTCTTAAGAAGGAACCTTATGATATTTGGAATAATAGTAAGCCTAAGGTTAATTACTTTAGAGTTTTTGGTTTCAAAGTCTTTATCCATAACACTAAGAACAATCTTGAAAAGTTTTCTTCCAAAAGTGATGAAGGAATTTTCCTAGGTTACTCAATCTATAGTAAAGATTATATAGTATTCAATAAGAGAACCAAATGTGTGGAAGAATCATTTCATATAAAATTTTATGAGAATGATCCACATGAACCTAAAATCTTTGTTGAACATCATGAAGAAGATATGTCAATTCTGGACCTTAATGATAAAGACAGTGAACCTTTAGTGAAAATAACCAGTTTTGTAAATTTTCCAGAATCTATACATGGTGAAGATGAACCTGTAGATAATCATGAGGATTCTAGTTCAACTCTTTCTAGAGGTATTAGAACTCTGAAGAATCATCCTTTAGACATTGTAGTACGTGATCTAAATAGAGAAACATAGACTATAGCTTCTATGAGAAACTAGGTTGAACATCAAGCCTTTCTTTCATTGCTTGAACCTAAAAATATCAATGATGCAATCAATGATGAATTCTGGGTGATAGATATGTAAGAAGAATTAAATCAGTTTGAAAGAAAAAAAAGTTTGGGAATTATTAGAAATACACAATTCCACTTTGACCATAGGCCCTAAATGAGTGTTTAGAAACAAAGTTTATGAATCTAGAAATATAGTTAGAAACAAGGCTAGACTAGTTGCACAAGGATATAATCAAGAATAAGGAATAGACTATGAGGAAACCTTTTCACCTGTAGCTAGACTAGAATCCATTAGGATACTACTTGCCTATGCAACTCATCTGAATTTCAAAAAAATTCAAATGAATGTCAAAAGTGAATTTTTAAATGGGTACATAGTTGAGGATGTATTTGTTTAGAAACCCCCTAGTTTTACAAATCCCCATTTTTTAAATCAGGTTTTTAAAATTTTTAAAGATTTATATGGTCTGAAACAAGCTCCAAGAGCTTGGTATGACATACTTAGTTCTTTGATTATTTCTAAAGGTTTTACTAAAAGAATATAGGATCCTACTCTTTTTATTAAAATGATTTCCAAAGTTGTTTTAATAGTGAAAATTTATGTAGATGAAATTATTTTTGGATCATCTAAAAATTCTTTATGTACTGATTTTTCAACAATGGTGCAAGATGAATTTGAAATGAGTTTAATGGGGGAACTTAAATTTTTTCTTGGATTTCAATTTTTTCAAAATAAAAATGATATTTTTTTTAAATCATAGTAAATATACTAAGGATATTTTGAAACATTTCGGTTTGGACTGAAATAAAGGTAGTGATACACCCATGAGTACCACCTGCAAGTTGGATGCTGATGAAACTGGTAAGCAAGTGGATCAAACCAAATACAGAGGTATGATTGGGAGTCTGCTCTATCTCACTGCTAGCAGACCTGATATTATGTTCAGTGTATGAATGTGTGCTCATTTTCAATCAAATACCAAAGAATATCATTTAACTACTGTTAAAAGAATTTTCAAATATCTCAATTATACTCCAAACATAGGACTATTTTATCCAAGAGGACAATCATTGGATTTAATAAGTTATTCGGATGCTGATTTTTTTGGTTGAAAGTTAGATAGAAAGGTCACCTTTGGAACATGTCACATTTTAGGCAAGTCACTAGTATCATGGTGTAGTAAGAAACAGAATTCTGTTGCATTATCTACTACCAAGGCTGAATATATAGCTGCTGGTAGTTGTTGTGCTCAAATTCTGTGGATAAAACACACTTTACTGGACTATGGATATCAATTCAAACATGTCTCTATAAAGTGTGATAATACAAGTGCTATTAACATCTCTAAAAATTTATTATCTCATTCTAGGACAAAGCACATTGATGTGAGACATCACTTCTAGAGAAATCATTATCAAAGAGGTGATATCACTCTTGAATTCATTGGTACTGAACACCAATTGGCTGATATATTCAAAAAGAATTTGAATTATGAGAGGTTAAATTACATCAAACATGAGTGAGGTATGATAAACTGTTAAGGTTTAAAGACCTCACTGTTAGGACCTCACTGATAGACCTCACTGTTTAGACCTCACCGATAGACCTCACCATTAGGACCTCACCGATAGACCTCACCATTAGGATTTCACTGATAGACCTCATCATTAGGGACCTCACCGATAGTCTATATTTTCAGGACTTAGTGTTTCCTCTACCAGAATCTGAAACGCTTTCTTCATTACTTATTTCTTTTATCTGATTTGTTTTTTGATCCCTAAGTGATTCAATTAGAGTAAAGACCACATTTCAATCCACCTCAAACTCTATTCCGAATTTCTCTCTCCCTAACCTCATAACCGTACCCTCTTCAAAAACCCTCTAACTGCTCTAGATCACATGTCAAGAGTGAAGAGACCGATGGTTAGTGATGAAGGGGATGCACAAAATCCAAAGAGACCTCAAGCTAAGTCGAGTAGTGGATGCCAGGTAGTGGAAAAGATGATCAACCCTCATCTGTCGAAGAGTGAAACCATGGTTGAAAAATAGCTCAGTTCTGAATGGTTTCAAACACGTAGATATTTAGTGCTGGAGGCACTTGAAGCTCAAGGCTGGGTCGAGTGTTTTGTAAAAAACAATGGACCCTATTACCCGAAGTTATTAAATGAATTTTATGAGTTTTTGAAACTAGAATAGACTGAGGATGAGAACATAATGTTTTCAAGGGTGAATGGAATAAGTATAAGTTTTTACTATGTTGAATAGGTTGAGTGTCTGAGAGTACATCATGAAGGGATTTATGATTACTACTCAAAAGTGGTGCCTCCCACTACTGAGTTCTTCTATTATAAAAAAGCATTAGCCGAACTGACAAGGAGTGGGATCCCCAGGAAAGTCATTTCTACTGATATGGAAGGAGAATACAAGATGATATTTTAATTTTTCTATCATTTCTTGAGTACCAGGAGAGGGGACTTTGCTACTTTGAAAATTCAGGATGTTTTTCTCTTATATTTGTTGAAGCATGGACAAAAGATGAATCTGTGTAGGCTGCTGATGATCCAATTAGAAGATATGAAAAAGCCCAGTTCCAAATCCAATTCCTTATTTTATGCTAGATTGATATCCTTTATGTTGAAGGTGAAAGTATTTTCTAGAGATAAGGAGGAAAAAATTGTAGTAAGGGACAATTTTTTCATTACAAAGGTAATTTTCAAGTTGAGGATGATAAATTGAAACCCTTGGAAAAGAAGATGTCTGCATGATAAGGATAAGATTTATGAGGAATTAAATCCTATAACCCATCCTACTAGGATTAAGGATAAGAGAGACCCTAGTCTAAAGGCTGGTGAAGTAGAGCCTGCTTATTCAGTTGAAGAAGATGAGGTTGATGATGTGCCAACAAGAGAGGATTCTCCTATAGATGACATGAGTGATCCTGACCTTCCCTCAAATCCTTGTGATCATACTGTATCCTTTGGTGATCCTAGCCCACCAAATATATTTCCTAGAAGGTAGACAATACTAAGGGATAGTGATGATTAAGAGACTAGTGAAGAAGAAGGGGCATAAAATTTCTTAAGAGACATTCGAGGGACCTCAGATGAGGATGAGGACACTGAATCTAGTCATGCTGACTTTGAGACTGCTGCTGATGAGAGTGAAGAAGAAAGTCTAAGTCTCAGTCCCTTGATAGGGCATATAAAAATGGTTGAAAGTATAGATGAAGAGGTTTCTTATTTAGTTGAAATTGGAATTGTTTTGGAAGTTGTTGAAGATTCTGTAGAGGAAGTGGAAGTGGACCTTCCTGTTGATGAAGTTGATAAAGGAGGTTTGGTAGAGATGGATGTAGCTGATCAGGAGAATTCTCCAAGTGAGGGGGAGAAACCTGCTGCTACAGGCTCAATTGTTGTTTCTCATCGGATAGAATATTGGTTAGTAGACCCTGTTTTTGTGTTGTTGGGTTTAGATTATGGAGATTATAATGATGACCAATCTATCATAAATCCTCCAATTCCTACTATTTCAAAAACTACTGTTGTGAAGCCAGTAGTAGTTCTACCTCGAGACTATGTGAAGAAAGAAGATTTTGAATCAATAAAATCAGATCTGAGGAGCCACATTGATGAGAGATTGGTTGGTTTAGAGAGGGTTATGACTCACAAATCAAGAAGCTGTCACATCTACAATTGAAAGGCTAGTTTCTACCTCTCACTCAGCTGTGTTACATGAGGTCAAGGAATGTCAGAATAAGGAAAGATAATTGGTAGAGTCTATGGAATATATGAATATGTCTATTTCCCTAATAGATTCATACATGGTTTCAAGGGCTTAGGTGGACAAAGATCTTAGATATATTAAAAGTGCGGTTCAGCAAATGTTCACTATGTTTGAGGACTTTAAGAAGTTTGTGGAGACACATGTGAGTGGACAAGATGATTATGTGAATAAGAAAATTAGTGGGATGAAAAAATATTTTAAGGAGACAATGGATTTCCCTATGGAACCTCTGTTTTCATATCCTTCATCTTTAAATGCTACTCCTCTTGATCTAGAAGCATTCAGGATAGTTGTTAGAGAAGAAGTTGAGAATTTCTCTAGTACCAGTACCTCTGATCCTCAGTCTATGACTCAGGTTATTTCCACTACCCAAGAGCTTCATAACCTTGTGGGAAATTATCTAAGGGAAGCTTCTCAAGATCAGATGTCCATCATGGATCATGTTGATTTATACTAAAAAAGAGTATATACTAAGCATCATATGGATGGTCACTTCAAGTTGTTGTTGGAGAACTTGAGGATTCCACCTATCACTCAGGCTTTTAAGGATTAGGTTAGCAGGCTCAGGGAATTTTCTCCTGCCTTGGAGAAATTTATGTAAAATAAGGATGATTTTATTTCATCCATGGAATGAGGAGGAAGTATTATTATGGATTTTTGGAATCTTCTTTTTCCCTTCCTCCATGTGGACTGAACTTCCATCATTGTTCCTCCAGCTTTCCTTCTACCTCCACTGCTCCAGGATCTACCAGTAATACACCCATGATGTCTCCTGCTCAGGCCCTCAGAATCTTGACCCCTATGATCCCTCAGAGATCTACTCACTACCAGTTTACTGATTCTTTTGTTACAACTCCTCCAACTCTACTGACTGCCATCCCTCGGTCTATCCCTCCATCTTTAGACCCTACCTCCTCCACTTCCAAATGCAAAGATCCCTTGGACATATCTGATGTGGATTGAATGTTGGATGTCTTAGTTGATAGGGATCATTATACCTTTTTTGTATAATGTACTATTTCTTATTTAATGGAAAACCCTCTTCTGTTTCTTTTTGTCTTACCTTCTTTTTGTTAATCACAAAGGGGGATAAACAGGTCAGGTTACAAGTTAAGTTTATGTTTTTAAACTGCATGAAAGGAGGATAAGTTTTTAAGTTTAATTTGCATATCTATTTTTTTTCATAATACTCATGGTTCAACTATTCTTATATACACCTCTGAAGATACTAGAAAATGTGCTTAACCCTGATTCAGAAAATAATGACATAATATGTGATTATCAAAAAGGGATAGATTGTTAGGGTCACCTATTTTGATAATCCCAAATCATGTTTCATTTATATAGAGAATATTGTTTTTATTAGAGGATAATATTTTATGAGAAAATTATGTTTATATGACAGTAAAAACTATGTACTTTTAATCTCACTGCTCTCTTGTTTATTCTCACAGTTCCAAATTTCTCTAAGTAAAAAGGTCACCGTTGCAAGGTCACAGATGCCAAGGTCACCGATGAAAAGGTCACCATTGTAAATGTAACACCATGATATTTTATGAGAAATATTTTTTTATGTATTATTTTATATGCAACATCAAAGTAATATTTCACTACACACAACACTAGATTGGCTTGCGTTATACGCAATAACAACCTTCTCCGATAGCGTTTGTGGTACGCAATATCGAGTTTCACTAAACAACGATATATTTTTATAATATTATTATGGACTAGATGTTATGAATAGTATTAATTAAATTTTGAATTTTATAACATTATTATTCATCTTACACATTTTCAAAAACATTGTATGTGAACAAAATAAATATTTCAGGTAAAATAAGTATTTTTAAAAAAATACAGTTTTGCCACCTTTTGATGGTGCACCAACATTAAATCTAGTTTTTGAAATGTTTATAGGTTAAATTTGACAAAATAAAATTTTTATTTTGAATCAGGATATAGAAATTTACTTTGGATAAAATTTTCATATTATTCTGATAACTTCCATGTTTTAATGAATAGTAAAAACACGCTATATTTTAATTAAAAACATCTTTTTTCATTGCAATAATTTATATCATTAAATTATAATATTGAATGGTTTTAAAGTATAAATAGAATATATTTTTACCATTAAATATAATTTATGTCATTACCATTAATTTTACGTTGAATTCATAGGTAAAAACATTTCAATCTTTGGCAATTGTTTAACTTTTAAAACCTGTTTTCTTAACGACGAGATTAATTTTAAATTAATTACTACAACTTCTATGTTTTAAATTTTGAAAAATTGATTTCATATTTGGATTCAGTGGGTCCAAATTATGTTAATATGTTACTTTTATTTTTTTGAAATTATGAATAGTAACTACGATAATTTTTATTTACTGTAGTTAAAGGTAAATCGGGTAATTAAGGGTAAAAATAAGATTATAAAATTACTCTAACACCTTCCAAAATTCTATTAGATGAATAAAAGTCGACCCTTATCACATAAGGGTCGGAATAAATTTATTTTATGGACTTTTTACCATTAAAATAATTTAATTATTATTAAAACCAAAGAAAGTGACAACATGTCACTCTCTTAAATATTATAAGTATAATAATTTTAATTTAGTGATAAACTTGATGAAACTTAGAACATGAATATTATCCAAAAATATAATAAAATTATCTACATCATGTAAATTTATTTAGAATTTTTAGGGATTAAATAATTATCATTAATGGTGACACAATAGTGAAGTTGAAATACTTTTATTGATTGAAATATCAAATAAATGGTTTTACAAATTTTAAAATAAATATTATATGAACAATTTAATGTGATCCAATAATTTTAATGATAAATATTACATGTTATGAATATATTAAAGCTTTTATTTTGAATATATACTCTATGTAGATTTTATTTAAATTCAAATAAATTAATAGTGTCAAAATTGACACTATTGTTATTTTATAAAAATAACATATTATAAAATTGTTTACAAATCATAAAAATATTTAAAAATTATAAATTTACATTTATATGGTCTAAAATGTCATAAATTATCTAATTATGGATAATTCACAGAACATAAGTAATTATCTATATCAATTTATAATTTATAATATTATTACCACAAATAAAATTAAATAGATTAAATAAGGATAAATCAATTTGATAAGGTCAAACATAAATTCAAAAAATGTCTAAATTTTATTGGTTGATGAGTTTAAATCCCTATATCATCTAATATTTGGATTTGAGTCATTTTTGGAGGTTTTTAAGTGGGTTTGGAATTTATTATAAATTAATATTTCTTATAATTCCAAAGGTGCCCCTCTCCTCCCTTATAAAAGGAAACCTCCTCCCTCTCCTACTCACACCACTTTGAGCCTTCAATCTCGGCCAAACCCTGAAAAATTCTCTTCTCTACTTCCCTATAAACATACTAGAGGTTTTGGTCTTCTTCAAAGACCAACTTTAGTTCCCTAACAGGAGGTTAAGAAGAGGCGCGTCAAAGAAGAGGTAATATCCTTTACCGATTCTTTCCATTTTATTTCTTCTTCTACTTATTATTCTTTATTTGTTTAATCATAAATTAATAACATCAGTATCACTCATATACTGATATGTTATTATAAATATGTAACAACCCTATTTAACCTTCTATCCATCCTACAGAAAATTAAATCATCGTGCGTGTATACGTACGGAATACCGTCTCTACAGCGTGGTGTAATCTGTTTTCCACCACCACCTTACATGGATGGGTATAATGGTGTAAATAATAACTATATATGATTATTATAGCATGAAAATAATTTTGAGACATTCCATCTTCCACTCAAATACCATTCAATAGTTATGGGGACGATATCATCATTCGCACGTACGTACGGCCTACCGTCTCCACGATTTGATACGACTCATTCTACATGATCTTTATTGAATAATGATTATATAAATTAATTGAATGAATAAATATGATATATATTACACTAATACCATTCTGTAAATAATTTATCTATAACCTAAAAAGAGGAATAATAATTTATTCGACAAGACATGCATAAGAACATAAAGTAATGAACACCCGAATAACAAGTAGCAATGAAATATTACTAATAAGAAGATAAGAATATGACCATGTATGATATCATAACAATGAATTTGATTCTATAATAAGTCAATGACATTATTTAAATCATTATATAGGAGTTTCAGATACGTACAAAGCATATCGGACCTAAGGTAAGGGAAAATCTCACAATCTCAATTTTTATCTGAGATTGTCTATACTTAGGTATTTACTGGGGCATATTTATCATCCACATCAATTTTCCTCAATATGTAATATTATTTAAATCTTCCTATAATTGATTAAATCCAATTTCACCTATTGGTTAATTTTTAGTAAAATATATGAAAGTAATATTTGGTAATTTTCAGTACGAGATACTTTTTGACTTTTTCGGCCATTGTACGCGAAGAATGTTTTTTTACTTATACGGCATGAATGGATTTTTATGATTTCTATAGAACATTATTTCCATGAATCTTAAATTACAAATTTTCAAGTGTATTTTTAATTAACTTATTTTAGTTTAAAATGTTATGACATGTTAAGAAAGAAAAAATGTTTTTGAAGTAGAAAAGATATTTTCCTCAAGAATGAAGATCAAGTGTTTTATCAAAATTATTTTCCATATAAGATAATATAGGGTTATGTTTCTGTCCCTATTATTACATTGATTTGATTATGTTGTGATGGAATTATTTTTATGAAGTCATTTATCTTATATGAATTGTTTTATGATGTCACGATGTTTAAGAATCCCATTTTTATTACATGGGTTATGATATGATGTATGATTTATGATTATGTGGAACACATAAGAATGGTTTCTTTATTAGATGGGTAGGACCCATATCTCCCTCCAATGCATTGGGTAAAGATTTATATCTCATGAGATAGACATGGCTGGAATGGAAAGTTAATCTGATTCAGTGATACAAGACTAGAATGAGGAGTGAAATGGGTTCAGTAATGGACTTTGTCTGCTATGATAGTCTTGGAAATGAGTATTGACTAAAATGGAATGATTTTATATGATTATGTGTGTATTACACAAAGTTTCATGTTTAATGTTATTATTATTGGGATTACATTTCACTACTATGATTTATCCCATGTTATGATATTATGATCTCTTTTCCAGGTTAAGATTTTCAAAATGTTATGTTCTTATGAATATGATATGATTAATATTTCCTTTTTTTACCCTTACCGAGCATTTGAGCTCACCCTTTTGTATGTTTTATTTTCCCCAGGTCAGGAAGAATGGTACTAAGTAGGATATTCCAAAAGGGAATCTATTTATGATGAAATAAATGGGAGACAATGTAGATGCTTTATGAACCAGTTGTTTATGTTTCCCAGTTTCTAAAAACACTATACCTATATGGTCCTACCATGGTTTTGTTATATGTTGTAATAAGTATGCTTCAATTATGAAGTAATAACAATGTATGTAAAGTATGGGTCGTTATAGTAAAGTTCACTGATGCAAAGGTCACTGATGAAAAGTTCACCGATTCAAAGGTCACCGTTGCAAAGGTCACCAATGCAAAGGTCACTAATGCAAAGGTTGTAACGACCCTAAATTTTGAATAAATCTTGTTTCCTTATTTTGTGTGTTATCTTATTTTATACTCAACAAAACTATTTCATTTGATAACATGAGTATAATTAAAATGAGACCGTTGGGTTTTGACTGTTATATGACCATTGGTCAATATGACCGCTGGAAACTAAATGTTTCGATTATTGCCTCTAAATACAAGTGATCTTGGTTAATTAATATAGAAAGAATATTTGATGGCTTCACCCAGTAGTCTTGGACCGATCGAAGCCCATCTCACAGAACTTGGGAAGGAGGTACCACCGCTGGGCTTTGCACTGGACCAAAACCAAGCCGAACATCATCGTGTGTAGCTAGAACGGAATCACCTTCGTGAGAAGTTCAAACTGATAGAAATTAATACTCATGCGATGTTGGATGAGCCTCCCTCAGATTCTCTCACCTTAGCACACCTTACACTTAGGTCCTATGCTGGTGTGATAAGGGGCTATGTAAGGAGACGGTAACTGCCTTGTGTAATCCTTTGTTTTAAATAATTTTTTTTTGATTTCCTCTTATGATGAAGTTTATTAATTTTTAAATGACCGGATAAATATAGTATGCATATTTTTGGTGAATTTTAGAAAAAGGATATTTTAAATTTTTTTTATGTAAACCTTAAATAATTAAAAATGTTTAATGATTTTCAAAAAATGGTCTTCTACAATTATGTTCAGTAAAAAATTTAGAGTCTAATAAGATCAACATGATTTTTGATGAATAATAAATTATGAATAGTGATTTTATGCTTAGGATTAGTAATGTGACCAAATGGATTATTAATCTCACATAAAGAAATTATTAATATAATCTAGGCACCTTGATTAAGTAAAGTGATTCAATAAAATAGGTAAGTAACTATTTCAGAAATTATTAGTCAAGTATTAGTTTTTTTTGGTGAATAGTGTTATTAATTAAAAATTAAATTAAAAATATTTAGAAAATTATTTCTATAAAATGTATTTCATTTTTGAACTCAGAGCATGGATAATATGTTAAGGTAATTTTTGGGGATTTTTCTGAAAAAAATGAATTTTCGGTGAATAATGTATTTATTTAAAAATTAAATTAAAAATATTTAGAAAATTATTTTTATAAAATGGATTTTTTTTTGAAATCAGAGCATCAATATTTGGTTAAGGTGAAATTTTGGGATTTTTCTAAGAAAGTTGAATTTTCGATGAATAGTGAAAATATAGTTTTTAAGTTACGGGTGTTTAATGACATCATTAAATGATGTATTAAGTATGTAATCAATATGCTCGACTTATGAATAGTAAGATAAGGTATGATGTGTCCCATGTGGCCAATACCGTGGGCAAATACCATGGGCAAGCCCATGGTTTTGCCAAAACCACCAATGAGGTGTCCTTTGGCCTTTAATGCCTTGTCCCCTCACTTTCCCTATAAATACCAAGCCATCCTCTCATCCATTCGACTCCCAACTCTCCCCTAACGAAGATATGGTCTCATTACGTCTCATGGAGTCCTCCCAAGGTTCCCCCAAGCCCTCAAGGTCCCAACCTTTGAGTTTTAAGAGTTACGTTTTAAGGTAAGGGATCTGACCTCTCGCTTTCTTTTCAAGTAATCTCTTTTATGTCATTTATTTTATGCTCCATGATCTTATGTTGAAGGATGTTATTTTATATTAATATTACATCCCTTTTCATGTTCATATGATGATATACCCCCTCTTTCTCTCATCATTTCATTTTAAGAATGTTAAAGTAGCGCCGTTAGGCTGCCGAATTTTTAAGGGATTCTTTCACCCTTCTTGTTTTCAAGATCTATTTTCATGTCAAGCCTTTCATTTTACTTTTTATTATTTTGGGGTATTATCTCTAAATATATCATTCTGATATTTTAAGTTCATATGATTAGAGACCCTATTTTATCTCTTCAATTCATTTTTGTTGAAGTTTAAGTGGTGTCGTTAGGCTGCCGAATTTTTAAGGGATTCTTTCACCCTTCTCGTTTTCAAGATCTATTTTCATGTCAAGTCATTCATGTTCCTTTTTATTATGTTGGGGGTAATATATATAAATCTATCATACTGATCTTTTATGTTCATATGATTAGAGATCCTATTTGATCTCATCAATTCATTTTTGTTGACGTTTAAGTGACGTCGTTAGGCTGCCAAATTTTCATTAGAGAAATCTTATTTTTGCCTTCCTTTCATGTTCTTCATTTTGTATGTATTTCAAATTTCATTACCATGTTATTAAATACTTTATATTCTGTCCCTATAATGTTTTATGGGTCATTTATGAATGTTTTACCCACGTCCCCTCTCTTTTCAATGTTTTCTGAAACCCCAAAAACATAGTCGTTATGCTGCAGAATTTCCATCTCAAATTGTCTCTCTCTTTTTCTAAAGTTATTTTATTTTATTAAGTTAATACTCAAAGCTCTCTCTTCTATAGGGTTATTCACATATATACCAAGTTTTATATTTTAAATTTTGGTATTTACATACATGAGACCCGCTTTCCCTTTCCGTGGGTTTAAAGTGACATAAAGATCATGTCTTTAAAGCAGTTTTAAAACATTATGATTATGAAATGAAACCCATTTCTTTTATGCTATATGGGTTGTTCATGAAATGATTGATGATGATATATGTGGCTCACATGATTATAAATACAAATTTAAGGGTGCGCCTCGATAGTGCTCCAATGCATTGGGTAAAGACTTAATCTCTAGAGATTCCATTTAGACTAATACCTTGGTGAATAACCTTGGTAATTTTTATTGACACCTTGGGGATGGACCATGGTGAAACAGAAATGATTGTCTTTGTAAAATGTTATAGACACATCTTTAAGTTATGAAATACTTTATTTTTATTATGATATGCCTCATGATTTCTTTCTCATGCCTTAAAGTTCTTTTTCATGACATTGTTGATGTATCTCAAGTTCAATGTTAAATGTTTCCCCTTGTTTACCTTACTGGGCCTTCTGCTCACCCTTTCTTTTGATGTATGTCCCCAGGTTATGAGATGCAGTAATGAACCTAGTATGAACATGAGGAGAAGCCTTTCAAGTGTTTAAGAAGAATGTTTTATGTTTTCATGTTTTAAGTTCCTGGTTTCCAAGACACTAAACCTTAAAGATCCTCAGTTTTGTAAAATGTAATGAAAGTTTATGTGATAAAAAGGTGGGATGCTATAGTTGGTATCAAAGTATGGTTTAGTTATTTGTGGAAATTAGGATATGAAAACTCTAGGAAGAACCCTATAGAAAAGTTTAAATATAGGAAATCTTCCTAGTATTTTGGTGAGTATTCAGTAAGGGGTTTCCAAGAAAATACATCCCTGTCTGGATACGAGTAGGTAGAGGTGGCTCTGGCATAGACGTACATAGGGGTAAAACCCGAAAACACCGCTTTGAGCTAGACTTAAATGGGAACTGGTACACAAAAACGGGCCTTGCTTCACTCTTGGTTACGACAATCCCAGGGTATATGCTTTGGTAAATTCATAAGCTCAGTATGAACCATTATTAAATGAACAAAGATAAAATAAAATAAAGATTCACATAAGAATATATGATCATGGATAACCTAGTTTGGAACCTAGGGGATCACAAGTTTGGGTATACTTTCCTTCTACAAGTTTATCCTTCTATGCTTAAAGTTTACCTTTAATTATTATTGGATAAGTATTTAATCCCCCTAATTATACGTTCTTTTCGTTGTTAATGGCGGGAAATGGAAGATCGTGTCCCAACAACCAATGTGATAGGAAATGTGACGATTGACATATTAATATGATAGAGATGATTAGGGGATTAAAAGATGATTATTATTTTGGAATACGTTCACTATTTTGGGAACCCTATATGATCACGGTAAATAGATTACTACGATATTTTCATTGAGGAGTAAGGTTGACTTATATTTTGAAGAATCGATGAATTTAAGGTGGACTTATAGTAATTTAGGTTACTTATGGAAATGATTAACCTATATTGGGGAAAATATGATTCGGTTAGCTACTTTTTTAAAAGATGTTAGGAGTGGTTGATGTTGTTTGGAGATGAACTATGAGGTTTATTTTGGAAGACTATGTTATCAAATCCTTCTTGTATTTGGGTTTCAATATTAGTTTGGTTTATTTTGAGGAATTTTAAGGACCGCTACTTATGGAATGGTCTATGATGAACTTTGGGTAGTACCATGGAATTTTGAAGATTTAAGGAATTTTTCCTTCCTATGGGATTCTTTCTTTTTGAAGAGTTGTTTAATCTTACCCTTTCTATTTTTGGGATAATAGAAGAAATAGATAGTTAATCTTTAGTGGATTATGTGATTCTCTAGAAGACGATTCTTGTGCTTTGATGAGACCAAGTAGTTTTGAATGCTCATCATTTGGAGAAAAGATTAGTTTTGGTAGAGACTTATTAAAGGATGAAACTCTACCTGAAGGTAGGTATATTTCCCTATGTTTTATTCTATGTAGTAAATGAATTCCTCAAAACTATGAAAAGGAACGTAAAACAAAAATGTTTTCTGTTAACGTTTCCTACTTGGAAATCAAATACCATTTAACCCATCATAAGTTTGTAATTTTCTTGTTGTTAACTTTCTCCTAATCATGTTTTCTATCACTCTCCTTCAGAACGTGACCCTTTGTTTTCACCTCCATGTCCATGTTTTCCTACATGGAATCCAAGTATGGGTTAACTCAGGTGACCTTTTTACTTCCCTTTCTTTCTTTTAAAGTAATAGTTTTACTGAATCCTTTTCTGATGTGGGACTTTCAATGAAATTTCAAAACCCAATTTTAAAAATTGCGAGGACGCAATTTCGTAAGGGGGGAAGATTGTAACGACATGAAATTTTGAATAAATCTTATTTCCTAATTTTTTGTGTTATCTTATTTTATACTCAACAAAACTGTTTCATTTGATAATATAAGTATAATTAAAATGAGACTGTTGGGTTTTGACTGTTATATGACCATTGGTCAATATGACTGCTGGAAACTAAACGTTTCGATTATTGTCTCTAAATACAAGTGATCTTGGTTAATTAATATAGAAAGAAGATTCGATGGCTTCACCCAGTAGTCTTGGACCGATCGAAGCCCATCTAACAGAACTTGGGAAGGAGGTAGCACCACTGGGCTTTGCACTGAACCAAACCCAAGCCGAACTTCATCGTGTGAAGCTAGAACGGAATCGCCTTCACGAGAAGTTCAAACTGATAGAAATTACTACTCATGCGATGTTGGATGATCCTCCCTCAGATTCTCTCACCTTACCACACCTTGCACTTAGGTTCTATGCTGGTGTTATAAGGGGCTATGTAAAGAGACTGTAACTGCCTTGTGTAATCCTTTGTTTTAAATATTTTTTTTTTGATTTCTTCTTACGATGAAGTTTATGAATTTTCAAATGACCGGATAAATATAGTATGCATATTTTTGATAAATTTTAGAAAAGGATATTTTAAAAATGTTTAATGTAAACCTTAAATAATTAAAAATGTGTAATGATTTTCAAAAAATGGTCTTCTACAATTATGTTCAGTACGAAATTTAGAGTCTAATAAGATCAACTTGATTTTTGATGAATAGTAAATTATGAATAGTGATTTTATGCTTAGGATTAGTAATGTGACCAAATGGATTAGTAATCTCACATAAAGAGAGTATTAATATAATCTAGGCACCTTGATTAAGTAATGTGATTCAATAAAATAGGTAAATAACTATTTCAAAAATTATTAGTCAAGTATTAGTTTTTTTGGGTGAATAGTGTTTATTAATTAAAAATTAAATAAAAAATATTTATAAAAATATTTTTATAAAATGGATTTCATTTTTGAACTCAAAGCATCGATATTATGTTAAGGTAATTTTTGGGGATTTTTCTGAAAAAATGAATTTTCGGTGAATAGTGTATTTATTAACAAATTATATTAAAAATATTTAGAAAATATTTTTTATAAAATGGAGTTCATTTTTGAAATCAGAGCATCAATATTTGGTTAAGGTGAAATTTTGGGATTTTTCTGAGAAAGTTGAATTTTTGATGAATAGTGAAAATACAGTTTTTAAGTTACGGGTGTTTAATGGCATCATTAAATGATGTATTAAGTATGTAATCAATATGGTCGACTTATGAATAGTAAGATAAGGTATGAGGTGTCCCAAGTGGCCAATACCATGGGAAAGCCCATGGTTTTTCCAAAACCACCAATAAGGTGTCCCTTGGCCATTAATGCCTTGTCCCCTCACTTTCCCTATAAATACCAAGACATCCTCTCATCCATTAGACTCCCAACTCTCCCCCAACGAAGCCCTGGTCTCATTACCTCCCAAGGAGTCCTCCCAAGGTGCCCCCAAGCCCTCAAGGTCACAACCTTTTATTTTTAAGAGTTACGTTTTAAGGTAAGGGATCTGACCTCTCTCTTTCTTTTCAAGTAATCTCTTTTATGTCATTTCATTTATGCTCCATGATCTTATGTTGAAGGATGTTCTTTTATATTCATATTACCACCCTTTTCATGTTAATATGTTGAGATACCCCCTCTTTCTCTTATCATTTCATTTTAAGAATGTTAAAGTGGCGCCGTTAGGCTGCCGAATTTTTAAGGGATTCTTTCACCCTTCTCGTTTTCATGATCTATTTTCATGTCAAGTCTTTCATGTTCCTTTTTATTATGTTGGGGTATGATCTCTAAATATATCATGCTGATATTTTATTTTCATATGATGAGAGACCCTATTTGATCTCGTCAATTCATTTTTGTTGAAGTTTAAGTGGCGTCGTTAGGCTGCCGAATTTCTAAGGGATTCATTCACCCTTCTCATTTTCAAGATCTATTTTCATATCAATTCATTCATGTTCCTTTTTATTATGTTGGGTTATGATCTCTAAATCTATCATACTGATATTTTATGTTCATATGATGAGAGACCCTATTTTATCTCGTCAATTCATTTTTGTTGAAGTTTAAGTGACACCGTTAGGCTGCCGAATTTTCATAAGAGAAATATTATTTTTGTCTTCCTTTCATGTTATTCATGTGGTATGTCTTTCAAATTTCATTACCATGATCTTAAATCCTTTATATTCTATCCCTATACTGTTTTATGGGTCATTTATGAATGTTTGACCCATGTCCCCTCTCTTTTCAATGTTTTCTAAAACCTCGAAAACATAGTCGTTATGCTGCAGAATTTCCGTCTAAAAATGTCTCTCTCTTTTTCTAAAGTTCTTTTATTTTATTAAGTGAATACTGAAAGCTCTCTATTCTATTGGGGTATTCACATATATACCAAGTTTTTCTATTTTAAATTCTGGTATTCACATACATGAGACTCGCTTTCCCTTTCTGTGGGTTTAAAGTGATATAAAGATCATGTCTTTAAAGCAGTTTTTAAACATTATGATTATGAAATGAAACTAATTTCTTTTATGCTATATGGGTTGTTCATGAAATGATTGATGATGATATATGTGTCTCACATGATGATAAAGATAAATTTAAGTGTGTTCCCTGATAGCGCTCCAATGCATTGGGTAAATACTTAATCTCTAGAGATGACCATTTAGACTGATACCTTGGTGAATAACCTTGGTAATTTTTATTGACACCTTGGGGATGGACCTTGGTGAAACAGAAATGATTGTCTTTGTAAAATGTTGTAGACAAATCTTCAAGTTATGAAATACCTTATTTTTATTATGATATGCCTCATTATTTCTTTCTCATGCCTTAAAGTTCTTTTTCATGACATTGTTGATGTATCTCAAGTTCACATGTTAAATGTTTCCCCTTGTTTCCCTTACTCGGCCTTCTGCTCACCCTTTATTTTGATGTATGTCCCCAGGTTATGAGATGCAGTAATAAACCTAGGATGAACATGAGGAGAAGCCTTTCAAGTTTTTAAGAAGAATTTTTTATGTTTTCATGTTTTAAGTTCCTGGTTTCCAAGACACTAAACCTTAAAGATCCTCGGTTTTGTAAAATGTAATGAAAGTTTATGTGATAAAAAGGAGGGATGCTATAAAGGTCACCGATGAAAAGGTTACTGATGCAAAGGTCACCAATAGAAAGGTCACTGATGCAAAGGTCACTGATGCAAGGCTACCATTGAAGGTTATCATTGAGAGATACCACTGTAGGTTACCGATGGAAGGTCACCGATGAAGGTTTCTGGTGTTCACCTACTGTTGAATCCTACCGATGTGAAGGCTATCGTTACCAGTCTATCGATGCTTACTCTTCCATACTTTGTCAAATTCTTAATATTATTCTAACGGTCATATTTTATAAATTAAATGCTTCTGAAATTAATTAATGCTAATTATAGATGTTTCAAGAGACCGTATTTGGGGATAGTACGAGGTACAAGAAAGACCGCACGTGATCTACTCATTCCTATTGTCAGACCTAAAATATAAAAAGAGAAGACCGAGAAAGAAAGAGGTGTGGGTGAAGTGGTGTGGCATACGAAGTGCGTCTGTGCATGTGAAGGAGCTTACTTTATAGATCAAATAATAACCATCCAGCACTTGCAATGCGAACCCACAAGCATAACAAAGATCATCTAGGATAAACTCATTTCTCCCTTATGTGATTCATCAACCCACGATCAACACCATAGGTAAAACTCTAGAGCTTAGAACCCAGAGTTGCGACACTCTTCTTTGGAGAAAACTTACAGAGAGAGACTTAAACATCAAATTCTTCACTCCAAGGAGTCAAGAACTGATTTGAAAACACATAGAGCTTTCTAAACTCAATCTTATAACTTTATCTCTATTGTGTTCCTTTATTTTATATTTATGAAAAGTGTGTGTGTCTGTCTGTTACACACACTGTCTCATGTGATTGAACTGGAGGATACTGAATATCCTCACATCAAACTTCAGTTACAACTTGTTTCCCAAGAATAAATATGGAATAGACCGTGTGTGGTCTTTACTATTTGTTTTTCCCATGAAGAACTGTGGCAGTGGGTGTGAACCCTGGATAGTTTTTGAAAACTGTTGTAAAGCCCGATACAGGATGTGTATCAAGTTTATTGTTAATATAAATTGCTTTGTGGTAGGTGATCACAAAGTGGAGAGGATTAAGTCTCAACTTGAGACTGAACCTCTTTTTTAATTCAGTGTGCACTATATTTTTTTATACTCTGTTTTATCAATTTTCCGCTGCTTATAATCGAAAAAATATAAAACTACTTTACATTAACATTGATAGTTAGTTTTGGTTGGTGTGTATATATGTTTAATTCAGTAAAATTGTTTCAAAAGTTGAATAATTTTTTTACACTAATTCAACTGAGGACTAATCACCCTTTTAGAAACATGTTGACCAAATAGATATTTTCATCTCTACTGACTTAATTAACTGGGATGTTTCATAATTGGGGGATCTTTATAATAGAGTTTTTAACATAAATTTGAAGTAGGAACTCAATTCACCCCCCTCTTGAGATTCCACTCTGACCAACACTCATATTTCCAAACAATGTCTAACGATCCAAAGGATATAGCCCTATCGAGGGTACAATATGCACATATCCTTTACCATATATAGAAACCAAGAAAGTCCTCACAGATTAAATCCAAGGTCTCAATCTGGGGTACTTCCACTTCACAAACCACCCATACAAAGGGCTAGATAGACAAAACGGGGTAAACTTACTACCTGGGTCCCCAAAATCTCCTTCATCCCTAACAAACCACTCTATATACACTATCCCCATGATCACGATTACACCTCCAACACTACCCTAAACCATCCCTACCATGGTACATGGTTAACTTGGGTAAACTAACTCAAACATTCACAATGTAAATCTTCCTCCTTTAGGTACTTTTCTATCTTTAAAACCTACTACAACCAACATCCTAACTCATTCTTAACTTTTAATTTAGAATAATTAGTTAAACATTCATTAATATTTTTTAAATTTACCCATTTTCATCACCATTATTAGACATTACTTTGTTTATATTTTTTAAGTACTGTTAAATGCATTCTACCCTTCATGTTCCACACACCCTTCCTGTGTGTGCCAACCATGATGTATTCCACCTACATCCACAGGAGCCTATAATGATTCATGAATGAAAAATGTTGTGCCATTCTGGCTATTAGAATAATACCATAAAATAGTCACATCACACAAAACGTGCATCACCCAATAGTGAAATACCATTTAACTATAACAATGCACATCAAAAACAATAATTCCCACCCCATGTACTTGGGTTTTCCCATGTAAATGGGTTATTTAATTTGAATCACGAGCTCATTTCCAAGTACTGACACATCCTAATCCCCCTTCTACCATACCAAATAATAATACCAAGAAAACTCGACTCTGATACCAATTTGTAACATCCTTGACTCGGAAGCCACTAACTGGCGCCCCGAGCCAGGTCACAACATGACCTCAAGCACACCTCCCCATATGAAAAAGGTTACTAACTAGCAACGAGGGTCTAATAGATCACATGAGAAGAACATACCCACTTTACAAGAGTGATCCAAAATAAATAACATATAAAATAAAGGAAACGATAACCAATAAACCAGAACCATGCATTACTAACCATTTCATAGAACTGGGTACTATCCACAACCAAGAAGTAAATGAGCTATGTCATGCTTTATAGTGTCATGTAATAGAAAAACAAAATTAAAATAAATAGAGAAAACCCTAAAGGGGGAATGACTTCATGTCCAGATCCTCATCCATGCATATCCCAAGCCTGAGTCAACTCCCTAAAATAATGCCTTTTCCCCATTTCCTGACCTGTAACCAAGAAATCTACTCGAGTATGCAACGACGGTCCGAATAGGGTATGAGTAAAACTTAGTAGGACTCCACCAACCGTGTCTAAAAAATACCCAGTCTAAATAAATAGTCCATGTAAGTATGAAATGGATAACAAGGTAAAGAAAATCAAACTCTCATGCCATTAGTTAACAATATTCACTTTATCCATTTCCATCATTATTATCATTTCTATTACTTATACCATATTCATTACTAAATTAGTTTGCATCACATGTTACATGTGTTAGGAATTTACATCATTTACACAATGAACCAATTCGGTCAATTATCATTCATAAGGGGATGCGTCAACTTCCCCATCTCTATAGGGATAAATATTTCATAAAAAATACATCACACTTACCTCGGAGAATCAGTCAAGGTAGTTTCATCAATTACATAAAACTTCACTTGGAGCATCAGTCTAGGTAATTTCATCCAATGAAACCATTAGGGCCTATAGAATCATTCTGACACCCTAACCAGTGCATTCTAGGGGTGGGTCGGAGTGCTATTTCATCCCGATCCATGGGAGGAGCCTCAGTTCATTATCCAACACCACTAATCCATATACACATGATTATTTATCCATTTAACACATATACCATATCAAAAACCATTCTAAATCAATAAAAATAACATTTTCAACTTACATTTAATTCAACACATGAATCATCATCCAACCTTAAACCTTTAACACATTTATCATTTACTTAATATTCCCCATTTTCCCAATTTAATTTTTCTTACCTCAGGGAATTTAGCATATGAAAAAACTTATAACTCAATAACCAATTCAACACCATTACAAATACACATGCTTTAACCCATTTACACATATTCATTTACATACCTTAACCAAATTTACCAATTTATCATTCACATTCCTTAGGGAATTAACTAATTACCCTTTAATAATATATAATACATTTAACACAATATAATTAAAACAAATAACCCCTTTTCCATGATAACAACAAGAAATAATTAACATTATTTACTCCTTGACATTTAATCTAACAAGTCAACATATTTACCATGGGCTCTAATGAAACATTAAGCAACCCTACGCTTAACATTACAATTTTCCTTATTTTGGAACTTTAGCACACCCCATAGGTGGCCCTAAACTATTATAATCATCCTAAATACATCCCAAAGAGATCATGAGGGTTCTAAATCATAATTTAGCTAATCTTTTTACTCAATATTACTAAATTAATTAAATTCAAATCAAGAGTGAAGAAAAATCACAACCATACATGCAAAAATCAACAATAAAAATATGGGATATAACTTGTAGACCACCTACCTCAAATATGATGATGAATTCACCCGTGAGCATAGCCTTAGATTTGGATTGAAGAACCATTTGAATCCCCAACCTATGATCCACTGGAAAAATGGGATTTTATTGATTCATAAGAATAATAATGAACCATAAGATCTAATCCAAAAAAGAGAAGCAAGGGAAGGATTAGAATCAATCAAAGCTTCGATTAACAACCAACTAAGCTCTAAATGGATTATAATTGAAGGAGATTGATCCTTGGGAATATTAGAGGAGTTTAGTTCATCACTAGGGATGGAGGAGAATAAATTGGGTGGAAAATAAGGTGAGAACCTTAAAATCTCATGGGGTAAATTTGGTAAAATCTTAATTTTAAAGGGTTCATGGTTGGGCAGCATGGTTTTCCAAACTGTGTGCCAACCATGTGTCTGTCATTGTGAAAGAGGGTCCAAGTGCATGGTTACCTTAGAATCCTGCATGGATTGAAAAATCATGAGCCAACCATGTGGAATGCCTCTATCCCAAACTATATGGTTTGGTCTCACCCTTCTTATGGTTTACTCTAACCATGCGCCAACCGTGGAACATGCACTAGATGGAAATTTTCCCATTCATTCATTTATTAAACACCCAGGACACCCTTGATCCTCCTCGTACACCCGATAAACATTGTTTTAGCCAAAAATAGAGGATCCAAACAAAAATCTAATTAGTAACTCATCTCTAGGATGTCTAGGATCTTACAAATAGACTTTTATTAGTTAATTATTAGAGGTTTAAAAACAATTTTGAGGGGAAACCAAATAAATTGGTTTCTATCTCTATTCCTGAAAGATGAACTTCCAATGATTCTAACTATATATTTTAAGCTCAGTTCTCTATGGGAGTCAAAAAATGACCCATCATGCTATTTTTTCACTTCAATATAAATAATCCTTCATATATTTCTACCTTGTTCCCACTTGTTTATAAAATTATTTCTATAAAACTAAGCTTTCTATTTTAGAATCAATTGTAATTATAATCCAGGTGATTAGGGAGACCCCGAACACCAATCAGGTTTATAATCCCTTATCCAATATAAATTAATTGTTAATACCGAATCAACCAAAAGTGTAAAGGAATGATTTACTATGACTACAATCAACCACAAGAGTAAAGGAATTATTGAATATAAGACTGATCGACTGTAAGAACAAAGGAAATTGACCCTGAGTCAGACCGACCAAATGTTTAAAGAAGAGGATAGACTGTAATTAAAATGAAAAAATTGACTATGAGTTTGATCAAAGACAAGAACAAATAAAATTTAACATGAGTTAGATCAAATGAAATTGTGAAGAAAAGGATCGACTATAAGAAGAAAGACACAATCGACCCAACATTTATTGTTTAATGACCATAAGATTAAATAAACCACATGTAAACGATCTGATCAGCCATGCTATTATCATATCATCTAAAATAAGGAAAGAAATCATCCTTGAGTTTGATTGACGACAAGAGTAAATGATCGACTAGAAGAAGGTGCTGCAAGCTAGAACTACCTAAATCACTCCTTCTTCAAACTCAACATCTAGTTTTATCTTTTACAATCTTTAACTCTTAGAATATTATTATAAATTTTTTCAATCTATAGGTACTAAAAAATTATCAACCATGGGGGTATTAATTAAGGAAAATGGAGAAGGTTCCCTTTGATGAACTAAAAATTGAGAAAATCTTCTTATCAGTAGAGTTGTGTTTTAATTTTTCATTCTTATTTATACTTATTTCATTTCCATTGAGACTAATACTCATTTACTAATTTATTATCGGGGATATGAAAGAGTATTTGATTATTTTTAATGTCTTGAAATTAAATGAAACTATGTTTTTATGGAACTTCCTTCTCAGTTTGAACTTAATTGAAATAATACATTTTCTTAATTAGTTGGTATTATTCTTACATTTAGTTATAATTTTGAATATAATTTCAAATTTATCAAAACCATTCATAGGACTATAAACATACTTAATTACATGATCTTTTGGTTGAAAATATTTTTTTTCTTCCATTAAAGAAAATACATGTCCATTCTATAACATGATGTGAAAATTATTTGAATTTTTCATTTTTTTAAATTCCATTGAACCCTGTTAATGAATTTTGTACCGCTATAATGAAAATATATTTAATATGAGTTTTATTGAGTTTTATTCACCTTAAGGTTCAACATTAAGTAAAATGTGGGATTTTAATTTATGGAAAGGGGTCTTAAAAGGTTCTTAAATTTACTTCAATAGTGTATACATAAAAAAAACCTAATTATTTTCTTCAAAATTGATTTTTCTTGAAATTAAATTTTCTTAATTCATGAATCAATTTTTTTGATTGGTTTGAAGGTATTTTTTCTACATTTAAGAGGTTATTATTTTATATTACCCCATGGATTTAATTAAGTACATAAATTACATTGATCTTTAGAATTTTTATTTATTTTGGTCAAACTTTGGGAGTAGTATTTATAATATTCATATATATTGAATATTTTAATTGGACTTTAAAATCATAATACAATCATTTAATTGGTCTTTTAAATGAACTTATAATACACATGAACCTTTTATTTCTTAAATATAAAACTATTGGTTGACTTAATTATTAATTATTATTAATTATTATGAATACACTTCCATTGATATTTTCTATTTATTATGTGATATTTATGTGGGTATGTTCACTTGGAGAAAAATAGAATTTTAGATGTTTAGATAAATTCAAGGTTTTTTTTATTTACATATTTTCAAAATTTTAAATATCAATAAAGGTTTTTAAAAATATTACCATGTTTTAGAAAATCACTTGTTTTGAAGAGAGAAATCTCATTTTATACTTTTGAGAGTTGATGGGTGAAAAAACTTTTGAATACCAATTTTTAGTAGCACTTCAACTTTTTCAACATTGAGATTTATTTTCTCCGCTAAGTTTTATAAATTGACTATTTTAGTAAAATAAATATCTTAAGTGTGGGTGAATTTTATATGGTCTAATTTAAATACATTTTTTCGTATCTATTTTTAAAAATAATGGTTTATTTGATGATAAAAATATGCATTAAATAAAAAATTATTAATAACTATATGATTTAAGTTGAAACATTAATTATTTCAATATTTTTAAGAAAATGGAATTTTAGTGATAAATGGATTAATGGACCTTTGATTTAATTTTTATATGTTTTTTGGGAAGATTATTTTGTGGGTATTTTATTGAAATATCATTTTCAAGTAATTTTATTGATTTTTAGTTTATGGATTTATATTTTAAAATTTTCTCTCATTTTATTTTTTGAAATAAATTTATGGGAACCAATATTCTTCACAAATAATAAAATAAAATAAAGGATCCAAAGAATTTAATAATATTAATGCCTCATGAAGAACACTAAATATTTCCATCGAATCCTATAAGATCAAGATCACATGACCCATGATTAATGTAGAGGCGTTAAGGAATTTTAGATTGAGTCACCAAAGGATTATGATGATAAATAGTGATATCCACCACATGTGTAACACCCCAATATTTTTATGAAAAATTTATCTATAAATAATTTGAGTTATTGGATCTCTTGTGTTATACACAACATCATATTTAAATAAAAAACACAACGTTTTTTAAAATATCAAGGGTCCATTATCACCTTTCCTATGGAGTAATGGATATAAAGTGTAATAAATAAATTTTCAAAAGATATATAGTCTAAGAATTTAAAAAATTAATTAATTAGTAATCAAATTATTATACATTAAAAAGAATTATTTGAAAATAAAAGTGATGTTTTCTTTCTGAAAATTGTTTTTCTACACATAATGTATTTTTATATTAACAATTTAAATTAATAACTATTAGTGAATTATTTTAATTAAATTTATATATTATTTTCTTGATCAAATTTTTTAAAAATTCAATAAATATTTTTCATGGCATAGGATAAGAATAAATCTAGTTATATGCTAAAAATGTATTTTTCTAAAAATAGGTTTATTTTTCATTTTGTGCACTTAATTTAAAATTAATTTCATCCATTTATATGTATTTAATTAGATAAAATTAATTATATATATTTAGTGGGATCAAATTTGGTAAATATGGCCCTTTTATTTTGGTAAATATGAATAGTAAAAGTGAAAATATTTATCACCTCAGTAAATGGAAAATCGGGTTATTCTTGATTAAAAATAAGTGACAGGGAAATAATTTTTCAAACTAATTATTATTTTATGAAGATAATTTTTCCCTTATCACCTTAGTATTTAAATTTTTCATTTAATGGATAATTTTATATGAATGTTTTTTATATATTATTTAAATCTAAGAAAGTTACAAAATATCACTCTATTCGTTTTTAAACATCCTTTATGTGTTCACATAAGGAAAAAAATTGTTATCGATGAATATTAATATTAATTTATTAAATAATGAAATTATTTTCATGATGGAAATTTCATTATAATTTTTAGGTTGTATATAATTACATTAAATTCTTAAACATTTCCAAGAGAGTTTGTATTCAGTTAACGAAAAAATAAAATGAATGATTTTGAAAATATTCAAAGTCATGTAATTTGAGTATTTGATAGTTTGAAAGGTATTTTATAGGTTAATATGGCTTTTTTATATTTTTTTAAAATAATTTATTCAAATTAAAACTTTTTATTTATGTATTCTATGTCAAATTAAATGAATGTTTCCAAATTGTAAATAATGATATTTCAGCAAAATAATATTTTCTTAAATTATTTAAAACCCATAAAAGTAATAAAATAAGACAAGGTGGATATGATATGGTGGGAAATGTATTTTTTTTCAATTTATGGTTACACACTTTAATATTGAAAATGTATTTATTGTAGTTAAATTTAAAATTGTTTAACTAAGGGTTAGTGAAAATTGTAATGTTTAAAATGAAACCAACCCTTGTATAAAATTAATTATTTTATTTTATTACCACTATACCCTAACTTAGATACAAATAAACACCATTTAGAGTCATTTTTAATGATAATTAATTTATTATAATTTAATATTATTAAAAATTCCTAAAGTTCCCCTCACAAAATTATAAAAGGGAACCTCCATATTCAATTATTTTCACCACTGTGAGCCTTCTATATAAATAAAAATATATAAATTTATCTTATAAAACTCCCTATAAAATTTATATTAGTTATGGTCTTCCAAAAATTCTAAACCTATATCCCTTAAGAGGTGATCTACTGAAGTTGTTTCAAAGAAGAGGTAATCACCTTAACTGATCACTTTATATTCCACTCTTCTTCACCTTTTATAAATATATTGTATTTGTAATAAAATGAAAACTTTAGTATCCTAAATATTATTAAATTTTATTACTGATATTAAAAAACAATTATACCCTATTTCTCATAAAATGATTAGTGAAAGTATTTCCCTTCCATACACACAACTTAACATCTCCTAAATGGCCTGAAGGACTTCAATTTTTACCATATCCACATAATGTTGAAATTTATTTTTCATCACCATATTTTATGAATGAATATTACGATAAATTTAATGTTTATACATTAATTTTATGACACAATTATACTTCTTTAATGATAATATCACATCAACCTTCTTACCATCCAATTATTTGAAAAATGATAACATCACTCATGCATATGTATAGACTACCACCTCCACAAAGCGACATGATTATTTTTTCATTGTATATTTTAATTGGATATTAATGATGATGAATTTTATGAATATAAAATATATATATATATGATATAATTAGTATCCTGTAAAGGTGAAATAATATTTATATATCTTTCATTCCATTTATTGAAAAATCAAAAACAGTGTTCATGTGTACATACGGGTTATCGTCTCCATGAATGCTATAATTAATATTTATGTACCAAAAATTAATTTATCAATATAAATATGAATAAAATTAATATATATTATATGTATATAATGATAAATATTATGGTGGTTATTGAACCAAGATAAATGTATGATGACTGGAACTATAGAGCAAAAATACCCTTGATAAACCAAATTATTAGCACCAGAAAATGGAGATTTTAATATGGAATTACTATGGGGGGGGTTGAAATGGTATAAATGGATCATATATGATATTATGATAATGAAAATGAATTTTTTATAGAATTTTAATAAATATAAATTTATTATATAGTTGGTTATAATTCTTTCAAAGAAAGGATAACTCAAGGTAATTGTTTTTTGTCACAATCTCATTGTTTATTAGGATTGATGATGAATATTCCTATGATGATGTAATATTATTATCTACCTCTCAAGATACTAAATATTACAATTTTTCCATGTATTTTTCATATAAATTCATGATTTTATATCATTTTCCCCAGCTTATGTGATCAAGATACTAAGAATAAGTTTCTAATAAAAATAAACTTAATTTCTATCTTTATTTGAATTTTTTATCTTCCGTGTCTATGTTTTCTAAAAATGTTTTAAAGAATATTTTTACTATTATACTATAACCTTTTAATGTCATGTTTACCCATGTTTTACTTTTTACAAAAAATTTTGAAAGTAATCTTATTTTCATTTTCTAAATGATGTAATTTGGGAATTTTCATACAAAAGTGTGTAAGAGTTTTTTTTAAAAAATTATATGACAAGAAAAAATTGTCACACCATCATGAATAATTTTTCAATGAATATTACTTTAATATTTTAAATGTTTCATTTCAAATATTTTTCCTTTATATTTGTATAGTATTTTTAATATGTAATTTAGAAATGTAATGTTTATTTTCCTCAAGAATGTTATAATGATAATTTAATAGTATTTTTATTCATCAAAGACAAAAAAAACCTTTATTTCACTCATGATTTACTGGAGATATTATCCAAGGATACATCCTTATTATTTCTACAAATTGTTCATTTTTATTATGAAAATATTTATATGAAAACGATTCCTTTTACGTGGTGATATTATAATGAAATGATGATATTTTTATGAAACATGTTTATTTTCCATGAGTTATGCTGTAATGAAATATTTACGAAACAAATTTCTTTTCATGTGTACTAATATGATGAATTTTTTATGATCTTGTGGAACATATATGTATGATTTTCATTATGTTATGGGTGGGAAATATATAACCCTCTAATGGATTGGGTACACACTGATATCTCATAACATAAACAGGACTGGAATGAGGGGTTAACTGAGTTCAGTAAGTGACTTTTTCCACTATGATAGTATTTGGGGTGAACCTAGACTACTGTGATGGTTCAAGAAGTGAAAAAATTCCTCTATGATAGTCCTAGAAATATTCCTTGACTGATAAGGAAATAATTTTCTACACCTATTTATATGACAAAATTCCGAGTTTTACATTAAAGTTATACTCTCATGGATCATGTTCTTTTATTACTTTATAATTATTTTATTATTAACTACTTATCTTTAATCCATGACTCGATATTATGATCTATGTTATGAAGGGTATGGTTTTAAAATGTTTAGGGCATGTTCTAGTAGTCTTTTCTCATGTTATTCATATATAATCATTAATATATCTCTTTTTTACCCTTACTAAGAATTTCAGCTCACCCTTTATTATGTTTCCTTTTCCCAAGTAATGAAGAAAGGTATTAATCAGGATATTTCTAAGAAGGGTGTTGGTTATGATGATATAAGTGGGAGGTGATATACAGCTATTATGAATAATTTGTTTATGTGACCATGTTTCCAAATAAAATATAGCTATTAAATTATGGCATGGATCGAAAATGTTATGTAAGTAATATTCATCTATTAAGTAGTAAAATCTATGTATGAAAGGTATGGGTATCTATAGTCGGTATCATAGATAGGTTTATTTAAACATTGGAAAAAAGGATGAAGAAAATTTAGAATGAACCCTATGGATATGTCTAAGTATATAATAAAATCCTAAAGTCTTGGTAATGATTATGACTGGCCTAGGTTAAACATAAGGAATCATATAAGAATGTCTCACAATTTAGACTTCATATAAATGATTTTTTAGAATTATTTGATTTACCACTATAATTATTGTTTCCAAAATTATTATTTTTTGCTTTTTCAAATTATTGGAACCCAAAGGAATCATGTCAACACTGAATGCGATGGACAATGAAAATATTGTACTCCTAGGAAACCAAATGTTATGGGAAATCGAATGAAAAATATTGTTACTATTCTCATAACACATTCTCAAAATCTGAATCATGTTGAGATTCCAAATGAAAAAGGGGGGAACAATGTTCTCTTGAGTCCTTAATGAGGTAGCATTCAAATTATTTTAGTGGGTCCAATGATCTACTAGTTTATGAGAAATGGATTAGTACCATTGAAAAGATATTTTCCATTATTTAGGGTTTGGATCGTGAGAATGTTAGTTTTCTATTTATCATTTGTAAGGAGAATAAAATCATTGGTGTAATCATAAAAAAACATGAGATAATAATAAGAAATTGAATATATAAAGAGGGATGAATTTGAAATATTATTTTTCAATAAGTACTTTCCTGACATTCATTATTGTAAAATGGAGAAAAAATTACTTTAGTTTAAGAAGAAAGATGATGAATATTTTGGTACTTATGTGGAAAATTCCACAAGACATTCGGGGTACTCTTCTAGTATTATCATCCAACACTAAAGCAAGGTTAAAAAATTCTTCAATTTCTTAAAACCAGTTCTATGAAAGTATTTTACCATAAGGTACTTTGTTTGAAATGAATAAATAATTTAATGTGATATCACGGTGGAAATGGAGATTTTAGTTTCCCATAAACATCATGGGTTTGATAGGAAAAGAAAAATTCAATTCAATGGGAATTCTAAAAACCATAGAGAGATGGAGATGATCCTTTATACTACACATGTGTAAGGAAACAAGGGGGAAATTTTTTTAAGGGAACTGTTATATTTTTCAAGTATGGAAAATAAAGTCATCAAGAAGTTGAAAGATAAAGTGATGGGAATAAGTATGCTAATGATGTGAATAAAGAGATAGATCTACAGAATAAACCACCCACAATACAGTGTTTTAAATTCAAGGAGTATGGTAATTATGCTAACCAGTGAGAAAATTTATAGGTTAATGATGATGTCTGATGTAAATAATTACATAATGATAGAGACAATGGAAAATCTTAAATGGTTATCATTTTGGATGATGGGTACAATAACGACAATGTGAAAGGTACACATAATATCCAATCTAGAACTGCTAATGTCCTATTTTATTTTGGATCTACCCACTCTTTTATATGTAAATAATTTTCCAAGGGTATCATAGTATCACTTAAAAAATTAGATACATGATTATTCTCTAGTTGAAGTTTATGGGAACTTTTTTTCTTCAAATCTTATCATTCATTCTATAGTTTAATTTGATGTTATTTTTGGAATGGATTTCCTTTCTCTATATAAATCCAACATAAATTAATAAGGAATGGAAGTTACCTTTAATATTATGAACAAATATATGACCTTCTGTAGTAGGAATTTTATTAGGTACTGTTCGGTAATGTAGCATCCATAACTATTCATCCATCTAGGCCTTTGTGCCATTGGTTTGGTCCTCGGGTCCTGCAAGGCTTTCAAGCCACCCAAGGCCTTCGGGCTAGTTGATTCTTAAGGACTTTAGGCCACCTTAAGGCCTTAGGGCCACCCCAAGGCCTTCAGGACACATGAATGTAGATGTACCAGTCAGACTACAAGGGATAAGGCTTCAGAGGAGGATTCAGGTCAGGAGCATTTACTAGAGCAGAGCTAACCGAAATTGGAAGAATGAGAGGGTATGACCTTTCCATCGGTACCGGGCCTACACATATTTGTATATGATAGCTAGACGACCATACCTGGGAAGGTGGAGTGCTGATATCATGACATATACCGGGGAGAAGTAGTTCAAAGTTGTCTTGTCTGGGTGATTCCCTCTAAGACCTACGGGTCATGTAATTTTCTCTAAACCTTAGGGTCTTGTAAGGGTTCCACATCATCCCTTGAAAGGTGGATTATCAAAATAATATAAAAATGAAGGCCTTCGGGCCATTCCGACCATATATAATGGCCTCGATTGAATTTCAAGAATTAAAGAATCAACTCTAGGAGAATATTAAAAAGGGATTCATTTAGAAAAGTGTATCACCTTAGGGTGAACCTATTCTTTTTGTTATAAAGAAAATTGATTAATACATATTTGAATTTATTATCAATAAATTAAAAAAATTGAAATAAATAACAAGTATCCTCTCCCCCATATTTACAAAAAATTTGATCAACTATACAGAGATCAATAATTTTTGAGGTTTGATCTTCATTATGGATATAATCAATTGAGGGTCAAGAAAAAAGATATAACCAAGACAATATTCCATCAAAGGTATGAAAACTTATAGTGATTCGATTTCATCTTACTTATTCCTCCATTGTCTTGGTGGATTTAATGAATAGATTCTTTAGATATTACATTGATTAGTAAGTAGTAGTATTTATATATGATATTATTATTATTTTCAAATATTAAATAATATCATTAAGATCATTTGATAGTTGTGTTGAAGACCCTGAGTAAGGAAGGAATTTAATAAAAATTTACCACGTAAGAATTTTAGATTCAAATATTTTCATTCTTGTGTCATATAATCTAATTTTAGTGTATATTAGTTGAACCTTCAAAGATAGAAGTTATTTAACATTGGAATAGACCAAAAAATTTGACTTAGATCCATAGTTTTCTTAGTTTGGTTGGAAATTATTGGATATTTTTGGATACTTTTTAAAATCCATTGAATCCACTAACCAATTTAACTCAGAAGGAAGCCTAGTTCTTTGGAAGGATGAATATGGGGAATGTTTTAAGGAAATCAAGAAAAGGATAGTTAGTGCACCTATTATTACACTAACTTATCGTTGAGAAAGGTTTGTAATCTATAGTGATGCATCAAATATGAGAATGCGATGAATCCTCATGAAAAAAGATACGGTTATAGTTTATTCATTAGGACAATTGAAGGTCCATTAGAAAAATTACCAAACTCATGATTTAGTGTTAGTTGTTTTAATTTTTTGTATTAAAGTTATGGAGGAATTATCTCTATGCAGAATGGTGTGACATATATACTGATCAAAAGAGTTTAAATTATATTTTCACTTAGAAAGAGATAAACATGTACACAAGAAAGTGGTTGGGGATGATTAAAGAAAGTTACTTCTAAATACATTACCACCATAGGAAAGCGATCAAGTTAGAAGAAGTTCTGAGTCGAAAGGATCATGTTAGATTATCTATTATGAGGATGAAAAAAGATCCAATATTTTTTGACTTCCAAAGGACTAATATTGAAATTTTAAAGGAATTGGATAAATATTATCTTTCTCAAATGAGTTTTTAACTATCTAACAAAGTGAAGATTAAAGAGGCACGTAAGGAAGATACATAACTATAATAGTGGGTGAAAAATGTTTCAAAATTAAACATTTATTGTTTTGGAATAATAAATTTTAAGAATTGTGTATGTGTCCCTTTAGTACTATATTTGAAGGAGATGATGGATGAATCTCATAGTTCTTCATTATCTATTTATACCGAAAGTATGAATATGTATAGAGATTTGAAATAGTATTTATGGTGTTATGGAATAAAGAGAGATATTGAAAGTTATGTTTCTATGTTCTTTCTATATCAAAAAGTTAAGGATAAGTGACAAAAGTATAAGGTGATGTTATAACCATTACCCTTACTAGAATGGAAATGAAAAAACATCACTATGGATTTTATCATCAGACTCCTCAAAACATCTAAAGGGAATAATTCCATTTGGGTTGTAATTGATCCCCTCATAAAGTTTGAATAATTTATTTACATTATAGGAGAGTAATCTATTGATCAAATTACTAGGTTATTCAATAATCAAGTGGTAATATTGCAAGGAGTGCCACTGTTAATCGTATCTGATCAGGATATGAGATTTACCTTGATGTTTTGGAGGAGTCTTAAGTAGGCTGTAGATATGGAGTTTAGTTTCATAATTTCATATCATCCTTAAATATATGGTCCATATGATAGGACCATTATAACTCTATAATAAATTTTGAGAGCATTATCTTTGGATTTCAAAGGTGGTGGGATCAACAACTTCCTTTTTTGGGATTTTATTACAACAATGGCTTTCACTCTAGAATTCAGATAGATCCTTATGAAGATATATATGGTAAGAAGTGAATAACTCCAACATTATATAATTAATCTTGAAAAATAAATCTGTTGGGATATTTTCTAGTTATGTAATTGGTATAGAATATTTGATCCATTCAACAACACATAAGAGCTGCTCAAAGTCAAAAAAAGTTATGTAGAAAATTGTCAAAAAGATAGAGTCTCAAGTTTATAATAAGGTATTATTATGAATATCTCCATGGAATAGGGTGACTATATTTGAAAATAACTGAAATTTAAGATCTATTTATATTGGAATTTTGAAATTATTGATCGTATCAGGATGATTAGTTATCAATTAGCGCTTCCACCAAATTTCTCTCATGTTCATGATGTGTTCCTTATATCTCTTTTGAGAAAGTACCTAACTGATCCTACATTTTATTATACCCATAGGTTTGATCACTAGATAATTATATTTCATATAAATAGAAACTGATATAGTTTTTTTTATCATAGAAATAAAGTGATATGAAACAAGACCACTCACCTGCTCCATGTTTTTTTTGGAGAAACCACTAATTTGAGGAAGCTATGTGGGACCTGAATATATAATGAGGTTGAAGTATCCCCATATGTTTTTGTCATAGGTATAAATTGTGAGGTTGAAATTCATTTTAATGGGGTTATAATGATACACACTGATATTTTTTATATAATATTTATATTTATATAATTAGATTTATTTGACAGCTTTAATTACACACATCGCTGAGTTTAAACGAACCACATAACATTCTTAAAATAATATGTGTGCATTGTTAACAAGATTTTTTATTAATGGGTATGAATATTAATAACTAAATAATTAAAAATATATGGTCTACATATTTATAAAATGAATTCGTTAGTTATTAAATGATAAGAATTTAAAATAAAAATTATTTTAAAATAAAATGATGTTTTTCATAAAAAATTATTTTTATGTACTCAACGTATTATTATATTATAAATTTTTATTAATAACTACTGGTGAATTATTTTAATGAAATTTATATATTATTTACTTTATTAAAATTTTTATGCATTAAAAAAATATTTTTTATAGGCATAGGATAAGAAGAAATCCAATTGTATGCTTAAACATGTATTCTTCTGAAAATAAATTTTTATCACATTTTGTGAACATAATTTAAATTTAATTTTTTACATTTATAAAAATTATAATATGTAAAATTAATTACATATTTTTAATCATAAGGTTAAAATTTGGTAAATAGACCCCCTTTATTTTGGTCAATATGAATGGTAACGATGGTAAAATTTATCACCTCAATTAAAGCTAAATATTGTTGATATAGAATAAAAATAAGTGAAAATGACATATTTTTTTTTAAAAAAAATTAATGGATGAATTTAATTATAACCTTTTCTGATTAGGCTCTAAATTTATTAGTTTAATGGATAATTTTACTTGAAAATTCTTTATTTAATATTTAAGCCAAGGAAGTTTACAATATGTCACTCTGTTAGTTAAAAATATCCTTTATGTATTTACATATGGAAACATTTTTATGAATTATTTTTAATAATAATTTTATACATTATTAAATTATATTTTTGGTGGAATTATATTTATAATTTTTAAGTATTACATAATTACCTAAAATTCATAAACAACTCCAAAAGAGTATTTATTTAATTAATGAAAAATATTAAATAATTGAATTTGAAAATATTAAAGGTTATATAATTTTAGTAAGATATCATTTTCCCGGAATTTTATAGGTGAATATTATATATTAATATTATTTTAAAATGTTATATTACAATTCCAACTTTGTATTTATGTTAAATGAATACTATAAATATTGAAAATAATGACATTTTCTAAAAAAATAATTTATTAAATTAGTTAAAATCAGAAAAACCTAAAATATGGAAAGGTGGATATTAAATGGTCTAAAATTTCATAAATTTCCTTCTTATGGTCCAATTATCAACATATAATTAAAAACTACAGCCTTCAATATTGAAAAATTTATTACCGTAGTTAAAATTAAAATCTGTTAACTAAGTGTCAATCAAAAAGATATGGTATAAAATATGACCAAAGCCTATATAAATTTTAATTTTTTGATAGTATTACAAACCTATCCTACCTTATTTTAGAATTAATTCCCATTTTTATGAATTTTTCATGAGAATTAATTTATTATAATTTAATCTTTTGAGAAAATCTTAAAGCACTCCTCACCTCATTTATAAATGGGTTCCTCATCCCTCACTTCTTCAAACTAAATTGATCCATATGGATTTATAAAAATATTTAAATTTATATTATAAGAATATATATCCACATTCTAGAGATTATGTTCTTCCCAAAAGACCAACCCTAGTTCCCTTTTGAGGATATCTAAAGGAGTTGTTTCAAAGGAGTAGTAATCACCTTAACTAATCACCTTCTTTTCTACTCTTCTTTACTTATCCATGATTTTTGTTATTTGTCATAAAATAATAAATTCAGTATAATAATTATAGAAATTTTTTATTATGAATACTAAAACTTCATTATAGACCCTATTTCCTAAAAAAATGATAAGTGAAACTAGCGCTCGTGCCTAAATATGACTTACTTTATCCACATAGCGATACAATTAATTTTTCATAACCATATTTAATGGATGAGTATTATGATGGGTTTAATGTATATATATAATATTTATGAAACAATTATAATTCTTAAATTATAATATCATGTCTACCTCCTTACCATCCAATTCTTCTGGAAATGATAATGTCGCTCGTGCGTATGTGTAGACTACTACCTCCCCAAAGCAATGTGATTCGTTTTTCATTTATATTTTAATTTGATAGAAATTAGGATGAATTTTATAAATTTATATTATATATATGATATAATAATGATCTTTTAAAGGTATACTAATATTTTCGTATCTTTTTTTTGTGTCTATTGAAAAATGAAAATAATGTTCTTACGTACGTATAGCTTACTGTCTCCATGAATGGTGTAATTCATTTTTCAATATATAAATTTTATTTATGAATCTAAATATAAACATAATTAATATATATGATATTAACTTCATTATTAATATTATTTTTATTATTTTACTAAAAAAATATACAAGAACCAGAACTAATGAGTTGAAATACTCATGATAAAATGAATAGTTAACACCTGAAAATGGCGATTTTAATAAGGAATTATTAGGTGTGGGGGTTTAAATATTATATAGATATCATATATTATATTTTAATCATGGAAATGAATATTTTATAGAATTATAATAAATTTAAATTTATTATACAAGTGGTTAGAGTAATTTCAAATCAAGGAGAACTCGAGGTAAGTGTTTTATATCACAATCTTATTATTTACAAAGATCAATTATGACTACAAAAATGATGATGAAATAATATTATATAACTCTCAATATATTCATTAATATTATTATACTCTTATTATCTCTTGAAAATATATATTTCCCTTTAATTTTACTCACCTTATGTGCTCAAGAGTCTGAAAATATATTTTTAAGAAAAATCCACACATTTCTCTCTTTGGTCAAAAATATTTCTCTTTCATATCAATGTTTACTGAAGTAGTTTTGAAGAATATTTTTACAATTGACCTATGATTGTTTAAAATAAATTTTACCCGATTTTTAATTTTTAAAAAATGGTTTAAAAGGAATATTCTTGTCATTTTCCAAATGTGGTACTTTTTTACTTTTCCTACAAAATTATGGAAGGAATGTTTTTTAACATATATGACATAAAATAATTTTCCCACTATCATGAATGATTTTGATTTTAATAATCCATTACAAAATTAGACGGTTTCAATCATTTTTTTCCTTTACATTTGACATGTTTTTTTAATAAACAATTTCAAAATGGAATGTTTATTTTTATAAATAATATTTTAATGATCTTTCAATGATATTATTATTCATTAGAGAAAAAACCCCTTTATTTATCTTATGATTTACTAGGAATATTTTCCAAGCATACCATACCTATTATTTCTATGGATATTTTATGTTTATGTTGACAATATGTCAATGAAATCCATTCCTTTTACATGGGTGATACTATGATGAAATAATTAATCATTTATAAAACCTCTTTCTTTTCAATTGGTTATTCTAGGATAAAATGTTAATGAAGAACATTTATTTTACAAGGTTTTGATAAGATGAATGTTTTATAATCATGTGGTACACATATGTATGGGTTTCAATATGTTATGGGTGAGACCTATATCTACTTCCAAATCATTAGGAAAATATTAATATATAAGGGGATAAGTAAGACTCGAATGGTGAGTGAACCTAGTTCATAAAGGGACTTTGTACACTATGATTTGTATTTGGAGTGAACCTTTACTAATATGACAGTTTGGCGAGTCAACCAATTACACTATAACAGTCTTGTGAAATATCATTTACTATTAAGGAAATTATTTTTTCTACTTATGTGTATGCCATAATTTCGATGAAATATGCCAATATCATTCTCTCATGGACCATGTTGTTTGATTACATTATGATTCATGTAATATAGAATTCCAAGATTTATGCCACGAATCAAGATTATGATATATGATATGAAGGTCATGGTTCTCAAATGTCAAAATCATGTTATCATACCCCTGTTCACATGTTATGATTATATTATCATTGATATCTCCTTTTTTTCCCTTACTGAGCATCATAGCTCACCCTTTCTTATGCTTCATTTTCCCATGTTGTAAAGAAAATTATTGGGCATGATATCTCCATTAAGGGTGCTAGATATGATTATCTAAGTGGGAGAT
This sequence comes from Viscum album, assembly GCA_963277665.1. NCBI lineage: Eukaryota > Viridiplantae > Streptophyta > Magnoliopsida > Santalales > Viscaceae > Viscum > Viscum album. Next base: position 390,505,369 of record OY728167.1, on the reverse strand, counting down.
GATGTAAAATTGTTATGAACTAGTTGTTTATATTACCAAGTTTCCAAAGATACTAGACATGTATGATTCTGGCGTGGATAAAAATGTTATGTAAAGAATACTCATCTATTAAGTTGTAATATCTACATATGAAAAGTGTGGTAAGATATAAAAAGGATAGTGTGGATTTTTAGAGAACTGGTAGATTTGACTGTGAAGATAGAGTTAGTGCATGTACAAATTAAAATAGCATTATACTTTCACATATTTGAGAAATCAATCAATAATCCATCAACCAATCCTATTTATTTACCATCCATTGATTATAAGAAGGATAATAGAGGATAACCAGGAGACTTGATGAAAAATAGGTTCATAATTGGATATTTTTAATAAATAATCATCTTCTTTATTTCATTCCAAGTTTACCATATGAATTTTATGATTTCATTTTTGATCTCTGTTAACTCAAAAATTATTATTGGATAAAATTTATTGGGGAAGATAATTTTTTTGTCCCCATTATTTTAATTTTTTTCTTCCATTCTCAATTCTAGGTTATTATGATTTCCTTGTTTCATACATTTAATATTTTCCAAAACTTTAAGAATCAACCCCCTATGATCTTGTTGGTATTTTTCAAACGGTAAAATTTCATTTTTCAAAATATTTTGATAAGATATTTTTGAAATAGTGAATAAAAAACTATGATAAATGAAAATTTGATCTTAGTAGGAGAAAAATCATGTTCTCTCTCCCTTTTTTTTCAGTAATCAACAAGATTCTAAACACACCAACTAAGAGCCACCCCAATCAACAGTTGTTTTTGGAGTTTTCTTTTAAAGTGGATAACTATATATATTTGTTTTTTGATTGAAAAATTTTAGTTTTAGAGGAAGAAAATTTTAATTTCCATAACTCATTTATTTTTTGATGCTATTATTGGTTCAATACTTTTATTTTCGTTCTTACTTTATTCACTTCATCATTTCACTACCAATTCATCTCATACTGCACATCACCACTCTACCATTGATCCTTACACTGCTAGTTTGTGTTTTATTGATGTTTTGAGTTGTTTTTTTGAATTTAAGAAGATTTATTATGGGTTATACCGCTTATCACTATTATACATGGTTTATGGAGGGAAAGATAAGTAAATAATTTAGATGGTTCCAATGAAAACCTACCACACTTAATTAATCATAACTAGGTCATATGTTAAATTTTCAAAAACTCTTTAACACCTTCTAATATATGAAATAAATTATTTATTTAAATTAATGAATTTAAATTCATGATATCCATCTGTTTCAACTTATAATATACCAAATAAATTCGTAATCTTCAGTCACCTTTTTTATTTGAATGAATAGGAGTACCCCTAAGTAGAAAAAGTCAATCAAATATAACCTTTGGATTTAAGATCCTCATGTTAAACCATTAATCATATTACCTTTTATGCTATCATATGATATGGTGGAATATAAATTATTTCTTTTACCAATTCAAGATTAATTAAAAACACCTATTCACATTTATGTGGGTATATTATAAAACTTTCAAAAAATAATCCATGAATGAATCTTACAACATGTTGTAATGTATTTAGTTTTACTACTTCAATATCTTTATGTACTAATTTTTTTATTTAAAATATTATTACAATGATAATATTCTATTCAAATATATCTCAATATTCCTGAAAATTCTATTCTCTTATATGAGTAAACTAAAAACCATCACGAAAAGGAAAGAAAAGTCAGCTTTTTATATTAGTTGATATAATATTTGAACTAAATAAACCAATATCTATCAAAAATAAAATAAAAAATTATAAAGATCCCTAAACAATCTTACCACATGAGGATAAAATGGGCATATATTATTTTTATCCATTAACCCTAAAGATTATATTTTTTTATGATTTCCAAAACATATTCTACTCCTAATCTAAAATTAGATAAAAACTACTTAGTAATAAAATAATGAAAAATTTTGTATAAAAATGGTCATAAAAATTATTTAAGATACAAGGAAAATACCCCATAATTTAATTGGACTATCTTCATGATCTAATATAGACTGATTGACTATAAACACTCTGCCAAAGCTATCAAGATGGCCCTATAGTTAAAATCTCTACCCAAAATGACTATATTTAAAAAACCTCTATAGTTTCCCAAATTGATCTCAATGATAAGTCTACTTTGATTCAAAAAAATAAATCTGTCTTAATGTGAATGAATACTTTTCATTGATGAAATCATATTAGTATTCTACTCAAGTGAGTGGGAAAATAAAATTTTCCACACTGGTTACCTTAGGAGGATATAGACATCCCTATATCTTTATAACATGCATAATCTTTTTTACTGACCTCATATTCCAACTATTGGTCTTTTATTTCCTCCATCTTAATATACCCTTAGTAATAGGGGGATTTTTTATTAACAAATATTCATACTTTTTTTTTCTGTCAAAATTGCATCTCATTACATTTATAGATTAAATAGATCCATTCAACTCAATATTCAATCTCCAGATGTGATATAAAACCCCATATATTTAAAGTAATCTAATCAATTGGAGGCTACCATTATGATAATCTTTAACCCATATTTTTGTTTGCAACAAATAAAATTCTTCTTGGACTCACCGATCATTGGTAGGCCTTGCATGAAGAGGATTTTCAAGTGATTTTTCCTATCAAGTTGTAACATCCCAAAATGATAAAGGGTTAAATGACTAAATGATATGACTCATGTCAACAAGGTGCACATTCCTTTTCAGGAGCCTACCTGGTTAGAACTCCACACCTAAGCGTGCTTGGCCTGGAGTAGTGATCAGGATGGGTGACCTTCTGGGAAGTTTCCCATGGTGTGTGTGAGTGAGGACAAATCACACTAGAAAGGACATGTGTTGGCCTGTGGGGACTATCATTAGTCAAATGACCCGTTCAGGAACGTGGGTGGACCCTGGGGTGGGCCCCATGTGTCTGTGGGGAAACTGGTGGTACCTGGTGGACCAGGACCCGACGACCATGTTAAAGGCGGGGTGGATGTGCTGTCACCGGGACCCGGTTGTCACATTTAGTATCAGAGGAGGAACCCAGCCTTAAGTGAGCGGTGCACTGCCTGGGTTGAGATGTAGGGCCCACAATGAGGGCTTTGTGCTCTAAAGGGGGGGGGGGGTGATTGTAACATCCCCAAATGATAAAGGGTTAAATGACTAAATGATATGACTCATGTCAACAAGGTGCACCTTCCTTTTTGGGAGCCTACCTGGTTAGAACTCCATAGTTAAGCGTGTTTGGCCTGAAGTAGTGATCAGGATGGGTGACCTTCTGGAAAGTTTCCCAGGGTGTGTGTGAGTGAGGACAAAGCACACTGGAAAGGACATGTGTTGGCCTGTAGGGACTATCATTAGTCAGATGACCCGTTCAGGCACGTGGGTGGACCCTGGGGTGGGCCCCACGTGTCTGCGGGGCAAAATGTGGTACCTGGTGGGCCAGGACCCGACGGCCATGTTAAAGGCGGGGTGACTGTGCTGTCACCGGGACCCGGTTGTCACACAAGTGGCATAGGGTCTATGCATCAACCAAATCTATATTAAAATATAGATTCAAATAATATTCCCTTTAAGAACCAACAAACTTTTAGAAATAGGCTCAACATAATCAATATATAATTTAAAACCCCACCCCTCTCGCACTCATTTCATTTTCAATAAGTGCTTTCATGATTTTAATAAAGGATAAAAATCTATTAAAAACATAATTTTAATTATAATAATGAAAGAGATAACTTGAAATATGAATAAATAGATGAATAAATAATATGAATCAATTATTAAGTTATATCAACCTAGTTTCTCCTGACAAGTAAATAAGAAAATAATATTTATTTACTACTGATGTTTTAGTTTATTATATTTATAATTAGTTTTAAAAATAATTTTTAACAAAGTCATACAATGACAGAAAATTTCATATGGTCCTACATGTTACTACCTACCGGTATTAACTTATGATGCATGAGAATAAATAAGATAATCCAAGGTTGACTAGAAATAAACTTGGACTACCAGTGGTAACTCAAGTGTAGAATATAATTATCCTAGGAAGGAATATTTTTAGGTTAATTCATTATTCCTTATAAGACACATATCTTGGATACTCTCAATATCCAGATATCTAGTTTGGATATTATACCATTTTTAATGACCCCAAACTTGATACATGCACAATATTTAAACTAGATTTACACAACACCTCAGATGCACATTCTAATAACTAGAGTCTATTATAATTACTAAAATAGAGAGAGATAATTAAAAATAATGGGATGTTATTTTTACTCATTAAGATTAACTTACACTACCTTAATTCTTGATAAATGTTTAGTATGACATATACATATATATATATATATATAGATTAAAAAAAGATAAATGCATTCACCAATTGGAGAACTTATATGCTATGGATAGTCATTAGACTTAAATAGTGATATATTCATAAATATATATGAAAGGAAACTAAGTATAAAAATAAAATAACACCTATATTGAATAATTATCACACATAACTAGGCATAACTATTATATAAATAGGTCGGAATGTCCTGAAGGCCTTCATTTGTTTTTATTTTGATAATACACCTTTCAAGGGATGAGGTGGAACCCTTATAAGACCTTAAGTCTTAGAGAAAATTACATGACCAGTAGGTCTTAGAGGGAATCGCCCAGACAAGACAACTTGGAACTACTCCTCCACAGAATGTGTCATGATATCAGCACTCCACCTTTGTAGGGCTGGTCGGCTAGCTATCCTATGAAAATAAGCACAAGCCCAGTACCGATGGAAAATCCATACTCCCAACTCCAATCCCCATGAGCCCTCATGCATCGCTATTTTTCCTTTACCGAGATCATATAAAACATTATCTACATGTATCCCAAAAATAATATGTTTAGGACATGGGTGCATAATAATCAACAGGTGGTCCCCACCTAAACCTACCCCTATATCCACTAAATCATTATTTTTTATTTTTTGGAAGTAATATTTTTTTGGTTTAGTGGGAGCTGACATATTACTGGAAACTAAATACCACAAAACTACAATATAATAAGTTCATATTCAAAATAGATGTCAAAATGAAAACAAAATTAAAGTTGTCCCCATAAAACCCACACCTAAAACTAACCACATCAATCCTCAAGCCTCAAGAGGAATCATCGATCCACACACCCTTTCATAAAATCATAATCATATTCACCCTCCAAGACAATGTCAAAAACCAACCAGCAACCCATACTAGCATCTTCACTGAACCAAAATAAAGCCAAGCCAACATAGTCCACCACTGAGTAGACCGAACCACATCTAACCATGAAGACATAATCATGATATTGAAATACAAAACAAATTTTATGAAATAGGAACAACAATAAAGTGGTGTGAAGATAGTCAAGGAATGATTAATTTATAATATATGAATCAGTGAATATGATATTCTAACCATAAGAAATATATAATAAGCAATAGTGTTTATGCAAGCTAGGAATATGAATTATATAACATAAGAAACACTGTAAATTATAATAAAGATATGATATATATATATATATATATATATTAAAAATGAAAAAACCACTGATAATCCATTAATAAGAGATAAAAACATATGAACTAATTTTAACCAAATCAAGTAACATTATTCTAGTTTCCTAGTACTAAATATTCCACAAAGGGAACCCATCAATACATCCTTTGAGATTACATCTAAATCCATGTTGATAACATTTATGTTATAGGAATACCATATATAATAAAAAAAGTTATGAAGGTTCCATTTAATAATTCATAAGAGTCCTTAATAATCCTCAATTATGAGAATCATTGTATTTTGAGGTGTGACCCCTCACACTCATCAACTTGTATATTTGAACACATGCACACATGCACACATGCACACACGCACACATGCACACATGAACACATGTACACACATAATGAGTAACTATATCACTCAATCCAAACACTATTCACTTATTAAATACCCAAAATAAATTTTAAAATAATACCAACAAGTATACATCATAGGTATAACATGGATTTCATTTTAACAAAAATATCTAGGGTGTAATGAACCTTCACAATATTAATTTTCCATAATATATCACGTGCTATAATATAAAATTAAATTAGAGGAAAAACCTGTATATATAAACTTTACATAATTGACACATCTATAAATAAACTAGGATATTTAAATACTTCAAAATATCATTGTTTTTCATGTAATCCAACAGGGTATAATGTTTGGAGTGTTTAATCATAAGGTATCATTATGTAAGGCATCAAAAATATGACACATATAATTGGAATGAGATAAGTCCTATGTAACATGAAAATATATAACTAGACCTAATGATGAAAGGATGTTATTTTCTCAATAATTAGGAAAATATAGGTTTGAGAAATATATTTTTTATTTCCCAGACCTAATAAAAAATATCAATTATAATGGGAGACACACCACCATACCTAATGAACATTTAAACAAGATTTTACTAATCCTTGGACAAAGAATAATCAAAGGATTTAATTTTTTTCAAAACCTATAGTTATAGGGGAATTAGAAACTTGATTCAAAATAAAATATATTTCTAGAAACTATAGAAAGATGAATCTGTTACTAAGATTCCAATAATATAAAGCATTATCATAACCAAGATGAAGCTTTGATTCCTACTAGAATCCTATATCATAAGATATTTAAGAGAGAGAGAAGGGATTCCCTAATGTATATCCAAATAGATCCAAATATTCTAAAATTACCAAGTTCCCACTTTATTAGATATTTTAGTTTAAATTTAAAATAAAATAGAAACTGAACAATACTCTGGTGGGTTACCACCAAACTTTTGGTGGACTTAAATTTGTCACTAGATTTCTGATTGAATCCATCTAAAGTCCAGTACCTTATGCTACAACATTAAATCATTTATTATTCCAACATATACCTCTAACCCCATTAATCAGTTTTAAATTATATTAAATTTTTAACACCATCATTTCATTTTTTTAAAAGATAAAAACCAAAGTAAAATTCTATCTTTTTTGGTGAGGGTCACTACATGTTCCACCTTATTTTTTAATTATTGATGGAAAGATTAATAAGTTAAAAATATATGTTCACTATTTTTAGAAAACCTTACTAAAAAATCATTTGAATATATGTTAGAAATATAGATCAGTGTTCTTTGAACTAACTTTTCAAAATTGTTTTTTTGTTTGAAATTTCCATGATTTCATTCATATTGAAAAAATATATGTGATATTTTCATTGGATTGTTACTATATGAACAAGGTAATATGAAATATTACATCAGGGATAGGTTATATGCGATTTAATTGGTTATAAGGGAAGATATGGAGATAGTGATGGAAATATATTTCTCTAATAGCTCTCACTCTCTCCAAGAAAGGATGATTTTATTTTTTTAAAATTATTGAATAGTTTAACAGTTCTATAAGGGTATTCATCAAATAAAAAAATTATTTTATCAATGAATGACTTAAAGTTAAAGGGTTAAAAATAACATGACTATCATGTTTCAATTCAAGGTTTATTTCATATTTATATAGATTTTATTTTACTAAAAAATGTTCAGCACACAATTACTTATACTTTCTTCCTTTTTAAACCTAATTTAACAATTATATTGGTCTCATGAAGTTATAAAGAAATAAAAATATATATTTCTATAATATTTTTTGAATTGGATATTCTCTTCTATCAATAATTCCTTGATATTATGGTATAATTTATGGCTCTCTTTATGAGAAAGGCTCCTCTTTGTAGTCTTATACATTATATATGGATATACCAAATTGAGGGGTATATAAATATATTGAAAGGGTTTATTTATAATAAAATTCATCAAAAAGGTTATATTGCGGGGATGTATATTATTAAATAATTCATTTATATTGAAAATATATTTGTTATAGATAGCTCTAGGATCTCAAAATCTCATCATACTAGCAACACCGATGCTGAATAAATTTTATGAGTATATATTGTCACAATATCATCCCATATGGGGAAAAATATAACCACCATACTTTACATAACCGTACATAGGTTGTTTGATTTGTTGTAACTCACAAGGAAATTCTTAAAAAATACAATCTAACAAGGACAAAAAACTAGATATGAAATGTACATAATAAATAATTTTTAAGAAGATTTTAATACTCTATTTTTAAGGAGTAATATAAAAATCCTAAATTAACTTCTAGAAGATTATGTCAATTATCCATTGGTTATGAAATTAATTGTCATATATTTTATACAATGAAACATTATTATCAAAGGAAAATGAATAATAGTGGATTTACTCTTGTGGAAGAAGCTATGTATGTATTTGTACTATAGAAAATAACCTAATTTATGTAAATATTTAGTACTTTGGAATCACATAAAAAATTATTGGAGTTAGATTATATGATATTTTATGTGTTTATTTAAAAAAATTATGTTTATAACATGAGTGTAGTTAAAGTTGATGAATTGGTATTCCTAAAAGTGAGTTTTAGTAAAGGAGGATAAAAATTTTAACCCTTTATAATGGCATCCCATGATTGATGAATTTTATACCCAGAATCCTAGAATGAAAAATTGGTCTATTTTTATTTTAGTATCTAAAACTACTATAAAACTAAATGAAATTTCTTTAGAGGATGATCCAATAATTGCTAAAACACATTTATTTCATGGTATCCCCAGTGTAGACAATGTCTTGGATGTTAGAGGGGACCATGGAGAAATGATTTGGATAATTGATATAGGGGAGGATCCATTGAACCAATATATAAATTAAAAGAAGTGTAGTAAATATCTATATTGTCTCTATGTTATATTATATATGTGTGTGTGTGTATTTTATTTTATCTATATATTATGTGTTTAATAAAAAGTTTATATATTTTAATTTATTTATCTTACTTATGGTTCCTATAATGACTTATACACCTACTGATGCTATTCATATTGTTGAAAAAAATAACAACAATACCTAACGTTAGAAATAAGTTGAAGGATAACAACGGTTCAAAAGTGATGAACCAAAAAAATGAAATTAAATTGAAAAAATCCAAGAGAATAATTGCACATGAGTGTTTGAAAAATGTCATTAAAGTAAATAAGAAGAGGAAAATAATTCATGGTTGGATTGAATGTTCATGGTCAACTTATAAGCCCAATAAAATCCATTTACATTAGTTATATCAAGGTTAGTACTCAAATTCACCTTCCAATTAATATAGATACCTGAAATAATGACGTTCTTATGTTGAAGGGAACCATTTTAAATGATAATATGTTAACATTTTAGTAAAGTTTCATTATTTTCATTAAAAATTAAATAATTAAATAATTTGTTTTTTTCTTGAAAAATACATTTATAATTGAAGAATATTCAATGAAATATGTATTGATTATTTTTTGGAAATACTCATTGAACATTTTGAATGGATTATTCCACAAAATATATTAGAAATTATGAGTGTAGTGTTAATCCTCTATCATAATATATATATGAAAGAATTAAAATACAACTAAATTTGGTTGATTTCTCTTCATGTCATGATGAGGATAATTATAAGGTATATAATAACTAATTTTAATTTTTATTGAAATTACATGTATAATTTTATTTTGAAAATAAATGTAAATTTTCTAAATAATAAAAGAGATTAAAAATAAACAATATATATCACAACCACCATACTCTCACTATAAAAGTGAGCATGGTGTATAACTAACTTGTAAAATAATTGGTATATAATTTAAATTTGTAGTGAAACTTATTTTTGGAATAAATAAATAAATAAATTGTGTTTCTGTGTTTATATATATAGATAATAGTTGTATTCTATATCATTCTCTACACCACATAATGTGCTAGGGAAGGATGCCTATGAAAATAAGAAAGGACAAATAGTTAAAGAAACCATGAAAAAAGTATGGGAAACATATTTAAGTATAAAATAGATGAAATTTATTCTAAATTAGTTTATTAAAAAAATACAGAAGCTGATTAGTTTACAATTTTTATTTAGTTTATACAGAAGATTAGTCATGTACTATAGGGAAAAAATAATTAATTATGTTGTCTTTGAAGCCTCTAGAAAATTATGTCCATGTTAAAGGGTTGGGTTTTGAAGTATCATCGAGAGCCAAATTTATGAAAGTATAAGAATATAAGTATCTTAATAAAAAAGTAATAGAGTAAAATAAAAGAATTTTTACCTAAGAAGAAAAAGAAAATAATCAAACAGAGTTATTATAAATTCTATTTCAAAGGGTTCAATAATAACAATCAACAAAACAAAAACCACATTAATCATAGCCATACACCTTTAGTTTTGAGGTTAAAAATTCTCCTCAAATTCCCACCCCATAAAGGTAATAAATTTTTTCAAAAGAGTTTATAGTTTTTTTGAAACAAACAATTATTAATAATTTTAGTGTTTTAAAATATTATAGGGGAAAATTTATTATGATTCATATTTATCAACACCCATTCATTACCTGAAAGCTCGTGGGGAAACTTTAATTCATGTGGGAAACATAGTTTATAAATTTAAAACTAAAATGAAACACTTAATACCTAACTAACTAAGAATGTTTAGTAAATTTTATGTTTGAGGATGAACCCATAGAGAACGATTAGAAATATTTTAGAATAAATAGGAATGAAAATAAAAAAAATGAGAAGAATTAGATTCATATGCTTAATAAAATAAATAACAATAAGCATAGTAAATATAATTTTAATCCCTAGTGAAATAAATAGATAAAAATTCAATAATACATGTTTTTCTAATTGGATCTGATTGAGCCCCTTCGCAGGGTGAACACTCTCTATTCTAAATATTCTACTTTTCATATCTTAAGTACTGAAATTAATCAATAAAATCAGGTAACCCAAAACCCTATTTAAATATAATTACACCAACCTTCCAATGGTCACACATGAGAATAAGTTTCTAGTTAATTCAATATAAATCATACCAACCTCATACCTCAATGTTAATATAAGGAAGAAGAGAATAAGAATGAAAATAATAGAAATAACACAAAAAAATCCAACTGTAATTGATCATCAAAAAATAATTTCACTAGAAATAATCATATATCATTACATTTAATGGAACTAAATATAATTAATCCCTCATTCTAGTCATGAGGGAGTGTATAAAAAATTAATACAATAAAACATAGTAAAAAATATTCCTATATCCTTTAATCCTTCAAAAAACATGTCCTATCAAGCGAACATGATTCCCCATCTATTTATATATAGAATACAATACATGGATCTCTTATCATAAATATTGTATATACCCTATCATTAATCAAAATATTAAATTATTTGAACTCACCTCATTCTCTTTTATATAGACATCATGAAACACACATACAATACCACTCTTTAAATCTACCTTAAAATGATTCCTTTATAATATGATGGCATAATCGACTAGAAATATCAAATCAATTAAGATATAAATTATGTGGTATGTATAGTATCTTTATAGAACAAACTCATCAACCACTCATACTATCATACTTGTTCATTTATGTTGTTTCATATCCCTTTCCCACTATGACACATGAAACCATTCATTAATTATCATATAATTTATATGAAACCACAGTGAAATGTGGAGCTATCACTACATCTCAAAGATCTTGAGAATGAATTCAAAATAAAATTGAAATAAAGAGACCCTCATCATCTTAGAATATATTTTATATCTCTTCCAACAAAAATCCATAAAAAATCAACTCTATCATCTTCTTCTTATAATTTAAACAAAAACCCTACACTGCAAATATTCTAGACCTAAAACTCTAAAGACCCTACCTGATTTTTATACTCAAAAAAATAATAAATCCAAATCAGAAGTATCCAAGTGTATCTTATTTTCTCTCTCATATATTAATCAACCATATTTTCCATGAAAAGAACCCTTTATAATGGTTTGAACTTCACTGAATTCCCACAAACCAAGAAGACAACTATAGTTTAGTCACAACCTTTTCTTCATCTTCTCAATGTACTACGAAAAAATCCATGTCATGTTGCAAGCTCATAATTTCAATGGGAATGAAACCATCGAGATCCCCTTCATGATGATAGTAGTTCTATAGTGTATGAAAATACACTATAGTATGAAAGGTGGGGATGAATAGTTCCATGTAATAAAAAACATGAAAAAAATAGATACAATTACATTTATGAAAGTGATGAAGATTGGTTGGGATTCAATCATCCCACATTATAAATAAGAACAAAATACTACTCATTTATAAATAATCACATGAAATCATAATATTTACTAGACATGGAGGTACTAACCCATGCCATAGATCCATCCCACACATATTAAACCACACATGTGCCACACCTCCCCACTCCAGGTTTCTTCCCACTTGGTACTCTTGATTTAGCCTTGTTCTAACAAGTGCATGGTCCTTCTGCATGATCTCCAGGGCTATCATGTGATCCCTATATTCTAGTCCCATTAACTAGTACATGGGAGCCTTTTTACACATTCAAAATAACTTTTTTATCTGGAGAAGTTTCATAAAAAACAATACATATGTTTTCCCTCTTCCGAAATTCTTCTATAATTGTTATTACCCATAAATAATTAAATAATTAATAATTAAGGAAAAAATATAAAAATCAATGAAAGGGATGAATTAAAATTCAAAAAATTTATACATAAAATAGAACTATAAAATTCACCACACTTAAAATATTCTTTTCCTCAAGAATGAAATCTCAACATAAACCACAAAGGAAAACCATTCTACTAATATTAAAATTCCATTATCAAAATAACAAAATCATTATCAATGGATCCAAATGAATTTTCTAGAACATAGTAATATCTATTTAAATTATATGTTTTCAAAGAAACTAATTAATCTTCTATTTTTCTTTTAACTTTAAAAAATGACACAAATGTCTAAAATTCTATTAAATTATCTTAATTTATTAGTACTAATCATGATAATCTCTTATATTTCTCACTTTGACTTATTTTCACTCATCATTCATGGAAAATTTAAATGGAGTAATCCTCATACCTTGAATACAAACTTATAACCATAATCTTTCATAGGATATCAAATATATACCTTATAAATAAAAATGTCTCAAAATTTTAGGAGGAATTTACGTTAAATATTGAATGAATTTGAGGTTAAAGGGTAAGTGGAAAATGGCATGTAAAGAAAATTAAATCTTAATAGGAGGATGAAATCTATATAATATTTCATGATAATCATAAGGAATGACTAATGAAAAATTTATTCCCAAATGACATCTCCTACACTTCCCACATTAAAAGTAATAGTTCATAAAGCTATGCATAAAATGAATGATACACCCTCTTGTTTTGTTTTTTTCTCTCAAAAATTACACTTGGGAAAAATCTCACACTCCTCAACCAACTCAATCAGGATATCCTCAAAAAACTAGTTTCAAAAGTTAGAAAACAATTATAGTATTATATATGGGAGTTTTTCCATCTACCTAGTTCACAACCAATTTTCCACTAAAATTTTCAATTTTTATCTCTATTTAATATTTTATATTCACTTTTTTCCAGAGATATAAACAATGAATCACAATGAATAATAATCTTGAACCTCTCCCACAACTGATGAAACACCCTTATTTCTTATCTTTAAGATGAAACACCCCTTTCCCCAATTTATAAACTCTCCCCCACACATAAACCATTTAATATCATGGAAAAAAACAAGAGTATGGGTATAAAGGATGAAATCAGATTCTAATGTGTCTCTTCATTAACAAGATTATTTATAGATTATACAGTAATAAATAAGATTCAATGTAAAAATATATCTCAATGATAATGGATTAAATTAAAACATGCCTCAATCATTATAAATTTGAATTTTCATAATCATAGCTTTTATAAGATCTCAATGCATGTTTTAGTAGTTAGACATATCCCAGGTATCACTCATGTAATGGGTATTGAAAAGAATATGAAAAAATTTCTTAAAAAATTTTAGACATAGAAAAAATAAAATTTGTAAATCACTCATATAATGTATAATAATAACAAACTAATCCAATTGAACTTAAAAAATTAAATCAACGAAAATATATGGGTAATTTTGGCTGCATAAATGAACTAGCCTCCCTAAGTCATGATTCATCAAATATATACCCATAAGTTTATCTATAATCACTAATCATACCTAATTAATCATTAAAACTTGGTAAAAATGAAATCTAAAACATGGAATAATGAGATTAATTTGTATTTATTTTTATTATAGATAAAAATGTAGTAAAATCTCAGTGTGTTCATGCACTTTTCAGTTATATTTCAAAAAAAGATTTTAAAATGTCAATAAATGATGGGGATGTAAAAACAAATAATTTAAAACAACACATTCCTTTCCTCATGAAGATAATTACATTATTTTATTAGACTTCATTGGGTCTTTGTTCCTTTATAAAAATAAACCTATAAAATAGAAAAAATAGTTAAAGTATAAGGTCTATATCATTAAATTTAAAAATTATAGAAGTTATTGTAAAAAACTTCCTAAATGATTATATAAGTCCTATGTTTTTTCATAAAATCCTAAAAAAATAATAATATAACCCCAGGTTTCCTCCCATTATATATTTTTTTTAATTTTATTTAGAAACTGTATCTTTTTTTATTTCATGTGATCAAGGGTTGGAAAGAATTTACCCAATCTAGATCCATGAATGGTCGAAGTTGTTATTCTTTTACATAGATGGTTACTTTTACTTTTTTTTAATTAAATTTAGTATTCCTCAAGGTAGTACATTTTTTACATCCATGGGCCCAATCCATTGGTGTTTAGTCCAAAAAAATTGAATGGTAAGTCATGGGTTACCCAAACATGTTTTCCCTCTTTAAAATCATCTACTTTAACAGTAACTATGTTATCCTAAATATTTTTGATAAATATCCTTCCATTATATTCCTCTATTTGACCATTTTATTTTAATTATACAATATATACACCATATATTCCCTAAATGGTAGTGACATCCTCATCATCATGTATGATAACCTCACTCAAATAATCCTCATTTTCATCATAATTCATCAGAGACTAGTGAATATTAAAAATAATTTTCTCACCACTAAACATTATATGAAACTGCCTATTTAAAAATAAATTAAGGCTCTACCCACAACAATAAATTTCCTTCCCAAAATAATGGGTATCTTATCTTCAACTATGTCTAGCATAAGGATGTCCACCAAAATGTAAAACTTATCCACTTTAATTAAGATTTCATAATTCATAGCTCATGAATATATCACTTTTTGTCCTATAATATAAGAGAAACTATTGTGATATTCATCCCTTAAAATACTAAATCTTTTAAATTTGAGTATGAAATGATGTTCACACTTTCTCCTATATCACACAATATTCTCCCAAAATTATAAGAACCATTGTTAATTATAATTGATAAACAGATTGGATCTTATTGTTTCTTCAGTAAACTCCTCAAGACTATGGAAAATCATTATCCAAAGAGTTTTATAATAACCATATCCATAATAATCATCTTTTTAGATAATAACTATTTTATAAACATATCATATGTGGGAATGTTTGATAAATTATTTGCAAAGGGAAATGAAAATTTTTATCCACTTAAAAATTTCTAGAAATTTTCCTTGATTTTATTATAAATTATCTTAATATATAATTCCTATAAAATATAGTATTTATTTTTAGTTTGTGGGGATCCTTTTTTAAACTCTTTCCAACTTAGTTTCACTTTTTTTCATTCTCTATTAATTCTTATTTCCCTCTAGTTTCTACTATTATTTTGTTTGTTACATATATTGTTTCTTGAATTTCCTAGTATTTTAATCCATATTTTTTACACTTTTGAAGGTGATATAATTCAATTTTATATGTGTAGGGACCTCTATGTACTTTTAAATTAATCCCCAACTTGAGATGATTGTCATGTTTTCATACATGGAACTCCATATTCTACATGAAAATCCTTTAATCTTTTGAATTGGACTTTTACTCATTAATATAATCATAGTTGGTTGTGATGAATGTAGACTAGGTATCCTAGAAAGATTTAATTTGGATTTAGATAGAAGTTTCTGTTGCATTTGGAACACCAATATTTTTTGATACCCTTAAATTTTTGTCTATTGAGACTTCCAGACCTGAAAATTATTTTGATTATTATAATTGATATAATTTTCATCTTCAACATACATACTTTGGGGATAGTGCATGTACATCATTTCATCAATATTCTTTTTCATGGAATCCATTTATGCAACCATCCATCCATTTTTTTTCAACCATATGGAATCATCAATTTTTTCGTTCTTCTATTTTCCATTTAAATCTATTGGTTTTCATTTTATTCAAGATTTTATAGCTTTCAATTGATTATTTATTTATAAATGATCCTTTAGTGGAAAGATCAATAATAAGAAAATTACATTGATAAAGAACCTTATATAAAGTTTTAATTAGTTACCACATATCTATACCATGTTTAGACTACTTAAAATTTAAATATATAAAACTTTACCATGTACAATAAATTATTCTTTATTACACTAATTGGAATTTTATTTTTTCACATGAATATACATAGATTTTTAGGGAGGGAAGAAACATGTTAATAATTTTATTACTATGTAATCCCAAGTAGCGATAAAGTGTAAAGGTAGAATTTCGATCCATTCACAGAATTTATATTTCAATTAAAATATAAAAAATCTAATCCATTCCACATCACTATATATGATGTTAAAATATAATGTATCATATAGTTTGAGGAAACATACTATTTGGGTGTTTGTATATTTGTGAGGTAGTCCTATGGATTGAATTGAATTTTAAATCTTCTTCATAATTATATGGATTATGTCAAAGTTATTATAAGTCACTAGAGGTACTAGAATTTTCAGTTGAGCCCCAAATTTTATTGTTGACCTTACTCCATTAGTGTTTATATCCCTGAATCTTCCCCTTGTACCACTTGGTTAGATCATTGTTCCCTTTGTTCTACTCCAACCATGCATTCTTCCTTAATATTCCTTTACTTTCATGGGATCTTCTCTAGCTCATGATCGTAGTTGAAGATATTATCTTTTATTTTTTCCCGAGTGGGTTTTTTTGGATAAATATTTTTCCTAGAAATCACAACATAAATAGAAAAGGTGTAATAGATAAATAAAAACTATATATGAAAGAAAAACTCCAAATAATTCTAAATATCCAAATAAAAGTTTCATGAAAATGACACTAAATAAATTATTTCATTGGGGTAATGTTAATTCCCATGGGTAATCTAGTTTATATTTTAAAAAATAAAATGAAACACTAACGACTTACATAACAAATAAAGTGAAGTAAATGGTAAGTTCACAGTCAATCCAATAGATACATATTAAAAAAATTATAATATGAAAAGAAAACAATGATAATAATATGGTTTAGAGACTGAATAAATAAATTATACCAAAAATAGAAAATCTAATTCATACCCGAGTAGTGTAAAATGATAATGATTCAATTCCTTATGCATACATTTTTTCTCGTATCCCTTTCTCACCATTGTTCAACAACCGCTTCATCCGTTATCATACAATCCTTATGAATCTAAGATTCAATGTGGAGCTATCACTAACATGTAACACTCTTAAGTTTTAATTCTTAATAAAGTTATAATAAGAGACCCTCCATAGAATAGTGGAAATGCTATGACACAACCTTTCACACTCCATTCAGATCATATCCTCTATCTTTTTCCTATGGTATACAAAAATACATACACCACAATTCTCATCTAACTAAAACTCAAAAGACCCTACCTTATTTAAATACTCTAGGAAGTAGTGTAAAGATAATTTTCAAACGAACCAATGAAAATAATCTCCTTCCTCATCAATGGTGGAATCATATATTCTATGACATAGACCCTTCATGCATTTTTTAACTCCACCAAGCTCCCACAACATTAGAATATGATTACGATAGAGAAGAAAACTTCATATCACTATATCAAGGAATTGTAACACAAACCACATATTTTAGTATATAATTATTTGTAATGACAATTAATTAATCAAGATCCCTTTATCAATGATAGTGGTTCTATAATATAGGATGAAAAACTATGGTGAAACATTTGGTGAGGGAAATCTCTAAGAAAGATAATGTGTGAAGAAAAGAAAGTTGATATTGTTTATGAAGGTGATGAATAATGGTCGTGATTTACTCATTTAAAATAAAAATTTTGTGTAGATTACTACTCATTTATAAATCATTGTGTGACCATGTCAACTCAATTAGCTTTCATGGTATCGACCCATGCCACGATTCCCTTCCACACGTTTCAACCCACATGTGCGAAAAGTTGATCCACATCAAGATTATTCCAACTTTATTCTCTTGTTGTATCCATATTCCATCCCATATATGTCCCATATACATAATCTCCATGGCTAGTGTGTTCCCCCTATTTTGTAGTCACCTTCGTCATTATATGCACACCTTTTTACACCTTCAAAACATCATTATTATCTAGTGAAGTTTCATTAAAACCATACATTTAGTTTATTTTTTTATCCTAAAATACATTTTAAATTAATATTTACCACAAATAATTAAAAAATGAATAATTAGGGAAAAAAATAAAATGATCCATGAAATCAATGATTCAAACTCAAAAAATTTATACATAAAACAGAGCTATCACAATGTTGTTATAATATATATGTATAAAATATTCAAGGTGACACCCCACATAACAAACAAATACTAATTGATTAAGTGATAGTTTATATTTAGGTATATTACAATCCAAGAGTCGAGATAAATGTTCATATTAAGTATATTTATATTAAAATACCTAACATACTATTTGAACATTCTTAGCATTTAATTTTTGTCTTATAAAGTGATGCCACAATAAATTGGTTTTCCATTTCAAAATTATAATATATTCATCATACTTCCTGATGAATAGAAAAGGTTTGAAGTAATATCTATAATGAAAAAGGGGAAATAAAAATTTGGGTCATTATAATATAAATAATCAATTACTACATCAGATAATCCAATATTGGATACATGTTTCCCACAAATAAATCATCTATACTTATTGACATGAAAATTTTATATTGATATAATGTATCAAAATGGTGATACATTTTACATTCTATTAAATAATAGTATATACTTCCTAGAGACTCATGAAATTGTTAATATTTAGAGTGTAATCAGAATTATCATATAAGAATGGTTAGAAGTATTTTTTTAGATATATATATATATATATATATGATGTATTTTTTATAATTCTTATGTATAATAATTGATGTACTATTTTTATTAAAATTTATAATATTATTTTTTATAAACATGAAGAGAACAACTAAATATTTGATAAATGAGTATTGTATTATTTTTAGTATATTATAAATTTAATATAACATGAATTGTTAAATATGGAGTTTATGATGATTCAATAATTGGATTTAAGTCTTGATAAAGCATCCATGTAATTCCATATGTTGATTAAGGTTCTTCCATGATCTATGTAAAAGTAATGTGAGGATAATATATTGAAAAATTCAAGTGAATAAGTTCAATACATAGTGGCATAAATAATTATGAATATTTTTGAACTAGTCTTAATGCCTAAGAAATGTACTAATTCTTTTTGGAGTTTTCAAAATGTTTACAAGAAGTGAAGATTTAAAAATGAAGAAACCATCCGTTAATTAGATGAATACCATAAAAATATTTTTTTATGGAGAAATACACATTGGTTATGGAATAATTTTTAATACTATACAAAATAATATTTTTCATAATGAATTGTTGAGAATATTACTTTTGATGATATTTGAGTTGGCGTTATACTAAGAAGTTGATCTACCCATGGAAAACCAAGGTCCCTCCTGAACTGAACATGTGGAACAAAGTTTTCCCACAAGGGAGGAGGAAAAACTAGGACAACCTTTGGTGGTAGGTGAGTGTATGAGGTCATGTATATCACCCACAATTAGTACACATGGGAGTGCATAGCATGCACACTGGTAACACAGATGAGTTCATGAGTGGACCATGAAATTGGGTGGCCAAGCCCATAATGGGAATGTGTGTAGTGTAATTAGTTGTTGACCCCAATGTCGACTCGATCAGTTGATGAATCAGAGAGTTTTATTAAACAACTTTCAAACAAGAACAAGATTAATATGGTATCCGATGGCATGAATAAATGTTCCTCCATTTTAAAAAGTTATATAAAGAATAATGGTAATCCAATCTATTGTATCCACACTATTATATCAAGTTCCGTGGTCATCTTCAACCATTAGTATTTTTTCAGATCTACATGTGAATTTCAAGACAATCAAAGCCCGATAATCACTTATATCCAACATGACTTCCATCTCCAATGATCAAACAGAGTGAGAGTGAGATATTCTTGATCTTCCTCAAGCCTTACATTCAATATCAATATTTTATGCATGCAATAATTTTAAAATCTCAATTAAGAATAATAAGAAGAGTTTGTTTCATGAAAAACCTGATCACGTTAGCCTTTTTTTAGGTTATCAAAATATCTACAAGTCATCATGTGGTGAGAATTGAGAATGAGAAGATCTTGTCACAAACACTGTTAGTTTCATGAATCATTTGGGATCTCCCGATCATGTGACCATCTATGTATCATATTAAGACTCTGAGATCAATTAAATGCTTGAATCCTCAATGTTTGTCATCACATGAATTTAAAAAATGTGAGAGTTTTAACATTCAAAATCCTTGAGATTTTATGAGATCTTTAGAGCATTGAAGGAATTGAATCAAAATTAAACTTATAGAAGGGGATGTGATCACCTCATTTATAAATATGGAGGCATAAATTAGGGGTTCCATTTTGATGTTCGATATTCATTAGCTACTACTGAAATAGAGGACCCATGTATACTGATATATAATGAAGATAAGGAAACCCATGTTCTTTGTTCTTGTGAAGTAGAATATCCCACATGCTTTGTTCGCATGAAGTATAAATATTTAATGAATATATTTTAATATCCATCAATCCTAGGGAAACTACATATTTCATATGCATTCTTCAGATGATCATAGGAAACCACAAACCACCCCTTATTTAGGTCAATATATACACCAACATTTGAAATGATATGACCCAAGAAGTGAACTTCACTAATCCAAAATTGTTATTTTCTAATTTTCACATATATCTAGTTCTCTCTTAGTGTATTGAACATGATCTCCAAAAGGTTTACATATTCATATATGTTGCGAGAATACAAGAAAATGCTATGTATATAGACCACCATGATTGGATCCAAGTACGAGTGGAAAACCCAATTCATCAGAGCCATAAATACTATTTTAGAATTCATAAGACTAAACGACATGACCGGATAATTGTACAATATGTACATATTCTGGAACACTATAAGTGGTATGTCTGATAGCCTCACATGCACCTGATTGTAGCACAACCTTAAATCAATCTGGGAGAAAACTGTTACTCCTTGGATTTGGTCGAAGAGGTTGTCTATACGAGGAAGTGGATACCGATTCTTCACCATGAGAAGGTTCAATTGGTGATAATACACACACAATCTAAGGGAAACATCCTCATTTTTGGTGAAAATAAAATTAAGTTCCATGGTGATGTGTTGGGTTGGATAAAAATCTTCACCTATAGATTATCAAGTTGATTATTGATTTCATCGAGCTCTGTAGGTGATATCAAATATAGAGTAATGGAAACTGGTGCCTCACCTAGAACAAATCTATGATGAACTAAACATCTCTCTCAATTGGTACATTAGAGAAATTGTCAAGGAATATGTCCCAGAAATGATCCACTACAGGTGGGACTTCCACAAGATTTATTCCCTAATTTCTCATGAAGAGGTTGGCCATATGGGCTATCACTCCACCTAGTCTAGTATGATTCGGTCTAGCATGACTTTCATGGATATCCCATTCACTGGTATGGATATACGTCCATACCTTAGGTGATGCGAATGATACCCACCGATGATAGAAATCCACATGAGTTCGATAAGGTACAAGAAAATCCATAATGCGAATGATGTCAAAATTGGTCATCTGGAGGATGAATAAACTCCATAGAAATTTGTATCCACATATGTCTAGGGGGAACTCCTTGAATTGGCATATACCATTAGTTCAAACATCTAACACCATGTCATGATTCATCAAAACACTAGAATATTATATCACTAGGCCTAGAATTTACATAGTTTCTGTAGATATAATATAGTGTGATGTACATATATCAAATAAAGAAGATACTAAATTAGAGGATACTACAATAGTACCTCATACAATAGAAGAACCTGGAATATACTCCTTGATCATAGGCTACACTTCATAGATATGGCCTGAACCGTGACTCTGAGATGCTACCTGAGTAGCCTTAGTAGGCCACTCTACGGTTGTTGAATCTCTGAGGTCTGAATTCCTCGACCACAACAACTTCCTTTTCCTGATTTTCTGGTAGAAGAACAAATACCACACTAATTCAGAGTTTCTTATCCTACACCTGAGATAATTTTTAGCATAAAAAACCACTCACTAGGAACATGAGGAAAGGATCAACAGAAACACTAGAGGTGCCCTATCCGGCTGCAAGCCTAACAATCGATTGGATTCATCATACATTGGGGAATTTTATGGACTATCATGCCACAATGGTGACACACCACGTTACTATAAGTGCATACCATCTGTATATTACTACCCATACCTATACCCTCAATTAAATTTTTTCTTCCACTAAATAACCCACTTTCATTCCTGGTGGATGAAATCCCCACCGAACATTACCGAATTCACTTAGTTTCTTCTTAGTGATGTCGTATTGGTTCACTATTTCTAAAAAAATGGTTAGTCGAAACTTGTTCACCTATAATTGAATGGTGTATGCATACCCATCCTCAAATCACCTCACAAACTTTATCTCATTAATAGACAATGTTGGTGAAAACACTATAATTCGGTGAAGTGTGATGAGTGTTCCATCACTGACATTACACCTTGTTGAAGGTGGATAAACTCTCGAGCTCAGTTTTTCCTCAAGGTATGCAGAAAAAAGTAGTCAAATAAGGTTGTATGGAAATCTTCCTAGACCCTACCTTGATGTTGACCAACATGAGTAAGGATATCCCACCAATGCTTGGTATATTCAAATAGCATGTACATGGAAATCTTGACCCTCATATTTGGATGTGTCTCGATATGATGAATGAAAGAGTGTTTGGACTCTATCCATGAATCACCATCCTTTAGTATATCATCCCTCAAGAAGGTGAGAGGATGCTGCTGCTAGAACTCACGGGTTATCTCTGCCATGGTATTGGCATGTTGAGTATCACCCTATATAGATTTCAGGAACCGAAAGAAACTATCCCATAAATGATCATGATTTCCTAATATAAGATCAATATGAGGTTCTTTAGATGGCATTACAGGTGGTATCATGGCTGGATCAAGGTCCATGACATCAAAAGTTTCCTCCTCACTACATTAATACCATACATCATGAGGATGCCATGGTGTAATATCTCTACATTTTACAAGCGCATGCCTCAGATGGGTTCTATAACATATATAGAAATCATTAAAGGTAGGAAAGGTAAAAATAATGCCTATAACATGGAATAACCCTCAGCCTGCTCTTGGAGCCAGGTCAGGGTAATAAAGAAACATAGATATATCATAGGAGACAGGACCTACTACCCACTACTAAGGTCAGGATATGGTAAAGGTCTCAAATTACACATATTAGGTGTCTATTTAATTTTAAATATCATGTTCATTTTTATTTATTTATGTTTAGTTATGTATTTAAACCCCTTTAGATGGTTGAATTATATGGACCACCATTTACAATTTATAAGGCCACATACACCTTATAAATTGAAATGTGTAATCCACTTAATCCAAACCATAACATGTTCTAGACCATGAGACCAATAGTTAATGGATCACTGTTCTATAACTGACTACTTTAGGTGTATCCTTTAGCATATTCAAGAAAATTTTCTAGGTTAAAGAACGAAATTAAGTGTCAGTTATGTTTTATTATTCCTACAAGGGAAAACAGTTAATGCACTACTGCAAGAACATGAAATTAAAGTAATGCATATAGAAAATAGATATGGCATGGAATAATGCATGGAGTTTTAATAATATGGTTCCTAGTATGATGCATGATTTTATTATTCCCTCATATCCTTGGTTCAAGGCTAAAAAACTCTTTTGTTTAAATCAACATAAATAAAAACAAAAAACAAGTGTTTCACCCAATGGTGAAATACAAAAATCTATAATAATGCAAGTAATAATATAATTCTCCATCCCAGGTAATTTTGGTTTTCTACTATACATGGGTTAGTTAATCCCAAAAACAAGATCAATACCAAATTCAAATATCTTAGTCTTTTTTCTAGACCTAACAGTAAGAGATAAGGAAAATAATCTCTGATAGCACTTTGTAGCATCCCACCCCAGATGCCACATAACGATACCCCAATACGATGGTCTGAAAAACCATAAGCACATCTCCATGAACCCCATAGATTTCCATCTTGCACTGAGGGCCTTGGTAGTTTCTGTGGGGAGACTATGCCCTCAATGACCAGAGTGGAGTGTAGTAATACATATACAAAAAGAAATAGAAGAAGAAGACACTATATAACTAGACCAGTAACCCGTCGTGGTGGAATAAATATCAATATACAGACATCAGTAAAAAAATAATAATAATAAAAGTAAGATAAATAAACAATAAAAGGAAGATGAATAATAAATAGATACAAAGAGATAAAGATTATCAAGTAGCTATAAAAAATTAATATATGGGGAATAGGGGAAACAAGAATATACCACATACTATTAAAATACAAAAACTCCAAAAATTACTACTATAACTATAATTATGAGAATAGGATCGTTCCTCTACCACTGAACTCCATCATAGAACTATCAATCAACCATTAGAAGATGGACACTTACCTTTATCAATACATGAAACCATGAATCCTAATTGGGTACCAAAGTCATCCCAAGAAGGGTTTGATATATACCTAGTAGGATAATACCAATGGTGTCAAGATCAATCAATTCTATGAAACATAAAATGAGCAATGTTCCATAATTAATAAATGCAATATATGATTAAATTAAAAAGTATATTGGACTGGAATCCACTTGGGACATCTGTCTAATTCTACCTACTTTAGTCTAAGCTTGTGTGTCTAAACCAAGTGATCATTCAATATTAAGGTGAGAAGTATAAAGTAATGTACTATCCCTAATCATTTGATTCGACATGGGGGACACATCCTTGATGTTCTAGAATCAATGGTTTATTTCTCATTTGAATCATTATTTTTTATTTTTTATTTAATTAACCTTATTGTAAATTATTTAGAGTCACCCTAATCAAGTCTATGAAAATTCTTAGAGAATTAAAATTGTTTCTCTAGGGGATAGTTGTAAGTCTAATTACAAGGGAATCTTTCCAAGGTAAACTAATAATAATATCTCAAGTGTCTCTCTAGGAATGGTGTGATGAATGCATGAACTAACCTCTGAGTCTATCCTAGTTATAGAATGTAGGGGACCAAGTCTCTCTCATGGAATGGTTCAATCATCACACCTCTAATCCCATATATGGGGTATCCCCTATGGAACTTGTGTTACTTGTTTGCACGTAAAAATAAAATGCACAGTTAGCCTGTCCCAGACCTATCTAGTGTCACCCCTGGTGTGTTTACAAACCATTGAAAAATAACTCTTAAGCATGACCAGCACATCCAAGTGGTTCCTAATATAGAACCCCTTATATCACCCTCAAAACTAAGGTGAAAAAATTTAATCAATAAATCATTTTACATGCAACACATGCTAGTCAAGTCATTCCATTAGGAAAACCATTTATAGAATACAGTATAGGGAAAAATTCCTTACCACTTGGCCCATTAATTTAGTTCAATAATTCCATTTATAAAATAAATGATAAGGGCCTAACTCATGGCAACGCACCCTAATAAATTAAATTTATAAATCAAGGATTTAAATAGATGATAATTCATCCTATTAACATGGTGAATAATGAAATATAATAGTGAAAGATGGGAAATAACAGATTAGGCATACCCAAAAGAGTTTATTTGGTCAATGTAATTTACCTCAGAGGTGATTCACCACAATATAGGCTTATAATACATATTCCAAAGAATTTAGAATAATTTTTTTAACATTTAGAGGAATCTTTAGAATGGTCTAATGCATATAACAATATTGCAAGTTATAAAATGCAATGAAATTTGTGGGAAAGAACTAGACCACCAACCTTATCCCCATAGTGCTTCCCTCATATAAAGTAGGCCTTTGAATCAAGGTAGAATGAGTGTTATTAGAATAATCATAAAATTATTTGAAAATATGGAGAATAGGTTTCACCTAAATATCATAACAAAGAGGAATAGGAACTTAAAAAAGGGAGAGTATTCTGATAGATCCAATGGAGATTGAAAAAGATGAAGAATGAGGGAGATATCTTGATCCCTAGGTTTAGAGGGAGAATATACCATGAGAGAGAAAAGTGGGGTTCATTCATTAAAATAGAGAATGGGAGAAGAATGGGTGAGTAAAACATTTCATTAAGGAAAAAAATGGTAATTTCACCAACATTGGTGGGGGAGCACAGTTGGAAAAATCATGCACCAAATATGTGAATGGCCTCTTTCCAAGAGGTTTAAAAGACAATATAACCATGTTACTAACATTGTACAGTTGAAGAAAAATTGTATAGATCATAGAATTCCACTATCTCAATTCGTACAATTAGGGATACCATATGGGCTAGGATGTACAATTTTTACTAACCATGTGACCCAACCCTCCTCTTCAAATTTCAGGGCTCCAAGCTCTAAACAAGCCCCATGCACCCTTGAGACCTCATGACTTCACTAGAATAATTATTAGGGTCAAAAAAAGAGTTTAAACCAATAAGGGTTTGTAAATTTGAGAAAATAGTGGACATTACATTGTTGGTGGCAATGTAGCCTTATTTCATGTGATGCAACCAAGCCACACAGTCCCCTTTAGCTAGTACCACCAAATTACACCCACATGGTATCCCTTAATTAATAATCCATGATATGGAGTAATTTATGCATGAACACCTTAATTACTTTTCTTAATGAATAACACACCAATGGGAAGTAATGTATAATGTCACCATTGATTCTCTTCATTAATGAAGAGCTTTGATAATGGACGATATAGAGGGAAAAAATTCCTTTCATTCGAGGGGATGATAATATTTAGTTTCACGCAAAGATATTATAAGATTCATTATTAACAAAATACGATTCATTACTTCATAATGGATGTGCTAACACCGCTTTACATATGTGATAATCCTTAAGAATCATTTTGGGATCCTTTGACTGGTGTAATCCCTTGGAGGCATGAATCATTTTCCCCTATTTTAGTGATCAATATAATGATTAATACATAAAGATAGAGACCACTAAAACAAATATATAGGTATGCCTTATGCATTTTTTTCTTCAATTGTCATGTACATTGATTCTATCGAAGATAGTTTAGGCTATGTTTGTGAATGCTTCAGTAGCCTTAGATCATAAATGATCCCCTTAAAACCATTTATAAGTCTATTTTACATTTTATAAATGTCGATAAAATGATAAAAACAAAAAAACCAGTTTTTATTATTCCAAAGATATAGGAAAATGATTATTTTTTCATTTATAACTTACAGAAAAAACTCATGTCAATAAGGCCTGTGATTTTCTCAGAATAATATATATAGTTTCCAATTAATTTTTTTTATAGTTCAAAAAACATAAATCCATTGGTAAAAAATATGAAAATATTTATATATTGTCACAAATTCTATTGAGAACAATCATAAATTATTTTTTCAACTATAGAAAACCAACCACACATCAATATGATGAATTATGTAATTGAAAATATTAAAAGTGAATTTTAATTTTTTTTATTGTGTATTAAAAAATAAAAACTATGAAAACAACTCGTTTTTAATTAATGTTTTGGAAAAACTAATTGATTTATTTTTTACCTATAGAAAAGAAACTTTATTTCAATATGATGTTTGATGTTATTGGAATGATTCGAAGTGTATTTTTTACTATTAAAATTATTTATAGTTATATAAACATGTTTCAAATGATTAAAAATGGTAAACATGTTATATTTTAACAATAATTTAGGATAATAATCTTAAAATCATTATTCAATTATAGAAACAAAGAAAATTTCATTCAATATATTTTTTTATCAGAATAAGGTGGAGTTAATTTTTGTGAATAAAATTCTTAATAGTTATAAATATGTATGTCTAATGATAAAAAACAATTAAAAAAATTATTGGAAAAAAGGTAAAATGAAAATTGATTTATTTTTCAGTTTTTAAAATAAAGTACAAATCAATCCAATGTGTAATGTGGACACAATAATTTAAAGTGAATTTCAATAATTAGAAGCCTTTTATTTTTTATAATCCTTAAAACAATCAAAACCAAGTAAATGATCACAAATTGTTATAAAAAGTTAGGAAAAAAATTTCTACACTATTTATGAGCAGCAGGAATAAAGCACACATCCATCTATTGTGTTATTTTCTTAGGATGATTAAAATTGAATTTTTATAATTGAAATTATTTCTGTTTATATAAAATTTCATCCAATTATCAAAACAAAGAAAAAAGTGTATACTTACCTAATAATTTTGAATAATGATTATTGTTTTATTTATGAATTTTAGAAATAAACTATAAGTCAATATGAAATGAAATTTTTAAAGAATGATACAAAGTTTATTTTTACAATTATAGGTTCTTTTATGTTCTATTAATGTGGTTTAAATTATCCTAATGACCAAATATGATTGGATTATAATGAAATACTAGTAAAAACTCATTTATTATTTATGATATATGGGGAGAAAACTCATATAAATTCAAAATGAAATTTCCTAGAAATTATCCAAACTATATTTTTAAAACTATAACTTTATTGTTGGTTCTAAACACTAATTATATGATCTAATACAAGAAAATGATTTTGTATTATATTGAAAATTTAATAAAATGATTGGATATCTAATAGTACATTGAAATTTACAAGTATGGATTTAGTATAAAAAATATTACATTCCCCTAGGGCATAAAAATAAACCCAAGAATGAGTAATCCAAACATAAATGGTTAATGAAATGTTTCATAAAACATTTAATAATTATCAAAAACTCTGAAAATAAAAATCCACTTTAAATAAGAAATAAAGAAATAATAATTTTAATGGAAAACCAACAATTCTTTTAGAAAGTTAAAAAATATATTAATCTAGGAAGAAGTGATAATCTTGTATAAACCAAAAAGTTATAAGAATGAACCTAGATATAAAAAATCATAAAATATTCATATAAACTATGATATATATAATATATTAGGTTACTGAGTATTTTTAGGAATATGAAGTTAAATTCCTATGAAAATATACTAGATATAAATTTAATTCCAAATTAGATGAACTATATTCCGCGTGGTTCAATAGAATAGATAAATTCATCACTTGAACATACACCCCTTTTCCTACCTGTCCAAAATTTATAATGAGTAATAAACTGAACCATAAAGCATTATCTATAGGCCATTTTATCAATCCAAATAACATAACTCGCATAAATTAAAATAATAATAAAACTAACAAGTGAAAATATAACAAAAGGTTCTTGAAAAAAATACCAATTTTCCAAAATTAATTCTAAAATCAACACAGTAACCATTAAAATATTGAAAAAAACTTTTTCAAAACCCAAATTTGTAAGAAATTAAAAAACACAACCCACCAATGGAAAACCATTTTTCAACACCATCATTATATATCATATCCAATCATTTATAATATCTATCACTTGATCAAAAAATACATATAATAGAAACCCCCATGTAAATTTTAGACAATATTTTTAAAAAAAATTAATTCAAAAAAAAATATCAAAAGTCATAAAAAATAGTAATTATTTTAAAATCAATTAACAATATACATGATTATTAGATAGAGTTAAGAAAAGTTTGAATATAACCACCTATATAAACTTTCCTTGGAATTTAAATGAATCCTAAATTTAATGATCCTTATAGGTTGAATCTCCAAGACCCATCACCAAGAGACATATATAAATAATCATTTATAAAAAAACAATAACAACTCTCCTACAGAGGATATTTGTTGTGCCACATGAATTGGATTGATCTTCATTCCATTATGGTACAATTCATGTTATTTCACATGATGCCTCTATGAATTTCAATTTTAAAGTGCATGAATTCCAATGTGTAGAATGACCCCTAAGGAAAAGGAATGACCTTGTGTAACACCACTATTTCAAGTCTTAGAAGAGGAGAATAAATAATGAAAATTTTCCAGTACATGGAATGAGCCTCATGCCATTTTTGAATGGGAATCCCAAATATTTTAAATCCCGTCAATACAACTCAAAAGCTGGGATACCAAAATTTTGGGTTTTATGACACCATCACAATTCCAAACACTTTGAATAATTTCTATAAAATATATTTTATATTTTATATTACATACCTAAACATTTTGAACACTACTCTAATCCTATAATTCACCATTTCTTAATGATGTCTTTACAAAAGGGGAATTCCTGGAAAAAATATAGATCTCGAGAGAGACCAAAGAATATAGATGAGATGTGTTCAAATAGAGAAGTCTTATTCTTTTTTATCATTATCTTTACCTCTATTTATCATCAATACACTATAGAAAATTCCAAATAATGTTTTCCAATTTACATTTCCATAATAAATTCTTTCACCCCTACCACATCCATTAATTACCTTCATTACCTATTAATATTTCCCATTAAATAACCCACTCATTAAAAATCTTCCAGTTCTTTTGATTTATGAAATTTGAAAAACGCTATTATTAGTCAATTATGCCAACCAAAAAACCCATAATAAATTTCATGATTTTAAATATCCACCCACATAAATCCCATGAAAAGAACAAAACTATTCAAAATCCCAAAATATCATTCTTATTACATCAATAATCCCTTCATTAATGACATTCATATGGTGTACTATCCCACAATGATAACTCTAAGAAAATATCACTATACTAAATGTAATGACCCATGTATTTATATAATAATAAATTTTTTCATTTCTATTAATATTTATGATTAATATATTAATATTATTTTAAATAGGATACTTTTTCTGATAGCCTACTCAACACGTAACAACATGTTTCTTTGAAATCTTACGTTGCACACAACATTTAGTTATACTGAAAAGAAATATTATTTTAAATGGTTGTTAACACATAGTCATTGTATTACTGGTAATGAACCTAACTATATAATTTATGATTACACAAATTTGTTAAATGTTTTTACATTTATCCAATAAATTTTAGAGGTTTAAAATAAGAATGAATCTAATTCTCAACATGAAAAAACTCTAATTTGTTTAAAAGGTCGTTTTACCACCTTTTGATGGTGAACCCTTTTTAAATCTAGTTTTTGTCAATTTTATACATTATATTTGACAAAATATAATTATTATTTATAATCGAGACATAAAAATTTACTTTGGATGAAATTTTGGCATTTTTATGATAAAGTTCATTTTTTAATAAATAGTGAAAAATACTGCATTTTAATTCAAAAATGTATTTTCATTTAATTTATTTATATAGTAATATTTTTATTTTAATTAGTTTTAAATTAAAATTGTATTATATTTTTATAATTTAATCCAATTATGTTCATTGGAAGTAATTTCACATTTTAATTGTACAAAAAACACATGTTAATCTTTTGATAGTTATTACTTCTTAAAAATCCACATTTTGGTTTTGACAATGGGAATTAATTTTAAATTAATTAATAAATCTTCCATTTTTTGAATTTGAAAAAATGGATTCCATATTTGTAATCATGAAGTTCAAATTGTGTGAATAGGTTCCTTTTATTTTTAGACATTATGAATAGTAACTTCACTAATTATTTTATTTACAATGGTTAAAGGGTAAATCTAGTAAATAAGGGTAAAAAATAATATTATAATAATGTTAAACTACACTAACATGTGTCTTAATACTACTTTATGAGATATTTATAACCATGTAAATCCTTGACTCGATTATGGGACCCCATGGAGCCACTTTTATGCGAAAATGACATTTTAAAAGAATTCATTTAAAGAAAAGAAAAATATAACATAAACATGTCTTTTTTACTAATTTCTTTTATGTAGGGTTATATAAGATATCTATTAGAGTATAAATATTTATTAGAAATATAAAAATATTTCCTATACCATTATATTTTATTTATAATTTTTGGACATCAAATAAATTAATATATTTATGACACAATGATGATGTAGTAATTAACTTATTAATGAATGATTTAAATAAATGTGATTATAAATATTAAAATAAATTTATTTTAAATATTTTTATGACATTCAAAAAAAATTTGTACTATTATGACTAGATATATTTTAATTAATTAAGTCTTTTTCAAATAATCAAGTTGTTATGGATTTTTAAAAACTCATGATTTCAATAGTATTAAAATTAAGATAAATGAGTTTTTAAAACAAATACTATTTTATTAAATTATATAATTGTCCTAAAAATATAATATTCTTCCAAATAACATATATAATGTTTAAAATGTCATTAATGAACTGCATGAGGTTTAATTTCAATTTTATAGTAACTATATTAACCATATAGTATGAATATACAAGAAGACATGGTAAGAGTTAAATTAATTAACTAAGGGTTAAAGCTAAAAGGTAAGGTTAAATTTGTGACCTATACTTGTCTAAAACCTATTTTTTGAGAGGTTTTAGACCCAAAATCATATTATATTTAAAATAAATTACTTTTGGACCATTTTAAATTTAAAATAAATTTATTATTAAATAATAATTCAAGATATTCTTTAAGTGCCCCTCCTCCCTCTTATAAAAGGTCATCACCTCTACCCATTTAATCACACCTATAAGGCCCCTTGGATCGTCCAAAATCTTCCCAAAAAATATTCCAACATCCCTCACTTCCTCATAGAAGACTTATCTTGGGAATAAGGCTATTCAAGAAATCAATTTAGCTAAAATCAAAAGGATTTACCAGATTTGAGGTAATGTCTTCTCTCAAGCTTCATTAATTTATTTTCCCTTATCCAACACCATAAATTCTCTTTATTCAATTATTTTATAACAAAAAAAGTATATTAAATATTATAGGATGTTTTTATTCTGATTATTATACATAAAATCACACACACCTCCATCTAATAGATATGGACATATTGTTTCCATGTACGGTGAACAACTCCCTCATGGAACGACGATTTTTCAATTTTCCCCTACCACATCTCATGGTATCCATTATGATGGAACTATATTTATATATGATATATACTATATTTATATTGTATATATGAATTTTTTTTATTTAAATTATTTCTTTATGGTTTTCATTATGTGTAAATAGGATAATTTCATTTGAGGAAGTGCGGACTACAGCCCCTCAAAGTGTTATGACTCGTTAATTCCATACATGGAACATATAAAGGATGGAGTTAATGAACTTATGTAAATTATATAAAAAATTATATTATAATGGAATTATAATATACCTATATATCATTTGGTTTTCATTCCTTTAAATATAAAAAATAAATAAAGGTAGCGTTCATGAGTACGTACGACTTGCCATCTCCAAGAATGGTGCATTTCATTTATTACCTCAAAATGTTATCTAATATTATAAATACATATATATACTAGATATATATGATATTTTAATCATGAATATTATTCTAGAGAGAATGGAAATTTAACCACATAGACAATTTTTAATTATAACAAGTTCATTTTTGACTCAAGTACCGAATATCGACAAAACAGAAGATATTTACTGAAATAATTATGTAATGCTTATAATGTGGTAATAATTGATATAAAAGGAATAATAAACTTGAAAAAAATTCTGAATCAAGTTGAAATTAATTTAAGTTTATTATTCTGGAATAACAAGGAACATATGTGACGAGTCAGACTCAAGGTAATGGAACCTTTCACCTTTCTATTTTTTCCAATGACTTCTTTTATTTTATGTATTTTAATTTCCATTTTTTATGTTAGGATATGTTATTATATATCATTATGGCTGTAAATTTTATTTCCCATTGATTAGATACCCTTTTCTCTATCATCAACACATTTTCTCTATTTTTAAGTGACATCGTTAGGCTACCAAATTTTTGTAAGGGAATTTCTACACTAAATTTCCACTCTTTGGGTTTTACGCATAATTCATTGATTATATTATTCCAAGATTATGTGTGGAATAACTTTTTATTTTTTTTATTTTTTTTATTTCCACTTACCTTTGTGTGGATATTCTTTTTGAAC
This sequence comes from Viscum album, assembly GCA_963277665.1. Lineage (NCBI taxonomy): Eukaryota > Viridiplantae > Streptophyta > Magnoliopsida > Santalales > Viscaceae > Viscum > Viscum album. The sequence goes on along the minus strand of OY728167.1, from coordinate 390,470,670 downwards.
ACATAATCACCCCATTGATAAATTCTTACGTCATTTATATGAACTTTGTAAGGGAAATCTTAGCTCAGTATCCATTCATTGAGTTAAATATCCATGTCATTGGTTTTGTTTTTAAAAGAATATGTGTGGATGAACTATTATTGTTTTACACTTAATATCCACTTATATCGGGTGTATTTATATTTTTCACACATAATTATGTTATTGATTTATCCTTAAGATAAGGATATGATATTTTTAAGGGATTTTATCTTAATTTACATTCCATTGAGACTTATTTGTTGTTATAAACCAATTCACTTTATATGGTGTATATAATTACTTTTGACATATTATATCATGAATCTCTTTATTCTCATGATATTATAATCCTTTTTTAATTTTATTCCATAATTACTTTATTTAAGTATTTTCTTAAGTGGTAAGGGACTCTTTAACAAAAAAAAATTGTTTTAAATGTTTTAAAGATTTATTATTCTAAATCTTTCTAATCAATGTACATGTTTTCAAAATGGTTTTTAGGATTTATTTATATTTAAATTAATGTTTTAAAATGTTAATTCCTTTAAAAGTTTCAAGGTGGTATGGGACACTTTGATTCAAAAATATCTTTATTAAATGTTTTACATGGTTTTCGAAATGGATTGAATATTTCAATATCTTTAATTGATTCATTGTGGTTGATGAATGAAATGTTGATAATTTAAATATTTTATGTGTTATGATTATGTAATGGTACTTGGATATTTGACAGGTCGTTATGTGATAAACCAAATATAGGTAGTTTCATGATAAACCTAGGGAAGGTGATCCTGAGATATATTTACAATGCATTGGGTAATGTGATGGAGGTAAAAGTTAATTTTTATCCTAATATATTTAGGTAATATACTGTGATGGGTATTCTAAACGTAACTACCTATGTAGCTGTGAAAGCTACAATGTAAGTATGTTATTGATTTCACAAGTTACCTTTATGATATATGATTTCTATGTGTTATTTATAAATCTTATGATTTCATGAGGTATGTTAAAGAACATATGTTTTATGATTAAAAATTATGATTTCATTGATTTGTATGTATTGATGGACTAATGTTTTCTTTCCTTATTTTATATCTCTTAATGAGATTTTTATGCTCATCCCATGTTTTTGAAATATTTTTCACATGGTATAAGGAAGTGTAAGAGAAAATAAGAATTCAAGAAGATTTATATCTTGAAAATAATTCTTGTTTTATTTAAGGATTCTTATTTTTCTTAAAAAATTTGATAGAGTAGAAGTCTCTACTTTGTAATATTGATATGTAGTGTAATAGTTATGGCCTAATTCTCTAAAACTCTAAAACTAAAAAGATACTCAATGTGAATTCTTTACATAACTCAAGATTATGTAATGTTTAAGTCTGGGGCCATATAGTTAGTATCATAGGTCGGTTTGGATACCTTTAGAGGTTAGGGTGTTATTTATGTATAAGTGATATAACCATAATGGTTAGAATATTAGAAAGAGACATATTTATTTTGGATAAATTAAATGAGTTTAAGATAACCTGAATAAGTATATATTAGTTTTTACCATCCTCAGAAGATAGTATATGATGATTTTACTGATATACTCACACTAACCTTTTTAGTTTTAGAGTAAATAGTTAGATCTAGTAGGTGTCAAAGTAACAATGGTTGTGTAGGAGACTGTGATGGTTTTCGGAATAAGTAACCGAATGAAATGGGCGCTGAAATGAGAACTCTTGTGGTTATTCTCAACCAACTATCTGGATTCATAATCGACCACTTGACCCTTATTGATTTTTCTAAGGAATCATATATGTAATAAATTAATCCCTATGTAATTTAAAGCAATAATTATAAAGGTAAGTATATTCAAAAAACTATGTTTCAAGTATGTGGAAATAAACACCTAGGAAAATGATTCAAAGGGACAGGAATATTTTATAGATGTAGTAATGAAGGTCATAAAGCAATAACCTGCCATGGAAAAATAAAGCATTCAATTGACACTAGTAAGGGTAAATAATTTCTTTTCGAGGGATCAATTGAATGTTTTAAATGTGGTGTGCATGGTCACTACACAAATAGATGTCCTACAAAGAATGTTTAGGAATGGGATCCACAGGACCGTAAAAATATATGTTTACCAATACCTAATTCCATTCTAATTGAATATAGGGAAACTAAAAATGACCAATGAAAGGTATGGATTATTTATTAACTATTGTTTTGACATTTTTTAAATCTTAAGACATTATGCATGATTTTTTTAAGGAAATAATTATAAATGAATAAGATGGGAAAACATGGATAAAGGATCATGAATAATGTTTGATTATTATGATGTATACATATTAGGAATTGAAGAGTTATGTTGGATCTATGGATGACGATATGTTTAAATGTATTAATAGTGTAATTACTTTGGAAGAATTATAGTATTTTTAACCCTTATATTTTCTATATAAAAATGTTATTTGAGGAATAATTATCTTTTATTTTGTGGAAATAGTTATAAAGAACCATTAGGGTTTATATGATCCCTGAATTTGAGGAAATTATTGGTTATTAGTTTTTGGTATGAAAAATGTGAGGTATAAAATAACCTTTGAGTTTAAAACATGTTATGGATATTTTTAAGAATTTTATTTCATTTTTTGGGATGTTATAAAACTGTATAACTTTTGGAAATGGAAAACATGAAAATAGGGTGACAACCCATCGCATCAGACAAAGCTGTGGGAATTAAACTCACAACCAATGTGCGACTGTGATTTATCACCTACAACCAGACTGCATGAAGTCCCTGGTTCGTATGACTAATTATTTTAGTTAAATGATTTTATGGATCAAGAATATTTTTATTTTGGGAACATATGATTTATCAAATGGATATCCTTAGTATAGGAAAATTATTTGGTGATTAAGTGATAAATGTTTTTTTGGAAGACGTTCACTTTTTGGGGAACACTATATGCCTAAGGAAAATAGAATACTATAGTGTTTTTTTGAGGAGTAATGGATGAATTTTATTTTGGAAGATTATATGTTTTTATTCTGGACTTATAATGATTTGGGTTATTTATGGAAATGATTAACCTATCATAGAGATTATGTGATTAGGTTAATTACAATTCAGTATGAGAATTTAAGAGTAGCCGATGTTATTTGGAGATAAATGTTATGATTTTTGTGTGGAATACTATGTGATCAAATCGTTCAGAATTTTGGTTTTCAAACATAGTTTAAATTATTTGGAATAATTTTTAGGAAAATTGTGTATTGAATGGTCTTTGTTGAACTTTGGGTATTGTTTTTTCAATTTTGAATATTAAGAGTAGTATTTCATTTTATAAAGTATCATCCTTTTTATGGATTATCTGATCTCGTACTAACCATTTTGATATTGATAAATGCCTAAAGATAGGGGAAATACACAATTTATCTTTTTTGGATTATGTGATTCTCTATATGTTGATTCTAGCACTTCAGATGTGACTAAGTCATCTTGAATACTCGTCGTTTGGAGAAAAGATTATTTTGTGGTAGAAATCTATTAAAGGATGAAACTCAACTTGAAAAGTAAGTATATTTCCTTATGTTATTAGTCAATATAATAAATAAATTCTTAGAATTCATGAAAAGGAGATTAAAAAAAATTGTCCATTTACTCTTCTTAATGGGGTATCAAATACTATTTAATATATCACAAGTTTTTTATTTTCGGAAGGTTAACTTTCTCCTGATCATGTTTTCTATCACTCTCCATCAAAACATGATGGTTTGTTTCTCTTCTATATCCATGTTTTATTACATGGAATCATAGTATGGGTTATATCTGGTGACCTTTTCACTTCTATTTATTTATTTTAATATGAGGGTTTTATTTACACTTTTTCTGATGTTGGACTTTCAATTAAGTTGCCAAGCCCAATTTTAAAATTGCGAGGTCATAATTTCCAGAAGGGGTGAAGGATGTAAAGACCTAGGTATTTATAAAATAATTCTTTTTTTTAATTTCTATTAATATTTATTAATAATATATTAATTTTATGTTTAATAGAACACTTTTTCCAAAAGTTTACTCAACATGCAACAATGAGTTTCTTTGAAATCTTATGTTGCACACAACTTTGAGATATATCAAAAAATAATATTATTTTAAATTGTTGTTAACACATAATCGTTGTATTTCCAAGAATGAAAATAACTAACTAAATTATTATTACACAAGTTTGTTAAATGTCTTTACATTTATCTAATAAATTTTAGAGCCTTAAAATAAGAATGATTCCGATTTTAAGCATGAAAAATTCTAATTTTTCTAAAAGGTCATTTTACCATATTTTTATGGAGAACCCTTTTAAAATCTATTTTTTCTCACTTTTATATGTTTTATTTGAAAAAAAATTATTCCTTAGAAGGGGGAAATAAAAACTTACTTTGGATGAAATTTTTGTATTTTTCTGAAAAAAGTTCATTTTTAATGAATAGTGAAAAATACTGCATTTTAATTCTAAAATGCCTTTTCATATAATTTATTTATATAGTTAGATTGTAATTTAAATTTTTTTAAAGTATAATTTCACTATATTTTTATCATTTAATCCAATTATGGTCATTGGAAGTAATTTCACATTTTAATTGGACAAAAAAACATGTCAATCTTTTGATAGTTATCACTTATTAAAAACCCACTTTTTGGTTTTGACAATGGGAATTAATTTGAAAATAATTTCTGAAAATTTTTTGTTTTGAATTTGTAAAAATGGATTACATATTTTTAATCAATTGGTTCAAATTGTGTAAATAGGTACCTTTTATTTTTATACATTAAGAGTGGTAACTTCAGTAAATATTTTATTTAACATGGTCAAAGGGTAAATATAGAAAATAAGGGTAACAAATAATATTATAATATTTTTAAACTACCCTAACATGTGTCCTAATACTATTTTATAAGATATATATGACCATGGGCATCCTTGTGATGATTTTGGGACCCCATATAGCCACTTTGTTGTGAAAATGACAATTTATAAGAAATCATTTAAAGTAAAGAAAAATATAACATAAACATATATTTTTTACAAAAGCATTTTTATGTGAATTATATAAGTGATATATTAGACTATAAATAGTAATTAGAAAGATTAAATTTTTTCCTATACAATGGTATTTTATAAATAATTTTTATACTTCATATAAATTAATATATTTATGACACAATGATGATGTAGTGATTACCTTATTAATGAATGATTTAAATAAATGAGATTATAAATATTAAAAAAATTATTTTAATTGTTTATAGGACATACACTGATTTTATGGATGAGTATGACTTGTTATATTTTAATTAATTAATTATTTTAGAAATAATAAAGTTTTAATGTATTTTTAAAAAGTCATGATTTGAATTGTATATAAATCGACATAAATGAGTTTTTTTTTAAATACAATTTTATTAAAGGATATAATAGTCCAAAATATCTAATATTCTTACAAAGGACTTATATATTTTTTAAAATGTCATTAATGAACCACTTGAGTTTCTATTGTCATTTTATATTAACTATATTATCCATATAGTATGAATATACAAGATGACATGGTTAGAGTTAAATTAATTTACTAAGGGTTAAAGCTAAAAGATAAGGTTAAATTTGTGGCATATACTTGTATAAAACATATTATTTGATAGGTTTTATACCCAAGATAATATTATATTTTAAATAAATTACTTTGGGACCATTGTAAATAGAAAATAAAGTTATAATAAACTAATAATTTAAGATATTCCTTAAGTTCTCCTCCTCCCTCTTATAAAAGGCCATCACCTATACCCATTTAATCACACCTCTCAAGCCCCTTGGCACATAAAAAATATTTTAAAATAATCTGAATACATCCCTATATTCCTCCTAGAATCATTACCATTGGAAGAAGGAAATTCAGGAAATCCATTTAGCTTAAATCAAAAGGAGTTACCTGATTTGAGGTAACATCTTCTCTCAAGCTTCTTTCATTTATTTTCCCTTCTCCAACAACATAAACCTGCTTTATTCAATTATTTTATAAAAAAAATAGTATCTTAAATATACTAGGATGTTTTTATTCTAATTATTAGACCTTAAATCACACACTCCTTCATCTAATGGATATTAACATATTGTTTCTGTGCACGGTGAACTACTGCCTCACAAAATGATGATTGTTCAATTTTCTTCTACCGCCTCTCATGGTGACCATTATTAAAACACTACATTTATATATGATAAAGATTATATTTATATTGTCTATATGAAACATTTTTTATTTAAATCATACATTTATGATTTCCGTAATGTTTAAATAGGATAATTTTATTAGAGGAAGTACGGACTACTGCCCCCTCAAAGTGATTTGAGTCGTTCATGCCATACATGTAACGTATAAAGGATAGAGTTAATGAACTTATGTAACATATATAAAATATTATATTATACTATAATTATAATATACATATATATCATTTAGTTTTAATTCCTTTAAATATTAAAAATAAATAAATGTAGCGTTCATTCGTACGCACGACTTACCATCTCCATGAACGGTGCATTTCAATTCGTATCTCCAAATGTTTTCTAATATTATAAATAAATATATATACTGGATATATATTATATTTAAATCATTAATATAATTATAGAGATAATTTAATATGAACACATGGATAGTTTCTAATTATAACAAGTTCATTTTTGACACAAGTACTGAATAACGACAAAACCACCGATATTAACATAAATAATTATGTAATGTTTATAACATTGTAATAAGTTATATAAAAGTAATAATAAACTTGAAAAATGTTCTGAAGAAATTATAAATTAATTTAAATACATTATTCAGGAAGAACAAGGAACATACTTGTCGAGTCAGACTCATGGTAAGGGAACCTTTCACCTTCTTCTTTTAGTCAAAGACTTCTTTTATGTTATGTCTTTTAATTTCTATTTTATTATGGTGGGATATGTTATTATATATAATTATTTCTTGAGATTTTATGTCTAAGAGATGAGAGACCCTTTCTCTCTTATAAACTCATTTTCTTAATTTTTAAGTGATTTCGTTAGGCTTCCAAATTTTCATAAGGGAATTTCTAAACTAAATTTCTACTCTTTGGGTTTTATGCATACTTCGTTGATTAAATTATTCCAAGATTATGTGTGGAATAACAATTTGTTTATTTATTTATGATTTAATTTCCACTTCCCTTTTTCTGGATATAATATTTCAACACATAATCACCCCATTGATAATTCTTACGTCATTTATACAAACTTTGAAACGGAAATCTTAGTTTAATTATCATTCATGGAGTTAAATATCCATGTCATTTGGTTTCATTTTCCTATGAATATGTGTGAATGAACTATGATTGTTTTAAACTTAATATATACTTATATTGGTTGTATTTATTTTTGTCACACATAATTATGTTATTGATTTATCCATAATCTAAGGATATGATCTTTGTAAGGGATTTTGTCTCAATTTACATTCCATTGAGAATTATTTATATTTATACACCAATTCACTTTATATGGTGTATATAATTACCTTTGACATATTATATCACAAATATCCTTATTCTCATGATATTACAATCTTCATTTAATGTTATTCTATAATTATTTTATTCAAGTATTTTCTGAAGTGGTAAGGGACTCTTTAACTAAAACATTGTTTTAAATGTTTTAATGATTTATTATTCTAAATCTTTCTCATTAATGTACATGTTTTTGAAATGATTTTTATGATTTATTTATATGGAAATTAATGTTCTAAAATTTTAATTCCAATAAAAGATTAAATGTGGTATTGTACACATTAATTCAAAAATCTATTTATTAAATGTTTTAAATGATTTTGGAAATGGATTGAATATTTTAATATCTTGAATTGATTCATTGTGGTTGATGAATGAAATGTTGGTAATTTCAATATTTTATTTTTTTATTATGTAATGGTAATTAGATATTTTATGGGTGGTTACGTGATAAACCAAATACGAGTGGTTCCATAATAATCCTAGGGTGGGTGAGCCTGAGATATCTCTCCAATGAATTGGGTAATGTGAAGGATGTAAACGTTAATGTTTCCTCTAAGAGATTCAGAGAATATTCTGTGATGGGTATTTCAAACATGACTCTCTATGTAGCTATGAAAGATATAATGTAAGTATGTTATGAATACCACAAGTTACCTTTATGATTTATGATTTATATGTGTAATTAATAAATATTATGATTTCATGAGGTATGTTAAAGAACTTATGTTTTTTGATTGAAACGTATGGTATCATTGATTTGTATGTATTGATGGAATAATGTTTTCTTTCCTTATTTTATATCCCTTACTGAGATTTTTATGCTCATCCCATGTTTTGGAAATGTTTTTCATAGGGTATAAGTAAGGGTAAGAGAAAGGAATAATTAAAGAAGATTTATATCAAGATTATAATTCTTGTTTTTTTAAGGAGTTTTATTTTTGTTAAAAAAATTGGATAGAGTAGAGGTTTTTACTCTGTAATATTGAGATGTAATGCTAATTCTATAAAACTATAAACCTAAAAATATCCTCAATGTGAATTCTTGACATAACTCAAGATTATGTAATGTTTAAGGCATGGGCCTTATACTAAATCTCCTAGATTGAAGTTTCAATATATATAATCATTTAATAAAAAAATCCTGAAACATTAAAAGTAACAATACATATTTAAAAAATATAATTTTTTTAAAACATGTCACTAATACATCAATTAATAAAATAAATTCATATTTCACATTATTAAATACTCACAAAAATATAGGTATTAAAATTATCCCCACCATAAATAGTTCCCACCCTTGGAAAGATAGTTTATTTCCTAAAAAATATATGCCCAATGTGACTAAATACAAGATTCCCTCTCCCATATTTCATGTTTAATATTTTGTGTTCCCAGATCACCCAAAACAAAGGAATAGACATTCACCTAAACACCTTTTATTTTTTATCCAATATTTTTACTTCTATCAAACAAATGTCATATCAGGTTCTAACTTTATCAATTTTCAATCATGAATTTGAAATAGATCCTATATACATATCCTTATGTTAGATAAATGAATAAAATATTTAATTTTCTTGTATTATGATAGTAATTATAAATAAAACACCATTTCTACAATCCTCACTAAAACTTTAAGAGGACATGTAAACTATTATGATTGATTCCCTTTCTTACCAATAATTTGGTGTATTAAATGAGTATATACTCACAATAAGACATGAACACCCACATTGAACTCTAAGTTTCTTCATCATTGATCAATGTAAAAATTCTAATTAACTTTTTCTATTTGTAAACGTTTCTGAATAACATTGATCCAATATTTTGTTTTCTATATTATTATTATACTAATAAGTGGACTTTTATTTATATTCACCCAATATAAGGGTAACCAACATGGTATACCATATAAAATCTCAAATTTTGGCATATGAATTTAGGATTGGTAACTGTTATTATATTAACATTCATCTAAGGAAAAATGGTCTTCCCATGATTTCCCAAATAATGAATGCATGCCAAAAACATATCTTAAAAAATTTGAATAATATGTTTCTTCTACCCAACCATTTGAGTAAGATAAGATACACTCAACCTCAATTGATCATTAAATAAATTATAAAGTCCATTATATAATATTGATGTAAAAATAGGTTATATATTAAAAATTATAGACTTAGGAACCCGATGAAGGATTAAAATTTCCTTCACAAAAAATTTTCCAAGATCCTCAAAGATTTTTTTTATAAATGGGCATGAAGTGAGTTAACTTTTTGAGTCAATCCACCATAACCCAGATTTCATTATTATTTAATTAATACTTAGGGAAAACTCTTATGAGGTCCTTTGTAATGTCTTACCAATTAAAAACTAGTATAATTAAGGGTCAAAAGAACTTGGATAGTTATTACTATTCCAATTTCACCTAATAAAATTCTAAACATCAAGAAATATATTCAGAGATATTATTTCTCATGATTCTCCACTAAAACATCAATTTGATATCATGGTACATAATTATAAATCCTTGTTCCACAACCCAATTAGAATAAAGTAATACCCTTATCACTTTACTACTCAAAGTAACATAGATAACCATTCTATCATTGATGTAAAGGATCAAATCTAATTCTAAACTCTACCTGTTTGTGATCTCCCCACTATAAAATGTTATTCTTATACCCTTATACTTTGAGTCTGATAACTATGATATCTTCACTCACTATAATTATGTAGATTTTATATTTCAAAATGAAATAACAAATTTTTTTTTCAATTTTATTTATAAATAAGTGACAAAAATTCCAACATAACCACTAGCTACCACTACTTTTTGAAATTCGTAATGGAAGGATTTTGAGTATGCTTATTGAATCAATAACCTAAATAATTTTATTTTCTAATGGTATATTAAAGATAAAAATCAAATTTCTAAATAAATACCATCAACTTTTATTATCTTTAATGGAGATCACATTGTGATAATGTATACTTTAAACTCTTATAATCAATATATACCATAAAATTTTCACCAAATAGATAGAGCATTTATAACGCAATGTTATGAACAACCATAGAAAATTCGAAATCATGAATTGTATAGTTCATTTTATACGGTTCCAGCTATCTTAATTCATACACCATGAAATTACCTCCTTTCATAAGAATACACCCTATACCTACTCCTAAAGTGTCGCAATACTCATCCAAACTATCACCATTATTGTTCAGAATAAGCTATATCACTCAAGATAGAATTATATTAATATATTCAAATTATTTCTTAAAATTAATATCACATTCAAAATTTACCCCTTTATAAGGAAAATATTTCATCAATGAATCCAAATCCTTGAAATCTTTGATAAACATATTGTAATATCTATCTTGTCAAAGGAAAATATAGATGTAAAATATATTATTTTTCCCCTCTAAATAAATCAAAACCTTGATCATGAACAATAAATAATAATTTATCTAAAAAACATTTTCTTGAATATTCAAATCTATAATCCAAAAGTTTCATTTAGAGAACCTTACATTTAACTTATGTTTATATGAAATTTATAAAAAAACCTTTAGATGATTTTTATAATTGGATTTTTATTAAAAATAAAATAAATGTGTTATATTAATACTGACCTAAATTTATCAAAATATATATGAAATATTTAATTGATCAATGATATTGAAATTGTAGGTTCATTAGTCACACCAAAATTCATGGAAAAGAAATCACAATGTCTTTAGAAACATTAAAAGGATACCTTTGACATGTCTTCCTCTCACATACCCAATTTATGATATCTAGAGGGAAGATCAATATTAGAAAATCACATAGTTACTTTCTATTGATCAAAAAATAATTAATATGAGGTAATGGATATTTATTCTTTATTGTTACATGATTTAATTTTTAGTAGTCAATAAACAATCAAGAACTACAGTAAGACATCTTAAAAACAATATTGGTGCTAACCAAGTTAAATCACCTGGCTAAATGAATCCATTCCATTATAATTTTTCCAATTATATTTTTAACTCCAAAAAGTACATTGGGGAAATATTATAAAAAGGTATATAAATTTGGGGTTTCCAGTAAAAATATCATCAGAAAATTACACTTCTCTTTTTAGAAGTAACCCTGAGAAATACTTACGATTTTTTTGAATATTTATCAAAAAAAAATGATAGTTTGAGATGGATACCTATATCAAAATTTCTAAGAGATAAACCTTCCTACTGAATTTATATGAACCCAATGTGTCAAATAATTGTACCATTTCTACTAAAATTAACATCGTACTCTATTCTCGATGAATAAAAAACCCTTTAGGAGAAACACAATCACATTAAAATTATAAGGGTTTATTTTATATTTTTATTTAATGGGAATGTCCATCCCAATGATAAGTTTATATATTTTCTTAACAAGGACTTTGAAATACCAATATACTTTCACATATCATACCATAATGGTGTAGGATAGAAAAATTAACCCCCACACATTTTCCAACCCAACCGTGTATCAATATTCATATCATATGGAATCATATGAATATGAAACCCCAAGAGGTATTCTACCTTCATATATATATAAATGAATGAGATTACCCAGTATAAAATAAAAATTAATGAGTATAAAATTGACCATTATAGTACCTCAGATAGTAGACGATCTTTCCACAACATTAGATTCCTCTTCCACTTTCTTATATATAAAGATTCATCCATACTCTTTATACTTTTCCATATTACCTTGAATTCCATACATAAAATGTATTATTTTATATTCTAAAATATAATATACCATCACTAGGATGGATACTCATCCAAATTTAATTTCTTATAAAAACCTAAAATACTTATCAATGTTACCCACCTTTTCTTATTGATAGAAAGGTTAGGGAACGAGAGGGAAATGATCCTTTATATAACCGTAAACCCTATACTAATACAAAATAGGTAACTTCCCTATTGGTAAGAATATGAAGACATATTCAAGGATTCATTTTTGAGATCATTTCACTTGTACTATTGGAAACTAAAATAACATTTCCCATTACTAGATATGAAGGGGAAATTATAATACTATACACTTCCTCAATGTCATCTCCTACCCTAATAGTTGTATATACCACCACCTCATAAGTATATAATTTCTATAAAACAATTACTAATTAAATTTTTGGTCTGAGCCACATTTCAAATATTCTTTCCTCGATATTCTATTTTTTAATTAATTCTATCACAAAATGCACAAACTTTATAAACATAGACTCATACTACATCACCATTAAATTTCCCTACTCAAGCTATAGATATTTTTTGTCCATAGTGTTACAGCCCCGCTAGGTGGTTAAGAGTTGGATTTTTTTGATAATATATAAATGTTTTTGATTTCTTGAAAAGTTCATAAATAATAGATTAAGAAGACATGGGCTCTTGGAAAAAGTAAATTATAATATGGTTACTAAAAACATGGAAACCATATTTATATTATTTTTAGGTTACATGACACTAGAACACATGGTAGGAATATGGCTAAATAATACCAAAGTTTAATTTTATTCTAGATGTTATAATGGATGAATTATTTAATAGTTACATATTTCAAAGCTATCAATTGGAAGCTCATAATTCATAGGTCAAAAAGGTGAGAATTGTTTACAGATAAGTTAGAAAATTAAAGTTGGAGGTCAAAACGTTATTTTAAAAGGTTGTATTTAATTCATGAGTTTCAGAATTAATTCTAGAAGATGAGTAATTGGGTGGATAAATATTTATTTTTGGAATAATATTTTTTTTGCAGATCTGGTGAGAATTAAAAGTGTTCCGCACCACATAAGGTTTTATTGAGACATCTATGAATTTGGATAAGTCCATGATATCTCCATGTATATGTATGATACATTAGATAGAAATGTAATGAATTCTTCCATATAAATAAGATATTTAAGATTCACTTATTTATCAAAGTCCACGAGGTTCTCTCTATATGTATCATTTTATATCTATTATAAAAATTATAAAAGTCTCGAAATATCAACTGATATGAATTATTTTTGAGTTGAATAAAATTATTTGAAGTATCATAATTGAAAAACTCTAGTCGTTAACTGTGAAAATAATATTTTTAGGTGATGTGTAATTTTTTTCAAGAAGTCACAAATTGGAAAATTCATGGATTTTTTCATATGTATTATTCATGTGAATATGTGTAAGATAATTATAAATGAATAATTGGACAATCTATGAAGATTCCATGTATACCTAACTTTTTTGGTAGTTTTTAAGGTTTTTTATAAAACCTTCTTGAGTTCCATAGGGTTTTACACTTACAATAAAAATGGAAAGGTATCAAAAACTTCAAGAATGCCTTAGGTTTTTATAGATTATTGCATGGTTTTTTAGAAAACTTTCTATAATACATACAATTTTTTTCTTTAGAAAATTTGACATAATTTCAAATGAGATGATCTACCACACCGTGACCTAGAGATCCCTTCCATAACATCAACATGCATTGATATATTTTTAATTATAATATACGAAGAATAATTAATCATGAAAAAATTAAGGGGAATTTTGTATTTTTTTTGGAAGGATGAATAATGTGATATTTTTGATATATTGAGAGGAGTATGAAGAATTTAAAAGTAGGTTTATCAAGTGAATTTTTCATGGAGTTTAAATATTTGAAATATGGAAAATATCTCATAAAATAATGAGGAAAATAGGTTGGACTGAGAGTTGTGGAAAATTGAATTAGATAAATAGAAATACCAATATTGGAGTAAGGTTTATATATTAATATATTTTATATATAAAAAATAGAATAAGAATAATATAATTAAGGAGAGTGATACAAAAATATAAAAATATATGGTTTTATTGAACCAAGAACAATCAGAATATCTATTCAGAAAGGAGACGAGAGTGTGGAATATATTTCTATATCCAATTTATGGAAATAGGGAAGAAACCCATAGAATAGTACCATTTAAATATTTTGTTGATTTTAATAGGGAGAGAGAATATGTAAAATAATGGGGATTTACACTTCCATATTCGAAAATTAAAGAAGGATAAAAACAAGATAATTCTAGTGGAGAATTAACCTCATTCAGAGAAGAAGCGATGATTGTTTTTTTGGAAGATATATAGTAATTAATTATAGAAATAGGATATTATAATCATGATTAAATAATAAGAGTTAAAATTATATGGATATAAACTGAGAATATACCGGGAGGTGAAGATGTACAAAAAAAATCCTTACTATGATGATAATGAAGAGACTCACATGTATATGAAATGTTGAATACCTTACCTAAATTAGTATAGAAAGGAGAGGAAGAGGAAGTGTTCATTGTTCAAGTAGTTAAAAAACCTAAAACTTTTAAGGAACTGATATATGGAATGGATGTTCCATGTCCAAACTTTTATCCACTAAACTGGTGAATTAATGGATTTGGAACATTAAAACATCACCAGTGTGTTATATATGGGAATAGCCATTTGTGGTGAACTATGAAAAAAAATTATTTTCTTATTCATGTTTTATTTTCTAAAATATTTGTGCCTATTTTATTGAATGAACCATTAATAGTGATAGGTTTAACACATTCCTTCCAATGTATGAACAAGATCCTAAAGGAAGAATAAACATTTAAATGGAAAAAATTTAATTTAGGAAACACCCGGATTCACCCCCTCTTAGGGTGTCTTTTCTTACAACACATATCCAAATTCAATTCCTATGAAATATATTATACATTTAAGAGTTTTTTAAAACCATTATAATCAATATCCTAGTGAATTTCAACTTCTATTATTATTTCCCATCACCTAAGATTTGGTCCATGTAGAAAATAATTCATCAACTCCACCTTTTTAGTATATAGAAACCATATGAATGAGAATATAAAATTTATTTTCTATGGTTATTATTCTTCTAATTCGGTTCTAAAATCACCTCAAAATTTTAGTGGATTCTACAATTAAAGCATTTATTCATAGTTAGTTTCCCTCAATCGATCATGGTTAACTTCTTTATCCATATCTTGGATAATCTATAAAACAAATTCTTATAAGATGGGGATCCACATGAGTTATTTCCAATACTCCACAACCTCACCCAAAAAGAAGACTTATTTATGGTATTTTTCTATAATACCAAAAGAATATACCTAGTAATAAATATCCATACATATATTCAAATAAATATATTGGTTGTTTCTTATTTTTCTAATCCAGAAGTTATACTTCATACTTTTCCATTCTTTTTTGCTTTTGAAATAAAAAAATATATCCTAAAAACATGTTTACTAACTTTTATGTATAAAGTGTTTTATAAATTTTTTATAGAACACATACTGTATTAACATACATAGATTAAATTCTAAAGTATTCATATATAAACTCATGAATTATTCGTTATGATTATCATAATGAGTATGTATTCGAATAATCGAACTAACCCTTATCAGAACCATTAGTTAAAATTATTTTCCTGACTGTCATAATGAAAAATGATTAAAAATTGGATTGATACCAATATTGACAAAGATAAAACTAACACTCATAAGGTCTATCGTAATGACAATCATAAATAAGTATATCAGACTGGACTATTTTAATAATATAAATACGGAAGATTTATTTCTAATGTAATAAATTCTTTTTACACTGTAATTGGTGTAAACCAATATGATGTCAGACATTTAGTTATGTGAATTTGTCTTGAGGTGTCAAGTTTTAGGTATCAAAGTCATTGTGAAAAATATGGAGAAATTTGACCATTGGGAGATCAATATGACCATTATAAGGATTCTTATAAATATCAAGTCATTTGAATAGTTTTAACTTGGTTTATTACATTTAATATCGAATTCTTATGTAGAATACTTAGCAAAAACATCTTGTTCTTAGTCTTTTGTAAGTATTTAGGGAGAATCTTCTTAAGGAAACCTTGTTAGGTTGTCTCCCTAATAATTTTTATGAAATTTTAGCAATATTCGATCATCATAATGATCATGTGACTCCAGGGATAGGAAGATAGAGAATTAGATCCATCAGATCGATGGATATCGGGGTTATGTAGATAGAGAATCTGATCATCATATCAATGGATTATTTGGACAGGAAGGCATAGCCATTCCAATCATCGTATCAAGGTATTTCCTTGTAAAGTAAATACAGAATTCACTATAAGTATAAAATATTTGATACCACTAGTATAAGTTATAGTCTACCTTTTTCCTAAAGTTAAAAGAGTAATCTATTTAATTTCTTGAAAGTCATTCCTTATTTTTGTTATCAATTTTTTTACTTGTTTATTACAAGTTAATATTCTAATGCACATTTTTATAAAATGTGAAATATCAGATTTATCTCTCTATACAATTTTTTTTTTATTTTTTTATTTCATTAATATAATAACAACATTTTTATTTATCGTATCTGTCATGATTATGATACTCATACACTGATTAATGGGATATATAGTGATTCTGATAATTTAAATCTGATTTAATCAAACCTAGTCATGGTTCTGATTTGGAAACTTTTTTAATCTAACTTATCCTGAGTCTGATAACATACTTAAAGAATTTTTGTGTTTGTTTAGTTTTATTATTATAAAATATGTTTTTAGAAATAAAATTCACCCCCCTCTTTTATTTATATCCATTTTAGTATATTCTAGTGATCCTAATTAGTATTATAGATATATCGATCCTGAAAATTGGAATCAGAGAAGGATTCCAATACTCATATACTTGCTGAAGTTTTTACTTTCTTTATAATTGAAAGTTGCTGAATTTTTGTTATAAACATTTTGGTTATAAAAAATTTGTTGCACTGACGTGTTTTGTGGAAAATAATATATCTTTCATTGTCAATATGGAATGAATGAATACTAGATCCATGTATAATTTAAATCCTAACAGACCTCCTATGTTTTATCATGATGATTATGATTACTAGAGGGATAAGATGAAAACTTTTGTTATCAACATAGGAGTTGATAATTTTATTATGCTCACTAGAGATTAATTTTTTTTGATAAATATGTTAAATATTTTAATCATAAAGAAAAACATGAATATCAGTTAAACTATAGAGTAAGGAATACCTTATTATGTTTTATACCAAGAAGCATTTATAATCAGATTTCTTCTAGTGAAGATACCAAAAGTATATGGAAAAAGTTTGATATCAGACATTGTAATACATCTAATGTTGTTTAGACTCAGAGAGCTATGTTAAGAGTATAATACAAAGCCTTTTATTTATTAAAAAATTAATCTATTGAAAATATGAATTAGAGATTCACGCATACTATAAATAATTTACAAGTTATTTGTGAGAAAGGTCTTAATGACGAAATTATTTAGGATAAGATAATAGACATCATTCCAAATGAGTGGGAATCAAAGAGGGTTGATGTAGATGAAACTAGAATAATAATTAATCA
This sequence comes from Viscum album, assembly GCA_963277665.1. Classification (NCBI taxonomy): domain Eukaryota; kingdom Viridiplantae; phylum Streptophyta; class Magnoliopsida; order Santalales; family Viscaceae; genus Viscum; species Viscum album. The sequence goes on along the minus strand of OY728167.1, from coordinate 390,452,575 downwards.
TACCCTATATGATATTATTGGTATACTTATATAGTATGAGGGTAGACTTAAGAGAGATGTTGAGAAAAATAAAAAGAAAAAATGGGGGTGTTGCCTTTGATTCAACATTAACCTTACTACCTAAAGTGAAATCTATTGAAAATGTTGTTAATTCTTAAATAAAGAAGAATTTTATTATTAAATCTGATTCAAGTGTTTTTGAACATTCTGAGAATGAAATAGAAAACATGTCCAGAACGATGAATAATATAGTCAGAAAGAATTATTTTCAATATTGATACAAAAAAGGTCATAAGGATAGACTTGGTAAGAAAGATGAAGTTACTTGTTATGAATGAATGAAATATGGACACATCAGACCATATTTTCCAAATATGAAGATAAATTATAGAACTAATGATTCAGAGAGGAATTCCAAAAAAATCAAAATCAAAGGGAAAGATAATTCTGAAAGCTTCTCACATATGGAGTGCTAGTGGAAGATATTCTTTATAAAATTTATTTGATAATGAAACTTCCAAACAACGGAACATAGTTATTTTTGAAAATTATTGCATAGTAAAAACATGTCTCATGGGAATGGTAATAACTGATAAAAACCTTATGAACTTGCCTTTAAGTGAAAAATATCATGTCGAGAGAAATTATACATCATCTGATGAATAATCTTCATCAGCTAATGAGGATAATTATTTACCTTCTTATGATATTGTCTCCCATTTTTCTGAACTTTTAGAAAATACGAATTGTAAAATTTGAAAAAAAATGATAAGAAAAATTCAAGGAAAAATGTTTTTATAATGAAATATAAACTCTGTCAAAATATCTTGATAATTATAATTCTGATAAATAAAATATTTCTTTAGATTTATGAAAAGAAATTTCGGATAAAATTATTTTAAAAACAAAAATTTCTTCCAAAACTAATACTTGAATGGATAAAGATTACGTTTTAAAGCTGAAATCCCAAATTTAAATTTTGAGAATTTTTTATCAAACATTAACACTGGTATATAATGTTTTAATAAAATGTATAAACAAATCCATCCTAAAGGTAATGGTTCTGGAATGGGTTATACATATATAAAACATGTTTTTAGAAATATTTTTTTGTTCCTAAAAATTACCCTTTTTTGAACCAAGTTTAAAAGTAGTAGGAATTGGAAAAAATAGTTCATTAAATAAAGTTCAGTCCTTAGGATTTTGAAAATCCATTTTTCCAAAAAAAAATATGGACTCATAAATTTTTTTTCTAATATTACTGGATCCAACAAGGTTTGGGTGAAAAAAATATCATCTTTTTGTTTTTTTAAAACAAATATAGTACCAACAAAAAAGATAGTTTACGGATTTTGGGTATTATATACACATTATTGGAAACAAGTAATGCTTCTAGAAGATTAAGAATATGAATGGGGGACAATTAACTTTCAAAGATAATGCTTAAAGAGAAATTATCAGTATAGGTAATTTTATTCTTCTTGAAAAATCTCTTATTTCTAATGTTTTATTTTCTAAATGTTTTAGGCAAAAACTTATAATCATAAGTAATTTTTTTGATGAAGGTTACCTTGTGAACTTTAGAAATGATAAATTTTCAATACATAGCTCAAAGGATGAATTTATTCTTTACGCCAATCAACATGATAATGTTTACACACATAACTTATAAGGCCTTAGAATCCAAGTATTACCTTGTATAAGTGTAATGGAAAATCAATATATGTTATGGAATAAATGTCTAGGACACTATAACCTTAGAATCCTATCTAATTTTACTATGAGAAGAATTTATAAAGATCTACTATATCTTAGGATTGATTCTTCAAAAGTTTACGGCCCTTTTCAATATAGTAATAACCATAAGTCATGTTTTAAATCTCTTAGTGAGGTCTCAAATTATGATGATTTACAATCAGTGCACATGGATTTATTTGGTCTTACACAAACAAAGATTATTGGTGGAAAATACTATATATATGTCTTAGTTGATGATTACACTAGATACTCATGGGATTATTTTCTTAAAATAAAATCTGAATACTTTTATTTAATTCTAAAACTTTTTTAGACAAAGTTAAAAATGTAAAAAAACTTCTCGTGATAACTATTCATAGTGATCATGGTGTAGAATTTTTAAATACATACTTCGAAACTTTTTGTAGTAAAAATGTATTTATCATAAATTTTCACCTCTAAGAACTCCTCATAAAAATTTTTTGTTGAAAGAATAAATATAATTATTCAAAAAATAACTAGAACTATTTTTAGTAAATTCTCAATTGATAAAATATTTTGAGTTGAAGTGGTTATCACTGCCTGTTATACTATAAATTGAGTTTTAATAAGAATTTTTTTTAATAAAAGTCCTTATGAGTAATTAATTGGAAGAAAAACAAAAGTTTCTTACTTAAAAGTTTTTGTATGTAAAGTATTAATTTTTAATACAAAATAAATTTTATATAAATTTTATCCCAAATTCAATGACGTAATATTTATAGGTTATTCCACTACTTCTAATAAATATAGAGTTTTAAATAAAAATTTGGGAACTATTGAGGAAACCTTTCATGTTATTTTTGATTAAACTAACCCTTTTTCTTTCAAATAACCACAACCAAAATCCATATATTTTATTTCAAAAACTAATTTTCAATTTTTTTTAAAGTTATTCTCATAATGATATAATTCAATAATTTTATTCTAAGGTTATTCCTTAGGAATATTTTCTACCTATTATTGAACAAAAAAATTTTCAAAACCTAAGAAGCCATTTGTTTCTTAGGATTCATCATAGGGAGATTATCATTGGTGACATTGATCAACCAGTTAGAACTATAAGTACATAAAGAAAATAAATTGAACATCTACCTTTCTTATCCCAAATTAAAACTAAGAATCCTGATGAAGATTTAGGGTATGGGGATTGTATTAAGATAATTCAAGATGAGATCAGTGAATTTGAGAGGAATAATGTATATTATTTAGTTTAATGACCTTTAGAATCTTCTATAATTAGAGTAAAATGGGGTTTTTTTTAAATGTTATGAAAGTGTCATAATTGTATTAAATAATTCTTGAATTGTGGCTAAGGGTTATAATAAACTATAAGTAATATACTATAAATAAACCTATGAAATATTATCTAAACATTTAGATATTTGAATACTTCTAGAATTTACAACATTCTTTAATTTCAAAATTTTTCTAATGGATGTGAAGTGTGATTTTATTAGAAAATATTATTAAGAGGAATTTTTTGTTGATCAAACCCCTAGTTTTGAAAATAAAAAATATCCTAAATATGTAACACCCCAGGTAAATAAAGAATATACATTTTCATATTTATCCATATTTGTGAATAAAATATTAATACGACTTTAAAGGGGACGCTATGCTCGATGGCGTACCCAACACGCAACAACGAGTTTCTTGGGAATCTTACGTTGCACTCTAATAATATTATTTCAAATGGTAGTTAACATGTAGCCATTGTATTGGCGGGAATGGATATAAATAACTAAAATATGATTATATATGTTTTTTTAATGTTTTTACATTTATCCAATAAAAGCTAAAGGCTTAAAATACGGAAAGAATTAAATTTTAGGTGTATATGCCCTAGTTTTCACTAAAGGTTCACTTATCACCTTTTGATGGCGAACCGTCATTAAATATAGTTTTTTTCACTCTTAAACATTATTTTGGACCAAATAAAACTCTTATTAAGAATCGGGACATCAAAATTTACTTTGTGTAAATTTTTGGTATTTTTCCGATAAAGTTCATTTTTTTAATGAATAGTGTAGAATGTTGTGTTTTAATTCAAAAACTCTTTTTAATCTAATTTATTTATATAATTAGATAATATTTTGAATTGGTTTTAAAGTTAAATTAGAAAATATTTTTACCATTTAATCCAATGGTGGTCATTGGAATCAATTTCACTTTGAAATTAGACTTAAACTGGTATCAATCTTTTGATACTTATTATTTTATAAAAACACGCTCTTTGCTCAGACAGCGGGAATTAATTATTAAATTAATTAATGTGACTTATATGTTTTGAATTTTATAAAATAGACTTCATTTTTGAATTCGGAATATCAAAAATAGCTTAGGGTGAATTTTTGGTAATTTTCTGAAAAACTTCAATTTTTGATGAATAGTGAAACCACTAAGTGGTACTTATAAAAGCTGATTTTTCGTTTAAATGAAATTTTACCACTTATGTGTTTTGAATTTTAAAAATCTTACATACATGGTTGTCATTATGAAGTAAAATGTGGTTCAATGGGATAAAAATAATTTTTTGGTGAATAGTAACTTATTATGTTTTTAATCGCGATTAGTGGTAATTAGTGTAGTTTAAGGTATAAATAATACTTTAATAATATGAAATGACCTAGACACATGTCCCAACCTCATTGGTTGTGTCATGGACGACCATGAGAAGCCATGGGTCAACTTGGGGGCCCCATGGATCCACTTTTGTTGGGAAATGACATAAATTACTTTTTATTTAATGTTAAAGTGAAAATGACACAAACATGATATGTTTTACTAAAACAATTTGTAAGTGGTGTTAAACAGGTCAAAATCTTGACTATAAATATTAATTGGAAATATATAAAGATTTCCTACATCATAGTAATTTTTTTATAATTTTTAGACATTAAATAAAATAAATTATTTGTGACATAATAATGATGCAGCGATGACATCATTATTTGATGATTTAAATAAAATGGAAAGATAATGTAAAATCTATGAACTACACATGTCCAAAACCAATTGGATGAGTGGATTTCGAAGTCTTATCACCTTATCCACGAATTCTATCAATGTGGGACCTTTTAAAACCGAAACACATTTTCAAATAAAGTAATATTTCTTTACTTTCCAAAAGTGCCCCTCCTCTCCTCTTATAAAAGGCCCCCACCTCTACCTCATTTCACACACTCCTCAAGCCTTTGGCTCGGCAAAAACCTGCCCATTTACTCTCTCCAAATCTCTCTCCTCATCCTAGAGGATTCCCTTTGGGCATAATCCTTTCAAAGGAAGCCTTTAGGCTCAAATCAATAGGGAGTTACACTTTTAAAGGTAATTCATTCTCTCTTGTTCATTTGTTTTATTTTGCTTCTCCAAACCCCTAAACTCTTTTTATTTACTTCTCTTGTAACAACACCAGTATCTTCAATATACTAGGATGTTGTTATAAGATTTATTCATGCTACACTATCACAAAACTACATCAAATGGTTAAAGAACATACGGTTTCCGTGGATCGCGAAATTCTGCCTCCCGAAACGATGATTGTTAAATATTCATTTAACACCTTAAAAGGTGGCCATTATGATGTCACTATTTTTATATATGATATATAATATGTTTATGTTTTACTTATGCTTCTGTATTTTTCATTTGTGCCTTACCTTTATGGCTTCCATTATGGGTATACGCGATATCTTCATTTTAGGAAGTGCGGACTACCGCCCCCTCAAAGTGATGTGATTCGTTAATGCCATACGTGGGATGTATAAAGGATGGATTTAATGTTATTATATATGATGTTATACTGGAATTATTATATACCTATATATCATTATTATTTCTTTCCATTAAAGTATGAGATAGAAATGAAAGTAGCGTTCATGCGTACGTACGGCTTACCGTCTCCATGAACGGTGCACTTCATTTCTTACCTATAAATGATTATGTAATGTTATAAATGCATGCATGTACTGGATATATATGACATATAAGATATCTACATCATGAATACAATTCTTTATATAATAAACATTTGGCCACACGAACAACATGTAATTGTAAGAAGTCCACTTTCGACTTAAGAACCAAATATCGACAAAACAAACATTATTAACTTAAATGATTAAATAATGTTTATAACATTTAAATAAGTGATCTAAAAGGAATAATGAACTATAAAAAGGGTTCTTAATAAAGTGGAAATTAACTCAAGTTTATTATTCAGGACGTTAAAGAACGGTCGAGTCAAGTCGGACCCGAGGTAAGGGATCCTACTCCTCTCTTTCTTTTTAAGTATACGCTTTTATGTCATTCCTTTTAAAGCTCATATTTCTTGTTATTGGGATGATCTTTTATATTACACTTACTGTAATTTTTATGTTCATGTGATGAGAGACCCTATTCTCTCTCATCAATCCATTTTGGAAGTTTTGAGTGGCGCCGTTAGGCTGCCGAGTTTTCGTAAGGAATTTTTCATCTCACTTTTATCCCCATGAGATTTATGCTACATTTGCCACAATTTACTTTGAGTGGTGTATGTACTGCCCATTATTCTACTCTTTGTGTAATATACTTTCATTTATGAGTATTTACATCAATGATTTATTTCCCTTCTTTCATGGGGTGTATGTTTTGAAAGATACCCAAGTCGGTAAGGGAACCTTTCACCCTCCTCTTTTTAAAAGACTTCTTTTATTGGGTCTTTTAATTTACATATTGTTATGTTGGGATATGATCTCATATATCCTTAATGATGTAAATTTTTTGTCCAAGTGATGAGATACTCTTTTTATCTCTCATCAACTCATTTTGATGTGACGTCGTTAGGCTGTCAAGGGAACTTCTTAACCCAATTTTGATTTCTTTGGGTTCAACATGTAGTTATTGAATATGTCATCCTTTGAGTATGTGTGAATGACCTTTTATTGTTTTACACTTAATATCCAATTATATTGGGTGTATTTATATTTTTCACACATAATATTGATATTGATTTATCTTTAATTTAAGGATACCTTCTTTATAAGGGATTTCATCACATTTGACATTTCTATTGAGGGTTCATTGTTGTTATATACCAATTCACTCTTATACGGTGTATATACTGTCCTTTGGAGTATTATATCATGAATCCATTTATTCTCATGATATTATAAAGTTCTGACTAAATGTTATTCCTCAATTATTGTATTCAAGTGTCTCTAATTTTGGTAAAACCCCTTTAACCAAAATATCGTTTTAAAATGTTTTAATTATTTGTTCTTGTTAATAACCATGTTTTCAAAATGGTTTTAAGGATTTATTTATATGGATATTAATGGTTTAAAATTTTAAGCTTCAAGGTGGTATGGGACTTCGTCTCAATCTCCTTTCATTGAGGCATAATTTATTTTATACACAACTTTCTTTTATACGGTGTATAAACCCCTTTGACTTTTACGTTTATTCAAAAGGAATCTTTTTTTATACGAAGCGTTTACTAAACGACAAAAGGTAATGTTTTTGTCGTACGTATGCGGCGACAACGACTTATCCGCCGTCGTGACCGTTATTTGAGTTTCGGCTTCCTCTACAAGCCATACCTTCTTTTTTAAAAGAAAAATAAATACCATGTTTTACTTTTCTTTTATTTTGGTATTGAAAATGGTTTTCATAATGTGTTTATTATATCAATGTGTTGTATTGATATCTCGTGATTGAAATGTGGAAATGTTATGTTTCCTTTATGCATGTTTTATGTGATATGATTATGTTATGGTTCTTGGGCATTATTATGAAGATGGGTGGTTCCGTGATAAACTAAGGGCGGGTGAGCCCGTTATAGCTCTCCAATGCATTGGGTAACGCGAAGGAGTGAAACGTTAAGGTTTCTCCGAAGAGATTTTACGGAATATACTGTGATGGGTATTCCAAACGTAACCAAGAGGGTTACTCCCTACGTAAGAATGTTATGAATGCCTCAAGTTACCTTTATGTCTTATGATTTCTATGATTTATTCATGATTTGATGAGGTGGGTTAAAGTGCCTATGTTTTATGGGTAAATTATGATTTCATTCTTATGTATATATGAACTCATGTTTCCTTTCCATATTTTTATAACTCTTACTGAGCTTTTTATGCTCATCCCAAGTTTTTGAAATGTTTTTCACAGGTCAAAGGAAAGGTACATGATGTGATGATAGTGTCAAGGATGTTTCAAGAAAGAACCCATGTTTTATCTTAAATATGTTTCCGTTGATGGGAAGAATGAACACTGTCTTTTATGTAACCACTTTGTTTAAATGTGGAATGTAATGCAAGTTTCATGATCTAATTCTCTAAAACTCTAAACCTGAAAAGATCCTCAATGTGTAATCTTGTAATAACTCAAGATTAAGTAAGGTTTAAGGCTGGGGCCTTATAGTTGGTATCATAGGTCGGTTTAGATAACTTTAGAGGTTAGGGTATTCTCTAAGCACAAGTGACATTACCATAATGGTTAGGATTTCAGAAAGAGTCCTAGTTTTAGATAAAGTGAATGAGTAATTATATCTTAGTGTTTATCTTACTCATTAGTACATGATGGTTTTGTTGATATACACACACTAACCTTTTTGGTTTTAGTAAATGAATGGATCTAGCAGGCACCAAAGAGACAATGGGTTTGAAGGAAACTATGGTGGTTCTCTGATTAAGATACTGGATGAGATGGGGGATTCAATGAGGAATCTCATAGTTTTTCTAAACCAACTATCAAAGAGTCATGATCAATCACTTCAACCTTGGTGAGTTCTCTAATGCATCATGTACAAGATGGCTAACTCGATGTGGAAATTCAGGTAATAATTATTAAGGTAACCATTAGGGTTTATATGATCCTTACTTTTGAGGTAATTATGGGTTATTATATGATATGATGGAAAATTAAAGGCATGAGATAAACTTGAGGTTAAAATATGTTATGATTATTCTTGAAGATTTTATCTCATTTTGGGGAATGTTTTAAGAATTATATAGTTTTGGAAAAAGGACAACACGCAGACCGTGTGACAACCCGTCGCGTCGGACAAAGCTGCGGGAATCGAACCCACAACCAAAGTGTGACTGGTATTTATCGCCTACCACTGGACTACGTGAAGTCCCTAGTTAGTTTTACCGATTCTTTCTAGTTATATGACTTTATGAATTAAGAGTAAGTTGATTTTGGGTTATTTATGAAAATGATTAACCTATCATGAAGGATATGTGATTAGGTTAATTACTTTTCAATACGAGACTTTTGGAGCAACTGATGTTGTTTGGAGATAAATGTTACGATTCAATTTGGAAGACTATGTGACTAAATCCTTCAAATATTTGGGTTTCAATCTTATATTGGTTTACTTTGAAGAATTTTATGGACAAATTGATTATAGAATGGTTCTCGTTGAACTTTGGGTTTTGTTGGAAAAATTTTGGAGATTAAGAATAGATTTTCTTTTTATAAAGGGTTATTCTTTTCTGGATTATCTGACCTTGTACTAAAATTTTTGGTTTTGGTTTTGGTTAAATCTTAAAGACATGGGATGTATATAGTTCTCTTTTGTGGATTAGGTGATTCTCTAGAAGTTAATTATAGTACTCTTAATGCGAACAAGTCTCCCTAAATACTCCTCTTTTGGAAAAAATATGAGTTTGATTAAGGAATCTAGTAAAAGTTGAAAGTCAAAATGATAAGTCATTATGTTTCCTTATGAATAAATTCCTCATTAAAAAGTAAATTAAAACAAAAATGTTGTCTATTAACTTTTCCTACTGGGGAATCGAATACCGTTTAACCCATCACAAGTTTGTGATTTTCTCGTGGTTAACTTTCTCCTAAACGTGTTTTCTATCACTCTCCATCAGAACATGACCCTTTGTTTTTTCCTCCATGTCCATATTTTCATACTTGGAATCCTAGTATGGGTTAACTCGGGTGACCTCTGTGCTTATCTTTCTTTATTTTGAAGTGATTGTTTTACCGACTCTTGTTCCGATGTGGGACTTTCAAGGATGTTTCCAAGCACAATTTTAAAATTGCGAGGACGCAATTCCCAAAAGGGGGGAAGGATGTAACACCCCAGGTAAATAAAGAATAGACATTTTCATATTTATCCATATTTGTGAATAAAATATTAATATGACTTTAAAGGGGACGCTATGCTCGATGGCGTACCCAACACGCAACAACGAGTTTCTTGGGAATCTTACGTTGCACTCTAATAATATTATTTCAAATGGTAGTTAACATGTAGCCATTGTATTGGAGGGAATGGATATAAATAACTAAAATATGATTATATATGTTTTTTTAAATTTTTTTACATTTATCCAATAAAAGCTAAAGGCTTAAAATACGGAAAGAATTAAATTTTAGGTGTATATGCCCTAGTTTTCACTAAAGGTTCACTTATCACCTTTTGATGGCGAACCGTAATTAAATATAGTTTTGTTCACTCTTAAACATTCTTTTGGACCAAATAAAACTCTTATTAAGAATCGGGACATCAAAATTTACATTGTGTAAATTTTTGGTATTTTTCCGATAAAGTTCATTTTTTTAATGAATAGTGTAGAATGTTGTGTTTTAATTCAAAACCCCTTTTTAATCTAATTTATTTATATGATTAGATAATATTTTGAATTGGTTTTAAAGTTAAATTAGAAAATATTTTTACCATTTAATCCAATGGTGGTCATTGGAATCAATTTCACTTTGAAATTAGACTTAAACTGGTTTCAATCTTTTGATACTTATTGTTTTATAAAAACATGCTCTTTGCTCAGACAGCGGGAATTAATTATTAAATTAATTAATGTGACTTATATGTTTTGAATTTTTTAAAATAGACTTCATTTTTGAATTCGGAATATCAAAAATATCTTAGGGTGAATTTTTGGTAATTTTCTGAAAAACTTCAATTTTTGATGAATAGTGAAACCACTAAGTGGTACTTATAAAAGCTGATTTTTCGTTTAAATGAAATTTTACCACTTATGTGTTTTGAATTTCAAAAATCCAACATACATGGTTGTCATTAAGAAGTAAAATGTGGTTCAATGGGATAAAAATAATTTTTTGGTGAATAGTAACTTATTAAGTTTTTAATCGCGATTAGTGGTAATTAGTGTAGTTTAAGGTATAAATAATACTTTAATAATATGAAATGACCTAGACACATGTACCAACCTCATTGGTTGTGTCATGGCCGACCATGAAAAGCCATGGGTCAACTTGGGGGCCCCATGGATCCACTTTTGTTGGGAAATGACATAAATTACTTTTTATTTAATGTTAAAGTGAAAATGACACAAACATGATATGTTTTACTAAAACAATTTTTAAGTGGTGTTAAACAGGTCAGAATCTTGACTATAAATATTCATTGGAAATATAAAAAGCTTTCCTACATCATAGTAATTTTTTTATAATTTTTAGACATTAAATAAAATAAAGTATTTGTGACATAATAATGATGCAGCGATGACATCATTATTTGAAGATTTAAATAAAATGGAAAGATAATGTAAAATCTATGAACTACACATGTCGAAAACCAATTTTATGAGTGGATTTCGAAGCCTTATCACCTTATCCACTAATTTTATCAATGTGGTACCTTTTAAAACCGAAACACATTTTCAAATAAAGTAATATTTCTTTACTTTCCAAAAGTGCCCCTCCTCTCCTCTTATAAAAGGCCCCCACCTCTACCTCATTTCACACACTCCTCAAGCCTTTGTCTCGGGCAAACCCTGACCATTTACTCTCTCCAAATCTCTCTCCTCATCCTATAGGATTCCCTTTGGGCAGAATCCTTTAAAAGGAAGCCTTTAGGCTCAAATCAATAGGGAGTTACACTTTTAAAGGTAATTCATTCTCTCTTGTTCATTTGTTTTATTTTGCTTCTCCAAACCCCTAAACTCTTTTTATTTACTTATCTTGTAACAACACCAGTATCTTCAATATACTAGGATTTTGTTATAAGATTTATTCATGCTACACTATCACACAACTACATCAAATGGTTAAAGAACATACGGTTTTCGTGGATGGCGAAATTCTGCCTCCCGAAACGATGATTGTTCAATACTCATTTAACACCTTCAAATGTGGCCATTATGATGTCACTATTTTTATATATGATATATAATATGTTTATGTTTTACTTATGCTTCTGTATTTTTCATTTGTGCCTTACCTTTATGGCTTCCATTATGGGTATACGCGATATCTTCATTTTAGGAAGTGCGGACTACCGCCCCCTCAAAGTGATGTGATTCGTTAATGCCATTCGTGGGACGTATAAAGGATGGATTTAATGTTATTATATATGATGTTATACTGGAATTATTATATACCTATATATCATTATTATTTCTTTCCATTAAAGTATGAGATAGAAATGAAAGTAGCGTTCATGCGTACGTACGGCTTACCGTCTCCATGAACGGTGCACTTCATTTCTTACCTATAAATGATTATGTAATGTTATAAATGCATGAATGTACTAGATATATATGACATATAAGATATCTACATCATGAATAAAATTCTTGATATAATAAACATTTGTCCACACGAACAACATGTAATTGTAAGAAGTCCACTTTCGACTTAAGAACCAAATATCGACAAAACAAACATTATTAACTTAAATGATTAAATAATGTTTATAACATTTAAATAAGTGATCTAAAAGGAATAATGAACTATAAAAAGGGTTCTTAATAAAGTGGAAATTAACTCAAGTTTATTATTCATGACGTTAAAGAACGGTCGATTCAAGTCGGACACGAGGTAAGGGATCCTACTCCTCTCTTTCTTTTTAAGTATACGCTTTTATGTCATTCCTTTTAAAGCTCATATTTCTTGTTATTGGGATGATATTTTATATTAAACTTACTGTAATTTTTATGTTCATGTGATGAGAGACCCTATTCTCTCTCATCAATCCATTTTGGAAGTTTTGAGTGGCACCGTTAGGCTGCCGAGTTTTCGTAAGGGATTTTTCATCTCACTTTTATCCCCGTGAGATTTATGCTACATTTGCCACAATTTCCTTTGAGTGGTGTATGTACTTCCCATTATTCTACTCTTTGTGTAATATACTTTCGTTTATGAGTATTTACATCAATGATTTATTGCCCTTCTTTCATGGGGTGTATGTTTTGAAAGATACCCAAGTCGGTAAGGGAACCTTTCACCCTCCTCTTTTTAAAAGACTTCTTTTATTGGGTCTTTTAATTTACATATTTTTATTTTGGGATATGATCTCATATATCCTTAATGATGTAAATTTTTTGTCCAAGTGATGAGATACTCTTTTTATCTCTCATCAACTCATTTTGATGTGACGTCGTTAGGCTGTCAAGGGAACTTCTTAACCCAATTTCAATTTCTTTGGGTTCAACATGTAGTTATTGAATATGTCATCCTTTGAGTATGTGTGAATGACCTTTTATTGTTTTACACTTAATATCCAATTATATTGGGTGTATTTATATTTTTCACACACAATTTTGATATTGATTTATCCTTAATTTAAGGATACCTTCTTTATAAGGGATTTCATCACATTTGACATTTCTATTGAGGGTTCATTGTTGTTATACACCAATTCACTCTTATATGGTGTATATACTATCCTTTGGAGTATTATATCATGAATCCATTTATTCTCGTGATATTATAAAGTTCTGACTAAATTTTATTCCTTAATTATTGTATTCAAGTGTCTCTAATTTTGGTAAAACCCCTTTAACCAAAATATCGTTTTAAAATGTTTTAATTATTTGTTCTTGTTAATAACCATGTTTTCAAAATGGTTTTAAGGATTTATTTATATGGATATTAATGGTTTAAAATTTTAAGCTTCAAGGTGGTATGGGACTTCGTCTCAATCTCCTTTCATTGAGGCATAATTTATTTTATACACAACTTTCTTTTATACGGTGTATAAACCCCTTTGACTTTTACGTTTATTCAAAAGGAATATTTTTTATACGAAGCATTTACTAAATGACAAAAGGGAATGTTTTTGTCGTACGTATGCGGCGACAATGAATTCTCTGCCATCGTGACCGTTATTTGAGTTTCGGCTTCCTCTACAAGCCATACCTTCTTTTTTAAAAGAAAAATAGATACCATGTTTTACTTTTCTTTTATTTTGGTATTGAAAATGGTTTTCATAATGTGTTTATTATATCAATGTGTTGTATTGATATCTCGTGATTGAAATGTGGAAATTTTATGTTTCCTTTATGCATGTTTTATGTGATATGATTATGTTATGGTTCTTGGGAATTATTATGAAGATGGGTGGTTCCGTGATAAAATAAGGGCGGGTGAGCCCGTTATAGCTCTCCAATGCATTGGGTAACGCGAAGGAGTGAAACGTTAAGGTTTCTCCGAAGAGATTTTAGGGAATATACTGTGATGGGTATTCCAAACGTAACCAAGAGGGTTACTCCCTACGTAAGAATGTTATGAATGCCTCAAGTTACCTTTATGTCTTATGATTTCTATGATTTATTCATGATTTGATGAGGTAGGTTAAAGTGCCTATGTTTTATGGGTAAATTATGATTTCATTCTTATGTATATATGAACTCATGTTTCCTTTCCATGTTTTTATAACTCTTACTGAGCTTTTTATTCTCATCCCAAGTTTTTGAAATGTTTTTCACAGGTCAAAGGAAAGGTACATGATGTGATGATAGTGTCAAGGATGTGTCAAGAAAGAACCCATGTTTTATCTTAAATATGTTTCCGTTGATGGGAAGAATGAACACTATATTTTATGTGACCACTTTGCTTAAATGTGGAATGTAATGCAAGTTTCATGATCTAATTCTCTAAAACTCTAAACCTGAAAAGATCATCAATGTGTAATCTTGTAATAACTCAAGATTAAGTAAGGTTTAAGGCTGGGGCCTTATAAAATATGTTTATAATATCCTAAATATGTTTAGCTGGAAATTTTTGTGATTTTTCTTTTAGATGATGACTTTGGTGGATGTAGAATGTATAAAAAAAATTACATATGGGACTTTTCATTTCATAGGATAATCAATAGTTTCTTTTTATTATAAGAAAAAAACCCATTATCACTTTCTACTACTGTATCTGAATATGTATCAGCTAAAAGTTATTGTTCTCATGTTTTGTGGATGCAACACATGCTCACTAACCATGGCATGAATTTTTAAAATAATTAAAATAATTTCTGATAACACGGTTAAAATTTCGTTAAGTAAAAACCAATAACATAACTCATGTTCTAAGAACATAGATATATGAAACAATTTCCTCCAGGATCACACACTTAAAGGAGATATAATTTTACAATTCATCGGAACACAAGATTGTGTTATTGAAATTTTTACTAAACCTCTTAGTTCTGATAGATTTAAATATATGAAATAAAATCTAGGATTGTTCAATATAAAGTAATAATTCATATATACTTCTTGTTTTATTATATCCTTACATTAAGGTAATCATTTTCATAAGGGGAGTGTTTATGGTTATGTTTTTCAAAAAAATTCGTTGTTTTTTAAATTTTTTATTTTTCATAAAAATTCTTCTGTAATGAGTTTTTTTTTGGACTCATATTTATTTTTATAATTTTTGGATTCAAAATTCATAAAATTATTCTCAAAATCTTAAAATGTTATAAAAATTAAATAATCAGGTATTATTACAATGTTTTCAAATTCAAAAAAAATATTTTAATGAGTTTTCTAATAAAACTATTACAATTATATTTTCTTAAATAAAGGCATCATAATTATTTTGCTTATAAAAAATATTTGTTTTTCTCATAAAAAATTTTCTCTTTCATAATAAAGAATATCATAATCTACTTAGTTTACAAAAAAATAAGCTGAATATATTATTCATACGGATGGATTTATTCACTATAAAATGTACTTCTCTATTATTTTTACTTTTTACACTACTTAATTATGATTGATTATCATTGTTGTTATAATAATTTTACTGTTTAAAAAAATTATTTGTTTTCATGATTTTAATTTTTTTTAATTAGATTCAACCTATATATGATAAATATTTTTAAAACTTATAGAGTTTAAAATTTCATAAATATTTCCATGAATCAATATCAACTGTCAGATTCGATTGATTTTATTCTCAACGATTGGATTTCTTTTGAATGTCAAACTAACTCCCCAAGTACTTATATAAAAAGAGACCCCATATTTCCCACATCATCTCCTTATATTTTCTACTCTTTATCTACTCTTGCATTCAAGTTTCTCAGTCCAAAACATTTTCTTTCGTTCGCTCTTTTAGCGCAAGTTCTAGTCTCATGGAATATTCTATAGATTATAATAAATGGTATGTTTTTAGAGAAATTTTAATACAAAGGCATTTTTATTAATATTATTATTCTTTTTTATAATGATTATTCAATTCAAATTATGGGAGTCTATATTTATTGAAAAGGATGATAATGATTTTGATCTGTTTTACCCTAATCTTGATAGATATTTTTATTCATAAGTTAAGTTCTTTTTTGAAAATAGAAGTGAAGATTTTCTTTTTATATGTATGGGAAATAGTATATTATTTTTTAAAAGAAAACCTCATGTTTAGTAGGAGTACCAATATAAGTATAGGAATTTTTCCTTCACACAAATTTTCTGATGAACTTGATTCATTTAATACGAAGAAATCTAAAGATTTTTTGTTTAATACGTCTAAAAAAATCACTAAAGTTTCCAATATGACAACAAAAAACCATGTAGTTTCATTATGGATGCAATAAGTCCTCATTTTTAGGAAAGGGTATAGATACACTATAAAAGTTTATGATGTTTTTTATAACAGTTTTTAGTGAACATGAGAAAGATAAATTTAGCGGGTTTTATTTAATTAACCATGTAAAATATCAAGTCAGGAATAATCAAGTCAAAGATCATTATTATTCCTACTATATTAAGTAAGTTTTCTGTTTAGTGTATGAAGTTCTTAAAAATTGTAAACAATTTCATTCTGATCATAGAAAATATTTCTTTTATTAGTGATGATACTATTAATAGGATGAGATTTATTTTTGATGAAAAATATAAAATATTTTTTTAGAAAGATGGTGGTACTATATCTAAAGAAGAACCATAAAGGAAAATATAAAGTTATGAAAAGAAGAAGGGAATGAAAGAAGATAATTCCCCATTAAATAATGAAAATAAATAAAATAAAGTCCCAAATGAAATTTTTGATGAGTGGATGAAAAAGAAAGTTAAAAGTAAAATATTAGATCCAAAATTCATAATTGTACCTATTGATACTAAGGCCATAAGAATTCATGTTGTTGATAAATTATAGTAATAAGAAAAGTATAAAAATTTAAATAAAAAGTTTTTAAAGATTAACTTTGTGAAAATATTTTGAAATGTGTGGAAAGAGATTCCAAGAAAGTTGATTTAACTATTTCTCAATTAGATCAAATATAACCAGAATCATGAATTATTTTCATGGAACATATATAGTTCATGTCATTGTTACATCCATTCCAAATAAAAGGAAAAGAAAAAGAAGTTGATGAGGAATTAAAACAAGTTGTTCAGGAGAAATAATCGGCACTATAACCTACTAGGAAAGCAAATTTGAGAATATCCAGATAGTTTTAGGAGTATCTTGAATAATCTATTGATAAAGAGGCTCAAGAGAAATTATAAAAATGAAAAAAAGAATATGTATGTGAATATGAAGGAGTTGAAGAAGATTTGTAAGAGGAAGAGGGTAGAAATGAAGAAGATGGAAATGAAGATGAATATGATAAAGAAGGAACTCAATCCAATAAAAAATCATTATAATCATCATCATCATATATACCTTCCAAAACTGATAAGGAAGGTTGTTTTGATAATTCTAAAAAATAATATTCATTAGAGGAAGTTAAATCTTCATTAAAGATGGTGAAGGTGATCCAAATTCAAAAACCAAAGATTATGATAAAACTAAAACTGATGAAGAATTAAATATTTTGAAGATTTATGATGAAGAAGTAGTTACTAGGAAATATGGGAAGGAAGTTGTAGAGAAATATAAGGGAAATGGGAAAGAAGTGGAAGTTAGAATAAGTTGAATAAAACTTCCTAATGTGGAATCAAAACAATCAGACTCATCCAGAACAATTTCTTTTGAAGGAGTTGATTACATTGTTCATTCATATAAAAGGATGAAAGGAAAAATTCCATAATTTATGTACCTTGAATCTCAATTTTAGTTGATTTATGAAATCCTCAATGTTATATCAAAATAAATCAATATGATAATAGAAAAAGTTATTCGGATTGAAGCATTGTTAAAACATTACCAATAATGTTCTAAAACTTATAGAAATTCATGTAATTAAATGGTTAAGTTATCACACCATGTTGATGATAATCATAAGTTATATGATTGTAATTTTGATTATTTGAAGAAAATTATGATTGAATAAGCCTAATCCTTCAATTATTTTACTAAATTCCTGGTAGAATGGGTGAATTTTGTAGAATAATTCAGAGATAAAACTAATAATCATACAGAGGAAGTAAATTCTTTTAATGGAGAGATCTCATATATGTATTTTTATTTGACAATACTAAAATATTATGAATAGGAAATTAATGTATCGAGGAATGGGGAAAAATAATTTTCTAATAAATTTTTGACTCATGAAGACAGTTAAGTGAAGTTGGAGAAGGATCTAAAATAATTAAAGAAGATGAAATATTTTGTGAAGACATTGAATATGAAAGAATAATTTTGTTTTTGAACTTTTATTGTATTTTGTAAAAAATTTGAATATTTTTTATGAATGAATTACTTTGTAATTCAATTATTATTTTTCTAAATGTTTTCCAATTCTGATTGGTTGGTTCTTATTCCATATTTATTTTATAGATGATGAGTTAGTTTATCCTATTATTTTGTATATTTTTTCTCTAAGATTTCAAGAAACTTTGTATCATTCACCATTTCTTTTTGAAAATCAAAAAGATGGTGATTTTAATAAAAAGGGGGAGAATTTTTTAATCCAAAGAATATTTATTAATAAAGGGGCAGAAAATTTGATAAAGGAGGATATTGTTATTAAGGGGGAGAATATGATTCTTAATGGAATATTTTATTCTAAAGGGAAGTTAATCATATTCAACACCATATTCTCTATCATATTCTGATGAATTATAAAACTATGGGGACTTATGAATTAAGGATTAATTCTAAATATAATGTAATTAAAATAAATGGGTTGTATGTGTTTTCAATGTTATTTTTCATTTATGTTTTGGATTTTTGTGAATTGCAAAAAGGGGGAGACTGTTGAATCAGAATTCACGCTTATTACTACTCCATTTTTTTTGAAACAACAATCAATTTTATAAAAACATGTTTTATAACATTTTTTTTCAAAGTGTTTGAGATTTTTTTTGAAGAAAACATAATGTTTTACCATACTTAGATTAATTTCACGTATTTGAATATAAACTTATAAATTATTCATTACGATTATCATAATGAGTGTGTGTCCTATTAATTAGAATCTCTCTGATCAGAAACATTGGTTTGACTCTTTTCATTAATATCATAATGACATAGTCTTATTAACTGGACTGATACAAATATCGATAAATATCATACTAATTCTCATAATGTTTATCATAATGAAAATTTTAACTCTATCAGACTGACCTATGTTTATAATCTAAATAAAAAAGAGTTTTTTCTAATGTAAGGAATAATTTTTAAAATGTAATGGTGTAAATAAATATGACTTCAAACATTCAGTTATGTGATGTTGTCTTGTGCTATCAAGTTCTAGGTTCCCAAGTCGTTCTGACATACTCGGAGAAATATGACCACTGGGAGATAAATATGACTATTATAAGGATGCCTATAAATACCCTGTCATTCAAAGTGTTTGAAGTTGGTGTATTACATTCGTTTTCAAATAATTATGAATATTACTTAGCATGAAAATATTTTTCTTATTATTTTTTAATTATTTAGAGAGGGTCTTCTTTAGAAAACCATGTCAGGTTGTCTCTCTATTGTTTTTTAACTGTAACTCTATCTGATTATCGTAATGATTGAGGGATTCCATGCATAGGAAGAAAATGAATCTCATCTATCTGAATGAGTGCTACTTAGTATAGGTATATATAGAATACAATCATTGTATCAAGGGATTCCATGGATAGGAATAAAGATGTATTCAAATCATCATATCTAGGTATTTCTGTGGTAAATTATGAAAATTTTTCTGTAAGATTAAAATAGTGGATACCTTTAGTCTAGGTTACAGACCGCCTTTATCTTAAGGTTAAAATAGTTATCTTTTTAATATATTGAAATTCATATTTCTTTTTTATCTATTGTTTTACTTGTATCTTACAAGTTAATATTCTGCTGCACATTTTCATAGAATGTGAAACATCATATCCATATTTCTATTTTTATTTGTTGTTTTATCTTGTTTAACATGATTATGATAATAACAAAATTTTTATTTATCATATCCATCGTTATTACAATACTCATACTCAGATTAATCATATCTATAATGATTATAGTATTTTTACTCTAATTTAAACAGACCAAGTTCTAGTTATGATTAGGTAATTTTTTTAATCGGACTGAGTCTGAGTCTGATAACATTCTTAAAAAGGATTTCAGTTTATTTAGATTATTTTTTTCAAACTATGTTTTTGATAATACAATTCACATCATCTTATAAGTATATCTATCTGATAATATTCCTATAATCCTAATCAGTATTATAGATATACTGATCTAATATATTTTACATTGATATCAACCAACATATGGAAAAGAAAAGAATGTTTTATTTTCAAAAATATTTTCAAAAACTATTGAAGATAAATAATCATTGAGTTATTTTAAATCTATTTTGAAAATATTTTCCCTAAACCATTTCATTTGATAAAGCTATAACAATTCTAGGATAATGCATGAATACTTTCTCATCAGAACCCATTATGGTAAGAACCCTAAGACAACTAGGAACAATTTTTTCACTAACTTTTTTACCCATGAATCATAAAACTCAATGTTTTTTATAAAATTTTTAGATATATATTTTATAAGTATATTTTTAGTCTCATAAATTCAATTAATTAACCATATTTTGAAATGATTTTCTAATTATCCAACCTAGACACTCAAATCATTTGACCCAAATTGGACTTCCATTAGGCCTCAAACATGATCCCCAATAACTAAAGATTTGAAACTGGTGCCCAATGAAAAAATAAATTATTGTTGAATGATTTTCCCTTGAATAATAATACCCCATAAAATATTGTAATGTAATTTTTTAATATATAATGAAATTAAAATTAACTTTTAATGTAAATGTTTTATGTTTTATAAAGCAACACCAAAATAAGAAAATATAAAACACCAAATATAGTAATTCTACTCAATATCAATGTCATTATAATCTAATTACCATAAATCTATCATGGATATATTACTCACTAGAAATAAATAATTAATCCCTTCATTTTCTTACATAAAATCTAATGGCATCTAAAAGTCCACCAAAATGAAAAAGTAGGTTGTGGGTATAAACTCCATAGGATTTACCTAAGACTCTAAAATAAACCCAATCATGAGTAATCCAAATATTCATGATTAATTAATGGTTATTATAAAACATTTCACAATTTAAAAAATTTCCAAATTTAAAATAAACATTATTAATGAAAGAAATAAGGAAATAATAATTTTAAAATAAAACCAACCATTCATTTATAAAACTATGAAATATATTACCTTAGCAATAAGTTAAAATAAAATATAAAACCCATAAGTCTAAAGTATAGACCCCCATATGAAAAATATTAAAGTATTTAAAACAACTCACTTATATATAACCTATAAGTTTACCAAGGCTTATTATGAGCATAAAGGAAACCCACATATGGAAATATAATAGCTATAAATTTAATTCCTACCATGATAAAATATTTTAAACTATGTTAAATCATATGGATAAAGTAGTCACATGACCATACAACCCTTTTCTAACCTTTCCAAAATTGGGAAGGATTAAAAAACATATCCATAAGGCTTCAATCATCAACTATTTTATCAATATAAATAACATAACACAAAAAATTATAAGAAAAATAAAACCCATAAATGAAAATATAATTACATGTAATTAAAAAAATCTAAAACCCTTTTTTTGGGATATATTATAGAACCCACACATTAAAAATTAAAATAGGATAAAAAAACCTTATGAAAACAGGTATATAAAAAGAATTCAAAATAATAACGCACCAATATAAAACAATTTAGGAAAACCATCATAGTAAATAATTTCTATAAATTTCATCAAAAAACGTCATTTTACAAACACACAAGATGTATATCGAAAACCTCAATGTAAACATGAAATTATCCTTAAAAAATCTATTCAAAACTCACATATATATTTTTTTTCTCTAATCATGAAAAAATAATCCTTATTAAAAAAACCCATTATGAAATCATGTGAAGTTTAGTGAAAGATTGGAATAGTTCACAACCACCTACCTAGATGAAAATTCCTTATAATTTCCATGAACCCACAATTTTATTATCCTTATGGGATGAAACAACAAAGTCTATCACTAGATGACCTCTTTAAATCATTATTTATAAACCAAAATATATAAATATATTCCAAAGGGATTTTTTTGTGGAACATGATTTTTTATAATGATCCCCACTCCATTATGACACTACCCATGTTATTTAAACTATTGCTCATGTGACTTTATATATAAAAGTTAATAGCTTATAAAATGTGGAATGAACCCTATGTAAAAATAAATGAGCTTTTATAACTATCTGGTACCAAGGCTTGTAATAGGAGGAGTTTGGAGGGGAATTATTAAGTATGTTTCACAATACTCATGGCATTTGACTTTATCAATTCAAATTATTTCAAATACACTTCTAATAACTCAAAAGTGGGGGCACATGAATTCTTGGTTTTATGACACATGTAGTTTTTTGATTTTTTTAGTAATTTAAATAAAATATCTAAAAAAATTTACATTATATACCTCATCATTATGACCCCTCCTCTAATCCTATGATTCAACATTTCTTTACCACGGCCTCACTATAGAGGAATTATAGGGAAACAAAGGGAGTAAGGGAGATAAAATAATATAGATGGGATGTATCGAAATAGAAAAGTCTAATTCCCTATTATCATTATATTTACCTTCTATTTATCATTGACCCACTTGGAAACAAAAAAATAATAGAGAAAACATCCATTTCCATTATATATTTTATCTCACCTTCCCTTATCCATTAATTCCCTGAATTCCCTGGGTATATATTCCAAACTATATCCCACTCCTTAAACCTCCACCTATTCTTCTAATTCAAGGAATTTGACTAAATGTTTTTAGTCAATTACGCCAACCATAAAACCCATAGTTATCATCAAATACATCCCCATAATTCCCATTTAAACTACACTCCCATTAAAAAATATAAAACATTATCCTTATTACATCAATAATTCTTCCATTAATGACATTCATAATAATTAATTTCCCAAATCGATAAATCCATTTCAATATATCAATATTAAATATCATAGAATAACTATTCAAACCATACAATCATCTAATAACCAAAATCCATGAAACACCAGAAGTAGGATTCCACAATTAATTACTAAAAATTTAATTATACACCATGCCATCAACACATCAATAAATAAAAATAATTCATAATAATATTTATTAAATTATAACAAAATCACAAGTGTTATACATGGGATGTATAATGACTCATAATTTTCATAAATAAATACTAGGTTATTTTAGATGAACATTCCGCACATTTCACAAAAATACGCACCTAAGGACCATAAAAGTTTAGTGACTTTAAAAACATGGATATTTAAATAATTGGCATTGTAATATCTTAGGTTTTTTAGGGTCGAGTCGAAATCCACTCCTTATTTGAACTTTTCAATTAGTGGCTATCCCATTTTCTTATCTTCTCTTTAGAACTCAATTATGAGAGTTACATCAGATTGATATAATATTTTTACATGAGTTTCAAGCTTTATATAAAGCCTCGAGTGTTTGGGAGATGCTTCGGGAGTGTCATAAGATTGATGGCATGTTTTGGAATTTCGAGTTAGCGTGCACAGTTTAGGGTAAATCGTACAACCCCTAAAAGTTGATTATGTGGCATAGTGTTGAACTTTCACTCAGTTTGTGAAAATTGATCATTGTAGGCACATGATCGTGTGAGGTTCTATGCAACAACTTTATATGGATTCAGTATGGTTTGCACAAAGTTTGACCAAACCATACACAAGTTGTGCAAGGGTGCCCTTTTGGGTAGTAGCTCAGCACTGTAGTCCGCATGGTTTGGAAAACTCTGTAGGTAAACCACAAGGCATGTACATGGTGTTTTTTAGGATTTATTTTTTTTCTTCGTTTTTTTTATTTCTTTTTCACTTCCTCCTTCTTGTCCATGTACAAAAAATGGAATATCTCCATTACTCATCTTCTCTCCTTTGAGATATCTCCTCAAATGATGGTATGTTCTTCGATTAATCAGAGGCTATAGAACCACGTCAATATGAATAACCTCACCCTTGATTTTACTTCCATTATATTTCGTCCAATGGATCACTAATTTTATTTGATCCATTTCTCCCAATTTTAAAGGAATTTTATGGAATCACTAATCTACCCTAATAAGATTCGAGTTAGAGCTTGATACTGGACATGCCTACATTAATGAGTCCAATGTAGGTGGTGAATATCTTGATTTGTGTTTTTGTGGTTGTTTTGGGGGTGTGTCTTTCATCTTTTATTCTGGTGACTTGAGTGAGACCCATTTATATCCTTTTCTTCCTATCAATTTGACTGTGAAACCCATGGGATGACATTAGGATTTCCAAATCCATTTTTCACTTGAGAGAGGTCAGGTTAGAGGACTTATCTCTTGGGGTAAGTTGGTTGGGGGTGTCAATAATATTTAATTTGAATCATTTAAATTGATTTGATCTTATTATTTAAATATAAGTCATTAAAGACCTCTATACTGAATTGTTATGTTTATTTAAAGAATAAATTCAATAGGATAAAATTGAAATATATATTTATATTGAAATTGATATGTGAAATTTAATTTAATTGAATTGATCATTGATTGAAA
The DNA here is from genome assembly GCA_963277665.1 of Viscum album. NCBI lineage: Eukaryota > Viridiplantae > Streptophyta > Magnoliopsida > Santalales > Viscaceae > Viscum > Viscum album. The sequence goes on along the minus strand of OY728167.1, from coordinate 390,427,570 downwards.
GTGAATTATTTTTATATAAATGCTTTTCACAAGCTTCTTAGGCCCAAGGGGTTATAGCAGGCATGTCCTAAGGAATTAAGATGGAATTTCCATCCAATTGAGCATGCAAGGATCTCGTGTTTGGAATAGCCAATGATATTGGATGGAAACGCCATCATACTTGAGAGACATGGTCACATGGGCATGAGGTGTGAGTATTGATGTGGTGTAGGCTATTTATTTGGTGATTTTTTCTAACCCTTGATAGCCAAAGCTATGAATTCAGTCGTGTTCACACATGATGACTTTGTTGATGTGGTGGTTTTCACTAGTTGTGTGGGTAGATGCCATCAATAGTGAAAAATAGGAAATGGTTTGGGTGTTCTTGTTGTAGAATGTCACGTGAAAGGTTAGGAGCCTTCAGATGTCAGTGTTAAGGATGGAGATTGAGGGCTGAGGCCTTCCAGGATTGGGGCCATGGGCCTAGACTTATATCAAAGGACATACATTTTCATTCCATAGGACATCATTCCCTTGACTGATAGTGATTTTTTTTAGGACATATATAATTGTGACTCTGAATAACAAGCCCTAGGATGATGAGTTCTTTTGATCAGGGGTCTAAGGGACTAGATACACGAGTTTGGGCCTGCCTTAGGGACATCAAAAACATGATTTGTGACATGAAGTGTCAAGTTTTCATGAGGTGAAAGTGAGTTTTTAGGTGAAACCTAAGTGTTCACTGGGCTCTATGACATCATAGGATAACTTGGGCCATGGGCCAAGGATCCTTTCCTATCCAGTGTTTCTCATATTTTCCAATATAGTTGATGACTCCCAAGTGATTTTATAGCACCAGGGTAGCTTTTTTATTTAAATTTCATATGATTCATTACTTTTATTTATATTTCACATCTACTTAAACACTTATATTATTAATGAACCCTTGGGTGGTATCCTACTGATACTCATTATCACACCCTACATGGACCCCTTGGTAAACATGTAGACTTTATGAATTTATATTCATGTAAAGGATCAGTTTTAGGAGGTATATCTTAGAAACTTCTTTCACAGAGTTTGGTATAGTACCTTGAGATTGTCTCTAGTAGGAACTTATGTTCAATTTGTTTTCTATATCAGGATGCTATATATTTATGAATTTTTCTGGTTTTCCAATGGCGACCTTATTTTGTATATTGAAATGTATGGACCATTATGAAATTCTTGTTTTTCTTGTTTGTTTTAGTAGTGGATATAGGTGGTGTGTTGGGCATGCTGATATATATTTTTATCTTTCACTACAGTTGTATATTTATTTCATACACTATTGATTATTATTGACTATTATTCCACCATTGGTGGGTCTGGTTCAAGTCTTATGTGTCTTATTTATTCCGCTACATGTTATATATTATTAACCAGTCTTGTATTATATAAATACCATAAGGTATTACCTCCCCACTATACCTATTCACACCCTCGGTGCTATTCGGTGACCTTTTGATTTAGGGGAGGTGAGCCTATGGCCAGTGGAACCAAGCTTGATAGCACTATTCAGGTGGAAAATCTGATCAAGGATGCTACAAGTGGTATTATATGAGGTTCTTGACTATGATTTGGTTGCAGCTTTTGACTGGATAATAATGAGATCAAGGCTTCTTTTTTCTTTTTCTTCTAGTCCTATTATTTGGGTTATGTTAGGTTAGAGATTAGGTGTGGTCAAAATGGTTTTTGAATTATTTATTGGGTTCCAATAGCCCCATGTATGAGGAATAGACCAACTTGAATTGGGTGGGACCTGGTGCTCTTTTTTCTCATTTTATTATTGATATGACTTACACATGGGGGGATTATTTTTGAATATGACGGTCATTTTTATGAAATTTTACCTTGTCCTGGTACCTCATTGAATGAGACTTTGGACCTTGGCCCGATGAGGTAAGGTGTGTTTATGGTTCCTATTTGGCTTTTGATAGGTACGTTTACGGTATTTCAAATTTACAAATGCATGTATGCCTTGTAAAATGTGTATACCATGTGGAAAATATCTAATTATTTGATAAATGTGATATTCTTTGATATATATATGAATATATACATGAAATTTCATGTGCTATTTGAAATATTCTTGGATCTTATAGGAGAAGGAAGGTGCTATGGTTGAGGTGATTTTGATCACCCGAATTGGGAAAATCGATAGTAGGATGGATGAAATGTTGGTTTTTGGGACAGGAAAGGCCTGGGGTATTTGTGATACATAGCTCTATTTAGGTAAAGTAAGGAGTTCATGAGGCTGGAATGTTATGGGGAATGGTTAGGGAGGGTAGAGTAAGGGTAGTGAGGATGCATTGCCTTTTACAGATTTCCTTATCTTCATTATATATATATATATATATTATGGTTTTTCTGACGATTTGATATTATTGAGCGTGTTTCCTCCTTGAAGGCTTCGATGGAGCATCAAGTAAGTGATGATAGGGTTCCACTAGAGAATGAGTAGGTTTATGTAACAACCTGATATTTTATTATAAGTATTCTTTTTAATTTATTTGATGTCATGTGTTTTATGCTACAACAAGATTATCTTGTGCTATACGCAACACAATATTAGCTTGCAGTATATGCAACACTATTCTTAGATTGTGTTACACACAATTTCAAGTTCATTTGATAATAGTCATTCTACGCAACATTGACTGTATATATATATATATATATTCAATGTATAAATGAAATATGGTTGTATTATGTTATATGAAACAACAAAGGAGTCTTGCACAACACGCAACCCTAACTTGGCTTTCATTACACGCAATCGCGACCTTCCTCGATAGCCTGTGTTGTACGCAATACCGGGATTGACTAAACAACAGTATATTATTATAATATTATTATGAACTAGCCGTTATGAATAGTATTAACTAAATTTTTAATTTTAAAACATTATTATTCATCTTACACATTTTCTATAACATGTTATAAGAAAAAAATAAATTTTTCGGATAAAATAAGTATTTTTCAAAAAATGCAGTTTTGCAGCCTTTTGATGGCGCACCCACTTTAAATCTAGTTTTTTACATGTTTATAAGTTCAATTTTTCAAAATAAAATTATTCTTTTGAATAAGGATATAAAATTTTACCTTGGATAAAATTTTCATGTTATTCTGATAACTTTCATATTTTAATGAATAGTAAAAACATGCTATATTTTAATTAAAAACAACTTTTTTCATCGTAATAATTTATGTGGTTAAATTATAATATTGAATGGTCTTAATTTATAAATAGAATATATTTTTACCATTTAATATAAGAGATGTCATTAGCATTTATTTTACTTTGAATTCGTAGGTTAAATCAATTCAATCTTTTGTAATGTTTTAAACAAAAACTCGTTTTCTTTCGACAACGGGATTAATTTTAATTTAATTTCTGAAACTTATATGTATTGAATTTGGAAAAATGGATTCCATATTTGGAATCAGTGGGTCCAAATTATATTAATAGACTACTTTTTATTTTTGGGCATTATGAATAGTAACTACGGTAAATTTTATTTACCATAGTTAAAGGTAAATCGGGTAATTAAAGGTAAATATAAGATTATAAAATTACCCTAACACCTGCCAAAATCTTATTTAATGACTAAAAGTCGACCCATATCACCTAAGGGTCGGATTAGAATCATTTAATGGTCTTTTTCCCATGAAAATAACTTAATTATTATTAAAACCAAAGAAAGTGACAACATGTCACTATCTTAAATCTTATAAGTATATTAATTTTAATTTAGTGATAAAATTCATGAAACTTCGAACATGAATAGTCTCCAGAAATCTAATTCAATTATATACATAATATTAATTTATTTATAATTTTTAGGGATTAAATAAGTATCATTAATTGTGACACAATAGTGATGCAAAAATTGTTTATCTGGTGAAAAATCAAGAATATAGTTTTCATTAAACTAATAGTGACCATAAAAGGCACAAAACCCTGACCAAAACTTATTTTTCATGTTAATTTAAACCATAATAATCCAATGGTAGAATATTTGACCATTTTGAGCCTTATAAAAGAGATTATGACACTTATATTATTTTATTTTAAATGATGCCAAAGTTGTCACCTTCATAATTTAATAAATATAACAATTTAAATATTGTGATTTTAAGATGATAAATTCGAGTAAAAGTATTATTTTAAAAGGTAATATATTTATATTCATCATAGGATTTTATTTTTAATTTTTATGCAAAAATTATTATATTAAATAATTATAAAAAAGTATGTAATAATTATTTTATTAAGAGATAAACCAAATAAATGGTTTTAAAAATAATAAAATAAATATTATATGGACTATTTAATGTTCTCCACTAATTTTATAGATACATATGACCTTTTATTAATCTATTAAATCTTTTATTTCGAACATATCTTCTGTATATATTTTATTTAAATTCAAATAAATGAATAGTGTCAAAATTGACACTACTGTTATTTTATAAAAATAACATATTATAAAATTGTTTAAAAATCACAAAAATATTTACAAATTATAAATTTAAATTTATATGGTCTAAAATTTTATAAAGTATCCAATTATGGACAATTCACAACAAATAAGTAATTATTTGTTATAATTTATAATTTATAATGTTATTACCACAAATAAAATTAAATTGATTAAGTAAGGACAAATCAAGTTGATAATGTTTAAAATAATTTCCTAACATGTATAAATTTTATTTTTTGATTATATTATAACTCTATATCATCTAATATTATAATATGAGTCATTTGTGGAGGTTTTTAAGTGGTTTTAGATTTATTATAAATTAATATTTTTAAGATTTCCAAAGGTGCCCCTCCCCTCCCTTATAAAAGGGAACCTCCTCCCTCTCTTCCTCACACTAATTTGAGCCTTAAAGATCGTCCAAACCCTGCCAAATTCTTTTCTACACTTCCCTATAAACATACTAGAGGTACTGGTTTTCTTCAAAGACCAATTTTAGTGCCCTAAGAGGAGGTCTCAAAGAGGCACTTCAAAGAAGTGGTAATGTTCGTTACTGATTCTTTGAACTTTATTTCTTCTTCCACTTCTTCTTCTTTAGTTTTTTCATTATGAAGTAATAACATCAGTATCAATCATATACAGATATGTTATTATAATTATGAAACAACCCTATTTCACCATTTATCCATCCTACGGAAAACGAAATCACCGCGCATGCGTACGTACAGAATATCGTCTCCACGCCGTGGTGTAATCTATTTTCCACAACCACCTTACTTGGATGGGTATAATGGTGTAAATAATGAATATATATGATTATTTTAATGTGATATTGATTCTTAAATATTATACATACACTTCAATACAATTCCACGATCATGGGAATGATATCATTGCTCGTGCGTACGTATGGACTACCGTCTCCACGACGCGATAAGATTCATTCTCAATGATTAACCATTCATGAATGATTATAAAGTATATATAATAAGTAATAATGAAATATATGACATAATAATGATACTGGATTTATGTATATATATATGTATGTCATCTACTTAATTCCATTCAATTTAATAAGGAAACGAAAATAGCATTCATGCGTACGTACGGCCTACCGTCTCCATGAACGGTGTATTTCTTTCCATTTATCGATCTATTATATATATGTATATTATGAATATATATTATATATTAATCATTTTTTACATTTTGTATGTAAGTAACCATGATCTAAGTAATCATATGAATAATTACAAGTTAAAACACGAACGACAAATGAAACGATTTTACCCAAAACGCTACTTTAACATTAATTTACAAAAGAATGGGTAATATAAAGTCATAATTGAACCATATATGATATCATAACAATTAATATGATTCTTTAATAATTCAATGACATTATTTAAATCATTATACAGGAGGTTAGGATCCATACGAAGCATATCGGACCTAAGGTAAGGGATAATTTTTCAAATCTCATTTTTATCTGAGATTGCTTATTTGTAAGTATTACTGGGGTGTATTTTATCATCCACATCCATGTTTCCTCAATATGTAATATTTATATACTTCTACAATAGTTTATATCCAATTTTACCCTTCAGTGACTTTTCAGTAAAAGATATGAAAGTAATATTTTGTCATTTTTCGTACGAGCTACTTTATGACTTTTCTGAAAAAAGTACGAGAAGAATGTATTTTAACTCATACGGCATGAATGAATTTTTAAAAAATTATTTCCAAAAATCTTCCCTTACAAGTTTTCAAGTTTATTTTTAATCAACTTCTTTTAGTTTATAATTGTATGACATGTTAAGAAAGGAAAATTGTTTTGAAGTAGAAAGGATATTTTCCTCAATAATGGAGTTCAAGTGTTTTATCAAAATTATTTTCCATCTAAGATAATAAAGGGTTCTGTTTCTATCCCTATTATTAAATTTATTTGATTATGTTGTGATGGAATTATTTTTATGATTTTCTCTATCTTATATGAATTGTTTTATGATGTCATGATGTTTAAGAATCCCATTTGTTATTACATGGGTTATGCAATGATGTATGATTTATGATTTCGTGGCACACATAAGAATGGTATCATTATGAGATGGGTGGGACCAAAATCTCCCTCCAATGCATTGGGTAAAGATTTATATCTCATGAGATAGACATGGCTGGAATGGCAAGTTAAACCAGTTGAGTAATACAGGACTGGAACAAGGAGTGAACTCGATTCAGAAAGGGACCTTGTCCACTAAGATGGTCTTCGCAGCAATGTCTTGGCTAATATGGAAATTATATCATGTGCTTAATGGTTTCCACAATTACATGTTTTATTCTCATTCTATTTTATCATTCTTAATGTTTCTTTATGATCTATGCCTTACGTACTTCCATGTTTTATCTCATTGCTCAAGCTTTTGATGTTTAAACGTTGTGTTCATGTTTTTAAGTTCAAATGTTTATGGTATGTTTTATTTTATCCATTCTTACCCTTACTGAGCATTTGAGCTCACCCTTTTTATGTTTTCTTTTCCACAGGATATAAAGAAAGGTTTTAGGTATGAAAAAGAAGAAGATCTTTATGGGATATGTTGAAGATCTTTCACCACGATTAGAAGATTACGTTCCAAGTTTCCAAAGACACTAAACTATTACGGTCCTTGTGTGTCTGTTTTTGTTATGTATTAGATATTCCGCAAAAGTAATGTAATGTCCATGAATGTCAAGCTTCGGGTCTCTGCTGTAACATCCCAAGTAAGTAATGAATAATAGATATTTTTATCTATGTCTATTAATGAATTAGATAGTGTTTTAGAGGCTTAAAATGAAAATAAATCCAATCTTAAGCATGGAATACACTAATATTTTTAAAAGATTGTTTTACTGCCTTTTGATGGAAAACCATTTTTGAATCTATCTTTTGACAATTTTATAAACTATTTTTGTCAAAATAAACTTATTCTTTATGATTGGTACATCAAAATTTACTTTGTGTGAATTTTTGGTATTTTTCTGACAATGTTCATTTTTTTTATGAATAGTGAAAAATACTGCATTTTACATCAAAACTGCTTTTTAATCTAATTTATTTATATTATTAGATTATATTTTGAATTGTTTTTGAAGTGAAATTAGAATATATTTTTACCATTTAATCCAATGGTAGTCATTGGAATCAATTTCACTTTTAAATTGGACTAAAACTGGTGTCAATCTTTTGATACTTATTGTTTCATAAAAACACGCTATTTGCTCTGACAGCGGGAATTAATTATTAAATTAATTAATGTGACTTATATGTTTTGAATTTTGTAAAATATACTTCATTTTTTGAATTCAGAATATCAAATATAGCTTAGGGTGAAGTTTTGGTATTTTTCTGAAAAACTTCAATTTTTGATGAATAGTGAAATCACTAAGTGGTAGTTAAAGAAACTGATTTTTCGTTTAAATGAAATTTTTCCTCCTTTGTGTTTTGAATTTAAAAAATCCGACATAAATGGTTGTAATTAAGAAGTAAAATGTGGTTCAATGAGATTAAAATAATTTTTTGGTGAATAGTAACTTATTAAGTTTTTAATCACGATTAGTGGTAATTAGTGTAGTTTAAGGTAAAAATAATGCTTTAATATTATGAAATGACCTAGACACATGTCCTAACCTTATTGGTTGTGTCATGGACGACCAAGAAAATCCATGGGTCAACTTGGGGACCCCATGGAGCCACTTTGGTTGGGAAATGACATAAATAACTTTTTATTTAATGTAAAAGTAAAAATGACACAAACATAATATGTTTTACTAAAACAATTTTTACATGAGGATATACAAGTCAGATTTTTGACTATAAATATTCATTGGAAAGGTAAAAAGATTTCCTACATCATAGTATTTTTTTTAGACTTTAAATAAATTAAATTATTTATGACATCATGATGATGGAGCGATGACCTCATTATTTAACGATTTAAATAAAATGGAAAGATAATGTAAAATATAAGACCTACACATGTCCAAAACCTATTGGATGAGTGGGTTTAGAACCCTTATCACCTTATCCTAAAATTATATCAATGTTGGACCTTTTGAATCCGAAACTCATTTTAAAATAAAGTAACATATCTTTACTTTCCAAGAGTGCCCCTCCTCTCCTCTTATAAAAGGTCCTCACCTCTACCTCTTTTCCCACACTCCCAAAGCCATTGGCTCGGCCAACCCCTGCCCATTTTGTCTCTCCACTTCTCTCTATTACTCCTTGAAGCCTAAATTTGGGCATAAGACTTCCCAATTAAGCCTTTGAGCTCAAACCAAAGGGAGTTACCCGATTTTAAGGTAAAGTCTTCACTTGAGTCCGTTTGTTTTATTTTGCTTCTCCAACCCCCTAAACCCTTTTTATTCTTTTCTTTTGTAACAACTCCAGTATCTTAAATACACTAGGATGTTGTTAAGAGAATTATTCGAGCTACACTTACACACACCTACATCTAATGGTTAACGAACATACTGTTTCCGTGGATGGCAAATTTATGCCTCCCGAAACGAGGATTGTTCAACATTCTTTTAACACCTTCAAAGGTGGCCATTAAGATGTCACTATATTTATATATGATATATAATATGTTTATGTTTTCCTTAAGCTTCAGTATTTTTCTTTTTGGTCATACCTTTATGGTTACCATTATGGGTAAACGCGATATCTTCATTTAAGGAAGTGTGGACTACCACCCCCTTAAAGTGAGTTGATTCGTTAAATACCATATGTGGGACATATAAAGGATGGAACTATGATATTATATATGATATTATACTGGAATTATAATATAACTTTATATCATTATGATTCCATTCTATAAAATACGAAGTAGAAATGAAAGTAGTGTTCATGCGTACGTACTGCTTACCGTCTCCATGAACGGTACATTTCATTTCTTACCTCTAAATCATTATGTAATATTATAAATGTGTGAATGTGCTGGATATATATGAAATATATGATATCTACATCATGAATACCATTCTGGATATAATGGATACATGAACAACATGTAATTATAAAGGGCATATTTTTGACTCAAGTACCAATAATCGTTAAAACTACCGTTATTAACTTAAATAATTACATAGTGTTCATGACATGGAAATAAGTGATATAAAAGGAATAATGAACTTGAAAAAGGTCCTTAAACAAGTATAAATTAACTCAAGTTTATTATTCAGGAGATTAAATAATGAATGAGTCAAGTCGGACCTGAGGTATGGGACTTCGTCTCAATCTCCTTTCATTGAGGCATATTTTGTTTTATACACAACCTTCTTTTATACGGTGTATAAACCCCTTTGACGTTTACATTTATTCAAAAGGAATATTTTTTATACGAAGTGTTTACTAAACGACAAAAGGGAATGTTTTTGTCATACGTATTCGGCGACAACGACTTCTCCACCGTCGTGACCATTATTTGAGTTTCGGCTTCCTCTACAAGCCATACCTTTTTTTAAAAAAGAAAAATAAATACCATGTTTTACTTTTATTTTATTTTGGTATTGAAAATGGTTTTCATAATTTTTTTATATAAATTTTTTGTATTGATATCTTGTGATTGAAAGGTGGAAATGTTATGTTTCCTATATGCATGTTTTATGTGATACGATTATGTTGAGGTTCTTGGGAATTATTATGAAGACAGGTGGTTCCGTGATAAACTAAGGGTGGGTGAGCCCGATATAGCTCTCCAATGCATTGGGTAACGCGAAGGAGTGAAACGTTAAGGTTTCTCCGAAGAGATTTAGGAAATATACTGTGATGGGTATTCCAAACGTAACCAAGAGGGTTACTCCCTACGTAAGAATGTTATTAATGCCTCAAGTTACCTTTATGTCTTATGATTTCTATGATTTATTCATGATTTGATGAGGTATGTTAAAATGATTATGTTTTATGGGTAAAGTATGATTTCATTCTTATGTATATACGTACCCATGTTTCCTTTCCATATTTTTATATCCCTTACTGAGCTTTTTATGCTCATCCCAAGTTTTTTTGAAATGTTTTTCACAGGTCAAAGGAAAGGTACATGATATGATCATAATTTCAAGGAAGTGTCAAAAAATAATCCATGTTTTATTTTAAATATGTTTCCATTTATGGGAAACAAGAATACTATCTTTATGTAACCACTTGGTTTATATGTGGAATGTAATGCAAGTTTTGTGATCTAATTCTCTAAAACTCTAAACCCGAAAAGATCCTCAATGTGTAATCTTGTAATAACTCAAGATTAAGTAAGGTTTAAGGTTGGGGCCTTATAATTGGTATCAGAGGTCGGTTTAGATAACTTTAGGAGTTAGAATTCTATTAAATTATTATCCAAAAATATATTTTTTTTATGGTCAAATTGAAGTGATATAGCATTTGAAGATTACCATGTTGCTTCATCTAAGACATGTTTGTTCAGAATGGTTTTCCATAGAGTAAATAGGGAAGCAGTGCTAGGAAGGCATACAGAAGGAAATAACCTTCCGAATCAGCATCCTGAGATGGTCGGAATTGGAACTGAATAGTTTGTTACATTAATGGCGCAGTTGACTCAAGCGATAAATGGTGGTGGTATCCATGCACGAGATCAGCCAGATCAACCACAGAGGAACATGTCAGTGGTGGAACATTTCATGAGGCAACATCCCCCATCATTTAGAGGATCATCTGACCATGTGCTAGTTGAAGGGTGGATTAAAGCACTGGAGAAGATTTTTGATGTCATGGGGTGTTCTTACAATCAAAAGGTTAGTCTTGCAATTTACCGTTTGGAGGGTGAAGCAGATCAGTGGTGGTCGATGGTTAAAAATATCATGGACACTGATGAGATTGATTCTCTCGACTGGGATGAATTCAAAGGTATGTTTCTTGAAAAGTATTTTCCTAAGGTTGTTCGACTTAGGATGGAAAAGAAATTCTTGGAATTGAGGCAAGAGGAAGACTCAGTGGCTACCTATGAAGAAAGGTTCACTCGATTGGCAAGGTATGCTCCAAATTTCATCCGAGACCTTGACAGTAAAATCAATCATTTTTACTCAGGATTAAAGCCAAAATATCGAAGGGAATTAGCTTCTCGTGAGTTTAAAAGTTATGAAAAGCTTGTTCGATGTGCTAAGAATGTGGAAATGGAGTTTTCCAATGATCAAGTGTTCTATAACAACCAACAGAAGAAGAGACCGAGGTGGCAGGAGAAAGGTAAGAATTCTTCAAAAAAGTCTGATGGAAAGAAAACTAAGTTTCCAGTTTGTGATAAATGTGGAAAAAGGCATGCGGGGGAATGTCTTCTGAATTCTAGAAAGTGCTACTGATGTGGTAAGATGGGACATAAGGCTCGTGATTGCACTGAAAAAGATCAGGGTGATGGTAAGACCAAATTTGATTTACAGTTAGTGAAATGTTATAAGTGCAATGAGATGGGTCACTATGCAAACGAGTGTCCGACAAAGAGCTTGAGTGATAGGAAGCAGTTAGACTACAAGCAGAAAGGGGAGGTGAAATCCTTTGCAACTACTTCAGCAGATGTCAGGCCATCAAATGAAGTTGTATCAGGTACTTTGTTTTTTCAGATTATACCAGTGTGTTGTTTGATTCGGGGTCTAAACATTCTTTCATCTCTGAAACCTTTTCTAGTAAAATGGGAATACAATCTCAAGAAATGACTCTTGAACTTGTGGTAAAAACACATGGGGGAAATGTTGAGGCAAAAAGAATTTATAAGAATCACTACTAAAAATAAGACAATTAGCGACCGCCATTGGCGGTCGCTAAAGGTCTGTAGCGGCCGCGCAGCGACCGCCATTGGCGGTCGCTGTTGCCCCGTCGCTAGAGGGCTTTAGCGACCGCCAATGGCGGTCGCTATAGAAGGCCGTCAGTTCGGCCTTCAGCGACCGCTTGGCGGTCGCTGAAGGCCCCCTGCCGGGCACCCTATAGCGACCGCCTATGGCGGTCGCTATTCAAAAAAAAAAAATTTTTTTAAAAAAATTTTATTGAATTCAATATAAATATATATATATATTTATGTAAAAATATTCATATATATACTATTAAATACAATATTTTAAATATATATATATATATATATATATATTATATATTTGAAATGTTTTAATACATATTTAATACATATATAATATCAAATCATTGTGTTATAATAATTTAAATATTCTCTATATAATATATTTTAAATATTATATATATATAATATATTTCAGGTCGTTCGGAGCACGTTTGCTCCGAATCGGACCGCCGCACGCCGTTTTGTTTCCGGCCGCCGCGGTCACACGGAACCTCCGAATGAGGTGCCGTCTGGCCGACCATTTCACAATTCACGCCCCGGATGTTGTCGTCCGGTTTCGTGGCATTCGGAGGTCGTTCGGGTGGTTTTGACCCCCCAACGCGCCCTTTCAGCGCGCGCCGCGCTGCTGAATACGGCACAATCGGACGTGCCGCGCGAACCGCACGTCCGATGGACGTGCGGCCTCCTCCTGCATCTCAGGAATAATATTTCTATCGTTCCCGTGCGGTTTCAGGTCGTTCGGAGCACGTTTGCTCCGAATCGGACCGCCGCACGCCGTTTTGGTGTTTAATGGCGCCGGAAACGCGTTTCCGGCCGCCGCGGTCACACGGCACCTCCGAATGAGGTGCCGTCTGGCCGACCATTTCACAATTCACGCCCCGGATGTTGTCGTACGGTTTCGTGGCCTTCGGAGGTCGTTCGGGTGGTTTTGACCCCCCAACGCGCCATTTCAGCGCGCGCCGCGCTGCTGAAAACGGCACAATCGGACGTGCCGCGCGAACCGCACGTCCGATGGACGTGCGGCCTCCTCCTGCATCTCAGGAATAATATTTCTATCGTTCCCGTGCGGTTTCTGGTCGTTCGGAACACGTTTTCTCCGAATCGGACCGCCGCACGCCGTTTTGGTGTTTAATGGCGCCGGAAACGCGTTTCCGGCCGACACGGTCACACGGCACCTCCGAATGAGGTGCCGTCTGGCCGACCATTTCACAATTCACGCCCCGGATGTTGTCGTACGGTTTCGTGGCATTCGGAGGTCGTTCGGGTGGTTTTGACCCCCCAACGTGCCATTTCAGCGCGCGCCGCATTGCTGAAAACGGCACAATCGGACGTGCCGCGCGAACCGCACGTCCGATGGACGTGCGGCCTCCTCCTGCATCTCAGGAATAATATTTCTATCGTTCCCGTGCGGTTTCAGGTCGTTCGGAGCACGTTTGCTCCGAATCGGACCGCCGCACGCCGTTTTGGTGTTTAATGGCGCCGGAAACGCGTTTCCGGCCGCCGCGGTCACACGGCACCTCCGAATGAGGTGCCGTCTGGCCGACCATTTCACAATTCACGCCCCGGATGTTGTCGTACGGTTTCGTGGCATTCGGAGGTCGTTCGGGTGGTTTTGACCCCCCAACGCCCCATTTCAGCGCGCGCCGCGCTGCTGAAAACGGCACAATCGGACGTGCCGCGTGAACCGCACGTCCGATGGACGTGCGGCCTCCTCCTGCATCTCAGGAATAATATTTCTATCGTTCCCGTGCGGTTTCAGGTCGTTCGGAGCACGTTTGCTCCGAATCGGACCGCCGCACGCCGTTTTGGTGTTTAATGGCGCCGGAAACGCGTTTCCGGCCGCCGCGGTCACACGGCACCTCCGAATGAGGTGCCGTCTGGCCGACCATTTCACAATTCACGCACCGGATGTTGTCGTACGGTTTCATGGCATTCGGAGGTCGTTCGGGTGGTTTTGACCCCCCAACGCGCCATTTCAGCGCGCGCCGCGCTGCTGAAAACGGCACAATCGGACGTGCCGCGCGAACCGCACGTCCGATGGACGTGCGGCCTCCTCCTGCATCTCAGGAATAATATTTCTATCGTTCCCGTGCGGTTTCAGGTCGTTCGGAGCACGTTTGCTCCGAATCGGACCGCCGCACGCCGTTTTGGTGTTTAATGGCGCCGGAAACGCGTTTCCGGCCGCCGCGGTCACACGGCACCTCCGAATGAGGTGCCGTCTGGCCGACCATTTCACAATTCACGCACCGGATGTTGTCGTGCGGTTTCAGGTCGTTCGGAGGTCGTTCGGGTGGTTTTGACCCCCCAACGCGCCATTTCAGCGCGCGCCGCGCTGCTGAAAACGGCACAATCGGACGTGCCGCGCGAACCGCACGTCCGATGAACGTGCGGCCTCCTCCTGCATCTCAGGAATAATATTTCTATCGTTCCCGTGCGGTTTCAGGTCGTTCGGAGCACGTTTGCTCCGAACGGGACCGCCGCACGCCGTTTTGGTGTTTAATGGCGCCGGAAACGCGTTTCCGGCCGCCGCGGTCACACGGCACCTCCGAATGAGGTGCCGTCTGGCCGACCATTTCACAATTCACGCACCGGATGTTGTCGTACGGTTTCGTGGCATTCGGAGGTCGTTCGGGTGGTTTTGACCCCCCAACGCGCCATTTCAGCGCGCGCCGCGCTGCTGAAAACGGCACAATCGGACGTGCCGCGCGAACCGCACGTCCGATGGACGTGCGGCCTCCTCCTGCATCTCAGGAATAATATTTCTATCGTTCCCGTGCGGTTTCAGGTCGTTCGGAGCACGTTTGCTCCGAATCGGACCGCCGCACGCCGTTTTGGTGTTTAATGGCGCCGGAAACGCGTTTCCGGCCGCCGCGGTCACACGGCACCTCCGAATGAGGTTCCGTCTGGCCGACCATTTCACAATTCACGCCCCGGATGTTGTCGTACGGTTTCGTGGCCTTCGGAGGTCGTTCGGGTGGTTTTGACCCCCCAACGCGCCATTTCAGCGCGCGCCGCGCTGCTGAAAACGGCACAATCGGACGTGCCGCGCGAACCGCACGTCCGATGGACGTGCGGCCTCCTCCTGCATCTCAGGAATAATATTTCTATCGTTCCCGTGCGGTTTCAGGTCGTTCGGAACACGTTTGCTCCGAATCGGACCGCCGCACGCCGTTTTGGTGTTTAATGGCGCCGGAAACGCGTTTCCGGCCGACACGGTCACACGGCACCTCCGAATGAGGTGCCGTCTGGCCGACCATTTCACAATTCACGCCCCGGATGTTGTCGTACGGTTTCGTGGCATTCGGAGGTCGTTCGGGTGGTTTTGACCCCCCAACGTGCCATTTCAGCGCGCGCCGCGCTGCTGAAAACGGCACAATCGGACGTGCCGCGCGAACCGCACGTCCGATGGACGTGCGGCCTCCTCCTACATTTCAGGAATAATATTTCTATCGTTCCCGTGCGGTTTCAGGTCGTTCGGAGCACGTTTGCTCCGAATCGGACCGCCGCACGCCGTTTTGGTGTTTAATGGCGCCGGAAACGCGTTTCCGGCCGCCGCGGTCACACGGCACCTCCGAATGAGGTGCCGTCTGGCCGACCATTTCACAATTCACGCCCCGGATGTTGTCGTACGGTTTCGTGGCATTCGGAGGTCGTTCGGGTGGTTTTGACCCCCCAACGCCCCATTTCAGCGCGCGCCGCGCTGCTGAAAACGGCACAATCGGACGTGCCGCGTGAACCGCACGTCCGATGGACGTGCGGCCTCCTCCTGCATCTCAGGAATAATATTTCTATCGTTCCCGTGCGGTTTCAGGTCGTTCGGAGCACGTTTGCTCCGAATCGGACCGCCGCACGCCGTTTTGGTGTTTAATGGCGCCGGAAACGCGTTTCCGGCCGCCGCGGTCACACGGCACCTCCGAATGAGGTGCCGTCTGGCCGACCATTTCACAATTCACGCACCGGATGTTGTCGTACGGTTTCGTGGCATTCGGAGGTCGTTCGGGTGGTTTTGACCCCCCAACGCGCCATTTCAGCGCGCGCCGCGCTGCTGAAAACGGCACAATCGGACGTGCCGCGCGAACCGCACGTCCGATGGACGTGCGGCCTCCTCCTGCATCTCAGGAATAATATTTCTATCGTTCCCGTGCGGTTTCAGGTCGTTCGGAGCACGTTTGCTCCGAATCGGACCGCCGCACGCCGTTTTGGTGTTTAATGGCGCCGGAAACGCGTTTCCGGCCGCCGCGGTCACACGGCACCTCCGAATGAGGTGCCGTCTGGCCGACCATTTCACAATTCACGCACCGGATGTTGTCGTGCGGTTTCAGGTCGTTCGGAGGTCGTTCGGGTGGTTTTGACCCCCCCAACGCGCCATTTCAGCGCGCGCCGCGCTGCTGAAAACGGCACAATCGGACGTGCCGCGCGAACCGCACGTCCGATGGACGTGCGGCCTCCTCCTGCATCTCAGGAATAATATTTCTATCGTTCCCGTGCGGTTTCAGGTCGTTCGGGGCACGTTTGCTCCGAACGGGACCGCCGCACGCCGTTTTGGTGTTTAATGGCGCCGGAAACGCGTTTCCGGCCGCCGCGGTCACACGGCACCTCCGAATGAGGTGCCGTCTGGCCGACCATTTCACAATTCACGCACCGGATGTTGTCGTACGGTTTCGTGGCATTCGGAGGTCGTTCGGGTGGTTTTGACCCCCCAACGCGCCATTTCAGCGCGCGCCGCGCTGCTGAAAACGGCACAATCGGACGTGCCGCGCGAACCGCACGTCCGATGGACGTGCGGCCTCCTCCTGCATCTCAGGAATAATATTTCTATCGTTCCCGTGCGGTTTCAGGTCGTTCGGAGCACGTTTGCTCCGAATCGGACCGCCGCACGCCGTTTTGGTGTTTAATGGCGCCGGAAACGCATTTCCGGCCGCCGCGGTCACACGGCACCTCCGAATGAGGTGCCGTCTGGCCGACCATTTCACAATTCACGCCCCGGATGTTGTCGTACGGTTTCGTGGCATTCGGAGGTCGTTCGGGTGGTTTTGACCCCCCAACGCGCCATTTCAGCGCGCGCCGCGCTGCTGAAAACGGCACAATCGGACGTGCCGCGCGAACCGCACGTCCGATGGACGTGCGGCCTCCTCCTGCATCTCAGGAATAATATTTCTATCGTTCCCGTGCGGTTTCAGGTCGTTCGGAACACGTTTGCTCCGAATCGGACCGCCGAACGCCGTTTTGGTGTTTAATGGCGCCGGAAACGCGTTTCCGGCCGCCACGGTCACACGGCACCTCCGAATGAGGTGCCGTCTGGCCGACCATTTCACAATTCACCCCCCACGTACCATTTCAGTAAGCATTTCATGCATTGGATCAGTCATCCTTGCATCAACATCCATCTGAGCTGCATCTGTATTTTGACAACGAACATATTCTTCTCCATGACGAGTCCAACTCTTATAATTTTTCAGAAATCCATTAAAGAAAAGGTGCTCCCTCACAGTATCTCGTGTGAATTGATATCTGTTAGCACATTTTCTACATGGACAACTAATATAGTCACTTTCAAATCCTCTCGTGAACTCAATAAACTGCATAATGCCATTGAAATATTCTCTAGACGTTCGATTTGGAAGATCAATCCAACTCTTATCCATAATAATATCTGTATAACAAACATTTACACAATACTTATTAAATTTACATTTTTCAAATCAACTATATTCAAAATAAATATTAACCATTTTATGAACCATTGATAAAATAATAATGTAACTGAAAGCTCATGTTACCTGATTGAGCTACAAACCTGAAAGGGAGGGGAGCCGAAGGCTGTGCTGCGAGGGAGAGGAGGCAGCGAAGGGGAGCCGGAGCCAAAGGCGGTGCGGCAAGGGAGGGGACGGGCGGCGGCGGCGGCGGGGAGCTGGAGGAGAGGAGGCGGTGAGGGGACAGGGGGACGCGCAGCGAGGGGGGGGGGTGTCCGGGGTCGGAGGGGGCCTTCCGAGGTGCGGGGAGGGGTGTCTGGGGTGTCGGGGGCCTGTCAGGGGTGCGGGCAGGGGTGTTCGGGGTGCGGGGGTGTCCGGGGTGCGGGGGAGGGGGGGCTGTCTGGGGTGCAGGGGGGCTGTCGGGGGTGCGGGGTGGGGTGTCCGGGGGTGCGGGGGGCCTGTCCGGGGTGCGGGGGGGCTGTCCGGGTTCGGAGGGGGGGTGTCCGAGTGCGGGGGGGGGGGGGGGGGGGGGGGCTGTCCGGGGTGCGGGGGGGGCTGTCCGGGTTCGGAGGGGGGTGTCCGAGTGCAGGGGGGGCTGTCCGGGGGTGCGGGGAGGCGTCCGGGGTGCGGGGGGCGGTCCGGAGTGCGCGGGGGGGGTGCTGTCCGGGGTGCGGGGAGGCGTCCGGGGTGCGGGGGGCGGTCCGGAGTGCGCGGGGGGGTGCTGTCCGGGGTGCGGGGAGGCGTCCGGGGTGCGGGGGGGCGGTCCGGAGTGCGCGGGGGGGGTGCTGTCCGCGGTGCGGGGAAGCGTCCGGGGTGCGGGGGGCGGTCCGGAGTGCGCGCCGGGGGCTGCCCGGGGTGCGGGTGCCGTCCGGGGTGGGGGGGGAGGGCCGAGAGGCCGGAGGGCGGCGGCCGGAGGCCCGAGGGCGGCGGCCGGAGGCCCGAGGGCGGAGGGCGGCGGCCGGAGGGCGGATGGCAGGCGGCGGGGGAGGCCAGGCGGCCGGGGAGGGCGGGCGGCGGGGGGAGGGCGGGCGGCGGGGGAGGCCGGGCGGCGGGGGAGGCCGGGCGGCGGGGGAGGCCGGGCGGCGGGGGGAGGCCGGGCGGCGGGGGAGGCCGGGCGGCGGGGGAGGCCGGGCGGCGGGGGAGGGGAGGGCGGCGCGAGGGAGGGCGGCGAGGGAGGGTTAGGGCGAGGGATCGAGGGAGAGGAGAGTGCGCGGGGGGGGGGGGGGGGGGGGGGCGCAGAAACCCCCCCGAAATTTTTTATTCAGCTTAGCGACCGCCATTGGCGGTCGCTAATGCTGACCTATAGCGACCGCCAATGGCGGTCGCCCGAGTCTGGGGGGCTCCAATGCCCCCTTTTCTAGTAGTGAATATTCATATACTTATCTGTGGAAAGAACCTACTTGCAAATCTTATTGTTCTACCTCTAGTAGAGTTTGATGTTATCCTGGGTATGGATTGGCTCTCTATTTACCATGCTAAGATTGACTGTAGAGATAAAGAAGTTTCTTTTCAGAAAGACTTTCAGTTTGTGTACAAGAATGAACCCTTACTGTTGATAACTTATCAAGAGGCCAAGAAACTTGTAAAAGATGGAAATGAATGTTACCTTGCACACATATGTCACGACCCGTCCTCGGGGCCCGTGTCGTGACTACCCCAAGCCTGCCTTCCATAGGCCAGGGGGCTGGCGACTAGCAACAAGGTGTAAATACCAACAAAAAGGGAAGGCATTGCCTTTGAAAAGTAAACAAGCACCACAGAGTAAGCAAGAGGAAAAGCAACCACTAAGTAAAACTGTAACAAGCTGTTCTGAAAGTAAAAGGGGCCGGAAATACAAGCCCAACTATAAAGTACAACTGAAAGAGAAAAACAACAACTGAAAAGAAAAGCCGCAGTGTCGAGCCGTCCTCTAGAAGTCCCACCTGAAGGGTGGGTACAGATAGCCTCCATAGCTCCTCGGTCCAGCCGTCCGCTCCGAGTGCGTCCCGCCCAGTGGTCCACCTCCAGGTACCCTCATGCTTCGCATGCATCCACCACGATCAGTGTTGTCCGTCATCTGCAACCAACACAACGAAGTGCAGGAATAGCTCGTGCAGGGGTGAGTATAAGATACTCAGTAGGGACCCTGAGACCCCCGACGGTCTCCCGAAATCCACAAAGGATAATCCACAGAGGAAAGATACAATCACGAAGTAACATCTGACACGGCTTAGTTATATGCCCATACATATACCTAAGTCATCAATTCTCGTTCGACTCCAACGTCCGAGCCCAAGCACAACCCAGTCCACACAAGAAAGCAAACGTATACCCACACAGGATAGCACAACACAATCCACAAAGGAGAGTAAACAATAATCCACATAGGATAGCTCAACACAATCCACAAAGGAGAGTAAACAGTAAATCCACACAGGATAGCTCAAAACAATCCACAAAGGAGAGTAACACAAGATTCAGCTCACACAGGTATACTTCTTTGGATGACGATAAAGATGATCAGATGTAACCACTGATTAATCTAAGCCGTCGGACCCACAAAGGATCTGTAGGTACTAACCCTCGCAAAGACCCACATAGGATCGATCATGAAGTTGGACTCAAAGCTTTTGGGAAACTCCTTCTCCATCAAGTACAGTGGTTATGCCGCTACAACCAAGCGCTTCCCTCTTACCTTGGACTGCTGTAGTTCTCCACCTATCAGGTACTGTAGGCCTGCCGCTACAACCAAGCACTCCCTCGTGCCGCTACAACCAAGCGCTCCTCCGTCGTGGGTCTGCCGCTACAACCAAGCGCTCCTCTGTGCCGCTACAACCAAGCGCACCTCTGTCATGGGTCTGCCGCTACAACCAGGCGCTCCCCTGTGCCGCTACAACCAAGCGCACCTCTGTCGTGGATCTGCCGCTACAACCAAGCCCTCCCCTGTGCCGCTACAACCAAGCGCACCTCTGTCGTGGGTCTGCCGCTACAACCAAGCACTCCCCTGTGCCGCTACAACCAAGCCAACCTCTGTCGTGGGTCTGCCGCTACAACCAAGCGCTCCCCTGTGCCGCAACAACCAAGCGCACCTCTGTTGTGGGTCTGCCGCTACAACCAAGCGCTCCCCTGTGCCGCTACAACCAAGCGCACCACTGTTGTGTTATCCATAACACACTGAGTCGTTCGATCAGCAGTCGTCAAGTCCCAACAGGCTCTAGGGTTTTCCGCACACAGCATGCTCGTTCCGGGAGGGTCTTCTCCACGAGCTAAGAGGTTGATGCATCAAATGACATGTAGTCTGGAGCTGATGTATCCCAAGATGTACCGTAGTAGTTACTTCTGAAAACACGGAGGATTTCCGTGCTGGTTTTCATCATTGCCGCAGTCGAATCCACTGAGGATCTCTGCACAGTCGTCGTCGTCACAGCAGCAGTTGCAGCCAGTTCTAGGGTTCTCGCACACAGCAAGCTCGTTCTGGAGGGTCCGCTCCACGAGCCGAGAGGCTGATACATCAACTGACACAAAGTCCGAAGTTGATGTATCCAAAAGTTCCGTATCGCCACCAGGAACTCAACGCCGCAGACGGCGCGTCAATCGGACGCCCGGTCTGAGAGTTATTGGCTTTTTCGTCCCAGGGGCCCAGTTGGTTTTTAAGGCAAAACCAACCCGACAGTACTCCACATGCGTCCAAACCTCGGGCAGAGTATGCCAAAAGATCTGTCTCACTTAGAGGAATCCACCAAAGCTGACGACACGTCAATCGAACGTCCGTAGCTCAAGATATGAGTGTTTCCGCTCCGAGGGCCCGGTTGGTTTCGTGTACGAACCAACCCGTCCGAACTCAAAGTATTCTGAATCCTTGATTGCGATATACCAAAACGACCATCTTGATCCAAGGATCGCGTTTCCGCTGACGGCGCGTCGTTTGGAGGCACGTAGCTCAAGTTATGGGCATTTGACCGAAAACGGTCCGAAGACAGGGGGTCCGGGCCCGGCCGACCCGGCCCGACCCCCCTGGGTCGGCCGAACCCGGCCCGGCTCGGCCGAGCGGCGCAGGGGGGAGCCACCTCCATCACGGGACACCCCCGCGGCACCCGCGGGGTGTCACCCAGACAACCGGACGCGGCTGAAGCCGCGTCCCGCGCGCGTTTGACCCGCGCGGCCACGGGTCAGCGAGCACCGCCGCCGGCTTCCGCGGGCCACCGGAGTCACTCCGGTGGTCTGTTTTCCTTCCCATCTGCGTCGTTGTTCCTCCCCGGATCCGTTCTTCACTGCGGGATCATCAAACTTCCGTTGCGGCACATTCCGTCATCGCCCGTCAAATCCGCACAACCACGAAGAACGGCGGAGGGTTGTCGGGCCGTGTTCGTTTGGTCCGCACCCTCCGCGTTAGATATAAACAACAGGAGAACTTTCATTCCACACAGGAAACAAAAATTTTAATAAATTAAAATTGTTCACGAATCTGGTTCTTTAACTTTTTAAAAAAAACATTTACGGGAATATAAAAAGGGGGTAATTCCAAAATAATTCCTTACCTCGTAGTCGTCGTCGACGGGTCCTTCGCGGAATTGCTCGTCGCGGAAGAAGGGGATCGTCACGTCGTCACGGAAAGGCGTCGCGTCATCGCGGAATCTGGCGTTGAGTCGGCGAACTCAACGGACCATGAAACAACAGATTTAATTTAATTATATAAAATTAGATCTGTGTTTTGATAAAGAAAAACACAAAGGAGTTTTAAGAGAATCCCGAAGTCTCTTACCTCAAACGGCTGATCGAAGATTCGTTGCGGAGGAAAAGACGTCGCAGAAGAACGTTGCAGGAAGGGAACATCGGCGCCGCGGAACACGGAGTCACGTCGTTGACTTCTGCGTGTTCGGCATTCTTCGTCGAAGGCCGGCGTTCTTCGCGTTCTTTGCGTTCTTCGTGAAGGAGGATGAAGGCTTAAGAACCTCTGACAAAATCTCTCAACGAGTAATCCTCCAAAAGTCTTGTTGGTCTTATTTTATTATTACGCCAACAAACGAAAAAGGTAAGTAACGACCCATCAATTCGTTGAATTAATTCAACGAAAGAAACCGCCCATTTAATTCACGAAATAAACCGCCCAATTAAATGGTCTGTTAAGAAAATAAGAAAACGCGTCAGTTGACTTTTATAATGACGGGTTTTCGCGGGTGCGTTACTTAGCAGAAAGAAACGGCGGGGCTCGTGCGTGCCCCACCTCACAAATATCCTACCAAGGGGTAGGATATTTCTAGATAGCATCCTATCCGTTTTAACTCAGTTTAAGTGGCTTTCAAGTGGCTTCAAATGGCTTAAGTGAAATAAAATAAAGTTTGTCAAACAAATTATTTTATTTCTAAACTTTAAGCCCAAAAATTTAAAACCACACCCGAGAAAACGCAACTCCGGAAGAGGCGTTTCTAAGAAAATATCGGCGCTGTGATTTCATCGGTGCCCTCCGAATTCGATTCCGGGCACCGGATCAAAAGTTAGAAAAACCCGCTCATTCGTTCACTGAACGAACCCGAGCCAAACTTCAGAACATGATTCCGGGCACACCGGGCCTCAAAATCAGGTTCCGTCAGAAACCGTGTTCTTGTAAAATTCCAAAGAAAATTAAGAAAAAAAAAATTCCTTGAAATTTACGGGTCTTTACATTACTCCCACCACAGGGCTTTACATCCCCGTAAAGCTTCACTACAAACTTAGGGATACAAAGGCGGTACTGAGCACGTATCTGAGCCTCCCGCTCCCAAGTGCTCTTCTGGAGGTTCCCGAACTGCCATCTGAAGCCCACTAGAGTAATCAATCGTCCACGTAGGACCCGCTCCTGTCGATCCTCGATCTCCATTGGGACCTCCGCAAAAGTCGTTCCATCATCAAAGACCAGCTCTCCATGGTTAAAGATTTGCTTCGGGTTGTGCACGTATCTGCTCTGCTGAGATGCGTGGAATACGTCATGCACCCGGTGCAACTGTGGTGGTATAGCCAGGCGATAAGCCACCTTGACAATCCTGCTGAGGACCTGGAAAGGTCCGATGAATTGTGGAGACAACTTGCCGCCTCGGCCAAATCTCCGCAAACCACGTCGAGGTGAGACACGCAGGAAGACATGGTCGCCATCCTCGAACTCTAGTGGCCTCCACCTCCTGTCAGTATAAGACTCCTGCCGGCTCTGAGCTTTCCTCATCTGCTCCTGGATGACCTGGACCTTCTCTGTCGTGGCCTGGACCATCTCTGGTCCCACAAAAGCTACTAAGATTTCTTCCTTGCTGATAAGAAAAATCTGGTCTCATCCCCTGGATGAACCACTTCCTTCGCCTAATACAGTCAATCCCGACATGGATGTTACTAATCCATACCAAGGATGACGTCGTAAGGCCTCGACGCTACTACCAAGAGATCCAACCATTACTCTCGCCTCCAAGGGTTGAGTCACACTGTCGGCATTAGTGTGTGGTAACTAGGTCTCCTCCAGTAGATGTCTCACTAGTGAGGGTCAAGTCAACAGTCTAAACTAGAACCTCTTAGTAACAACACAAAAGAGGATAGGAATGAAAACATCACAAGGTAAGCGTATTTTACTATTGCGGCTCATAATACAAAGACACTACACAACAGCAATAAGGAACTAGAAGTACAAAGGACGTATCCACTAGTTCCGCTCCTGTCCATTTGCTCCCGGAGCTCCATGATCGAAGGCCTCAGCTACCTGAATCTGAGCTCTCACATGTCCACTAACTCCCTGTGGTCTGGGTGGACCTCCTGGTGGTGGTGGTGCCAACACCCCTAAGAGTCATCCACCTCCAGCTGCACGGCCATCTCCCCTGCCATGGCCGCCTGCTCCTTGCGGCCCGCCCTGATCGAACCTCTGCCTCTGCCTGGGGGGTCCTTCGTTCATCTGATGGTCATCCGTATGGCGGGTTGGACAGTCACGGGCCATGTGACCAATCCCGCCGCAGGAGTAACATTGCCCTCTCATGGAAAGTCGTTGTCCACCCTGAGTGCCTCGCACAAACAATCCCGAGTCATGCTGTCGACCACCTATAGGTCTAGTCCTCTTGGACCCCTGCGTCATCTGTCTACTGCCCGCTGCAGAGGACTCTGCCACATGCCGGCAAGCGGTGGGTCCTGCTGCTGGAGACTGCTCAGCAAGGAAACTCTCCACTAAGAGGGCTCATTCCAACACCCCTTTCTGAGTCGGAATGTTGAGGGAGATCATTGAAGCCCTGATCTCGTACCTCAATCCCTGCTCGAAGGTCCGGGACGGGAAGAACGGGTCCCGTACCATATCTGTGGAGTAGCGCGAGAGATCAGTAAATCTCGCCGAGTACTAGGCCACTGTCATGCTGCCCTACCGCAGCTGTAGTATCTCCTGAATGCGCACTGCACGGAGGGTGGCCGGGACGAACTCTGAGCGGAAGAGGCTCTCGAAGTCCGTCCAGAGAAGAGATGCATCGTTGTGCACCTGGAGCATCAAGCTCCACCATTGGCCCGCTGCTGCGTGCAGGAGGCTCGCTGCAAGGACCACCATAAGATCTGCTGGTGTCCTCACTAACCTAAAAACTCATACGACCACCTCTAGCCAGTCCTCGGCTACCTGGGGGTCCGTCTCCCCACGAAACCTGGGTGGTCACTGGTGCTGGAACTCATGCAGAGCTCCAAGGCGACGTGCATCGTCAGCGGCTGGGGCTAGTAGCATCGGTGGCTCGGCGGGTAAAGGTACCGCTGGTGCCTCTGCTGACAAGGAGCCCTGCACCGAGGCCTCGTCGCTCGGTGGGCTGTCATCACACTCCACTCTCGGAACCCTAGATGGCTACTGTCGTCGGGCCATCCTGAAAAGGAAACAAGTGCGCCACGGTCAGAACAGTATACCTAGTGAGCTGACACAAGTAATCACAAAGAAAACTTGAAACACACATGCAATCAATGTTTTCGTGCATTAAGTCGGAAATCAGAAGTCAGGGTCCTGGTGTACGGATACTTCAGCCGCCGCACCAAAACTGGACTCCCTGGACAGATAACCACACTCAATACGCTAAACACTATTGCTTCACATAGAAGAATGATCAGAGTCTGCGGTAGAACCGACCACCTCTGATACCAATTTGTCACGACCCGTCCTCGGGGCCCGTGCCGTGACTACCCCAAGCCCGCCTTCCATAGGCCAGGGGCTGGCGACTAGCACCAAGGCGTAAATCCCAACAAAAAGGGAAGGCATTGCCTTTGAAAAGTAAACAAGCACCACAGAGTAAGCAAGCGGAAAAGCAACCACTAAGTAAAACTGTAACAAACTGTGCTGAAAGTAAAAGGGGCCAGAAATACAAGCCCAACTGTAAAGTACAACTGAAAGGGAAAAACAGCAACTGAAAAGAAAAGCCACAGCGTCGAGCCGTCCTCTAGAAGTCCCACCTGAAGGGTGGGTACAGATAGCCTCCACAGCTCCTCGGTCCAGCTATCCGCTCCGATTGCGTCCCGCCCAGTGGTCCACCTCCAGGTATCGTCCTGCTCCGCACGCCTCCACCACGATCAGTGCTGTCCGTCGTCTGCAACCAACACAACGAAGTGCGGGCATAGCCCGTGCAGGGGTGAGTATAAGCTACTCAGTAGGGACCCCGAGACCCCCGAAGGTCTCCCGAAATCCACAAAGGATAATCCACAGAGGAAAGATACAATCACGAAGTAACATCTGACACGGCTTAGGTATATGCCCATACATATACCTAAGTTGCCAATTCCTGTTCATCTCCAACGTCCGAGCCCAAGCACACCCAGTCCACAGAGGAAAGCAAACGTATACCCACACAGGATAGCACAACACAATCCACAAAGGATAGTAAACAGTAATCCACATAGGATATCTCAACACAATCTACAAAGGAGAGTAAACAGTAAATCCACACAGGATAGCTCAACACAATCCACAAAGGAGATAACACAAGATTCATCTCACACAGGTATACTTCTTTGGATGACGATAAAGATGATCAGATGTAACAACTGATTCATCTAAGCCGTCGGACCCACAAAGGATCTGTAGGTAATAACCCTCACAAAGACCCACATAGGATCGATCATGAAGTTGGACCCAAAGCTTTTGGGAAACTCCTTCTCCATCAAGTACAGTGGTTATGCCGCTACAACCAAGCGCTTCCCTCTTACCTTGGACTGTTGTAGTTCTCCACCTATCGGGTACTGTAGGCCTGCCGCTACAACCAAGCGCTCCCTCATGCCGCTACAACCAAGCGCTCCCTCGTGCCGCTACAATCAAGCGCTCCTCCGTCGTGGGTCTGCCGCTACAACCAAGCGCCCCCCTGTGCCGCTACAACCAAGCGCACCTCTGTTGTGGTTCTGCCGCTACAACCAAGCGCTCCCCTGTGCCGCTACAACCAAGCGCACCTCTGTCGTGGGTCTGCCGCTACAATCAAGCACTCCCATGTGCTGCTACAACCAAGTGCACCTCTGTCGTGGGTCTGCCGCTACAACCAAGCGCTCCCTTGTGCCGCTACAACCAAGCGCACCTCTGTCGTGGGTCTGCCGCTACAACCAAGCGCTCCCCTATGCCGCTACAACCAAGCGCACCTCTGTTGTGGGTCTGTCACTACAACCAAGCGCTCCCCTGTGCCGCTACAACCAAGCGAACCTCTATTGTGTTATCCGTAACACACCGAGTCGTTCGATCAGCAGTCGTCAAGTCCCAACCGGCTCTAGGGTTTTCCGCACACAACATGCTCGTTCTGGGAGGGTCTACTCCACGAGCTAAGAGGTTGATGCATCAACTGACATGTAGTCTGGAGCTGATATATCCCAAGATGTACCGTAGTAGTTACTGCTGAAAACACGGAGGATTTCCGTGCTGGTTTTCATCATCGCCACAGTCGAATCCACTGAGGATCTCTGCACAGTCGTCGTCGTCACAGCAGCAGTTGCAGCCAGTTCTAGGGTTCCCTCACACAGCAAGCTCATTCTGGAGGGTCCGCTCCACGAGCCGAGAGGCTGATACATCAACTAAAACAAAGTCCGAAGTTGATGTATCCAAAAGTTCCGTATCGCCACCAGGAACTCAACGCCGCAGACGGCGCGTCAATCGGACGCCCGGTCTGAGAGTTATTGGCTTTTTCGTCCCAGGGGCCCGGTTTGTTTTTAAGGCAAAACCAACCCGACCATACTCCACTTGCATCCAAAACTCGGGCGGAGTATGCCAAAAGATCTGTCTCACTTAGACGAATCCACCAAAACTGACGGCACGTCAATCGGATGTCCGTAGCTCAAGATACGAGTGTTTCCGCTCCGAAGGCCCGGTTGGTTTCGTGTACGAACCAACCCAACCGAACACAAAGTATTCCTAAACCTTGAGTGCGATATACCGAAACGACCGTCTCGATCCAAGGATCGTGTTGCCGCTGACGGCGGGTCGTTTGGAGGCCTGTAGCTCAAGTTACGAGCATTTGACCGAAAATGGTCTGAAGACGGGGGGTCCGGGCCCGGCCGACCCGGCCCGACCCCCCCTGGGTCGGCCGAACCCGGTCTGGCCCGGTCAAACCCGGTACGACCCGGTCGGACCGGTCTGGCTCGGCCCGCCCGGCCCGGCTCGGCCGAGCGGCGCGGGGGGGGGGGGGGAGGGGGAGGCGCCGCCCCCGCGTGACACCCCCGCGGCACCCGCGGGGTGTCGCCCAGACAACCGGACGCGGCTGAAGCCGCGTCCCGCGCGCATCTGACCCGCGCGGCTGCGGGTCAGCGGGCGCCGCCGCTGTGGCTGAAGTCGCGGCGGTTCCTCCGTCGGCGTGCCGGGGCGCCGCCGCCGGCTTCCGCGGGCCACCGGAGTCGCTCCGGTGGTCCCTTTTCCTTCCCGTCTGCGCCGTTGTTCCTCCTGGGATCCGTTATTCACTGCGGGATCATCAAACTTCCATTTTGGCACGTTCCGTCATCGCCCGTCAAATCCGCACAACCATGAAGAACGGCGGAGGGTTGTCGGGCCGTGTTCGTTCGGCCCGCACCCTCCGTGTTAGATATAAACAACGGGAGAACTTTTATTCCACACAGGAAACAACAATTTTAATAAATTAAAATTGTTCACGAATATGGTTCTTTATCATTTTAAAGATACATTTACAGGAATATAAAAAGGGGGTAATTCCAAAATAATTCCCTACCTCGTAGTCATCGTCGACGGGTCCTTCGCGGAATTGCTCGTCGCGGAAGAAGGGGATCGTCACGTCGTCGCAGAAAGGCGTCGCGTCATCGCGGAATCCGGCGTTGAGTCGGCGAACTCAACGGTCCAAGAAACAACAGATTTAATTTAATTATATAAAATTAAATCCGTGTTTTGATAAAGAAAAACACAAGGGAGTTTTAAGAGAATCTCGAAGTCTCTTACCTCAAACGGCTGATCGAAGATTCGTTGCGGAGGAAGAGACGTCGCAGAAGAACATTCCAGGAAGGGAACGTCGGCGTCGCGGAACACGGCGTCACGTCATCGACTTCCGCGGGTTTGGCGTTCTTCGTCGAAGGCCGACGTTCTTCGCGTTCTTCGCGTTCTTCGCGAAGGAGGATGAAGGCTCAAGAACCTCTGACAAAATCTCTCAATGAGTAATCCTCCAAAAGACTTGTTGGTCTTATTTTATTATTACACCAAAAAACGAAAAAGGTAAGTAACGACCCATCAATTCGTTGAATTAATTCAACGAAAGAAACCACCCATTTAATTCACGAAATAAACCTCCCAATTAAATGGTCTGTTAAGAAAATAAGAAAACGCGTCAGTTGACTTTTATAATGACGGGGTTTCGCGGGTGCGTTACTTAGCGGAAAGAAACGGCAGGGATTGTGCGGGCCCTACCTCACAAATATCATACCAAGGGGGTAGGATATTTCTGGATAGCATCCTATCCGTTTTAACTCAGTTTAAGTGGCTTTCAAGTGGCTTCAAGTGGCTTAAGTGAAATAAAATAATGTTTGTCGAACAAATTATTTTATTTCTAAACTTTAAGCCCAAAAATTAAAAACCACACCCGAGCAAACAAAACTCCAGAAGAGGCGTTTCTAAGCAAATACTGGCGCTACGATTTCATCGGTGCCCTCAGAATTTGATTCCGGGCACCGGTTCAAAAGTTAGAAAAACTCGCTCGTCCGTTCACTGAACGTAGCCGAGCCAAACTTCGGAACATGATTCCGGGCACACCGGGCCTCGGAAACAGGTGCCGTCAGAAACTGCATTCTTGTAAAATTCAAAAGAAAATTAAGAAAAAAAAATTTCCTTGAAATTTACGGGTCTTTACAACATAGATGAAAATAAAGTAACTGTTCAGATTAATGATGTGCCAGTGGTAAATGAGTATCCTGATGTTTTTCCTGATGAGTTGCCTGGAATAATACCAGATCAGGAAGTTGAGTTTACTGTTGACTTAGTTCCTTATGCTAAGACAATTTCAAAACCCCCTTATCGAATGGCTCAAATTGAACTTTTAGAGTTGAATGAGCAATTGCAAGATTTATTAGAGAAAGGTTTCATTCGACCTAGCACATCACCTTGGGGTGCTCCTATTTTATTTGTTAAAAAGAAAGATGGTTCTATGAGAATTTTCATTGATTATAGGGCCATGAATAATATCACTGTTAAGAACAAATATCCTTTGCCTCATATCGATTATTTGTTTGATCAGCTCCGGGGAGCTCATTTTTTTTCAAAGATTGACTTGAGATCGGGGTACCATCAGCTGAAGGTAAAGGAGGCAGATATTCCGAAGACCGCATTCCGTACAAGATATGGCCATTATGAATTTGTAGTAACGCCTTTTGGGCTAACCAATGGTCATGATGTATTCATGTACTTAATGAATAGAATTTTCCATGAGTTATTGGATAAGTTTGTGGTGGTTTTCATTGATGATATTTTGGTGTTTTCTAAAAGTAAAGAGAAGCATGAAAGACATTTAAGGGTTATCTTGCAAACCTTAAAAGAAAAGAAACTGTATGGAAAATTCAGAAAGTGTGAGTTTTGGTTGCAACAAATTTCTTTCCTTGGTCACATTGTTTCTAAAGATGGGATAACCGTTGATCCTGCAAAAACAAAGGTTGTTGAAGAATGGCCAAGACCCACAAATGTAACCGAGATTCGTAGCTTCCTTGGTTTGGCAGGATATTACCGAAGGTTTGTTAGAAATTTTTCACGATTATCTAGTCTAATGACTAAGCTAACTCGGAAGGGTGTTAAGTTTATCGGGACAAAATAATGTGATGATTGTTTTCAAGAATTGAAAAGAAGATTGGTGAATGCTCCAGTTTTGGCACTACCTTCCAGGAATGGTGAGTTTGTTATCTACAGTGATGGTTCATTGAAAGGACTTGGTTGCGTCCTAATGCAGAATGATCAGGTAATTGCTTATGCTTCACGACAGTTGAAAACTCATGAGGTAAATTACCCTACACATGATTTGGAATTAGCTGCTGTTGTTTTCTCTTTAAAAATTTGGAGGCATCATTTGTATGGAGTAGAGTGTGAAATATATACCGGTCACAAGAGTTTAAAGTATATATTCACTCAAGAAAGAATTGAACATGAGACAAAGGAGATGGCTAGAATTAATCAATGATTATGATTGTACAATTCATTACCATCCGGGAAAATCAAATAAAGTGGTTGATGCTTTGAGTCGAAAAAGTAATGCTTCATTAGCAATGTTGCGTTTGGAACGTGATCCTTTGGTTTAGGATTTGACGAAATTTGGCATAGAAGTTTTTGGTGTAGGAAGTTCTTCTGTTTTGTTTTAGGTATCAGTGAGACCATCTCTATCAGATAGAATCAAGCAAGCATAGAAGCAAGACAGTGAGTTGTAGAAAAAGGTAGAGCTGGTTCAGAAAGGTAAGTTGCCTGAATTCAACATTGATAATGATTGTGTTTTGAGATTTGGGAAGAGATTGAGCGTGCCTTGTGATTCACAGTTGAAGAGAGAGTTGTTATGTGAAGCTCATAGTTCTCCGTTTTCGGTTCATCCAGGCAGTACTAAGATGTATAGAGATCTGCGGGATTATTACTATTGGGATGGAATGAAAAGAGATATTGCTGACTTTACTTTGAAGTGTTTGACTTGTCAACAGGTTAAAGCAGAGCGGCAGTTACCGAAAGGGATGCTTCAGCCTTTACCAGTGCCAGAGTGGAAATGGGAGAATATATCCATGGACTTTGTTGTGGGATTACTGAAGACATCTCAAGGTAATAATGCAATCTAGGTTATTGTTGATCGCTTGACCAAATCTGCTCATTTCCTTGCTATACGATATACTTTTTCCCTAGATCAACTTTCCTGTTTGTATCTTAAAGAGGTAGTCAGGTTATATGGAGTTCCTCTCTCCATTGTATCTGATCGTGATCCCAGGTTCACTTCTAACTTTTGGAAAGGCCTTCAGAAGTCGTTGGGTACTGAATTAAATTATAGTATAGCTTTTCATCCTCAATCAGATGGGCAGTCAGAACGAACAATTCAGACCTTGGTGGATATGCTACGTTTTTGCTCTATGGATTATCAGGGAAGTTGGGACCAACATCTTTCTTTGGTTGAATTTTCATATAATAACAGTTTTCATTCCAGTATACAGATGGCACCATTTCAGGCATTATATGGGAAGCAGTGTCGAACTCTAGCTTTCTGGGATGAAGTGGGTGAAAGGAAGTTGATGGGACCAGAATTGGTAGAAGAGATGGAAGAAAAAGTTCAGTTTATTCAGAAGCACATGAGAACAGCTCAGAGCAGGTAGAAGAGTTATGCGGATAACCGGAGGAAGGATCTATCTTTCGAGGTTGGTGATCATGTTTTTCTCAAGGTTTCTCCTTGGAAAAGTGTGATGAGATTTGGTAAGAAAGGAAAGCTGAGTCCAAGGTTTATTGGACCATATGAAATTCTGGAGAGAGTTGGATCAGTTGATTACCGAGTGGCTTTACCTCCGAGTTTATCTCAGGTACACAATGTTTTTCACGTTTCGATGTTGAGAAAGTACATGCCAGATCCATCTCATGTTTTGAGTCCAGAAGTAGTTCAGCTGGAAGAGAACCTATCTTATGAGGAACAACCGGTCCAGATTCTTGACCATAGGGAGCAAGTGTTACGAAATAAGGTGATTCACCAGGTAAAGGTTTTGTGGAAAAACCACATGATTGAAGAGGCAACATGGGAATCTGAAAATGCAATGAGGGATAAATACCCCCATTTATTTGATAAGTAAATAAATTGCGGGGATGCAATTTTATAAAGGGGGGAAGGATGTAACATCCCAAGTAAGTAATGAATAATAGATATTTTTATCTATGTCTATTAATGAATTACATAGTGTTTTAGAGGCTTAAAATGAAAATAAATTCAATCTTAAGCATGGAATACACTAATCTTTTTAAAAGATTGTTTTACTGCCTTTTGATGGAAAACCATTTTTGAATCTATCTTTTGACAATTTTATAAACTATATTTGTCAAAATAAACTTATTATTTATGATTGGGACATCAATATTTACTTTGTGTGAATTTTTGGTATTTTTCTGACAATGTTCATTTTTTATGAATAGTGAAAAATACTACATTTTACATCAAAACTGATTTTTAATCTAATTTATTTATATGATTAGATTATATTTTGAATTGGTTTTGAAGTGAAATTATAATATATTTTTACCATTTAATCCAATGGTAGTCATTGGAATCAATTTCACTTTGAAATTGGACTTAAACTGGTGTCAATCTTTTGATACTTATTGTTTCATAAAAACACGCTATTTGCTCTGACAGCGGGAATTAATTATTAAATTAATTGATTTGACTTATATGTTTTGAATTTTGTAAAATAGACTTCATTTTTGAATTCAGAATATCAAATATATCTTAGGGTGAAGTTTTGATATTTTTCTGAAAAACTTCAATTTTTGATGAATAGTGAAATCACTAAGTGGTAGTTAAAGAAACCGATTTTTCGTTTAAATGAAATTTTGCCACCTTTTTGTTTTGAATTTCAAAAATCCGACATACATGGTTGTCATTAAGAAGTAAAATTTGGTTCAATGAGATTAAATTAATTTTTTGGTGAATAGTAACTTATTAAGTTTTTAATCGCGATTAGTGGTAATTAGTGTAGTTTAAGGTAAAAATAATGCTTTAATAATATGAAATGACCTAGACACATGTCCTACCCTTATTGGTTGTGTCATGACCGACCATGAAAAGTCATGGGTCAACTTGGGGACCCCATGGAGCCACTTTGGTTGGGAAATGACATAAATAACTTTTTATTTAATGTAAAAGTAAAAATGACACAAACATAATATGTTTTATTAAAACAATTTTTACATGGGGATATACAAGTCATATTTTTGACTATAAATATTCATTGGAAATATAAAAAGATTTCCTACATCATAGTATTTTTTTAGACTTTAAATAAATTAAATTATTTATGACATCATGATGATGCAACGATGACCTCATTATTTAACGATTTAAATAAAATGGAAAGATAATGTAAAATCTAAGACCTACACATGTCCAAAACCTATTGGATGAGTGGATTTCGAACCCTTATCTCCTTATCCTCGAATTATAT
This sequence comes from Viscum album, assembly GCA_963277665.1. Lineage (NCBI taxonomy): Eukaryota > Viridiplantae > Streptophyta > Magnoliopsida > Santalales > Viscaceae > Viscum > Viscum album. The sequence goes on along the minus strand of OY728167.1, from coordinate 390,392,965 downwards.
CAATGTGGGACCTTTTGAATCCGAAACTCATTTTAAAATAAAGTAACTTATCTTTACTTTCCAAAAGTGCCCCTCCTCTCCTCTTATAAAAGGCCCCCACCTCTACCTCTTTTCCCACACTCCCAAAGCCATTGGCTCGGCCAACCCCCGCCCATTTTGTCTGTCCACTTACCTCTCTAACTCTTTGAAGCCTCACATTGGTCATAAGACTTCCCAAGGAAGCCTTTGAGCTCAAACCAAAGGGAGTTACCCGATTTTAAGGTAAAGTCTTCACTTGAGTCCGTTTGTTTTATTTTGCTTCTCCAACCCCCTAAACCCTTTTTATTATTTTATTTTGTAACAACTCCAGTATATTCAATAAACTAGGATATTGTTATAAGAAGAATTAGAGCTACACTTACACACACCTACATCTAATGGTTAACGAACATACTGTTTCCGTGGATGGAAAATTTATGCCTCCCGAAACGATGATTGTTCAACATTCTTTTAACACCTTCAAAGGTGGCCATTAAGATGTCACTATATTTATATATGATATATAATATGTTTATTTTTTCCTTAAGCTTCTGTATTTTTCTTTTTGGTCATACCTTTATGGTTACCATTATGGGTAAACGCAATATCTTCATTTAAGGAAGTGCGGACTACCGCCCCCTTAAAGTGAGTTGATTCGTTAAATACCATATGTGGGACGTATAAGGGATGGAACTATGATATTATATATGATATTATACTGGAATTATAATATACCTTTATATCATTATGATTCCATTCTATAAAATACGAAATATAAATGAAAGTAGCGTTCATGCGTACGTACGGCTTACCGTCTCCATGAACGGTGCATTTCATTTCTTACCTCTAAATGATTATGTAATATTATAAATGCGTGCATGTGCTGGATATATATGACATATATGATATCTACATCATGAATACCATTCTGGATATAATGGATACATGAACAACATGTAATTATAAAGGGCTTATTTTTTACTCAAGTACAAATGATCATTAAAACTACCGTTATTAACTTAAATAATTACATAGTGTTCATGACATGGAAATAAGTGATATAAAAGGAATAATGAACTTGAAAAAGGTCCTTAAACAAGTAGAAATTAACTCAAGTTTATTATTCAGGAGATTAAAGAATGACCGAGTCAAGTCGGACCCGAGGTATGGGACTTCGTCTCAATCTCCTTTCATTGAGGCATATTTTGTTTTATACACAACCTTCTTTTATACGGTGTATAAAACCCTTTGACTTTTACATTTATTCAAGAGGAATCATTTTTATACGAAGCGTTTACTAAATTACAAAAGGGAATGTTTTTGTCGTACGTATGCGGCGACAACGACTGCTCCGTCGTCGTGACCATTATTTGAGTTTCGGCTTCCTCTACAAGCCATACCTTTTTTTAAAAAAGAAAAATAAATACCATGTTTTTCTTTTCTTTTATTTTGGTATTGAAAAAGGTTTTCATAATGTTTTTATATCAATGTGTTGTATTGATATCTTGTGATTGAAAGGTGGAAATGTTATGTTTCCCATATGGATGTTTTATGTGATACGATTATGTTGAGGTTCTTGGGAATTATTATGAAGACGGGTGGTTCCGTAATAAACTAAGGGCGGGTGAGCCCGATATAGCTCTCCAATGCATTGGGTAAGACGAAGGATAGAAACGTTAGGGTTTCTCCGAAGAGATTTAGGGAATATACGTTGATGTGTATTCCAAACGTAACCAAGAAGGTTACTCCCTACGTAAGAATGTTATGAATGCCTAAAGTTACCTTTATGTCTTATGATTTCTATGATTTATTCATGATTTGATGAGTTATGTTAAAGTGCTTATGTTTTATGGGTAAAGTATGATTTCATTCTTATGTATATATGTACCCATGTTTCCTTTCCATATTTTTATATCCCTTACTGAGCTTTTTATGCTCATCCCATGTTTTTTTGAAATGTTTTTCACAGGTCAAGGGAAAGGTACATGATATGATGATAGTGTCAAGGAAGTGTCAAGAAAGAATCCATGTTTTATTTTAAATATGTTTCCATTGATGGGAAAGAAGAATACTATCTTTATGTAACCACTTGGTTTATATGTGGAGTGTAATGCAAGTTTTCTGATCTAATTCTCTAAAACTCTAAACCCGAAAAAATCCTCAATGTGTAATCTTATAATAACTCAAGATTAAGTAAGGTTTAAGGCTGGGGCCTTATACTAAAGTTGGTATCAAAGTAAAGGTTTAGTCAACCTTTGGAAACTAGGATGTGAAAACGTGATCTCTAGAGGTATTTCTAAGGTATGTCTAGGGATATCCCTAAGGATAAGTATACATATAGGATATATTCCTCGAACTATGGTAACGATCATAGAATTTGACCTAAGATGTTAGATATTGAGGGTACTCCCCCTTTACTATGTTGTTTTCCCTAGCATGATTTTTGTATCTTACACTATTCTTTGTGGGTTTTAGAAAATGGCTGGAAACAGGAAGATTCACGATAATGGAGGATATGACGGACAATGGAATGATATTCTTCATGAGCAGCCAAATGAAACGGGATCTGGAAGTCCAAACATCGTTATTATTCCTAATCAGTAATCTCATAATATGATCAATAATCTCAACTTTGGTAAGTTTCCTGACTCAGATAATAAGAGAAAGATGGTGTTTCATGATGATCATAGAGGAAAGAAAGTTCAATTTCCTTCATGTAAATCATGTGGGAAGAGGCATCAGGGAGATTGTTTCAAAGGAACTGGAAGATTATTTGGGTGTGGAAAAGAAGGACACAAAGCCAGTAAGTGAAAAGGAAAAGGTTCAGTTAACACCATGGACAAGGATAATGGTATTGCTACGACATCAACAATGATTAGATGTTTTAAATGTGGAATTTATGGGAATTATGAAAACCAATTCCCTAGGGGAAAATCTCATGAAGAGAATCAGCATGGTCATATGGGTAGTATTTATGTGGATGATGATGAAGAGACTACAAATGATATATGAAGTGAAAGAATTATTCAAGCTCAGTCAGTGGTTTAAGAAGGTAGTGGAATGATTACATGTTTATCAAGAGTAATGTTGTATAAGTAATCTCATGGTACTATGGAATAAAGAGACATCTAAGTATTGTTACACTGTTGTCTTTCCTTAAGTTTTGAAAGTGTATGATGAATGGTACTGGTAACCATGAAAGGTTATTCAGATATTTTTGGAAAGTGGATGATATGCGCATAATGATGGGATAAGAAGATAATGAGATGTTTGATTGTATTCATGAGCTCATGACTGATATAAGGACTAAGTGATATTAAGGTTTGATTATATAGAATTTTTGGGATTTTGGTATGAGTAAAGTGGTAAAATTTAACAACATTAATGTTTTCACTAAGGTTAAATGGGTATTCATTCTTCAAGAGAATAAATTATTAAGTTATTCACATGTTTGTAATTTGACCAACAAGACATATCTTATGATATATGGGGATCAATGATGGTATTAACATGCTTGTTATATGAAATCTCGGGTAATCATTTTCACTATAATATGAAAATGGACTGCAATATTATGGATAAGCCTAAAGATTGGAATGAATTATGTTGGACATAAGTTAGTATTGTTTAAGGATAGAACCTTTTTCGATATTATTGATGGGATGATATAGTAATTTATTTTTAGAAAAAGGACAACATGTAGGACGGGCGACAGCCCATCACGTCGGACAAGGCTGTGGAAATCGAACCCACAACCGAAGTGCGACAGGCCTTTATCGCCTACCACTGGCCTATAAGAAGTCCCTAGTTAGTGTAAAGTAGTTTTATTTTGTTAATCGGTATGATAAATAAAGTATAATTTCATTTTTGGAACCATATATGATTAATCTCACCATAAGATGGACTTATAACTTTTGCTAACCTTTTTTTTGAAACAGATGGAATGACCCATCATTCTATCACATGATCTGCTAACGCTTCACAAATAACAAATTCAACTTCATTTCTTTAAGAGATGAAGTTGAAATTGTTCAATTCATGAACAACAGTGAGAGTGTACCAAAATCAAGTAAGTATTTCTTCTAATTCAAATATTTCAACTTTAGGGAAATGATATTGAAAACCAAAAATGTTGTCCTAGTTATCTTATATTCGATGAATCTGATGGTACCTTATATCATCACAAATCTATGTCTTTGAGATTGTTGGCTTTTTTAAATCCATGTTCTCTACCAATCCCCATAAGAACTTGATGGTTAGATTTCTCCTCCGTATCCATATTTTCTCCTATGATCTCTTATGTGGAAAACTAGTGATGAGTAAATTTGGGTAACTGTTACGTTTCATACTTTAGTTTTGATAGTTAAGTTTTGGTATTTCATTTTATGATGTGGGTTTTAATTAAAGAAATTTTCAAGTAGAAAACCATGCATAACCCCAACAAATTTCGAGTGCGAAATTCATTTTAAGGGGGGTAGAATGTAACAACCCGGTATTTTATGATAAGTATTCTTTTTAATTTATTTGATGTCATGTGTTTTATGCTACTTAAAGATTATCTTGTGCTATACCCAACACCGTATTTTCTTGCAGTATACACAACACTATTCTTAGATTGTGTTACACACAATTTCAAGTTCGTTTGATAATAGTCATTCTACGCAACATTGAGTGTATATATATATATATATATATATATTCAATGTATAAATGAAATATGGTTAGATTATGTTATATGAAACAACAAAGGAGTCTTTCACAACACGCAACCCTAACTTGGCCGTCATTACACGCAATCGCGACCTTCCTCGATAGCATGTGTTGTACACAATACCGGGTTTTACTAAACAACGGTATATTATTATAATATTATTATGAACTAGCCGTTATGAATAGTATTAACTAAATTTTTAATTTTATAACATTATTATTCATCTTACACATTTTCTAGAACATGTTATAAGAACAAAATAAATTTTTCGGGTAAAATAAGTATTTTTCAAAAAATGCAGTTTGGCCGCCTTTTGATGGCGCACCCACTTTAAATCTAGTTTTTGACATGTTTATAAGTTCAATTTTACAAAATAAAATTATTCTTTGGAATAAGGATATAAAATTTTACCTTGGATAAAATTTTCATGTTAATCTGATAACTTTCATATTTTAATGAATAGTAAAAACACGCTATATTTTAATTAAAACAGCTTTTTTCATCGTAATAATTTATGTGGTTAAATTATAATATTGAATGGTCTTAAAGTATAAATAGAATATATTTTTACCATTTAATATAATTTATGTCATTAGAATTTATTTTACCTTGAATTCGTAGGTTAAATCAATTCAATCTTTTGTAATGTTTTAAACAAAAAACCCGTTTTTTTTCGACAACGGGATTAATTTTAATTTAATTTCTACAACTTCTGTGTATTGAATTTTGAAAAATGGATTCCATATTTGGAATCAGTGGGTCCAAATTATATTAATAGACTACTTTTTATTTTTGGGCATTATGAATAGTAACTACGGTAAATTTTATTTAACATAGTTAAATGTAAATCGGGAAATTAAGGGTAAATATGAGATTATAAAATTACCCTAACACCTGCCAAAATCTTATTGGATGACTAAAAGTAGACCCATATCACCTAAGGGTCGGATTAGAATCATTTAATGGACTATTTTCCATGAAAATAACTTAATTATTATTAAAACCAAATAAAGTGACAACATGTCACTCTCTTAAATCTTATAAGTATATTAATTTTAATTTAGTGATAAAATTCATGAAACTTAGAACATGAATAGTCTCCAAAAAAAAATTCAATTATATACATCATATAAATTTATTTATAATTTTTAGGGATTAAATAATTATCATTAATTGTGACACAATAGTGATGCAGAAATTGTTTATCTAGTGAAAAATCAAGAATATAGTTTTTATTAAACTAATAATGACCAAAAAAGGCACCAAACCCTGAAAAAAACTTATTTTTAATATTAATTTGAACCCTAATCATCCAATGGTAGAATAGTTGACCATTGTGAGCCTTATAAAAGTGATTATTACACGTATATTATTTTATTTTAAATGATGCCAAAGTTGTCACCTTCATAATTTAATAAATATAACAATTTTAATATTGTTATTTTAGGATGATAAATTTGATTAAAAGTATTATTTTGAAATTTAATACATTTATCTTCATCATAGGATTTTAGTTTTAGTTTTTATGCAACAAATAAGTGTAGTAAATAATTATACAAAAATGATGTAATAATTATTTTATTAAGAGATAAACCAAATAAATGGTTTTAAAAATAATAAAATAAATATTATATGAACTATTTAATGTTCTCCACTAATTTTATAAATACATATGACCTTTTATTATCTATTAAAGCTTTTAGTTCGAACATATCTTCTGTATATAGTTTATTTAAATTCAAATAAATGAATAATGTCAAAATTGACACTATTGTAATTTTATAAAAATAACATATTATAAAATTGTTTAAAAATCACAAAAATATTTATAAATTATAAATTTAAATTTATATAGTCCAAACTGTTATAAAGTATCCAATTATGGACAATTCACAAAAAATAAGTAATTATTTGTTATAATTTAAAATTTAGAATGTTATTACCACAAATAAAATTAAATTGATTAAGGATAAATCAAGTTGATAATGTTTAAAATAATTTCCTAACATGTATAAATTTTATTGGTTGATGAGATTAAAACCCTATATCATCTAATATTTAAATATGAGTCATTTTTGGAGGTTTTTAAATGGGTTTATATTTATTATAAATTAATATTTTTAAGATTTCCAAAGGTGCCCCTCCCCTCCCTTATAAAAGGGCACCTCCTCCCTCTCTTCCTCACACCAATTTGAGCCTTCCAGATCGGACAAACCCTGAAAACTTCTCTTCTACACTTCCCTAGAAACATCCTAGAGGTCCTGGTCTTCTTCAAAGACCAATTGTAGTGCCCTAAGAGGAGGTCTCAAAGAGGCGCTTCAAAGAAGAGGTAATGTTCGTTACCGATTCTTTCAACTTTATTTCTTCTTCCACTTATTCTTATTTAGTTGTTTCATTATGAAGTAATAACATAAGTATCACTCATATACTGATATGTTATTATAAGTATGAAACAACCCTATTTCACCATTTATCCATCCTACGGAAAATGAAATCACCGCGCGTGCATACGTACGGAATACCGTCTCCACGCCGTGGGGTAATCTATTTTCCACCACCACCTTACTTGGATGGGTATAATGGTGTAAATAATGACTATATATGATTATTGTAAAGTGAGATTGATTCTTAAATATTATACATACACTTAAATACAATTCCACGATCATGGGAATGATATCATCGCTCGTGCGTACGTACGGACTACCGTCTCCACGACGCGATGAGATTCATTCTCAATGATTAACCATTCATGAATGATTATAAAGTATATATAATAAGTAATCATGAAATATATGACATAATAATGATACTGTATTTGTGTATATATATGTATGTCATCTACTTAATTCCATTCAATTCAATAAGGAAACGAAAACAGTGTTCATGCGTACGTACGGCCTACCGTCTCCATGAATGGTGTATTTCTTTCCATTTATCGATCTATTATATATATGTATATTCTGAATATATATTATATATAAATAATTTTTTACATTCTGGATTTAAGTAACCATGATCTAAGTAATCATATGAATAATTACAAGTTAAAACACGAACGACAAATGAAACGATTTTACCCAAAACGCTACTTTAACATTAATTTACAAAAGAATGGGTAATATAAAGTCATAGGTGAACCATATATGATATCATAACAATGAATATGATTCTGTAATAAGTCAATGACATTATTTAAATAATTATACAGGAGGTTCGGATCCATACGAAGCATATCGGACCTAAGGTATGGGATAATTTTTCAAATCTCATTTTTATCCGAGATTTCTTATTCGTAAGTATTACTGGGGTGTATTTTATCATCCACATCCATGTTTCCTCAATATGTAATATTTATATCCTTATACAATATTTTATATCCAATTTTACCCTTCGGTGAGTTTTTAGTAAAAGATATGAAAGTAATCTTTTGTTGTTTTTCATACGAGGTACTTTTTGACTTTTCCGACAAAAGTACGAGAAGAATGTTTTTTAACTCATACAGAATGAATGGATTTTTAAAACATTATTTCCAAGAAGATTCCCTTACAAGTTTTCAAGTTTATTTTTAATAAACTTCTTTTATTTTAGAATTGTATGACATGTTATGAAAGGAAAAGTGTTTTTGAAGTAGAAAGGATATTTTCCTCAAGAATGGAGTTCAAGTGTTTTATCAAAAATATTTTCCATCTAAGATAATAAAGGGTTCTGTTTCTATCCCTATTATTAAATTGATTTTATTATGTTGTTATGGAATTATTTTTATGAATTCCTTTATCTTATATGAATTTTTTTATGATGTCATGATGTTTAAGAATCCCATTTTTTATTACATGGGTTATGTAATGATGTATGATTTATGATTTTGTGGCACACATAAGAATGGTATCATTATGAGATGGGTGGGACCTATATATCCCTACAATGCATTGGGTAAAGATTTATATCTCATGAGATAGACATGGCTGGAACGACAAGTTAAACAGGTTCAGTAATACATGACTGGAACGAGCAGTGAACTCGATTCAAAAAGGGACTTTGTCCACTAAGGTGGTCTTAGAAGCAATGCCTTGGCTAATATGGAAATCATATCATGTGCTTAATGGTTTCCACAATTAGATGTTTTAGTCCCATCCTATTTTATCATTCTTAATGTTTCTTTATGATCTATGCCTTACGTACTTCCATGTTTTATATCATTGCTCAAGATTTTTATGTTTAAACGTTATGTTCATGTTTTTAAGTTCAAATGTATATGGTATGTTTTATTTTATCCATGCGCACCCTTACTGAGCATTTGAGATAACCCTTTTTATGTTTTCTTTTCCCCATGATATAAAGAAAGGTTTTAGGTAAGAAAAAAAGAAGATATTTATGGGAGATGTTGAAGATCTTTCACCATGATTAGAAGATTATGTTCCAAGTTTCCAAAGACACTAAACTATTATGGTCCTTGTGTGTCTGTTTTTGTTATGTATTAGATATTCCAAAAAAGTAATGTAATGTCCATGAACGTCAAGCGTCGAGTATTTACAGTATAGGCCCCTGTGAGTCAAGAAAAGAAGGTTGAGGCTCAGGTATAGGCTTAGGGGAAGGCTCCTGGATAGGTTCTAGCACTGGTTTAGGTGTAGGAAGAACATCCACGAGATCTTGTAGTGTTTGTTTCATGGAATGATGAGTAGATTCGAGCGACCCAGGTGTGGGTTCTCTAGGGCATCGACTAAGGCACTCAGGGAGTATATCCTTCTATGGTGTATCTGACACTGGAATTCCAATCGTAGCACCCACCACTTTTTTAGGGTGATGGTGTTCCACAGGCAGCTAAGAATTAGATCAAGAGCATGCATATGATCTTCAAGAAGCTAGATACACCTCCTAGAAGGAGGGTCAAGTTAGTAACATACCTTTTTTTGAGTTATAGATAAACATTGGCTGGATGTGCAGGTTCAGGCTAGAAGACATGAGGGTTTGGACTGGATGGATTTTCCGGACATATTCTTTGATCACTTTTTTGTGGAGATGATGAGGGTAGAAAGGGCTTAGGATTTCATGAGAATTTAGTACTATAACATATCCGTTATAGACTATGTTGTGATGTTCACTGATTTGTCTCACTTCACACCTGACCTGGTGAGAGATGAAACCTTGAGGGTGAGGCACTTAGAGGATAGTTTATGACATTCCATTTATGTGCATGTAGAAATATTTCAGTTTCCCTCTTTCTCATAGGTGTTGAGCAGGTGCTCATAGCTGAAGGAACCCTAATGGATAATTCCTACTCAATTTGGGTAGTAGCTTCAGCTGAATTCAGTGGCGATGATTCAGATGGTAGGAAGCGATGCTAACATGAGTTCCAGCAGGGCAGCCAGGCCATGGACTCAGCTAGACCACATCGTAGTGGGTCTTCTATAGCTTTTTTTAGGGTGAGAAGTGAGGACATGTCTGAACATAGTGTGAGTGGAATAAAAAGGAGTGTCGGGCATGTGGATAGGTCAGGTATCTCGAGAGGTTATGTTTTAGTCCTTCTCAAAAAACTAGAAGTTAGGTACTAGGGTAGACTCAGGAAACTGGGATCCATTCAGGATTGGTACTATGTGAGGGTAGCCAAGTTTTAGCTGCACATCGAGGTAATGAAATATATAGTGAGTCTTTCCAATGGGTTCAGTGGCTGGTGGATATAGTATCACCACATGAATCTTTGGATTCAGGAAATTTTGTTTTAGGACATATGTACACCAAGGAGATACTAGGGTATGAGTAGGCTGGTGAGTCAATGGAAGTAATAGTTATGTTGTAGGTGTGTCCATGAATGCTTTTGTTTTTGTTTGGAATAACCATTTGAGGCATGTCCCTTCAGAAATAGACTATTGAGGCATGTCTGTTTTGGTTCTTGAGGTACTTGAGTTTTATATTGACTGACTAGAGGATGGTCAGTAGGTTGTAATCATATCAGATGCATTATATATACATGAGGTGTTAAGAACTAGGTTTTTTGTATATTGATCACTTTTGGGTGAGTTTTTACTGAGATCTAAGGCATCAAGGCATTTTTTTAGGTGAAAGACTTACTTGAGGTGTGATACATCTGGGTACCGATACAGTGCAGTACTTGATTGAGGTGCGAGGAATCAGGAATTATTAGATCATTCAAGGAGATATATGACCTCATTGTTCCATTACATCCATGGGTTCGAGGAGCGAACCGATGTGGTGTGATATGTGAATGGGTATCAAGAGCAACATGAGAGCACACTGTGAGGTACAAGAGTGATGATTATTCACTATATGATCATAGGTCAATGAATTGGTTGATGGACCATTATTTCCTTTGAGTTTTGGGTAAGGATGAACTATGTTGGGAAATTTCTAAGGTGGGGAGCCCACCTTGGTGTAATTGGTCTATACCCCTCAGATCAGGGTAGTCCGGGTTTGTTTTAAACTAGATATGTATGTTCGGTACCATCTTCATGTTTCATTTTATAGGTCGGGGACATTATATACTAAGTCAGGGAGATTGTGACATCCTAGGTTTTTTTAGGCTGGGTTGAAAATCACTACTGATTTAAACTTTTCAATTAGTGGATATGTCATTTTATTATCCTCTCTTTTTTACTCAATTATGAGAGTTCCATCAACTTTATTTCATGTTTTTACTTGATATTCAAGCTATATACGCAGCCTCAGGTGTTTAGGAGAGGTTCAAAGAGCATCAGTGGCCGAATGTCCTATTTTGGAGTTTCAGGTCAGGGCACAAAGTTTAGGGTAAACCATGCATCCACTTCTTGTTAACTAAGCAACACAGTTTTGAACTAGCACATCGTTTGGGAAAACCGTTTATGGGAGTAACATGACTTTGTGAGGTTCTATGCAGAAATTAAAGAGGGAATCAACCTAGATTACACACGGTTTGAGCAAACCATTCATAAGTCATGAGAGTGTGCGTTTTTGGGAAGTATCTCAGCACTGTATCCCACACGGATACTGCACGGTTTGGGAAACTGTGTGGATAAACCATGCAACATGTACAAGGTGTTTTTTATTTTTTATTTATTTTTTATTTTTCTTATTTCTTTATCATTTCTTCCTTATTGGATACTTATAGAAAAGGGAATCTCTCCCTTTCTCCTCTTCTCTCCTTTAATCTATCTCCTCAATTGTTGGTCCATTTGTTGATCTGTTGGAGAATATAGAACCCTGTTCATAAGGTTAACCTCAAACTTTATTCTTTTTCCCTTAGTTTTTACCTCATGGAGCTCTAAATTTATTTCATCCATTTCACCCTATTTTTAGGAAATTTGATTGAAACTGAGATCTACTCTAATCGTCTTTGATTTATAACTTGATATTGGATGTTCCAACATTTATAAGTCCAAGGTAGGTGATTCATATCTTGATTTTTTTTGGTCATTTTCTAGGTGTGAATTTTAGCATGCATTTGGGTATTTTGAGTGAGACCCGTGTATATATATTAATTCACATCGAATTGAATGTGAGACACCTGGGATGTTGTTGGACATGCCCAATTCCTTTTTCACTTTAGAAATGATGGGTTAGAGGAATTATGTCATTAAGGAAGTTGGATGGTGGTGTAAATTTAATTTAATTTGATTTTTTTAATTGATTTGATCTAGTTATTCAAATATGATGCATTCATGACATATCTAATGAACTCTTATGTTTATTTGATGATTCAATTCAATAGTATTGAATTTAATTATCTCTTTATATTTAAATTTATATCTCCAATTCAATTTTATTGAATTTAATTCTTTATTTAAAGTGAATTATTTACATATAAATGCTTTTAATAAAATTCTTAGACACAAGGGGTTGTGATGGATGTCGATCGAGGAATTGAGATAAAGTGTGGACATCAACATGAGGCAGTAGGCCCGTCAGGTTGGGAATGGGCTGTAATATTGGATGATAAGTCCATTAGAGTTGAGATACATGGTCATAGGGGCATGTGGTTCTAGTGTTGATGCGGATTAGCTTATTTATTTGGCGATTTCCAATCACCTGTGGTGGGAAAAGTGCTAAATTGAGTCATGTGCCCAAAGGATGACTCCATTGGTGAGTTGGTTCTAAGAACTCATGTGGGTAGATTCCCCTGGTAGTGTAGCTTAGGAACTGGTTTGAGAGTGGTTTCCATATAAATTAATGTGGAAGGTGAGGATCCTTTGGATGTCTCCATGGAGGATGATGGTTGGGGGATGAGGCATGTTTTGATTGAGGTTGTGGGCCTAGAATTATATTGGAGGATTCACATCCCTATTCCTTAGGATGTTATGCCATGGGCCAATCATGAATTTATTTTTCGGAAAAATATCTCTATGCCTCTGGATGTCAGGCCATGGGTCGATGAGTGCTTTTAAGCAGGGGTCCGAGGGACCAGTGACATGAGTTTGGGTGTGCCTTCGGGATGTTAGTGACATGATCTGAGACATAAGGCTTCAGGTTGACATGACATGTCTGCTGCTTTTGAGGTGAAACCTGAGGGTTCAAATGGGATACGTGAAATCACAGGATACCTTGGCCATGGGCCAAGGATCGTTTTATAACCAGTGTTTCTGGCGTTAGCTGAGGTAGGTGATGACTCCCATGTTACTGTGGATCACTAAAAGATACTTTTTTTTATTTAAAGTGCATGTGATGCTTTACTTTTATTTATATTGCATATCTAATTAAACACTTATTTTAGGTACACACCCTTGGGTGGTATCCTACTAATATTCATTCTAACACCCTACAAGGGCCCCTTGGGATACGTGTAGACTTTATGAATTTACGTTCATGTAAAGGATCAGCCACATGAGTTAGATCTTAGAAGCCTCTTTCATGGGTTTTAACCCGTGTCATTGAGATCATTCCTAGATCGAGATTTTGTTTAGTTTTTTTTTCTGTATCAGCATGCTATATTTGTATGACTTGTACTGGTTGACCATTGGTGACCCTATTTTGTATATTGACATGTATGGACTATTATGAAATTCATGTTTTTCTTTTATTTTTTAGTAGGGGTTAAAAGTGGTGTGTTGGGTATGAAGATATTCTTATTTATCATTCATTGTAGTTGTTTATTTATTTCTTCATCTATTACTTGTTATTGACTATTTTTCCTCTATTGGTGAGTCTGGTTTGAGTTTTTTGAGTCTTATTTATTCTACTACATGTTATATATAATTAATCGAACTAGTCTTATATCATTTCTAGAGGGTATAGCCTCCCCATAATACTTTCTTACACGCTTTATACTAGTCATAAACCTTTTGTGTTCGATGAGGTGTGCCTAAGGACAATGGTACCCGACCTGGTATCACTATTTGGGTGGTTAATTTGGTTGAGGATTCTACAGGTACATAAATGGTCCATATCATTTCCAATTAAGTTCTTAAAAACTAGAACCTTTCATAATATCAATACATGATCATATGTGAACATAATATAAGAATAATCATATGATAAAATGATCAAGACTTACAATAATCACACCCAATCAGTCAAATATCATTAATCATGATACATGTTGTATGTTTTTTTTCAAAAAAATGAAATAATACATAAGAGTTTGGAATCATAAATAATAAATCATGATCCATGAAAATATATCATAACAAGAAGACATAATTTTTTGCATGAACATAATCATATAAAATCATTTCCTTGGTCAAGGATCACTACTTAGACTATCAAGTTGCAACAACCAATTGTTTTTATGAAATATTTTCCCTAAAAAAAATTAATTCTTCAATATCTTGAATTGCAAAAAATCATGATTTTAAATGAACCATGAGATTACTTTATTATAAATTTACCATTTTAACCTCATTGTTAGGTTAGCATGAATATATATAACTAACTTATGAAAATTTATAAAAAATATAAATTAATTATATATTTTTATATTTGAATTACTATTAGTAAATGAAATTATTTAAATACATATGTTATATACTTAATTTTTTTTATATTCATCCAATGGATATTTTTTCATAGGATATGAATAAACTCTATTTGTTGTATAAAAACCTATATTTTCAAAAGGGTAATTTTTCTCCTTTTAATGATGAACATATTTTAAATCAATATTTTGACGCATTAATAATTTTAATATGAAAACACAAATATTTTATTTGGAAGCGGGATATAAAAATTTACTTTGGACGCAATTTTAATATTTTTCTCATAACTTTCAAATTTTGATGAACAGTAAAAATACACTATATTTTGATTGAAAAAAACCTTTTTCATTGAAATAATTTATAAGGATAAATAATAATATTTAATGGTTTAAATTATAAATAGAATATATTTTAATCATTAAATATAATGTATGATATTATCCTTAATTTTACATCGACTTCAGATGTAAAAACATTTCAATCATTTGCAATGTTTTCACCTTTAAAACTCGTTCTCTCTTTCTAACAATGGGATACATTTTAAATTAATTATTGCAACATATGGGTTTTTAATTTTAAAAAATTTATTCCATATTTGGAATCAGTAGCCCCAAATTATTTAAAAATCATTGTTTTATTTTTGGGCATTATGAATAGTAACATCAGTATTTTTATTAATACGGTAAAAGGGTAAAACGGGTAATTAAGGGTAAGAATTCTATAATAAAACTACCCTAAAACTTGTCTTAATATCATTGGATGAGTGTGTTTTGAAATAAATCATCCTTGGGTCAAAATGGTGTCCTTTGGAAGCCACTTGGATGAGATTAGGACATCTAATATATTTTATTTAATGAAAAGATAAACATGTCTCACTCAAATTTTAATAACTACATAATTTTTTTATAAGTTTATACAGAAGATAAATTATATTATAATTACTCATTTTAAATCTAAAATGTTTTTATTTATCATGGTAATTGATTTTTAATTTTTAGAAAATAAATAATTACCTTAATGACTTGTACTTTGAAGATGTAAAAATTAGTTAATTAATGAGAAATCAATAAAACAATTTTTATTAAAATATTAATAACTATAAAAGGACCCAAACAGTCAACCAAATCTTTTTGGTTAGTTATATCTCAATTATTACCATCAAAGGGTCGATTTAGTGACTATTTGGAGCCTTATAGAAGATATTGTGACACTTATATTATTTTATTTAAAGTGATGTTAAAGTAATCACATTCATAATTTAATAAGTGTAACATTTTGAATGTTGGATTTTCCAGAAGATAAATTCAACTAATTATACTCTTATTAAATACAGTAGATTTATATTCATCATAGTTTCTTATTTTTTATTTTTATTCAATAAAAAAGTTTAATAAATAATCACACAAAATTGATGTATAAATTATTTTATTAATAGAGATATCAAATAAATGTTATTAAAATATTAAAATTAATATAATTTGGGTAAATTAATTTTCCCAATAAATTTATAAATTATATTTTCCTCTTATAAATATAATAAAATATTTTTTTCTAAGTTGACTTATTTTCTTAATTTTTTTAAAATTCAATGTATTGAATAGTTTCAAAATTGAAAATCTTGATTGTTTATCAAAATAATGTTTTATTAAATTATTTAAAAACAATAAAACATTTTTAAAAAATATATAATAATTATGATATGTTTTATAATGTTCTCATGTACTTTTTTATGGTCTAATTTATATCAAATAAATAAATATTTCTACCCTTTTAATATTGAAATATTTGTTATCTTAATTAAAATTAAATAGAATAACTAAGTGTTATTTAAATTGATAATGTTTAAATTGACATAAACAAATATATAAAATTTATTATATGATGATATTAAATCCATATATAATCTAATATCCTAAATTGGGACATTTTAATGGTTATTGGGTAGGGTTTGAATTTAATATAAATTAATATTTTTGGAGATCCCAAAATTTCCCCTCACCCTAATTATAAAATGGTACCTCCCCCCTCACCTCTTAAATTAACTTTGAGTATTCCAGCTTGTCCATATCCTTCTATTTTACCTTATCAACATTACTATATACATTCTAGATATTCATTTCTTCTTCAAAGACCAACACTGATGCTCTAAGGAGACATTCAGAGGAAACACGTCAAAGAAGAGGTAATCACCTTTACCAATTCAATAAAACTTAATTCTTATTATACTTACTCTTCATGAGTTGTTTAATTATAAACTAATAACTCCATAATCACTTATATAATGATATTTTATTGTAATCATGAAACAACCATATTCTACCTTCTATCTATCCTATGGAAAATGAAATCACCACGCGTGCGTACGTACGACTTACCGACTCCACACTATGGTGTAATCTATTTTTCACAACCAACATACATAGATAGGTTAAATGATAGAAATAATAACTATATATTATTATAACGTGAAATTAAATATGAAATATTATTCACCATCCAATTAAATACCATTTAACCAATATGAGAATTATATTGTCCCTCATGCGTACGTATGACCTACCATCTCCACAATACGATGCAATTAATTCTACATGATCTTCATTGATGAATGATTATATAAATTAATATAATGAATAAATATGGTATATATTATGTTAATATAATTTTTAATGATATAATTATGAACTAATAAGGATAACCAGTACTTATTCAACAAAACATGGATAAGAACACAAGGCAGTTAATATCTGAATAATGAGTAACAATGAAATGTTATTAAAAAAGGATGATAATATGATCATATATGATATCATAAAAATTAATATGATTCTTTAATAATTAAATTACATTATTTAAATCATTATACAAGAGGTTTGGATACATATAAAGGATATCATATATAAGGTAATGGATAATTTTTCAATCTAATTATTACCCGAGATTGTTTATTCATAAGTATTTACTAGGGTATATTTGTCATCCACATCCATTTTCCCTAATTATGTAATACTATTTATATTCCTATACAATTTTTTAAATTAAATTTCACCCATTTGTGAAAATTTACAAGGAGAATATTTTTTAAACTTATACGACATAAACAGATTTTTATGTCTTTATAACACCTTATTTTAATGAATTTTCCTCTAAAATATTTCAATTTTATTTTCAAATAAATTCTTTTATTTTTAAATTGCATGACATTTTGAAAAAAGAAAAGGTTTTTGAAGAAGAAAGGATATTTTCTTCAATAATTAATATCAATTGTTTAATAAATATTATTTTCCATATAATATGAAATTAATGTTTCTATCCATATTATTAATATGGTTTTATTCTATTTATTGTGGAATTATATTTGTGAATTCCATTTTTTTATATGTTTATGATGGAATGATGTTTAAAAACCACATTTTATTCCTTGGCTTATGTTATAATAGATTATTTATGTTTTTATGGAACATGTAAGAATGATTTTATTATGAGATGGGTGGGACCTATATCTCCCTCCAATTAATTGGGTATAGATATATATCTCATGATATAGACATGGCTGGAATGAGAAATGATCTCATTTTAGTAGTACATGGCTAGAACGGGGAGTGGACTCAGTTCAGTAATGGACTTTGTCATCTATGATTCTCTGGGAAATGAGCTATGAATAATATGAAATGATTTTATATTCTTATGTGTATTCCACAAAACATCATGTTTTATGTTATGACTTTTGGGATTAAATTCATTGATTCTTACAAACTTTTATGATTTATCCCATGGCATGATATAATGATATTTCATATGGAAGATAAGATTTTCAAGTTTTATATTATTATGTCTTATGTTTATGATATGATTGATATTTCCCTTGTTTAAAATTACTGAGCATCTAAGACTACCTTTTTATATATTCATTTCCTCTAGGTCATGAAGAAGGGTATTATATTAAATATGTCAAAAAGGGGTCTTATTATGATGAAATAAGTGGAAGACAATGAAGATGTCTTATGAACTAGTTCTTTATGTTTCCCAGTTTCTAAAGACACTATACCTATATGGTCCTTTCTTGGATTTGATATATTTTTTAGTTAATATTATTCAACTTTGAATTAATATCAATGTATGTAAATTATGGGTTATTATAGTTGGTATGAGAGGAAAGGTATAGTTATAATTTGGAAACTAGGATGAGAAAACCTTAGTAAGAACCCTAAGGATATGTCAAAGTATAAGTTTAAATACTGTTATTTTATAAATATCATGAATAACCTAGCATAAAACCTAACGTTTCATAAGATTAAATTTTATTCTTGATTATGTGGTTTTTCCATTATGATTATTGTTTCTCACACAATGCTTATTTGTTTTAGTCAATGGTTGGAACCTGAAGGAATGCTTTAATGATAAATGTGATGGCCAATGAAATGATTGTCCTCCTGAGAAACCAAATATTATGGTAGTTTGAAGAAAATAGTTGTAGCTATGATCACACAACTTTCTCAAGCCAGGAATCATACAGGACTTCCAAATGAGCAATATAGGGAACAAAATTTTGTTGAGTCCTTCATGAGGTAACATCCACCTTTTTTAAGTGGATCTTCTGATCAATTATTTTCTAAAAAATGGATCAACACCACTGAAAATATATTTTCAGTTCTCTAATGTCCAGAACATGATAAATTTATCTTAGAAGTATACTGTTTAGAAAGTGAATCTGATCAATGGTGGAACCTTATAAAAAATTACGAGGCAATGAGTTGAAATTGATTCCATGGAATGGGATGAGTTCAGGAACTTACTTTTCAATAAGTAAGTTCCCCGTATTTTTTGAAAAACAATGGAGGATTTCCTTGAACTTAGAAAAAAGATGATGAATCTGTTGGTACCTATGAAGAAAATTTTACAAGACTTGCAAGGCATGCTTCTGGAATTATTATTTAACATGAGAGAAAAATTGATCGATTATTTTGTGGTTTAAAACCATGTACCTAAATGGAATAAGCCATAAAAGACTTCAATAACTATGAAGAAATTGTTCAATGTTATCTCATGGTTGATATGGATATTATTGTAACCCATCAGTCCTATAGGTTTGATAAGAAGAGAAAAATGAAATTCAAGGGAAAATATAAAGACCACGCTAAAAAGATGTTGAGTTTCCCCTTATTCTCAAAGTGTGTACAGAAACATTGAGTTAATTTTATTAAAAGGGATTGTAAATGTTTTAAATGTGGAAAAGATGGTCATCGGGCAGTTGAATGATGATGTTATGGGAATAATATATCTAATGATGTGAGTAGAGAAAATTCTATGCAGAATGCACCTCCTACACTTAAATGTTACACATGCAAGGAAATGTGGAAATATGAAAATCAATGCCCTAATCCAAGGCTTATTTATCATGAACAAAGTTAGAAAACTCTAAAGGCCAAAGAAAATGTAAATTTGCATGCGATCACTATCCGTGATGTGGAGGAGAATAATGAAGTGGTGAAAGGTATACTTAACATCCAATATAAAGTGTAAAATGTTTTATTTTATTCTGGATCCACCCAATATTTTATTTATGAATAATTTTCTAAGGGTATCACCATATTACCTCGATAATTATATATTGAGTTATTTGTAAAAACTACTAATGGAACAACAGTCACATCAAAAGTTTATAATTCTTCTCTGGTTGAAGTTTGTGGGAAAGTGCTTCCTGGAAATCTTGTGATCCTTCCTATAGTATAATTTGATGTGATTCTTGGAAAGGATTGACTTTCTCTATATAGATTCGATATCAATTTATAAGGAAGGGAAGTCAAATTTCATATTCATGATCAATCTATGATTATATATCGGTGCAAGGATGAATATAAGCTTCAAATATAAATTTCTTTCATATTATGGGTCTTGATTCCTATAAATGAATGTTATTTATCCCAAATGTTTAGGGAGGAACTCATGATTGGGAATGCAGCTATTGTACGGTAGTTTGATGATATCTTTCCAGAAGAATTTCTAGGTCTTCCCCTGAATCATGATGTTGGGTTTTCAATATAACTCATACTGGGTGCTATGACTATTTCAAAGACACCTTATATAATTCCCTTAATTGAGTTGTTGGAATTGAAGAAGCAACACTAGGAGAATCTTGAAAAGGGATTCATATTCCCTAGTGTGTCATCTTATGGATAAAATTTTCTATTTTTAGGAAGAAATATGGATCAATGAGACTCTACATTGATTATAAAGAACATAACAAGATCACTATCAAGAAAAAATATTATCTTCACCACATTGACGATTTATTCAACCAACGGCGCAGAGATCAATAATTTTCAAAGATTTATCTTTATTCCGTGTATCATCAATTAAGGGTCAAAAAGGAGGATATACTAAAGAAAACATTCCTTACAAGGTATAGACACTATGAATTTATAGTGATTCCTATTGGTATTACTAATTCCTCTGCTATCTTTATGGATCTAATGAATTGAGTCTTTAGAGACAATATTGATCACTTTGTGGTAGTCTTTATATAAAATATTTTTGTCTATTCAAATAGAAAGTAAGAGCATTAATATCACTTGATAATTGTACTAAAGACCCTGAGAAATGAGAACCTTTTTGAAAAATTTACCAAGTGTGAATTATGGATTCAAAAAGTTTCATTTTTGGGTTATGTAATCTCAAAAGAGGGGATATCTATGGATCTAGCAAAAACAAAAGTTATGGAAAGTTGTCCAAGACCAAAAATAGTAAATGAGATTCGATGTTTTATTGGATTTTCTGTATATTATCGATGTTTTGTGAAATATTTTTCACGATTATCTAATCCACTAACCATGTTGACTCGGAAAGGAATTAAGTTCATGTGTAAGGAGGAATGTGAAGAGAATTTCAAAGATCTCAAAAGAAATTTATCCAGTGCACCTGTTCTCACACTGCCTTGTAGTGGAAAAAAGTTTGTGATCTACAGTGATTCATCCAAAAAGTTTTTGGGTTGTTTCCTCATGAAAAATTATAAGGTGATATCTTATTCCTCACAAAAATTGTAAATCCATGAGAAAAATTACCCAACTCATGATTTGGAGTTTTCTACGGTAATATTTCCATTAAAGATATAGAGGAATTATCTTTATGGTGAAAGGTGTGATATTTATACTGATCATAAAATTTTAAAAGTACATTTTCATGAAAAAGGAGTTGAATATGAACCAAATAATATGGTTGGATCTAATTAAAGATTACGAACACTCAATACATTACCATCCTGGGAAAGCGAACGAGGTGGCAGATGCTTTGAGTCTAAAGAACCATGCTAGCCTATCCATGATGAAGATAAAAAATCCAATATTTATGGATTTTAAAAGGATGGATCTTGTAATTTTAATGTAAGGGTATAAATATTATCTTTCTCAAATGAATGTTCAACTATATATACGAGTGAAGATTAAGGAGGCACGGAAGGAAGATGTAGATCTACAAAAGAAGGTGAGAATCATTCATGAATTGAACCTTGATTGAGATGGAATAATATGGTTTATAAATCGATTTTGTATTCCTACCATATCAAAATTAAAGGAGATATTGGATGAGGCTTATAGTTATTCATTCTATATTCACCATGGAAGCACAAAGATGTGCATGGACCTGAATGAGTATTTCTGGTGGGATGGCATGAAAAGGGATATTGCCGAATATGTATCTTGATTCTTCATTTGTTAGAAAGTTAGGACTGAGAGATATAAGTATAATGGGATGTTACAACCATTACCCATACCATAATGGAAATGGGAAAACATCATTATGGTCTTTTTCATCGGACTTCTCAAAACACTTAAAGGCCAAAATGCTAAATGAGTTATAGTTGATCACCTTACTAAGTCAGAACACTTCATTTCTATTATAGAGGATTTCTCTCTTGATCAAATTTTTAGGATACATGTAAAGGAAGTGGTAATATTTCATGGAGTACCACTTTCCATTATATCTGATCGGGATCCAATGTTTACCTCAAAGTTCTAGTGAAGTATTCAACTGGCTCTGGATACATAGTTAAGTTTCAGCACTCAGATGGTTAGTCTGAGAAGAAAATTAAAACTCGAGAAGCCATGTTGAGATATTTCTCTATCGATTTCAAAGATGTTTTGGATCAACACTTACATTTTTTGGAATTTTCTTACAACAATAGATTCCACTCTAGTATTCAAATATCTATTTATGAATCCCTATATAGAAATATGTGTAGAAATCCAACTTTCTGGGATGAATTAGGGGAAAGAAAGCTATTAGGATCTTATATTGTCGATGAAATGGTAGAAAAGGTTATATCCATTCAAAAACACATAAGATAAACTCAGATTAAATAAACAAGTTATGCTGACAACCAAAGAAAAGACTAAGAGTTTGAAGTGGGTGACAACATGTTTCTACAAATATCTCCCTCGAAGAGAGTAATGAGATTTGGAAAGAAGGGAAAGATGAGGCCTAGGTATATTGATCCTTATGAAATTCTAGACCGTGTTGGGAAGGTAACTTACCAATTATAACTTCCACCGAATATCTCTCATGTTCATGATGTGTTCTATAATATCTCATAAGAAAGTACATACCTGATCCTTCACATGTAATAAACTCAAAATTCATGCCTCTAGAGAAATATCTTTATTAGGAAAAAAAACCTATAGATATTTCGGATCGTAGAGAAAAAGTTATGTGAAACAGGACCACTCCCTTGTTTATTTTTTGTGGTGGAACCACAAACTTGAGGAAGCTATGTGTAAACTTGAGGATATTATGAGGGAGGGATATCCTCATCTATTTGTATCCAAGTGATGAATTTTGAGGGAGAAATTTAGTTTAAGGGGGATAGAATGTAACACCTAGATGTTTTTATGAAATATGTTCTCCAAATAATTTTAATTCGTCAATAGCATTCATTTCACACAATTGTGAGTTTAAACAAACAGCGATATACCTTTAGTATAAAATGACCATTTTAACCTAGCCGCTAGGTTAGCAGGAATAAGTATAACTAACTTATGAAAATAAAAAAATATAAAAATCAACTATATATTTTTATATTTGAATTACTGTTATTCAATCAAATTAATGAAATATATATGTTATATAATTAATTTTTTATATTAATCCAATGGATATTTTTCTCATAGGGTATGAATAAACCCTATTTGATGTATAAAAACCTATATTTTCAAAAGGTTATTTTTCCTCTTATAAATGGACAACCTCTTTCAAATTAATATTTTGACACATTAATAATTTTTATATGACAACATAAACATGTTCTTAGGATGTGGGATATAAAATTTTAAATTAGATGAAATTGAAATATTTTTATGATAACTTTCAAATTTTGATGAATAGTAAAACTATACTGAATTTAAATTAAAACTAATTTTTTCATCAAAATAATTTATATGGATAAATTATTATATTTAATGGTTTTAAAGTATAAATAAAATATATTTTTATCATTCAATAAAATTTATGTAATTAGCATTAATTTTACATTGAATTAATATGTTAAAACATTTCAATATATTGTAATATTTTTACTTCTAAAACTCGTTCTCTCTTTCCGAAAATGTGATTAATTTTATATTAATTAATTCAACTTATGTGTTTTTAATTTTTAAAAAATGGATTCCATATTTGGAATCAGTAGGTCCAAATTATATAAATATCTTTGTTTTATTTTTGGACATTATGAATAGTAACTTCAAACAAATTTATTGATACCGTATAAGGGTAAAATTTGTTATTAAGCGTAAAAATAATATTATTAAATTACAATAAACATTGTCTTAATATCATTGGATGAGTCTGTTTCTACCTAAATAATTTTTGGTTCTAAATGGTGTCCTTTGGAAGCCACTTGGATGAGATTAGGACAATTAAATTTATTTTATTTAAAGAAAAGTTAAATTTGTCTCACTCAGATTTTGATAACTAAATCAATTGTATATAAGGTTATACAGAAGATAAATTTTATATTAAGAAATAATTTGAAATATAAAAATATTTTTATTTATCATTTTAATTGATTTTTAATTTTTAGAAAATAAATAATTAACTTAAATACTTATACATTGATGATGTAAAAATTAATTAATTGATGAGAAATCAACAAACCAATTTTTCATTAAAATATTAATAACCATAAAAGGAACCAAACACTTAAAAAATATTATTTTTCAAGTATATATCAATTATAACCATCCAAGGGTCTAGTTAGTGACCATTTTGAACCTTATAAAATAGACTGAGACACTTATATTATTTTATTTAAAGTGATGTTAAAGTTGTCACATTCATAATATAATAAGTATAACATTTTAAATGTTGTACTTCTACCAGATAAATTCGAGTAATTATTTTCTTCCTAAATATAATATATTTATCTTCATCAAAGTATTTTAGTTTTTATTTTTCTTCAAATAATAATTATACTAAATAATTACACAAAATTGTTGTAGTAATTATTATATTAATGGCAATATCAAATAAATGTTATCAAAATATTAAAATAAATATAATTTTGGTTAATTATTATGTCCAGTGAATTTTATAAATTAAATTGAACTCTTGTAAATATAATAGAATAGTTTTTTCGAAGTTGACTTATTATCTTAATATATTTTAAAATCAATGAATTGAATAGTATCAAAATTGACACTATCGATTATTTATCAAAATAATGTTTTATTAAATTATTTAAATAACATAAAACAATTTTAAAAAATATATATTAATTATAATATGGTCTAAAATGTTCTAAGGTACTTATTTTTGTTCTAATTGACATCAAATAAATAAATATTTTATCCTTTTATTATTGAAATATTTGTTATCTTAATTAAAAATAAATATAATAATTATGTGTTAATTAAAAAGATAATGATGAAATTTACATAAAATATTGTCTAAAATTTATTGGTTTATGATATTACAACTCTAAATATTATAATATTATAAATTGGTACATTTCATAGGTTTTTTGGTAGGTTTTGAATTTATTATAAATTAATAGTTTTGGAGATCCCAAAAGTGACCCTCACCTCAATTATAAAAGGGAACCTACTCCCTCACCTATTTACTTCAATATGATCCTTAAAACTCATCAATCTTCTAAAATTTTACCTTATAAACATTCCTAGTTACATTATATAGGGTATGGTCTTCTTAAAATACCAAACCTAGTGCTATAATGGGAGATTTAGAGGAAGCACGTTGAAGAAGAGGTAATCTCCTCTACCGATTCGTTCAAACTTATTTCTTATTCTACTTCTTGTTCATGGTTTTTTTAATTGTAAATTAATATCTATAATATCACTAATATACTAATATTTTATTATAATTATTAATAAACCATATTACACCTTCTATATATCCTACAGAAAATGAAGTCACCACGCGTGCATACGTACGGTTTACTGTCTCCACGCCGTGGTGTAATCGGTCTTTCACCACCATCTTACTTGGATGGGTAGAATGGTGAAAATAAAAATATATATGATTATAATAACATGATATTAATTCTTAAATATTATACATCATCCAATTAAATACCATTCTACAAATATGGGAATGATATCATCGCTCCTGTGTACGTACGACCTACCATCTATCTGATGCGATGTGATTCATTCTACATGATCTTAATTAAAAAAAGGTTATATAAATGTAATAAATGAAAAAATTTGATATATATTATGTTAATATAATTTTTTAATAATATAAATATTACCTAATAAGGATAACAATAACTTATTCTACAAAACATGCATAAGTACACCAAGAAGTTAATATAACGAGTGACAATGAAATGTTATTAACAAACGGATGATAATACGATCATATAAGAAATCATAAAAATGTATATGATTATTTAATAATTCAATTACATTATTTAAATCATTTTACATGAGGATTGGATATATATGAAGAATATTATAGCTATGTTAAGGGATAATTTTTCAATCACATTATTATCTGAGATTGTTTTTTTGTAAGTATTTTTTGGGGTATATTTATCATCCAAGTATGTGTTCCCTAAATATGTAATATTATTTATAATATAATAAAATTTTTTAAACTCAATTTTAACCTTGGATAATTTTTACTAAACGGTATAAAAGGAATCTTTTTTCATTGTTTGATACAACGTACTTTTTGACTTTTCTAGAAAAAGTAGAAGGAGAATATTTTTTTAACTTATACGGTAGGAACATATTTTTATATGTTCATAAAAACATATATCCATGAAGTTTAATCTACACTATTTCAAGTTTATTTTCAAATAATCTATTTTATTTTTAAATTGTGTGACATTTTCAAAAAAGAAAACATTTTTGATGAAGAAAGGATATTTTTTTCAAGAATTAATATCAGGTTTTTTATCAAAATTATTTTCCATCTAAGATGACATTATTTAATAGCATTATGTTTCTATACCTATTAATAATATGGTTTGATTGAGTTTATTATGTAATTACTTTTATGAAATCCATTTTTTTATGTGGATTATGATGGAATGATGTTTAAGAAACCCATTTTATTCCTTGGGTTATGTTATGATGGATGATTAATGTTTTTATGGAACATGTAAGAAAGATTTCATTATGAGATGGGTGGGACCTATATATCCCTACAATGCATTTGGTAAAGAATTATATCTCATGAGATAGACATGAATAAAATAGAAAATGATCTTGGTTTAGTAATACAGGGCTGGAATGAGGAGTGAACTTGGTTAAGTAATGGACTTTGTCTACTATGATGCTCTTGGAAATGAGCCTTGAATAATATGAAACAATTTTCTATGCTTATGTGTATTCCAAAAAACATCATGTATTATGTTATTAATTTTAGTATTACGTTCATTTATTCTTAAAAACTTTTATGGTTTATCCAATGGCATGATATCATGATCTTTCATATACAAGACCAGATTTTCAAATGTTATGTTCTTATGTCTTATGTTTATGATATGATTGATATTTACATTATTTACCATTACTAAGCATCTGAGATCACCCTTTTATATTTTTCTTTTCCCCAGGTCACAAAGAAGGGTATTAAATAAGTTGTGTCAAAATTGGTATAGTTGTGATGAAATAAGTGGGAGAAAATAAAGATATCTTATGAACCAATTGTTTATGTTTCCCAATTTCTAAATTTATTATACTTATACAGTCCTGTATTTGATTTTATATATTTTTTAATTAATATTCTTTAACATTGATTTAATATCTATATATATCAATTATGTGGTATTATAATAGTGGATTGGGTTCACTCCCCATTCCATCACTTCCTAATTCAAGGTTCACTCCCAAGTCTATCTTATTGGATAAAGGCCCTTAATAAAATAGGTTTACAACACATTTAAATACTTGTTATCTAATGATATATCCTTAGTTACCCAATTAATTAGAGGGATATATAATTCCTATCCTACCCATCACATAATGAAAACCATACAAATATGTTCCACAAGATCATATAAAAAATCATCATACAATTAAATCATAACTTGTGGAAAGGATACGCATTTCATGAAAATTACACCATCATAATCATAAATGATATATATACATAATTAATATTTTATCATTGGATCATATCACAATTAAATCATAAAAAAATAAAATTATTTTTTTATAGATAAAAATATAATTAAAATATAACTAGATCATTTCTTGAGGAAAAACCCTTTTTATTTGAAACAACTAATTTATAATCTAAAAATTTATAAAATATTAAGGAAATAAATTTATTTTAAAATAAACATGAAAACATATATAGTAATATTCAAGGAATATAGTTTTTATTATTGTGGAGAATGTTTTTCAGGCACTGTATGATAAAATAAAATTCCTTTTATATTATTGAAATAAAATCATTCTTTGGAAAACAATAAGATGATTCCTTTAATTTTTTTATAGTATGTAATACATGGTTAAAAATTAATTTAATAAATATTTTTAGAATATTGAAAAAATATTTTTTTTTGAAGAAAATATGGACATATAAGAAAAAACTCTCGATCGAAGAGAAATACTTTGTGTATATTCCTTAAAACATTCTTTCAGTCTCTTGAGTATAAAAAGAGAAGAAAAAGAATGTAAAAAATAAAATCCATAGGAATAAATATATGATAATAAAATTAATAAAACATTTCATATATATTTACTATAGTCTCATCATTATAAATTTAATGATAAACAATCTCAAAAGGAAAGAGATTGTAACATTACACCCTTACCTCAAGTTTGTCTTACTTCGTAAGAAATCAAACCTCCTATATAAAAATTTTAAATTAATAATACTAAATAATAGAACACTAATAATACCTATAATACCATAAAATATTTACTTATAACATATTATCACCCATTCATTAACAATGATTCATTATGATCAACATTTCATGTGTAAACTGCTTTGTTTTTCATGTATGTTTTTGTTCAATAGGTATGATACATACAATTAGATCATGGTTCCTTAATTAAAATAATTTAAATAAATATATACATATAATATATATTCATCATATACAAATTTATAAGCATTCATATGAAGTGGTGATAAAATATGAATTACATCACTTCATAGAGATGATAGTCTGTAGGTATGCACGAGTGACATTTCTATTTTTCAATGGATGGATTGAAATAAAGTTAAATATAAATTAATCATTCCAAGATTATTATTATTATAAGATAATTATAATATATAAAAATTAAATATATCATAATAACTAACCATTAATTATGCTGGTGGAAAATCAGTCGTATCGCTACGTGGAGGTGGTAGTCCACACATATGCATGAGAAATAATTTCATCACCCATTGAATTGAGAAGAGGTTTTAAATGGTCATTAAATCATCATAATTAAATATTATTATATTTATAATAATATAATAATAATATTTTTATGTATACAAAAAAAATTATAATAATTATAAGAAATAAAATTGAAAGAGCTTGGTTAAGATTTGTACCTCTTCCTTGAGTTACCTCCTTTGGCACACTCTTTATGCCTTGAAATATTGGTCATAGGAGAAGAAAATAATATCTAGGATGATTATAAGGGTTATATTATGGGTTTAGAAGGTTTTTTATAATATATACGGTTAAAGGGGTGTTAATAATATAGGATAAGACATGACGTTTCATAAGTGAGGGGAGGGACACACATGGAAATTTTTAAAAGACTGCAATGATTTATTGTCATCTTCATGGGAAATTTTCTCCAAATATACAAGGATTAAAATTAAAGATAATATTAGGATTAAATATCATCAACCAAAAATAATTATATAGGTTTATGTGGAAATATAACCCTTATCTCATGCTTTAACGCCCTGGTAAACTCGTTTTAAACTTAACCGTGGTAACCAAATTTTATTATTTTTACTATTAAAAATAAAAAAATAATTTGACCCTATTAAATTATAATCATTATGGTGATTAAAAAATTTTAATCCAATTTACTATACTCATGTTATATAATTTTAATAATTTAAACCTAATAAAATGCACAAACAGCAACAAAATATCATTTTCAAAAAAGATTTTTTAAGTATAAAGCATAATTTAATTCCAATACTTAAAATGTAAAAAAAATAAAATAAAAAAATATTATATTATATATATAATCTATAAATTTCATTAAATCCATTAATTAAAATATATTAGACTAATTTACTAAAATAAAAATACAATGTGTGTATATAAATAGTTTTTTTAGAATTACGTATTTTTAAGGATAAAAATTAACTTTAAAAAAATCAATTATAATGATGATTCATATGTAAATAATTATATAATTTAAAATTAAAAGATTATTAGTTTAATTTATGATCAAATTAAAAATATAATGTTGCATTTACTTTAAAAGAAATGATAAGTTTTACAAAAATATATATTTTTCGCTATTCACTAAAGAATAATTCATTTTAGAAAAATTAGAAAAAATCACCCTAAGAGAATATTGACATCATTATTCTAAAAAATATTTATTTCCTCAAATAATTTTATTTTAAAATGTTATAAATTAATTATAATTTTTGAGTGAAAAAATGATATAAAAACTCATTTTTGTAGAAAATATATTTTTGAAAAATAAAATTACTTAAATAAAAATTTTGTACATATTCATTAAGAATGAATAAAATAATTTATAAATATTTTTCATAATGTGACTATTTCTATTCATACATTCTAATTTAACAGACTGGTTATAAAGGTTTATTATATCACGGTTCATATATACTTAAAGTTGCATGTATGTAAAGATATCAAATACTTGAGGTTTTATTTCAAAGGAAATACATATGAAATATTTTGGTGTTACATTATAAACCTATTAAAATGATTTTCAACATAAAAAATACATCACTCTAGTATAAAAAAAGGAGACATCCCAGTATTTTCTCACTCATAAAAAGTCGAACTTGGTTGGTCACATGACCTCAAGTGCGCATCCTCATATGAAATATGTTGAAAACAGAAGTGAGAGTCTATAGTGATATAGTGGAACGACTATACCCTATTTTATTATAATGGAATAGTAGTAAATAAGATATAAATTAGTGGAAGAAATATAAATAACATCAATAGAAGTAAACCATCCAAATAATCAATGATAAACATAACAAAAAATTAACATCATATGAAAAAGATAATTTCATGACTCTATACAAAAATGGGAATAAGGTGGATAGGGTAGTCAACATACAACAATACTTGTGATTTAAAAATATAAAAAAATGGTAAAATCAAAACTCCAATATCATCATGATCACTATCTTGATCCTCTAATCCTGTAATCCATCCTAGTACAAAAATTCAAGAATCCATAGTTGTGTGTTTCCCCTTATCCATAATTGTATCCATGAAGTTTTTTAGGGTACCAAGTGATGGCCCCAAAAGGGTGGGAGTTAAAATCAGTGGGCCACCACCAATGATGCCATTAAATAATCAATTCTATGAATATAAAATGAAGTAGTGCATATGTGAGATTATAAATTAAGTAGTAAATAAATAATGTATAAACATGTAAACTCATGTTCTTAAATGGATAATCACCTGAATATACCTACTTTAAACATATCAAGAACCATATATCATTATATTTCTCATATTTTAATTAACTGTCATCAAACCATGCATATAAACTGAGGATATAGAGGGGAACATCCATAAATCCCAACTAATAATGTGGATCATCATATCCATCATTCAAAAAAAAATAAGGACTTTAATGTCCAATAATTCTATTAAACAGTGAGGTAAACTAAGTCCAATAACCCCAAATAGTGATGAGGAGTGACATGCTCAATAATTCTAATAAAAAATGAGGAGAATAATGAACAAAAATTCTAATAAACAATGAGGATCACCATGTAAAATATATATAATAAATAATTAGGAGTACCATGTCAAATATATAAGATAATCATGATGTAATAACATCTACGTCATGTAAAAATAATGTCCATAGAATATCATCCTTACCAACCATAAATTCCATACATTAAGAAAAGTCATACAACTGATAAGTAAATAATATGGTCAAGTGTAATATAGTTTCCATATTAAATTTCAATTTTATCAACGGGCCATTTAATTTCATGAGTGATAAAGTTTTCCATGGGAATTTATATATCATATCTTAATTCATTAATTTTATTTAAAATATCTCAATTGATAAGTTCAATCCAAACACACCTGAGTGTTGATATGGTCATAAAGGAAAAATAATTTATCAAGGAATTTAATTGAACCCACACAAGAATATAGTTTGGGATGAGTTTTTTAACCTACAATTTATTATCAATGTCACATAGAATATCAATTCATGGTTCAAGTGATCAATTTATGGTATTTTCAATTTTAAGAGAAACAAATGGAAGGTCTGGCATGTAGTACAATGATGAAAAAATAAAAAAACCTAAAATTTTAGGGAACTTGTATAGACCAATTACCTTAGATCCCTAAATGAATCCTTATATGATATCATATTTAGATATAGGTTAGAATTAGAGAAATTTTAAAAATAATAAAAATTCCCTAAAAATAGGGTATATTATCTCACTTAAAGACAGTATTAATGATGACAATAGAAACTAATAAATAACAAAGGGGAATGAGAGAATAACTGAGGGTGATATAACAAGATGAATAATGATTGAATCAGATTCCAAATAGAATATAAATATCAAATCATATGAGTATGTGAGAATATAGAAACCACATATAGGAGTTTCTATGTATTTGGAAAGAATAAAGGTGGGGTAAAGGGTTAAGGATTCAAATAGAAAAACTAACATTTTAACCTTTTTAATGGGGAACATAGTTTGTCCACACTATTGAAAAAATTATGTTCCAAACATGATTTCTCTATTGTACAAGAGGCCACACCTCGGATGGCTAATACAGGTGGTTAGAAAAATCATGTATAGGTCGTGCATCCCAATTTTCAAAGAAACTTCCCCCTTACAAAGTTTAGGTTAATGGTTAGCTAAACCCTTCAAAAACAATGAAAGTCTCTTTTAAAATTTCTAAAAGTTTTTCATAGATATTCAGCCCTTATTTTATGGTTTCCCTAACCACGCTCCTCCTTTTACTAGGTTGCATAGTTTTTCCAAATAGTATTATACATGTGGAAACCATGCACCATAGTCTGTTCCCCTAAAAATTTCATCTCCTGGACTCGAACCAAGCCTGAACACTCTAAAATACTATTTAATCGTATTAGGGAATTCCATTAAATAATAAATAAATGATTCAAAATAAATTAAAAGTATCCCTACCTCATGAGAAATACTAGTATCTTAAAACCTTCCCTCCTTAAAAAACCCATCCCCAAGTTTTCTTATGGTTGATTGGTCTACATAAAAGCATAATTTTGGCCACTAAGAATGTATATCAAGCTCTCACTCTTTGATATCATCTTTTACATGGATGTGATGGCTTAGAACTTGAGATAAAGTAATTGACCTACCTCTAAGAGACTCCATGATATGATCAATGATATGAATAGGATACTCCTCAAAATAAGTTGCAGACCCTAACTCAATATCTTTATAACCAAAATAATGATATGGGTCTGAATGATAATAGTGAATCTAATAAATGTGGATGATTTCATTCATGGATTGATACCTCTAAATAAGAGATATATGATAGGATACCATCCTGACCCTCTTTAAATTCTAAAAAGACCCAAAAAACCTTATTGCAAAATTCCCTTATCTCTGAATCCAAAGATGCCCCAATATAGGAGAAACAAACAAGAAGACATGATCTCCCACCTCAAACCCTAGAGTTAAGTGGGGGATGATTGAAATAAGAAATTTTCCTAGATTAAGATGAATCCATATGAATTCTGATAAGTGTTACCAGCTCTAATGTCACTTGAATAAGACATAGTTTGGGTAGAACTACCTCCCATACCTCTAACTAGTACATAGGTGAATGACATAGCCTACAATATAAGTCCTCATAAGAAGCCATCTATATAGTCACTTGGAAATTATTATTATAAGAGACATCAGAAAGAGTAATTTGTTTCTCCAAAGAACCTCCAAAATCAAGGATGCATGCCCATATCATTTTCTCCAACACATTTATAATAATTTCAGATTGACCATCTGTCGGAGGGTGGTATGTTGTAATAAAAATAAAATGTGAATCCAGATCTCTCTGAGACCCTTACCAGAATAGAGAATTGAAATGAGCATCCCTGCCCAATATGATGGTATATATAACTCCATTAAAGTGTATAATCTCTTGATCATAGAACCAGAAATGTTCATCCAATAATAAGGCCTCTATTATAGGCATGAAATAGGAGACATTGTTCAGTGTATCCATGATCGCCCATAAAACATCACTTACCTCTGGTGATCTCAGCAACCCCATCACAAAATCCATTGTGAAATTATCACATTTCAACTCTGAATTGGGTAATGACTATAAAATATAGCTGGTCACTGGTGTTCCACCTTCTCAAATGGATAGGTGGAACACAGAGTAGAAAAATCTTATATTTTTATTTTCATTACAGTCCACTAATACTTGTGTCATAAGTCATATTAAATATTGGTAAGTCTAGGTATTTTTCGCAACTTAGATATAAGATATTATCACATAAATTCATCTCATAGGTTTGTATGTATCCAAAAATTACTAGGAATATGCAATATTTAATTCTCATCAATGACCCAACTAGGAGGTGTGTCCTTACCCAAAACACTTTTTCTTAGGACCAAACCTTTGGGATCTGAAATTTGTCTCATCTTCACTCAATCCAAAAGTGATGAGGTCACTAGTAATTCCATATGAAAAGGATTTTTGTAACACTATTGAGACTCAAGATTCACCTCTAAAGTAACATCCATCAATTTTAACTCACTATTATATTCATGATCATCCTGTTCTTGATTCTTCTATATTAGATAATTAACCAATGCATTACCTTTTCCAAGCACTTAAAAATTATCAAAAAAAAGAATCATTGAATGTATTTGACCCATCTACAATGTTTGAGGTTCAAATAATAAGGACTTATTATGTATTTGAGACTTTTATGGTCTATTTATTTAGTGAAACAATCCCCCAATATGTAATTCTCCTAATAACACAAGTCATAAACAACTATAGATAGATTGATATTGTTAATTAGGTAATTACACTCATGAGGCCTTAACTAACAAGATTCGTATACTAAGAAACATTCCCCTTTCATTAAAATTGCCCCCATCCCAATACCTGATGTGTCATAGTAAACTATATATCCTCTATCATGACCAAGTAAAATTGGGATCATTGTTAAGGTCAACCTTTACTTCAAATCCTGATATTCTTTCGCACAAACTTCAGACAATTTAAACTTAACACCATTATTTTTCATGTCAGTAATAGGTGATGAAAGTCATGATAAATCCTAAATAAAGTTTCAATAGTAACTAGATATCCCTATGAAAAATCATATATCAAATAAATTATTAGGATAATTATAAGATCCTACATAACTCACATTCTTTGGGTCCAATTATCAATACCTCTTAGATGATGTGACCCAGGAAGTGAAATTTATCAATACAAAAGAGTAATTCTATTAACTTAGTGTACAATTGGTTCTCTCATAGTGTATTAAATATGATATTAAGGTGTTTATAATAATCATGTCGAGTTGGAAAATACACTAATATATCATACAAGATAAATACTATGAAGGAATCATGTGTGGGTGGGAAACAAAATTAATTAAATCCATAAAGACTGGTGGTACATTCATAAGACTAAACAACATTACTAAATTCTCATATAGGCCATAATTGATTATAAAATCTCTATGTGGTATATCTAATGTATTAACTCATACCGAATTATAGCTCATACAAAAGTTAATATTATAGAAGACCTAAGTTCCTCAAATATAGTATAAGGAATTTTCTATATGAGGTAGCAGGTGCTAATTCTTAACCATAAGATGATTCAACTCTTGGTAATCCAAAAATAGTATGAGGGTACCATCTACATTCATAGAGCAAATCCCAGTGAACCCTAAGTAGATGTACTGGGTTGTATAACACCTTATATTCTAGGACCTATAACTATATTATGAGTTCATAATTTTCAGTTGGATCCATCGTGTATGAAGGAATAGATATCGATAATACTATTGTAAAAAGATATATAGTGAAATCCACCTCTTTCAGTAGAAAAAACAAAAAATTCATCAAGAAAATCATCTCTAAAATGATCCACTATAGGTGTGAAGTCTATCTATCACATTCCCTAATAATTTAATAAAATATTAGGTTTCTGGGCTGTCACTCTGTTAAGACCACAATGCTCATAAAAATCTTTACTTTCCTAGATATCCCATTAGAATTTGTATATGTAGTTACCACCCTTAGGTAATAATAAAGACTCTATATGATGATAATAGTTTATATGGACATGATAAAGATCCAAAAATTCTATCATTAGAATGACATATAAGCCCTTCATCTTAAGGATGAAAATATTACATAATAAATGATAACCACCTATATAAAGTTGACACTCCTTATATTTGAGTAAACTCTATAATAATACTCCTAACAGAGTACTAAGAGTCATCACTCCATAAAAATATTCAATTTCAATCCCAAGACATTCTATAATATCCACATATATAAAATAATTTTAATTTCTTGTGTGAAAGATAGAATACATTAATGTAGAGTATATCAAAATTGTATCTCACATTGGAGGAGCCTCGACACTCTACTAATCAGGTGTATGTTGTACTATATATAACTGGTCCAATCCCTTACCCTAAGCTACAACATGAATACTCTGAGAAGGTCCTATCTAACAGTGCTTCATATACTTAGTGTGGACTCCTTTATCATGACCACATCCTCATCCTAAGTGAATAATATTACTCCATCTCCTTTTTTGATGTGGAAGCACAGGTCCCACTCATGATTTAATAGATTCAAAATATCCTCTACTATAAGGAACTGTCAAAAAAAGTATGTAAAAACATAGAATATGGCCTATTATATAACAAGCTTACTAGCCAACTAGGTCCCTATTTCATTGAGGATTTATGTGACCAAGCTTCCCACACTGATGATATATCACATAATAGTCAATGAACACATTCTAAAATATAGTACCCAAATGAGTAGAATGATGGTGATGCTTCCTCCCTCTAGATGAACCACTCCAATATCTAGGTGCTAAAAATATATAGACCACACCTTTAGCTTCCCTCAGATTTCTCTCGGTGAGGAGGGTCTAGTTTTTTTTCTTAGAAATGGTAGTAAACCAGAAAATGTCCATCTATGTTGAGATAGCATACATGGGCCCATCCTCAAATAGTATATCTCAAGATAGTTTATCACTAGAAATATACAGTATAAAGTGATGGATCTTAGTAAATTTAGCTAAATAATACATGATGGATATAACACCCTTATGTAGGTGAATAAACTCCCAAGATCAATCAGTTCTTAGTGTTTTTTGGATTGAAGTAATAAAATAAGTACCTCTTGAAGTCCCTCTAGACCATGTCACGATGATGATATTCCTATATATTAACAAAAAAACAACATGGAAGAATTATGAAGCATATAAGCTACAATCTTGAACCTCATTTCTGGTGGCATCTCTGGATGCTCAAAAATAGATAGAATAGACTTTATCAATTTCTCAATAGCCATTGGTCCACCATCCCCCGAAAAAGTATGTGGATACTCTTTCTAAATTTTTTTCATCAACATTTCCATAGTTGGGGTAGGTTATGAGTCTCTATTCATGGTCTACATAAAATATAGGAAACCCTCTCAAAATAGGGAATCACTTCCCAGATTATGTATTATATTAATTTCTACAAGAGTTAATAATAGTGATGTAGGTCCAACCACCTCTTGAGCATGTGCATAACTACCTTATGGTAATTTTAACTAAGGACATCATGGAGTAATATATCTAAAATTCAAAATTCATTCCTAAAAAATGAGTTTTTATAAAAAAAGGAACTCGAAGAATAAAAAAGAAATGTAAAAATACTTCTTATACAAGATTCAATACCCATTTTCATGATCCTATAGACAGATCTAAGAAACATAAAATATTATAGAGGAATAAAATTGAAACTCTCAAATTCCCACTAATAAGTTAGGTCTAGGTCATAGTTAAAGCTTTCAAATCTCACAACAATGTTTCCATTATATGATTTGTCAATTTTAAGGTATAGAGGAAAAATCCCTTTTAGTTACAATTGGAATCCCAATTTAAATACAACTACTTCACTATGAATAAGAATTTAGTAGATTTTATATTTATACAATGGTCTAGTTATATGAGTTACTATTATCAATTTATAAAGGCTTAAGATGTATAATTTAAATTTGGAACATCATGTAATTGAAACCAACCATTGAGATTCAGTCTTAGAATGTAACATGTTAACATATGATGGTTTGATTATATGGGTCATCATTCTGAATTTTGATTAACACAAAAATATAAAGTATAATTTTTACCCAGTTTAATTAAAATCATCTAAAAGGTCTCATATCATATAACCATGTTTACATGATTCAGTGTATCAATATTGGTGAAATAAGGATCCACCATAAAGATATATGGGAAAATTACATTTAGGATGGTGTAGGAAATTTAAATAACCCATTTACCTTCTTGAAATTGATGTATGTTGAATAAACATTTAACAATGAAGGCACACAACAAACATAGGAAACATAAAAAATTCAAGCAATGGGATGCACCTATATGGAATAGAATATTCATGACATGTGAATCTCTATGTGCCTATAATGATGAATGCATACTACTTCCTTACCATATTTAGAAAAGTGTAAAAATCCATAGTCATAGTAATTGTGATAAATAAATTGTGTCATCCAATGGTGAAGTAGTATAACCATAATAATATAAATATCTAATATTATGTCCCTTCCTAGGAAACATGGATTTCCCCCCACATAAGGGTTATATACTCTCAGGCCCAAGCTCATTATCATATTACAACCCTTTCTAATATCTTCTCTGACCATCTTGAAATTTTAAGACAAATGGAAAAACCCCATGATGCAATATTATGACATCCCAAACCCGGATCACTCATAAGAATCCAAACCCAGTTGGTTGTATGGCCTCAAGTGGGCCTCACCACATGCTAGAGGGTGCCGAATAGTAGTGATAGTTTGTGGAGATATGATAGCGAGATTATACCCTCTTTTAGCAGAGTGGCACTACATGAATAATATATACATCACTGGAACAAATATAATGAACAACAACAGAAGTAAAACATCCAAAGAACCAATGATAGACATAATTAATAATTAATATCATATATAAAATATGATTTCATGATGTAATAAAAAATTATAATAAGGGGAACATGGTGTGATTATACAATAGTACATGAGATAAAAAAATATACCAAAAGTTTAAAATAAAAAATCTATTAACATCATGATCACTCACATGATCCTCTATTCACGTACTCTATAATAGTATAGAAAGTCAATAATCTATTGTCGAGTGCTTCCCCTTGTCTCTACCTACATCCATGAAGTCTTTCCAACTACTAAGCGGAGGCCCAAACTGGGTGTGAGAGAATCTTTTTTGGCAACCACCAACAACATCTACAACTAATCCAGTACATTAATAGAAAAATTAAATTGGTTTTATGTGAAATAATAAATTAAGTGATAAATAAATAATGTATAATCGTGTTAGATTGGGTTCCTCAAAGGATACTCGACTGACTATACCTAATTTTTCGAAATCTATAACTTATAAACCATATATCAATAGAAGTACAATATTTTAATCAAGGAGGATTAGCCTAATAATCCAAAATGAGTATATTGAGAGGAAACTCCTTCAATCCCATCCAATGATATTGAGATTCATGTCCAACATTTCATATAATAAGGTGCACCATGTCTAATAATTCCAATAGATAACAAGGAGTGCCAATTCCCATAATCCTAGATAATAATGAAGATCATGATATCTAATAATTCAAAAAATAATGAGGATTTTAATGTCTAATAATTATAATTAACATTAGAGAGATCCATTTCCAATAATGAAGATAAAGAATGAGGAGAACCATGTCCAATAAAGAAGTTAAACTTGATGTAATCACACCCATATAATATCATAAAACATGTCTAATAAATATCATCCTTTCATACCATCAACTCCATTCACCAATTAAAGTCCTATGACAAATAAGTAAAAAATAGGGCCAAGTGTAATCTAATTTACATATTACATTTCAATTTTTTTAACTATCTATCTCATATTATGAGAGATCAAGTGGTCCATGGGAAGTTCCATACCACATATCAATTCATTATTTTAATTTAAATCATCTCATTGTCCAAGGTCAATCAAAACACACCTTAATGGTGTTTTTCTTAAATGAAAAAATATGTTATCAAGGAATTTAATCAAACCTACAAAAGGCGATGGTTTAGGTTAATGTTTTCATCCTATAACAACTTATAAAGTTATGTATCCTGTCAATTCAATGTCAAGATGATAAATTTAAGGTATTTTATATATTAGGACCAATGCACTAAAGGTCTAGAATGTGGCGTAATGATGAAAAAAAATATAAAAACCTAATATTTTATAGAATGTGTATAGAATTACTACCTTAGATCAGGAGATATCTCTTCATCTAATATCAGCTATATATTTGGGATAGAATGAGAGATATCTGAAAAACTAAATAGAATCCCTAAAAAAGGGTATTTTGGATCGCCTGAAGATAGAATCAATGATGATGATAGAAAATAAGAAAATAAGAAATAAGAATAAAAGAGAGATGAGAGAAAACCCTAAGTTGATTTGTTTTTTATTTGAGATGAATGATGATTAATTCAGATGTCTGATAAGAGAGATATACCAAAGCCTAGGATAAAGGGAGATGAGAGAAAACCCTAAGTGGATTTTTTTTTCATTTGAAAAGAATAAATTAGGGGTGAAGAGTTAAAGGGTCACTGGAAAAAATGGATATTTCCCCATTTTTAAATGGATGTTCAGTTTGGCACTATGTTTCGCCAAAATGTGCGCCATTAATATATCATTCACTATCCTAAAGAACATAACTCACATGATCAGGCCACAGTGTTAGAAAAAAAATTTATAGTCTATATGTGCCTATTATCCAACGCACTTTTCCCTTTCATGATTTAGGCACATGTTTATCCAAACTATATGAAAATCGTGTGAATTTATACTAATATTTTCTATAGGTTTTTCATATCCATGTGTCCCATGTTTCATGGTTTACCTTTTCATGATCCCCACTTTACTAGGCTACACAATTGAGTAGAATGGTTAGTACTAACCATGCGCCAACCATGTGACTTAGTCTGTTTCCCCAAAAACTAAAGGTATGGGCTCCGTACAAGATAAAAAACTCATTAAACATTTGTAACCCCCTAAGGAACATCCATTAAAGTAAATATAGGTTCTTTATCAGAAATTTAATCAATCATTACATCATAAAAAAATATCTTAGAAAAACGATGATATCTCTACTTCAACACATCCTCAGGTTCCCATATAGCTTCTTAATACATCTTATTCATCCAAATAACATTAACTGGGTGAGTAGTCTTATACCTTAGTAATTTATCACTATGATCCAATATTTATATAAATTTTTCATCATAGGAAAGGTCATGATCCATTGGTATAAACTCTGATTTTAGTACCAATGAAGGATTCGGTTTTCACTTCATTAGGAGAGATACATGTAACACATTAGTATCTTGAGATAGTTTTGGAGGGAGTTCTAGGAGATAAGCTATAACCCCATTCTTTATGAATGTCAAAAACTTATTCCATTGAGAAATTCACATTAAAAAATTCTCACTAATATCAAGTTCTAGATCTCAATAATGATTTTATGTATAAATATTATGTATAATATAATATTCCCTGAAATGATTCGGAATAGTTGTAACCTTATCTACTATTTACTCAAATATCTCAGGTCCCAATACATTTATTTATCCAACCTCATCCTAATATATCAGATTTATATACTTCCTTTCAAATGGGGATTCATAAGGATCCGTATGAATGCGTTAATAAAATCTATTGTTGTAATAAAAAATGAATATAGGAAGGTTTTGATCCCAACCACCTGTGAAATCCTAAGAAAAAAATCCCAACATATCCTCCAATGTTTGAATGGTCCTCTTATACTAACCATTTTTATAAGGATGATAAGAAGAACTAAAATAAAAATATTTTTCCAGATCATGCTTAAGACTTATTCATAAATTCAAGGTAATCCACATATCCCAATTAGATACAATAGAATGTGGTACCCCATGTAACTGTACCACTTTCTTAATGTATATCCAGGAAATCTAATCAAGATAGAAATATTCTCTGATAGTAATGATGTTTTCTGATATTATGAGGTGATCTAATAAAAACCAAATTGAATTATGGATTATTTATGTTTTTGGGAGTCTAAAAACGAATTCCATGGTGTTGTTTTACCATTTCCATTCTAGTATTAGTAAAGGTTTTAAATTTCCCTAATACATATTTCACTCAACCTTAACTTTCTGACATACCAAGAACCGAGATACATACTCTTCAATATCCATTTTAATTTTATCTCACAAGAAATACTCTTTATAAATAATAGATGAATAGAGAATTATGATCTATGAGATTCTTCCAATAGTTCCTTATTTAGGTCTATTATTTATGGTACAGATTCTCTATTTCTGAACATTATCATCACATCATAATAATGGTTGATCTTATGGTCATTTATCGCATTCTTTTATTTCTCCACATCAACCTTTTGAACCTATTTAAAATTTAAATTGATATATTGTTGAAAATAATTTGAGAAATATAATATTTATCCCCCTTATTAAATGTTTCAAGGTTCATAATTTGAAAATACATAAATAGTGGATGTTTTTTTATCCCCATAATATATAAGATAACAAGATCCTTTCTACTAAAATCATTAACTGCACTCTTATCTTTCAAGTTTGGTAGTGTATTTAGTAGTTATAATATTTAATTAGTTGTAACCTTATTTATTAGCACATATTCCACTCTTTTTAGGTGAATTTATAATTTTAATATTTATGATCAGTATATATGTAACACCTTTCTCCTTGAATATAATATCTCCATATCTTTAATGAAAATATTTTAACTACAAACTCTAAATATTGAGTCGGATATTTTTTTCAGGAACCTTCAACTGGGATGATGTATAATCTATATCTATAACATTCTCCAGGAGAATAAATCCCAAAAATATCTTTAATACATCATTGTAAATTAGAAACTTTTCCTTATTATAAGGTAGTGTGAGAATAGGTTGAACGACTAAAATTATCTTCAGTTCTGTTAAATTTTCTTCTTACTATTTGGTCTAAAGGAACATAACCCCCTATGAGTTAACATAGTGATTGGATTGGATATTCATGACAAAACATTTACAAATTATACATAATATCTATAGAATCCAAGGAAACTTCATATTTTAGTCATAGAGGTTTTTCTGGGCTAATGTTTAATAACATTCACCATTGATGGATCCACTAATGTACCCTAACATTATATTATATGACCCAAAAATGAATTATTCTATATATAAAATGTAACACCCCTTGAAAAGTGATACTTAAATGGATAAATTTTACTACCCATGTAAACAAGGAACACCTTTATTTACCTAATCATACATGATTAGAACTCCATATTTATGTGTTCTTGGCCTAGAGTGGTGATCAGGATGGGTGACATTTAGGAATGTTTCCCAGGGTGTGTGTAAGTGAGAAAGAAACACACTAAAATATCATGTGTTAGAGTGTGGGGATAATCATTAGTTTAATTAGAAACCATAGTGAGTAATAGCATATTGTATTATGGGAAGGAAACCAAGGTATTATCGGAGATCCATGGGTTAATATGACTAGTTTAATGGACTAGGGAATTCTAGGTTGTGAAAAATGGTATTTGAGACAATACACATCTATAAGTACAGTTTAAATGCCTAGGTTTGGTGTGTCGATTCCACAACAAGGTCGT
The DNA here is from genome assembly GCA_963277665.1 of Viscum album. Lineage (NCBI taxonomy): Eukaryota > Viridiplantae > Streptophyta > Magnoliopsida > Santalales > Viscaceae > Viscum > Viscum album. Next base: position 390,348,684 of record OY728167.1, on the reverse strand, counting down.
TGTACTTTAATGGGGTGGAGAGTGTAACACCCCTAGAAAAGTTACAATTAAAATGATAAATGTTATTACCCATGTCAATAAGGTGAACCATTATTTTGGGATCCTACCTGATTATAACTGCACAGTTAAGCATGTTTTTCGTGGAGTAGTGATCAGGAAGAGTCACTCTCTAGGATGTTTCCCAAGGAGTGTGTGAGTGAGGACAAAACACACTGGAATATCATGTTTGGCATGTGGGAACAATCATTAGTTTGATAAGAGACCCCAATGATTAATATAATGAGGTTTTTTTTAGGGAAACCATGAAATTATAGGAGACCCATGGGGTCATATGACAATTTTCATAGCTTGGGGAAGGCTAGTTCATGACAGAAAATACACAATTGTTAAATTTTACAAACAACTTATCCTTCCTTAGGGAATTCAGTACAATCCTTAAGTGAGACATAAGAGGATAAATTTTATTACCCATTTCAATAATTTGAAACATTATTTTTATAATCCTACTTGATTAGAAATTTATAGTAAAGAATACATGTTTGGGAGTAGTGATCAGGATGGGTGACCTTCTAGGAAGTTTTCTTGGGTGCATGTGAGTGAGGAAAAACACACCGAAAGGGAATGTGTTGTCCTATGGGGAAAATCATTAGTATGATAAGTGAACCAAGTGAGAAATATCATGTGGTATTATAGGAAGGAAACCAAGGTATTACAGGAGACCCATATGGTAAGATGACTAGGTTCATGGTTTGGGGAAGGCCGACTCATGACAAAAAATACACAGTTGTTAAATTTTACAGAAAACTTATCTTTCCTTAGTGACTTCAGTGCAATCATTTTTTAATCTTTATTCCCTCAATTTCTATTAGAATATATTGTAACATAATCTATAAATACTTCAAAAAAGCCATCAAGGTAATCTTAAATTATTATTAATTAAATCTATAAATATAATGAGAGAATTACTAAGACCAAATTAAATCACAATAAAATTCATAATGTACCTAATTTAAATATAAATATATCTTGGGTTTGTAATAATTTTTTAACCTAAAATAATATTATCCAAATTGGAGATAAATTTTGGAAAAATATTTAGATACTCATAATTGATCAAAAATATCATCAATATGGGGAATACGATACTTATTCTTTATCATGATCTTGTCACGTTACCGTTAATCAATACAGATTCGTGTTTATCAATGTTCATTGTTAACAAAAAGCACAAGTTTCCCCCATGGTGAAGTAATTTGATGAATAAATCCCCTATAAATATTCTCTTAGTGTTTCCTCTTTAATTCATGCACCACAATTGGGTCTATTCTATATGGATTCTTTGAAATCGGTTTAGCACCAGGTATGAGTTCTATTGAAAATTCAACTTCATGATTTAGAGGAATGCCGATAACTCTTCCAAAAAGACATAAAAACTCACGTAAAATATCCATATAATAAATGTTTAGTTTCTACCCATCCATATAAGATAAATAACCATATTGAATATGAATGAAGATCCATATAAAGGATGTAATTCCCATTTTAAGTTCACTTTTATCCTCGCACTGATAGACATTCATATCTTGGTTTTGAATATCATATGTGACTTACATTACTTATAAAATGATATGGAATCTATATAAATGAATTCAGTACATTCCCAAAATGACATCATATTAAACTAGAGGAATAATAATAATATTTATAGGAATAACGTTCCAAAAAACATTAATGGGGAAGATTAATATACATGAGATGTGGTCATCGTACTGTTAGAAGTTTTTACTACTATTTCAATAGCTATTTATTGAGGTTATAATGTGATAGAATTAGAAAAAAAAAATCGATATAAAATCGTGGGAATATATAAAATAAAATAAGGAATTATTAGTTCTAGAGTGGATGATAGGTGTATCTTTAACAACATCATTATCACACCCCATGTCAACAATAGTGATTTCATGAGATTTCCTTTTTTCTCTAGGACTAATAGTTTGTTGATGTATATCATCATTGTTGACCCTTTGATTCAAGAACTAGTCAACATAATGTCTATACTCCTTATAATTACAATATTAGAGTGTGGGCGGTGCATTCTATTGAGATTTATCTCTATTGAATTATTAGTTAACTTCTTCCCATTAATTCAGTATATGATTTCTCAGTGGCCTACTTGTCCACACTTAAAACATTTATAAATACCCTTATGAAAATTTCTTCCATGTTTGTTTCCACACTTATGGAATAAATGAAAACTAATATTTTTTCCTCTATGGTTTTTTATTATAATTTCTTTTTAATTCCATCATTTTTTTGAATCAAACCCATGATATTTATGGGTGAATCCAATCATTATTTCCATCTTGATAGCACATAAAACTATTTATTTATATATACTAAATTCTCTTATGGATAACGACCTTTAGTGAATTGTTTTAATAAATTTAAGAAGAAATGAATCTTAATTTCTATTTCAATATTAATACTAGTAGCGTAGCTTTTAAGGATTGTATAATTTTTCTCATAGTTACCAATAGATTCATCATCTTTCTACTTATTCTTAAGGAATTATTTCTATCTCTTCATTCAATAAATACATAGATAATATTTATTAAAAAATAATATCCTAAACTCATCCAACTCCATGGAGTAAATTTCATCCCATTAATTCAAATTGTTGATAAGAATCCACCATTGATCCATTTCAACTTCAAAATTATAAACATATAAGACAACCTTTTTATATTCCAAGAATCCAAGAATAGTAAATATATTTATAGTGGTAATAATCCATTTCATAGGAATTGGTGGATTGTTAGACCCATTAAAATAAGGTTGGAATTACCTCATGAAGGACACATAAACACATTTTTTCCTTCCATTTATAATTTTATAATTTCAACATGATTCGTGGGTTGAGAATGTTTCATAAGCATAATAACAATATTTTTCATTCCAACTCCTATAACATTTGGTTTATCAAGTGTAAAATTATTGTATTTCCCATCACATTTTGTGTTAACATGGTTAATTATAGTTCTAATCATTGATTGAAAAAAATATAGTATGAGAAACAATAATCATTGTGGGAAATCATATAATTGGGATAATAATTTATATGATTTTTAAATGATGATGCATTTTTTCAATCTATGGCACCTTTATTTTAACATATGTCATCCATGGTCATTATCAATTCTAATCCTTCATAGTGACTCTTAAATAAAATTTAAATTGTCAGAATAATATTCCTTAGGAGTTTCAAAATAGGTGCATAGTAAGGTCCCATTCACCATGTTCCGAAATGATGCTAGAAATATACTTGACTAGCTCTTTTTGGGGTTTTTACCACTAGATTCACCTATTCTAAAACCAGGGTAACTTATAGTATATATACATGGATTTATTTTATTAGGGAAACCAAAAACATTTCATTACCATAAATTATTATATTATCCTATACTTATTCTTTTCTTAAGGGACATTATTAATGATTCCTCATCCTTGTTTCCAAAAGCTATTAAACATTTCCTATAATGACAACTATAGTGACCCATAATTTTCATACATAAATATTAAATAATTTTAGATAAATATCAATTAATTTCAAAATAATATGTACTAAAAAAATATAAAGGTTTAATGTATTTAGAAACTTGGATACATAAAACAACTTGTAAATAAAATATCTATATCATTTCTAATTAAGTTCTCCACAGATAGAATGCTTCTTAGACATATCATACTTAATTTTTTTTCATAACATGGGGAAAGGAAACATAAGAAAGGGTGATCTGAGATTCTCATTAAGGGTACAAATAAGAGATATAAATCAACTATCATAAGTGAGAATAAGATAAGTATCAAGTAATGAGAACATGATCGAGACTTTTATTAATCATGTCTCATTTGTTAAAGATCTTTAATCATGAAACATGGTGTAAGGTTTTTTCAAACGGATGAAATAATACATAAGAGTTCATAATAATACATAATAAATCATGATCCATAAAAACATATCATAATCATAATATATAAGTTTATGGAATTAAGATAACAATATAAAATAATTTTGTTATTCTAGTATCACTACCAAGACTGTTATAGTGGATTGGGTTCACTCTCCATTCCACTATTTCCTTAGTCAATTTTTACTCCAAATACTATCTTATTAAGAAAATTCCTTTCCTAAATATGTTTCACCCCACATTATGGGCCTTATTATCTCATGATATATGCTTCTTTACCCAATTTATTCAAGGGATATATAATCCTAGACACACCCTATATATAACTAAAACCATACAGATGTGTTCCAAAAGATCATAAAACATTGACCATATCATCAAATCATAACCTATTGAAAGGATAAGGGTTTCATAAAAAATTACATCATCATAATCATTAACCATATAGAGAAAGAATAAATATGATAATATTAGATCATATCCTTATTAAATCATAAGAGACATAAAATAATGTTCTTATAGCTAAAAAACATTTAAAAGATTACAAGAATATTTTTTAAGGAAAATATATTTTTCATATAAATTTATGTATTTAGAATAAAAAAAGGATAAAAATATTAATGAAAACTTTTTATTTTAAAATAAACATGGAAATTTATAAAAACAATTCATATAAATTAGTATTCATGATAGTGGAGAAATCAATTTATGCGGTGTATGTTAAAACAAAAATTCATTTCACATTATCGGTAAAAATTCTAAAGAACCTTATTCATAAAATGAAAAGAAAAGTCCTTTAAAATATTTTATAGATAATAACATATGGGTAAAAATTAATTTAATTAATATTTGGATAATGTTAAAATTATTCTTAAAAACATTTTAAAGAAAATATGGACATGGAATAAAAGATTCTTGACGGAAGAAAAAACTTGGTCAGTTTTCCTTAAAAATATTATTTTGGTATCTTGAGTATCTAAATTGAAGAAAATGAAAGAAACAAATTAAATCTATAGATATAAATAGACGATAATAAAATAAATACTTCATTAGACATATAGATCTTATAATTTCATCATAAAAAAATTTAATGATAAACAATCCTGTATGAAATGAGATTGTAACATAAAACCCTAACCTCAAGTCTATTTTTATTCATTATCACTCTGACCACCTATATAATAAATTAAAATTTATTATAATTCGATAATATTAAAACAATAATATCTTTAATACTATACATTATTTACTTATAACATCTTGTCACCTATTTGTTAACAACCCTTCATTATCAACATCATTTATGGTGTTTGCTGCTTCATTTTTTATAGAAGATTTGATTTGGTAGTTGTGGTCCTTTCACATTGATCAAGGTTACATAATTTATATAATTTTTTTCAATATAGAAAATTATTATATATTTATTATATATTTATTTACAACCATTCATATAAAACGGTGATAAAAAATGAATTACATTAGTATATGAAGATGATAGTCCATATATAGGTATGATTGATGTTTTAATTTTTTGATGGAAACAAATTAAAAAAAGTTAAATAATAATTATTATTTATAGAATAATTATTATAAAAAATATATCATATATATACATTAAATCTATTATAATAACCAACCATGAATGATAGTGGTTTAAAATGAGTCGTGTCGCTACAAGTAGGCGGTAGTCCACCCAAACACACGAGTGATAATTTCATCTCTCATTGGATTGAGAAGAGGTGGTAAATGGTTGTTACATAGTAATAATAACATCTTATTATATGGAAGACATTTTAGAAATAAGTATTTAATCTATGAAACTATTTTATAGGAAATAGAAGAATAATTAAAATTGAATGATATTGGTTAAGATCTATACCACTTCATTGACAAATCTCATTTGGACTACTCCTTAAGTCTTGAATTATTGGTATTAAAAGAAAACTAAAATATCTCATATGAAGGTGAGTATTGTAGTAAAAAAAATTAGTAGGTATTTTTTGATCTATGAGGATCAAATAGTGTGAATGAGTGAGGAGAATATTCTTACTTTTATTTGTGAGGGGAGAGACACACATAGAATTTCATAATTGATTTCAATGATTTATGGTCACTTTCCAAGGAAAGTGGCTCCAAATAGCTAGGGATTAAAAATTAGGATAATATAAGGTTTTAATGTCATCAATATAATTTTTTTTGGATATTTTTGGGTGTAAATATGACCTATATCACATCGGATAACCCCCAACAAACCCATTTTAACTTAAACCATGGTAACACGATTTTACTATTTTTATTAGTCACTATGAACAAAAATTAAGTTGATCCTATTAAATTATATTAATTGTTATGATTAATAATATGGAATTATTTTTACTAGATTTAATTTCTGTAGGTTTCACAATTTATATTTTTTTAAGTGCAAAAACTGCAATGAAGACGCATTTTTGAAAAATGAATTTTTAAGCGTAAAACTAAAATTTAATCCATTATATGCGTTTTATAAACCATTAAATGAATATTAAAATATTATATTGAAAATATAATATATAAATTTCATTAAAAAATTTAATAAATAGAGATTAAATTAATTTTCTAAGATAAAAACACATTGAAAGCATATAAATAGTTTTTTAGAAACAATTGTTTTTATGTCAAAAAAATAACTTATAAGAAAATAAATTAAAATGATAATTACAATGAAATTAGATATAAAATTTATAATTATATTAGTATTTGGTTAATTTAATATTAAATTCCCATTATAATGCTAAAATTTATTCATAAAAAATGAAAGTTTTTACAAAAATCACTATTTTTAACTATTCATTAAAAAATAAATGTATTTAGAAAAATAATAAAAATCACCTTAAGATAATAATTAAATTATTATTTTTAATAATTATATTCATTTCACATAAAAAACTCTAAGAAATTCAGAAATCAATTATAATTTTTTTATGCAAAAATATTATAAAAACCCTTTTTGAAGAAAATATATTTTTTAAGCGTAAAATGAACTTACTAAAAATCGAGAGCTTATTTATAAAGAATTAGTAAATATATTTTTATTCATAAAAAACTTTACACATATTTTTCATAAATTGGTAATTAATATTTATACCTACCAATTTAATGGCTATGTTATAACAGTTTATTATATCACCGTTTATATTAACTCAATGTTGTTTGTAAGGAAGCTTATAAAATACTTAAAATTTTATTTCAAATGAAATATATATTAATATTAGGGTGTTATTGGGAGATAAAATGTTATAATTTATTCATTTTTAGATGTAACAGAATGAAATGTATAATCTCACTTCCAATAAAACTAAATTATTTTACTTTTGGTATGAAGAAGGTAATTGAATCTTATAGAATGAAATTTATTTTCAATGCTAAATAATTAAGTATATTCAAATAAAATATGATTATTTATAAGAGTAAAATTATTATGATTCATAGTTATTTCATTTTAACTAATAAATTTCCATTATATAGCCTTATGATATAAATCTTTATTTTTAATAGTAAATTTTATGCATTGAGTTGTGCATTACTTTATTGATATAAATATGTAAATAATTTAGTTTTTTATTTTTTAATATTTTAATATATTATGTATTATAAATATAAAATACTATGAATCACTTATTGTTTATGAAACACCCTATCCTAGAACTAGTCCATGCCTAGGGACGACATGTGCTTAAGTGCACCTCCATGTATGCTAGATGTTGTTGACCAGCAGTGAGATCCTAATATGTACAATAGAAAGATTATGCCCTCGAATCAGGGTAATAAAATATTTGATGTAACCAAACCACATCCAAATCATATCAAATTACAAAAAATAAACAAAAATACATGATAAAATACATGATTATATCATATAATCATACAACTAATTTCCCACAAGTCAAATCCCAAATAAGAAAATAAAAATAAAACTGAAAGGTGATGTCCTGGGAACTCTGAAAAGATGTGTGGGTTTTTGATACATAGATGTTGCAGAGTGGCAGACCAAAGTCATATCTGAAACTGGTAGTACATAAAATAAATTTTTATAAATAATTATAAAAAAACAAACACACTACATAAAATAATGTGTGTGATTTTTTTAATGTTTATAAAACTAGAATAAGAATGTCAGAAGAATTTTATATTTCTCCATTTTAAGAATTTAAATTAAAAAATTTAATGAGAATAAGTTTTTAAAAAAAAATTATAATATGTAATCAATATAAGTATTCATCTTCAATTAAATATTAATAATTATCATTTAAATTAAAATATACTTAATTATCATCCCCCAGTTTTTTAACCATAAAATGCTACATTAGTTAACTTAACTAAAAATTGAAATAAACTAAACCATAGGCTTGCTTCAGAACATAAAATTATAGAACCTTGCTTTGATTTTTTTTTAAGGATAGATTATGGTAATTGGTGCATTAGGATACATATCCATTTTGAAAATGAGGATCAATTTTGTTTTGTGATTTTATTTTGTATTCTATAAATTGATCCCATGTTGTTCTGTTTTATCGATTAAGATCACGCTCTCACAATTCACACATTACCTGGCCTCCTGTGCTTTATGTCAATATTTTAACTACATGACTTAATAGTTTAAATTAAAAACACTATTCATGGATCATATTAAATTAATTATATTAATATAATTGATTAAAAATAAATTTATGAATAAGTGTATAGGTAGGTCGATTACAAGTAAAAACAATTTTTCTATTGGTGGTGCAGTCATCATAGAAATGATTTGCATTCAAAAAGGTATATAAATGTATAACCTTGTCACATTTATACTATTGATTTCCATTCCAAATAATTGAATTATATAATAATAAAATTGATGAAAATAGAATAAATAGAAGTTAAAATTTGATGTTTATTGATAAAATAAAAATATTAAAATGCAAATAAAAAGAAAAATGCTTCAATGAAAGGATCCTTACTTCAAGAGATTATCCTATTGAAATGATTTTATAATTTGATTGAAACAAATTATAGTCTTATAAAAATTCCTAACTCTTGTACAATCCCTTACAAATGGTGGGAAAAAAATTTTAGATGGGATGGCAGGATAGGGTTACAAGTGGTTGCAATTGTTAAATGGAAAATTAGAATAGATATTTTAATCCAAGTATCAAAAAAAATGACCTCAAAAATGTTTTAACCATCTATACATACCATTATATTTCATGGGAAATATTTTTTTCTTTATATAATATCCACATGTGATCCTAATACAAGACTAAATTAAGATTATATGGCTGAAATGGTGAATTTGTTTCCATGTAGAAATGTACAGTCTATATTTGTCTTCATGGCACATTCTCACTAATAAAATTTAAAATCCATCTTGATTGGTCCAAATTGACATTCTAACCTATTGAATTTAGAACACATTCATGAAATTTGAAGTCCATATAATCTTTATAACAATTGTTATATCCAATATACTATAGTGAACATTAAACTATAATTTTTATCAAATTTTCAAATAAATGATCTTATCAAAAAATTTCTATAATTAAAAATATTTATCAAAATTTGGGGAAAGAATATCACTTACTATCTCTAAAATATTCAGAAAAAGGTTTTTATAAACCTCTTCATACTTACCCTTCCAGACTCATAGACGAAGCCACATGTCATCTATTCCAGATAATTGTGAAAAGATATTCATATTGACATTTCCCAATCCATAATATCAGTATTGGAAAATTAACAATCTCATTGAGAAGTTAATATCAATAAATTTGAATGTTATTATCTTGTAAATTGTATCAAAATAATATCTAGTGAGATTTATGAAAATAGTCATAGAAAAATAATTATTAGGTCAACTATGCCATTAATTCCCCTTGTCTGTGTGTGACAACCTTTAAAAGATTATATCTCTACCCACTATTCAGTATATTCAGGTCAAGTAAATCATTTCTTCTTACCTTTTTTAACTACAATGAAGCTATTCTATATTCCATCAAAATCATATTTCAACACCCACTCATTTATGTATTCCTAAAATTAAAACTGTAAGCTCCCAACCTAGACATATCCACAAGTTGTATATTTCATCACTCCCCTTTTCATTAAGATAATATATATCTTGTTTTTTTTTGAATTTTTTTAGGGCTTAAAACATTTGAATATCAGGTATACACATATAGGTCAATTCAGTACTATAATGAAATCAATTATAATAAAAAAAAGTATGGATCCACTATTGATATAAGATGAAAAATATTAACTTGACTATACGCTCAAATGGGAAGGAAAAGTATCAAAAGTTATGGCTGCATAAAATTTTATGTTGAGAAATAAATGACACAATTTACCATGAATAGATATCATAAAAATGATTCAAAATCTAAATGGTTTTATACTGACACAACCAATCATATCATTGAAGAATTCCATTTTTATAAAAAACAATCGTTAATGATGAAATCATTCCAATGCCTGTCTTTATAAAAATGAATTTTGAAAAAAAAAACATGCATTTTTTCATATGTTCAACATGTAAATGATCGTTTTTCATGATTTTTATTCATTATTTTGTTTTTTTTGAAAACTCACACTAAACACGCATAAAAAACACCCAAATGAAGATCCAAATTAAGTTATCCCAAAAAATTTCCATCCCCACACTTAAAATATTACATTGTCTTCAATGTCAACATTTGAGATGATATATTTACCTAAAATGTAGACTTTTGAATAGTATAAATAATATAAAATTTAAAGGGTTAGGGTAAACCTGATGTTCTCAACTGATGGTGAGGTAATTTAGTATGATTAAATCAACCACATATGTGGGAAGTACCTCATTACATTTCTTCAACCACTTCCCATTGAATTTAAATATCCTTATTACGATGTCTTTTGTGATCTCCACTACACCACACAGATAAACATTAGATGCAACATTAGGACCTAACCATCCTGAATTAAACTTACTTGTATCAAATTCAGTCATGAACCATAAAGAATATTCTCTTTCACGCTCATCAAACTCCCTCTTCTGGATTATGTTTTATTAGGATGCTTTTTATCACTCTTTAATAAGCCTAGAGTTCTCAAATGATGATAATTATATCTCCTCAATATCTTGAAATTTCATCTTCATTTGATATCCTACTTTGGTTAAATCCATGATAAACTTTTTTATCACCCAGACTACCTGATGATCAACTTCTATAAAGATATGACACGCATTCCCAAAAACAATCCTAAAGAGGGACATATTGATAAGAGTTTTTTATTTCATCATATAATACCAATGTTTAGCATCCAATTTCTTACTCTAATACTTTCTATTTAGCTTCATGTTTTCCCCCATAATACGATTCAAATCCAAATTTGAAACCTTATCCTGACCATTTTTCTAGGGGTGGTAGGAGTCATTTTTTTGTGACTCAACATACTTTTGATGGATTTGATCCATGTTTTTGTTTCAAAAGTGTGACCCTTGGTCACCGATAATAGCCTTTGGTATTCTAAAGCTTCAAAAAAATAATCCTTGAAGAATCCACTACTACATGACAATCATAAGTCATTATGGCCTTATCCTCCACCCATTTTATAACATAGTTAATGACTACAGGGATATAAAATAAAATTAATCAGATATTAAATGACCACATAAAATCAATTCTCAACACATAAGAAACATCACTGAATAATACTTGTTGTTGAGACATCTTATATCTCTTAGAAATATTACTAGTGTTTTGGAAATGAGAATATGAGTTAAAAACATATGGGAATCATGGAAAAACTATCTCAATATAAAACTAAGTCTAAGACCCTCTTATCACTCTATTGGAGGCCAAACAATCCTCCAAAAGAAAGTGTATGGTAGAACTATAAAACAAACTCAAACTCATGATCAGAGATATATCTCATAATAACATGGTAATTAAACATGTTCCAAAGGTATGATTCATCCCATACATAATACCTAGACTCAATTTTCAATTTTGGACTTTGTGTTTGTTTAGGTTTTTAGTAATTTTATAATAAATCAAATAATTCTCTAAATCAGTATATAAAGTTTGTGTACCTAATAAGGAATAGAGATTCTCATCATGAGTAATGTATTTAAGTTATACTTAGCCTAGGGTATCAGTCTATAAATTGTGAGTGATACCACTCTTGTGTTTATCCACTATGTTCTCTAACCCTTTATTATCCTTTATCTCAATTTCAAACTATTAAAGCAATTCCATCCAATGTATAAGTATTTTGTTTGTATATGGTTTCTTCAACAAGTATCTCAAAAATGCATGGATAGTGAAGAAAACTACATTTTATCCCAAAACATATGAATAAATTTTATCTAAAAAAAATATTAAAATAATAAATTCCATTTATATGGTTTTTATTTTTTTTCATCTGAATAAAATATCCTTAAATAATAAAAAATTACATGGGAATTCCCTTCCACCCTATGTGATAAGACCCCCATAACAGTGAAGTTTTAAGAATCACACATAAGATCAAATAAGATCTCCCATCATGGATACTAAATGATCATTGTCTTGGTGATACATTTTATCAAATCATTAAATGAGGACCTATAAGAATCATCAAACACAAAATCATAATCCATTTAATGAAATATAAATAATGTAAGAGCAATCTTAGTAAAATTATTGTTGATGTATCAACATAAACATGTTTTCATTATAAAATATATAATATAACACACACATGTAGGATATAAAAAGGTAGAAATAATTTCAACTTTAGTTATTTCCATAAAAATACAATACTAAGAAACTACGAGATCTAGGAAAATTCCTTTTTTAACATGAAATGTAAATTTTCGTAGTTCAAAACTAGATTTTTCTCTATATGATGATGCAATACTTTTCCCACGATATTAAGAAATAGATCAAATGAGAAGAAAAATATAGTAATTTATTCCATGAATACATCCATAAAAGTCTTAAGTAGATAAATAAAGATACTTATCATACATATTTGGAAGGTTACTAGGGAATTACAAATTCTAAATGGATTATTTTGATTTGATATTGTACCGAATAGGCATGTGAAATTTTTCTTCTCTTGGTCCTATAGTGAAATAAGAACTTGTAAATAACCAATGAATCTATCCAAGAAAAAATTATGTGTCTTACCATAATATATATCAATAATCTGATTAATGAATGATATGGGTAAATGATCCTTTCAAGTGTATTTATTTAGTTTCTTCCAATCAATACAATCAAGCAAACTATTTTGAAACCTAATTAGAACTAACTTTAACCTCTCAATTTTTACATGCGTGAAACCATTTTTATTATGATGAACATGGATGGGATAACCCAATGAGAATTTTATATGATCTAAATGATACATTCCTCAAGATATTTCTCAACCGCTTTCTTTATACCTTCTGATAATATTGGATTTTACCTCCTTTTTGGTTGTCTAACAAGTTTGGAACCATCCTCCAAATGATTCCTATGCATGGAAATAAAAGGGATAATACATGGTTTATCAGATAATATCCAATAAATATCCTATATATTCTCCATAAAAATATCCAAAAAAATTGATCTTGTTCAGGAAGGTTATTTTTAGAAATAATAACTTAAAAATCCTCATAATTAAAAAATAATAGTATTTTATATTTAGAGGTAATTACTTGAGTTTCAATGTGGTTCGGTGTTGTATGGATATAACAATTGAAGTAATATAAATATATGCACAATGAAATTCATGATCTGAATGTATATAATTTAAATCATAGAATAATTCAACGAATCTATTAGTTTATTGAACAAACATATCATAATCAGAAATTATATGGTCAAAATTAGAATAAAAATCTACATAAAAAGTGAAACCAAGAGAGGATTACTCATGAAAATTAGGTGTGTATATATTCTTAGACAACAATATTGAACCGATGCTCAAAATATCTCTATATATGGAGTAGTTATAATTAGATATGTTTTTACAAGATGGTTCCAAATGGGAGATAACAAACACAAAATGATACTTTAATGGGTACTTAATAGAGTCCATAATATAAATCTAAAAAATTTATATCTAAACCCTATTAAAACATACCCTAATGGAAATTTATGTTAATTTTTTCATTTTTAATGAAGGGTATCCTAATAAAATGGGGGTAACAGTATAGACCAGATCACTCCTATTAAGAACATATAAATTGGTAGGAAAGATCATTCCCCTTACTCAAACAAGTACATCTTCAAAGAATCCCTCCATATATACCATAATTTTATTTTCCCATTACACCACTACTCTTGTTGGATTTCACTAAACAATCTATAATGAATAGAAAATAGGGTGTGGAAATACTTTTATTAAAGCTAACATATCACAAAAAGAATAAAAAAAGGTGAAACTCCTATATAGTGTCTGGTATGATGAATCTTTCTGGATCATTACACATTTTAGGGTTCAATTTAGTTGTTTTAATGAATGTAGACACATTGCATCCAATATTAATTCATTTTTTCTTTTGTCCCTTATTCAATGGAATTAATTTATTTCAAGAATTTATCATAGCTTGGTTTATTTTTAATTACCCTGAGAAGTGGTATGTTGATCATAACTCTCTTGAATGGGTCCAATAGTTTGTTTTCATATTTACTCCTCATCCATCCTCTTAGTTTATACCACATTTATAGGAATGAGAAGTGGTATAGGGGGTTACTCATCAAGATTTTTCCCTATAACATTTCTCATTAGTTTCTCATCTACTCAGGGTGATGGTGGAATCCCGCATGTTTGATTGAATCCTTGAGGAATGCTAGGAACACCATGATTTCCCATTTTATTCCCACTACTCAATATGATTTAATTTCTATTCCCTTTGGAATTTGGTGTGCATTAGGAAGGATGTTTTCAAGAGTTATTGATTACTATTTCATGGAGTGAAGTGGAAATTTAGATCATTTTCATCTTCAATTCCCTCAACTCTGCACACTAACACTTCAATTAATTCTATTGATTAAGAACAATTTTTTTCAAAATATCATTTTTATTAGAATAAATCTTGGTTGGAATCAACATTATTTTTGATAACATGCTAATTCTTGGGATCTAAATTTCTTATGGATTTTTTGTAAGGTATGTTCGTAAGGTAGAGTTTGTTATAATTTTTAATAAAATATGGTCCTTCGTTGTTTTATAGAGGCATACCTCATGTTTGAGTGATCTTTTCACCCTTTGTTTTTTGTTGGTGAAAAGAAATCATAAATATTTTACGGATGTGGTAGTTTTTTTATGATGATATGGTCTACCATGTAATATAGATACATAATCCTCTATCTATTATAATTGAGTTAAAAAATATATTGGGTGTTCTAGATTCGTGAAAATTCCATAAGGCTTTGTAGGAGTGGTATATGATGTATTATGAGCCAAATCAATCGGTCTCACCATAGTGGAAAATTCATACAACATAGTGTTAATTAAATTATTTTTTATATAAGGTAGGCTTACTTGATGTACTCTTATAACATATAGTGTACCTCTATTTCAAAATTACTGAGTGTTTTGTGATATATTGTTAATAAACTCCTATAAAACTGCTGATGTTTTGTCAACCAATGCTCCTCAAGATGAAGAATCCAACATACACATCTGAATAGGTGTAATTCATTAATAAAAGTAGTTAATTAGTTGTTCCTCATTTATTTGGTGATGTTTATATCTTTAACACAACATATTGAATCAATCCAAAAACTAATACATTGACTTTCTATGTGTTTGATTGATCTTTGAGATCTTCTTTAAAATGGAAGTGGTCCTTGATTCTGGAAATAATCTCTACAATAATATATGATTCAAATCATTCCATAATGTTAAGTATTTAGGTCTTATATAATACATCTAATCCTTTATATTTCCATAAATTGATAATGGGAATGATCTTAGTTTTATATTATCTTTAATGAAATTTCTATGTTTCATTGTTTAGCACACCACATTGAATTAATTAATTTATTTATTTTGATCCTCATAGAATAATCCATGGGATTATTTGAGTAGGTGAATTAACCAAGATTTTATTAAAAAGATTTATTTGATAGTTGGATATGCAATTCGAGTAGGTTGATAATTAATAATAGGTATATCCAACTTTCGATGGGTTATATCATGGTCGTTATTGATATTTTCATCTGTTTTTTATTATTTTATTATTTTTTCATATGTTCTTCCTATTTATGAATTTTTTGAATATTTTAATTATCTTTTTGGGTAAATGATGACATTTACCATAGAATGAGGTTACATTATTTGATTCCTAATGTTGTGTTAAATATTAGGGTCTACATCAAAGAGATCCTTGGGATAATATCATGTCATAACTCAGATAAAAGGGTGAATAGAATAAAAATAGAACATAATATCCTGAAAAGAAAATTGAAATGATGGTAAAATACAAAATAAAAATTTAGAAAGTGAAATAAAGAAAAAGAATATAAAAAGAGAATAAAATTTAAATAGTAATTCTAATTTGTTGAAGATAATTACTTTCCTCTTGAAAACAAAACCAATTTGAAAGGTGTTGTCATGGATACTCTCAAGTAATTTTTCATTTTTTGGTACTTAAGTGTGACGGAGTGGTTGATCAAGGTTGTATCTCAGTGATTCAGTATATAAAACATCTTATTAATGATATTATGAAAAAATAAAAAAAATTAAAACACTATGTAAAACCATATGGTTTTTTTATGATTATAAATATTGAAGAACTATGTTGGAAGAAGATTATATTTTTTTTATTTTTCAAATCCAATTTAAATAATGCAATGGTTTGTTTTTTTAAGAAAGTGATTTTAAAATATTTAATAAATATCACTTTACCTATTCAATTACTTATTATTCATCATCATTCAAACAAAACTCAACATAATTTTGATCCCCTATTTTTTACCCTTTAACTCTATATGATTTAACTTAATCGAAAATATGAACTCAAATAAATCTATCCTTGATTTCAAATGTACAACAGTACCAACCTGATTTTATTATTGTTATATGGATTTATTTTGGTCAATGATAAATAAGGTAACATATCCATTCTATAAATGTGGATTAATTGAGTTTTGGGACTGTATTTTGACTCTATAAATTTATATCATGTTGTTTTGTTTTACTGATTAAGACCACGCTCTCACAATTCACACATTACTCGAACTCACATATTTTCAGTTTATTATTCAATTGAATGATTTGATATTTTAAATTAAAAAATAAATTCATTTACCAGATTAAATTAATTATAGTAACTTGATTGATTAAAAATAATTAAATGAATAAGGTTAGAGTTATATTAATTAAAAATAAAACTACTCCACTATGAGCCATGTATTCATTGTAGAATTTATTTTCATTCACAAAGGTCTAGAAAGAATATAAAGAAATAAAATATAAAATATTTCTATATATCCCAAATAGTTTAATTATAGAATAAGTTTTTTTATTAAAATAGAATAAACATAAGAGAAAATATGAAATTTATTATGAAAACAAAAACATTACAATGCAAATAAAAAGAAGAATGCTTCGATGAAATGGTGTTTTCTTCAAAAGCCACACCTCTTTAAATGATAAGATAATTTGAGTGGAAATAGTTATCCTATTACTTAAATAGCATAATTCACATATAACCCCTTATAATGAGAAATATACACATTTATATAGGGGATTAAAGGCTAGGGTTACATGAGGTTACACAAGTGAAATGAAAAAATCGGCCAAATATTTGAATTGAAATTACACCAACTTGATTTCCTCCAAAATGCATGAACCATTTACCCTTCAAGAGTTTTGATTTATATGAAATTGGGTAATATATATACTATCCAAATTTGTTCCCAATCAAATCCTTAATGATGATTATATGGCCCAAATGGTGAAGTGGTGTCCATGTTGACAAGTCCAGCCCATCTTTTCTTCATGTCCCATTTTCTCTCATCAAATTTATGATCCATCATGAGTGGTCCAAATTAAAAAATTCATCCACTAAATTTATGAAAATTTTAGGAAATTTATAAACCATATAATCCCCATATAAATTATTATGTTCAATATAATATAGTGAACTTTAAAGGGTTAAGACTAGACATTTTTAAAAAAAATCAAATAAATAGTCTAATATATATTTTTTCAATAATTAAACATCTTTAGAAAAATTTGGGGAAAATATATAATTTTTTATCAATAAAATATTCAATAAATTTTTTTTATCTACTTAACCTTACTTATCCTTTGGAACTTGTATAAAAAGTTTCAGGTCATGTATTCTAGAGAATTGTTAGAAGATTTACTTATTAAAATTTCTCAATCCATAATGAAAATATAGGAAAAGTAATATTCTCATCAAGAATTCCATATAAATAAATTGGAAATTCAATTTCTTATAAATTTTATTGAAACACAATCCAGTGATATTAATGAAACTAATCATACCAAAACATTTCATGGGTCAACAATTTTATTAATTCCCCAATTGTGTATTTTCCAAATATGTTAATATCGTATCTCCACACTTTATTTAGTATATTCTCATCATGGAAAAAATTTCTTCTAACCTGGTTTAATTCCACTAAACCTATTCTACATTCATTTGTAATTAAATTTCAATACCTACTCACTTAATCATTCCCAAAGTCATACCATAATCTCCTGAACAATATATCCCCATGCGTTTTACATTTCATCAACCCCTATTTATTATTAATATATATATATATTCATTTTTTTTGTTTTTGATTGATTTTTTTGAGGTTATACAGCTATAATATTTCAGGTTCCAAAATGAAGGTTAATTCAAGAGAGTAATGAAGTTGATAAGATAAGAAATGAACTTATATTTCAAATATTGGTGTAAACTAAAAAAAATACCTAACTTGACTATACCTTAAATTGAGTATAAAAAATTGCACAAGTCATGGTTGCGTTTGAATATATGGGGAGAAATAAATTACCCAATCTACCATAAAAAAACATAAAAAATAATGGTTTCAAAATTTATATGTTTTATAATTAAATTCCCATAATATAATAAAAGACTTCCATTTTTATAAAAATCAACCCTTATGATGGAATATTTCTCTTTCTTATCTAGTGACTAATAAATTTTGAAAATTTTAACATAGATTTTCAACATTTATCCCATGTAATGGAGAATTTTACATGAAGTTTTATTATTATTTTTTTTGTGTGTTGTAGTTTTTTTAAATACCCCAAATCACAAACACACACAAACATACACACAAAACACATAAATGAAAATCATTAAGAAGTGGCTGAAAAATTTTGTTCCCTAACCTACAAATAATATATTATGTTTTCCTTAGTGAGAATCTATGACATTCTATATATAAGGCACCGGCCTTAAACCTTACTTAATATTGAATTAAATGAATAATTCACATTGAGGATCTTTTCAGGTTTAGAGTTTTAGAGAATTAGGACATAACTATTACATCTCAAAAGATTACAAAGTAGACACTTCTACTAAGTTTCCATAGAATAAAAACTCTTAAAAACAAACATGTCTAGTTCCATGTTTTATATAGCATGAATTTCCCTTGATCCCATCCTTGATCCTATTCCACATTAAGTCCTGTGAAAAAAATTTCAAAAAAACTTGGGGTGAGCATAAAAAACTCAGTAAGGGATACACAAAGAATGAAAATCGTTAGTTTATCAAAACAAAAAGTAAACCATGTACACTTTATCAAAGTAATACTTTTCACCTTTATTAAGTAGTAAAAACTCTTCACTGAATAAAAGATCATTACTTACCCTTTTGTAACCAAAAGATTACCATAAAACCCATATAAAGATCACATAACATATAAAGGTATCTTGGGACATAAACATACTTAAATGGAATAACCATACGGTCGACTTCCACACATATCACTTAATGGAATAGTCATACAGCCGACTTCCATACCCAATTCATTGGAGGTTATAATGTAACCACCCATCCTGGTATTCATGGCACCACCCGTCATATGGTTTATCACGTAACCACCCGTCAAATGTCCAAGTACCATTATAAAATCATAAGACATAAAAAAAATATAATGGAAAGAAAACATTTCCACATTGATCACAATATATCAATTAAATATACTAAAATAACAAAACCATTATAAAAAACCCTTTTCAATAACAAAATACATAAAACAGTATATGGTATTTATTTCATTTTAAAAAAAACATTACGGCTTGTTGAGGAATCCAAAGACCAAATAATACTCGCGGCGGCGGAAAAGGTCGTTGTCACCGCATACGTTAAAAGAAACATTACTTTTTGTCGTTTTGTAAAACACTTCGTAGAAAAAGATTCCTTTTGTGTAAAAGTAAATGTCAAATGGATTTATACACCGTATAAACAAAAGTTGTGTATAAATGAAATATGCCTTAATGAAAGGAGATTGAGATGAAGTCCCTTACCTCGTGTCCGACGTGACATGATTTCTCTTTAATATCCTGAATAATAAACTACTATTAATTTATAATTTCTTAAGAAACTTTTTCAAGCTTACTATTCCTTTTATATCAATTATTTCCATGTTATAAGCATTATGTAATCATTTAAGTTAATAATGTTTGTTTTGTCGATATGTGGTTCTTAAGTCGAAAGTAGACTTTTTACAATTACATGTTGTTCATGTGGTCAAAGGTTCATTATATCCAGAATTATATTCATTATTTGGATATCATATATATCATATATATCCATCATATAAATGTATTTATAATAATACATAATCATTTAGAGGTAAGAAATGAAATGCACCGTTCATGGAGATGGTAAGCCGTACGTACGCATGAACGCTACTTTCATTTCTATGTCATATTAATGGAATTAAAACTAAATGAGAGGTATGTATATTTTAATTAATGAATTATATTCATCATTTATATGTATCATACATCATATATATCCATTATATACATGTACTTATAATAGTACATTATATTTGGGGATAAGAAATGAAATGCACCGTTCATGGAGACGGTAAGCCATACGTACGCATGAACACTACTTTCATTTCTATCTCATACTTTAATGGAAAGAAATAATAATGATATAAAGGTATATTATAATTCCAGAATTACATCATATATAATAACTTTAAATCCATCATTTATACGTCCCACATATGGCATTAACGAATCAAATCACTTTGAGGGGGCGGTAGTCCGCACTTCCTAAAATGAAGATATCACGTATACCCATAATGGAAGCCATAAAGGTATGCCATAAATGAAAAATACAGAATCTTAAGGAAAACATAAAAATATTATATATCATATATAAATATAGTGACATCTTAATGGCCACCTTTGAAGGTGTTAGAAGAATATTGAACAATCATCGTTTCGTGAGGCAGAAATTCACCATCCACACAAACTGTATGTTCTTTAACCATTAGATGTAGGTGTGTGTAAGTTTAGCTCGAATTATTCTTATAAAAAATAATATTATATTGAATATACTGGATTTTTCACAAAAGAAATGAATTAAAAGAGTTTAGGGGGTTGGAGAAGCAAAATAAAACAAAAGAACACAAGAGAAAACACTACCTTTAAATCGGGTAACTCTTTTTTATTTGAGATCAAAGGATTCCTTGGGAAGACTTCTGCCCAAAGTGAGGCTTCTATGATTAATATAGGGATTTGGAGAGACAAAATGGGCAGGTTTTGGCCGAGCCAAAGGCTTTGTAAGTGTGGGTACGGTAGTAGAGGTGGGGGCCTTTTATAAGAGGAGAGGAGGGGCACTCTTGGAAACTAAAGAAATGTTACTTTATTTTAAAATGAGTTTCAGATTTAAAAGTTCCCACATTGATATAATTCGAGGATAAGGTGATAATGGTTTGAAATATACCCATACAATAGGTTTTTGAGGAGTGTAGGTCTTAGATTTTAAATTATCTTTTCATTTTATTTAAATCGTTAAATAATGAGGTAATTGCTGCATCATCATGGTGTCATACATAATTTGATTAATTTAATGTCTAAAAATTATAAAAAAACTATCATGATGTAGGAAATCGTTTTAGCTTTATAATGAATATTTATAGTCAAAAATATGACTTTTATAACCTCATTTAAAAATTGTTTTAGTAAATCAACTCATGTTTGTGACATTTTTACTTTAACATTAAATAAAAAGATATTAATGTCATTTTCCTTCCAAAGTGGCTCCATGGGGTCCTCAAGTTAACCCATAGATTGTATTGGTCGTCCATGACACATCCAATAAGGGTAGGACATGTTTCAAGTTCATTTTATATTATTAAAACATTATTCTTACCTTAAATTACACTAATTACCTCTAATCGCGATTAAAACTTAAAAGTTACTATTCACCAAAAAAATTATTTTAATCCCATTGAACCACATTTTACTTATTAATGACAACCATTTATTTTGGATTTTTGAAATTCAAAACACAGAGGTGGTAAAATTTCATTTAAACGAAAACTCAGTTTTTTTAAGTACCACTTAGTGGTTTCACTATTCATCAAAAATTGAAGTTTTTCAGAAAAATACCAAAACGTCACCCTAAGCTATATTTGATACTCCAAATTCAAAAATGATGTCTATTTTACAAAATTCAAAACATATAAGTTTTATTAATTAATTTAATAATTAATTCCCACTGTCATAGCAAATAGCATGTTTTTATGAAACAATAAGTATCCAAAGATTGACACTAGTTTAAGTCCAATTTCAAAGTGAAATTAATTCCAACGACCAATATTGGATTAAATGGTAAAAATATATTCTATTTCAACTCTAAAACAAAATCAAAAGATAATCTAATCATATAAATAAATTAGATTAAAAAGATGTTTTGAATTAAAATACAACATTTTTCACTATTCATTAAAAAATGAACTTTATCGGAAAAATACCAAAAATTTACACAAAGTAAATTTTGATGTCCCAATTCTAAAGAAGAGTTTTATTTGGTCCAATATAATTTATAAAAGTGACCAAAAATATATTTGATGACAGTTCTCCATCAAAAGGCGATAAGTGAACCTTTAGTGAAAATTAGGGTATATATGCCTAAAATTGAATTCTTTCTGTATTTTAAGCCTTTATATTTTATTGGATAAATGTAAAAACATTTTAAAAATATATATATAATCATATTTTAGTTATTTCTATCCATTCCCGCGAATACAACGGCTATGTGTTAACTACCATTTAAAATAATATTATTATATTACTTGTGTGCAACGTAAGATTTCAATGAAACTCATTGTTGAGTATCGAGTACGCTATCGAACATAGCAACCCCTTTAAAGTAAAATTAATATTTAATTCGTAAATATTAATAAATATGAAAATGATTTATTCATTATTTACCTGGGATGTTACATCCTTCCCCCATTTTGTGAATTGCGTCCTCGCAATTTTATTCTCTTATCAAAATAAGTGGGGGTATTTATCCCTCATAGCATTTTCAGATTCCCACGTTGCCTCTTCAACCATATGGTTTTTACACAAAACCTTTACCTGGTGAATTACCTTATTTTGCAACACCTGCTCTCTTTGGTCAAGAATATGGACTGGTTGTTCTTCAAAAGAGATATTCTCTTCCAACTTAACTACCTCCGGGCTCAAAACATGAGATGGATCTGGCATATACTTTCTCAACATCGAAACATGAAAAACATTGTGTACCTGAGATAGACTCCGAGGTAAAGTTACTCGGTAAGCAACTGATCCAACTCTCTCCAGAATTTCATATGGTCCAATGAACCTTGGACTCAGCTTTCCTTTCTTACCAAATTGCATCACACTTTTCCATGGTGAGACTTCGAGAAAAACATGATCACCTACCTCAAAAGAGAGATCCTTCCTCCTGTTGTTCGCATAACTCTTCTGCCTGATCTGAGCTGTTCTCATGTGTTTCTGAATCAACTGAACTTTTTCTGCCATCTCTTCTACCAATTCTGGTCCCATCAGCTTCCTTTCACCTACTTCATCCCAAAAAGCTGTAGTTCGACACTGCTTCCCATATAATGCCTCAAACAGAGCCATCTGTATACTGGAATGAAAACTGTTATTATAAGAAAACTCAACCAAAGAAAGATGTTAGTCCCAAATTCCCTAATAATCCATCGAACAAACACATAGCATATCCTCCAAATTCTATATTATTCGTTCTAACTTCCCATCTGACTGCAGATGAAAAGCTGTACTAAAATTTAATTTAGTACCCAACGACTTCTGAAGGCCTTTCCAAAAGTTAGAAGTAAACCTGGGATCACGATCAGATACAATGGAGAGGGGAACTCCATGCAACCTAACTATCTCTTTAAGATACAATCGAGAAAGTTTATCTAGAGAGAAAGTATCTCGAATAGGAAGGAAATGAGCATATTTAGTCAAAAGATCAACAATAACCCAGATTGCATTATTACCTTGAGATTTCTTCGGTATTCCCACAACAAAGTACATGGAAATGTTTCCCCATTTCCACTCTGGCACTGGTAATGGCTGAAGCATCCCTTTCAGTAACTGCCACTCTACTTTAACCTGCTGATAAGTCAAACACTTCATAGTAAAATCAGCAATATCTCTTTTCATTCCATCGCACCAGAAATACTCCCGCAGATGTATGTACATCTTAGTACTTCCAGGATGAACTGAAAATGGGGAACTATGAGCCTCACATAACAATTCACCCTTCAACTGTGAATCACAAGGCACACACAATCTCTTCCCAAATCTCAAAACAAAATCATTATCAATGTTAAATTCAGGCAACTTACCCTTCTAAACCAGCTCTACCTTTTTCTGCAACTCGCTGTCTTGCTTCTGTGCTTGCTTAATTCTGTCTGATAGAGAAGATTTCACTGATACCTGAAACAAAACATAAGGACTTCCTACACAAACAACTTCTATGCAAAAGTTCATCACATCCTTAACCAAATGATCACGTTCCAATCGTAGTATGGTTAATGAAGCATTACTTTTTCGACTCAAAGAATAATCCACTTTATTTGATTTTCACGGATGGTAATGAATTATACAATCATAATCCTTGATTAATTCCAGCCATCTCCTCTATCTCATGTTCAATTCTTTCTGATTGAATATATACTTTAAACTTTTGTGATCTGTATATATTTCACACTTTACTCCATACAAATGATGCCTCCAAATTTTTAAAGAGAAAACAACAATAGCTAATTCCAAATCATTTGTAGGGTAATTTACCTCATGAGTTTTCAACTATCTTAAAGCATAAGCAATTAACTGATCATTCTACATTAGGACGCAACCAAGTCCTTTCAATGAAGCATCACTGTAGATAACAAACTCACCATTCCTGGAAGGAAGTGCTAAAACTGGAGCATTCACCAATCTTCTTTTCAACTCTTGAAAAAAATCATCACATTCTTTTGTCCAGATAAACTTAACACCCTTCCGAGTTAGCTTATTCATTGGACTAGATAACCGTGAAAAATTTCTAACAAACCTTCGGTAATAGCCTTCCAAACCAAGGAAGCTACGAATCTCAGTTACATTTGTGGGTCTTGTCCATTCTTCCACAACCATTGTTTTTACAGGATCAACAGGTATCCCATCGTTTGAAACAATGTGACCAAGGAAAGAAATTTGTTGTAACCAAAACTCACACTTGCTGAATTTTCCATATAGTTTATTTTCTTTTAAGGTTTGCAAGATAACCCTTAAATGACTTTCATGCTCATATTTACTTTTAGAAAACACCAAAATATCATCAATAAAAACAAACAACATTTTTCACCTGAGTCAATTGATCCATCACTGCAACAAACTGTTTAGTTCTGATTCTGACCATCTCAGGATACTGATTTGAAAGGTCATTTCCCTCTGTATGCCTTCCCAGAAAATCTGTTTTGTTTCCTCTATGAAAATTCATTCCTAACATAGAAATATCTTTGGAGAAGCAACATGGTAATCTTAAAATTCTATATCATTTCAATTTTACCATAAAAAAATATATTTTTGGATAATCATTTAATAGAATTCTAACTCCTAAAGTTATCTAAACCGACCTCTAACACCAACTATAAGGCCCTGACCTTAAACCTTACTTAATATTGAATTAAATGAATAATTCACATTGAGGATCTTTTCAGGTTTAGAGTTTCAGAGAATTAGGACATAACTATTAAATCTCAAAAGATTACAAAGTATACACTTCTACTAAGTTTCCATAGAATAAAAACTCTTAAAAAACATGTCTAGTTCCATGTTTTATATAGCATGACTTTCCCTAGATCCCATCCTTGACCCTATTCGATAGTAAGTCTTGTGAAAAAACATTTCAAAAAAACTTGGGGTGAGCATAAAAAGATCAGTAAGGGATACACAAAGAATGAAAACCGTTAGTTTATCAAAACAAAAATTAAACCATGTATACTTTATCAAAGTAAAACTTTTCACCTTTATGAAGTGGTAAAAACTCTTCACTGAATAAAAGATCATTACTTACCCTTTTGTAAAAAAATGATTACCATAAAACCCATATAAAGATCACATAACATATAAATGTAACTTGGGACATAAACATACTTAAATGGAATAACCATACGGTCGACTTCCACACATATCACTTAATGGAATAGTCATACGGCCGACTTCCATACCCAATGCATTGGAGGTTATAACGTAACCACCCGTCCTGGTATTCACGGCGCCACCCATCATATGGTTTATCACGTAACCACCCGTCAAATGTCTAAGTACCATTATAAAATCATAAGACATAAAACAAATATAATGGAAAGAAAACATTTCCACACATTGATCACAATATATCACTTAAATATATTGACATAACAAAACCATTATAAAAAACCCTTTTCAATAACAAAATACATAAACCAGTATATGGTATTTATTTCATTTTAAAAAAAACATTATGGCTTGTTGAGGAATCCAAAGACCAAATAATACTCGCGGCAGTGGAAAAGGTCGATGTCACCGCGTACGTTAAAAGAAACATTCCTTTTTTTCGTTTTGTAAAATGCTTCGTAGAAAAAGATTCCTTTGGTATAAAAGTACAAGTCAAAGGGGTTTATACACCATATAAAAGAATGTTGTGTATAAAACGAAATATGCCTCAATGAAAGGAGACTAAGACGAAGTCCCTTACCTCTTGTCCGACGTGACTCGATTGCTCTTTAATCTCCTGAATAATAAACTAGTGTTAATTTATACTTTCTTAAGAACCTTTTTCAAGCTTACTATTCCTTTTATATCAATTATTTCCATGTTATAAGAATTATTTAATCATTTAAGTTAATAATGTTTGTTTTTTCGATATTTGGTTCTTAAGTCGAAAGTGGACTTCTTACAATTACATGTTGTTCGTGTGGTCAAAGGTTCATTATATCCAGAATGATATTCATGATTTGGATATCATATATATCATATATATCCATAATATACATGTATTTATAATATTACATAATCATTTAGAGGTAAGAAATGAAATGCATTGTTCATGGAGACGGTAAGCCGTACGTACGAATGAACGCTACTTTCATTTCTATGTCATATTAATGGAATTAAAACTAAATGAGAGGTATGTATATTTTAATTCCAGAATTATATTCATCATTTATATGTATCATACATAATATATATCCATTATATACATGTACTTATAATAGTACATTACATTTGGGGATAAGAAATGAAATGCACCGTTCATGGAGACGGTAAGTCGTACGTACGCATGAACGCTACTTTCATTTCTATCTCATACTTTAATGGAAAGAAATAATAATGATATAAAGGTATAATATAATTCTAGTATAACATAATATATAATAACTTTAAATCCATCCTTTATACGTCCCACATATGGCATTAACGAATCAAATCACATTGAGGGGGCGATAGTCCGCACTTCCTAAAATGAAGATATCGTGTATACCCATAATGGAAGCCATAAAGGTATGATATAAAAGAAAAATACAGAAGCTTAAGTAAAACATAAACATATTATATATCATATATAAATATAGTGACATCTTAATGGCCACCTTTGAAGGTGTTATAAGAATATTGAACAATCATCGTTTCGTGAGGCAGAAATTCGTCATCCACAGAAACAGTATGTTATTTAACCATTAGATGTAGGTGTGTGTAAGTGTAGCTCAAATTATTCTTAAAACAAAATCCTAGTATATTGAAGATACTGGAGTTTTTACAAAATAAATGAATAAAAAGATTTTAGGGGGTTGGAGAAGAAAAATAAAATAAAAAAACACAAGAGAAAACACTACCTTTAAATCGGGTAACTCTTTTTGATTTGAGCTCAAAGGCTTCCTTGGGAAGACTTTTTCCCAAAGTGAGGCTTCTAGGAGTAATAGAGGGATGTGGAGAGGCAAAATGGGCAGGGTTTGGCTGAGCCAAAGGCTTTGGAAGTGTGGGTAAGGTAGTAGAGGTGGGGGCCTTTTATAAGAGGAGAGGAGGGGCACTCTTGGAAAGTAAAGAAATGTTACTTTATTTTAAAATGAGTTTCGGATTTAAAAGGTCCCACATTGATATAGTTCGAGGATAAGGTGATACGGGTTCGAAATATACCCATCCAGATGGTTTTTGACAAGTGTAGGTCTTAGATTTTACATTATCGTTTCATTTTATTTAAATCGTTAAATAATGTGGTAGTCCTTGCATCATCATGCTGTCATAAATAATTTAATATATTTAATGTCTAAAAATTATAAAAAAATATCATGATGTAGGAAATTTTTTTATATTTCTAATAAATATTTATAGTCAAAAATATGACTTGTATAACCCAATTTAAAAATTATTTTAGTAAATCAACTCATGTTTGTGACATTTTTACTTTAACATTAAATAAAAATATATTAATGTCATTTTCCTTCCAAAGTGGCTCCATGGGGTCCCCAAGTTGACCCATGGATTGTATTGGCTGGCCATGACACATAAAATAATGGTAGGACATGTTTCAAGTTCATTTCATATTATTAAAACATTATTCTTACCTTAAATTACACTAATTACCTCTAATCGCGATTAAAACTTAAAAGTTACTATTCACTAAAAAATTATTTTAATCCCATTGAACCACATTTTACTTCTTAATGAAAACCATGTATGTCGGATTTTTGAAATTCAAAACACAGAGGTGGTAAAATTTCATTTAAACGAAAAATAAATTTTTTTAAGTACCACTTAGTGGTTTCACTATTCATCAAAAATTGAAGTTTTTCAGAAAAATACCAAAACTTAACCCTAAGCTATATTTGATATTCCAAATTCAAAAATGATGTCTATTTTACAAAATTCGAAACATATAAGTTGTATTAATTAATTTAATAATTAATTCCCGCTATCAGATCAAATAGCGTGTTTTTATGAAACAATAAGTATCAAAAGATTGACACTAGTTTAAGCCCAATTTCAAAGTGAAATTAATTTAAATGACCACTATTGGATTAAATGGTAAAAATATATTCTAATTAAACCCTAAAACCAAATCAAAATATAATCTAATCATATAAATAAATTTTATTAAAAAGAGGTTTTGAATTAAAATACAACATTTTTCACTATTCATTAAAAAATGAACTTTATCAGAAAAATACCAAAAATTTACACAAAGTAAATTTTGATGTCCAGATTCTAAATAATAGTTTTATTTGGTCCAATATAATGTATAAAAGTGAACAAAATGATATTTAATGACGGTTCGCCATCAAAAGGCGATAAGTGAACCTTTAGTGAAAATTAGGGTATATATGCCTAAAATTGAATTCTTTCCGTATTTTAAGCCTTTATCTTTTATTGGATAAATGTAAAAACATTTTAAAAAATATGTATAATCATATTTTAGTTATTTCTATCCATTCCCGCCAATACAACGGCTATGTGTTAACTACCATTTAAAATAATATTATTATATTACTTGTGTGCAACGTAAGATTTCATTGAAACTCATTGTTGCGTATCAGGTACGCTATCGAACATAGAAACCCCTATAAAGTAAAATTTATATTTAATTAGTAAATGTTAATAAATATGAAAATGCTTTATTCTTTATTTACCTGGTATTTTACACTATATATACATAAAATTTATAATTTTAAATAGGTAAATTAATAAATGAGTGAAAGGGTTAAGGTCAGCCTGAAGTTCTTAATATATTATATGGTCATGCAACATTATAACATCAACCACATGTTTGGGAACTTCCTTAATTTATTTCTTCAATCACTTCCCATTGACTTTAAATGTATTTCCAATAACCTCTTGTGTGGTCTCTTCAATAATGTATGAAAAAATATTAGATATAACATAAGGACCTTACATCTAGGTATTAACATTAGTTTTGAACTATAAATATAAACATTTTAATCCTCATAAAACTCCCTCTTCTGAATCATCTTATCAAGGGTTACACTTTTCACTATTTATAGGGCCTTGAGTTTTCATAAAATGATAATAAGATCTCCACATGTGCTTGAAGTTATAGTTTCCTTTGATAGCTTGTTTAGGCTAAATCCATGTTTCACTTCATTATCAATCAATATTCCTAATTCTCAACTTCCATGGGGAGATGAAATTCTTTCCCAAAAATAATCTGAAATGGGGGCATACGAATTGGGGTTTCTTATATCATCCTATAATTCCAAATAACATCATCTAAATTATTTCTACAATTAATTCAATTGGGTGTAATGGTTTTCTCCAAAATATTCTTCAAATACCAATTTGAAACTTTAACCTAGACATTTGTTTGGGGGTGGTAAGAAGCTAATACTTTATGTTTCACCCTATACTTTTGAAGTAGGTAAGGGAAATTCTAGCATAAAAAATATGACCTTGGACACTAATGATAGAATTTAGTATTCCAAACCTATAAGAAATCTTTGACATAAAAAAACCACTAAAATATGATAATAGTCGGCCTTAGTATCATTGACCCCCACCCATTTTATAACATTATCAATAAAAATAAGGATATAAAAATTAGAAAAGGATCTAGGAGAAAACCCATAAAATCAATAGTCAACACATCAAAAAATATTGTAGGATAATATGAGTTTTTGTTGAATATAATGTATCTGATAAATATTACCACTGGTTTGGAAAAGAGAACATGACTTGAAAAACATATGGGCATCATGTAATAAACTAGGAAAATATAAATATGATTCTAAGACATTCCTAACTGTTAGTTGGGGAAAAAATTTCCTCCATAAGCGAGTGTATAGAATAAATGTAGAAAAGATTCAATCTAATGATTATAGATACACATTATAATTAGTTGGTCCCTACACATGCACCAAAGGTATGGGTCATCCCACA
Organism: Viscum album; assembly: GCA_963277665.1. NCBI lineage: Eukaryota > Viridiplantae > Streptophyta > Magnoliopsida > Santalales > Viscaceae > Viscum > Viscum album. The sequence goes on along the minus strand of OY728167.1, from coordinate 390,317,311 downwards.
AAACAATATCTGGAATCAATTTTAAATTTTAAACATGATTTTACTTTAAAATTTTAGTCATTTTAGAGGAAACCAAGTAATTCACTAAATAAACATACTAATGAAGTGAACTTTAGAGGGAATAGAGATGATAATCCTGAAAAGTGTATATAAGTGGTACCTAATTTTGGGTGTCATTCTCTAACATGTGAGTGATGCTACTTATGTGGCCAGCCACCAAGTTATCTAACTATATAATTTTCTTTATCTCAATGTCAAAATATTAAAGCAATAACATCGAATGGATATTTCTTGGATTGGAATATGAATTATCCAATAGGTATCTCAAAGTTTTATGGTAAGAGAAGAAAAATATTTGAGATCCCAAAAAATAATAACATAATTTATCTAATGAAAATATGAAAAAAAAACACATTTTCCACAGTCATATAGTTTTCTAGGGATGAATCTAATGCCCTTAAAGTATATAGAATCACATGTGAATGCCCTTCCATATTCTATTATACTAACACTCAATATTTAATTTTTATGAATCACACATATTCTCAAATGGGATATTCCACCATGAGGGATGAATGATCTGTGGTGTGGTATAATCTTATTCAAATCAGTAAAATAATCCCTATAAGAATCATAAAAAAAATAAACAAACTTTGGAATAAATCTTGATAATGGATTGTATAATTAATGTAAGAGAAAATTGTTCCCAATAGAAATCATAATATTAATTTATATCATTAAAATCAAAGAATAATTCATCAAATATATCGATACACATTATGGCCATATTGTAAAAAAGTATAAGATCAAAATTACAATACACATCCAAATGAAAATTGAAACCAAGGTAGGATCACTCATTAAAATAACATGTGGAAATATTCTTAAGAATCAATCTAGATCCATTTCTAAAAATATCTCTAATCATTGAGTAATCATAATTAGATGGGTTATTACAACATGGATGAAAATGTGAGACATCAAATGTAGAGTGATCCTATAAGGGGAACTTCATGGAGTCCATATTATAAAGACTCAAAAATTAATATCCAAACACCAATGAAAGTATACCATAATGGAAATTTATTATCATTTTTATTATTTTATGGAAGGTACTAACTATGATAATGGGAGCATGACAATATAATTGATCATCCCTCATGTTAAGAACATAGAAATACCCTGGAAAGATAATGTCCATTACATTAACAAGTACAATTTAAGGACTCCTACCAGATATTCCATAGTCTTGTTTTCTATTTTCAGAAATACCCTTATCACCTTCAACTCACTAATATATAAAGAAGAGAAAACAGATTGATACATTGTATTTTTTGATGCTCCCAACTCACATAAATCATCAGAAAAGTGAAAATCCCCTATAGTATATGGTATGGTGAATGTCCTAGGATCATTTCACTTTGAAGGAATTAATTGATTTGGTTTAATGAGTATCAACATATTCCTTAAAATATAGATTCATTTTTTTAATTTGATCCCACTTCATCTGGTACAAATTACATTCAATAATTTAACATAACTTGGGATATATTTAATTACCCTGAGAAGTGGGATGTTAATTTCAAATCTGTTGAATTTTTCCAATACTTCCTTTTTTTCATTTCCTCCTCATCAATATTAATCATTTTTACCACACTTATAAGAAATGGAAGTGGTCTATGATGTACCTAAACACACAATTTTTTACCTTCAAATTCTATTTAGTTAATTATCTCTATTAGGTGATTGTGGAATATCATATGGTGGGTTGAATCCTAGTGGAATCCAAAGAATTCTTTTCTTATAAATTTCATTACCACTCCTCAATTTAATTGTGATAAATATCTATTTAGGATTTGGAGTGGGTTGAGAAGGAAGATTTTTTTAGTTAATGCATACCAGTTCAAGGAGGTTAGTGGTGAATGTACCTCATTTTTTTCTTTAATTCCCTCAAATACATACCCTAAATCTTAAACTCATTATGTTGATTAATAATATTTTTCTACAAAATTTCATCATTTTACAAATATAACTTTGGTTTGGAGGACCCTTGTTATTGCTGACTTGTGGATTCTTGAATTTCAAATCTTCTCTGGGTTTGTTGAAAATATTTTTGTAAAAGTGGTGGAAACTGGGTGTTTTGTTGAAAAAGGGACCATTATTGTTATCCAAAACCATACCTTAGGTCCAAGTGATCTTTACACCCATGGTCTTATAGTATTGATATGGAAAAAAATTCTTTTGGGTTTGTTATTATTGTGATTGCTTATATGGTATCCTGGGGAATACAAATTCATAATCCTTTTCCTATTGTATTTGGGGAAAATAATCTGTACAATGGTTTGGTTTAGTGAAAATTCAACATGGATTTTGATTAGTGGGTTGTGATTTCCTTTGAGGAAAAGAAATATCTATCACTATAGTGATAAATTTATCTAAATTAGTATTAATTAAATGGTATTAAAGTGAAGTAGGAATTTCATGATGTAGTTTTCTGGAATGTGGTGTACCTGGATCACCAAATTTTTGGGATCTTTATTCCATATTGTCATTAAAAATATAAGTAACTGTTGTTGTTTTTTTGATTGATACATCTCTTAATGTGACATACACCATGATCCAATCCATTGGTATAAGAAATTTATATAAATATAAGATGAGGAGTTTCTCATATATTTGACGATGTGGGTAGCTTCACCAAAACTTCTTTAATCACTCCAAATAATTTTACATTGAATCGCAATATGCTTTCTAGACCCTAGACATGTCCTTTCACAAGAAAGTGGTCCTCGATGTTGGGGAACATATTTCCATGAAAAAGCCTTTAGATTCATTAAAACTTGATACTTATTATCACTTTAAATAATACATAAAATCCTTTGTAGTTCTATTAATTGAAAATGGGAATTATCTTAGTTTTATTTGATATATAGAGACATTTATTTGTTTAATTTTTTAGAATATAACATCGAATTCTTTAAGGTGTTTTTTATCCTCCTTAGATAAGACATTAAATTTTAGGATAAGGTGAATTAATCCATATTTTAGTCTAAATCATGATTAAAGAGTTGTATAAACAAGGAATAAATGTTTATAATTAATATCAAGTTCAGGAATCACTTGAATAGTTATATAGAGTTCACTATTATTATTTTAAACCATTGTATACAATTTTATGATTATTTATAGTGGAATTCCCCTACTGGATAAATTTTGAAACTTCTCATAGACTGAGATTATATAATTTTATCCTTAAGGTTCTGTTCTATCTCGGGGTCTAGATCAAAGAGATCCTTCAGATGGGATCATGTCATAAATTAGATAAAACAAACAAAAGAATACAATTAGAAATAATATCAAGAGATTTAGTTTGAAATGATGGTCTAAAAACCCCAAATAGAGAAAGATGGATAAATAAGAAAAAAATAAAATAAAATGGAAAAAATATCTAATTGGTTAAATTATGAACTTGGCTCCCTAAAAATGATACCAATTTGAAAGGTTCTATCATGGGTGATCTTGAATGATGTGTGGTTTTTTGGTAATTAGGTCTATCATAGAAGCTAACCTAGGGAAAATATCAAAGGGTAAGTATACAAAACAAGTTCTTAATGGTATTTTTTAAGATGGTAAGTGAAGTATGTTATACTCTACAATACCAAATGTAGGATCGAAATAATATAGATACTGAATTAAGTATATAATGATGCTCAAAATACAAGAGGGGGGTGAATTGTATAATTTTAAAAATTCCTTTCCAAATTTTAAAGATGATTATGTTTAATAAGTTTAAACAATATAATTCACAAAACCTATAGTTCTACACACTTGCAAGATTCTGGAAATATGATTCTGAGAATGTAAATTCAGAAAGAGGGTTCCAGAAAATAAAACTAAAAGAAAGTTTACAAAGATAAAGATTCTAACTTAAAGCGTATAGAATCTTACTAAATTAGAGTACAAGTATAAGGAAGTATAAGATAGTTATACTTTCCTCAATAATAAAAATGCAGCGGATATAAACTTGTAACAAAACAAGTAACAAGTAACATGTAGACTCTTTTATCCCAAAGAGAAGGGTATCCAACAGCCTTGGATAAAAGTCCTATGATTTAAACTTTCAAGAAAGTCTGTCTTACCCACACCAGGGTAAGCCCTCGATACGAAGATCAGAGTTTTTCTTGTTATCCCCACAAGCCCTCGAACTTCAAGGTAGTCGGCACCTCTATCTTCCTCAGCAATGAAGTCCTCAAACTTTAAGGTAGTCGGAACCTCTGTCTTCCTATCCCTAGAAGCCCTTGATTGTACACAGTAAAAATCGGAGTCGCACGAAGCAATCTGAACAAGAATTTCAGTATGAACTAATCATGAGAGTCTCTCTCTAGAAATCACTTCAACATCATGCAGTCTCTAGAGTTGTAGAACAGTCTTGAGCTCGTTCAAATGAGCTCCTATTTATAGGCACGACACCAACGGTCAGCTCCCTCCTCCAACGGTCATATTCTTCCTTCAATTCTGGAGGGACCTATACACGTGTCACTCAAACAATGGTTAGTTAGTAACTTAATGAACGATATAGTTTTATAACTAAAACAAGTGTAAGAAAAACATGGTCACATAACCAAAATCCTATATTTGGAATGTAATCAAATTAAAGTTCGGAGTCTAACCAAAAACACATTCGGTGTCTATAATACAATGATATTCAGATTCTGTTTTTCTAAGGAATTTTGAGTTAGAACTCATATGAATTCATAATCAGAATTCGGAGTATGATCTAATCAGAATTCGTAATCAGAATTCAGAGTTTGATCTCATCAGAATTTGTAATCAGAATTCGGAGTCTTATCTCATCAGAATTCGTAATCTGAATTTAGATTCGAACTTCATAAAAGTTCATAATCATAATTCGGAGTCGAACTTCATAAAAGTTCGTAATCAGTATTTGGAGTCAAACTTCATAAAAGTTCATGATCAGAATTCAGAGTCAAACTTCATAAAAGTTTGTAATCAGAATTCAGAGTCAAAATTCATAAAAGTTCTTAATCTGAATTTGGAGTCGGAATTCGTATCATAAAAAAAGAATTCTCTTTATCTAAGTATTATATAATGATGAGGTTTTAGACAAGAAACTGAATTTTTCACTTAGACAAGATAATGAACAATGAAAAACATGGTAATGATAAATTTCCTTGGGAAAGGAAATTTTTCCTTATAGAAGTAAATCACAGGGTAAAATGAGATTTTCCTTGAGATAAGGTGTTTGTGATTTTCAAAACAAAAATGAATGGTCAAGTCATAAGGAAACCTTATTTACTCAACAATCTCTTTCAGGTATGAAGGAATGGAAAATTCATAAGAAAAACCCTATTAACTTAACAATCTCCTCCTTTTTGGAAAGCACAAACATCCTTACAAAAAAGAATAAAAGTACTTTAGAAAAAAATTCTAGAATTTGAAATAAAACTTATCTCCCTTATTATATGGGAAAAGATAAATACGACTAACTCCCCATTAGGCTTTGGAACACTAAGGATCGTATTCTAAATTTCTGAAATGAGATTTATCTTGAGTACGGAAATCACTGTAATGAAAACTCCCCCTTAGATAAAACCCCCCCTTACTTAAGGATATTTCTTCTTTTATTAGTATTCTTTTTCCTTTCTCCCCCTTTGTGATTTTAAAAAAGAATTTAAGGGAATGGAAAAGGAAATATAGTACCAGAAATATTAGTACAAAGCAACCAAACAAAAATGAGCAACCAAAACTCCATTAAGATAGGAAGAATTTGTACAAGGAAAGAAAATACAACAAAAGATCAGAATAGATCTATTTTCCTTCTTTCTCCTTTGGTATCAATTTCTTCACTATGGTTTTTAGCTTCTTTAGCTCCTTGTGATCATCCTCTGCTTTCTTCTCTAAGGCTTTAACCTTTTCTTCCTAAGCCTTTAGAGCCTCTTCATGAGTATTCAATAACTCATCTTTCTTCACTAGCTTATCTTCAATATTAATCTAAATATCCATTTATCTCTTCCATATTTGAGCAATGAAGTAAAACTTTCTATTCAATTCCTTCACTTCTTGAATCCAAGTATTTTGTTCTAGATTCAGCTTTTCTTTAAAACTGGTTGTAAGATCGTTGATCTTCCCATCTTCGATGTCAAAAGCCTTCTTAACACCCTCTTGAAATTCATCAAGTTGTCTCATTTCTTCTATTGACTTATTTTACCAGCTAGATATTTTCTTAAAAGATCTTTTGTGGGCTTCATAGTTGATGAGTAAAGATTTGAAGTTAGCTTCCAACTTAATACACTTGTCCATCACTATGGACACTGAATCTGATTTTGTATTTAGTGTGTGTTGAAGCATATGGCATCTAGATTCAATGCTTGGAAAGATCGGAAATGTCCCAACCAGCTTATTCAAGGATTGGACAACAAAATCATGTCCTAGAGAATATGATTCTGAATCAGAGGGTATGCTTGGTGAGACTTCTTTCTCTAGCTCAGCAGGATTCCACTTTGAAGTTCCACCAGCTTCCTTCTTCTTCACTACATATTTTATAGGAGTATCAAAAATCACTTGTTTACCCTTATCAGTTTTCAGTACGGATTCCTCATCTAGAGATTCATGTTCACTGTCAGATAGATGAACAATTCTATCTTCATCTAACTTGTCCTTCTCAGCTTCTGCCTTATCATCATCAGGATGAATAAATTCATGGTTAGTACATTCTTCCTCTAATAATTTATTCACCTCATCATCAACTTTGTTTTCTACTACTTTTTATCTTCTCCAGGAGTTACAAGCTTCGAGGAATCTGCTTCAGATGTTCGGAGTGAAAATTTCTCTGATGGAGCTCCCTTATCTAGATAATATTCTACTTCCTTTATAAGGTCTCCTGTATCACTACTACTTTCAACCTCTTCTTCTCCTTTTTCTTCAACTACCTTTTCTTCAACAATATTTTTGTGGGCCTTTTCCAGAGTGAAAAAGTTATTCTTCAGAGTCTTAGGTAAAGACTCTACCAAGAAATATTGTGGCACCAGAATGTTCTCGGATGCTACTTGAATAGCCTTTAACAGAGATTGTACTATCTCGGCTTCAGTAATTTTCTTCTTCAGCTTCTTTTCCATAGCTTGATTCTGAAGCTCATCAGCAGTTGTCTCTTTCAAAGCCTCTTCTTCTACAGGATCCAAACCAAACTATGGCTCCCCAGATTTTATATTCTTCTTATCCTCCCTCCATTTTTCTACAACCTCATCTGGGTATGATTTTTTCTTTTTAGGTTTTGGAGGTGTGGATTTGTCTTCCTTAGCTTTAGGGGTATTGTCTTCTTCTTCCACTTCCTTCAACTTTCTTTTCTTTCCTGCCTTTTTGGAAGGTTTAGCCTCTTTTTTTAGATAAAATTATGCTTCCTCCTCTGGTAGGCCATAAAATTCTCCGGATTCTTTGGAAAAACCAATATTCATTCTCTTGAGGGTGTCATCACTGACTAACATAACTTTACAATTCCATGGCTTTGAGCTGAAAGGGATTTTGAAAGACTCTAGGCACCGAACTACCAACTTGGAGAGGATAGCTGGATACATGATTATTTGTGCCTTCAAATTTCCATTCTTAATATTCTCTATCGTAATGATAATGTGCTTCATCAAATTGATCTTCCTTAGATTCACCAAGAAATCCAAGATATATATGGTACTCTTCTTTAAGGTTTTCTTATCACCTTTTCTCGAAATGATGAAACCTTGTACCCATAACTCTAGAATTCGATAATTTGTGGATAAGTGAGAGATCATCAGGGTCTTTACATCTAAGAGTCCAAGACCATCTTGATCCTTCACCTTATTGAAACATCCTACATCATCTATCAACTTGTGAAAACAATACTCAGCTTCCCCTTCGAATGTAATACCAACCAAGCTAGCTGCCTTGTTGTATGAAAGGGTATATGTATTTCAATAGCTCTTGAATGAAAATTTACTTATCCCTTCTTCCTCAAAGAAACTAACTGACTCATAGAATTCAAAAAGTAGATCCGGATACACCAAGTCTTGAGCACCTGGCTTTGATATACAGACACTCTTCCATCCATTCAGCTTGATGATTTTGGAGATAAAAAAATTCTACTTGGAAAAGAAATTCAGATGCAGCAACCTTTCTCAATATACATGCCACTCCGAAATTGGCTTCATAGTAGACATCTCTTGTGAAGGAAATTCAACAGACATTCGAATTTGAAGAAACTATGAGAGATTCGGAATGGCCTTAGGTAGAGGGTCAGAACTTGAGCATGCGAGAGCTTGAGATCGATGTGGGACAATCCTTCAAGGGTCCTTTATATAGTCGATTGAGGTGAAATTTCAACTTCCAATTCTAATACAATGGTTGAAAAACCTTCTGATCAGATCTAACGGTTGATATGATAGCCGAAGGAAAATTTGATTGGATCTGATATTTTGAGTTTTTCAAAGGATAAACAATCGGATTTAAGGAAAAGAGAATCCAAAAATTTTAAAACAAAATACCAACATGTAAAATATGATTATGAAAACTTAAGAATGGAAATCATACCTTTCAGATTTCCAGGAAGATTATTCGTAATAGGTAAAATTCTTCATGAGAAAATTTAAAAAAACGACTATGAAAAACTCATTACAAAAAATCTAAGAACTAAAAATTTTATTGCAAAACTTTTGAGTACAAAATTTCCCATTATGAAAATTTTGAGTAAGAAAATTCTTATTACGAAAATTTTGAGTACAAAAATTCTCATTATGAAAATTTTGAGTTCAAAAATTCTCATTACGAAAAATTTTAGAAAACTGAGTATGAAGATTTTCATTACCAAATTTTTTGAAAATATGATTAGGAAAATTTTCATTACCAAAAATTTGAAAAACAGACTACGAAAATTTTCATTATGAAAATTTTTGAAAATATGATTACAAAAATTTTCATTAGACCAATAAACCAATGTACTCCCGCTATGGAAAGGATTTTATTACTGTAAGGATATTAGTTTCAACAGAAAGTTAATAATGAAGGTTACCTTACAGTTATCATTCCTAACTTCTATTTAATGTATTAAAATCTATTGGAGGGTAAATATTTTGTGAAAATATCCACAAGTTGATCTTGCATTCTGATAAATTGAAGAATTATATCTCTTTTTTGTGTGTGATCCCTAAGAAATTGTTGCCTAATATCTATGTGCTTTACATGAGAGTGATGTGCAGGGTTTTTACTAAGGGTTGTGGAACTTGTATTATCACACAAAATTTGTGTTTTTGTAAAACTTATACCATAGTCTGTGAGTGTGTGTTGCATCTACAACCCTTGAGCACAACAACTTCCAGCTGCTACATATTCAGCTTCAGAAGTAGAAAGTTCTACTGAGTTTTGTTTCCTTCAAGACCAAGAAACTAATGAATCTCCTAAGAAATGACATGTTCCGGATGTACTCTTTCTATCCATTCTACATCCACCAAATTCATCATCTGAAAAACTTTTCAAAACAAAATCATTTCCAGAAGTATAAAAGAGTCATGAATCCAAGGTTCCCTTTAAGTAGCGAAAAAATATTTTTACTACTTTAAATGAGATTCCTTAGGATTGGATTGATATTTTGAACATAATCGTACTAAAAACATTAAGACTGGACGACTAGTTGTCAAGTATAGTAAGCTTCATATCATACCTCTAAAATATGTTTGATCTATTGGTTTCCCAGCTTCATCAAGATCAAGTGTGTTTGAGGTACCGATGGGAGTACTAATACTCTTAGTGTTGTCATATCCATACTTTTTAAGAATATCTTTAATATACGTATGTTGGGATATATATATTCCTTCTGGTTTTTGAGAAATTTGAAAAACAAGGAAAAATGTAAACTCACCCATCATACTCATTTCAAACTCAGATTTCATTAGTTCAGCAAAAGAATCAGTTAACGATTGCTGAGTTGAACCAAATATAATGTCATCTACATAAATTTGAACAATCAAAACATTTTTCTTATCTTTATTTATAAAAGGGTTGGATCTACATTTCCCTTAACATAATTATTTTGAAGCAAAAATCTTGTAAATCTATCATACCAGGCTTGAGGGGCTTGCTTAAGTCCATATAAAGCTTTGGTAAGTCTAAAAACATGATCAGAATGTTTTGTTCTTCAAAACCAGGAGGTTGTTCTACAAAAACATCCTCTTGAACATAACCGTTAAGGAAAGCACATTTCACATCCATTTGAAAAGGTTCGAAATTGAAGAATGCTGCAAAGGAAACTAAGATGCGAATAGATTCAAGTCTAGCTATTGGAACATAGGTTTCTTCGTATTCTATTCCTTCTTATTGATTATAGCCTTTAGCAACTAGTCTAACTTTATTTCTAACTATGATTCCATTTTCATCACACTTATTTATAAAGACACATTTTACTCTAATAACATATGTTTCCTTAGGTCTTTCAACCAAGGTCCAGACTTTATTCCTTTCGAATTCATTTAACTCATCTTGCATAGCTTTTATCCAATCATCATCACCTAAAGCTTCATCAGTGCTTTTTGGTTCTAATTGGGAAAGGAATTATAGATGTTCTATTTTATTTCATAAGGAACTTCTAGTCCTTACATTTTTATTCACATAACCAATGATACTATCACTAGGATGATTTTTAAGAAACACCTGATTTGGGTTTTGTAAATCCTGTTCATCAACATAGGGTAGGAAATCTTCTAGGGTAAATGTTTCAGAAATATTTTCTTGGACATTTTCCTTATTAGAAGGATCTTCTATCATGGGTTGATAATCATTTTTTGAGAACACATCCGAAAAATAAGGTTGGGATTGTTTAGAAACATAGGGATCAGTTTCATCAAATTTCACATGTACTATTTCTTCAACAGTAAAAGTATTTTTATTGAAAACTCTATAAGCCTTAGAAGTTGTGGAGTAGCCTAAGAAAATTCCTTCATCAGATTTTGGTGGGAATTTATATAGATTATCTTTAGTATTCAGGATGAACACTTTGCAACCAAAAACCTTGAAGTAGTTAAGTCTAGGTTTTCTACCATTCCATAACTCATAAGGAGTTTTATTAAGAAAAGGTCTATTTAAAACTCGATTTATAGTATAAAAAGTAGTACTTACTTCTTTATCCCAAAAATGTTTGGCTATAGAATACTCACTCTACATGATTTTTGTTATCTCTCAAAAAATTCTATTTCTTCTTTTAATAACACCATTCTGTTGAGGAGTTCTTAGTGCTAAGAAGTTATGAGTAATTCTTTTTCTACTACAGAAAGTTTCAAAATCAGAATTTTGAAATTCTCCTCCATGATCACTATGAATAGTTATCAAAGGAAGGTTTTTCTCGTTTTTAACTTGGGCTCTAAAACATTTGAAATACGAAAAATATTCATACTTTTTTGCTAGAAAATAGACCCATGTAAATCTAGTGTAATCATCAACCAATAAAAACACATAGTACTTGCCACTAATGCTTCCAGTTTGTGTTGGGCCAAAAATATCCATATGCACTAACTATAATACATCAGTAGTTGAGCCTTCACCGATTTATTTAAAACTTTATTTATGTTTCTTTCCATATTGAAAAGGATCACAAACTTTTGAAGAATTAAATCTAATCTACGGTAGATCCTTAAATAATCTTTTATTAAAAAAATTTCATAGGTTCTTGAGGTTACAGAGACCTAACCTTCTATGTCACAACCAAGAATTATCTTCCATTTCACTATGGAAAGGTAGATCGTGGCTCCTAAGGTATTCTAAGTTAAGTGTGTAAACATTCTCTTGCCTCTGGGAATAAAGAATAAACTCTTCCTTGGAATTGTGTACTAAGCACTTATCATTCCTAAAATTAACAAGGTAACCTTCATCACATAACTATCTTATGCTAATGAGGTTTTTCTTAAGACCCTTAACAAACAATACATTTAAAATCAATGTTTTTTCAAGAATAATGATGTTACCTATACCAATAATTTCTCCCTGAGCATTATCTCCGAAAGTTACTTTTCCTCCTTTCATCTTGATGATATTTTCAAAGTAGTTTTTGTTACCAGTAATATGCCAGGAACATCCATTATCCATGTACCAAGTATTGTTGTTGGTACCTTCTCTATTTTCCTGAAAATAAAAGAGTTAGGTTTTTAGAATCCAAACATTCTTGGATCCGGAAATTTCAGAAAGCAAAGTCTTAGGCACCCACTTTTTCTTAGAAAAATAGTCTTTATGAAATCCCAAAGACTGAGTTTTGTTTAAGGAATAATTTCTTTCCCACTGCCCACCACACTAACACTTATCATAGAATGGATCACTTTGAGGAATAAAATAATAGTTGTAAAAAACTAGTTTAGAACTATTAAAACCAAATCCTGATTTATTCTTTAGATGTTGGATTTGAGAATACATTTTATCAAAATTTTCCTTACCTAAGGTAAAGTCTGAAAAACACTTCCTCAAGGAAAAAATTTTGTATTTTAGTTTGATAAATAAGTTCTTGTCTTCCAAAATATTTTATTTTGAACTAGAGTTAGGCTCGAAAACATTTTTCTTAGAAATTATATTTTTTAGATCTTTATAAAGTTTATCCTTCTCAGAATTTACATCCTCAAGAATTTTTAAATACTTTCAAAATCAACATTTTTATTATCAAGATCTTTAGAAGTATCTAATATTTCCTTAGTAAGAATAGTATTCCTAGAATTTTCCTTATCAAGGTTTTTCATGAGTTTTGAGTTCTCAGTCTCAAGGAGTTTGGAAAACCTAGAAACTTCTTCATAGGTAGGTAAAGTATTATCTTCATCAGAAGAATATTCTTTATAAGAAGAGTTATAGTATTTATTATCACTATAGTATTCATTAAAAGAAACATTGGTCATTGATTCAGCATTGTGTACCTTAGCCATCAAACAATGATTATCAATAGGTAGTCTGGCTATTAGACCAAGATTCTTCTGTCCAGAAGATTCATAATATGATGATTCATCTGAAGAGTCTCTACCACTGGAACTCTAGGTGTCATTTACTTTCAAGACTTTCTTAGCATTATCCTTATAGAACTTATTATCGTTTATCTCATAATTCTTTTGCTTCCTTTCCTTTCTTTAAGCATAATACAATCAGGTCTTATATGTCCAGCTCTCTTGCATTCATAACAAGTAACTTCTGAATCTTTCTTATCTTTCCATTCCTTTTTCTTATATCTAGATTGAAAGTTATTATGTCCAACAATATTTTTCATCCTTCAAGAAAGATTGGAAAATTCATTCTCTAAAGATTCACTTCCACTAGATTCAGATTGTATAACAACCTTCTTTGATTTGGATCTCGTAACTCTCTCAAGAGTCTTGGCTTTTATATGATTAGAAGTTGTAGTAAAAGCAACATTTCCATTCCCATTCTTCTTCTTTATGTTATCAGCATCTCTCTTCATCCTAGTATCATTTTGAAGAAGAGTTCAAAAAAGATCATCAAGAGAAATCTGAGTAACCTTTCTATTCTCATCAATAGTTGTTCTCTTGTATTCTCACTCATTTGGCATGATGTATTTGATCTTTTCCACAAGAGCCTCGTCATCTAATCCTTTCTCACCCATGGATTGTAAACTATTTACGATAGTCATAAATCTTTGTTGCACCTTACTTATGGGTTCTCCATAAGGAAAGCAAAAACCATGATATTCAGTTCTGAGCATGGCTCTTCTAGTTTCAATAACTTTTGAAATTCTAAAGTGGGTAACTTCAAGCTTCTTCTAGATACAATTTTTTACTTCACTAGATGAAATTTGGCTATATATATTTCCAGTCATGGAAAAAAGTAGATTATTTTGTACCATATAATTCAGTTGATATTCATGTTTTTCTTGATTTGTAAAGGTAAAAACTTCCTTGGCAGGGATTTTATATCCTCCAATAAGCATAACAAAATTATCTACTCTAGTGTTGATAAAAAAATTCTTCATAAGATCTATCCAAAATTCATAAACATTCCCATCAAAGATAGGTGGTTTAGTAGGATTGAGATTGTTGATGGAACCAACATTGATTCCTTCCATCTTAAAGAAAAATATTTCCACAAAAAATTTATCAATAGAAAAAGTTCAGATTCAAGGAAAATAATACTAAAAATTCAAAATCATGAAAAAATATTCTTAAGCAAGGAAAATATTATGAACAATGAAAAACTTGAGCATGGAAAACTTATATGTGAGTATAAGTATTTCAGAGACCTCCTCTAATACCAATTGTTAAGATGGTATGAGAAGTATGATATACTCTACAATACCAAATATAGGATCTAAATAAGATAGATACTGAATTAAGTATCTAATGATGCTCAAAATATAAGAAGGTTGAATTGTATACTTTTACAAATTATTTTGGAACTTTTAAAGATGGTTATGTTTAACAAGGTTAAACAAGATAATTCAAAAAACCTCTAGTTTGACACACTTACTAGATTTTGGAAATACGATTTCGAGAATGTAAATATGGAAAGATGGTTCCATAATATGAAACTTAATGAAAGTTTACAAAGACAAAGATTCTACCTTAAAGTGTATAGAATCTTACTAAATAAGAGTACAAGTATACGGAAGTATAAAATAGTTATACTTTACTCAACAATCAAAATGAAGCGGAAAAAAACTTGTAACAAAACAAGTAACAAGTAACAAGTAGACTCTTTTAACCCAAAGAGAAGGGTATCCAATAACCTTGGATAAAGGTCCTTTGATTTATACTTTCAATAAAGTTTTTCTTACCCACACTAGGGTAAGCCCTCGATACGAAGATCAGAGTTTGTCTTGTTATCCCCACAACCCCTTGAACTTCAAGGTAGTCGGGACCTATGTCTTCCTCATCAAGGAAGTCCTAAAACTTTAAGTTAGTTGGAACCTCTGTCTTCCTATCCCCGAAAGCCCTCGATTTTACACAACAACAATCAGAGTCGCACGAAGAAATTTGAACAAGAAGTTTAGTATGCACTAAGCATGAGAGTCTCTCTTTAAAAATCACTTCAACAGCATGAAATTTCTAGAGTTGTAGAACAGTATTGAGCTCATTCAAATGAGCTCCTATTTATAGGCACGACACCAATGGTCAGCTCCCTCCTCCAACAGTCATATTTATCCTTGAATTTTGGAGGGACCTGTACACCTTTCACTCAAACAACGGTTAGTTAGTAACTAAATGCATGACATCATTTTATAACTAAAAAAAGTGTAAGAAAAAACATTTTCACATAACCAAAATCCTATATTCAGAATGTAAGCAAATAAAAGTTTGGATTCTAACCAAAAACACATTCGGTGTCTACAATACAAGTATATTCAGATTTTGTTTTTCTAAGGAATTCGGAGTTAGAACTCTTAATAATTTTAATCTGAATTCGAAGTCATATCACATAAAAATTCGTTATCAGAATTCGGACTCTCATCTCATCAAAATTTGTAATCAGAATTTGGAATCTGATCTCATCAGAATTCGTAATCAGAATTCAGATTCCAACTTCATAAAAGTTCGTAATCAAAATTTGAAGTTGAACTTCATGAAAGTTTTTAATCAGTATTTGGAGTCAAACTTCATAAAAGTTTATAATCAAAATTCGGAGTCAAACTTCATAAAAGTTTGTAATCATAATTCAGAGTCGAACTTCATAAAAGTTTGTAATCAGAATTCGGAGTCAGAATTTGTATCCTAAAAACAGAATTCTCTTTATCTAAGTATTATATGATTCCGAGGTCTTAGACAAGAAATCGAATTTGTCATTAGACAAGATAATGAACAATAAAAAACATGGTAAGGATAAATTTCCTTGTGAAAGTAAATTTTTCATTATAGAATTAAAACACAGGGTAAAATGAGATTTTCCTTGAGATAAGGTGCTTGTGATTTTCAAAACAAGAAGGAATGGTCGAGTCATAAGGAAACCTTATTGACTCAAAACGCTCTTACAAGTTTGAAGGAATGTAAAATTAATAAGGAAAACCTTATTAACTCAATAGTATTATGAAAATAAAATAAAATAAAAACACTATATAAAAGGACATGGGGGAATTTTTAAAATTTATAAAACTAAAAGAAGTATGTTGGAAGAAGATTTCATTTTTTTGTTTGTAAAATTTAATAAAAAAATGCAGTGATAAGATATATTTTTAAAAATGATTTTAGAATACTTAATCAATATAACCATACCTATTAAATTACTTATTAATTATTATTATTCAAATTAAACCATACTTAATTATTATTTCTAAATTTTGTAACCCTAAATCCCTACAAGAGTTAATGTAACCACAATAATGAAATGAATGAAACCCTAGGAAAGCTTTTGAATTTAAAATCATAGAACCCTACTTTGATTATTTTTATAAGGATAGCTTATGTATCATAGTTAATGAGGGAACATAAAATTAAATTATTGAGGATGAATTTATTTTTTCTATTTTATTGTAACTCTAAAAATTTATCCAATGTTGATTTATTTTATTGACTAAGAACACACTCTCACTATTCACACAATACATGACCTCAACTATTTTGTATTAATTGTTCAATGTATTGAGTTAATATTTTAAATTAATAAAAATTAATGGAACATATTAAATTAATTAAAGTAATCTCATATATTAAAAATAAATAAATTAATAATGTTATAGGTAGATCGATTTCTATGAAAAATACTCTTCTATGGGATATGTAGTCATAGTAGAAATGATTTTCATTAGCAATGGTCTAGGAAGAATATAACCCAATAAAATTATAACTCATGATATTCATACCAAATAATTTAAGTATATTAGAATAAATTCTTGGAAAAAAATAAATAATATATAGAAAATTATGTTTATTCTGAAAAAAAAGTTATAATGAAAAGAAGAAGAAGGCTTCAATGAAAGGTTCCTTGCATCATGAGATAACCCTATTGAAATGATTTGAGAATTTGAGTGGAACCAATTACCCTCTTCCCTTAGGTTTCTAAATCACATCCAACCCATAAAAATTGATAAAAATACACATTTATATAGGGAATTAGATGATAGGGTTATAAGTCGTCCCAAGTGTGAAATGGAAAAATCAGAAAAAATATTTTAATCTAATATCCACTGACTTATTGAACTCAAAAACACAAGTACCAGCTATCCTTAAAAATTTATTATTTTTCTAGAGCAATGTACTCTATCTAATGTCCAAATTTTTTGTAAAATGAAATCCTAGATGAATATTATATCACATAAATATGGAATTGGTGTCTAGGTTGATTAGTCGAGTCTAGTTCTATATACATGGCCCATTTTCTCCCATAAAATTTTTGATCCATCATGAGTGGTCTAAATATATATTTTATTCCATTGAATATAGAATAAATTAATGAAATATCAATTCCATATAAGCACTAAAATAACAATGTTTTATAATATACTATAATTAAATTTAAAGGGTTAAAAATGAAAATCTTAACAAATTCTAAAATTAATGATCTAATCAAATTTTTTCCTAATTAAACATATTTATAATAGTTTTGGGAAAATATATAATTTATAATCAATAAAGTATTCAATAAAAATGTTTTTAATAAAAACATCATGCAACCAAACCCTACTTCTATCCTCAGGCTTGATCCAAATCTCCTGATACCCTTGAGCTACCTTATCCTAAACCATAGCCTGCTCTATACTCCGACATAAAATACATACATAAGGTCTACATGTGCACTAATATTCTTGTGTAGTGTGTGAGAATAAAACGTATTAAGGTATCACCAATAACCCGTATTTTAATCCATCATATGCATGAGTATTCCAGAGTAAATGAAATATAAAAAACATTCCCATCGATTCATCGTGTGTTAACCGGTCCATCACCACACCCAATGAGGTACACACACTTATCCTATCATTTGGTTATAAATACGATAATATGACCTTGACTATATATTATTCTTCATAATTTTAGAAACCAAATTTTTCTTCATTCTATTATACCAATGCCCAAACCATATGCCAGACTCAGGGTATGGTAGCATCCAAAACCTCATCTCAATGCACACAGACATTGGGCACCATCATGCAACCAAAATCCTTTACACACACCTATTAACTACAGGGAGTGCCATGCATAATCCATCATACAAAAATCCATCTCCAAGTATGGTCCTCTACCCAATCCTATACTAGGAAAGGTCCAACATGGGAACACCCACCCAAGAAATTTCTGGGAAGGTCATCGACCAGATACCCAAACATCAAGGAATGATCATCCACTAACTCATCCCTAAAGACACTTGGGAGAAAAATCAAACTAATCCATCCATACAGACTATAGGGAGGCCATTACACTAACCCAATCCATGCATGGAAAGGTCCTTAACCTGACACCCAATGGAGATGGAAACCATCATCCATTAACACAAGCCTCTAAGGAAAGGTCACCCTACATAATGAACTATCCATACTAACTCTAGGGATGTCCTCAAAAGAATCCCAACCCATGTATCTTCAAGGAAATTTCTATCAACACAACACATAGGGTTGTAACCTATCACATAGCTCTTTAGTACATCTGAGGTTACTAGTAATTCGAGACATATCCCCTCATCACAATATATCTAAAATCACCTTCTAGGCATCCATTTTTTCTCTGGGCCCTCCATGGTCTCACATTACTAAGAAATCTTCATGCCTATCACCTGTTAGTGACATCAATTCCTGAATGATCACCCCAACCCAAACCTTGAGGTCCGATCAAACCTCATAAAATCCCTCAACATTCCCAGTACCTCCACCCAATACATCGCATACCACCCTTATCCTAACATTTTAAGAGGTTTAAAACTCCTAAAAACTCCCTTGACTTCTTAATGTGAAGTATTGAGTAAAATATCCCACTCACCATTAGAACCAAGTCTAGTCTCTGAAATTAGGACCAATTTTCGATCACTCGTGAGACATACCACTATTTATCATTGATGAAGCTCAAATTTTCATACATTTCATACTGTAAATAATTTTTTATAATCCCAACATAGTGTTATTTTATGGGTAATTGTCAACTTTTTAGGTTATAATGGTAATTTGAGCTTAAATGAAAAAAAAAATAGTTAAATCTGGAATTTTGATAGATTTTCATCATAGGGGTATTTTGGGAATACAATTTACATTGTTATTCAAAATTGTTTGATTATTTTTTTTTTGAAATTCTTGATTTATTTCTTATAACTTTTTACTCATGATTAAAGGATGATTCGAGCATTTAGAGGCATGAAAGAATCATTTCATTTGGGAAATTTTCCAAGCAGATAGCGTGGACCACACAGACATAACGGAAGCATACCTCGATGCACACACCTACAAATGAATTGATTCCATATTTAAATGTAAAAGGATTCAATAATACACATTATAGATTAGTTTTAAGTCAAAATAAGCTCATAAAGAATTATTTTAATGGCTAAAATGTGTGGAAGATGAAACAGGTTACCAGAAAAAAACGGTTCCATTGAGAAATTAATTCATAACATCTAAATAACACGTCACAAATGACTCATGTTTTGTGAATTGAAACTAAATAAAGTGGGGAACAACATTTATTAATGCTTAAATGTGTGAATCGACAGGTTAGAAGGTAATAATGGCATGGGAATATGAAGAATTGGAATTTGGCAAGTCAAATGGACAGATTAAATAGCTCTGATTAAATCAGACATAACTACTACATATAGAAGTAAATAAATATAAAATTTTAAAGATGACCATAGGGTATATTAAGGAACAAATTTGATGAAGAAAACTGTAAAATATTCTTCCATTTAATGGATAATACATGTGAAATAATGTGGAGTATATTTTTGGAGCGAATTCTTTCACCCCCTCTCCCTATAAATATGTATACTCACCCCTTCTCAAAGAATTGACACTTTTATGTGGTCATTTTATATTTTTTTAATTTCATTACATTTTAATAGTATTATTAATTTATAATGTATTTTTCTATTCTTCTTAATCTCATTATCATTTTTTATGTTTTCTTTTCCACCCTATTCTTCCCCACTGCAATCACTTGTACTCGTGACCATGAGTAACTAACCCGAGGAAGTTCTCGGGGGATAAATAAAGTGTTGAACCCAAGTCATTATAAATTCATGTATTATGTTTCTTATTTACTGAGAGTTAGTATGAGGGGAATCTTAGTGGTAAAGGAACCTTTGTGTCTCCACTTCCCACCCAAGGCTTAGCTTTCTCTTCTACAATATTCTCCCTCGATCAAGGAGGTGGATGTGCAGTATCTCAGAGATCATTGAGTGCATCGTATATATATACCAATAGGTAGAAGAGTATGTTCATTTATATGATGTATCATGTTCATTATTTATATTTTTAGATAACAAAGTGGTGATGAAGGTTCATTATGGATAATCTCCTGGGAGGATCTCCTTTCTCTCTAGCATCATTTTGTCTGTATTCATTCTGTCTGCATTATTCATTGCATATTTACAAATAATTATATTTCATACTCATTTAAAAAACATAAATTTATTTTATTTTTATTTCATAAATTTGAAAGATATAAAAAAATTAAATTATAAGTAGTGATTGATTGACCGCAAAAGCTCCTCCAGAGAATAACCTAGGTTAGCCAAAATGTTGCATTTAGTTATAAAGTTTGTTGAGAGAGAACACGACAACACTTCATCAAATTGGTATCATTTATGGGGAGCCAAGTGGTCTTTACTAACTATTTTTATTCATATTTTTTAATTAATTTTTTTTATTTATGAAAAAACAAAAAAATGATAAATTTCAAAAAAAAATTAAAAACTTTCTTTATTCATGATGTCTTTTAATTAAAATTATTATTCATGGACTAAATAATATTAGGCTATAGAAAAATTTTGTTATAATATTGATGCTCAATTTCAAATTATTACTGATAAAGTGAAAAATCTTGAGATCCAAATAGAATTGATTGCTGAATATGTACGCACATCCCAAGAGAAATCTGAACCTGAGCCGGAACCTGAACTAGAAAGAGTTGTGGAAGTAATTTTACCCATCATTTCTTATGTTAAATATCCTAAGGGGTGATAAATAACTTCTTAATGAAATAATTACATTATATCTCACTCAACCATGTCTCGAGGAGGTCCCAAAAGTACACATTCCAACTAATGAACTGATGGGAGATCAACATTTTTTGGAAGAATCATGGAATAGATTTGTTAACGATAACATGAAACATGATCTTCCCATCCTTGATAATGAAACATAATACACTTTATACCTCTCTCTTGATTTGGACGATAATGAAGAAGATGTACCTAATGAGATTGATTTTCCAATGGTCATGCCTGAAGAGATTAATTACCAAGCTGAATTACTTTAAAGGGAAGATTTCTTTATTAATTCTTCATGTTTTAATCTTATTCAATATGAATTTTTTTCTGATTTCTCTTTATTTGAAATTTCCAATGCAACACAAATGGAGAATACTATGGATGTTAAAAACGACACTACCCAAGTTGTGATGATTGAAGAATAAGAGTTGTAAAAACATGTGGTGGTGCGACTACTTCCTCAACAAAATTTTTCATACCATATGGAGGTAGACACCACATAAGTAAATAAGGAGCACCCCTATATTCTATTCCCTCCCACTTCAAACCTAAAATTTAATCTTTATTCTTTATTGGGGTTTGGGAACTTTCTTATCTTCTTTGGGGTTCTCTGATTTCAGTGTTTACTCATGGAAATTGGGAAAAGTCACATGTGGTGGTTCATATGAAAGAGACCACACCCACCATCTGATTGAGGATAATCCAATGTAACTGCCTAACTTTGGGTAATGAAATCCTAGCACCTACATGGGGGTATAAACCATGTTCAATCATCTTTTCTCTTTCTATTTCCTTTTTATTTATTTTTCTTATTCTTTGTTTTATTTCATGATTTATAGTTCTATTGGAAGTAGCTAAGAGATTAACTCAAGGAATCTACCTCAAAAATAATATCAGGTTGTATCTTTCCTTCCCTTGTATTTTCTACCATTATATTTATATTTTGCTGAGCTGAAATGAGGGGTTTCAAAATTTAAGTGTGGGGGACTATCAACCTACATAGTTCTTCTTGTGCACTTTTTATTTTGGTTTATCATACTTTTTGTATTTCTGAGCTTTAATGATTATTCTTATCACTTTTCACACATCAAATTAATTTTAAAGATTTTAAATGATTTTTGAACAAATATATCTTAAATGATTGTTGATGTGAATATTTGTTCCTTAAATTGGATTGTCAGGAATTTTTATAAGTTTGACTAATTTTTTAAATCCATGATCATGATACACTGACTCGGAATATTTTTCTAGTCCTGTGAGGTTTTCTAAAACACTTTGACGTATTCTTCCTAATACCCACACTTTATTGAGGGAAACATTAATTTTGTGTCAGAACCATAATTTATGATTCTTATCTCTCGAAGAATTGGATTTCATGGAATGTATTTGAAACTATTGAGGAATATCTTTGGATAGCCACATTTTATCTTAAGAACCACCTTTACATTTTTCTTTTGTAATCCCTTAGATGACATAAATTTCCTTATCGGTTTAATCCACATTACAAGCCAATTTATCCTTACATACCCGCACTTTTTGTATTTTTTCATGGATATTTCATGTTTGAGTGTGGGGTAAGGGCCTTTCATGTGTGTTCATTGGGATTTGTATAATTTATGGGTAATGAAAGGTGTGTTCCAATATTTTGGGTAGTGGATAATAAGATAATTGGGCATGTGTCATCATTTCATTGTACTTTATTTGTTTCAACCATTTCATATTTAAAAAAAATGAAAAAATGGAGATGATCTTGAATTCCTCATTGTACATTATTTTATAACTCATTTACCTCTCAAAAATTGTGGGAATTAATTTTCATTCATTCATTGTATTCAATTTTCATCTCATCCTCCATGAAAAAAACCAAAAAAAAGGAAATACAGCTATTCCTTTCTAGAGCTATCAAAATGAGGGAGAACAAAGATTATATCATTCTTTATAATCTCTTATTGGCTCATATTCCATTTCATAAAAGGGGTTGGTACACAAGAGCCTTAGCCCGGTTGGTAAAGACTCCATAAGTGCATTCATGCGACCCGGGATCAAATCTAGGCGGATGCATAATTTTCCGATACTGTAGCAGTATTGTAGCAGGTACTGTAGTAGTACTATAGCAAGTACTGTAGTGGTAATTGTGCAGTACTGTAGCAGGTACTGTAGCAGGAACTATAGAAGGAACTATTTGGCATTGTAGCAGCTGGGAATATGCCCCTATTTGGGCCTTCGGGCCATCGATTTGGTCCTTGAGTCCTTTAAGGCCTTCGGGCCACCCAGGAATTTTGGTCAATGAGGCATTCGGTCCACCTCAAGGCCTTTAAGACACCTTAAGTGCAGATACAAACTAGAAAACCTACCAGAAACAAGCTCTACAAGGAGGATGATAAAGGATCTTTCACCACATAAGAAGCTAAACGAATTGCAAGAATGAGAGGGTATGGCACCTGCCATCAGGACAAGCCTGTCCATGCATGAGAATGCCTAGCCGAACAGCCATGCGAAGGGGGAGAGATGATTTCATGATGAAGATGCTGGGGAGGAGAAGTTCCAAGTAGTTAGTCTGGGTTGTATGTAATGTTTGAAGCCTACGGGCAATGAATTCCTCTAAGGCCTACGGGCCATGTAATACTTATGCCTACGGGCCTTGTAAGGGTTCCACATCACCCCTTAAAAGGTAGATTATAAAAATCAATAAAAAAAGAAGGCCTTCAGGCCATTGGATGGATAAAATGGGTTGGTGTTGTTTTTCACATTTTCAAGCGGGATTGAGAGAGGAATTTCATGTGTTTTAACTTGAATTAATCATATATTGTACTGAAGAGTCCAGCCTCCTCTTTTTGGCCTGAAACTTTTTCAATAATTTTCCCACCATCCCTAAGCCACATAATCATTTGAACCTTTAATTAAATACCTCATTATTGAATTCATTTTCATGTTTCACGCTTTGGAGAAATGAGAATTTACACAAGCCTATAGTGATACATGCGATTTCCAAGTTTGACCATAACTCTAGATTAAATTTCCCTTGGGTGAAGAGTGATATAAAATTAAATGTGAGTTAGATTGTGATTACACCACAGATTTATTTCTGAGGTTGACCAAATTTGATTGATTGAAATTAAAATTAGGTATAATTTTTTTTCATAGATGATACATGATGGAATTCTATTTTGGATAAGATCATTGATATTTTCTCATTTTTGATTATTTTGTGGATTTTGATTTGGATGTAAGATGGTTGCCCAGGAGTACAATGTTCCAGTGTGGGGGAGTGATGAAGATCTAATTACCATACATTTTATAATGTAAATCATTGTTTATAATCCCACCATAGTTTTATTGTATGGGTAATTTTCACCTTTTTAGGTTTTAGTGGTAATTTTTTCTTAAATGAAAAAAGTGGTTAAATCTAGAATTTTGACAGATTTTTATCATAGGGGTATTTTTGGAATACAATTTTCAGCATTATTACAAATTGTGTGATTTTTTTTAATCCCTAATTTATTTCCTACAAATTGTTCTTCTGGAGAAAAGGCTGATTCAACCATTTAGAGGCCCAAAAAATCATTTAATTTGGGAAAATTTTCAGGCAGACAACATGGACCCAACCAAAATAATGTAAGCATAACTCAGTGAGAACACCTCCCAATGAATTTATTCTAGATGTAAATGAAATAGGATTAAATAAGGCATGTTATAGATGAGTTTCAAGTCAAAAAATCTCATTAAGGAAGTATTTGAACGACTAAAACATGTGAAGATGAAACAGGTCACCAGGTTGAAACAGTTCCATTTATAAATTACTTCATTACATCTGAATAACGCATCCAAAATGTCTCATATTTTGTGGAGATACACTTAATCAAGTGGGAAACAACTTTTATTAAGTATCAAATTCGTGAATTGAAATTTTGGAAGGTCATAATGGCATACAAAGTTGAATAATTGGAATTTAGTGAATCAAATGGACAGATTAAATGGATCTGATTAAATCGGCCATAACCTCTACATATAAAATCCAATAAATCTCAACATTTTAAGGTGACCATATTATATATTATAGAAAATCTTTTATTAAGACAACTATTACAAATTCTTCCATTTAATAGAGAATACTTGCGGAATCATTTGGAGTAGATTTTTAGAGAGAATTATTTCACCCCCTCTTTCTATAAATATGTATCATCACCCCTTATCAAAGCATTGGAAATTCTATATGGCCATTTTATATTTTTTTTATTTTCATTCCATTTTAATAGTATTATTCATTTTAATATATTTTTCTCTTCTTCTTAATCTCATTCTAACTTTTTATCTTTTGTTTTCCACCTCATTCTTCTCCATTGCGATCTCTTGTACTCGTGATCTTGAGTAACTAACCTGAGGATATTTCGGGGGGATAAATCTGGTGTTGAAACCATTTCATTATACATTCATTTTTTATGTTTCTTATTTGTTTAGAGTTAGGCCTATAGGGATCTTATTGGGAAAGGCACCTTTGTGTCTCTACTTTCCACTCGAGGCTTAGATTTCTATTCTAAAATATTCTTCCTCGATTGAGGAGGTGGATTTGAGGTCTCTTAGCCATCGTTGAGTGCATAATATATACACACCCATTGGTAGAATAGGATGTTCATGTTTTGATGGAGCGTGAACATTATGTAGATTTGAATCTAATAAAGAGGTGATAAAGTCTCATTCTGAATAATCTCCTGGGAGGATATCCTTTCTGTCTAGCATCATTTTGTCGGCATTCATTCTGTTTGAATTATACATTGCATATTTACTTCTAATTGTCTTGAATAATCATTTCACAAACAAAAATTTCTTTTAGTTTTATTTCATAAATGAGAAATATTTTAAAGAAGTGAAATATAAGTAGTGATTTATTGACCAGAAAATCTCCTCAAGAGAATGACCTAGGTCATCCCATATGATGCATTTAGTTATAAATATTTAGATAGAGCACACTACAATGCTTCACCACCCATCATCATCCGGATTCAAGACCCTTAAGAATGTCCACTAACCCTAAGTATCCTAGACTCAACTATCTTTTTCCCATCACACACCCAGATACCTTCCCAAGGTTTCATGTCATCTATATGTTACCCTATCCCCTTTGAAAAAACATTCTCTAGGAAATTCCAAATCTCCCTTGTGCTAAACATAAATTGGTCTTAGCTCTGGAGGTAGAATTCATCCCATCACTTCACCTAAGTACCATACCTTCCCTCATTCCATATTAAATAACCCATGAAACAAAAAATACATTCTCTCAAAATCATCAAAAAACTTATGGTTTTTTATCATAAGGGCCACCTATATTGAACATGGGGTTATCCCCTCACCATGATTAACTAAGACCCATCCAAGAACATTCTATTGTCATGCATGATTCTTCTAATCCCATATAAGCCAACAGAGCACCAAAAATGATGATTTGGATCTATCCTACACCAAAAAAAATAATTAATTATAAACAATTAAATTTAATTATTTAACGTAATACATAATCGAATAATTTCCAGAAAACTTATCGAGTACCTCCATTGATCCAAAACCTCAACCAACCACCTGTGAAAGGTCTGTCACATCTCCCCAGCACCAATGAGGAAAAATCTCAATCATCTCACACCAATTACATCATCCCTTTAATTCCATTAAATTGAAATTGTTATCAAAAATTATTTGATAATAATACCTTTGAAAAAATGATATCTAAATACTTAAAAAAAACATCTGAGTACTTCCCCTTCATAACTAGAGTGAAATCCCCATCACCCTCGATTGATTCCACTATGAAATAATGGATTAAAAATCCAAAAACTAGCGTAAAATTAAGTAAATCAATGTTAGGAAAGGGAGAAACCAAAACCAAATAAAAATAATGATATTTCCTTGAATATATATTGAAAAACCCCCAAAATAATCTCATCTTGAAAGGGGTTCAAATAGAGGTAAGGGGAGAGAAAATCGGCTAATAAATGGCCTCCTTAAGCCCCCATTCCATATAAAATGAAAGGTGTCATAGATTTTAAATTATCGGTATACCCCCGATAAAAACACTCATGTAGAAGACCAAAAAAATTCCAATGGGAGCCTTTGGCTCGACAGTATGGGCTTATCAACTATCTAGTGACCAAAGCAAGGGTGTTAGGACACTTTCCACCCCAATGACTTACCATTTCCACCGCACCAGCTTCAAAGACCTCTGATCCCTTTTTTGTTGATCTCTTGAGAACCCAAATACTATCCAAGCTTGGAACCACACCTAAAATAATTTTTTTTGAGATTCCCAAAGATTCATATTTCCTCCCAAACACTAATTTACAAAACAAACCACACACAAATTGGAAAATAAAATTTACCTTGGAAATCCCAATCCTTTAATGACATAGTCCTTAAAAAAATACACACCATAACACATATCATCCCTCAGAATATGTAACATCCCAAGTAAGTAATGAATAATAGATATTTTTATCTATGTATATTAATGAATTAGATAGTGTTTTAGAGGCTTAAAATGAAAATAAATTCAATCTTAACCATGGAATACACTAATATTTTTAAAAGATTGTTTTACTGCCTTTTGATGGCAAACCATTTTTGAATCTATCTTTTGACAATTTTATAAACTATGTTTGTCAAAATAAACTTATTCTTTATGATTGGGACATCAAAATTTACTTTGTGTGAATTTTTGGTATTTTTCTGACAATGTTCATTTTTTAATGAATAGTGAAAAATACTGCATTTTACATCAAAACTGCTTTTTAATCTAATTTATTTATATGATTAGATTATCTTTTGAATTGGTTTTGAAGTGAAATTAGAATATATTTTTACCATTTAATCCAATTGTGGTCATTGGAATCAATTTCACTTTGAAATTGGACTTAAACTGGTGTCAATCTTTTGATACTTATTGTTTCATAAAAACACGCTATTTGCTCTGACAGCGGGAATTAATTATTAAATTAATTAATGTGACTTATATGTTTTGAATTTTGTAAAATATACTTCATTTTTGAATTCAGAATATCAAATATATCTTAGGGTGAAGTTTTGGTATTTTTCTGAAAAACTTCAATTTTTGATGAATAGTGAAATCACTAAGTGGTAGTTAAAGAAACTGATTTTTCATTTAAATGAAATTTTGCCACCTTTGTGTTTTGAATTTAAAAAATCCGACATACATGGTTTTCATTAAGAAGTAAAATGTGGTTCAATGAGATTAAAATAATATTTTTTTGAATAGTAACTTATTAAGTTTTTAATCGCGATTAGTGGTAATTAGTGTAGTTTAAGGTAAAAATAATACTTTAATAATATGAAATAACCTAGAAACATGTCCTAACCTTATTGGATGTGTCATGGCTTACCAATAAAAGCCATGGGTCAACTTGGGGACCCCATGGAGCCACTTTGGTTGGGAAATGACATAAATAACTTTTTATTTAATGTAAAAGTAAAAATGACACAAACATAATATGTTTTACGAAAACAATTTTTAAATGGGGTTATACAAGTCAGATTTTTGATTATAAATATTCATTGTAAGTATAAAAGGATTTCATACATCATAGTATTTTTTTTTTATAATTTTTACACATTAAATAAATTAAATTATTTATGACATCATGATGATGCAGCGATGACCTCATTATTTAACGATTTAAATAAAATGGAAAGATAATGTAATATATAAGACCTAAACATGTCCTAAACCTATTGGATGAGTGTATTTCGAACCCTTATCACCTTATCCTCGAATTATATCAATTTGGGACCTTTTGAATCCAAAACGCATTTTAAAATAAAGTAACTTATCTTTACTTTCCAAGAGTGCCCCTCCTCTCCTCTTATGAAAGGCCCCCACCTCTACCTCTTTTCCCACACTCCCAAAGCCTTTGGCTCATCCAACACCTGCCCATTTTGTCTCTCCACTTCCCTATCTTACTCATTGAATCCTCACTTTGGGCAGAAGTCTTCCCAAGGAAGCCTTTGAGCTCAAACCAAAGGGAGTTACCCGATTTTAAGGTAATGTCTTCTTTTGAGTCCTTTTGTTTTATTTTGCTTCTCCAACCCCCTAAAATCTTTTTATTCTTTTCTTTTGTAACAACTCCAGTATCCTAAATATACTAGGATGTTGTTATAAAAAGTATTCGAGCTACACTTGCATACACCTACATCTAATGGTTAATGAACATACGGTTTCCGTGGATGGTGAATTTATGCCTCCTGAAACGATGACTGTTCAACATTATTTTAACACCTTCAAAGGTGGACATTAATATGTCACTATATTTATATATGATATATAATATGTTTATGTTTTCCTTAAGCTTCTGTATTTTTCTTTTTGGTCATACCTTTATGGTTTCCATTATGGGTAAACGCGATATCTTCATTTAAGGAAGTGCGGACTACCGCCCCCTCAAAGTGATTTGATTCGTTAAATACCATATGTGGGATGTATAAAGGATGGAACTATGATATTATATATGATATTATACTGGAATTATAATATAAATTTATATCATTATGATTCCATTCTATAAAATATGAAATAGAAATGAAAGTAGCGTTCATGCGTACGTACGGCTTACCGTCTCCATGAACGGTGCATTTCATTTCTTACCTCTAAATGATTATGTAATATTATAAATGAACGTATATAATGAATATATATGATATATATGATATATACATCATGATTATAATCCTGGATATAATGGATACAAGAACAACTTGAAATTATAAAGGGCTTATTTTTTACTCAAGTACCAATGATCGTTAAAACGACCGTTATTAACTTAAATAATTACATAGTGTTCATGACATGGCAATAAGTGATATAAAAGGAATAATGAACTTGAAAAAGGTTCTTAAACAAGTATAAATTAACTCAAGTTTATTATTCAGGATATTAAAGAATGATCGAGTCAAGTCGGACCCGAGGTATGGGACTTCGTCTCAATCTCCTTTCATTGAGGCATATTTTGTTTTATACACAACCTTTTTTTATATGGTGTATAAACCCCTTTGACTTTTACATTTATACAAAAGGAATATTTTTTATACGAAGCATTTTACTAAACAAAAAAAGGGAATTTTTTTGTCGTACGTATGCGACGACAACGACTTCTCCACCACCGTGACCATTATTTGAGTTTCGGCTTCCCCTACAAGCCATACCTTTTTTTAAAAGAAAAATAAATACCATGTTTTACTTTTCATTTATTTTGGTATTTAAAATGGTTTTCATAATGATTTTATATCAATGTGTTGTACTTATATCTTGTTATTGAAAGGTGGAAATGTTATGTTTCCTTTATGCATGTTTTATGTGATACGATTATGTTGAGGTTCTTGGGCATTATTATGAAGACGGGTGGTTCCGTGATAAACTAAGGGCGGGTGAGCCCGATATAGCTCTCCAATGCATTGGGTAACGCGAAGGAGTGAAACATTAAGGTTTCTCTGAAGAGATTTAGGGAATATACTATGATGGGTATTCCAAACATAACCAAGAGGGTTACTCCCTACGTAAGAATGTTATGAATGCCTCAAGTTACCTTTATGTCTTATGATTTCTATGATTTATTCATGATTTGATGAGGTATGTTAAAGTGCTTACGTTTTATGGGTAAAGTATGATCTCATCCTTATGTATATATGTACCCATGTTTCCTTTCGATATTTTTATATCCCTTACTGAGCTTTTTATGCTCATCCCAAGTTTTTTGAAATGTTTTTCACAGATCAAGGGAAAGGTACATGATATGAAGATAGTGTTAAGGAAGTGTCAAGAAAGAATCCATGTTTTATTTTAAATATGTTTCCATTGATGGGAATGAAGAATACTATCTTTATGTAACCACTTTGTTTATATGTGGAATGTAATGCAAGTTTTATGATATAATTCTCTAAAACTCTAAACCCCAAAAGATCCTCAATGTGTAATCTTGTAATAACTCAAGATTAAGTAAGGTTTAAGGATGGGGCCTTATAGTTGGTATCAAAGGTAGGTTTAGATAACTTTAGGAGTTAGAATTCTATTAAATGATTAAACAAAAATATTTTTTTTTTGAAATGATATAGAATTTGAAGATTACCATGTTGCTTTATCTAAGACATGTTTGTTCAGAATGGTTTTCCGTATAGGAAACAGGGAAGCGGTGCTAGGAAGGAATACAAAAGTAAATAAACTTCCGAATCAGCATCCTGAGATGGTCGGAATTGGAACTAAACAGTTTGTTGTAGTGATGGAACAGTTGACTCAGGCTATAAATGGTGGTGGTATCCATGCACGAGATCAGCCAGATCAACCGCAGAGGAACATGTTAGTGGTGGAACATTTCATGAGGCAACATCCCCCATCATTCAGAGGATCATCTGACCATGTGGTAGCTGAAGGGTGGATTAAATCACTGGAGAAGATTTTTGATGTCATGGGGTGTTCAGACAATCAAAAGGTTAGTCTTGCTATTTACCGTTTGGTGGGTGAGGCAGATCAGTGGTGGTCGATGGTTAAAAATATCCGGGACGCTGATGAGATTGATGCTCTCGGCTGGGATGAATTCAAAGGTATGTTTCTTGAGAAGTATTTTCCTAAGGCTGTTTGACTTAGGATGGAAAAGAAATTCTTGGAATTGAGTCAAGAGGAAGACTCAGTGGCTACCTATGAAGAAAGGTTCACTCGATTGGCAAGGTATGCTCCAAATTTTATCCAAGACCTTGATAGTAAAATCAATCGTTTTTACTCAAGATTAAAGCCAAAATATCGAAGGGCATTAGCTTCTCGTGAGTTTAAAAGTTATGAAAAGCTTGTTCGATGTGCTGAGAAGGTGGAAATGGAGTTTGCTGATGAACAAGTGTTCTATAACAACCAGCAGAAGAAGAGACCGAGGTGGCAGGAGAAAGGTAAGAATTCTTCAAAAAAGTATTATGGTAAGTAAACTAAGTATCCATTTTGTGACAAATGTGGCAAAAGGCATGTTGGGGAATGTCTTCTGAATTCTGGAAAGTGCTATCGATGTGGTAAGATGGGACATAAGGCTCGTGATTGCGCTGAAAAAGATCAGGGTGATGGTAAGACCAAATTTGATTTACAGTTAGTGAAATGTTATAAGTGCAATGAGATGGGTCACTATACAAATGAGTGTCCGACAAAGAGCTTGAGTGATGGGAAGCAGTTAGAATACAAGAAGAAAGGGGTGGTGAAATCCTTTGCAACTACTTCAGCAGATGTCGGGCCATCAAATGAAGTTGTATCAGGTACTTTGTTTGTTTTTTCAGATTATGCCAGTGTGTTGTTTGATTTGGGGTCTACACATTCTTTCATCTCTAAAAACTTTTCTAGTAAAATGGGAATACCATCTCAAGAAGTGACTCATGAACTTGTGGTAAAAACACCTGGGGGAAATGTTGAGGCAAAAAGAATTTATAAGAATCTTCCTATCCTTATCTGTGGAAAGAACCTACTTGAAAACCTTATTGTTCTACCTCTAGTAGAGTTTGATGTTATCCTGGGTATGGATTGGATCTCTATTTACCATGCTAAGATTGACTGTAGAGATAAAGAAGTTTCTTTTCAGAAAGACTTTCAGTTTGTGTACAAGAATGAACCCTTACTGTTGATAACTTATCAAGAGGCCAAGAAACTTGTAAAAGATGGAAATGAATGTTACCTTGCACACATCGTTGAAAATAAAGGAACTGTCCAGATTAATGATGTGCCAGTGGTAAATGAGTATCCTGATGTTTTTCCTAATGAGTTTCCTGGAATAATACCAGATCGGGAAGTTGAGTTTACTGTTGACTTAGTTCCTGATGCTAATCCAATTTCAAAACCCCCTTATCGAATGGCTCAAATTTAACTTTTAGAGTTGAAGAAGCAATTGCAAGATTTATTAGAGAAAGGTTTCATTCGACCTAGCACGTCACCTTGGGGTGATCCTGTTTTATTTGTTAAAAAGAAAGATGGTTCTATGAGACATTGTATTGATTATAGAGCCTTGAATAACATCACTGTTAAGAACAAATATCCTTTTCCTCATATCGATGATTTGTTTGATCAGCTCCAGAGAGCTCAGTTTTTTTCAAAGATTGACTTGAGATCGGGGTACCATCAGCTGAAGGTAAAGGAGGCATATATTCCGAAGACCGCGTTCCGTACGAGATATGGCCATTATGAATTTGTAGTAATGCCTTTTGGGCTAACCAGTGCACCTGCTGTATCCATGGACTTAATGAATAGAATTTCCCATGAGTTCTTGGATAAGTTTGTGGTGGTTTTCATTGATGATATTTTGGTGTTTTCTAAAAGTAAAGAGGAGCATTAAAGACATTTAAGGGTTATCTTGCAAACCTTAAAAGAAAATAAACTGTATGGAAAATTCAGAAAGTGTGAGTTTTGGTTGCAAAAAATTTCTTTCCTTGGTCATATTGTTTCTAAATATGGAATAACTGTTGATCCTGCAAAAACAAAAGTTGTGGAAGAATGGCCAAGACCCACAAATGTAACTGAGATTCGTAGCTTCCTTGGTTTAGCAGGCTATTACCGAAGGTTTGTTAGAAATTTTTCACGATTATCTAGTCCAATGACTAAGCTAACTCGGAAGGGTGTTAAGTTTATCTGGACAAAAGAATGTGATGATTGTTTTCAGGAATTGAAAAGAAGATTGGTGAATGCTCCAGTTTTGGCACTACCTTCCAGGAATGGTGAGTTTGTTATCTACATTGATGCTTCATTGAAAGGACTTGGTTTCCTCCTAATGCAGAATGATCAGGTAATTGCTTATGCTTCATGACAGTTGAAAACTCATAAGGTAAATTACCCTAAACATGATTTGGAATTAGCTACTGTTGTTTTCGCTTTAAAGATTTGGAGGCATCATTTGTATGGAGTAAAGTGTGAAATATATACTGATCACAAAAGTTTAAAGTATATATTAACCCAGAAAGAGTTGAACATGAGACAAAGGAGATGGATGGAATTAATCAAGGATTATGATTGTACAATTCATTACCATCCAGGAAAAGAAAATAAAGTGGTTGATGCTTTGAGTCGAAAAAGTAATGCTTCATTAGCAATGTTGCATTTGGAAAGTGATCCTTTGGTTAAGGATTTGATGAACTTTGGCATAGAAGTTGTTGGTGCAGGAAGTTCTTCTATTTTGTTTCGGGTATCAGTGAGATCATCTTTATCAGATAGAATCAAGAAAGCACAGAAGCAAGACAGTGAGTAGTAGAAAAAGGTAGAGCTGGTTCAGAAAGGTAAGTTTCCTGAATTCAACATTGATAGTGATTGTGTTTTGAGATTTTGGAAGAGATTGTGTGTGCCTTGTGATTCACAGTTGAAGAGAGAGTTGTTATGTGAAGCTCATAGTTCTCCGTTTTCAGTTCATCCAGGCAGTACTAAGATGTATAGAGATCTGCGGGAGTATTACTGGTGGGATGGAATGAAAAGAGATATTGCTGATTTTACTGTGAAGTGTTTGACTTGTCAGTAGGTTAAAGCAGAGCGGCAGTTACCGAAAGGGATGCTTCAGCCATTACCAGTGCCAGAGTGGAAATGGGAGAATATATTCATGGACTTTGTTGTGGGATTACCGAAGACATCTCGAGGTAATAATGCAATCTGGGTTATTGTTGATCGCTTGACCAAGTCTGCTCATTTCCTTGCTATACGAGATACTTTCTCTCTTGATCAACTTTCCCGTTTGTATCTTAAAGAGATAGTCAGGTTACATGGAGTTCCTCTCTCCATTGTATCTGATCTTGATCCCAGGTTCACTTCTAACTTTTGGAAATGCCTTCAGAAGTTGTTGGGTAATGAATTAAATTTTAGTACAGCTTTTCATCCTCAATCAGATGGGAAGTCAGAATGAAAAATTCAGACATTGGAGGATATGCTACGTTCTTGCTCTATGGATTATCAGGGAAGTTGGGACCAACATCTTTCTTTGGTTGAATTTTCATATAATAACAGTTTTCATTCCAGTATACAGATGGCACCATTTCAGGCATTATATGGGAAGCGGTGTCGAACTCCAGCTTTCTGGGATGAAGTGGGTGAAAGGAAGTTGATGGGACCAGAATTGGTAGAAGAGATGGCAGAAAAAGTTTAGCTGATTCAGAAGCACATGAGAACAGCTCAGAGCAGGCAGAAGAGTTATGCAGATAACCGGAGGAAGGATCTATCTTTCGAGGTAGGTGATCATGTTTTTCTCAAGGTTTCTCCTTGGAAAAGTGTGATGAGATTTGGTAAGAAAGGAAAGCTGAGTCCAAGGTTTATTGGACCATATGAAATTCTGGAGAGAGTTGGATCAGTTTCTTACCGAGTGGCTTTACCTCCGAGTTTATCTCAGGTACACAATGTTTTTCACGTTTCGATGTTGAGAAAGTACATGCCAGATTCATCTCATGTTTTGAGTCCAGAGGTAGTTCAGCTGGAAAAGAACCTATCTTATGAGGGACAACCGGTCCAGATTCTTGACCACAGGGAGCAAGTGTTACGGAATAAGGTGATTCACCAGGTAAAAGTTTTGTGGAAAAACCACATGATTGAAGAGGCAACATGGGAATCTGAAAATGCAATGAGGGATAAGTACCCCCATTTATTCGATAAGTAAATAAATTGCGGGGACGCAATTTTCTAAAGGGGGGAAGGATGTAACATCCCAACTAAGTAATGAATAATAGATATTTTTATCTATGTCTATTAATGAATTAGATAGTGTTTTAGAGGCTTAAAATGAAAATAAATCCAATCTTAACCATGGAATACACTAATATTTTTAAAAGATTGTTTTACTGCCTTTTGATGGCAAACCATTTTTGAATCTATCTTTTGACAATTTTATAAAATATGTTTGTCAAAATAAACTTATTCTTTATTATTGGGACATCAAAATTTACTTTGTGTGAATTTTTGGTATTTTTCTGACAATATTCATTTTTTAATGAATAGTGAAAAATACTGCATTTTACATCAAAACTTCTTTTTAATCTAATTTATTTATATGATTAGATTATCTTTTTAATTGGTTTTGAAGTTAAATTAGAATATATTTTTACCATTCAATCCAATGGTGGTCATTGGAATCAATTTCACTTCGAAATTGGACTTAAACTGGTGTCAATCTTTTGATACTTATTGTTTCATAAAAACACGCTATTTGCTCTGACAGCGGGAATTAATTATTAAATTAATTAATTTGACTTATATGTTTTCAATTTCTTAAAATAGACTTCATTTCTGAATTCAGAATATCAAATATATCTTAGGGTGAAGTTTTGGTATTTTTCTGAAAAACTTCAATTTTTTATGAATAGTGAAATCACTAAGTGGTAGTTAAAGAAACTGATTTTTCATTTAAATGAAATTTTGCCACCTTTGTGTTTTGAATTTCAAAAATCCGAAATACATGGTTGTCATTAAGAAGTAAAACATGGTTCAATGATATTAAAATAATTTTTTGGTGAATAGTAACTTATTAAGTTTTTAATCGCGATTAGTGGTAATTAGTGTAGTTTAAGGTAAAAATAATACTTTAATAATATGAAATGACCTAGACACATGTCCTAACCTTATTTTATGTGTCATGTCCGACCAAGACAAGCCATGGGTAAACTTGGGGACCCCATGGAGCCACTTTTGTTGGGAAATGACATAAATAACTTTTTATTTAATGTAAAAGTAAAAATGACACAAACAAAATATGTTTTACGAAAAAAAAATTTAACTGGGGTTATACAAGTCATATTTTTGATTATAAATATTCATTGGAAAGATAAAAAGATTTCCTACATCATAGTATTTTTTTTATAATTTTTAATCATTAGATAAATTAAATTATTTATGACATCATGATGATGCAGCGATGACCTCATTATTTAACGATTTAAATAAAATGGAATGATAATGTAATATATAAGACCTACACATGTACAAAACCTATTGGATGAGTGTATTTAGAACCCTTATCACCTTATCCTCTAATTATATCAATTTGGGACCTTTTTAATCCGAAACTCATTTTAAAATAAAGTAACTTATCTTTACTTTCCAAGAGTGCCCCTCCTCTCCTCTTATAAAAGGCCCCCACCTCTACCTCTTTTCCCACACTCCCAAAGCCTTTGGATCGGCCAAACCCTGCCCATTTTGTCTCTCCACTTCCCTATATTACTCATTGAAGCCTCACTTTGGGCAGAAGTCTTTCCAAGGAAGCCTTTGAGCTCAAACCAAAGGGAGTTACCCGATTTTAAGGTAATGTCTTCTTTTGAGTCCTTTTGTTTTATTTTGCTTCTCCAACACCCTAAACTCTTTTTATTATTTTCTTTTGTAACAACTCTAGTATCATCAATATACTAGGATGTTGTTATAATAAGGATTCTATCTACACTTACACACACCTACATCTAATGGTTAACGAACATACGGTTTCCGTGGATGGTGAATTTATGCCTCCCGAAATGATGATTGTTCAACATTCTTTTAACACCTTCAAAGGTGGCCATTAAGATGTCACTATATTTATATATGATATATAATATGTTTATGTTTTCCTTAAGCTTCTGTATTTTTCTTTTTGGTCATACCTTTATGGTTTCCATTATGGGTAAACGCGATATCTTCATTTAAGGAAGTACGGACTACCGCCCCCTCAAAGTGATTTGATTCGTTAAATACCATATGTGGGACGTATAAAGGATGGAACTATGATATTATATATGATATTATACTAGAATTATAATATACCTTTATATCATTATGATTCCATTCTATAAAATACGAAATAGAAATGAAAGTAGCGTTCATGCGTACGTACGGCTTACCGTCTCCATGAACGGTGCATTTCATTTCTTACCTCTAAATGATTATGTAATATTATAAATGCGCATATATACTGAATATATATGATATATATTATATATACATCATGATTATAATCCTGGATATAATGGATACAAGAACAACTTGAAATTATAAAGGGCTTATTTTTGACTCAAGTACCAATGATCGTTAAAACGACCGTTATTAACTTAAATAATTACATAGTGTTCATGACATGGAAATAAGTGATATAAAAGGAATAATGAACTTGAAAAAGGTTCTTAAACAAGTATAAATTAACTCAAGTTTATTATTCGGGACATTAAAGAACGATCGAGTCAAGTCGGACCTGAGGTATGGGACTTCGTCTCAATCTCCTTTCATTGAGGCATATTTTGTTTTATACACAACCTTTTTTTATACGGTGTATAAACCCCTTTGACTTTTACGTTTATAAAAAACGAATATTTTTTATATGAAGTGTTTTACTAAATGACAAAAGGGAATGTTTTTGTCGTACGTATGTGGTGACAACTACTTCTCCGCCGCCATGACCATTATTTGAGTTTCGGCTTCCCCTACAAGCCATACCTTCTTTTTAAAAGAAAAATAAATACCATGTTTTACTTTTCATTTATTTTGGTATTGAAAATGGTTTTCATAATGATTTTATATCAATGTGTTGTATTGATATCTTGTGATTGAAAGGTGGAAATGTTATGTTTCCTTTATGCATGTTTTATGTGATACGATTAGGTTGAGGTTCTTGGGAATTATTATGAAGACGGGTGGTTCCGTGATAAACTAAGGGCGGGTGAGCCCGATATAGCTCTCCAATGCATTGGGTAACGCGAAGGAGTGAAACGTTAAGGTTTCTCCGAAGAGATTTAGGGAATATACTATGATGGGTATTCCAAACGTAACCAAGAGGGTTACTCCCTACGTAAGAATGTTATGAATGACTCAAGTTACCTTTATGTCTTATGATTTCTATGATTTATTCATGATTTGATGAGATATGTTAAAGTGCTTATGTTTTATGGGTAAAGTATGATCTCATCCTTATGTATATATGTACCCATGTTTCCTTTCCATATTTTTATATCCCTTACTGAGCTTTTTATGCTCATCCCAAGTTTTTTGAAATGTTTTTCACAGGTCAAGGGAAAGTTACATGATATGATGATAGTGTCAAGGAAGTGTCAAGAAAGAATCCATGTTTTATTTTAAATATGTTTCCATTGATGGGAATGAAGAATAATATCTTTATGTAACCACTTTGTTTATATGTGGAATGTAATGCAAGTTTTATGATCTAATTCTCTAAAACTCTAAACCCAAAAAGATCCTCAATGTGTAATCTTGTAATAACTCAAGATTAAGTAAGGTTTAAGGCTGGGGCCTTATAGAATCTGTGGAAACATTATTATCACATATTTAGACCTACCTCAGTGGTCAAAACACCGAGAAATTTCCACGTTCCATCACCAAATTTCCAATGAACCTCTTCTGTGAAACTCTAACACCAATTCATGACACATTGGATTCTAGTATGATCCCTGTAACACACCTTTAATATCCTATATTATGTTCTTGACGCAATTACATCTTCACTACTTTCAAAACACAAAATAAACATGTCAAATATCTAGCTGAATTTTCCCCAAATGCTCAGCTGCTCACCTAGACACATCAGCAAATGTTAATGCCTAATCCTGATTCCCTACACCTTGGGGCATCATAACATTTTATAGGAACCAAAACTGATGTTCAAAACAAACTCTTGGTGTATCCAAAAGGTTGTATCACCAAACATCTTCTCTAGCCATCTTGATCCCACCATGAGAATTGACACACCTTTAATCTTTTATACATTTAGTTCACACCAAAACCACCCTTAGTCTGATGCTAGTGAACTGAATCTAACTAATACCACAACCAAACACAAAATCTAATATTTTATAAGGAACCTATCTTACTCAAGTTAACCCACACACCAACATCATTATGCCACATCATCCGTCCATAATAAATCTCTCATCCATGAAACTTAAAACACAAAGGACATACACCCCTAACCAACATGATACTCCCAACCATAGAAGTATTATTATCATTTTTCTCTAATCCAACCACTCAATCTCTTGGTAGCACACTCTATCCATCACCACACATAAGGAATGCATGTGTACAACATTCTCATACCTATGCATCAACTCCAACTACCAATTTCCACCTATTTCCCATTCACTCGAACATCCTTTTTAACATGACTAAATATAATTAAAAATGAGGGTATCACCCTAAAACTGCCCATTTCTATGATCCCCACAATACATTTTCCCATACACTACTCCTTGAGAACAAACCCCAAAGTGGTCCCAACACTTCGTACTTGTTTCTACACCCTAATAATGCTCTCCCATTGTGAAAAACTCTTTTCAAGGCCTATGATCTTATCTACAATGCCAAGGTACATCAATATATCACCAAAGTCACATTTCATAACCAAGATACATCTCTCATTTCTCACTTAATCTTTGGGATTCCATGCTTTCAGACATATCAATGAACACACCACTCACCACACTATGAAAGTGACCCTAAACAGTAGCCACCTCAGTAAGAACACAGACACCAACCCCTAAAAACCATGAATTTTCCCAAAAAATCTTCACAAACACTGACTCCCTACCTCAAGGTAAATTTATATTGTAATAACCCATTGAAAAGTCCTTTTCCACTATTTAATTCGACCTCAACAAAACCAAATAGTATTATGCTCCCACACTGTCTAATCACATAAAACAACTCATGCTCTCATGTGTCACATCTCACATATCCTTGGGTTATGCACCTAACCCACAGACCATGCCCCACACACATGTTAGTCTGAACTATCCTAGAGTACCCTCAGTACTTCTGTTCATAATAAAGGCATCCACCCATGCCCAAACAAGACCTTTGACCACCCACCTCACGCCCTACATTCTTGAACCATGAGTGTCTATCCACACTCATATCATAAAGCTAAAAGTAAATCCAACTGACCAAGATAGGTACAAAACTCATCCTACACTCTAAAACAATCCATTATAACACAAGGACTTCCACATGTATTTCCACAACCAACATTGTGTTTTCACTCTCATAGGTAAATCCATGACCATCCTCAAAAAACACCTCAATCATACCATGCCCTCATAGAGTCAACAACGGGGCATCAAAATTTTTATTCAAACCACATTGGCTTCCCCATACCCCTTAATGAAGGTAATAAATCTCCACCACTGGGAAGCCTCCAAAAATAAGATCCACATGAACTAACATCAAAATAAAATACCACCAAATATAAATTTTTATTAAAAATCCACTTTAAGGACAAGTGGGAAACCATCGTTCGAAAAACCACAACCACTATGTGCTAAAGGAGCTCGCAAAATTATTAAACACCAGACTGAGGTTATAAAATCATCCACTCTATATAATTCCCAGTGAAAAGTGTTAACATGTGTGTTTGGATCCTCCCTGAGCAGTTCTTCGAGATGAGAGATCATCATGTCCATTGTCTGAATGAATTCTTCCAAAGATATTTTTCCCTGATTGAAACCCCAAGCAATTATTCAATCTTGCTTGTCAATCCACACTTCCTGCTCCTCAGTAGCCTCAACTTTCAACCTTCTTTCATAAATTCTAGAAATTTACACAATTGATGCATTGGGCCTCATGTATTTCTCAATCATTTCTTCCTTGGAGTAAAATATGAGCTTTAGGAAATCCCATACCTCTTCTTCTATTACCTTTGGTTCTCTACTTAGATCATTGTTATCTCTGTCTTTTGAGGCCTTGATTTCCTTAATTCCAATTTTCTTGGCCGACCTTGTTTCCATTGGTTTTGGCAGGTAAGAATAGTCTTTAAGTCCCTTTGTTTTTTCCCCTAAACCACAATGCATTTTTTGGAGTTTCGCTTTTCTTTTAGACCCTTCATCCTTCTAGGGCTGTGAGGGCCTTTCCCTTAAAGACAATCCCAGCTGTCCGCTGAAATTTTACTAAAGCTATCAACACCTAAATCATCCTCCTCATGCGACATTACTTGATCTTGATCCAGCAGACTATCAAAGAGGTTCCTTAGCTCAACCCTTGAGCCCTCAGTGGGAGGCTTCAGCCCAAAATGCTTGCTCAGCTTACTGGGGGACCTCTTGTTTTCCCTGGCAGATGCAACCTTTAGATAGGATGGGGGTTGAAGAATGTTTGGGTCCAAGGGACCCAACACACTCCCCTCCTCCCGAATCCCTATACTAGGCACCGTATCATCAACCTTAGACACCTTCTATATCCTAGGAGGCTTGGCCACCCTACCCTCCTCAGGCCTCCCTTTATCAGTGTGGGGCACCTCGGTAGACAGAGTCACCTTATTTGAATTACCAGGAGGTTCGGCCTCCTTGACAGCCTCTATTGCATCACATTCATGCTCACATTGAGTGATTTTATTCATCTCCGTTGAAGACCTGGTAGCAGAAGTCTGCTCAGAACCAGTGTGGGCCTATTGTTTCTCAATAGCTCCCGACTCCTTCAACGGTACACCCAGGCCCTGCTTTAGCCAATCAAACACATCATCCATCTTTGGATT
This sequence comes from Viscum album, assembly GCA_963277665.1. Lineage (NCBI taxonomy): Eukaryota > Viridiplantae > Streptophyta > Magnoliopsida > Santalales > Viscaceae > Viscum > Viscum album. The sequence goes on along the minus strand of OY728167.1, from coordinate 390,274,694 downwards.
TTTGTTCAACCTCCTTCCCTTACTTTGTATGGAAGATGGAGGATCAGAGGTCCCCTGAGACTCCCTAATAAAACCTCAGTCCACAACAGCATCCTCCTTCTCTGCGAGGGCTCCACCAGGTAAATTACTTATATCAACGGTGCCATCCTTCATAAGATTGGGAGGACCAGACCAGGGTTGACCAGAGAGGCTTCGCTGGAACCTGGAGACATCATGTCCTATTTGGAAATAGCCCGAGCAAAAGGAAATCTAGTAGTCATAACATAAGTTCTGAAGCCATCGAAGCTCTCCCTCAATTTCGATGACAATGGACTCCAGCGGGACTCTCAATAAATCAACTTCAACACAAATACTTGGCTCAACTGGGTGGAAGACGGCCTTTGTGTGGAAATCAGAACAAAGATAGCATCCAACCAGATTTCCTATCAGCTGGAGTATCACCGGGTTCTGAAACAGCAATGGGAGACAAGGTAAGGATATCCATATTGCTGAGGTCGGAGGATCGCATCTCAGATGAAAGTCTAAGGTCCATCGGAATAAAGAGAACCTGAACCCCTACATAGAACGCGGAGCAAAGGCCCAAGCATGCACAAGGTCATCTTCATTAGAGAATCGAAGCTGTAAATGTCTCGCATCTAAAAGGCCTATCGTAACACAATCCTTCAAATTACACGAGGAGAACACAAACCGATCAAACCCATCGACCGATGGACGGTCCCTTCCGAATCGGGCTACCAACGAGAGATCCAGTAACGTGGATGCTTCTGTGAACTCTAGAGGGGAAATATGAACCTATTTAACTCCATTAACTAATTATTGAACATTAGGGTTTAAATCGATCATAGAAAAAGGATGAAGGGAGGACGGATCTGTGAAGGGGGAGAAGGAGGGTAAGCGAGGGGGAATCGGACAGGACGAAGAAGCAGGATCCCCCCTCCCTGACCGAAGCGGTTCGAGGAGGGGAGGCGGCGGCGCGAACATACTCTACGCCATAGGAGAAGGGCGAGAGCGATAGCGAGGGTTCTTCCTCATCAAAATAAAATACACCATGGTCCATCTGAGTATAATTACACCAATAATTTATATAATAAAACAATGTATAAGTTATTGTTAAAAATTTACACAACTCAAACCAATCATTAGTAAATAATCATAGGAAGTTATGTGAATCTTATGTGCCTACTATGATTCTTGTGCATGATCTCTTTCCAATGGTCTAAATACAGATACAAACCTCTTGCTTACCGTCGTAAAGAAAAGACCACTATAAACCATAAATGTATCAACCCAAACTATAGTAACCCATAGACAATTTCCACTCCATTACATTAGAAATAGATACTAGAGAACACATCCCAAAGGACATGATTTTCTTAGTATTCTTGATAAACAAAATACATACATGATTTCCATTTTTTTACATTGGAAATAAAATATAAAATATAAAAAAAACAAATATTTGACATCCTTGAAACCCATTCCAGGATTTCTTCTTCAAAACAAGGAAAATGAAACAAAATAAGGGTGAGATAAAATTATTAGTGAGGGATATGTACAGTGGAATCCAATATGATTAAATAAGGTATATTTAGTATGGCTTGGTAAATATCAATAAATAACATTATTTAATCAATAACTAGAGCACAAAACGCATCCATGGATAATATCAATGTAGTAATCCCATGGATAAAAATACTTTAATTATTAATGATGTAAATTATTTATTTAAGATTTAATGATCTTAGAAACCAAGATATCGTTATCATCAAGTCATTTCTACAAGATAGTTTAAACAATGGGTAGAAAAACACAAAAAAATTAATAGGGATTTACAACTAGGTTTTATCAGGAGTCCTTCTGATACAACAAGGGAATATATAATTAAAGGACCCACCCTTCACTCCATTTACAATTAATTCTGTATATATTTAATGATAAATTTAATTCAAAAACAATATGTCTTACCAAAAAATATCTATATTGAAAAAATAAAATGTAATATCAATATTTCCCCATTAATTCAAATAAAATTCAATATAAAAAGTTTTATTTAAAAATGGTATAGGGTTTTGGAAATAATAATATTATTCATAAAAAGAATTTTGATATTTAATAGAAATGTAATTTCTAATAATCATAAGGAATTTAATGTTTTATGTGGAAGACAATGACCCCAAAATTAATCAAGAAATGAGATATAACCATCAATTTATGAGAAAATTTGATTTTCTAAAAAAAACTCATGTTTTTAAAATAATAAAATAAAATGAAATAAAATCGTAAAAAATTAATATTAATAGAATAGTTTTATTTTTAAAACTACTGAAATATTTTAGAATAAGATAAATAGTGTGAAACGGTTATTGAGGCTATAAAATCTGTTAATGTTGTATACATTAAAAAGAAACATTCCTTTTGACATCTTGTAAAGAAGGACGAAAATTACCCTTTCAGAAAACATTTTAAAGATTATATTTAATCCTTATAAAAAATAAAATATAACATGTAATGTTCTAAATAAATAATTTGAGTAAATAGCAGTGAATTGTATAATTGTTTTTGATAAAAAATAGACATAGAGGAAAAATATACCTGATGAAAAAGACAAATAAGATCATCTTTCCTTTTAAATATTAAATTTCATAATTCAAGTTCCAAAAAGAGTAAATGTTATAAGAAAACATGGAAAATAAATAAATATCCATATAATAATAATATATATTGTTTTTATGAAGTAAATATTATTATATTCCTTCAATGAAAAGATAAGAAATCCCAAAAAATGAGATTCTAAAATAAATTCTTACCTATTTGTTATATTTTATATTGAAACCCCTTGAAAGGGTAACCAAAATTGAACCCTTAATAATAATAAATAAATATAAATTCATGTTAAATACATAAAATTGTTAGTATATACACCACATAAAAATAAATAGGTTCTAAATTCCAAATATGTCTCAATGGATTGGAAATTGAGGCAAAATCCCTTATAGGGAACATATAATTAAAATGAGAATTAGTCAATGAAGTCATTAGGTGTAAAAAATTTAAATCCAAAGAAAAAAATTGTAAATAAAAAAATAAAATAAAATTTCATTTCACACATAATTATGTAATAAAATAGTTAATAAAGTAGAATTATAACACAACGGATAAAAATTGAGTTAAAAACCCCTTAGATCATGTTCAACTTTCCTTATAAGTAATTTTAACCACATATATAATATATAAATATTAATTATGATTACATAAAATAACCGTATATCTATTTAAAATATCATATAAGACCCATTTATAACATCTTATCACCCTTTTGTTAAAAATAATTTATTATTATAATAGTTTTGGGTGTTAACTCCCTCATTTTTCATCAGAATTTTTGTTTTATAGTTTCCACTTGTACTTTGATTATAGTCCCAGAATATTAATAATTTTAATCCTGAATTAAATATCATATATATTAATTATATATAAATTTATATTCATCCTGAAAATATAGATATAGATAAATAAATTATATAGTTCATGGAGACAGTAGGTCGTGCGTACGTATGAATGCTATTTTCATTTCTTATTGGATGGAATAAAAGAATGATAAATAATAATTAAAATTTTAAAACTTATTTTTATATTATATATATATTATATATTCATTAAATCTATCCTTATTACAATCCATGTAATGTTAAAATGAAGAACAGAACACATCACTTCGTGGAGGTGGTAGTCCACAAGTACACAAGAGTGACATTATTGTTTTCTAATGGATTTGACGGTAAGAAGGTAAATATGATATTATAATACTATAATGATAAATATTTCATAAATATCATATATAATCATTAGTTCAATATTTAAAACCATCCATGAAATATGGTGATAAAAATTGAATTACACCGCTATGTGGAGATGATAAGTCATACGTATGCACACACTATGTATTTTATTTCCATAGGATAGAAAAGAGTTAGAAAATTATTTTAGAATAACCATAATAAAATATAATTTTATTTATCATACATTATTAATTATTTTATAATGGTTAAAATACATTTATAGGATGTAAATGAAGAAATATGTTTGAATGTGTCGGTAAAGACGATTTTCTCTTCTTTGGTAGAATTCCTTTTTATATCATCTTAAGGGAAATTGGGTTGGTATTTTTTTTTAAAATAACCTCTAGAAATTGGATAAGGATATATGAAATAGTAATTTGTAGGTTTAGTTTAATCAAGGTTTCTCAATTTTATGTAATGAAATGAGATAGGGGGTGTCCATTTAAAAGTTAGGGTAGGGGCATTCTTGGAATTACATAATGTATTAAATTAATATAAATTAGTTTTCATAGAAAAATGGCTCCAAATTTATATAATTATAAAATAATATTATTATTATCCCTAATATTCTAATACAATAAAATTTGTACATGTTTTTTTATGTTTTCACCCTTATTTATTAGTTTTAACTACTAATTAACCATTTCGACAATTACCGCAATATAAAATATTTCTACCATTTAAGGGTATAGAATGTTACTATAAAAGTGAAATAAAAATTATATATGGATAAAGGTTGATATTTTGAAACATATAATATTTATTTTGATTAATATACTATTTTTATTAATTTTAAATCATTTAATAAAATACTATTTATTTTAAAATATCATTAATGTCTTTTTTTGAAATATTAATTTAATTTGAATTTAAAAAAACATGATAGTAAATTATTTCAAATATAAACCTTTAACACATAAACAATATCTTATATTTATCTATGAAATTTATGGAACATAATAATTCACTAATTAGTTTTTAAAAATTTAATATTTTTAAAATCGTTTATTTTTTTCTATTAATTGAATAAATATTGTGTAGGTGTTAAATAAGAATTTTAGAAAAATATTCCATCAATAAAATTAAAGATAAATTACCATGTAAAAAATTAAATTATGTTCAAAATAATCTTTTATATTCATTCAGAACATATTCTTATCCTTAAGTGGTCAAATATAAGAAATTAAAAGCAAGAGGGGGACATTTGAAATTTTCTTTACTTAAAATAATATAAACGTCATTATTGAGGTAAAATATCTCCAAAATTATATATATTAGAACTTGGTATGTATATGGAATAATTTCACCAATAAAATTAAATTAGGGAACATGTTGGGTAATTTTTTAATGCCATACAAATTATTTGTATCCTTAATTACCTAATTTACCCATTACAGTTGTGACAAATTTTACCACAATTACTATTCATAATGTCTAAAAATAAAAGGTAGATATTTAATAAAATCAAAAATATCGATAATAAATATGGTATAAACTTTTAAAGATTCAATATTTTGATGAAATTAATATTAATATAAATACTTAAAACCAAACGAAAAAAATGTTTTTTTTGAAAAATGTATTTTAAGCATAAGAATAAAGTTATATCAAAATCATGATTTTTTATTATAAATATATTACTATAAATAAAAATATAAAATTAAAATTTAATAAAAATAAAAAATATAATGGGACTTTTTAATTACATGATTTAATGAAAATAATTGACAGTATTTGAAAAATCGATAATTTTCACTATTAACTGAAAAATTATTCTTTTTAGAAAAATATGAAACATTCACCAAAAGGTAATTTTAAAATGATTATTTCAAAGAAATTAATTTAAAAAAATAAAATTTATAGAAATTAATTACAATTCCCATACACAGAAAGAATAAAATCATTTTCGAAGCATAAAATGACTTCACTACAAATTCAGTACTTATTTCCTAAGAATTACTCAATACATTTGTATTGATTAGGAACATTATAAATATATTTCATAATTTTTTTCCTAATATTCATACCCACCAATTTTATAGAAAGTTTATAATGGTCACATTTAAATAATAATATTTTTATATTACATCTCAATTTGGTTAAATATCTATGTTATATTTTAAGCAAGTCATCCAAAATATTATTATCTTAAACTAAATTTTTAGGTTGTTAAATTATCCCCAATAAATAAATTGAGTCCTAAAAATTTTATATCATTCATAAAAAGTTCTTCCATTGATGAAATACTACAACATTCATTTGGATAATACAACTTATTTTTTAAAATTGAATGTGGGAACATAATAGTTAACTAAAATATCACATATTTTGTTTCTTTGATAAGAAGAAAATTAGTAGAAAGTTAATATATAGAATTAGAGGAAAAAAATAACATCCAAGGACTAATATAGAGTGAAATGGAACATAGTTTTAAGATAGTTAACAACCAAAAAATCATAAATTAGGGAGGGGTAAAAAGACCATAAGTTCATCCGAAAAGAAGGTAAAGGATAACTTTTTTAATTTCAAGATCCTGTTACAAAATTTGGGGCGATGTTTTACTATCAAGTTATGGACAATAATAAAATTTAATTACCAAATTTATTTTCATTTCATAAGGATAATTTCATCATTTTTTTTCCTCAAGGAATTTCCTATTCATCCCTTATTCCTAGAAATGAATATTCAGGGTGGATTTTTTTTGCATGAAGCACTAACAATAAATTTTAATTAAAATTAATATCCATAAAATAATGAAAATACAATCCATATTTCTCTAAATATTTCACAAAACTAAAATGGTCAGTATAATTTATCCAATATGGGTAAATATAACACATTAATCTCTAAATCATAAATAAAAACCCCTAAAGTTCAACTTAATTCATTCAAAAAATATTTAACCATAGGAATAATCAAAAATTTGTCTGAAAAAGTAAAAATTAAAAAATTAAAAAACCAATTATCAGCCACTTATCTATAAAAACACAAAGTATCTCATAATGTCACATAACAAACATGTGAATACCTTGATAATATATTCACTAGAATATAGTTAGAATATTCCAAAACAATCTGAATCACTGCAAAACCAATACAAAAACATATATTTTTTCAACAAGTTAAATAAATATTTATCCCTCAAATGAAATCTAATCCTAGAAAATAATATTCCATTCACCTGAATCATATAATGTTTCCTAGAAATGTAGTGAAATTCTTATGAAATAACTTTAATCAATTTTTCACCAAATCACTTTTATGTCCCATGGTTTTCTATATGATAAAACATATATCCCCATAAACACCTCATCATGATTGATCATATTAACCCTAAAGTTTATGAATAAAATTAATCGTTTCTCCAAAAAATATAAATTTGTTATTCCTAAAATAACATTTTCACTAAAACATACATTAAACTAAGGGTTTATATTCAAATAAATGTCATCTAAAATATGCTTAATAATTTTAAAAATTAATCACATGAAACATAAAAAGGGGTATCTATGACTTTATACTTATGAAGAACCTCATACTTATCAACCTATGAAACTAAAGTTTTATCCTATATTACTATGTATATCAAAGGTTTCCATAGGCTATATTATCATATTCATCATAAAATTTAATAAAAAATGTGAATGAAAACTTTTATATACTCTAGGAGTGTCAAACCAAGTGAAATGTAAGAGAATACTCACTATGGACCAGAATAATAACCATGATATATTCAACCAACTCTTTTTAAGCTTATTACCCCTAGATGCAATTGTTTCAAAACCACGTACACTTATAGTATCTAGATAGAGATGTATTTCTAGGTAAATCACTTAATTTATATCACACCTAAACGTTAGGATGATATTCTATACTTAGACTAATCCCTAAAGATTTTTCCAATGTTATTTTTCCTAATCTATGTTTTCCTAAATATAGTTCCTAGTGTTTATACAAAACATTCTCTAATAAAAACTATAACAACCCCAACTCCAATAACAGAGATCCAATTTATACTTTATTACATTGGTAATAGATATATGTGATCACATCCAAACAAACCAAATAGTAGTGTAGTTTTTTCAAAATAGATAAACAAATTATTCCAATTTTTTACACTGAAAATAAAATAAAAAACATAAAAAAAGAGAATATTCGACGTCCTTGAAACTTATTCAAAGATTTCTTATTTATAATATGGGGAAATGAACCCAGATACAAGTGAGATCAAATTATTAATATGGGTTACATATAGTGAAAAATATAATGAGTAAATAAGTTATAACCAATTTGTAAAGGTAAATAACTAAAAAAAACTATTTAATCATAACTTGAGAAAAAAATCTTCCATGGATATATAAATGTAGTAATCTCATGGATAATAGTTAATAAATTATTAATGAAGAAAATAATTAATATTACATGTAATTATATCATAAATCGTGATATATTTACCATCAATACCATACTACATGATAGTTTAAACAATGTGTTGGCATACACCAAAAACCCATTTAATAAGGTCGGTCAACTGGTTTTCCTCATGAGACATGTCAATGCATCAGAGGTGATACATAATTTATTCCTCTACTAATCGCTATAAATCCATTTTATTACTCATATGTTGAAAGATCAAATTAATTAAAGAACAATATGGATTCTAAAAAATATCAATATATAGTAAAGAATATGAAATATCAATATTTCCCCAGTCAATCAAATAACATTCAAAGAAAACCTTTGTATGAAGGAATGGTATACGATTTAGGAAATAATCATATAACTAATAAAAAATATATGTATATTTAAGGTAAATTTAATTTCCAATGATTACAAGAAATTAAATGTTTCAAGATGAATATAATGTCCATAAATTTATTCAAGAAATAAGAGGTTACCATCAATTCATTATAATTTTTATATTTAATAGTAAAATCATGTCTTTTAAAGAATAAAAGAAAATGAAATAAAAAAAATTAAACTAATATTTTATTAAATATTATTCTTTTTGAAAACCATTTAAATATTATAGAATAATCTAAATAGTGTAAAATGGTTATGATGGAGGGAAAATCTCTTAACATCATGTACATTAAAAATTAACTTTCCTTTTAACGTTTTTGTAAAGAATGAAAAAAATGAACCTTCAAAAAAATGAAAAATTAATTTTAAACATTGTAAAATGTAAAATATAACATTAAATGTACTAAATAAATCATTTGAGTAAATAAAAAAGGACTTTTTTAAAATAATTTTTAAAAATGTGAACATGGAAAAAAAATATACCCAATCAAAAATAGAAATTAGGTCAGCTTTTATTTTAAATGATACATTGCTAGGTTTAATTTAAAAATAAATGAAACTTTAGATGAAAACATGGAAAATCTTTAAATATCCATATTATTAGGGAATATATTTAATTTATGAAGGAAATATTAAAATATTTCTTCAATGAAAAAATAAAAAATCTAAAAAGAAAATGAATTAAAAAATAAGTTATCACCCCTTTGGTTCATTTTAAATGGTGTCCCCTTGAAAGAGTAAATTGAATTAAAACATTAATAATCATAAATAAATATATATATTCATTTTAAATAAATAGATGTGGTAGTATAAACATTGTATAAAAATAAGTTGTTTCATAATACCAAATATGTTTCAATAGATCAGAATTTAAAATCCCTTACCAAAATCATATCACTGAAATAATAATTAGTCACTAAAATGATTATGTGTAAAAAATATAAATCTAAAAAAATAATATGAAATAAAAAAATAAAATCAAATTTCTTTTCACACATATTTATGGAATAACATAGTAAATTAAGTAGAATTATAACACAATGAATGAAAATTGAGTTAAGAAATCGCTTACATCATCTTCGACATGCCTCGTAAGTAATTTTCAATTCAAGTATAATAAATTTTTATTTATTATAATTAAATAAAATAAACATATAAAAATATATAATTTAATATATGATCCATTTATAAAATATTATCACCTATTTATTAGTAATATTTTATTATTCTTATTGTCTTGGGTGTTAACTGTTTCGTTTTTTCTTAAGAATTTTAGTTGAGTAGTTTCAATCCTTGTAATTTGATTATGGTTACATAATATCTAAAATGTTATTATGGATCTAAATTTCTTATATATTCATTATATATATATACATATATTGTAATCCATAAAATGTATAGATTGAAAAATGAATTACACTTTTCATGGAAATGGAAAGTCATACGTACGAATGAACGTCATTTTCAATTTTCAGTGGATGAAATGAAATAAAGAAAAATAATAAATAACCTTATAATATTCATTTTAATATTATATATATCATATATATTCATTAAATCTATTTTTATTTCAATCGTGAAAAGTGGAAATGATGAACGAATCACATCACTTCATGGAGGTGGTAGTCCACATGTATGCATGAGTGACATTATCGTTTTCCAAAGAATTGGATGGTAAGAAGGTAGATATATTATAATAACAATAAATGAATAATTATATTATAAATACCATATATATTCATTAGTTCCATATTTATTACCATCCATATAAAATGATGATGAAAAATTAATTACACCACTACGTGAAGACGGTAAGTCATACGTACGCATAAGAAAAGTTTTCATCTTACATAGGATGAAAAATATGTTGAAAATGGTTCTCACATAATCATAATAAATTCTAAATATATTTATTATATTTTATTAATTATTTGGTAATGGGTAAAGTAATCTTAGAGTAAGTAGACTATGACATAAATTTGAAAGAGTTGGTAAATAAAATTACATTTTCCTTGGTGGAATTTCTATAGATCTCATCTTAAGGGACCTAGGGTTGGTATTTTGTAAATAAAAGAATATATAAAACTTGAATAATTATTTTATAAATATATATGGATAGTGTTTAGATGATATTGGTTTCTCAATGAGGTGTCAAGAAATGATAGGTGTGTCCTTTTATAAGTTAGGGGAGGGACATTCCTATAAATACTTAAATATTAATTTAATATAAATTATTTTTTAGTGAAAATGGATCCAAATAGATAGAATATTAATATAATACAAGGAAGAGTGAAAATACTATAATATTGAAAAATTTAAACATGTTTTTTTTATGTTTTCAGAAATATGTCTTAGTTTTAACTCCTTATTAACCCTTTTGACAATTAATGCAATATAAAAGTTTTCTACCCTTTAAGGGACAAGAATGTTACCATAAAAATAAAAATAGACCCATAAATTGACCATTTTTATATTTTAAACCATATCCTTTTCACAATATATAATATAATATTTTTATTAATTTTAATTCATTTAATATAATATTATTTCTTATTAAATATCATTAATTTCATTTTTGGAACCATTAATTTAATTTTACTTTGAAAAGAACATGAAAAGAAAAGAATTTGAATATAATCCCTTAAAACATCAATAATATGTAATATGTTTCTATAAATTTTGAGGGATTTATTAATTGATCCCAGTTATATTACTATTAATAATTCTAAAATCATTTGTTTTATTTTTACTTTTATTGAATAAATATTGTGTCGATGGTGCGTTAGAATTTAAGGTACTTATTCAGTTGTTAGAAATTAAAAATAAATTAACATGATACAAATATATTATATATGTTCAAAATAATAATTTATAATATTTCATTAAATATTCTTATCCACATGTGGAAATATAAATGAAATTAAATGTAAGAGATGTACATCTTGGGATTTTCTTTACTTAAAATAATATAAATGTCATTACAAATTTTAATATCTCCAAAATTCCATATGTTAAAATTTTGGATTTATATTGAATAATTCCACCTATAAAATGAAATGATGGAATGCGTGGAGTGGATTTTTAATGCCTTGTCACATTATTTTTAACCTTAATTACCCGATTAACCCTTTATCGATGCGATAAATCTTTCTACCAGTACTATTAATAATGGTTAAAAATAAAAGGGAACTATTTTCAAATTTTAAAATCTTGATTCCATATATATTATCCATTTTATGAGATTAAAATTCTATAAGTGGTATAAATTATTTTCAATATAAATACCTAAAACTCAACAGAAAACATTTTTTTATAAAAGTGCATTTTTTGCATAAAAATTAAAAAATATCAAAATAATCATAATATATCATTAAAATTATATTATTATAAATACAATAGTTCATATAAAACTTTAATACCAAATAAAAAATATATTTGGACTTTCAAATTACATGATTTAATGAAAAGAAATGAAAGTATTTGAAAACTCGGTATTTTTCACTATTCCCTGAAAAACAATTTTTTAAAAAAATAAAAAAAATTACAATAAGAGAATTTATATTTGATTTATTGAAAATGATTTTTATTTTTTAAAATAAATTTTCTAAAATTAGAAAAAATTAATTATAATTTCAACTAAAAAAATCCTTTTTGATGAAAATGTGTTTTTGAAGCATAAAATGACTTCACTAAAAATTGAGTGATTATTTTATAATTATTAGTCAATAAATATATATTTAGTATGAAAATTATATATATATATATATATATATCATAATTTGGTTACTTGTGTTCATACCCACCAATACAAAGATTAGGTTATAACAGCCAAATTTAATTAATAATATTTTTATGTTACATCTCAATTCTTTTAAATCATGGTGTTGCATGTTAAGTAAGAAAAAAATATTATTATTTTTATAAACTAAATTTTTAGGGTGTTTAAATAAACCTCAAAACCAATGTTCGTCATCTGAGGTTGAGCCATACAATTGTAACATCACAAACAAAGAATAACAATCCCTTACCCCTGATAACTTGGACTTCCTACCAGAACAAGGGATCTCGATGTGCCAGTATTGTATCCATAATAGGTTATGACACACCATATACCACATATCTACCGTATTCCCAAATCATAATAATATATTTTTTGTGCATGTGCTTTCATTTTTTGTTTTGATTGATTATAACTCATATCATGCTTGTTTAATATTTTAATTCATTTAAATGTTTAATTGTGTCTAATTACATGTTTTAAGTAGGTTATATTTTTTATACATTGAATTTTGTATTGATAAAAGTAAGTTTAACATTGATTATATCATAATATTTTCTTATATAAAATTTATTTAAATCTAATGTTTTGATAGCTCATTACATGTTATATATGTTTTATATTGTGTGCCAATGATAAATAAGTCATTCAGGACCTTAAAATACCATTTATATTTATTTTATAATATTCCCTTATAGAAAAACACTACTTACCATATATCCAAATTACTATCCATGTATCCAATTTAATATTCACATAGTCGATTCTGAAATCCACATAGTTGATTCCAATAATCTAGTTCCCTTTGTATTTTGACCATATATTGGGCAACATAGCTGAAAATTTAGTGATTATTTTTTAGAAATATATGAAATTTTCTTACATATAATTAGAATAAATAAACTTTTTAATTAGTCTATTTCTTTTTCTAAATTTGGTATGATGTTATTGCATGTTTTCATTTTGATATCTTCTATTTTTGATGATTACTTGAGTTATATTAATCCGATAAAGGTTATTATTATTACTTTAGAAAGGTAATACAATTTTATAAATATAATTAAAATGTAAAAAAGACAATTCCTCATTTATCAAGGAAATGTTTAACTTTAAAATTTGAGAAAACCATCTATCTATAATTTTCAGAAATTCCCTTACTTGAATTACTTACGTGAGAAATTACCATACGTTAGAAAATCACTTAAATATGTCCATTATGTGAAATACCTATATATTGAATCTCTTAAGTTATTTTACTATGTGGTTAATTTGAATATTTGGAGAAAAATGATTACATGAGAAACTCATATGTGAATTTGGCTAAATATATTATTGAAATTGCTATATAAAATAATGGTATTTTTTAAATTTTTTATATTATGATTTTTTTCATGTTCATGTCATATATTTAAATTGTTTTAATGAATTTATTAATTAATTTAATTTATTTAAAACCTATGTGAAGTGATTTTCATTTTTTAAACATTTTTTCTTGATATCACATACTAATTTATATTCACGCATGAAACATAAAGCTTACAACTCAAAAAATCATTTTTGTTATTTCAAGTTGTTTCCATTGATTTTATTTTTTCTAAATTAATATTAAATGATATTAAAATCATTATTATTTTTAATATAATTAATTTAGTGTTATTTATCTTTTAATACCTTCAAATATTTGCTACTTATTTTATAAGGAACTTTTTTTAATTTATTATTTCAAAGTCAAACATGCTATTTTCATTAGGTATTTTATGGAACTATTATTACAGAAACCATTTCAATTATTTTTCAGATTATTTTTAATTTTTTTGAATCGGTATAAATTTTTTTATATTTGGGTTGTGAGTTTAGTGACTAATATGAAAGGATAATATCTTTTTCTTTCTCTTTGTGATAATCCTGTTTTATCATTTATATTATTTTGAATTGTTCTAAAAGTTTTCTCAGGTGTGTTGTACATATATTTTTTTACTTAAAGGAATCTAGGATAATTGGAAAAAATACATAGAAATAAACAATTATGACATGATGAGTTTATTCAACAAAAATATTTAAAAAATGTTCATACTTTTTGAACATTCAAGTGATCCTGTATAGTTTTTTTACTACTACTAGATAATATCTCAAGGGATAAAAAAAACATCATTAGATTATATTACCTTGATGAGATGATAGATATGGTAAAACACTAATGAACCAATACGGGTGTATTATTCTTCTTGTATCCATTTTTTCTGATTTTATGGGGTCGGTAAAAATTCTACCCATCCTTTATGTACTCTCACATTGTCTTTATAATTTTACATAAAAAATATTTTTTATTTCTTTGGGTTGTGAATCTCAGATTATAATGTCAGGATATCAGAGTTGAGAATCTCTGTATCAAAATTCAGGTCATTTGGGTTGTTACTTCTCGATTCTAATATCAAGATTTTCTGGTTGTTACTCCTGGTATCTAAAGTCAGGGATTTAATTGCGGTTTTACTCCTAAAAAAAGTTTTGTTTCTTGTTATTATTCTACCGTAAAAAGTAATTTATAATTGTATTATGTTTCCCATTTAAAATTTATGTAGTGCACCATGTATCTCTCACAGAGTAGGGAGGTATAAGACTAGACTAGGTCCACTTTGGATGGATCTAGTATAAAAAAATTTATTTTCATTCTTTTATTTCCATGTCCAACTAACTCTTATTATTTACTCTAATAATTATCTTTTATAATTAATATTTTCATTTAAACATTTAATATAGTTTTTTAACACCCTTATATACCTTATTAAATCCTATTCCAACCTTAAAAACAAGCTTTTATACCATTTTCTAACCCCCCAAATAGGAACCTATCTGAGATGGGACACCACATGGCCTCAACTGTGCCTCCCATATGTAAGAGGCTTTCAACTAGTGGAAAGGGCCTAATCCATAAAATGGGGATACTATTTCCTCAAATCATGTTCATACAATATTGTAAATAACTAAACATCATCCAAATAATATCATATCACAAAAAATAAACAAAAATAGGCAATAAAATACAAGATGTTGTCATGCAAGAATATAAATGATCACCCATTCGGATCATTCAAAATAAAAAAACATAATACAAAGAATGCACCCTGTACCTACTTCCATACTTTGGACTCAACCCAATCTAATGTTACCCTAAAGCTACATCTACCTAAAACTCTAAATGACATGTGATCCAAACAGAAATGCAGACATTAGGTCTTCTTGTGCACTGAGATTCCCATGTATTGTTTGAGCATAAAACTCTGTAGGGTTGCACCAAGAACCCTTATTGTACACCATCATATACATGTGTTTTCATGAGGGAAAAACATAAAAAATAGGCTCACTGAGTCATCGTTCACTAATTAAGAAACCATGACACGTGAGGAGGTAAAAATTTCTATTCAAACGTTAGTTGCTAACCATGAAACCCAAGTCTTGACCATTCTTACTTCAATGACATACCAAAAACCACTCGTCACCTCATTCCATCATATCAATGCCCAACTAGTACTAAAATAATCATGGTTGGGTGGTATCAAAACCTAGATAAAAATCCATGATATTTACCTAATAACATTAGGGAGGTCCATAATCAATCCATTGTATAATGAAGAAACCCTTAGGGTAGTACTTAGCCCAAGCCTGTGTTAGTAAATTTATGACACATGCACAACGACCAATGCCACATCTTGTAAGTTCCTAAAACAAATACCTGAGCGTTAGGGAACATTAATCCATAAAACCATCCCCACAGACACATGAGAGGTCCATCACACTGTCCCATCCCTATAGACTCAAGGGATTCCATCAAACCAACTCAAGCCACGTGTAGAAAGGTCTTTGAAACAATACCTGAATGATAAGGGAGTGATCATCAACTAACATAAGCCACTAAGGGAAAATTTCATAGCATACCTACTCATCCCTAAATACTCTAGGGATGTGATCACAAGTATCCCAACCCAACCCAACTAATGGAAAAGACAATTAATATCGAAGAAAATGCCACAAATCGTCACTTAGCTTGCCAACTCATCCCATGGATCTAGTAAATCGAGTCCTAGACCCTTGTCAAAACATCACTCAACTCACCCGACAGGTTTTCCATTGGGTTATCTAGAACCACCATTGTCTCGCATCATAAATAAAACCTCACACCTGTCAACCTATGGTGACAAAACAACCCAAAGTCTCGTCGTGACCAAAACCTCAAGTTCCAATTCAACCTCATCGAAGTACTCAACACTCTTTATCCCACTATACATGGACTATCCCAAGCCATCACATCCAAACCCAAACTTGGACTCATAAGAAAGTTCTAAATCTTAAGGATATTCCCCTTGAAATCCCAATTTCATTTCATGAAGAACTTATTCCACTAACCTGGAGAACTGAGACTCATCTCCAACTGCAATATGGAGTTCCCATCACCCCTGATACATATTGGTCTCACCCATCGTCACCCAGTTTTTGGACCTTCATGCCATCCCAGTATCCCCAGGTAACACAACCTTGGATATCTTCATCCCAACACACACTCTGAGACCTTTGTATGGTCACATGTTATCTCTATAGTACCCTAACCCCTTGGATACTAATCCATCGTGGTGATCCTTAATATCCTAAGTGTTAAATAGAACTTGGTCACATCATGGGAGGCCCAAGCCACCCCATCACCTCACCTGAGGATTATGCCTACCCTTATACCTTATTACCGAATGTATGAAACATATATATGAATTCACTCTCTAGAATAAAAATAGATATGATTTTTTATCATAGGGGTATCCTGCCACAAACATGGATTTATCCCATCTTTCAGCACCACCAAGCCTCGTCTAAGAACTCTCTATACCCTTTTATGTTTTTACCAAGATTTTACAAGACAAACGAGAACCTCACATTCTCCCATGCATCTCTCCCACACCAAACATCACAATAATTAAATATAAACAATTATAATTAATTATTTAACTTAATAAAACATGGAATAATCATTGTAAAACTCATCGAGCACTATCGCCAATCCAAAACCTCGACAACCACCTACA
Organism: Viscum album; assembly: GCA_963277665.1. Lineage (NCBI taxonomy): Eukaryota > Viridiplantae > Streptophyta > Magnoliopsida > Santalales > Viscaceae > Viscum > Viscum album. Next base: position 390,257,205 of record OY728167.1, on the reverse strand, counting down.
GAAGGTTCATCACACCTCCCTGACACAAACCCAAGTGAAATCCCTATCACCCGATTTCAATTACATTATCAAGTTAATTCAAATTAATTGGAATTTTTTATTAAAATTTATTGAGTAACAGATTCTGATGGCATGAATAAAATATCTCGGGAGGTCTTCTTTATAAAATAGTAAAATCCCTATCACCCTTGGTTGATTCAACTATGATTTGGTGGAATAAACACCCAAAACCTATCAAAAAATGTAGGGAATTAAAGGGAAGTTAAGGTGAGAAGAAAAACTAAATGAAAATAAAAAACATACCACAAATCATAAAGGAAAAATCCCTATAATCATCCCCTCTCGAAAGGGGGTCATGGTGAGGCGAGGGGGGGACTAGCCATGAAATGGAGTCCCCAAGACCCCATTTCCAACTTAATCCCAATGGGGGAATTCACATTAAATTACAAATCTTCCCTGATTGGAACACCCCCACAATAGCCCCACCAACCAACTAGTGAGTCCAGTAGGGGTGTTGGGATACTTTCAACCCCATCGTCTATCTTATGTTACAGTAATAGCCTTAAAGAACCCATGTCCCCTCCTCCATTGATCTATTGAACACTCATCCACCATCATAGCATCATACCAAGTACAAAATAACTATTTAGATATTCCCAAATCTTTAGATTTCAATCCCGAACACTGGTTCTCCAAATAAACTATCCTCCAATGAGAAAATTCATATTCCCCCAGGAGTTTCCATCATAAAATGATGTCTGTCTTAATAGTCTACCATGTTATTATATACCAATTCTATTATAGATAGTTTTCATTTTTATGTAGAATTATAAAAAAACCCTTGTTTTTATTGTAGGAAAATCTCTGTTGGTATTTATAAAGTAAATGAATGGGTTTTCTTTAGAAAGTATATTCTTCATGGGTTTTCCCTTTTTATATTGGTTAGATTTATTTTAATGATATAATAATATTTTTAATTGAAATTGCTGATATGTAGCTACTGTAACTATTAATGTAATTATATGAAACTTCTATATTGAAAAATACTTAATTATTCAAGAAAACATTGAATTTTTATTATAAATATTCATTTTTCCCTAATTTGATTATTGTAGTTTTCTTGAATGATACAACAAATAACAACAGTTAAATGGTGCATTTATTTATTCTAAAAAAATGATAATAAAATATTCTCTCTGTTAGCACATTTTTAATGATAGTAAAATTATTTATTTTTTATCAATGAAGATAATAACAATGCTTCAAAAATTGTGGGAAAAAGATTTTTGACCACTAATAATGGTCCACTCTATAGAAGTTTCTATTAATATTCAATTATAGTTCACATCATAAAACTGAATAAAACTAAATTAAATATTACTAATTTATTAACTATATATATTTAAAAAATAATAATTTTATAAATATATTTATTTCTCTTATGTTAAATTCTTATTAGATTGAAAATTTAATTTTAATTATAAATCCTGTTAAATTAATTATTATTAATTCATTAACTATATATTTTTAAATAATAGTATAATTATTAAAAATATTAAATTAATTAAATAATAATTATTTTAATTATTCAAAAAAATTAAAAGGTAAACCATAAAAAGAACATATAAAAAACCCAACTATTATGTAAAAAAATGTTTCTAGAGGGAAAAAGAAAATGATTGAACACACTTTGAAATGAATTAATAATTACTAAATTTTGTAATGAACAGACATTATTTAATAATAACCATTAATTAATTAATTGAAATTTAATAATAAATAATATATCATTTATTTAATAATGGATAATTAAATAATTTTTTAATAATGATAATTAAATAATTTTAGTAATTTTACTATTTATTGATAAATCAATAAATAAAGCAGGAAAAAAATAATGAAACATAAATATTCCATGTCTTTTTTATTTTTTATATGTAAATATTAATAAAATTACAGAAACAAAATTATATATTATTATTTTATGTAAAAAAATATGCGTGAAAGATAACCCTACAAAATATTTCACTTTTTCTAATGGGAGAATATCTGTTGGTAAAAGTATATTTTCTATTGGTAAAAAGTTTTACCAACATATATATCTCTATCACTAAACTGTTGGTAAAAACTCTTTTGCTAAATGTTTTTGCGACAGATAAAATAATTCCGTTACAATTATAATAATACCAACAGATAATATATATGTTGGTTAAACTGTTTAGCAACAAAATCTAATAACAAAATTTTTTGTTGGTAATAATATTACCAGCATATAATTTCTATTTATAAATTACATTTGAATAAAAATTATAAATTTTAATTTCTAGTTAAATTTATTATTATATTTATTAATTTCTAATATATGATATTTTTAAACATCCTCAAAATTTGAAAAAAATAATAATTATATTAACAATGAAATTTAATACAAAATGAATCAATACACGATACAAAATCCATCCACCCAAAGGATCCATCACACACCCGACCAAACCAAAATAGTTCCCCCCTCCCCATGTCAGCTAGCCAGAAGCTCCCCTTCGATGCCACACCAAGGACCAGCGAGCACCCCAGGACCAGCGATCCAACAACAGCCCATCCATTCCCCAGGGCCAGTGAGCCAGCTTCAATAATTCCATGCCACCCCAGGGACAAGCAGGCATCAGCAACCCATCCATGCCCTGAGACAATCGAGACAAACTCCAACTCAAACCAGTGAAAAATATCAACATGAACCATAGTTGTTCCAAAGTTAACAACCCTGGAAATTATTAGGCAATGTTTGGATTAATAAGTACTTTTAAATAGAAATGGAAAAGACAAACAATAGTCTTTTTAATATTTTATTGGGTATACATGAAAAATGTGTGATGAAATATGTTATTTTAGAGATATAAAAAACACATCAAAAAACACACATTGTAAGAGACCTGCCCGAAATGGCATGAATCCTTCTTTAAAGTCACCGAAATTAAAAATGATGGAGTATCCTTGTGGAATAAAACCCCTCATATGCATGGACCTGCTGCCACACATAGTCATGTCACCTGGAAATCCAAATTTCATCCACTAGCATGTAATTAATATCTAGGAGAAAAACATTGTGAAACCCCCCCCCCCCATGTATAAGATGCCAATGTGCTGAGAGTCAAGAATAACTTTAAAGAGAAAAAACAAGCAAAGGAGGTTCACATAAACACAGATTTCATCAGATCCATGCATTGAACCGTCTTAGTCTAGTTGAAACATTAGTGTTCCCTCAGAACCTGTAAAGAAAAATAACACAAAAGAAGAGTGATCATGGAACCTTACAATAGATAAGCCGAAACTGTTCAATTTGCTGAGGATCATGTAGATAGTAGTTGTTGCAGTGACTGAAACAGAGCAAACCAGATCCTCGAATCAAATTCTATGGGCAACAGACAATCCTTAAGGAGCATAACAAGTGTAGCATTAACATGAGAGTCTCCAGATAAAATATCAATAGAAACCCATTCAAGTACATCAAATGAAGAGAACAATCAACACACAATCTACAAAAAATAACAATATGAGCCCCACTTTTCAACAAAACATCCAGAACCAGAGTCAAGCAACAAATTATAGTCAATCCTCAAGGAAAACTGTTGGAATCATAACCAAATCAAAAGTGGATACCTGTTAAAAACCAAGCGCCTGCTGCCTAAATGAAACAGAAAGCAGTGTATTCTTCACTAGAACTGGAGAGTAACATCTGCTCCTTTGGACAGAAAATAGCTCCCATAATACCTGAAATAGAAACCATGACAGCCACACATCATATCTTAAAGGAAAAAATAGACTCAAATGTAAGTACCAATCAATATCATCATTTTCTCAAGTCCTCTCTACAAAATCTAAAATACAAAAATCCTTCAGAGGAGTCCACTCTTCAATAGTTGAGGATCCAAGCACTAATTGACCAGCCAAAGTCCAGTGTAATCCATTGAGACCAAAATAAAAAACAAAAAACTGAAAGGTGGTCATTAAGGATAAAAATTTCAAGGTGAAGTCATCCATCATTGAAACATTATGATTTGAGGAAGAAAAGTAACCCTTTGAGTGTTGCCCAACTAGTTAGTGTCGAGATGAAAACCCAAAATAACTCAAAAAGAACCTGTAATTTACCAACCATATTTCATATAAATCTAATACATGATTAGAAAAAATCTATAGTTGTTTCCAAGTGACTGAAACATACTGTTTAGGTCATGAAATCCCCATGGAAATAACAATTCCAAGTAAATTTGAAATTAATAAACCCACATCCCATGGAAAATCATAATTTAACAATTCCTTAGGGACTCATGAGAACAAACTAAATGGATAGAGATGAAAAGACCAAACCAAAAATAAATTTGATCTAGAGAAAAAAGAACGATGATATTTTTTGCATTTTTCATGTGCAGATTTAATGATCAAACCACTTGAGTGAAAAAATATTAAATAACCAATTCACTTTTTCATGTGATTGTTAGTGCATTGTTGATGTGTGGATTCAATGATCCCGGCAATGAAAAAATATTTTCTCCATCACATCAACCCATTTTCTAAAGGTCTCTGTAAAAAACATATATAACATGGATATTTCCAAAAATCATAAATAGAATCCCCATATAAGCTTAGAGTTTAACTTGGTCCATTTTTGTAAACATATATTATATGTTTATATCGAAAAATCATAAGAAAAAACCCACATAAGATGGACACCCACCTTATCATATTATTTTGTAACACCTTCTAACTAGTTTAATCACTTAAACATAACTAAATAAAAATTTACTTAAAACAAACCTACTTGAAAAACATTAAATTAATTTTAAAACTACATATAAAAAATAAGAAATAATTAGAAAAACATACAAATACATTATGTCTCTTGTAAGTACACTCAATGTTGAAGTGAAATAATAACTTGAGAAACCTTAATATGTCATATCAAAGTCCCTAAAACACAAAACCAAAGATAATATTAATAATAATTCATAAATCAGAAACATGATAAAACAATATCATTTTAATAAGTCATATGAAACAAAAACTAAAAAAAATAAAACAAAAAATGATAGTATTTTGTCTCGGCATGAATTTCAAATCCAAATTAATAAAAATTTCAAACAATGGTACTTTGTGGTATTTTTAGACTTTTATGTAGGATTAATAACTATATTAGAATCAAATAAAAATATTAATAAACTTAAATAATATATATTTTGCATCATTGAACATGTATAAAATAAAACACTTACTTGACCCCCAATAAACTCATATCGTTGATGCGTCCTATGTTTGGAACTGACATTTAAAATTATTACTATTTAATGATAAAAAATGTGCCCTCAAAATAAAAGATTTACAATAATATAAACTTGAAATATCAAATGTTATATTCCTAAAATAAGTAAATTGAGTAAAAGAAATCGATTTTCTAGTTTCATTACCCAAAGTCTTCTCATCATCATCATCATCACTGATACCATTTTCATGAGAGAAAACATCACGCCAATAGGATATCTATGGAATTCCAACCTAACTAGAACCACACCATGAACACATTAACTCCCTAACCATTGGGACTAGATCACTGACAAGTTGAAGCTTTAGAAAGCAATATAATATCACCATCGTCTTTAAAACTCAAATAAAACCACCAATATAGTACATAAACCAAAAAAATAGACATTGATGTGGAAGAAACACCAAAAAAATATACAAGATATGTAAAATAACCAAAAAAACAAAACCTTGAACTAAACCTAACCTAACCAGAAGCACAACTCGCCTTCTATTTTCCTCCCAGCTCCACCGTGCTCAGCATTTACACTATAAGCGAGTGCCATCAAGATGGCTATGTTACCTCCCCAGATAATAACCATTGATTAAACTTGGTATAAAACTACCCTATAATTTGTTTGGAAAGCCATATCCAATTATCTGAGAGAAATATGTTATTGAATTAAAAATAGCAACAACATCCAGAGCTTGGTCAAGAACCATTAAGAAACTAGGAAGAGGATATCATAGAAGAAAACCAACTGCCTATGAACACCTACATCTTACAATCCCAAATCACTAAAAATTCCATCTCATTTGACCGGTCTAAATAGCTGTGGACAACGGCGGTCGAGAGTGGGGATGACGGCTTGGAAAACCAGGGGCGACAAGGTCCGATGAGGGTTTTTCACGAGGATGATGGCTGAGAACAGGGAGGGGGTTCCCACAATGATGCTGGAGGGGGACGCTGGTTGGTAATAGGGAGGGTGGTTCTCAGGATGATTACTCTTACAAAGTGCTATTTTACTCTTCTAAAGTCCTGTGTTACCCTTTTGAAGCCCTTCATTTGTCAAATTTCGATATCTTTAGTCAGTATGTCTCTTACAGTTTCAAAACATGGCCATTTTTCAGCTTCAACTCTAGAACTATATATTTCTTCATAAAATCATAGATTTAATTCAAATTATTATTGTAGCCATGAACACTTCTGATAAGTAGTTTGGAAGTAATCATAGGAAACTAATTTATGTAAAAAATAGAAATATAAATAATAGAAGAATGTTAATTTTCTACAAGATTTTAAAATTGCACGAAGATTGTAGTTACCTTTAAACATTCATTGATATAAATTGGAGTTTTGTTGTTTCATATGAAATATTAGTGGAGTTGAATAATCTCTCACAATTGATGTAGATGTTAGTTTGATAAGTTGGGAAGAAAACATAGGATTTGACCTAAAACATAAAAGCATTAATAAAAAAATATAAGAACATTGATTATGTAAATTTTATTTTGTCATTAAACTAAAGCTGAAGAACATGAATAATGAAATAGATGGTATCAATAATGTATACAAGTATGAAATTTTTACAGAATAAATCACCTGGATTTGAACATTTCCAAAAATGGAGTGTAGAGATTGAACATAAATTTTGTAGCATTTAGGCTTGTAATAATAATTACAGGATCTCTAAGGAAATACATGAAAAAATATAATTGAATAATTATTAAGGTGTATAATATTGCTGCTAATAAATAAAACATTAATATTCGTGAAAAATTACCACTATTTTGTTTCGCATTAACTAATTACATCACTAAAATAGTATTTGGATGTGAATTGTCAATCAAGCAGTGTTCCACTGCCATTGATTCGTGAATCTCAAACAATGATTCAATTACACAAACAGATTCACTGGAACAAAAATATAGATATAGCATACTGGTGAGTGAAAACTGAACCTGCAAATTTAAATTAAAATCCACCAAACAAGTCATCAATCGAACTCCATGGATGACACATTGATTGAAGACCCCCGTAATCACCATTTCCACTGGGTGCTACCGAACGTCATCCAGAACCATTTCCCAAACCATGATCCATTGTTTCTGGACCAGCTTTGTCGCCACTCGAAATCACCAAAAAGCCAACTACAGATCGCAGATTCTGCACAAGAAAGCCGGTCGAGAACATGGAGGGGGTTCGTGCGTGATGATGTTCATGGGTGACATTGGCTGGGAATAGTAAAGGGGTTCTTCTGAGGTCTGTGAGGAATTCAGTATGTAGGTAACGCCGTCCCCGAGGAATGCCAAGTGTGGGAAACTCCAGGCGTGGGAAAAACTGGTCGCGCCGACAGTGGGGAACGCCGACAACGGGGAACACTGGCAGTGGGGAACGCTGGCCGCGGGGAACAGATATGTAGGGTTGGGGGAGGGAGTTCATGGGGATCAGCGGAGGGTGGGGGTGGGGCGGTGGGAGGGGGTGTTCTTTTGGGGAATATGAGGGGTTTTTTTCATAATTTATTTATTTATTCGTATATAAATAATGAAAAAATTTAGGAATTTATATAAAAATTATATTTTATAAGGATTATATATGTATGTATTAATATATATATATATATATATATTACCAAAAAATATTACTAAATTTTGGATTTTTTTAATTAATTATATATTTTTATTATCAAAATGATATGCTCATAATGTGTCATATATATCTATATATTCAATTTTTTGTAAAATAGTTAATGTTATTGAATAATTTAGTGGTAATGGATTTTTTTAGTGGAAAAATATTTATTGTTAATAATAACTAATAACAACAGATTCATTTATCGATAAATAAATTGTTGGTATTATTATTAAAAGACAACAAATTTAAATGTTGGTAAAAGATTTATTGGTATTTAACAACTAATATAACCATATATTTTTGTTGGTAAAAATAATTGTTGATACCTATATCCAATATCAACATGATTTAATATCTGTTGGAATTAATCATATTTACCAAAAGATATATTATCTGTCAGAAATTTTCTGTTGGTAAAGGTCACTTTTTTTATAGTTTAAATACACATTATTCATTGAAAATAGGGATCCCTATTATGTTTCATATAGATCCTCACCCCTCTCTACTTTGCGGTTATCTCTATCATATTACAGAAACACTAGGACCACCAATGAAGATCGGTTTACATAGAATAAGCGTAAATGGGAGAAAAATAAAAAAAGAATGAGAAGAAGATCATAAATATCCATAGAGAGATGGAACACTTCTCTAATTTTGGATGTAAGGTACAATGAATAATTATAGAGTATTAAAACACTATCTTGAAATGAGCTCACAAAGAAACACATTGCAATAGTAAACATAATTATTACACTGTAAATCTAAAGAGTTAGTCCATCGTGCTATAATAACATGTTGTAGGAAGTTCGCAATGATATAGAACCATATTATTGTCAAAAGGCATTTATGCAACAATAACTGAATGGAAGTAAACACTACTAAAGTACTATTGTTGGTGTTGATGACCAGCTCAGCTACAACGGTCATCATTGATGTAGTCCTCTAGAATAAGTCCCTAGTTTTTTGCCAAATTTCACCCAATTTATTAGGTCAAATCAATCCAACATCTCCCTATATCATCTCTTGTATTATCTCCATCCCAAAATGAAAAATAATGTTATTCTACTTAAAAATATAATATCTATTGTGAATTTATCTCTAACCCATTACCCTAATTTTAACACTAAAAAGAATACTATGTATATATTATTTTTAATATAAAAAAACAAATATTGATTAAAATATAGAGAAATAAAAAATCATAATATTTTAAGCATGGTTATACTGTAATCCCATATTTGGAATTTCACTATTACTAATAATGAAAATAACATTAGATTTATCATGGGTGTTGGTAGAACTCATTTAATATGAGGGACTTAAGGAATCATGAGATTGGGGTGAATAATGGTGGTGACCAAATAAAACATTTACCTCTAACCCACACCCATGATTGGATCTTGTTCCCATATTAGCACAAATGAACCTTAAACATATATATCCCCTAGATTAATCCACATAAAATATGTTAAATATATAAAGAAAATGAAGCACATAAGAACATAAATATTTTTACTTGGTTTACCCAGACTAGGATACATCTATGGAGTATAGAAACAATAATGTGAAAATATACATAAAATCCACTATTAGTGTATTGTTTTAGTGTATACAATTATTTAGACAAGGTCATTTCTCAACAAGATGCATTGTCCATATAAGATACATAGGGAATGACAAAGAATCACTCAAGGATCACTTTATTTTCATCCTTATTAGCACATTATTTTGAAGAGTGTTGGACCATTTTACAAAAATGAGGATCTCCTAAATCATAATACAGAAGTGATGAAAACTACATAATTTTTTTAGATTTTATGCTCCAATGACATCCACATTTTTCTCCATTTCACTACAATGTAGTTATGATCAACCCAATGAGAAAAATGTCAAAAAATAGTCCTTAAAAATTCTATAAGAATATATACGTTTTACTGATGGGAATCCAGATAAGGTCAATTATAGAGTGGAATTATATTAATTATGATCCATCTTCTTCAAACAGTTAAATTTGTGTAACACACTATGATTTGACTATTTATTTTTCCTTTAAATAAATACCATGTTAGATAACCTATTACAGATTCAACACAACACTAAATTGAACCATGATGTATTTTTATTGAGAAAAAATATTACAATTCAAGATAAACATTTGTAAATTATGAGATTACAATTTGAAACATCATTAATAAAAGTACATGTTGAATAAATCTATAGGTAATTTGTTTTTCCAAACATGAAGTCATTATCATCATGATTTTACATGAAGACCATAACCCCAATTTCAACTATGGTATTATGTAAAATAATTATTCATATAATAAACATGTTGAGAAAGAAGTAATTGAATAGAATAAATGATTTTAGTAATGTATGTAAGGCTATATATAAGAATGAATTATGACCATTATATATATGGAGGTTTCATATATGACTATTAGAAATATGGTCATTGGATATATGGTCATTTGTTTTAACCAATGGGTTAATTTAATAATAAAAAATAATATAATAATTTTAGAATAGAAAATTAATTTTTGATTAAAAAATTTATTTAAAAATATTGTTTTATGTTTTATATATTATTTTTATTGTCATTATTATTAAAGAATCATTGAAATATTTTCTAAATTCAATGAAATGTTTCTATAATAATATATTGGTGAAATTAAATATAAGATACAGTTAAAATTATTCCAATTTTAGAAAGATAATACTATTCAAAGTGTTATTTTTTAGGTATTGTGTATATTTATAATAATAAATTAATATTATCACTTTTAAATGATTAATATAATATATTATATTAAAATTAATAAATAATAATTTAATTTTTAATTAAAATTAAATAATATTAATAACATTTAATGTTTAAAAAGTTATTCTTTTAGAGAAATAGTTTTTTTCTATACTGTTATGTTTTCAATTAAAATATTAATTTATAATATTCAGAAAATGAATTTGATTAAATCGAGTAAATTTTTTAAATCATCATGTCAAAATTAGGAAGATAGTTCAATTTCATTTTGGGCAGAAAAATAAGTTACTGAGCAAAACATTTAGTTACCATGTTTATAGTAAATATGGTATAAAAGGTGAAACTAAATGATAGAGACATAAAATATCATAAAAATTTATATCAAAATTATGTGGATGATGTAATCCATGAACCATATGCATTATTTTTTCCATTTTTTATCCACTTTCCATGTAAAATGACAACCTTATACACCGTGGAATAAATATTAATTAAAATTCCACTAAAAACTCACCTATAAAAGGTCCCCTCCTATACCCATTCCAAAAAACCCAATATATTCAGTTATATTTTTTATCACCATTAATTTTCCCTCTCCTAAATCGTTCTTAGAATTCTTATAGGTTTTTTATCCAATAAGGTATCTCAAACCATTCATTTCCAAGGAACCTGTGTCGAGAAAGAGAGGATTCATCATGTATCTAGGTTCTTATATAAAATTTTCAATTATCTTAAAATATCCCCACTTTATAAATATTATTCTCTAATTTAATGATATTATATTAAAATCATCATTATTCTGATAAAATTATACTTCTATTGTATAACTCTAAACTTTTACCCATTCTCTTGTGAAATATGTTCACATTTTGGTTGGTTCAACCACCTACACAAACGATGTTATACCAAAATCTTCATTTTCACCATGAATAAGTATCAATACATTATTATTGGTAATATAAGGTATTAAATATTAATATAGTTCAAGAATATGTTTCTTAAATGATGACACAAAAACTAATGATCAATGTTATGTAACCAATTATTAAAGATAAATTACTTGAAAGTGTTCATAATGGATTTCATTCCCATGAACTGTAACCATAATTTCCATTAAATGAATATTGAGATACATAAATCATTGAGATATAATTATTACATTAACTTAAATAGTTTTATAATGTTGAATAATTTTTTGGTATCAAATAATGAGGGCCGACATCGGCATTATAAAACTTGAACAAAATAATTAAAATCACTGATATCAGATGATGAAAATAAATAATAAATAATAAATATATGTTTAATGAATGGATTTATTTTAGGATTATGAATGATAATAGATATGAATAAGGTTATGAAATAATTGATTAATAATTTTATTTTTATTATAGATGAGTTAGAAGTACTTTCATGGATTTTGAGAGTGAATGTAAGGTTTTCCATACCAATCCCATATTTAAATCGAGATTGAACTTGATAGAAGTTAAAAATAGGGAAATTATATGTTAATTCTACAAAAAATAATTCAATATGCTTAAAATATATTTATTCATGGTGTTTATAGGTATTCATACAATTTCACTCACTTTGGTTCATAATTTAGCTGAAAGTAAATTTACATGTAGAGAGGGCTATATATCTTCATAATTCATCATAAAAATCATTTATACATTCCCCATACTATATAAATTTCACCCCCTTCATGGTAAATCACATAATATGAGTTTCTAGGCATGAGAAGCCCTGTATAAAATGCCTGTAATAAAAAAACACACGAAACTCTCTACATAAAAAAATTCTTTGGATACTCCTTGGAAATTATCTCTCTCACCTTCTTCGAGTTAACTGATACTCTTATCTCTAAGATTGTGTGACCCCTAAAGTGAATCTTATTCATCTATAAGTTTAACTTTGTGAGATTAAAATATAAATGATGTTATCTGAGTGTATCTAAAACAATCTCAATATGTTTGGCATGATATTTTTGACTGTAATAATACAAAAAGATATTTTCCATGAATACCACCATAAACGAAACTAGATAAGGATGGAAAACCTTGCCCATCAGTTTCATGGAAACTAATTGCACATTCGTAAGACCGAACAACATAACCATACAATCATATAGACTATACCTAATATGAAATGTTATATGAGTTGTGTTTGAAGGTTGAACATGTACCTAGTGATATCCTAACATCAAATAAGGTTTTGGGAAAACCTGCACTCCTTAGTGCTGATCAAATAGGGTATCTATCTACAGATAAGGATACCATTTCCTAACCACCAACTGGTTGAAATTCCAGTAATCAATACACAACCTAATGGTTTTATCTTCCATATTCGAAAAAATTGTTAACGAACCCCATAGATAAGTACTGGGTAATATGAACCCCTTCACTTTCAAGTCCTCTAGTTATTTCTTGAGCTCTATAGGCTCAGTAGTAGCCATCATGTAATGCATAATGGAAACTAGTGCAGCCCCTAGAATCATCTCAAGAGAGAAATCCACAACTCACTCAGGAGGTAAACAAGAAAATTCATCTAAGAAGACATCCCCCAAATGATCTACTATTGAAGGAAATATATCCTCTCATATCCATGATAATCCATATATAAGCTTTAAATTTGGGATCTCACTCCACCCATTCCATGATGGTCTGGTTCGGTTATACCTTCATGTACATGCCATTCACCCTTTTAAATGAAAACCCAATCCTATAATGATTTGAAAGTAACCCTACAGTGATAGTAATCAATAAAAACATGATAGGAGGCCGACCATCCCATCAAGATAATGGAATCATACCCTATCATTTTAAGGAATAAGATATCCCATAAAAATTGATACATGCCTATATCAAGGGGAATTACCTACACTGGTTTACACCCTCTAATCGTATCCCCAATTAAGTATTTAATATCATAACATGATCAGAAAATATCACAATGAGCCCAAGAATCTCCACAACAGGTATAGATATGAAAGAATGTAAAGCCCCTTTATAAAAAAGGCAGATAATATGGTAGAAGAATCTAAGATCATACCTCTGACTATATATAGAATGATAATTTTCTCCTTGGGTATAGGATATAATGAAAATATATGACCTGAACTATGGCCTTGAGAAACATTCTAAATACCCTGAATAGGCCCACTTTTTTGTCGAGGTGTGACTGGTGTCTAGATCCCTTGTCCATGACTACCTCATTGGCCTGAATGATTGGGAATACTCCAACTACCAACCAGATGTCAAGCTGTGAAACTTTCTCCTAATCCTAGAGACAATTTTGTCCCCCTCTCACTTGATTTCAAAGGGAAGTTCCTGGAAAAACACTATACATGGACCATCCTGACACAATCTTGGCACTCTACATGGTCACTATCAAACTCTCTCCACATGTGACCTCACCTCCCACACTAATGAAAAATGATAGAACATCCAAGACTCATACCCTGGAAGGTATTCCCCTCAGGATAAGTCTCAAAATGTCACTTCTTAATAACTTTCAATAAACCACTAGGACAAGACGGTCCACTAACCTCTTTTGGGCCTCCGGAATCTCTCAAATTACACTCAGTAATCAGCACTCGATTCACTATCTTAGTAATAGTATTCAACCAAAACAGATTCACCTATGACTATATGATATGCTTGAGCCCTTCCTAGAAGTGTGATGACCTCAGAGACTCATCATCAAGATAGACAGGAAAAAATGTTGAACCTATGAAAATCCAAATGAAAACTCCATAATGGGCATCACACAATGCTCCTTATGCATGAAATCATTGGCATGTTCAACTCATAAAGTCTCAAGAAATAAGTTTTTGAAAAATATGGATTAGAAATCCCTTCAAACCCTATCTCGAAGTCTATTGAACTAGTTAAAAACATCCCCTATGTTCTTGTTGTATCCAATAAGAATAAGGGTTACAAGATTGACTCTCTAATATAGAAGAATCTCCAAGTGCTCAAAAATTGATAGAAAATATCTATCAATAGTTCCACATCCTACAGACTATCATCCCCCAAAAAATGTTAGTGGATGTTCCTAATGGAACACACACATCAACTCTATCATAGATGAGCTTGGATGAAGTGCTCTATGAATTAACTACATAAAGAGCATGAAACTCTCTCAAAATTTGGAATCTCCACCCATATCAGGTACAACGGGCAATGCTTCATGTGGCACTGTTGGAGGTTCAACTAGTGGCTTATGGACCACCAACATTGAATCACGGTCATTTCCACCCTCCTGGCACACAACTGGAGGTTTTCATGGTGGAATATCTCCACAAATTTCAAGAACACAAATCAAAAAATATTCACTGACAATCAGATCATAGATATAAACACAGGTCATGTATAAGACTTCCTATAACCATGATAGACCCCTTTTCCTATGGTTCCCAACTGTCATTGAAGTCAGTCAAAAGTTTAAAATTTATTTTTTTCTAAAAACTTCTATATATTGGAGAGTTGGTTCTAACCCACAAGGAAGGTAATATTGTCCAAAACTTTTCTAATTTTCTTAAAAACACCCCACTGCTGTCAGCAACGGGGAAAACATTCTATTTTTTCATAATTTTTTTTCTTTTTTTTTACTTTTTTATGTTTTTATAAGGCAGTAAAGAGACACAAATTTTTTTTTGTATTTTTTTTATCTAACTATGTTAAAACATGAAATAGTCTAAAATAAATAAACAACTAAGATATAAAATTATGATAAATGAACAATCAGAATGAAATTCTCGGGGGGGAAACTCTACTCGACTGGTTTTGAAATAATTCCTAATCACTTAAATTTTGATTGCGACGCAGCACTGAAAAATGAATGATTTATTTCCTTTGCTAGGAGATAAGTCACTCAGGTTGAGAAATCTTGTTGTTATCCACTCCAAGAAAGTTCAACTATGAGAATCTTGATTTGGAAAGTTCAATAGAACAAACTCACCATTAGTTCTAATGTTTTCATTTTGAATTAAATGTATTAGATAATGACTCCACAATCAGACTCACCGAATGATTGTGGAGTTTTGAAATTAAGTACTAGTGGTAGGTTGCAGTTGTATACATCCAGAAATGATCTCGCTGATCAAATTTTGTACATATTAAAATGATTAAGTGAAAGGGCATAAATGTAAACTAGAAGAAGTAGAAATTTCCCCGAACTAGAATATTTAGATAACTATTGTTATCATATTTGAAAACAAAATCATTATATTACAATATAAGGAATTAAAAGGACAAAATAGGAGAGGGATAAACCCTCTATGAACTACAACAATGCTATAATGCTCCTTCTCGGATCTCCAGGATGTGGTTCTCCAAGAAGTGCTCCAAGATTCTCTCTTTAATCCGATCTCTATGAGTAATTCCATTGTGACTCGTCTTTGAGTTCCCCTATCCTTCACTACTCTACACTCTTTTAAACTTCCTGACATTTGTTTCATGTTACCACAGCCTTCCACCGACATAGTACTATTTCTTTAATGTGCACCGCACATGTGCATTTTTTCACGAACCCCACGTCGCATTAGTTTTTCCCTCATAACTAACTCCCGATGAGTTAGTTGAGATGAATCTGGATGGGTTTACATTTCCCACATGAACCTACAAAACAAGGGATGAAAATACACAGTTAAGGATTAAAAAAACAAATCTAATTTATTTTTTTAAATAATAGTATTGTTCGTTTTAATTTATTTTTAAATTATTAGTAAATATTTTAATAAAACTTTTTATTTATTTAATTATTACCATTGTTAAATATTATTAAATAAAATTTATTAGTTTAGTTATTAAGTTTATAATTTAATATTTATTTATATTATTAATATTAATAATATTATTAGTAAATGATTATTATATATTTTTTTGTATTAGATTATTATTTATATAAATAAATTAATTATGTTATTTTATTTTATATTATAATTATAATTATAATTATTTACAAATTAAAATTATAATTATTAAATTAATAAAATATTTATTTAAATTTATTTAAATCTAATTATTTTAAATATTTAGATTAATAAACATTATTAATTGATTAAATTTTATTATTAACTATTTATTATTAAAATTGCTATATATTATATTATTTATATGTTACTTAATTATTTGTTTAATTTATTTACTAATTATTATTTTATTTATTAGTTGATTTATTAATTATTTTATTATGTTTAGTTATATTTTATCTTTTATGCTATTATTATTTGTAATTAAACTTTATCTTCTCCTGCCCCAAATATCAGCGCAAAGGGCGAGGAAGGTCTCAGTTTTGTTTTCTTCCAGTGGAAACCGCTTCAGTGGTAGCTCGATGGTGGCTTCGGCTCCAGCTTCAGCGACGAACTAGCTAGATTTAGGGTGGTGATGAAACTCCTCAGTGCTGATACAACAGCTCGTGGATCGGCTCCTCATCAGTCTAGCGAGACCCCCTTTCTCTAGCGGACAGTGGCACGGCCGCACGAGTTCCTCTCCTAGCGACGGTGGCGACACCATGGCGGTGCGACAAAACCCAGCGGCTCCGGATCTAGAACCAGCTTCGTCATCAATTTTGAACGATAGCAAATTCTTCGACTTCAATCCCACCTATTTTGAGTGTTTTTGAGGATTTTGGTTCGAAGCTATGGTTTAAGACATTGAGTCAAAGGGTTTTATTTGTTTGTTGTGGATTTAGATCTGAGTTAAACTGGTTTGAGTCAGTATGTTTGGATTTTGGAACGGAAATGAAGAAAGCTGGGTAGGGGAATTGGTGGTGAAGTGGAAGTGCTATATGTGGCACTGATGAAGAGGAGAGACCGACGCTCAATGTCGGTAGCAATGTTGAGAAGAACATTGGTGGAAAAAGAAGAGGATGGAGCCAACATTGTTGAAAGGAGGATGCATGGAGTGGAATTTTCGGTAGAAGGATTGAGACGTGGAGCCGAAACTGTGAGTCAGGAGAAGGGCGAAAGAACAAAAGAGGATGGACGTCAGTATCAGTGGCACTAATTATGAATGGCGACACCGTTGAGAAACAGTGGAAATAAAGTGGGAAGTAGTTTCAATGTGAGGATAGAAGAGACCGACACTGACACAATGTCGGTGGCAAGGCTGGGGAAAGAGAGACCGACACCGTTTGTATGGAAAATTACAAGGTATGCATCGTTGACTCGCTGCAAAATTTGAAACATAATTATAAATTTTAAACTTAATTAAATATACGTATCTTAAACTAAGACTTAAATTTATTAAAGAACATAGTTGATTAATTAATTAAAAATAAAAAAAACTATAATAAACTTAAATTAAAACTAAAATCAATTAACTAATAAACAAAAATTGGATTTTTAGTTAAAATAAAATTAAACATAATAAAAACAAATTTAAATTATTAAATGCAAACACTTAAATTAATAAACTAGACTAATGTTAAACTAAATTGATAAAATACTAAAATTAGAAGATTGAAAATTGAAAATTGTTAAATAAATTGATTAAAGGAAAAAATGGTGAATGAAAAAAGAAAAACGTCGGTGAATCAAATGTCACCAACAGTTGTTGAAGAAAACAGGGGTCGTCGGTAGCTTGTGCTACCGACAGTTAGTGTAAGCGCTTATCGCTAAGACCGACAGACTAAAAAAATGACTTAAAATTTATACTGTATAAATGAAAATAATTCATTATGAAAATTTGAGGCTTAAGAATCTAAATTAAATAAATAATTAACTTGATGAGCACATAAAATTAGAAAAACATAATTTTATCAAATTAGAGCTTAAATTCTTAAAAACTAACAAAGCTAATAAAATAACAATCAATAAAGTTTGCCTATTTTAATGAATCTAAATTAATTAATAAATTATTAAATTAAAATTTAAGTTAGATAGATGAAGATAAAATGATAAAATGATTAATTAATGATAATATAAATTTATTAAAAATTTAAGAAGATTAAGATTAACAAAACTAATTAAGAAATAATTATATTAGATAAGTTATTTAGATTAAATTAATTATTTAAAATACTAAAAATACATAATTTTCTATAAAAATTGATAAATTAATAAATTTAATTATAAAGATACAAAAGTGTGATTATTTACTAAAATGTGTAAAAATAGTTAATTAAATTATTAAAAACTAATAAAAATGATGTGGAAAACCGTGTCAAAATAGAGCCACATAAAATTCCCCCACACGTAAACATTATTTTCCCTTAAACAATCCCATTTTTTATTATCAACGTAAAATAGAAATGTGTCTTTATATACTCAGCTAAAAATGTAACACGGTCTACAGAAATTTGAAACAGAGGACATAAACATGTCAATATGATTTTGAAAAGAAATTTTCAAATCAAGTCTTTCCATAAAAAAATTATTACTGATAATAAAGAAAGCAGTGAATCATCTATAAATAAAAGTGTCATGCCTCATGTGTAATACTTCTTAATGACTCATTTCAATGAAAGCCTATGTTTTAATTCCAAGAGCGAAAACAGGTTCGATATTTGTGGAAATAAAAACCTGACAGTAGGAACATTATACTTTGACTTTTCACCTAGGTTTCTAAAATAATTTTTTTTGTGAAACACCTTATTGATACAACCTAATTTATTACCATATAAACCAATTTTCTCCTTATTCAATTAGCATTCATCATTACCCTCACCTTAATGAACTCATTTTTGACCGTTGACAAATTATTTTTATTTTTTCCTAAGCCATGTTTCATTGTGCTAATCACTATGCAAGTGCACTTATTCAGAGTGTACAGAGGGATAATAGTTAATAGAAATGCACCCAACAACTAGGGTCTTAGTGATTCACCGTGGGATCCCAAATTCCCAAATTACTCTAGTTTCAAAAGATATTTGCAAAAACCATTTACATTGGCTCATTAAGATGATTTATTTTTATAAATTAAAAGAATAATCAGGCCCCTAGAATCATGTTCAAACTTCCAGATCCAAGGGTTATGATTCCAATTCCATAAAAATATTACCCATATCACTCTCAAACAGAGTTCCTAAACCAAATTTTTATAAAATCACTAAGTAAATTCACTAAAAAATCCTTAAACCTTATCAATTTCATATTCAAAGTAAGTAATAACTACTAGTAGGTAACTATCCTTAGGTAAGACCCATTTGAGAAAAAACATACAACCTAAATTGTACAATAATTTTGAAAAAAATAACCATTTTTACAAAAAGATTGAAGTGGCGGTGGGAATTGAAGGGATTTCATTTAATCACAGTTTACCTCAGTCAAGAATTGACCCCCTCCCCCACACTTAAAACCCAACTTTATCCCCAAAGTTGAATTCTAATGTGGAGAAGAACAATTAAACATTTACAATTCAAAAAATATTTTCAATGAAGTAGATTAAAGATATGTATCAAGGGACTCATTTAAGTTCAAAAATATTGTTTTCTAGAAATATTAATTTATAGCTGGTTCACATCCAAATATATTTATTAACATTTAAGTCAGTGATAAAAATTTTCATTAAATTTCAAACTGTTTCATGTAACTTATGGGTGCATAGTAAATCAGGGTGAAAGAAAGTACAACAGATTTATTTCAATTGGATGTTAAATAAATCATAAAAATTCATGCTAAAACACCCCCAAAAAAACAAAAATATTGAATAAATTTCCAGCCTACATGTAACCCCCACACATAAGTTTAAATACTGAGGATATTAAACCATTGAAACTCCATTTTTCAATTAGGAGGAACATGAAGAAATTTTTTAAAAACATAGTGACATGCAAAAGATTTTTTTAGTAAAAGTATAATTTTTAAAGTAACATTAACTAAGTCATGGATAGTAGCACCAATGAGTTACCGACAATAATTCATCGGTGACTCAGGTGCATCGGTGAGTCAATGAAACACCGATAACAGAAAAAATGTGACTTATCAGTGAATTTTTATTAAAGTGAACAGGAGAAGAAAAAAATAATAAAGAAATTAAAGTACTTCCCTAAAATGGTTTGTCATTAATCCTCCAACATGGTGATTCCACTCCCTTATGACACAACAGTAGCATCTTAACACAAAAAACAAGAACCATGGGAAAGAACAAAGAAACAATAGGAGTCACAAAAAAAATAAAGCATGCAACATTTTTTTTCAAAATCCAAAAATGATACAACTAAAAGGACAAAACAAGAACCATGGGTTTCCTCCCATGTAGTTATATGTTTAATCTCTTCAAACATACTTTATTCAGAATCAATTATCAAGTATAGTGATGGAATACAATTCCTATGGTTTTCCTTCAAAATAAAGTTTCAGCCTCTACCCATTAACCATCATGGATTTGCTCTCCTCACCAACTATTTCAACATCTCCATTCATAAGTACTCTCACAATAGTAAAAGGTCCTAACCATTTGGACTTCAGTTTTCCAGGAAAGAGTTTGAGTATAGAATTAAAGATAAGTACCTTCCATCTATGTCTAAATTATTTGGTTTGAATGACAGAATCATGAATGATTTTAGTCCCCTCTTTGTAAATCCTTGAATTATCATAACTCTCCCTCCTTATCTCATCTAACTCACTCAGATTAAACAATATTATCTCACCAGAATTCTTAAAATCAAAATTCACACCCTTAACTGCCCAATATGATTTATGTTGCAAATCCATAGGCAAATGACATCACTTTTGAAATGAAACCATAAAAGGAGACAAGATTATTGGGGTATTGAAAGCAGTTCTATATGCCCATAAAGCTTCTTCCAATTTAAGAGACCAGTCTCGTCTAGAATTTGACACATTTTTTTCCAGAATATGTTTTAGCTCTCTGTTTGAGATTTCAACTTGTCCACTAGACCGT
The DNA here is from genome assembly GCA_963277665.1 of Viscum album. Taxonomy (NCBI): domain Eukaryota; kingdom Viridiplantae; phylum Streptophyta; class Magnoliopsida; order Santalales; family Viscaceae; genus Viscum; species Viscum album. Next base: position 390,235,667 of record OY728167.1, on the reverse strand, counting down.
GGATGATAAGAACTTCCAGTCTTATGAATACAACCATAATTTTCTAGAAATCTGTAAAACATTATATTTTTAAAATGAGTCCCATTATAAGTGATAAAGGATTTTGGGACTCCAAACCTTGAAAAGATGTTATTTTTTTGACAAATTTATCAACACTATTAGCTTGATTGTTGGGAAGTGCCACTACCTCAACCCACTTAGACACATAATCAACAACAACAAGAATATACTCATTCTCATGAGATGATGGAAATTGAATCATGAAATCTAAACCCCAGACATCAAAAATTTATACTTCTAAAATACCCTTTTGGAATAACACCTAATTTTTACCAACATTTCCTAAACATTGACACTTGTCACAACCATCCACAAAAATCCTAAAATATTTTAAATTGGTGGTCCAAAAAACCAGATTGGATGACTTTTGAGCTTTCCTTTAACTACCATGGTGACCTCCCCAAGGTGAGGAGTGACAGCTCAAAAAAATGGGTAGCAACTCTTCCTCAGGCACACACCTCCTAAGAATACCTTCAACACATCTATTAAACAACAAAGGGTCATCCCAATGGTAATACTTAAGCTCAGAAATAAATTCTTTCCTTTGGTTATTGGAATGATCTTTGGGAAAGACTCATACTACTAGAAAATTGGTGAAATATGCATACCATGAAGACTTCCTGATTGACACAGTACACAGTTTTGCATCAGGAAAAGAAGAATTGATCTACCTTGGATCTTCAGAATGGGTATGAGGAATCATAGAAATATGGTCAGCAACTAAACTTTCAAATCCCTGTTTATCCCTTATTTCTAAATCAAATTCATGTAGTAATTAAATCCATCTAATCAGTCTTGGTTTTTTTCCTTCTTAGAAAACAAGTACTTCAAGGCAGGTTGGTCAGTGAAAATAATGAATTTTGATCCTAAAAGTTACTTCCTAAACTTCTATAGAGAAAACACATTAGCTAACAACTCATTTTCAGTAGTGGTGTAATATTTTTGAGCCTCATTTAGTAACCTACTAGCATAATACACCACATGCAACTTCCTATCTCTCCTCTATCCAAGGAAAGCTCTAACATCCATGTCACTAGCATCAAACATAAGATCAAAAGGAAGTTTCCAATTAGGTGGAGTGATGATAGGTGATGTTGTGGGTGTTTCCTTAAAAAGATTAAAAGATTTCAAATAGTTTTCATCAAAATTGAAAGGTGCATCCTTAACAAGCAAAGAATAGAAGGGATTAGTTATTTTGGAAAAATATTTGATAAATCTATGGTAGAAACTGTAATGCCGTAAGAAATGTCTAACACCTTATACATTTTCAGGAGGTGAGAGTTTTTTTATGACTTTTTATCATTGCAGTATCAAGTTCCAGACCTCTCTTTGACACTTTATGACCTAAAACAATACCTTATGTGACCATGAATTGACACTTTTTCCAATTAAGCACAAGGTTGGTTTCAACGCATCTTTCCAAAACTAACTCAATTTTTCCAAGACAAGTATCAAAAGTACTGCCCATAATAGAGAAATCATCCCTGAATACCTCAATGATCCCCTCAATCATGTCTGAAAGATAGCCATCATACACCTTTGAAAGGTAGATAGAGCTCTACACAGCCTACCTTCTTAGGGAAAACCTGGACTGGGATGAACCAAGTGCTATCCAAAATGGGATAGATTATACCAGTGTTCAGCAGCTTAATCACTTCCTCTTTCACAACTTCTTTTATGATTGGATTTAATCTTCTTTGACACTCTACCCTTGGCTTATGATCATTCTCCATAGGAATATTGTGCATGAAAAATGAGGGAATAATACCTCTAATATCAGCTATGGTACAGCCTATGGAATATTTAAACTTTTTAAGAACAATCAGAAATCTATCCTCTTTATTTTAATTAAGCTCACCAGAAATGATGACATAAAAAGTGGAATTCTCACCCAAAAATGAATATTTAAAATGTACAGGTAGTGTCTTAAGTTTAATAATGGGTGCTTCAAACACCAGAAGGATTAATCTTAGGCCTAGGAGGTCCAATATATTCAAAATATTTCTTGTAAGGAGTATTGAATAATGAATGATGTTTAATTTCTAGCTTAGATTCAGACTTAACAGTGTTGTTGTCCAAAGGGGAAAGCACACTAGCCAAATTTTCCAGATTAGAATTTAATAGATTAATCAAAGAAGAATCAGCAAGTTGTCTCAAAATCCATCACTAAAAATAATCAAAGTGCTTATCAGTGTTGGTGACAATAGAGTCACCCTCAATATCACTCAGAATGCTCCGATGTTCAGAAATAGAGTACTATCCTTCAACAAAAATTGGACAGTTGTCTAGACCTAGAAAATTTTCTAGATTCTCTATTTATGCACAATTTTCAACATGTGGGACAATAAAATCATGATTTTAAACTTCCAAATGAATTTATTCAACATAAAATTGTTTTTTAGATTCTTCAATATATTAATATGAACTTTCAGCTTCTAAGGACTCTACCATTGAACAGTTTTTAGGGAATGGTGGTCCTTTAACATTTTTGAACACATTAAATTCTTCTTGTTGTTCTACAATTTTAAAGATAAGATATCCTTTAGACACATCCATAATAGCACTACCTGTGGATAATAAGGGCCAACCCAATATGATGGGCACCTCTTGATCACACTCTATGTATAAGACTAGAAAGCTAGCAGGCAAAAATAACTTCCCAAACCCAACTAGAATGTCATCTATCCTACCCACAAGATGAGCGAAAGATCTATCAGCTAACTGGAGTATGATTATGGTGGGTTGAAGATCACCTACCCTCAACTATCGAAATAGTGATCATGGGAGAAGGTCTATACTGACACCTAAATCACACAAACAATTGATCTGTTCAGAATTTTCTAAGTTAAAGAGGATAAAAAAGCTACCTAGGTCTTTCAATTTAGGTGGGATTTTCTTTTGGAACACAACAATACACTCTTCAATGAGGTTATAGGTAGAAAACTCTTCATGTGTATTTTTATTTAATAAAATGTTTTAAAGATATTTAAAGTAAGATGGGATTTGTATCAAGGCTTGGATGAATGAAATGTTCACTTGCAATTTAGACAAGAGGCTAAGGAACTGAAGAAGTTCATCCCTAGTATTTCTTTGAGGTTTATGTTTTTCAGGGAAAGGGATAGGCGGGGAAAAATTTCAAAATTGTAGGCATTTCTATCACCTCTTCATCAACATTTTATTTTCCTTTATTATTTTTTTAGAAGAATTTTTAGCATGATTTTTAGGTGAAAATTTTAGATTCTCTTCTTTTTTAATACTTTTCTATGAATTTAAAAATTTTGTATAGAGCAGATTTTTATTACTAGTTTCATGTAGATTTTCATTTTGGGCATTTTCAAAATCTTTTTTAGTAGCAGGTTGAGTATTCATCCCACTACTAGTGAAAACTACTTAGACTCTCCCTAATATTATGATCAATTGTACTAGGAAACCAACCTTTATCCCTAAAAGTCAAATCTCTAGCTAATTGGCCTAGTTGTGTTTCCATGTTATGAATTCTCACATAATTTTGAATTTTATCTAACTCATATTGATTTTGATGTTTGGTTAGCTTAGTCACGTTTCATTCCCCTTGAGAGTTAATTTTTTTCAAGATTTGAACCATTTTAGAAGAAAATTGGTTATCATTGTTTCCTTGAGAATTATAAGACTCAGCCCTTTTTTGATTTTGAAATATTGGTCTTGGTTGGTTTGAGTAATTAGGGGTAGTGGATTTGTTAATTAAAAATTGATCTTTCCAAGAAATATTAGGATGGTTCATATAGCCTTGATTGTAATTTTTTGAAAATATATCTTCTTTAGGAGGCATTCTAGGACCACAGTTGAAAAAATTTGAATTTTCTTATTGTTGGACTGACATGTCAACGTTATGACATAAGTTTTTAGGGTTCCCAAACATCCCACATTGTGAAAATTGTTCTCTAACAGATTTGTTAGTGTTTTTACAACCTAGTTAGTCAATAGATTGTTTTGAATTCTAGTTCATTAAAGATTGATGTTGGTTTGTGATTCCAGGAAGTTGACCTTGAATTTCATTCATGAAATCATATTTAATATTAAAATTTCTATTGACTTTTTTTCTTCTTGAATTTTTATGTTTATAATTAAGGGTCAGGTTGTTAAAATTTTGTATCAACGCTTCATATTTCTTGTAATTATAATTACCCCTATTAGCTTGATCAACTAGGTTCTGAACAGATGAGGACATCCCTTCATAGAACATGTATATGAGAAGGTGGGATGGAAGTTGATGTTGAGGACACTGCCTAAGTATGTCCCTAAATCTATCCAAAGATTCATGGAAAGATTCTCCATACTCTTAATAAAAACTGGTGATTTTTTTTCTAAGTTCACCTTCAAGTCTTCAGGGATAAAATTTCATTATGAATGAATTATACACCTGATCCCAATTTTCAAAAATATTCACATCTAATCTCAAAAACCAATTCCTAGCATTCTTGTTAAGAAAAAAGGGAAATAACCTCATTCTCAGCTCATTTTAAAGGAATCTTAGAAGAGGTAACTATTGCATAGTATTGTAGACGTCTCTAATAAAGTAAATATAATCCCAATTAGAGAGACCATTAAATACAGGAAGCATTGAAATGTGGGACTATTTCAGCTCATAATTTCAGGATCTAGGTGAAAGTCAAATTGAAGACGGATTTCTTGACACTTGTGGGAGTTGTAACTCCCTCATCCTAGGACTCTAATTATCTAAGAGTTATGAATGGTTTTGTAAGTTGTTTATATGCACTCATTCATCTATGTTTTTCATTTCAATTTTTTTCTTCTTTCTTAGAGTAGTGATATGTTTCTATATTTCTAAATTCAGGTGCTCTAGACTGGTATCATAGGTTCCTGTGCTCATTAAAATTGTAATAACAGTAGAATTCAGCACAACTATTCAAATCATCAAAAAATAAAAATAAACCAGAACAAGAGTAACAGATAATTGAAATATAGTATCATAAACACAATGCAACTCATAGGATTTAATAGAAATTAATGTTTTTTTAACAGTTTTCCAAATTTTCATTTTTTTTGTGTTTTTTTTGTATGATTTTTTAAAGTTTTTTTTTTGAAATGTAATGGCTCATGCCTTCCCTAGAAAAAGTTCCAAAAAATGATGCCCAACTGTCATTGAAGTCATTAAAAAGTTTAAAATTTATGTTTTCCTACAAACTACTATATAGTGGAGAGTAGGGTTGAACCTGCAAGGAAGTTAAAGTTGACCAAAAATTTTCTAATTTTCTTAAAAACACCCCACTATTGTCATCAACGAGGTGAAATTTATATTTTTTTATAATTTTTTTACTTTTTATATTTTTTTGTTGTGTTTTTATGAGGCAGTAAAGAGACACAACATTTTTCTATAATTTTTTGTTTGATCTAACAATTATGAAACCATAAATAGTATAAAATAAATAAGAAACTAAGATATAAAATGTTGATAGATGAACAATCATAATGAAATTCCCAGGGAAAACAATATTATACTAATTTTGAAATAATTCCTAATCACTCAAATTTTTATTGTGATGTACCACTAAAAAAAGGAATGACTTATTTCCTTCTCTAAGAAATAATTCACTCGGGCTGAGCAATCTTGGAGTTCTCTACTCTAAGAATGATCAACTGTGAGAATTTTGATTTTAAAAGTGAAATAGAACAGACTCATCGTGTAATGGCCTAGACCCTCCTGATTCATTAATTTTCCAAATTCTAGTGTTTCGGGTGTTCTGGAGACTATTGGTGAGTTAGGTGGGCATTAGTGTTGGTGGCAGGGTGTCGTCGTAGTGTCACCTTTCAGTGTCACTGATCGGCCTCGATTGGTCTCACCGACCGGTCTCACCGATCAGTGCCGCACCCGAATGATGCCACAGAGGGGGTGTCGGGGTTCTTTCCCCACTTTTACCACAATGTCTCATTTAAGTTTTATTACATATTTTAAAGTGGTTTAAGACTGTTTTAAGGTCAGTAAAGGATATCTTAAATCCCCTAATAGTGGGGAGACCCTTGACTTACCAAAACGTGTTGAATTTTATTCAGTTTCACACCCTTGTCGCATTTCTGGTTACACCCCTATTATGTGTTTTTCTTGGTTTAAATGTAACGTATCAACCATTCATCATGTGATGGTCTATCTCACTATCTCCGATGGAATAATTAAATCTCAATTAATTCCAATGTGTGTAACCGTACATCCATGTGGTCAAACCATGATCCACTTTTCAAGCACTTCGAGATTTCATATCCTGTAACTCTAGGATCAGGCATTTCTATCAAGTTGAGATATTCTTCCTCATTTTATTTTGTTCCCCCTTGGTGCGCTTGGATTCCCTCTTATAGAAATGAGTTTTTCCTGTGTGAGAGACCTTCGGTTCGGTTCTTCTTAGAGATTCCTGTCACGCAACCCCAGTTCTTGGAGCAATGAGAAAACTTTGTTCCTTGATTATCCAGGTAGGGGTTCTTCCTTCATCTCTCATTAATGTGCATCATGCAGGGTGGGTATGATGATGTTCCCTTAGGATGTAGATGAAACCAACTTTTATGAAGATAATAAATGGAATTTTAAAGATATAAGGGGTGGGGATGATGATGATGTTGTTTTGTTTTAACGTCATTCTTATGTTGTGAATTTTATGAGATCATGTGTACTAAAAAATCATGGATGTTGGTGGTCCTTTATTACGCACTAAGGAAGCTCTGTTTTCTGGATAATCTTGGGATTGAATTACTGTAACATGGAAACTGTTTAATCACATAAACTTGGTTGATTAAATGGGTGACTGATGGATAAAAACCCATGTGTGATCACCCCGGTTAACCAAATGGAAAGAAGGAACTTAATGAATAGTGTTGGCTAAATCTGAAAACTTGTTTTCTCTGTTCTGGTGATATGCGTGGTGGTTTTGTTTGATTTTTGTAGGGTGACATAGAGGGGAATGAAATCTCTAGTTGAGAGGTTGTTAGTTTTTGAATCTGAGGCTGTGTGGAGCTAGTGGTATTTGTTTTGGACTCGGTAAGTTGGGGAGTTCTTTTTGTTCCAGTACTTTGAGGGATCTCATGGGATCTCATTTTGATGTTGTTATTTACAAGAGAACTGAGAGTGAATGCTTAAATGCCTTATTGGTTGTTTTATTTTAGTTGTTGTTCTGTATTTTGGTTATGCATGTTAGTTTCCCAGAAGTGAAGGAATATTTAAATGGAATCACTTGAACATGATAACGAGAATGGTTGCAATGGGGATTTTTTTTCCAAAAATGGGTTGTGCTCTGGTTATGGTTGTTATGTACTTGTGCATTTAGGGGTAATAGTAAGAGTGGTTGTTTATGTACTGGTCGTTAGATTCTGGACCCTTAGGATGGGATGAGTGATTTATTACCTATATGTATAAAATGTAGTTCTTGTGTTTCTTATACACACCCCACCCATGTTGAGCACTTTGTTCTTTACACCCCCATTTCATGGGGATGGTGTTTTCCCAACATTCATATGAGTAGATGGTTATTATCTCATTTCTTCTCCCTCTCCCAAGTAACCCAAGATATTTCAGGTAGGTTATGATGGCCTGAGGTTCATTATGGCCCAATACTCTTCGGGTAGGCTGTGTTGTGGTGAGTTGGCCTAGGTGTGTGCGGGAAGGTTTGTTTCCCAATTGTCTTCGGGATGAGGCCCAGGTGTCTGTAGGTAGGAAGTGTTGTTGTAGGGGCCTAGGTGTCTGCAGGTAGGAAGTGTGGTTGTGATGGCCTAGGTGTCTGCTGGTGGGATTTGTGGTTGTGGTGGCCCAGGTGTTTACGAGTGGGATAAATGTGCAGTTGGGATAGCTCATATGGTTATTGTTACGGTGGTAGTGGGACTACAGTGGGATCTACGGGGGAGTTCTGATGTATAGGATGTTCTAAATAACCAGTGGGAAAGCGGTGTGGGTTACCCATATATTGACATGTTATTACTATTATTTTACCTGACTTGTGTTATTTGGGGAATGTTCCTTGGTGAGGTTGGGTGGGTAGTTTTCGTTAGAATATATCCCATCTTGTGCACAAGAGTTTTTGTTTCCCTACTGAGTATACCTATATACTCACCCTATGTATATAAAACTGTTTTCTGGTTTTCAAGAGGACATTGAGGACCGTGCCGGACCTATGTAGCTCGGGCATCGGGACAATTTTCATTGCTTCTTTTATTTTATTTTGGTAATTTCCTTTAGAGTTTTTCGTTTACTTTTTATTAGTTTATTTTGAACTTGCATATAGGAATGGATTCTTGGCTTTACTTTTACCTTTAGTTCTTGGTGTTTCTGGGATTTACCATCTTATCTCCTAATCTTTTTCTATAAAAAGGGTAATGACTTCCATTTATGTGAAATTCTATACCATTGGTGCTATTCGCCACTCTAATGCCTACTGAAGGTGGGACTCGGGGGGTCATTATCTCTCCTTCACTTTGAAGAAGGAAGGGTAGGGCATCTTGTCATCCTTTCCCTCATCTTGGAGAAGGCGGGTCATAATAGAATGGTATCAGAGGTTGATGGTTGAGATATAGGATGGATTTTAGGGTTAATCAAAGTGAATATTGCATGGTATGGTAGGGAAATAGTGCTAGTAAATCTTGGTGTGTGAAATAGGCCATGGAAGACGAGCTAGGACATGGGATTTTAGGGCCCCTTGTGATCCGACGTAGGGAATATGAGCCTACCAAACGACCAAGTGAGGCTACATTGATTATAGGGTAGAGACACGAGGAAAGGTACATGCATCATAATGAATTTTTTTCCTTCCTGTATTAGGGTTTCATGGAAAAATATCAAAACTCATAATAAAGAATACCCTAAGTAAATTCCCTACTAATCGGGCTTAGGAATTTCTTGTTTACCTTGCAATTATAGAACCGAGATGTTTTCCATGAGTATTTCGGGTATTCGAGGCCTAGTAGGGTTCTCTGGTTGATCAATGGAGGGATAATCGAGAGGAGGAGGATGACCAGTGGAAGAAAACGCTTTGTTCCTTCCAGTGGTAGACTCTCAAAAATCATGAGGGCAGCATCTTTGACAAGGAGACTGAGAGTTGGGTCGAGGATCTGGTGATCGCTTTCAGCTTGATCTAGGCTCTGACAGAGTATTGGGTTCCTCTAGTTGTGATATAGATAAGGGGAGCAGGCCTCAACAGTTCCTGTTCCGATCACACTATCCTCACCCTTTCTCCATGGGCATAGGACCGAGGTGCTTTACCTGTGGCATCTATGGGCATCTTCGGAATCAATTCCCTATCTGAGTGCAGTACGGTCGGTGTGGGTAGGTTCATCACCCACCTCAGTAGCACCAGTTACCGGACATACCCTTCTAGTAGCATGAGAATCCTCCGAGAGTAGACGTTGCAGGGGAGGCCGACCACAGGGTGCTCAGGGACCTCAACCGGGGTGTGGTCAAAGAGGCAGTCGACAAATGAGGGGACGAGGAGATGGGTGTGGGCAGTTTCACACCACATAGGTAGCAGTTCCAGCAATGCTAGAGGTCATTCGAGGTATGATAAATATGTTTATTACTCTTGCCTCTCCCTTGTTTTATTCAAGAGGTTCGCACTCCTTTGTTGCACCTAGTCTAGCCCATGTGTTGGGTCTAGACGTGGAGAGACATTCCATTTCCCTATTGTTGAGTATGCCAGTTGGGGGTCAGACATGCCTATTTGATGTTTTTAGAGGATGCAGAAAGATGTTGGAGCCACATCAGTCCAGTGGGGATCTATTTATCCTATAAATGAAGCCATACAATGTCATCCTAGGTATCAACTGGCTACTTTCCATCACTCTGTTATCGACCGCTTCTGGATAAGGGTCATGTTATCAGATATGGGAAGCAGAAGTGTAGCTTTCAATGGCAATCAGGGTTTCCATGAGTACAGCTGGTGTGTGGATCCCCTTTTTTCTTTGTTAGCCGAGATGCCAGTAGAATCAGCAGACTCAGAGATGGTGTAGGTTCTAGGTATTTTTAGTGAGTTACTGGACGTCTTCCCTGAAGAAGTCGTGACTCTACCCCATCAATGTGATGTTGATTCTAGGATAGACTTTCAACCTGGTGACCATCTAATTTTGATGGCTCTCTATCATATGGTGCCTTATGAATTGCGGGAGTTGCAGATTTAAATTGATGACCTGATGAAGAAGGGTTTTATCTAACCAATCATGTCTCCATGGGGTGCTCCAATATTATTCACAAAGAAGGTGGACAATGGTCTTAGGATATGAATAGACCACTGAAGACTGAATCAGGTGATATTAAAGAACTCTTACCCCCTCTCGAGGATTGATGACCTTTTTGACCATTTGAAGGGGGGAGGTTGGTTCTATAAGATCGACCTACGGTCTGGATATCACCAATTGAGGGTAAAGGAGGGTGACATCCTAAAGACTGCTTTTAGGTGCTGATATGGTAACTTCAAGTTTGTGGTCATGCCTTTAGGTGTTACTAATTCACCATATGTGTTCATGGGACTCATGAACTCTATTTTCCATGAGTATGTGGACCAGTTAATGGTTGTGTTCATTGAATACATGTTGATCTACTCATGATCAGAATAGGATCACTCCAAGCATCTAAGGACATTTTTGGAGGTCCTTCGAGGCCACAAGCTCTATGGGAAGTTTTCCAAGTGCAAGTTATGGACACAATAGGTGAACTTACTTGGACATGTGGTGTCCCAACAGGGAATAGCGGTGGACCTATCGAAGGTCTAAGTGGTTGTTTCTTGGGCAGTACCCAAGAAAATGTAATAGGTTCATAGTTATTTAAGACTGGAAGGTTACTACTGAAGATTCATACCTGACTTCTCTCGAGTTGCAGTTCCTTTGATGGCCTTGACTAGAAAAGTCCAGGCTTTCATATTGATTGAGTAGTTCCAGGAAGATTTCACTTATTTAAAAGGGAAGCTGGTCAGTGCCCCAATACTGAGATTACCAGAGGAAGGGGTGACATTTGAAGTGTTTTGTGATGCTTCCGGTCAAGGCATGGTGTGTGTGTTGATGTAGCATTAGGGAGTGATCTCTTATGGGTATAGGTAGTTACTTCCTCATGAACATAACTATACCACCCATGAAATAGAGCATTCAATGGTGGTTTTTTCACTAAATTTGTGGCAGAACTACCTCATCGGGGAATGCTTTGTGGTCTTCATAGATCACAAGATCTTGAGGTATGTCTTCTCCTAGAGAGACCTAAACTTGTGACAACGAAGTTGGATGTAGTTTCTTCAGGAGTATGACTTTGAGATCTCCTTCACCTCATGAAATGATAACGTCATGGATGATTCCTTAAGAAGGATTTCATAGAGGGAAATGGTTCGGAAGTCTATAAATTCTTGGAGAGCAATTGAGGAGTTGGATTCCTTACACCTAGATGCAAGGGTGGATGATGGTAGAGGCTTTCCATTTTAGATGACAGTGTAGTCCTCTCTAATGAGGAAGGTGGAGGAGTCTTAGTGGGGGGACCCAGAGACCGAATTGATTCGTGATAATGTTGACCAGGGAAATCCTCCGAAAGGATGGTCATAAGATGGTTAGAATCAAATGTTTTTCTGCAGGAAGATGTTTTTACAAGAGACTATGTGCAAGGGAGTTCTCTATGATTTCCATAGCTCATCCCTGGAGGTACACCCATGAGTTTCCAAGATGTACTGAGCCATTAGGGAGTAATTTTGGTGTCCTGAAGTGAAGTGGGAAGTGGCAAAGTTTGTGTAAAAGTGCCTCATGTGTCAGTAGCTGAAGGTCGACCACCGTGTTCTCGTTGGTCTATTGAATCCCTTGGATGTTCCCAAGTGTAAGTGGGATGACGTCTTGATGGATTTCTTCATAATACTATCTAGGGATGGGGGATCCTATGATTCCATCTGGGTAGTGGTGGACCGATTGACGAAATCCTCTCACTTTTTAGAGGTTAAGGAGTCAAGCACAGTGGATGCCTTAGCATAGAAGTACGTGGGTGAGTTTATGCGGTAGCACGAAGTTCCTAGAACCATATTTTCATATAAGGATACACGCTTTACTTCATGCGTCTGGAAGGGATTACATCATACTTTTGGAACCTATCCATGCCTTAGCACTACTTTCCACCCTCAGACGGATGGGCAGGTAGATAAGACCATCCAGACATTGGAGGATATGCTGCGATTGTGTGTTCTAGAATTCAGATGATCGTGGGTATGAAACTTTCCTCTGGTATATTTTTTATATAAAAATAGCTATCACTCTACCATTGACATGGAACCATTCGAATCCTTTTATGGAAGATTGTTCTATTCACCCGTATACTGGACAGAGGTTGGGGAGGCAGGCGTTCTTGGGCCAGAGGTGGTGTAGAGCACAATGAAGAAGGTTTGGATGGTGTGTGAGGGGATTAAGAAGGCTCAGGACTGGAAGAAGTCGTATGTTGATCATAGGAGGAGACCCTTGGAGTTCGAGTTTGGGGACCATGTGTTCTTAAAGGTCTCCCCTCGGCGATAACAACAAAGGTTGGTTAGGGGGAGTAAGATTTATCCCAGGTTCATCAGACCCTTTTGAGGTGTTGGGATGAGTTGGTGAGGTGGAATACTACCTGTCATTACCACCACCATTAGAGAGGATACACAACGTCTTCCATGTATCTCAGATCCTTTGATATCTACACGATGACTCCCATATCCTCGACTGGGGAGAGTTGGATATTGATGACGATGCAACGTTCGTTGAACGACCAATGATAATCGAGGATAATAAGGAGAAGGTGATTCATGGATGGACCTTTCCCTTGGTTCATGTGTTATGGAGTCATGGTGGTCTTAAAGAGAGTACCTGGTAATGGGAGGCACATATGTGTTCCCAGTACCCAGAGATGTTCAGAGTTTTGATCTTGTGTTTGCGTTGTGCCTTTCTTATGATGTAATGTTTGACCCTACTTTCTATATGATAAGTTTTTTCCATATTATTTGTTTTGTGTGAAAAGTCCTGAATATGGGGATGGGATAACCTGTTCCTTAATCAAGATGCATTAATGTGTATGCGATTAAACCCGTGCGGGTGAGTCAATGCCACCCAAAGAGGATAGTGTCTTGTCATGGAGGAAGGAACTCTGTAATCCATTTGTATGGATGGTGTGACTTTTTTTGTTTGTGTGGTTACTTAGTGTTTCTACATTTGTTTGGGAGATAGATGAGAGAGGTGTTCTTGGATGTTGAGATTTTAATTCCCGCTTTCGAACAACTCTAGGGTGGTTTGTCCCTGGGAGGTATCTTACGAGGTGGTTGTTGGGACCCCTCTCTTTTCTTTAGGTTTACTATTGAATTATCAAGGGTGAGAATAGTTTGAGACATATCTTATGTAATGACCCAGAGCCTCCTAGTCCATTAATTTTCCAAATTCTAGTGTTTGGGGTGTCGTGGACACCATCGGTGTGTCAGGAGGGCGTCAGTGTCGGTGGTAGGGTGTCACCATGGTGTCACCTATCAATACCACCGATTGGCCCCACAGATTTGTGTCTCACCAATAGGCTCCACCAATTTGTCTTGATCGGTGTCTCACCGATTGGTTCCCCCGATCTATGGATCAATGACCGGTCTCACTGATTGTTGTCGCACCTGAACGGTGCCACAGAGGGGTGTCAGGGTTCTTTCCACAGTTTTCTCGTAACATCTCTTTTAAGTTTTATTACCTCATTTAAAGTGTTTTAAGACCATTTTGAGTCCGTTAAAGGATATATTAAATCCCCTAATAGTGGATTGACCCATGACTTACCAAAACGTGTGGCCTTTTAATTAGTTTCACACCCATGTTTCCTTTCCATTTATGCCCCTATTATGTGTTTTTCTAAGTTTAAATGTAACCTATCAACTCTCTATCATGCAATGGTCTATCTCACTATCTCCGATGGAATAATTAAATATCAATTAATTCCAACATGTGAAACCACCCAATAGTGTGGTCAAACCACGATCCACTTTTCAAGCACTTCGAGATTTCATAACCTGTAAATCTAGGATCAGGCCTTTCTATCACACCGAGATCTTATTCCTCGGTCTCTTTTGTTCCCCCTTAGTGTGGTTGGTGTCCCTATTCTGGAAACAAGTCATGCCTGTGTGAGATCCCTCATGTTCGGTTCTTCTTGGAGTTTCCTATCGCATGACCCCAGTTCTTGGCACAATGAGAAAACATCGATCCTTGATCATCCATGTAGGGGTTCTTCCTTCATCTCTCTTTACGGTGCATTATGTGGGGTGGGTATGATGTTGTTCCCTCAGGATGTAGATGAAACCAAATTTAACGAAGATAATAAATTGAATTTAAACAATGAAGGGGTGGGGAAGATGATGATGTTGTAGTGTTTTAAGTTCGTTCTTATGTTGTGAATTGTATGGGCTCTTGTTTACTGAAAATCATGGTTGTTGGTGGTCCTTTCTTGCACACTAATGATTCTCTGTTTTTTGGATAATCTTGTGATTGGATGACTGTAACATGGAAAACAATTAATCATGTAAACTTGGTTGATTAAATGGATTCCCTATGGATAAGAACCCCTGTGTTATCACCTCATTTAAACAAATGGAAAGAAGGAACTTAATTAATGGTGTTGTATAAATCTGAAAAATTCCTTCTCTGTTCTCGTGATATGCATGGTTGTTCTATTTGATGTTTGTGGGGTGAAATATAGGGGAATGGAATATCTATTAGAGATGTTTCTGGTTTGTGAATCTGAGGTCGTTTGGATTCGGTGGTAAATTTTTTGGACCTAGTAAATTTGGGTTTGTTTTGGTTCCTATAATTCAAGGGATCTCACAAGATCCCATTTTGATGTTGTTATTTACAAGAGAACCAAGAGTGAATTCTTAAACACCTACTTGTATTTTTTTCTTCCAGTTTTTGTTCTGGCTTGTGGTTATGCCTATTAGTTTCCTGGTAGTGAAGGAATATTTAAATGGAATCACTTGAACATGATAAATAAAACAAGTAAAATGGGGTACTATTTTCTAAAAATGGTTTGTGCTTTGGTTGTGGTTATTGTGTACTTGTTCATATAGGGGTATCAGCAAGAGTGGTTGTGTATGGGATGGTTGTTGGTTTTAGGAACCTTAGGTTGGGATGAGTTCTTGATTACCCATATGTATAAATTATAGTTCTTTTTTCTTGTAAGAAACCCACCCATGTTGATAACTTCATGTTGAACACCCCAATTTCATGGGGGAGGGTGTTTTTTCCAACATCTCTATGAGTGGTTGGTTATTAGATCTTTTCTTCACCCTCTCCTAGGTAGCCCAAGACTCTTCGGGCAGTTTTTGATGGCCTAAGGTTCATTATGGCCCAAGACTCTCCCTGAAGGCTGTGTTGTGTTGGGTTGGACAAGGTGTGTGTAGGTAGGTATATTCCCCAAGTGTCTTTGGGATGAGGCCTAGGTGTCTGTGGGTAGAAAGTGTGGTTGTGGTAGCCCATGTGTTTGTGGGTTGGAAGTTTGGTTCTGACGGCCTAGGTGTCTGCGGGCGGGATGTGTGGTTGTGGTGGCCCAGGTGTTTGCGGGCGGGATAAACGTGCGGTTGGGATGGCCCATATAGTTGTTGTTGGGGGCGGCAGTGGGACTGTAGTGGGATATGTGGGGGAGGTCTGATGAATAGGATGTTTTAAATAACTAGTGGGAAAGCGGTGTGGGGTACCCAAATATCGATGCACTGTTACTATTATTTTACCTGACTTGCATTATTTACGGAGTGTGCCTTAGTGAGGCTGGGTGGATAGTTTTCCTTGCTAGGTGCTTTGGTTACCTCAATTTCTCACGGGGAATTAGAATGTATCCCCACTTGTGCACAAGAGCTTTTGGTTTCCCTATTGATTATACATGTATACTCACCCTAAATATATAAAACTGCTTTCAGGTTTCCAGGATGACTTTGAGGGATATGCGGGACCTTATTATCTCAGGCGCTGACACTATTGTCGTTGCTGCTTTTCTTTTCCTTTGGTAAATTTCTTCAGATTTTTCCATGTAATTTGTATCAGTTTATTTTGAACATTCATATGGGAATGGATTATTGGATTTACATTTATCTTTAGTCATTGGTGTTTCTTGGATTTACCATCTTATCTCTCGATCTTGTTCCATAAAAGTGTAATGACTTCCATTTATGTGAGATTTTATACCCTTGGTGCTTGTTACCAATCTGGGGCCTATTGAAGGTGGGAATCAGGGGTCATTATCTCTCCTTCACATTGAAGAAGGAAGGATAGGGCATCTTTCCATCCTTTCCCTCATCTTGGACAAGGCAGGTCGTGACACACTGTCAGTTCTGAAGTTTTCATTTTGAATTAAATGTTTTAGAAAATGACTCCATAATCATAATTGGTAAATGATTTTGGATTTTTGAAAGTACTAGTGGTATTATTTAGTTGAATACATTCCGAATTGATCTCACCGATCAAATTCTGGACATATTAAAATGATTAAGTGAAAAGGCATAAAAGTAGACCTGAAGAAGTAGAAATTTCCCCAAACTAGAAGATTGAGCTAACTATCTTGATTATATTTGAAAAAGGAATAATTTTATTACAATATAATGAATTGAAAAGAAAACAGAGGAGAGAGAGAGATCCCTCTATGAACTACAACAATGCTACAATGCTCCTTCTCGGATCTCCAGGAAGTGGTTATCTGAGAAGTGCTCCAAGATTCTCACTCTACTCCGATCTATGCGAGTGATTCCATCATGTCCCATCTCCAAGTTCCCCCATATTCCACTACTCTGCAATCTTTTAAACTTCCTATCATCTGCTTCTAGTCACCACAGCCTTTCACTGACATAGTTCTGTTTCTTTAATGCACACTGCACAAGTGCATTTTTTCTCAAACCGTACGTCGCATTAGTTTTTCCCTTCTAACTAACTCCCAATGAGTTATTTGAGAAGAATACGGACGGTTTTACATTTCCCACATGATAATAATCCATCGTGGTGATCCTTAATCTCCCAAGTGTTAAATAGAACTCGGCCTCATCACAAGAGGCTAAAGCCACCCCATCACCTCACCTAAGGATTATACCTACCCTTATACCTCATTACCGAATATTTGAAACATATATAGGAATTAAATCTCTATAATAAAATCATATATGATTTTTATCATAGGGGTACCCTACCACAAACATGGAGTTATCCACTCTTTGAGCACCACCGAGCCTTATCCAAGAACTCTCTAAACCCATGCATGATTCGGCCATGATTTTCCAATCCAATCAAGAACCTCACATTCTCTCATGAATCTATCCCACACCAAATGTCACAAATAATTAAATATAAACAATTATAATTAACTTTTTAACTTAATAAAACATGAAATAATCATTGTAAAACTAACTGAGAACTATCGTGAATCCAAAATCTCGACCAACCACCTGTGGAAGGTTTTTCACACCTCCCTGACACCAACCTAAGTGAAATCCCTATCACCTGATGTCAATTACATGATCAATTTAATTCAAATAAATTGGAATTATTAATTAAAATTCATTTAATAACAGATTCTGATGGCATGAAGACAACGTCTCAGGATGTCCTCTTTATAAAATAGTAAAATCCTTATCACCCTTGGTTGATTCAACCATGATTTAGTGGAATCAACACCCAAAACCTATCCAAAAATGAATGTAATCAAAGGGAATAGAAGGAGAGAAGAAAACCTAAATGAAAAGAACAAACATACCATAAATCACAATGGAAAAATCCCCATAATCATCCCCTCTCAAAAGGGGATCACGGTGAGGTAGAGGGACTAGCCATGAAATGGACTCCCCAAGCCCCCATGTCCACCTAAATCCCAAGGGGGGGATGTAAATTAAATTACTGATCTTCCTATATTGAAACACCCCCACAAAAGCCCCACCAGCCAACTAGTGAGTCCAGTAGGGGTGTTGGGCTACTTACCACCCCATAGTCTATCTTATGTTGCAGTACTAGCGTTAGCCACTCTCGACCCCTCCTCTATTGATCTCTTGAGAACTCATCTACCATCAAAGCATCAAACCAAGTACAAAATAACTATTTATATATTCCCAAATATTTATATTTCAATCCCGAACACTGGTTCTCAAAATAAACTATCCTCCAATGAAAAAATTTAGATTCCCCCAGGATTTTCCATCCTATAATGATGTGGGTCTTTACAGTCAACCACATTATTATATACCAATTCAATTATAGATAGTTTTCATTTTTATGTAGAATTATTAAAAAGAAATTTTTTATAGGGAATATTTCTTTGGTATGTACAAAGTTAATGGTTGGGTTTTCCTTAGAAAATATATTATTCATAGGTTTTTCCTTTTTTTATTGTTTGGAGTTATTTTAATGATATAAAAATATTTTAATTATAATTGTTGATATGTAGCTACTATAACTATTAATGTAATTATATGAAACTATTATATTGAAAAATACTTAATTATTCAAGAAAAATTTAAATTTTTATTATAAATATTCATTTTTTCCTAATTTTTATTTCATTATTTTTCAAGTATGCTACAAAAAATACCAACAATTAAATGGAGCCTTTATTTATTCTAAAAAATGATAATAAAAGATTCCCTCCATTAGAACTTTTTAATGATAGTAAAATTATTTAATTTTAATCAATGAGGATAATAAAAATGCTTCAAAAATGATGGGAAAAATATTTTTGACCACTAATAATGGTCTATTATATAGTAGTGTCAATTAATATTCAGTTATAGTTCAAGTCCTAAAACCGAATACAATTAAATTAAATAATACTAATTTATTAACTCTATATATTTAAAATAATAATAATTTTTTAAATATATTTTTTTTATTATATTCAATTCATATTTCATTGGAAATTTAATTATAATTATAAATCATGTTAAATTAATTATTATTAATTCATTAACTATATATTTTTAAATAATACAAAAATTATAAGAAATATTAAATTAATTAGATAACCATTCTTTCAATTATGGGAAAAATAATTAAAAGGTAAACCATAAAAATAATATAGAGAAAACCCCAACTAATATTTAAAAAAAAAGTTTCAAGATGAAAAAACCAAATTATCCATCACCCTTTGAAATTAATTGAAAAATTATTAAAAAATTTAATGAACTGATGTTATTTAATTATAACCATTAATTAATAAATTGAAATTTAATCATAAATCATTTATCATTTATTTAATATTTTATAATTAAATAAATTTTCAATCTTTATAATTAATTAATTTTTTTAATTTTATTATTTTTTGATAAATCAATAAATAAAGTAGGAAAAATAAACAATAAAACATAAATATTCCATGTCTTTTTTGTTTTTTATATGTAAAGATTAATAAAATTACACAAAAATTTATTTATTGTTATTTTATATAAAAACATATGTGTGAAAGATAAATATACATTATTCATTAAAAATAGGGATCCCTATTATGTTCTCTATAGATCCACACCCCTCTCTACTTAGCAGCTATCTCTATCATATTACAAAAACACTAGGACCACCAATGAAAATTGGTTTTCATGGAATAAGAGTAAAAGGGAGAAAAATAAAAAAAGAATGAGAATAAGATCATAAATTTACATAGAGAGACATAACACTTCTCTAATTTTGGGAGCAAGGTTCAATTCATAATTATAGAGTATTAAAACACTATCTTGAAATGATCTCACAAAGAAACACATTACAATAGTAATCATAATTTCTATAGTGTAAATCCACACAGTAAGTCCATTGTGCTATAATAATATGTTGTAGGAAGCCATTAATTATATAAAACCATATTAGTGTCAAAAGTAATTTATGCTACAATAACCATGTGGAAGTACACACTACTATTGTACTATTGTTTGTGTTGATGACTAGATCGTCTACAATGGTCATCATTGATATAGTCCTCCAGAATAGGTCCCTAGTTGTTTTCCAAAATTCACCCAATTTATTATGACAAACCATTCCAACATCTCCATATATCCTCTATTATAGTATATCCATCCCAAAATGAAAACTGATGTTAGTCTACTCAAAAATATAATATCTATTGTGAATTTATCTCTAACCCACTACCCAATTTTTAACACTAAAAATAATAATATGTATATATTATTTTTAATATAAAACAACAAATATTGATTAAAATGTTTAGAAATAAAAAATCATAATATTTTTAGCATGATTATACTAAAATGCCATATTTTGAATTTCACTATTCCTAATAATGAAAATAAAATTATATTTATCATGGGTATCAGTAAAACACATTTAATATGTGGGACTTAAGTAATCCTGAGATTGGGGTGAATAATGGTGATGACCAAATAAAACATTTCCCTCTAACCCATACCCATCATTGGATCTTGTTACCATGTTATCACAAATTAACATTCAATATATATATCCCCTAGATTAATCCACATAAAATATGTTAAACATATGAAGAAAATGAATCACATAAGAACATAAATATTTTACTTGGTTTACCCAGACTAGGATACATCCAAGGAGTATACAAAAAATAATGTGAAAGTGTACATAAAATCTACTATTAGTGCATTGTTTTAGTGTATACAATGATTTAGTCAAGGTCACACCTCAATGAGATGCATTTCCCATATACTATACTTAGTTAAATATAAAGAATCACTCAAGGATCACATTGTATTACTCCTTATTAGCACATTATTTTGAAAAGTGTTGGACCCGTTTACAAAAATTAGGATCTCCTCAATCATAATACAAAAGTGATGAAAAATGCATAAAAAATTATAGATTTGATACTCCAATGACATCCACATTTTTTCCCATTTCTCTATAGTCTAGTTATGATCAACCCCGTGAGAATAATATCAAAAAATGGTCCTTAAAAAACACTATAATAATATATACCTTTTACTGATGGGAATCCAGATAAGATCAATTATTGAATGGAATTATATAAATTATTATCCATCTTCATAAAATAGTTAAATTTTTGTAACAAACTATGATTTGAATATTTATGTTTTACTTTAAATAAATACCTTGTTAGATACCCTATTTCACACAGAACACAAAACTAAAATGAACCGTGATGTATTTTTATTGAGAAAAAATATTACAATTCAATACAAACATTAGTAGATTGTGAGAATACAATTTGAAACATCATTAAGAAAAGTACATGTTGAATAAATATGTATGTAAATAAAAATTTCCCAGACATGAAGTCATTATCATCATGATTATCCATGAAGACCATAACCCCAATTTCAACTATGGTATTATGGAAAAGAATTATTCATATAATAAACATGTTGAGAAAGAAGTGATTGAATTGAATGAATGATTTTAGTAATGTATGTAAGGATATATATAAGAATGAATTATGACCATTATATATATGGATGTTTCATATATGACCATTGGAAATATGGTCATTGGATATATGGTTATTGGGATTAACCAATGGGTTAATTTAATAATTGAAAATAATATAATAATTTTGGGAAAAAGTTAATTTTTTATTAAAAAATTTGTTAAGAAAATATAGTTTTATGTTTTATATATTATTTTAATTGTCGTTATTATTAAATAATCATTTAAATATTTTCTAAATTCAATGAAATGTTTGTATTCCAATTTATTGGTAAAACTAAATATAAGATGAAGTTAAAATTATTCTCATTTTAGAAAAATAATACTATTCAAAGTGTTATTTTTAGGTATTGTGTATATTTATAACAATAAATTAATAATGTCACTTTTAAATAATTAATATAATTTATTATATGACAAATTAATAAAAAAAATTGATTTTAATTGAAATTAAATAATATTAAGAACATTTAATGTTTCAAAAGTTATTCTGCTAGGAAAATAGTTTTTTCTATATTGTTATGATTTGAATTAAAATATTAATTTATAATATTTAGAAAATGAATTTGGTTAAATGGAGTAAAAGTTTTTAATCAGCAGGTAAAAATTAGGAAAATAGTTCAATTTCATTTTGGGCAGAAAAATAAGTTACCGATGAAAAAATTTAGCTACCATGTTAATAGTAAATATGGTAAAAAGGGTGAAACTAAATGATAATAACATAAAATATCACGAAAGTTTATATCAGAATTATGTGGATGATGGAATCCATGACCCATATCCATTAATTTTCCATTTTTATCCACTTTCCTTGTAAAATGAAAACCTTATACACTGTGGAATGAATATTAATTAAAATCTCACTCAATACTTACCTATAAAAGGGCCCCTCTTATACCCCTTCCAAAATACTAAATATATTCAGTTATATTTTGAATCACCAATAATTTTCCATCTCCTAAATCCTTCTTAGACTTTTTATAGGTTTTTTATCCAATAAGGAATCCCAAACCATTCATTTCCAGGGAACCTGTGTCTAGAAAGGGAGGATTCATCATGTATATGGGTTCTTATATAAATGTTTCAATTATCTTATAATATCCACAATTTAAAAATATTATTCTCCAATTAAATTATATTATATTAAAATCTTCATTCTTCTTATAAAATTGTATGTTTATTGTATAACTCTAAACTTCTACCCATTCTCTAGTAAAATATGTTCATATTTTAGTTGGTTCAACCACCTACACAAATGATGTTATACCAAAATCTTCATTCTCACCATGAATAAGTATCAATACATTATTATTGGTAATATAATATATTAAATATTAATATAGTTCAAGAATATGTTTCTGAAAGGATGACACAAAAACTAATGATCATTGTTATGTAACCAATTATTAACAATAAATTACTTGAAAAATGTTCATAATGGATTCCATTCTCATAAACTGTAACCATAATTTCCTTTAAATGAATATTGGGATAAATAAATCATTGAAATAGAATTATTATACTAACTTAAATAATTTTTTTATGTTGACCATTTTTTTTGTATCAAATAATGAGGTCTGACATCGACATTATGAATCTTGAACAAAATAATTAAAATCACTTATATCAGATGACGAAAAATAAATAATAACTAATAAATATTTATTTAATTAATGATTTAAATTAAGGTTTATGAATGATACTAAATATGAATAAGGTTATGAAATAATTTATTAATAATGTTATTTTTATTATACACTATTTTAAAATTCTTTCATTGATTTCGAGAGTGAATGTAAGGTTTTCCATACCAATCCAATTTTTAAATCGAGATTGTACTTGTTAGAAGTTACAAATAGGGAAATTATATGTTAATTATATCTAAAATAATTAAATATTCTTAAAATATTTAAATTCATGGTGTTTATAGGTCTTCATACAATTTCACCCCCTTTGGTCTATAAATCGGATGAAAGGAAATTTACATGTAGAGCTGGCCATATCTCTTCATAATTCATCTTAAAAATCATTTACACATTCCCCAGACTATATAAATTTCACCTCGTTCATGGTTAATCCCATAATATTTGTTTCTAGGCATGAGAAGTCCTGTATGAAATGCCGGTAATAAAAAGAAAAACCCATGAAACTCTAGATAATAACAAAATTCCTGGGATGCTCTTTGGAAATTATAGCTCTCACCTTCTTCAGGTTAACAGATACTCTTTTATCAAAGTTTATGTGACCCCTAAAGTGAATCTTATTCATCGATAAGTGTAACATTGTGATCATAGAATATAAATGATGTTATCTCTGTATATCTAAAACAATCTAAATTTGTTTGGCATGATATTTTTTATTGTATGAATACACAAAGATATTTCCATGAATACCACCACAAATGAATCCAGATAAGGATGGAGAACCTATCACATTAGTTCCATGAAACTACTTTCACGTTCGTAAGACCAAAAAAACATAACCAGATAATTATATAGAATATACCTACTATGAAGTGTTATAAGAGGTATGTTTGAAGGTTGAACATGTACCTGGTGATAACCTAACATCAAATCATGTTTTGGAAAAACATCCACTCTTTGGTGTTGATCAAAGAGGGTATCTATCCATAGAGAATGATACTGTTTCTTAACCGCCAACTGGTTAAAATTACATTAATCAATACACAACCTAAGGTTTTTATCTGCCATATTCGCAAAAAATATCGATGAACCCCATAGAGAAGTACTGGATCATATGAACCCCTTCACTTCCAAGGCCTCTAGTTATTTCTTAAGATCTATATTCTCAATAATAGCCATCATATAAGGAATAATGGATACCAGCGCATCCCCTATAATCATCTCAATAGAGAAATCCACCACTCACTCAGGAGGTAAACCAGAAAATTCAACAATGAAGACATCCCCAAAATGATATACTACTGAAGGAAATATAGCCTCTCATGTCCCATGATCATCCATATATAATCTTTCAATTTGGGATCTCGTGCCACCCATTCCATGATGGTCTAGTTCAGTTCTACCTTCATGGACATCCCACTCACCCTTTCCAATAAAAACCAAATCCTCTAATGATGTGAAAGTCACCCTATGGTGACATTAATTAATAAAAACATTATAGGAGGCCGACCATCCCATCAAGAGAATGGCATCATACCCTATCATTTCGAGGAATAAGATATCCCATAAAAAGTGATACCTGCCTATATGAAGGGGGGATTACCTACACTGGTTTACACCCTCTAATCGTATCCCCGATGAAGTAATGAATATCATAACATGATCAAAGAACAACACAACTAGCACAAGACTCTCCACGACATGTATAAATATGAACGAATGTGAAGCCCCTGTATAAAAAAGGCAGATAATATAATAGAAGCTATTAAGATCATGCATCTAACTATATATAGCTTGATAATTTTCTCCTTGGGTATAGGATATAAAGAATATATATGTCCTGAAATGTGGCCTTGAGAAAAATCATAACTACCCTGAGTAGGCCCACTTTTTCGTCGAGGTGCGACTGGTGTCTGGATCCCCTTTCCATGACCACCTCCTCGGCCTAAATGACTGGTAATACTCCAACTCCCAACCGAACGTCAAGTTGTGAAACTCGCTCCTAATCCTAGAGAGAATGGTGTGCCCATATCACTTGATTTTAAAGGGAAGGTCCTGCAAAAACACAATACATCGCCCATCCTGCCATAAGCTTGGAAATCTACATGGTCTCTATCAAACTCTCTCCTCATGTGACCTCACCTCACACACTGATGAAAAATGATAGAACTACCATCACTCATATCCTAGATGGTATTCCCCTTATGATAAGTCCCAAAATTTTTCTTCTTACTAGATTACACTAAACCACTAGATCAAGACGGTCCACTACCCTCCTTTGGGCCTCCCGAATCTCTCAAATTACGCACAATAGTCAGCACTCGATTCACTATCTTAGTAATAGTATTCAACCAAAACACATTCACCTATGACTATACGATATGATTGAGTCCTTCCTAGAAGTTTGATGACCTCGATGAATCATCATCATGATAGACATGAAAAAATTTATGAACCTTTGAAAAGACAGAAGAAATCTCTATAATGGTCATCGAGCAATGCTCCTTATGCATGAAATCATTGTCGTTTTCAACTCTCAGAGTATCCGAAAATATGTTTTCATAAAAGATGGATTGGAAATCCCTTCACACCCTATATCGAAGTTTATAGAACTAGTTCAAAACATCCCAGAAGTTCTTGTTGTATCCCATAAGAATATAGGTGGAAAGATTGACTCTCTAATATGGAAATGTCTCCAAGTGCTCAAAATCAATAAAAAATATATATCAATAGTTCCACATTCTATGGACTTCCATCCCCCAAAAAAGTTGGTGGATGTTGTTACTGGAACACACACATCAACTCTATCATAGATGATTTAGGATGTAGTTCTCTATGAATGGTCTACATAAAGAGCATGAAACTCTCTCGAAATTGGGAAACTACATCCATATCCGGTACAATGGGCAATGTTGCAAGTGGAACAGTTGGCGGTTCAACTGGTATCTCATAGACCACCAACTTTAGGGCACAGTCATTTCCACCCTCTTGGAACACAAATGGGGGTATTCATGGTGGCATATCTCAACAAATTCCAAGAACACAACTCGAAAAATATTTAATAACAATCAGATCATAAATATAAACACATGTCTGGTATAAGCCTTCCTATAACCAAGACAGACCCCTTTGCCTATGGTTCCCAACTATTGTTTAAGTCATTCAAAAGTTTAAAATTAATGTTTTCCTACAAACTAATGTATAGTGGAGAGTAGGGTAGAAGCCACAGGGAAGGTAAAATTGACCAAATATTTTCTGATTTTCTAAAAAACACCCCACTGTTGTCAGTAGCGGGGTAAACTTTCTATTTTTTTATATATTTTTTTACTTTTTTTATTTTTTTGTTTTGTGTTTTTTATAAGACAGTAAAGAGACACAATATTTTTTTGTATTTTTTATGTAACTATGATGAAATAGGAAATATTCTAAAAGCAATAAGCAACTAAGATATAAAATGTTGATATATGAACAATCAGAATGAAATGCCCCGGGAAAAACTCTATTCTACTGGTTTTGAAATACTTCATAATCACTTAAATTTTGATTGTGACGTACCATTGAAAAAGGAATGACTTATTTCATTCACGAGGAGATAAGTCACTCAGGTTGAGCAATCTTGGATTTCGCTACTCAAAGAAAGTTCAGCTGTGGGAATTTTGATTTGAAAGGTGCAACAAACCAGACTCACCGTTAGTTATGAAGTTTTCATTTTGAATTAAGTGTTTTAGAAAATGATTCCACAATCAGACTCGCCGAATGATTGTGGAGTTTTGACATTAAGTACTAGTGGTACGATGCAGTTGAATACATTCAGAATTGATCTCACCGATCAAATTCTGGACATATTAAAATGATTAGGTGAAAAGGCATAAAGGAAAACCAAAAGAAGTATAAATTTCCCCAAACTAGAATATTTAGCTAACTGTCATGATCATATTCAAAAAAGAAATCATTCTATTACAATGTAAGGAATTGAAAAGAAAATAGAAGAGAGGGATAACCCCCTATGAACTAAAAAAATGATGTCATGCTCCTTCTCGGATCTCCAGGAAGAGGTTTGCTAAGATGTTCTCCAAGATTCTCGCTCTGCTTTGATCTCTGCGAGTGATTGTGTCGTGTCCCGTCTCCGAGTTCCCCCATCCTCCACTGCTCTGCACTCTTTTAAACTTCCTGTCATCTACTGGATGTCACTGCAACCTTCCATCGACATAGTTCTGTTTCTTTAATGTGCATCGTACACGTGCGTTTTGTCGTGAACCCCACGTCACATTAGTTTTTCCGTTATAACTACCTCCCGATGAGTTAGTTGAGATGAATCTGGATGAGTTTAAAATTCCTGCACGAACCAACAAAAGAGAGGATGAAAATGCACAGTTAAAGATAAAAAAACAAATCTAATTTATTTCTTTAAATAATAGTATTATTGGTTTTAATTTCTATTTAAATTATTAGTTAAAATTTTAATGAAACATTTTATTTATTTAATTATTACCACTGGTAAATATTATTAATTAAAAAATAGTAATTTAATTATTATGTTTATAATTTAATATTTATTTATAATATTAATATTATTAGTAAATATTCATTATATATTTTTTTGTATTAGATTATTATTTATTTAATTAAATTAATTATGTTATTTTATTTTATTTTATTATTATAATAATTATTATTTTATTTACAAATTCAAATTATAATTATTAAATTAAATAAAGTATTTATTTAAACTTTTTTAAATCTAATTAGTTTAAATATTTAGTTAAATAATCATTATTAATTAATTAAATTTTATTATTAACTATTTTTTATTAAAATTGTTATATATTATATTAATTATATGCTATTTAATTATGTGTTTAATTTATTTACTAATTATTATTTTATTTATTAGTTAATTTATTAATTATTTTATTAAGATTAGTTATATTTTATTTTTTATGTTATTGTTATTTTTAATTAAAATTTATCTTCTCCCTCCCCAAATATTGGTGCAATGGGGGAGGAAGGTCTTGGTTCTGGTTTCTTCCGGCAGAAACAGCTTCAGCGGTAGCTCGATTGTGGCTCCAGCTCCTCCTTTAGCGACAGACCAGCTCGATTCGGGGTGGAGACGCAACTCCTCAGCGGCCATACATCGGCTCGCGGATCGGCTTCTCACTCAGACCGGCATGACCCCCTTTCTCCGGCGGACAGTGGCGCGGTGTCACGGGTTCCTCTCCTAGCGACGGCGGTGACTCCACGGCAGTGCGGCACAACCCAGCGGCTCCAGATCTGGAACCGGATTCCTCCTAAATTTCCGACGACAACAACTTCTTTGACTTCAATCCCACATTGTTTGGGTGTTTTTGAGGATTCTGGTTCGAAGCTAGGGTTTGCGGCCTTGAGTCAAAGGGTTTTATTTTTTTTGCTGTGGATTTTGATCTGAGTTAAACTAGTTTGAGTCTGTATGTTTGGATGTTGGAAGGGAAATGAAGAAGGCTAGGCAGGGGAATGGCTGTTGAGGTGGAAGTGTTATCTGTGGCACCGATGAAGAGGAGAGACCAATGCTCAACGTTGGTAGCAATGCTCCGAGGAACATCGGTGGCAAGACAAGAGGATGGAGCTGACACCGTTGAAAGGAGGATGCATGGAGTGGCATTGTCGGTAGAAGGATTGAGACGTGGAGCCGACACTGTGAGTCGGTAGCAGGGCAGAGAGAAAGAAAAGGGGATGGACGTTGGTATCAGTGGCACTGATTAAGATCCGTGACACAATTGAGCAATGGTGGAAAGGAAGTGGGAAGTAGTGTCCGTGCGAGGATAAAAGAGACGGAAAATGACATAATGTCAATAACAAGGCTGGGGAAAGTGAGACCGACACCGTTAGAAAAATTACACGGGATGCGTCGGTGACTCGCTGTAAAAATTTGAAACACAATTATATACCAAAAAGATGCAGGCCCAGGCCGAATGCCCGGTCCCAAATTTATTAAAAAAAAAGAAAAAAGCAGTACAAAGTACATAGGAAAGAGAGAGAAGTCACCCCCAACAACAATGCCACTCAAAATACATCAAATTCCCCATCATCACCACCGTCCAAGTCATCTAGATCTGCTGATTCCCACTCAGATGGAGCATATTAGTTGAGCATATTGATGTATTGCTCCCTAAGACATAACTCCCTTTCAGACAGAGATGTCCTAGACAATGCCTTATTTTGTCCCTTCTTTGTGTTTACTTCCTTCCCTTTTCCATTTTTGGTAGAGGACCTCGTAGACACCGTCTTCGGCATGTTGGAGTAGTCTTTTCTAGGTTTCTTCTTTTTTGTATCGGTTCCGGTTCCCATATTACCATTCCCATTATCAGATGTTCCTTTCCATTCTCCCCGAACCATTTCACTATACGAGGCCTTGAGCACCTCCCTCTCATTCTCTTTCTCACCATTGGAAACATCTCCCCCCTCCCTAGGGGCCTCTCTCAGACCCTTGAAGCAATCAGATCCTCCCCCCTCCGAGGTTGCAGCCCTCAAGTAAGGTTGATTGATGTCAATAGGGGTTAACACATTGCTTCCTGGCAATGCTACATCATTATCCACTGCCACCTCCATAGACACCAGGTTATTTGATGCAATGTGAGTGAGCTCCTCCTCCCCCAGTTTTCCATCCAGTACACTTGTCCCATTTCCTGCTTGTTGTGTGTTATCCCGAACTACTTCCCCCCCTCCATGCTCACATGTAGCCATCCCTTCAGCCATCTCCATTTGGACCGGATCAGGAACATCAAGAGTAGAAAAGCGATTCCTTAAACAGAGATCTGGGTCACCCATCACACCCAGATTGTCACAAGACGAGATCTTCTCCATTGTTTCAGGACCCCCAGGCATCACAAGACCTGTTCCCAGGTGCTGAACACCTTTACTTGGTGTTTCCCAACCTATCTCCTGAGGTTTCAATACTGGATGAACCTTTATCCCTTCAGCACCTTGGCACATCTGCTTAACTGATTCACCAGTTGACTTGCCAGCTCCAAGATCCTTCTTCAGTCGCTGAAAAACTTCTGAAATGCCCGTCCCTGTGGCAGCAGTGTTATCCCCCTTCTCAGCAGCTGAGGAATCATACCTCTCCTGGCCAAAGTGGACTTCAGTTTGTCCATCACGGTTGTGTATCTCTATTCCATGCAGATTTTGAGGCAACATATCACCAGATTGGTTTCCAGAGGATCCATGGTGGATCTCTTCATTCCCATTACTCCGAGAGACATCCTCACCCATCATCCTCACAGTAGGCTCCTCAATTGAGCCTGACGGTTTGGTATGACCTCCAAACTTCACAAACTTGCGGCACTCAGAGACCCAATGTCCCTGCCTTTTACAAAAAGAGCAAAAATTGATCCATGAATCATAAATTATGGATTGGGCATACCTGTACTCGCCTTCAATCACAATCCACACCGTCTCCGGTGGGGGCTTTGATAAATCCATCTCCACACAAATCCTTGCAACCAATGGGTGCGATAATGAGGATGTCCGATGATCACAGCAGAGAAAACGACCAATGGAGTTGCCAATTGACCGTAACAGACCAATGTTCTGAAACGGCAGTGGTAAACCAGGTAGCTGAAGCCATATCGCCGAGGAGGACGAGTCACGATTCATATGCAGATCAAACGACCAGCGAAGAAGATGGAAATAAAATCCACAGACGGATCTGTTAACACCTGACCATGCTGAAATCAAGTCCTCTTCATCCGCAAAGCACAGGAGAATTTGACGCGGCCCTAAAATCCCAACAATCACACGATGCTTCAAACCCCAGACCTCATTAATATGCTTGGCGAAGACTTCGACCGACGGTCTTCGCCGCACGAATCTCGCAACCAAGGTTGTGGAAAACCTTGCAGATGCTTCGTTGAATTCCTGGACAGAAACTGGAACCACTGGCTGTCCGTCGATCCATCCAGGGACCTTCGGAGAAACATTTATGCTAGGGATGAGAGGAGGATCCGTACCTGGAGGACGAAGCACCCCCGGCCCGGCTCGCCGAGACCCATCAAGCGGAGGTTTAGGCCCCTCCCCCCGCAAAGGAGGAGGGGCCACTGCATCAACCATGGCGTTAGGGTTAGGTCATCCCGATCCCGATGTCCATCACCGTCGAAGAGCTCCCTCCCAACATATTCATATAAGTAAGTAATAATAATATGATCACACAATTATATATTTTAAACTTAATTAAATAACTATATCTTAAACTATGAATTAAATTAATTAAACTTAGTTTATTAATTAATTAAAAACTCAAAAACTATAATAAACTTAAATCAAAAGTAAAATCAATTAAATAATAAAAAAACTAGATTTTCTGTTAAAATAAAATTAAACATAATAAAAATAATGTTAAATTATTAAATGTAAACACTAAAATTAATAAACTAGACTAATGTTAAACTAAATTTATAAAAGACTAAAACTAGAAGATTTAAAATTGAAAATTGTTAAATAAATTGATTAAAGGAACAAATGGTTAATGAAAATGAAAAGCGTAGGTGACTCAAATGTCGCCAACATTTGTTGAGAAAATAGGGGCCGTCTGTAGCTTGTGCTACTACAGTTAATGTATGCACCTGTCGGTAAGACTGAAAAACTAAAAGAATGATTTAAAATTTATACTTTTTAAATGAAAATAAGACATTATAAAAATTTGAGGCTTAAGAATATTAATTAAATAAATAATTAACTGGATGAATACTTAAAATTATAAATACATTAATTTATCAAATTAGAGCATAACTTCTTAAAAACTAACAAAATTAATAAACTAAAAATAAATAAAGTTTATCTATTTTAATGAATCTAAATTAATTGATAAAGTATTAAATTAAAAACTAAGTCAGATAGATGCAATTAAAATGATTAAATGATTATTTAATGATAATGCCATTTTATTAAAAAGTTAATCCAATTAAGATTAACAAAAATAATTAAGAAATAATTATATTAGACAAGTTAGTTAGATTAAATTAATTATTTAAAAGACTAAAAATACATAATTTTCTATAAAAATTGATAAATTAATAAATTTAATTATAGAGATACAAAAGTGTGATTATTTACTAAAATGTGTAAAAATAGTTAATTAAATTATTAAAAACTAATAAAAATGATGCGGAAAACCGTGTCAAATTAGAGCCACAACAGCCTATGGATAAACCTATGATCGGGTAATGAGGAAAATCATAATGAACTTTAGAGACCCTATATACTACACACTACTAATATTGGGTCTAAGTCAATATCCCTATATCACAACATGAATTATGATATATGCACCATCAATTGCAACTCAAAACTCCATTTAATCGTGACCATTCCATTTCAGAACTTCAATTTATTTTAAATTCAAATTTATATTACAGTTATCTTTAAATGTTTAAACTATATGGATCAACAATCCCAATTCATAAGGTCACATAAACCTTATAAATCAAAGTGCTACATCCATATAATCTGAACCATAACACGTTCCAGCCCCTAAAACCAATTGTTCATGACACAACATTCCATAATTGACGGATTAATATGTCTCCTGTAACCTAATCAAGAAACACCATTTAGGTTACAATGGGCACTTTAAGTACCAATTATGTTTCTCAATATCCTGTATGAAACATTAGTTTATAATAATTATATAACACATGTAACACATAGTAAATGTCATGAAGTTAAATAGTGCATCCTATATCGCATGAAAAATTCATGGAATGTGAACCTTGTAAGGTTCCTAAAACAATGCATTAACCATACTTCATTTCCATATCTGGCCAAGGGTAAAATAAAATTTCTCAATTATAGAAATAATAATATCACATATCATGTGAATCACCCAACAATGGAATGAAATCAATTGTAATATAAAATAAATCAAAACATCATATCCCATCCTAGAGAATTTACCTTTTCCCTTTATTAGGGTTAGTTACTCCCAGGAAAAACTCATTAACAAATTCCAATTCATTCCTAAACTCTTTCATAATATTCCCAAATGATAATAAAAAAGAAAAGAAACCCTCAGATACCACTTTGTAACATACCAAACCATGAGACACTAAACAGTTCCCCAAGACAATGGGTCATATTTCTTCAAGCGTGCTCCCCATATACCAGAGTCTTCCAACTAGCAGTGGATGTGTCTACGGGAAGACTGTTGGAGTTGGTGGCCTAGAATCAACTAATTTGTACTTTATTCATTAATAAATACCTTATCAAATCTTGATTGTTCTTCTGCGTGATAATGCATGTGATAATTTCCTAAGGATAGCTGTTGCATTAAATGGTCATAGCGGATTCCTACTATGATGAGAACCCAAAAGTGCCATAACACTATTCTTGAATATATGTTCTATGGCCAGATGATGTTATTCGAGGGACACAAATAATACAGGTCATTGTTGGATCTCAATCTACAGATTATACACAAGAGGGGGGTGAATTGTGTCTTTTGCAATTTTTCCGATAGCTCTTTTCTTGAACGAGTTCTGTCCTTTATACTTTATCGGATTTGATCATGCAGCGGAGAAAGTAAAAACAAGAACACGAAGATGTATAGTGATTTGGGGAACAGAAAGCCCCTAGTCCAGTCCACCAACGCTCTACTCCACGAGCTTGGTGATTTTCACTATCTGGTCCTCTTTTCTACAGACCGATTCACAACAGAGTACATGCAGATGACACCTTTACAATTCAAGGCAAAACAAAGCCTTCTGGTTCAAACACGAACCTACACAGCTTAGAATGAGAAGCTGGTTATTCAAGAATAAAAAATTTCAGAAAGAAATTTCCAGTTGATCTTCACAATTGCAACAGAATGCAATTGACAGCAGATGGATCAAAGACTCTAGAAATATTGATCTTCAAGATGAAGCAGTTCTGAGTTGATCCAGTTGTAGTAGATATAGAGATATAGTTCACAACCTTAGCAGTAGTAGATCCACAGTAGATATTCGATGTAGAACAGGTGAATCTTCTATCGAGTTCCTTCTTCTTGAACAAACATAGCTTTTACGCTCCTATTGAATCAGTAGATCAATCGTGAATAGTTTCAATCTCTGTTTTCCACTTTTTAATAATAGATCGATCACCTCATCATACATTTTTTTTTGTGTTTCAGAGAGAGCATAAATAATAAAGCATATCTCCTGCACGTTTAGATCCATAAAAGTCGCCTTCTGATTCGCGATATTCAAAAATTTGAATTTACAGAGAAGTCGTAACTTCCCTTAAGACTCGGCATAAAAAGCTCCTTTTAATTCGATCTTAAATCCATTAATAAAATGGATTTGAATCAGTCAAAGTCGTAATTTAAAAACGACTTTAAATCCGGCTTGAAATCCGCCCAGAAATCAGCTTACTGATCGTTGTACATAAAAACCGTCTGCCGAAAATTCCGACGCCAAACGTAAGGTTGATGACGTTGCTTCCAAACGTAGGGTTAATAACATAGTCTTCAAACGTAGGGTTGATAACAAACGTAGGGTTTATAAAAAATGTAGGGTTGATCATTCATACTTTTTCTTCATCATTCAAACGTATGGTAAAAGATCCATACTTTTCCAAGAACGTATGATTGTTTACAAAAGTAAGGTTAATGAACCATACTTTTGAGAAACAAACGTATCACTTAGAATTTACGTACGGTTCACCTTCCATACTTTTCTGATAACAAAACATAAGGTTCCTTCCAAACGTAAGTTTCTCCTTCCATACTTTACTGAAAAACGTATGGTTGTTTAACCATACTTTTCTCGTACTTCAAAAAGTATACACGCCTTTCATCCTTACGCTACGTTTATCCACGTAGGGTATGAACAGTGATTCTAGAACACGCTAAAACAGATTCTGCGCTATATTCATCTACGTAAGATGTGAACAGTGTTTCCAGAACACGCTAAAATAGATTCCGCACTAAGTAATAAATTCTCGTTATTTCAAGAGTAAAATAAATTAATAATCTCCTGCAAAATACTAAGTGAAATCATTAGAAAATAACTAAGGGTATTTGTGAGCGTCAAAATTATCATAAAGAGACAGAGTATTATTTTCAATAATCTCCCCCTTTAAATAACATTAATACACATTGTTGAAAACAATACTTTGCTCAACAATCTCCCCCTTTTTGATGATCACAAAACCCATAAAACAAAACCCATAAAGTATTTAAAAGTATTTAAACAAAAAAAAATTAACTTTCAAAATTCGTTATAAAGTCTTAAATAAAATCTTTCCACCAAAAAGATAATTATAAATCCAAATGTCCCATCTAATTTTCTCCCTCAATAAAATGAACTCCCCCTAAATATTGATGTTGTGTTTATCCAAATTCTCCCCCTTTTTGTGATATAAAAAAGAATGAAAAATCATGGATTTTAACACATTTAATATTGCATTGAGCTGTTAGTAAATGCTTTTACGAACTGTTTATCAATAATTAAATCTGGAGTACTGTCATATTAAAAATAAAATTAGTAAAACAAATAAGGAAAGAGACAAATAAACAATGAAGAAAAATTTTCATTCAAAAACAGTAGTATATACATGACAATGATATACACAGGAATCAAGGTTTGGGTAAGATAGGCAACATGGTCTATCTCCTCTGAATTGCAGACTTGATTTCTGTAAACTGCTCCTGAAGTCTCTTCATCATCCCATCTCCAAGCTTGACAATGAGCTCTCTGTTCTCTTGAGTCATATGAATATCCTCAATTAAATTGACTCTGAAAAACTCATGCATCCTTTCCTCTTTTTCAAAAAATACTGATAGCTTCTTTGAGAATTGATTTAATATAATTCTTATTGATGGCTCACTAGATGTCAGTTGATCCACTAAGAATTTCTGATTGTCCAGCAACACTGACAGAGGAGCACTGTTACATTGAAGATCTTGAATCCTGTCATTCATGTTGCTCATTTCAGCTGTGATAGCCTGAAACCTTCTAATTAAGTCCGGTGAAGTACCTGAACCACTAACTGCATTATTTTCAACTGATGCAAATTGATTCTCCATAAACAACTTCAGATCTGATAAATCTGAATTTATAACCATTTCAGATTTTAATTGAGTAACAACAGTCAGCATATCCTCTTTAAACATTTCAACTTCTTGCCTTGAAACTGTACACTCCTTCAGCTTTTGAAACTTCAAATGTTCTAAGTCTAAAGCATTTCTAAGAGAAGCATTCTCAGATTCCAACTAAGATACTTTTCTGTACAGTTCTTCAACTTCTTCTTTCCTTGAATCAGATGCACCCTGTGCTTGATTCACATTCTCAGGTTGATGCAGCAATACCAAAGGCAATGATTCAGCATCAGATTTCTCCTTTTCTTTGTCCTGAGAAGGTTGGTCCACAGATTTTTCCTTAGATTTTTCAAACTCCTCCACAGAAAAATCCTCTTGAAGTACCTCTGTTTGAGCTTCAGAAACATGCTCATCACAAACATCATCACAAACATCAGCATCTATGCCTTCTATTGGGTTTTCAAGAATAATATTTGCAGAAGTTTCCTGAGGTCTGACCACTTATTCACCAGGCACTGCCTCCATCTCTTGTTCCTGTTGAAGTGCAACTTCAACATCAGCAACAATCTATTCCTGATTGCACCTTTGAGCTTCTTCTTGAGCTCCTGATTTCTCTACCAGACCGTTCTCTCAGTAACATCTTTCATGGTTTTATCAGCAATAACTTCTCTCACAAAAGAATAAGAAATTAAAGGTTCTGGTGGAGTTTCCAAAATAGTGGAAGTAACTTCCTCATTTACTGGTCTTTTTCTTCTTGAATGAAGTCCCTCTTGGCCTCTATCTTCCTCAACATCTGTCACTTCAAAGCGAATCCTTCTTGCTATATTGCTGACTCTGGATTCAGCTTGTCCCTCCTTGGACTTAGCAAGTTGAGCCTGAGCACTCACTGAGTCTTCCTCAGCTCCTACTGGAAAAATATTTCCTTTAATTGTGCTCCAGAAATATTCAACTTTCCTCAAAGTTCCATCATTAAATGTATTACTGTGATGACAGTTAACTCTAGCTTCCACTAATCTCACCATGTCTTTCTTAAACAGCAGCTTGGAAATAAATCTACTAAAGGGATAGAAATTCATCCTAGCCTCGCTTTGACAGCAATAACTGAGATACCTTATCATGTATCTTGGAAATTTTAACCTAATATCACTTAGCAAGAGAAACATTATATACATATCAGGGTACAAAATCTTCTCCATTTCTGCCATCCGTGGAGCTATTTCGGTCTGAATAAATTTTATCAAAATCTTCTGATCAGGATCCAAATCCTTAACAAACATTTTCTTTATTGTCTTGGTACCAAAAAGAAAAGACATAATGTCTTCGGATTTATGCACAGAATCTCCTATATTCTTTAAGTCAAAATGAAAAACTCCCTCATGAGGACAGTTGAGAATCTGACTAATCTCTACTGAAGAAATTAAGAAATCCCTATCCTCTATTTTAACCATCATACTGTCTTCGATATCTCCCAGACTAAACTGTACATATTTGTAGAAGTATATAAGTTCAACTTCATATAGAAATTCCGTATTTTCACTGTTGAACATCTGTTCAAGATTCTGGAATGACAACGATTTCTTCAAAAAAAGATTTGTCTGAAACAACCAATCGAGATCGATTACCTTTCCTTATAAGATTTTTATTCCCTCAGTGCGTTGTCTCTTGGCATTGCTCGACTCGGCCTCACTGGCTCTTTTAGTCCTTACCATTGCTGCAAGAGTCTCTGAAGGTTTGAAGGTTAGGGTTTCAGAAGTTCGAATGTTAGGGTTTCAGAAGAGGAAGTTCGATTTTTGGATTTCTAAAGGGTTTCGATGGAAGTGAAAGGGTTTAGAAGTCAAAAAGACTCTAACACCCTTGATTCCCGTGTAATCACTCATCATTACATATATTTAAAAATAAACAAATTTTTCATACGACGAAAGAAAGAAATACTTAAACAGTATTCAATAAACAAAATAAAATTTACAAAAACAAAAATAAAAAAGAAAATTATTTAAAATTAAATAAACCTAGCTCCCCCTTAATAAAATCAAACCTTGCAGTGGGAAGAGGTTTAGTAAAAATATCTGCTAATTGAATTTTAGTATTTATAAATTCTAAAAATATATCCATTTTAATAACATGATCTCTTAAAAAGTGATGCCTTATATCAATGTGCTTAGTTCTAGAATGACTAATAGGATTTTTTGAAATATTAATTGCACTCGTATTATCACATAAAATAGGTGTATTATTAAAATTCAATCCAAAGTCCATAAGAGTGTTTTTCATCCACAACACTTGTGCACAACAACTGCCAGTAGAAACATATTCCGCCTCAGTTGTTGACAGGGAAACTGAATGTTGTTTCTTACTAGACCATGATACTAAGGATTTTCCTAAAAAGTGGCATGTACCTGATGTACTTTTTCTATCTAATCTACAACTTCCAAAGTCAGCATATGAATATGAAATCAAATTAAAATCAAAAGTTTTAGGATAAAGAAGAGATTGAAAAAAAGTTCCTTTTAAATATCTAAAAATTCTTTTAACAGCAGTTAGATGGGATTCTTTAGGATTTGATTGAAATCTAGCACAAAGACATACTGAATACATTATATCAGGTCTGCTAGTAGTAAGATATAACAAGCTACCAATCATACCTCTATATAACTTGTTGTCAACTGATTTCCCAGTTTCATCCAAATCAAGTTTTATATTAGTACACATAGGAGTTGTAAATGTCTTTCTGTTCTCAAGTCCAAATTTCTTAAGTAAATCAGTAATGTATTTGCTTTGATTTAAAACATTTCCAAAATCTTTTTGAAATATTTGAAGACCCAAAAAGAAATTTAATTCTCCCATCATACTTATTTTAAATTCTTCTTGCATTAATTTTAAAAATTCATGACAAAGAGTTTTATTAGTTGATCCAAAGATTACATCATCAACATAAATTTGAACCAATAAAACATTATTTTTCACAATTTTCTTAAATAGCGTTGGATCTGCCATACCAACAATAAAATCATTTTTCAAAAGAAAAGAACTTAATATTTCATACCAAGCTCTAGGTGCTTGTTTAAGGCCATAAAGAGCTTTAGTAAGTTTAAAAACAGAATCAGGTTTTTGAGAGTTTTCAAAACCAGGAGGTTTCTCAACATAAACTTCCTCCATTAAATGTCTATTTAAAAAGGCATATTTGACATCCATCTGAAATAATTTAAAATTCATATAAGATGCATAGGCTAAAATGATTCTAATGGCTTCTAACCTAGCTACAGGTGCAAAAGTCTCATCATAATCTATTCCCTCTTCTTGATTATATCCTTTAGCTACTA
Source organism: Viscum album (assembly GCA_963277665.1). NCBI lineage: Eukaryota > Viridiplantae > Streptophyta > Magnoliopsida > Santalales > Viscaceae > Viscum > Viscum album. The sequence goes on along the minus strand of OY728167.1, from coordinate 390,196,227 downwards.
ATATTGCTTTATTTCTAGTTATTGTGCCTTGGTCATCCTGTTTATTTCTAAAAACCCATTTGGTTCCTATTATAGGATAATTCTTAGGTCTTTCCACTAAAACCGAAACTTCATTTCTTTTAAAGTGGTTTAATTCATCTTGCATTGCTATTACCCAGCTTTCATCATCTAAATCTTCTTCTATAGTCTTGGGTTCTTGTTGAGATAGGAAGGTAGAGAATTCCACTAGGTTTCCTAAGTTTCTTCTAGTTTGAACACCAGTTTCTACGTTACCTATTACAGTTTCTAAAGGATGATTCTTTAGGGTTCTAGACTATCTAGGTAAAATATTTAAAGGTTTTCCAGTATCATGTTCCTCTGAACTGGACTGAATTTCTTTTGTATCATTTTCAAAATCATTCTTTAAATTCTCAAGTCTCATGTTATCATTAGAGTCAAGTTCATCCATTTGTTTTGTCCTTTTCTCAAAAGGATCAGATTCATCAAATTTCACATGAACTGATTCTTCAACAATTCTTGACTTCTTATTATAAACTCTATAAGCTTTGGAGGTAGCAGAATATCCTAAGAAAATACCTTCATCAGATTTTGGATCGAACTTACCAAGATCATCCTTGGTGTTTAAGATATAAACCTTGCATCCAAAAACTTTAAAGTAATTTACTTTAGGTTTTCTGTTATTCCATAGTTCATAGGGTGTCTTTTTCAAAATAGGTCTAATTAAAACTCTATTAATTATATAACAAGCTGTATTCACAGCTTCTGCCTAGAAATATATAGGTAGGCTATATTCATTTAACATAGTTCTAGCCATTTCTTGAATTGTTCTATTTCGTCTTTATACAATCCCATTTTGTTGAGGTGTTCTGGGCACAGAAAAGGTGTGTTTAATACCCATATTTGAGAAAAAGGAATTAAATTCCAGATTCTCAAATTCTTCAACATGATCACTTCTTAATGAGATGATATTGAAACCTTTTTCATTTTGAATAGATTTGCAGAAACTTTCAAATAAAGTAAAAGCTTCATTTTTAAATTTAAAAAAGAAAATCCATGTAAATCTTGAATAGTCATCAACTAAAACATATACATATGATTTACCACCTAAGCTTGCTACTCTTGATGGTATAAACAAATCCATATGAATAATTTCTAGAGGTTTATATGTAGCAACCTTATTAACAGATTTGAAGGATGATTTGTGTTGCTTTCCAAGTTGACATGCATCACAAAATCTATCACTCTCAAATTTGAGATAAGGTAAATCAGAAACTAAATGTTTCTTAGATAACTTATGTAAAACATATACATTGCAATGACCAAGTCTTCTATGCCAGATCCAGTATTCACTTACTTTAGCAGTTAAGCAGTTTACTTGTTGTTTACACAAGGAATTTAAATCCAAAGTATAGACATTTTTGGTTCTTGGTGCTTTAAATTTAAATAGTTTATCTTTAAAAACAGTACAACAATTGTTAGTAAAATCAATAGTATATCCATCATCACAAAGTTGAGAGATACTTATCAGATTGTGTTTTAGTCCTTGTACATAAAGTAATTTGTTGATTAATACTATTTTTGGATCTCCAACTGTTCCAATGCCAATGATTTTTCCTTTGGAATTATCACCAAATGTGAAAAGTCCTCCTTCCTTTTGAGTGAGTGAAGAAAAATTCAATGAGTTTCCACTCATATGTCTTGAGCAGCCACTGTCCATGTACCATATATCTTTTCTTCTCTGGTGACCTGCTACCTGCAAAGACATTCAAACAAATTGCTTTGGTACCCATATTTTGTTGGGTCCAGGAGTGTTAGCTAGCAATGATCTGGGTATCTAGATTTTCTTTGTTCTTTTAAAATTAGCTGAATCATATAATTCTTTTGAAATATCGGCTTTCTTAATACCACAAATTTTAGGTTGTCATAAGAAATAGTTTTTAGAAACATGTCCTTTTGCCCCACAAAAATTTCAATTAAGCTTTTTAGAGCTAGGAACAAAATAATTTTTATATAGCTTTGGTTTTTCTCCTTTACTGCCAATTCCAAATCTCTCCTTTTTAATGATAGTTTTCCAAGAATTTCATTTAATGAATTCTCTCCTTTTGTAAAAACCAATGCATCCTGTTTGTAAGATTCTACTTCATCCTATAGTGTTTTTATTCTTGATTCAAAATTAATGTAGTTAGTTTTAATCGAATTGTATTTATCAGTTAACTATTTATGTTGTTTCAAAATTGTATCTCTTTCATCTGAAACGGCTTTATGTATATTTTTTAGTGACTTATGTTTTTTAAATAGTGATTCATATCTTTCTTCAAGCATATTGTAGTAGGCTGCTAGTTTTTTTTTGCATAGCTTGATTCAGAATGTGATTTAGAGGAGTAATATGAGTGTACCTCATCCGTTTCTGCCACGAAACACATGTTTGCCTTTAGATTGACTTCTTCTTTCTCTGAGCTTGATTCAAAAGAGCTACTAGAGTCTTCAGATATACTCCAAGTGGATTTCATAGCTTTCTTGTCTTTCTGCTCAAAGTCATTTCTTTTGAAGAATTTCTTTTTCTTTGCATCCTTCTGTTGTGGGAAATATGGTCTGATATGTCCCATCTTTTTTCATTCCTAACATCTCACATTCTTATTATCTCCCTTAAAGGATTTTTTGAAGCCTCTTTTCTTGCTGTAGAATTTTCTAAATTTTCTGGCTAGTTGAGCTAGTTCTTCATCTGAGCTGGATGAGTCAGAGCTTTCTAATTTGGCTTTGACTTCTTTACTCTTCATCTTTCTATTCTTTTGTAGTGAAGTTACCCTCAAGGAAGTATATTCTCTTTTGATAAGCACTTTATGTTCATTAGCTTCATCTTGCATTTCAGCTTCATACATCATCAGTGTACCAATCAGCTCTCTCATAGTTAGATCTTTGACAGGTGTTGATTGTCTGATTGCAGTAGAGATACTATTCCATCTAGTAGGAAGTACTCTAAGTACTTTTAATGCTTGATCAGCCTGCTTAATAGGTTCTCCTAGAGTAGTTATGTTATTGAAAATTTCTGTCAATCTCCCATTCATTTGGGTAATTCTCTCACCTTCAATCATTCTTAAAGTATCAAATTTCAGTTTTGCAGTTGTATATCTCATTTGCCTTACATTATATGTTCCTTCATATGCCACAGCTATTGTTTGCCACATCTCATATGCTATCGGGCACTGAGATACTCTGTTAAATTCATCTGGTCCTAGACCGTAGATAATTTCATTCATAGCCTTCGAGTTCATATCACACTCTGCCTCTATAGCAGCACTCCATGCCTCAGGATTTTCAGGAATTTCATAAGGAGTCAGAATCTTTGAATAGACTCTATATCTGAGGTTTTTCAGATAAATTATCATACGCGATTTCCAGCAACCATAGTTGTCTCCATTAAAATATGGTGCTCTAACCATCGACATCCCTTCTCTTGTATCAGTTATAATGCTCTGTTGAATAATCCTTAAATGCTTCTAGATTTCTAAGGCTCTGTTAGAAGCTCCTCCTTTGATACCAATTGTTGGATCTGAATCTACAGATTATACACAAGAGGGGGGGGGGGTGAATTGTGTCTTTTTCAATTTTTCCAATAGATATTTTCTTGAACGAGTTCTGTCCTTTATACTTTATTGGATTTGATCATGAAGCGGAAAAAGTAAAAACAAGAACACGAAGATGTATAGTGGTTCAGGGAACAGAAAGCCCCTAGTCCACTCCACCAAAGCTCTACTCCACGAGCTCGGTGATTTTCACTATCTGGTCCTCTTTTCCACAGACCGATTTACAAATGAGTACAGGCAGTTGACACCTTTACAATTAAAGGCAAAACAAAGCCTTCTGGTTTAAACATGAACCTACACAGCTTAGAACGAGAAGCTGATTATTCAAGAATAAAAAATTTTAGAAAGAAATTTCCAGTTGATCTTCACAATTGCAACAGAATGCAATTGACAGCAGATGGATCAAAGACTCTAGAAATATTGATCTTCAAGATAAAGCAGTTTTGAGTTGATCCAGTTGTAGTAGATATAGAGATATAGTTCACAACCTCAGCAGTAGTAGATCCACAGTAGATATTCGATGTAGAACAGGTGAATCTTCTATCAAGTTCCTCCTTCTTGAACAAAAAGAGCTTTTACGCTCCTATTGAATCAGTAGATCAATCGTGAATAGCTGCAATCTCTGTTTTCCCCTTTTTAATAATATATCGATCACCTCATCATACATTTTTTTTGTGTTTCAGAGAGAGAATAAATAATAAAGCATATCTCCTGCACGTTTAGATCCATAAAAGTCTCCTTCTGATTCGCGATATTCAAAAAATTGAATTTACAGAGAATTCGTAACTTCCCTTAAGACTTGGCATAAAAAGATCATTTTAATTCGATCTTAAATCCATTAATAAAACGGATTTGAATCAGTCAAAGTCGTAATTTAAAAATGAATTTAAATCCGGCTTGAAATCCGCCCAGAAATCATCTTACTGATTGTTGTACATAAAAACCGTCTGTCGAAAATTCCGACGCCAAACGTAAGGTTGATGACATGGCTTCCAAACGTAGGGTTAATAACACAGTCTTCAAATGTAGGGTTGATAACAAACGTAGGGTTGATAACAAACTTAGGGTTGATCATTCATACTTTTTCTTCATCATTCAAACGTATGATAAAAGATCCATACTTTTACTTGATCCATACTTTTCCAAGAACATATGGTTGTTTACAAAAGTAAGGTTAATGAACCATACTTTTGAGAAACAAACGTATCACTTAGAATTTACGTATGATTCACCTTCCATACTTTTCTGATAACAAAACGTAAGGTTCCTTCCAAACGTAAGGTTCTCCTTCCATACTTTACTGAAAAACGTATGGTTGTTTAACCATACTTTTCTCGTACTTCAAAAAGTATACACGCTTTTCATCCTTACGCTACATTTATCCACGTAGGGTATGAACAACGATTCTAGAACGCGCTAAAACGGATTTTGCGCTATATTCATCTACGTAAGATGTGAACAGTGTTTCCATAACACGCTAAAACAGATTCTGCACTAAGTAATAAATTCTCTTTATTTCAAGAGTAAAATAAATTAATAATCTCCTTAAAAATACTAAGTGAAATCATTAGAAAATAACTAAGGGTATTTGTGAGCATCAAAATTATCATAAAGAGACAGAGTATTATTTTGAATAATCTCCCCCTTTAAATAATATTAATACGCATTGTTGAAAACAATACTTTGCTCAACAGTCATTAGGGGTGAGGACTCATAAAAATTTTAGGCACCTTCTCATAGTGTGCACCCTTGGTAATATCTAGGAGGATATTATGAGAACGAGACCCGCCAGTAGGAAATCCACATTTCATAGTGTCATTGGATGTTCCTATCTGCAGACGTGTGTATTGGTCCTTAGACTTTAATATTACTATTAATGGGTATTATAACTCGCGCACTTAGATGTATTGAAGAAAACTGTGATGACACACTGTTTGCAGCGAGGTAGGATACATTCGGTGTGTCACGAGTAATACTGCATTAATAGATAATGAGAGAAAGGATTTGTCCCTTCTCTTCCATAATAGAAGTAGATATCTCAGTCCCTTTGATTGAATTGATATAGGGAGAGTTAAATTCCATGAAGTCAAAGAAAGAATAATCGAGCACATGGGTTGATGGCACTGGCATGTAACCCTCTTGATTAGAGATATCGATAAAAAGGTATTACATTACACAGTAAGTGTTCGTATGAGGTGGCTCATCAATGCGGTGTCAACTTCTTTCTCTAGGGTGCCTTAACCCATTGCTAGATAGTAATCTTGGACTTTAGGCAAGACCGACTAATGCCATCAAGAAAGAGGCATAGAGGGTCACACACTAAGTGTATCCAAGTATCTCAAGTAGAATAAAGATTATTCCCATATGTGGTTTAACAATTATTCAAGGAATACTAGATCATTTTAATGTTGGAGGAAGAATATAATGAAAAACAAGTACACACCGTGTATTAATAATTACATGCGGTGTAGTTTTCAATTTTTAAAGGGAATGAAAAACAATCACATGCCATGTATTATTGATTACACGCCGTGTAGTTTTCCTTTTGGAAAACAAGTACACGCCATGTATTTATGATTACACACCGTGTAGTTTTTCTAGTTGGGATTTTGAGGAAATAATATTATTTTATTAAATGATATTTATTATAATCATTGTGGGTGCATGTCAAGGAATTAATGATTCGACATGGGGGTTTTCAATGAGAGTTAATGAAATAAATAAAACGTGTAACACGTTTATTTATTTTTATAACTCTATAAACCTCAAAACTGATTATAAATATCCTCAAAACCCCAACACTTTTCCCTAATCATTGTGCACAACAATTATGGAGAATTATTTCAAGGCCGAAAGAACTCCTTCCTCCAAGAACGCTCTCAAGACCGAGAGAGATCCTTCTCAATTGGATCAAGGCGATCAAAGGCGGACATTGCAAGTGAAGGTTCTTACACGCTAGGACCCAGAGATCCCTTCAGCGATGTCCAGAGATACGTGGAACACATGTGGATCACCACTAGCGGAATCCTACACTTGGATTCTATGATGAAAAGACGGATTACAGGATCGTGACCAGAGACATCAACAAATAAGGAATTCCACCATGTTAATTCTTGTGAATTAATTAAATTAATTATAACCAACATATGATGTTCCTATCTCCATGGTTCTGGGACTCCCTCTTTCATTTTTTGTTCTTCGTTATATTCTGATGATTCGAAATTTTACATCGTGGCGGATCTCTGATTGAATGCTGTTTAACATTAAAATTAATGTTGGACAAAACCACCAACACGCTTCCGCTGCGTCCGAAACCTACAAGTGGTATCAGAGGGGTCATCTCATTGATTATAATTATTTAGTTTTTCATTGGTGATTTACGCATTTAATAATTTAGTTTTTTCAATTCAAGTTAATCGTTCTTTAAATCCAAATCTCAATATTTGTTCCTCCTCTATCGTTTCTCGTTCACCATACAAAAACAACCTTTTCGTTTAATTTTTGATTAAAATAAAATAGAGGATCTCATCCAGAGGTTACAGACATTCCTGACCATACAACACAAGAATACACGACGTGTATTCGTAAGTACACGCTGTGTAGTCTAGGTTCATGCATCAGACTGGTTCGCCAAATCTGGCCGTGTATTGGATCCTATCTAAGTCATTTATGACACCGTGTGTTGACCAGAAACAGGTGGCACACGGTTTCTGGATTACACGCTGTGTGGTCCAATGAACATTGTGTGTAGTCCCTTCGGGTTAGGGTTAGACCATGTACCCCATACACGGCTTGCCCAACTGGAAACCGTGTAACATGGAAACTACACGATGTGTGTCCCACTGAACACATCATGTACTCCGAGAATTTCTGAAGTACATTAACACGCCATGTCCCCGAGCATGTACTTTGGATGGACGGTAAACAAAAGTACACACTGTGTAGTCAGAACTATACGCCGTGTACTCTTCCAAATTACGTAGATTTATTAAAATTTATTATTATATTATGAAAACCCTTGAGACTTGTACCATAGTGTAGGCGTAAAGCTAAGGCACAACACATGATGGGTGTTTTATATATATGTGTTTAATTTAAAAATCTGTGTAATGTTCATTTTACTCATTGGGTAGTCATGAAAGGGAATTCACCAGGTTGCCTCCAAGATACAAGTTACGTACAAGGATAATTTTGAATGAATTTATTTGTTTAAAATTATGATGGATGAGAATCTCAAGGAAATCCAGAAAAGGGTTTAAGATAAAAGAAATGATCAATTAAAGATAATTAATTGATTCAAGGATGATTTATCTTAAAAAAGAATGATTAAATAATTGAGTGCTAGTTTTATTTATGTGGAAATATCCTTGCATATATGGATGATCATGATCTAGACAAAGACCTTTCTATGTGAATGGTTTCTTTTAATTTATTTATTTAAATTAAATTTGTTGGCCTGCGAGCCTTATCCTCATTAATATGTAGGGCCTGCACGCCCAAGGATTCATTATGTAAAACCCCTTTTTTAACCCTCACCTACATGTGAGATAAATGCATATGTAATGGATGGAGCTCCCAAGCTAGTGGAGGCAGATCAAGTCAGGATCCAAGGTGAAACCAATCCAAGGAGATACAAAGGTGGACAGGTGGAAAGATGTAAACATGAACCCGCAAGGTTCAAGGTGTTTCTCCCCTAGGTCTTGGGTTAGTTTATCAACCACTAGATAAACTAAACAATAGAACAAGATCATGATCATACCATTTATTTTATTTCTGTCAGTTTCATGGTTTATTTATTGTGGTTGTGTTGTCATGATGACACGATTAATGAATTAAACAAGCATTCAAGATGGAACTAAAATAAGACCGGTTTATGTGTAAATATTATCTTGACACGGTTAATCACTTAAGTATATCCCACTTAATATTAACAAGAATGTAATAAAAGATAATAAAATGGAAATTTATATATAAGGATAAAATCCCTCAAAGAAATTTTAAGTCGGTATAGCCTTCTATAATCTTGGTTAGAATTGAACCATAGTTCAAAGTTCTTGACCAACCCTAGTTGGGGTGATTTCAATTATCAGGGAATTCAAATTCAAGGTTTTGGGTTGACTTAAATTGGTTCGCATCAAGGGTTGACTGCCACAGTAGGACTTGGTGTGACCAAGAGGCAAAGGTTGAGGAAATCCAAAATAAAAGGATTTCAGGATTGGGGAGTCCACTCAATAGATCAAGGAGCTGCGAGTTAATGCAGTTGGCATTTGGAATGCCTACCTAAAACCATACAAGTTGCTTGAGAAAACCTAGTTGGGGTAATGCGAAGGGAAATAAGGATCCTTGACACTAGAATATTTAGGCAACAGAATATTATAAAGTCAATGGTGAGGGCTATTGGATTTCGATAAAATAGAGGGAGACTAATAAGTATTAATTTATTTATTTGTATCAGTTTTGTAATAAAGTACTAAACCATTGCTCATCTTAATTTGTAAAAATGGAATGAAAATTACTTCAAAAAAAATCATTGAGAACCATACCGAAGAAATAAAACCTTCTCACCGACATCAATTTCCAAGAGTGGAAGAGGCGTTTACGCATCATCCTTCGCCACGAAAGGAAATTGTATGTACTGGAAGAGCCTATTCCAATTGCGCCTGGGAAAGAGGCCAGTGATGAGGAAATATATCTCTATGCGAAACATATGGATGATGCCATAAATGTCCAATGTTTCATGCTATCGGCCATGTCTAATGAGCATCTGAAGCAATATGAAAACATGGACACATATAGCATGATGTCTCACCTTAAGGATCTCTATCAAGAGAAAACGAGACAAGAGAGATATGAGATCTCTAATTATTTGTTTACCACTAATCTTGAAGAGTCTGTGCCAGCTGGGCCGCATGTAGTCAAGATTATTGGCTACATTGAATGTCTAGACATCTTAGGGATTAAATTCCCGGATGATTTGCGTACAGATCCCATCCTATCATCACTACCCAAGACCTTCTTTAGCTTCATTGTCAATTATAACATGAGAAGCAATGAGAAGAGTCTATCGAAACTTATGAACTTGATTCCCCAGGTAGATAAGTACATGGGGAATGACAAACCCGCAGTCCTTATGGTGAATAAGAAAAGGAAGGACAAGGAAAAGGGGCCAAATACATATAAACAGTCTGAAGCCCCCGAGTGCCATCCCTCCAAGAAGGGTAAGATCCAGAGGCAGGGAAAGGAATGGGATGTGGTGTGTTTTTTATGTGTCAAGCAGGGCCACTGGAAGAGGAACTACACTTAGAAGCGTGGGGATGCTAAAGGGGCATTCATTATCAAGTGTAATCTTTCTATTTCTACACATTGGGTATTAGATAATGCTTGTTGGTCTCACATATGTATTCAAATTCAGGAACCAAGTAGATTTAGAAAGATTGCCAGAGGATATGTGGATCTTCGAGTTGCCAATGGTGCAAGGCTGGCTGCATTGGCTATTGGCGACTACCACTTCTCATTGCCGAATGACATGATTTTGGTTTTACATAACTGTTATTATGTGCTTAGTGTTACCAAGAACATAATTTCTATATCTTTTTTAGATATGGATGGATTTATTTTCAAGTTTGGAAATAAGAGTAGTCTCTTTTATAAGAACAATGTATTTTATGGTATGACACACTTAAATAATGGTTTGTATATATTAAATTATGAAAACCAAGTGTTGGCAATCGATAATGAAACAAAATCACATGACTCGTACATCACCCAGTTGTTGCATCACCGTCTCGGTCATGTAAATGAGAAGTGCTTGACAAAGCTCTGCCAAGATGGATATTTAGACTCTACTGAGCTAAAAACACTTGATAGATGTCACGCTTGTTTATAAGATAAAATGACCAAGCCACCTTTCAGTGGACAGGGTGAAAGGGCCACAATGCTTCTAGGATTGGGACAAACATATGCATGTGGAATATTTCCAGTAGAAGCTAGAGGTGGATATTCTTACTTCATTACTTTTACTGATGATTTGAGTAGATATGGATAAGTCTACTTAATGAGGTATAATTCAGAGTCCTTAGATAAATTTAAGGAATTCAATAATGAAGTAGAGAATCATCTTGGTAAGAAGATAAAAAACTTCGATCGGATCGAGGTGGAGAATATCTGAACCAAGAGTTCATCGATCCTCTATGGGAGTCTGGGATTCTATCTCATCTCACTCCTTATACACCATAGTGGAATGGTGTTAGTGAAAGGAGGAACTACACCTTGTTGAACATGGTGAGGTTGATGATGAGTCATGCATATCTTCCATTATTCCTTTGGGGATATGCATTAAAAACTGTAGAATACACATTGAACTGAGTACCAATTAAGGCAGAAAATGGAATTCCCTCCAAGTTATGGAATGGAAAGAAACCCATTTTTTCACATACACGTGTATGGGAATGTAAGGCATTTGTTAAGGCCTTCTCATGCAATAAACTAGCAGCCTCGGGCATGAAGTGTATCTTTATATGATATCCTAAGGAAACAAAAGGATATTACATATATAACCCTCAATAAAAGAAAGTGACTGTTGCCATACAAGCCATCTTTCTTGAGAGGGAGAAAATCCTCAAAAAGGATAGTGGGAGAAAGATTGAATTCAACAAAGTTTATGCTAAATATACAAAGGAGTTGGTATAGGAACAAGTTCCACATGTCCCCATGGAAGAGGTTCCAGAAACACAAGTACTGTGTGGGATCTCAAGAGAGGTAAGGGAACCAGAGATATTTGGTTTCCCAGTCACCGAGGATGGTGAATCATTATTATTGGACAATGATGAACCCCTATTATACAAGGAAGTAGTAGATAGCTCAGAAGCTGCAAGATGGCTAGAAGATATGAATTATGAGAGGGATTCCATGTATCAGAACCAAGTCTGGGTTCTGGTCGATGACCCAGTTGATGTAAAACCTATTGGACGCAAATGGGTATTCAAGAGAAAAATGGACATGGAAGGTCAAGTTAGAACCTATAAAGAAAGGGTAGTGGCTAAAGGATTCAGACAGCATCAAAGAATTGACTATGATGAAACCTTCTCTCCAGTTTCCATGTTTAAATCCATAAGAATCATAATTTCCATAGCATCTTACCATGACTATGAGATTTGGAAAATGGATGTCAAAACAGAATTCCTTATCAGGAACCTTCAGGAAGATGTCTATATGAAACAACCTGAAGGTTTTGTGATACCAGGAGAATCCAAATAGGTTTTCAAGTTGCAGAAATCCATTTATATATTAGGGAAAGAATCCAGGTCATGGAACATTCAATTTGATGAAGCCATAAAGGAATTTGGTTTCATTAAGAATGAATGTGATCCATGTGTTTATAAGCAGTTTAATGGGAATGCGATCATTATCCTAGTAGTATATGATGAAGAAATATTACTTATTGGAAACGATGTACCAGTCCAACAGTCAGTTAAGGACTGTTTGAACATGTGTTTCTCCATGGAGGAATTGGGTGAAGCAACCTATATTATAGGGATCAAGATCATTTGTGATAGATCCAAGAGGTTTCTTGGACTATGTCAGGGTACATACATTGACCAGATACTAAAGAGATTTATTATAGAAAAATCCATGAGGGGATTGGTTCCAGTGTCACATGACCTAAATATTTCTAAGAAAATGTGTCCTCATACACAATAAGAGAAAGATATTATGAGTAAGATCCCATATGATTTAGCTATAGGATCCATCATGCATTTCATGTTATGTACTAGGCTTGATGTTTCCTATGCACTGAGCATGGTAGGAAGATATCAAGAAGATCCAGGAGAACAACATTGGAATACTATTAAGACTATCCTTAAGTATCTGAGAAGAACTAAGGATATGTTCCTGGTGTATGGAGGAGACGAGGAGCATGTCATCAGAGGGTATGCTGATGATGGTTTTCAGAAAGATCAGAACGATCTGAAGTCACAATCTGGATATGTTTTCTGTCTCAATGGAGGATCTTTGAGCTGGAAGAGTTCAAAGCAGCCAGTTGTCTATGATTCTACAACATACTCCGAATATATAGTGACTTCTAATGAAACCAAGGAATCCTTTTGTATTTGGAACTTTGTCTAGGAGATTGATGTGGTTCCTAGCAGTAAAGATCCTATCACATTGTATTGTGATAATACTACAGCGGTGACTCTTGCAAAAGAACCAAGGTCACATCAACGGACAAAGCACATACTCTGGAAGTATCACCTCTTGAGGTATTTCTATCAAAGGGGTGAAGTTGTAGTGAGCAGAGTGTCCACATAAGAGAATGTGGCGGACCCCATGACTAAAGGCCTATCTCAGTAGAAGCATGAATATCATGTGAGAGCTAGCAGGTTAAAGGTTGCTAGCAGTTGGATCTAGTCCAAGTGGGAGTCTATTGGAGTTAGTGGACTAGAACCAACTACTTTTTTACTTTATTCATTAATAAATACCTTATCACATCCTGATTGTTCTTCTGCATGATAATGCATGTGATAATGTCTTAAGGATAGCTGCTATATTAAAGGGTCATAGAGGATCCCTGCTATGATGAGAACCCAGAAGTGCCATAACACTATTCTTCAATATATGTTCTATGACCGAATGATGTTATTTGAGGGACACAAATAATACAGGTCATTAGGGGTGAGGACTCATAAAACTTTGAGGCATCTTCTCATGGTGTGAACCCTTGGTAATACCTAGGAGGATATTATGAGAACGAGACCCGCCAGTAGGAAATACACATTTCATAGTGTCATTGGATATTCCTATCTACGGACAAGTGTATTGGTACTTAAACTTTAAGATTATTATTAATGGGTATTACAACTTGCGCACTTAGATGTATTGACAAAAACTGTGATGACACACTGTTCGCAGCGAGGTAGGATACGTTGGGTGCGTCACGAGTAATACTGCATTAATAGATAATGCAAGTAAGGATTTGTCCCTTCTGTTCCATAACAGAAGTAGATATCTCAGGCCCTATTATGGAATTGATATAGCCTACATAAATCCATGGACATGGTAAGATATGGGCGAGTTCAATTCCAGGAAGTCAGAGAAAGAATAATCGAGCACATGGGTTGATGACACTAGCATGCAACCCGCTTGATTAGAGATATCGAGACAAAGGGATTACATTACACAGTAAGTGTTCGTATGAGGTGACAAGTCAATGAAGCGTCAACTTCTTTTTCTTGGGTGCCTTGACCCGTTTCTAGAAAATAATCTTGGACTTTAGGCAAGCCCACCTAATGCCAATGAGAAAGAGGCCTAGAGGGTCACACACTATGTGTATCCAAGTATCCCAAGTAGAATGAAGATTATTCTTGTACGTGGTTTAATAATTATTCAAGGAAGCCTAGATCGTTTTAATGTTAGAGGAAGAATAAAATGAAAAACAAGTACACATAGGGCATTAATAATTACATTCCGTTCAGTTTTCAATTTTGAAAGGGAATGAAAAACAAGTACACGCCATGTATTAATGATTACACACCGTGTAGTTTTCCTTTTGGAAAACAGGTACACGCCGTGTATTTATGACTACAAGTCGTGTAGTTTTTATAGTCGGAATTTTGAGTAAATAATATTTTTTTATTAAATGATATTTATTATAATCAGCGTGGGCGCATGTCAAGGAATTAATGATTCTACATGGGGGTTTTCAATGAGAGTTAATGAAATAAATAAAACACATAACATGTTTATTTATTTTCATAACTCTATAAACCTCAAACCCGATTATAAATATCCTCACAACCCCAAAACTTTTCCCTAATAATTGTGTACAACAATTCTGGAGAATTATTTCAAGTTAGAAAGAACTCCTTCCTTTAAGAATGCTCTCAAGACCGAGAGAGATCCTTCTCCATCAGATCAATGTGATCAAAGGCGGACATCGCAAGCTAAGGTTATTCCGCGATAGCACCCGAAGATACCTTCGGCGACGTCCAGAGATACGTGTCACATGTGTGGATCACCACTGGAGGAATCCCACCCTTGGATTCTATGATGCAACGACAGATCACATGATCGTGACCAGAGACATCAACGAAGAAATAATTCCACCAAGGTAATTCTTGTGAATTAATTAAATTAATTATAACCAACATATGATGATCCTATCTATATGGTTCTGGGGCTCCCTCTTTTTTTTTCATACTTAGTTCTATTATGAATATTTGGCATTTTAAATCGTGACAAATCTTGTATTGAACGTTTTTTAATGTTAAAATTAAAGTTGGGAAAACCCACCAATGCGCTTCCGCTGCACTCGGAACCTATAGAGACCACACCCGAATTTCATTGTGTAACAAAATAGTGTAAGCATATATATCATCATTAGAATCATATTAAATAATGTAATTATAGTTGATAAATATCCATATGTTATTTTTAATAATAAATAAATATCAAGGGTAATATAATACAAAAAATGATGTATGTCATGTGTCTATAAAAAATGGAATGAGAAACTTGGAAATAAGTATCTAACGAAATACATGAATCACAATAAAAGAAGAAAAAATAGAACTTTATATGGATAAAATATTGAGAATAGCTCAGTACTATACCCCCATGATCCTAAAAAACGAACAATCAATCAAGCATTATAAAGCGATCGCTTTCCATGATCCCTACTTGCATCAATGAAGTCTATCCAAGTACCCAACGAAGGCCTGAATAAAGTGTGAGATAAAACTTAGTAGGCCACTAACAACGATGTCTATAAAAAATATAGTTTTTTATATAATATGAGAAGTGTGTGAAATATAATAGTAATATACAAGAATAAGAAAGAGTAATATTTTCAAGCCGACAAGGATCACTGTAAACCAGTAATCGTAAAGACAGGCTAGCCATAAACCATGATAAAGAATGTGTGATACTATATTTTCTAAAAATTGTAATCAAGTACCCATAACTAGGTCAACTGTTTGTCATGATAAAACATTCACTTTACCCTATGTTGAGTAATCAAATGTCAGACCCACAAGGGCCAGATTTGAGGAGTAGAAATATCCAAGGATTCCTCAATGGCCTCTTCCATGAAATCAAGTGTTAGACCCAATGGTCATATACAAGGATTATTAATCTAAAAACAACCCATATAATCCAGATCCATGGATTATAAATTTCTAATTCATCCAATATACTCCCAAATCCATTAATTAGAAATCCGATGGAATTAAATATAGTTATGAATCCATGGAGTAGAAATTTCCATAGAATTAAATATATTTATGAAACCATGGAGTATAAACTTATATGTAATTAAATATGTTTACATAAGGTGAAAAGGGTTATTTATTAACTATGAACTTTTCCATTTAAACCATTTTATAATTCATTTTCCAAGACATCAGTTCATCCAACTCATTCAACCATTTTCATTTAATCTATTAAATCAATTATAATATCATGTACTCACATGGATCATGAGGCATAAAACCACTCATAATTTCTCATTTAACTCATTAAGTCTCCCACTAGGATAACAATCTCACTCGCACCCAACAGGGTGTTAAAACATGGGTAAAAAACAAAAACACACCTCATTGGTGGTTTGGGTTGAGGTTGACAACCTCCAAACATAACATTGTTCTACGTGGGAAACCTATCAATGTTATAATAAATTTAATTAATGAATTAAATAAATTTTGGGTAAATACATCGAAGGGATGGAATGTAGTACAACAACTAGCTATAAAAAAACTAGAAATTGCAGGAAAAGGTATAAACTACCTACTATATAACCATTTTAGAACACCATTCTAGTATCATATCCTAACTCACCCTAGATTGGAAGAAAATAGAATAATGAACAATCACCCTAAAAATATAGAATAAGATCCTACACCGAAATAAAATCATCAAGGAGAAGATAAATGGTGAAAGGAATAAAAAAAGTAGAGAACTCATTGGTGCACAACCAATGAGACCAACAATGAAAGAATTAGTGTCCAGAGTATGAAATGGAACCAAATCCTAGCTTAGGTTTCTATGATAAACTCCTAGATGAGTGAGGCGGGTGATATTCTATAAAAAATAATAGGCCTTGCCTCTTATTTTAGAAAACTTTCCCCAGTCATTAGCACGACATGTAATGGAATTACACATCAGGTAAAGATCGGACATTACTTTCTGATGGAAATCTCATTACACATTGTGAATTGGGTTTGGCCATACCAATACACATCATGTATTTAATACATGTAGTCTATTCCAAATAAACTTTTTGTATTTGTTCTACAACTAACCATTATCCCCATTATTCCTTCTTTAAAAAACAACCTATGTGGCCCACAACCCCAACTATAGGGTCTAGATAAAAAGAGATGATAAAAAAGAGTTTAACAAAAAATAAAATGATCCATATCTCATCCAAAAAACGGGGATCTTACATTTTTCAATATTTTAGATGGCCAAGAACTGAACTTTATAAAATAATACCCTTAATGAAGTGGAAATTATTTATGTTTATAAATAATTGATTTTAAAACCTCAAAATATAATATAGGTGTTGGAGGATTCATTAAGGGTTTATATAATTAATCAAATAACATAAAAGAACTTTGTTTTAAATGGGAAACATATTTTTGGTCATGTATTCTATTTTTACTATTTATTACATCTCTTTGGGCTATTATGATGTTATATTACATACCATATTTATTTTTTACCCAAAATTTGGAATTCCTCATAAAATTATAAAAAATTACCATTGGATAATTTCTACATTTTTTATTCATTAATATCTTTTATTTTATCAAAAATATTATATAAAAATTAGAATTTACACATCAAAACTAATATTATCATTATTGAAAAATACTCGTTTTTATGGTAATAATAATTTTATAAACCTTGTAATGATTATTCTAGACTTTATTAAATAATATTATAATTTTTATATAAATATTAAGGATATTATATGGAAATAAAATTTATTTCAAAATTCTCTAATTTATCCGAATGAATGTTTCAATTAAAATTGTATATTTTTGACAAATAAATTTTGTTTTCTTTGTAGAAAAATATAATTTCAATAAACTCATATAAAATTTTAATAATGAAAAGAGATAAATATAATATTTTTTTTATTATAAAGGATAATATATAAATTCATACTACTATAGTCTAGATACATAACCCCTAATTACACCAGCATACACCTCAAGGGTATGATGTGAGATGGAAGGACATTCTTAGGGTGGTTCAGCGAACATGGTTTGGGCCATGATCTTGATGAACTTGAACTTATCCTATAAAATGTATTTCCCTTACATTAGTTGTTTTATCTCCACATTTTTTTTATGATAAAATCCAAGTGATTCTATCTCCCTTGGAATCTTCGATATAAGTGCTTCATATGGTATAATCCTATTGGCTGAGGAGATTGGTTGCTTTATTTGTGTAAATAAGATTTTATCATAAAACTTAATATATTTTAATATTAATGTTCAATGTATATTGTATATATTTTTAATGGTTAATATTATTAACATTCATTTAAATCCAACTGACTATATCGATCCAAAATAACAAAATTAGGGTATGTGTTTTTTATAACTAAATCGTATTTACTCAATCAAAAATGGAATTTCAATTTTCAAAGATTAGGTCATTACATTAAATAAAATTAACATAAGGATATTAAATATAAAACATATCAAAGGGGTATTATATTCACCTTATAAAGAAATATAGGTATATAACATAATATATGACAAAAAAAAAGACAAATTGAGATGATAAACCCTTACTACATTGGTAAATTTTGAATAAAATACATTTGGATGAAATAATTTAAATTGTAATTAAAAAAAACTCATTAATATGTATCCATGTTTTTAAATTTCAAATGGAAAGTATATACACATCATAATCATAAATATGTGCATAACATCAAACATGTCTCAATGAAAAAATATTGAGCGAAGAGCCCTTACCTCAAGTATGTCATTCCTCTTAAGAACTATATTATTTTGTATAATAAATAATAAATAAATATAATT
Organism: Viscum album; assembly: GCA_963277665.1. NCBI lineage: Eukaryota > Viridiplantae > Streptophyta > Magnoliopsida > Santalales > Viscaceae > Viscum > Viscum album. The sequence goes on along the minus strand of OY728167.1, from coordinate 390,177,590 downwards.
ATATAAAAGGAAAATTTACATACCTATAATTTACTATAGTGTCCACTTATAACATTTCAACACCCACATATTAATAATTCTTTATTAAAATCACTCTTTTGTGTGATAACTGTTTCATTTTTCATGAATGTTTTGATTCGAATATTATGGTCCTTTCATCTTGATGATGATTAAATAATATAAAGATTTATAATAATGATAAAAATGTCATATATATTAATTATATACATATTTATAACCATCCATTAATGGTAAAAATATAAAAAATAATTACATCGTTCATGGAAATTGTAATTCTTACGTACACACGAACACCGTTTTAGATTAAAAAAAATAAGGAGAGAAAATAAATTATATTTTATAATTAAATAATAAATATTATATCATAAATATCTTATATATTTTTTAAACCCTTAATTATAATCAACCATGACATATTTTTAGAGAAAATGAATCTTATTTCTATATGGTGGTGTTAGTCTACACGTACGCATAAGCGATACATTCATTTTCCATTTTATAGAGAGGAGATGAGAAATGGTTATTCCATAATCATAATAAAATCAAATTATATTTATGATACTTTATTAATATTTTTTTATATATACATTATGTTTATAGTATATGAAAAAATAAATAAAATTGAAAGGGATTGATTAATATTTATACCGCTTCTTTGAGAGAACACCTTTAGATTACATCTTAACCCTTGAAAGATTTTTCTTAAGAGAATAAAAAATAATAGAGGAGGAAGTGAAGTAATTTTATAAGGTTTTTTATAAGGTATTGTTTTTTTATAAGGATAAAATTGTATGAATAATGTAGGATTAGAGGATCCCTTTTATAAGTGAGGGGAGGGACACATATGGAATCACTTAAATGATTTCAATAATATAAGGTGACGTTAATGTTAATGTGGATACAAATTTCCAATTAATTTAAGGTAGGAAGTATAATGTTGAAATATCTTTTTTCAATAATAATTATACATTTTTAGGTTGATTTCATACACTTATGTATTACTTAAACCCCTAGTAAACCCATTTTAGCCTTAACTATTTTTTTTCTTCTATTTTAACAATTTATTGTGAAGAAAAATTAAGTTTAACCTATTTAATTATAATAATTATTCTATTTATAAATATAAAATATTTTTTTTCAAAATTCAATTTATTTATGTGATATAATTTAATTCTAAATAAGCGCACAAGAAACAATGAATACATGTTTTAGAGAAATGCATTTTTAAGCATAGATATTAATTTACTTCCATTACATTCCATTTAAAAACCATAAAATGAGTGTTGAAATAGTTTATGTAATATAATATAAACATATTTCATCATAATTTTTTTAATAGAGGTTAATTTATTTTTCTAACATAAAAACACATTGCTTTCATTAAAAATATTTTTAGTAAAATGTGTTTTTAAGATAAAAATTTAGCATATAAAAAAATCATGTATAATGATTATTAATATGTATCTAATTGTATTATTTATAATTAAATGATCCATTTTAACTTTAAAACACAATTATAGTTTTAAATTACTTAACTTAAAAAAAATAAATGAATATTTTACAAGACACTGGTATTTTTCACTATTTGATTGAAAATAATTTTTTATAGAAAAATCCTAAAACATAGCCCCATGATATTATAGACATGATCATTTGAAAAATTAGATTCATTCCCTCAGATTATACTTCCAAAAATGATATGAATTAAGTATAAAGTCTGTATGTAAAATTAAATAAAAACAATTTTTGAAGAAAACATATTTTGGAATCATAAAATGAATTTACTGAAAATTATATACATTTTTATTATTCATTAATAATTACATTTTAATTATTTATTTACATTATAAATTTTCTTCATAGTTTCTTTATTACTATTCAAAAATCCTAATTTAATGACTATTTTATAAGGGATTACAATATCATGGTTCATTTAGACCTGGGGTTTCATATAATGAAATCTATCAAATACTTAATGTTTATTTCAAAGTAAATACATATAAAATATAAGGGTATTACATTCAATGCCTGATAAAATTAAATTTTCCTTGAATATTCCAATACACTAATTCAATAAAATCAAGATATCTCAACTTCATCACATTATCTGTTTCCCATATATATTCTTTGAAATTCAGATTCCTCTAATAACATTTAATGAGGTGAGTGGTATTGTTCCATAGAACTTAATCTCTACAATAAATGATTTCTACTAGTTTTTCTTTATAATAAAGATCATTATCTATATTTTTTACCTCTAAGTTTAATAAATTCATATAATTAGGTATATAATTCCTAAAAAGTGATACGTGGAACACATTTTTAACTTGAGAGAGGTTTGGTGGGAGTGCCAAGTGATAAATAACCATCCCAATCAGATCAAGAATCTCAAAATGAAAAATGTCACTTGGGATTTTATTTTCCCTTGTTTTCATGTCTAATAACCTCTTAACAATGTGAAATTAGATGAAATAACTTCTCACAAAAATCTAACTTCAGATCTCATTGACAGTTGACAACATAACTCCTCTGTCGACTATGATCTAACTTTATGTGATGTTTAATAGCTATAACCATATCTATTAATTCCTCATCTAGATCAGGTCTCAATGGATTTTTTTTCACCAACTTCATCCCAACATGTCATTGTTCTAAAATTATTTAAATATATGGATTCATAAAGAGACATTTAAATGCTCAAGTGAAAGAAATTATTCTAAGAAAACTCAACTAGAGGTAGGGGTTAATCCTAACCCCCTAAAATCTAGAAAAAAAGATCTCAACATATTCTCTGAGATTTTAATGTTCCTATTAGATTCACAATCTATCCATTTATGTTAAGAAATAATGAAACAAAACTCTATACCGTTATCATGCTAAAGGGGCATCCAAAACATCGAGGTAAACCCCTAATATTGATAAGATATAATAGAATGTGGTACTCCATGAAACCATAAAATGTCTTTAATATATATCCTGGAAATATGATCAATAGTGCAATCATCTTTAATAATAATAAAGTGTACTGACTTTATAAGGTGACCACCTATAACCGAAATAGAATTATGGAATTTATAAATTTTTGGGGGTCCGATGAATAAATCCATCGTGATGTTATCAAATTTTCATTTTGGTATGGGTGATAGTAGTAATATCCCCTTAGACTTTTTTCTCTCATCCTTAACATTATGACATACTAAGAAATAAGATAAATACTCTAAAATATCTATCTTCATGGTTTCCCTCCAGAAATAATCTATCATATCTTTATACAACCTCATACTTCTAGTATGAATAAAAAATTATGAGCTATGAGATTATTCCAATATCCCTTCCTTTAAGTATAGTATTGATGAGACTTATACAAGATTCCTGAAACATATCATTCCATCACCTTAAAGAATGAAGTTAGGAATATTTCTTACCTTCTTATACAGCTCCATATGTAATGGACTGAACTTATATTAAATAAAAATTACATATTTGAGATGATTATTAATTAAATTACAAAAATATACACCTGGGGATTATTATGGTTTGACACATTTGGAGACTAGGTACAAAGTCATATTTTTTAGTAAATGATATCCAAGGTTTCCATAAAAGATCATATGATTTAGTACTCTTCATAGAAATAAACTACTTAAATACGTACCTCATTACCTGGGGAATGAAAAAATAAGAAAGGGTGATCTCAAATGCTCAGTAAGGGTAAATAGGGTAGATACGTAAGAATTACATGAGAATAAGGGTATGGGAACATGGGCATAACATTTGAAAAGCATACCCTATATAAAAATATCATAATCATGGTTTCTTGCATAAATCATGGTAGTTCATAAGAAACGAATCATAATAAATTCAAAGAACATGATCCATGAGAGAATAACATTTACATAAGACATGGAATTGTATCATACACATAAGAATATAAAATCATTTCCATAGTAGTAAAGGGTTATTTACAAAAATATCATTGTGTAATGGGTTAAATACCTAAACCATCATAGTAGTAAAGTTTGAATTCTAATAAAATCATAGAGGAAAACTTCCCTTAATGAATAGGGTATACTCCCCATTACAATCTAGTTTATCTCATGTGATATCAATATTTATCCAATTCATTTTAGAGAGATATATGTCACACCTATCTTTAGTTATAACACTACCGCCTTCCTTTTTTATAACAAAACCACCATCCATGATTATAACTTAACCACCACCACATAATAAAAATATTAAAATTGTTTTCCATAAGATCATAAAACATTAATCATATCAGTACTCATGAAAATAAATGGGTTTCATAAAAATTTCATCATAAAATAACAATTGGAAATGAGAAAGTCTTTATAATCATTTATTCTTTTCATCATTTCATAAAATCTTAAACCATGGAAAAAGAAGTGGGTTTCATAAGAATTTTATTATCGTATATCTCATGGAAGAGAACCAGGTTTCATAAACATCTTTTGATCATTAATATATACCCTCCATAATGGTATCCTTGGATCATATCCCTAATAAATCAAAAGTAACATAAAATAATATCATTTTAGATGGAAAATGATTTTAAAAGATCACTTTGAACATTTATTGATGAAAATAAATTTTCATTTAAAATTAACTTATAAAACTAAAAATTCATAAAATATTTTGGAAATATTTTTCTTTGAATATATACATGAATACTTTTAAATGAACATTTAAAAATATTTTGAAAAAACTATTGAGGAAAATGTCTATTACTATTTGGAAACACTTTTTAAAATAAAAAATATTTTTAAAATAATTTTATTTGAAAATATTTTTTTAAAGCTATAAATTAATAATTAAAAAATGTGTGGTTATGATGGTATAAAATATCATTAATTTCATATACATTAAACTAAAGATTCCATTAAATTTTTTAGTAAAAGACAAACAAGAATTGTTTAATAAAATGAATAAAGATTAATTTCAATTTGTTTATAAATATTTCAGAAATGGGTACAAATTTATTTAATTAGTCATTATAATAATTCTATTCATTTTTTTAATTTTTTTATAAACTTTGTTTTAGATGAAAATGGGTTTTCAACCGAATAGAGAAATAGAGATGATTTTTATTAAAAACATTTCTTTTGAACTCTTGAAAACAAAGGGTGGATAAAATGAAGGTAAAACATTAATTATCATAAAATAAACCAAGTAGAGTAAAATTATTGAGTTTATTGCGATATATATTATGACATTTCATTATTGGAAGTATAATCATAGACAATATTGTAAAATAATGAGATTATAACACAAAAATATTACAAATTTGGTAACATTGAATCATAATACCCATGAAATAATAACAAAAAATAAAACATATAATATAATTAAAAGAAGGAGATTCATAATATAACAATTCAAAGTGAAATTATATAAACCTCATTGAATAATAAATGTGCATAATACAACTGGTGTTCCAAGAATTAAATTTGAGATAAAAATATCAAATTACTTTGGTAAATTTTGAACTATAATCCCCATGAAATATAGATACTAAAATTGATATTTAAATACCCATTATCTTAATAATAATCATTATTAATTAAATTAATGTAATTTATATACACCATATAAAAGAAACAAATGGTTAATATGGCCTGTGTCTCAGAGAAAATAAAAGTGAGATGGAAATCCCATACCTTATGTCCAAAATTCCATTACACATGTTCTAAACTTATTTATAATAAATATATGTTTATTTTATAGCTATTATATAACCATAATAATAGGTATCATATGATATATGATTTAATTATGACCTTTTATTACACATTTATAAAAAATATCTTATTAAAATCACGTTTCAGATAATTACTTCATTGTTTTTCGGGTATGTTTTAATTTGTTATTATCAGTCCTCTTACATTGATCACGATTCCATAATATATATAACATTAACCAATATATAAATATCTTATATATTCATTATATCTTTTTTTATATTAATCCATAAAAGATAGAGATAGAAAGTGAAATACCCCGTTCATGGATATGGTATGCTCTATGTATGCATGAACATTGCTTCCATTTTCTCGATTGATTGAAATAAATAATGGAAAATAATATATTTTAATTATATAGTCATTTTTATGTCATATATATCACATATTTTCATTAAAACCATCCTTATTACATTCCATTCAAAGTTTGAACAGATCACATCACTTCGTGAGGTGGTAGTCTGCTGTACACATGAGCGATGTAATCATATTCCCACTGAATGAAAATTAATGAGGTGTATGTAATTTACTAATTAAAAAATTATAAATATGTTATAATTTACACACACACATATATATATTTAATATATCCTTATTACCATTCAAGTAAAAGATAAATGAAAAAGACATCAAATCAGTTCGCGAGGCGGCAGTCCACCATACACATGGTTGATGTTATTATTTTCGAATGATTTTGGATGTAAGAAGTTAGATGCGATATTATATTTAAATAGGTATAATAATATCATAAATATTATATATAAACACTAAATCCATAATTTTATATATCTGTGAGAGTGGGTTATAGAAAACTAGTAACATCGGTTCGCGGGGCGGTAGTCTACCGTACACAAGATCGGCGGTTGAATTTAACATTTGATGGAGGAGGAGATGGGTATAGGATATTATGTTAAAATAATCAATTATAAGTATATGGGATATACTAATGTTATTATATCCACATAATTGAAGAACATTTTATAGATCTAGAGTAAAAAATAAGAAAAAAATGCACTGTTAAAAACATTAAATTTTCATCAGAAAACAGCTTTTGGTTAAACCTAAAGCGTGAATAGTTAGGATTTATGATATCAAAAATGATTATATTATTTGGGGATGGATATAAGGAATATATTTGGACATGTATTGTGTTATGAAAAGGGTTTTAGAAGTGTTAAAATAATAGGATATAGGGAAGCCTTTTATAAGTGAGGTGAGTAGCAAACATGTAATTTTTAAAAGGAAAAATGGGTACCCACATTTTGCAAGGCCAAAAGGATCCAAGACAGAATATTATTGATCTTTAGAGGTAATAAGTTTGAAATATGGCCATAAATTTTATTTTATAATCCATTTTCACATATATTTTTATTATAACCCTCGACAAACCCATTTTAATATTAACCATAACTATTAATTTTTTTATTTTTACTATTCATTTTGACAAAAAATTAATTTGAAATTATTAAATAATATAAATTATTTTAATTTAAAATATTTAATCAATTTTCCCAAATTCTATTCACATAAGTGTAAAAATTTAATATTAAACCAGCAGATGCGATGAGAATGCAGTTTTCCAAAGAAAAAATATTGAAAATATTAAAAGGGTTTTATATCATAATTAAATATTTAAATGATTAAAATAACATAAATTGGATTAATATATATATATATATATATATATATATATATATAATTAAACTAATATTAATTTTAAACCCATTTTATAATGAAAATTAACCTTATAAAATCATTAAAAGAAAAATCAATTTTCAATAAGGACAAGTATTTTTCACTTTTTATCAAAACATTTATCTTCTCAGAAAATTCTAAAAAATAATTCCAAGATATTTTTGACATTATATTTAAAAAACTAAGTTAATATTTTAAAATACATTTTCTAAAAGTTTAAAAAATAAACATTAATATAATTTCAGAAAATGCATCAAAATTACTTTTTAGATAAATAAATTTTTAAGCATAAAATTGAATTTATTTTATCTCATGCCTAGAAAAAACATATTATGAATGATAAAAAATATATTTAAAATAAAATATATAAATTTCATTAAAATAATTCACCAAAATTCATTTATTTAAAATATTTAGATAAAACATGTTTGTGCCCATAAATATAGTTTTTTAAAAAAAGATTCCATTTATTTTAAAAAAGTTTTTATTTTCATTTCTAATTAATTAGTATTAAAAGAATTAATTTCATATACATGTGTCAAACATATATTTTAATAATTCAGTTACCCTATATTCCAACAACTAGGTGATAAATTTCAAATTATATAACAATATTTTAATAATATGTAAAATTTAATTTAAAATCATTGTTATGTGTAACAAAAACTACACTTAGTTTTTCATGTAACACAAGATAAACTCAATGTTCCATGTAAAACAAGAAAAAATTAGTGTTTTTAATAATGAAAATACCAAAAATATTAAATTTATTTGAAAATACATTTAACAAAATATCATGGTGTTACATTCTACCCCCCTAAAGATGAATTTCTCCCTAAAAATTTGTCACATTGGTACCAACAACTAAGTATAGTTCTACCTCATTATATCATGAGGTTCCCATGTAGTGTCCTTAAGCTATTAGGTTTTACAACAATATTTGACTTGGTGAGTGGTCTTGTTTTTTAGTTCTTTATCTGTATGATATAGAACCTCCATCATTTATTTCTTATAAGAAATATCATACTCCAATGGTATGCCTTTATAGTTCAATGCATGTGATTAATCAAGTATGTAATTTCTTAGGTTAGATACATGGAACACATCATGATCCTGATAGAGGTTATATGGAAGTTATAAATGATAATCTAATATCCATATATGATCAAGAATTTAAAAGGGGCCGATATACCTAGGGTGTAGTTTTCCCTTACTTATTGCATAGATAAATTCAAATAAGTACCTTCTCACAAACATCAAATTCTATATTGCATATTTAATTATTTCTGTAATCGTTCTATCGACTCTATGTTTTCATTATGTGTTTCTAAATGGTACTAAACCTAACTTCCATTTAATCAGGTTTCTTAGGTCCCAAAAAAAATATTTCTATAACATTATTCAGGTACATTGAAGTTCCACACTTATTTCCCTATATTAATTCAAAAGGAGACATAAAAATACTCTATTGAAAGATATTTTTATAGTAAATTTCAACCAAAGGAAGGTGTTGATCCCAAACACACTTTAAATACATAAAATCAGATCCTAGAATATCCTCTAGGGTTTTAAATTTTCTATATAAATGACCATCTATATATGTGTCATAAATAATGTTGATACTTAGATTAGTATCCAAGGCCTACTGAATAATTCTTTATAACTTTTAGGTAAACCTTAGATCCTGATCAAATACAATATAATGTTTTAATCAATTAAAACTTAACAGTTTTTTAATATATATCCTGGAAATATCATCAAATGGGAAGTCTTAACAAATATAGATGATGTGTGATGAATTTTTAAGGCGATCAATTACAACCCATGCCACATTATTCCCTTTAGTTGTTTTTGGGAGTCCGATGAAAGATATTGTGGTGTTATTTTCACATCTCCTTTCTGGTATGGATAATGGTTATTGTATCCTTTTAGACCTTTGATTATCTACCTTAACTTGTTTAAATACTATAAATTTAGATAAATATTCATTAATATCTATCTTTATGTTATCCCATATGAAATATCTTTTCACATAGGCTAGTGGTAGAAACTTTTCCCTTATCACCCTTAGGTTTTGGGTTCAATACCCAAAGCCTTTCTAGATGAATCTGGTTGTCACCTGGCCTGTGGGATATCCTTTTTATTAAACTATTTTAACATAGTCAATATAACATTCTGAAATTGAAATATCTCATAATTAGATTAACATTAACGATAAGAAATGTCACAATGGTTACCAACACATTTAATAATATGCCAAAAATGTAATGGCATTTCTCCTCAAATAAATTTTATTTCAACTAAAAAATATTTAAAATCAAAGGCTTTTTCTTCTATAAATATATCACAATATATTAAATATTTATAAAATTCCATCACATAATTCCTCAAAATATGTGTCTTTGAATTTAAACTTATGATCAACCTTAAACTCAAAAACCAATTAGAGTATCCATAACTCTTATGTTAATCTTATGTAGAGACATATATTCTTAAAAAAATAACATAATCATTAGATGTTTTTAATTATTAAAACCCAAATAATAGTGTTAAAAATTATTCTACAATATATTCCTTCAATACTAATAAATTATAACTTTAGTCATTCCAATTAAATGATTATAATGGAATAGAACCTTCCTTTATCTAGAAGTTAATTCTTGGGTCACAAAATTGACCTGGACAATTCCTATGTTACCCACACATAATACATTAAAATAATTGACCATTTTTCACTCTCTAAACTTCTTTTCACCAAATAAAACATCTTCCCATACATTTAAGGTATTCTTCTAGGTGCTTATTCCCACCTTCTTGACATGTGGAGAGCTGAATGTTCTTTCATCTATATTCATTATCACATAGACATCATAAAATTTCATCTTCCTCTTATTTAATGCTTTTGAAATATAATTGATCTTTAAATTATTAATCATATATCATTATATATGATTAGTTGTAATAAGAATATCTTTATCCCCAGTCATCAAATAGTTTGGTCTCTCATACTCAACAAATTTTCCATTAGATTCAGTGTTAACTCGATTCCTTCTCATTCTATCCATTGACTAAAACCAAAAAACATTATGTGAACAACACTAATCATATTTGAAAACCACATAATAATAAAAATCACTTGTATATTTATAATTAATGAAACATTTTTCTCAATAAATTACACCTTTGTTATAACCCAGGTCACTTATATTCAATATTCAAATACTTCACAATCGGTTTTTGAAGAGTTTTCGAATTAAAAAATCACATCCCTTAGGAGTGTCAATCTATGTGTGTTATAAGGCCCATTATCCTACACCATGTAGAGATTGAGTCTATCTAAATGAAACTTTTTTGGAGTTAGGAACCTTAGGTACCTCTTTTACAGATCCACATCCACTTGTAGTATTCAGATGGAGAAATAATTTATTAGAAACAACTCAGTCAATCCTTTACAAAAAGTCCAAGAAATTATTCTAAATAATGACACATTATTAGAAATATCCTGGGGAATATCCTTAGACAAATCCATAGAAATAACCATAGAGACACCACTAATGTTTTTTCAACCTTGTTTCTAAATGATAACTAACCTTTTCTTATAATACCAACAATAATGAATCGAACAACTAATACATAAATATTATATATTTTATATAAATATTCATTATATTAAAAAAACACACTTGAGGATAGAAATGGTTTAATAACTTTAGAGACTGGGTACACAATATTATTATTTACTGAAATATATTCAAATTTTCCCAAAAGGATATTCCCATTTAGTACTCTTCACAGACATACCCTATATAAAAAATTTCTTCATAACCTGGGGAAAGGAAACATTATAAATGGTGAGACTAGATTCTCAATAAGGGTAAACAAGGGAGATACATAATCATAACATGAGAATAAGGGTATGAGAACATGAGAATAAAATTTTAAAAGCATATCCTACATATCAAAGATTATAATATTGATCCATGTAATAAGTCATGGAAGTTTATAAAACATGAATTATAAGAAAATAAAAGAACATGAGCCATTAGAGTATAAAATTGACATAAGTCACTAAATTGTAGCATACACATAATTATAGAAAATTATTTCCATATTAGTAAAGGATAATTAAAAAAAATCACGGTGGAATGGGTTCACTCCCCAAACCATCGTACTAGTTAAGGTTAACCCTAAATCCAATTATAGGGGACAAAATCCCTTATTAAATGGAGTTCACTCCCCACTCAGTAATTTTTATCTCATGAGATATCAATATTTACCCAATTCATTAGAGAGAGATATATGCCCCACATGTTTTTGGTTGTAATGTAACCACTACACTTGGTTTTAATGAATCCACTATCCTTGGTTATAACGTAACCACTAACACTTAATGAAAATCATACATATTTTTTCCAAAATATAATAAAAGATTCATCATATCAGAAACCATGAAAATAAATGGGTTTCATATACATTTCATCATAACATAACATATAGAAAATAAATAGGTTTCATAATCTTTTCATAATTTCATGAAAGAATAAATTTTCAAAGGGTTTCATAATCATTTTATCATGCTATAAACTGTGGAAGATAAATTGGTTTCATAAACATCTAATCATTATAAACATAATCCATATTGAGAAAGAATAAGAATGGTATGCTTGGATCATATCCCTGATAAAGAATAAGTAACATCAAATGATGTCATCTTATATTGAACATTGTTTTCAAATATAACATGGAACATTTCTTTCCAAAAATATTTTTTCTATAAAAATAAAATTTTAAGCCTTAAAATTCAAAAAATATTTTGGAAATCCTCCTCTTTGAAAAAAATGAAAATTTTTAATGGAATATTTTAAAATAATTTTAAAATATTATTGAGGAAAACATCCATTCCACTTTGAATTTTTTTTAAAAAAGAAAATAATTTTTAAATCATTTTATTTGAAAATAAAATTGTAAACTTATAAAGGATTCTTTAACAAATGTGTGGTCATGATGACATAGAACACTGTTCATGTCATACACTTTAAAACAACAACCCCTTTCACAATTTTAATAAAATCCAAACATGAATTGTTTAGAAAATTAGATGTATATTACATTAAAAATATTTGGTAAAAGTTTCAAACATGGGAATAAATTTATTTAATAATGAATTTTAAAAAATTTAAAAATATATTTTGAAAACATTGTTTTGGAGGGAGAAGGGTTTTCAACCGAAGAAAGAAATAATCATGATTTTTACTATTTTTTTTGAAATATTGAGTAAATAATGTGATGAAAATGAAGTGAAAAATTTATTCTCATGAAATAACCATATGAGATGAAAATTATGTGTTTCTTGAGATATATATTACAATATTTCATCATTGTAAGCATAATCATAAACAATCCTGATAAATGATGAGATTATAATATACAACTATTACAACATTATTAAATTTGAATCATAATCACCATGAAATAATAACATGAAATTAATATCATAATATCATTTCAAGAAGTATATTCATGATATAACAATTAAAATGGGTTTTATATAAACCTCTTAGAATAAGATATGCTCATAACATATCTTAAGCCCCCCCAAGAAGAAAATTTGAGACACAAATCTCTCAAAGCATCAGTAACTATCAAACCATAAACCCCATGAAATAGAGATACTATAATGGATATATAAATTAACATATTTTGAACTATAATAATAATTAAATAAAATCATTCTTATTATATACACTACATAAAAGAGACATGTGGTGAATATGACTCACGTGTCACATAAAATAATAGTGAGATAGAAATCCATTACCATAAGTAATGAATTCATTCATACAAATTATAACATAAATTATTATAAATATAAGTTTATTAAATATAAATAATCATATTTATCATAACTAATATGATTTACTTGTGACCTTTTATTACCCATTTAACAAAAATTCCATGCTAAAATCACATTTTGTGTAATAACAGCTCTGTTTTTCTTGTAAGTATTGATTGGTTATATTTGATAGTATAACTGTGATTATGGTTACATAATATACGTATTTTTAAACATGATAAAAATATATTATATATTCATTATATATTTATTTAGATTAATCCATAAAAATTTATAGATATAAAATAAAATACACCGTTTAGGGTGACAACCGGCCGTACACACACATGAACATTGTTTCCATTTTCGTGATAGATTAAAATAAAGAAATGTAAATAATATAGCACCATTATATAATTTTTTTTATTTAATATATATCACATATTTTAATGAAACACATCCTTATTACATTCCATGTAAATCATGAATGAATCACAATGCTTCACGAGGCAGAAGTCACTATACACATGAGTAGCGTTATCGTATTCCCACGGAGTAAAAAGTGAGGAGGTACATGTGATATAATAAATATAAGTGAATAAATATGTTAAAAATATTATATATATATATATATATAATCTATCCTTATTTCCATACATTTAAAATATAAATGAAAAAAACATCACATCAGTTCACGAGACTCTAGTCTGCTGTACACATGAGCGACGTTATTGTTTTCCAATGGATTTTGAGGGAAAAGGTTGATGTTGTATTATAATTAAAGAGTTATAATTATATAATAAATATAATATTTAAATTTTAAATACATCTTTATATAAATCCATGATAGGTGGTGATGGAAAATGAATAAAATCAGTTCCAGAGGCAGTGGTTCGCTGTACTCACGATCGACAGTTTTGTTTCCCATTTGATAGAGGTGGAGATGTATATAGGTTATTAGATTAAAAAAATAACACGTAATTATATTATAGATAATTTTTCAATTATATCATAATAATATAATAGTATTTAATTAATCTAGAATAATAAGTAAAAAAATATAGAATTAAAAAGTTTACCTCTTCTTCAGAAACCTCTTTAGGTTTATCCTAAATCCTTCTTATATTGAATTTACGATCTCATAAAGGACTATATAATGTCGTTAGAGATTTTAGGATTCTATATTTATAGGTATTTTCTGAAACAAATGTCTTTTTAAGTGTGAAAAAGGTTTAGAGGGGGTATCCTTTTATGATTGAAGTTAGTGGCACACTTGAAATTTTTGAAAAGAAAAAGGTGTACCCAAATTTTTCTCATAAAAATATTCTCCAAAATGTGAAATTATCAAAACTTAAAGGTCATGTGGTTGAAATATGTCCATAAAATGGGGGTTTTACATGTTTTTAGGTATTTTTACCCAATATCCTTTTAGTTTAACCCTAGGTAAACCTGTTTTAACCTCAACTGCAGTAATTAATTTTTAATGTTTTTACAATTCGTTTTTACTAAGAAATAAGTTAACCATATTATATAATATAAATTATTATGATTTAAAATATGGAATCTATTTTTCAAAATTTCACTCACATAAGTGGGAAAATGATATTTAATATTAAACACGTAGGTGGGATGAGAATGCAGTTTTCTAAAGAGAAAATGATCAAAAGTTTAAAAAGTTTTTATACCAAAATTCAATATGAAAATGATTCCAATTACATAATTTTTACTAATATATATATAATTAAAATAATTTTATTTTTAAATCCATTTTAAAAAAAATTAACCTTATAAATTATATAAATGAAAAAGGAGTTTTCAATAAAAATTATTATTTTTCACTATTAATTGATAAATTTGTATTCCTAGAAAATTATCAAAAAATCACTCTAGGACAATTTTGAGATTATATTTTCATAAATTATATTTATTTTTTCAAATAAAATTTCCAGAATTGTCCAAAAGTAATTTTAAAATATGATTGCAAAATGCAATAAAAATACTTTTTAGAAAAATAAAGTTTTAAGTTTAAGATTGGATTTATTTTGTCTCATTCCTACAAAACACATAAGATGAATTTTTAATATATTATTCTATATGTAATATATAAATTTTATTATAATAATTCACTATAAATTATTTATTTAATTTATTAATATAAAACATGTTTATGCATATGAAAACAGTTTTTTTAGAAAAACAATTCCATTATTTTCAAATGGGTTTTAATTTCATTTCTAATTAATTATTCACCAAAGAAATAATTTTATATACATGTGAAAAAATATATTTTCATAATTTGTTTAATAATATTCATACTTCCCATTTTAATGGATATGTGATAACTTTTATTTTAAATAATAATATTTTTATAGCATGTCATGTTTAGTTTAAACTTGGTGTTGTGTGTAATGCAAGCTACAATTTTTGTTGCATGTAACACAATATAAAAATCAGTATTTAATTTAATAAAATATAATTTAATTGATTAATGTAATGAAAAATATCTTAAAAATTAAAATTATTTTAAAAAAATATTTCAGAAAATCTTGAGGTGTTACACCACATACTTATTATATGCCTCTTCAACCATAACACAAATAAATGATTAAACACTCAATTGGGAAACCTAAAATTTCACCAATTCCATCACCTTTTTGAACATAAATTATCTATAATTAATTAAATATTTAATGTTTTGAGATCCCAATCTTATATAATCTTGTATAATCATTTTTACTAAAAGAATTAGTCATCTTTTTCAGTTTCCTAGGGTGGTGATGTATTGAGTAGTCATAATCATTAATAAACTCCAACAATCGTCTTGGGTTTATATCCAACTCTTTATGGGTGAATATATACTTTAATATTTTATGGTCAGTATATATGTCATACCTTTCTCTATAAAGAGAATGAATCTATATATGTAATGAAAAATGTACCACAAATAACTCCAAATCACGAGTCAAGTAATTTTTATAATGAACCTAAAATTGGAGTGAAACATAAGCTCTCACTATATCATTTTTAGTAATAACACATCCCAACCCATTCATCAATGCATCACTATACATCCCAAACCCATATCCATTATAGGTTGGGGTGATCTTAGGTATACGGGCCAGCCGTCTCTTCAGTTTTATGAAACTTTCTTCACATTCATCCACCCAAAATAACTTGACTCCATTTTGGGTTAAAAAGGTTATATGATTATATATCCACAAGAACTCAATAAAAAATTGATAATATTCATATATTTGAATAAAAATATGGATCTCAGTCACAATGGTTGGTCTGGGAAAATGTTCAATAAAATCATTCTTTGAAAGATCCTTTGATATAGCATCACTTGAGATTATATTATCCAATAATGAATCCTTTTATATCCCAAATTCACACATGGTAAAATTTTTATGGAAATTATCCATCTTTAGGGTATTCAGTAAAATCCTCAAGAAATATTCTTTATATTCATTTATCATGAAATATATGGTAATGTCATCAATAAATATTACCAAATTGATAATGTCAATCCCTAGTGATTCTATTCATTAAATCCAAGAAGATAATAGGGGAATTAGTATTAAACAATTGCAGCACTAGAAATTTAATGTGTTCATACATAGAATGGAATGTTTTTTGGGGTATGTATTCAGGTTTTAACCTCAACTAATAGTATCAAAATCAAAGATAAATCTTGGAATAATGTTGAGATAATCATAACTAATTAAAAAATCATTAATATAGAGGGATAGTTATTCCTGATCATGATCTTGTTATGTTTCTGATAATCAATACATAGTCCCATTGATCAATATTTCTTCTCAACAAAAATAATAGGTTCACCCCATGGTATCACAATTGAAAAAATTAATCCCTTATCAAGATTCTATTAGAGTTTATTCATTAATTAAAACAATCAATGGGGTGAATTATATATAGATTCTTTAAAGTAGGTGTAGCACTAGGTATGAGTTCCATTGAGAAATCAACCTCAAAATTCAGGTGGAGAATGCAAAACTCTTCCAAAAAGACATTAATAGGCTCCTAGAAAATAGGAATATCTTATAAGTTCATTTTATAGAAAAAAATATGAGATAAATAATGCTTATGAATAGGAATATGTACCCATAAATTAATGTGATTTCCCTTGGATGTTCACATCTTCCTCACAATGATAAACGATCACAAGTTTATTTGAAATTTGAATTGCGGCTTACCTTCCATGGAAATTGTTATTAGATATACATAATGTGAGATAATAAATAACAAAAATCATATTAGACTCAATTAGATGGAGAATTAAAATATTTTTAGGAATCACATTTATATAAACATCAATCAGAGAAGAATCATAAACTTGAGATAAAATCATTGTACTATCAATATTTTTTACTTATATTTCAAAAAATAATAATTTAGGATATTAATAGACATTGATACGAACATATAATGATATAAATTAATTCATATTACTAATAAAAAATAATATACGTCAATATTTTTGTGTACATTTCACCAGATAAACTTTATCGTTCTATCATCAATCCCCTTCTAAGACCAGAAAGGTTCTCATCACCATTATGCATCATTAATCAGAGTGATCAATTAGTAAAAATAATTCATAGGGTGTCTAAATAATGAAACATTATTGTCATCCCAAGAAACCTTAGATTTAACCTAGTTCATCAATAGTCATCATCTATTCAATTCCTTCATAATGGTTCATAATAAAAATTTGAATTATTGGAAGAATATCTCCTTAGAGTGTCTATCCAATTGTGTAGTTTTATGCTAACTCATGAACCATTTGTGATAATTGTTTTAATTCCCAATACACCACATTAAAATATTTTACACCTAGGTACATTTGTTATATAACTACATTCATTTTCTAGTATCCATACATAGATGTATTTTCTAGGAAAACCACACTTCTCTATTCACCATAACATAGGATGTTCTCATATACAGAGGCTTATCCTAAGGATTCTCACAAATTTTTTCTCATCCTAGTTTCTAAAAGAATGTAAACATTTCTCTACTCCCAACTACAATGACTTAAGTGTTACACACATCAATCTTACATAATTTTTGATGAATATTCACTACTTATCCTTACATTTTAGGAAATAACTATAATTGATTAATATATTTGGAAACATTAGTACATAAAAAACTATAACAAAATAAATATAAATCATAAGGATTCGAATGCAGCAGAAGAATAGCAGTTGTGAGGGACCAACTTTTCCATTACTATAATCGATTACCAATACGTGATTAATATGATGATAAATGGAAGAACCCACAAATTAAGATCAAAGATCTAGACAAAATAAGAAAATAGTGCCAGATTCTAGAGAGAGGATCATTCGCATCATGTTTATAATTAATTCAAATATTTTTTTTCAGAAATTAAATACCTGGATCTTTGGTACTTTCATTGTTGATGATGTTGATAATCTAGAATGACCCTTCCAGATTGTCTCGTTGTGCTTGGGAGGATCCAAAATAGAATCCCTATAGTGGTGATATGCAAATGGTCCAATGGCATCTGATTGACACCAATCTTTCTACAGGTGCTATCGTGGAAAAGAAAGTGTCTTACGCTGGTCATTCTTGATAGCCTTTTCTGCAGACATGAATAACGTCTTTTGTTTTTGAGAGGGTAGAGTAGAGGATTCGAGATAGAATTTTTTTTGGTTGAACAATTCTTTCATCACTGGAAATTTTGTTCACCAGGCATGATGAAACAATATATTTACCTATCTATTTAACGACATGGGGTTTCAGATACAATATTTAATTGCGTAACAATAATTAAATGCATTAATAACCTTAGAGAAACCCCATGCTATATAATAAAAATAACATCACCATTATTCATGGTGAGTTAAATTGCGCAAAATAGAATCATAAATGAAATATCATTCCACATAATGATAACAACATTATTATTATTTAGTCTTGTGTAAAATAGTTATATAATTATTTACCGTCTTTCAAATAATTATTTTACTACGGACTGGTCTTGGTCTGCTCGAACTCTGATTCCATTTATTGAACACCTAAATAAATAAATAATTTATTATCTTAAATAAATATATTATTTAAAAAATAGTAAATAAATATTTATTAAATGTTCAATAAAATAAATATATTTTATTTAATTTATGGAATCATTTTATCTTGAACAAAAATATTCCATAGTCTTGAGAATAATATTTACTCCATTAATTAAATTCAAATAGAATTAAATAGAGACCATAAAAAACACTCAGTGTGGGACCCTCTAGGATTCTTTCATGTTCGCATTAGTTAGGTTTGACTAAAGTCTAAGAGTAATATCTAAGAATGGGTCAAGGAACCCAAGAGAAATAACATAAAGTCACAATGAAGACATCCACATACAAACACTCACTGTGTAATACAATCAGTTTGTCCCAATATCACATCAAGCAGGTTTCATGAAATTTTCATCAACCTATTTTCTTGATACGTATTTCTTTTACTACTTAAAAATAAACTCATTGATACACCATGGCCATTAAATTTAGGGAAACTATTCTATTTTAATCAGAGGTCCAAGATATCAGCTTCCATAAATGGAAGGGACAAATCATTCCTCGACTTATACATTAATAACATTTCATTTGTGATGCTACCAATGTACCCTACTTCCCTCTAACATATATCATGACAGTTTTCATTAGTAGATTAATGTGTGTGAGTATTTACATGATTTAATGATAATATTAATGTATAAGTCCCATTACAGACACTCACAAATAGGAATATACGATGACACCAAAACATGCAGAATTCCTACAGGAGGGTCTATTTTTAAAATCTACCATCTTGGAGATTACTAAGTATGAACTCTATGAGAAGAATTATCATGTTATTATGAGTAATCACACCTGGTAGTTTTTATACTATGTGTCCCATCATAGTATGTCAACCAACTGCATAACAATATTTATGAATATTATCATAGCACTTCAAGGTTCTCATCATAGTGGGGAACTGCTATGACCTTATTAATGCGACAAATACTCTATTAAATTATTAAATTATAGTCATAAAGGGAAATGAAAAATATGTAATAAGATGTGTAATATTTAAATAAATTAAATATTCATGTAATAAATGTACAAATAGTTGGTTCTAGGACACCAACTCCAACAAGCCCCCACTTGGACTAGAACCAACTTCCTACGACTTTCAGTCCACTAGAACTCCCATGATGATCTGTTTATACTGAGTTAAGGATTTAGTAAAGGTGTCTTCCATGTTGTCTTCTATGGAAATACTTCTCACTACAACTTCACCTCTATGAGAAAAATCCCTCAAGAAATGATACTTCCATAGTATGTGCTTCATCTACTGATGTGACCTTGGCTCTTTTGTAAGAGCCACTGCTGTAGTATTATCCCAATAATGTTTGATGGGATATTTAATACTAGGTACCACATACAGATCTTGGACCAAGATTCGAATAAAAAATTATTCTTTATCTACCTCAGAAGCTACGATATACTCATACTCTACTATATAATTTGTGACCACACCTTACTTTGATCTCTTCCAGCTCACAACACCTCTATTCAAAGTGAATATGTATCCCATTTGCAACTTCATGTCATCTTGATCAGTCTGGAAACTATAATCTGAATATCCTCTGATAACTAGTTCCTCATATCCTCCATAAACTAGGAACATATCCTTAGTAATATTTAGATAATTAAGGATAGTCTTGACTCCCATCCAATGGAAGTCACTTAGATCAGCTTGATATCTTATTACCACACTTAATGCATATGCAAAATCTATCCTAGTATATATCATAACATACATGACTGACCCAATCACTGATGCATATATAATCCTTTCCATTATCTTTCTTTCCTGATGCGTTTGAGGACATAGTTACTTGGAAAATGAATTCCATGTGATGATAGAAACAATATCATCTTGGATTTTTCCATACTTAATCTCTTCAGTATCTTGTTAATGTATGTACTTTGACCCTGGCTCAACAATATCTGGGATCTATCATAATGGATCTTGATCCCAATAATATGTGTTTCCTTACACAAGTCCTTCATGAAGAAACACTTATTCAACCATAACTTAGAAAACTATAAGGATGATATTTAATTTCTAATAAGTAATATTTCATCAACATATACTATTAGGAAAATGACTAAACTCTCACTAAACTTTTTGTAGAAAAAAGGTTCACATTCAGTCCTTATAAAACCGAATTCCATTATGGATTCATCAAAATGAATATTCCAGGATTTGGATACTTTATTTAATCCAAATATGAAAATTTCAAACTTTCATATCTTATTGGAATCTTTTGGAGTCAAAAACACTTTAGGTTGTGTCATATATACATCTTCCTGATGGTTCCCATTAAGAAAGGCTATTTTAAAATCCATTTTCAAAATTTTATAGCTGTGGTAAGCAACAATGGCCAATAGAATTTTGATGTATTTTATCATTGAAACTAGTGAAAATGTTTTGTTGTAGTCAATACCTTGACACTATTCGAACCCTTTTGCAACTAGTCATGCCTTATATTAATTGAATTATCATTCAATTTCAATTTTCTTATTGAATACCCATTTGTAACCAATAAGAATTACATCAACTGGAAGATCTACCAAAATATAGACTTGGTTTTGGTATAGGGAGTTCATTTTATAATTCATATATTATTGCCACATAGAAACATCTGTTCTACTTACTTCTTCCTTGTTGGTTAGAGGATCATTATTATCAACTAATAATGATTAACCATCCCAGTTCTCTGTCATCACTTTTAATCCCACAAAGTACTTGTTTATCTAGAACATATCTTTCTTCCATGGGGTTGTGTGTAATCTACTCTTATACCAAATCTTGTGTACCCTTTCCCTCGACTTCATCAAAGTATATCTCTCTCACACTATCTATTTTAGAGACACTACTAGATGAATGATCTATAGCCAAGGATCTATAGCCCCATTTTTTTGATCCATGACTATAGCTTGGATTATATCAACTATTTTAATTAAAACCATGGATATATGGTTCAATCCATCATACATGGATCTATCATCTCCCAAACCCAAACATATTACCCTCATATAGTCCCAAACGTACCCTCATGTACTCTCCTCTCAGCATCCCCCTATTCTCGGTGGAATCCCTCCTCACGGTGGCCCTCCTCTACCCTCACGAACTCTTTCTCGGCGGCGACCTCTCCTATCAGTGGTGAAATCTCGGTGGTGGCACTCCTCCACCCTCACATCTATTCTCAGCAATTAACTCTCCTCTCGGAGACCCTCCTACTCCCTTGTGACTTCCTCTCTCAGCGATGACCTCTCCTCTTAGCGGAGACCTCTCAACAGCGGACATCCTCCACCCTCGCGACCTCTCTATGACCCTACTCCCCCGACGCTAAAATTATAATACCTGGTGGGTAGAGAATCAATTATACCGATGCTAGTTCTAATTTTGAATTTTTTTAATTCATATGTATTCATGGATGATACATGGTATATAAGGATCATTGGTGGTTGGAACAACCTTGAGATTAATTTATGGATTTTCAGTTGAGGTAGGTGTCCTTTATAATACTAATTCTCTTGATCATTTGGATTATATTATTTTTGTGTAATCATTAATATTATCCTTTTAATGTGGATTGAACTTGTATGATATTTCCCATAAAATAGGTTGGTATTCTTTTAACATAATATTCAACACGGAACATATAAATTTCTAAATGGTTTGTTGGTGGCACCATGGTCGAACAAGTTATAGTTTCCCATCATATGGTTTGTTTTGGTGGTGTGAGTTCAATATTTCAATGTAAATGTGATTTCCTTATTAAATTTTATTTAAAAACTGATTTTTGTTTAAAGTGAATTATTAATGGAAAATTATGTCTCAATGAAATGGTTTTGAAATTGTTTTTCAAAACAAAGGAGGGGTTCATCAAGGGGATATCAATGGGTATTGGCCTAAGGGATAACATGAGTAAATATGAAATGTGCTATCTTTTGTTATGATTTATAAATAGAGGTTTTAATTGGATTAAAAAAAATACATGGGGCCTAGTTTTAGCACTAATTTTGGCCCACTTGACCTTGTGAGGGTTTTGATCAGTTTTCTAATGTTTAGTTGCTTTTGAATTCCCCTATTATTTATGGTTTCATTATTTATTAACTATTATTTCACAATGATGCATGGAAGTGTAATAACTATGATAGAGACCTACCATTGTGTGAATGCTCAGTTAGATTTGATTGGGATGTTGATTGGGTTTTCTTTTTGGTGAGGGTTTATAGGAACCATGAGATTCCCTTGATATGGGTGTCAGTTTTTGAGATTGATAAGGAAATAGGTGAGATGTTCATTTTTTCCATTTAAGAGAATATTTAATTTTTTTATGGGTTGTATTGACACCATAGTTTTATTGTGGGAGAGCCTCATGTTTGACATCTATTAGGCCCACAAGGTCTTTTGTGAGAGATACCCTATGGGGGTAGGAGGTGGGGTGAATCGGGGTACGATACTTTTTCCAATATCACACTTAAACAATAAACTCTCATTATCCTAAATGATCTTTACCTCAATATTAATAGATTCACTTTTATGTTATTCTTTTAATGATGATCTGATTGATATTTCGACTACCTTTACTTTAAATCAAATTTATAAATGATTATTTAACCTACAGAAACCTATTTATCTATTATAGAAAGTATGTAAATCATGAATGCAATACATAAATATTTTAATTGGTTCACCCATACTGGGTTAATTTAAGGAGCATACAAGAACACTATTCCCATGTTCCAAATTCCACTAAACTGATTGTTATGTAGTGATTTTAGGTAAGGGAACTCCAATCCAAGGGTCACTCCCCATACAATGATTCATGGATAGTTCAATACCTCTCCAGTTTCACTCCTATATCGATGATAAAGAGTCTTATCACTCCCCACCCATAGAGAAACCCCCTCCTTATTCTCTTTTACTCACTAAAAATAGAGGGATAACACTCTAGCCGACATTCCAAGCTAGGGCTTCACTTTCTCCACACTGCACTATGTATTGGTATGTGCTCATTGATCTTGAAAATACTCTTTCAGAAATGACATGTGAAATCCTCCCTGAAAATTGTTTCACCTTCTTTAATGATATCCTATGTGTCTTTAAGGAAAAGTTCATAATTTTTAAAGGTCTTTAAAGAGTTCCCATTCACTTTTCTCATTTTTCACTTTGTGTGAATACCCAAGGAACACTTTCACACAACTTATATTTATGTTAGTATGAATATATAAATTTATACACAAGAACTCAATAAAGTTTAATTATTTTGTGATAGACTATTCTTCACAAAAATAAAAGGGTCACACAAACAATATATTCATAAAACTCAAGAGATTTCATACGTAACTTTCACAACACAATGGTTCATATAACTATTTTTCATAAATTTACATTTTATGAAATACAAGTGTTTGGATATCTTGGTATCTTCACCAAAAATAACTTCTCTCTATCTATTCAGTTATATCTTCAAGTATTGTTAATTTATAAAAAAACATAATACTTTTTATGTTGTAAAACCATTTCTTTATGAAAATCTCTTTTATGAAAACTTTCTATTTCATCAATGATTATATTTCACCAACATAAATTAATTCATTCAACTCCAAACTTATATGAGTTCAAATTTAGCGAGCACGACCATCTAGATTTTTAGGTGCAAGTGAGTATGATCAGTTGGAAAATCCTCAAGATAGTCATTTAAGGTGGTGTAGAAATATATTTTTTATAACCAAGAATAATTTTTATACACCCTTTTTCATGATGAAAATTCTGGTCAAATCTATCATATATCTCTTCAATCCCATAAAAATAGTTTTGAATAGGTACCATGGGTGGTATCCCATTCAAATTATTATTCCTTATAGTCTTCATACTTATATTTTTAGGATATATCCCCCAAGTTAAAGAATCTATTGGTAGCAATGGGGGGATATATCATACCATAATATATATGTTCATGAAATCTATCCAATGTTTTTTTATATCACATACCACCACATTGGGTTGAATAAAAACTAATAGTTTTTTTGGAAGATCAATATATTGGACAATTGATAAAACTAAATTATTGATTTCTCATGGTATGAGGACAAATTATCGTGACTATTCGGTGGAATTGAGTGGGGGACTAGTGGGGATCAGATGATTTATTGGTACACTTTTACAATGATTTCATTTAGAATGAATCTCTATGTCATGTTAATGTCTCGTTCCTCACCAATTTAATTATCTCACCCTCACCTATTGTATGAAAAAAATGGGCATAAAAAATAAGGATTTAAATGTTTCACTAGTAAATCCAACTCATTTTCTTGATTTTATATGGCCTAAAATATTATATACTCCACTATAAATTATAATGGTTACACTAAGGACCATCCAAGTACTATCAACAAAGAGTCCCCTATCATTCTTGTTGTAGGGTCCCTCTAGAGAATTCATAATTCCACTTTCCACTAAAAATGTATGAATCAATAGTTGGAAAGATCTCCTTCAACTGTGGATTTCATTAGAACAAATTGTGGTTGAACTCCCTCCACATACAAAATAGATCAACTAGTCCTCTCATGTTTAACCACATCAATAACATTGACATCTAATTGTCACAATCTGTTCTATCAGTATCAAATAGTCATTTTAGAGAAATAAATATCTGATTCTTCTCATCTTTTCATGTACAGGGACACATAGATCACCTACTTCTTGAATGGATCCTTACATCAATATATTATTTATCCCCATGATAAAACTATGTATTATGTTCTCAGCTTCTCAATTATCATAATTAGTATACAAAACCACACATTGTATTCATTACATACATTATTTTATTTTATTACAATATCATAAATAATTTCTTTCAATTTATTTCAGAATATCATCAATTATCAATTGTAAATCTTTATCCATATTCAATTATCAGTTGGAAATCATTATCCATATTCATTATATACATTATTTTATACATTTATAGTTTAATAAATTAAATATCATGTATACCAAATTTTATTTGACACCACTTTTGTGCTGTATTATAAATAAAAACATTTTATAAGCATATTGAATGAAATTATGATATAGATAAATATATATTATGATATATATACATAATGAAATAAATTGGATAATGTAAATCTATGTAAGTACTTCACTTACTATTTATAAAATATACTATATTCATATGATTTATTTTTTGATAAGTCATTCATATTTTATTTTTCGTTAATTGTTTAAATTTAATTGTTCAAGGAAAGTTTAGATGTGATTGAATTTTTTATTTTTTATGATTTAATTAATTTACAACCATGTTAGTACTATATTCATGTACACTCAATGTTCTTGGTTCTTGTGAAAAAACACAATCTGTTAAGAGATTTGTTCTGACATCATCAGTGGATGCTGGTGGGGTGCTGGTGTTGTGCTGAGGGTGGTAGAGGGGTGTTGGGTGGGTGGGGGTGCTGATGGGGTGTTGGATTTATTTTAATAATTCATATAATTATTGTGATGTACATATAAATATAAATATTATTTGTTATTTGTTGGTTATGGATTCATGTATCATTTATCATGTATAGTTGACACACTGATCACATATACATAAGAAGTTGTTATATCTCATTTCTTTTCCCACTATTTTCTTTATAGGTGGTTTCTTATGATGATTGAGATTTACAAAGAAAAGGTTGAATGATCTTCTACTAAGAAGAAAAAATATATGCCATTACAGGGGAGTAATTCATATTTTACCTCTATAGAACCTTTCTTTAATATTCCCACTCGTTAGAACCACATCAAAACATAATTTTAGGGTGTTATGCTTGTGTAGTTTTTGTGCTTTAACTATTAAATAATTTTGAATGTTGATTGCACTGAATCTATGTCTTCCTGTTGGGGGGGGGGGGGGTGGGGGTAATCAGGAGGGGGTGTGCAGGGTTTGGAAGGGGGTGTGGAGGGGTTGGGGATTTGTAGGGGTTGGGGGGATATGGGGGGGGGGGGTCTGTAGGGGTGAAAGTGGGGTCTATTGGGGGGGGGGAGGGGGTATGCATGGTGGATGGGGGTTAGAAGGGGGACTACAGGGGGAGGGGGTGGGGTGGTGTGTGTGGGGGAGAGGGGGGATGGGTGGGTGGTTGGGTGGGTGGGTGGGTCTATAGGGAGTTTCAAGGGGGTCTATAGGGGGGGTGAAAGGGGGGGTCTGTAGGGGGGGGGTGAAGGGGGGGGGGGGGTGGGTCTACAGGGGGGGGTGTAGGGGGTGTGTAGGAGGGTTTATATAGAGAGTGAGGTACAGGGTGGGGGGTTTTTAGAAAGGAGGGGGTGGATGGGGGGAGGTGCAAGGGGTATGTATAGGAAGGAGGAGGGGGGGGGGGTTGTCCAGCTTGGGGGGGGGTTATCTAGGAAAGAGGGGGGTCTATCTAGGAAGGAGGGGGGGGGGGGTCTATCCATGAAGGAGGGGAGGGGGGGGGGGGTTCAAGGGTGTCACGACCCCCTCACCACAAAGTGTACCCCTCCTGGGCCGGCAATGTGAGAAGGGAGATAATGACCCCCGAGTCCCGCCTCCAGTAGGCCCCGGGTTGGCGACTAGCACTGAGGGTATAATACACACACAAATGGGAGGCATTACCCTCTAAGAGAACACATGCAGAAGAGAGAGATAGAATAGACTCCAACCAAATCCAACTCATAACTGAAATATAAAAGAAACCCAAGTACATATATGAAATGTCATGCAAAAGTACTACAACTGAAGGGCAAAACTAAAAGTACCCAAAAGAAAGTAAAACGGCAGTGACCACAAGCCCGAACAGCTCCTCCTCCAACCGCAAGCTATTAGTAACCAGCTTGATCTCCAACCTGCTCCAAGTGACCTGAAAAACAGTTTATATATACATAGGGTGAGTATAACACTATACTCAGTAGGATCCTCCCAAGCCTCTCGTGAAAAAGTAAAGAAAGCATACTAAAGCCCAGTGAACAACAAGTGAAACTAACTTGTTACCTAAACAGGTATACTAAGTTCCCAACCTCACCATGGCTACTCTCACCAAGTAACGCATAAAAGAATATAGAATATAGTAATGAATATCTAGGGTACCCCGCTACTTCTTCCCCACTGGTTTGCCGCTTTGCCCCAACGACATACGTCCTGTGCATCTCTCTCTAAAGGCTTGCCTGCAGACACCTGGGCTAAGCTCCACAACCTGCACCACGTGCACCACAAAGGCTTGCCCGCAGACAACTGGGCTAAGAACCACACCATCCTCACAACCAAAGTAACCAGGTAGTTTCTGGGAGCCACCATAGCTCGTATAACATGTATCATACGTCGAGTATTATACCTCAATCCATTACAACCCATACACCGAGTAAGGATCCTCAAGCCATCACAGCCTATACATGTTACACCTATAGTAGTCCATAGGATACTATATCCAGAATATATGTGTATGAAATAACCACAAGCCATTACAGCCCTCTACACACATATATGGGGTAAAACTAACCACTGTGCCTACCAGCACAAAGATCTACCAAGAGAAGAGAGAGGGGCCAAAGGGGGTAGTCAGCCATTCAACCTCCCATCAGAATGTTGGGGAAAACACCCCCCAGGGCTCAGAATCCCAGGGGTGTCAGTTTCCCTTACCGACAGGGTGGAGTAGCGTATAGAAACACAAAAAGTACAGAATATATATAACTCAAAACCACACTATGGGCATTACCTAGTCATAGGCACAACTGCAGCTAACGTCTCTCAGACTCTAGGCTGCTACTTCTAAGACTAGGTATCCTATAATCACACAACCATTTGAAGAGCTTTATTAGATTACTCCATTATTTTATCAGTTCCACTGTACGTTAATTAATTCTTTAAACAATAATTAACCATGAACAATTTACCACATTAAACTAAATTGGCATCACATTCAAAATTGCTCCTTTTTAGGATTCACATCACTATTAAATTCCAGTTTCTCCATCCCCATGGATTATCACCATTTAATCAACCATTCATTACAAAATTACTTTTCCACATTCCCAGGCATTCTAGAAAACTTCTTATGCTTCTAAACACAAAGGAGGATCAACACGGTGAATAGATATACTACCCGTCGAGTCTTTTCTGCCTATAGAAAGAGCATATACCCATCCTCCATCAAGAGGCTAAACACGGAAAGCACGTGGCATACCCCGCGTGTCTTCGCCTCCTTCGGAAAGAGGGTAAGAAAGACAAGCTGCCTTGAGAAGTGGGGAAAATTAAAGCAGATAAACAAACAAACCAAACCACCAACATCAAACCATCACATTCATCTCATACCATCATCCCTGGTGTCCTCCCCGACACCCACATGCATAAACCGATGCATCTTGCCACACTAGGCGTCATCCGCTGCCACAACCACAAGTCTCCATACCTCCACATATCACAACAGCCATCCAGTCTCACATCAAATCACAAGCAGCAGGAAAACAAAGATCACAAAAATGGGCTCTTGGACCTTTAACAAGGCATTCAGCCTTCATACAAAATGAGCACTCAGAGCTCCAAACCACAAGGCATTCAGCCTAACAAGCAAGCGGGTAACTCAGAACCCTTTTGAAATTATCGAACTAATAGTTCTTTAATCCATCTAGAATTAACAGATTCATTAACATGCCTCATTATCTTTAGCAAATTATTTAACAAATAGTTCCGGCTTTACGTTCTTTATCAATTTCTGTCATGAACGAGCAACTAATTAAAGAAAATCATAGATATCACTCTATCTAGGAAAACATGAGGCAAACCGTTATCACGGTACAAAGCAACAACATGCGATCAACCAATTATTTTAATCTGGTTCAAGTATTTAATTAGGTCAATTTCATTGTGATCCAAAGGGTTAAATCATGCTAATTCTACAGTTGCACATAAACAATTAGAGAAGCCATGAATCCCCTACCTCGAAGAGTTCTTGACGTCCTTTATCCACACAATGTGCCACAATCCTTCTCTCGCGACAACTGCATCCACTGGAGGATGCCACGGTACGATAGTACCAACCAACCCCAAGAAAACCCATTAGAACCATGGAGATTACATGCTAATATGTAAGGAAGAAAAAGAGAATGTGATCCCCGAAGGAACGATGATAAAACATACCTTATATGGAAGAACGATCGACACAACTTGGTTGCATCAAACAGAGCGGAACTGATCCGAGTAACGTTTGATTGTGAAACTCCTACGGGAATGATTGCAAGGTTCTAGCGTCTCGTAGATGAGAACCAGGAGGAAGAACAACGAAGAATGATATCTCATTCCCTTAAAAAAAAATAAATTAGAGAGGCGACGGTTTAAGATCCGATTTATTCTCCATTAAAAACGGATCGCATTAACCCACACGGTTTGACCAAGTAAAAACATCCCAGCCTTAGGAATAATTAATATAGGATTTATGGCCTTTGAATCGGCCTTAAAGTCCTTAAAATAAGGTTTTAAAAGTATTTTACATCGAAGATAACGTCAAATTTGTGAAGTTGGAAACACTGTTCACATACTCAAAATTTGGCAAAGTATGGAATCGGTAGCTCTTAGGATTCTGGAAACACAGTTCATTCGTGAAATTTGGCAAAGTATGGGATCGGTAGCTCTCATGAAGTCTGGAAACACTGTTCATTCGTGAAATTTGGCAAAGTATGGGATCAGTAGCTCTTAGGATTCTGAAAACACTGTTCATTCGTGAAATTTGGCAAAGTATGAGATCAGTAGCTCTCATGAAGTCTGGAAACACTGTTCATTCGTGAAATTTGGCAAAGTATGGAATCGGTAGCTCTTAGGATTCTGGGAACACTGTTCAAGTCTACTGATAGAAGTCCACCGATAGACCCTCACCGATAGAAACACTGTTCAAGTCTACCGATAGAAGTCCACCGATAGAACCTCACCGATAGAAACACTGTTCAAGTCTACCGATAGAAGTCCACCGATAGAACCTCACCGATAGAAACACTGTTCACTGAACCTCACCGATAGAAACACTGTTCACCTACCGATACTATTCAAAAAATTGGAAACACTGTTCACAGAACTAGAAATTGGCAGTGTTAGCCAAGCTACTGGTAGACAGAAGCTACCGGTAGACCGAGCTACTGGTAGGCAGCAGCTACCGGTAGACCGAGCTACCGGTAGGCAGTAGCTACCGGTAGACCGAGCTACCGGTAGGCAGCAGCTACCGGTAGACTGAGCTACCGGTAGACCGAGCTACCGGTAGGCAGCAGCTACCGGTAGACCGAGCTACCGGTAGGCAGCAGCTACCAGTAGACCGAGCTACCGGTAGGCAGCGGCTGGGGGATAAGTCACCTTGACCTCCCAGAACACCTCCAACACCAACATTTTCACAAATTAATGGACCAGGGAGGTCCGGACCATTACATTAGATACCTCTCAAAACATTCTCATCCTCGAGAATTAAAAACCAACTCAGAGGAACAGAGGGGTCCGAACAACCACCCCATAAGATACCTCTTAGGGGAAAACCACCATGAGTTGTTCAAAAGCTGGAACAAAACTACGACCTCTGAGAGTATGGAAACAAACAATCCATAACCAAACAATTAAAACATAAAATCACATCAAAGGTACATAAATAAAACATGAAAGGTCTAACCATAAAGGAAACATAATTACATGAAAAGAGTTAAACATTAAACAACTCTGGGTACTGAGAACGTATCTGTGACTCACGCTCCCAGGTACTCTCCTCCATGCCACCGTGTCACCACAAAACATGAACTAAGGGGATAGAACGCCCACGCAACACCTTCTCCTTGTGGTCTTGGATCTCCACAAGTCGCTCCTCGAAGGTTGCATCATCGTCAATATCGATCTCTCCCCAATCGATAACATGAGATTCATCATGAAGATAACGACGGATCTGTGATACATGGAAAACATCATGTATCCGACTCATCTGAGGGGGAAGGGCTACTCGATACGCCACAGCTCCAACACGAGCTAACACCTCGAAAGGCCCAACAAACCGGGGAGAAAGCTTACTTCCACGACCAAACCTTCACTGCCCACGACGGGGAGTCACCTTTAGAAACACATGATCCCCAACATTAAACTCTAACGGTCTCCTTCTTTGATCAGCATATGATTTATGACGATCCTGTGCTGTCTTCATCCTCTCATGAATCACCTGAACCATCTCTGTTGTATTCTGCACTAGTTCTGGTCCGAGAATTGCTGACTCTCCGACCCCAATCCAGCACAACGGAGAACGGCATGGCCGGCCATACAAGGCTTCAAACGGCGCCATACCGATGGTAGAGTGAAAACTATTATTGTAAGCGAACTCTACCAAGGGTAAGTGCTTCACCCATGAACCTCCAAAATCAAGAACACAAGAGCGCAACATGTCTTCAAGAGTCTGGATGGTTGCTCTGTCTGACCATCCGTTTGAGGATGAAAAGCAGTGCTAAGGCATAATTGAGAACCAAAAGCATGCTGGAGACCTCTCCACACCCTGGAGGTAAAAAGAGGATCTCGATCAGAAATGATCATCTTAGGAACTCCGTGAATCCTCACCACCTCTTCCAGATACTGCCTCGACAAAACTTCCACTAAGCTCGACTCCTTGATCGCTATGAAGTGGGATGATTTTGTTAAATGATCCACTACCACCCATATAACATCATGTCCTCCCGGAGCTCGAGGTAAACCTGTAACAAAGTCCATTGAGATGTCCTCCCACTTCCACTGAGGAATCTCTAAGTGCTGGAGAAGACCACCAGGAACAAGGTGTTCGGCCTTCACCTTCTGTCAGACTAAACACCGAGACACACATTCTGCAACTGTACGCTTCAGCCCAGGCCACCAAAACTGACTCCTCAAGGATCGGTACATCTTCTTCACACCAGGATGTACCACCAAGGGTGAACTATGGAACTCTCGGAGAACCGTCTCACGCATCGCCAAGAGAACAAAAAGCCTGCCATGATACAACACTCGGTGTTGTTCATCCTCTGACCAACCATCAGGGGCCTCACCACATACAACTCTATCTCTCCAAACTTCCACCTCTAGGTCACCCAATTGAGACTCTTCCACCTTCTGCATCAGGGATGACTGCACCGTCATCTGGAAAAGACATCCTCTACCCCCAACTTCTCCCATATCAAGATGCAAAGCTGATAGCTCTTCCATCACTCTCCAAGAATCACCATATTCACGCACAACATCATTACGTATCTTTCGGCTTAGTGCATCAGCTACAACGTTCCCTTTTCCAGGTGTATACGATATTTCAAAGTCGTATTCCGGCAAGAACTCCATCCACCGACGCTACCTCAAGTTCAAGTCACATTGGGAGAAAACATACCTCAAACTCTTATGATCGGTGAAAACCACAAAGTTCTCACCAATGAGGTAATGTCTCCACAACTTTAGAGCAAACACCACGGCTGCCAACTCAAGGTCATGGGTGGCGTAGTTGCATTTATGGGGACGCAACTGCCGAGACCCATAAGAAACAACTGACCTCTGCTACATGAGAACACAGCCTAGCCCCAGATGTGAAGCATCACAGAAAACATCAAACTGGACTCCCTCCGCTGGAAGACAAAGGACTGGAGCACTTACCAACTTCTCCTTTAGATACTCGAAAGCTGTCTGACACTGATCAGTCCATATGAACGCTTGATCCTTCCTGGTCAAAGTTGTCAGAGGAGTCGCAACTCGGGAGAAATTAGCTACAAACCTCCTATAATAGCCTGCGAGACCAAGGAAACTTCGCACCTCTGACACGGTCTTGGGGGCTGTCCAAGACACCACTGCTTCTATCTTAGAAGGATCCACAACTACTCCTTGTTGGGACACAACATGTTCCAAGAAACGAACTTCTCGAGCCCAGAACTCACACTTGGACAACTTCCCAAACAACTGATGTTGGCGAAGAACTCCCAAAACGGCTCGTAGATGCTCTGCATGCTCCTCTTCAGAGGTGGAGTAAACAAGGATGTCGTCGATGAAAACCACAACAAACTTGTCCAGGAATTCACGGAACACAACATTCATTAACCCCATGAAAACAGTTGGAGCATTCGTCACGCCGAATGGCATTACAACAAACTCATAATGCCCATGACGACAGTGGAAAACAGTCTTCGGGATATCCTCATCCTTTACACGCATCTGATGATATCCTGACCGCAAGTTTATCTTTGAGAACCAACTTGCACCCTTCAGTTGATCGAATAGGTCATCAATCTGTGGGAGAGGATAGCGGTTATTTATTGTCACTTTGTTTAACCGACGATAATCGACGCACAACCGCAAACTGCCATCAACCTTTTTCACAAACAAAACTGGTGCACCCCACGGTGGCACACTTGGCCGAACAAAACCACACTGCAACAGACCGTCGAGCTGAATACGTAGCTCTCGTAACTCAGAAGGGGCCATCCTATACGGAGACATAGAGATATTAGACACTCCTGGCTGTAGCTCGATCCCAAACTCAATCTCTCATCGAGGGGGTAAGGATACAACCTCTTCTGGAAAGATGTCAGGGTACTCCTCTACGACCCTAGGAAACGCCAACTTTTGAACCTCTGAAGAACTCAGCGTCATCCCAGCCATCATGGATGATAAGGATGGAACTCGTCTATGACTCATCCGAGGATCTCTCTCACCCAAAAACACCACTTTCTCTCCATCTTCATCAAAGAAAATGACCTTCTTCCTGTAGCAATCCACAACAGCCTGCACCGAATACAACCAATCCATGCCAAGTATGACGTCATATGGTTGTATTCACAAACATAGGAAATCTCCCCAAGAGCGGTGTTGCCCCAACACTAGCTCACAGTCTCTACATACTTCAAACAAGTCAGCTCGACCTCCAACTGGTGTAGTCAACGCCAAGGGCATTGGAAGCCTCTTTACCTCAAGTCCCAAAGCATGGACAAGGGTAGGTGATATGAAGGAGTGTGTTGCTCCTGAATCAAACAAGGCATACACCAAGGTAGAAAACAAGCAAAGGGTACCTCGAACGACATCTGGCTCGCCTGGGGCTGGTAACGCTAGAGCATGAAGCTGACCACGACCTCCTCCACGACCTCTCTAACCCTGATGATGACCACCACCACGGCCGTGCTCTACTCTCTGAGGACGGGGAGCATCATGGGGCTGTCCTCTGCCTGCTCCATCTACCCTTTGGTGATCTAAAGCTGGTGCAACCTGCTGCTGCCTCGGCTGGAACTGCCTCAATGGAGGAACCTAGAGTGTAGCGCCTGGTGCACGATGACTGCTCTGAAAAGTCGGGAACTCCCGCTGCTGATGACCATGACCACCACAAGAAAAACAAGCGCCTGATCCCTTGGCATAGGTCTGAGAGTTTCTGCCTCCGGAGAAACGAGATAGGAAGGGCTGGGACCTACCCCCAGGTGAATGGAAACTCTTCTGTCCTGAAAACTGGGAACCCCGGACCACAGCTCTGCTTCGTGAGGAATCATGACGATTCCCCTCTCGTGACGATCCAGTCCTGGCCAAAGTCCTCTCAACAACCTCTTCCCTCACCAGCACCTCAAGATATTTCTTCAGCATAAATGGAGTGACCTGGCGCTGGATCTCTGGATGTAAAGCCTCCTCAAAATGCCTCGCCCTGGCCTCATCATCTGGTAACAGTTCTGAAGAATATCGTAGAAGGTTCCTGAAATGGATTCCAAACTCTCGAACACTGGTGCTCCCCTGTCGAAGGGTGAGAAGCTCCTGGCGACTAGACACCTTCGCAGTCGAAGAAAGAAAATCGACTCTAAACCTGTCTCGAAACTCCTCCCATGAGATTGCTGACTCCTCACGATCACCGAGGAACAAGAACCACCACTGCCTCGCTGCTCCACGCAGCATCGTCACAACCAAGGACACCCAGTGTTCCTTCCGAGCACAAATCGAACTGAATCCTATCTCGATCTCCTCCAACCAGTCTTCTGTGACTGCATCTGAAACGGATCCCTCGTACTTCTGTAGACTCTGGCGCTAAAACTCTCGAAGTGTCTTCCTCCAAGTGTCATCTTCGTCAACCTCTACTCGGCGGTGATCTGCTGGAACAGCCTGCTGGGCATCTTCTGCCCAAACCTGACGAGGACGTCGACCTGGAGCCATACCTGCAAAATAACAACTGTTAGAGCTCCTAAGCCTGGAATATGGAAGACTCAACATTAATTAATTAATTGTTTTGTTTTATTTATTTTAGGTTACCTATCCCAAGGTCTACCCATTCAAACACAAGCGCAAAGAATAATGATGCATGATCCCTTCCAAGGTCTCTACCCTGCAACCAGTATCACTTTGTTTAGTAGCCATCATAAATTTAAAGGTCCGTGCAACAGATCATAGGGGGCCCTGAATGCCTATGTCTCTGCCGATCTCCACTGTTTACCCCACTTGCTAAACATGAATGACACCGTTTCCCTACCATCCCATGCATCCTCACCTGTGCCTAACTCCAAACTCCATCCTATCCCTCAACCAGGCCTCTGATACCACTCTTTCACGACCCCCTCCCCACAAAGTGTACCCCTCCTGGGCCGGCAATGTGAGAAGGGAGATAATGACCCCTGAGTCCCGCCTCCAGTAGGCCCCGGGTTGGCGACTAGCACCGAGGGTATAATACACACACAAATGGGAGGCATTACCCTCTAAGAGAACACATGCAGAAGAGAGAGATAGAATAGACTCCAACCAACTCCAACTCATAACTGAAATATAAAAGAAACCCAAGTACATATATGAAATGTCATACAAAAGTACTACAAATGAAAGGGAAAACTAAAAGTACCCAAAAGAAAGTAAAACGGCAGTGACCACAAGCCCAAACAACTCCTCCTCCAACCGCAAGCTAGTAGTAACCAGCTTGATCTCCAACCTGCTCCAAGTGACCTGAAAAACAGTTTATATATACATAGGGTGAGTATAACAGTATACTCAGTAGGATCCTCCTCAAGCCACTCGTGCAAAAGTAAAGAAATCATGCTAAAGCCCAGTGAACAACAAGTGAAACTAACTTGTTACCTAAACAGGTATACTAAGTTCCCAACCTCACCATGGCTACTCTCACCAAGTAACGCATACAAGAATATAGCATATAGTAAAGAATATCAAGGGTACCCCGCTACTACTTCCCCACTGGTTTGCCGCTTTTCCCCAATGACATACGTCCTGTGCATCTCTCTCTAAAGGCTTGCCTGCAGACACCTGGGCTAAGCTCCACAACCTGCACCACGTGCACCAAAAAGGCTTGCCCGCAGACAACTAGGCTAAGCACCACACCATCCTCACAACCAAAGTAACCAGGTAGTTTCCAGAAGCCACCATAGCTCGTATAACGTGTATCATACGTCGAGTATTATACCTCAAGCCATTACAACCCATACGCTGAGTAAGGATCCTCAAGCCATCACAGCCAATACACGTTACACCTATAGTAGTCCATAGGATACTATATCCAGAATATATGTGTGTGAAATAACCACAAGCCATTACAGCCCTCTACACACATATATGGGTAAAACTAACCACTGTTCCTACCAGCACAAAGAACTACCAAGAGAAGAGAGCGGGGCCAAAGGGGGTAGTCAGCCATTCAACCTCCCATCAGAATGTTGGGGAAAACACCCCCCCAGGGCTCAGAATCCCAGGGGTGTCAGTTGCCCTTACCGATAGGGTGGAGTAGAGTATAGAAACACAAAAAGTACAGAATATATATAACTCACAACCACACTATGGGCATTACCTAGTCATAGGCACAACTGCAGCTAACATCTCTCAGACTCCAGGCTGCTACTTCTAAGACTAGGTATCCTATAAGTATACAACCATTTGAAGAGATTCATTATATTACTCTATTATTTAATCAGTTCCACTGTACGTTAATTAATTCTTTAAACATTAATTAACCATGAACAATTTACCACATTAAACTGAATTGGCATCACATTCAAAGCTGCTCCTTTTTAGGATTCACATCACTATTAAATTCCAGTTTTTTTATCCCCATGGATTATCACCATTTAATCAACCATTCATTACAGAATTACTTTTCCACATTCCCAGGCTTTCTAGAAAACTTCTTATGCTTCTAAACCCAAAGGAGGCTCAACACGGTGAATAGATATACTACCCGTCGAGTCTTTGCCGCCTATAGAAAGAGCATAGACCCATCCTCCATCAAGAGGCTAAACACGGAAAGCACGTGGCATACCCTGCGTGTCTTCGCCTCCTTCGGAAAGAGGGTAAGCAAGACCAGCTGCCTTGAGCAGTGGGGAAAAGTAAAGCAGATAAACAACCAAACCAAACCACCAACATCAAAACATCACATTCATCTCATACCATCATCCCTAGTGTCCTCCCCGACACCCACATGCATAAACCGATGCATCTTGCCACACTAGGCGTCATCCGCTGCCACAACCACAAGTCTCCATACCTCCACATATCACAACAGCCATCCAGGCTCACATCAAATCACAAGCAGTAGGAAAACAAAGATCACAAAATGGGATCTTGGCCCTTTAACAAGGCATTCAGCCTTCATAAAAAATGATCACTCAGAGCTCCAAACCACAAGGCATTCAGCCTTACAAGAAAGCGGGTAACTCAGAACCCTTTTGAAATTATCGAACTAATAGTTCTTTAATCCATCTAGAATTAACAGATTCATTAACATGCCTCTTTATCTTTAGCCAATTATTTAACAAATAATTCCGTCTTTACGTTCTTTATCAATTTCCATCATGAACGAGCAACTAATTAAAGAAAATCATAGATATCACTCTATCTAGGAAAACATGAGGCAAACCGTTATCACGGTACAAAGCAACAACATGCGATCAACCAATTCTTTTAATCCGGTTCAAGTATTTAATTAGGTCAATTTATTGTGATCCAAAGGGTTAAATCATGCTAATTCTACAGTTGCACATAAATAATTAGAGAAGCCATGAATCCCCTATCTCGAAGAGTTCTTGACATCCTCTATCAACACAATGGGCCATAATCCTTCTCTCGTGACAACTGCATCCACCGGAGGATGCCACGGTACGACAGTACCAACCAACCCCAAGAAAACCCATTAGAACCATGGAGATTACATGCTAATATGGAAGGAAGAACAAGAGAAGGTGATCCCCAAAGTAACGATGATAAAACATACCTTATATGGAAGAACGATCGACACAACTTGGTTGCATCAAACAGAGCGGAACTGATCCGAGTAACGTTTGATTGTGAAACTCCTACGGGAATGATTGCAAGGTTCTAGCGTCTCGTAGATGAGAACCAGGAGGAAGAACAACAAAGAATGATATCTCGTTCCCTTTAAAAAAATAAATTAGAGAGGCGACAGTTTAAGATCCGATTTATTCTCTATTAAAAACGGATCGCATTAACCCACGCGGTTTGACCAAGTAAAAACATCCCGGCCTTAGGAATAATTAATATAGGATTTATGGCCTTTGAATCGGCCTTAAAGTCCTTAAAATAAGGTTTTAAAAGTATTTTACGTCAAAGAAAACGTCAAATTTGCGAAGCTGGAAACACTGTTCACATACTCAAAATTTGGGAAAGTATGGAATCGGTAGCTCTTAGGATTCTGGAAACTCTGTTCATTCGTGAAATTTGGCAAAGTATGGGATCAGTAGCTCTCATGAAGTCTGGAAACACTGTTCATTCGTGAAATTTGGCAAAGTATGGGATCGGTAGCTCTTAGGATTCTGGAAACACTGTTCATTTGTGAAATTTGGAAAAGTATGGGATCGGTAGCTCTCATGAAGTCTGGAAACACTGTTCATTCATGAAATTTGGCAAAGTATGGAATCGGTAGCTCTTAGGATTCTGGGAACACT
Source organism: Viscum album (assembly GCA_963277665.1). Taxonomy (NCBI): domain Eukaryota; kingdom Viridiplantae; phylum Streptophyta; class Magnoliopsida; order Santalales; family Viscaceae; genus Viscum; species Viscum album. The sequence continues at coordinate 390,137,288 of OY728167.1, read as the reverse complement.
GTTCAAGTCTACCGATAGAAGTCCACCGATAGAACCTCACCGATAGAAACACTGTTCAAGTCTACCGATAGAAGTCCACCGATAGAACCTCACCGATAGAAACACTGTTCACTGAACCTCACCGATAGAAACACTGTTCACCTACCGATACTGTACATAAAACTGGAAACACTGTTCACAGAACTAGAAATTGGCATTGTTAGCCGAGCTACCGGTAGACAGAAGCTACCGGTAGACCGAGCTACCGGTAGGCAGCAGCTACCGGTAGACCGAGCTACCGGTAGGCAGCAGCTACCGGTAGACCGAGCTACCGGTAGACCGAGCTACCGGTAGGCAGCAGCTACCCGTAGACCAAGCTACCGGTAGGCAGCAGCTATCGGTAGACCGAGCTACCGGTAGGCAGCAGCTACTGGTAGACCGAGCTACCGGTAGGCAGCAGCTACCGGTAGACCGAGCTACCGGTAGGCAGCAGCTACCGGTAGACCGAGCTACCGGTAGGCAGCGGCTGGGGGATAAGTCACCTTGACCTCCCAGAACACCTCCAACACCAACATTTTTACAAAGTAATGGACCAGGGAGGTCCGGGCAATTACAAAGGGGGTTCTGTAGGGGGGGGGGGGGTGGTGCAAGGGGGTCTGATAGAGGAGGGGGTGTGCACGGGGTTCTGTCCAGTGAAGGGGTGGTGTCTATCTGGGGAGGGGGCCTATCCTGGGTGGGGGGTATGTCCAGGAAGGATGGGGGATCTATCCAGAAAGGTGTGTGTGTGTGTGGGGGGGGGGGGGGTGTCCAGAGGGAGTGGAGGGGGTATTTTTAGGGGGGGTATATGGGGAGTGGTTTTGGTGGGGGGCTTTTTAGGGGGTTGGATACTGCAAGATGAGTGGGTGGATGGGTGGGGGTGTCTAGAGGGAGTGGAGGGGGGGATTTTTAGGGGTAAGGGGGGATGCTGAGAGATTGGTGGTGGTGGTGGGGGGGGGGGGGGATTTGTAGGCAGTGGGATAATACAAGGGGAGTGGGTGGGTGGGGGGGGGGGCTGTGCAGGGGGGAGGGTGGGGGTGTTTTTTTATTAAATGGGAAGGCCTATTTACATGGTTTTATCCATGGATAAAAACCTATATGCACAATTTCAAACTGTGGCTATAATCCCTATGTGGATTAAGCTTCTTCCACAGCTTCAAACCGTGTCTATAAGGATTTAGACATGATTTTAACTACGACTATAGGTCTTTAGCCACATTTTAAACTGTGGCTATAGGTATTTAGCCACATTTTCAAACTGTGGCTATAGGCCTTTCCCTATAGCTACACCAATACTAGCCATGATTCATTAAACTGTGGCTTTAACCTATATCGATGATTTTCAGACTTATAATCACGGTTCCAAACTGTGTCTATAGGCTAAATTTATAGTAGTTAGATGTGCTCCCTCTCATGGAATATGGAAATTCTTTCCACTATAACCTTTTTGTCGGAGATGGTGTATTGTTAATACCCCTTTTTTCCTTAGGGTATCCTATAAAGTTACACCTTGTGCCTCAGGGTGTGTGTTTGTTACCTGAAGAGGCCTTAACAAATGCTTTTCTTCCCCACACATATAAATTCGATAACATGGATTTTCTTCCCCTCCAAAACACATATGGAATACCATTTATCTATTTAGTTGGTACTTGGTTTAGTATGTGTGCCGCTATTTCTAATGCATATCCCTAAAAGGACAATGGAATACTTTCATGAATCATTATTGATCTCACCATGTCCAACAAGGTGAGGTTCCTCCTTTAGCTTACACCATTCCATTGGGGTGTGTAAGGAGAAGTGTGTTGGGATAGGATCCCAAACTCTTGTAAGTAATCAATTAAGTCTTGATTAAGATATTCTCTACATCGATATGAACCGAGTTTCTTAATATTCTTACCAAGATGGTTCTCAACATAATTCTTGTATTCCTTGAACTTATCAAAAGAATCTGACTTATACCTCATTAAGTAGATATATCCATATATACTAAAATAATATGTAAAAGTTATAAATTATGAGTACCCGGACCTTTCTTCAACTATAAATGGTCTATACACATCAGTATGAACCAATTAAATAATCTTTTTGGCTCTTTAACCTTTCCCACTAAATGGGGATTTGGTCATTTTTCCTTGTAAACATGCATGACATACACCAAGTGGTTTTAGATAGAAGGAATCTAAATATCCATCTTGATGTAACTTTGTCAAGATTTTATCATTGACATGATCTAGTCGGTGATGCTAATGTTGGGTGTGGTATGATTCATGTGAAGTAGTTTTCTTATTGATTTAAATTACTTGGTTTGTGTAATCCAACATGTAAATACCATTATATAAAGGTTCCTTACCAAAAAAATGCGATATTTATAAAAAAGAAACATTCATTTCCATACTTGAAAATAAATCCATCTATATCTAGTCTGGATATGGAAATAATGTTTTTGGTTATAGAAGGCACATAATAACAACCTTTTAATACCAATATCATCCAAGTTGACAATGTGAGGGGGTAGTCCCTGACAGCTACATTCGAAAGTATATCCTCATTGGCTGCTCTTAAATCTACCTCTCCTCGGTCATTTTTCATTAATATACTTGGTTCATGTATTTGGATACAAATGTGAGAACCATAGGTTGTATCTAAAACCCAATTTGTAGAAACTGATAAATTTCACTTGATAAAAAATTCACCTGATTCTTTCCCTTCCTTATTTAGCTGAGTCCAGTTTTTGGTCAATCGACATTCTTGCCACATGAAAAACAAACATATTACTATTCCCTTCCGCCCCCTTGATCTTCCTTTTCTTGTAAGGGCGTGAAGAAGATTTGGTCTTAAAGATCATTTCCTTCGCTTTCCTCTTATTCACCATAAGGACAGAATTATTTTCACGCTTCATGTCATTGTCCACTTGGTGAAGGAGGATAAGAATATCTGGAAGAGAATTCTCAATGTTGTTCATATTTAAATTCACAAAAAATGGAGAAGCTCTAAGGGAGTGATGCGATAATGAGATCGGTACCCAGTTCTTTGGGGAGTTTAAACCCTAGAACCTCCAAATTCTCAATTTAGCCAATAATCTTGACTACATGATGCCTAGATAGGGAACCCTCCCCATGATTACTATGAAATATTTCCTTGGAGATCTCAAACCATTACTATGTTTCTTTCTCATAGTAAAGACCACAGAGGTGATCAAACATGCCATAGGAATCCTTGTTTTCTTGAGAATTCATGAGTTCACTAGACATTGATGATAATATCAAAAATTTAATGTGGACCGTTTCGTTCATATATTTTCTGTAGACTAGGTACTCTTCATTACTCACCTTTGGGGTAGGCAGATTAGCTACTGAGTACTCCATCACCTAATATTTCCATTCATGGTGTAGAATGACCCGAAGGCATCTAAACTATTCTTGGAAGTTACTGCTAGTGAGGATGTTGCCTTAATCCAGTATTGATCGCAGGTATAGTGTGGTTAAAAAGTTTTTCAATTTTATTCTACAATTTAAAGAGAAGATAATTAAGACTTTCTTTATTATGTTTTATGAGAAATAATAAATTAATTTTGTTAAGTCTCCCATTATTTTATCAAGTCCCAATAGACCTCACCATTGAACTTTAAATGTCTAGTTTCTTGGAAATTCTAGTGGCAAGGATCTATATTCCCCTTCACATAACCCCAACAAGGGTTGGTCATGCTATTTGAAGGTATATAGGTAGTTAGGTTTTTTCCAACTATGGGCTTGTAGCTCCTTGATCCATTGAGTGGACTCCCTAATCCTGAAATCCGGACTTGGATTTCCTCAACACTTGCCTCTAATATTTCACCAGGTCTAGAAAGGGATACACCTCTCGATGTAATATGGTTAAGTCAACCTAAAACATTTATACGAGCTTCCTGTATAAAAGTAAGTGTCCCAAAAAGGGTTGGTCAAACACATAGTTTTATTCAGTCTTGCACTTAATCATGTAATGAAAGGCTTAGTCCGAATTTATATTTTCTTGAGGGATTTTTTCCTCTATTGCATATTTTTCTTATTATCTTTATCAAATTCTTGTTAATATTAATTGTAACTTACTTAAGTGATTAAAAATGTCCTCATAATATTTATGTATAATCCTAGTTTATTTTTTTTTCAATCTTTCATTATTGTTTAATTCATTAATTATGTGATCGCTACAACACATCCATAATGATAAACCATGCAACTGACAGAAATAAAATAACGCAAAGAGAATGATAATGAGATTTTCTAATGGTTATTTTATCTAGAGGATGACAAAAAAACCCCGACATAGGGGGGAGAAATACTTTGAACCTTTTGGGTTCATGTTTACAGCTTTCCACCTATCCACCTTTGTATCTTCTGGGACTGGTTTCATCTTGGCTCCAGCTTGAACCACCTCCACTATATTGGGAGATCCATCAATTACATATGATTTTTAACTCACACAATGGTGAGGGGTAAAAGGGGGTTTACATAAAAGAAACCATGGGCATGCATTCCCTACATATTAATGAGGAGAGATAGCATGAAAACCAACAATTTAATTTAAAATAAATTAAAAGGAAACCAATAATATACAAAGGTCTGGTCTAGCTCATGATCATCCATATACATGCAATGAATTACACATTTAATAAAACTAGCATTAAGTTCTTTAATAATCCATATGAAGATAAATCACACATGAATCAATTAATTATTATCATTAATTAATAAATCCTTTTATCTTAATCCTTTTATGAATTTCCATGAGATTATCATCCATAACCTTGGAGGTAACATGGTGAACACCCATTCAAATATACATGGTATTTTATTTTGACCATTATAGAAACATTAATGTTTTAATTCTGTGTAATTTGGTAAAGTACACGGTGTGTAGTTCTGACTACATGGTGTGTACTACCTTCACTATCTTATCTAAAAGTACACACCTAGGACTTAGAGTGTGAGGCATACTTTGGAAATCATGGAGTACACAATGTGTAAAGTGGTCCACACACCACTTGGTCTTCAGCTTACACATTTACCGATCATCCTATCCATGTATAGGGTACAAACTTTGGCCCTTGACCTGAAGGGACTACACACCATGTCTAGTGGGACACACGGTGTGTAATCCAGCTAACTGTGCACTATTCCGTCTTGGTCAACATGCAGTATAAGAATTAACTACACCGATTGTCATTAATGCACACAGATTGAGTAATTTCCGAATTACTCCCGATGCACTGAACACAACTACACAGTGTGTAATCCGGATTACACGACATGTATGGCAGAAAACACGACATGAATGTCCAAACACACGGTGTGTGCTTTTGTGTCACCTAGACAGAATCGTCAGTGCCTCCTTATGAGTTCCTTGAATTAATTTTAATCCAAAAATTATTCATTTCTATTAGATCTACGAGAAATGAAAGAGGAAGAATAGGTCTCGAAATCCATAATATAAGAACAATTAACCTTTAATTGAAAAATTAAATTATTAAATCGTAAATAATCAATGAATTATTTAAATAATTATAAATAATTATGTGACCACTTTGATACGACTTAAAGTACCCAAACGCAGTGGAAGCATGGTGGTTAGAAGGACCCAACTTTTCCTTTGACATAATCGATGACCAATTTGGGATCAATACAATGATAAACGCTAATATCCAAAGATTAAGATCAAAGTTCTTGTGAAAAGAAGAAAGGTGTGTTAGATCCTAGAGAGAGGATATTGCATATCATGTTTATAATTAATTTAAATAATTTATACATAAATTAAATACATGGATCTTTAGTACTTTTTTTATTGATGATTTTGATCATCTGGAATGACCCTTTCATATTGTCTCATTGTGCTTACAAGGATCCAAACTAGAATCCCTCTAGCGGCAATCTACACATGCTCTGATAGCCTCTGATCAGAACCACACATTCTCCGAGTTCTATCATTCTTGATAGAATGTTCTTTGGTATTGAGGAACGTCTCTCATTATTGAGAGGGTAGAGGAGAGTATTTGAGAGAGAATTTTTTTTGGCTCAACAATTCTCTCACCACCAACAATTTGGTTCACTAGGTATAATGGTATAATAAATGTACCTGTATATTTAATGACATGGGGTTTTAGTTACAATATTTAATTCTGTAACAACAATTAAATACATTCATAGCTTTAGAGAAAACCCATGCTATATAATAACAATAACATCACCTTTATTTCATGGTGCGACAACATGTGAATAATAGAATCATAAATAAAATCCCATGAAACATAACGATAACAATTTTAGTATTATTTTGTCTTGTTCCAACTAGTTAAATAATTATTTATCGTCTTGTAAATAATTATTTTACTACCGGACCGACCTTGGTCTGCTTGAACTCCACTTAAATTTATTGAACACCCGAATAAGTAAATAATTTATTCTCTAAAATAAATATTTTATTTACAAACAAGTAAAAAAATATTTATTATATGTTCAATATAATAAATATTTTTTATTTATTTTATGAGATCATTTTAACTTGAATAAAAAATTTTCACAGTCTTGAGAATTATATCTATTCCATTAATTAAATTCAAATAGAATTTAATCGATACCACAAGAAATACTAAGTGTGTGACCCTCTAGGATTCTTTCTCGTTGAAATTATACGGGCTTGCCTAAAGTCGAAGAGTACTGTCTAGCAATGGGTCAATGAACCAAAGAGAAATAAAATAATGTTTCAACAATGACATCCACATATGAACACTCATAGGGTAATACAATCCCTTTGTTTTAATATCTAATGAAGAAGGTTTCATGATTGTGTCATCAACATATTTTCTTGATACATATAGGAACCCAGATCTTCTTTTCTGGTATGTTTTTATTTTCTCGTTGTTTTCTAGAAAAAGAAGAGTTTTTGGAAATTTCAGGAGTATAATCCATGTACTTATAAAGTACACACTGTGTACTCGGTTTCCGTGGGTGACCGTGTATTGGACATGTAACAGATGAGTACATGGTCATGTAGGGTGACCTGGAGGCCACCTAAAGCGGGGCCCGGTAAAGGCAGGTACACACCGTGTACTTCTAAATTACACACCATGTACTTTCTTTTTATTTCATTAAATGGACCAGGGTTGCATCTAATGGATTGAACAAACTTATTCTTTGTCAGTCTCATCCAGGAGCGATCGTATGGCCGCAGATCTCCTCCAAGCCCCCGACTCGCTGTCTGTTCTCCAAATCGAACTCTGTTGGGTGTGTTTGAATCGCATCAGTGAGTTCTCTCTTCTTCTAGAACACCATCTCTTGATTTGTCCTCTTTCAAGAGTTATCCTCGGTTTAACATTTTTAAATTTTTTATATATCTATGGTGTTTCTTGGGCGATTCAAGGCCTGAGGTTTATGTATATTGATCTCATGATGCGGAGGTAGGTGGTTTGTGCATTTCCATAGATATTCTTTAAATTCTATGTGTAAAAGTTCCCAATACCCACGTTCGGGGTATTGGGTGTTTATGGTTTTTAGCTATGTTATTTCCTGATATGCCTAGTTTGATTGGATAGAGGTTAATTGTTAAGAATAAGTCTATCTTTGTTAAGATGTGGATGTTTTTCCCATGTTTCTTGTTTTGACCGTTTGGTCTAGCTTTGCCTGTTTGGTTGCTGTTTTCTTTCCATGACTAGTTTTGTTAGGATTGAGTGATTATTATTTAAAATGCTATGATTGATGTAGAATGTTTATCCAAGCAGTTCTTGTGGTTTACTTTGGATACCTTTATATCGTTGTGTACTATTGACTTACACATGGCTGTGAGAACCTGGTGTAGTAGACTATAGGGAGAATGGACAGTGAGGGATTCTCCAGAGTGTCTGTTTACTTTTACGTTGTGAGACCAAATGGGTGATGAACATAAGTGCTCCCTTAGAGTGTCTATAGTTCCTTGATATGGGCCACAAGTGGGAATTGGACACTTATTTATTCCTCATAGTTCCTATTAGTTACCGATACAAGACTATTGGGGGAATTGACGGTGAGTGCTTAACCAGAGAGTCTATGCTAAAGCTGAACCAGAGGGGTTAGACTGTGTGTACTTCCCAGAGGTTTGCTTGTGTTTTCTGGTTGTACCAGAGGGGTTAGGCTGTGAGTACTTCCCAGAGGGTTACCTGCTTGTGATTAGCTGTTTCTTGATATATGAAATTGAACACATTGAAACTGTAGGTTTTTTTACTTTTGAGTACTTTCTTGTTTACTAATTCGTTTTGATTATTTCCTACCATATATATTCACTGACTGTTAGGCATAAATCTTGGGGTGGTTGCCTACTGGGATTAGTCTCACACCCTTTTTGGGCCATGCTTTTGGGCCCAAACAGATTATATTGTTGTAGGTCTAGATAAGGGAAAGTTCCATTCTACTTCAGGTACTTGATTGCAATGGAGCTGGAGAGCATGAGACCAAACTGAGGCTTGCGATGTTGTGGAGATGTTTACTTGTTTTTTTTTTCAATTTGTATTAGTGCTGTATTTAAGAATTGTGATGTGTTTGGATGCTTTACTAGACATATGTATCATGCATCATTTTTTATATGTGCTCCAGTTGTTATTACTTATAGTCTTCTGCTGTTACTGTTGTATGGTATTATTACTGCATCCTCTATTGTTATCAATTTTAATTCCATTTTGTGACTCTGCCAATGGGGGAATAGTTTCCCCATGATCACACACAAGTCTCTCGCTACTAGTCGGTAGCCTCTGGCGTTCGGGGAAATGCGCTTGAAGCCATGTGACCAACCGGGTACGGGGCACCTCTGGGTGGCTTCCAGAATTGGGATGTTACAAAGTAGTGTCAGAGGCAATTATTTTATTTTGACTTACTGTTTGGAGCCTATAGCTAGGGATAGGAAGGAATAGGCACTTAGTAATAAGATGTTCCCAAGAGTAGCTAACCAGTGTACAGGGAAAAGCCAATCTACCTCGTTTATTGCAATATTTTCTAGTTTTGCAATTTATTATTTATTTTATTTCATCATTAGGTGATTCACATGTATTGAGCTATTATTGTTGATTTTATTAAAGTTCTATTTCTGTTGCAACCCGATGAAATTAGGGTATTCCATCTCATGCATTATATAGGCACTTTCTAGAGATCACATGTCATGTATTCTTGCCATGCCATTTAGGGTGCATTAGTGATTTCATGTTGTTGTGATAGATGTTATGTTAGATGTGAATTCTATTGTGACATATGACTTGATAGAGTTCCTGCTATTTGATATGGTATTGTATTTTATAATTTTGTGTTAGATATGAATGATGTTGTGATATATGCCTTGATAGAATACCTACTATTTGATATGGTATTGGATTGTATAAGTTTTTGTTTGAATGAATGCCAGAATTTGGTTCTTGAGGTGTTATGGGCCCTCATAGACTAGAATTTGGTGGATCATTGCACTTTTATCCTTGTTTATGACATGTATGAGATTCCAAGCTTGGATTTTCGGGGAGTATGGGCCCTCACAGATCAGAATTTGGCACTCTAATATTCATTTCACTATTTTTCTGGGTTCTAGAGTAGTTTCTGAGGCTTACTATCCTGAAAAACCCAGAATACATGGCGTGTAGTGATGAATACATTCCATTTATTCTTCTGTTAGGGAAGGAACTGTTTTTCTTAAGAACACGCTGTGTAATTTAGGTACACGCCGTGTATTCTCTAACCGTGTCACTGACTATGCAGGCATAGACACGATGTTGGGAAATCTTTAGGGGGGGGGGACATGTCGTGTACTAGATGTACACGCCGTGTTTTGTAGACCATGTGTCCACCTGTGTGACTAATGATACAGATGGATGAAACTTAGGTTATACACACTATGTCAAACTTGAACATGTCGTGTAGTGTAACCCTTGAATCTGGATGTGTAACGAACAACACAGGTCGGTGACATCCTTCTAGTGCACGTCATGTCTATCTGAAACACGCCCTGTATAGTGAGTCGTGTAACCAACCGTGTAACTAACAACACGGGTCGGTGAAGTTTATCTAGTATATGTTGTGCCTGGCACTAACACGTTGTGTAGAATTGTTCTAGGAGAACCGTGTGGCTTAGCCGTGTAAGGGAACCCGGGCAGGGGAAGATAATTCAACTACACTCCGTGTGTTTGGACAAATATCCGTGTATATAGAGTTCTACACAACCAGTTTTGGCTGAATTACATTCCCATGAAATAGATTAAGGGAACATGCCATGTAGGGGATTTACACACCGTGTATCTACTTTTTTAAAAACTTGAATGCTTTCATTATCCTATTCCCTTCTTGCACTTCTAAGTTTCAGTCCTTTATAATCTTGATCTAAGGTGTGTGCTTGACCTTGTAGAGTCATGCCACTGAGACGTCCTCAGGTTGTACGCCAGTTACAGGGCAGTGACCAAACACTAGGTCTGGTTAATTAGGGACTACCAGAAGACACTCCAGTTATGCCAGTCTTGGCACCAACTGTCATTCCGGACACAGATGCTGACACACAGCTCCGAGAGGTATTTATGAGGTTCATAAAGACCTTCTGATGAGTACCTCATCCTGCTCCATCTATGGAAGAGTTGACATAGGTTTTCCAGCAGCAGCATCCTACCACTTTCATAGGGTAAGGAGGACCCTAGGTTGAAGAGTCATGGTTAGAAGCCATGATTTCTATCTACAAGAATCTAGAGACGCCTCCAGAGAGGAGGGTGAAGCTAGCTACGTAAATTCTATGAGAATACTCCAAGAGATGGTGGGATGTGATCTAACAGGAGGAATGCTAGCAGGTTATGGCTTGGTATGAGTTCCAGCATAACTTCTACGGCTAATTCTATCTGGAGACTTTAAGGGCCAATCGAGCCTGAGAGTTCATGATTCTGGAGCAGGGTACTCTTTCCATTATTGGGTATTCTTCTCGCTTCACAGAACTACAATGATTCACGCCCATCCTAGAAGGTTATGAGTTATTCATGGAAAGGAAGTTTGAAGATGGTCTCAGGAACACCATCTGATCGCAGGTGAACATCTTCAGGATGACTTCCATCACTTCTATAGTCAACCATGCACTGATCACAGTGAAAAATATGAGGGATTCTGGAGTTGTGAGCCAGGGTTGATCGACATCCGGAGTTGGTATCCCTCCTACTGACAGTAGGAAATGTTGTGGGGAGTCTACAGGTGGAGATACAAGGAGGTGATACACTTCCTATGGTAGCCAGGTGGTGTTCTACCAGTGTGGAAAGGTCGGGCATATGAGGCCACATTGCCCGAGAGACCTAGTGGAGTGCCGACTATGCGGAAAGATGGCTCATATTCATCGTTTATGTAAGATATTATCACTAGAATCTGGTGATAGGGGTTCTTCTATGACTCCTCATTCAGGAGTAATGCCACCAGTTTCTCATTAGTCTAGGAATTGAAGCTCTTTCGTCCGTTCAGGCTAAGGTGGAGGTCATGGCCCTGGTAGCCAATCGGCAGGCTTCCAGTGACAGCAGGGTGGATTAGCTCATAGTGGTCAAGAAGGGTTGTAGGGCCATGGTACAGGTCAGAATTTTGTGGTGGAGCAGACCTAGTAGAAGAAGGATCCCAAACCCTCTACAGTTTGAGGTATGATATTAGTTGCCTCAGTTTTAGCTTCTGATATTTTTGATACAGGGGCATCCCATAACATTATATTTGTTTTGGTTGTGGAGAGCCTTGGGCACTATATCTTTTCCTCTTCTAATATATTGAAATTAAACACTCCGTTGGGGGACTAGTTCGGCTAGTGTATGTCAGTGTAAGTAGTTCCCTCTTGCGGTTGGTGGGTTTCACTTATTTTCGGACCTTTATGTCTTAGATATGACATGCTACGATATCATTCTCAGAATGGACTAGTTAGTTTCATTCCAAGATGTTATCGATTTCTATCACCATAGTGAGAGATTCACATCACTATAGGGAAGATCTTTTCTTCATAAGGGAGAATGGGATGTCCAGGCGAGCAAAGCGGGACCCGGTCATCATGGGTTGGGAGGAGTTACAACCCAAATTTCTAGTCTATATATATATGAACAAGGGATTTCAAAGTTAGACTTTCCTCCAGTGGTGGATCATTTCAGGGACATATTTCCATTGGACTTTTCAGGTTTGCCTCCAGCGTGAGAGATGGAATTTTTTATTGAGCTTGTGCCAGGAATGACACAGGTGTCCATTCCTCCTTATAGGATGGCTACACCAGAGTTGTAGGAGCTCATGAAGTAGTTGGAGGAGTTGCAGGCTAAGGGTTTTATCCGACCCGGTACTTCTCCTTGGGGTTCTCCTGTCCTGTTTGTGAAGAAGGCAGATGATAACCTTAAACTTTGTGTGGATTATCAGAAGTTTAACCAACTTATCATTAAGAACTGATATCTTGTGTCGAGGATTGATGATCTCTTTGATCAGCTTCAAGGATCCCAGTTGTTCTTGAAGATTGACTTGAGATCTGGTTACCATCAGTTGCACGTTAGACCATCAGATATACCTATTACAGACTTCCAGAGCAGGTATGGTCTATACGAGTATGTGGTTATGCCATTCAGTCTCACGAATTCCGCTGCAGTCTTTATGGAACTAATGAACCGAGTTTTCCACACATACTTGTATTATTTCATGGTAGTCTTCATGGATGATATATTGGTGTACTCTCATACTCTACATGACCATGATTCACATCTTGATATTGTTTTGAGTACAATGAGAGAGCATCAGTTATATGTTAATCTATCAAAATTCCACTTTTTGATGGACTAGATTCACTTCTTGGGTCATGTTATCTTAGAGACAGGAGTATCAATAGACCCAGAGAAAGTGAGGGCAATAGTTTCCTGGGAGAATCTGAAGAACTTATTTGAGGTATGAAGTTTTCTAGGGATGGCTGGATACTACATGCATTTTATACAGAACTTTTAATCCTTAGTAGCACCACTGATGGGTCTGACTAAGAAGGGTGTGAAGTAATTGTGGTCATATTCTTGTGAGTCAGCCTTTCAGGAGTTGAAAGGGAGACTGACTTCGGCACCGATACTAGTTTTTCGAGTGTCGGGAAAGAGATATACGGTTTACTGTGATGGATCAGGTGTCGGTCTTGGAGTAGTACTTATGTAAGGAGAAGGATTTGTTGTGTTTGAATCTAGGTAGTTAAGGCCACATGAGAGGAACTACCCAACACATGATCTCGAGTTGGCTGTTGTTGTTCATGCTTTATGCTTTTGGAGACATTATCTTATGGGAGATCATTTTTTGGTTTTTACCAGCCACAAAAGTCTCAAGTACATCTTCACTCAGCATGACTTTAATTTGAGATAACGAAGGTTGGTTGAGTACCTTCAGTCCTTTGACTTTGTGCTTGCCTACACGCCTGGGAAAGGCAATACAGTGGATGATGCATTGAGTAGGAGGACTCATATACAAGTAGTTCAGGAGGCCAGTAGTGAGTGGAAGATTATGGATCTGTTCTTTGAGATGCATATGGAGGTGCCCGAAAAACAGGGGTAGAAATTTTTTTCTACTGTGGAAATTTCCTCTTCTCTTATTGATTGAGTGCGAATGAGGCAACTATCAGATTTTGAAGGCCTAGTCCTATAGGAAAGTGTGTCAGGAGAGGAACCTATTCATGGATGGACCATATGTGAGGATGAGATCTTGAGATTTTAGGGGTGTGTATGGGTTCCATCAGACATCCACGAAGATCTGATACGAGACTTTGATTCCTCAGTTTGGTCCATTCATCCTAGTGTCACCAAGATGTATCGTGATCTACACCTTCAGTATTGGTGGCCAGGTATGAAGAGATATATTGCTGATTTTGTGATGAGGTGTTCCACCTATCAGCAAGTGAAGGTAGAGAATCAACGACCATTATGAATTTTGCAGTAGTTACCCATTCTCAAGTAGAAGTGGAATGATGTCGTGATGGATTTCGTGACAGGTTTTTAGAGGTCTCCTTGAAGGAATGATGCAGTTTGGGTTGTAATTGATAGACTCACGAAGGTTTCTAACTTATTTCCGATCAAGGATACATTCGGTTTTGATGAGCTTGGAAGGTTTTAAATCTAAGAGATCGTACGTCTACATGGGGTTCCACACTCTATTATTTCAGACAGGGACACACGTTTTACTTCTTGGGTTTGGCAGGGGCTACAAAAGGCTTTGGGAACACATGTACTTTTGAGTACATCTTACCGTCCCCAGACAGATGGCCAGTCCGAGCATATGATTTTGGTTCTTGAGGACATTCTTTGAGGATTAATTCTAGATTATGGAGGTTCTTGGGAGAAGCATATACCACTTTTGGAGTTTTCCTACAATAATAGTTTTCAAGAAACTATTCAGATGGAACCTTATGAGGCTTTGTACGGTAGGCCATGCCGATCACCTTTATATTGGTTGGAGGTAGAAGAGGTAGCTATACTGGGACCTTATCATATCTAGGAGACCACAGAGAAGATAGAATTGATTTGGAAGAGGATGGATACTACATAGTCTCAGCAGAAGTCTTATGCTAATCGATGGAGACGACCTCTGAAGTTCGAGGTCGGGGATCAGGTTTTCCTGCGTATCACATCGAGGTTGGGACATAGGAGGATTAGGAGACATGGTAAGATATCTCTGAGGTATGTCAGGCCTTTTGAGGTGTTGGAGAGAGTTGGTCCGCTTGCCTATTAGTTGCAGTTACATCATAAGTACCGGGCTATGCACAACACCTTTCACATTTCTCAACTTCGACGTTACTTCTCAGACCTGTCTCATGTTTTCCAACCCGAGGAGGTTGAGTTAGAGGTGGATGCCTCATTTGAGGACAATCCTATATGGATTTTTGATCGAAGTGAAAATGTTTTTTGTGATCGGTCTATTCCTCTGGTACGAGTGCTATGGTAGCATGAGCGAGTACAGGACGAGACTTGGGAGAGGGAGATCGATGTACGATCGTAGTGGCCGGAGCTATTTGAGGATTCTTCTTCTACGATGCCTTTCTAGTTAAATTCAGGGACAAATTTCTTTAAGGGGGAATTTTTTAAGAACCTGGATCTTCTGTTCAGGTATGTTTTTATTTTCTATTTGTTTTCTGGAAAAAGAGGAGTTTCTTAAAATTTTAGAAGTACATGCCATGTACTTCTAAAGTACACCCCGTGTACTCGGTTTCCGAAAGTTACCATGTACTGGCCATGTAACGACTGAGTACATGGCCATGTGGGGTGACCTGGAGGCCGCCTAAAGCAGGGCTTGGTAAAGGCAAGTACACGCTGTGTACTTCTAAAGTAAATGCCATGTACTTTCTTTTTATTTCATTAAACTGACCAGGGTCACGTCGAATGGACCGAAAAAACTTCTTATTCCTCTGTCTCATCCAAGAGTGACCGTACGACCACAAATCATCTCCGAGCCTCTGACACGCTGTCTGTTCTTTGAATAGAACTCCTTCGGTTGCGTTGGAATAACATTAGTGAGTTATCTCTTCTTCTAGAACACCATCTCATTATTTATCCTCTTTTAAGAGTTATCCTTAGTTGAAATATTTTAACATTATTGTATATCTATAGAATTCTAGGGAGATTCAAGGCCCTAGGTTCACATATATTGATCTCATGACACCAAGGTAGGCGGTTTGTGCCTTCTATAGATAGTCTTTGAATTCTATGTGCAAAAGTTCCCAATACCCTCGTTCGGGGTATTGAATATTTATAGTTTTTATCCTTGTTATTTTCTTATATGCCTAGATTGATTGGATAGAGGTTAATTGTTGAGAATAGGGTTATATTTTTTAGGCTGTGGATGTTTTTTTCCATGTTTCTTATTTTGACCGTTTGGTCTAGCTGTGCCTGTTAGGATGCTATTTTCTTTCCATGCCTAGTTTTTTAGGATGGAGTGATTATTATCTTACATTCTATGATTGATGTAGATTGTTTATCCAAGTATTTATTGAGATTTAATTTGGATATCTTTATATCATTGTGAACGATTGACTTACACATGGTCATGAGAACCTGGTGTAGTAGACCATAGGAAGAATGGACGTTGAGGGATTCTCCAGAGTGTCTGTTCACTTTTACGTTGCGAGTCCATAGGGGGGATGGACGTAAGTGCTCCCTCAGAGTGTCTATAGTTTCTTGATACAGACCACATGGAGAAATGGACGTTGAGTGCTTCCTTAGAGTGCCTATTAGTTACCGATACGATACTATAAGGGGAATTGACGGTGAGTGCTTCCTCAGAGAGTCTATACTAAAGCTGAACCAGAGGGGTTAGACTGTGTGTACTTCCTAGAGGGTTGCTTGTGTTGTTTGGTTGAACTAGAGGGGTTATTCTATGAGTACTTTCCAGAGGGTTACCTACTTGTGATTAGATATTGCTTGATTTATGAAACTGAATGCATTGAAACTGTAGGATTGTTTACTTTTGAGTACTTTCTTGTTTAGGGCTTATTTTTGTTTATTGCCCGCCATATATATTCATTGACTGTTAGGCATAGATCTTGGGGTGGATTCCTACTAGGATTAGTCTCACACCCTATTTGGACCATGCTTTTGGGCCCAAAAAGATTATATTATTGCAGGTCTAGATAAGGTAAAGCACCCTTCTACTTCAGGTACTTGATTGCTGTGGAGCTAGAGAGCTTGGGACCAAGCTGAGGCTTGTGATGTTGTGGAGTGGTTTACTTTTTTTTCTTTTGTAATTTGTATTAGTACTATATTTTAGAATTGTGACATGTTTTGATTCATTCCTAGATATATTTATCAAGCATCATTTTATATATGTTCTCCAACTGTTATTACTTCTAGTCTTCCACTGTTACTTTTGTATGGTATTATTACTACTTTTTCTATTGTTATCTATTTTACTTCCACTGTGTTACACTTAAAATGAGGTAATATTTTCCCCACTATCAAACCCAAGGCCCTCACTACTAGTCGGCATCCTCTAGCATTCGGGGAAATGCGTTTGAAACCATGTGACCAACCAGGTATGGGGTACCTCTGGTCGGCTTCCGGAACCGGGATGTTACAATACATCTTTCTTTGACTACCAGAATTAAAATACTTAATACAACATGGACACGGAATTTAGCCTGACAGTTCTATTTCAATCAAAGGACTGAGATATCAACATCCATAAATGAAAGGGTCAAATCCTTCCTATACTTATCCATTAATAACATGTCGTTCGTGATGCATCCAACATACCGTACTCCCAAAAAACATATGGTGTGATGTTTTTCATCAGTAAATCAAAGAACACAAGTCAGGACAGATATTAATGACAATCATAAAGTCTAAAGACCATTAAATATGCTAACAGATTGGAATATACGATGACACCAAAACATGTGATATTCCTACCAGTGGTTCTGTTCTTATAACCTCCCAAATGGGAGATTCCCAAGTGAAAAATTCATGAGAAGACGTCTCATGTTCTTATGAGTACTCACACTTAAAGGTATGTATACTATGTGTCCCATCATAATATGTCATCCAACGACAAAACTATATTTAAGAATATTTTCATAGAACTTCATGGTTTTTTTCATAATGAGGAACTTCTATGAAATTATTAATGCAACAAATACTCTAAGACATTATTAAATTATAGTCATGTAGAATAATGAACAATATGTAATAAGATGCATAATATTTATATACATTAAATATTCATGTAATCAATGTAAAAACAATTGGTTATAGAACACCAAATCGAACAAAACCATCTTCTATTAATTTATCCACTAATAGAAACATTCTTAGACAAATCATATTAATAACCTTTCTTCGTATCCTGGGGAGAATAAAATATAAGAAAGAGTGAGTTAAAATGTTAAGTAAGGTAAAATAAGGGTGTTATACATAAATGATCATATGTAATATTATCCTGAAAATAAGTGTATAAGAACATGAGAATATAATTTTAAATTCAAACCCTATAATTCATAGATTATAATCATGATTCATGAAAAGAAATTTCAGTTCACAAGACTTGAATCATAATGGAATTAAAGTATATGATCCATGAGAGCATAACATTGGCATTATATTATTTCATAAAATAGTGGTATAAAGTGTAGAATAATCCAAATAATATAAATCATATATCAAGTATTCCCCCCAAGAAATTCATCAAATATCAGGATTGGGAAAACCACCCATGTACCTGGTTTGAGATAGGGATAGCATCCCATGTACCCTCTCATGGTCTTATGATAACCTCCCATGTCACCTCTTTGCAGATTGGAAGTACCTACTACGCACACTTTGAGATCATACAAAATTAATATTTACATAATTAATTGGATTTTTAAAATAGAAGAACCCATCACATAGTCATATTAAATTAATATGTATGCCAAAATTTCATCAAAATATTTATTTTTACATCAATGTTTAACACGTGGAAAAGAAAAGGAGTTTCATAAATATATCATCATTACAATCATAAACCATCTATAGAAAGAATAAATATTGTAGCATTGGATCATAATCCTTCTAAATAATAATAAATATCAATGGATTTTTTTTATAAATGAAAATACCTTCAAAACATCATTAGAGCATTTCATATAGAAATTCCCTACTCAATTTTGAAATCACTTGTTTTAAATACAAAAATTTACAAAATATTTTGTTAAACATTTTATTTGAAAATAAACCTGTAAAATTTTAAAATATAATTCAAATCAAAGAGTATTAAGTATTTGGGGAAAATAAATTCACCTGGTGTATATTAAAACAAAGATATCATTCACTTTTTTATTATTAAAAAGTCAAAAAGTATATTATTTGGAAAATAATAAAAATATTTCTTTTTAACATTTCATAGAAACTAAAAAATTGGTAAAAATGACTTTATAAAATAAATTATTAATGTTAACATCATTATTTATTATATTTTATAAGAAATATCGATATGGAAATAAGATTTCTGACTGAAGAGAGAAATAAATATTATTTTCCTTAAAAATATTATTTTGGTATATTGAGTACATAAATAGATGAATGTGATAGGAAAACATATAAATTCCATAAATAATTAGATTTTATAAAATATTTTTTATTTTTGAAAGATATATCAAAACATTTCATCATCAGAAATTTTTGCACAAACAATTCTTATAAAAAGTGAGATTGTAACATAAAACCACTACTGATTTGGTATCTTTTGATTCATAACCACCATGATATAAATAAATTAAAATAAAAATATATATACAATGAACATAAGTATATTAATGAACCAACATATAAAAGGGTAAAAATATACACCTCATTAATTAAGATAGGTCTATAACATAACATATACACTAAAGATGATAATTTGAGATGATAACCCCTTACCACTTTGGTAATATTTTAATCAAATACACCTAGAAGAAATAATTTAAATTGAAACTTTAAATAACTATAATTAATAATTAACCATGATGTAATATTTAAAAGGGAAAGTATATAAGCCTCATAAACATAAATAAGTTCATAACATATAACATGTATCAATGGAAAAATATTGAGACGAATAACCCTGACCTCAGGTACTTATTTCCACCTAAGCACCCAAACCACTTATATAATAGATTTAAATTTATTAAAATTATATACCAATACCAAATTAATTTTTATAATACCATATATCGTCCACTTATGAAATTTAAACACCCATTTATGAATAATCATTTATTAAAATAAATGTTTCAGGTGATAACTGTTTCATTTTTCATGAATGTTTTGATTCCACTGTTATGGTCATTTCATCTTGATCATGGTTAAATCATATAAATAATATTAATATGTAAATTAATTTCATATATATTAATTATATAAATAGTTATAAATATCTATAAAAATGATAGATAAAAAATGAACTACACCGTTCATGGAGATAGTAATCTGTGTGTATTCCAGAACATTGTTTTCATATTATAATGAAAAAAATGAAAGAAAGGTAAGAAATATTTTATAATTAAATAATAATAATTATTCCATAAATAAAATATATATTTATTAAATCCTTCATTATGACCAACCATGAATGTTTATTATGGAAAATGAATCATATCGCTATTTAGAGGCGGTAGTCAACACATAAGAATGTGCAATAGTTTCACTTCACATTTGAGTGTGATTAGGTGGTAATAGGTTGATAAATAATCATAATAAAATCTCATTATATTTATTATAAAAGATTTATAATGTTTTTATTAGTACATTAGGTTTATAGGAGATGAAAGTAGAAATAAAATTGAAAGAGCTGGGTTAAGATTTATATATCTTCTTTGAGATATATCCTTTCACCAACACCATAATCCATGAAAATATTCCTTTGGAGAATAAAATAAACTATAGGATGAAATTAATTAATATTTTATGTTTTTTTCGTAGTTATTGGCTGATATATAATCTTCAAATAGTGTGAATAATGTAAGAGAATATGAGCCCTTTTATAAGTGAGGGGAGGAGAATAAATGTTATTACTTAAAATATTTCAATAATACAAGGTCCATTTCATGTGAAAGTGTCTAAAAATGGAAATTTAATAGAATTTAGGAAAATATAAGGTATAAATATCTTCAACAAATAATAATTATAAAATTTTTGTTGGAATTATTACCCTTATCTATTGGATTAGACCCCAACAAGCTCGTTTTAACCTTAACTGTGGTAACAAAAATTTCCAATTTTTACTATTAATTACGAAAAAATTTATGTTTATCCTATTAAATTATATTAATTAGTATTATTTAAAATAATTAATAAATTTTAAGGGATTACATTTTTATAGGTGGAAAATTTTAATTGTAAATAAGTATGCAAATCACAATAAAAAACCGTTTTAGAAAATGAATTTTTATGACTAAAACTAAATTTTCTTCCATTCATTTCCTTGTAAAAACTATAAAAAGAATATTAAAATATTTTAATAAATATATAGTATATATTTTTCAATAAAATTAATAAATAATTATTAATATTATTTTTCTGAGATAAAAATACATTGCACGCAAAAAAATATTTTTTGAAAACAATGTGTTTTAAGACAGAAAAAGCTTATAGAAAAACCATGTGTAATGATGATTAGTATGTAATTAATTAAATTAATTATAGTTAAAGTAAATTTTTTTTAATTTAAAAAATAATGTAAGTCATAAATTACATTATTTAATGAAGTAATAAGATAATTATAAAATAAATTGGTATTTTTCCCTATTCACTAAATAATAAATATTTTTAGAAAAATATAAATATGTATCCACAAGATAATATAAACATGTTGATTTCAAAAATGAAATTAATTCCCAAAAATAAAATCTCAAATAATTATGAAAATTAATTATAAAGTCTATTCACAAAGGGAAATAAAATACAATTTTGAAGAAAACATATATTTGATGAGTAAAATGATTTTAATAAAAAATTATTACCTTTTCACTTTGAATTAGTAAATAAAGATTAATTATTTAAAAAGTACATATATTTTTCATAATATGTATATTATTATTCATAAAAAACAATTTAATATCTAGTTTATAAATTATTACTGTATCCCTGTTAATCTAGACTCGAGGTTGTGTGAAAAATTATTTATTAAATACATCAAATTTATTTCGAAGGAAATACATATAAAATATGTGATTGTTATAGTTATAGGGTGTAATTTTTAAAATGTAATGAATATTCATGAAAACTAATGTAATACATGTTTATGTTGTTCTTGGGTCTCCTCTGTTGGTATCATATAGAGGTTTTTTTCATTTTTGGGGATTTTGTTAGAAAGAATATGGGGGTAATACTTGAAAAATCCAATGTTGAACAAAAGTGATGTAGGAAGAACCTAGAATTCCATATTTTAAAATTAAGATTCCATAATGTTGGATATGATAGGATTGTTTTTCTTTATCGTACGATTGCTGAATCTGATTAATATTTCTTAATAATCATGTTAACCATTCTAGTTTTTGGAATGGATGAAATAAAGAATCCAAAAATTGGGGTTGTGAAAGGTATGTTATGAAGATTCCCTTCAGATTAAAGTTGATTTTTTTAAATATAGTTGTAGAGATATCATTTGATAGTGTATCACTAAATATGAGTTTTCTTCTATCCATGGGCCTGTGGAAAATGGAATATGAAGGACTATATGATTCTTCCAAAATATATGGGTAAGGAGGATAAAGGAATTATTAGCATGTATATGGAATAGATGGCTTGATGGGTTAAAGGATAAATACCTAAATATGGTGATTGATGTGCTATTCTTTATGGAAATCAAATACAAGTATTGGTTCTTGAAGATAATTTTTCTATGACAATTTAGAGTGGATTTAAAGAAACTCTATGATGATTGGAAAAGTATCTAAATTTGTATAAGGAAGTTTGGACTAAAGTAGAAAAGTGTCTAAGTACACTCTTTATATGGTTGAGACAACCAATACCATAAGTTTATGATACAATGGGTGTATGGTTGAGATAACCAATGCTGCAAGGTCAATATAAACTTGTCATAATGTTGAATAAAATGGCACTTAAATTTTATTTGAGGCATTTTATGTTTGAGATATATTGGATAAGATACACATATGGTTGAGATAGTTTCATATGTGGTTATAACAGTGGATTCCATAAGGATAGTATAAGACCTCATAAGGTCAAAAAAGCCATCATAAGGTACACATTAACCTTAAAAACAATTTAAAGGTCCCTGAATTAATATTCTTGATATATAATAGGTAATTTTGATGACACAAAATCTGATCATTATGTATTAAAACATTATATAAAGTCCCGACCCAGGTGCCACATGCATGTTACCATATTTAGTAAGTCATATGACCACAAGCACACCTCCTCATATTCCAGAGGATGCCAACTTGTAGTTAGGGTATGATAATTCAGTCATTGAGTGACTATAACCTCATTTTTCATAGTAAACACTATCGAAAATAATAAACAATAGTGTAAGAATATATAATCCTTAACAATTACAATATCTCAATAATAACAATATAGGAAATACAATATCTAGATAAAGCAGAAAACAAGCCATTCTATTATATGCGTCAAGTGTCTAAAATGAAAACTGAACATAAAGATGTCGATGACTACCATGTGGGTCCCGAACCACGCCTGGTTTTGCCATCCAATTTCCATTTCAAAATCATCCATCTAATACAAGGCCTTTGACTTTTACCTCTCCCGTAACAATAAAGTCTATTTGGGTACCGATCAGGAAACCTAATTAGGGTGTGAGTACAACTTAGTAGGACACCACCAATGTAAAAATAAAGTCAATAATAGTGTATGTAGTTATATAAATAAATAAAACTAATGCACAAATAAACAATTATCACATTAAAAAATTAATATTCATTTAACCACATAAACTCTAGGGTTCCCAAGGACCACCGTACCTCAACGTATGCTTCATCTCATGTCAGCGCCCAAAGTGTTTCAAGGTAATATCACATATTAATACCTTCTTCAGCTCATGCCAAAGATTGATGTATTCAAAGCCGATATCATATTTCAATACCTGATTCAGCTCATGTCGGATCCTAATGTATTATCAAGTGAGGTTACATATCAGAGTTCCTTTTTAACCTTTTTTTAATTTATACTTGAATTCCCATGTTACCATTCATAAATTGACACTTTTCCCATGTTATCAACAGAAAATTCAAATGTAATATGACCATGTTACCATTCTTACTTCTCAAAAGAATTAGCATGTTCCCATTCCTTTACTAACAAGTAAAATGACCATGTTACCAGTTATATTTATCAATTTAATGACCATTTTCCCATTCCATTACTCATAATAAAAATGACCATGTATCTGTCTATACTTCCTAATTTAGAATGAACATGTTACCATTATTTTACACATAATTAATTCATCAATTAATTATTCAACATCAGTTTCCTATCTAATTCAACAACTATTTTATCACATAGATACCCTTAATTAATTACCTAATTAATTAAGTACATTAAATCCATTAATTAATTAATCAATTAATTATGTCAAGTCAACTATCCCAATATTACATAGTTAATTATACAATTAAATACCTTAAATAAATAACCACAATATCTCATAATTAATCTACCATTAATTATCTAAACTCATGACATCAATATCTTATAATTAATATACCATTAATTATCTCAAATCATATATCATAATATCTCGCAATTAATCTCTTGATTAATTATATAAGTTACACATATATAAATCTCATAACTAATCCTCTAATTTATTATCTAAATGGACAAACCCTTAGTCTCTTTATCAACTCCCAAATTAATCATCAATTTCAACAATAAATCCAATCAATTAATTATCTACATTAACTAAATCAAATTAGGTTTTTGAATTTATAATGAACACTAAAAATCATAAAACATGTATACACATATAAAAATCCGGACTATATTAATTTAATATTAGACCACCTACCTCAATTTTTCTAAGAATAATCTCCAAACAGAAATACCCAAAAATTGAATGGAACAACATTGTAGATATAGATATGATTTGTAAAACCATAAATAAAGATTAAAGAAAATAAAGATCTTGACAATCTATATCTAGATCTAGAATCATATATCCAGATCTCAAAAAATAGATATAGATTTGTACAAAATAGTATATTACATCCTTGAATGAAAATAAATTTAATAGGGGAAACACGAGGGAAGAAAAAGAGAAGAATCAACTTATAGAGAGGGAAGTGACCTTTGATTTGGGATTTAATTCATGAATAATGGTGGCCCGGAAGGCCTAGAATTCATCCAATGAGCTCCAAAAATATGAAAGAGGACCTTGGGTCAAATGGGGTTTGAAATAGGTGATTTTTAGGGGTTTGTAAAAATTTTAAAATATTTCTTGGGATTAAATAATTTCTATGCACAATTTTCTAGGTTAGGGAGCATGGTTTTCCCTAACCGTAAACTAACCATGCACATGTTATTTTAGGTTTCATGGTTACCCATAAGAGGGAACATGTTTTGAAAAACCATGTTCCAACATTTCAATTACCCACTATCTAGGGTTTCATGGTTTTTTGTTGGGGGTGTGTGGTTTTCTCTAATAGTTTGACAACCACATACACCCCTTTTAATTTCAATGTTTTCTGAAAATTCACCCAAAGAAACAATAAGTTATAACCCAATAAAAAAGTACTATAACAAGGAAAAAATAGTACCTAAAAACAAGCCCGAGTAGACTCTATAAATGGTCAGGATCTTACAATCACTGCAACTTATAACAACTCATCTTCAAGCGGCACTCCCATGATTCTTTAAGATTCCGAGTGAAAAAGATCAGGCCACAAATACCACATATCATCCTCTATTTACCATATCTCCTCCAACACATGTCCATGTTTCCACAATAAACAAACTATTGTCACGGTCCTTCCCTACAACACTTTTTTACTATGATCCAACACACATATCATATTCTCCTCAAAATACGCATCTACCTTAAGATCAATGTCGCCCACATCGATCACATAGTTTATACCACCATAGCTGTGAAACATGAAAAATGTCATGTGTAGAACTGTATTTATGTGGTAGATCCAATCGATACACCACCAGTACGATTCTACTCATTGTCTCAAAAGTTACAAAAAACCTTAGTGCTAACATTCCCTATCTCTATATCTTGTGGTGACCCAACCTAGGCGATACCTAAAGAAAAACACAATCACCCTCTATAAACTATGGTGGTCTTCTCCGTCTGTCAGCATATGAATTCATCATACACTGAGCCATATCATTACATTTTGGAATCAATTACACCTTCTCCAATGTCTCTTTCATGAGACTTGGTCCCAACAAATTTGACTCAATAGCCTCCATTAATAACTGTGGTGATGTACAAGTCCTACTATAAAGATCCTCATATAGTCCTATCTATTTATTTTCCGGATAACTATTATTATAGGAAAACTCCTATAAATACAAGTGCTTTTCCCCAGACCCACCAAACTAAATAACACACACCCACAATATATCGTTAAACTCTTGTATAGTACATTTTGAATGCCCATATATATGTGGGTGGAAGACTGTACTTAACAATACCTATGTACTTAGTGATTTATGAAAGACCTTCTAGAAGAAAGATGTGAAATGTTATTCATTATCAGAAATCATAGTCTATGGCACCCCGTATAGACAAACTATCTCCCAAACATATAAATCTCAAAATTTCTCCACTAATAAAGTTTCCCATATAGGAAATCAATGTGATACTCGCATCAGTCAATCCATAAAAACCTAGAGAGAGTCATAATTCTGAAGCATACTTGGAATGCCTACCACAAATTCCATGGTCACTTCATCGCACTTCTATTTTTTAATAGACATGGGATATATCAAAGAACCAAGTCAATGATGCTCTACCTTCACCTCTAGATAGGTGGAGCACCATGTCATTAACCTTGCTATAATTTTTTTTCATGTCTGGAACCAAAAATGTTTTCATAGGTCATGATACATTTTTTCACACCTGGATGTACTAACCACTTTGAGGCGTGAAATTTCCACATGAGGTCCTCTCACATTATCTTAGGCACAACAAACTGATTCTCTACATATATGATGTTTTCCAATTTCCATTTTGGTATGGGTAATGGTATTAATATCTCCTTAGACTTTTGTCTCTCATCTTTAAAAGTATGACATACCAAGAACTGAGATAAATAATATAAAATATATAACATAATGTTTTTCCTCCAAAAATACTCTATCATATCTCTATATAGCCACATACATGTAGGAGGAATATAAAATGATGAGCAGTGAGATTATTCGAATATCCCTTTTTTATGTGTAGTATTGAGGAGAATTATACTTGATTCCTGAAACTTATCATTCCATCACATTCAAGGAAGAACATAAGTATACTTATAACCTTATTTTATAGATCTATATGTAATGACATGAACTTATCATAAATAGACATTACATATTTCAGATAACTATTCATTACATTACAGAAACACAAACCTAGGATCTTAATGGTTCAGCGCTTTTGGATAATATATAGAAAATAATATTATTTAGTGAAAGATATTAAATGTTTCCAAAAAAATATCGTCTGATTTAGTACTCTTCCTAGAAATACCTTACTTAAAAACATTCCTCATTACCTAGAGAATGGACACATAAGAACGGGAGATCTCAGATGCTTATTAAGGTTAAAAAAGAGATATATGTATCATATCATGAGTATAAGAGTATGGGAACGTGGGAATAACATTTAAAAACCATAACCTATATATAATATATCATAATATTGGTTTATTGAATAAATCTTAGTAATTCATAAGACTTGAATCATTAGTAAGTCAAAGAATATGAGCCATGAGAGAATAAAATTGACATAAGACATGGAATTTTTTCATACACATAAGAATATAAAATCATTTTCATTATAGTCAAGGCTCATTTTGAAAAATATCATAGTGTAATGGGTTAAATCCCCGAACAATCATAGTATTCAAGGTTTACTCCCCAGAATATCGTAGTGGACATAGTTCCTTAATGAATAGGATTTACTCCCCATTCCAATCCTATTTATCTCCTGAGATATCAAAACTTACCCAATTAATTAGAGGGATATATATGTCACACCATTATTTAGTTATAACACAACCACCATCCTTGGTTATAACATAACCACCACCCATGATTATAACCAAACCACCACCACATAATGAAAATCATAAATTTGTGGGCCACAAGATCATAAAACATTCATTATATTAGAACCTAGGAAATGAAATGGGTTTCATAAAAATTTCATCATGACATAACCTATGGAAGAGAAACATGCTTCACAACCATATCATCATTTCATAGAAGAAAAATACATGGGAAAAGAATTGGGATTCATAAGAATGTTATCATGGTATATGTCATGGAAGAGAATTAGGTTTCATAAACATCTTGTCATTATTAATATATACCATCCAAAATGGAATCCTTGGATCATATCCTTAATAAATCATAAGTAACATCAAATAATGTCATGTTAGATGGAAAATGATTTTGAAAGATCACTTAGAACATTTAATGAGTAAAATAACCATTCCTTGAAAACTGAATTCTAAAACAAAAAATTCACAAAATTTTTTGGAAATCGTTTTGTTTGAAAATAAACTTTAATACTTATAAAGAAAAATTTTAAAATATTTTAAAAAATTTATTCAAAAAATATCGATTAGTATTTGGAAACACTTTTTAAAATGGATATTTTTTTAAAAACATTATTTGATAATAATGTTGGTAAATTATATTGTAAGAATTAAAAAATTGATTGGTCATGACAGTAGAGAAAATCATTCATGTCATATATTTTAAACCAATGATTCCTTTCATATTTTTAGTAAAAGATAAACATGAATTATTTGGGAAAATAAATGAAGACTAATTTCAATTTTTTTTATGAATTTCCAAAATGAGTACAAGTTTATTTAATATTTTATTTTCAGAATGTTAGAAGAATAATTTGAATTCTTTTAGAAAACAATTTTTTGAAATAAAAAGGGTTTTGGACCGATGAGGGAAATAAAGAAGATTTTTATTAAAAATATTTCTTTTAAACTCTTGAGGAAATAGGGTGAATAAAATGAAGGGAAAAAATTAATTATCATGAAATAACTCAAGTAGAGTAAAATACATGAGTTTATTGAGAGATATATAATATTATTTCATTATTGGAAGCATAATCATAAACAATATTGATAAACAATGAGATTGTAACATAAAATTGTTACCACTTTGGTAAAATTAAATCATAATACCAATTAAATAATAACATTAAATTTAAAATATAATATAATTAAAAGAATTATATTTTTAATATAACAATTCAAATGGACATTATATACACCTCATTGACGAATAATGGTGCATAACACAACTGAAATCCCAAAGAAGGCAATTTGAGATAAAAATATCTTACTGCTTTGGTAACTTTTCAACTGCAAAAGCTAAGAAAGATAGGTCTTAAAATTGATATTTAAATAACCATAATTTAAGGGATAATAATTATAAAATAACTTAATGTGTAGTATATACACCATATAAAATAAACGTATGGTGAATATGACTCTTGTCTCCCAGAAAAGAAAAGTGATATGGAAATCCCATACCTTTTGTCCCAAATTCCATCACACATGTTAAAAATTACGTTATGATAAATATATGTTTGTTTTAAATATATTAAATAACCATAATAAAATGTATCATACCATATATGATTTACTTATTACCCTTTATTATCCAATTATCAACGATTCCTTGTTAAAATCAAATTTTGGGTAATTCATTATTTGTTTTTTGTGTGTTTTGAATTATTATTCTTAGTACTCTTACTTTGATCATGGTTCAAAAATCTACAGAATATTAACTAAGATTTAAATATAATATATATTCAGTATATATGTATTTAGAGTAATCGATAAAAGTTAGTAACAAATTTTAAAATACACCATTCATGGAGATGATATATTGTACGTACACATGAACATTGATTCCAATTTCTTGATTGATTATAATAAATAATGGAAAATAATATATTTTCATTATATAATCCTATTTATGTCATATATATCACATATTTTTATTAAAACCATCCCTATTTCATTCCATGTAATGTGTGAATGAATCGCGTCACTTCGTGAGACGGTAGTCTTCTGCACACAGGAGTGATATTATCATATTCCCACAGAACAGAATGTAAGTAGGTATATGTGATATCATAATTATATATGTATAAATATGTTACCATTTTAATATATATTTATTTAATATATACTTATTACCATCAATGTAAATTATAAATGAAAAACACTCAGATCCGATCCTAAGTTGATAGTCCACTATACACACAGTTGATGTTATTATTTTCCAATGAGCTTTGAGGTAAGAAGGTAGATGTGGTATTATATTTAAAGAGGTATAGTAATATCATAAATATTATGTATAAAAAATAAATCCATAATTATATGTATCTGTGAGATTTGGTTATGGAAAACTAATAACATCGGTTCATAGGGAAATAATCCACCATTCACAAGATCGGTGGTTTCATTTCACATTTGATGGTGGTGGATATGGATATAGGCCATGAAATTAACATAATAAAATATAATTATATGGGATATACTTGTTTTATTATATAAAAATTATTGAAGAATATTTGATGGATTTAGAGGGGAAAACAAAAATTCACAATTGAAAAGATTACATCTTCTTTAGATAACCTATTTAGGTTTGACCAAAAGCCTTAAATGATATTATTTAAGTCACGAACCAAGCCCAGTCATCATCTAAACTGGCACCTGACCCTATCTGTGGCATGGCCCAAATGGCGTTACTGATCCCCCCATGCAATCAATAAGTGCCTGCATTTTAAAAAATAAATGTGGGAATGATTTTACATAATTTCATAATCATAAAAAAACCTACAAATAAATAAGCTAAAACTAAACAAATTCAAAACAAAACATGCAATTTTTTTTTTCCAGAAAATAGTTAAAACATTTAAACAAAACAAAAAAATTCATACAACAGAAGGGAAATAAGAACTATCACCAAAATCCACCACATGATGAGAGAGGCATCTCCCTAAAGCTACCACCACCAAAAACCCACAAGAAAGACCTCTAAAAACCCGAACCACCATCTCCAATTGCCCTGACTTTACCTGTTTCAAACATAACCATGTCTACTTGTACCCAAATGTGTAAGTAGAGTGTGAGCTGAATCCCAGTAGGATTCCACCAAATGAAATATTCCATGCTATAAACATTATAATATAACTAAACTTGCATGTTTTATAATATAAATACTAGAAACATTTTTATAAAAATAAAATTTAAAATAAACCATGCTTGATTTTGAAATAACCAAAAAAATATACCCTATGCCGATGGTATGTGTGATGTCACTATAGAGAACTAGTCATGGGAGAAAACTCTAGGTACTAGATAGAAATGGAACATTAGGTACATTTTATATCTGTGAAATGTGGAGTAACAACCACAACTAACAATGTTCTCATGCATTATCCAAGAAAAGGGGAAAACCCATGGGCCTAGTGGTCTAAAACATTAAAATATTTAGATAGTGTTGTAGTGTCAATCCTGCTAGATGAAATTGGGATGAACCAGCTCCAAATCATATAGCATACCAGTCCTTTTCCGTGAACCTAATTACCCAGGTTTCCCTTTGTGATAAAGTATGTTCCACATGTCACATAACACACCACTTTCACATTATTCAATCCAAAAACTATAACACACACAACATACCATCACTTGTATACCCAAAAAACTCTTTTAAAATCCAACGCACACTCAAAAAATTTCAAAAAATGATTTTCATCACTTTCACAGTTTAGTATGCCACTTTTACAATTTATTAAACACACTTAAGAGGCACAACAAGGATTTACACATGAAATACACCCAATTTAGTAAAGAAAAATTATTTTAAAAAAAATCATATAAATACTAAAAAAACTCATTTCTCATGTCACATTAAAATCATAGAACATACCAAAATACTCAATAACACAATGTAAATTCATCATATAATTTTTAAGCACAAAATCACCTACCTTGGGTGTAGAAATTCCAAAAATCCAGTGTGAAACACAAACCACACATCAACTGCACGGTCAATAAGTAAGATCAAACCCTAGAAAACAGGATAGAACCTAAATAATCAAGATCATACCCTAAAATGAGAACCCTACCTACTGGAGAAGTGAAACACCCAAGAAATAGGGAAGAAACCCTATAATAGAGAATGAAACATAGAGATAAAGAACATACTTGAATAATATTGGGGGATATACACAAAAATATCCCAAAAAAATAGAGCTCCAATGGAGGGGTAAGGAGGGGGAGGCATGCCTAGGGTTAGGAATCTTGAAGGGGGATGGAAAAGAGGGTTTTGGGGTTAAGAATTAGGGAGATAAAAACATAAAAATTAGATTTTGATGACCGGGATAGGCCACACGGTTAGTCCGCATGGTTTTCCTGACTACATAGAGACTATGCAGTTTCCAATTTCTACCCAGGACATGATTCATAGTCATACCACATGGTTTACATACTATTCTCTAACCGTGAAATAAGACACTATCCAAAAACACCACTTTCCTACATGATTACCTAGGCAAGGGTGCACCGTTTACCAAACCATGTGCCAATCGTATGCCACCTAATATTTACCAAAAAATTCCATTATTATTAAAAAATTTAGTGGAATCTCAAAGGAAAAATGTAGACTTAAAATGAATAGGAAAATAACCTAAAACGAAATCATAGGTGTGAAAATTATCCCCACCATGAAAATTTTCCGTCCTTATAAAAAGTTCACCCTATGCTTGATCAAAGAATAGAAATGGATATTATTTCTTAACCCATGACTTCTACTTCCACATCTCATGCTCATCATTTTCCATGCTACCAAAGGACACAGACCAATGTAATAGAATTCCCACAAAGCACCTTCTCTTGGGAATCTACAATCTGTACTGGCCGTTTAAACACAGATAAATTGGGATATATTCCCAATTATTCTACATTCAATACATGAGATATATTTGAGTTATACTACTTCAATTGAGAATCAGGGAACATGTCATGAATTGATGTTAACTAAGAAGGAAATGATAACCTGTATTACACCTTACCCACCCATTTTGGGATCTCGAAAGGTCTGACACATATTAGTATTGGCTTTGCTTATTTTTTTATATGACGGTGACCTAAACAAGGTGTCACTTTTAGGAACACCTGATCACCCAAAGAAAACTCAAGATATCAACATCTTTGGTTAGTATAAGATTTGTGGATACTCTGAACTATCAATAACCATTGTCAGATTAACTTGAATTTCTCATATGTCTCTTGCATAAGGCTCAACCCCAATAGTGAGGTCTCACCTACCTTAGGCCCACATAAAGGAGACCGACAAGACCACCTATAGAGTTCCTCAAAGGGAGATAGTTGAATTTAAGACTAGTAACTATTATGATATGAAAACTCAACCAATCCCAAATGGAAATCCCAAGAACCACTAAAAGTTAGGAAACATGATCATAGCATGTCTTATAAGATTTGATTTGCCCGCTCTATCTGTTTGTATGTTTGAGGATGGTATGTCATGATTAACATAATCTACAACCCAATTTCCTTTTGAAGGTGATGTGGTCTTATTTTAAATAGTTTTTCCACACCATTTACTTTAATATTTAACAATTTAGTTAAATAATCCTCCACTTTTTGATTAACTTTGGAACTTTTTTATTTTTATAACTAAATTTATCAATTAATCATTTTTTATAATAATTCATATATTTTTAGCTTTAAAATAATTAATTTATATCTTAATTAAATTTTATATTATAATAATTTTTTATTTAGTTTGGTGATTTTTGTTTGTATATTTAATAATTTAATATTTACTAATTAATTAATTAATTCTGCTTTGTACCTAAATAATTTAGTATTAATTTATTATTTCATGTATTAAATATTAATTAATTTAAAATAACATAATCTAAATATTAGCTATCTTTTAACAATTCAACCTTTATAAATTTAAGTTTATAAACTCACTACAACAATTAATTCTCTTTAATTTAATTTCATTAATTTTCATAATTTTTTAATAACTGAATAATAATCTGTCTATTTTAATTAATTTAATTCGATACAATAACTATTTTCAATAATTTAACTATGTTTTATAATGATTAGATTTTATATTAACTTTTAATATGTTAGTTGCGTTTTAATTTTAGTTTTAGTTTAGTAACAATTTAATTTCTATAAATTGAAGTTAATAATAATTTAACATAAGTTTAAATAGTTTTATAAGTTTATTAATGTTTATTAGTTACTTAATTTCTCATTTGATTTTTTTAATTCTTACTTTGAATTAACTATTTTGTTAGTCTTAATTTTAGTTTTAATTTATTTTCAAATCTTATATTTATTTTGTAGTGTCACGGTGGAACCGTCTTGATCTCACGGTCTAACCCCTATCACGGTGTTGCAACAACCGTTTCCCTAGAACAGTGCCACCACACACCGTTTCCATTTCACGGTGGCACAACAACCCTTGGAACCACTTCCAATTTCCACTCATTTTCTTACCACCATAACCCAAATAACTGTGCCACTATCAATTCATTTCCATGTCACACCACTTCACTTCTCCCATTCACGGTGCCATTCATCTGCAACACCGTTTCCCTATTCTTGGAACCAGTTCATCCCCATATCAACCACCATAACCTCTCTTAATACCGCATCCCCATCACGGTGCCACAAAAATTCTTGGCACCATTTATTCCATTTAACCATATCACTTCTTCTCTAATACTGCCACCGCTGCTGCACATACTATAATCACCAGCCACAGTTTCTCATCCTCCTCTACAACCGGTTCCATAGAAAAACCACTACAAACTTTCAAATTGAAAACCCGATTCATCTCTAGAACAAAATCAGACTCGAACTAAATCAAAACCATTCACACTTCAAACAAATCACACCCTGTGAAACACGATGATGCCGGTATCATGAACCTTAAACTATTTTTAAAGCAGGATAGTTGTAGGTTTTTGGAAGAACTACGAAGGGGTTAGTTAAAACTACTTTGAGGCCAAGTCAAGGAGGCCGATTGGGGTTTTTCAAAAGATATTTGGAGGCACTGATAAGGGTAACTGGAGCCGCCTCACTTGAAGGAGTCACCACGATCGGGTTTGAATACCTGATGTCACCGCTAGAACATGGAGCTGCGGAGCTGCCTTCTTGGAGAAGGAACCGAAGACCCCCTCCCTCTATGCACTGAGATTGGGGGGGGGGGGGAGAAGTAAATGAATAAAAAAATAAAGAAAATATAACGATAAAAGTTAAAATTAATAATTAATAAATTAAACAAATTAATGTAATCTAATATATAATAATTTTAATTTATAAAAATTATAATATTTTTAAATAAATTAGTTATTAAATAAAATTTAGGATAAAATAATGAGACCTATTAAAAC
This sequence comes from Viscum album, assembly GCA_963277665.1. Taxonomy (NCBI): domain Eukaryota; kingdom Viridiplantae; phylum Streptophyta; class Magnoliopsida; order Santalales; family Viscaceae; genus Viscum; species Viscum album. The sequence continues at coordinate 390,102,156 of OY728167.1, read as the reverse complement.
TAAAATAATTATCTATAATTAAAGTTAATTATTAATATTAATTAATATATTTAAATTATTTCTTTAATTATAATTTAATTTCAACAGAATAAATATAATAATTAAATTAATAAAGTAATTTATTTTGATCTAATTTAAGAATCTAATTAAGTTATACTATCTAATTATTAATAATACTTACACTAATTAAATAATTTAATTAATAATTATAAGTTAAATAATTAATAATTTTATCTAATTAAATATTTAATAATAAATTAATAATCACAACAATAATATTTTATTTTAATTATAAATTAAGATGTTTATTAATTAACTTTAGTTATTTAATATAACATTAAACTAAGAAAGAACTATTTTACTTTATTTGCGTTTTCATTTATTTATTTTTCTATTCTAACTATGTAGGTTCACACAGTAGTTGGAAAATGTCTAAATACATTCAATTGACTCAGTGGGAGTTAGTTACAGGAGCAAAACTAATGAAACGTGTCAGTCATAAAAAACGCATGTGTACGGTGCTCAAGTGAGGGAATTTTGAAGTCGGTGGAAACGTGTAGTGACATGCAGTAGATGAAATATGATATTTAAAGTAGAGAAACAATAGAATTTGGACACTCTCATTCATTTCTATGAACACACCTTTGGAGAAAAGATATGGGGATGCTCATTATCCTTCCACGATCACACCATTTTGAGAGCAAAGACTCCCAGGAGAAGTACATGAGCATAGCAGGAGACGAAGGTGTCCGAGATAAGAGTAGCGCTAGGGGAGTTCTTCTTTCCTATGTCCTTAGATTTTGTACTATATTTTCATGTGTTTTTAGTGTTGAAGTCAATATGATCATAATATGATATGTTCTCTGATTGGGTATTTGATACTACTGGATTTTCTTATCGATTTCTTCACATTCATTTCAACATTTCAGAATCATAATCAATCAGAGAGATTGATTTATGATTCTACATTTAATTGTTCACACCTCAATTTCTATTTTTCAAACTCATTAATTCAAGATAAACTGGTGATGTATATTTTGAATACATTTATCGATGATTTTACTGTCAACAACAATGGAAATTTACGGTGAGTTTATTTCCAATTGTTGTCCTTTTTCAACTTTCAAGCAGTTCAATTACGTTTTGGTGTGGCGAACTCCAATGCTTGATCCTCTGCCTGTTGAATTTCTTGGTGAGGGAAATGCTTTAGTCTTCACTAAGGTGTGATTCGATTATAGCTATGAAGAGAACATACATTTTTACTAGTAGTTAGAATTCCCAAGTACTTCATGGGATCTGTTCTCCTTGTCTTGCTGCTATGCATTATTTCACTATTTTCCTTTAGTTCATCATTACTTAGGTTAAGATTTAGTTTCTTAGTTGAAATATTATTTTAATCATCACTATCTTTAGAACAAAATATTAAAAAATAAAAAATCTAAAAAGCTAAAAAAACTATAAAGTTGTTTTCCTCATTGATGAAAACATTAAAGTTTTTAATTTTTATTCCTTAGAATTCACTCACTTACCTTCTCTGTGGATCGAACCTGCACCACTGTTAAATTTATGGTTAATAAATGTAATTTTGAGGGTCATGACGACCTCCGAACTCATTATAAGGACGTCCTAAAATTGGGATGTAAAGCGATGGTCCCTGTCAAAAATGATTAATGAAGACACACCATAGAGCCTCAAAATTTCACAGATATACAACTGTCCCAACTCATCCACCTTAGATGAATATTTGATAGGAATGAAGTGGGATTATTTGGTCATATGATCAATCAATATCCACTTTTCATAATCTCCCCAGGGTGTATGAGGAAAGATGAAAATTAATTCCATGGTGATCTCATACCACTTCCACGTAGGAATAGGTAACGACTGAAGAAAACTTGAAGAAATTTGGTGCTATGATTTCACTTGCTGATAAGTATAGAACTGTAAAATGAAGTCAGCTATATCCCACCTCATTCCCTTCCACCATAATTATCGACATAAATCATAATATATTTTGGTGGCTCCAGGATTAACCACCATCTAAGACTGGTGTCTATCCTGTATCACTACATTCCTCATCGACGATGTCCCCAAAAAGTGGCCCTAAAATCACAAGATTCCCTTAGGAGACAACAACCAATCAGAAGGTACCTCCCCACCATGAAAAAACTGCATGTACTACTGGAACAACTCATCTATAGGCTCCTCCTCCTGAATAAATTCTAGAATCGAAGGTGTTAACTGAACACTATCCAAGAATGAACCTCCACTATGCTCATTGGTCTCCAAATGTAATTGGGTGAAAAGACCCATTAAGGTACACTCATCACTGTACTTCCTCAATGCCGACACTGGAACTCTTCTGATCAATGTGCTTTCCAAAATATTACCTTTTTCCTAGGGTATAGATAACATCATAGTCGAACCACTACAGATATGTGATCCAACAGTGCTACCTTAAGTTTAGATCCCTTTGGGAGAAGATGTAGGATAAGATTTTATGATCCGAGTAGACCAAAAAGTTCTACCAAAAAATATAATGATGCCACATTTTCAGGGCATGCATCACTTTAGATAACTCCTAATCATGGTGTAGGTAGTTCTTTTCATGAGGGTCAGGGTAGGCGAGAACCATATTCTACCATGTGATCATCTTGCAATAGAACACATCCATGGTCCATAACTGAAGAATCACAATAAATCGCGTTTCCCATACCCAACTCTAGAAATATCAATACAGGGATGGTAGTGAACCACCTCTTAAGCTCTTTAAATGATTCTTGACATTCTATTCTCCAATCAAACTTCACCCTTTTCTAGGTGAGTGCTGTCATGGATAAATCAAGCTCAGAGAAATCTCAAACAAACCACCTATATAAGCTTCCAAGCTAAGAAAGCTCCTGATTTCAAACATATTCTTTAGATTCTCCCAAAACATAACTATAATTATATTCATAAGGTCTACTAAAACCAATTTCTCTGGGAAAAAATGGCCCAAAAACTTCACTTCCTATAACCAAGAAGTGGACTTTGAAAACATGGAATATAGGCGATGATCCCAAAGAGTTCCCAAGATGATATTAAAATTCCTCTCATGATCCTCCTCATATTTGGAATAAACTTGGATGTCATCCACGAATACTATGAAAAAATAATTGAGATAATTGTGAAAAACTCTATTCATGAGTTCCATAAAAACCACTAGAAAATTCATTAACTTGAAAGGTATGACCAAGTACTAAAATTGGTCATGCCTACTTTAGAAATATATTTTTGAGATATCAACCTCTTTTACCCTAACTTGGGGGTATGAAAAAATGAAATTCTATTTTAGAGAAACACATTTCCCCTTTAACTAATCGAAAAAGTCATCAATTTAGGGAAAATTGTAATTATTATTAATGGTTACCTTATTCATCTTCTGGTAATCGATACACATTCAGAGGGTTCCATTGACCTTTTTTACTTACAAGAATGGGGTGGCCCGAGGAGAGATGCCTGGGAAAATGAAACCTTTGGATTCAAAATCACCCAGATATATCTTTAATTCCATATAATCAGTGGGGGCTATACGATATGAGGGAAGAAATATAGGCTGGGTCCCCGATGCCAAATCAATAAATAACTCTACATCCCACTCTGGTGGTAAACCTAAAAAGTCATTTGGAAATACCTCTGGGAACTCATCCACTATAGGAGGTAATCCATCCTCAGGGGCACCAACATCTTCCTCCAGCACGAGAGATGATAACTGAAAAACAAGATTACCCAAATTCAGGAGGGGAGGTCTAGCATGACCCAACCGAGGATCCCATTCTCAAAGAAAAACTTGACTACTCCCATCAGGTTCCATGAAAATTATCCACCACCTATAACAATTGATATGAACTTGGAAGTGCACCATCTAATCCATTCCAAGGATTACATATAAAATTTCCATATCCAATACCTAGAAATATCATTCTCAGTAAAAACCTAACATGGAGAGTGCACAAGATGGGAACCAAAGACCGTTTTCCTTCTTTATACCCAACATCATTACCATATCCTTTGAAAAAGACCCAATCTTGGTTGCAAAGATCAAAAAATACACAAGGATGTCAGAGATAAAAGAAACAAAATTACCGATATAAAATAAAACATTAGATATAGAAGATGCAATCAAAATGCTACCTCAAACTATCTAGGGCCCTACATTCAGTCCCATTGGTTCTTAAAACAGAACATGAAGATTCTTGGTCTCTAATTGAGTTTGAACATGACCACTTACCAGTGGCTCTACCTTGAACTGGCTCTGACCATAAGAAGAGATAGTCTTGCAATCACGACCACCAAAATGAGATCCCACCATCCTAGATGACTCTAACTGAGATGAAATTCCCTTAGAAGCTATATATCCTACTCCACACTGGTATGGGAACATCACCTAGAAAAAACATTGCAACTTTCCCATAGCACCACATTAATGGCAAGGCTTAGGAGGGGATGTACATGTGGGTGGAGTGACCCCCACCATCCCAAACAGGTTGTACAAAACTGAACCTACATTAAAATCCATAGATGAAGACTTCCAGGAAGGATGGCCCGAAATACCACTTCCCTTTTCCCATACTCATATAACATCCTCTTCTTCTTTGATGAATTATCGCTGAACATTACTAACATATCCCAAGAGGAACTAGACCTACCATTGCGATATATCTACGCTATAAAATCTCAATAAACTAATTAAGAATAGGTCTTCATATTAAAAAGAAGGACCTGGGAATTGATCTATGGATATATACCCATTTCTAATAACTTATCCTTCATCTACACATTGGAAACAATTTCAGGTGCATACCAAACTAGATCGGTAAAATGGTTAGCATACTCAATTACTAACTCATCCCCTAAACAAGATCCATAAACTCCTGGGATCTGGAATAGGAAAAGACCTTAGGGAAATACTTTTCATTGAAGATAGCCATAAAGTCCATCTAGCTCATCTATTCAGGCTTCCCTGTTTGAACCTCTGAGTCCCACCACCTTCGACTGGGACCTTCTAGTAGAAACAAGGCACATTTCACCCTGACTTCCTTAGGAGTGTTAATAAATTCAAACACATGCTCTATATTCTAAATCCACTCTGCTTCCTATGGATTTGTGCTACCTCATAAATAAAGAGGTTTTTTCTTAAGGAACTCCTTCGATCTGTCCTTCCTAGGAAAAGATACAAATTTTATAACTGGAGTAGTAGCAAGACCTGCTCCCTGTCCCAGGGCCGGAAAATCATGGAACACAGCTTCAACTAGTATCTAATCAAGTGATTAGGGAGAAATATCTTCAACTTATTCCTGTGGTTACAAGGTAATTCTCCAAGGAGGCATGATTCTACAAAAAGAAATAGACATGATAAAGAAAAATCATCAATACAACAAATCTATATAATTTCAGCAATGACAACATTCACAAATAAATCCAAACTCATCAGGAGAACGTAAAAAACAAACCACTTCACCCCCTCCCAATGTCCATATACAGTCTGCAACCTATATTTCCCACCTAGAGGAGATGTCAAACAAAAAGTCCAACATCCCATGGAAACTTGAGACTTGTCATGAGGTGTGTTAACTAGGATATCTACTTGCGTATAGAACTTCGAGCCTCGACAATCCTATCCCCAGTCTATCCTAACTCATCCAAAATATCTAGACCCAAACATAGCATACCTGACTTTGATACCATTTTTTCATGAACCAAGACCGATTTTCATCCAAATTACTACCCGACCTGGTCTGTGGCATGTCCTGAAGTGCATTCCTGATCCCCAAAGGCTGCAAAAAAGTTATATGGTGTCAATAAATAAAAATAGGAATGATTTTACCCAATTATATAATAATAAAATAACCCACAAATAAATATGCTGAAACTAAATAATTCATAACCACACATTCCCTAAACAATTTCTAGACTTGATTTACAATGTTTATAAAAAACTCAAAAAAATGGATATAACAAAATGGGAACAATAACTATCCCAAAAAACAACCACATAATGAGAGAAGCATCACCCTCAAGCCAAAACCACCAACACCTGACAAGAAATACCTCTACCAACCTAATAAACCATCTCAAAATGCCTTTACTTTACCTATGTCAAACATAACCAATTCTACTTACACCCAAATGTGCATATAGGATGTGATCCAAAGCACAGTAGGTTTCCACCAAATGAATGATTCCATTCTATAAAAATTATAAGATAAATAAACTTGCATGTTTTATAAAAGAAATAGTAGAAACATTTTTACAAATAGAAAATTTAAAATAAATCATGCTTTCTTTTGAAATAACCAACAAAATTTACCATATTCTGATGGTATCTGTGATATCACCATAGAGAACTATTCATGGGAGAACCCTATAGGTACTAGATATTATTAGGACACTAGGTACATCTTATCTTGGTGAAATTTTTCATCAAAACCATGAATAATAACATTATCATGCACGATCCACTAGGAGGGGAATCCCCATGGACCTATTGGTCTCCAATCACCACAATTTTTTGTTAGTGTTGTAGCATCAATACTACTTGACCAAATTAGGATGAGGCACTTTTAAATCAACTATGATACTTGTCCTTGTCCATCCACCTAGTTTCCTAGGTTTCCCTTTGTGCTCAAGTATGTTCAACATGTCAATAACACACCACTTTCACACTATTCAAGCCAAAAAATGAAACACACACAACATTCCATCACTTGCACAACCAAAATACACTTTTAAAATCTAACTCACCCCTAAAACCATTTTAAAATATGATTTACATCACTTGAAAAATTTAATAATCTAATTTCATAATTTATAAAACACGCTGAAGAGGCACAACAAGGATTTACACATGAAATACACCCAATTTCATAAAGAAAAACCACCTTTAATAAAAATTCCTATCAAATAATCTCAAATAAACTCCTTTTGAACCACACATATAAAATGTAGAACATAAAAAAATACTCAAACATGCAATGTAAATTCATTAAATAATTTTTAAACATGAAATCACCTACAAAGGGTGTAAAAATGCCAAAAATCTAATGTGAAACTCCAGATACACACCAACCACACCTTGAAGAAGCAAGATCAAACCCTAGACAATAATACCAAACCTAAATAATCAAGATCCAACCCTAAAATTAGAACCCAACCCATTGGAGAAGATAAACCCCAAATAAAGGGGGAAGAAACCCAAGCATAGAGAAGGAAACAAGGAGAGAAAGAACATACTTGAATAATCCTGGGGGATATACACCAAATATCCCACAAAAATGGATCTCCAAGGGAGAGGAAAGGAGAGGTAGGCACAGCTAGGGTGAGTAATCTTGAAAGGGGAGAGAAAAGAGTGTTTTGGGGTTAAAAACTAAGGAGAGAGAAACTTAAAAATCATATTTTTAATGATTTTGATGGGTCGTAGGGTTAGTCTGCACAGTTTTTTAAACAGTGTGTCGACCATACAGTTTCCAATGTCTACACTGGACATGCCACACAGTTTTCCCACATGATTTACAAACCATTCTCTAAATGTGCGATAATCATCTATCCAAAAACACCACTTGTCTTTAAAATTAGCTGGGAAAGGGCGCACTGTTTAAAAAACTAGGAACCAACCATGAGCCACCTTCTATTTACCCAAAACATCCATTTTACTTAAAAAATTCAAAGGAAACCCAGTGGGAAAAGGATGGACTGAAAAATAAATAAGAAAATAACTCAAAAGGAAATCACGGGCATGAAAATTTATGATCTAAAAAATAAATATATGATGTTGGGATGGATATAAGGAATATATCTAGATTTTTATTTTACAAGAAAAACAGTTTTGGAAGTGTAAAAATACGAGAAGTGGGGGAAGCCTTTTATAAGTGTGATGAGTGGTACACATTTAATTTTTAAAAAGAAAAATGTCTACCCACATATTTTTATTCCAAAAGGATCCAAGATGTAGTATTATTAATACTTAAAGGTAATAAGGATTAAATATGGCCATAAAATAGATTTTATAATCCATCAAAGCCTTATCTTTATAGTATAACCCCTAATAAACCCATTTTAACATTAGCCATATTAATTAGTTTTTCTCTATTTTATAATTCATTTTGACCAAAAATTATGTTGGAATTATTATATAATATAAATTATTTTTATTTAAAATATGAAATAAATTTTCCATGTTCCATTAACATAAGTGGGAAAATTTAAAATTAAACTCGCAAACGTGATGAGAAATTGTTTTTCCAAAGAATTCTTTTTGAAAAGATTAAAATGTTTTTATATCATAATTAAATATTAAAATTATTACAATGACCTAAATTTGATTAATATATATATATATATAATTGAAATAATATAAATTTCAAAACCATTTAATAAAAAAATTAACCTTATATAATCTTTAAATAAAAATACAATTCTCAACAAAACTAGTATTTTTCACTCTTCATCGAAAAATTTATGTTTTCAGAAAATTATAAAAATAATTCCAAGTTATTTTTGAAACTATTTTTAAAAAGATTAATTTAATATTTTTTAAAAAAAATTTAAAATCTGAAAAAATAAACTTTAAAATAATTTCACAAAATGCAACAAAACTACAGTTTAGAAAAATAATGTCTTATGCCTAAAATTGGATTTATTTTATTACATGCCTAGAAAACACATAAGATTAATGTTAAATATTTGATTTAAAATATAAAATATAAATTTCCTTAAAATAATTCATGAAAATTTATTTATTTAATATATTTAGATAAAACATGTATGTGCACATAAATATAGTTCTTCAGAAAAAGATTCCATTTTTTTCCAATTTTTTTTATTTTCATTTATAATTAATTGGTATTCAAGGAATTAATTACATATAAATGTTTCAAACATATATTTTAATAATTCATTTACCCTACATTCTAATGGCTAGGTGATAAATTTCATGTTGTATAATAATATTTTAATAAAATGTAATATTTAGTTTAAACTCAGTGTTGTGTATAACACAAACTACACAGAGTTTTTCTTATAACTCAAGATAAAATATTTGTTGTGTATAACACAAGAAAAACATGGAATATTTAATAATGAAAATAGAAAAATGGTTATTTTTATTTTAAAAAGAAAACATTTCACAAAATATAGGGGTGTTACATTCTACCCCCATAAAGATGAAATTTTATATAAAAATTTGTCACATTGTAACCAATAACTAAGGGTAGTTTTGCCTTGTTATATCCTCAGTTTCCCGCACATATTCATTAAGATGTTGGGTTTTACACCAAAAATTGACTAGGTTTGTGGTCTTGTTTTGTTTCACATTATCTATATGATATAGAATATACATAAGTTGTTCCTCATATGAAATATCCTCATCCATGGGCATGACTTGAGATATAAGTGCATGGAATTATTCAGGTATGTACTTTATTAGGATAGATACATGGAATCCAATGTGATCCTAAGAGAGTTTTTGTGGAAGTAACAAATTAGAATCTACTATCCCTATATGATCAATAATTTCAAAGGGGTCGATATACCTAGGGTGTAGTTTTATGTTATTTCTTACATAGAGAAATTCATATAAACACCTTCTCACCAAAATAAAATTCTAGATTGTATCATTGATTATTAACATTTCCATTTTTTCAACTTTATGCTATCCTTAAGTGTTTTTAAATGGTACTGACCTTCAAAACCATTTCATTAGGTAGATCAGGTCCCAATAACATTTTTTCTATAAAATTATTCATTTAAATTAGATTTAAAAACTTATTTCCCCAGATTAGTTTGTAAGGATCCATCTAAATACTGTAGTGAATGATATTTTCATAATAAAATTCAAACAAATAAAGGTGTTGATCCTAACCACCCTTGAAAAACTTAAAACCAGATCATAGAATATCCTTTAGTGTTTTAAATTTTCTATAGAACTGACTATCTATTAATGTGTGATATAATGTGCTGATCCTTATCTTATTATCTATGGCCTACTAAAAAAATTTCAAGAACTATTAGGTAAACCTCAGATCCTGATCAGATATAATAAAATAATATAATCAATGAAACCTTAATGCTTCACCAATATATGTCCAAGAAATATCATAAAAAGAGAAGTATTAATGAATAAAGATAATGTTAGATGAATGTTTAAGGAGATTGAATACAACCCATGTGAAATTATTCCCTTTATAGGTTTTGGGGAGTCTGATGAAAAATACCATGGTGATGTTTTCACATCTCCTTTCTGGTATGGATAATGGTTGTTGTATCAATTTAGACCTTTGTGTCTCATCCTTAACTTGGTACAATACTATGCATTGTGATACATAGTCATAAATATCTCTCTTTATGTTGTCCCAAAAATAAATAATCTTTCATGTAGGCTAGTGGTAGGCACTTTACCCTTATCACCCTAAGGTTTGGGGTTCAATCCTCAAAGCCTTTCCAGATGCACCAGTTGTCGCCCAACTTATGGGTTTTCCTTTTTAAAAAATTATAGTAACATAATTGTTATAACATTCTGAGATTGAAATAGCTCATAATTACCTTAACATTAAAGACAATACATATCCCAAAGGTTACCAATACCTTTAATCATATTCCCCAAAAATGTAATGGAATTTATCCTCAAATAAATTTTATTTGAACTGAAAGATATTATAAACCAAATGGTTGTTTTTCCATAAATATATCTCAAAATATTGAATATTGATAAAATAAAATCACATTATTCCTCAAAATATGTGTCTTTGACTTATAACTTATGATCTCCCTTAAACTCATAAAACAATGATGGTATTAATAAATCCTACATTAATCTTACATGGAGACATATATTCTTGAAAATTGAAAACAATCCTTAGATTTTTTATTATTCTTACAACCCAATGTAAAAATTCATCTATAATGTATTACTTAAATACTAATACATTATTACTTTATCACTTTTAATTCAATGATTTACATGGAATATGTAGTTCCTTGTTCAAGAATTTAATTCTAGGATGAGGGCATTGACCTGGATAATTCCCATGTTCCCTACACATATTACATTGAACTCATTTAAAATTTGTCACTCTATGATCTTATTTTCACCAAAGAAAACATCTTCAACTCCATTTAAGGTATTATTATAGGTTCTTATTCCCACCTTTTTGACATTTAGAATGATTAATCTTCCTTCCTCTGTATTCATTACCACACGAACTTCATAAAATTTAATCTTCCTATTATTTGTTTATTTATAAATATCAATGAGGTTCACATTGTTAATTATATTTCACAATATCTTATTAGAAGTAATCAAAATATCTTTATCCCCAGTCATAATCTAGTTTGGTTTCTCATAGTCAACTAATTGTCCCTTATATTATATGTTAACTTGATTCCTTCTAGTTCCATCAATTGGCTAAAACGAAAAATCATAGTGTGAACAACAATAATAATATTTTATAACCACATAATAATAAAAATAACTTGAAGAATATCTAATTAATGATACCTTTTTCTAAATAAATTAAACTTTAGGTATAAACACCATCACTTATAGTCATTATTCAAATACTCCATGATAGATTTTAAAGAGTTTTTTATTTACAAAGCATATCCCTTAGGAGTTTCAAACAACCTATGAAATAAGTCCCGTTGTCCTGAACTATGTAGCAATTAATCCCATCTAAATGCACCATTTTTAGTGTTATAAAATTTAGGTACATATTTTCCAGATCCATATCCACTTTTAGTATTCATATTGGGACTTAATTTCTTAGAAACCACTCACACAATCCATTACAAAAAATCCAGGACATTATCCAAAATAATGACTCACTCTTAGACATTTCCTTAGACATATCCTTGTAAATATCCATGTAAATATCCCTAAGTATCTCACAAATTTTTTTCACCCTTATTTATAAATTTTAACTACACCTTTCTTCTAATACTGACTATAATGAACCAAACCTATAATATGTAAATATTACATATTTTATAAAAATATTCATTATATTACAAAAACTCACTCATGGGGATAGTAATGGTGTAGTTCTTTTGGAGACTAGGTAAATAATAATATTATTTACTAAAATATATTCAAAATTTCCCACAAAGATCTTCCAAATTAGTAATATTTATAGAAATAACCTACTTAAAAACATTATTCATAACCTGGGGAAAAGAAACATAATAATCAGTGAAATCAGATTCAAAGTAAGGGTAATCAATGGAGATATATAATCATAACATGATAATAACGGTATGAGCACATGAGCATAAAAAATCATACCCTACATATCAAAGATCATAATATTTAGCCAGGTAATAAATAATAGAAGTTTATAAGACATGAATCATAATAAAATCAATGAAAAAAGCTACAAGTGCGTAATATTGACATAAGAAAATGAATTTTAGAATACAAATAATCATATAAAATCATTTCCATAGTTGTCAAGGATAATTTAAAAAAAATCATTGTGGAATGGGTTTACTCCCTAAACCATCGTATTAGTTAAAGTTCACCCCCAAGCCTATCATTGTGGAAAAGGATCCCTACTAATATAAGTTCACTCCACACTCAGTCAGTATTATCACACGAGATATCAATATTTACCCAATTAATTGGAGATAGATATAGGTTCCACCCATTTTTGGTTGTAATGTAACCACTTTCCTTAGTTATAATGAAACCACCACCCTCAGTTATAACGTAACCACCTTCACTTAATGAAAATCATACAAATGTATTCCAAAATATAAAAAAAAGATTCATCATATCATAATACATGAAAATAAATGCATTTTATAACCATTTTATCAAAATATAACATATGGAAAAGAAATATATTTCATAATCATTTTACAATTACATAAAATCATAACATGTGGGACAAAATTCAGTTTCATAATCATTTTATCATGGTATAAACTTTGGAATATAAAGTCATTTCATAAACATCTATTTATACTAAAAATAAACCATCCAAATAAATAAAAATAATGGTATTGTTGGATCATATCCCCAAAAAATAATAATTAACATCGAAGGATGTCATCTTATATGGAAATTGTTTTTGAAAGATCACATGGAATTTTTTTTATAAATAATAATTTTTCTTTAAAAATCACTTTTTAAACCTAAAAATTCATAAAATATATTGGAAAATCTCTTCTTTGAAAATTAAATTGAAAATATTTAAAGGAATATTTAAAAATAATTTAAAACATTTCTTGAGGAAAATATCCATTCCACTTTGGAAAAAAAAATAAAATAGAAAAAACTTTGAAAACATTTTCTTTGAAAATAGAATTGGAAACTTATAAATTAATATTATAAAAAATTAATGTTCATAATGAAAGAGAACAATGTTCATGTTGTACACATTAAAACAATGACCCCTTTCACATTTTTAATAAAATCCAAACATTTATTGTTTTGAAAATTAGATGTAGATTACTATAAATTTTTTGGTTAAAGTGTTATACATGGTTATAAATTAATTTAATAAATAATTTGAATAATTTAAAAAAAAGTAAAACATTTTTTGAAAACATGGTTTTGGAGGGAAAATGGTTTTCAAACAAAGAGAGAAATAAAAATTATTTTTATTAAACAAATTATTTTCAACTCATGAGTAAATAAATTGAGGAAAATTATGTGAAAAAATATATTCTCATTAAATAACCTTATTAAAAGAAAATATTTAGTTTCTTGATATATATATATATATATTTATTATAATATTTCATAATTTGAAGCATAATAATAAAAAATACCGATAAACAATGTGATTGTAACATAAAAGGCTTACAAATTTTTTTAACATTGAATCATAATCCAAATGAAATAATAACATGAAATTAATACTATAATATCATTTAAATAAGTGTATTAATGATATAAAAATAAAAATGGGTAGTATATACAGCTCAGGGAAGAAGACATGTGCATAATATAGCTTAGGACCCCAAGAAGAAATTTTGAGACACAAATCTCTTACAGCTTTGGTAAACTTTGAGCCGTAAAACCCTTGGAATATAGATCCTAAAATGGATATTTAAATTACCAATTTTTTTTGGATAATTATATTAAAATAATATCATTGGTAGTATATACACCACATAAAAGAAACATGTACAGAATAAGACTCATTTCTCATAGAAAATAGAAGTGAGAAGGAAATCCCTTACCTTAAGTCATAACTTCCTTAATAAAAATTATAACATCATGTATTATAAATATATTTTTCTAATACATTTTTTGAAAATAAATAATCATATTTATCATACCTTATATTATTTACTTGTGACCTTTTATTACCCAATTATCAAAATTTCTATGTTAAAATCACATTTCATGTAATAACGACTCTATTTTTCATATAGGTATTGATTTTATATTTTTGATAGTATAACTATGATTATGGTTATGTAATATCAATAATTTTAAATGTTACATAAATATATTATATTATCATTATATATGTATTTAGAGTAATCCATAAAATTTATTGATATAAAATGAAATACACCATTTAAGGAGATGGTAGTATGTACGTACGCATGAACATTGTTTCAATTTTATAGATATATTGAAATATAGAAATGTAAATAATATAGAACCATTAAATAATTGTATTTATTTATTATATATCACATATCTTCATGAAAACCAATCTTATTACATTCCATGTAAAGCGTGAATGAATCACATCACTTCGCGAGGTGGTAGTCTCTTTACACATGAGCGACGTTATCATATTCCCACAGAGTGGAAAGTGAGGAGGTGAATAAGATATTATAATTATTAGTTTATAAATATGATACCAATATCATATATATATAATGTATCCTTATTTCTGTTGATGTAAAATATAACTAAAATACACATAACACCAGTTCGCGAGATTCTAGTCTGTCGTACACATGAGAGATGTTATTGTTTTCCAAACAGATTTGGAGGTAAGAAGGTAGATGTTGTATTATAATTACAGAGGTATAAAAATATCATAAATATAATATATAAACATTAAAAACATCATTATATAAATCCATGATATGTGGTGATGGAAGATGAATAAAATCAATTCATGAGGTGGCAGTCCTCTGTACTCACGATCGATAGTTTTGTTTCCCATTTGACAGAGGTAGAGAGGTAGACATGTCATTAGATAAAAATAATAATATATATGTATATTGGTGAAAAGTGTTCTATTATATCATTATAATAAAATAGTATTTAATGAATATAGAAGAATAATTTAAGAAAAAATATAGAGTTAAAATGTTTACCTGTTATTCAGAAAACCTCTTTAGGTTTATCCTAAATACTTCCAATATTGAATTTTGGATATCATCAATGCCTATGTAATGTGTTTAGGGATTTAATTATGATATTTCTATAGGTATTTTATGAAATAAATGAGATTTTATTTATGAAAAGGAGAGTAGAGGCACATCCTTTTATGAGTGAGGTGAATGACACACTTGTAATTTTGGAAAAGAAAATGTTTTACCCAAATTTTTCTCACAAAAAAATTATCCAAAATGGGCCATTATCTATCCTTAAAGGTTATGAGGTTAAAATATGTAAGAACCCAGTTTTTCACTCAGGTATGGATACTTTAAATTTCCTTTAAAACATTATTTTTGACATAATATGGATGCCTATTGAGTTAGAGAAGGATCCAAGGGTGTCTGAGGCTTGTTCAGAGTTAGGGACCCATATTTTGGGTAAAAATAGACCTATCACATTGTTATAATAAATCATGAAAAAAGGGAACATTATTATATCTAACTAGGTGGATGGTCTGCATTTCAGGTAGAGCTATCTCACACGGTTGGCGCATAGTTTTCTTAGCCATGTATCCTAACCTTGCAGTTCCCCTATTCTCCACGTACCCATACATGGTTGGCACAAGGTTTGTAAAGATATACGGATAAACCACACACAAGATAAATTTTGGGTAATTTTTCCTTTTTCCCTTAATGATCTAATTAACCCACCTTCTTCTTTCCTAATCCAATTTCTCACAGAATTATCCTCCATTTTATCACAATTAGAGTTTTTTGAAGGCCTAATATATGAATTGAGAGATTTAATTAATCCGAGATCTGTTCGTTCTTCCTTTCATCACATTAGATGTGCAACAATAAGTACTCGAGTCAGTTTGAGTAGTTCTTCATCTATCTTTCTTTCGACCTGGTTATTGAGGTGTGAGAATTTTTCTTATTTTCATGGATCTACTCAAATCTGAGCCAAATCAAGGACCAATACTAGAGGAGGATATTCATACAATCCTAAGGAGGGTGTTCTATAACTCATCCCTCAAGTTCTTTGAATTTGGAATTATTATATGTGGCAACTGATTTCATCGGGTGACATTTATTGATTTTATATTCCATGATTATAATCATTAGAACCATATGGTTATTCTATTTCCAAATACGTGGTTTGTTGTTAGTGGTTATTCCCAAAACTCTATCCATACCATGTAGGATGTTATGAGATAATTGGGTTTTTAGTACTTTACACATTTGATCCACCGTTTGGGTGTGCCTTGGCTTGACCCTTCTAAGTGTAAGATTTTCTATATTATATGGGTTATTGAAAATTGGGAATCACATAATATAATGTACCATGTATGATCACCACTTGACCCACATAAGGTAAGTGCTTCAATTTTATAATTAAATGTGAAATGGGAATTATCATGTATACTATGTATATGACTTGGCCTTAAATGTAAATGAGTAATAGGATTCATGTCCATAGAACCCCATACAACATTAATAAAAAGTAGTGGAATGAACCGTGATTATGGAATATGCTTCAATGGATTAAATGAAGGGTTGCATGCTACTTGGAATTATCACACTAATGAAAGGAAAGGCTTGAACCAATGGGATTATTGATTAATTTTGACTTGATTAAAGGGTTTCATGATACATGTAATTTTAACACTAATGAAAGGAAATGCTTGAACCAAATGAAATATTTTAGGACTTCATTATCAAATAGGGTTGTCTTGACTCAATCTCGCCTTGGACTGTTATTAGGGAATTCCTTGAGCACTCGGGAACCCCATTCCTATTCAAGGATGGAACTTTATTAGGTTAAAACCCACCTAGATCCCAATCATAGTATATTATTAGTTTCCCAATATCACACCATCAGATCTATCACATATTATTAATGTATTTCTAGGATAGAGTCCTTGGATCTAGAATTGATAAGTAGGTTCCATGGTTAAATCCTATAGGGCCTAGTCAATGCATAAACCCATTTTAACTTGGTTGATCACCTTAGATTCTATAGGAATCTTATTGTGGAATTCATTTGAAGATTCTCCTTGGATTACATTCTAACCCTAAGTTAGGATAAAATTATTGCTGAGTTAGTGATCTATGAGGTCTACATTTCCTTGGTTATTACCTTAGAACTTCATTTTTAAAAATAATTATATGATTCCTTATTACAGCTTGGAACCTTCACTATTTATTACTTCTAGATTATTTATAAACTGGAAATAATAAACTGGTTTTTTATTCAAACACTATACGAGGGATGAAATAGTTACATGAGTATTTAGTTACATTGTACTAATTTACATTATATATGCATGATTGAAGACTCCTACATTTACATTGCATGGGCTGGAGGATATAGAGACCATTGGTGGTGACCCACTAATATTTTTCTCACACCCTCTTCATGTGCCATTTGTTACCTGGGGAAGATTACATGATTAAATGTGTTGAAAAGGGGAAGCATAAAAATTCAAACACTTGATTGATTTCTATTTATGATGTAGCTTGATAGAAGATGACCGAGATGGATCTTGGGATGCTTGGGATAGTCCTTTGATTTCATTTATACTTTTTTCGAACATTTTATGCCATCTATCTTATATCCATGTTTTCCAGTTTTCTAGATACATGACATATCATCACCAGTTGTTATATGTTATTCCGGTTGTCTTTGTTATTGTTATCCTTATATATTTCAAATTCCTTCTATCTACTTATATTGCTTCTACTATTCACCTATGTTTATAATTACCCATTATGGTACACTCTATTAGTGAGGGAATAGTCTCCAAATAGACACACCCTATTCCCTCGCTTCTAGTCAGAATCCTCTGACATTTGGGGGTATGCACTTGTGGATATGTGGACCTACTAGGCTCAGGGCACCTATTAAGTGGCATCTAGGTCTGAGACATCAAAAAGTGATATCATAGGAGGTTCATTTCTTTATTTACTATTTGGAGCTAATAGTCAAGAGATTAGGAATTCTTGGGACTTGGTGATAATATGTTCTTGGGTTTCTTTAACCCATGTTAAGGGTAAAATCCAAGTTGCCTAAAATGTAATTGTTGTTCTATTTTTCCTATTACAGTTTTCATTATTCCACCATTGTGTGATTCACATGCTATGTGGTGTTGTTGATTATTGTTCTGACTTACATTACATTTTATCCTTGGCCTGATGATATGAGGGAAATGAGAATTGTAACATGCATCCTATTAGGAGACTAGAATTTGCATCTCATGCATAATTACAATTCCATATAGGTGAATTTCACAAACTCCATCTCTTGATATGCCCATGATTATTTAGTGATGTTGTGATAATTAGCTTCTTCTTGTATTACTCTTTGTTACGATTGAGTTATTTCCTATCTCAATTCATGAGGTATATGGGCCATCATGGATTGAGATGAGTAATTTATTGAGTTGATCCATTATGCTATAGATAAATGGGCATCATTTTCAATAATAAGATGCATGGGAACTGATTCATTGGGAATTACTATCCATTATAAGGTGAAACATGACATCCAATTTTCTTTTCACATACATATCCCACCTTTTCATGTTTATGTAAGGTAAAGTATTGAACCTATTAATTAAATTTAAAATGAAATGAAACTTATAATTGAGAACTTACCATTACCTAGTCGTCTAAGTGGAATGTTGGGGTACTATACCTTGGGTAGTGAGTTTTTACTTGTTTATATTCCATAGGTGTTGCTATCAATCTTGTTAAATCTTGTTCTGAGGCATGTTCTTGTCATTTATGACTAATTCTTCCACGACGTCTTCATATCGTACACCAGGAGGGTGGTGATGATCATGCTCCATAAATGGTGGACCCTGAGCCACCAGTCATACCTCCAAGAGTTCCACTTGATGCACCACCTTCTATACCAGATCCAGGAACTCACACCCAAATTTTCGATAGTTTCATACATCTCATGAAGTACATGCATGGCGCTCCATGGCTGGCAACTTTAATGGATGATCTGACTCACAATTTCCAGTAGTAGTATCTTCTTACTTTCTTTGGGGATGGTGTTCCATAGGATAATGAGTCTTGGATAGAGACCACCCTATCTATCTTTGAGAATATAGAGAGGCCTATAGAGAATATGTTCAAGCTTTCCACAAACATGCTTTGGAATTTTTCCAATCATTGGTGGGATGTGATTACTTAGGCCGATTGTAATCTGGGTATGTTATGGGTGAAATTATAGACTACCTTCTATGATCAGTTCCTTCATCAGATACTAAGAGCTGATAGTTCCATAGGGGTCATTCATCATGACCAGGGTTCTTGTCAGTTATTGAGAATTCAGTGTGTTTCAATAATATTTAGTGCATTTCACTTCTTCTAAAGGGTGATGAGATTTATCATGCTACAGGTTTCAAGGACAGGATTCAGTACACCATCCATACCCTGGTGAATGTATTTTACCTGCCTTATTTTTATTAAATAGTCTACTAGGCTATTATCATTGAGTGAAACCTGAGGGACGAAAATAACATCAGGCATAGAGGATTAGTTTCGTGGTAGGCTATTAGTTCTCCCAATTACAAGAAATAGTTTCTCGAGGATTCTCATTAAAGAAGTGAAAACCAGAGTATCCATATTGACAGCTCAATGGTGTTTCATTAGTGTGGAAGATAGGTAAATGTAAAGCCTCATTGTGATATAGATCCAATGGAGTTAGGCTTGAGGTCGTATGGGGAATAATCAACATTTTTGCAGGACCATTATACCAGCTTTGAGTGGAAAAGTATCTATGATATCTCCACCATCAAGAGATGGTTATTTTATTCCATGTTAGGCGGGGAGTTGGAATATATCTGGAAGTACCGGTTGAGGAGGAGGTCATTGAGATGGAAGCCAGACCCCTAATAACCAGAAACACCAGTAGAGCATTCAGGATCGTAGTAGTCCATCTCTTACACAGGAATGTGGTTCAGGCCAGTTGTATGAACCACAACCGATATCTGAGGATCGTGCTATGAGACCATCTACAGTATGAGGTAATATTCTTTTGGAAACAACTATATTATCTGCTTTATTTGATATAGGTTCTTTGAACTATTTTATATCTTTATCTATTATGGAAAGTCTACAACTTGAGATACATTATTACTTTGATGTAATTACCCAAGATACTTAATTAAGAGTGTGATCAGAAGACATATTCTAGTGTAGGTACTATCCCCTTAAGTTTGGAAGTTACCCTTTCTTAGGGGACCCCTTTTTTCTTGAGATTAAGGGCTTCGATTTCATTATTAGGATAGATTGGTTGGTTCTATATCACATATTTGTAGACATCTATCATCAAAGCGTATCATTCACATCACCCTATGGAAAAAGTTATCTATATATGGGTGAGTGGGATGTCTAGGATAGTAAATATAGACCATAATATCATGGGATAGGTGGAGTGATCACCCATATTTCCAATCTCTTCATGGATGATCATGGTTTAAATCCGGATGAATTCCCTCCAGTAGTAGATCATTTCAAAAATATATTTCCCAATGAAATTTATTGCTTACCTTCTAAGAGAGAGGTAGATTTTACAATCGAGCTTATTATATGAGAATCTATACTATCCATTACTCTATAATGGATTTCACCTACTGAGATCTGGTAGCTCAATCATTAATTAGAGTATCTAGAGTACAAAGGATTTATGAGACCTAGTACATCATCTTGGGGTGTGCCAGTGATTTCCCCCAATAAGGTGGACGAAACCTTACGTCTATGTGTGGATTACATATAGTTGAGACATATTAAATTCAGGAACCAATATCCACTTCCTTGAATAGATGTCCTCTTTGACCAGCTCCATGGAGCAAGAATCTTCTCTAAGATCGAATTGAGATCTGGTTGTCATCAAGAGTGAGTTAGGCCATCAGAAATACCAAGTATAATATTACATAGAATATATGGTCTGTATGAGTACCTAGTTATACAATTCGATATTATGAACATGGAATATATTTTCATGGCTCTACAGAACATGGTTTTCTATATCTATCTCGATTAATTTTTCATGGTCTTTGTGAATGAAATATTGGTGTATTCTCGTACTCGTAGAAACCATGAAAAAAATCTTGATATTGTTCTGTGTACAGTAAGAGAGAATCGTCTTTACACCATGATTTCTAAGTTTTACTTTTGGATCGACAATTTTTACCTCCCAGGTAATAGTATATAGGAATAAGGAGTATCTATTAACCTAGAAAAGGTTAGTGATGTAGTTTCCTGGGAGAATCCCAAAACCATGTTGGATATAATATGTTTATTGGGGATGTCTGGATATTAAATTCATTTCATTCAATACTTATCATGTCTTTCTTCACCTCTTACTGGCCTTAAAAATAGGGTTTTTAAGATCATGTGGTTGGAAGCGTTTGAGAAATAATTTGAGGATCAAAAAGGGAGGAATGTCTCTGTACCTATTTTGATTATTCTAGAGCCCAACATAGGTTATACTATCTTATGTGATGTTTCAGATATTGTCCTAGGAGTTGTGTTGATGCAGGAGGAAAAATTCATTACATATGGATATCGGTAGTCAAGGCCTCATGAAAGAAACTACCAGACACATGACCTTCAGATAGCATAATTTTCCATGCCTTACATTGCTTGAGACACTATCTATTGGGTGAGCTCTTTGCGGTGTACACAGATCACAAGATCCTAAAATATATCTTTACACAGTGTGTCTTAAAACTAAGATATCAGAGAAGTGTTGGATATATATAATAATTTTTTTGAGCTTTCCTATATGCCTTGTAAGGGTAATGTGGTTATAGATGTACTGAGTCAGAAAACTCAAACAAATGCATTATGGGAAGCCATTGATGAATGGAAGTTAATAGAAATTTTTTCTAAGCCGCATCTGGTGTTTCATGATAGTCACAAGTAGTATTATCTCTCATATTTGGTGGTTACCTCTTCCATCCATGAGAAGGTGAAGAGTAATTAAGTTTTCATATCCTAAAGTATTGGTTCTACCTGAGAGTATATCAGGAGATAACCCGCCTACAGATTGATTTGTGGATAGAAGTTAAATCCTTGTATTCATGGCTGTGTCTAGGTTTCAACAGATGCAGGAGGGGATTTGATGGATGATTCTCACTCTTCTTAGGGGGTAGTTCATAAAAAAATTTCCATGATTTATTGAGATATGTGATTCCAGTATTGGTGGCCTAGGATAAAACATCATATTGTCGGCTTTATCACTAGGCGTTCCACCTATCTGTTGGTGAATGCGGAGCCTCAGAAACCTACAGGATTGTTACAACCACTTCAAGTCTCAGAATGGAAATAGGAATATGTTTCCATGGACATTGTAGTAAGTTTTCCTAGGTTTACTTGAGGAAGAGACATTGTATGGGTTTTTGTTGATAGACTGATGAAATTGGATCACTTAAAAACTATTCTGGAGAATTGTTCAGTCAATTAGTTGGGAAGACTGTATGTTTGTGAAATTATATGACTATAATGGGTCCCTCATACAATCATTTGAGATAGTAAAACTCATTTTATGTCACGATTATAGCAGGGATCATAGAAATCTATGGGCACACATGTGCTTCTAACAACATATTTTCATCCTCATACTGATGGAAAATCGGAATGGACAATACAGGTTCTAGAGGATATGCTCCAAGCATGTGTCCTTGATTTCAGAGTTTCTTGGGAGAAGCATATGCATCTTGTTGATCTCGCTTATAATAATATCCTCTAAGAGATTATTTAGATGGATCCATTTGAATCCTAATATGGTAGTACATTACTTTAACCCCTATGATAGATGGAGGCAGGTGAGACAATACTACTAAGTCCACATCTCATTTAGGAGACTTCTGAGCAGGTTTAGCTGATCAGAAAGCGCATGACTACTGCTTAGTCTAGATAGAATACTTATGCTGATCTCTGTCAACAACCTCTGGATTTCAAGGTCAGGGATATTTTTTTCCTTCGAGTATCACCCAAGATAGGGTATAGACGGTTACAAAAGAAGGGGAAGCTGTCACCTCATTACATATGGCCGTTTGAGATTCATCAAAGAGTCGGTCTGATAGCCTAAAAATTTACACTACATCAAAGGTACCATGCCATGCACAATATCTTCTAGGTTTTGATAACTTCTCCAATATCACATTTACCCATATCATACCTTTGATCCTAAGGAAGTTGAGTTATATGATGATGCTACCATGGAAGAGTATCCAGTACACATCATTGAACGGAGCACGAAGGCTCTCTAAGGCCAATCTTGTAATGCCCTGACCCCAGTTACCCATAGTTGGCGTATTATTTCATAACATTGGCATGATCACAAGAGATCAAGTATTGAAAGACCTATTAGTTTAGTATCCTTGGAAGTACTAGATACATACATAAGTTTTACATTACATTATTAAATGAAAAAACATCAACATTGTGTCTCAATTTAAAACACTCATATCCCTTAGCCTATTCTTATAGGTCAATCATAATATACTTCTTCACATCCTAGAAAAAATAAAACATAAGAAAGGGGTGAGATCAGATGATGAGTAAGGATAAAAATATAACAAAAAATATCATAAATAAGTATAAAGATTAAAGGAAATTTATAAGACTAAAACACAAGCCTTTTAAACATAAAACAACAGTATAATATGAAAAAGATAAATCAAATAATTCCATTTACTTATTCACATGGATATTATACTTGTCAAATAATCACATGTAATATCAATAGCTAATTTCATAATGATGGAATGAATAATGCCGGACATCATAACCACAGAGTCAAGGCCTCGTGCCAAGACTACAAATAATAATTTTGTCAAGGCCTTATACCGAGACAGTAGTTTGTCTCATGAGAACTACTGATGCATCGAGGGGTTATAGAGGGTCCTGCCTGTCACTTACTACATCCAATGCATTCCTCATATGAAAAGGTTGAAACATAACATAAAAAATCGTATTAAAAATAGCATACGAAATGTTAATAATTTAACCGTAAACCATGAATGGTATAAAAATAGAATATCCACATTCAAACATATCATAAAACCTTCAATAAAATATGGAAGATTGTATCATAATAAATCAACTTCAAAAAGCATAAAATCCAACAAAGGATGTTGATATAGGTGAAATCAAAACTATTTGAGAGAAATATATCTTTATATTTTGAAATTATTTAAAAATTACATAATTAGGAAAGAAAACATTTGTTTTGAAAATATTTATATAAGATTGTAAGGGAAGATTCTAAGGTATTATAATGGTGGAAAATAGCTGCACCCACTATATAAGTTAAAAAATATATTCTTTCCTTAATTTGTCGAAAAGGTCATAAAGTACCTAGTTTGGAAAATGACAAAAATGTTCCTTTCAAACCATTTTATAAAAATTAAAACAAGGGTATAAATGAATTTAACCCATAGTCTAGTAAATAGTAAAAATGTTTTGAAATGCATTTTTAAGAAACACAGATGTGGATGTGAAAGGAGTCCTAGTAGAGACTTACGTAAAATAACCTCGGATAATAAAGAGATTGTAAAATTAACCCTTACCTTGTACTTTTCCATAGTTGAGGTAGGTTAAACTCCTATATGATAGATAAATTTTTGTTATTAAATTATACAAGAACCAAAAACATTAATATGATATTATATATGATCCTCTAATATTACTTTGTTAATAATATTTCAGTAGTATCATTGTTTCAGGTGTTAACTGATCTGCTTTCCTTTATATGTTTTGTTAAGTAAGTAATGTTTGTTATGGATAGTATTTATTTGATTCATATCTAGAATTATATTAATTTTTTAAACATTATTTTTAATCATCAAATTAAAATTATTCTTTAATGGTCACAATGGGTAATGAAATCTTATCGCCTCATGGAGACGATATTCCGTACGCACGCACGAGCAACAATATCATTCTATTGATGGGGAAATAATATATAATTGGATGATATATTATATATAAATAATAATTAACATGTAATATTTATTATTTACATCAATTATAATCATTATTATACCCATCCAAATAATGAAGTGTTGAATAACAAACTACACCACGACGTGGAGATGGTAAGCCGTACTTATGGACGTATGGTGACTCTGTCATTCATAGGATGGTTAGAAAAATTAATATGATATTACCATATTTATAATAACATCATAGTATGTAGAAGGTATGGGAGTTATTATTTTGGTCTGAAAAAATCAATGAAAGAGGAAGTGGAAGAAGAAAAGAACTTTGAAAGAGGTGATGAAATAATTACCTCTTCTTCGGGTGTTTCCTTTTGATTTGAACAAAATGGCTTTTTAGGTTAGATTTATGATGGAAGTAAGGACTCTAGAATTACGTGAGGGTAGTTGGGAGGAGTTTTGAGTAGGGTTTTTCCAATCCAAATGTCTTTGTATGTGTGAAGTTAAGAGAAGGGGAAGTTCCCTTTTATAAGGGAGGTGAGGGGCACTTTATGAAAAGTTTGAAATATTAATTTATTATAAAATAATTTTCAGTTTATAATTGCTCCAAATGGATTTATTTCAAAGATAAGGTGGGTATGGGTCTAAAAAATCTCAACCAATAGGTTTTATACAAGTTTATGTTACCATATTAACCATATCTTTTAGATTAAACTCTCAGTTAAATATTTTATCTTTTACCAGCTCTTCTTGTATTATTATAATACTTGGTTAATAAAATTATTGTAAAATACCATGAGAACCTAAAGTGGTTAAATAATGATGTATATATCATTATATAATCCATTTGTCCAAACCTTATATTTTTAGGACTATTATATAATTTAATAAAATAGTATTTGTTTTAGAAACTCATTTATGTCAATTTTGACACTATTTAGTATTTGGTTTTGGTAAAAAGAATATAAATATTATTTCTTAGAAAAAAATACATTGAATCAACCCTAACATGAAATATTAACCTATAAAATTCTTTTATGGCATAAAAAGTTTCAATGTACAATTATTTTAATATTTATAATATCAATTATTTTAATCCTTCATTAATATGTTAATTACTGCTTCATCATTGTGTCATAAATAAATTTAATTATTTAATGTATAAAAATTATAAATAAAATAAAATGATTTAGGAAATATTTGTATCTTTCTAATTAATGTTTATAGTCTAATTTATATTATCTATAACCCCATATTAAAATTATTTTGGTTATTAAAATTTGAATTTAACACTTTTAACTCTTCATTAAATAAAATATAATGAATGTCCTAATCTAATCCATGTGGATAGAAAAGAATAATATTTTTTACTAAGGTTGATTTTGGTAGAAATAAAATTATCCAATAGAATTAGGATATGTGTTAGGGTAATTATAATATCATTTTTATCTTTAATAACACAATTTAATTTTAACCGTGGTAAGTAAAATTCAAA
Source organism: Viscum album (assembly GCA_963277665.1). NCBI lineage: Eukaryota > Viridiplantae > Streptophyta > Magnoliopsida > Santalales > Viscaceae > Viscum > Viscum album. Next base: position 390,075,375 of record OY728167.1, on the reverse strand, counting down.
AGTTACTATTCACCAAAAATTATTTTCATCTTATTAAAAAAAATTTTACTTACTGATGTGAATCATGTCTCTCGGATTTTTGAAATTCAATTCATAGAAGCGGTAAAATTATATTTTATGCAAATTTTCAAATGTGCCTAGAAGGTGGGTAAACAACATTAAAAAATTTGATAAAATTATATATATATAATATTATTATAAAATGACTCCAATGAATTAAATTGGATTAATATATGTATTATGTATCTATTTTTACTTTAAAATAAATTTAAATTTAAAAATAATTATTTAAATAAAAAGTCAGTTTTAAACAATAACGCATTGTTTTTCATTATTCATCAAAAATTGAAAGTTTTCAGAAAAATACAAAAAATTTAACTTAATCTAATTTTGATATAATGATTTCAAAAATGAAGTCCATTTTGAAAAATAAAATTTATAAAATTTATAAAATTGGTTATTACTATTCATAACTACTTTTTAAATGGCTAGTTTGATTGGTCGTGGTGTGCTAGAACTCGAAGTTGCATACATTGAAAACTATTGTATTATTCAAAGAGAAGAGTACCATGGAAGCTTGGGGTGTTACATTATTCCATCCTTCAAATAATTTGTTCCTCTAAATTTCTAGAATATTAATGCATGAAATGATTTGGGTGGTTCTTCATCATTAGTTCCTCAGGTTCCCACATTGCCTCTTCTATTTTATGGTTTCTCTAAGAAATTTTACCAGACGAGTCGTCTGGTTTCTCAACACTTGTTCTCTGGTATCATGAATTTTGATAGGATCTTCACAATAAGACATATCGGGTTCCAAATCTATTTCTTCATAGGTGAGTACATGCATTGGGAAATGCATGTATTTTCTCAACAGTGATACGTGGAACACATCATGATCTTTGGAGAGACTTGGCGACATTTCCAAACGGTAAGATACAACTCCAATTCATTCCAGAATTTCAAATTGTTAGATGTACCTGGGACTTAATTTACCCTTCTTACCGAATTTTATAACACCCTTCCATGGAGATAGCTTCAAGAAAACATGATCACCTACTTGAAATTACAAATCCTTCCTTCAGTTATCAAAATAGATATTTTCCCTACTTTGAGATGCTTTGATGTGCGTTTGGATAATCATCACCCTTTCCATTGTTTCCTCAAAACATTTAGGGCCTATGAGTTTTATTTCACCAACATCATCCCAACAAGTTGTTGTGCGACATCTCTTTCCTTACAACGCTTTATATAGTGACCTATGAATACTTGAATGGAAGCTATTATTATAATAAAATTATACCATAGGTAAATACCAATCCCACATACTTTGGAAGTCAAGTGAGAAAGATCTCAACATGTATTCTAAGGTTTGAACAGTCCGTTATGATTGTCCATCAGTTTGAGGGTGGTAGCCAGTGCTCAAAAAAAGTTCAGTATCAAGGGATTTTTGAAGACTTTTCCAAAATCTTGATGTAAAACAGGGATCACGATTGGAAACAATCGATATGGGTACACCATGAAATCTTACACCTTGATTAAAATATAGTCTTGCAAAATGTTCATGTGGTAAATCATCTCTTTTAGTAAGAAAATGTGCTGACTTGGTAAGATGATCAACAATGAACCATATTGCATCATTCCTTCTAGGAGTCTTTTGTAGCACCATGACAAAGTACATCATAATATCATCCCATTTCTACTCAGGTATGGGAATAGGTTTGATGGCTCCTCTAGGATGTTGTCTTCTAGCCTTCACCTGTTGACAAACTTTACATCTTGACACATAATCAGAAATACCCCTATTCATGTTGTCCTGCCATAAATGTACCTTTAAATCTCTATACATCTTAGTGCTAACAGGGTGTATAGTGAAATTAGAGCTATGAGCATCATCCAAAAATTTCATTATTAGATTAGGTATATCGAGAACACAAAGTATCTTCCAAAATTTCAAAATTCTATCTTCATATACAAAGTCGATAAATATCCCATCGTTTGTAGATTTAATCTTATTTTGAAACTCATCATCATCAATCTAAGAAATTTATATCCTTTCTATTAAAGACGGATTGACGACCGTTTGAAAAAGTATTAATGTTTCACCTTCCTTGATTATTACTATATCCAGCTTTACTAGATCCATGAACATATGATCCCATTCAACTTTCATCTTGTTCATAACTCCAAGATCCTTTTTCCTCAAATCATCTACCAACTTATTTACCTTCCCCAGGTGGTAGTTTATAGTACAATCATAATCCTTGAGTAGTTTGAGCCATCACCTTTTCCTCATGTTGAGTAATTTCTGTGAGAAAATATACTTCAAACTCTTTGCGATCAGTTTCTCACATTTTTCACCATAGAGATAGTGTCTTCATATCTTCAATGCAAATATTACAGCTGATAACTCAAGATCATGAGTAGGGTGGTTTTGTTCATGAATTTTTAGCTACCGTGATTAATATGCAATAACTCTATCATTTTTCATAAATACACAACGAAGTCCTTTATTTGAAGCATCACTATAAATAACAAACCCATCATTCCCTGATGGTAGATTCAATATAGAAGCCTTGAATAATATTTTCTTCAATTATTCAAAACATTCTTCACACACTTTTTTCCAAACAAATTTAACCCCTTTACATATGAGAATGGTTAATGGAATAGCCAATCGGGAAATATTCTGGACGAAACACCGATAATAACCTACTAAACAAATAAAACTATGTACCTCAGTTATACTCATCAGTGCGGGCCATTATTGGATTGCACTTTTCTTTTAAGGATCAACAAATATTCTATCCTTAGAGACAATATGTCTATGAAAAGAAATCTTCTGAATCCAGAATTCAAACTTGATAACTTCCCATATAATTCACTTCTTCTAAGAGTCATTAGAATAGTGAGAAAGCGATTTTCATGATCTTATATATTTTAGAGTATACCAAGATATCATAAATAAATACCACTACGAAGTAATAAAGATATTCCTTGAAAACTCTATTCATTAGATCCATGAAAATAGAGGGTGCATTAGTCAGTCCAAAAGGAATTACTGTAAACTCGTAATTCCCTTAAATAGTTTGAAATGTTGTCTTTGGAATTTATTTCTTCTTCATGCACAAGTGATGATATCCAGATCGAAGGTCAATATTTGAAAAATATTGAGCTCCATGAATTTGATCGAATAAATCATCAATGTGATGTAGGGGATACTTGTTCTTTGTTGTTATAGCATTGATCTCCCTGTAGTCAATGAACAACCTCATAGATCCATCTTTCTTCTTAGCGAAAATAACACGGGCTCCCCATGGAGAAACAATAGGGAGAATAAATCCTTTATTGCTCAATTACTCTAGTTGTTTCTTTAGTTCCACTAATTTTAGAGTGACCATTCTAAAAGGGGTCTTCGATATGGGCCTTGAACCAGCAAATAAGTCAATGGAAAACTCAATTTCTCATTCTGGAGGATGTCCAGGTAAATCCTCTCAAGACACATAAACATATTATTTCACAATAGGTAACTCCTATATTTTCACATTACTTTCCTCACCCAAAGTTATTTCACCCTCTTCCTCCACAATAATTGAATTTTAAAGAGCTACCAGGGTTGGATCTAGATGAGAATCAGATGGTCATGTTTCTTCTCTAAAGATAAGGTATTCCTTATCATCATACAAAATTGTAACCCCATTCTTCTTACAATAAATTTTCACATCATGGTACTAAATCAAATCCATACTAAGGATTATATCAAATTCAATCATGGGTATGATGATGAGATCAGTAGATAAAGAATTTTTATATTCCCTAATGGTAACTGATTCACAAAACATTGTTGCAACGATAATTCCCTTAAGAGTTTTGTCTGACAAATCCATTGTTAAGCCAAATTGGAAATATCTAAATTTCTTGGAAAACTGAGACGATATGAAAGAATGCGATGATCTAGAATTAAATAAAGCATTGGTTAAATTTGAGTAAATGATTAAAGCACATGCCACCATGTCAATCGGAACTTCAACCTTTGCAGTTGTGATCACATAAGCTTGGCCTTTATCCCTTGGCCTTTTCTGAGCTAGGTTTCCTTGATGCTTAGTACATTCATTTGAATAATGCCCCATTTCTTTACAATAATATAATTCAACATTGATAGACTCTTTCTTCCCATTTAAATCACGATATTGGTGGCCATTTTCTCCACACTTGTAACAGACTCTCATTCTCATCAGGAAAGTACTGGGGTGTTTCCTACCACATTTACTATTGGATGGAAATTAAACTTTTACATTCTTCCAATTATTTCCATTTACAGAGGGTTCAAAATATCTCTTATTCTCTTGATTTTATTTAAAGTTGTAAGACTTAGAGAATTGATTTTCTGTCTTGATAGAACATGAGACTATATCTTCATATAATGAGAATTATTGAGAGACTAATGATTGTCAGAGAAATGATTTTAACCCATCAAAGAATTGATCAATCTTACTTCTTGGGTTATGTATACAATTTGAAACATGCCTTGCTAACCATGTAAAGTTCACCTCATACTTTGTGACATTTACATCCTCTTTTTTCCTTAGACTCAAAAATTTCCTTTCCAAATCCGCTCAATGTTCACGAGGAAATTATTTTTCTATTAAAAGATATTTAATATCCATACATTCCATATTTGATACTTCTTTATCATTCTTTATGTTTTTAACTAATTACCACCATTTATCTGCATCTCCTATGAGGGGATAAACTACCATGACAATTTTTTCCCTTTTTCTACTCCCCAAAGCTTGAAATATTTTTTCTAAGGAACTTATCCATTTCTCAGCTACAAATGGATTTGTAGTCCCACTGAATGTTGGTGGTTGTTGCCTCATGAGGGGGTATAACATTGATACTCCACATTGTGGATCAAGGTGCTCCATATGGTTAATGTTATTATTCATAACCAAAGTGAGTTTTCCCAGTATGGTTATAAGCTGTTCAACATCAGTTTCATCACTAGCTACACTATAATTATCTTGAGTATGAGGAAAATACCTAAATGGATTATGTGTGTTGATACGGTTTCTGTTCCTTCCACTAGGTTCCATTTTTAAACAATTTCATACACTATATTAGTTTATGAATCACAATTCTTAATTACAAACTTGTAAAATACTTAACATAAATTGAAAAATTTATGCATATAATCCATAATAATAAAAGTGTTTTCTTTGAGGAAGTATTTAATCATAAATATTTATTATGGGTTTTAAATAAAATGTGAATTATCCTAAGCATATCCCCCAGGGGTGTCAAACCAGGTGGGTAGTAAGGCCGGTTTTCGTGTACCAGGATACCCTAGGTCAAGCACAAAACTCCTTGTCAGAGTTTTCACTCCTAGGTAAATTTATGCTAGAACCATGTCTAATTGTAGTTTCTAGACATAGATATATTTATTTGAAAACCAACATAATATCTACATTACCAAATTTTTTGGATGTTCTTATATACTAATCCTCAAAGTCTATCTTAGGGTAATGTTCTCTAATCAGAGTTTTTTTAAATCTAGTTTCCAAGGTTTGTAATGAGCTTCCTATGATACCAACTGTAATGCCCTGACCCCGGCTTCCCAGAGTCGGTGCATTATTTCATAACATTGACATGATCACATGAGATCAAGTCTCAAAAAACAATTAGTTTAGTAGCCTTAGAAGTACTAGATACATACATAAGTTTTACATTACATTATCAAATGAAAAAAAAACATTGTGTCTCCATTGAACACACTCATATCCATTATCCTATTCCTTCAGGTCAATCATAATACACTTCTTCACATCCTGGAAAAAATAAAACATAAGAAAGGGGTGGGCTCAGATGCTCAGTAAGGATAACAATATAGAGAAAATTATCATAAATAAGCATAAATATTTAAGGAAATGTAAAAGACTAAAAAAATCCTTTTAAACATAAAAATTCAGAATAAGATGGAAAAACTAAATCAAACAATTGCATTTACTTATTCACGTGGATATTCTACTATTCGAATAATCACATGTAATATCAATAGCTAATTTCATAATGATGGAATGCATAATGCTGGACATCATAACAACATAGTCAAGGCCTCATGACAAGACTACAAATAATATTTTTTGTCAAGGCCTTATTCCATGACACTAGTTTGTCTTATGATACCTACCGATGCATCGAGGTGCTCTAGTAGGCCCCACCCGTCACTTACTACGTCCAATGCATTCCTCCTATGAAATGGTTGAAATATAATATAAACATTTGTATTAAAAATAGAATACGAAATGTTAATACTTTAACTATAAACCATGAATGGTATAAAAATAGCACATCCACAGTCAAACATATCACAAAACCTTCAATACAATATAGAAGATTGTATCATAATAAATCAACTTCAAACAAGCATAAAATATAACAAAGGATGTTGACACTGATGAAAGAAAAACTATTTGAGTGAAATTTATCTTTCTATTTTGAAATCATTTAAAAGTCACATAATTATGAAAGAAACATTCATTTTGAAAATATTATTATAAGCTTGTAAGGGAAGCTTCGAAGGTGTTATAACTATAATTCCCCGACCCTAGTTACCCAGAGTCGGTGCATTATTACATAACATCATCAAGATCACAATAAAATAATGTCCCAAAAGACCGATCAGTTTTGTATCCTTGGAAATACTAGATACATTTATAAGTTTAACATTACATTATAAAATGAAAAACTATTACAAAATTTCCTCCATAGAACAAATTATTATCCCCTAAGAATATCCCTATAGGTTAGTCATAAAATACTTCTTCACATCCTGGGAAAAATAAAATATAGAAAGGGGTGAGATGAGATGCTCAGTAAGGGTAATAATATAGAGGAAACTTTCATAAATAAGCATTAACATTTAAGGAAATGTATACGACTAAAAAAACCCTTTTAAAATTTAACTTCAGCATAATTTGTAAAATATAAAATCAAATAATGAAATTTACTTATTCACATGGATATTCTACTAGTCGAATAATCACATGAAATATAAATAGCCAATTTGATAATGATGGAATGCATAATACCAGACTTCATAACCACATTGTCAAGGACTTGTGCCAATACTACAAATAAGATTTTGTCAGGGCCTTATGCCAAGACACTAGTTTTTCTCATGAGACCTATCGATGCATCGAGGAGCTATAGTAGGCTCCACCCATCACTTACTAAGTCCAATGAATTCCTCATATGAAAAGGTTTAAACATAACATAAGCATTCGTATTTAAACTATAATACGAAATGTCAATACTTTATCCATAAATCATGAATGGTATAAAAATAACATATCCACAGTCAAACAAATCACAAGACCTTCAATCAATGTGGATGATTTTTATCATAATGAAATAACTTCAAACAAGCTTAAAATCCATTAAAGTATATTGACGTAGATGAAATCAAAACTATTTGAGATAAATATCTCTTTATTTTTTTTGAAATCATTTAAAAGTCACATAATTATAAAAGGAATTTTTTTTTGAAAATAAAGTAATAAGCTTTTAAGGGAAGCTTCGACAATGTTATAATGATGGAAAATAGTTGCACCCACCGTATAAGTTAAAAAAAGACATTCTTACCTTAATTTTGTCTAAAAGGTTATAAAGTACCTTGTTTGGAAAACAACTGAAAGATTCCTTTCAAAACACATAAGGTCAAATAAGAGTATAAATGACTTTAATCCATTATCTAGTAAATAGTAAAAATGTTTTGAAATACATTTTTAACAAACATGGATGTGGATGATAAGGAGGTCCCAGTAGATACTTACGTAAAAACAACCTCGGATCATAAAGTGATTGTGAAATTAACCCTTACCGATTTGGTATCTTATGAAACATACACCCAATGAAAGAAGTATCATACAATTATGATGTAAATACCAAAAAATTAAAGTATATTACACAAATAATACAATCATGGGGTAGTACATACACCACATTCAATAAATAAGTGGTGAACAATGGAAATCTCATGAAATTATAAGTGAGATAAGAAACCCCTTACCTTGAAATTTTCCATAGTAGATGGTATGTTAACCTCATGTATTATAGTTAAATCATAGTTATTAAATTATACAAGAACCATATACATAAATATGATATCATATATGATCTTCTAATATTTCTTTGTTAATAATATTTTAGTATTATTGTCATTTCGGGTGTTAACTAATTCGTTTTGCTTTATATGATTTGTTACGTGAGTCATATTTGTTATGGATGGGATGTATCTTATTCATATACAGAATGATATCAAGTCTTTAAACATTATTTTTAATCATCAAATGAAAATTAGTCTTGAATGGATATGATGGGGATTGAATCTCATCGCGTTCGTGGAGACGGTAATCCGTACGTACGCACGAGCGACAATATCATTCTTTTGATATTAAAATCGTATATAATTTGATGTTATATCATATATACATAATAATTATAATTTTATATTTATTATTTACATCAGTTATACTCATTATTATACCCATCCAAATGATGAAGTGTTTGAATAACAAAAATCACCACGACATGGAGACGGTAATCCGTACGTACACACGTATGGTGACTTTGTCATTTATAGGATGGATAAAACAATGAATATGGTTGTACCATTTTTATAAAATCATTAAATTATATATAATATACTGGATTTATTATTTTAAAATGGAAACAAAAAAGAAAGAGGAAGTGGAAGAAGAAAAGAACTTGAAAGAGGTGATGAAATATTTTTACCTCTTCTTCAGGTTCTTCCTTTTGATTTGATCAAAAGGGCTCCGTAGATTGTATTTATGACTAAAGGAAGGCCTCTAGGATGAAGTTAGGATAGTTGGGAGGATAATTGAGCAGGGGTTGTCTGAGACAAAAGGCTTTGAAGGTGTGAATTTGGGAGAAGGGCAATTTCCCTTTTATAAGAGGGGTGAGGGGCACCTTAGGAAAAACTAATAATATTATTATATAATAACATCATTTTCGGTTTGTAATGGCTAAAAAGTGATTTATTTCAAGGTTAAGGTGAGGATGGGTCGATATCCTCTCAACCAATAGGTTTTAGATAGTTTTAGGTCACCATATTAACCTTATCATTTAGATTTAACTCTTAGTTATATAGTTTGACATTTACCATGTCTCTTTGTATTTTTATATTATATAGTTAATAAACATACTATAAAATGCCAAGAGAACCCCAAGTGGTTCATTAATTATATAACTACAATTACATAATTTTTTTTGGCAAAACCTATATATTTATGTATATAATATCAATTAATAATAGAATATTTTTTTAAAAACTCTTTTATGTCAATTTTGAGACTATTTAATAATTGATTTTTGTTAAAGACATAATATCTTTATTTATTCGAAATAAATTCATTTAATCAATCCTAAAATTCCATATTGACCTAGAAAATTTGTTTATGGCATCAAAACGTTCAAATTATATTTATTTTAACATTTATAATACCATTTATTTTATTATTTCATTAATAAAGAAAATACTGCATCATCATTCTGTCATAAATAAATTTTATTATTCAATATCTAATAATTATAAATAAAATACCATTATTTAGGAAATATTTTTATATTTCTAATGAATATATATAGTCGAAGATATAACATATATAACCCTATATAAAAAGTGTTTTACTGAAAGATATATGCTTATGTCATTTTTGTATTTACTTTAACTTAATTAATATAAAGTGTCATTATCACTTAGAAGTGGCTCTATGAGGTCCCAAAATAGACCCAAGGATGAAAATGGTCGGACATGTATCATCCAATAGGTTTAATACACGTGTTAGGGTAATTTAATATTATTATAATATTATTTTTTACCATTATTTACTGGATTTACCCTTTATCCATGGTAAATAAAATATTCACCGAAATAATTATTCAAAATGTCTAAAAATAAAAGTTATCTATTTAAACAATTTGGAACTCCTGATACTAAATAAGTAATCCATTTTTATAAATTCAAAACACAAAAGTGGCATAAATTAATTTAAAATTAATTCCCGTTGTCAAAACAAAAAGCGTGTTGTTAAGAAACAATAACCATCAAAAGATTGGCATTTGTTTATGTCCAGTTTAAATGTGAAATTATGTACAATGACCAACATTGTATTAAATGGTAAGAATATAATATAATGATACTTAAAAACCATTCAATTTTATAATTTAACCTTATAAAATATTTTTATTAAAAAAGTTGTTTTTAATTAAAATTTATTATTTTTCACTATGCATCAAAATATGAATGTTTTCAGAAAAATACCAGAAGTGGGAATTACTATTCATAATGACTACTTTGATTGGTCACGGTGTGTTAGAATCTCAAATTTGCGTACAATGAAAGCTATTTCATTATTCAAAGGGAAACGTACCGTGGAAGTTTGGGGTGTTACATTCTCCACTCCTTCAAATAATTTCATCCTCAAAATTTTCATAATATTATTCCATAAAAAGATTTAGGTGGTTTTTCACCATAAGTTCCCCGGGTTGCCACATTGCCTCTTCCATCTTATGATTTCTCCATATAACTTTTACTAGACGAGTCGTCTGGTTTTTCAATACTTGTTCTCTTGTATCAAGAATATTGATAGGATCTTCGCAATAATACAGATTGGGTTCTAGTACTAATTCCTCATAGGTGTGTACATGCGTTGGGTTAGGCATGTATTTTCTCAATAGTGATACGTGGAACACTCATGAACATTGGAGATACTTGGCAGCATTTCCAAACGGTATGCTACAGCCCCAATTCGTTCTAGAATTTTGAAAGGTCTGATGTACCTAGGACTCAATTTACCCTTCTTACCAAAATGTATAACACCTTTCCATGGAGATAACTTCAAGAAAACATGATCTCCTACTTGAACTACTAAATCCTTCCTTCAGTTATCAGAATAACTCTTCTGCCTACTTTGAACTGCTTTGATGTGGGTTTGTATTACCTTCACCTTTTCCATCGTTTCCTCAATAAGTTCTGGGCCTATGAGTTTTCTTTCACAAACATCATCCCAACAAGTTGGTGTACGACAGCTCTTTCCATATAACGCTTTATATGGTGCCATATGAATACTTGATTGCAAGCTATTATTATAGGAAAATTCTACCAGAGGTAAATATTGATCCCACAAACCATGAAAGTCATGTGAGAAAGATCTCAACATGTCTTATAAGATTTTAATAGTCTGTTCTGATTTTCCATTCGTTTGAGGGTGGTAGGTAGTACTAAAATGAAGTTCAGTATCTAGGGCTTTCTGAATAATTTTCCATAATCTTGATGTAAAACGGGGATCATGATCAGATACAATCAACAATGGTACTCCATGAAGTCTTAAAACTTCATTAATATATATTCTTTCTAAAATTTCAAGTGGTAAATCTTCTCTTATAGAAAGAAAATGTGCTGACTTGGTAAGATGATCAAAAGTGACCCATATTGCGTCATTCCTTTCAGGAGTCTTTTGTAGCCCCATTACAATGTCCATTTTAATATCATTCCATTTTCTCTCAGGTATGGAAAGAGGTTTCATGACTCTACTAGGATGTTGTCTTCTAGCTTTCACTTGTTGAAAAACCATACATCTTTACAAAAAATCTACAATATCCCTCTTCATGTTGTCCCACTAAAAACGTTACTTCAAATATCTATACATCTTAGTGCTACCCAGGTGTATAGAGAAATTTGAGCTATGGGCATCATCCAAAAATTCCCTTTTTAGATTAGGTACATTAGGAACAAAAAGTCTCCTCCCAAATATCAAAATTCCATCTTCATATATGAAGTCACTCAATCTCCCATCATTTATAGCTTTAATCTTCTTTTGAAACTCCTTATCATCAGCCTGAGAAATTTTTATCCTTTCAAGTAAAGATGGTTTTACAACCATTTGAAAAGGTATTGATGTTTCACCTTCCATGATTATTCCCATATCCATTTTAACTAGATCCCTGAAAATATGATCCCTTTCAACTCCCATCTTGTTCAAAACTCCATGATCCTTTCTTCTCAAATCATCTTCCACCTTATTTTCCTTGCCCGGGTGGTAGTGTATAGTGAAATCATAATCCTTGAGTAGTTCAAGCCATCTTTTTTGCCTCATGTTGAGTTCCTTTTGTTAGAAAATATACTTCAAACTCTTGTGATCGGTATATATCTCACATTTTCCCCATAGAGATAGTATCTCCATATCTTCAAAGAAAAGATTGTAGATTCTAACTCAAGATCATGAGTAGGATAGTTTTGTTCATGAATTTTTAGCTGTCGTGATGCATAGGCAATAACTCTATCATTCTGAATAAGGACACAACCAAGTCCTTTTCTTTGAAGAATCACTATAAATAACAAACCCATCATTCCCTGATGGTAGAGTCAATATAGGAGCTTTGAATAATATTCTCTTCAGTTCTTCAAAACATTCTTTACACTCTTTTTTACAAACAAATTTAACCCCTTTACGTGTGATCTTGGTAAATGGGTTAGCCAATCAGGCAAAATTCTGGAAGAAACGTCGATAATAACCTACTAAACCAATAAAAATGCATAACTCAGTTATATTTGTCAGTGCTGTCCATTCTTGGATTGCTCTTGTCTTAGAAGGATCAATGGAGATTCCATCCTTAGAGACAATATGGACAAGAAAAGAAATATCCAGAATCCAGAATTCACACTTGCTAAACTTCTCGTATAATTCATTTATTCTGAGGATTTTCAGAATGGTGCGCAAGTGACTTTCATGATCCTCATATATTTTTAAGTATATTAGGATACTATAAATAAATACCACTACAAAGTCATAAAGATACTCCTTGAAAACTCTGTTCATTAGATCCATGAAAACAGAGGGTGTATTAGTCATCCCAAAAGGCATTACTGTAAACTCGTAATGCCCATACCTGGTTCGAAATACTATTTTTGGAATGCCTTCCTTCTTCAGACACAATTTATGATATCCATATCGTAGTTCAATCTTTGAAAAATATTGAGCTCCATGAAGTTGTTCAAATAAATCATCAATGCGAGGTAGGGGATACTTGTTCTTTATTGTTATATCATTGATCTCCCTGTAGTCAATGCACAATACCATAGATCCATCTTTCTTCTTAACAAATAGAACAGGGGCTCCCCATGGAGAAACACTAGGGAGAATAAATTATTTATTACTCAATCCTCTAGTTTTTTCTTTAGTTCCACTAATTCCATAGTGGCCATTCTATAAGGGGTCTTTGATATGGGCCTTGAACCAGGAATTAAGTCAATTGAAAACTCAATTTCTCGTTCTGGAGGATGTCTAGGTAAATCCTCTCGTAACACATCAACATATTCTTGAACAATAGCTACATCCTCTATTTGAACATTCCTTTCCTCACCCATAGTTATTTCATTCTCTTCCACCCCAATAATTGAATTTAGTTGAGATACTAGGGGTGGATCTAGATAAGAATCAGATGGTGATGTTTCTTCTTTAAAGATAAGGTACTCCTTATCATCATCAAAAATTGTAACCCCATTCTTCTTACAATAAATTTTCACATCATGGTCTGAAATCCAATCCATACCGAGGATTATATCAAATTCAATCATAGGTATGATGATTAGATCAGCAGATAAATAACGTTTATATGCCTTAATGGGAACTAATTCACAAAACTTTTTTGCAATGATACTTCCCTTAGGAGTTTTTACTGACCACTCCCTTGTTAAATCAAATTGGAAATATCTAATTTTCTTAGAAAACTAGGAATATATGAAACAATTCGGTGATCCAGAATCAAATAAAGCATTTTCTAAACTTGAGGAAACCATTAAAATACCTGTCACCACATCCTTTGGAGCTTCAACCTCAGCAGTAATGATCACAGAAGCTTGGACTTGATCCCTTGGCCTTTTTTGGGGTAATTTTCCTTGGAGCTTAGGACATTCGTTTTCATAACTCCCCCTTTCTTTAAAATTGTAGCATTCAACATTGAAAACCTCTTTCTTCCCCTTGAAATCATGAGATTGGTGGCCCTTTTCAACACACTTGTAATGGACTCCCATTCCCTTCAGGAAAGTACCAGGGTGTTTCTTCCCACATTTACTGTAGGATGGATATTCAACTTTTCCCTTATTCCCCTTATTTCCATTTCCAGAGTGTTCAACATATCTCTTCTTATATGGATTTTCTTTAAAGTCATAAGAATTAAAGAATTACTTTTCTATCTTGATAGCACATGAGAAAAAATCTTCGTACGATGAGAAGGATTGTGAGACTAATGCCCGACGGAGAAACGGTTTTAACCCATCAAAGAAATGATCAATATTACTCCTTGGGTTACATATATAATCTACTGCATGCCTTTCTATCCTTGTAAAGTTAGCTTCATACTTTGCGACATTCTCATCCTCTTTTTTCCTCAGACTAAGAAATTGTCATTCCATATCCACTTGTTGGTCATGAGGAAAGTATTTTTCTAAAAAAATCTCTTCAAACTCCCTCCATTACATACTTGATACTTCTTAAACTTCCTTTTTGTTTTGAATCAATGACCACCATTGATCAGTATCTCCAGTCAGGTGATAATATTCCATGACAAGTTTTTCCCTTTCACTACCCCCCAAAGAATGAAATATTTTCTCTAAAGTACTTATCCACTACTCAGATACCAATAGATTTGTACTCCCATTGAATGTTGGTGTTTTTTGCCTCATGAAGCGATCTAACATTGATCCTCCATGTTATGGATCAGGGTGCTCCATATGGGTAAGGTTATTATTAATAACCTGAGTGAGTTGTCCCGGTATGGTGATTAGCTGATCAGCACCAGTTGCATCACCATCTCCACTATAATTATCTTGAGTAGGAGGGAAAACCCTACAAGGATTACATGCGTTGATACAGTTTCCATTCCTTCTACTAGGAACCATTTCTAAATAAGGGAATACAATATATTAGTTTATGAATCACAATACATAATTCCAAACATGTAAAACACATAACATAAATTGAACCGTTTAAATATATAATCCATAATCATAAATTTTTTTTATTTAATGAAGTATATACTCATAAATCCTTCATAATGGTTTGTAAAGAAAATCATAACAATCCTAAGCATATTACCTGGGAGTGTCGTAACCAAGAGTGCAGCAAGGCCCGTTGTCGTGTACTAGGATACCTCGGGTCAAGCCCAAAACTCCTTGTCAGAGTTTTCACTCCTAGGTACATCTGTGCCAGATCCGCCTCTACCTGCTCATATCCATACATGGATGTATTTCTCAGAAAACTCACAAAATCTCTACATTACCAAAATTCTAGGAAATTCTTCTATACTAATCCTCAAAGTCTATCTTAGGGTAATGTTATCTAATCAGAGTCTATCTAAATCTAGTTTCCAAGGTTTGTACTAAACTTTCTCTGATACCAACTGTAACGCCCCAAACCAGTTATCCAGAGTCAGTGCGTTATTACAAAACATTGGCATGATCACAAGGAAATCATGTCCCGAAAGACCGACCAGTTTAGTAGCCTTGGAAATACTAGATACATTCATAAGTTTTACATTACATTATAAAATGAAAAACTATAACAAAATTGTTTCCATAGACCACACTCATATCCCCTCAGGCTATCCCTACAGGTTAGTCGTAAAATACTTCTTCATATCCTGGGAAAAATAAAACATAGAAAGGTGTGAGATCAGATGCTCAGTAAGGATAACAATATAGAGAAATCTTTCATAAATAATCATAATCATTTAAGGCAATGTATAAGACTAAAACAAAAGACTTTTAAACATGAACTTCTGCATAATATGGAAAATATAAAATCAAATAATGTAATTTAATTAGTCACATGGATATCTTACTAGTCTAATTATCACCAGAAATATCAGTATCCACTTTCTTAATGATGGAATGCATAATGCCAGACTTCATAACCACACAGTAAAGGCCTTATGCCAAGACTAAAAATAATATTTCTTCAAGGACTTGTACCAAGACACTAGTTTGTCTCATGAGACCTACCAATTAATCTAGAAGCTATAGAAGGCTCCACCCATCACTTACTAAGTCCAATGAATTCCTCATATGAAAAGGTTTAAACATAACATAACCATTCGTATTAAAACGCGCATACGAAATGTCAATACATTATCCATAAACCATAAATGGTATAAAAATAACAAATACACAGTCAAACATATCACAAAACCTTCAATATAATGTGTAAGATTTGTATCATAATTAATTAACTTCAAACAAGCTTAAAATCTATCAAAGGATATTGACATAGATGAAATCAAAACTATTTGAGAGAAATATCTCTTTCTTTTTTTGAAATCATTAAAAAGACACATAATTAAAAAATAAAACATTTATTTTGAAAATATTCTTATAATATTGTAATATAATCTTCGACATTTTTATAATGGAGGAAAATAGCCGCACTCGTCGTAAAATTTTAAAAAAAGACATTCTTACCTTAATTTTGTCAAAAAGGTTTTAAAGTACCTTGTTTGGAAAACAACAGAAATATTCCTTTCAAAACACATAAGGTAAAATAAGGGTATGAATGACTTTAACCCATTATCTAGTAAATATTAAAAATGTTTTAAAATAAATTTAAAACAAACATGGATGTGGATGATAAGGAGGACCCAGTAGATACTTACATAAAAACAACCTCGGATAATAGAGAGATTGTGAAATTAACACTTACCGATTTGGTATCTTACGAAACATACACCCCATGAAAGATGGATAATGAAATTATGATGTAAATACCAATAAATTAAAGTATATTACACAAATAATACAATCATGGGGCAGTACATACACCACATGCAATAAATAAGTGGTGAAAAAATTGAAATATCACGAAATTATAAGTGAGATAAGAAACCCATTACCATGTACTTTTCCTTAGTTGAGGGTACGTTAACCTCCTGTATAATAGTTAAATAATTGTTATTAAATTATACAAGAACCATATAAATAAATATGATATCATATAGGATTAGGAGGATGGAGAAAAAGGAAAAACCTGCTCCGGCGAAGCTCGACGACCGCGGTCCCTGCGAGCATCCAAGAAGTTTGAATCTCTTCACGTATATCCTGAATCATGTTATCTTTAGGAAAGAATCAGATGCTGTGAAATTGATTAAGGAGCATGATGAAGTGAAGCTACTTTCATTCATGGGACTCGCTGGAGGATCTCTTGCTTTCATGAAAAATAAGGTTCCTCAAAGAATAATCCGTAAAGGTGCTACTGCGCATGTAGCGGCCTTAGATGGTGCTGTCATGGAGAGAATCGAACTTTGTAAGCATTCCTTTATCTCTTGCGTCTCTTTATCCAAGGGCATAAAACCGTGGAAAGTAGCTAAATTAGTTAATCATCTATCCAATATTTGGGGATTCTATGATTTCAAATGTGTCTCTATTGGCCGTGGGTTCTTTCATTTTCTATTTCCCTCTGCGGATCTAAATAGTAGTTCTTGGAGTTATGGTTCAATCAACCTTCATCTGGGTGTTATGAGATCTAATGAATGGAATTTAAACATCAATATCAATGATTTTAAAGACACATGCGCTCAAGTATGGATTAAAATCTATGGTCTTAGCTGGGTGTTATGGCACCCGAACATCCTGTTTGATATAGCCTCTGCAATTGGAATGCCAATTAGAATGGACACTGCCATTGAATTGGTTAGTTATGGACACTTTTCTAAGATTTTAGTTGAAGTGGACTTAAGTTCAACTTTGATTGATAGAGTTGTTCTCTTTACACCTCATGATGAAAACAGTCTTAGAATTTCTTTTGAAAATAAGCCTCTATTTTGTGTTTCATGTAAAATTGTTGGTCACTCAAAGGAAAATTGCAGGAGAGATCTTCACGATACCAATTTCCAATTAAATGTTCATGACACCAATGATTGTCGAAACAAGTTTGGTTTAATTCATGAATTGGCACATGATAATCTGTGTGTTGACCACCCCTTGGTGGTTGTAGCTACTTCCATTGATTTAAAATAGACCACAAACCAATTGAGCGAACCCTCAGTGGATACTGTTGAGCATGCCTCTGATTTGAAGCAGTAGAATGCCATCAGTGGACAATTGAAGGAACCTAATGATGCTGGTTCTTCTCACAGAACAAGAAGAACAAGATCTTTTGATTCAAAGAAAGTAAGTATCTTCCCTGACATTTCATTCAAAGAGGCATTGTCTAGAAGTTTTATGAAAGAGGATGATGATAATACTTTAGTGGATTCCCACTCAGAATGGGAAGCCTCTGCTCAAGAGGTTGTCTTCACGGTACCAATTGCCAATTAAATGGTCATGAAACCAATGTTTGTCGAAAGAAGTTAGGTTTAATTCGTAAATTGGCACATGATAATCTGTCTGTTGACCACCCCTTGGTGGTTGTAGCTACTTCCATTGATTTAAAACAGACTACAGACCAATTGAGCGAACCCTCAGTGGATACTGTTCAGAATGACTCTGATTTGAAGTAGTAGAATGCCATAAGTGGACAATTGGAGGAACCTAATGATGCTGGTTCTTCTCATAAAACAAGAAGAATAGGAGCTTCTGATTCAAAGAAAGTAAGTATATTCCCTGACATTTCATTCAAAGAGGCATTTTCTAGAAGTTTTAAGAAAGAGGATGATGATAAGAATTTAGTGGATTCCCACTTATAATGGGAAGCCTCTGCTCAAGAGGTTGTTGACTATAATATGTTGCAGGAGCAAAATATTGTCTACTCCAAGAGATAAGGTAAATCAAAATAGGAGGTTGCCACACCAAAATCGAGAAATACAACTTCTCCTTCTAAGGAACACTAAAGGCATGTCCTTGAATTTTATACTTCAAAGGATTCCACTCAGCCTGGACAGCTCACCTTGGTAGATAAAAACACAGCTTCAAAATGAGTCTTTAGTTGACTTACATTCTGGACATACGCTGAATCAGTTGGCCGATACTACAGTGATTAAGGGGCAGCACACTCACTGTGATGATTTAAATCATAAAGTGCAGGCTGTGGTTCCTCAAGTTGTCACTGACAGAAAAAAAACATCTGCCACCTTCTATTTTGGAGGAGGGGAGTAATATTGGGTAGGAAATCAAGGGAGGTTCAAAAATTGGGGGCTCTGACCATAATGATTCCAGGACTTCAAATATCTACCCTTCTATAAATAATGCATAATTTGATACTTCTAATGAATTTTTTGTTGAACAGGTAAAGGATTCACCCCCTGTACAGTGAAACATGACTACCATTCCCTTGTATATTATTGCTAAGGGGTATGGTTCCCCTGCTTCTGAAATCCCAATTCCTACATTAGAGAGGGTATCGATTCCCTGTTCCGTGGAAAACCGCAAATTGCCCAAGACTATGAAGAAAAAACCTTCTATGTAAGTAAGTATTCATAACTCTTTTGAGTTGCTCGGTTCAGGTAGTAGCGAGGAGGAGGTTCAAAGTAATGTCCATGAAATTAAATTTGATGAGATGATGGATACCGTTGCTGCCGGACAACATGATGATGGCGGTGGTCCCTGGATTCTGACCAAATTAGTGAGAAGAGGGAGAAATCCTTGGGGTAGAGGTGGACACTCTTTACATCACATCATGAGCACAAGATCTAAGGGAAACTAATTTCTTGACTTTGTGTTGTATTTATCCTTGAAACTCCTCATCTTTTCTTTGAGTTTTTGTTTTAATTTATAGGTAGTAGTGCCTCACCTTTAAAAAAATGATATCATATATGATCTTCTAATATTTCTTTGTTAATAATATTTAGTATTATTGTCGTTTCGGGTGTTAAATGATTCGTTTTGCTTTATATGTTTTGTTATTTGAGTCATCTTTGTTATGGATGGGATGTATCTTATTCATATACAAAATTATATAAAGTATTTAAACATTATTTTTAATCATCAAATTAAAATTAGTCTTGAATGGATACAATGAGTATTGAATCTCATCGCGTTCGTGGAGACGGTAATCCATACGTATGCACGAGAGACAATATCATTCTTTTGATATTAAAATAGTATATAATTGGATGTTATATCATATATAAAGAATCATTATCATGTTATATTTATTATTTACATCAGTTATACTCATTATTACACCCATCCAAATGATGAAGTGTTTGAATAACAAACATCACCACAACGTGGAGACGGTAAGCCGTACGTATGCTCGTATGGTGAATTTGTCATTTATAGGATGGATAAAACAATGAATATGGTTGTAAACTTTTTATAATAACATGAATGTATATAGAATATATTGGAGTTATTATTTTAGAATGGAAACAAAAAAGAAAGAGGAAGTGGAAGAAGAAAAGAACTTGAAAGAGGTGATGAAATATTTACCTCTTCTTCAGGTTATTCCTTTTGATTTGATCAAAAGAGCTCCATATATTGGCTTTTTGACTAAAGTAAGGCCTCTAGGATGAAGGGAGGACAGTTGGGAGGATATTTGGGTAGAGGTTGAGTGATCCAAAAGGCTTTTAAGGTATTAATTTTAGATAAGGGGAAGTGCCTTTTTATAAGAGGGGTGAGGGGCATGTTAGAAAAAACTTAAAATATTATTTTATAATAAAATCATTTTCGGTTTTTAATGTCTCAAAAGTAATTTATTTCAAGGATAAGGTGGGTATGGGTCTAAATAATTTCAACCAATAGGTTTTAGACTGGTTTAGATCAACATATTAACCTTATCATTTAGATTTAACTCTGAATTAAATAGTTTGACATTTACCATGTCTCTTTGTATTTTTATATTATATTGTTAATAAACATACTATAAACCAACAAGAGAACCGAAAGTGGTTCATTAATGACATAAATATAATTATATAAGTCATTTGGCCTAAATTTATATTTTTAGGAAAATTATATCAATTAATAATATAATATTTGTTTTAAAAACTCTTTTATGTCAATTTTAACACTATTTAATAATTGATTTTTGTTTAAGTCCTAAAAACATTATTAATTCGAAATAAATTCATTTAATCAATCCTAAAATATCATATTAACCTATAAAATTCTTTTATGTCATCAAAAATATCAAATTATATTTATTTTAACATTTATAATACCATTTATTTGATTCTATCATTAATGAAGAAAATACTACATCATCATTGTGTAAAAAATAAATTTAATTATCAAATGTCTAAAAAATATAAATAAAATACCATTATGTAGGAAATTTTTTTAAATTTCTAATTAATATTTATAGTCTAAGATATAACATATATAACTCTATGTAAAAAGTGTTTTACTAAAAGATATATGCTTATGTCATTTTTGTATTTACTTTAACTTAATTAATATAAAGTGTCATTATCACTTATATGTGGCTCCATGAGGTCCCCAAATCTACCCAATAATGCCCATGGTCGAAAATGTATCATAAAATAGGGTTAGTACATGTGTTAGAGTAATTTAATATTGTTATAATATTATTTTTTACCCTTATTTACTAGATTTACCCTTTAACTGGGGTAAATAAAATATTTACCGAAGTAATTATTCAAAATGTCTAAATATAAAAGTTATCTATTTACAAAATTTGGACCTCCTGATTCTAAATATGGAATCCATTTTTATAAATTCTAAACACAAAAGTGGCATAAATTAATTTAAAATTAATTCCCGTTGTCAAAACAAAAAGCGCGTTTTTAAGAAATAATAACTGTCAAAAGATTGACACTTGTTTATGTCCAGTTTAAATGTGATATTACATTCAATGACCAAAATTGTATTAAATGGTAAAATTATAATCTAATGATACTTAAAAACCATTCAAATGTATAAATTAACACTATAAAATATTTTGATTAGAAAAGTTGTTTTTTATTAAAATTTAGTATTTTTCACTATTCATCAAAATATGAAAGTTTTCAGAAAAATACCAAAAATTCACCCTAAAATAATTTTGATATTCTGAATCAAAAAATGAAGTCCAATTTTAATAATAAAATTTATAAAATTTCAAAAATTTGGTATTACTATTCATAACCACTACTTTGATTGGTCGCAGTGTGTTAGAATCTCGAAGTTTCGTACAATGCAAGCTATTGAATTATTCAAAGGGAAACGTACCATGTAAGCTTGGGGTGTTACAATAACGGAAGAAAATACCCACAACCGACATATAAGTTAAAAAAAATTCTTTCCTTAATTTTTCGAAAAGGTCATAAAGTACCTTGAAGCGACAAAAATATTCCTTTAAAACCATTTTATAAAAACTAAAACAAGGGTATAAATGACTTTAAACCATAGTCTAGTAAATATTAAAAATGTTTTGAAATACATTTTTGAGAAACAAGAATGTTGATGAGAAAGGAGTCCCAGTAGATACTTACGTAAAAACAACCTCGAATAATAAAGAGATTGTAAAATTAACCCTTACCTTGTAGTTTTCCTTAGTCGATGGTATGTTAACATCATGTATGATGGATAAATCATTTTTCTTAAATTATACAAGAACCACATACATAAATATGATATCATATATGATCCTCTAATATTACTTTGTTAATAATATTTCAGTAGTATCATTGTTTTGGGTGTTAACTGATTCGTTTTCCTTTATATGTTTTGTTACGTAAGTCATGTTTGTTTTGGATAAGATGAATTTTATTCATATCCATAATGATATTAAGTTTTTAAAAATTATTTTTATTCATCAAATTAAAATTACTATTTAATTGTTATGATGGGGAATGAAATCTTATCGTGTCGTGAAGACGATAATCCATACGTACACACGAGCGACAATATCATTATATTGATGGGGAAATAATATGTAGTTGGAAGGTATATTATATATACAGAATCATTAATATTTTATATTTATTATTTACATTAATTATACTCAGTATTATACCCATCCAAATAATTAAGTGTTGAATAAAAAAACTAACCACAACGTTGAGATGGTAAGTCGTACGTACACACATATAGTGACTTTTTCATTCATAGGATGGATAAAATAATGAATATGGTTATAACAAATTTATAATAAAATCAAATTATTTAGAAGGTACTAGATTTATTATTTTGATATGGAAACAACAAAGAAATAGGAAGTGGAAGAAGAAAATAACTTTGAAAGAGGTGATGAAATAATTACCTATTCTTCAGGTGTTTCCTTTTGATTTGAACAAAAGGGCTCCGTAGGTTTGTTTTATGATCAAATTAAGGACTCTATGATGAATTTAGGATAGTTGGGAGGGTATTTAAATATGTTTTGGCAGATAAAAATGGATTTGGAGGTGTGAAGTTAAGAGAAGGGGAAGTACCTTTTTATAAGGGAGGTGAGGGGCACTTTAGAAAAATCTTGAAATATTAATTTATTATAAAATAATTTTCAATTTACAATAGCTCTAAATCGATTTATTTTGAGGATATGGTGGGTATGGGTAGAAAACCTCTTAACAAACAGGTTTTAGACAAGTTTAGGTCATCATATTAACCTTATGTTTTAGATTTAAGTATCTCTTAAATAGTTTAACTTTTACCATGTCTTCTTGTGTTATTATAATACATGGTTAATAAAAATACTATAAAATTCCAAGAGAACCTAAAGTGGTTAATTATTGAAATATAAATCATTATATAAGTCCTTTGGATGAAACTTATATTTTTAGGACTATTATATAATTTAATAAAATAACATTTGTTTTAAAAACTCATTTATGTGAATTTTAACACAATTTTGTATTTGGTTTTTTTGAAAGTCATATAAATATAATTTATTCTCAAAAAATACCTTTAATAAACCCTAAAATTTCATATTATCCTATAAAATTCTTGAATGGGTTAAACATGTTCAACTAAAATTTATTTTAATATTTATAAAATCAATTATTTTAATCTTTCATTAATAAGGTAATTAAGGCATCATCATTGTTTCATAAATAAATTTAATTATTTAATGTCTGAAAATTATAAATAAAATACAATGTTGTAGGAAATATTTTTATCTTTCTATTCTATATTTATAGTAGAATTTATCTTTTGTATAACCCTATATTAAAATTATATTAGTTATTATTATTTGAATTTAACACTTTTAATTCTTCTTTTGAATTAAATATAATAAATGTCCTAATATAATACAAGTGGATCAAAAAAATCATATTTTTGTCCTAAGGTTGAATTTGTTCGAAATACACTTATCCAATAGAATTAGGACATGTGTTAGGGTAATTATAATATCATTTTTACCTTTAATTACCCTATTTACTTTAAACCGTGGTAAATAAAATTGAAAAGTTAATATTCACCAAATATTATTTTCATCCTATTGAACAAAATTTTACGTACTGATGTCAACTGGGTGTCTCAGATTTTTGAAATTCAATTCACAGAAGCGGTAAAATTACATTTTATGTAAATTTTCAAATGTGCCTAAAAGGTGGGTAAAAGACGTTAAAAAATTCAATAAAATTTTATATATCTAATATTATTATAAAATGACAGCAATGAATAAAATTGTATTACTATAGGTATTATTTATCTAGTTTTACTTTAAAATAAATTTAAATTTAAAAATAATTATTTAAATAAAAAGTCGGTTTTAAAGAATAATACAGTGTTTTTCACTATTCATAAATTTTTTAATGTTTTTAGAAAAATACATAAAATTCACCCTAAGATAATTTTGATATTCTGATTCTAAAAATGAAGTCCATTTTGAAAAATAAAATTTAAAAAATTTCAAAAATTTAGTATTACTTTTCCTAACTTCTTTTTAAAGAGCTAGCACTACTGGAAATCTGACATTTCCCAACACTTCTATACCAACGGTTCATAAAAACCGTTGGTATAGGTTCCCTTTCCCAACGGTTTGGCCAAACCGTTGGGAAATCCCACTTTGATGCCACCTTTCCCAACGGTTTGGGCAAACCGTTGGGAAAGCCCACATTTTTGGGGACCTTTCCCAACGGTTTTGGCCAAACCGTTGGGAAAACCCACATTGTGGGGACCTTTCCCAACGGTTTTGGCCAAACCGTTGGGAAAACCCACATTGTGGGGACCTTTCCCAACGGTTTTGGCAAACCGTTGGGAAAGGTATACCCTTTCCCAACGGTTTTGGCCAAACCGTTGGGAAAGGTCCAATTTGTGGACATCTTTCCCAACGGTTTGGCCAAAACCGTTGGGAAAGGGTATACCTTTCCCAACGGTTTGCCAAAACCGTTGGGAAAGGTCACCCGTGATTCAACCTTCACCCAGAATCAAATCCAGGCTCAAAA
This sequence comes from Viscum album, assembly GCA_963277665.1. Taxonomy (NCBI): domain Eukaryota; kingdom Viridiplantae; phylum Streptophyta; class Magnoliopsida; order Santalales; family Viscaceae; genus Viscum; species Viscum album. Next base: position 390,050,037 of record OY728167.1, on the reverse strand, counting down.
TCTATTCCAACGGTTGTCAAAACCGTTGGTATAGGTCTATACCAACGGTTTTGACAACCGTTGGTATAGATCCTTTGATTTTTTATCATTTCTTCTTACCCAGAACATTATATAAATCAAAATTTAATATAATTATGAGAATACATATATATATTTATGTAATTATTTACACAAAAGTCATGTTAGGTTAGTGGTTAAGTCGTTCAATAATAAACTAGGGGTGCTGGGATCAAATCCCAGCGAATGTTTTTTTTTTGAAATACATATACCAACGGTTCCACAACCGTTGGTAAAGATTTTCATATTAATTATACCAACGGTTTCCAAAACCGTTGGGATAGGTCTATACCAACGGTTTGGGGAAAACCGTTGGTATAGACCTATCCCAACGGCTTACTTGGCCACGGTTCTCCAAACCGTTGGTATAGGATATACCAACGGTTTGGAGGCATATACCAACAGTTCCAAACCGTTGGTATATGTTAGTTTTCCAGTAGTGTAGTTTGATTGGTCATAGTATACTAGAAATCGAAGTTGTGTACAACACAAGCTATTGTATTATTCAAAGAGAATCATACCATGGAAGCTTGGTGTGTTACAGGTCTATACCAAAAGTATGGGTGCTATGGCAGAACAACCACACACATGAAGAGTCTTGGGAGCGAGAGGCCAACGTACATGCCCAGTGTCCAGAGTTATTCTTAGATAGTATTTCTCCACCCTTATAAGGTGAACTCATGGATGAGTTATTTTAAGGGGGGAGACTATAAGAGCCCCATTATTCAATCAGGTATGGATCCTTTGAATTTTAGTCTAATTATTTATTTTGGACTTAATATAGATGCATAATGAGTTATATAAGTTTATAAGGGTTTGTTGGGATTGTTCAGAGCCTAGAATCCATCATTTAGGAAAAAATGGACCCATCACATGATTAGAGTAAACCATGAAGAAAGGGAACACCGTTAGATCTAACAGTGCAGATGGCCTGCATTTTTGGTAGAGCCATCTCACATGATTGGTGCACAGTTTACCTAACTATGTTTCCTAACCATGTAGTTCCACCTCTTCTCTTGGTACCCATGCATGATTGGATTTTTTTTTTAAAATCATGTAGACAAACCATGCACATGCAAAATTTTGGGTATTTTTACCTTGTTTCCCTTAATGATCTAATTAAGCCACCTTCTTCTTACTAATCTGAATTCTTATGGGATTATCCTTCATTTTCTCCGTTTTGGAGCTTTTTGAAGCCCTACAATAGGTATTGATAGATCTACTTCATTTGAGATCCATTTGATATTCTGTTCATCACATTGGATGTGCAATATTAAGTACTTGAGCATGTTTGAAATCTTCTTCTTCTCTCTTGATCTAAACCTAGTTATCGAGGTGTGAGAGTTTTTCCCCTTTTCATAGATATACTTCAATCCAAGACAAATCAAGGGCTGATACCAGAGGAGGATAGTTTTACAATTCTAAGGTGGGTGGTCTATAACTCATCCCTTAAGTTCTTTGATTTTGGAATTATCATGTGGGGCCCACCGATTTCATCGGGTACCATTTATTGATTTTATATTCCATGATTATAATATTTAAAACCTATTGGTAGGAGTAGATTACTCAAGAGGGGTGGGGTGAATTGAGTAACTATAAAAATTTTTGTTTAAAAAGTTATTCTTAAAAGGTTTCCCCAAAAGTTAAATACAACCCAGTTAATCAAGGTTATACTGTTATGATAGTTTGAATATTTAAATAAATTCTTAGAAGATTGATTAATTCTCAGTAATCATAATATCAATTATTAATATTACTTTTGAAGCTATTTTAATAAGGAAATACAATGATAACGTCTTTCCAAGATTAATTATCAAAGTGAATTTAGTAAATTCTGAATTAAATTGTAAAACAGAGAAAACTAAATCAAACAACAAAACAGATATAAAACAGGTGGTTCAGTCTCAAGACAATACCTAATACACTCCACTTGGTGATCACCTAACACCAAACAGTTTATATAAATAAACATGATCCACACCCTGGATCAGGCTTAACAACAGTACACAAGACTGTCCAGGTCACACGACCTCTTCCACAGTTCTTCATGGGTACAAACTACCAGACCACAAAGGGACCTCTTCCACACTTATTTGTGGGTACAAAAAGTGTAAAATATGTTTGATAAAGGATATATTGTATCCTCTATTTTAGTGTAAGAGATAGAGTGTGTTGTTATACAAATACACACACTACTCGAAATCAAATAAAAAATGATACACAATAGAGAAGAAATATTGAGATAGGTTTAGAAGTTCTCTAAGTGTTAGTATTTGCAGATTTGGACTTATGAGATGAAGAAGATGCCAAAACCAATTCCTCTTATAGAAAACAGATAGTTGTAAGACAAAAAGTTTGGTGTGTGTTCTTCGCGATGTTTGACATTGTGAAGATGTCTTCAATTCTGGGATTTAAGTATTCTTCGTGTGTTCTTTATTAGTGTTGAGTTTCATGTGATAATATTTTCTTCAAAAATGCTCTCAGTGTATTCTTCGTTGTCTTGCTCACGCCCGCTTGTTTCTCTTTCATGTGTGTTCTTCTATTTTTGTGCTTCTGGGCCGAACTACTCTTTTATCTTGGAGTGCATGTGTTGGAGCCAAAATGTTGCATAGATTCTTCACCTCGTACCTCATACTCTCAGGTGACATGTCTACAAAGAAGCATGAATTATTTCAGTGCATTTAAAAACTTCAAATATTTCCGTTAGAGATTAAATTGAAAATGACAAAGCAAATTAAGAAACGGTGTCATATTATGTCATGGAAACAATATCTCCTTAACACGGTATCTGGATTAGTCATGATGTCTGCTTATTCACGGTGTCTGCTTGTTCAGGGTGTCTCATGGTTACAATGTCTGGATGTCACGGTGTCTGCTTGTTCATGGTGTCTCATGGTTACAGTGTCTGGATGTCACAATGTTTTCTTGTTTATGGTGTCTCATGGTCACAGTGTCTCATTCACTGTGTCTGGTGTACTTTTCTAGAAAGACATAACCGATGGAAAACTCACGGTGTCTCAGAATTAACCAAATAACTATATTCATACATAATTAATGATAATCATAGGATGGATTAGACTTAATTATTTGTCAATGAAATTATTATAGAAGTAAATCAAAGATATTATACAGTAATTAAACTAAATTTATAGCAATTAAGATCTTTAATGGATTTACATAAAGCATATGGAAACTAAACACTAATACACATGATTTTAGATAATTTACCTAGGTTTAACAAGGTTGAATATGATTTTTGATCATTAAAAAATGATTAATACCTGAGGAGTCCAACTATCTCCCATTTTTTGATTATCAAAAGTCATGTATATTTAATGTTTATATGTGTTCCAACTACAAATCCCCAAAGTGCATAACATATATAAATTTATCCCTCTTTTGGGATTATCAAAACTATGGAATAAGAAAAGACAAGAAAAGTGCACATTGCATTAGAGAAAATAAGGTTAAGTACACACAATAGAGAGTAACAGAAATGTCATATCATTCCTATCTAAAGAGAGTAATCACTATTCTTCTTCACTGGCTGGTCTTCTTTGTGCCCTTAGCAGAAGGATCAGAAGTGGAAGCCATAGGAGTAGAGGTTGAGGTAGAAGAAAGGAGTGAGCTAGTAGAAATAGAAGGTAAAGGAAGACCTTTAAAGACAAAAGGGGATAATATAGGAGTAGTTGAAGACCAAGGAAATTTTTGATCAAGAATTAAAGACCTGATCTGACTCAAATCCCTAGAGATAGATAGAGAAGTGGAGGCTAGGGCAGAGGTGAAGGTAGGAATACTAGATCTTAGAGGTACAACCGCAGGAGGTACAATAGGAGTACTCTGTACATAAAGATAGGGCTGCAGAAGCTTGATAAAATCAGTAATGATCTCTCCGCCATACTGCATGGATTTCTCAAAGTCATCCTTTTTCTCCATAAACTTGGCCAACAAATGAGTGAACTCTATGAGATTTTGGACTTGGGTCTTGAAGGCTTGAGTAACATGAGGAATTCACAGATTTTCCACAAGATAATTGAAATGATTGGTTATATCAGTCTTTGAGAAGATTCAGTTTAAGTAGAAGTACACTTTATTGGAAATTTCTTGCTAAGAATTATTAGAAATTTTAAAATGGATTTGGACCAGATCAAGAACTCTGTCACTATTCTTGATATCTTCAGATAGAGAATCTTTATTAAAACCACTAAGCACAGCCTGAAGCTCTTCTTTGACCACTGTTATGAGTAGATCAGTGTCTAAGGATGGTTAAGATGACTATCCAGATGCTTTAGAATCATTGACAGCTAAGGTAAGATATATTTAGTTGATTAAACACTTTTTGGAGCCACCCCTTATACTCATCAGTTAGCCTGTTAAAAATAACAAAAAGATCACACATCTCTTTCACAATTTGTTTATTTCTTTTAGCCACTTTCTCAGCTATGGAAACTAAAATAGTTTGAATAAGATAAGCAATATCCTATGGGGTTTGAGAAACAACAGTCTCAAAAAGATGAGAAGCATATTTTGATCTTGAATTCCCCAGTTTCTACATTTCTTCAACCATACTTCTTAGAGTCTTCACTTCATCACTAAGAATTCTGTTTTCAACTCTGACTTCCTGAATTTCATGAAGCATTTTGGGTTGAATCTGCCAAATAACTTTTTACAACAACATTGAGGCATCTATCTCACTTAGATTATTTACAGGAGCTAGTTGGGTATTCATAAGTTTTTCAACTCCAACCAAAAGGGTAGTTCTAAATTCTTTTAGATCATCTTTACTCACCAAGATTGGTAGTTCTGGTGAAGGTTTAGAGATAGGGACTAAGATGGTCTCAGTTTTCTTTTCAATGGAAATATTAGAGACATATTTCAATTGGAATAGTGTAGACAGATCAAGTATTTTTACTGAAACTTCCTGAGAATCAGTCACATCATAAAAACTAGGGAGCTTAGAACAAGATTCCACAGGGCTTGGATCAATCGGGTTTGGTACTTCAATAGATTCCAGATTTGGGGTTTCTCCCCCTCAACAGTTTCATCCTACTCAAGAATGAGAGGCCTAGGGTCTTGATCTATTTCAATGAATTCACCTCTTAGATCCTCACCCATTTCCTGTCTAGCCAACTGAAAATCTAGCTCCAGCCTTTCTTCAGCTGAAGGAATGAATTTAGGAATATATTGTTCCATTGGGAGTTCCTCAAGGTCAGCTTCTTTCATTATATGAATTTCTCCTTCTACATTTTCTTCCATAGCATTTTTTTTCGATTTCATTGGAAACATAATTATTTTTAACTTCGGGTTGATCTTCTAGATTGGCAACATCTTTTAGAGCAGGATATTCTTCTTCAAGTACTACATGAGGAATAAGAGTACTGTCTTCCTGATCAGAAATAGTTTCCCTAGGAGGCACAATATCCTCTTCTTCTTCTTCTTCTTCTTCAGAAAACTCTACAAATTCATATGGTTCCAAACCAAGATTAGAAATATCTTTTGGTCTTTAGGGATGGTCCACTGGATTGAACTTTTCATAGATCCTATCATTGAATTCCACCCATTCCTTTTTCCAAGGATTACAATTTATCTTTATCCTCTTGATAATGAATTTTGAAAGGAAGAACTCATGATCCTTGATAACTTCTTCATCCTGTCCAACCAATACTTTGGCATGCAGAATGACTGAGATAAGCATATAATAGAATAGGGAGGCTGAATTGAATGTGTTCTTGATCAGCTCACACATATGGTGTATGACATACATACAAAGGATTATCTTGTGTCAATTTTTGATAAGATGAATCAGAATCACATCCTGATATTTTTTATAGAAAAATCACCTTCTCTGGGCCTAATCAAGTTCTGAATATACTTAAACAAAATTCTAGATTATCCATCTAGTTTATCAGTGATAGATCTCCTCTTCTTTCCATTTCCAGTAAAAATTTTCAAAGAATCTTCCAAAACAAAGAATTCACTAGAAGGAGGAGGTCATCTCTAATAGTCATCACAGATACCTTCATGAGGTATTCCAAGTCATGCAGCCCATAACCTTGAAGAGAATGTGCATATTTGGCCATTTATCCAGCTTCTTACGGCATAAACATCACCAAAATCAAAAGAGAACTGAACATACTGATAAAATTAGGCCACTAGCTTAGGATAGATAGGTCTATCTTTCTTCAAAAACCATTCTAACAAGCCTTGACCTTTTAGAACATTCAAAACTAGAGACTTACTCGATAGAATCCACTTAGGTAATATCTTTTCTTAGGTACTACTACTTGATTCACCAGATTCAGATTTAGAGGACCTTTGGGTGCTATCTTAGGTGTGATTTTCTTCTTCTTTGGGCTACGTTTCTCAGGAGTTGTTGAGAAAGGGAATATAATCTTGGGCATTCACCGAAGGTTAGAGAGAGATAAGGGTTGCAGAGTTCAATAAGGGTTACGAATTGAGTGAATAGAAGAAAGATCAAGTGAAGAACATGTGACACTTCCTTTATTTTATCATTTGGAAATACCAAGTGTTGCCGAAAGTAAAAACATGGGAAAGTAAAAAGGTGTAAAAGAATAATTACCACGATAAAATTTTTAATTTGTAAATAAAACCCATAAAGAATCATTATGGTGAGACCATATCATGTCTTTATGGTGACAAAATTAATGATATTTATGATGAGACAATAACTGAACCTTACGGTGAGACAGTAACTGAACCTTACGGTGAGACAGTAACTGAACCTTATGGTGAGATAGTGACTGTCAGACAATAATCACGAAACACTAACTATGAGGCCATAAACATGAAATAGTTAAGATATAAAACAGTAAGACATGAAAATGTAAGTTATTTACTTGAATTTTATCATACCTAGTTTATGTATGATTTAGTCTATTCTTTCATAATTTAATGGTTTGGTGAATATATCAGCAAGCTGATATTAAATACCAATGAATTCCAAAATGATATCACCTTTTTGATAATGATATCTCAAAAAGTGATGTATTACATCAATATGCTTTGTCCTAGAATCTGAAATTGGATTTTTCGAGATGTTAATAGCACTTTTGTTGTCACAATTTATAGGTACATACCAGAATTGATATCCATAATCTTGTAATGTATGTTTCATCCAAAAAATTTGTGCACAACAACTGCCAGCAGCTATGTATTCAGCTTATGCAGTAGATAATGAAACAAAATTTTGTTTCTTACTACACCATGATACTAGTGACTTTCCTAAAAAGTGACATGTTCCAGAGGTTCTTTTTCTATCTAACTTACATCCACCAAAGTCAGCATCAGAATAACTAACTAATTCAAATGATTGTTCTCTAGGATAGAATAGTCATAGATTAGGTGTATGCTTGAGATATTTGAAAATTCTATATACAACATTTAAATGGGATTCCTTAGGATTTTCTTGAAAACGATCACACATACACACACTAAACATAATGTTAGGTCAACTAGTAGTTAAGTAAACTAAACTTCTAATCATTCCTCTATAAGTGGTTTGATAAACAAATTTTTCATCTTCATCAAGATCCAACTTACAAGTGGTACTCATGGGAGTGTCACTACTTTTAGTGATTTCCAATCCATAATGTTTTAGAAGTTCTATAGTATATTTACTTTGAGTTAAAATAATTCCATCAGTATTTTGAAAGATTTGAAATCCAAGAAAGAATTTTAGTTCACCCATTAAGCTCATTTCAATTTTGTTTTTTATCATTTTCGAAAAATCAATCCATTAATAATTTCTTGAAGATCCAAAAATAATGTCATCTATATAGATTTGAACAACTAAAACATCATTAGAAATTAGTTTTACAAAAAGGGTAGGATCATCTATTCCTTTTGTAAAACCTTTGGTAATATGAAAAGTACTCAACCTATCATACCAGGATCTTAGAGATTGTTTTAAACCATATAATGCTTTTGATAATTTAAAAATATGATATGGAAAATGGGGTTTTGTAAATCTAGGGGGTTTCTTAACAAAGACATCCTAAGCTATATACCCATTTAGAAATTCACTTTTAACATCCATTTGATATAGTTTGAAATTCAGATGTGCAACATAAGCAAGCAGGATTCTGATGGCTTCAAGTCTAGCTACTGGTGAAAAGGACTCCTCATAGTAAATTAATTCTTCTTGACTATAGCCTTGTGCAACCAATCTAGCCTTTTTTCTAACTGTGTTACCGACTTCATCTACCTTATTTCTAAACACCCATTTAGTGCCTATGGTGAATGTGTCCTTGGGTATTTTATCAAGTTTCCAAACTTTGTTCCTATCAAACTGATTAAGTTATTCTTTCATATCCATCACCCTAAATTCATCATTGATAGCATCATTAATGTTTTTAGGTTGAAGTTGTGACAAGAAGAATTGATGTTCAACCTGATTTCTAAGAGAAGCTCTAGTTTGAGTTTTTTTGTCTAGGTCTCCTACAACAGCATCTAAAGGATGGTTCTTAAGAGTTATAACAGCTCTAGAAAAGGAAAGAATAGTGATTTTAGGTTCATCAATAGGTTCATGTTCATTTTGAATTGATTCTAAGGAATTTCCAGAACTGTAAGTTTTCACAGATTCTTTCACAGAATGGTTTGAGAATTTTGAATTAATGTTCAGATTTGAAACATTATCCTCCATGTTTTCTAGAAAGGTTTTAGGAACATGTGGATCTGTTTCATCAAATTTTACATGGAAATATTGTTCCACACATTTAGTTCTTTTATTGAACACTCTATAGGATTTACTAGAGATAAAATATCCTAAAAAGATAACTTCATTACTCTTGGATGCAAATTGGTCAAGATTGTACTTAATATTAATGATATAGACTTTGAAACTAAAAACTTTGAAGTAGTTAACATTGGATGTTCTATTGTTCTATAACTCATAAGGAGTCCTTTTAAGAATAGGTCTAATCAATACTCTATTGATTATTTAGAATGCTGCATTTACTGCTTCAACCCAAAAATAAATAGGTAGGTCATATTCACTAAGCATTGTTTTAGAAATCTCTAACAAGGTTCTATTTATTCTTTCTACAACTCCATTTTGTCGAGGTGTTCTAGGGGAAGAGAAATTGTGACTATAACCATTTTATGAGAAAATGGATTCAAACTATAGATTTTCAAACTCACGACCATGATCACTTCTTAAGGATTTAATTCTAAGTCCACTAAGATTTTCCACAGACTTGGTATATTTAGTAAAATAAGAGCACGCTTCAATTTTGTAAGCCAGAAAGAAGGTCCAAGTATATCCAGAAAATTCATCTACCAGAAGATAAACATAGTGCTTCCCATTTAAACTAGAAACCCTTTATGGTCCAAAAAAATCCATGTGAAACAGTTCAAGAGGTTGAGAGGTTGACTCTTCATTCTTTAGTTTGAAGGAAATTTTGTGTTGTTTTCCCTTTTGATAGGGGTTACACACTTTGTCATTTAGAAACTCATGTTTAGGTAGGTCTTTGACTAAGCTTTTTCTAGTTAGATTTTTAAGAGAGTGAATATTAAAGTGTCATAGTATCCAATTCCAGAGCCAAGATTCTTCATAAACTACAATTAAGCATGAATAATTTTGAGAAGATAAGGAATCTAAGTTAACATAATAAACATTTTCATCTCTTAAATCAGAAATCACTAATTCTTCTTTAGATTTGAAGACATTGCAAGCATAATTTTCAAATATAACATGAAATCAATCATGACATAATTATGAGATGCTAAGTAGATTATATTTTAATCCATCAACAAATAGTACTTTGTAAATTAAAGCTGAGTTAGAGTTACCGATTTGGATGAGGCCAATAATCTTCTATTTGGCATTGTCACAAAATGTGACATGTCCTCCATATATTTTTATTAGGTTCTTGAAGCATGATTAGTCTCCTATCATGTGTCTTGAACACCCATTTTCCAAGTACCATAAACTTTCACATGAACTCTTTAAGAAGATTTCCTACAAAATGATCAAGCAAAAACAGATTTTGGTACCCATACTTGTTTAGGTCAAGTAACAATAGTGATAAGTGGTTTTGGAACCCATATCATCCTCATAGGTTTCCTATAATATTTATGTAAATTATTTGAAAAATAAAATTTATTCGGCCCAAAAAAACGTGAAACAGTAGAATGTGTATCATAACATGAACTAGTTGATTTGTATCCATAACTAGGAGTAATTATGTGTGTCCTAGAGTTAGAAAGAAATTTTGTTCTACCAAGGATTCTCTTTCCAGGTTGATAATTAATGCCAGTAATATACTTAGGGGAAATATTTTTACCTAGAATTATAGTAAGAGTATTTTTTCCATTTGTAAACTTTTCAAGATCCTTTTTCAAATTCTCATTAGAAATTTTTAATTAATTGTTCTCTTTGAGCGATTGAGAATTTTTCTCTTTTTTTGTTATTAGTTTAGATTTAATAGTTACAGTAAGAGCATGCTATTTCTTCAATGATTTATATTTTTCTTTTAGTTCATTACATGTTTCTCTAGGAATGTTACAATATTCAAACATTTCAATATTAGTCATGTTTTCATAGTAAATTTCATCTCCAGAATAGTATGAATTATATACAGGAGATCCCAATGTTATCTCAGATGTGTTTTTCATAAAAAACATATTGGCTTGGTTTTCCTGTTCATCATATGATTTTTCTGAGTTGGTTTAACTATCCTTAGAAGCACTCTGGGTTTCTTTCATTGACTTTTTTACTTACTGTCCTTGTCCTCATATCTCTTTTTGTACTTGATCTTTGGACAGTCAGCCTTGATATGTCCTTTGCGCTTACATTCATATCATAATATCTCATCAGTCTTGTCACTTATTTTCCAATCCTTCTTCCAACTTAATTTTTGGAAATATTTTCCCTTGAAGTTAGGCTTTCGGAAAAAGTTCTTCTTCTTGTAAAATACTTTAAATATTCTGGATAATTGATCCATCTCCTCATCACTTTCAGGTGATGATAGTTCACTAGTGGAACTTTCTACAAAAGCATCCAATTTTCCTTTGTCTTTATGTTTATAGGTGGTGGTCTTGAATGTAACAGATTTCCTTTTTGGTTCATCATTCTCTTCCTTGGTGACTTTCATCTCTTCTTCATACATCATCAGTTTCACAATGAGTTCTTTTACAGGTAGCTTGCTGATGTCACACAATTCTCTAATAGAGACATAAGTTCCTCTCCATTTATCAGGTAGACATTTGAGAATTCTCATGATCTTTTCCTTAGCAGTGACTTCTCTTACTAGAGAAATCGTTGTGTTAAAAATATAATTGAACCTATGATACATGTAAGATATAGGCTCATCAGGTTTCATTTTAAATTTATCTTATTTAATAGTATAAGTTTTGAGTCTCATTTCTTTCACACTAGATGTTCCTTTATGTGAGACAGACAGGGTCTCCCAAATTTCATGGGCAGTTTTACAAGCAGAAATTCTATTGAATTCCTCATCTCCTAAAGAGAAATATAAAGCATTTATGGCTTTATAGTTGTTATTGTAGGTAGTTTTGGTAGTTTCATCCCAAGTTAATCTATAATTACCAGGAATCTTATATTCATCTATAATGGAAGACCAAATTTCAAAACCCATACATTATAAATGCATTTTCATTTTGATTTTCCATTGATCATAATTTTCCCCATTAAAGAATTTTCATCTGTTGGTTGCAGAACCTTCCAATCTATGATCCAAAATAAATAATTCCTTAAAAAGAGATAGAAATTTAGAATTTATAGAAATTTACAGATCTTTAATGTACAACTACAATCACAGTTGAATAAGGTTAAACAGAGTCCTTATAAAGTCCCTCTGATACCAAATGTTGGTCAGAGTAGATTACTCAATAGGGGAGGGGTGAATTGAGTAACTATAAAATTTTTTGTTTATAAAGGTATTATTAAAAGGTTTACTCAAAAGTTAAATATATCCCAACTAATCGAGGTTATACTATTATGAAAGTTTGACTATTTAAATAACTTCTTAGAAGATTTATTAATTCCCAGTAATGGAAATGGTGTATCCTTCACACGGTATCTGGATTAGTCACGATGTCTTGTGGTCACAGTGTCTGCTTGTTCACGGTGGCTGCTTGTTCACAATGTCTTCTTGTTCACGGTGTCTACTTGTTCACGGTTTCTCATGGTTACGGTGTCTGGATTTCACGATGTCTGCTTGTTCACAGTGTCTCATGGTTATGATGTATGGATGTCACGATGTCTGCTTGTTCTTGGTGTCTCATGGTCACGATGACTCATTCACAGTGTCTGGTGTACTTTTCCCGAAAGACATAACCGGTGGCAAACTCACGGTGTCTCAGACTTAACCAAATAACTGTATTCATACTTAAGTAATGAAAATCATAGGATGGATTAGACATAATTATTTGTCAAAGAAATTATTATAAAAGTAAATCAAATATAGTATACAGTAACTAAACTGAATGTATAACAGTTAAGATCTTGAATGGATTTACTTAAAGCATAGGGATACTAAACAATAATACACATGATTTGTGATAATTTACACAGGATTAACAAGGTTAAATAGGATTTATGATCATTAAAACAAGATTAATTCATGAGGATTCCAACAGAACCTTATGGTTATGATCTTTACAAATATGTGATAAGTTTTTAGTTGTTATTCCCACAACTCTATCCATCCCATTTAGGATGTTATGTTGTAATTGGGTTTTTAGTATTTGACACGTTTGATCTGCCGTTTGGGTGTGCCTTGGCTTGAACCTTCTAAGTGTAATATTTTTATATTAAATGGTTTGATGTAAATTGTGAATCATATAATGGAAAATACCATGTATACTCACCACATGACCCACCTAGGGTAAGTGATACAATTTGATAATGAAATATGAAATGGGAATTTTCATGTATACTAGGTATATGACTTGGACATAAATGTAAATGAATAATAGGTTTCATGTCCGAATAATACCATACCACATTAATTGAAGGTAGTAGAATAATCCTTGATTATGGAATATGCTTCAGTGGATTAAATGAAGGGTTGTATGATACTTGGCCTTGTCAAACTATTTATAGGAAAATATTAAACTAAATGGACTTAATGATTAATTTTTACTTGATTAAAGGGTTTCATGATACTTGGAATATTGACACTAATGAAAGGAAAGAATTGAACCAAATGAAATATTATAAGACTTCATTATCAAATACGAGTGGCTTGGATCGATATTGCCTTGGATTCTTATCAAGGAATTCCTTGAGCACTCAGGAAACCCATTTCGATTCAAGGATATGGCTTTCTTAGGTTGATACCCACCTAGATCCCGATCCTTTTTTATTATTGGATGCCCAGTGTAACACCGTTGGATCCCTCACATAGTTTTAAATTATGCCTTGGGTACAATACTTGGATCCAAAATTAACAAGTAGGTGACATGGTTAATGTATATAGGGACTATTCACTAATTAGATATATTTTTCCTTGTATGATCACCTTTTATTTAGTATACATCTTATTGTGGAATGCCTTGGAATTTTCTCCTTGTATTACACTCTAACCTTTGGCCAGGCTACAATTACTACTAAGTTGGAAACCCTATATTTCTATGTTTCCTTGGTTTTTATTTTTGAAATTCATTATTAAATGTCATTTTAGGATGCCTCATTACAGCATGGAACCTTTACTATTACTTACATGAGGATTATTTAAAAACTGATAATAATCAAATAATGAATTGGTTATATATTGAGACACTAGACGATGGATGAAGCAGGTACATGGGTATTTAGTTCCATTGTACTAATTTTCAATATATTGTCTTTCTTGCACACTGTTATATTTCCATTACATGGTCCAGAGGTTATAGACACCATTGGTGGTGGCCCAATAAGATATATTTCACACCCTCTCTGGGCACTTTTGGTACCTAGGGAAGATTACATAGTTGTAGGAGTTGACAAAGGGAATCATACGACTTAAAAAAAATTGTTGCATCCTATTTATGATGGATCTTGATAGAAGATGACCAAGCTAGATCTCATGATGCTTGTGGTATTTCTTTGATTTCCTTTATACTTTTGTGGAACAAGTTATGCCTACTTTCTTGTATCCATGTTTTCCAGTTTTCTAGATACATGAAATATTATTATCATTTGTTGCATGTTATTCTAGCTATTTCAGTTATTATTATCATTATATCTTTCCACTTCCATCTATTTAATTATATTTAATATTCTAATTACCTATATTAATAATTACCTAATACACTACACTATGGTAATGAGGGCATAGTCTCTTCATGGACACACCCTGGGCCCTCGCTGTTAGGCGACAACCTCTAGAATTCGGGGAGATCCGCTTGAGGCCCTATGACCCACTGTGCTTAAGGAACCTATTAACTGGCATCCATGTTTGGGACATCACAAAAAATGTCTATTAAATGGGTTTTGGATACGTTTATAGGTATTTTCACTGAATATGCTTTTATTTTAACCATAGGTAAACCATTTTTAACCTTAACCATGGAAAATAATTTTTAATGTTTTTACTATACATTTTTACCAAAAATTAATTTAACCCTATTATACAATATAAACTATTCAAATTTAAAACATGGAATTAGTTATTCAAAAGTTCACTCACATAAGTGAGAAAAAATTATTTAAAATTAAACCTAGTGATGTGATGAGAATGCAGTTTTCCAAAGAGAAAATGTTCAAATGGTTAAAAAGGGTTAATATGAAAATTCAATATAAATATTATTCTGATTACATAAATTTTACTAACAGACATATAATTAAATTAATTTTATATATTAAATTATTTAACAAAAAGTAACCATATAATTTATTTCAAGGAAAAGTTTGTTTTCAATAAAAACCAGAATTTTTCAATATAAAAAAAAAACTATCTTCTCATAAAATTATCAAAAAATAACTCCAATATAATTTTGAGAGTATATTTTCAAAAATTGTGTTCAATGTTTTAAATAAATTTCTTATAATTGTCAAATATTAATTTTAAAATATGTTCACAAAATGCGACAAAACTACTTTTTTAAAAAATACAGTTTAAGTATAAAATTGGCTTTATTTTATCTCATGCTTAGAAAACATGTAAGATGAATTATTAATATATTATTTTATATTTAATATATAAATTTTATTAAAATAAATCACTAGGACTGATTTATTTAATTTATTAATATAAAACATGTTTGTGTGTATAAAACCAATTTTCTAGAAAAAAATCCATTATTCTCAAATGGTTTTTATTTTCATTTCTAATTAATTAGTATCAAAAGAATTAATTATATATATATATATAAACATAAGTTATCATAATTTGGTTAATGATATTCATAATTACCATTTTAATGGCTCGGCGATAACTTTCCTATTAAAAAATATTACTTTTATAGCATGTCACATTTAGTTTAAACATGGTGCTGTGTGTAACACAAGATACACTTAGTGTTTTATCTAACACAATATCATGTCAGTGTTTCATCTACCCTAATCTAAACTTAGTGTTTCATGTAATGAA
Source organism: Viscum album (assembly GCA_963277665.1). NCBI lineage: Eukaryota > Viridiplantae > Streptophyta > Magnoliopsida > Santalales > Viscaceae > Viscum > Viscum album. The sequence goes on along the minus strand of OY728167.1, from coordinate 390,034,423 downwards.
AAATATATTAAAAATTAATTTTATTTGAAAAAAATATTTCACAAAATCACGAGGTGTTACACCACACACTTCTTCTATACGTCTTTAATCATAACAAGGATATATGTTTAAATACTCAATTGATAAAGATAAACTTTATTCAATTAATTAATATTTTCAACATCAATTCTCGATAATTAATTAAATACTATATTTTTTGGTATCCTCATCGTAGATAATATTACATAATCATTTTGACTCGAAGAATTTTTTTCCTTGTTCACCTTCCAAGGGTGGTAGTATATTGATTAGTCATAATCATTAATCAACTACAAGCATTTTCTCTGGTTCATATTAAACTATTTCTGGGTGAATATATACTTTAAATTTTTTTGGTGAGTATATATTTCAGAACTTTCTCTATAAAGATAACCCCTCTATATATTCAAAGAAAATATTACCACAACTCAATCCAAATAATTATTAAAGTAAATTTTATCATGAACCTCAAATTGTCACGAGACATAAGCTTTAACTATATAATTATGAAGAATAACACATCCAAACCCCTTCTATAATTCATCATTATACATCCCAAAACATTCTCTATAACAGGGAGGGGTGATCTTAGGTGTAATGATAAAAAGTCTCTTCATTTACTTGATAAATTATTCACATTCATCAACCCAATAGAACATGACTCCCTTTTGGGTTAACAAGGTGACATGATTAGATATCCATGTGAAATCCACAAAAAAACCTCAATAATAATCATACAATTTATGAAGACAATAGATCTCAGTCATAATGGTTGGTCTGGGATAATGGTCAATAACATAATTATTTGATGGATATATTGATATAACATCACTGTAGATTATATGATCCAATAATCAAACATTATATATCCTAATTTTACACATGGTAATTGTTTTATGAAAATTTTACCTCCTTAGGGTCTTCAATAAAATCCTCAAGAAATATTATTTATTGAAATATATGGTAATATCATCTATAAAGACTACTAAAAACCAATAAAGGAAATCCCTTGTAATTCTGTTCATTAAATCTAGGAATATAACATTGGAATTAGTAAGACCAGATTGAGTCACTATAAATTAATAGTATTCATACGTCAAATGGGATGTTTTCTGGGGAATGTATTAACTTTTGAACATCAAATGATAGTATGAAGATCAAAGATCAATCTTAAAATAATATTTAGATACCGATAACTAATAAAAAATAATACATATAGAGGGATACTTATTCATGACCATGATCTTGTTATGTTCCTCATAATCAATTTAGAGACACATTGATCCATATTTCTTATTAAAAAAATGAACTGGTGGATCCCATGTTGTCACAGTTGGCTGAATGAGACCCTTATCAAGATTCTACAAGAGTTTCTTCTTTAACTCAAATAATAAATTTTGTGAATTATGTATAGTTTCCTTAAAGTAGGTGTAGAACTAGGTAATTTTTTTATTGAAAACTCAACCTCATATTTCAGGGAGTGGCGAGACTAAGAAAATCATCCAAAAAGACATTAATAAACTCTTAGACAATAGTAATATCTTATATTTTTATTTTCTTTCCAAAAATATGGGATAAATAACCATTATTAATAGGAATAATTGCCCACAAAACTAATGTTATTTTGATTGTATGTTCTTATTCATCCTCACAATGATAAAAGATCACAAGTTTATCTGAAATTTGAAATTATACTTCACTCCCATAGAAATTGATATGAGATCAACATAAAGAGAGATAATCAATGGACAAGTTCACATTAGAACCAATTAGTTGGAGAATAAAAATATTTTCAGGAATCACATTCTAAGAACTTCAATCAGAGAACAATCATAGACTTTAGATACAATCATTATACCATTAGTATTTTTTACTACTATTTTAACAACTAATCAACGATGACATTAATTAATATTGATATAGATATTTAATGATATAAATGAATTCATATTACAAATAAAAAATAATATAATTCAATATTTTTTAGTACATGTCACCACATCAACTTCATTATTCTATCATCAATCCCTTTCTAAACCCAAAATGGTTCTCATGGCCATCAAGAATCATTAATCTGAAAATTTAATCATTAAAAATCATTCATTGGTTATATAAATCATAAAAAAATTTCTCATATTAATAAACCATAGTATTGACCTAGTTTATCTATGGTCATCATTTATTCAATTCCTTCATAATGGATCATAATGAAAATTTGAATTAGCAGAAGCATATCCCCTGAGAGTGTCTAGTCAGATGTGTAATATTATTCTCACTCATCAAGAATTTGTGACAATTTTGTTAATACCCTATCCAAACCATTAAAATATTTTACACCTAGGTATATTATTTCAACAGCTGTAGCCACATTATAGTATCCATACAGAGATGTATTTTCTCATAGAACCACACTTAACTCTTTTCCATAACATAAGATTTTCGAATATACATAGTCTTATCCTAAAACTTCTCACTAATGTTTTCTCATCCTAATTTCTAAAAGTACATAAAACTTTATATAATACCAAAAATAACAACCTAAGTATTACACACATAAATATTACATCATTTTTGATGAATATTCGTTACATATCGTTTCATTCCATGTTGTAACTATAAAGGTTTAATGTATTTGGAAACAGTGACATATAAGTAACTAAAACATAACAAATATAAATAATCTCACTTTATTTTTTATACTAATAGAACCCTTCTTAGAAAAAACAGACTAATAACCTTTCTTCGTATCCGGGGGAGAAGGAAACGTAAGAAAGTGTGAGTTAAAATGATCAGTAAGGTAAAATGAGGGTGATATCCATAAATGATAATATATAAGCCTACCCTAAAAATAAGGGCATGAGAACATGATAATATTATTTGAAATTAATTCCCAGAAATTCATAGATCATAATCCCGAGTCATGAAAAAAGCATTGGAGGTCATAAGACATGAATCATAATGGAATCAAAGAACATGACCAATGGGAGCATAACATTGGCACAATATTATTTCATAAAATAGTGGAATAAATAGTGGAATAATCCTAATTATAGAAATATTATATCAAGGATTCCCACCAAAACATTAATAACATTTTAGTTTTGGGATAACCACCCATGTACCTTCTTTGATATGGGGATAACATCCCATGTACCCTCTCATGGGATTAGGGTAACATCCAATGTTACCTATTTCAGGATTGGAATTACCTATCATTCCCCATTTGAGATCACAAAAAATTAATATTTACATAAAAAATTGGATTTATATAACAAAACCACCCATCACATAGTCATAATACATTATTTTTTATTCCACAAGGCGATGAACATATTTATTTTACATCAATGTTAAACATGTATAAAAGAAACGAAGTTTTATAAATATCTCATCATCACAATAATAAACCATTATGAGAAATAAAAATTATTATAACATTGGATCTTATTCCTTTTAAATAATTAAAAATATATGAGGATGTTGTTATAGATGAAAATTCATTCAAAACATCATTAGAGCATTTCTTGAGGAAAACACCCTTTTCAATTTTGAAATCACTTATTTAAAATTCAAAATTTTTTAAAATATTATGAAAAACATTATATTTGAAAAGAACCATGTAATATTTTATAATTATATTCAATTAAAATAGATTTCACTATTTTGGGAAAATCCATTCACATGGTGTATATTAAAACAAAGATATCAATCACTTTTTTTCATAAAATGTCAAATATTCCTTGTTCAGAAAATAACAAGAATATTCCTTTTATAGAAATTAAAAAATTGTTAAAAATGAAATTATGGAATAATTGATTAATATTAAAATCATTCTTCCAAACATTTTATATAAAATATAGATATGGATAAAATGATTCCTTACTGAAGAGAGAAATAAAGACTGATCTCCTTAAAAAAATTGTTTCCATCTATTGAGTACACAAAGAGAGTGAAATGATAGGAAAAAATATAAATTCCCTAAATAATCAGAGTGTATGAAAATAAATAATTTATTTGAGATATATAATAAAACATTTCATCATCATAAATTTTAGGATAAATAATTCTTATAAAATTGAAATTGTAACATAAAAAATTACATATTTGGTTACTTTTGATTCATAAACTCTGTGATATAAATAAATTAAAATAAAAATATATATACCATGAAAACAAGGATATTAATGAAACAACATATAAAAGGGTAAAATGATTCACCTAATAAAGGAAGATAGGTGTATATCAAATCATTTTTCCCAGAGATGACAATTTGAGATGATAAAACCTTACCACATTGGTAAAATTTGATTCAAATCCACCGAGATGAAATAATTTGAATTGTAACTACAAATACCATGAAATAAGAATGAGACATGATGTAAAATTTCAAATTGGCTGTATATAAACCTCATAATCATAAATTGGTGAATAACCTATAACATTTCCCAATGAATCAATATTGAGGCGAAGAACCCTTACCTTAGGTCCTTCTTTCCACCTAAGCACGCAAACCTCCAATATAATAAATATAAATTTATTATAATTAAATGAAAAAACAAATGCATTCCTATAATACCATAATTCACCAGTTATAACATTTAAAACCCCATTTGTGAATAATTATTTATTAAAATTATTGTTTCACATGAAAACTGTTTAATTTTTCATGAATGTTTTGATTTGACTGTTATAGTCCTTTAATCTTGATCAAGGTTACATATTATAAAAAATATTAGCAATGAAATAAATTTCATATATATTCATTATATTAATATTTATTAAACTTTATAAAAATTATAGATATAAAATAATTTTCATAATTCATGGAGATGATAATCTGTATGTATTCAAAAATATTGTCTTCATATTATAAGGAATATAAGGAAAGAAAGATAAGTAATATTTTATAATTAAATAAAAATAATTATACCATAAATATAATATATATTTATTAAATCCTTAATTATAACCAACCATGAATTATTTTTATGGAAAATAAATCATATCAATATGCGGAGGCGGTAGTCAACATGTACACATGTACGATAGTTTCATTTCTCTTTAGATTGTGATTAGGTGGGAATTGGTTGATAAATATTCCTAATAACATCTCAGTATCTTTATGATACTGTATTTAGAATGTTTTTTTTGCAGAATAGGTTTATATTAGATGAAAGAATAAATAATAATGAAAGTGTTGGGTAATATTTTATATATCTTCTTTGAGAGTCATCCTTTCACTCACACCATAATCCTTGAAAATTTTCCTTAGGAGAATAAAATAAACTATATGATTAAATTATGTGACATTTTATTTTTTTGGGTTATTTATTGGTTGATATAGAATTTTAAAATTGTGTCAATGAGGTCGGATAAGAGGATCTCTTTTATAAGTGATGGGAGGAGAACACATGTTATTTCTTAAAATATTTCAATAATATAAGGTCAATTTCTTATTAAAGTAGATCCAAATGGAAATTGAATAGAAGTTAGGATAATATATGGTTGAAATATCTTCATAAAATAATAATTATAAAATTTTGGGTGGAATTAATATCCTTATCTATTGGTTTAGACCCAGAAAAAATAGTTTTATCCTTAACCGTGGAATTTTTTTTTACAATTTTTAATATTCATTATGAAAAAAATTAAGTTAAACCTATTAAATTAAATTATTATGGTGATTAAAAATATGTAATAAATTTTACCATATTAAATTTTTATATGTAGAAAAATTTATTTGTAAATAATCACAAAAAACACAATAAATAACTATTTTGGAAAATGATTTTTAAGACTAAAACTGAATTTACTTCCAATACATGACTTGTAAAAACAATAAAATGAATATTAAAATATTTTAAAAAATATATAGAATCTATTTCTCAATAAAATTTACAATTAACATTTAATATTATTTTATACAAGAAAAACACCTTGCACGCATAAAAATAGTATTTAAAAACAATGTGTTTTAAGAAAAAAACAAGCTTATAAAAAGCAATGTGTAATGAAGATTAATATGTAATTAATTACATTATTTATAAATAAAGGATAAATTTTTTACTTTAAGACAAAATTTAACTCCTATATTACTTTATTTAATGACATGATATTATAATTTGAAAAGAAATTGGTATTTTTTACTATTCACTGAAAAGAAATTGTTTTTAGAAAGATCCAAAAAATTCACCCCAAGATAATATTTTCATGTTTATTTCCAAAATGAAATTAATTACCTTAAATTAAATTTAGAAAAATTATGAAAATTAATTATAAATTTCATGCACATAGGGAAATAAAATAAATATTTAATGAAAATATTTTTTTGGTGAATAAAATGATTTTACAAAAAAATGATTACATTTTTATTTTGAATTAGTCAATATAGTTTATTTATTTAAAAATTATATATATATTTCATAATATGGTTATTAATATTCATAACAACCAATTTAATATCTATTTTTAAATGATTACTATATCACATTTCATCTAGACTCTAGGTTTTATGAAAGGTAATTTGTTAAATAATTCAATTTTATTTCAAAGGAAATACATATAAAATATTAGAGTGTTATAGTAATAGGGTGTATATTTTTGTTATATGTAACTAATATTCATGTAAAATTGTGTAATATGTGTTTATATTGTTATTGGGTTTCCTCCATTGGTATCATAGAACAATATTATTATTTTCAGTGATTTGGTTATGAAGAATATGGGGATAAAACATGAAAAACCCATTGTTAACAAAAGTGATGTAGGAAGAACCATGAATGTTGTATGTTAAAATTAAGATTCCATAATTTTGGATATGTTAGGATTTTGTTTTCATTATCATATTATTTCTAACTCTAATTAATATTTCTTAATAATCATGCTAACCATTCTATTTTTTGTAAGGGTTGAAGATAAGAATCCAAAAATTGGGGTTGTGGCAGGTATTCTTTGGAGATTCCAAATGGATTGAAGATGATTTTTTTATAGATATGGTTGTAGAGATATCATGTCAAATTTTATTCCTAATGATGACTTTTCTACTATCAATGGGACACTAGATAATGGAATATGAAGGAATCTATGATTCTGCCAAAATATATGGAAATAGAGGATAGAAGAATTATTAAATAGAATATGGAATAGATAGAGGGATAAGTTCAAGGATGTTTCCTTAAATATGGCGACTAATGTGATGTTCTTTATGAAAATCGAATAGAATTACTGGTTCTTAAAGATTAAATTTCTATAAAAATTTAGAGTTGTTTTACATAAAACTGATGATAATTGGAAAAGTATCTTAATCTATTTAAGGAAGTATTGAATAATATGTGAAAAGTTTTTAATTCCTCTCTTCATATAGTTGAGACAACCATCACCATAAGTTTAGGATACACTAGGTGTAAGGTTGAGACAACTGTTGCTGCAAGGTTAATACAAACTAGTCATAATGTTGACACAAATGGATCTTAAATTTTATATGGGTCATCGTAAGGTCAACATAGATTGGATAAGATACACATATAGTTGAGATAATGGAACATTAGGTTATCATAGTGGCTTTCGTAAGGATGGTATTAGAAATCATAAGGTCAAAAAAGTCCTCATAAGGTACACATAACCCTTATAAACAGTAAAAATATCCCCAAATTGACATTATAGAGAAATAAAAAATAATATTGATGATACAAAACCTGATCATTAATTATTAAAACATTATGTAATGTCCTGAATTGGGTTCCAAAGGCATGTGCCCCTAGCTGGCCAATCATGTGACCTCAAGCGCACCTCCCTGTACACGAGAGGATGCTGACTAACAGTTAGGGTATGATAAGCCAGTCATGGGGAGACTATAACCAATTTTATCATAGTAAACCCCAACATAAATAATAAACAACAACGGAATAATATATAACCATAAACTATAAAAATATCTTAATAACAACAATGTAGTCAATACAATATCCCACTAAAGTAGAAAACTTTCCATGCTAATTTATGTGTCATGTGTCTAAAATTAGTACTGAAAATAAAGACACTGATGACTCCCATGTGGGTCCCAAACCATGTCTATTTCCTTTATTTATTCTCCATACCCAAATCATCCATATAATATAGGGCCTTTTATATTGAAGTGTCCTACAAAAATAAAGTATATTTTGGTATCGATTAGGAAGATCGAGTAGGGTGTGAGTACGACTCAGTAGGACACCACCAACAATGTCTAAAAGAAATATATCCAATAATAGCCTATGTAGTTATATAAAGTAATAAATATTATTAATAAATAAAAAGTTATCACATTATACAATTAATCTTTCTTTGACCACATAAACTCCAGGGTTCCTAAGGAAACCCATACCTCAATGTCTTCTACAGCTCATGCTAGAGTCTGAAGTGTTTCAAGGTAATACAGTATCTTAATACCTTCTTTATCTTATGATGAAAACATAAGTATTAAAAGTATATATCATATCTCAATACATGCTTCAGCTCATGTCGGAGCACAATGTATTCTGAAGTGAGGTCACATCCCTGAGTTCCTTTTTTACCATTTATTAATTTATAATTGAATGCCCATGTTACCATTCTAAAATTCAAACGCAATTTCCCATGTTATCAATATTAATTTCAAAAGTAATACGACCATGTTACCATTATTAGTTATCAATATAATAACTATGTTCCCATTCCATTACTCACAAGTACAATGACCGTGTTACCAATTATACTTTTCAATTGAAGAACCATGTTCCCATTCCTTTACACACAAGTACAATGACCATGAATCATTTTATAATTAGAAATTTATAATGACCATGCCCCCATTTTTTGACACATTATTATTCATCAATTTATGATTCAACATCAATTTCCTTACTAATTCAACAATTAGTCTATCACACAAATAACCTTAATTAATTCCACAATTAATTAAGTATATTAAATCCATTAATTAATGCATCAATTAATTATGTCCAGTTAACCATCACAATATCACACAATTAATTATAAAATTAATTATTTCAAAGAAATATCCCCAATATCTCATAGTTAATCTACCAGTAATTATCTAAAATCATAACATCAATAAATCAGAATTAGTCTACCATTAATTATCTCAAATCCTATATCTTAATATATAATAATTAATCCCTCAATTAATTATCTAAATCAAAAAACCTTTATCCAATAATTAATCCTACAATTAATTATCTAAATGGGAAACCCCTTTGTCTCATAATCAACTCCCAAATTAATCATCAATTTAATTAATAAATCTATAGAATCAATTGGCTACATTAACTAAATAAATTTAGGAATTTGAATTCCTATAAAAAATTATAAATCCTAAAATATGTATACACATATAAAAATCATGACTATAGGAATTGAATATTATACCAACTACCTTACTTTTTTGAAGAATAATCACCCAATTGAAATCCACAAAAATTGAGCGGCCAACATCATAGATCTTGATCTGAATCGTAAAACCATAAATGAAGATTAAAGAAAAACAATATATTGAAATTTTAGATCTAGATATAGAATCATATATCTATATCTCACCAAATGGGTATAAATCTAAATATAATAATAGATTATATTATTGAATGAAAATAAAAGGAATAGGGGAAGCACGAGAGAATAATGTGAGAAGAATCTACTTACCTAGAGAGAAATGACCTTCGATGCGGGCATCAATTCACGAAGAATGATGGTTGTGAAGGATTGAATTTCATCCAGGGATCTCCAAAAATGTTAAAGAGGACATAGGGTCGAATGAGGACCAAAATAGGTCTGTTTTGGGGGTTCATGTAAATTTTAAAATTATTTTTGGGCTTAATAAATTTACTCACCAACTTTTTTTGGTTGGGGTGTAGGGTTTTCCCTATATTTTCACCAACCATGCACATGTTCTTTTAGGATTGTGTCGTTACTTCTTTGAGGCCACTGTTGGACCGAATATGTAGATGTATATGTATATTAGATGGAACAATACAATATGGGGGGGGGGGGTGAATTGTAGGTTAAAAAAACATAAGAGATTAGTTTAAAAGATCTTAAACTAATACAATTCATACAACAACAATCGTATTGAACATAAAAGGTATGATGTAATGTAACACTATTAGAAAAGTTAATTAATTGTATTCAAGATGAATACAATAATCAGAGTAATACAAGTGTGAGAGATTCTACCATAAAGCGTATAGAATCTATTATTACAAAAAAGTAATAGAATAATTGTAATTGAAACAATCACAATTGAAAGTGTAATGAAGAAAGGAAACAATACAAATTCCTTTTTAATACAAACAGAAGTGGAAATGTAAAAGTATTACAATTCTATTGACCCAACGAGAAGGGTTATCCTTTCACCTAGGACAAGAGTTCTGTCTTACCACCACCTACGATGATCGGTTCCTCTGTCTGCCTATCCTCGACAGCCCTCGATACGTTGATCAGACCGTCTGTCTGCCTATCCTCGGCATCCCTCGATACGATGATCAGACCGTCTATCTGCCTATCCTTGTAAGCCCTCGATTTTGTATGTAATCGACACCTATGTCTTTCAATTACTTGAAATCCCTCAATATGATGATCAGATGCACAAAGCACACAGCATGAGAGAAGTCACAATGTCTCTCTCTAGAACTTGATAGAAGCAAAGTATCTCAATTGTATCACTGTTGTTTCGCACAGTTCCTTTTCTCATCTTTGAATGACCTCCTATTGATTAGACTCAGGTTCCAACGGTCACATTTCCTCCAACGATCATATTTCTCCAAAACACTCGGAGGGACTTGGACACCTGGCATTATAACGGTCATATTGAAACGGAAAGAACGACATCATTTTGATTAGTTTGTAACTAACTCAACGACATCGTATTGGTTAAACAAAAGACATATGAAGATGATAACCATGAGTATGAAACATGTGTTTTTGACTAAGTACCAAAACAAGAAAGTAATGACAGTATGAGTAGTAGAGTCAAATAAAATTTCCAGAGTCAGTACGAAAAAAAAACAATCAGTACGATCAGCATTGTATGATTGGTATGGTTAGTATGATCAGCATGGTCAGTACGATCAGTATGGTCAGTACGATCAGTATGGTGAGTACGATCAGCATGGTGAGTACGATCAGCATGGTCAGTACGATCAACATGGTCAGTACGATCAGTATGGTCAGTACGATCAGCATGGTCACTACGATCAGCATGGTCAGTACGATCAACATGGTCAGTACGATCAACATGGTCAATATGATCAGCATGGTCAGTACGATACGATAAACATGATAAATTCCATTTTTGATTTCTAAAACAAGATACAAAAGTCAAAAGAGGAATTTTGACTCAACAATCTCCCCCTTTTTGGAAAGCACAAAACAAAAAATAAAAACCAAAAGAAATACTTATCTTCCCCTGAGTTATTGGAAACTTTTCTGAATAAGAAATTGAATACAACTAACTCCCCCTTAGGTATGTACTTTCCTAAGGATTGTATTCGTATATTTTCCTTGATTTATAAGTGTTTGTTCAAAACATTCTCTCTTTGTAAAACATTCCCCCCCTTTGTAAAACATTATCCCCCTTTGTGATTTATAAAATGAAAGGGGTATTCTTGAGTTGTATGAAAGGGTTAGAAAATAAATACAAGACAATGGATATAGTAACAAAAATTTCAATACGATAAAAAACAAATCCAAACTTGAAAACAAATACAAGTCAATTGTTTTCTCTTTCCTTCTCCTTTTTAATCAACCCATGAAGAACTGACTTCATCTTTTTGATTTCCTTTTTGTCTTCAGAAATAGCATCACCCTAAGATCTAAGAAGGTCTTGTTTATTGGAAAAGAGTTGATCTTAATTTCTGATTGTCTCCTCTTGAACTCTGATAACTTCTTCAATAGTATCAATTCTATCTTGCAAATTCTTGTTATCTTTGGATAACACAAAGTTTTTTTTCTTTAATAAAACTATTTCATCTTTTAGAGATGAGACCTTCAAAAACTCAGACTGAAATGCATTCATTATTTCTTGCAATTCTTTCACTGAAGAAATATCAGCTCCATGAGTTACCTGATTCAGCCTTTCAATGGTTTCTTTGTCAATCTTATTGAAGGAAATCACAAGATCATTTGATAACCTCCTTATATCTTCAATTGCTATCTCATGGTAATTGACTGAGCTCTCTGTTTTGTATGACCACTTGGTCATCATGTTTCAAGCCTTCGTATGAGCAGCGGAACTTTCTGAAAGAACATTCAAAATCAGCTTCAACTGAAAGAACTTTCTTTCTCAATTCTCTTACAGAACCAAACTTCTTCTTTTGATTGTCAGTAATGAAAAAAATTTTCCCTTCTAGCCTGGGAATATATGGAATAGTATTCTCAATCCTTCTCAAAACATGAACAATGTAATCACTCTTCTCGAGAGAGATTGTGTGTTCTGAATCAGTATCCTCATCGTACATAGGAAATTCATTTGATCGGCTTGAGTCAACAACTGTATGTTTTCCTTTTTCCTTTTCTTTCTCTTTTCTTTCTTATACTTTGTCACTGATGACAATAAATTTTTCAGGTTGAGAGGATTGAGAACCTTTCTTTGCTTGAGAGGGTGTTTTATCCGGAGTTTCAGAAGCTTCAATAGGTTCTTAATCAGCATGAGGAACTTGTTGAATACCTTCACTCTGCTTTTGATAAGATTCTTCTCTACTCTTTTTCGAACTCTGAAGGAATTCTAAAAGAAAATCTCCTTCCTCTTCTTCTACTTCCTCTATTTCTTCCAACATCTGTTTTCCTTTTTCTTTCTTAGGAAGAGTCTTTACGATGGGATCTTGATGCACTTCATCTGTTAGTTGAGCACTTGCATCCTCAACCATTTTCAAGACTTTAGAGATATCAAAGTCTTGAGCCTTTCTCTTCAAAATGGTCTTATTTTTCTTTTTATCTTTAAGGGTTTCCTCTACCCTTATTCTTTTTTGTAAAAGCTTCAGCTGGTCAAGACCAAAATTTGGATCACCTTCCTTTCTCTATTCCATATCCTTTCTCCATTTTTCTACAAACTCTTTACTGTACTTTGGATTCTTCTTTGGCTTTGAGCTGGTTTGCGTATCAGACTTTTGAGTAATACCAAAAGAAGGATTTTCTTTTACTGGCATAGGTTCTGATTGATTCTGAGCCGATTTAGCTTTTATATCCTTAACAAAAAGTTTTGAGTTCTGATCAAAACAAACATTCAACTTTTCCAAAGTACTTTTACTAATCCAGGATGGCTTGAAATCTATCATCTTTCCTTTAAAAGGAATGTTGCAAAACTTCATACTCTCATGAACGAACTTTTTAAGGATAGCTGGACACATAATCAAATGAGATTTGATTGTTCCTAACTTTACATTCTTAATTGATTCAAAAATGTATCCCATCAGATTTACTTTTCTCATGGTGACAAGATAGTCCAACATGAAGATATCAGAGACTTTCAAAGTTTCTCTATCCCCTTTCCTTGGGATAAGAAAACCTTGCATCCATAGATCCACAAACCTGTTGTTTGGAGAAAGATGAGCCACTTTCCTATTCTATTCATTTACAAGAAACAAATACTTCTTGGAACTTTCTCTATTAAACGTACCAAACTTCTCTGGTAGTTTATGAGATGGACAGAAATAATCACCTTCTATCAGGACATTCAGAAATTGAGCCGCTTGTTTCATAGACATAGAAAACTTTCTATCGTACAAAGCAAAATTGATTATCATGTCTTTGTCGAAAGATACAGTTTTATAAAACTGACTGACTTCATAAAAAAGAACTGGATCTTGAGGAACAGGTCTTTCAACACACAAATTCTCCCATTCTTGAAACTAAATAATCCTCTTGATTGTAGAATCGTATGAATCATAGAAGTAACGGGAAACTAACCTTTCCCTGAAAAGGCCTTTTTCTGAGAAAGCCTTTGAAGACATATCGGCAGGAGTGTTGGCCTAAGACAGAGACATAGAGATGCTACTGATGAAAGATCGTAAGATGACTTAAAAAGTGAGGCAGAGCTTCGACGTAGATCCTGAAAAAAAAAACGATGTGGGTTTGGGGAGGGGGGAGGGGTATTTATAGGAGATATAGGGGAGAACATTGATCTTCTTCGGTCAAGATTAGAGGAAGTAAGATCAATGGTTAGGATTAAAAATGAAAGAAAAAAATTTAAAAAAAAGGAATGTACCTGCCAGAGAACGTAAGGTAATTGTTGGTTTTAGATAGAATTCAAAAGAAAACACAATCGTAGAAAAATAATACTATCAATCGTCATGCGGATGGGAAATAATGTCATTACCATGAACTGACAAACCGATGGAAAACAAACTTGTTACCATGGACATGCCGATGGAAAAGAAATTCATTACCATGATCGGTCGATACGATGGAAAAGAAATTCATTACCATGATCGGACGTTATGATGGAAAACAAACTTATTACCATGAAATGACAGTACGATGGAAAAGAAATTAATTACCATGATCGGTCGATACGATGGAAAAGAAAATCATTACAATGGTCTGATAGTATGATAGACAAATAGGTAAATAGTAATAAAACTGTCAATACGATAAACAGAAAGGTAAACATTACGATAAAACTGTTAATACGATAAAACTATCAATATGATAAACAGATGGGGAAAAACATACCATAAGATAAAGATAAAACACAGTAAGAAATGTTCTCCTCCTTTCTAAGAGGAGTTTCTTAATGTCATGAGAAATATAAAACAAGAAGTAGATATGAATGATTACTTTATTGTAATCATTCCTGGCTTCTGTTTTATAAATTCTAATCTATCGGAAAGTAATGGTTTTGTAAATATTTCAGCAAGTTGTTCTTAAGTTTTGATGAATTGTAAAACAATATCTCCTTTCTGTGTGTGATCCCTAAGAAAGTGATTCCTAACATCTATGTGTTTTGCACGAGAGTGATGTGATGGTTTCTTACTAAGAGCTATGACACTAGTATTATCACATAGAATTTGAGTTTTGGAAAAACTCAATCCATAGTCAGTGAGTGTGTGTTGCATCCACAACACTTGAGCACAACAACTTCCAGCTGCTACATATTCAGCTTCATCAGTGGAGAGTGATACTGATTGTTGTTTCTTGCAGTACCAAGAAACCAGAGAATCTCTTAAGAAATGACATGCTCCAGATGTACATTTTCTATCTATTCTACAACCACCAAAGTCAGCATCTGAAAAACTTTTTAAAAGAAAATCATTTCCAGAAGAATAAAAGAGACCTAGATCCATAGTGCCTTTTAAATACTGAAAGATTCTCTTTACGGCTTTTAAATGAGACTCTTTTGGATTAGATTGATATCTTGCACATAAGCATACAGAAAACATTAAGTCTGGTTGACTAGACATCAAGTATAGAAAACTTCCTATCAAACCTCTAAAAATTGTTTGATCTAATGGTTTCCTAGTTTCACCAAGATCAAGTTTATTTGAGGTACCAATGGGAGTGCTGATACTTTTAGTTTTTTAATAACCATACCTTTTGAGTAAATCTTTAATATACTTATGTTGGGATATATATGTTCCTTCTGGTTTTTGAGAAATTTGAAAACCTAAAAAGAATGATAACTCACCCGTCATACTCATTTCAAACTCAGATTTTATTAGATTAGCAAAAGAATCAGTTAAATAATTCTGAGTTAATCCAAATATGATGTCATTAACATAGATTTGAACAATCAAGACATTTTTATTTTCCATTTTTATAAAAAGAGTTGGATCTTTTGTACCTTTTGTATAATTGTTTTGTAAAATAAATCATGTAAGTCTATCATACCATGCTCTAGGGGCTTGTTTAAGACCATATGGTGCCTTGATAAGTTTAAAAACATGATCAGGATGTTTGGGGTCTAGAAAACCGGGGGGTTGTTCGACAAAAACTTCTTCTTGAAAAAAAACCATTTAGAAAAGCACATTTTACATCCATTTGAAAAAGTTTGAAATTAAAGTATGCTGCAAAGGCTAATAGAATATGAATAGATTCAAGTCTAGCTACAGGAGGATATGTTTCTTCATAGTCTATTCCCTCTTGTTGATTATATCCCTTAGCAACAAGTCTTTCTTTATTTCATACAATGATTCCATTTTCATCACATTTGTTCCTGGAAACCCATTTTACACTAATTACAGTTGTTTCTTCAGGTATTTCAACTAAAGTCCATACTTGATTCCTCTCAAATTAATTTTGTTCATCTTGCATTTCTTTGATCCAATCATCATCACCTAAGGCCTCACTTGGACTTTTAGGTTCGAATTGGGAAAGAAAATCCAGATGTTCTATTTCATTTCTTAAGGAATTTCTGGTCCTTACAGGTTGATTTACATCACCAATGATGTTATCACTGGGACGATTCCTAAGAAGAAATTGATTTGGGTTTGGTAAAACCTGTTCCTTAACATATGGTAGAAAATATTCTGGGGAAAAAGTTTCAGGAATACTTCCTTGAACATTTTCCTTATCAGATGGGTCTTCTAACAAAGTTTGATAAACAGTTTTTGAAAACACATCTAAGGATGTATGTTGGGATGATTTGAAAACAAAAGGATCAGTTTCATCAAATTTTACATGTACTGTTTCCTCAAAAG
Source organism: Viscum album (assembly GCA_963277665.1). Lineage (NCBI taxonomy): Eukaryota > Viridiplantae > Streptophyta > Magnoliopsida > Santalales > Viscaceae > Viscum > Viscum album. The sequence continues at coordinate 390,017,741 of OY728167.1, read as the reverse complement.
TACAAGTGATTTTATTGAAGACTCTATAATCCTTAGAAGTTGTAGAATAGCCTAGAAAGATTCCTTCATCAGATTTTGGTGCGAATTTGTGAATATTATCTTTTGTATTCAGAATGAATACTTTGCACCCAAAAACTTTGAAGTATGAAACTTTAGGTTTTCAGCCAGTCCATAACTCATAAGGTGTTTTATTATGAAATGTTCTAGATAAAACATGATTTATAGTATAGCAAGTAGTACTAATAGCTTCAGCCCAAAAGTACTTAGCAATTGAGTTTTCACTCAACATAGTTCTAGTCATCTCTTGAAGAGTACAATTTCTTCTTTCAACAACACCATTTTGCTGAGGAGTTCTTGGAGATGAGAATTTGTGAGTAATACCTTTATTACTATAAATAGTTTCAAAAACTGAATTTTGAATTTCACCACCATGATCACTATAAATAGTTATCAATGGTAGATTTTTCTCATTTTTAACTTGGGCTCTAAAATTTTTGAAATAGGAAAAGGCTTCAGATTTATTTGTGAGAAAATAAACCCATGTAAATCTAGTAAAGTCATCAACTAAAACAAATACATAGTATTTGCCTCCAATGCTTTCAGTTTGTGAAGGACCAAACAGATCCATATGTACTAACTGTAATGCATTAGAAGTTGAAACTTCATTAATTGATTAAAAGCTAGTTTTATGTTGCTTTCCATATTGAAAAAAAACAAAGACTCTTGAAGAATCATATCTAAGATCTGATAGCCCCATAACAAGTCTTTTCTTTGAGAGTTTACAAAGGTTTCTTAGATTGCGGTGTCCTAGTCTTCTATGCCATAGCCATGAATGGTTTTATATTGCACTTAAGAAGGGTATGTTTTGGCTCCTAAGATCTTCTAAGTTAATAATGTATACATTCTCTTGCCTATGGGAAGATAGAATGAACTCATCCTTGGAATTGTGAACTAGACACTTATGCTGTTGAGATTGTTCCTAAGACCTTTAACAAACAAAACATTTGAGATAAGAACTTTTCCAAGAAAAACAATATTACCTATACCAACTATCTTTCCTTGAGTATTGTCTCCGAAGGTAACCTTTCCGACTTTCGTTTTCATTATCATTTCAAAGAAATATTTGTTTCCGGTCATGTGTCGAGAACAACCACTATCCATGTACCAAATATTATTTATGGTACACTTCTCATTCTCCTGAAAAAGAAAAAAATAGTTTTTCGGAATCCAAACTTGTTTGGATCCAGAATGGTTAGATAACAGAATTTTAGGAATCCAAATTTTCTTTAAAAAATGAGCTTTATGAAATCCTAAAGATTGAGTTTTATTGAGAGAAGACTCTCTTTTCCAGTGTCCACCACAATGGCACTTAGAACAAAAAGATGTTTTTTGTGTTACAAACTAGTTATTACTAAAAACAGGTTTGGAATGATTATAACCAAGTCGAGAACGATTTTTCAAAGGCCGGATTTGGGAATACATTTTGTCAAAGTTTTCCTTTCCATGAGTAAAGTTTGACAAACATTTCAATAAAGAGAAAATTTCTGAGTTTAGTTTTAAAACTATGTTTCTATCTTCCAAAACATTTGATTTTAAACAAGAGTTAGGCTCTAAATTTTTTTTATTTGAAATCAAATTTTCTATATCCTTATAAATTTTATCCTTATCAGATTTGACTTTCTCAAGGGTTTTTAAAATACTCTCAAAATCAGATGTTTTCATATTAAGATCATTAGAAAGATCCGATACTTCTTTAGTTAAAACTGAAATTCTAGAGTTTGCTTTGTCAAGCTTCTTCATGAGTTTAGAATTTTCATTCTCGAGTAATTTAGCAAACCGAGATACTTCTTCAAAATAAGGTAATGTATCATATTCTGATGATGAAGATTCATCATTTGAAGATTCATAATACTTATTATCAGTAAAATTTTCATTTAAAGAGACATTTGTAATAGCTTCAGCATTATATACCTTAGCCATAAGACAATGATCTTCAATTGGTAATCTGGCTATAAGTCCAATATTTCTTTGTCCTGAGGACTCATATTCTGAAGAATTATCTGATGAATAACTACCACTTTCACTCCAAGTATCATTTTCCTTCAAGACTTTCTTTGTCTTATAGTACTTTTTCTTGTTTCTTTCAGAGTGTTTCTCCTTTCTATCTTTTCTCTTCAGTAAAGGACAATAAGGCCTTATATGTCCTACTTTCTTACATTCATAACAAGTTACCTCTGAATCTTTCTTGTCCTTCCAATCTTTCTTTTTGAATCTATATTGGAAGTCTTTCTTTCCCACAATCTTTTTCATCCTTCGAGCAAGATTGGCTAACTCATTATCCAAAATATCACAATCACTTGAATCAGATATAACAACTTCCTTGGATTTGGATCTTGTTATCCTTTCAGGTGTTTTAGCTTTAGATGTAAAAGCTACACTACCATTTCCATTCTTCTTCTTGTTGAAATCAGCATCTATTTTCATTCTTTTTTCATTCTGAAAAAGAGTTCCAAAGAGTTCATCAAGAGTAATCTGAGAAACTTTTCTATTATCATCAATAGCTATCCTTTTTTACTCCCATTCATTTGGAATTATATCTATTATCTTATTACAAGAGATTCATCATCAAGGGATTTTTCTCCCAAGCATTGTAAGCTGTTGACAATTGTCATAAATCTTTGTTGCACTTTACATACTGGCTCTCCATAAGGAAAAATTATCCATGATACTCAGCTCGAAGCATTGCTCTTCTTGTTTCTATAACCTTAGATGTACCAAAATGTGTGACTTCCAATTTCTTCCAAATACAGTTGGATGCTTCACATGAAGATATCTGGCTATATATATTCCAAGTCATAGAACATAATAAAGTATTGCGTACCTTGTAATTCAGTTGATATTCTTGCTTATCTTGATTAGTGAAAGTACTGACTTCTTTTTCAGGAATCTTGTAACCTCCAGTAAGCATAATAAAATTGTCTACACCAGTATTGACCACAAACATCTTCATACGATCTCTCCAGTACTCATAATCATTCCCATCAAAGATTGGTGGTCTAGAGGGATTTAGGTTGTCTATTGACCCAATATTAATTCCATCCATCTAAAAAAGATCTTTTCCACTCCACACGTTAGTTTGGTAAGTAGTTAAAATGAAAGTTTGAAAGAAATAAAGCAAGTAAAACAAATCAGTAGAAACTTGCTCTGATACCAATTGTTGGATTGAATATGTAGATGTATATGTATATTATATGGAACAATACAAGAGGGGGGTGGGGTGGGTTGAATTATAGGTTAAAAAAACTTAATAGATTAGTTTAAAAGATCTTAAACTAATACAATTCATACAACCACAATCGTATTGAACATAAAAGGTATGATGTAATGTAATACTATTAGAAAAGTAAAGTAATTGTATTCAATATGAATACAATAATCAGAGTAATACAAGTGTGAGAGATTCTACCATAAAGCATATAGAATATATTAATACAAAAAAGTAATAGAATAATTGTAATTGAAAGAATTAGAATTGAAAGTGTAATGAAGAAAGGAAACAATACAAATTCCTTTCTAATACAAACAGCAGCGGAAATGTAAAAGTATTAAAATTATTTTGACCCAAAGAGAATGGTTATCCTTTCACCTAGGACAAGAGGTCTGTCTTACCACCACCTTGGTAAGCCCTCGATACGATGATCGGTTTTTCTGTCTACCTATCCCTGGCAGCCCTCAATACGATGATCGAACCATCTGTCTGCATATCCCCGACATCCGTTGATAGGATGAACGGACCGTCTATCTGCCTATCCCCGGCAACCCTTGATTTTGTAGGTAATCGACACCTCTGTCTTTCAATTATTTGAAATCCCTTGATATGATGATCGGATGCACAAAGCACACAACATGAGATAATTCACATCATCTCTCTCTAAAACTTGATAGAAGAAAAGTATCTCAATAAATTCCATGGTAATTTCATCCCAATTCCATTCCGAATTTTTCAATGGATATAGAAAACCACCCGGTCGATGATGCTCCACCATCACCTATAGAGAGGTGAAGCTACGTGGCACAAACCCTGCTATCTCCTTTTTCAACCGTGGCCACCAAAACTGTCATTGTAGGTCACAATACATTTTGGTCACACCTGGATGTATTTCCCAATTTGAGGCATGAAATTCCCACACGGGATACTATAACATGCTCATAGGCATAACAACCTGATTCTTAACATAGATAATGTTTTCATATTTCCATTTCAGTATGGGTAATGGTTTTAATATCCCCTTATACTTTTGTCTCTAATACTTTACTTTATAACATACCATGAACTAATATAAATAATTTAAAATATCAATCTTCATGTTTTGCCTCCAGAAATACTCTATCATATCTCTATAAATACTCATACTTCTAGGATGAATATATAATGATGATCTGTGAGATTATAACAATTTCCCTTTCTTCAAGTCTAGCATTGACAAGACTTATACCTAATTTGAGAAACTTTTCATTCCATCACTATCAAGGATAAACTTAGGAATATTTTTCAACTTATTTTATAGCTCCATATTTAATGATAAGAACTTATAATAAATATAAATTACATATTTATGTTACTATTCATCACATTACACAAACACACACTTGAGGATCATAATGGTTTTGTACATTTAGATATTAGGTACACAGTCATATTATTTAGTGAAAGATTTTCAATTTTTTTGAAAAAGATATCTGATTTAGTACTCTTCATTGAAATACCCTACTTAAAAATATTCTTTATTACTTGGGGAATGGACACATAAGAAATTGTGATATCAAATGCTCAGTAAGGGAAAACTAGGGAGATACATATGCATAACATGAGAATAAGGGTATGAGAAAATGGGCATAACATTTGAAAACCATACCCTATATATAAAATATCATAGTCTTTGTTCATTGAATAAATCATGGTAGTTCATAAGAAATGAATCATAAGTAAGTCAAAGAACATGGGCTATGATCAAATAACATTGACATAAGACATGGAATTGTGGCATACACATAAGTATAGAGAATAGTTTCTATAGTAGTAAAGGTTAATTTCCAAATCTCTCATAGTGAAATGGGTTCAATAAATGAACCATAATAGTAGTTACGGTTCATTCCTAGTACTATCGTAGTGGAAAATGTCCCATTCTGAATAGGGTTTACTCTCTATTTGAATCTTGTTTATGTTCTGAGATATCAATCTTTACCCAATTAATTAGAGGGAGATATATGTCACACCCTTCATTATTTATAATATAACCAACATACTTGGTTATAAAATAACCAGCATCCTTGATTATAATGTAACAACCATAACATAATGAATACCATAAATTTGTGTGCCACAAGATCATAAAACATTCATCGTATCAGAACTCACGAAAATAAATGGGTTTCATAAACATTTCATCATGAAATAACCAATGGAAAAGAAATAGTCTTCATAATCATTTAATCATTTCATAAAAGCATAAACCATGGAAAAAGAAGTGGGTTTCATAAGAATGTTATCAAGGCATATCATGTGGAATAGAATTAGGTTTCCTAAAAATCTTTTCATCATTAATATATACCATCTAGAATGGTATCCTTGGATTATATCCCTAAAAAATCATAAGTATGATAAAAAATGTCATGTTAGATGGAAAATGATTTTAGAATATCACTTAGGATATTTTTTGAGGAAAATAAATTTTCTTTGAAAACCAAATTCTTAAACTAAAAATTCATAAAATATTTTTGATATCCTTTTCCTTGAAAATATACTTGAATACTTGTAAAAGAAGCTTTAAATTTTTTTAAAAACATTTATTGAGGAAATTATGATTTAATTTTTGGAAACACTTTTTAAAATGTAAAAATTATTTATAATAATTTTATTTTAAAATAATGTGGTAAAATTAAAAATTTATAATTAAATAAGTAGTGTTCATGAGGGTGGAAAATATCATTCATGTCATATAATTTAACCAAATATTCCTTTTATATTTTTAGTAAAATCTAAAAGAGAATTTTTTTTAAAAGGAATGAAAAATAATTTCATTTTTTTTAAGAATTTAAAAAATTGCTATAAATTAATTTAATAAGTCAATTTAAAAATGTTAGAAAAAAATATAAAAACATTGATTTGGAAGAAAATGGTTTTTGGACCAAAGAGAAAAATAATGAGGATTTTTTTATTAAAAACGCTTATATTAAACTATTGAGGATAAATAATGAAGAAAATGAAGGGAAATAATTACTTATCATGACATAACCGAAGGAGAATACAATTTAGGAGTTTCTCAATAGATATATTATGTGATTTCATCATTGGATGCATATTCATTAATAATTTCTATAAACAATTAGATTGTGACATAAAACTATTACCACATTGGTAACATTAAATCATAATAACCATTATATAATAACATTATATTAAACATATAATATATTTAAAATAAGGATATTTATAATAAAATAATTACAAGGGGCATTATATACACCTCATTGAAGAAGAAATGTGTAAAACATAACTGAAGTCCCCAGGAAGGGAACTTGAGATAAAAATATATTACTGCTTTGGTAACTTTTGAACTGTAAACCCAAAGAATGATAGATCCTAAAATTGAGATTTAAATACCCATAATTTTATGGATAATAATTATAAAATAAAATCATGGGTATTATATACACCATATAAAACAAACACATGGTGAACATGGCTCGTGTGTCACAGAAAATAAAAGTGATATGGAAGTCTCATACCTTATTTCCCAAATTCCTCCACAAATGTTCAAAACTCCTTAATAATAAATATATATTTATTATAAATCTATTAAAGAAGAATTATAATATGTATCATACCATATTTTATTTAATTATTACCTTCTATTACCCATTTATCAACAATTCCTTGTTAAAATAATGTTTTAGGTAATTACTTCTTTGTTTCTCATGTATGTTCCGAATTGTTATCCTCAGTCCTCCTGATTTGATCATGGTTATATAATAGCAAGAATATTAAACAAGATATAAATAACATATATATATTTAGAATAAATTATTTTAGAGTAATTTATAAAAGATATAGATAAAAACATAAATACATCATTCATGGAGATGGTATTCCATACGTATGCATGAACATTGTTTAAAATTTATATATTTTTTGAAATAAATAGATGAAAATTATATATTCTAATAATAAAATAATTTTATGTCATATATATAACATTTTTCATCAAAACTATCTTTATTACATACTATGTAATTTGTGAATGAATCACATCACTCCATGAGGTGGTAGTCCGCTGTACACACGAGCGATGTTATCATATTCCCAAAGAATGGAATGTAAAGAGGTATAAGTGATATCATGATTACAGAAGTAAAAAAATATTATTATTTTAATCTATCCTTATTATCATCGAAGTACAATATAAATGAAAAACACATGAGATCGTTTCGCGAGGCGGTAGTCCACCATACACACGGATGACGTTATTATTTGCCAATGAGTTCGGACCTTATAAGGTAGATGTGGTATTATAATTAAATAGGTATGATAATATCATAAATATTACATATAATCACTAAATACAAAAGTAAATGTATTGGTGAGAGTTGGTTATGGAAAACCAATAACATCATTTTGCGGGGTGGTATTCCGTAGTACACAAGATTTGTGATTTTATTTCACATTTCACGGCGGTGGAGATGGATACAGAATATAAAATTTAAAAAAAATAAATTTTAAGTATATAGTATATAATTGTGTTATTTTATCCACATAATTTATGAATACTTTATGGAGTTAGAGGAAAAAAATAAAACAAAAATGCAGAGTTAAAAACATTACATATTCTTCCCAAAATCTATTTAGGTCTAACCTAAAGACTTCATGGATATGATTTATGATATATAAAATGACTTTATTATGTGGGTATACATATAAGTAATATATTTGGATTGATAGTTTACATGAAAAAGGGTTTTGGAAGTGCAAAAATAAGAGGACAGGGGGCTTCCTTTTATAAGTGAGGTGAGTGGCACACATGTAATTTTTGAAATGAAAAATGTGTACCCACATTTTTCAGGTCCGAAAGGATAAAATATGGTTTATTCTTGATATTATAGGTAATAAGGTTTAAATATAGCCATTAAATGGGGTTTATAATCAATTTTACCCGTATCTTTTTAGTTCAACCCTTGATAAACCCGTTTTAACATTAACCATATTAATTATTTTTTATGTTTTTACTATTCATTTTGAACAATAATTAAGTTCAAAATATTATAAAATATAAAATATTTATATTTTAAACATGGAATCATTTTTTCTATAATCCATTCACATATGTGAAAAAATTTCAAAGTAAACCCGTAGAGGCGATGCGAAAGCAGTTTTCTAAAGAAAAAATGTTCAAAAGATTAAAACATTGTTATATCACAATTAAATTTTAAAATGATTTGAATTATATAAATTGGATTAATTTATATAATTGAAAAAATATTTATTTTAAACCCATTTTATAAAAAAACTAACATTATAAAATCATTAAATGAAAATACAATTTTCAAAAAAACCTCTTTTTTCACTCTTCATTGAAAAATATATATTCTCAAAAAATTATAAAAAAAAATTCCAATATATTTTTGAAATTATATTATAAAATATTAAGTCCAATTTTTGTAATCAATTCTATAAAATATGATAATTTATTCATTAATGTAATTTTATAAAATGAACCAAAACTACTTTTTAGAAAAATAACGTTTTAAGAAAAAAATGGATGTATTTTAACTCCTGCCAAGAAAAAACGTAAGATAAATGTGAAATATTAGATTTCTAATAAAATATATAAATTTGATGAAAATTATTCTAAAAAATTTAATTATATAATATGTTTTTTGTTAAAACATGTATGTGTGCATAAATATATTTTTTCAGAAAAAGATTCTATTTATTTTAAAATTATTTTTATTTTCAATTTTAATTAATTAGTATTCAAAGAATTAATTTAATATACACATATAGAACATATTTTTTAATAATTCAATTTACATTCATTCCAACAGCTAGGTGATAACTTTCATTTATATAATATTTTTTTAATAATATGTCACGTTTACTTTAAAGTCAATGTTGGGTGTAACACTAACTACACATAGTTTCGTGTGTTACACAATATCTACTAAGTTTTGTGTGTTACACCATCTAAAAATGGTGTTTTGAATAATGAAAATATCAAAAAGATAATATTTATTTGAAAAACGTATTTCACTAAATCTTAGGGTGTTACATTCTACCCCCCTTAAGACTAATTTGACCCCAAAAATTTGTATCTTTTTTACCAAAAATGAAGGAAAATTATTCCTTGTTATATCCTTTGGTTCCAATGTAGATTTATCAAGCTATTGGTTTTTATACCAAACACTGACTAGGTGATTGGCCTTTTTTTATATCAATTTCTCTATATGATGTAGAATCTCCATTATTTGTTCCTTATAAGAAATATCATACTCCAGGGGTATGACTTTAACGTTTTGTGCATGTGATTAATCAGGTATGTACTTTCTTAAAAGAAATACATAGAACACATCATGAGCCTAAGAGAGGTTTGGTGGAAGTTAAAAATCATAATATTCTATCCTGATAGGCTCAATAATTTCAACGTGGTCGATATACCTAGGGAATGATTTTCATTTATTTCTTCCATGGATAAATTCATAAAATCACCTTCTCACCAACTTGAAATTCTAGATTGTGTCATCAATTGTTAGCGTAACTGTTTGGTAAAATTTATACCACCTTTCAGTGTTTCTTAATGGAACTAGCATTCACTTCCATTTCATTAGGTAGGTCAGGTCCCAATAACATTATTTCTATAACATTAATCATGTACATTGGAGTTCCACTCTTATTTCCCTATAGTAATTCACAAGTAGCCATATAAATAATCAAATCAATGATATTTTCATAAGAAAATTCAACCAGAGGAAGGTGTTGATCCCCACCACCCTTGAAATACATGAATCAAATATTAGAGCATCCTCTATGGTTTGAAATTTTCTATATAATTGACCATGTGTCTGTGTGTGAAACATAGTTATGATACTTAGCTTAGTATCTAAGGCTTACTAAAGAATTGTCTAGAAATTTTTTGTAAAAATCAGAACTTGATTAGATACAATAGAATGCTATAAACAATGAAACCATAACACTTCCTTAATGTATATCCTAGAAATATCATCAAAAGAGATGTCTTAACTAATACAGGTGATGTGTGATAAATGTTTAAGGTTATCGATTATAACACATGTCACATTATTCCCTTTAGATGTTTTAGGGAGTTCAATGAAAATACCATGGTTATGTTTTCACATATCCTTTCTAGTATGAATAATGGTTTTTGTATCCTTTTAGACCATTTTATCTCAGCCTTAACTTGATTAAATATTATGAATTGGGATACAATGTTATTAATATCTATCTGTATGTTTTTACATGAGAAATAATCTTTCACGTAGGCCATTGGTAGGCATTATACCCTTATCACCCTTAGGATTTGGGTTCAATCCCCAAATCCCTACCAAATGCAACTGGTTATCACCTGGCTTGTGGGTCATCCTTTTACAAAACTATATTAACATAGTTGTTATAAAATCCCAAAATAGAAATATCTCATAATTAAATTAACATTAATGATAAGATAAACTCTAAATATTACCAATTCCATTAATCATATTCCCATAAAATGTAATGGCATTTATCCTCAAATATTTATTTCAACTAAAATATATTAAAAAAATGTTTTATTTCAATAAATTTCTCTCAAAATGATAAATATTGATAAAATCCATTCACAATATTCCTAAAAATACATGTCTTTAGAATTGAAATTATGATCAAACATAAACAAATAAACCAATGATGGTATTCATAAATATTATGTTAATCTTATAGGGAGAGATATATTCTTAAAAAATGAACACAATCCTTAGATGTTTTATTATTCTTACAACCCAAATAACATTAGTAAAAATTATTATAAAATATAATATTTAAATTCCACAAATTATTACTGTAATCCTTGTAATTCATTGATTACATAGAATATGTCCTTCCTTGGTATAGAAGTTAATTCTGGGGTTAGGGTATTCACCTGGATAATTCCCATGTTCCCCACACATAAGACACTAAAATCATTGACAATGTGCGACTCTGTGACCTTATTTTCACAAAATAAAACATATTTCAATCCATTTAAGTTATTCTTCTGGGTTATTATTCCCATTTTCTTGAAATATAGAAATATGAATATTATTTAATCTATATTCATTACCCAAAACACATTATAAAATTTCATCTTCCTCTTATTTGGTGCTTTAGGAATCTAATTTAATTTCACATTGTTAATTATATATCATGATAGCTAATTAGAAGTAATCAAAATATCTTTTTCCCCAGTCAACATCCAGTTTGGTTTCTTATTATTACATTATTGTCTATCATATTAAATATTAAAATTATTCATTCTAGTTACATACATTGGATAAAACCAAAATGCATAATATGAGAAAGAATAATTATATTTAAAAATCACATAATAATAAAAATCACTTGTATAATTTCAAATTAATGATCCCTTTACTCAATAAATGACATCTCAAGTTTAACCTAGGCCAATTATGGTCATTAATAAGATACTTCATGATGGTGGTTACAGAGTGTGTGGGTTTATAAATCATATCCCATGGGATTTTCATGTAGGGTGTGCATTAAGGACCATTATCTTTCACCACATAGTGATTGAGTCCAGATAAATGCACCATTTTTGGAGTTATGAACCTTAGGTACCTCATTTTCAGATCAAAATCCACTTGTAGTAACCAGATATGGAAGTAATTACTTATAAACCACTCACTCAATCCATTAGAAAAATTAGATGAAATTAACCTATATAATGACTCATTCATAGAGGCATCCTTTGACATAACCATAGAAATATCCCTAGGGATCAAATTAATATTTATTCATACTTGTTTCTAAATGATAACTAAACAATTCCTCTGATACCAACTGTAATGAACCAAACCTATCTTACATAAATATTACATCATTTATATTAATTTTAATTTTATTAAAAAAACTCACAACTAAGGATAGTAATGGTTTAGTCACTTTGGAGACTAGGTACACAATCATATTTACTATGAAATTATATTCAATTTTTCCCACAAAGATCTTACCATTTAGTTCTCTTTATAGACATAACCGACTTAAAACCTTTCATCACAACTTGGGGAAAGGAAACATCATAATGTATGATCCCATATTCTCTATAAGGGTAATAAAGAGTGATACATAATCATAAAATGATCATAAATGTATGATAACATGATCATAACATTTGAAAATAATAACACAGATATATACTTTCAAAATATTTATCCATGGAATAAATCATTGAAGTTCATAAGACATTAATCCTATGAAAATAAAAGAACACAATCCATGAGAATAGAACATTGGCATAATACATTGAATTATGTCACAAACATAATCATAGAAAATAATTTCTATTGTAGTGAGGGATAATTTCCAAAAAAATCATAGTATAATGGGTTCACTCCCCAAATGATAATAGTAGTTATGGTTTACTCCCAAGCCTATCATAGTGAAAAAAGTCCCTTACTAAACTAAGATCACTCACCACTCAGTCATGTTTATCTTATGATATTCCAATCTTTACCCAATTCATTGGATAGAGACGTAGGCCCCACCTGGTTTTTGTTGTATTGTAACCACTTCCCTTGGATATTATTAAACCACCACCATTGGCTAAAACGTAACCACCATAAAAAAAGGAAAATCATATGTATGTGTTCCAAAATATCATAAAATATTCATCATATAATAACCCATGCAAATAAATGATTTTCAAAAATAGTTCATCATAACATAAAATTTGGAAAAAAATAGGTTTCATAATAATTTCACAAATTTATCAAAGAATAACTTGGGAAAACATAAGTGGGTTTCCTAAGCATTAAACATGGTATAAACTTTTGAAGATAATATTGTTTCATAAACATCTCATCATCATAAACATAAACCATCCAGAGGAAGAATAAGAATAGAATTCTTCTATCATACACCTGGTAAATAGTAAGTAACATTTAAGGATGTAATCTTAAATGGAAAATTATTTTGAAATATCACTTGGAACATTTATTTTCAAAAATAATTTTTCATTAAAAAAAACATTTTAAATGTAACAATTCATAACATATTTTGGAAATCATATTCTTTGAAAAATAAATTGAAAACTTTTAATAGAATCTTTAAAAATAATTTTGAACATTTCTTGAGAAAAATAACCTTTCCACTTTGAAAAAAAAACACAAAATAGATTTTTTTTGAAATAGCTATCTTTGAAAATAATATAGGGAAACTATAAATGAATAATTAAAAAAATGAGTTGTCATGATGATAGAGCACCGTTCATGCGTACACTCTAATACAATTACCCCTTTCAAATTTTCAAATAAATACAAACATGCATTTTTTTGGAAAATTAGATGCCAATAACATTAATAATATTTTGTAAAAGTTTCAAAAATGGGTAAATATTTCATTGATATATAATTTTAAGAAGTTTAAAAACATTTTTGAAAATAAATTCTGAAAACATGGTTTTGGAGGGAAACATGTTTTCAGCCGAAGAGAGAAATAAAGGTTATTATTGTTAAAAAAATTATTTTGAAATATTGAGTAAATAAAATGGGGGAAATGAAGTGAAAAAATATATCCTCATGAAATAACATTATTAGAAGAAAATCATGAGTTTCAGGAGATATATATTATATTATTCCATCATTGTAAGCATAATTATAAACAATCCTGATAAATGATGAGATTGTAACATAAACCTCATACAACTTTATTAACTTTGAATATTAATACCCATGAAATAATATCATGAAATTAATATTATAATATCATTTAAATAAATATAATCATGAAATAAAAAATCAAATGGGTATTATATACACCTCATTGAAGAAGATATGTCCATAACATAGCTTAGGCCCCTAAGAAGAAAATTTTAGACCCAAATATCATACAGCTTCTATAACATTTGAATGATAAACCACATGAAATAGAGATCCTAAAATGGATATTAAAATTCCCATTTTAAGGATAATAATTATAAAATTCAATCATGTTTAGTATATACACCACATAAAACAAACATGTGTTTAATAGGTCTCATGTCTCATAGAAAATAAAAGTGAGACACAAATCTCTTACCTTATGCCCTGAAATTCATGATACACCTTATAACATACTATATTATAAATATAGGTTTTTATAAATCTATTAAATATAAATTATCAAATTTATAATACCTTATATGATATTCTTGTGACCATTTATTACCCTTTGATCAACAATCCCATGTTAAAATCTCATTTCAGGTAATAACAACTGTGTTTTTCGTGCATGTTTTGATTTTTTTATTTTTGATAGTATAACTATTATTATGGTTCCGTAATATCCCTAATTTTAAACATGATATATAAATATTATATATTCATTGTATATGTATTTATTATAATCCATAAAATATAGATATAGAAAATGAAATACACCGTTCAGGGAGACGATAGGTCGTGCCTATGCATTAATGTTGTTTCCATTTTCTTAAGAAATTGAAAGGAAAAATATAAATAATATAGTACCTGAAAATAATGGTTTTTATTAAATATATATCACATTTTTTTATGAAATATATTTCATTACATTCCATGTAAAGAACGAATGAATCACACCGTTTCGTGAGGTGGTTTCCATTGTACACACGAGCGACATTATCGTATTCCCAAGTAGCAGAAAGTGAAGAGGTATAAGGCCCCCGACTTAAAACTTAAATAATATTTAATTATGTTAATAATTCACATTGAGGATCATTTCAGGTTTATATCTATATTGAATTAGGTCATAACTTATACATAAAAACTTGAATATTACATGTATACACTTCTACCAAGTATCAATTTTTTTCTTTAATTAAAAACATTTAGAAGAAAAGAAAAACGATTAGTTCAATGTTTTAAAAAACATGAATTTTCTTTGATCCCATCCTTGGACTTATTCCACTTTACATCCTATGAAAAACATTTAAAAAACTTGGGATGATCATAAAAATCTCAGTAAGGGATACACAAAGAAGGAAGACTAATAGTTTTTCAAAACAACATGTAAACTGTGAATACTTTATCATATGTTATACTTTTCACCTTTATTAAGTAGTAAATAATATTCACCAAAAAAAAGCTCATTTATTACTTTTTGTAACAAAAACATTACCATAAAACCCATAGAAAGCACACATAACATATAAAAGGTTAACTTGGGACATAATCATACTTAAATGGAATAACTATATAGTCGAATTCAAAAAATCATTCTTACAAGTAGAATAGCCATATGGCCGACTTCCATACCCAATGCATTAGAGGTTATAAAGTAACCACCATTACTTAGTTTATTATGGAACCACCCATCATTTGGTTTATCACGTAACCACCCATAAAATTTCCAAGTACCATTATATAATAATCACACATACAAGATTGAAAATATAATCATTTAAAACATAAAATTTCATTTGAAATCACAGGAAATAATTTCAATATATTGAAATAGTAAATGAACTTTAAAAAACATTTTCAATAACAAAATATGTAAATAGGGTACATGGTATTTATTTTCCATTTAAAAACATCACAGCTTTTTAAAGAATCCAAATATCAAATAATTCTCATGGTGGCAGAAAGGTCGTTGTCACCCCATACGTTAAAAAACATCCCCTTTATCATTTAGCATAGAGATACATAGAAAAATATTCCATTTTAATGAAATTAAATGTAAAAAGGGTTTATACACCGTATAAAAGAAAGTCGTGTATAAATCAAAATATGACTCAAAGAAAGGAGACTGAGACAAAGTCCCTTACCTCGTGTCTGAATTGACTCGTTCATTATTTAATTTAATGAATAATAAATTTAAGTTAATTTATTATTTCTTCAGATAATTTTTAATGTTTATTATTACTTTTATATCACTTATTACCATGCTATAACAATTATTTAATTATTTGAGTTCATATCAGACATTTTTTCGATATTTTGTACTTGAGTAAAAATGATCTTTTTATAATTAAAAATTGTCCATGTGGTAAAAATTCTATAATATAAAGAATGATATTCATGATTTAGATATCATATATATCATATATATCCTATATATGTGAATTTTAGAATAGTCCCTAGAATTTGGATATATGAAATTAAATGCACCATTCATGGAGACGGTAAGCCGTATGTATGCAGGAACACTACTTTCATTTCTTTTTCATATTTTAAAAAATGAAAAATAAATGATACAGAGGTATATTATAATTATAGTATAATATCTATTCCATATATGTTACATAATTTCATTAATTCCATCCATTATATGTTCCATTTATAGCATGAATGAGTCATATCACCTTGAGGCGCGATAGTCTGCACTTACTCAAATGAAATTATCGTATTTATACAACATAAAAAACATAATGTTATGTTCTAAATGAAAATTACAGAAGCATATAGATAATATAAATATCATATATATCATATATAATTCCTGTTCCATCATAATGACCACCATAATAGGTGGTAGGAGAATATTGAACAATCATCGTACTGTGGGGCAGAAGTTCACCATCCATAGAAACAGTATGTTCTATACCTATTAGACGGAGGTGGATGTATGTGTAGTTAAAATACTTCTCATAAAAAACCTCATATATTTTGGATACTGGCATTGTTATATAAACAAAGAATAAGAAGAGCATAGGAAGTGGAGAAAGAAAAATAAAGTAAAGGAACTCGAGAGAAGACATTACCTCAAATCGGGTAACTTATTTTGATTTGAGACAAAGGGATTTCTTGAATTGAATTCTACCTTGGGGAAGGATTATAGAAGGAAGAGAGGTATTCTGGGAGATTATTGTAGTATAGTTTTGATTATCCATGGGGCTTGAGAGGTGTGATTAAGGGTTAGAGCTAATTCCCTTTTATAAGAGGGAGGCGAGTTACTTTAAGATGGCTTTGAAATATTATTTTATTATAAAATTATTTTCGTTTTCAAAATGTCCAAAACTCTTTTAATTAGAGTAAAATATTATTATTGTTGAAATAATTTAATCCAATAGGTTTTAGACATGTTGTGATCTCAAATTTAACCTTATCATTTAGCTTTAACCCTTAGTTAACTTATTTTACTCTTACCATGTCTTCTTGTATATTCATACTATATGGTAAATATAGTTACTATAAAATGAAAATAGAACCTCAAGTGGTTCATTAATGTCATTTTAAGCCTTATCTATGTAATTTGGACGAATCTTATATTTTTAGGACTATTAAATCATTTAATAAAAAGTATTTTTTTTAAAACTCATTTATTTCAATTTATATACAATTCATATCATAACTTTTAAAAAAATCTATAAAAACTTTATTATTTAGAAAAACATTCATTAATTCAAGGATAACAAGTCATAATAATCCTTAAAATTCGTGGATGACATAAAATGTTTCAAAATAAATTTATTTTAATTTCCATAATCTCATTTATATAAAACATTCATTAATAAGGTTATCACTACATCGTCATTGTATCATAAATATATTTATTTATTTAATGTCTAAAAATTATAAATAAAATACCATGATGTATGATACTTTTGTAGCATTATAATGAATATTTATAGTTGAAAATATCACTTATATAACCCCATATAATTGTTTTACTAAAAGATACATGTTTAGGATATATTTTCTATAACTTTAAGTTTAAAGTAATTAAATGTAATTTTCACATCCAAGTGGCTCCATGGGGTCCTAAAATCAACCCAAGGATGCCAATTGTCGGAATTATTTTATCCAATAGGGTTAGGACATGTTTTAGGTTAATTTTATATTATTACAACATTATTTTTTACCCATATTTACTAGATTTACCCTTTAACCATGGTAAATCTAGTATTTACTAAAGTTACTATTCATAATATCTAAAAATAAAAGGTACCTATTTACATAATTTAAACCTCCTGATTCCAAATATAGAATCCATTTTTTCCAAATTCAAAGCACATAAGTTATAGAAATTAATTTAAAATTAATTCCCACTATCAAAACCAAAAAGACAGTTTTTAAGAAGTAAAAACTACAAAAATATTGACATGTGTTTATATCTAATTTCAATGTGAAATTACATCCAATGACAAAAATTTCATTATATTATAATAATATAATCCAATTAAACATTAAAACCAATTAAAATGAGATTATTACTATATAAATAAATAAGATGAAAAGGAAGTTTTGAATCAAAATGCAGTATAGTTGGACATTTCTCGTCCACTTCAGAGCCACCTGGTGATTTGGATTGAAGGGATGGAAGATTGTTTTCAAAATAAAATTTACCCTGATGTTCCCATGTTTTTCTCTTATTTACACATTTTAGGTCACACATTGCAGCTTTTCCGCAATGCTCATCTAGGGGCCTCTAGCTCCCAGGATGTATCAAGGCCTCCTCTAAGGGGTTATGCCTCGTGATACTCTCTAGGATCATAGAACCGTGATAAGGGTAAAGGTGTGGATTATTTTGGGCTATTTTTTGAGGGCTAATCATCCTTTCAATCCTTTAGTCATGAAGTCCAATAGTCTTTCATCCATGACCTGGTGCTCTTTAACAAAGGTATGGGTGAGGATCCGTCTCTTCAGCTTTGGGATAGGGGCCTCCCTCCTGTTTGGGCGCTAATAAGAAACACATCTCAGCTCCATTAGACTTCTATTGATCCATGGGTCCTATCCAATATTTGTATTATATAGATTCTTCTGATAGAGTCAGGCTTTAATGGCATTGAATCTGTGATTCCTTATTCGCTTGGGGAGCTCTCTCTTCAGCCATTGGTGTATTCCCCCCACCGTCCCCTATTTAGAAAGTTAACTCCTCTCCTCCGCAATCACCTCCAGGGTCGTATAGGGTTGATAAGGGTAATGTGATCAATTAGTGTTGTGGCTCACTAGAGAACTTATTCACAGTGATGTACAATGGCCTTTGCTCTTCGGTGTCAGTTTGTTTGAAGGTGCAGTGTAGTATGCGCACCAGGTCTCAATCTAGGATTGAAGCGGTTGACTCCTCAGTTTCACATCAACATTTCAAGGTCCAGGAGTCTGAGGCCAAATCCAGACATGCTTGTTTTAATGTTTAGAATCCTTATATAAAATTCATGTTGTCTAGGGGCTTGGGAGAAATATGATTTCATTGTAAATGAAATCTGTAACAATTCTGTATCGATGGTTGCAATTCTCAAACTGAAGAAGTTTCACAATAAGATCAAGGAGTATGCTCAGAGGATTAGAGTGCATGGTTTCAAGAACGAGGACTCTATCAATTATCAAATATGTTTTTTTGGATGGACCACATCACAGTCAATATGCATAGTGTGTCGAATCAGTTTTTGGCCACGAAAATTTCTGCTGGGCCTCACTCATTTATCTTTGCCTTCATCTATGAAAAATGAAACACTCAAGATAGAGAGATACTATAGTGGGATTTGGATGGTGTCATCTTAGACATTGTTCCCTAGATCATCAGGGGATATTTTAACGTCATTGAAAGACTAGAGGAGAAATAGGGGAGTGTCTCTTTTCCCAGGAACGCCAACCATGATTTTGTCTCGTTCATGTCAAGAAGTGGCCTCTTGGATGTGGGGTTTAAAGGAGATAATTATACCTGGTGTAATAAAAAATGCGGAGGTCGTAGGTCCTGGTGTCTCCTTGACTGATTCTTGATGAATGAGGCTGTATTATCTATATTCCAAGATGCCAAAGTCTCTCATCTGGTGCATTGCCTTTTGGATCACTCTTTGCTTTTCCTTTCCTTAGATTTAGGGTCATCACGAGGGGACCAATTTAGGTTTTCTATTATGTGGGTTGAATAAATAGGCTTCAATGATGTGGTTAGGGAGTCCTAGAGTCTTCAACATATAGGAAACCCATGGATCATGTTTCATAACAAGATCGGGAATCTTAAACATCTCCTATGGCATTGGAGGAAGGATATTCCTCTGCGGGATAAGGACTTGGTTGAGATCAGTAAGGAGGTTGTTCATACAGAGGAGGGTCTGGAGTAGGAATAGGATGAAAATATTTTTACTGAATTAAGGATAGAAAAAGATCTTCTCTTTGATACCCACCTAAGGCAGGAACTTTTGGCTAGAGAAGGAGCCAGAATTCGTTGGATTTGAGAGGGGGACCAGAACACTGGTTTTTTCCATGCTTGTATTAAGGACAATCTACATGTTTAGAGAAATAATATTCTAAGGAATGATGGTTCTTATTCCACTAATTGTGATGTAGTTGGAGTCGTGGACAATGTTAGTATCAAATCCTTACTGTCTAGCCCCAATCCTGGGATGACTAGTTGGTATCAGAGGGGCGATGCTGAAATTTTTGAGGAAATTCCACACTATGTTTCATAGGAAGATGATGTATGATTGAAGATGATTCCGGAGGAGGCTGAAGTGCATTAGGATCTTTCGAACCTGAACCCAGAGAGTGCACTAGGGCCTGATGACATTTCAGGATCCTTTTATAGGGTGGTTTGGGATAGTATTAAGGGATATTTCGTAAGGGCAGTGGATGACTTTTTTCTGGGAGGTAATTTCGCACGTATTGCATGTACAACCAAGATGGATATGATTTCGATGATATGTAACCCACACTGCATTGATTAGTATCGGCCTATAATCATGTGTAATATTCCATATAAGGTTTTGGATATAATTCTCAATAAAAGGACGTCCCATCACTTGAACTCTTGGGTGTCTCATGAACAACATGGTTTTATTAAAGGGTGATCAATTCAGGGGGCAATTGGAGTGGTGAAATAAATGTTTCGTGATATTAAAAAAAATCATTTGGGTGTAAATTGGTGATCAAATTATATATGAGAAAGGAATGAGAAATATTGGAGTGGGGTTTCATCTTAAGGGTGCTATCTTGCATGGGATTCTCCAACTCGACTACCAATCTACTTTTATGTTGATTTAGTTCTACCTTGATATGAACCTCATTTATGGGAAAGCATCTTGGATTCTTCAAGGAATGAAGAGATCTCAGGTAATAAGATCCTCTCTCTAAACTCTCTCCATCCTCTCCCTAAATGTTTTTAACTATTATATCAATTAGGGTTATCTCATGGGGAAAGTTAATCCATACCAGAATAGGAATATAACAAGGGTTATCTCACATTTGATGTTTGTGGATGACACAATTATGATTAAAAATTGAAGTAGGATATCAGTGTAGGGGATGAATGGGATTCTAGGGGATTATTTCATGTGGAGTGGGTAGGTGGTGAACAAGGGAAAAAGTGAGTATTATACAACCAAGAATATCTCCGAGAGAAGGGTAAGGACCCTTAATGAAAGCTTGAATATGAATAAGGGTTCATTTCCAATAGAGTATCTTGGGGCACCAGTGAATACTTTCTCACTTGGAGTCCATAATTTCGATAAGTTGGTCACCAAGATCATAGGGTGCATCTTCCATTGGAAGAATAGATTCTTGTTGTTTGGTGATTGCATTACCCTTGTGAATATTTCTCTTGTTTCCATGAACATGCACATAATGTCCAAAGTGAAGGTCCCCAACATTGTTATCGCAAAAACGGAGAAGATTATGGTGTCCTACATATGGGATGGGCAGATGGAAGGAAGGCATCACTAGGAATCAGGAAAGCATCTTAAAAGGCCTATATCTGAAGGGGAATTAATTAGAGGAGTGTTTCTTTGACACTGCAAGGGCTCCATGATAAACTTGCATGGGAGGCTATGGAAGGAAGAACAATATGGGCCATGATAGTGTATGATAAGTATTTATGAATTTTGAATGAGCAGAGGATGAAACACTCAAAAATTTGGAACTTGATTTACCCGTAAATGGAGTTATTACATCAATACTGTAGGTGGATGGTGGGAAGTGGTCATATCAACTTATGGATTCATGATTGGGGGGCTGGCAGGTTGTGGTTCCCAGGATTCCCCACACCCACTATTTCTTTTCGAGAGGCTAGCGACCAACCCAATTTTATTTAGGACCTCTTTGATGTTAATAAAAGTACTACATTAAGTAACATTGTTATTAATGAAGAACCTGATAACCTCATTTTTAACAGATGCCCGTTAGGTGAGTTTTCATTAAAGGACTTTTCTCGTGTGAGGGGGGATGCAACTGATGATGATCCATAGGGAATGACTATGTGGTGTTAGGAGGTTCCCTAAAAGTTTTAATTCTTATTGCGGTAGGTGAGTAACCAAGCTCCGCCCACTAATGATATGATTCGGTGCATGGGTGTGAGCATTGCCTCCAGGTGCTGGTGTTGTCGCGATCCCAAAGCAGAAATTGTGGGGCATCTGTTTTTTGACAGCGAATGGGCTAGATGGATCTAGAAGGAATTTGGTGTTTTCATTGGATGGAACGGACCAGAAGGGATTCATGATACCATTTTACATGCATGGTTTTAATAAGCAGGTAGTCATAGACCAAAGAGGAAGGTGGGAATTGTTATCATATTGGCAGGATGCTGGACCATCTAGAAAGCAAGAAATGAAGCATGACACAATGGCAGACAAGGACCACATGCCAACATTCTCTTTAAAATGAGGAACACATTTCAGGATCTGGTTTGGTTGTGTGCCAACTTCCATGACACGATATCTATGAAAGCCATCGTTCTGAGTCATTTTCCTTCCAATAAAACCAGGTAGGCGAGCCACGGGAATTGGGTTTTCTGGCACCCTCTTCACCTCGAACTCATGAAAAACATGGATGGATCACTAATAATGGGGAGGTGTGAGGTGGAGGGGTCATAAAGAACTGGGATGGGTCAGTTGTAGCATCATTCTACGCATTATATGGAATGGGTAATCTTTTGCAGGCTGAAGCGCATGATTTTCTTCTGGGTTTGGAGATGTGCGGGCAGTGGGACATCGTTCTTAAGGCAGTGGAAACAGATTCTTTAATTCTCTTCAAAGCTCTTCAAGGCACACACCGGGTTCTGTGGAACAGTGTTTACCTAATCGGAAAGTGCAAACAGATTTTTGAAAATCACATTGAGATCACCCACACATGGTGGGAGGGGAATCAGGTGGTAGATTTCTTGGTATCCATGGCATCACCAAATCAAAGTATGTATTATTTCCTTACCACAGGTTCTTTTCCTTGTAAGGGGATGAAGTTGGTATTTAATGATGCTTTAGGATTGCACTTTCTTTGACATCCATGATTTATCTTATATCCTATATTTCTTTTCAAAATCAATAAAAATGTTAGCTTTCAGTTAGTTAGTATATTTTACTATTCATTAAAAAATGAACTTTATCATAAAAATACCAAAAATTTACCCAAAGTAAATTTTTATTTCCTGAATCTAATGAAAAAGTTTATTTTGTCAAATGAAGAATTTAAAAGTGACAAAAACTAGTTTTAAAAAGGGAACTTCATCAAAAGGCAGTAAAACTACATTTAAAAAATATTAGAGTGTTTATGCATAAAATCATATTCTTTCTTATTTTAAGCCTCTAAAAATATTTGGATAAATGTAAGGACATTTAACAAACATGTTTAATCATAATATGGTTAGTTTTGTTCATTCCCGCCAATACAATGGCAAGGTGTTAACTACCATTTAGAATAATAATAATATTATATTATTTTTTGGTATAACTCAAAGTTGTGTGTAACATTATATTTCAAAGAAACCTGTTGTTGTGTATTGAGTACGCTATCAGACAAAGCATACCCTTTATTGTAAAAATAATATCGTATGCATAAATATTAATAGAAATGTATTATTCTATAAATACATGGGTTATTATATCCTTCCACCCTTTTGGGAATTGCATCCTTGCAATTTTAATCACATATCAAATAATTGGGGGTATTTATCCCTCATAGCATTTGCATATTCCCATGTTTCCTCTTCAACCATATGGTTTTTCCAAAAAACCATTACCTAATGAATTACCTTATTCTGTAACACTTGCTCTCTTTAGTCAAGAATCTGGACAGGTTGTTCCTCATAAGAAATATTCTTTCCAACTGAACTACCTCTAGACTCAAAACAAGAGATCGATTCAACATATAGTTTCTCATCATTGAATCATGAAAAACAATGGGTACAGAGGATAAACTTGGAGTTAAAGTCACTCTATAGGAAAATAATCCAACTTTCTCTAGGATTTCATAGGGTCCAATGAACCTCGGACTTAGCTTCCCCTTATTACCAAAACACATCACACTTTTCTATAGAGAAACATTGAGAAATATATGATCACCTACCTCTAATGAAATATCCTTCCTTCGGTTATTCGCATAACTTTTCTGTCTTCTCTGAGATATCCTCATGTGTTACTGTATCAAATTAACTCTCTCTATCATATATTCTACCAATTATGGTCCAATCAGTTTCATTTCACCAACTTCATCACAAAAAGCTTGAGTTCGACACCACTTCCCATATAATGCCTCAAATGGAGCCATCTGTATACTGGAATGAAAATTGTTATCATAAATAAATTCAACCAAAGAAAGATATTTTTCCCAACATCCCTGGGAATCCATTTAACAAGAACATAGAATATATTCTAATGTATTAATTGTTCGTTCTGACTACCCATCTTATTGAGGATGAAAACTTGTAATAAAATTAAATTTTGTACCGAATGAATTCTGAAGGCCTTTCTAAAAGTTATAAGTACACTTAGGATCACGATCAGATACAATGGAGAGGGGAATTCCATGGAACCTGACTACCTCATTAACATAAAACCAAAAAAGTTGATCTGGAGACAGAGTATCTCGAATAGGAAGGAAATGAGAAGATTTAGTCTATCGATCAACAATATCCTAGATTTCATTATTACCTAGATATGTCTTCAGTAATCACACCACAAAGTCCATGTATATATTTTTCAATTTCCACTCTGGTACTTGTAAAAGATGAAGCATCCCTTTCGGTAACTGTCACTCTACTTTAACATTTTGATTGGTCAAACACTTTATTGTAAAGTCAGCAATATTAATTTTCATTCCTTCCCACCAGTAATACTCCCAATGATCTCTATACATCTTAGTGTTACCAAGAGGAACTGAAAATGGTGAACTATGAGCTTTACAGAACAACTCTTTCTTAAACTTTGAATCACAAGGAACACATAAACTATTCCAAAATCTCAAAATACAATCATTATCAACATTAAATTCAGGTTACTTACCCTTATAAACCAATTATACCTTTTACTACAACTCACTGTCTTCCTTCTACAGTTGCTGAATTATGTCTGAGAGAGATGTTTTCACTAAAACATGAAACAAAATAGAGTAATTTCCCACACTAACAACTTTTATGCCAGAGTTCATCAAATCGTTAATCAAAGGATCTTGTTTCAAATGTAATATGGTAAATGTAGCATTAATTTTTTGACTCAAAGTATCAACCACATTATTTTCTTTTCCTAGATGGTAAGGAATTATGCAATCATAGTCCTTGATTAATTTCTACCATCTCCTCTGTCTCAGGTTCAATTATTTACAAGTTAATATATATTTAAAACATTTTTCGTCATTATATATTTCACATTTTACTCCATACAGATGATGCCTCCAAATTTTTAATGCAAAAAAACAACAACTAATTCAAATCACCTGTAGGGTAATTTAACTCATGATGTTTTAGCTGACATGAAGCATAAAAAATACCTAATCATTCTACATTAGGACACATCCATTTCCATTCAATCAAGAATCACTGTAGATAAAAAATTAACTATATCTTGAAGGTAATGAAAAAACTAGACCATTCACCAATCTTCTTTTCAATTCCTAAAACCAATTATCACATTCTTTGGTCCATATTAACTTAACACCTTTTCGAGTTAACATAGTCTGTGGGCCATATAACCATGAAAAATTCCCAACAAACCTTCTATAGTAGCCTAAAAAACCAAGGAAACTATGAATATCAGTTATATTTGTGGTTCTTGGACATTTTTAACAACTTTTTTTAAGAAGGATCAACATATATGCCTTTTTTGGAAACAATGTGACCAAGGAATGAAATTTGTTGTAACCAAAACTCACACTTGCTGAATTTACCATACATTGTTTTTCTTTTAAGGTTTTCAAGACAACCCTTAAATGAATTTCATGTTCCTATTTACTTTTATAATATACCAAAATGTCATCAATAAACAAAACAACGAACTTATCCAAAAACTCACATAAAATTATATTCATAAGATCCATTAATATAGAAGGTGCATTGGTCAACCAAAAAGGTATAACTACAAATTCATAAATTCCATATCTAGTACGAAACATGGTCTTCATAATGTATACTTCGTTTACTTTCAACTGATGGTACTCCAACCTGAAGTAAATCTTTGAAAAATACTAAGCTCCCTGGAGCTGATCAAACACATCATCGATATGAGGCAAAGAATACTTGTTCTTAATAGTGATATTTTTCAAGTCTCTATAATCAAGGCAATGTATCATTGAACCATAATTATTTTTAACAAATAGTACTGTAGCACCCCGTGGTGATGTTCTAGGTTGAATGAAACATTTATCTAACAACTCCTGCAATTGTTTATTTAATTCTAAAAGTTCAATTTGAACCATTCGATAAGGGGGGTATTGAAGTTGGATAAGAATGAGGAAATAAGTCAACTGTACATTAAACTTCCTGATCAGGTATAATACCTGGATACTCATCAGAAAAAACATCAATATACTAATTTACTACTGGCACATCATTAATCTGAACAGTTCCTTTGTTTTCAGAAATATGTGCAAGGTGACATTCATTTATATCATTCACTATATTCTCAGCTTCCTGATATGTTATCAAAGATAAGGGTTCATTCTTGTACACAATTATAAAGTCTTTTTGAAATGAAACCACTTTATCTCTATAATCAATCTTACAATGATAAAAAAAACCCAATCCATTCCCAAAATAAAAGAAATATCTATTAGAGAAAAGACAACAAGGTTTTAAGGTAAATTATTTCCACAAATTAGGATAGGAAGATTCTTATAATTTCTTTTTTACTCAACATTTCCCTTAGGTGTTTTTACCATATTTACATAATTCATTTCTGAGGTGGAATTCAAAATTTACCCAAAAATTTCTTAGAAACGAATGAATATGTGGACCCTGAATCAAACAATACGTTGGAATAATCTGAAAAAACAAACAAAGTACCTGATACCACTTTATTTTATGGTCCCACATCGACCATATTAGTAGCAAAATATTTTTCCCCACCCTTATGCTTTTTATTTGTATGTTTTCCACCCTGAAAAACCAACTTTGGAAACATATTGGAATAATTCCCAAACTCATAGCAACTAAAACATCTTACCACTAGATTTTCATTTCCCTATTGATCATATTACTTATATTTATAAGTAATATAACCAGTATTACCACAACAAAATAACTTTCCAGACATTGATAAACATTCTCCAGGATGATTTTTACCACACTTCTCACAATATGGAAATTTAATTTTCTTACCTCCAGGCTTCTTTGATGAATTATTTTATTTTTCCTGCCAACTAATCCTCTTCTTTTGATTTCTCTCATGGAACACTTGATCATCTAAAAACTCCATTTCTACCATCTCAGTACATCTGAAAAGTTTCTCATATATTTTGAATTCATGAGAGGATAATGCTCTTCAATATTGCAGTTTCACTCCTGAGTAAAATCAATTTATCTTACTATCAAGATCTTAGATGAAATTGGGAGGATACCTTGCCCTTCGAGTGAAATTTTCTTCATAAGAAACCACTAATTCATCCTCCATACTCAATTCCAATAATAGGTTTTCCATCCTATGTCGAACCAGCTTAGGAATATATTTCTCACGAAACATACCTTTTAATTATTCCTAAAAAAGAGAATAAATATTCTCACTATCCCTAATATTTTTCACTGTCAACCATAACTGATCAGATTCTCCTGTGGAAAAAATAGCAAGAATAACCTTATGATTTTATGTACAACCCATGACATCGAAAATATTTTCTAGTGCTTGGTCCACCCTTCAGCTTGAAGAGGGTTAGATGATCCTATGAATAATGGGGGATGTTGCCTAATGAAATTCTCCACTATAGAAAAGTTCATATGGGGTTTATATGGTTGCTATTATGTATGTATACCAACACAATTTATAGCTTGAGTCAACTACGCCATTAATGCTGTAATGGCCCAGACCTCTCCGGTCCCTTTGTAAAAATTAGGGTTAGGAAGAGGCCGCGTGAGTATCGTGGGAGAAGGATTTAATTGATGGGATAAAGGGATTAATTATAAGATAATAATGGGTATCAATAATAATAATAATTATTAATGATAATGATGGTGACCTGTTATTGAAATTGAAAGAGGATTTATTACTATTATATTAAATAATAATGGTAATGGTGGATTCTAGTGGGTGATTAATTAAATGGAATGGTTTTAATTTAATATGATAATAACCATGGTAAAATAATTTAATGGGATTAAATTAGAACATCAATGATGGACATGGATTAAAGGAAAGGGGAGGTTCCACTTTTGGTGGAGCGGGTGAAAATCGTGGAAGATTGGAAAGAGATTGGAGAGAAAATGTGAGAATAAAATGGATGAATAATAAAAGATAAGAATGGAAATCCATCAAGGTGGAATGGGGTGATGTGCACCAAATTGGAGATATTTTTGCATGGATTTTGAATTTTATAATTTAAGGGATCAAATTAAATTAAATTAAATAATATAATAATGTAATTATTATTTTCTTTGGGGAAACTGAATTTTGACGGTATCTTCCTCGGGTGACCTCGGTTTCACAAACAGTTAGAGGCAGTGTGACCCAGACATTAAGATGGAATTTATGAGTCCAATATCGGATATATTTTTTGGGTTTTCTGATTGGGTACCAGAAATGCTCATGGATTAATAGATTTAATATTATTATTAAATCTTTGACCCACCATAACTCCCGCGTGCGACGTCCGATTGACTTCTCATCGGTGGAGATGTGATCCTATCTTTAATACAATCGATTCACGTCTAATGTTGGATATTAAATTATGGTTCATGGCTCGGGTCCACGAAACACCCAATAATAATAATATTATTATTATTACGGGATCTTGTATCCAATATATCTCCCTCAAACGGTGTTGGAATGATGAACAATCTGTGACGTTGTAACCCTGAAATTAAGATGGTTGATTCAAAGGCCATAAATCATATATTAATTATTATTATGGCTCAGGATTTTTTTACTCGGTCAAACCACATGGGTTAATGTGATCCCCTTTTAATGGGGAATTAAGTGTATCTTAAAACGATGCCGCATTAAATCTTCAAAAGGGAAAAGATATCATACTCCCTTGTTCTTCCACTTTGTTCTTGTCTATGACACAATAGAACCTTTAAATCCTTCCCGTAGGAGTTGCAAAATCAATCTTTACTCCTTGAAACGGTTTTGCTTTATTTTGATGCAACCAAGCTGTATTGATCAATCTTCGATATAAGGTATGTTTTATCGTCATTCCGTTGGGATAATCTCCTCCTATTTCTTCTTTCTATGTTAAAGCATGTAATCATCATGACTACCCCCTTTGGCCCCGCTCTCTTCTCTTGGTAGTTACTTCAGCTGGCAGGCACATTGGTTAGTTTTCCCCATATATGTTTTTAGAGGGCTGTA
This sequence comes from Viscum album, assembly GCA_963277665.1. Taxonomy (NCBI): domain Eukaryota; kingdom Viridiplantae; phylum Streptophyta; class Magnoliopsida; order Santalales; family Viscaceae; genus Viscum; species Viscum album. Next base: position 389,987,820 of record OY728167.1, on the reverse strand, counting down.
ATGTCTTGTGGTTATTCACACACATATATTCTAGATATAGTTTTCTATGTACTACTATAGGTGTAACATGTATAGGCTGTGATGGATTGAGGATCCTTACTCGGTGTATGGGCTATAATGGCTTGAGGTATAATACCCGATGTATGATACACGATATGCATGCTGTGGTGGCTCCCAGAAACTAACTGGTTACGTTGGTGTGTGGACGTGGTGGTTTTGTTTCACGAGGTGCATATTGTGGTGCTTCGCCCAGGTGTCGGCGGGTAAGCCTTTTTGGAGAGAGATGCTCAGGATGTGTGACGTTGAGAAAAAGCGGAAAACCAATGGGGAAGTAGTAGCAAGGTACCCTTGATATTCTTTATTATATGATATATTCTTGTACGCATTACTTGGTGAGAGTAGCCATGGTGAGGATGGAAACTTAGTATACCTGTTTAGGTGAAGAGTTAGTTTCACCTGTTGTTCACTGTGATTTATCATGCTTTATTTACTTTACATGAGAGGCTTCAGGGAGGATACTACTGAGTATCCTGTTATACTCACCCTATGTATATATAAACTGTTTTTTAGGTCACTTGTAGGAGGTTTGAGATTAATCTGGTTTCTACTGGCTTGGGGTTGCAGGAGCTGTTCGGGATTGAGGTTTCTACTGTTTTTTACTTTCTTTTGGGTGCTTGTTGTTTTTTTCCTTCGATTTGTAGTAATTTTGCATAACATTACATATGTGAACTTGGGTTTTCTTTTATACTTCAGTTCTAAGTTGGAGTTGGTTGGTGTCTATCTTATCACTTTTTTCCGCATGTTTTCTCTTAGAGGGTAATGCCTCCAATTTTTGTGTCTACTATACCCTCGGTGCTAGTCTCCAACCCGAGGCATACTGGAGGCGGGACTCAGGGGTCATTATCTCCCTTCTCACATTTCTGACCTAGGAGGGGTACACTTTGTGGGGAGGAGGTCATGACAGAGTGGTATTAGAGGTCTAGTTGAGGGATAGGATGGAGTTTGGAGTTAGGCACAAGTGAGGTTTCATGGGCTGGTAGGGAAACAGTGTCATTCATTTTTATCAAGTGAGGTAAACACTGGAGACTGACTAAGACATAGGCGTTTAGGTCCCCCTATGATCTGATGTACGAACCTTTAAGTTTACAATGGCTACTAAACAAGGTGATACTAGTTACAGGGTAGAGACCTAGGAAAGGATCGTGCATCAATCTTCTTTGTGCCTGTGTTTTAATGGGTAGACCTTGGGATTTCTTAACCTAAAATGAATACAAGAAAAAAATTAATTAATTAATGTTTAGTCTTCCATATTTCAGGTTTAGGAACTCCAACAATTGTTATTTTACATGTTTGGCTCCAGGTCAACATCCTCATCAGGTTTGCACAGAAAATGTCAAAAAGGTTATTCCAGAAGATCGCCACAGGGTAGAGGTTGACGATGAAGACACTTAGAGGAAGACACTCCGAGAGTTTCAGCGCTCGAGTCTGCAGAAGTATGAGGGCTCTGTTTTAGATGCAGTTATGGAAGACTGGTTAGGGGAGGTCGAGATCGGCTTCAGTTTGATTCATGCTCGGAAGAAGCCCTGGGTGTCCTCGGTGGTGACGATGCTGCGTAGAGCAGCGATGCAGTGGTGGTCCTTATTCCTCAAGGATCTTGAGGAGTCAGTGATCTCATGGGAGGATTTCTGAGATAAGTTTAGAGTCAAGTTTCTTTCTTCAACTGCAAAGAAGTATAGTCGCCATGATCTTTTTATCCTTCGATAGGGGAGATCTAGTGTTTGAGAGTTTGGGATCCGTTTCAGTAACCTTTTACTATATGATTCAGACCTACTTCCAGATGAGGAGGCTAGGGAGAGGAATTTTGAGAAGTCTTTGCATCCAGAGATCTAGTGCCAGGTCACCCCATTAATGCTGAAAACATATCCTGAGGTACTGGCGAGGGCAGAGGTTGTTGAGAGGACTTTGGCCCAGACCGGATCATCACGAGAGGGGAATCAACATGATTCGTCACGAAGTAGAGCAATGGTCCGGGGTTCCCAGTTTTCAGGGTAGAATAGTTTCCGTTCAGTTGGGGGTAGGTTCCATCCCTTAACATCTCGTTTCTCCAGAGGCATAAACTCTCAGGCTTATGTCAAGGGATCAGGCGCTTGTTTTTGTTGTGGTGGTCATGGCCATCAGCAGCAGGAGTTCCCAAACTTTCAGAGTGGCCATCATGCACCGGGCGCTACACTCCAGGTTCCTCCATTGAGGCAGTTCCAGCCAAGGAAGCAGTAGCCAGTTGCACCAACTTTAGATCAGCAGAGGGTAGATGGGGTAGGTAGAGGAAAACCCCCTGATGCTCCTCGTCCTCAGAGATCATAGAACGACCATGGTGGTGGTTATCATCAGGGTCAAAGAGGCCATAGAGGAGGTCGTGGTAAGATTCATGATCTAGAGTTTCCAGCTCCAGGCGAGCCAGACATCGTTCGAGGTACCCTTTTCTTGTTTTCTACCTTGGTGTATTCCTTGTTTGATTCAGGATCCACACACTCCTTCATATCACCTACCCTTTTCTATGCATTGGGACTTGAGGTAGAGAGGCTTCCAGTTCCCTTGGCATTAACTACACCAGTTGGAGGTCAAGATGACTTGTTTGAAGTATGTAGAGACTGTGAGCTAGTGTTGGGGAAACACCGCTCTTGGGGATATTTCCTATGTTTACGAATACAACCATATGATGTCATCCTCAGCATGGATTGGTTGTATTCGGTGCCGACTATCATGAATTTCTTCTGTAAGAAGGTCATATTCATTAGAACTGATGGAGACCAAGTGGTGTTTGTTGGTGAGCGAGAGCCTCAGATGGATCATAGACACATTCCATCATTATCGTCCATGGTGGCTAAGATGATGCTGAGTTTTTCAAAGGTTTAGTAGTTGCCGTTTCCTAGGGTCGTAGAGGAGTACCCTGATGTCTTTCAAGAAGAGGTTGTAGCATTACCCCCTTGACAAGAGATCGGGTTTGGGATCGAGCTATAGCCAAGAGCGTTTCCTATCTCTATGTCTCCATATAGGATGACCCCTTATGAGTTACGAGAGCTTCGTATACAGCTTAATGGTATGTTAAAGTGTGGTTTTTTTAGCCAAGTGTGTCACCATGTGGTGCACGAGTATTGTTCGTGACGAAGGATGAAGGTTGTTTGCAGTTGTGCATCGATTATCATCACTTTAACAAAGTGACCATAAAGAATCACTATCCTCTTCTGTGGATTGATGATTTATTCGATCAACTGAAGGGTGCAAGTTGGTTCTCAAAGTTAGACTTGCGGTCAGGATATCATCAGATGTGTGTGAAGGATGAGGATATCCCGAAGAATTCTTTTTGTTGTCGTCATGGGCATTATGAGTTCATTGTAATGACATTTGGCGTGACAAATGCTCCAATTGTATTCATGGGATTGATGAATGCTATGTTCCGTGAGTTCTTAGACATGTTCATGGTAGTTTTCATCAATGACATCCTTGTGTAATCCACATCTGAAGAGGAGCATGCAGAGCATCTACAAGCCATTTTGGGAGTTTTTCATTTACATCAACTGTTTGGGATATTTTCGAAGTGTGAGTTTTGGGATTGAGAAGTCCGTTTCTTAGGGCATGTTGTGTCCCAAAATAGAGTAGTTGTGGATACATTGAAGATAGAAGCTGTTGTGTCTTGGGAAGCTCCCAAGACAGTTTCAGAGGTGCGAAGATTCCTTGGTCTCACAGACTACTACAGGATGTTCGTAGCCAATTTATCATGAGTTGCGAATCTTCTATCAGCTTTGACTAGGAAGGATCAGGCATTTATATTGGCCGATCAGTGTCAGACAGCATTCGAGTATCTAAAGAATAAGTTAGTAAGTGCTCCAGTCCTTTGTCTTCCAACTAAGGGAGTCTATTTTGATGTTTTCTGTGATGATTCACATATGGGGTTAGGTTGTGTTCTCATGCAACAGAGGTCAGTTTTTTCTTATGGAGCTCGGAAGTTGCATCCACATGAACACAACTATGCCACCCATGATCTTGAGTTGGAATCCGTGGTGTTTTCTCTGAAGTTGTGAAGACATTACCTCATTGGAGAGCGCTTTGTGGTTTTCACTAATCATAAGAGTTTGAGGTATGTTTTCTCCCAGCGTGAAATGAACTTACGACAGCATCAGTTGATGGAGTATTTATTGGAATACGACTTTGAAATATCGTATAAAACTGGAAAAGTGAATGTTGTAGCTGATTAACTAAGTCGAAAGTCATGTAGTGATGCTGTGTGTGAATTTGGTGATTCCTGGAGAGTAATGGAAGAACTTTCAACATTGCATCTTGACATGGGAGATGTTGGGTGTATATGTTGTCTTTTTTAGATTACTGTACAGTCATCCCTAATTCAGAAGGTGGAAGAGTCTCAGTTGGGAGATCTAGAGGTGGAGGTCTGGAGAGACCTAGTTGTTTATGGTGAGACCCTTGATGGGTGGGATAAGGATGAAAAACACTGAGTGTTGAATCATGGAAGGCTTTTCGTTCCCTTGATGATGTGTGAGATGGTTCTCATAGAGTACCATAGTTCACCCTTAGTAGTACATCCTGGTGTGAAAAAGATGTGCTGATCCTTGAGGAGTCGGTTTTGGTGGCATGGGGTGAAGTATTCAGTTGCAGAGTTTGTGTCTTGATGTTTAGTCTTCCAGAAGGTGAAGGCCGAACACTGTGTTCCTGGTGGTCTTCTCCAACCATTGGAGATTCCTCAGTGGAAGTGGGAGGACATCTCAATGGACTTTTTTACTGGTTTACCTCGAGATTCGGGAGGACATGATTCTATTTCGGTGGTAGTGGATCGTTTAACAAAATCGGACCACTTCATAGTGATGAAGGAGAAAAGCTCAGTGGAATTTTTGTTGAGGAAGTATCTAGAGGAGGTGGTGAGACATCATGGAGTCCCTAGGACGATCATTTTTGATCGAGATCCTCTTTTTACCTCTAGGGTGTGGAGGTGAATCCCCATCGTGGACAGCGAAGGTTTGGTCGTGGAAGTAAGCTTTCACCCCAGTTTGTTGGACCTTTTGAGGTGTTAGCTTATGTTGGAGTTATGGCGTATCAAGTAGCAGTTCCCCCATAGATGAGTTGGATACATGATGTTTTCCATGTATCACAGCTCCATCGTTATCTTCATGACGACTCTCACATTATCGATTAGGGAGAGATCGATGTTGATGATGATGTAACCTTTGAGGAGTGACCTGTGGAGATCCAAGAATGCAAGGAGAATGTGTTGCGTGGGCATTCTATCCCCTTAGTTCGTGTCTTGTGGTGACACAGTGGCATGGAGGAGAGTACCTGGGAACGCGAGTCACAGATACGTGCTCAGTACCTAAAGTTGTTTTATGTTTAACTCTTTTCATGTAATGATGTTCCCTTTGTGGTTAGACCTTTCGTGTTTTAGTTAGGAATTTATTTTGTTGATTTTGTGGATTTCTCTCTTTTGAGAGGTATCTCAATGGGTGGTTGTTCAGACCACGTTTCTTTTTTTCTCCTTAGGTTGGTTTTGAATTCTTGAGGATGAGAATGTTTTGAGAGGTATCCGATGTACTGGCCCAGACATCTCCGGTCCATTACATTGTGAAAATTAGGGTTAGGAAGAGGTCGCGTGAGTATCGTGAGAGAAGGATTTAATTGATGGGATAGAGGGAGTAATTATAAGATAATAATGGGTTTCAATAATAATAATAATTATTAATGATAATAATGGATACCCGTTGTTGAAATTGAAAGAGGATTTATTACTATTATATTAAATAATAATGGTAATGGTAGCTTTTAGTGAGTGATTAATTAAATGGAATGGTTTTAATTTAATATGAGAATAATCATGGTAAACTAATTTAATGGGATTAAATTAGAACATTAATGATGGACATGGAGTAAAGGCAAGAAGAGACACTACTTTTGGTGGAGTGGGTGAAAATTGTGGAAGATTAGAAAGAGATTAGAGAGAGAATGTGAGAATAAAATGGAGGAATATTAAAAGAAAAAAAGGAAATCAATCAAGGTGGAATGGAGTGATGCACATAAAATTGGAGAGATTTGTCTGTGGATTTTGAATGTGATAATTTAAGGAATTAAGTTAAATTAAATTAAATAATATAATAATTTAATTATTATTTTTGTTGGGAAAACTAAATTTTGACGGTATCTTACTCAAGCGACCTCGGTTTCACGAACTATCAGCGACTGTGTGACCCAGACTCCGAGGTAGAATTTATGAGTCCAATATTGGATTTCTTTTTTGGGTTTTTAGATCGAGTACCTAAAACAATCGTGAATTAATAGATTTAATAATATTATTCAATCATTGACCCACCATAACTCCCGTGTGCGACATCTAATTGACTTCTCTTCAGTGGCGATGTGATCCTATCATTAATACGATCGATTCAAGTCTAATGGTGGATATTAAATTATTGTTCGTGGCTCGGGTCCTCGAAACACCCAATAATAATAATAATATTATTATTAGGGGATCTTTTATCCAACACATCTCCCTCATTCGGTGTTGGAATGAAGAACCGTCTGTGACGTTGTAACCCGGAAATTAAGACGGATGATTCAAAGACCATAAATCCAATACTAATTATTCCTATGGCTCAGGATGTTTTTACTCGGTCAATCCGTGTGGGTTAATGTGATCCACTTTTAATGGGCAATTAAGCGTATCTTAAACCGTCACCCCATTAAATCTTCAAAAGGGACAAGATATCATCATCCCTTGTTCTTCCACTTTGTTCTCAACTGTAACATCCCAAGTAAATAATGAATAAATTTTTTTCATATTTATTAATATTTACGAATTAAATATTGATTTTACTTTAAAAGGGTTGCTATGTTCGATAGCGTACCTGATACGCAACAAAGAGTTTCATTGAAATCTTTCGTTGCACACTAGTAATAAAATAATATTATTTTAAATGGTAGTTAACACATAGCCGTTGTATTGGTGGGAATGGATAGAAATAACTAAAATATAAATATATATGTTTTTTTAAATTTATTTACTTTTATCTAATAAAATATATAGACTTAAAATACGGAAAGAATTCAATTTTAGGTGTATATGCCCTAGTTTTCACTAAAGGTTCAATTATCACCTTTTGATGGAGAACCGTCATTAAATATAGTTTTGCTCACTCTTATGCATTCTATTGGACCAAATAAAACTCTTCTTTAGAATCGGGACATAAAAATTTACTTTGTGTGAATTTTTGGTATTTTTCCAATAAAGTTCATTTTTTAATGAATAGTGAAAAAATGTTGTATTTTAATTCAAAACCACTTTTAATATAATTTATTTATATGATTAGATTATCTTTTTAATTGGTTTTAAAGTGAAATTAGAATATATTTTTACCATTTAATCCAATGGTGGTCATTTGAATCAATTTCACTTTGAAATTAGACTTAAACTAGTGTCAATCTTTTGATACTTAATTTTTCATAAAAACACACTATTTGTCATGACAACGGGAATTAATTATTAAATTAATTAATGTGACTTATATGATTTGAATTTTTTAAAATAGACATCATTTTTGAATTCAGAATATCAAATATAGCTTAGGGCGAAGTTTTGGTATTTTTCTGAAAAACATCAATTTTTGATGAATAGTGAAACCACTAAGTGGTAGTTAAAGAAACTGATTTTTTGTTTAAATGAAACTTTGTCACTTCTGTGATTTGATTTTCAAAAATACGACATACATGGTTGTCATTAAGAAGTAAAATGTGGTTCAATAAGATTAAAATGTTTTTTTGGTGAATAGTAACTTTTAAGTTCTTAATCACGATTAGATGTAATTAATGTAGTTTAAGGTAAAAATAATGTTTTAATAAAATGAGATGAGCTTGAAACATGTACTACCCTCATTGGATGTGTCATGGACGACCATGACAATCCATGGGTCAACTTGGGGACCCCATGGAGCCACTTTGGTTGGGAAATGACATAAATAACTTTTTATTAAATGTTAAAGTAAAAATGACACAAACATGAAATGTTTTACTAAACCAATTTTTACATGAGGTTATACAATTCAGTATTTTGACTATAAATATTCATTAGAAAGCTAAAAAGATTTACTACATCAGGATAGTTTTTTTTATAATTTTTAGACTTTAAATAAATTAAATAATTTATGACATCATGATGATGTAGCGATTACCTCATTAATAAAGGATTTAAATAAAATGGAAAGATAATGTAAAATCTATGACCTACACATGTCCAAAACCTATTGGATGGGTGGATGTAGAACCCTTATCACCTTATACTCGAATTATATCAATGTGGGACCTCTTAAATCCGAATATAATTTTAAAATAAAGTAACTTTTCTTTACTTTCCAAGAGTGCCCCTCCTCTCCTCTTATAAAAGGCCCCCACCTCTACCTCCTTACCCACACTCCCAAAGCCTTTTGGCTCAGCCAACCCCTGCCCCTTTTGTCTCTACACTTCCCTATATTACTCCTTGAATCCTCACTTTGGGCAGAAGTCTTACCAAGGAAGCCTTTGAGATCAAACAAAAGGGAGTTACCCGATTTTAAGGTAATGTCTTCACTTGAGTCCTTTTGTTTTATTTTGCTTCTCCAACCCTATAAACTCTTTTTATTCATTTATTTCGTAACAACTCTAGTATCATCAATATACTAGGATGTTGTTATAATTAGGATTCATTCTACACTTACACACACCTACATATAATGGTTAAAGAACATACTGTCTCCGTGGATGGCGAATTTCGGCCTCCCAAAATGATGATTGTTCAACATTCTTTTAACACCTTCAAAGGGGGCCATTAAGATGACACTATATTTATATATGATAAATAATATGTTTATGTTTTCCTTAATCTTATTTATTTTTCATTTTGGGCATAACTTTATGGTTTCCATTATGGGTAAACACGATAATTTTATTTTAGGAAGTGCGAACTACCGCCCCCTCAAAGTGATGTGATTCGTTAATGCCATATGTGGGACGTATAAAGGATGGATTTAAAGTTATTATATACAATGTTATACAGGAATTATAATATACCTCTATATCATTATTATTTCATTCCATTAAAGTATGATATAGAAATAAAAGTAGCATTCATGCGTACGTACGGCTTACCGTCTCCATGAACGGTGCATTTCATTTCTTATCCCCAAATGTAATGTACTATTATATGTACATGTATATAATGGATATATATGATGAATGATACATCTAAATGATGAATATAATTCTGGAATTAAAATATACATACCTCCCATTTAGTTTTAATTCCATTAATATGACAAAGAAATGAAAGTAGCATTCATGCGTACGTACGACTTACCATCTCCATGAACGATGCATTTCATTTCTTACATATAAATGATTATGTAATATTTTAAATACATGTTTATGATGGATATATATGATGTATATGATATCCAAATCAGGAATGACATTCTGGATATAAATAACCTTTGACCACACCAACAACATGTAATTATAAGAAGTCCATTTTCAACTAAAGAACCATATATATTAACTTAAATGATTGCATAATGTTTATAACATGGAAATAAGTGATATAAAAGGAACAATTAACTTGAAAAAGGTTCTTAAGAAAATAGAAATTAACTCAAGTTTATTATTCAGGATGTTAATGAACGATCGAGTCAAGTCGGACCTGAGGTAAGGGACTTCGTCTCAATCTACTTTCATTGAGGCATATTTAGTTTTATACACAACTATCTTTTATACAGTGTATAAACCCCTTTGAATTTTACTTTTATACAAAAGGAATATTTTTCTACAAAGCGTTTTACTAAACGAAAAAAAGGAATGTTTCTTTTAATGTACGCGGTGACAACGACCTTTTCCACCGCCGCGAGTATTATTTGGTCTTTGGCTTCCTCAACAAGACGTAATGTTTTTAAAATAAAATAAATACCAAATAATCTTTTATGTATTTTGGTATTGAAAATTGTTCTGATAAAGGATTATATTATGTCAATATATTTAAATGATATATTGTGATTGAAATGTGGAAATTTTATCATTCCTTTATATTGGTTTTATGTTTTATGATTTTATATTGGTACTTGGACATTTGACGGGTGGTTACGTGATAAACCATATGACGGGTGGTGCCATGAATACCAGGATGGGTGGTTACGTTATAACCTCCAATGCATTGGGTATGGAAGTCGGCCGTATGGCTATTCCATTAAGTATGTATGGAAGTTGGCCGTATGGCTATTCTATTAAGTGATATGTGTGGAAGTCGACCGTATGGTTATTCCACTTAAGTATGTTTATGTCCCAAGTTACCTTTATATGTTATGTGATTTTTTATGGGTTTTATGGTAATCTTTTGGTTACAAAAGGGTAGGTAATGATCTTTTATTCAATGAAGAGTTTTTACTACATCATAAAGGTGAAAAGTATTACTTTGATAAAGTATAAATGGTTTACTTATTGTTTTGATAAACTAACAGTTTTCATTCTTTGTGTATCCCTTACTGAGATCTTTATGCTCACCCCAAGTTTTTTGAAATGTTTTCCACAGGACCTAATGTGGAATAGGGTCAAGGATGGGATCAAGGGAAAGTCATTCTATATAAAACTTGGAACTAGACAAGTTTCTCTTTAAGAGTTTTTTTATTCTATGGAAACTAAGTAGAAGTGTCTACTTTGTAATCTTTTGAGATGTAGTATTTATGTTCTAATTCTCTAAAACTATAAACCTAAAAAGATTCTCAATGTGAATTATTCATTTAATTCAATATTAAGAGATGTTTAAGGCCGGGGCCTTATAGTTGGTATCAAAGGTCAGTTTAGACAACTTTAGGAGTTAGGAAAGTGAAAAATTATAAGTTAATTTATGGTAAGATTAAAATGATATAGCATTTAAAGATTACCATGTTGCTTCACCTAAGGTATTTCTGTGATAATAATGGTTTTCCATAGAGGAAACAGAGCAACTTTTCTGGGAAGGCATACAGAGGGAAATGACCATTCAAATTAGTATCCTGAGATGGTCAGAATCAGTACTAAACAGTTTCTTGCAGTGATGGCTTAGTTGAATCAGGTGATAAATGGTGGTTATGTTATTGATGATATTTTGGTGTTTTCTAAAAGTAGAGAGGAGCATGAAATACATTTAAGGGTTATTTTGAAAACCTTAAAATAAAATAAATTGTATGGGAAATTCAGCAAGTGTGAGTTTTGGTTGTAAAAAATTTCTTTCCTGGGTCAAATTGTTTCAAGAGATGGCATAACTATTGATCCTGCTAAAACAAAAGTTGTTGAAGAATGGCCAAACCCACAAATGTAACCGAGATCCGTAGTTTTCTTGGTTAGGTAGGTTACTACCGAAGGTTTGTTGAAAATTTTTCACGGTTATCTAGTCCAATGACTAAGCTAACTCGGAAGGGTGTTAAGTTCATCTGGACAAAATAATGTGATGATTGTTTTCAGGATTTGAAAAGAAGATTGGTGAATGCTCCAGTTTTGGAACTTCCTTCCAGGAATGGTAAGTTTGTTATCTATAGTGATGCTTCATTGAAAGGACTTGGTTGTGTCCTAATGCAGAATGATCAGGTAATTTCTTATGCTTCACGTTAGTTGAAAACTAATGAGGTAAATTACCCTACAAATGATTTGGAATTAGCTACTGTTGTCTTTCCTTTAAAAATTTGGAGGCATCATTTGTATGGAGTAAAGTGTGAAATATATACTGATCACAAAAGTTTAAATTATATATTCACTCAGAAAGAATTGAACATGAGACAGAGGAGATGGCTGGAATTAATCAAGGATTATGATTGTACAATTCATTACCATCTGGGAAAAGCAAATAAAGTGGATGATGCTTTGAGTCGAAAAAGTAATGCTTCATTAGAAATGTTGCGTTTGGAACGTGATCCTTTGGTTAAAGATTTGATGAACTTTGGCATAGAAGTTGTTAGTGCAGGATGTTCTTCTGTTTTTTCAGGTTTCAGTGAAATCTTCTCTATCAGACAGAATCAAGCAAGCAGAGAAGCAATACAGTGAGTTGCAGAAAAAGGTAGAGCTGGTTCAAAAAGGTAAGTTGCCTGAATTCAACATTGATAATGATTGCGTTTTGAGATTTGGGAAGAGATTGTGTGTGCCTTGTGATTCGTAGTTGAAGAGAGAGTTGTTATGTGAAGCTCATAGTTCTCCGTTTTCAGTTCATCCTGGCAGTACTAAGATGTACAGAGATCTGCGGGAGTACTACTGGTGGGATGGAATGAAAAAAGATATTGCTGATTTTACTGTGAAGTGTTTGACTTGTCAGCAGGTTAAGGAAGAGCGGCAGTTACCGAAAGGGATGCTTCAGCCTTTACCAGTGCCAGAGTAGAAATGGGAAAACATATCCATGGACTTTGTTGTGGGATTATCGAAGACATCTCGAGGTAATAATGCAATCTGGGTTATTTTTGATCGCTTGACTAAATCTGCTCATTTCCTTCCTATATGAGATAATTTTTCCCTAGATCAACTTTTCTGTTTGTATCTTAAAGAGATAGTCAGGTTACAAGGATTTCCTCTCTCCATTGTATCTAACCGTGATCCTAGGTTTACTTATAACTTTTGGAAAGGCCTTCAGAATTCGTTGGGTACTGAATTAAATTTTAGTACAGCTTTTCATCCTCAATCAGATGGGCAGTCAGAACGAACAACTCAGACCTTGGAGGATATGCTACGAGCTTGTTCAATGGATTATCAGGGAAGTTGGGAACAACATCTTTCTTTGGTTGAGTTTTCTTATAATAACAGTTTTCATTCCAGTATACAGATGGCACCATTTGAGGCATTATATGGGAAGCGGTGTCGAACTCCAGTATTTTGGGATGAAGTGGGTGAAAGGAAGCTGATGGGACCAGAATTGGTAGAAGAGATGGCAGAAAAAGTTCAGTTGATTCAGAAACACATGAGAACAACTCAGAGCAGGCAGAAGAGTTATGCGGATAACCGGAGGAAGGATCTATCTTTCGAGGTAGGTGATCATGTTTTTCTCAAGGTTATTCCATGTAAAAGTGTGGCGCGATTTGGTAAGAAAGGAAAGCTGAGTCCAAGGTTCATTGGACCATATGAAAATCTAGGGAGAGTTGGATCAGTTTCTTATCGAGTGGCTTTATCTCTGAGTTTATCTCAGGTACACAATGTTTTTCATGTTTTGATGTTGAGGAAGTATATGCCAGATCCATCTCATGTTTTGAGTCCAGAGGTAGTTCAGCTGGAGGAGAACCTATCTTATGAAGAATAACCAGTCCAGATTCTTGACCGAAGAGAGCAAGTGTTGCGAAATAAGGTAATTCACCAGGTAAAGGTTTTGTAGAAAAACCAAATTGTTGAAGAGGCAACGTGGGAATCTGAAAATGCTCTGAGGTATAAATACCCCCACTTATTTTGATAAGTGAATAAAATTGCGAGGACGCAATTCCCAAAAGGGGGGAAGGATGTAACATCCCAGGTAAATAATGAATAAAACATTTTCAGATTTATTAATATTTACGAATTAAATATTAATTTTACTTTAAAAGGATTGCTATGTTCGATAGTGTACCCGATACGCAACAAAGAGTTTCATTGAAATCTTTTGTTGCACACTAGTAATAAAATAATATTATTTTAAATGGTAGTTAACACATAGCCTTTGTATTGGCGGGAATGGATAGAAATAAATAAAATATATTTATATATGTTTTTTTAAATGTTTTTACTTTTATCTAATAAAAGATAAAGGATTAAAATACGGAAAGAATTCAATTTTAGGCGTATATGCCCTAGTTTTCACTAAAGGTTCACTTATCGCCTTTTGATGGAGAACCGTCATTAAATATAGTTTTGTTCACTCGTATACATTCTATTGTACCAAATAAAACTCTTCTTTATAATTGGGACATCAAAATTTACTTTGTGTGAATTTTTGGTATTTTTCCGATAAAGTTCATTTTTTTAATGAATAGTGAAAAAATGTTGTATTTTAGTTCAAAAACTCTTTTTAATCTAATTTATTTATATGATTAGATTATCTTTTGAATTGGTTTTAAAGTGAAATTAGAATATATTTTTACAATTTAATCCAATGGTGGTCATTGAAATCAATTTCACTTTGAAATTGGACTTAAACTAGTGTCAATCTTTTGATACTTATTATTTCATAAAAACACGCTATTTGTCATGACAGCGGGAATTAATTATTAAATTAATTAATGTGACTTATATGATTTGAATTCTGTAAAATAGACATCATTTTTGAATTCAGAATATCAAATATAGCTTAGGGTTAAGTTCTGGTATTTTTCTGAAAAACTTCAATTTTTTGATGAATAGTGAAACCACTAAGTGGTAGTTAAAGAAACTGATTTTTCGTTTAAATGAAACTTTGTCAGTTCTGTGATTTGATTTTCAAAAATCCGACATACATGGTTGTCATTAAGAATTAATATGTGGTTCAATGAGATTAAAATAATTTTTTGGTGAATAATAACTTTTAAGTTCTTAATCGCGATTAGAGGTAATTAGTGTAGTTTAAGGTAAAAATAATGTTTTAATAAAATGAGATGAGCTTGAAACATGTCCTACCCTCATTGGATGTGTCATGGACGACCAAGAAAATCCATGGGTCAACTTGGGGACCCCATGGAGCCACTTTGGTTGGGAAATGACATAAATAAATTTTTATTAAATGTTAAAGTAAAAATGACACAAACATGAGATGTTTTACTAAACCAATTTTTACATGGGGTTATACAATTTGGAATTTTGACTATAAATATTCATTAGAAAGATAAAAATATTTCCTACATAAGGATAGTTTTTTTATAATTTCTATACTTTAAATAAATTAAATAATTTATGGCATCATGATGATTCAGCGATTACCTCATTAATAATGGATTTAAATAAAATGGAAAGATAATGTAAAATCTATGACCTACACATGTCCAAAACCTATTTGATGGGTGTATTTCTAACCCTTATCACCTTATACTCGAATTATATCAATATAGGACCTCTTAAATCCGAATATCATTTTAAAATAAAGTAACTTTTCTTTACTTTCCAAGAGTGTCCCTCCTCTCCTCTTATAAAAGGCCCCCACCTCTACCTCCTTACCCACACTACCAAAGCCTTTGGCTCAGCCAAACCCTGCCCATTTTGTCTCTCCACTTCCCTCTATTACTCCTTGAAGCCTCACTTTGTGCAGAAGTATTCCCAAGGAAGCCTTTGAGATAAACCAAAGGGAGTTACCCGATTTTAAGGTAATGTCTTCACTTGAGTCGTTTTGATTTATTTTTCTTCTCCAACCCCCTAAAATCTTTTTATTCATTTATTTTGTGACAAATCCAGTATCAAAAATATACTAGGATGTTTTTATAAGAATTATTAGATCTACAATTACACACACCTACATCTAATGGTTAAAGAACATACTGTTTCCGTGGATGGTGAATTTCGGCCTCCTGAAACGATGATTGTTCAACATTCTTTTAACACCTTCAAAGGTGGCCATTAAGATGACACTATATTTATATATGATATATAATATGTTTATGTTTTACTTAAGCTTCTGTATTTTTTATTTTGGGCATAACTTTATGGTTTCCATTATGGGTAAACACGATAATTTCTTTTTAAGAAGTGCGGACTACCGCCCCCTCAAAGTGATGTGATTCGTTAATGCCATATGTGGGATGTATAAAGGATGGATTTAAAGTTATTATATATTATTTTATATGGGAATTATAATATACCTCTATATCATTATTATTTCTTTCCATTAAAGTATGATATAGAAATGAAAGTAGCGTTCATGCGTACGTACGACTTACCATCTCCATGAACGGTGAATTTCATTTCTTATCTGCAAATGTATTGTACTATTATATGTACATGTATATAATGGATATATATGATGAATGATACATCTAAATGATGAATATAATTCTGGAATTAAAATATATATACCTCTCATTTAGTTTTAATTCCATTAATATAACAAAGAAATGAAAGTAGCGTTCATGCGTACGTACAGCTTACCGTCTCCATGAACGGTGCATTTCATTTCTTACCTCTAAATGATTATGTAATATTATAAATAAATGTATATGCTGGATATATATGATATATATGATATCCAAATCAGGAATGACATTCTGTATAAAAAGAACCTTTGACCACACCAACAACATGTAATTGTAAGAAGTCCACTTTCGACTAAAGAACCAAATATCGACAAAAAAAAACATTATTAACTTAAATGATTACATAATGTTTATAACATGGAAATAAGTGATATAAAAGGAATAATGAACTTGAAAAAGGTTCATAAGAAAATAGAAATTAACTCATGTTTATTATTCAGGACGTTAAAGAACGATTGAGTCAAGTCGGACCTGAGGTAAGGGACTTCGTCTCAATCTCCTTTCATTGAGGCATATTTCGTTTTATACACAACTATCTTTTATATGGTGTATAAACAACTTTGAATTTTACTTTTATACAAAAGGAATCTTTTTCTACGAAGCGTTTTACTAAACGAAAAAAAGGAATGTTTCTTTTAACGTACGCGGTGACAATGACCTTTTTTGCCGCCGTGAGTATTATTTGGTCTTTGGATTCCTCAAGAAGCTGTAATGTTTTTAAAATAAAATAAATACCATATACTCTTTTATGTATTTTGGTATTGAAAATGGTTTTGATAAATGATTCTATTATGTAAATATATTTAAATGATATATTGTGATTGAAATGTGGAAATGTTATCATTCCCTTATATTGGTTTTATGTTTTATGATTTTATATTGGTACTTGGACATTTGACAGGTGGTTACGTGATAAACCATATGACGGGTGGTGCCGTGAATACCAGGACATGTGGTTACGTTATAACCTCCAATGCATTGGGTATGGAAGTCGGCCGTATGGCTATTCCATTAAGTATGTATGGAAGTTGGCCGTATGGCTATTCCATTAAGTGATATGTGTGGAAGTCGACCGTATGGTTATTACACTTAAGTATGTTTATGTCCCAAGTTACCTTTATATGTTATGTGATCTTTTTACGGGTTTTATGGTAATATTTTGGTTACAAAAGGGTAAGTAATGATCTTTTATTCAGTGATGAGTTTTTACTACTTCATAAAGGTGAAAAGTATTACTTTGATAAAGTATAAATGGTTTACTTGTTGTTTTGATAAACTAACAGTTTTCATTCTTTGTGTATCCCTTACTGAGCTCTTTATGCTCACCCCAAGTTTTTTGAAATGTTTTTCATAAGACCTAATGTGGAATAGGGTCAAGGATGAGATAAAGGGAAAGTAATGCTATATAAAACATGGAACTAGACATGTTTCTTTTTAAGAGTTTTTTTTATTCTATGGAAACTTAGTAGAAGTGTATACTTTGTAATCTTTTGAGATGTAGTAGTTATGTTCTAATTCTCTAAAACTATAAACCTGAAAAGATCCTCAATGTGAATTATTCATTTAATTCAATATTAAGAGATGTTTAAGGCCGGGGCCTTATATTAGCTATGAGATGCTAGAACCTTTCAATCCTTCTGGTAGGAGTTTCACAATCAAACTTTACTCCTCGGATCGGTTCTACTCTATGTTGATGCAACCAAGCTGTATCGATCAATATTTGATATAAAGTATGTTTTATCATCATTCCTTTGGGACCATCTCCTCTTGTTTCTCCTTTCCATGTTATTACATGTAATATCCATGCTCCTAATGGGGGTTTTCTTGGGGTTTGGTTGGTGCGGTCGTACCATGGCATCCTCAGGTGGATGCAGTTGTCGCGAGATGAGGATCGTGACCCATTGTGTGGATAAAGAACGTCAAGAACTCTTCGAGGTTGGAGATTCATTGCTTCCCTTTCTTTTATGTGCAACTGTATTGTTATAATGTTTAATCCCCCTGGATAACAATTAAATTGACATAATAAATATTTTAACTGGATAAATAAATTGATATCGATCGTTTGTTATTGCCTCTTGTTTTGCTAGATAGTGTGATATCTATGCCTTCTTTTCTTAGCTTTTTGTTCTTGACGGAAATCAGTAAATAACGTAAACCGACATTAATTGATAATTGTTTAGATAAAGATAAAGAGGCATGTAAAAGAATCTGGTTCTAGTTGTAATTCGATGTTAGTCAAATTGGCACTGTAATCATGTTTAATTATTTGTGATAGATTACTAATTAGGTTTCCCGAATTTGGAACCTACGAATAATAAATCTGTTAATTCTAGATGGATTAAAGAACTGATTTTTTGATAATTCCTTAAAGGGTTCTATGTTACCCTGTTGATTGTTAAAGGGCCAAGAGACCAATTAATGTGGTGTTTGTTTTCCTGTTGTTTGTTCTATGATGTGATCCTCGATGGATGTTGTGATATGTAGGGGTATGGAGGCTTTTGGTTGTTGTAGCAGATGATGCCTAGAGTGGCGAGATGCATCAGTTTATGCATGTGGGTGTCGGGGAGGACACCAGGGATGAATGAATGGGATAGATGTGATTGTTGGATGCTTTCTAATGTTTGATTGGTTGTTTATCTACTTTAATTTTCCCCACTACTCTAGGCAACTGGTCTTACTTACCCTTATTCTGAAAGAGGCTAAGACACGCATGGTATGATACATTCTTTCCGTGTTTAGCTTCTCAAGGAAGGATGTGTATATTCTCTTGCTATAAGCAGCAAAGACTCGATGGGTAGTACATCTACTCACTGTGTTGAGACCCTTTTTGTTTAGTAGCATATAATGTTTTTCTAGAATGCGTAGGATTGTGGAAAAGTATTTTCTATAATGAATAATTGTATAAATGGTGTTAACCCATGAGGATGAAGATTCTGGAACATAATGATGAGGTTGTAATTTTTGAAGGAACAATTGACATTGGGTGTGATGCTAATGAAATTTAATGTGTAATTTTTCATGGTAAATTAATTTTTAATGAATTAATTAACGTAAAGTGGAACTGATAAAAAGGGAATGAAGTAATCTAATAAATCTCTTTAAATGGTTGTGTGCTTATAGAATACCTAGTCTTATAAGTAACAACCCAGAGTCCGAGAGACGTTATCTACAGTTGTGTCTAAGACTAGGTAATTCCCATAGTGTGGTTGTGAGATATAATATATCCTATACTTTTTGTGTTTCTATATGCTAATCCAGCTTTTCAGTAAGGGAAACTGACACCTTGGGGATTCTGAGCCCTGGGGGGGTGTTTTCCCCAACATTCTAGTGGGAGGATGGATGGAAGACTACCCCCTTTGGCCCCACTCTCTACTCTTGGTAGTTACTGGTGGTGGCAGGAACATTGGTTAGTTTTCCCCATATATGTGTGTAGAGGGATGTAATGGCTTGTGGTTATTCACAGACATAGATTTTGGATATAGTTTTCTATGTACTACAATAGGTGTAACGAGTATAGGCTCTGATAGCTTGAGGATCCTTACTCGGTGTATGGGATGTAATGGATTGAGGTATAATACCCGACGTATGATACACGTTATGCGAGCTACGGTGGCCCCCAAAAACTACATGGTTACTTTGGTATGTGGACGTGGTGGTTTTGTTTCATGAGGTGAATATTATGGTGCTTCTCCTAGGTGTCTGTGGGCAAGCCATTTTGGAGAGAGATGCTCAGGACGTGCGACGTTGGGGTAAAGCATCAATCTAGTGGGGAAGTAGTAACGGGGTACCCTTGATATTAATTATTATATGATATATTCTTGTATGCGTTACTTGGTGAGAGTATCCATGGTGAGGTTTGGAACTTAGTATACATGTTTAGGTGACGAGTTAGTTTCACTTGTTGTTTACTGTGCTTTAGCATGCTTTCTTTACTTTTCTCGAGAGGCTTCGGGGAGGATCCTACTGAGTATACTGTTATACTCACCCTACGTATATATAAACTGTTTTTCAGGTCACTTGGAGAAGGTTGTAGATCAAGCTGGTTTCTAATATCTTGGGGTTGCATGAGCTGTTCGAGCTTGTGGTTGCTGCTGTTTTTACATTCTTTTGGGAACTTGTAGTTTTTTTCCTTCTAGTTGTAGTAATTTTACATGACATTACATATGTGCACTTGGGTTTTCTTTTATACTTCAGTTCTGAGTTGGAGTTGGTTGGTTTCTATCTTATCCATCTCTTCATCATGTGTTCTCTTAGAAAATATTGCCTCCCATTTGTGTGTTTACTATACCATCAGTGCTAGTCGCCAACCCAGGGCCTACTAGAGGCGGGACTTGGGGGTAATTATCTTCCTTATCACATTGTCGACCCAAGAGGGGTACACTTTTTGGGGAGGGGGTCATGAAAAATGCAACAAACTGTTCAGTTACGATTCCAACCATCTCACGATGCTGATTTGGAAGGTTATTCTCCTCTGTATTCCTTCCCAGCACTGCTGCCCGATTTACTCTACAGAAAACCATTCTGAACAAACATATCTTAGACAAAGTAACATGTAAATATTCAAATGCTTTATCATTTCTATTTTACCATAATGTAAAAATAATTTATGAATATTATATTAACAAAATTATAACTCCTAAAGTTTTCTAATCCGACCTCTGATAACAACTATAAGGCCCTAGCATTAAGAATTACATAATATTGAATTAATATAATAATTCACATTGAGGATATTTTCAGGTTTAGAGGTTTAGTTAATTAGGTCATAACTTATACATAACAACATGAATATTACATGTAAAAAATTCTACTAAGTATCAATTTTTTCATTAAATAAAAACTCTTAAAATAAAAAAATCATGTTTAGTTCCTTGTTTTAAATAGAATGAATTTTCCTTGATTCCATCCTTGACCCTATTCGACTTTAATTCCTGTGAAAAACATTTCAAAAACATGGTATGAGCATAAAAATATTAGTAATGTAAACACAAAGAAGGAAAACTGTTAGTTTTTCAAAACAACATGTAAACCATGAATAGTTGTAATGGAACGGACCCTCCTGGTCCAGTACTTTTCCAAAACACGGCTCCACCGAAACGGTGGCACCGGTGACGGTGGAACTGTGACGGTGGCACCGTGAAGGTGACACCATGAAGGTGACACCATGAAGGTGGGACCGTGAGGGTGGCACTATCACAGTGGCACCATGAAGGTGCCACTGTGATAGTGGCACTGTGAGGGTGGAATCATGACGGTGCCACCGTGTTCTCACCAGATGGTGTCCCACCCTTAGTTCTTTTTCTAGTTCTGATTTTTATGCCCCCTCTACATATCTTGTGACTTAAAATAATTTTAATACACCACCTTTAAAATCCATTTAAAGCCCATGAATAATATCTAAACCCCCCCAAGAGCTGAGAAACCCATAACATACAAAAACATGTTGTTTTCCTCGGTGTCACACCCTTTCTTCATACTTTCCAGTTCTGCCTTTTTCATGTTTTTCTATGATTAAAGTAAACCATTTAACGCACATCCGTTATGGCCACCACTCTGATGGGAATTATTAAATGAGAATTAATTCCATCATGTGTACCTGCCCAACCGTGTGGTCAAACCATGATCCGTCTTTAAATCCATTCAAAATCCAATATTCCGTAACTCCAGGATCTCACCTTTTTATAGCAATAGAATTCCTTTTCTTCTTCTTCTTGGATGGTATCCTTTTCATTCATTGTGAGTTTGGAGTTCCCCTTCCCGAGGTGAGTTGTGAACCTATTCTGGAGTCCTTGCTACTCATCCTTGGAGTCCTCGAAGTTCCTCCCCTACAAGTCGCGCATCCCTAGTTCTTGGCGCATGGAGAGAAATGTCGATCTTTGATCATCCAAGTAGTTTTTTTCTTTTGTATCTCATTACTGTGTTTCTTACGGGGTGGGTATGCCATTTCTTATGTGGGGATGGATGAAACTGAACATAATGAAAATAATAAATGGAATTTTAAAGAATGAAGGATGGGTGTGCCTGATGTTTCTTCTATACTCTTATCCTTGATTATGTGTTGTGAATTGAATGGGCTTATGCCCACTAAAAATCATGGCTGTTGGTAGTCTTTCCTTGTGCACTAATGAACCTCTGTTCTTCTGGATATTTACGTGATTAAATGGGTGTGACATAGAAGCTGGTTATTCATGTAAACTTGTTTGATTAAATGGATTCCCAGTGAACAACAATCCATGTGCGATCACCCCAGATAACCAAACAGAAAGAAGGGAATTAATGAATGGTGTGCTTGAATCTGGAAACCCCCTCCTCTATCTTGGTATTATGTGTGGTTGTTATGATTGATTCTTATGGGGTGGTATGGATGGGGATGAGATCCACTATTGTTATGAAGTTGTTGGTTTGTGGATTTGAGGCCGCATGTGGCCATATCTTGAGGCTCGGTTTGGTTCTAATACTTAGAGGGATCTCACATATCCCTTTTGTTGATGTGACTTTAAAAGAGAACCGAGTGTGAATGCTTAAATTGATGTTTGGATGTTTCCTCTTTCCCTGGCTTGTGGCTATACCTGTTAGTTTCCCATTAGTGAAGAATTTACTTAGATGGGATCACTTGAACATGAAAACAAGAATGATTCAGCGGGGAATTGGTTCTGGGAATGAGTTGTAACATAGCTGTGAGTGATGTGCCATTTTATGAATGAATAGTAACGATGTGTTTGTGTTTGAATGGTTTTGGGAACCCTAGGCTGGGATGATTTTTTTACCTATATATATAGTTTTTGTTCTTATGTTTCTTATTTGTTCCCCACCGATGTTGAGAACTTCGCGCCACACACCCCCATTTCATGGGGGAGGGTGTTCTTTTCCCAACACTCATATGAGTGGCTGGTTATTAGCTCCTTTCTAATCCCATTACCAAGTAGCCCAAGATCCTTCGGGCAGGATTTGATGGCATGAGGTCCATTATAGACCAAGATTCTTTGGGCAGGCTAGTTGTGGTGGTTGGCCCAGATGTGTGTGGCCAGGTTATTTCCCAAGTGTTTTCAGGATCAGGCCCTGGTGTCTTCGGGCATGGAATTATTTGTTCTATCCCAGGTGTTTGCAGGCGTGGTTACATGTGGTTGTTGTGGCCCAGGTGTTTGCGGTGGGATGTGTGGTTGTGGTAGCCCAGGTGTGTGTGGGTGGGGGTATGGCAGTGGGACTGCAGTGAGAATGGCGGGAGTGGTCCGATGAGTAGGATGTATTCAATAACCAGTGGGAAAGTGGCGCGGGTACCCAAATATCGATGTGTTATTACTATTACATTACTTGACTTGAGTTATTTAGGGAGTGTGCCTTGGTGAGGCTTCTATGGATAGTTTTCCATGCTAGGTGCTCTGGTTAGCTCCTTTTCTCACAGGGCATTATAATTCCTCCCCACTTGTGCACGATAGCTTTTGGTTTCCCTACTTAGTATACCTATATACTCACCCTATGTATATAAAACTGCTTTTAGGTTTCCAGGAGGACATCAGGGATCGTGTGAGACCGTACTAGCTCAGATGTTGAGGTATTTTCTGTTGCTATTCTTTTTTTCTTGGTACATTACCTTTTGAGTTTCCTTGTACTTTTGTATTATTTAATATTGGAACATTTATATGGGAATGGTTTTCTTTGGATTTACTTTTACCCCCAGTTTTGGTGTTGTTGGGATTTAATATCTTATCTTCTGATCCTACAAAATAAAAAGGGTAATTCCTTCCAACTTGTGTGTGATTATATACCATTAGTTCTAGTCACCACTCCGGGACCTATTGAAGGCAGGTCTTGGGGGTCATTATCTCTTCTTCAACTAGGAGATGGAAGGGTCTGGCAATCTGCTGTCTCTTCCCTCATCTTGGTGAAGGCAGGTCGTGACTATACTTTATCATAAGTAATAATTTTCACCTTTATGATGTATTAAATATTCTTCACTAAATAAAAGCTCATTTCTTACCCTTTTTAACCAAAATATTATCATAAATACCATAGAACACACACATAACATATAAAATGTAAACTTGGGATATAATCATACTTAAATGGAATAACCATACGGTAGACTTCCACAAGTCATTCTTATAAATGGAATAGCCATAAAACCGACTTTCATAACAAATGCATTGAAGGTTATAATGTAACCACCCATAATTAGTTTATCATGGAACCACCTATCATTTGGTATATCACATAACCACCCATAAATTGTCCAAGTACCATTATATAATCATCACACATAAAATATTAAAAATATCAACATTTCAAAAATAAAATTTCAATCACAATAACAATAAATAATTTGAAGATATTGAAATAGTAAATCCACATTCAAAACTATTTTCAATTATAAAATATGTAAAAAGTTTATATGGTATTTACTTTCTATTTAAAAACATCACGACTTGTTAAGGAAGTCAAATATCAAATAATTCTCGTGGCGGCGGAAAGGTCTTTGACACCGCGTACATTAAAAAAACATTCCCTTTGTAATTTAGTAAAGTAATACATAGAAAAATATTCCTTTTTAATGAAATAAAATATCAAAGGTGTTTATACACCATATAAAATCAAGTCATGTATAAATCAAAATATGCCTCAAAGAAAGGAGATTGAGACAAGGTCTCTTACATCATGTCTGACTTGACTCATTCGTTCTTTAATTTTATGAATAATAAACTTAAGTTAATTTATACTTGATTAAGAAAATTTTTCAAGTTTATTATTTCTTTTATATCACTTATTACCTTTCTATATCAATTATTTAATTATTTGAGGTCATATCAAACATTTTGTTGATATTTGGTACTTTAGTAAAAAATGAACTTGTTATAACTACAAATTGGCGATGTGGTCAAAATTCCATTATGTATAGAATGATATTAATGATTTAGATATAATATAAATCATATATATGAAGTTTATATTTATTTTTTTATAGTCTATATCATTTGGATATAGGAAATGAAATGAACCATTCATGGAGATCGTAAGTCGTACTTACACATGAACATTACTTTCATTTCATTTTCATATTTAAAAGAGTTAAATATAAATAATAAGTATGTATATTAAAAATAAAGTATAATATCTATATTATATATATTTCATAATTTCATTAATTCCATCCTTTATGCATTTCATGTGTAGCATGAATGAGTTATATCACTTTGAGGGGGCAGTAGTCCGCGCTTCCCCAAATGAAATTATCGTATTTATACAACATGAAAAGAATAATGTTATGTTCTAAATGGTAATTAAAGAATAATATAGATAAAATAAATATTATATATAGCATATATAATTATAGGTATATCATAATGTCCACCATAAGAGGTGGTATAAGAATATTGAACAATCATCATTTCATGAGGCAGTAGTTCACCGTCCACAGAAACAGTATGTTCTATACCCATTAAACAGAGGAGTGTGTAAGTGAAGTTATAATAATTGTCATAAAACAACGTATTATATTTAATATACTGGTGTTTTTATGTACACAAATAATAATAAGAGCATAGTGAGTGGATAAGGAAAAATAAAGGAAAGGAACTTGGGAGAAGACGTTACCTAAAACCGGGTAAGTTCTTTTGATTAGAGCTAATGGGATTTCTTAAATTTCTTTCTGCCTAGGGGATGGCTTATATGAGGAATAGAGAGATTTTGGGAGATTATTGGAGCATATTTTGGATGACCCAAGGGGATTTAGAGGTTTTATTAAGGGCTATAGGTGATTCTCTTTTATAAGATATAGGAGGGGTACTTTAAGAAGGCTTTAAAATATTTTTTTATTATAAAATTATATTTGTCTTAAAAATGTCCAAAAATAATTTCATTAGAAGATAAGTTTGTTATTTTTCGCAATCCTCTCAACCAATAGGATTTATACAAGTTATTATTTCAAATTAAACCTTATCATTTAGCTTTAACCCTTAGTTAACTTATTTGACACTTACCATGTCTTCTTGTATATTCATACTATATAGTTGATATAGTTACTATAAAATGTCAATAGAACCAAAAGTGGTTCATTAATGACACGTTCAATCATATCTATGTAATTTGGCTAAATATTATATTTTTAGTACAATTAAATCATTTAAATAAAAAGTATTTGTTTTGAAAACTCATTTATGTTAATTTATAAACTATTCATATCATGATTTTTTAAAAAATCCATAAGAACATTATTATTTCTAAAAACACTCAATAATTCAAATATAAAATTAAATAATCATCCCAAAAATTCTCAGATTTCATAAAAAGTTTCAAAAAAAAATTTAATTTTTATAATCTCATTTATATAAAACATTCATTAATAAGGTAATCACTACATCATCATTGTGTCCTAAATATATATATTTATTTTATGTCTAAAAATTATAAAAAAAATACCATTCTATAGGAAATATTTTTATGTTTATAATTAATATTTATATTCCAAATATTACTTATATAACCCCATATAAATTGTTTTTAGTAAAATATACATGTTTAGGATATATTTTCCTTAACATTAAATTTAATGTAATTAAATGTCATTTTCACATAAAAGTGGCTTCATGGGGTCCTAAAATAGACCCAAGGATTCCCATGGTCATAATTATATCATCAAATTATGTTATGACATGTGTTAGGGTAATTTATTATAATTTATCAGATTTACCCTTTAACCATGGTAAATAAAATATTTACTGAAGTTACTATTCATATTGTCTAAAAATAAAAGGTAACTATTTACACAATTTTGGCCTCATGATTCCAAATAAAGAATCCATTTTTCCAAATTCAAAAATAGAGAATTTGGAGAAATTAATTTAAAATTAATTCCCATTCTTAAAACCAAAAAGCATGTTTTTAAGAATTAAAAACTACCAAATGATTGACAAGTGTTTATTTCCCATTTCAAAGTGAAATTACTTCAAATGACCAAAATTGGATTAAATTACAAAAATATATTCCAATTACACTTTAATAACAATTGAAATGAAAATCTAACTATATAGATAAATTATATGAAAAGGTGGTTTTGACTTAAAATGCAGTATTTTTCACTATTCATTAAAAAGTGAACTTTATCAGAAAAATACCAAAAATTTACCCGAAGTAAATTTTTATGTCCCTATTATAAATAAGAATTTTTTTTGTCAAATGGAGAATATAAAAGTGAAAAAAATATATTTAAAAAGGGTTCTCCATCAAAAGGAAGTAAAACTACCTTTTAAAAATATTAGTGTATTTATGCTTAAAATTAGATCCTTTCTTATTTTAAGGCTCTAATATTTATTTGGTAAATGTAAATACATATAAAAAATTTGTTTAATCATAATATGGTATATTATATCAATTCATTCCAATAAAACACATAGGCATTAACTACCATTTAAAATAATAATATTATATTATTATTTTTGGGTATAACTCAATGTTGTGTGCAACATAAGATTTCAAAGAAACCTATTGTCACATGTTGAGTATGATATTGTAAAAATAATCACCCTTATTGTAAAAATAATTGAACTTATTGTTAAAATAATATATTATTCATAAATATTAATAAATATGAAAAAGTATTATTTTATAAATACTTGGGTTATTACAAGAGGTTGACAAAATATCATAATGAGAGGTGTATAAACATCTTACAAATAAAACACAGATATATATATATATATATATATTTATCTATATAATGTATTTTTATTTCCATCCATGTAAATTATAAATGAAAAATACACCACATTAGTTCACGGGACTGCAGTCTTCCGTACACATGAGTGACATTATTATTTTACAATGGATTGGATGTTAAGATGGTAGATGCTGAATTATAATTATATAGGTGTAATAATATCATATATATATCATATAAATATTAAATACATCATTATATATATATATATCTGTGATATATTTTGATGGAAAATAAATAAAATCGGTTCACGAGGTGGTAGTCCGCCGTAATCACAAACGACAACATTGTTTCCCGTTTGATAGAGGTGGAGATGTATTTAGGATACAAGATTAAAATAATAAAATATAAGTATATGGGAGATAATTTTCCTATTATATCATCACGATATAAGAGTATTTAGTAAATCTAGAAGAAGAAGCAAAACAAAAATATAGAGTTAAAAGGTTTACCTCTTATTCAGACAACCTCTATAGGTTTATCATAAATCCTTACTATATCGAATTTATGATCTCATAAAGGCCTATATAATGTAGGTAGGGATTTAATGAAGATATTTGTATAGTTATTTTCTGAAACAAATTATTTTTTATGTCTGAAGAGTATATTAGAGGGGGTACCCTTTTATGAGTGAGGTGTGTGAAAGACTTGAAATTTTTGAAAAGAAAAAAGTACAACCAGATTTTTATCATGAAAATATTCTCCAAAATGGTCCATCATCTAACCTTAAAGGTTATGAGGTTGAAAAATTTCCAAAAATGGGGTTTTTACAAGTTTATAGTTTTTTTTAACAAATATCCATTTAGTTTAACCCCAGATAAACCCGTTTTATCCTTAACTATGATAATTAATTTCTAATGTTTTTACCATTCATTTTTACCAAAGACTAACTTGAACTTTTTTAATGTAATAAATTATTCCAATTTAAAATATAGTATATATTTTTTGAAATTTCACTCACATAATTTGGAAGAAGGTAATTAAAATTAAACTCACAGATGGGATGAGAAAGCGGTTTTCCAAAGACAAAACGATCAAATTTTTAGAAAAATTTTAAATCAAAATTAAATAGGAAAATTATTCATATTAAATAAATTTTACAAATATATATATAATGAGAATAATTTTATGTTTAAATCATTTTTTTAAAAAAATTAACCTTATAAGTTATTTATAATGATATGGGAGTTTCCAATAAAAACCAGCATTTTCACTATTCATCGAAAATTTATCTTCTCAGAAAATTATCAAAAAATCACTAAAAAGATAAAAATGATATTATACATTCAAAAAATATTTCCATTATTTAAAAAAAATTCTACAATTTTCAAAAATCAATTATAAAATATGTTTGTAAAATGTGACATAACTAATTTTTAGAAAAATACAGTTTTAAGTGTAAAAATTAGACTTATTTTATCTCATTCGTATAAACACGTAATATGGGTTTTAAATATATTATTTAATATTTAATATATAAATTTTATTAAAATAAATCTCCAATAGTTATTTTTTTGATTTATTAATAGAAAACATGTTTGTGCGAATAAAAATAATTTTCTAGAAAAAAATTCATTATTTTCAAATGTTTTTTATTTTAATTTATAATTAATTATACACCAAAGAATTAATTTTATATACATGTGAAAACATATATTTTCATAATTTGGTTAATAATATTCATACTGTCCATTCCAATGGAATGATGATAAATTTTGTATTAAATTATTTTATTTTTATAGTACGTTACGTTTAGTTTAAACAAAATGTTATGTGTAACACAAGATACACCTATTGTTGCATGTAACCCAAGATAAACTGAGTGTTTCATGTAACCCAATATAAACATAGTGTTTCATGTAATGATAAATATCTTAAAAATTAAATTTATTTGAAATTTTGTTTTCACAAAATCATGAGGTGTAACACCAATAACTTCTTCCATGCCTATTTAATATTGAAATGGATATATGTTTAAACTGTCACATGAGAGAGACAAAATTTCTAAAATTTCTTGATTTTTTCAACATCAATTTTCTATAATTAATTAATTGGTTGATATTTTATGATTCTCATCAAAGATAGTCTTTCATAATCATTTTGACTCAATGAATTATCCACCTTGTTCACTTTCTGAAGGTGGTAATGTATTGAGAAGTCATAATCATTAATCAACTACAACCATACTTTTTGGGTTCATATTCAACTATTTATGGGTGAATATATACTTTATAAATTTATTGTAAGTATATATGTCATACGTTCCACTATAAAGATAATTCCTCTATATCTTTAATGAAAGCATTACACAACTAACTCCAAATCATGAGTCATGTAATTTTTATCATGAACCTCAAATTAGTGTGAGACATGAGCATTCACTATATAATTATGAATGAGAACAAATCCCAACCCCTCCATCGATGAATCAATATACATCCCAAACCCTTTTGTACTATAGGGTGCGGGTGATCATAGGTGGACTAACCGACCCTCTATTTAGTTCCTTGAAGTTTTGATTAAATTCATTAACCTAAAGGAACATGACTCTATTTTTGGTTAATAAGGTTACATGATTATATTTCCATGAGAAATCGATAAAAAAACCTCGATAATATTCGTAAAATCAAATAGAACTATGGATCTTAGTCACAATGGCTGGTCTGGGAAAATGTTCAATAAAATCTTTCTCTGATGGATCCATTGATATAATACCACTTGATATTATATGATCCAATAATTAAAATTTCTATATCCTAAATTTACATATGGAATTTTTTTAATGAAAATTCTACTTCCATAGTTTCAATAGTAAAATCCTTAAGAAATTTTATTTATAAACTGTAATCTTGATAAATATGGTAATATCATCAATAAAGACTACAAAAAACTGATCAAGGAAATATATATGGATTCTATTCATTAAATACATGAAGATAACTGGGGAATTAGTAAGACCACATGACATCTAAATATATTCATAGTGTTAATATGTTAAATGGGTTGTTTTTTGGTGAATGTATTCACTTTTGAACCTCAATTGATAGTATCCAAATCAAAGATCAATCTAGAAATAATATTGATACCCTCATAAGTGATAGAAAAATCACTATTTTATAGGGATACTTATTCATGATCATGATCTGGTTATGTTTTTCATAATCAATGTAGTGTCAGATTGATCTATATTTATTCTTAAGAAAAAGAACTCGTGCACCCCATATTGTAATAGTTGGCCAAATAAATCGCTTTTCAACATTATCCAAGAGTATATTCATTAATTAAAACAATAAATTGGTGGAATTATATATAGATTCTTTAAAGAAGTTGTAGAATAAGGTATGGGTTCTATATAAAAATCAACCTCAAAATTTAGAGGGATAATAGGACAATCTTCCAAAAATATATTAATAAATTCTTAGAAAATAAGAATATCTTATTTATTAAGTTTATACCTAAACATATGAGATAAATACCCTTTTTTAATAGGAATAATTTCCCATAAAATTAATGTTATTTACATTTGAAGTTTATATTCATCCTCAAAATGATAAATGACCACAAGATTATTTGAAATTTGAAATGTGGCTTCCCTTCAATAGAAATTGATATTAGATATACATAAAGAGAGATAATCGATGACCAAAATAACTTTATATTTTATTACTTAGAGAATAAAAATATTTCCCGGAAGCACGTTCCAAAAAAAATCAATCAGAGAAGAATTATAGACATGAGATACAATCATGGTATCATAAATTTTTTTTCTTCTATTTCAATAAATAATCATTGAAGAGATTAATTAACATTGATATTTAAATTTAATGATATAAATGAATTCATATTAATAATAACAAAAATATAATTAAATATTTTTGTATACATGTTAGAACCACTTCTTCATCATTCTATAATCAATCCCTTAATAAAACCAAAATGGTTCTCATGGCCACTAAGAATCATTAATCAGAGTGATGAATCATTAAAAATCATTCATAGGGTGTGTAAATCATGAAACATTATTGTAATATTAAGAAACATTAGGTTTAAACTATTTCATCCATGTTCATAAGCTATTTCATTACTTTAAAATGGTTCATAATGAAAATTTGAATTAGTGGAAGCATATCCCCTAAGAATGTCTACCCAGATGTATAGAATTATGACCACTCATCATGAATTATTGACAATTGTGTTAATGAATATACACCCCATTCAAATATTTTACAACAAGGTATATTTGTTCTAAAGCTGAATCTACTTTCTAGTATCCAGGAAGAGATGTATTTTCTAGGAAAACCATTCTTCTCTATTTACAATAACATTTGATGTTCTCATAGATAGTGGCTTATTCTAAGGATTCTACTAATGTATTCTTATCCTAGTTTCTAAAAGTATGTACACCTTCACAACTACTGATTAAAATGACCTAATTATTACACAATTAAATATTACCTCATTTTTTAATTTTCATAACATATCCTTATGTTCCATTACATAAGATTAAATATTTAATTTATTTGAGAAACCTTGATTCATAAAAAATTTTAACATAAGAAAAATAAATCATCTACCATTAATTTCGACACTACTAGAACCATTCTTAGACATATTTGAATAATAACCATTATTCGTATCATGGGGAGAAGGAAACATAAGAAATGGTATGTCATAATGATCAGTAAGGTAAAACTAGGGAGATTTCCATTATTGGAAATTCATACCCAATATCTCATAAAACAGAATAAAAAGTCATAAAAAATCATTATAGTTAGTAAGACCCGAATCATAATAGAATAAAACAAAAATAATCCATGAGATCATAACATTGTCATAATATTATTTCATAAAAGAGTGGAATAAAGTGTGAAATAATCCCAATAATATAAATCTTATATCATGGATTCAAACAAAGACATTCATCACATGTTAGGATTGGTATAACCACACAAGTACTTTATTTGAGATGAGGATACCATCCCATGTACCCTATCATGGGTGTATGATATCCTCCCATGTTACCTCTTTTGGTATTGGAATTACCTCCCATGAAGCCTTTAATCTCATAAAATATTAATATTTACATAACTCATTGGATTTATATAATAGAACCACCATCACATAATCATAATCAATTATTATGTATATCATAAGGTCATGAAAATGTTTATCATTAAATCAATGTTTAACATGTGGAAATGAAAATGAGTTTCATAAATATCTCATCATAATAATTAGAAACTTCATATAGAAAGAATAAATATGGTATCATTGGAGTATATTTATAATAAATAATAAGAAATATCAAAGGATGTCATTATAGATGAAAATTTATTTAATACATTATTAGAGGATCTCATGAGGAAACTGCCCTTTTAAATTTTGAAATCACCGATTTAAAATAAATAAATTTTATAAAATATGATGTAAAAAATTTTATTTGAAAAGAACCATGTAAAACTCTAAAATAAGCTTCATATTAAATAGTATTCAGAATTGTTGGAATATAATAAGAATATAATAAGAATATTCAATTTAAAAAATATATATAAATAAAAAAATTGGTAAAAATGACTTCGTAAAATCTAATATTAAGGCTAAAATATTTCTTGGAAACATTTTATATAAAATATAGATATGGAAAAATGATTTTTGTCCGAAGAAGGAAATAAAGACTATTTTCTTTACAAAAATATTTCAGTCAATTAAGTACATAAGTAGAGGATAATGATTGGAAAATATATAAATTTCGTAAATAATTAGTGTGTGAAAAATAATTATTTACTTTTATAGATATATTAAATAATTTTATCATTACAAATTTTAGTATAAACAGTTCTTTTGAAAAGTGTGGTTGTAACATAAAACCATTACCGATTTAGTAACTTTTGATTCAAAACCTATATGAAATACATAAATAAAAATGAAAATTTATATACCATGAACATAATGATATTAGTGAACCGACCTATCAAAGAGTAAAAATATACACATAATAAAGGAAGATATGTGTATAACACAACATATGTCCTAAAGATAATAATTTGAGATGATAAACCCTTACCACTTTGGTAACATTTGAATCAAATCCACCTAGAGGAGAATAATTTTAAATTTAATTTTAAATACCATGAATTAAGAATGACCAATGATGTAAAATTTTAAAGGGTTAGGATACAAACCACATAATCATTAATAGGTACATAACATATAACATATCTCAATGAAATAATATTGAGATGAAGAACCCTTACCTGAGGTCCTTATTGCCACCTATGCTCCCAATATAATAAATTTAAATTATTTATAATTATAAACCACAACCTAATTGATTCATATAATACCATATATCTTCCAATTATAAAAATTAAACACCAATTTAAGAACAATTATTTATTAAAATTACTATTACAAGTGTTAACTGTTTCATTTTTAGTGAGTGTTTTGATTCGACTGTTATGGTCCACTCGTCTTGATGATGGTTAAATCATTTAAATAATATTAATAAGTATATAAATTTCATATATATTAATTACATAAATTTTTATAAACATCTATTAAAATTATAGATAAAAAAGAAACTACACCGTTCGTGGAGACACTAATCCACATGTATTAAAGAACATTGTTTTCATACTATAATGAATAGAAGGAAAGAAAGGTATGTAATATTTCAAAATTAAATAAAATAATAATTATACCTTAAATATAATATATATTTATTAAATCATTCATTATGACCAACCATGATTTTTTTATGGAAAATGAATCATATCTCTATGTGGAGGTAGTTGTAAACATGTACACATGTGTGATAGTTTCATTTCCAATTTGAGTGTGATTAGGTGGGAATTTGTTGATACATAATAATAATAGCATCTCAGTATATATATATAATACTAGATTCATAATTTTTTAATTCGCACAATATGTTAATAGGATATTGAATATTAAATAAAATTTAATGAGTTGGGTTAAGATTTATATATGTTCTTTGATGGACATCATTTCACTCACACCATAATACTTGAAAATTTTCATTCACAGAAAAAAAAATATTGGAATTAATTAATTATATATTGGAATTTTTTTGGGTAGTTATTGGATGATATATAATTTTCAAATTATTTCTATAATGTTGGAGAAGGGGTGCCCTTTTATAAGTGAGGGGAGGAGAAAACATGTTATTACTTAAATGATTTCAATACTATATGGTCAATTTCATGTGAAAGTTTAACCAAATTGAAATGGAATATAATTTAGTATAAAATATTTTTGAAATATATTCTAAAAATAGTAATTATAAAATTTTGGTTGGAATTCGAACCTTATCTATAGGTTTATACCCCTAAAACCCTGTTTTAATCTTAACTGTGGTAATAGAAGTTTACAATTTTTACTATTCATTATGAAAAAACTAATTTTAACATATTAAATCATATTAATTATAGTGATTTTATATATGGAATAAAATTTAACATTTTCAATTTTTATAAGTTGAAAAATTTAATTGTAAATAAGAACATAAAACACAATAAAAAACCATTTTTGAAAATTAATATTTAAGCCCCAAAATGAATTTACATTCATTCCTTTCCTTGTAAAAACCATAAAATGAATATTATTTTATTTGAATAAATACATATTATATATTTTAAGTAATATTAATAAACATTTATTAACATTATTATTTAAGATAAAAATATATTGTACACATAAAAATAGTTTTTAAAAATAATGTTTTTGAAGACAAACAAAATGAGCTTATAAAAAACCATGTGTAATGATTATTACTGAGTAATTAATTAGATTAACTAAAATTAAAATAGATTTTTATACTTTTAAACATAATGGGACTCTTAAATTAAAATATTTAATGAAATGATATGATAATTTTAAAAGAAATTTCCATTTTCACTATTCACTGAAAAATACATATTTTTAGAAAAATCCTAAAAATTCACCCCAAGATACTATTTATGTGTCTATATCCAAAATGATATTAATTACCTCATATGAAATTTCATTAAATTTTCAAAATTAATTATAAAGTCCACCCACAAAGGGAAATAAAATACATATTTTAGGAAAACATATTTTCGATGAGTAAAACGATTTTACTGAAAATGAGTACTTTTTTATTTTGAATTATTCAATAATGTTTAATTATTTAAAACATTTATATATATTTTACATTATACGGTTATTAATAATCATACCAACCAATTTAATATCTATTTTATTAACGATTACTATATCATAGTTCATCTAGACTCCAGATTATATGAAAATTAATCTACTAAATACACCAAGTTTAATTTTAATAAAATACAAATAAAATATGGGAGTGTTATAGTTATAGGGTGTAATTTTTTCTTATATGTAAATGATATTTATTTAACATGATTTAATATGTTTTTATGTTGTTCATGAGTTTCCTTTATTTGTATCATATAAATTTTTTGTTATTTTGGGGGATTTGATTATGAATAAAATGGGGATAGAACTTGGAAACCCCTATGTTGAAAAAAAGTGATATAGGAAATACCTAGAAATCCATATTTTAAAATTAGGATTAAGTAATTGTGGATATGTTTGGATTTTTTTCGTTATCATAAAATTTCTTATTCTGATTATTGTTTCTTATTAATCATGTTAACCATTATGGTTTTAACAATGGATGAAATAATGAATCCTAAAATTTGGGTGGTGACAAGTATGCTATGAAATTTCCATTTGGATTGAAGTTGACTGTTTTATAAATATGGTTGTAGAGATATCAATTCAATGTGTATCACTAAAGATGAGTTTTCTTCTATCGATGGGACTATGGAAAATGAAATAGGAAGGGTTCTATGATGCCTCTATAATATATAGAAAAGGAGAATAAAAGAATTATTTTTTGGTATATGAAATAACTGGTTGGATAAGTTCAAGGATATGTACCTAAATATACTGATTCATGTGATATTCTTCATGGAAATCAAATACAAGTACTAGTTCTTATTGATAAAATTTATTTGACAATTTATAGTCATTTTAAAGAAACAATAAGATGATTATAAAAGTATCTAAATATGGTTATATAAGTCTTGACTAAATTATGAAAAGTGTCTAAGTCCTCTCTTCATATGTTTGAGACAACTATAACCTTAAGGTTAAGATACAATAGGTGTACGGTTGAGACAACCATTTCTACAATGTTAATACTAACTTGTCATAATGTTGAGATGAATGGATATTAAAGTTTATGAGATTCATCATAAGGTTGAGATAGATTGGATAAGATACACATTTGGTTGAGATATTTTCACAAGATGTAATGATAGTGGCTTTTTTTAATGATGTTATAATACATCATAAAGTCAAAAAACCCATCATAATATTAGCATGAACATTACAAAAAATTTGAAAGTCCCTGAAATAATATTGTGGAGAAATAATAAATAATTTGGATGATACAAAATATTCCCATTAAGTATTCAGACATTATGTATCATCCCGAACTGGCTGCCACATGCATGTGCGCCTAATTGGTCAATCAAATGACCTTAAGTGCACCTCATGTTTGCCAAAGGGTGTTGACTAGCAGTGAGGGTCTGATAAATCTGTAATGGAAAGAATATAACCACTTTTATTAGAGTAAAAAACAATGTAAATAATAAAAAATATTAGAAGAATATATAACCATAAATAATACCAATATATATAGAATAACAATATTCGAAATAAAATATCCAAATAAAGAAGAAAATATTCCATGCTAATGTAAAAGTAATGTGTTTGAAATTAAAAGGGAAAATGAAGACAATGATGACTCCCATGTGGGTCTCAAACCACATCTGGTTCCCTCATCCAATCCCCATCCCCAAATCATCATTTTAATATAGGAACTTTTACCTTCAGTTGTACTGCAACAATAAATTCTATTTTGGTACTCATTTGGAAGCCATAGAAGGGTGTGAGTACGACTCAGTAGGACACCACCAATGTTGTCTAAAAAAAATCCATTCAATAATAGTGTGCATTTTTATATAAAAAATTAAATATAATGAATAAATAAACAACTATATCATTATACAATTAATCTTTATTTAACCACATAAACTCTAGGGTTCCTGAGGAAACCCATACCTCAATGTTTGCTTTGGATTAATCTTGTTTCTAAAGTGTTATAAGGTAACATCATTTATTAATATATGATTTTTCTTATGTCATAGACTGTAGTATTAAATGGTGATATCATATCTCAATACCTACTTCAGATCATGTCGGATCCTGAAGTATTATCATGTGAGATCATATATCAATGTTATTTTTTTAACATTATTTAATTTGTAATTGAATACCCATGTTACCATTCTTATATTCACACTAAATTTCCTATGTTATCAATATTAAATTCACAAGTAAGATTACTATGTTACCATTCTTACATCTCAATATAATGACCATGTTCCCATTACATTACTCACAAGTACAATGAAAATGTTACCATTTATAGATCTAAATTTAATGACAACGATCCAATTCCTTTACTCACTAGTATGATGACCATGTGACCATTTATACACCCCAATTTAGAAGGAAAAATTTCCCATTCTTGTACACATAATTAATTCATGAATTTAT
Organism: Viscum album; assembly: GCA_963277665.1. Taxonomy (NCBI): domain Eukaryota; kingdom Viridiplantae; phylum Streptophyta; class Magnoliopsida; order Santalales; family Viscaceae; genus Viscum; species Viscum album. The sequence goes on along the minus strand of OY728167.1, from coordinate 389,949,486 downwards.
TATTCAATATTGATTTCATTAGTAATTAAACAATTATTTTATCATAGAAATACCCATAATTATTTAACTAATTAATTAAGTATATAAAAGACATTAATGAATACATCAATTAATTATATCATAGAAATAAACCAATTTACTGATAATTAAAAGTGCTAGTATATCCATTCTTGTCAATGGTTCCCCAGGGGTTTCTTTCAATTCACTAGAGGAGTCAGGCAAGGTGATCCTCTATCTGGGCTTCTTTTCTCTATGGCTGAGGATTATCTGAGTGTGTGTCTTCATGACCTTGTTAATAGTGGTTTATATCAAATAATGAGGGAAGGAAGGAACTCTTTTGATCCTTCACATTTATTCTACGCTGATGACATACTACTATTTTTTAAGGCCAACAGGGAAACCGTCTCTTGTATTAAGAACTTCTTCTCACATTATGAAGAGGTTTCAGGTCAGGTAATTAGCTGGAATAAATCCTTTGTTGTTTTTGGGGAAGGAATTAGAATCTCGAACCAAAACAGGGTTTCTCGTAGACTTGGTGTCAAAAGAGGTGCATTTCCCTTTTACTACCTTGGGATTCCTTTGTTTTAGGGAAGGGTAAAACATGCACACTTGGAGGGTATTTCTTTGAAAATCACTAATCAGTTGGCAAGCTGGAAAGGGAAAACCATGTCCCAGGCTGGGAGAGTTTTCCTTGTCAACTCGGTTATCACTTCTATGTTTGTCTACTCTTTTTCTGTTTATAGATGGCCTGTTTCCCTTTTTAAGGAACTGAATGGAATTATTCGCAACATCATTTGGAGTAGATCAATTCACCAGATGAATCTTGTTACTGTTTCTTGGAAAAAATGTATCGAGCTAGTGAACATGGGAGGAATTGGTATTAAAGATGTCAGACTATTTAAAAATTCTCTCCTTCAAAACGTCACTTGGTGGCTTCTCTCCAATACTGATTTCTCTCTAGAATTTCTGGTTGACAGGTTTGTTTATCGACAAAAAAAATAGTATGTGTGTCTATCTAAAATACTCTGTGTGGTCTTCAATTAGGGATGCATATTCAAATATCATGTCTCATTCGATATGGCTGGTATGTCCTGTTTCCCATCTGAACTGTTGGAGTACTCCTTGGCTGTCATCCCCTATAAATGATTCTGTTAATGTCCCTCTTTCTTTGAGGAATTTATTGATCGCTGAACTGAATGGAAATGATGATTCTTATGAAATCATTCCTCGTAATTTTCGTTTGGATCTTACTAACTATGGCTATGTGGATGCTGAAATTTTAATCTGGAAACCTGCTATCAATGGTTCCTTTTCCAGTCAGGCTTATTATAATCTACAATGTGGTGTCAGTTCCGGATTTCCTTCATGGCTGGGAGGATTTTGACAACTCTATATTCCACCAAGTGAATATCTGCTACTTTGTAGAATCTGGAAAAACTGAATGCCTATCCAGTGCGTGTAGCAACACAAAGGTTTTCATCTGGTTGCGATATGTCCCTTGTTCCTTAACAATGATAAATCTATTTCACATCTGTTTTTACAATGTGAATTTTCTTCTCGCCTCTGGAAGTATGTGAAATCCTCATTCCACTGCTGTGTTGACTTTTTCTCATTTGATTCACTGCTCAGTTCAGCCCTTAAGATTGATTTCAGTGATCAAGTGAAATATTTGTTTATTTCTGCTGTTGCTTCAGCTTTCTCTTTAATCCAGAAATCTCAGAACAATATTTTCTTTAACAATATGAAGCCTTCCTTTCAGGACGGTGTTCTGGTGGTACATAGAAGCATCATGCTTGCCTCGATGATTCAAACTAGTTCTATGAACAATGATGTATCTGACTTTGTTCTCTTAAGAGATCTTGGTGTTCGTGGCTGGGAAAAGAATCCAATAATGGTCAAATACATTCTGTGGATTCCACCAATTTCTGAATGGTTGAAAGTGAATGTGGATGGGGCTGCCTCTGGTGCACCAGGTCCTGCTAGACGTGGTGGAGTTTTTAGAATGCATTGGGGCTTCGTTAAGGGCTACTTCTTTCATTATGTTGGATATTATCATGCGATTGAGGCGGAACACTGGGATATGATCAAAGCTATCAGGTATGCGGTGTGCTATGGTTGGCATAGAGTTTGGCTGGAGTCAGATTCTTTTGTTGCTGTGCCGATTCTGAAGGATTGATCTTAGAATGTTCCTTGGAGGATGATGTCTGCTTGGATCTCCTACCATAGACTTGTTGAATGTTTATGCCTTGATGTCTCTCATGTGTATCATGAAGCTAATCAGGTTGCTAATGCTCTCTCCAAAAGGGCGATCATGGAGGTTTGTTCGAGTTTGTCATTTGTTCTGCCTACTTATTGTGACAGTTTGGTTTGCAATGATTGGGAAGGTTATTTCTATACAATGCTTTGTAAGGGTTCTTGTTTTTGAGTCACTTTGTACTGTTTATTCATTTTTATAATAGTTTATTGGGAGCAGGTATCTGCCTATCTCTCGAACCATTTGGCTAATATGTCATAATTAATTCCCATATTAAATATCTAAATAAGAAATATCTAAATATCATAAAAAATCCTCCATTTAATTATCTAAATGGAACACCCCTTAGTCTCATAATAAAATCCCAAATTAATCATCCATTTCAATAATAAATCCAATCAATACATTGGCCACACTAACTAAACCAATTTAGGAATTTGAATTGCTAATGAAAACTAGAAATTGTAAAAAAAGTATACACATATAAAAATAATGACTATGGTATTTGAATATTAGACAACCTAAATAATTTTTTCGAATAATAATCACCCAATCGAAATCCTCAAAAATCGAGCAGCACAATGTTGTAGATAGAGATATCAATCATAAAACCATAAATCAAGATTAATGAAAAACATGATAATGAAAGTCTAGATCTATATCTAGAATAGTAGATATAGATGTCACCAAATAGATATAGATCTATCCAAAATAGTAGATTATAACACCGAAATAAAACTGAAGGAATTGGGGGAGAATGTGAGAAAAATGAGAGAATAATCCTCTTATTGGGAGAGAAGCAACATTTGATCTCATATTCAATTCACAAAGTAATGTGGTCAAGAAGGCTTTGAATTCATCCTGAGAGCTCCAAAATGGTAAATAGGACCTAGGGTAGAATGCGGGTTAAAATAGGTGAGTTTTGAAGGTTCTGGAAAAATTTAAGATAAATTTTAGGATTAATTAATTTCTATGAATGTTTTTCTTTACTGGGGTGCGTGGTTTTCCCTAACCATGCATGCACCATGTGCATATTATTTTATGGGTGCATGGTTACTCCTATTATGGAACATATTTTGAAAAACCATGAAACAACCTTGAAATTACACACTTTCTAGGGATTTATGGTTTGCTGGGTCGGGGGATACGGTTTTTCATAACTATTTTACAACTATGCAAAACCATTTTTATTTCATTTTTTCTAATTTTTTTCCAAACACACCCAATGTTATAACCCAGAAAAATAGAACTCAAATAAAGATAAAAGATTAATTGAATTCAATCTTCAGTCAAATCCATAATTGGTAGGGGTCATAGAATCTCCCCAACTTATAGCAGCTCATCCTTGAGCTGCACTCTCATGTTTCATTAAGATTTTGACTAATTTATATCTGGCCAATGTGCCAACATATCTTACTCCCTTTCCCATATCTCCTCCGACACACATCTATGTTTCCATAATACATGAACTATTGACAAGGTCTTCCCCTACAACACCATTTCACTCCAATCCAATATACGTATTAGATGCTCATCAAAAGACACGCCTACCTCAATATCAACATCATCAACTTAGATCATAAGAGAATGGTCAGGGTGATAAGGTCATAGCTGTGAAACATGAAAAAAATCATGAGAATCACTATATTTATATGGTAGATCTAATCAGAATTCCACCAACTTGATTCTATTCATAGTCTCAAAAGGTCAAACAATCCTTGATGCTTACTTTTCCTACATCTATATCCTGTGGTGACCCAACATAGGTGAAACCCGAATAAAAACACGATCACTCTCTGTAAAATATAGGGGTCATATCCAACTATCAACATATGGCCTATACCTACTCTGAGCCATAGCCATACATTTCCAAATTATCTAATCCTTCTCCAACATCTCCTACATGAGACTTGGTCCTAATAACTCTGACTCACTAGGCTCCATCCATTATAGTGGTGATCTATAAGGCATACCATAAAGAGTCTCATATAGTTCCATCTTTAGAGTTTCTTGATAACTGTTATTATAGGAAAACTCCACTAAATCCAAGTTATTTTTCCAAGACCCATCAAAGTCAAGAACAAACCCCCACAAATTATCTTCAAGATCTTGAATAGTACACTCTGACTACCCATATGTCTGTGGGTGGAAGGACACACTTAACAATATATGTATAATGAGTGGTTTATGAAATCCCTTATAGAATAATGAAGTGAAACTTGATTCATGATCTAAAAATATAGTATGTAGAACCCATTGCAGATAGAATATATCCCAAACATATAAATCTACCAGATGATCCACTGAGAGTTATTCCATTATAGGGAATAAATGCGCTACTTTCATCATTTTTCCACAAAAAACTAGAAAGGTTCATTATTCCAAAGAATCAGCAGAAGAACTACCAAAAATTCCATGGTCACATCATCTGACTTCCATTCCATAATGTCCAATGACTGTAGTAAACCAAATGGTCGATGATGCTCCACCTTCACCTATTGATAGGTGAAGCATCATTTCATGAAACTTGATATATCATTTTTTAGGCACGGACACCGAAATTATCTTCATAGGTCACAATAAATTTTGGTCACACCAAGATGAACCTCCCACATTAATGTCTGAAATTCCCACATGAGAACCTTTCGCATGCTTATAATCAGAAAAACCCAACTTTTTATATAGATGATCTCTCCCTCATCTATGATCTAGTATGAAGGTGGATCCCCACCTTTAAGGATTTCCCATAGGGTGAAACACTCTGTATCTTCATACTAACCATCTCTAATTTGGCTCAAAAGCCTAGAATCCATTGAAATAGATACTAGAGTAATCTGATCCAGGTTCTCCTGAACCACCACTTTCATGTCATCCAGGAAATTCATCATCTTCCACTCAATGGTAGAATCCTAAACTTACTGAGTCTGAATTTTCAGGCTCAAATCCTCATCCAAACAATTTCCCTTCCCTGTAATATATTTTCTATCAAAATCGTATGACTTCATATACTCTACCCATCTCCGTTGTCGGAGACTAAAGTCTCTCTAAAAAAAGATGTATTTTAAGCTCTTATGATTTGTATAAATTGTAAACTTATATCCCAATAGATAATTCCACCAATACTTTAGATCATAAACCATAGCTGCTAACTTGAGGTCATTCCTAGGGTAGTTCTATGTATGTGACATTAGCTGTTGAGACCCATACTCCATAACTAGATCTCCTTACATAAAACAAACACCATGTTCGATTCCTTAAGCGTCAAAAAACATTATATACTCCTCACATGGATAAGGTATGATCAATATTGGTTCTGATATAAGATTATTCTTCAAATCTTGGAAATAATTCTCACAAGATTCTGACTATTCAAACATTATCCCAATATTGGTCAAGCCCAAAAGTAGTGCTTCCAAAAAATAAATTCTTGGAAGAATCTCCAATAAATTCCATATAACCACAAAAATCTATTGATATCGAATATGTTATGAGGATGCTCTTACGAAACCACTTCTTGAACCGTCTATGGATCTACTGATACACTTTCCGTTGAGAAGATATTTCCCAGGAAGTGAACCCGATCAATCCAAAACTGAAGCATAGATATATTTGCATATAGCCGATGCTCTCTCAGTGTTCTCATGATAAGGTCATGATGTTGGAAAAATATTAATGAGTCATGGAGTAAATCAATATTCCATCTACAAAAAACTACCACAAATAGATCTAGGTAAGGTTGAATGATCATGTACATCAAGGCCATAAACACTTATGGTGTTTTTTTCAACCCTAATGAAACAACGAAGAACTCATATAGGCCATACCTCTTTCGGAAAGCAGTCTTCAATATATTATATTTCGAAAGTCTCAATTGACGATACCCTAACCTCATGTCAATATTTGAGAACACACATGCTCTTCTCAACTAGCCAAAAAGATCATTGATATACAGAATAGGATATTTGTTCTTTACATTCATCTGGTTTAACATTAGTTAATCAAAACATAATGCCAAAATCCCACCAGCCTTCTTTTTCAAACAACATTGGTTATTCCTAAGGTGAAATACTCAGATGGATAAACCCTTTATTATCATACTCCTCCAGCCAAGTCTTGATCTCTTTAATTTTTATTGCATCCATTATGTATGGTGGACTTGATATTGGCTCATCCCCTGACATGATCTCAATATTGAATTCCACATCTCTATTATGTGTAATACCTAAAAATACTTACGGAAACACATTATAAAATAGTTCCACCACTGGTAAAAAATCTGGTTTCTTTCCTCAATCATCAAGGAAAAGACTAGAAACCTTGGTTGTGAGCTATCCCAGTTGTTGAGTGATTGGCCTTTCTCAGCCTTCCTAGATATCCCACTCCACATGGTGAATATAATTATCACCCTTACAAGATGTAAACATAAATATCCTACGGTAACAATCAATGTGGGATTTTATGTGACTATAAAATATATACCCATATTTAGGTTGAAGCATAACATATCAAGGATATAGAAATCCCTCATAAAAAGATACTCCCCAATCTTGAGAGAACATAGCTTGATCAAACATTAACATTTAGACCACACTACCAATGGTGTATCTATATTCATTAACATACTCTAAAACTATACCACCAGTCTCAAAGGAAACTAGGTTTTGTAATTATAATATAATGGGAGGCCCCATTATCAAATAAGGAACTTACTAATATAGAAGCTACCAGAATAGTACCTCTCACTATCAATGGTCCAGCCTCACTATCCACAACTGTAGGCTACACTAAATGAAACTGTCCAACCCCTCTCCCCTGTGAAGCCATCTAAATCCATTGAGTTGAACCAATCATCAAATATGGGTGTTTTTGCCCAGAATCACTACATTCATCGCCTCTACCTCCTCAGATAGTAGAAATCAAGATTCCAGAGTTATATGGTGTAGAAGATCCCCTTCCCACATCCTAGTTCTATCTAACCACTCCATCACTGATAATCTATCATTATTTTCTATAGAACTTATGTAGATCTTCATATTTTCATAATACAACACTCCACTAGTGGTTGGGGATAGTGTCGATAATAGTGGAACTACCTGCTGCACTGATGGAAGATCACTCCAATAAGGTCTTGTATAACTGACCATCATGTATGACCACCCATCATTGTTGATTCAATAAGGTTTTCCTTATGAATTTTCCATTCCTTCATGATTTGGGGAGATTTTTAAGTCACTAAGGTATCCTTATGACTTCACCATCCATTCTTATTTTGAAAATCACAAACACCTAATCTCAGGGAAAAATTTATTTTATCCTATGTTTTACTTTCATAAGGAAAATTTCCTCTCCCAACGAAATTTATCCTTACCTTGTTTATATTGATCTTATCATATCTTTTGATTAAGGGAAACATTTGTTTTGTAATCAAAACCTCCGAATCCTATGATATTTAGATATGAAGCATTCTGTTTTAGGATCTGAATACTGAATAAGAACTTTTATAAAGTTTCACTCCGATTTCTGGTTACGAACTCTAACGAAGTTATACTACTAATTCTAAGTACAAACTTTTATGAAGTTCCATTACGAATTATAATGAAGAATTCAAATTATGAAATCTCGTTACAAATTCTAATGTAGAATTCTAATTACGAATTCTAATGTATAATTCTAATTACGAATTCTCATTACAAATTATAATGAAGAATTCTGATTACGAATTCTCATTAAGAATTCTAATGAAGAATTCTGATTACAAATTCTCATTATGAATTCTAATGAAGAATTCTGATTACGAATTCATAGTAAGAATTTTGATGAAGAATTTGGATTATGAATTCTCAGTACGAATTCTGATGAAGAATTCTGATGAAGAATTCTGATTACGAATCCTCATTACAGATTCTAATGAAGAATTCTGATTACAAATTCTTATTACGAATTCTGGTGAAAAATTCTTATTACGAATTCTCATTACGAATTCTAATTCCAATTTCCTAGAAAACAGAATCCTAATACTCTTGTATTATAGACACTGAAGTAAATTTTTGGTTAGACTCCGAACTTTTACTACTTACACTCCGAATACTTGAATTTGGTTATGGTTACACTTGTTTTCTTATAAAACGATGTAGTCTATTCTGTTTCTAACTAACTGTTGGTTGAGGGACATGTGTACAGGTCCCTCCAAAATTCAAGGAAAAATATGACCGTTGGAGTAGGGAGCTGACCGTTGAAGCCATGCCTATAAATATGACCTCATTTGAAAGAGGTCATTACTGTTCTATGACTCTAGAGACCACATGCTGTTGAAGTGATTTCTAGAGAGAGACTTTCATTACTTTGTGCGTATTGAACTGCACATTCGGATTTTCTTTGTGCGACTCCGAATATTGGTGATTACATTCGAGGACTTCTAGGGATAGGAAGACAGAGGTGCTGACTACCTTGAAGTTCGAGGGTTTCCTTGTGGAGGAAGACAGAGGTTCCAACTACCTTGAAGTTTAGGGATTGCGGGGATAGAAAGACAAAATCCGATCTTCGTATCGAGGGCTTAACCTGGTGTGGGTAAGATAGACTTTTTTGAAAGTATAAATCACGGGACCTTTATCCAAGGTATTTGGATACCCTTCTCTTTGGGTTAAAATATTTACTGCTTGTTAGTTGTTCTTGTTACATATTTATTTTTCCGCTGCATTTTGTATGTTAAGGAGAGTATAACTATCTTATACTTCCATACACTTATGTACTCTGATTTTGTTAGATTCTATACACTTTAAGGTAGAATCTTAATTTTTTTAAACTTTCATTAAGTTTCTTTTTTATGGAATCATATTTCCAGATTCACTTTCTCGGAATCATATTTCTGAACTCAAGCAAGTTGTGTAGAATTAGAGGTTTTGTGAATTCACCTTGTTTAATCTTGTTAAACATAACCAGCTTTACACATTCCAAAGTAATTTTTAAAGTATAAAATTCACCCCCTCTTGTATACTGAGCATCTACATTATCATTTCAATCCTACAATTGGTATCAGAGCATTGGTTCAATCTGAATCAATCTCACAATTTGATTCCGAAGAGAATTCATCTCATTCTTTTCTCGGAATTGATTTTTCAGACTCATAAAGTTCGGAGTCATTTTATTTTTTTTAGAATACTTATGTTCTATCTTTTACCTTTATTTGGAATATTTTCCTTGTTTACAAACTCTTATTACTAATATGTTTGTGTGGAATGATTATTTTTCTTTAAGATGACTAGAATTAGTGTTGGATCCATAGATAATCTCAATCCATCTAGACCACCCATTTTCAATGGAAATGATTATGAATACTGGAGAGATATAATGAAGAAATTAGTTATCAATACTGGTGTTTACAATTTTGTTATGCTTACTGAAGGTTACAAAATACCTGACAAGGAAGTTAGTACCTTTACAAATCAAGAAAAGCATGATTATCAACTGAATTACAAGGTACACAATACTTTGCTATGTTCTATGACCAGAAATATATACAGACAGATATCATCTTGTGAAGCAGCCAATAGTATTTGGAATAAATTGGACGTTACACACTTTGGTACATCCAAAGTTATTGAAACTAGAAGAGCCATGCTCAGAGTTGAATATCATGGTTTCTGCTTTCCTTATGGAGAACCCATATGTAATGTACAACAAATATTTATGACTATTGTCAAATGTTTACAATATATGGGAGAAAAAGGTCTTTATGATGAAGCTCTTGTTGATAATATCATAGACATCATGCCAAATGAATGGGAGTAAAAGAGAACTGCCATTGATGAAAATGGAAAGGTTACTCAAATTTACTTAGATGAACTTTTTGGAACTCTTCATCAACATGAGACAAGAATGAAGAGAGATGCTGATAACATCAGGAAGAAAAATGGAAATGGAAGTGTTTCTTTTACTACAACTTCAAATCATATGAAAGTGAAGACTCCTAAAAGGGTTACTAGATAAAAGTCTAATAATGTTTTTATACAATCCAAATCTAGTGGAAGTGAATCCTCAGAGAATGAGTTAGAAAATCTTGCTCGAAGGATGAACAGGATAGCTAGACAAGGGAATTTTCAATCCAAGTATAAGAAAAAAGATAGGAATGATAAGAAAGATTATGAAGTTAGATGTTATGAATGCAAGAGAGCTGGACATATAATACCTGATTGTCCTATGCTAAAGAGAAAAGAATGGAAGGAAAATAATTCAGAGAAAAATAGAAAGAAGTATTACAAGGACAAAGCCATGAATTTTTTGAAAGCTAATGACACCTAGAGTGCCATTGGTGGTGACTCTTCAGATGAATCTTTGGATTATGAATCTTTTGGATAGAAGAATATTGGTCTAATAACCAGACTACCTATTGACAATTGTTGCTTTATGGATAAGGTACATAATACTAAATCATTGACCAATGTTTCATTGAATGCTAATGATATTAAATATAATAACTCTCCAGATGAAGAATATAATTCTGATGAAGATAATACATTACCTACCTACGAAGAAGTTTTTAGGTTTTCCAAACTTCTTGAGATTGAGAATTCAAAACTCATTAAAAGGATTGATAGTGAAAATTCTATGAATACTATTCTTAATAAGGAAATATTAGATCTTTCTAAATATATTGATAAGTAAAATTCTGATTTTATATGTATTTCAAAAAATGATGAGGAAGTAAATTATGAGAAGAATAAACTTTCTAAAGATCTTGAAAAAGTAATTTCTAAGAAAAGTGTTTTCGAGCCTAGATCTAGTTCCAAATCTAATGATTTTGAAGATAAAAGATTGGTTATCAAGCTCAAGTCTGAATATTTTTCTTTAAAGACGTGTTTGTCAAACTTTACCTTAGGTAAAGAAAATTTTGATAAGATGTATTCACAAATACGACCTTTAAGAAACAATTATGGATTTGGTTATACTCATGCCAAACCAATTTTTAGTAACAATTATTTTGTTCTTCAAAGTTCCCCATTTTATACCAAGTTCCAATGTGGTGGGAATTGGAAAAAGAATTATTCTTTAAACAAAACTCAGTCTTTAGGATTTCATAGAGCTTATTTTTTCAAAAAGATGTGGGTGCCTAAAATTTTACTATCTGAAATTTCTAGATCCAAGCATGTCTGGATTTCGAAAACCAAACTTTTTCTTATTTTCAGGAAAATAGAGAAGATACCAACATCAATACATGGTATATGGATAGTGGATGTTCCTGACATATGACTGGTAACAAAAAATATTTTAAAATGATTATCAAGACAAAGAGAGGAAGAGTAACTTTCAGAGACAATGCTCATGGAGAAATTATTGGTATAGGTAATATTATTCTTCTTGGAAAAACTATAATTTCAAATGTTTTATTTGTTAAGGGTCTTAATAACAACATCATTAGTATAAGTCAATTTTGTGATGAAGGATACCTTTTGAATTTTAGGAATGATAAGTGCTTAGTTCACAATTCCAAAGAAGAGTTTATTCTCTCTACCCATAGGCAAGATAATGTATACACTTTGAACTTAGAAGACCTTAGGAGCCAAGAATTACCTTGTCTTAGTGTAATGGAAGATCATTCAAGGTTATGGCATAGAATAATAGGTTACTGTAACCTTAGAAACTTATCTAAAATCTCTATGAATAAACAAGTTAAGGATCAACCGTAGATTAGATTTTATTCTTCTAAAGATTGTGATCCTTGTCAGTATAGAAAGCAACATAAATCTAGTTTTAAATCAATCGGTGATGTCTCAACTACTGATGCATTTCAGCTAGTGCATATGGATCTTTTTGGGCTAACTAAAACTGGAAGCATTGGATGAAAATACCGTGTGTTTGTTTTAGTTGATGATTACACTATATTTATGTGGGTCTATTTTCTAACAAATAAGTCTAAAGATTTTTCTTATTTCAAAAGTTTTAGAGCCATGTTAAAAATGAGAAAAACTTTCCATTGAAAACTATTCATAGTGATCATGGAGGAGAATTTCAAAATTCTAATTTTGAAACTTTTTGTAGTAGAAAAGTTATTACTCACAACATTTCAGCACCTAGAACTCCTAAAAAAAATGGTGTAGTTGAAAGAAGAAATAGAATTCTTCAAGAGATAACTAGAACCATGTTGAGAGAATATTCTATAGCTAGACATTTCTGGGCTGAAGTTGTAAGTAATTCTTGTTATACTATAAATCGTATTTTGATTAGACCTCTTCTTAATAAAACTCCTTATGAGTTATGGAATGGTAAGAAACCAATACTTTCCTACTTCAATGTTTTTGGTTGCAAAGTATTCATTCTGAATACTAAAGATAATCTACAAAAATTCACACCAAAATATGATGAAGGAATTTTCTTAGGCTACTCCAAAACTTTTAAGACTTATAGAGTTTTCAATAAAAACACTTGTATTGTTGAAGAAACAGTACAAGTCAAATTTGATGAGTCTGATCCTTTTTTTAAACATCCCCAACCTATATCTTCAGATGTGTTTTCAAAAACTAATTATCAATCTTTGATAGAAGATCTTTCTGATAAGGAAAATGGTAAAGAAAATTGTTCTGAAACGTTTATCCCAGAAGATTTTCTACCTTATGTTGATGAACAAGTTTTACAAAACCCAAGTCAGTTGTTTCTAAAGAATCATCCCAGTGATAGTATCATTGGTGATGTAAATCAACTCGTAAGGACTAGAAGTTCCTTAAGAAATGAAGTAGAACATCTAGCATTTCATTCCCAATTAAAACCAAAAAGTACTGATGAATCTTTAGGTGATGATGATTTAATAAAATCTGTGTAAGATGATCTAAATGAATTCGAAAGGAATAAATTATGGACCTTTTTTGAAATACCTAAGAAAACTATTTTCATTGGAGTAAAGTGGGTCTTCAGAAATAAGTTTGATGAAAATGAAGTCATTGTAAGAAATAAAGCTAGATTAGTTTCTAAAGTCTATAACCAATAAGAAGGAATAGACTATGAAGAAACATATGCTCCAGTAGCTAGACTTGAATCTATTCGTATCTTACTTTCCTTTGTAGCAATCTTCAATTTTAAACTTTTTTAAATGGATGTGAAATGTTCTTTTCTTAATGGTTATGTCCAAGAGGATGTTTATGTAGAAGAACCTCCTAGCTTTGAAGACACAAAATATCCTGATCATGTTTTTAAACTTACCAAAGTTTTGTATGGACTTAAACAAGCCCCTCGAGCTTGGTATGATAGACTTACAAGATTTTTTACTTCAAAATAATTATGTTAAGGGAAATGCATATCCAACCCTTTTTATAATGGAAGATAAGAAAAATGTTTTGATTGTTCAAATATATGTTGATGATATTATATTTGGTTCAACTTAGCAATCTTTAACTGATTCCTTTATAGATCTAATTAAATCTGAGTTTGAAATGAGTATGATGGGTGAGTTAACATTTTTCCTTGGTTTTAAAATTTCACAAAAACCGAAAGGAACATATATATATCAACATAAGTATATTAAATATCTTCTTAAAAAATATGGATATTACAACACTAAGAGTATTAGTACTCTTATTGGTACCTCAAACACAATTGATCTTGATGATGCTGGGAATCCAGTGGATCAAACATCTTTTAGAGGTATGATAGGAAGCTTACTATACTTGACAAATAGTCATCCATACGTGATGTTTTCAGTATGCTTATGTTCTAGATATCAATACAATACTAAGGAATCTCATTTAAAGGCACTGAAAAGAATTTTTTTCTACTTAAAGGGAACCATAGATTTAAGACTATTTTATACTTATGGAAAAGATTTTATCTTAAAAAGTTTTTCAGATGCTGACTTTGGTGGGTGTAGAATGAATATAAAGAGTACATCCGAAACTTTTCATTTATTAGGGGATTCATTAGTTTCTTGGTAATTCAAAAAGAAACACTGAGTAGCACTATCCACTGATGAAGCTGAATTTGTAGCAGCTGAATGTTGTTTTGATCAATTTTTTTGGATGCAACACACACTCACAGACTATGGTATGAGCTTTAACAAAACACAAAATTTGTGTGATAATACAAGTTACATTGCCCTTAGTAAAAACCCTGGACATCACTCTCGTGCAAAACAGATAGATATTAGGCATCACTTTCTTAGGGATCTCACACAAAAAAGATATATTATTCTTCAGTTTATCAGAATTCAAGATCAACTTGCTGACATTTTGAAAAAATCTTTTCCTTCCGACAGATTTGAATATATTCAACAGAAGTTAGGAATGATTACCGTAAGGTAGTTTTCCTTAATTAAATCTCTGTTAAACCAATCTTTTTATAGTAATAAACAACTTTTCATAGGGGTAGTATATTTCTTTGTTAGATTCATCAAAATTTTTCGTAATGAGTTTTTGAAAATTTTTCGTAATGAGTTTTTGAAAATTTTTCGTAATGGATTTTTGAAAAGTTTTCATAACGAGTTGTTGAAAAATTTTCATAATGTATTTTTTAAAATTTTTCGTAATTGAATTTTGAAAATTTTTCGTAATGGATTTTTGAAAAATTTTCATAATGAGTTTTTGGAAATTTTTCGTTATGAGATTTTTGAAAATTTTTCGTAATGGATTTTTGAAAAATTTTCGAAATGGATTTTTGAAAATTTTTCGTAATGAGATTTTTGAAAATTTTTCATAAGATATTTTTGAAAAATTTTCATAGTGAGTTTTTAAATTCTTTTCTCGTAATGGAATATTCGTAATGGAATTTTCATAATGGAGTTTTTTAGTGATCTTGTTTTTTAAAACTCTCAAGAAGAATATCACTTATTATGAATAATCTTCCTAGAAATCTGAAAGGTATGATATCCTTACCTAATCTTTCGTACTCATTTTTACATGCTGTCTTTTTCAAATTCTCAGATTCTATTTTTTCTTAATAAAACCTCAAAAGATCGGATCCTACTTATTTTTTCCTTGCGGCTTTCATATCAACCGTTTGATCGGATCAGAAAGGTTTATAATCGTTAGATTGGATTTGGAAGATGAAAGGTCACTCCCATCGCCTATATAAAGGGGACCCCCGATGGTTATCCCACATCAGTTATCAAGATCTTGCATGCTGAAGCTCTTCCCTCATTTATTAAGACCGTTATGAATCTTTTAGAGGTTCTTCAATCCGAATGTATATAGAAGCCTCTTCCCACAAAATGTCTACTGTGAAGCCATTTTCAAATTGGTTAGTCTACAAGGAAAGGTTGGTTCACCCGAAATTTTTCAATAAATATGATTATATTATTTCTAAGAATATCAAGCTCAATGGATGGGAAGATTTATGCATATCAAAGCCAGGGAATCAGGATGTAGTTTATCTGGATTTTCTTATAGAATTTTATGAGTATGTTTCCTTATTTGATGAAGATGGCAGAGAAAAATTTTCCTTTAAGAGTTATGGAAAGACATAAAAACTCTCTTACACCAAGGATGCGAGCTTGGTGGGGCTCTCATATGATAAAGAAGCTGAAATTTTCTCCCATAAGCTACCGGATGTGAAAGGAAGTTTCAGAAAGGTAAAGGCCAAGGAATGCCTTGGACTTGAAGAGGTAAAGACCACTAAGATTTACCATATGACTACCAACAATCGGATACCACAGTTATGGGTTCAAGGGTTTTTCGTACCTAGAATAGGTGATAAGGATAACTTAAATAAAAGTGACATTTACATCTTAGATTTCCTAGTAAATATAAGAAAGATCAATCTGATGAGGCATATTCTTATTACAGTTCAGAACATTAAGAATAGAAATTTGAAAGCTTAGATCATTATGTATCCTACACTACCCTCCTAGCTCATTGTTCAGTGTCTTGAATCAATCAAGATTCATTTTTCTACCAAGACGAGTAATTTCAAGGTAATGCTTATCAGTGATGATACTCTCAAGAGAATGAAGGTTGGTTTCTCTAAAGATTCAGGGGAATTTTATGATTTTCTAGTGGAGGAGGCAGAGGCGGTTACGGAAAATGGTTAAAAAGCAGAACCAATAATGAAGGTTGGGAAGAAGAGAAAGATGAAGGAAGTGGAAGACAAAACCCCCAAGGATAAAGAACCTCAATCCGAACCTCCTAATCCCAAAAAGAAAAAATCCTATCTGGATGAGGTGGTTTCCGAATGGAGAGAGGACAAGAAAAGTAGGAAGGAAAGAGAACCACAATTTGGTTTGGACCCAACAGAGGCAAAAGCTCTGAAAGAAAAAGCTGCTAAGGAGCTTGAGAAGCAAGAAAAAGTGAAAAAGCTTAAAAACAAGATGTCAGAGGTAGAGATTGTCCAATATCTTTTAAAGGCTGCTAAAGTTTCATCTGAGAATATCCCTGTACTGAAGTCTTTCTTGGTGGAACCCTTAGCTGAGACTCTAGGTAAGAGGTTTATGACTCTGGAAAAACCACAAGAGAAGATTGTGCAAGAGAAGGAAGCTCCAGACAAAATTCAGCAAGAAGATACTAGTGGTAGCTCTGATGATGTGATTAAGTAAGTGGAAGATTATTATTAAAAGGAAAGTGTTTCTGAGAAATTTTCACTCCGGACTTCTCAAGACAGATATTCATAACTTGCTACACCTAGAGATGTTGAGAAAGGTGAAGAAGAAGTAAACAAGCCATATGAAGGAGAGAGTCATAATCATGACTTCATTATTCCTGAATATATTGAGGTAGGAGTTCAAAAAGAGAAATTTGATGAAGACAAGATTGTACAGTTATCCGGAAGTGAGCATGAGTCTCCTGATGAAGAGGCTATTCTGAAAAACAAAAAAGGAAAACAAGTGGTTTTTGATACTCTAACAAAAGATATCATATGAAAGAAAAAAGCTAGAGGATCATCCAAGAGGAAGATGATAGAGATAGATGAAGAACCATCCCCAAGCATGATGTCATATTCAGAGTCATCAGCTTCAAGACATGATTTTATTGTTTAGTCCTTGATGAAGCTAGTGGATACCATTCCGATCTTTCCAGCAATAGAATCTAGATGCCAGATGCTTCAACATAGCATGAATTAGAAGTCAGACTCCGTATCCATGGTCATGGATATGTGTGTAAAGATTGAGGCTGAAGGCAATAATTTCCTTATCAATTATGAATCCCATAGAAGTTCTTGCCAGAAAATGACCAAATGGTCTAAGAAAGTTGTTGAAGTGTTGGGAGAGCATGATCAATTTCAAGTAGATGTAAAGGATGATTTTGATACCAAAGACTCCAAAATCAAGAATCTTACAGATACATTTGAGAAAAAGTTAACCCTTGAGCAGAATGTTTGGATTCAGGATATAAAAGACCTAAATGGGAAGTTGAATTTTGTTTCCCAGAGTTGGAGAACAGAGAGGGATCTACAGATCGAGTTAGAAGAGAAGTTTGTGAAGCAAGATGATTTGCTGAAGGCTCAGCTAGAGTCCCTGAAATCTCAAGAAAATAGAATCATAGCCTTGGAAAAGCAAGCAGAGGAGGATCGTAAAGAACTGAAAAATCTAAAGACAATTGTGAAGAAGCTGATGCCCAAGGAAAAAGAAACAAAATAGACTCAAATCCGATCTTTTGTTGTATTTTTTTCCTTGTACTAATACTTCCAATTGAAATGAAATGTTAGTTTCTTGTTTTGTTTGGATATCTTTAATAATATTTTAGGTACCATATTTTTTCCCATTCCATCAATTTTTTTAGAAAATCACAAAGGGGGATAAGGAAAAAGAATTCAAAAGGGGAGAAAGAAAAATATTTCTAAGTATAGAAGAAATATCCCTAAGTAAGGGGGAGTTTATCTAAGGGGGAGTTCTCACTACGACAATTTCCATTCTCATGAAGATGAAAATTCACATTCTGGAAATCTAGAATACGATCTTTAGTGTTTCAAAGCCTAAGGGGGAGTTAATTGTATTCACCATTCTCCATGTACAAAGGGAGATAAGTTTTATTTTCAAAGTTAAATATTTTCAAAGTCCATATATTATTTTTGGTAAGATTGTTTGTGCTTTCCAAAAAGGGGGATATTGTTGAGTCAATAAGGTTTTCCTTATGACTTTTCCATTCCTTCATGCTTTGGGTAGATTGTTAAGTCACTAAGGTATCCTTATGACTTCACCATCCATTCTTGTTTTCAAAATCACAAACAACTTATCTCAGGGAAAAATTCATTTTATCATATATTTTACTTTCATAAGGAAAATTTCCTCTCCCAAGGAAATTTATCCTTACCTTGTTTATGTTGATCTTATAATATCTTTTGATTAAGGGAAACATTTTCTTTGTAATAAAAACCTCAGAATAGTATGATACTTTGATATGAATCATTCGGTTTTAGGATATGAATTCAGAATACAAACTTTTATAAAGTTACACTCCGAATTTGGGTTATGAACTCTAATGAAGTTCTACTAAGAATATTGAGTACGAACTTTTATGAAGTTCCATTATGAATTCTAAAGTAGAATTCTGATTACGAAATCTCATTACGAATTCTAATGTATAATTCTGATTACGAATTTTCATTATTAATTCTAATGAAGAATCTTGATTACGAATCCTCATTACGAATTCTAATGAAGAATTCTAATTATGAATTCTCATTATGAATTATAATGAAGAACTCTGATTAGGAATTCTTAGTACGAATTCTGATGAAGAATTATGATTATGAATTCTCAGTACAAATTATGATGAAGAATTTTGATTACAAATCCTCCTTACAAATTATAATGAAGAGTTATTATTAGGAATTCTCATTACGAATTCTAGTGAATAATTCTTATTAGAAATTCTCATTATGAATTATAATTCCGATTTACTAGAAAACAGAATCCTAATACTCTTGTATTATAGACTCCGAAGTCAATTTTTGGTTAGAATCTGAAATTTTATTACTTACACTCCGAATACTTGAATTTGGTTATGCTTACACTTGTTTTATTATAAAACCATGTCATCTATTATGTTTATAAAAAACCATTGGTTGAGTGACACATGTAAATTCAAGAAGAAATATAACTGTTGGTGGAGGGAGCCGATTATTGAAGCCATGCCTATAAATAGGAGCTCATTTGAAAGAGCTCATAATTGTTCTGTGACTCTAGAGACCACATGCTGTTGAAGTGATTTCTAGAGAGAAACTTTCATTGATTTGTAATTACTGAATTGCTCGTTCTGATTTTCTATGTGTGAATACGAATTTTGGTGATTACATTAGAGGACTTCCTGGGATAGGAAGACAGAGGTGTTGACTACCTTGATGTTTGAGGGCTTCCTTGCTGAGGAAGACAGAGGTTACAACTACCTTGAAGTTGAGGGCTTTGTGGGGATAGCAAGACAGACTCCGATCTTCGTATCGAGGGCTTACCCTAGTGTGGGTAAGAAAAAAATTCTTGAAAGTATAAATCAAGGGACCTTTATCCATGGTTGTTGGATACCCTTCTCTTTAGTTTAAAATATTTACTTCTTGTTACTTGTTCTTGTTAAATGTTTATTTTTCCACTGCATTTTTTATGTTAAGGAGAGTATAACTATCTTATACTTCCTTACACTTATGTACTCTGATTTTGTTAGATTCTATACACTTTAAGGTAGAATATTATTTTTTGTCAACTTTCATTATGTTTTTTTCCCGGAATCATATTTCCGTATTCACTTTCTCGGAATCATATTTCCGAATTCAAGAAAGTTGTGTAGAATTAGAGGTTTTGTGAATTCACCTTGTTTAACATTGTTAAACATATCCATCTTTAAACGTCTCAAAGTAATTTTTAAAGTGTACGATTCACCCTTCTCTTGTATATTGAGCATCTACATTATCATTTCGATCCTACAATAATTCCTCAAACTCGACTAAAGTTCCCCTAATGGCGCTTCTTACTCTCAAAATTATCAAATCCAGATCGTCAAATCACAACTATCTATCCTTCATTGGAAGGCTCCTTTAGGTTCCTCTCAACTATGAGAGCATGACCCACCACCTCATCAAACTACATTAATCGAATTAGGTTAACTTGGGAATTAATATTTTACTTTAGTCTATCCTGAAATCATCTTTCTATAGCTATCATATCTCTTGTAAAATATAGAGAAAAGAACAACAGGTCTGTAAAGCTTCTAGCATAGTCCATCATGGACATGTTCCACTAAGATAACATCATTAACTCCACTAATTTATCATATCGTAGTGTATCTAGGTAGATGTTATCCAAGAAACTATCCACGAAGTCCTTCCATAACAAACCATTAGTCCATCCATTCCATGCACGAACTTAACAACAACATTTCCTAAATCCTCATAGCATAAATGTATCCAACTTGACCCTACTCTTAGCAGGTTTCTCTAAATGGAAACGTATCATCTTGATGGACTAAAGCCAGAACTCAGATCCATTGGGTCCACTCCCTCTAGTAAAAGTTGGAAGGTGATGCAACTGAAACTCCCTTGTCAGGCCAGACATTCTCTTCTCAAACTTCCTAGGTTATCTTCCCTTCAATTTCCCAAAGAGATAAAGTTTCTCTCTGAACTTATCCCATGCTTTTTCACATAGCATAATTAGTGACTGAGGTTCCATCACTAGAGGACCATTCCTAGCCATATCCCCTAGTCATCCTCTCAAAAAGAATCTTCATGGAGGAATACTCTCTACAATTACAAAAAAACATCTTAGGATTCATAACACAACTTATCACATTTAATGAAGTTGAAAATCATAACTAGTAACTATAATTCTTTCACCAAATCTCACCATGCGGTCAAAACGGAAGTGTTATACCTACCCATAATCATCCTACACCTTTGTGTTGGTAATCTAAGGGTATTATCATTATCATATCATTTTTATCATTTAGAACCCACTATTATAATTTTCTCATCATTTTATCTTTATAAATTTCATATTAGGCTCAATTTTCAATTCAATTTCACAATTAATGAAACCAAATTTAAGTTCAACAACTTACCTAAAACCTGTTTTCCCTTACATGGCTAAAATAATGCATGTCTCAAAAGAATCCTGAGTTCCTTGAATGATGTATCAAGACTGAAATATCATTACATAAAGGGAAAAGAGTAATTTTTCTCCAATTTTCAAAAACAATAATCACATAACACAACAAGTGGGTCACCCATGGTGAAATAATATTCCACTATAACAACAAATAGTAATTATAACAATCCCACCTTGAGTACCTCAGTTTTCCCCCCATACATGGGTTTTCAACTACCATGAATGAGCACATAACTAAACCCATAAATTTTCTAGTCTCCTTTCTACCTTTCCCAAATAGTTAGACAAAGAAAAATAAAAAAATGGATATTTGATCCACTTTATAATGTTCCGACCTGGGTACCATATGCTTGTGCCCTGAGCCAGTCAGTCACATGGCCTCAATACCCCCATATATGCCAGAGGCAGCTGACTAGAAGTGAGGGTTTGAGAAGTAAATTATGTGGAGTCTATACCCTCTCTTATTAAAGTAAAAACTAAGATAAATTTTAAACAATATCTGCAGAATATATGACCATAAACAATACCAATATCTCAAGAATATGAATATAGGAAATACAATATCCAACTAAAGTAGAAAAAAACCCATGCTAAGGTACATGTCAAGCGTATAAAATGAAAATAGAAAATAAAGACACCAATGAATCCCAAGAGGGTCCCGAACAACGTCTCGTTCCATTAACCATGCTCCATCCCCAAATTATCCATCTAATATTGGGAATTTTCCCTTGACCTGTCCTGCAAAAATAAATTCTATTTGGGTACTAATCAGGTGGCCCGAATAGGGTGTGGGTAAGACTTAGTAGGCCACCACCAATGGTTTCTAAAGGTAATACATCCAATAATAGTGAATAATATTTTATAAAAAAGTAAACATAATTAAAAAATAAATGGTCATCATATTATACATTTAATCATTATTTAACCACATAAACTCCAGGGTTCCAAAGGACACCTGAACCTCAACATTTGATTTCACTCATGTCAGAGGAAGAAATGATTCAACGTGAAATCAGATCATAATAACTACTGTGTCTCATGCCAGAGCCAAAGTAATTGGAAGTAGATATCAGGTCTCAATACCTAATTTTTCCCATGCCAGATCCTGAAGTATTATCAAGTGAAGTCATATCTCATAGTTTCTTTACTACCATTCATTAATTTATACTTGAATTCCCATGTTACCATTATTAAATTCACACTTAATTGCACACATTATCAATAATAAATTCAAATGTAAATTGACCATGTTACCACTCTTACTTATCAAATAAATAACCATGTTCCCTTTACTAAAATGTACAAGGACCATGTTACCATTTTTATTTCTCAATTGAATGACCATATTCCCATTAAATTATTCACAAGTACAATGACCATGTTACCATTTACAATTATCAATTTAGAATTAACATGTTACCATTTTTCACATAATTAATTCATCAATAAATTATTCAACATTGATTTCATTACTCATTCTACAATTAGTTTATCACATAAATAACTGTAATTAATTCCCCAATTAATTATGTCAAATCCATGAATTAATTCATAAATTACTTATCTCAAGTCAACAATCCTGATATCAGGCAATTAATTATATAATTAATTATATCAAAGAAACAAACCCAATATCTCATAATTTTATACCATTAATTTTATCAACTTCTGATATCAATATCTCATAATTAATCTACCATTAATTATCTCAAATCATATATCTTAATATCTCATAATTAATCCCCCGATTAATCAAATAAATCACAAATATCTAAATCTCATAATTAATCCTCTAATTAATTATCTAAATGGACACCCCATTAGACTCATAATCAACTCCCAAATTAATCATCAATTTTTTAAATAAATCTAATTAGTTAAATGACCACATTTACTAAATCAATTTAGGAATTCAAATTTCCAAAGAATGCGAGCAGTCCAAAACCTTGTATACATGTATCAAAATCAAAACTATGGGAATTGAATATATTTCCACCAAACTCAATTATTCAAATAATAATCACTCAATATAAATCCCCAAATATTGAGCGGAACAATGTCATAGATATAGATCCAAATATAAAAACCCTAAATTAATATTTTTGAAAAATTGGATCATGAAAATATAGATGTTGATATTAAATAATAGATCTAGATCTTAACAAATAGATATAGATATTTACAAAACAGAGAATTATATCACTAGAAGAAAATATAAGGAGTGGGGGAAGCAAGCGAGAAGAAGGAGAGAATAATCCACTTAAGGGGAATGAAACGACCATTGACATGGGCTTCAATTCACAAAGAACAATGATCAAGAGGGATTGGAATTAATCTATATAACTCCAAAAAAGTAAAGGAGGACCTATGGTCAAATGGGGGCTGAAATATGTGAGTTATGGGGGTTTAGAATGTTTTTAAAACAATTTTTCGGGTTAAATAATTTCCACATATGGTTTTCTGGGAATAGGTGAATTGTTTTCCCTTACCATGTTCCAATCATGAACTTGTTATTTTAGGGGTGTATTATTACTCCTAATATGGAACACAATTTGATAAACTGTGTGCCAACAGTGAAATTAACCACTATCTATGGTTGCATGGTTTGCTGGGTTGGGGTGTAGGATTTTCCCTTACCATGAACCAACTGTACAGAACCCTTTTTCCATCAATTTATCTCAAAATTAAACCAAACAGAACCCATTTTATAACAGATAAAAAAGTACTCAAATAAAGAAAAAATAGTACTTAAAATCCATAACGATTCAGCTTTATAAAATTTCTAGATATTACACATTATTATTTTTTAAAGGGATCATGATTCCAACCAAGATCAAAGTAAGTCATCCCAATTAATAATTTAATTATGATATGAATTCAAAATTGGTAGCAATACTACCATTTCATAGCTACAAGAGTACCTTTCAAACATGGATATTTTAAAAGGAAACATAGAGAGTTGATTTTTTGGAGAACTAAATGATATGATATTAAAATTAAAATGAAGATAGAAATATATAGACTTTAAAGTAAGACATAACCAAAATTTTGGGAAATTAAAAAAAGGATTAATAACTAGGAAATATATTCCAATGTGAGAGATAAGATCATATACTAATGAATGATGAGGATTTTCCAAAAAATAAATTGGAACTATATATAAATTTCATAATGAATATAAAGTGATTGAGGTGAAGAGTCTATTGAGGATTTGATAATAATATTCTAAAAAGAATCACATCCTATTAGAGACATGAGAGATCAAGACACTATATGTGTAAGGAGAGAGTATTCTGGTGTTGATGAAGAAGGAGAAATAGGATTAATGTGAAACCAAGATATAAAAGGTGATCAATATGAGAACTAATAATTATGTTCGATTTGAAGATAATGGTTGATATACACAACTATGTAAGGAGACATAGGGAGTCTATGTATTACATGGATGTTATAAACGATCCATGAAGAGATTTTTTTCCAATAATCAAGCTAAGAAAGAATATATGATCCAGTGGTAAGATATTAGAAACTATGTAAAGTAGTATAATGAAACTCTATAGGGATTCTAGAGCAAATGGTGGGACTCATTGGAATCATATTGTGATAACATGCCATGTAATACCTCAATGTGAAATAGTGGAAGAATATATTATTGGGGGTACTATCCAATCATGAATGGGATTAGAATTTAAAATACAAACCTTCTAAATCCTTGTGTATTGTTATTTTAATTTTTTTAATATTTTGGTAATTATGGGAGACGAAAATTAATGTTTATCCGGATATTTACATATATAATAGGTTAAATTAAGTTAAAGGAATTCATAAAATTAGATATCTGATTCACCCTCTATCAATAATCTGTAGAAAATGCAATCTTTATGTAGTATTAGAGATAATCCATGTATCCTATGATTGGATACATGTTTTCCCTATTGGATTTTAATTAATATATATAAGGTATATATTTTAGGATATTTATGAGATTCCTTAGATAGAGATAAATGCATATATTTCAATTGATACAAATATGGTCGTTTCAGTCGAGACATAGAAAAATAGAAAAAGAAGAGAGGAAACATAGCTGAATAAGAATTAAAATGAGAAGGAGGGAACAACAATAGCTGAAAGAAATCAAAGTGTAACAAGTATTTATAATTCTATGGATTACGATTCTTTCAAAAAATCTAGTTCATGTTTTGATGATGATGTCTCATTTAGTGATCTGAATTATTAAATCATGGATCAATGAATGAATGTTACGAAAGAAATTATTTATAATATATTTGGTAATATCAAGGGACTTATTAATGAAAAATGACAACTTGAATAATAAGTTTAAGAAATATATAATTATTCAAGATGTTTTGAAAGTGAATTTATCTCACAAATTGTGTAGATTAAATGAAAAAAAATTATATTACATTGAAATAAAACATGTTCCCTAGTTCATGAATAATTGAAAATTTATATTTAATGGGAATTTCAATTTAAAATTGGATTTATTAATAGGATCCATGAATTTAAAATATGGGAAAAAACTATAGTCAATGTCAATGTGTCTTAGATGGATTTTAAAGAAAAATGATTAGATAACTTGATAATTGATCAAAAGAATAAAGAAATATGAAAAAAATTCAGGATGTTATAAAATTACTAGTAAGATATCCTGAGATTAATTGTGGATTAGAATAACTCTCTAAATATAAAGTTTCTGAGGGGATTCATGAAACCTTGAACCAACACAAGTTGAAAATTACAACTTTTTTGAAATGAAAGTTACAACCACATAAGTATTTTTTTAATATTAAAGTCCCCAAAAAGACTCATATCAATATAAATAATAGATTGATATCATCCTCTAATCAAGAAGTAATAATATCAAAGATAAATGTGTCCTATAACCCATAAATGGTATTATGTACTAATGTTATTTCAATTAATGGTATAGTTTTCAACACTAAATTTTAGAAAAATATGGATGATCCTAAGTGTTGAAAAATCCACCACATAATAAAGGGTTTATAGAGTAAAAGTAAATAAGAGGTTATCCCTAGATAAAGCTCAAAATATGGGAAAATCAATCCAAAATCAGTAAGGTTTGTGAGTAAAATTTTCTATCTAGATTAAGAAAAAAGAAGCAGATGTAAGTTAATTAGATGCTTTTGGAGATTTTTGATGTTTTATCATAGTTACATAGAATTTTATAATATTGTTTCAATATCTATAGAATATTTATGGGATGTTTTAAAGTTCATCAAAGAAAAAACTCATAAAAAAACCACTGTAATGAAGATGATATCACTGAATTAGAAAAATCTCCATCTCAAGAATATATTTGAAGACATAGATAATTTTTATGATCTTGAACATGTAAGTGGACATTTTTATGAAGATTTTGGGTATTTACTAGTCCAAATGAAATCAAATTATAATGAAGGGAGAATATCACAACAAACATGGAATAATGTGAAAGGGAATGATTAGATTTTATTAGGTGAAATGAAAGTAAACAAAAATATTGTAAATAAAAAGATAGATATACCAAATAATTCTATGGAGTCAAAGAATAATAATTAAGGGGATGAAATCATCCCTAATGAAAATTTTAAGAAACGTCAAATTGATTGATACTTTAAGGCATTTTAAAATAAATTTTTTAAAGGATAAATTAGTGTGGTAACAATATACACAACAACATGGAAATACTCACCAAATAGTGGGAGTTTTTTAAAAATGAGAATAAATAACCAAAACAATCCTTGTTGTTTATAGGAAAATGTAAATAAGGGAGGATCATAAAAAATAAATGTTAAAATAAAAAAATTCTATTCATTCCATAGACGAACAAAATTTGGAAATAAATAGGCTATATTTAATAAAGATCCCTCCAAATTTAAAAGCAATAAATTAATAAATATCTTTGTTGATAGACAGTTCTCAATATTTATACTATTACAAAAAATTAAGGAATATTTGTCTTATTCCCTTATCTAATTGATTATTGTCACTCATATTCATGAAATCAAAGGTGGTGATATGAAGGTGGAGTTGTAAGAGGCTATACACATTGTATAAAAAACATATTTTCCATTATGGAGTGCCTTAAGTATCCATGATAAAGTGTTATCTAGGTTCATGCCTTCAGGGGAAGATAAAATAATGAGAAATAACCTAGAGTTAAACTCTTCAAATCATGAATTTATTTAAAATCTTTTTAAATTATTTAAATACGGTTTTCCAATCACACTTAATTCACTTGTTTTTGTTGCATCAAAAGTATTAATAAATGGGGAGTGTTGGTTTATGGGAAGATGAGAAAAATTGAGTTGTTATTCATATTCTACATGAAATTTCATAACGAATTTGGTAATGATGAATCTAGGTCACATTTTCTTATTAAAATTGGATGATAAAACTCTAAAGTGAGTTATGTTGATTTGATATCAGATGTATACGATTTTATGGACATACTTTATCTTCTTGTCTATTTCACCCTTTTTTCAAAATATAAAAATCCCATATACACATAGAGTTGTGTAATTAATGCATTATTTCAATGAAAATTAGGTGGTGACATACTTTTCTAAAAAAATGGGTCATGATGTGACTCTAAATTAAATGGGGGAGTATGTATATGAGGAATGTGAAGAACATGATTAAATGAGAATACCTCTACATTACCTTATTAATAATTGTTAATATGCAGTTGAAAATACCATTGAATTTGGATTTTAAAGATGAAAAAAGAGGTTTTAATAACTACTATAGAGTGGGATATTGAAATACCCATATGGGTTGAATTTATTTTTGTTTTCAATAATTCTATGAAGATATCAAGTCAAATGGTATTTAAAAATATGCGTTAACTACTACCCAGGAGCCTATGGATAAGGGAATATAAAGGATGATGAGGTGCCATCATAATATATGGAAAAAGGGATAGCAAGAAGTGAAGGCTAATATATAGAAAAAATGTATGTGAAGGTTTAATTAGACTCCCCTAAGTGTTGTGATTTATTTACTATTTTGCATGAAAACCAGAAAAAAGTGTTGGGTCTTTAAGAGACATTGTCTATAATAGTTTGTAATGATTTTTAGAATTCCTTATGATTGGTTTAAGTGGTTCTGATGCAGTATAAGGAATTCTAAAATAATATATGAATAGTTTTTAACTTTTTTCTTGATAAGATGAAGATAGCCATCACCATAGTGTTAAGACACACTGGTCACATGGTTGAGATAAGTATCACCATAAATATAAGAATTACTGGATAAAAGGTTGAGAGAATCAAATCATTTGGTTGGTGTGATTTATTGAAATGTTGAGACAATATTGGAAATTTGTGTATAAAGTTTAGGTAGTTGCATCTAAGGTTGATAAAATGAGTATCTAAGGATGGTACATGACTTTGTAAGGTTTAATGTGGTCATTGTAAGAAACAAATGAACCATATAAACAATGTAAAAGTTATATAATTAATGTTATATAGAAATGATAAATAATTTTGAAAATGAAAATGTTGATATTAAAGGATTTAAACATCATGACCCTATAAGAGGATCGTGATTCAATCGATTATCAATGTCGCAATAGTAGAGGAAAAAGATGGTGTTGATATGAATTCTACTTTAAAAGATATATTGACACACCCTAACCATGGTAGGATGAGTAACACATATATATATTTTAAAGGATAAAAAGAAAAAAATATTTTAAGAAGATTAATTGACATGATATTAAAATTTATATATGGAAATACCATATGTCATAAGGAAAATGTGACCAGGTTTCTAATAGATATTAATGAGGAGTTATAACTAAGAAATATCTTATAGCGGGAGAGATAATATTATCTAAATATGTTTTATGAGGAAAATATAGATAAGATATGGGAACTAAATATTCTGGACATTGTGAATATTATGTGAATATGGAGATTAATCTATTAAGGATTTTTTAATGCTATACCCTAGAGAATAATATCTAGTCAATTATTTGAGAAATCTTGATACTAACCCTATAAGGAGATCATTTTCAGATGTCAACAAATGAGGAGAAGTAGGCCTATAGTATAATATTTATAAATATGATGATCTATTCCCTAGATATACAATTTAGTTTTGACTAAAGATAAAGTATGACACATCATAGTATAAGAAGACAGAAAGAGTCTATGTCCTAAATTAAGTTTATAGAGGACCTGGAAAGGACTCCATTCTAGTTATGAGGGCAGAGATATGTCAAAAAGAATTATCTAGTGGGTATCTAGGGTAAATAGTCTGAAGTAGTATAAATAATCTCAAATGAAACTCTATATCCAATAGTGGTACTTTGTGGAAGCATAGTGTGATACAATTCCATGTTACAACATTTCATAAAATAGTAGAATAATCTTGACTAGGGGGGACAATCCAATTAGGGAAAAGTGTATCCTTTCAAGGATAAATCTTTTAAATACATATGGTTTCTACCTTTCACTTTATATATACTTTATTCAGTATGAGAGACAAAAAGAATAGTATATGAAGATAATAATTATTCTATGGGGTTAAACTAAATTAGATTAATTCATAAAAAAAATCACCAATTCACACACCTCTAAATGGTCCACCAAACCTGAGTACTTCATTATTAATATTGAAAACTTATTATTTGAGCCCATTTATATAAGTTAATTAAAATTATAAAAATGATCTAATGCTATTCATTAATATCACCAATGGATAGATACTGAATTTTCAGTGAAAACTCATAGTGGTATGATTAATGAATCCTAGGTCTATAACTCCTATCTGATTAAAGATTGTATGAATTTGTTTCAGGTAAATATTTTTATTCCCCCAATAGTAGAATTTTATGTGATTTTGGTAATCTATTGGATCTATCTACATATATCCCATCTTAATTTCTTGGATAGGGAAGTCACATTTAATATCCCAAATCAATTTGTGACCATCTATTAGTGAGAAAATTTCTTTTACCTCTGTATAATAATTTCATCCATTATATGGGTCTTAATACCCAATCATGAGGGGTATTTGTATAAAATGGTTTGGAAAAAATCTTGATATCTAAGAAATTATTATTATGTGGGAATATTTCAATTTATATCAGAAGTATTTTCTTAATCATCATTTAGATTTTCAAATTATATTTTTGATAAAACTCTTACATAGTGATATGCCTATATTTTTGTATCCTTATCAAATGAACTAGATTTAATTGGAATAATTAGTGAAGAAAACCCATGATACTATATAAAATTATTTTAGTCACCAAATATATAACATGGGGAATACTGTTCGTCTTTTTCAAGAACTAATATGGATCAATGCATCTCTATATTGAATATCCTAAACATCAAAAATTATGATCTAGAATAAATATACTATACCATGTGGTTATGACTTGTTTGATATTATTTTATGGGATCATTAAATCTCAAATATTTTCCTTAAATATATATATCATAAATTAATAGTCAAAATAGGGTATGTGACCCAGAATAACCTTTGTACATGATATGGGAACTATGAATTCATAGTGATTCCAAACAATCACACACATTCCACTACTATCTTCACAAATATGATAAATAGGTTAATTAAATACAAAATTAATAAATTTATGGTTGTATTTATTGATTACATTATCATATATTCAATGAGAAAATAAGAACATGGATATTATTTGAGGATAGTGTTATGAAGATTGATAAAGAAGAAATTGTATGCTAAATTTAGCAAGACTTAATTATAACTGTATAATGTTTTATTAATGGGTCATGTAATCACAATAGAAGAAATATATATGGATCCTTGAAAGTAAGAGGTAATTTAATATTGGAATAGAACAACCACTATAATACACATCCAAACTTTTCTTAGATATGATAGATATTATTGATGATTTTTGAGAAATTTCTCAAGCCTGTAAAATAAACTAACAAATTTAACAGATAATTATGCCATGTTTCTTTGAAAGAAATGAATTAGAAGAAAATTTCAAGGATCACAATATAAGGTTTCTCACTAAACCTATACCAATATTACCATACAATGGATAAGGGTTTGTAATAAAATTCTATGAATCAAAGAATTGTACAGGAATCATCCCCATATAAAATGACATTGTGGTATCTTATACCTCACATAAATTAATGATTCTTGTGAAAAATTACATGACACTTTATTTAGAGTCAACAATAGTAATATTTTCATTCAAAATATAAAGGAAATATATCTATTTTCAAAAGTGTGAAATATATATTGATCATAAGAGCATAAATTATATATCACACATAAGGAGTCGAAAATACACCAAAGGAAATGGTTGGTGTTGAATAAATACTCTGACTCCTCGATACCATACCACCCTAGGATAGAAAAAATATAGATGATTCTATGAGAATAAATGATCATGATACCTTATTTATGATGATTATTGAAAAAGATAAAGTACTATCCTATTTCAAAAGGATTAACCCTGAAATCATAATTGAAGGCGGAAAATCCTATCTAACATAAATGAAACATCAACCATCCATCAATGTAAGAATAAAAGAGGAATATAAGGATAATAGAGAAAAAAGTAAGGTTAGGAATATTATGTAGTTAAAATTTTGTATTGATGGAATTATATGACTTGATAAAGGAACATGGGTTTTGAAAATAATATAATCAAATAAAAATTTGATTGGTGATGCACATATCAAATTCTTCCCTATCCATTTTAGAAGAAGAAAAATTTATATAGATATAAAAAAACATTTATAGTGTGATACCATGAAGGGAGAGATATAAATGTATGTATCTCGATTCTTAGTATGGTATCATGTTAAAGACTAATGAAAGAAGTCTAAGGGGATTATGCAACCATTACCCTTACCTACTTGAAAATGGTAGAACATCAGTATGGATTTCACTTTAATTCTTAATATGACTTCTAATGGTTATAATTCCATTTGGGATGTTATTAATCATTACATTAATTTATAACATTTAAATTCTATTTGATAATATTTATATCTTGATGAACATTATAGGATTTACATAAAGGAAGTTATAATTCATCATGGAGTAACGCACTAAATTTTATTTGATCGATATATGAAGTTTATCTTGATGTTCTATAGAATTCATGAAAAATACTTAGATACATAGCTGAAGTGAAATTCTACTTATAATTATAAGACTGATTGTCAACATAAAATGACCCTTCAAACTCTGAAGGATATGATGGAATCTTTTTTAACGGATTTCAAAGGAGGATGGTATGAAAAAATTTCCCGCATTGTGTTTCAATATAAAAACAGTTTCCATTGAAGAATTAAAATGACACCATATGAGGCTATGTAAGGGAAGAGGTATATAACTTACACTTTTTTGGGTTGGAGATAATGAGTGTTAACCGACTTGACTAGATATTTCTCAAGAAATGAATGAGAATATTCAAACCATTAAATATTATATTAAATATTTGAAAATTTTACAAAAGAGTTACACATATAATCTTCAATTAGATTTAGTTTTTTAGTTTGTAGATAAGGAATTACTTCAAGTATCACTATTGAAGAAGGTTCAAAGATTCAAGAAGGAAAATTTGAAACCTAGATAAATTTTTCCTCTCAAAATAATCAACAATGTGTGGATTTGAAATATTCATTTTTAACTTATGACATAACCCTCTTAAATTATATATGTGTTTAATGTTTCATATATGAGGAATTATAGACCTAGCCCATTATATACACTGAACTCAAATGTAGTACAACTTAAACATGGACTCTCTTATGAGGAAAAAATAGAATAAAGATTTGTTTGTAAACTAAAATCACTAAGAAACATTGAAACACTCTTAGTTAACATACTATGGAGGAATATTCAGATTGAGGAATAATGGAGGGAAACCACAGATGTAATGAGGTAGAATTACCCTTACATTATTCTGATTAGAGTAATGGAAATTCAAGGGTGAAATTATTTTAATGGTTGTAGAATATAACACCCTAAAAATTTACTATGTATTTTTAATTTAAATAAACATAATATTTAATAGATTATTTCACACATAACATCAATCTAAAATGATCTGCAATACATTATTTGAGATAAAATATTACAATGAAATATACATACTAATACATTATTAGAATACAATACAAAACATGATAATAAAATGTATAAGAGGAGTAATTCCACTAACAAATAAAGAGACCAGAAACATGATGTATTTATCATCATGATTTTATATGAAGATCATAACCCTGATTTCAACTATGTAAATAAAAAAATATTTTATAAGTATAATCAAAATTTTGTGAAAGAATATAATGAATAAAATGAATTATTTTAGTATTTTAGGGAGGCTATATATATGAATGAAATATAACCATTTCATATATTTTTATTAGATATATGGTAGTTTATAATATGGTCATTGGATATTTGATCAATGGGTATATTTAATTTTTATGTTGTTTAACTTAAAATAATATAAATATATTTTGGAATAAAATAAAAAACATTATTTAATTAAAAAAATATATTATAAATTTTAATGCATTACAGATTATTATTAGTATTATTATTGTTATTAAAGAATTATTTTATGTAATTATAAAAATCAAATAAATATTTGAATACCAATTTATTGATAAAATTAAATTAAATATTTATAATTAGTTTTAATCTGATCTGTTTAAAATTATTTTATTCTAAAAAATTATATATGTTAAATAAATGTATATTGAAGAATTGTGTGTTTTTATTATAGTAATATAATATGATCAATTTTAAATTATGAATATAATTTAATTTAGCACAAAAATGTTGAAACTCATTTAATTATTAATGGATATGAAATAAGAATAATAATACCAACTGTTTTAAAAGTCATTTTATATAAAAATGCCGTTTTCTATCTATATGTTTTTAGATGTAATGTTATAAATTCTCATATTTATAAATATAATTGGATTAAATAAAATCAAAATTTTTAATTATCATGTAAAAATAAGGGAAAAAGTCAATTTCATTTTTAGACATTTGAAGAAGTTATTGATGTAAAAATTTGGTTACCACAGTAAAGGTGAAATAAGTTAAAAAAGAATAAACTAACTAATGAAGACAAAAAATTCATGAAATTTTTTCTCTAAATTGTTTTTTATGACGGTATTCATGACAAATATATATTATTTTGTCACCTTATATCCACTTTCGTTTTAAAATTACCACTATATACTATATGTAATTAGTATTTATGGAAATTCCACTCCAAACATTTATACAAAAGGACCCATACTTTAAAAATTCCAGAACACTCAAGCTATTATGTTATACGTTTATTTTTTAACCATTTACACACTGCTAAATACTTCTTTAATGTTTTATGGATTTTTCTTCCAATAATGAATTTTAAATCCTTCATTTCTAAGGAACTCATGTTGAGAAGAACCATATTCATCAAGTTAGTATCCGAGTAATTACCTAACTATTTAGATTACCTAATCATATAATATCTAGATAAATATGATTATCCACTATAATTATTTTGTATTAGAAACATTATGCTTGTGGTAAATTGATATTACTATTATATAACTCTAGACTTTTACACATTCACAAGTGTAACATGTTCATTTGTTAGTTGGTTCGACAACGATGCTATACCAACATCTTCATTTTCACTATTAATAAGTAACAATACATTATTAATGTTAATATATGATATTAAATGTTGAAATATTTAATGATAATGTCTCTTAAAGGATGAAAAAAAATTAATGATCAATATTAATTAACTCATTGTTATCATTAAATTACTTAAAAAATATTCATCATGAATTCCAATATCATTAACCGTGAGAATAATTTCCATAAAATGAATAAGGAAATTCAAAAATAATTGGAAAAAATGATTTCAATACCTTGAGTATTCAAGAAATGATGAACTTGGTATCAAATAATGAGACCCTACAACTCCGTTATGAAACTTGTATGATCCAAACCACTTACATCCAATTATGAAAATAAATAATAAAAATATAGTATATTTTTAATGAATAAAAATAATAAAGGTTTATAAAATGTAATAGATATGAATAATTTTATGAAATGATTTATTAATATGGTTTTGTTTATTATACAGGGTGATAGAGTTCATTCATGCATGTTAGGTTTAAAAGTAAATGTTACTTTACTAATCTAATTTTTATATCGATATTTTTTATGTTGTAACTTTAACTTGGGGAAATTACACATGTATTCTCTCTAAAATACATATATACTATTATACAATATATATTAATGGTTTATATATGTACTCAAACTATTTCACCTCTATTTGGTTCACAATTCTACAGAAAGGAAATTTATATATAGATCACACAATATCCCATATTTATGGCTGAGAATCTCTCTCCTAGATGTCTATATTTTTTTATTTTTTTGGGTATCCTTATCAAATAATTTATAATTTTATGGTCTTTTTAGTTGTACATAAATTTATTAAAAATAATAATATTTTTTAACATTTTCAGTATGGTATATTTTCTCACATTAACATAGCTTAGAAAAGTGTGAAAAAATCACCCATTTTTTGCGTATCCTTACCATTTTCTGTCAAATATTCATTTTAAATAAAATTTATCAAAATAAAAGTGTATTTATTATTTTTTTATATAAATTTTATAATTCTCCTATAAAAGTGTTTTTAGTACATATAGGCATCCATTTACACTTATTAATAAATACTAGTGGTATGAAATAGCATTTTATTTTAGAGGAAAATTTGAAAGGATTGGGGTCCCAAGAGAATATATATATCTATAAAGATGGAGCCTATGGTTACCTTCTTCCAAGGATATACTACATTTCCTAGTATTTGATTTGATACATAGTGGGAAGCCTACACGAGTGACTTAGATTAAAGATGATTCATCTGTATATAAAGAGGATATTGATAAGTATGTTTTCAGGATCAATTTAGGTGAATAACCCAAGAATACATCCTTCTTGAAGAATCCCATCCGAGATCAGAGTATTCTTGTTGGATCTTCTTCTAGAATAAGGATCATGATGAATAAGGTTAGAAGTAAGTCTTATAATTCCCAAATACTTTTCTTTTCCTTCCTTTATGTGAATTCAAGACATATTTATAAAAAATATGACAATACTAGATTGATTCCAAGACAATATGCTGTCTCAAATAGAATTGATTTATATATATACTATGTCATCTTATGTATTTTTCATCCGAAGGGGAAGAATCAATTGACACTAGAGGATCTGGATCGTAAATTATCATCGATCTAGGGATATTATAATAGGAAATATATTCAAATGCATCGTGGATTGCTTCAAATTTTCTTCAAAAAAAATAGATTCAATAAAAATATTATCAGTATTTGGTTTAGTTACATTGAAATTAGAAGCTTTTTGAATATAATAATGGAGTTCTAGATTCAACTCCTTTGAGGTAAGTGAATCATGTATTCAAGTTTGGGTTATGATTGTGACCTTGAATTGGATCTATTGGAACCCAATTATTCTATTTGATATTTTTTATTCTATTAGAGTTCTAATAAAAATGAAAAAAAATCAATAGATCAAGATAAATTCAGGTACTTTTCTCAAATTCTATTTGAGGTAGACTTGAGTTCAATTATAACAATGATTTTTTATTATACACTCAAAATAATGATCTTAATATTCATAATGAAGATAAAATCATATCTACATTCCTCCCTATTTGTATTATATTTTTTCATGATAATAATTCAGGTTGGTGGTCTCTAAATTTCTTGTTCTACCTAAATAGTGGACTTGATGCCTCTACTTATATATGAGAAAAGAATACATGTTTGATACTATTGAACATAAAATTAATATGAAAACACATTAACCTCAATATTGGGAAAGAAATGACAATTTTTATGGGAATAAACCTATCTCCAACGTATTTCTTGGTGAGACTGATGCTTTGATGGGGGATGCATCTTTTTCAGTGATGATGTCTATGGTGGTTAATATGAAAACAAATTAACCTCAATATTGGGAAAGAAATGAAAATTTTTATGGGAATAAACCTATCTCCAACGTATTTCTTGGTGAGACTGATGCTTTGATGGGGGATGCATCTTTTTCAGTGATGATGTCTATGGTGGTTTGTCCTACATAATTCAATGATCCCGTTGGCTCTAACAATTCAAATCTTGGCATGAGTGATCTATGTAAGAATGACCTGCACTGTATTCTAGTATGTAGGATGGTGCAATAGATAGGTACAAATCTTTTCACAAGTGGTGATGGGCATGGGTGGTTACCTATTACGAACTCGGGTGGTGCAAGTATCTATTTGGGATCTAGTATGATGGTAGTTATAGATTTAGCCCATATTTTAGTGTTTTCTTCCAATCTTGAAGATGCATAGCCTAGGGAAGTTCAAAAATTTATTCCTAATGTTTAACCCACTAAGTTTGAGTCCACTTTTGTTCACGAGAAACATGAAGTTGTCTCTATCAGGCTATAAAATATGTTAACAACACTTCTAGAATCACTTGAAAATGGGGTGATCTTTCCGAACAAGTTGAAGATGATAAATTACAGAAGCACAAATATTATCATAGAGAAAAAGGTCTCTAAGGTATGAAGATAGGTGAGGGGCATAACACTCTATTATGAATAAAAGAATACCTAGAAAGGAAAATTTCAATATCCGGCCTATGATGAGTACTAGGTACACTCCCTTGGTTTTCAAAATTGTGGATCACTACAACATGTTAAAATTTTTGAGTGATAAATGTAACTGGTGTGAATATGATTCCTATCATTTTGATTATGAATTTTAAATTATATTCTTATGATTTTTTTGACCTTTGTATTTTGGTTGAGGGAAGAAATGTTCTATCAAACCCATTTCTTTCTTCTTTTCTTGATCATATTTTTTTCTTTAATAAAAGGGATTTCCCCTAGACAATCTTAATTTAAGGGACATGCTCTATTAAAACAACCTACCTTATTTCTTAGGATAACTTATTATTATGTTATGTTAAATATTTCCTGATATTCAATATCTCTTTCATTGGTCAATCAAGCTATGATAGAATTATTATTGTTTCATGTTCATGTTCAACACAAACATATAGTTTATTATTATGTTATTGATGGGTCTATTATAACACATCCATACATTAGATAATTAATTATATCTCATGAGGTGATATGTATGGGATTGTGGGTAAACCCAATCCATAATGGGATTCTATACCTCTATTTTATGGAAATGGCGAGTGACCTCTACCAATTAAGCAACTTTTTAGACTATGTGATGATGGTATGGGTAATTATACTTGATATAAAAAATTATTATTTATAATTATGTATGGAATAAATTATAATCTTTTTCTCACTTATGATCTTTGATTAATTTCTATTTTTTTACACTTAATAAGTCTATTTGGTCACCCTTTCATATTATTAAATTCCCCAAGTTATAAATGAAATTATTATGTATGATATGTCTCAATGGGTATCATGTGAAAAGATTATTTATGAGATATTTCAATAATGTTGTAAAATAAGTTGGTTTTTTATATAATATCCATTGAAACTAAACCTTTATGTTTTAGGGCATAATTTATTATGATATTTAATTAATATTCATGTAAAATGATGTATTATGTATGTATGGTTTTCTCAGGTCACCTCTGTTGGTATGATAGTAGAGTATAGTTGTGACTTCCAAGACCTGCACTCCTGGATCTAGTGCTAAAAAACTGTACTCTATATACAAAAATTAATACAAGCTATAAAATCCGGGATACAACTATCCATAATAAATAAATAAATAATTATTATTCCATCTCTTACAAATCAAAGATATTTTCAGGTTTTGTGATTTAGATAATTAAGAAAACACCTAAACCAACAAAACCCATGTATTTATCAGTTGATATATATATATTCATTATATTATAAATTAAACTACATAATACATTGTAAGACTTAAACCTATAAAACAAATATTATAGAAAATATATCCTATAAGTTATATAATGTCTGATACTTTTCTTCATAACTTAGGGAAATAGAAACATATGAAGGGGTTAACTAAAAAGTTAAGTAAGGGATATAATAAAAAATGAGGTAATCATTGCATAAATATCATGGTAGGAATATATAAATAACACGAAGCCATAATAAAATTCAATATAAGAAGATGATATATCCATGATAATAAATTAAAACATGAGTGTCAATAATATTAATTTCTTACCGATGGAATGAATAACTTCAGACATAAAAAATCTGATGCAATGGACTTGTGCTAATAAACTATCACATTATGGTAAGAGGTATACATAAAAACCTGGCATGTTTTATCATGTGAGACACATCGATTCCTCAAGGGGTAATATAATTATAGGACCCATTCATCACCTTATTATATTTAATTCATTCACCATAATAAATAACAAGAATTTTAATTATATTCCCTATGGACCTCTTACTGAATAAAAACATGGCTACTCACATAAGAAAGAATATGAAATATCAATACATGATACACCTGAGTTAGAAATAAATATTCATCAATAATTCCAATACTTTTCCCCATGAAAATTAGAGTGAATACATGATCATAACCCTTCCAGCGAAAGAAGGAGGATTGTAAAACAATACACGGTCAACTTGTCATTAATTATCAGTTTAGGAACAACAACACACAGAGTGTACAAAAATTTACCAATGTTAGTAGAATAACATAATTTTAGGTGAATATAATATAATATTATTTATGTAAGATTTTATGTTCACACCTTATAGATAAATGAGTTTAAGGTTAATTCAATACTAAAAAAAATATTTTAAGCCATCAAGAGAAATGAGATGGATGACTGTAAGATAACATAACACAAAAAGTGAGGAATATTCATCAATGGGTTTATGTGTTAAGAATGTATATACTCATAAAATAATTATATAATACCATATAATAAAAAACATGGTATAATATACTCAACTTATACAAACTAAATTCAAAGAATGACTATAACTCAATGAAAAAAAATTGAGTTACCATAAATCCTCACTACTAAGGAAATAATTGAATCAATACCCAATTAAATAAGGGAAAATAATTTTTCTAGATATTCCTAGGAAATAAATAGAGTATGATAAAAATAAATCTGGCTATATACACACAACAAAAAATAAATGTGGTGCAAAAATTTTATTATATATCAAAAAATTAGAATTGAGACCAAGAAACCATGTGCATCTTGAGTAACACATTAATCAAAATTTATTGAAAGAGTAGGCTTGTAATTGATATTCAAATACCATTATTAAAAGTTAATTAATGATAAAATATGTCAAACAGAAATTTTATACACCTCATAAATGAAAATAGGCGCATAATAC
Source organism: Viscum album (assembly GCA_963277665.1). Lineage (NCBI taxonomy): Eukaryota > Viridiplantae > Streptophyta > Magnoliopsida > Santalales > Viscaceae > Viscum > Viscum album. Next base: position 389,908,801 of record OY728167.1, on the reverse strand, counting down.
CAATCATGTCTCAAAGAGAGGAATTTGATATGAAATCCCCTACCTTGATCCTAATTAGTTTTAAACTTGAACCATATATCACGAATAATTAAATTATAAGTGAATAGAAAGTCACTTTTGGATAAATATTTAACATTTTAAATAATGTGATTCAATTATTCCAAGATAAATTACTCAAAAAATATAAAAAAACAAGGACAGTAAACTGAGTGTTTGTAGAATCAAAAAAACACAAATTTAGGAGATTACTTTGAGTGTTTTAAGAATTTCATAGTGACTTTTATATATTTTCAGAAATATACATTTACTATGGTAATTAATTTTTAAACACAATAACTAATTTTAATGAAAAATTTAATATTTACTCTTTTAACTATATGGATAATTTTTATTTTAAATTTGGAAATAATTTTACCAAAAAAAAGTATTAGGGTTTTAAAAGTAAAATGTTTGATTTGCACACATAACATGTATAAGATAGTTTTTAGAAAAATTATTTTTTTAGAAGAAATTTTATTTTGTAAGCCTTATTTATTAAAATTTTCAAATTCCCATAACATAAATTGGTTTACTATCAGATAAATAAATTTTATGAGGATTTCATGGAAATAAAAAACTGAATCACATATTTAAAATACTTGATTTAATGAAAAGAACAAAAACAATTTATTTATAAACTAACATTATAATTTAGTTCTAAGACTAGTGGAAATATGATATATATTCTAAAAATATATTTTGATTTTCATAATGGGATTACTTAAATCTATATCATATTACTTGAATTTTTTTAATCTTCTATGATACACTTACATAATGATAAAATCGTAACCATTATATTTTTTTTTAAAACTATATTTTGTGAATAAAAATAAATATTTTTAGAGAAAACAAAAAATTTAAAAATTAGATAATGTTGTTACAATTAGTATATATAATGATTTAATTCTTTTCAGCTCCTTATTAATGAATTTATAAAATCATTTTTTGAATAAAATCTTAAAATATTATGAAAAACAAAATTTTATTTGAAAATGAAAATTTTAACTATTAATTGTAAATATTCTTATATCATATCATTTTCAAACTAAAATGGTGTTAAAGAATTATTTATATGAAACCTAATTTATCACTATTACCTCAAACCATTTTTTTTATTTTCATAAAGCTACTTTCAAGGGAAGAGTGGAACCCACAGAGTCCAAATTACAGTGTGTAATTGATCATAGATTCTAAATTCAAAAACCAAAAGAAAATTCAAGTACCAAAAGAAGATTCAATGTTGGAGCATTCATAGCTATAAAATTTTATCAACAACCAACCCCAAAAATCACTCGATTCGCCGATAAAAACCTTTAATCGAGGAATGACATGTCGAATCCACTATGCCATTGACGTCGTCACCACCATCAATACATCACCGTCATTATCATCTCATCGCCATTATCAATTAAAAACATTGTTTTCATCATCGCCTTTGGTAGAGACGAACCAACCTCTCATAGGTCCCCAAACCATCTTGAACACCATCGTCCTCCTAAAAATACATCCCAAAACACCATTAGATACCACCATGCCAGACTGCCTTAAAAAGGAGTGATGGACAAGGATTCCAGAGCAGTGTTGGTAGATGAAGGCCTCAGCAGAGTCGATGTTTTCACAGATATTGATCCCTTTCTTCGAAGACCCCTTATAAGTCAAACAGATAAACCAGAAGAAAACTTAGGAACATCCGTGGAAATAAACTCTACACAAAGTGCATCAAAATCTCAGGAAAAGAAAAATCCATCGTCAAATAGAAAAAGAAATGAGACCGCCGTCAGTCCCCCTATGTAAATCAATTTTATCCAAATAAATCAACCCTTTATTGTCTCAACATCAATCACATTTTAAACATAATAGTTTTCCTTCTCTCAATCATGTGTCCTCTTATAGTTATCCCCAAAAATATTACAGTGATAAAAAATCACTTTTCACGGTTTTTAATACCATGTAATATATGTTTCAAAACTGTTAATGTATAATTACTAATTATTAATCCTTATATGTTTCACATAATCATCAATAACATTTAGAATATACCAAAAATGTCATTAATAAATACGACTTCACTAATTAAAATTGAAATGGATATCGTGAATTAATTTCTATTATGATATTAACCTCACTACCATATGTAATAGTAGGAAACTGACATTTTCCATTATAACAATCATATTAAAAAATTCTCAACCATTTTCTTATGCTCCCTTATTTGGTTATCAAACATAGTTATTTATAAACACTTAACATTAGTTATCTTCAACTTAATGATATTGTTTTAACTAGATACTAAAAAATGGTGACAATAATATCCAATATATGAATATGAAAACAAAAATCCATATATGTCTTTACTTATGACACATTTTTTTAAATATGATACTTTTAGGACAACCTATAAAACCCCTTTTCAGTATTTGATTACCCTTTATCATTTTTATATTAGGTTCTCAAACCAAATTAGTTAAAGTCATTATTAAATCCTTTATAACTATTTGGATGGATAATTTTATTAACCATATAGTTTCTTATGGATTTTCTATCCAAGCTATGTAGTTTTAGGCCCACTCATTGTGCACGAGTGTGATGATTGATTTATTGCTCATCCAACCTTTTTCTGGGTGTTTACCCCTAGGTACATCTATTCCAGAACCGCATTCACATTATTGTATCTGGATAGGAATTAATTACTATGAAAGGAAAAAAATATCTACATTACCAAAACATCAGAATGTTATCCTACACCTATAATCCTCTCCTAGAATTATCCCTTGTGTTTTCATTAAAGTTACCTTCTCATAATATCTAAAAACTGTATTATTACATTATCATTAAATCATATACTATGACAAAGGGTAATTTATACCTTTGATATTATGATCAAACATAAATTTTCAACCCTTAAATTATCCTCAAAAAACATAATAATATTAAAATTTTTGTAATACATTCCTTTAATACCAACTATAAAACCTCAAACCCCCACTCTCGAGTCTAGTTTTCATAGAAACATACTTTTCATACTCACTTTGATACCACCTAAAAAATCGATGATATAAACATCCATAATTAAAAAATCATTAATTATTATTGCATATCTTAAATCTCAAGATTCATTTTAAGTTTATAGATTTACAGATTTTGAAGAAACATAAATTAACAAAACCCATGTCTTTCTCAACTGTTATATATATTTTCCCATTATATAAGAATGTACATAATCCTTAATTTTTTATAGACATCCCCCATAAATTATCTACATAAGATATCATGTTAGGAATATCATGTGTGATACTTTTCTTTATAACATGGGGAAATGAAAATATAATATGGGGTTAAATAAAATGCCCAGTAAGGTAAATCATACAACATTTTTAATCATGAAATAAAAATTTCATAAATATATGTGAAGAATAAATAAAAAACATATAGGTATAATTTACTTGAAACTAAGATATTTCTATGTTGATGATAATAAATGAAATCATGGATAACAATAATACTAATCCCATACCGATGGAATGCATAATGCCAACCATAAAAAACCTACCATTAAAGTCTTGTTACAATAAACATTCTTATTATGGGATAATTAATAAACCAAAGCCAAAATATTTTTGTCTCCTGGGTGTGGTAAATGAATATAGGGTATAATCAATTCTGTTCCCCAACTACAACCTCATTAAGTCCAATGCATTCACCATAATATTAAACAAGACTTTTCATACCATGTTTCAATTAACCGTTTGCTGAATAAAAATATAGAAAGAAATATAATGATGATTAAATAATATTAATACATGATAAACCTAATTTGGAAGTCAATAATCATAATTAATTCCAGTAATTTTCCCAATGACAATAAAAGTCACAATATGATCATAACACATCCAGATAATGAAGGTGGATGGTCAAATATTACATGGACAACTTATAAAAAATCATATGTATTGGAATAACTTCACACAAAGTGTAAATAATATTTCTTAATGTTAATATATAAACACTATTTATAGGTTAAAATCATCAAATATAAATTATTTAAATTTAAATTTTCACACTTTATACAATAATGAGTATATGGATATGTTAATACTGAAATAACATGATCATAATTCATCCAATGAAAGGAGGTGGATGACTGGGAATGAACATAAACTAAGAAGTGAGGAACATTAATTAACCCTTTAACATGGTATGAATGTATATCCCCATAAAAAATGATAATGTACATATAATAAAATACAATGTTAGAATGTACCCAAATATTTTGAAAAAAACTCCATGAATGAATATAACTAAATGAATGAATATTGAGTTACCAAAAATCCTCAATATGGGAAAAAATAGAATTGATAACCACATGAATAAGGGAAAATAATTGGGATAGTAAATCTTAAGATATATAAGTATTATGAAAAAAATATATCCATGGGAATTGAATACACTATAAAAATGGATCATGGTTCAAAAAATTTATTATGTCTCAAAAAATTGGAATTGAGACCAAGAAAACCCCTGTGGATTGACTAACATTTTAATAAAAAACACTTGAATGTGTGGTCTTTTAATTGAACTTTAAATACAATGAATAAATTATTATAAATGATATTATATCTGAAATAGTCATAATATACAAAACATAAATTAAACTATGTTTACAATATGAATCATGTTTCCAAGAGAGGAATTTGAGATGAAATCCCTTACCTTTGTCTTGACATCACTTCTAAAAAATTTCAGGAATAATTTAATTAAGTTAATTAAATAAATATCCATGAACCTTATTCATAAATATAACAATTCTTACCCCTCATTTATTATTATAATACATATATCTAGAATCTATTTTTATATATTTTCAACACCATGTGTAAGTAATATTTATTTCATTGAACTAGTTTTGTAAAAGTCATGCTATTATCTTTTCTTCATAAAAATCCATCACTATTAGATCAAATAAGGTAGTAAATAAGATATTATATTATATTATATAAATCTATAATTTCATTTCATTTTAGTTTTGTTTACGAACTATGAAGATGAAATCATCGATGATCATGTTTTGGTGATTCATAATGAATAAAAGGTGTTTTATTAATTAATGAGTTAAATATTTATATATACATAAAAGAATAAAAAAATTATTTACGTATTTATATCATGATATACCAGAAAATAATTTCTCATGGTCATTAATGATATCAATATACCGTATTGTTAATGTTTGTGCTAAATCAACCCACACATGAACCAACCCTTATTAATGGATTATTATGAGATGGTTTATTTACAATATCATTATAAAAGAATCATAATTATTTTATTTAGTTTTTATTAGTGCGATATATATTCAATTTAAATAATTTAAATATTATATAATTTATATAAAGTCATTACTTAGAAAAAAGAGAGAATTTTCTTCTATGTTAGCTAGTTCTAATTGATTGAATTAATGATAATCGTTTGCTGATAATATCATTTATGGGATATACAATTTATTATAAAAGGAAAATAATTATTTCATAAAAATCATAATTTATAATTAAATCTACTATATGAAATACTAATTGTTGGTGGTGATAGAAAATTAACTTTGTTGTTCTTGGAGGAGGTAGTCTGCCATATGCCCGATTAACGAACCCATTTTTTTCATGAAATAAAAAAATTATGTTATATAAAAAATGATTGTTTATGAATTTTATTTTTGAAATTTAAAAATTATTTATTAATAAAATTAATCCTTAAAAAGTAGTAATGAAAAACGAACAACATCGCGTATTGAAGGTGGTAGTCTGCATAACATAGATACGATGATTTTGTTTTCTTAATGGATTGTATAGATGAATAGATAATGAAAATACACTTAATATAGTTACATTAATGTATATAAATTATACTATTATAATAATATTAATATTTATAGGATAAAAATCATTGAATATTACTAAGAAGAAAAGGTAAGTGGTTGATAATACTCACATTGGACAATTGAATTTTCATTGAAATTATCCATGTAAATGAAAGACATTATTAATAATTGTGAATAGAAGAGTTTGAAAGTGGTATATGGATATAGGATGAGAAATTTTGAAAAAAATCAGGCAGATATTCAAATAGAATGTGATATTTGAAGTGGAGGAAGTGTCTCCTTTTATATATAAATAGAATATCATTTTTGGAAGCAGCTTTAAAATTATCACTAATGTGTTGTTGCTATGCCAATTACTAGGCCTATAAAAAGGAAAAATAGGTTTTTAATGTGATCATGGTTTGAAACTCACATCAACCAATCATTTGAAAGAACATTTTCAGTGTTTTAAGGCATTTAGTTTTAATTTTATCCTTCTACCCAAATTAACTTTTACATTGGTATTAATTTTTTGATATTTTGACTAATTTTAATTAAAAAATTATTATTTATCCTTTAATCTATATTGTAACCTATGATTTCATATATTTAAATAAATTTATCAAATTAAATTTTGATCGGTTTGTAAATTTAATTTTTATATTAGCACATATAATATATAAAAATAATATTTAGAAAATATGTTCTTTTTAGATTAAATTTTATGTATTGGACATATTTATTAAAATTATTAATTAAAATTGTATAAATTGGTTTATCATAAAATAAATAAATGGTATGAAAATTTCCTGGTTATCTAAAACCAGATTTCACCATGAAAATACTTAATTTAATCAAAATGATGGACACATGTTTTTTTATTAAACTGTCATTTTGATGAAGCTCTAAAAATATTAGAATGTTGATTTGTTTTATCAAATAATATATAAAAATTCATAATTATATTCCTTAAATACATACCATACTAATTTAAAGTCTATTTAAAATTTTAATATACACTTACATAATAATACAATCAAAAAATTATAATTTTGGAAAAAACATTATTTCTCATCTAAAATTCAATCTTTTGAAGAAAACATAAAATTTAATCTTATACTAATACTATTATTATAAATAAAAAAATTATTTTTATATTTTAAATATTATAGTTCTAATGTTTTTAAAATTAAATATTTTAATAAAATCAAAAAATATAATAAAAAATATATCTTATTGAAAAATGACATTTTAAAATATTAGGAGTTATTATTCTTATTTCATATCATTTACCAAATAAATCGGTGTGAAAAAATTATTAATATCAAATATAATATATCATCGGTAATCATGTATTTTGTGAAAAATAAAATCATACAATGTAAAATGAAAATTTTAATAAAAATACTCATATAAAAAATAAATTATCTAATTATGAATTTTAGGTAAACTAACTGAATTTAATTCATATTAAAATTTTCAATTATTTTATATATACAAGTATTTTATAAAGTGTTTACTTCTATAAATTCATTAATATTTAATGGATGTTTTTAATGGTAAAACTTAAACATTTGTATTTTATCTAAATGTATCATGATTTTGTTTATGTTTAGTGTTGTGTGAGGTGAAAGATAACAAACAAATTTGGATCATTTATATGTAATTATATATTAAAATATTGTGGTGTTAAATTCTCCCTCTTAAATAAATTTCATCCTCTTAATTTTCATTGATAATAATTGAATAAAGTATGTGAGGGTATTCTTTGTATTTTCATTATTTGAGGTATATCCTTTAATATGACCTATACTATACTCTCACAGGCTATATGAAGTGACTTATATTTCGAAAAACAACATTAATCATTATTAAATCATTTATAAAATTATATATATTATTTATTCATGTATTATTCATTAAAAACCTTTCGAAAAAACATTTGGATCTCTAATACATTAAACCACAGTGATATTATATATTCATCTAAAAATTTACTCGATATATTTCACCCAAATGTATTAACCAGTAGTTCAAATAGTCAAAAAATATTCAATATATATCATTATCTAAAAAATTAGGCATAAATCATAAAAAAAGGGAATGTAATGGACTAGTTTTTATTTAAATCAATAATAATTTCCTTGTCTATCAATAATATACAACTCACTTGCTCGTAGTCAATCAAACATTTATTACCTCAAAATCATGCATATTTTAACAAACTTTTTGTCCATCCATCAATAATTTCTTCTCCAATATCCATCCATAAAAATATTAAAAATATCATAAAATAATTTTTAAAGGATATTTATTCCATTTAATATTAATTTTTAAATTCTATGTATAACTTCTAATTAACGATCCATAGATGTTTCATATAATCCTCAATAACACATAGAATATACGAAAGTGTTATCGATAAAAATTTATTCACTAATTAAAATAGCTACGTGTTTGATTAAATATTTTTATTATCATATAAAATTCACTACTATAGATATGGATAAGAAACTCACTTTTATATCATAATTGGAATACACTAAAACAATTAACCATTTATGTATTCTCCCTTACTTGGAAATAAGGCATAGTGATTTCTATATACATACCTTTCTCAAATTTATCATTGTGATCTTATTTCATCCAAATTATAAAACAAAAAATGGTAATGATAATTTAAAAAATATGAGAAAGAAACTATCAATAAAAATATGCATATCCTTAGGACATTTTGGTTTTTGACATATGAAACTTTTGGATCAACCTATGACTAACTTGTTCAATACTTGGTTATCCATGGTCATTTTTATATTAGGTTATCTAACCTATTAATTAACATAATTATTAATCAATTAATATTGGTTTGGAAATATAATTTGAATAACCAAATCATTTCCCATGGGAGTGTTAATCTAGGTGTACAGTGTTAAGACAAATCATCATTCATTTTAGTGATGATTTTTTTATTGGTCATACAAACCTTTATGGAGTGATTTCCCCTAGTTGAATCTATTCCAAAACCACATCCAATATAGATTATCTAAAAATGGATTCTTTTATAGGAAAATCACACAATCTATAGTTTATCAAAACATCCTTTTTTTATCATATGCAAAAAATTATCACTTATACATATCCTTAGTTTTTTCATTGAGGTTATCTTATCTCAATCACCAAAAAATACATTATTACCTTATAATTAATTAATATAATATCAAAAATGGATATATACATATTTTATTTTATGATAATCCCAAACTTATCAACAAAAAACTTATCCTCAACAAACATTCGAATCTTCAAATTTATCCAAATCCTTTCTTTTAATACCAACTCTGATGCCCCAGATCCACAATCCTATACCCTGTGCTCATATACACATAATTTTCAAACTCTCTCTGATACCAGTTTTAAAATTATGTATATAAACATCCATAATTACAAAATCAACAAATATTTTTTCATTTATGACATCTCAAGGATCTTTCTAGGTTTTTATCTTTAGAGAATTAAGAAAAAATATATACTAATAAAACCCATGACTTTATCAATTGATGTATATTTTTCACATTATATAAGAAACTACCTATTCCATATTTATTCCTAAACATATCCTATAAATACTCTTCACATGATATTCTATTAGTAATATAATGTGGAATACTTTTCCTCTTAATTCGGTGAAATGAAAACATAATAATGGGTGAGATCAAGATACCAGAATGGGAAATCCAAAAAACAAAGGTAATCAAGGGATAAACATGTTATAAATATTATTCGAATAATTATGAAACCAAAGAAATACATAATAAAAATTTATATGAGAGTATTATATATTTATGATAGTAAATAAAAACATGGATATCAAAAAAACTAATCAAATACTAATGGAATTTATAATATCGTAAATCAAAAAGTTGATGCCACGATCTTATTCAAAGAAAATATCCTGAAATGGGAATATGTATAAACTAAAACCCAGCATGTTTTGTCTCATGACAAGTATTGATTAAATGGGGGATACATAATTCCAATAGATTCCCACCACCAAATTAATTCCAATTCATTCACCATACAAGTTAATAAGACTTTTTGAACCATTCCCTAATTAAAATCATTCTGATTAAAATCATTGGAATCCCTATAATGAGGAATACAGAATATAAATACATGATCGAACTAATTTTTTAGTCAATAATAATGGTGAATGAAAATATTTTTTTCTATTTCAATATAAGGTATAACATGATCATATACCGTTCAAATAAATATGGTGGATAGTCAAACAATACATTTCTAACTTTAACTTAATCATCCATATTGAAATGAAAACACAGAGATCCAATATATTTTCCCCATGTTAATAGAATAAAATTATTTCTTGGTGAAAATTAACTAATAAAAATTATGTAAAATTTCAATTTCGCACTATACAGATCAATGGGTGGAGACCTATGGGAATAACATTATCAGAATCCATCTAGAGAAAAGAGGTGAATGGTTGTAAAAAAACATAACCCAAAAAGTGAGGAATATCCATCAAATGTTTTACATTTTAGGGATGTATATCCACATAAAAATGATATAATAACAGATAATACAATAAAAAATGAATAATTTTCCCAACTTATATGAAATAATATAAATGAATGATCATATATCAATGAACATAAATTGATTTACAAAAATCTCCACTACCAGGGAATCAAAAAATAAATAGCCAATTGAATAATGGAACATTATTTTTTAGTAAATCCCACAAAATAAAAGGATTAGAATAATAATATATCCATGGGTAGTAAATACACCATAAAAATGTAACATGGTGCAAAATATTATTTGTGCCAAAAAGTATTAGAATTGAGGCCCAGAAAACCATTATGACCTAAGTGACTCTTTAATCAAAACCCCATGAAAGAGTGAAATTATATTTTAATGTGAAATGCAATTATTAAAATACAATTAATGATATGATATCTCAAAATTGGTAGTAAATAACCTACATAAATGAAATTAGGTACACGATACCAATCATGTCTTAAATAGGGGAATCTGAGACAAAAACCCCTTACCTTGGTCCTGATTCATTCTGCACATGCACCAAATGTGACAAATAATTGAATTAAGTTCATTAAATAAATTAACAATAACAATATTAATAACGAAAAACATTTATATCCCTCATTTGTAATCATTATAAATATTATATATTGGGAGGTTTTTATATATAATCAACACCAGGTGTAAGTAATCCTTTTGGATTTAAAACAGTTTCATAAAAGTCATGTTGGTAACTATTATATTTTCAAATTATATAATAATTCGATCATATAATGTACTATAATATATAGTTTATATAGGTATAATTTCAATTTAATGTCAGTTTTGGTTATGAACCATGAATATTAAATCAGTGACGTTCATGTTTTGGCGATTCTTATCGAATGAAATGTGTTTTATTAATTTTTCAGTTAAATGGGTATATATAAATAATGGAACCAGATATAATTATGTACATATTTATATCATTTAAACTGATAAATATGTTTTCATGTTCATCTATGGCATAAATGTATTGAAATGTTCATGTATGTGGTTAAACTACCCCAAACATGAACCTACAAAGATTAATGGATGATTATGAGATGCTTTAGTGGTAATATTATTAAACCATAATCATAATGATATTATTTAGTGAATATAAGTGTGATATATCATAATTTAAAATAATTTAGAATATAATATAATTCATATAAATTATTTATATAGAAAAAAAATACAATTTTCTCTTGATTCGCTTGTCTTAAATGATTGAATTAACGATAACCATTTGTTGATGCTATCATTAATAGGATAAAAAAATTTCAATAATAAAACATAATGTTATTATAAATATAATATTTTCTCTTTAAATACAATATAGGAACAATCAATTATGGGTGATTATGAAAACTGAATTTTTGTTGTTCATAGAGGTGATAGCCCGCCGTACACACGATTAATGATCCCATTTTTCAATGAATGATTAAAATGATGGAATATGAAAAAGATAATTTGAAAATTTTATTTGTGAAAAATAAAAAAAATATATTTATCATATCCATCTGTGATAGAATTCAAAAGATTTGGTAAGGAGAGATAAACCACATTTCATTGTGGACGTAGTAGTCATCAATTACACACCGATGGCGATTTCATTTCCAAAATGGATTAGATAGTCGTATAGATTATGATTATAATATTAATATAGTATCATTAATGTATATAATTTATATGTATATAATTATATTGGTATATAAATAATAAATTTAAATGAATATAATTAAGAGTAAAATCTATGTAGTTAATAATAATCACATCAGGAAATTGAATTTTATTAGGAGTTCTCCTTAGAAATAAAGTATGTAGGATAAATAATGATAAACAGATGATTTTTTAAAATTTTGATATATTTATAGGAGGAGAAATTTTAAATATTTAAAATTTGAAATTCTATGGTAAGGTGAGTCTTGAAGTGGAGGTAGTGCTACGTTTTTACAAGTGAAGATAAGTGAACTTTTGGAAGAACCTTTATCATTTTAAATAATGTGACATTACTATTTCATGTCCAACAAATTAAAAATAAAAAAGTGGTGGGGAGAGTGATTTTGTGTCTAATATCACATCATCCCCTCATTTGGTTGTTAAATGTTACTTTATGAAGGCTTTAGTATTTAATTTTTTCATTTTACCCAAATTTACATTTCCCTTGGTAATTAATTTTCAACCATTGTAATTAATTTTGATGAAAAAAATGAATATTGAACCTTTAACCAAATCTGAAACTTTTTATTTAAAATTTTGAAATAAATTTTTCAAATAAAATTTATATGGGTTTGAAAAGGTCATTTTATGGTAGTGTACATAACTTATAAAAATGTTTTTAGAAAAATGTATTTTTTATGATTAAATTTTATGTGTATGCCATAGTTTTGAAAATAATAAATTTTTATGAGATAAATTTTTTTATAGTAAATAAATAGTACATATTTATTTCACTGTAATGTAAAAATGAATTTCACCTTGAAAATAATTTATTTAAAGAAAAGATCAAAAACAATTTTAATTAAACAAACATTTTAATTTTGTTCTAAAAATATTTGAAATATTAATTATATGTTCAAAAAATATATTAAAATTCATAATGATATTATTTAAACATATATTTTTTCACTTGATTTTTTTTAAAAATCTAGGATTTTCATACAAAATGATACTATCATAAAAATTAAAATTTTCCTAAAACCACATTTTTCGACAAAAAAACAATATTTTATAAGGAAACCCAAAATTTCACCTTAAGATAAATTTTTTATTATAAATCCAAAACTTTTTTACATATTTTTAAAATAAATTTTGAAAATCTATAAACATAAGGTTTTAATAAAATCATAAAATACGATTATAATGATTTTTTTTTGAAAATAATTTTTTTTAAATATTTACTGTTATTATTATTATTTCATATCAGTTACCAACTAAATTTGGGTTAAAAATTATTAAAATAAATCATAATATATCACCATTAATAATTTTTTTATTTAAATAGAAATTCAAATAATATAAAATTAGATTTTATGTAAAATATTATTCAAAAACTTAAATGATCTTATTTTCAATTTTTGGTTAACTAATTGAACATCATTCAAATAAAAAGTTACCTTTATTATTTATAAATAAATTTCATTGTGAGGATACTCATATTAATTCCAACTTATTCAATGGATAGGTTTTAATGTTCATATATAATAAATAAAATTTTATCTAAATTTATAATGGTTTCATTTTGAGTTCATTATTGAGTGAGGTGCAAGATATCAAACACATTTGGATCATTTGAAAATATATTAAAAACATAGATTGTTACGTTTCCCCCCTAAATAAATTACACATTTTTAATTTTAATTATTACCAATTCAAGAATGTAAGTGAGGGTATTCATATCATATTCATCATTTTTGGTATATCCTCTAATATAAAATCTACCATACTCGACTAGGCCTTACAATGTTACTTAACTTTCCTTAAACAACTTTAATAATTCTTAAAATCATATACAATTGTATTTATGAAATCTAATATTATATTCTCTGTAACAAACCTTTCCCAAAAAAATTTGAACCCCAAGTCATTATACAAAAATGAGATTATATATTATTCTAAAAATTGGCCCTATCAATACCCCTCGAAAGTGTTAATCTCTAGTTCATAAGGTAAAAAAATGTCAATATATAAGAAAGTCTCAAAAATTACAATACATCATAATAAATATAATGGATTTATTTTTCTTTAAATACATAATATGTTACAAGGCTATCAATACTGTGAAGAGTAATTTTCATAAAATAAATCCACACTTTATTACCTAAACATTAAACATATTTTGATCATATGAATTATTTATCCCCTGACCATGTGTTCTCTAATAGTTATCCATAAAAATAAAAATTAAATAAACTAATTTTTTAATGTTATTGATAAAATTTAATACATGTTTAAAAACCATTAGATAATACATATTGAATAACAATCCTTAGAAGTTTCACATAGTCCACAATAACATTTATAATATACAAAAATTTCAACAATCAAAATCACATCACTAATTAAAATAGATATGAGTATTAATAAATAATTTCTATTATGATATGAACCTCATTAACAAAGAAAATACTTGGAAACTCATATTTTTCATCATAATTTGAGTATGCTAAAATTCATAAAGATTTACATATTATTCTATCTTTAGTTATAATGCATAGTGATTTCTAGATACATACTTTCTCATATTCATCTTCATGATCCTGTTTCAACAAAAAACTAAAAAAAAATAGTTATGATAATATAAAAAATATTAATATGAAAACATCAATCTAAATATTTATTCCCTTATGAAACCATTGTTTAACATAAAATATTTAGGATCAACCTATGAAATCATTATTCAATCCATAGTAATCAATGGTACCTTTTCAATTTGGATATATAACCTAATTAATTTACATCATCCTTAAATCCCACATAATGATTCAGAAAGAGAATGTGATTAAATAAATTATATACATAAGTTGTTTCCAGCTAGGTGTATAGAATTATGATCACTCATTGTGTAATATAGTTATGACTTAGCAAAAGGTTCAACAAAACATCTTCAATCAAATTTTCACTAAGTGAATAAATGTGGTAGTTGTATCCACTATTTAGTATCTAGAAATTGATATATTACTAGGAAAACCATACAATATCTACTTTACCAAAACATCAAGATGATATCCTACATATAGAATTATCTCTTATAATTATCTATAGAGTTTTCATGACAGTCATGTTATCATAATCCTAAAAAAGTGAAATATTTCATTATCATTAAATAATATACTTTCATAAATAGTTATCTATACCTTTTAACTAATGATAGAACCTGAATTAAAAACCCTTAAATTTTCATCAACAACCATCCTAATATTTAATGTTATCTTGATCATTCCTTTGATTAAAATTATGATTCTCAAACCCCCACTCTTGAATCTAGTGCTCATAGACACATACATTTCATATTCAGTTTTTTACCAGTATTAATATACTGTATATAACCACCCATAATTAAAAAACTAGTAAGGATTTTTTATCTCTAACTTATCAAAGGATGTTTTTAGGTTTAGAGATTTTGGAAATTATGGAAAAACATAAACTAAAAAAACACATGTCCTTCTCAATATATATATTTATATATTTTAACATTATATAAGAAACTACCTAATCCATAGTATATCTTAAAAATATCCCATAACATATCCACAATATTTATCCTATTAGGCATGTCTTGTGAAATAAATTACTTTATAACTATGGGAAATGGAAACATAAGAAAGGGTGATCTAAAATGCTCAGTAATGTAAAACAAAAAAATGAAGTCACCATGGCATAAACAAGGAATAAATAATTTGGTATGAATATGCAAACAAAATGATTCAATAATGAATATGAAAATGACAACATTCTATATCCCTGGTATTAAACTAAAACATGGATATCAGTAATTCAGAGCTCATACTAGTGAAATAAATAATATTGGACATTAAAAAACTATTGTCAAGACCATGTTTCAAGACACTATCCTATAATGGGTAGAGGTATAAAACAAAACCAAACATGTTTTTTTCATGTTACCTATCTATATATTGAGGGGAAATATAATTATGGTCCCCATCTACCACATTACTATGTCTAAATCTTTCACTATAATATCAAACAAGTCATTTTATACCATTCCCTATGGAAACTATTATTGAATAAAAACCTAGGTATATATATAGAAAAAAATGTAAATATATGATCAAACTGAGTTATAATTCAATAATAATAAATAATTACAACACTTTTTTATCCATTTCAATAAAATAAATATGATCATCATAACCTATGCATAGAAAAAATGTTGAAGGTTGAACATAACATGGATAACTTTTCATTAATAATATTCATTAGAATAAAAAAACACAACAGAAAAATAATTTTCACCATCCCAATATAAAAAAATTATTTATATCTGAACATCATCAAATTTTATTTATGTAAAATTCTCTTTTCACACCATATATCAAAATTGGTATACGGAAAATTCAATACTAGAATAACATGATCATAATCCATCCATAGAAATGGTGTGGATGGCTGTAAAAGAGCTTAACCAAAGAAGTAAGTAATAATCATCAAACTTTTTTTATGGTAGGAATTTATATCACAATAAATGAGAGAATATAACATAAAAAATTCATGGGATGAATGTGACCGTAATATATGAAATAAATTAAAATAATGATGATAACTGAATGAATGAAAATTAAGTTACTAAAAACCATCACAATTTGGTAAAGAATTGAATCAAAAGAAACATGAATAAGAGAGCATTATTTGGATAGTAAATCCCATGAAATAAAGGGAATAATATATAATTATATATAAATAATAATTTAATAAAACATAAAGAAACATGGTGCACAAAATATATTATATCTCAAAGAATCAGAATTGAGACCAAGAATAACCTTTTGTCTTGAGTAACAATTTAATAAAAACCATTGAAATACTAGTATTCTAATTGAACATAAAATAAAATTATTAAAAAATAATTCATGATATGAAATCTCAAATATCAATTATATACATTAAATAAATGAAATTATGGTTATAATACTAACAATGTCTCAAAGAGAGGAAATGGAGATGGAAACCCTTACCTTAGTCCTGATTCATTATTCACTTCTAGGAAATGTCTTGAATAATTAAAATAATTTAACTAAATACATACCCAAGAACCGAATTAATTAATATAACTATTTATACTCAAAATTTATACTATATATATATATATATTATCTTGTGTTTACCTATTTTAATCATCAGGTGTAAATAATGTTTATCACATTAAGATAGTTTCATAACATTCATGTTGGAATCTATTATTTTTTAGAATTACATCACTATTTAATCATATATGGTATAGGAATTTATGTTGCATGATTTTTTATAAAACTAAAATTACATTTTAGGTTTTTTTGGTTACATACCTTGAATATGAAATCAACAATGATCACGTTTAAGTGATTCTTAACGAACAAAAGTAGATTTATCAATTAAAGAGTTAAAGGTTTATATAATATTAAAACAATTTAAAAAACATTATTTACACATTTATATATTATTATACTAGAAATTAATTTCTCATATTCATGCATGAAATATTTTTATATTATTGTTCAAGTAGGTGGTTAAATCGACCCAAACATGAACACACCATGATTAATGGATGATTATGAGATAATTTAGTTGTAATATCATTATACCATAATGATAACAATATTATTTAAAATTTATTTTTTTTCAAATATAATAATTTGGTGGAATTATAAAAAAATATAAAAAAAATAAAATTATTACATAGAAAAATAGATCATTTTCACCTTTGTTAGTTCATTCTAAACAATTGAATTAATAATATATGTTTGTTGACAATATCATTTGTCTATTCTTTAGTTTTCATAAGATAACATTAATTATTTCATAAAAATCATATTTAATCATTATATTCATTATAATAATCATCAATAACTTGTGATTATGAAAAATTATTATTTTTGATTGTGTATGTTGTAGTACGCAATATACACTATTAATGATCCCATTTTCTAAAAGAATAGATGAAATGTTTTTATATGAAAGAAGATAATTTAATAATTTTATTTATTTTACATATAAAAAATATTTAGTTATAAAAAAATCCTTCATACTATCCTTAATAATCAGTGATGAAAAATTAACAACATCATGTCATGGAGGTGGTAGTCTAGGCGAACACATGAATGGAAATACACTTTTCTTAATGGATGTGATAAATGGATAGATAATGATAATAATAATAAAATATTAACATTAAAGTATATAACATATTCCAAAATAATTATATTAGTATTTATACAATAAAATTTATGTAATATAATGAATAAGAAATGATAATTAAATGATAATACTCATGTCGGGAACATGAAATTTCCTTATAATTCTCCGTGGAAATGAAGGCCTTATTATAACTAATGGGAAAAAAACTTTTGAACATGAGATATGGTTATAGGAAGATATATTTTTATTATTATATGGATAAATTCAATGGGTTGGTGATTCTTTATGTGGAGGATGTTTTTCCTTTTTATAAGTGAAGAAAATGGAACTTTTGGAAGCATAATTTACATTTTTAATAATGTGATGTTACAATCCCATGTTCTATGGATCCAGAATAGAAAATATACGGGGAAAGTTTTTTTGTTTCTAAACTCACCTCAACCACTAATATGACAGTTTTTTTCATTTTTCTATGTCTTTTACTTTTACATTTATCCTTTTACCCAGATTTTAATTGACCATGGAAATTAAATTTTAAACATGGTAATTAATTCTAAAAAAAATATAATATTGGAATTTTTTTGATAAGTTGACCAAAATGATTAAAAATTTATAAATAATCTTATGAAATTAAATTTTCAAGGGTTTTAATAGTAAACATTAAGATTAGTTCACAAAATTGATAAAAATCGTTTTAAGAAAAAAAAATGGGTTTAAGCCTACATTTTATGTGTAAGAAAATTTTATTAAAATTATCATCAACAGTATTTAAATTATTTTATCATAAAAAATAAATGGTATGGAGTTTTAATGTATATAAAAAACCAAATCTCACCTTGAAATTACTATACTTAATTACATGAACAAAAATAATTTTAATTAAACAATCTTTTTAATTCATTTATAAAATAATAATAAAAGTAAGATTTATATACTCAAATAATATATTAAAATTTACAATTATATTACTTAAATATATATCTTATTACATTAAATTATTATAAACATATTTTATATGCATACATAATGATGAAATAATTAATACAACAGCTGTCTAAAAAATCGTATTTTTTGAATAAAAATTAATCATTTTTGAGAAAAAATATATCTTAAGATGATATTGTTGTTATAAATCCAAAAATTATTTCCATCACTAATAATTAATGTAAATGTTTTTATAAATTCAATGTTTTAATTAAAATAAAATATAATGATTTTTTTTGGGAAAATGACATTTTCTAATTTTAACTATTATTATTCTTATTTTATATAACTTTCTTTCTAAAAATAGTGTTAAAAAATTAATAATATCAAACATATTTTATCATCATTATTCATATATTTTATGAAATATAAATTCATATAACATAAGGTGGGATTTTTTAGAAGAATACTTTTTAAAATAATAAATGAAATTATTTCTAGATTTAGGTAAACTAATTGAATTTAATTCATCTTAGAAGTAGAATTTATTTTATTTATACATATATTTCATAAATCTATTAATCTAATTCATTATATTTAATTTAATATCTAGGTTTTAACATTATTTATTAATTATTTATAATTTATCTTTATATATCAAATTTTTGTATATGTTTGGTGATGCATGTGGTGAAATATATTGACTACGTTTTGATCATTTAACTTTATGAATAAATTAAATTTTTTTGGTGTTACATAAGTTATTTTTGGGGATTATTTTATGATGAATAAGGTGATGTAACCTAAATAATCATTTATTAATCAAAATTTATTTTGAAAAAACCAATAATTTAAAAGGATGAAATGAATATTCCAAAATTTAGGAAATATTAGTTTTAATTTTTATATTAAATGATTTATTACTTTAGTTTTTTTTTCTTAAAGCTCAGATTAAAAAATTTTCTTTTTATAAGAGACAAAATATAGAGTTGTGAAATTGGGGTGGTGACATGTATGTTCAATATTGAAAACATATTTTTTCATCCAATTTTGATAAATTCTTCCAAATATGGAAAATTATTTAAGGAAATTTATTTATATACCAAATTTGAAAATATTGGTTTTTCAGTAGAAACTAATAGTCGAAAATTTATTAGGTCCTAAGTCTAAAACTCATCTATAATAGACTTCTGTATGATTTATCTTCCAGCAAATACTCCCATTATTCTTTTAATGGAATTGGATGTATTTTTTAGAATGGACTATGTTACTCCCTATCACCCTGAACCCTTAATCAGTTCCCAGGAAATGGGACATCACATGACCTCATGAATGACTCCCTATACTCAAGAGGCTTCCAACTAGTAGTGATTCTCTAGGGTGTTATTATTTGGAGACAATAACTTCATATTAGAGTAAAGAAAATGTTGAGTAAATCTTATTAGGGAGACACTAATGATGTTATAAAAATAGTTAATAAATATAGTTTATTCACATATGTTACGCTCAAAAATATAATAAATAATTCAAAATCATCAATTAAATCACCACCATCGATCCCCAAGTTCAAAGGTGATTCTAGTGACAACTATACATACTGTATATAGTTCCAAAGTGTCTATAAGAATATGAAATAACAATCCATTTAAAGTTATGTACAAAATTTAGATCCTTGGGAAAATCCCTTGTATCTTGAATAATAATAACAACTGAATACCAGATAATAATATAGATAATAAATATAATTTCTCTTAATAAATTCTAGATAATAGTATAGGCATCTCATATAGACACACTCAAAAAATTATAGAAAAAAATTTAGTTATTCCATGTTATCAGTCTAATAATTATATCCAAGTTTTGATCTAGGAATTCATTATATTGGGTTTTAGCAGGCAATCCTTGGGAGTATACTAGTTATCCCATATAAGAAATATACAAATCTAAGGGGATAACATAATCATTCCATATATGTATAACAAAAAATTCATCTGTAAAATGTTGGAACTCAATATAAAAAAACACTCAATCCTAAGTAATAATCTCATAATTTGAAATAGGAATGAATTTTGAATCCAAAGTGATATCATGGGTATACCTAGCGGTAGTATACCAAGATTATACTCACTTGGGTGTTAAATGATAGTGGGGGTGGAAACACTTTCCACACTCTCTAATCGACTAGCCCAATGGTTCTCTGGAATCTCATAGTTCAATCATTCCCTATTTAGCCTAATAGTTCACAGTCTATAACAAATTTATACTCAAAGATCATAATTAACCATATATAATGTACTCTATGTTCACATAATTATTTAATTACTCTCCTCTAGGGTATGACTATCTCAAAGATCAAATATATAAACTAGGCCTCAACCATTTGTATTTGAGGTGTAACACTAGATATCGTACATCAGTTATGGCCCTTGAAAATGTATGCATTCCATTTATAGGAATGAATTTTTAATTAAACATTTTTTTTGAATTTAAGAAGTTCAATCTATCCTAGTGGTGAGACCGTATATCAAAATCCATATAGACCATTCACATACCATATAAAAATACATCAGGACCATCACCCTAATACTATGGAATTTCTAATTAATCCTACCCTAACCAATTGATGAGATCACCCATCTATTTATCATCTCTCATGAAAATAAAATCAAGATAAAAAATCCAATTCATTAATTCAGAAAATACATTATTTATTTTTAATTTAATTTAAAAAATCATAAGTTTTCAAATATCACCAAGCCACCTCAACACACAAAAATTGAGACCAAACCCCTGTAGAACATCCATAGTGTTTTCTTTATATACTTGTGGGTAAAATCACTATAATTAAACTGCAATTGAATAGATAAATTCAACAAATTTAACTAAAAATACTATAAAAAAATTGGGTGATGTA
This sequence comes from Viscum album, assembly GCA_963277665.1. Classification (NCBI taxonomy): domain Eukaryota; kingdom Viridiplantae; phylum Streptophyta; class Magnoliopsida; order Santalales; family Viscaceae; genus Viscum; species Viscum album. The sequence goes on along the minus strand of OY728167.1, from coordinate 389,886,629 downwards.
CTTTCATTGAAATTTTTAGAAATATCTTGCGTTTATCCTCCTAGGAAATCATTTATCCACCCTATGATAAATCCCCCTAATATAAAATAATTTCAACCATTACTTGGTATAAAACAGAACCAGATAAGAAGACTAGGTTTAACCAAATTTGATTCGATGGAGGAAATCCAAAATGGAAGGTAATGAAAGGATAAAATTATATAGATTCATCATCAAAATACAACCGAACCACCCCAAACCATGGGATATTGAAGGAGTAAAGGAGGAAATGGGAGGAATACTAAAATTTAATCATCCTATAACCCTAGGCCTTCTTCAACCTAAGATCCATGATTGAAATAAATGGAATGATCCCCACTTAACAAAACACCCAAGATATGGTCACAACTTAACCAAGAGTGTCAATGTTTGACCACCCCTTAGGCCACATGAGGCCCTCATATCCTTCATAACATGATATAATTAACCCCATTACTATATTAGTGTGAAAAAATATGAATTGGGTAGATTCCACTATCCCAATGAGACCACGATGTGACTCACCAAGTTTGTGGCACGACACACTTCCTAATTGATCAACCATTGCAAATTCTCAGATTATCATTTACAGGGTAAAAATTGTGGTGAAGATAACAGATAAGAGTCACTTTTCTAAATTTTCATGAAAATAATCATGTCATTAATCCCTTGGTTATGTATTGACCACCCTTTATGTAGATGTCTCCAGGATTTCACAAAGGCCTTTCACAATACGACCCGCTGTGGTCACTGAAATTTCAACATTGGGGCCACTCTGATCTCACTCTACCAGTTTCCCAATAACCAAAAACACCAACTAGGCCATAATACATGTCTAATGAAATCTTCCTGAGATATCTCATTTCTAAAATTTCAACTCCCAATTCAAATTTTCAAAATGTCCAATACTCTAGAGACAAAAGTAAAATTTTTCTTAGGATTCATAACCTAGAAAGGCATGTGGTTTTATAAGCTACCACCCATTGAATTTATCATCCATGATGAGACATAGTGGTCCTTCAACCATTTACCTCAAACCTATCACAGTCATCAGTACGAGATCAACTCACCACATTATACACTTAAACTCGAAACAAACATCCACTATGAAACTCCATCCATCATGGAACATTGTTCATGAAAATCCAAGAAAATGATCACTCACATCACCAAAACTGAGATTGTTCTTAACCAAAACTATCAACCATAATCCACTGTGACGCCATCAATGAATTAATCCACATAATTATGGTTTTATCCTCCTTAAAAATTATTTTATAATGGTCCATATTTAGCCACAATTCTCACCACTATCATAATTTCCTACCTAAAGACATCTCTAGTGGTTTAATAACACAATCGGTGTAGTATCCATCTCAAAACATCAAATTCCATCTCAAGAAAAATATTTCATCCTCCTATCATAAGACTATATTCAAAACCCTTAGTTACACTGACTGATGCACTATCATATCTCAAGATCACTATTGCCAAATCCTAATAGAAATCAAAAGATAATTAAATAAATTATACTGTAGCTTGAACCCAGCTGTCAGTGAAATTATAATATTGGATCACCAACCAAAAACACCATTAATTATTCTCTCACATTGAGCATTCGAACAAAAATGACTTGAATTATGATATGATCATATCAAGTTCATCCCAAGCCTGATTCCAATATCTAAAATCCATCTGATATTTTTTACAATCCTCAAATATGGAAATTTCTATATAAGAAGATAAAATTGTATATATCTACGTGATAGAATCCTTAGGCCTCATTATCTATCCAGTGGATGATATTATCACACCCATGACCCTAAAAACATATATTCATACATCCATGACCCACTTTGTACACATTACCTCACATAATGACTTGATATGGAAATTATACTCACACTTGATCTCTAATTCGAACCATCAATTTCATCCTATTTCTAACTCACGTGAAGGATATCCTCTACAAAAAATCCATCCATAATGAGGGTCACGCCATCAAAAGTCCTATGCTAAACTCCTCATCATTGATATCCCCTACACCTCTCTTATATCACACCCTCGAAGGGTTTTAAAATCCCATATTCTCTCTTCCTAAGACATTTATACCCACCCTAATAACCCAATAAACCATCTATACAAGGTATCATAATACATTATAGATGAAAAACCTCACATTCCCATCCCACACATTAGGTCACCATTCTCACAAGAACATAATTTAATCCACAATTCCTCAGTATGCACATAGTCACTCAATAATTTACATCTCAAATAACCCCAAACATAATTCATATGTACTAAATTGATCTCATCTAAACACAAAAAATGTAAACTCTAGTCAAAACCAGTCATAGAAAACTGACTCATGCTTCTATGATTCACTCATCATCAAATCTAGGATAAAATTCGTAAAGCACTCAACATTATCCTCATGTAAGAATATCCCATCTATTTAAAATCACCACCATGTATTTTCCCACACGCTAAAAAACTCACCCATGCCAAGTAGAATCGCATAATTCATCATGAAGTTTTGTATCATTACAAAAATATGATTTCATATGTACACATATCCAACCAAGATTTAACCATTTAGAATCCTGATCTACTCTCTCGTAGGGAACACCACATGAATAAAATAGTTCATTAATCTAACCAATCATTCCCTATAAAACTAGATTTCATAACCAAATCATTCAATAGGCTTAGATCACGAAATCCCAAGGAACCTCTAAACATATAATAGATAATTAACAATAGATCCCATGAATACATAACAAAACAAAAAGTATCTTCTAATGACTCAAATATCCAAGTCATTCAAATGTTTGGGTAAACCCCTCTATCTAGTTACCATCAAACATATCCCTCGAATCACCAATATCATGAACCACATCTAAAGGAACTAGGCCCTCCATCCTAAAACATAAATCATGCCTAAAATAGGTAATATCTCTCGAGGCAGTGTCTCTGCTCCTATATCGAATACCAAAATTAAAATCACATTACAAATACCAACTCAAGGGTTATTATATACACATATATATTAGACATCACAATTCAAGTCATCATCATACTAATGAACTGATCCTCCCTAGGAATTCACATACTAGACTACCCCGCCCCTCAAGGACCATGATCTCATCACTATACATATAAAAAAATCTTCCTACACTACTGGAAATCTATCCTATACCAACGGTTTGGAACTATTGGTATATGCCTCCAAACCGTTGGTATAACCTATACCAACGGTTTCGAGAACCGTTTCTAAGTAAGCTATTGGGATAGGTCTATACCAATGGTTTTCCCAAAACCATTGGTATAATTAATATGGAAATCTATACCAATGGTTATGGAACCATTGGTATATGTATTTTAAAAAAACATTCACTGGGATTTGATCCCAGGACCCCTAGTTTATTATTCAACGACTTAACCACTAACCTAACATGACTTTTGTGAATATAATTACATAAATATATATATGTATTCTCATAATGATTTTAAATTTTGATTTATATAAGGTTCTATGTAAGAAGAAATGATAAAAAATCAAAGGATCTGTACCAACAGTTGTCAAAACCGTTGGTATAGGCCTATACCAACGGTTTTGACAACCGTTGGTACAGATTTTGATTCTGGATTTTGATTCCGAGGAAAGGTTGATTTTTGGGGGACCTTTCCCAATGGTTTTGGAAAACCATTAGGATAGGTATAGCCTTTCCCAATGGTTTTGGCCAAACCGTTGGGAAAGATGTCCACAAAGTGGACTTTTCCCAAGGTTTTGGCCAAACCGTTGGGAAAGGTGGCCACAATGTGGGATTTCCCAACAGTTTGGCCAAACCGTTGGGAAAGCCATACCCTTTCCCAACGTTTTGGCCAAACCGTTGGGAAAGGTGGCCTCAAAGTGGGATTTCCCAACGGTTTAGCCAAAACTTTGGGAAAGGAAATCTATACCAATGGGTATTACGAACCGTTGGTATAGAAGCATTGGGAAAGGTCAGATTTCCAGTAGTGCTATGATTATCTATATCAAGGAAAAAAACATGGTTTATTTATGTATAACTTCACTAAGTATCTATATAGGAAAATATTATATAGGTTGTTGTTAATACATTGTGTTACCATACCCATTTTCTTCCAAGAACCAATATCATGTCATCAAATTCTAGTACCTAAATACTATGGGTCACTCTACATCACATACAAAGAGGGACTGAAAAATTATCATTAAGCAGAATCCCACTATAAGATCCACATGATCCATCATTAGAGAAATACTGTCCTTTATCTAACTAGAATTTATATAACAACTTATAAGAGAAAAAATGTATAAATTATTGTTGAAAATTTAAACAATTGAACCCTCCATCATTTGTGATATCAATCACACACAAGCACAAAAATGTCATGTGATTCCTACATTCTGAAAATGATGTGTGTGTATATGGAACCTTCTAATGGAAAATGAGTCAAAAATACATAAAACAAAAATCAAAAACCAGTGTGTGTTATTCTAGGTTAATTTATTTAGCAATAAAATAATAATTAATTAGTAATAACCCCATATCCATGGAAAGATGTGATTTTAATCCAAAAAGGTGTTTGTGATTCATCAATAAAAGGTCCATCATAAGAAATAAAACATCTATAATCATATTTCGCTGTATTTATAATAGAAAGACAGTGAAAAAGGTGCTATGACACATCTTTGTAGCAGCACAACTCCCATAATCATTAATCAATGTCTCAGCTAGGAGTTGATACTTGAACTCAGGTGCACCTCCCCATATTCCATAGGCTTCCAACTAGTAGTGAGGGTCTACAGTGTAATCATGGAGTTAATATATCATGATATCAGAGTAAATTAACAAATAAAATGTAATCAAATGTCATCTATAAAAAATAATTATAATTTATAGATAAATAATTCACAATACTATAAAAAATTAAATGTGGAAGAATATAGTCATATAGATACACCATTATACAAGCATAAAGAAATGGACCACATACTTGGATGATCATAGATATGAGATAAATAAATGAATAAAAATATAACTTGGATCTACTACCATACCCAAGATTTATCACAAAAAGTCTCCAAAATTATTAGAGCTATATTTCAAGATCATTGAACACTAGACATCTTCCCAACCTTAACCTATGAACATTGATGTTTTCTAGAGTACCCTAGTGCCATGTTCACCGAAGTAGGGTTTGAGTATAACTCATTAGGGAATCAAAAAATGCATTACATTACAAAAAAAGAAAATATAGTGTACGAACATATGATAGGCTCATAATAAACAATAAAATAATAGATAATTGTAAATTAAATCACTATCCTTGATCATCCTATTCTAATGTGTAACCTATGATTTACTATAACTTTATTGGCTAGTGGAAATGTTCCCTTAAAATAGAGAATAACATGACATAAAATTTCATTCAAAAATAAAAAAATCATAGGGAACATCCAATTAAACTCGAATATTCACAAAAAATGAATCCATGATCATAATATTCAAATTCAATATGTTCTTACTCGCCACATCCCTGAAAAAACATATCATTCCATATAATCAGACTCACTAAACCCCATATAATTATCTTGTCCTTCAATTTCATTAGTCTTATCACCAAATCATAGGGGTAACCTAGGAATCCATCATATCAATTATAAGAACCATATTACAGGGGGTATCCCATGCATCTCATATAATAAATTTCAATGTACTAGTAAAAATCCGACTAATTCCATATAGGCATAATAATATAATACCTGTTAAAATCTGGGGCCTTCCATATTATCACAAAGGTCGAATCCTATGTCATAACATATGAATTATAGACAGGAAAAAAACTGAATCCTAGGTGATATCATAAGAATTAATTTATAGTGACTAGAGGGAAATGTATCTCTCCCATAATATCTCATATAAAAATCATTATGGCCACATCAGGGTCTTACTTTTAACATTATGGTTTAAAGGTGTCACCCAAAGTCGATAAAATATACATTCATACAATATACCTCATTAGGTTTAACACCTAACTGGGGAACCCACCTAGTTCTCTGAGGTCTCAAAGAAATATAAACAACTAATGATGGATTCTGCATAAAATTTTCATCTCTCAGGACTATCCCACCACTATGAGGGAATGAAATCCCTTATCTACATTATAATCATGAAACAACCTCATCATCTTTATATGAAAATACATTATATAATTTCTTTGGAGAAACAACACAATTTATATCACTATTCACAAGATCATCTTATATTAACCCACTCCCCCACCCTATCATCAATTTACCCAAATTATACCCACAATGTTTCCCACATTCTAGTGGAAAAGGAAACAGTCACCCCAATATATAATAAACTATCCCAATATCTCTAAGTAATCATATCATTCCATCGTAGCCTACTAGGGACAATATGTCCCTTTCAATAACTCATTCATAATGAGGGGGTATAAGGAACCATTCATAAGGTCCACTGCATTCAATTAATTATATAATTTCTACCCTTAAGTGTCAATCAATTTGAATTCCCACATTTATAATCAGGGCCTTTAGTTTTCTCTTATGATACATGAAACTAGTGCATAAGGGCCCATCATGACCCTTGAGAATTTTTCCATTCCATTTACAGGAATTCAATTTTTATTAAATAATTAATTTAATTTGATAAGTTCAATCTACCATGGTGGTTATATCAAATATCAAAATCCACATAAACCATACATAACACCATAGGGAAATACATTGGGAATACCTACCTCATATGATTCTATTTCAATTGAATCTATGTTCATATGATGCCTTAGATATCCCAAGATCATATCATATCCCAAGAAAAAAACTCAAGCCAATGCATAAAAATCATTAATTATAATAATCCATAATTAATTTCAACACATAATTTAAGTATAAATCAATCTTTGTTGGTTAGAGTAAGACAATCAAGAGGGGGGTGAATTGAGTACCTATAATTTTATTTATTAAAATGATTTATTTGAAATTCCCCCAAATTTATAATTTAACTGACCAGTTATCCAGTAGTGAATTTACAAGAGCTTGATTGTTCGATTATGTTCTAAAAATAGTGATTAGTTCTCAGTTGTATCAATTTTATAATTAATACTAATTTTAAAACTAACCTAATAATTCAATACTGTTATAAACACTTACTAAGACTAACTATCAAAGTTCAATTTAGTTTTATGAAATATGTGACAAAACAGAGTAAAACTAAGAGTAAAAACAAAACAGAAATTAAATAAGAGGTTTAGTCTCAAGAAAAGACCTAATCCTCTTAAATTAGTGATCACCTTCCACCAAAAAGTTTATGTTAATAAATAGTTATATCCACACCCTAGATCAGGGTTCACAATAGAACATAGGTTTTCCAGTTCACAATATCTCTACCACAGTTCTTGGGGGGGGGGGGGTACAAACTACCAAGTCACACACGAACCTCTTCCACACTTATCCATGGGAGTAAAAAGATATAAGAAGGTACGGGTGGAAGGATAACTTGTATCCTTTAGTTTGATATAAGAGACAATTTGTTCTTTACAAAGGGATACACACACTACTAAAAAGTATGTAAAAATGCACACAATAGAGAAAATAAATATGAGAAAATATTTAGAAGGCTCTATGTCTCTTGAGATACAGATCTGGACTCTTCCGATGTACCAGAGGTGAGGTTTGAGTCCTATTCTAGAAGTTAACACTAAAGTAGAGTATCATATTCCAAATTTCAGGTATAGGTATGGTCATGCAGGTATATCCTTCTACTTCTTTGATATACTGAATAATTTTGTTGATTCGATGTACAACTCGATTGCGATTGCCTCTTGTGTTTTTCCTTTTTGTTCATGAGTTCATAGTGGGTGCATGAGAGTTACAGATGTTATTCTTTATGTCTCACAAGTGGGGAACACCACACTTCTATTCTATTATTTTATGTTCTATTGTATCATTTCTTCATTCTTTAAATAATTTTATATTTTAAGGCTGATAAAAATCATGTTTCTTCCATGTGCATAGGTTCATCGTACTGCATACTATCTGTTCAAATTCTTACAAAAGATTATTAAATATGTCATTATCATTATATGAATCAAATATGACTATTAGATTTTTTTTAATAAATGAAAATTTAAACAGTCTATTGGAGAGTCCTCGGTCGATGAGTCGTCTGTCAGTGACTCGACCCATCGGTATGTCATTTAGCTGGTTTTTCTATACATCGACGAATCATTACATAGATGACTCATTGTAACTGTCGATGATTCCTTGCATCGGTAGAATCATGCATCAGTAGGTCACTTGTTCTAACGGTAGGTCGATTTCTTCAGTAGGTTGTCTGCATTGGTAAGTCATATGTATTGGTACGTCGTCCGCGTTGGTGAGTCATATTCATTAGTGATTCATTTGTCTGTCAGTGACTCAGTACTTCTATTGGTGTTAGTGACTCATATATAGATACTATTAGATGTTATATCAGTATTATAGTACATCAATTTCAAAATGTTTTAATACCCATAATTTCAAATAGATAATCAGTTATAAGGTTGTTTAGACTTAAACAAACATAATTAGTTATATGATTGAAATGAACTAATATACAGGGTAATATTTAACATAATTTAGGATTTTTCATGAGGTAAGTTATATATTAATATATGAAATTATTTGTGATAATTAATAACAATATATTCATAGATAGTGGATAACAATATCCTATGGGATAATAATCTCCCCATTTTTGGTGATCACAAATCATGGCATTTTTTAGTACTGTTAGTGAATGACTATAGTAAAAAATATGATTAATAGTTCCCATAAATATGAATGGACTAAAAAAAATATGGGAATAGAAATGTATTAGAGTAACATAAAAAAATAATGCATAAAAACAAAATAATTCTTAATAATTTTCTCCCCCTTTTGGGATTAGCAAAAATTGGAAGATTAAAAACTAAAACTAAAAAGTAGAAACAATGAATTGGAAGTCATAATAAAATTAGACTAAAATAAAAAAAATTCAAGCACTCAGCCCTATAAAAAATAATCACTCCACACTTCTTTGGAGGGTCATGGGGTGCCTTTCCTTTGTCAGATGGATCAATGGTAGGTCCAACAGCTGATAGAAAAGAAACAATAGAATCTACAGGGATCTTCTGAAGAGGTAATGGAATTACTGCTAGAACAGTTGATGCCAGGATTGGTTTGTGTTGAGATAATAGCTGAAATTGATGTTTTTATGTGATAATAGGCTGGATTTAGGTCAAGTCCTAAGAAAATGACATTAGAGATGAAGTCATTGGCGGAGAAGAGTGAAAATAAGTAGTAGTTGGAACAATAATGGCCTCACTCTGAACATGGAGATATGGCTTTAACAGTTTGATGAAATCTTAAATAATCTCACAACCACATTTCATTTCTTTCTCAAATTCATCTTTGGTCTCTATGAATTTATCAAATTGAGGAGTGAATTCTTTTATTTCTTGAATTTTTCTCTGAATGCATCTGTAACTAGAGGTAAATTCAATTTTTTTTACAATATACATACAATGATTTTTCAACTAGTGCTTGGAGTAAATCTTGGATAAATATGAATTAACCCTCTTTGTAAGATCTTACACAGTGGAAGATACTTCAATGGTATATAATCTGACCATTTCATGAACATTATCACTATTCTTCTCAATATTTTGTAGGCTTCCCAGACTAGAGGTATCAAATATAGCATTAAGCTCTTATTTTTCAGCAGTTCTGATTGCTTCAGTATCTAGAGTCTGAGAGGTCTAACCAGATGGGGAAGGAAAAATAGTATGAGGGGAGGTTGAAGTATATTGAAAAATTTCATTTACTTCCATTCTCATTTTGGAAAAATCAGGAACTTTATGAGGAGAAACAAGATCCTCAAGTTGTTTTATAACACCCTCCATTGTAGTTCTTTACTCAGTGGTTAAAGCATTGATGCCAATAGTTAACTTATTCGCCTCAATACCAAAATTTATGTGTCATACCATAATGGTTTCTACAATTTTAATCAAATTTTGATGAATTTACTCTATCAACATCTTGGAGACCGAAACTACATCAGCGTGAGATACACTGGTTCAGGCCAGAGTAGAATTAGAAGTTCTAGTTTTCCTTACACCATAAGCCATGGACCAGATAACTTTGATATTATTAGTCAGCTTGGTGATTTATCTACTAGATTTATCAATCTCATATCTCGTCATAGATTGTACTAAATGTCTTACTAATGAATATATATCTTCCTTGAATATTTCCAAATCATCCTTAGTGACATAGTCCCTAGAAAGTGTCTTAGCCACTAGTTCACTTACAGTAAGTATGCAAAATTCATCATATGAATCTTCATAGTCTAATACCAGTGCCACATACCCAGGATTCCTCACCCGTTCTGCAATTATATCATCATATAGAGGAGAAAAAGTATCTATCCATACTCTTCCAAGTTGATTCTATTCTATAGATTGGTTTTATCTTTCTTGAGGATCCACCCTCAATATAATATTTCCTTACTTGTTTCTCATCTTTAGTATGAGGCTATCTTATTTCATAAACCAAAATAGGTATCGTAATTTATTGAGCTTCAACTTCAGTAACAGCATCCGGATTTTCTCCCACTTAGACAACAACTCCAAGAGTTTCTTCCAATCGAACCTGATCTATAGATTCAATCATTTCAACATCTTCCCCATGATCATTATTATGAGTTTGATTATAACCTCCATTACTTTAATCATCATCATGTCCAGATACATGTTTTTCATTTTTTTTATTTTCATCACCATCTTCCTCAACTTCTTCCTCTTCACTACCATTTCCACTTTCACCATTTTCACTTTCTTCTTATTCTTCTTCATCAAATCCATTGGACATGATTACATATTCTACACTACCCATGACTTTTGTCTCATAATCCTAATTGTTTTCAAGAGTTGGATCATCAGAGGGTAATTTAAGTGGAGGACTAGGAGGTCCAAAGGAAAAACCTTTGTGAGGGCCTGTTGTGTCAGGATCACTCCTATCATCAATAGGTGATCCCTGATCTCTAACTGGAGTTATATGATCCTCTTCTTCTTCTTCTGAATTGTAAAAAGATTCCTTATTTGGTCAAAGACTAAGATCATCCATATTATTAGGTCTAGTGGGATGATCCACTAGGTTAAACTTTTCATAGATATTATCTTCATCTCTAACCCATTCTATATTCCATGGATTCCAGTTTATTTTCATCCTCTTAAAAATTTCTTTACTGAGGCTGATCCCACCACACTCAGAAACAAATTCCTCACCTTCATCTATGTAACCATTTTATTTTAACATAACCAAGGTCATCATTGGATATAATATGGAATTATTTTTTCAAGAATGTTTGATCATCTCAGTCATGTTCACAGTAAGGTATCTACACAAATTTACCTTGATCCCTTTTCTCATTAGATAAACCAAGAATATATCTTGATATTTCAGAGAAGAAATTTCCCCTTTCATGGGGTAGTTTTAATGTTGGATATACTTAAAAAGATTATACATTCTCCACTTAAATCGGTATAAATGGGTCTTCTATGGTCATCATTATTAGTAATATCCTTTATCACTATCTCAAAGTAAAACATATCACTCTTAGGTGCAGTGGTACCTTAATAATCATCAAATACACCTTCATGAGGCACATTAATACATCCTACCCAATGTTTTGAATAGAATGAGATTCTCTTCGATTTTACTATGGTTTTTATCCAGGCGACATTACTTTCTTCAAAGAAAAACTCTATATTCATGTAAAACTCATGAAAAAGATTATGGTTAAAGGGTAGTTCATTATTTGAGAACCAATAAAGAAAAACATGACCTTGTAGTACCTTGAGAAGCAAATATTTTATTTCTAATATCCATTCCTCAAGAACTTATTTTTCTGGAGTTGCAACATTATTTTCTAGAGGTGGATTTAAGGGTGTTGAAGATTTGCTCGATTCACCTTTCTGTTTTATAGAATCATGATACTCACCATCATCAAGTTCTCGGTTCACACAGACTATTCCAATCCATTCAATCTTAAGGTTAGAAGGTGATATGTCGGGGGGTGGGTGGTAAAGAGAGTGAAATGACCAAGAGAGTGTAGAGCTAAAGGAGTAGAGTGGATCTATTCAAATTTATATAATTTAAGGATTTTCAAATTACTTAATCGTGAAACTATGAACAAGGTTCAAAAAAATTAATGAAATAGTGTCATTGTGATAAAATCATAAATTGTATAAAAATAGTGAGTCATCATTTTTAGTATGATATATTTTACATAACAATAATGATGTTGGCATGACCACTGTGTTGGCATGACATAGCATCAATGTCAGCATGAAAAGGTGTTGGTGTCGTCATGAAAACTGTGTAGGCATGAAAAGAAATTGGTGATGGTATTGCAAATTTACTTAAAGGATCAAAGGAAAAGCAAAACAAGGTATTATAGATTGATAATTCCTAAATCATGTGTAATGTAATTTATTCTTTCAGAGTTCAATAGATTAGTTAATATGGATGAAAACTGATATATAATGCCAATAAATTCTAAAGTGATATCACCCTTTTGATAATAATATCTCAAAAAGTGATGTCTTACATAAATATGTTTTGTTCTAGAAAGATAAAATGGGTACTTAGAAATGTTAATAGAACTTGTATTGTGATATTTTATAGGTAGATGTCTAAATTTATATCCATAGTCTAGAAGAGTGTGTTTCATCTACAAAATCTGAGCACAAAAGCTACTAGTATATATGTATTCAGCTTTAGCAGTAGTTAATGAAACATAATTTTGTTTCCTACTACACCTTGAAACCAAAGACATTCCCAAAATGTGACATATTCTAGAGGTGTGTTTTCTATGTAATTTACATCCACAAAAATCTGCTTCAGAATAACTCACTATATCAAATGATTGTACTTTAGGAAAAAACAAACCTAAATTGATAGTATGTTTGAGGTATTTTAAAATCCTTTTAACAACATTTATGTGAGATTCTTTGGGATTATCTTGAAAACAAGCACACATAGACACACTAAACATTATATCTGGCCTACTAGCAGTCAATTAGAGAATGATTCTAATCATTCCTCTATAATTGGTTTGATCAACAGAATTACCATCTTCATCAAGATCCAACTTACAGGTAGTACTCATTGAAGTTTCTCTAATTTTAATGACATCAAATAAAAAACATTATAAAAGGTCTCCTATGTAATTACTTTGATTTAACATGATACTTTCCTTATTTTGAAAAATCTAAAATATAATAAAAAATTTGAGTTCACCAATCAAACTCATTTAAAATTCACTTTGCATCATTTTATAAAAATAAATACATAAATAATTTCATGAAGATCTAAAAAAATGATATTATCTACATAAATTTGAACTACTAAAACATATTTATAATTTTTTTATAAAGAGAGTTGGATCAAAAATTCCTTTGGTAAAACCTTTTGTAAGGAAAAAAGTACATAGTTTATCAGGCCATGCTCTTGAAGCTTGTTTTAAACCATATAATACTTTTGTTATTTTGAGAAAACAATTTTTAAAATGAGGGTTTTTAAAACCAGTGGGTTGTTCAAGAAAAACATCCTCAACTATATAACAGTTTAGGAATTCACTTCCAACATCTATTTGATAATGTTTGAAATTATGATGGAAAAAATAAGCAAGAATAATGATGATGGCCTCATGTCTAGCAACAGGTGAAAAATTTTCATCATAGTCAATGCCTTCATCTTGCCTATAACCTAGTGCAATCAATTTGGATTTACTTCGAACAATGTCACCAGATTCCTCTACTTTTTTCATAAACACCCACATAGAGCCTTTGGACAAGGTGTATTTGGGTCTATCCACAAGTTTAAAAAAATTATGTTTTTTGAAAATTATAATGTTCTTCTTGCATAGACATCACCCTAAATTCATCTTTAATTGCATCGTTGATGTTTTTAGGTTCAGGCTATGACAAAAAGGCTTGATGTTCAAATCATTTTCTAAGAGAAGCTCTAGTTTGTTTCCCTTTATCTAAGTCTCCAACAACAACATCTAAAGGATTGTTCTTGAGAGTTATAGTTGTTCTAGAAAAGGATGGGCTAGTAAATCCAAGTTCATCTACATGTTCGGACTCATCATGTCTAGAGTTTGAAGAATTTACAAAACTTTTTGATTTAACAGGTTTCTTGACAAGAGGATTAGATTATTTTTCATTTATTTCCAAATTTGATAGATCATAATCAGGGGTTTCTATGGAGGTTTTAGGTTCATGTGGATCTGTTACATCAAATTTAATATGCATTGATTCTTCCACACACTTGTTACTTTTATTAAACACTCTATAGGCATTACTAGAGATTGAGTAACCTTGGAAGATTCCTTCATCACTCTTGGATGAAAATTTGTCATGATTTTCATTTGTATTAATGATGTAGAATTTTCATACAAAAACATTGATGTAATTCACTTTGGGTTTTCTCTTGTTCCATAACCCATAACGAGTATTCTTGAAGATAGTTCTAATTAAGACTCTATTAATCATCTAGAAAACTTTATTCATAGCCTCTTCCCAAAAGCAAACAGGTAGATCATAGTCATTAATTATTGTTCGTGATATCTCTTTTATGGTTCTAGTTCTTATTTTCACAACTCCATTTTTTAGGTATCCTAGGGGTATAGAATTTATGACTATAGCCATTTTGTGAGAAAAAAGATTCACTGTATTGATTTTCAAACTCACACCCATGATCAATTCTTAAGGATTTTATTCTAAGTACCCTTAGATTATCCACTTTTTTAGTTTACATGGTGAAGTAAGTACATATTCACTTTTGTTAGATAAGAAATTAGTCCAAGTATACCTAGAAGAATAATATTCAAAAACATAGACACAGTGCTTCCCATTTAAACTAGAAACTTGAGATGACCCAAACAAGTCCATGTGAACCAACTATAATGGTTCAGAAGCTAAAACTTCCTTCTTTGATTTGAATGATATCTTTTGTTGTTTTCTCTTTTGAAAAGGATTATAGATATTTTAATTTGAAAACTCAAGTTTTAGTAGATCCTTGACTAGTTATTTTCTATTAATATTTCTAAGAGAGTGTACATTATAGTGTCCTAATCTCCAATTCCAAATACAAGACTCTTCGTGAAATATACTTAACCATGATTCATTTTGAGAGTCTTAAGATTTTAAGTTAACAGAATATACAGTTTCATTCCTAAGCGCAGAAAATACTAATTCATTTTTAGAGTTAAAAACATTGAAAGAATTATTTTAAAATTTAACATTAAATAAATAATCACATAATTGTGAAATACTATGAAAATTATATTTCACTCGATAAAAAATGTACTTTAAAAATTAAAACTGAGTTAGAGTTACCAATCTCGAATAAGCCAATTAATTTTCCTTTATCATTATCACCAAAAGTTCCATATCCACAATCAATCTTGATTATGTTCTTAAATATTGAGTAGTCTCCTATCATATGTCTTGAACATCCACTCTCCAAATACCACCAACTCTTTCAAGATCTCTTCAGATAGCCTTCCTACAGAATTATCAAACAAAATTAGATTTTGGTACCCAGACTTGTTTGGGTCCAGTGACATTAGTAATAAATGTTTTAGGTACTGAAATTTGCTTCATGGGTTTCCTATAATAATTATAAAATATATTTTAAAAATAGACCCTATTTGGTCTAGAACAGTTCATGGTAGTAAAATATTTTCAAGAATTGAAACTATCATTAGATTTTTGATTTTTTGGAAGAAGAACCGATTTTACAGATTTAATTACAAAATGTGATTTAGATAGGTTTCTCTTTCCAGCCTGATATCCAATACCATAAGTGTACATAAGAGCTATATTTTTACCAAGAATTTGAGAAAGAGTATTTTTACAGTTGGAAAACTTTTCTAGATCATTCATTAATTACTCATTATAAATTTTTAATTCATTATTTTCTTTAATAAGTTGAAAATTATTTTCCACTTCAGTAGTAAGTTCATACAATATATTTACAGTGAGAGAATACTCTTTCATTAAATATTTATATTTATCTTTCAATTCATTTCACGTTTCATCCATCATGTTATAGTATTCAAATAGTTCATCACTTGTCATATTTTCAGAATCAATTTCATCTCCAGAATAATAAGATTTGTGTGCAGGAGAATCTAAGGTTACCTAACATGTGTTTTTCATAAAAAACATATTTTCCATGTCATCTCTCTCATCATGATATGATTTCGATTCACTAGATCTATCATCATAGGCACTCTAGGTTCCCTTCATAGATTTCATATACTTCTTGTCTTTGTTTTTAAACTTTGTTTTGTATTTTAATTTTTGAATGTTATCTTTGACATGTCCTCTCCTCTTACATTCATAACATATACTCTCCAGTAATTTTTCATTTCTTTTCCAGTACATTTTCAAGTTTCCATGGTTATCATATCTTCCTTTATAATTGGGATTCCTGAAGAACTTCTTCTTTCTATAGAATTTATTCAATATTATGGCCAACTGATCCATCTCTCCATCACTATCTTATGTTGATTCATGATTTATGGAGCTTTCAATAGAGGCTAACACCTTTTCCTTTTCATATTTCTTTGCTGTTGTAGTTTTAAAAGATACAGATTTTCTTTTAGATTCATGATCTTCATAATTGTTGAATTTAATATCATCCACATACAACATAAGTTTTCCAATGAGTTCTTTTAATCGTAGTTTAGTGATGTCACATGATTATCTAAAGGATACATAAGTTCCTCTCCTTTTAACTAGTAATCATTTTAAAATCCTCATAATTTGTTCTTTGGCAGGAACATCTCTTCCCAAAGATAACATTATGTTCACTATTTCACTAAACATGAGATACATGTCAGAAATAGGCTCATCAGCAATAATTTTAATATTATCATATTTAATGGTATATGTGTTTATTATAATTTCTTTAACACTATAAGTTCCTTCGTGTGAAATAGATAAAGTATCCCAAATTTCATGGGCTATTTTACATGAAAAAATTATGTTAAACTCTTTATCTCTTAAAGCATAGTTTAAGGCATTCATGGATTTTAAATTATTATTATAAACAGTCTTAGTTGGGTCATCCCAAGTAGTTATAGTAGTAGTATTAAAATTTATTCATCTACAATTGAAGACCAAATTTCCAAACCCATACTTTCTAAGTGAATTTTCATTTTCATTTTCCATTTTCCATTTTGCATATTTGGTTTCATTAAAGAATGGATGTCTATTTATAAAAACACCTTCAAGCCTATTTTCCTTAATTAAAATTTAGAGAACTATTTTATAGAGATAAAAATTTAGTACTAACATAAATTTTAAGATCTTTTAAATAGAAAAAAAGCACAGTTGAAAAGGTTAAAAAATCTTTAAAAACTAAAAATTCCAAATCCTATAATACCAAATTGCGGTCGAATAAGACACTGAAGATGGTGGTGAATTGATTTCCTATAAAAATTTATGCTAAAAAGGGTAATTTTTAATTTCCACAAATTTAAAATTAAATTGACTAGTTATACAGTAATGAATTTATAAGATCTTGACAATTCGATTATGTTCTCAAAAGAGTGATTACTTATCAATTGTGTAAATTTGATAATTAATACAGCTTTTGAAACTAACATAATAATTAAATTCTTTTATAAACACTTTATAAGACTAACTATCATAGTTCAGTTTAGTTTTATAAAATATTTGATAAAATAGAGTAATACTAAAAGTAAAAACACCACAGAAATGAAACAAGAGGTTCAGCCTCAAGAAGAGACCTAATCTTTTCCACTTGGTGATCAAATTCCACCAAGAAGTGTATGTTTATAAATAGTTTTATTCATACCCTGGATTGGGATTCAAAACAGCACATAGGATATCCAAGTCACAAGACCACTACCGTAGTTCTATGTGGGGTACAAACTACCAGGTCACAGAAGGACCTCTTCTGCACATATCCGTGGGAGTAAAAAGATGTAATACAATATGATTATTAGGATATCTCGTATCCTTTAGTTTGATACAAAAGATAGCATGTGCTTTACAAACAGATTCACACACTGCTTAAAAGTATGTAAAAATTCACACAACATAGAAAATAATTGTGAGAAAAGATATAGAAGGATCTGTGTGTCTTCAGATGAAGCTTTGGAATCTTTAGATGTAGTTTAGGTGAGGTTTGAGTCTTCTTATTAATGTTGACACTGAAATAGAGTGTCGTATTCTGGATTCTATTTACAAGTATGTTTCTGCAGGTATATCCTATCCTTCTTTGATATGCTGAAGATGTTTTTTGATTCAATTTACATCTTGGTTTATATTTCTTTATGTGTTCTTACTTTTATGTTCTGGAGTTCAATGTGGGTGCATGAGAGTCATAGAAGTTATTCTATATGTATATCACCTGGGGAACACTACACTTCTATTCCCTTCTATTTTGTTCTATTGTATATTTTCCTCATTCTTCAAAATGATTTTATATTTGAGGGCCAACAAAGAGAATTTTTTTCCACGTTAATAGGTTCATCGTACCCTGTACTATCTGCTAAAAGTCCTACAAAATATTATTAAATATGTTAGTATCATTAAATGACTCAAATATGACCGTTAGAAATAATTTTAAAAAATGAAAATTTAAACAGTCTACTAGTGAGTCCTCGGTCGGTGAGTTAGTCTGTCGATGAGTCATCAATTGGTGTCTCCTTATACTAGTGACTCAACCCATCAATATTTCTTCTTATTGGTCTTTCCACACAGTGGTGACTCATTACATCAGTGACTCATTTTAACTGTCAGTGAGTCCTTGTGTTAGTATCATCATGCATCGGTAGGTTACATGTACTAAAGGTAGTTCGATTACATCGGTAGGTCGTCTAACTCAGTAAGTCATATGCATTGGTAGGGTGTCTGCATCGGTGATTCATATGCATTGTGAGTAATTTATCTATCCATAACTAACTTATTCTATCAATATCAATGAATAATAGATAGATAATTTTAGATGTTTTCTTATGGTATAGAAAAGTCAAAAAGTGTTAATAACCATAATTACACATAGATAATCAGTTATAATCATATTTAGACTTAAAAAACTTAATTAGTTATATGATTGAATTGATCTGATATACAAGAAAATCTTTAACATAATTTAGGATCTATCACGAGGTAAGTTATATGTTAATATATGACATGATTTGTGATAATTAAAACTAATATAGTCAGATATAGTGGCTAAAAATATCCTATGGGCCTACAATCTTAAAATCCCATTAAGCCTCTTTAGTGAACCAAAATTCCAACAAACCACATGAATAAGGTCTACAGTGCACTCTAAAGAACACCATAATAAAAATACATGTCATTTGGAAGCAATTTTTTTGGTTAGTTTTCCAAATTTAATTGAAAAATATTTAAAAAATAGAGTGGCATTCCTTCATCAAACATGTGAGAAACAATATATGTTAATCCTCCATGGACATTTTCTTATCCAGTCCACACAAAATCTCTACCATATTAGATTCTTTCCACAATTATTTAGTTCAAGTTACCCCTAAAACCCTTACCATGTCAAACTAAATTTGTGGTGACATAGTTAAACAAATAAGTGAAAAATATGATGAAAAAACATTAATATAATAATCATTAAAAATAACCTGGTACTCCCCCTAAACTACTGGGTATTAAAGGAGGGAAGGGGGAGAGGAGGGGATAGCTGAAAGGTCTAGTTTTTATCTCCCTTATCCTCAAATCGTGATGATCCAGATGACAAAAATACATTACTATGTCTACTTAATAAAACAAATATGAATTGATAGTAACATGGCTAGGAGGATCATGGTGTTACCACCCCTTAGAAGAGGAACTTCTTGAGGCCATAATGAACTTCCCAACAGGAGATTTTGTTCCTTACACCTTAAGGGACAAGACACCACCATCTTGAGGGGCCAACCACTCAGCCATCCCTGATCATGGAATGACCATACAAGATTTTTTTTCTACATGATTCCAGGAAGGTATATCTATGGAATATTCATTATAATCTTCCCAAGGGTCATCTACATGGCATGACACCTGTATTTTTCTCACTACCACTATGTATGATTCCCTATTTTTATAAAATTTCATGAAACTAATCATGTTCTTAAAGGCCTTTATTGTATCATGACCACCCTTCATGCAAAGGCCTCTATGCCCACAAAAAGGATCATCATGGTGAGACCAAATCCAAATGCTAAAATTTCATCTTGGGAGAACTCATCCCTTCTTTTTTACTCACAAGGGCCCCCAAAAAATCAACTATAACTTTATCTAGGACTAAAAATAACTTCATGAGATGTATTAATGTTCTAATAACTAATTCAAACTTTTATTTACAAAACAATACTTCATCCATATCCAAAATTAAAATTCCTCTTGCATTTCGTTTCCTAGAAGGGAATGAGGTTTTATAAATTAGATATCTCCGCATGGAGACCATATAAATTTCCAAGACAAAGAAGGAAGATTTCATGTCTTGATTCAACCTATAATAATCTATTGATTCAATACATACCATGAAAACCCTATGGAAATTAAATTCATTATCATTGAATGAATACGAAATAACGATAAGTATTAAATTAAAATTTATAATAGAAAAAATGGTATTTAAGATATGCCTATAGCGTGGGAATATGTTTGTTTATTTCTAGATGATATTTTTGTTCTTCCCCTATATCAGGAGGTTTAGTTTTTAATAAAAATAAAATTTATTAATTTGCCCATGGAATTTAATTCCTATAGAATATCCCCAATTATATATATGGACTTAATTAAGAAACTCAAATAGAATCTAGAAAATCATTTTATACCCAAATTGATTCACCATATAGTGCACTAGTCCTATTTCATTAGAGGAAAAATGGACCATTACATCATTTTATTGATTATCATGAATATTAAAAACAAAATTCAAGAAAAAATATCCTCTAACCCTATTGATGACTCGTCCAATCACGTGTGAGGGGATTAACACTTCTCAATGATTGACTTTCGATATGTATATCATCAATTAAGGGAAAAAATAAAGGATTCTCCCAAGAAAACATTTTATACAAGATATGGGAACTGTGAATTCATAGTCATTCCATTTGGACTAAAAAATTCAATGAAATAATAATTTACTCAATGAATATAGTCTTTGGTCCCTCTATATGTTTCAAATTAATCATGTGTGAATTATGGAAGAATAAAGTGTCATTTATGGGAGATGTAATCCCAAGAAAGGGTATAATTAGTGTCCATTCAATGATAGAAGTGATGTAAGAATGAACCATACCAACCACTATAATATTGATCCATATTTTTCTTGTATTTCATAGATAGTATCAATACTTTTTGAATCATTTATCATGAATTTTAAATACACTAAACTGGTTAACTAGGAATGTATTGAAGTTCTTATTGATAGATAAATGTAGAGAAAATTTCAAGGATCTTAGGAGATGTTTGATTAATAAACATATAATAACATAACCCTATAGTGGACAAGGGTTTGTAGTATATAATGAGGCATCAATGATGTGATTGGGATGTTTCCTCATGTAGAATGTCAAAGTGGTATGGTATTCCATGAATCAATTAGTTATTCATGAAAATAATTCCCTAACTAATGACTTAGATATAGTATTAGTAATATTGAAATGTAAGATATTGATGAAATATCATTATTATGAGAAATGTGAAATATATTCTGATCACAAAGGATTAAAATATATATTCCCAAAAAATTAGTTGAACATGAATCAAATGAGATATTAGATTAAAGATGATCGATATTCGATATATTACCACCCTATGAGGGAAAAAATATTAAAAATGATTTGAAGAGTAAGGATAATGCCACCTTATATGTTATGAGGAATTAAAGAAGACACAATAATAATAGATTTCAGAAAGATGTATTTTAATGTCATAAGGGACATAGAAATCATACATTTCAAAAATAAAAATTCATATATATAACATTTTAGAAATCAAGAAGGAAAAGAGGGAAGATATGGGATATAAAAGAAGGTTTAAAATATTTTGGAGTATAACTTTAACACTGATGGAATTATAAGAATCAAGAAATGAATATTTTTTCCATAAATAAATAAATTTAAGAAATAGTAATTGTATGATCAATATAACACATCTTTCTCTATCCATCCTAAAAGAATAAATATGTATAGATCATAAAACTATTTTTTTGATAAAACAATATGAGGAGTTCTATTTCATTTTATGTTTCTCAATGCTTGTTATTCAAGAAAGTTTAATAAGAATGATATAATACATAGTAGATAATTAAATTGTTACCTATATCAGTATGGAAATGGGAGAATAGAACCAAGTATTTCATTTTTGGTCTTATTAATACTTATATAGTTTATAATTTTATTTTGATTGTAGTTGATCACATTATGAAATTAGCACATTTCATTTATATTTGAGAATATCTACCACATCATTTACTACAAATGATATACATAAAGGAAGTGGTAATGATTGATGGAGTGCCACTCTCAATTGTATTTGATCAAGATCTATGATTTACCTCAAAATGTTGGAGGTGTCTTCAATAAGAATTGGGTATAAATATCAACATCAATAACAGTTATCCTCCTCAGAACTATGGTCAATCTAAAAGGTCCATTAAAACTCTATATAATATATTGAGATCCTTTTTAATGTATTTTGAATGAGGTTGGGATCAATACCTTCCCTATATAATGTTTTGAAATAAAAATAGTTTCAATTCTAGAATTAGAATGGAACCATATGACACTCTATATGGGAAGAGTTATAGAACTCCAACATGTTGATATAGAGTTAGAGAGAATAAAATGATGGGATTGGATCATTATCATGAAATAAAATACCAGATTCCAACTATTAAATGTCACTTTAAAACTAAAAATCATTGAAAAATGATCTACATAGATTATCATTGAAGAGATTTGGAATTTGAATTCAGAGATAAGGTATTCATTCAATTTTCTTCATGGAATAATTTGACAAGGTTTATGAACAATATAAATATAATTACTAATTACATTTACAATTTTTAAATCATTACTTTTTTGGGGATGATAGTTTATCTTCTTGAACTTCCACCAAACCTCTCCAAATTGTATTATGTGTTCCATGTATCACTATTGAGAAAGTACATACTTGAACCTTCACATTTATTGAATTCATATGTCTTACAACATGAATATAAACTCTAATATGAGTAAAAACTGATATAAATCTTGGATCATAGAGGTAAATTATGATGGAACAAGATCACTTATCCGATTAATGTTCTATAAAGGAATGATAAGTTTTAGGAATTAGTATGGGACACTGATGATATAATGAGGAAGAAGTAACCTCATTTTTTCAATAGAATAATGGAATTTCATGGGAAACAAATATTTTTAGAGGTTATAATGTAACACCCCATGATTTTACAATGTGTTTTTAATTAAAATATACAATATATTGAATAGATTTTTAACACTCCACACTATACAAAAACGAATCGTGATACATTTTAATGAGATAAAAAATTAAAATGAAAAATAAATATTAATACATTTTTTTAAAGAAAAATTAAACAAACTTAAGAAAAGTAAATGTGGAATAAATTCACAAGTAAATTAAAATACCACAGACATGAAATATTTATCATCATAATTTTATATGATGATCATAACTATTATTGAAACTATGGAAATAAGGAAAATAAATAAAAATATAATTGACATGTGGAGATTGAAGTTAATTAATAGAATTAATGATTTCAGTAATTCATGTAAGGAAATATAATGGAATTAAATCTGGCCATTATATATATGGAAATAAGGGGAAAAATTACAAATAGTTTAGTTTAGTTTTGATGGAAGTAAAAAAATTGATGAAATGATTTTAATAATGTTTGTAAGGCTACATATAAGAATGAAATATGACCATTACATATATAGATGATAGATATTTATGCATTGGAAATATGGTGGTTAGATATATGCTCATTTATTATATTCAATGTGTTAGTTGAGTAAATTAAAATAATAAAATAGTTTTGGAGTAAAACAAAAAGATAATATATAATGAAAATATTTTTTAGTAAAAAAAATATTACTAAGCCTCACATATTTTTAATATTATTATTATTAAATAATAATATGATGTAATAATAAAATTCAAAGATATATTTTAATACCAAAGGAATGATAAAATAAATTAGAATGTGAATAAAAAATATTAATAGGATGTGGTAAAAAATTATTATTAAAAATGACAAGTTTCAAAAGAACTAATTTTGATGTATTCGGTATTTTGATAACAATAATTAAAGTTGATCAATTTTAAATGATGAATATATTGTGATTTATAATAAATGGATTATCAATCCTTTAATTATTAATTGATATAAAATAAGTCACAATTCAATAATAATATTATATATATATATATATATATATATTAATGTAAATTAAAATTTTGAATTCTCACATTTAGAAATTGAATTGCATTAAATGGAGTCCAAATTTTTAATAATAATATCAAATTTAGGTAATTTTTTTAATTTTATTTTTATTCATAAAAAGATGTTACCAAAGTAAAAACAACAGTTACCATGATAAATATAAAATACGGTAAAAAGGATGAAAGTAAGTGAAAATTTCATAAAATATATCAAAACCTTATCTCTAATGTTTATGAGTAAGGGTATTATTAAATAATTTCCATTATATTTCTACCTTGTATCAAATTTCATTTTATCATAACTACCTTATACATTAATGAATGAATATTTTGTCGACATGCCAGTCAAAATTCAACTATAAAAGAACAACCTATTGTAACCCTTCGAAACCACAAAAATAATTTGTATTTATCTTTAATATCTACCCATTTACTAATTCACGAATACTTATTATACATTTGATACATTATGTTTCCAATAAGGAATCAAAATCCCATCATTCACAATGAACATGTGTCGAGAAGAGAGTAAATTCATTATGTATATATTTTCTTCTATAAAATTTTCAATAACCATATCCACTAGAATATATCTAAATCATAATATACACTTTAATGATGTTATTTAATCAAAATTAATTTCTTTTGATAAAATTATACTACTATTATATAACTTGAAATTTTACTCATTATCTAGTGTAACATGTTCTGTTTAGTTTGATTCAACTACATACAAGAAAGATGAAATAATAATATCAATATTTCCCTGATGAAAATGTGTCAACAAATTAAAAATATTAATATATAATATTAAATAAAAATATTTTTAATGAATAAATTTCATCATGTATTAAATTGGAATTTATGATCAATATTAAGTAACTAATTATTATATGTAAATTACCTGAAATATTATTTTCATGGCTTACATTCTGGCTAACAATACCCATAATTCCCACTAAATGAACTAAAGACTACATACATCATTAAAAAAAATGATTCCAATACCTTTAATAATCTGGTAATGATTGACATGATTTCAATGAAAGAGGACTGACATCCCTGTTATGAATATTTTAAAAAACAAATAAAATCCATAACATCTGATGAACAAAATAGAGGGTAAAATACTAATATATGTGTAGTGAGTAATTATAATTTACGTTTACAAAATTTAAAATTTATAAATAGTATTTTTCAATTAATTAATAATATGTTATTTTAATAAACATGATGTTACATTGCTTTTGTGGATTTTGAGATTAAATGTAAGGGTTTCTTTTCCAATCTCACTTTGAAATCAAGGTTTTTTATATTTGAACTCCCACCTAGGGAAAATATATGTTCATTATATATAAAAACGCTAAATATTATAAAAATATTTTTATTCATTGGGATTAAATTTCTTTATACCAATTAACCTCCCTCGATTTCACAATTTAACTGAAAAGTAACTTGTATGTAGCTAAGACATTATATATTCTTTATGGTCTGGAATATTTTTCATCCATTTCCATATTTTTATTTGGTTTTATGGGTGTAATTTTCTTTGATTTTATGATTGATAATGTATATTTTAATATAATTAAATTTACGTATAAAATTATTATTCTTTTGATGTTTTTGGCACAATTTTTTCCACCAACTAAGACTCTCTTTAAAAAATTTCGAAAATAATTTTCTTTTATTCAAAGATTTATATAATAATTAATTTTACAAATTTTATATATTTTTCATAATTAGTATTCCTATCCAGGTTTTTAGTGTTTCCTATATTAATATAAATTCACATTATTTTTATTATTTTCAGTTAAAAAAATTTATCAAAAGAAAACAATATTTTCTATTTTTTTCAATGAAAAATATTAATGCTCAAATAAGAGGTGTTTTCATCTACGTTGTTATCCTTTAATGTTTCTAAGGCTTCGTTGGGGATATTATCTACTAATATAATCCATCATATTTATCTGGATTCCATATTATTATATTATTTTAATGTTTTTATGATTCTCATTATCTTTTTTCAGAGGTTTATTATTCTATGAATGAATTATTAATGTTTTCTTGTTCAGGTTGTAAACATATGTCTGATATTAAACTATTTTATAGGTGGGTCCATTAAATACCTCTGATGCATTGTGTGAAATTTTATATCTAATGAGTTGATATGTATGGAATTGAGGAGTTAAACCAATCAACTAGTTATCTTTTTCCACTATGTTTATGGGAAATTAGAGTGATCCCAATCCATTATTGGACTATTTATACCATGTGACAATGGTCACTGCATTAGATGTAGACATAAAGATTCATTTTATATACTTATATATGTGTGAAAAAATAATTTTCCTATGTTATTTTTTTCATGGGGTATTATTATTTACTCATATTTCCACATTCATATCATTTTTGATGCAATGGAAAATCCATATACCATAACTTATATTATAATATTTAAATCTCTTATGTTTACACTTATTGAGCATCTAATGTCACCCTTTCATTTATTTTCATTCCCTTGGATATGAAGAAGAGTATTTTTTGTGATGTGTCTAAAAGGGTATCATATTAGATGACTATTTTTTAGATATATTGAAAATGATTTAAAATTATGTGTTCATATATCTAATCTCTAAATACACTAAACCATTAGGTTCTAGGGTTCTATTTATTATTATGTATAGTGAATATTGATGTAAAATGATGTAATATATATTTATTTTGTGTTTGGATTGACTCAATGTATTAATGATTATACATCAATAAAAAAACTACCTTGACCATGTATAAGATATTTCATTAAAGTTCCCTATTAATGTCTCTATATTATCTCAACTATATATAAAGAAAAAGATATATTGTATGATAATTCTATAAAAAACATATATAATGAGTATAAACCTTCATACCCTTCTACCAATGGTTTTGATTAATTCATGTTATACAAATCCTCTCTGAGCATTCCATGCATACCACATGATTTAATGTGGTATAAAATTTCTAATCTCATAGTGTCAAATTACTCAATATTGAAAAATGTTATCTAATTTTTGAAATTCAACTAAATTATAAAAATATATGGATCCCATATAAACCACATGAGTTGTACCACACCATTATGTGATTAGGTTCAATAAATACTTCAACTCTAGAATAAATTTCATTTAAATATTCATTCTCTTAGAAATCTATCAATATATATATTTAAATATTTATATATTTTCCTAAAAATAGTCTGGTGTTTGATAAAAGATTTTGTTTTTATTTCTTATCAAATATAGTCGATTCAATATCTTCATCCCAAAACATTCCTAATACTATAAATAACTTAATGATATATATCATTTTTTAAATATTCTACCAAAACCCATTACATTGTCATTGAATATTTCTAGAAAAAACTCAAAAATTGACTTCATATATATATAATTACCCCCATTGTTTTAAATTCTATAAATTTTCATTTATCTACCATATGTGAGAACCAACAACAAGATCCTACTCATGTGACAATCACCTAATCATTTTTATGCTTAAAAATCTATTAAATAATTAAAAAATTGATAATTACATTCTTAGGTTGAACTATACTTTTTTACAAGACCACAATGGAAAAATGACTGTTTTAACAGTCTTTATGGAATACTATGACTTATTCAAAAAACATGACTAATAAAATATCTAAAACAATTATTTGGATTTATACCCTTCATCAAATGATTTTATAAACTATAATTAACATCTATAATTACTATAAAAGTTTACCCAATTATTTAATAATATAAATTATATAGCATAAAATATTTAGAACATCAATACATACCGAATAATGGATCATCAAATTTTAATATATCTGTAATTTTATAAATTTTTGTTCCATGCTATGAGACTTAAACAATCCCATTTCCATTACTATTACAATGACTATACCACATTCTATCCTAATCATTTAGGTATCACCATGGTCATCTCGAAATGGAAATGAAATTTTATTTATTTCTCATTCATTCTCACAGTATCCTTAATATATCATGTGACATCATTCTTCATGTAATATATATATTTATCACTATATTCTAATTTAACAATATTAATAATCTAATGGTTTCAAAATTATCTAAATCTTACCATTGATTAGAAATCAAATATTATGTGACAATAAATAAAACTCTCAACACTTTATCAAAATGTTCCCCCATTTTCTATTTTTTATACTCATCTATAAACCCATTTCCATAATTAAACTCTTCCTTTTACAAGATTTATTCCCCATAATCTCTAAATCAAATACTCTAGTACCCTGTCAACTTTCTTATCATCTACTAGATTTATGGTATATCAAAATTCCCCCTTCAACAAAAAAATTAAAAGAACATATATATGGATTTTTCCACTATCGAGTATCTGTAAAATGGAGTAATTAAAATCTATATTTAATATATAAATCATAGAATAGACCAATCCCCAACCCTTTTATTTCATGTAAGAAAAATTATATCTCATGAACATTCTCGTATTTCTCATTGATAAAAAATAAATTAATATTGATAGTAAACCATACAAGTTAGCTTTGTTGAATTTTTTGGATCTATCCACAACTATAATAAAACATTTCAACTGATTTCAATTGGTGTACACCATTCCATCATGATGCAGCTGAAAATAAAAAAAAAAATTCTTGTTTGATATTAATATTTAATATATCCCCCATTTTCAAACACTTTATTTCATTTTATTAATCTATATGTTTAATAATAATCCATGTGTAAAAATGATATATTGGCACTTATTAAAAAAAATTATGTTTTCATTTAGCTCATCACTCAAATACTAGCTCAAATTCACAACTATATATAGCATATGAAAATAATAATTTTTAGAGATTTAACAAAAAATACTAAAAGAATAGAAATATAACACTTGATTTAGTATGTAATAGAGCAATTAAATATCATTAATGATGTCCCTTACACTCATAAACATTCATATGACATTAATCCAAAATAATTTATCCCCTTCGAAAATCACCGTTGGTTTTCAATCAAATTTACGTAAAAATATATGTATATTAACATTAAATGAAGTGTCTGATACATGAAAAATGATAAAAAAACTTCCTCATGATACACCGTTTCTATCCTTCCTCAAAATTTGGAAATTAGTATTTTATAGTTTGTTAAATATAAACTATTTATGATTTCATTCATTTTTTAGTAGATTTAATAATGATATTAATTATGGGAGCATATAATTGGTAGTAGTTTTGAATGTCCTAAAAAAAATAACCAGATTATATCACTTTCCATATTAAAAATAAATAATTCAGGAACTCATTCTTGAATGTATCTAGTGATCTATCTTTAAGCCTTCATCATATTAACTCAATACTTATCTCTACTTTATATGTTTTTCCATTGGATACCACATGCACAAAAATTTGGAACCACATGACTATTTTCAACTCTTCTTGTGAGGATCATATTTTTCATTTAATTATTATGATATTTGGATTGAATCCACATGTATTAAACTATCATAATTAAAATTTTTATATTAATACATGAATCAACTTAGTCTTCTATGTAATATTGGCACCACTTTTCTTGCACTGAAACCAATTTTTTTCTAGATTAGTCTTTTTACCACATGATTTCTTGAATTAATCTTTGAAAACATTTGAAACATAAAGTCCTTGTTTTATTATATTTCTTTATAAAATTCATCAATAACCTCTATATTTATTCATTTTAATACATTAATTTTTCAAATAATTTACCCAATGGATTTTATCTTCCACTTATAGTTAAACAATTTAAACAACAATTATTACAGATAAATAAATGCGGAGAGGGTTAATTTTCAAACATCATAAATTTGAGGAATGTGGTTGGTCAGGATGAACAAAAACATAACTTATAACTAACTTCCACACCTTATTTATGGTACCTATTTGAGAAGCACCACATGCACAAGATTCTTATTTTCTATTTGATCATCCATTACTTATTTACACCGAGTTAGTGACCATATCAATATTGAGACTAATTAAACTAGTGCATGTTTATTCCTTTAATTTACTTTGATTGTTTTATACTTCATTATTTTTCATCCATGTTTAATAAATTCTTCATATCTATGTCAATTTACTTTTAGTGGAATTAATAAAATCACTTAGAAATAATTCATACATATCCTATTTTTGTTCCATTAAGAGTGCCTTAAATTTCATTATCTTTGGTAAGTGTTTATTCATATGTTTATCTTACACTTATGTAGAAGGAATATATTCCCCCTTTTACCAATATACTTTATTCTTATCCTTCTATGATGGATTATATGACTAATCCACCATTAGAGTTTTATGCACAACCCATTTCATTCTATCATTTATTTACTTTAATAGAATGGGTTTTTTAATAATATATATTTTTTACTTATAATCATGTATTAGTTATATCATTGAATCATCCTCCTTTATCATTGATCCTTATGCATTGACCATGTCATAATTTCAATCCATATATCCATGGTTATCACAATTATAAAATATTTATAAAAAATCATCAAATGTAAACTCCCTCCATAGATGAGATATTATAGTATTATTTTTCCTTTTATTTAGATTGATGTCCATCACAGAATAATCCATGGTGAAACCTATAGTTCAATAATAGTAGATCTTATTTTTAACACTAATTAAGGAATTATACTCATTTTATTTACAATGAAACATAATTTTATCTACATAATCTATAATTGTGTCTTTCCAATCCCCACCTATTGAAGTCTCCATGTTATGAATCACAAATGTTACTTTCTCCCATTGGGATTTCATCCTTTTTAACTGTATCATTTTAATATCATTGTACATTAATTTGAAAACTATCACCTCAAGATTTATTTTCTTTATCCCTAAATTTTTTTTCTTACACATCAAATGAAAATTATCACATTGATGTCAAACGTATCAAAGGAAATATATTCTCTATTTATTATTTTCACACATTCTTATAATGGACTATATCAAGAAAAAATACACCACCCTTATCCTTTCATCATAAAAAACATCTTGTATAATGATATTTAATCTTCTCTTTGATCTTATTTAAAAATTATATAACTTTTAGTATAAGTATTATATAACCTATTTTTTGTTTTAAGATGATTATATTGATTAAAAACTTGACGCTGTCAAAAATTCTATAATGTAATCACTATTAATCTCTATTACTGAGGGGGAATATGTATTTCCAAATCCTAAAGATACCGTCGAAGTATTTTTTTTATTTAGACAAATAAATGAAATCAACTATATTCACTTCAATAAGAGTGTACATCTTTTTGTGACCTTATTCTTTTATTTTTATTGATATTTCCTTTTAACATAAGTTAATTTTCACAATATTTTATATAAAAAATTGCATCAAAAAAATTAATTTAATTGTTTTAGGGAAATTAGAACACCCTATTATTTTATATATTTTTCATAAATAAGCTATAAATCATCCCGTATTTCCAATGTTATACCATAATGATGAATTTTTTGAATACCATATAAATTTATCACAAAAAAATATTCTTTGTTCCTTTGTATCATCAATTCTTTAACCATGATTTCTCTAATAATCATCATTATGTATATATTCCTCGAAACATCACCCACAACCCACAAAAAAAATCATATCGTTTTCTAACCATTAATGTTAATTACATTAAAAACTAGTGGATTTATAATGGAATATATATATATATAAAATAAACATAAAAACCACATTTTTTATATATAAATTTATGTAAAAACCATTATTCAAGGACACTGACTTCTGGGACCATCATGATGATATGTGTGTCTCAAGGAACATTGAGGGGATGGAAGTGAATTACAATGTTGAACAAATACGACTTTTTGTTCTTAAAAACACCAATTTTAATATAATTTTCCCATGTATTCATGATTGGTGGTTCAATTTGTCTCTCCCTCGAATACATACATATCTAAAATATACAGTATATGAAAAAATAAACCCAAAATGACACATATATTTTATGTGTCTTACATGTACTACTATATATCCAACAATAATACACACGGACATGTTACAGTATTTGAGAATACAATGTTTTACCCTATTTGGGTGGTGGTTAGGACTTTTGAATGGTCACACCTCCCAAAGGATCACTAAAATTACAATATATTTTAAAAAAAACATTCATCACTCAAATATCATTTAATATTACACATTGTTTATAAACTTATTTGAGGATGGATAGATCAATTCATAGACATGAGGGTATTTCTAATTAGTATATGAAATCTATGTGAACTACATAAAGAAACTCAATAATTGAAACTATAATAAAATCTACCTTATTTTAGGATTTCTCAAAATACATGATATGATTCTCTCATTGATAGGGGTGACGTAAGGAATTTCCTCTAAACGAGATATATTGAAATAGAAAATTGCAACAAATGAAAATCCAAACACAATGAATTTTGAAATGGAATTATGTTCATTTTCCCCCATATTCATCAAACAAGTGATTATATTGATGAAATTCCATCCATCACGAGCCTCTGTAAACATAAACATGGGATGGTAGTAAATTTTTATATAACGAAATCTATTTTCTCCCAACTATAACTAGAAATAAATATCCACTGTATCTCAGTTCTATCAAAAAATTATTATATAAAAGTTCTAAACTGTCGATACATTTAATCAATCATTTGAATTAATATATTATGTACAGATCCTATATGATTATTCCATGAATACCGCATAGTTAATTTAAGGATAAATCATCCAACAACATCGAGTCAAATAGAAAAATTAAAACCATATCTTCCATTTTTAAAGTCTTACACAAACATCAAAATATATAGTTTTTACATAAAACAAAACATATTCCACATGAAAATTGGATTATTTAGTTCAATTAAAACTTTTACTATAAAAAAAATGAGATTTAAACATTAACTCCCTGAGAAATCATTAATTTTTAATATTTATATTTTTTAATCTTGAACTTATCATAGTGTCATTTTCAAAAAACCATGGTATTTTTATATCTTACCAACTCTAGTATCATATATAAATTCATCAAAAAAATCTACCACGATATTTGTAACATCATAAATATAGTATTGTAAATGATATTTCAAAAATAAAATCTAAATCCTCAATTAAAATTACTATAAAAACTTCATAGTTCTCATAATCTTTAAATTACTACTATTAAATCATGGTTATCTATATATTTCCATTTTTCAACCTTATAAGAGTACACTGAACATGATCATCATGTTTTAATTATTATCTCACCATTTAAGATTTCTATAAGCTCAATCAGAGAAAAATGTTATAAAATATAGTGTGATGTAATTGAAATTAAAATTTTTTAAAGACCCAAGTGATAACCATGACCATTTTTTCATTACCTAGAATATATAGGTATTTCATCAGAACCAATGACCAACATAATTTCTCAAACCATGACATGGTTTGATTCCCTTCACATAATTAAATTACATAATCCACCAAATTTTTATAATCAATCTAAAATATAACCTATTTTATTATTTGATTCCATGATCCCACATGTAAAGACTCGTAAAATTCAAGGGATTTTTTTTGAATTTTCTTTGGAATTTTACAAGAGCGCGGTTTCTGACGACACCTGATTCCGAGGCCCGGTGTGCCCGGAATCAATTTCCGAAGTTTGGCTTGGGTACGTTCAGTGAACGAACGAGCGGGAATTTCTAACTTTTGATCTGGTGCTCGGAATTGAAATCCGAGGACACCAATGAAATCACAGCGCCGATATTCACTTAAGGAGACCTTTTCCGAGGTTTCGTTTTATGCGGGTTGAGAGTTAGTTTTGGGGGAAATTAAATGAAGTTAAATAAATTGAGGAAACACAATTTATTTTTATCCATGTTGGTTATTTCCTCCCAAAGGGAGTTAAGGGTGGAACCCACATCCACTTAACCTCCCTTGAGAGGATTAAGTGTGGTGGGTCCCACAAGAACCCTAACTCTTCAACTCCCCTTTAAACTCCCAATAACTCCTCTCTTTTTAATTTTGACAACTTGAGTTATTAATTGAGATGAGTTATTTAATTTGAAACTTTTGAAATTCAAAGTGGTTTAGTTGTGTAAATAAAATAAGCCTTAGACTTATTTTATTTTGGTTAGTTTTCTCTTGCCACCTTGAGAGGATTTGGGAGCGTTCTTCTTCTTATTCAAACCACGATGAAGAACGCGAAGAACACTTATGCTCCGACGAAGAACGTCGTCACCTTAAGAAGAGAAAGACGTGTCGTCACTTCTCTTCTTCTCAGCCGGTGCGTTTCCGAAGATCGACGACGCCGCTTCTTTCGATCTTCTACCCGTGTCAAGGAAAGGAGACGCCGCATCCTCTTCGGGCTTTCTCCGTTAGCTTACGAAGCTTCTCCAGCGACGTACCTCTTCGGACACACCTCGACGTCAACGGAATCGATGTACAATTACCACGACGCCCGACCTCCACGACGCTTGTATTCTGTGGCTTGTTGACATGATCCGCTCTTGAAACCGTGGTAGGGGTTTATTGTTATTTATTTAGTTGTTTCCGTTCATGATTCTGGCATGACGAAATTCATGGTTTTTGACTAATTTTTATCGAATAATGCGAGGGGGCTGGTCCGCACAAACACGGACGACCCTCCTCCTTATTTCATAAATGTTTTCTTTGTGGTTGGTATGAAGGAGCGTGGTGCCGTCGCACCACGCGGTTACATGCGGAACATATGCGTGGAGCCGTCGCACCGTGCCGTGGAAAGGAATTCAAGGACGCGACGCCGTCGCGCCGCATCAAAGGAAAACAAGGACGATGCAGCCAGAGCGGGGCCACGGAGGAGGGGCGCGGTGCCGTCGCACCGCGCCGGACGGCAAAGACCGCGGCCGGTTTCGGGCCGCGGCGGAACAAGGAGACCGGCGGCAAGCCGGGCCGCCGGTTTCGAAAGCCGGAAGAGGACCGGCCTTTGCCGGTCCTGTTGAGAAGGAACCGGCCAGCCAGGTCGGGCCGACCGGAATGGAGGAAAACTGGGGGAAATAAATTCCCCCGACCAGCAGTCAACGACCCCCTATAAATGAGGGGGGCCGCGGTTTCACAAGGGGGGGCAGGCGCCCCCCGTTTTTTTCAAACAGCTCGGCCAGCGCGCTGCCCCCAACCGGACCGGCGCCTGGCCAGTCCACCAGGCCGGGTTGGGCCGACCCTTTCCGGGGCGGGTTGACCCGGTTTCGGGCCAACTGGGGGGTCTCGGGCCGGGTCGGCCCGGGCCCGAAACCCCCGATACCAAACTGTTTGGGTTCAAATGCCCATAACTCGGGCTACAGACCTCCAAACGACGCGCCGTCTGCGGCGATGCCATCCTTGGATCGATACGGTCGTTTCGGTATATTGCACTCAAGGTTTTGGAATACTTTGAGTTCGGCCGGGTTGGTTCGTACACGAAACCAACCGGCCCTCGGAGCGGAAACACTCATATCTTGAGCTACAGACGTCCGATTGACATGCCGTCAGCTTTGTTGAGTTCCTCTTAGTGAGACGGATCTTTTGGAATACTCCGCCCGAGGTTTGGATGCAGGTGGAGTATGGTTGGGTTGGTTTTGCCTTAAAAACCAACCGGACCTCTGGGACGAAAATGCCAATAACTCTCAGACCGGGCGTCTGATTGACGCGCTGTCTGTTGCGTTGAGTTGCTGTTGTCGATACGGAACTTTTGGATACATCAACTCTAGACTTTGTGACATTTGATGAATCAGCCTCTCAGCTTGTGGAGCATACCCTCTCGAACGAGCTTTCTATGTGTGGGAACCCTAGAGCTGGCTGCGACTGCTACTGTGACTGCGACGACGGTTGTGCAGAGATCCTCAGTGGATTCGACGACGATGACTACAACACTCAGCGATCCTGTGTGGATCAGTACTACCGATCCTGTGTGGGTCCAATCCTGTGTGGGTCAGTGATCAGCGGTCCTGTGTGAACCAGCGCCTACAGATCCTGTGTGGGTCCGATCCTGTATGGGTCTTTGCGGGGGTTAGAACATATCGATCCTTTGTGGGTCCGACGACTTAGATGGATCAGTGATTATCTCTATCGTCCTCGAAGAAGTATACCTGTGTGATCTGAATCCTGTTTACCTTCCTGTGTGGATTGTGTTGTGCTATCCTGTGTGGATTACGTTTTGCTTTCTTGTGTGGAATACGTATACTTTCATGTGTGGACTGAGTTGTACTTGGGCTCGGAGGTTGGAGCGTATTGAAATGATGACTTAGGTATATGTATGGGCATATACCTAAGTAGTGTCGGTTGTTACTTCGTGATTGTATCTTTCCTTTATGGTTTATCCTTTGTGGATTTTGGGAGACCTTCGGGGGTCTCGGGGTCCCTACTGAGTATCTTATACTCAACCCTGCACGGGCTATGCCCGCACTACGTTGTGTTGGTTGCAGATGACGGACAGCGTTGATCATGGTTGAGGCTTGCAAAGTAGGACGGTACCTGGAGGTGGACCACTGGGCGGGAGGTGCTCGGAGTGGACGGCGGGACCGGAGGAGCAGTGGAGCTATCTTTACCCACCCTTCAGGTGGGATTTCCAGTGGACAACTCGGTGTAGCAGCTTTTACTTTATAGTTGTTGTTTTCCCTTTCGAGTTGTACTTTACTTTTAGTTTGGGTTTGTATACTGGCCCATTTACTTTTCCGCACTTTCATTTGTACTATGTTTTTACTTAGTGTTTACCTTTCCACTTGCTTACTTTGTGGTGCTTGTTTACTTTACAAAGGAAACGTCTTCCCTTTTTACCGAGATTTACACCTTGGTGCTAGTCGCCAGCCCCTGGCCTATGGAAGGCGGGCTTGGGGTAGTCACGACACGGGCCCCGAGGACGGGTCGTGACAAATTGGTA
This sequence comes from Viscum album, assembly GCA_963277665.1. Classification (NCBI taxonomy): domain Eukaryota; kingdom Viridiplantae; phylum Streptophyta; class Magnoliopsida; order Santalales; family Viscaceae; genus Viscum; species Viscum album. Next base: position 389,849,036 of record OY728167.1, on the reverse strand, counting down.
TCAGAGGAGTTCGGTTCTACCGCGAACTCTGATATTTTCTATGTGAAGAAATAGTGTTTAGCGTATTGAGTGTGGTTATCAGTCCCGGGAGTCCAGTGTTGGTGCGGCGGCCGACGTATCCGTACACCAGGACCCTGACTTCTAATTTCCGACTTAATGCACGAAAACAATGATTGCCTGTGTGCTTCAAAGTTTTCTTTGTGATTACTTTATATCAGCTCACCAGGTATACTGTTCTGACCGTGGCGCACCTGTTTTCTTTTCAGGATGGCCCCACGACGGCAGCCAGCTAGGGTTCCGAGAGTCGAGCGTGATGACAGCCCATCGAGCGATGAGGCCTCGGTGCAGGGCCCTTTTGTCAGCAGTGGCACCGGCGGTAGCACTACCCGCCGAGCCACCGATACTTCCAACACCAGCCGCTGACGATGCACATCGCCTCAGCGCACTGCATGAGTTTCAGCGCCATCGACTGCCCAGGTTTCGTGGGGAGACGGACCCCCAGGCAGCCGAGGACTGGCTGGAGGCAGTTGTACGAGTTTTCAGGCTAGTGAGGACACCGGAAGACCTCATGGTGATCCTCGCTGCGAGCCTACTGCATGTAGCAGCGGGCCGATAGTGGAGCTTGATGCTCCAGGTGCACGATGAGGCATCTATACTTTAGACGGACATTGAGAGCCTCTTCCGCTCGGAGTTCGTCCCAGCCACCCTCCGTGCGGTGCGCATTAGGAGTTTCTTCAGCTGCGGCAGGGCAGCATGATTGTCACTCAGTACTCAGTAAGATTTACCGATCTCTCGCACTACTCAACCGACATGGTACAAGACCCATTCTTCCGGGCCCGGACCTTCGAGCAGGGATTGAGACACGAGATCAGGGCATCGCTGATCTCCCTCAGCATACCGACTCAAACGGGAGTACTAGAGCGGGCCCTTTTGATCGAGAGCTTCCTTGCTGAGTCTACACCAGCGCCGAGACCCACCTCAGGGAGGCACGTAGCAAAGTCTTCCGCAACAGGCAGTCGACGGATGACTCAGGGGTCCAGGCAGACCAGACCCTCAGTCAGATGACCTCAAGACACTGGCTCAGTAGTGCGGGGAACACAGAGTAGAGCTAGTTTTTCGAGAGGCATACATTGCTACTCGTGGGGCAGGTAGAGCCACATGGCTTGTGACTGCCCGACCCGCCGTGCCGAGGAGCAACAGACGGTTGAGGGACCACCGAGGCAGAGGAAGAGGGTCGACCATGGCGGTCCGCAGGGAGGAGGCGGACGAGGCAGAGGAGCTGGCCGAGCAGCAGGTGGTGGGCGACACTTTGAGGCTCTACCACCACCACCACCACCAGGAGGTCCACCCCGACCACAGGGAGCTGGCGGGCAGAGACATGCATAGCTCCAGGCAATAGAGGCCTACGACCACGGCGTGCCCGAGATGATTCGAGGTACTATTTGTGTCTATTCTACCCTTGCTGCAGTACTTATAGACATAGGAATGAGTCACTCTTTAATAGTCGCTGCCCTTGTTCGGAGCTCAGAGATTCCGACAGAGATGTTGGCTCGATCTTTAAGGCTAGAGACTCCTACGGGAGCAGACTCGACGATTACTCACTGATGCCGGCAGTGTGAGATTACTCTAGGAGGCGAGTTCTTCGGCTGGGATCTTCTTGTAGTAGTGTCGAGGCCTTATGATGTCATCTTGGGCATCGATTGGTTATCTACGGTCCATGCACAGATTGACTGTTTTAGGTGCAAGGTGCGATGTGTACGCACCGACGGGAGCAGGTTCACCTTCACCGGCGAGAAGGGAGCCTTTGCAGCACATGATGGATTTCCGCGGAGGAGAGGACATCCCATCACTCATTAGTTGGCTAGCCTCATCCTAGGAGCAGCTGACGTGCGGAGTCCTGGTTTTCCTGCAGTGGTGGATCAGTTTGCGGACGTTTTTCCCGACGACGTTCCAGGACTACCTCCTCGCAGGGTGGTAGACTTTTATATTGACCTGTACCCCGGGACAGCCCCGATATCGACTCAAGCATATCGCATGGCCCCTGCCGAGCTTCGAGAGCTACGGGTACAGTTGGAGGACTTGCAGGGCAAGGGGTTCATTCGACCCAGTGTTTCACCCTGGGCTTCCCCGATTTTGTTCGCCAAGAAGGCGGACGGGAGCATGCGACTTTGTGTTGACTATCGTCGCCTGAACTAAGTGACAGTGAGGAAAAAGTATCCACTACCGAGTATTGATGACCTCTTTGATCAGCTCAAGGGAGCATGGTGGTTCTCGAAGATAGACCTCAGGTCAGGCTATCATCAGCTCAGATTTAGAGATGAGGACATAGAGAAGACGACCTTCAGATGTCGGTATGGCCACTATGAGTTCTTGGTTATGCCCTTCGGCGTAACCAATGCTCCAGTAGTGTTCATGGACCTCATGAACATGATCATTCAGCCATAACTTGATCGGTTTGTCGTGGTCTTCATCGATGACATTCTGATTTACTCGACGACTGAGGAGGAGCATGCCTACCACTTACGGGTTGTACTAGACACACTCTGAGAGCACCAGATTTATGGTAAGCTCTTGAAGTGCCAGTTTTGGATACGTGAGGTCCACTTCTTGGGACACGTAATCTCTGAGGTGGGAGTTGTAGTGGGTCCTGCGAAGATCAAGGTAGTTTTAGCTTGGGAGCCACCCAGGAGCGTGACGGAGGTGCGGAGTTTCTTGTGACTAGCTGGATACTACCGGAGATTCGTTCCGGACTTCTCTAGAGTTAAGGCACCTCTCTCATCTTTGATGAAGAAGGGGAAACCCTTCGTGTGGTCAGACAGATGCCAGCAGAGCTTCTAGGAACTGGGACAGAGATTGACCAGCACACCTATCTTGAGGTTGCCTGAGGAGTGATTTGGATACGTAGTTTACTACGATGCATCAGGGACCGGACTCGGTTGCATCCTGATGCAGGAGCGGGCAGTGATCGCTTATGGATCACGTCAGTTGAGGCCACTTGAGCAGAACTACGCTACCCATGACATGGAGTTAGTAGGAGTGGTCTTCGCTCTGAAGACATGGCGACACTATCTGATGGGCGAGCGCTTTACAGTATTTTCTGATCATCAGAGTCTCAGGTATATCTTCTCATAGAAGGACCTTAACCTGAGACAGCAACGATGGCTCGAGTTCCTCCAGGAGTATGACTTTGAGATTGTCTATACTCTTGGGAAGGGGAACATAGTAGCTGATGCCCTTAGTAGAAGGACGGGCATTCAGCTACTTGAGGAGGAGACAGAGCAGGTAGCCTCTTTGCAGATATCCTTTGTGGATAGAGATGGAGAAGCCTTCCTTTAGTCTCTCACAGTCACTCCTCCACTTCTACAGCGGGTCCGTGAGGCACAGCATGGGGACACTGACTATGAGACGCGGCGTGCACAGATATCCTCAGGACAGGAACCTGATGGTTTCTCCTTTGGAGAAGAGCACGAAAGCCTTTTCAGAGGACGCAACATGGTACCAGTCGCTTTACGGGAGAAGGTTCTGAGAGAGTTTCACACTTCTAATTTGGCGGTACATCCCGGAGTGGTGAGGATGTACTAGGATCTCAGACGACAGCACTGGTGGCCAGGTATGAAGAAGGCTATAACAGAGTTCGTTTCTCGATGCCTCACCTGCCAGCAGGTGAAGGTTGAGCACCAGGTACCAGCAGGCTTGGTACAGCCCTTGGAGGTCCCGGAGTGGAAGTGGGACGGGATATCTATGGACTTCGTGACTGGACATCCACGCACTTCCAGAGGTCACGACTCCATCTGGGTGATTGTCGACCGACTCACCAAGTCGGCTCACTTCTTACCCATCCAAGAGTAGGGCTCAGTGGAGAGCTTGGGACATCTTTACGTTCAAAAGATTGTATGGCTTCACGGTGTTCCATCACCTATCGTCTCCGATCGAGATGCTCGCTTTACTTCCCGGCTTTGGAAGGGGTTGCAGGAGGCATTCGGGACGTAGCTACGTCTGAGCTCAGCCTTTCATCCTCAGATGGATGGTCAGACGGAGAGGACCATTCAGACTCTCGAGGACATGCTCCGCGCATGTGTCCTCGACTTTGGTCGTAGCTGGGAGGACCACCTACCCTTGGTGGAGTTCGTGTACAACAACAGCTACCACTCCACCATCGGGATGGCACCATACAAGGCGTTGTACGGCCGACCTTGTAGATCTCCTTTGTGCTGGACATACCCTGGGGAGTCTGCACTTGTGGGGCCGGAGATGGTCCAAGCCACGATAGAGAAGGTCCAGGTCATCTAGGAGTGGATGAGGACAGCTCAGAGCCGGCAGAAGTCATATGCTGACCAGAGTCAGAGGCCACTGGAGTTTGAGGATGGCGACCACATCTTCTTACGGGTCTCACCTCGAAGTGGTATACGGAGATTTGTCCGAGGCGGCAAGTTGTCTCCACGCTTCATCGGACCATTCCAGGTCCTCAGCAGGATTGGAGAGGTGGCTTATTTCCTAGCTCTACCACCTCAGTTGCACCGGGTGCACGACATCTTTCACGTATCTCAGCTGAGGAGATACGTGCACGACCCGACGCACATCATTGACCATGGGGAGCTTGACGTTGACGATGGGGTGAATTTTACGGAGGATCTGGTGGAGATCGATGATCGACATGAGCGGGTCCTACGTGGACGGTCGATTCCTCTAGTGTGCATCGGATGGTAGCACGGAAACCTCCAGGAGAGAACTTGGGAGCGGGAGGCTCAGATGCGTGCTTAGTACCCTCATTTGTTTCCCTAGTTTTGATGTATCTTTACGGGGACGTAAAGCCCTAAGGTGGGAGTAATGTAAAGACCCGTAAAATTCAAGGGAATTTTTTTCTTAATTTTCTTTGGAATTTTACAAGAGCGCGGTTTCTAACGGCACCTGATTCTGAGGCCCGGTGTGTCCGGAATAAATTTCTGAAGTTTGGCTTGGGTACGTTCAGTGAACGAACAAGCGGGAATTTCTAACTTTTGATCCGATGCTCGGAATTGAAATCCGAGGACACCAATGAACTCGCAGCGCCGATATTCGCTTAAGGAGACCTTTTCCAAGGTTGCGTTTTATGCGGGTTGAGAGTTAGTTTTGGGGGAAATTAAATGACGTTAAATAAATTGAGGAAACACAATTTATTTTAATCCATGTTGGTTATTCCCTCCCAAAGGGAGTTAGGGGTGGAACCCACATCCACTTAACCTCCCTTGAGAGGATTAAGTGTGGTGGGGCCCACACGAACCCTAACTCTTCAACTCCCCTTTAAACTCCCAATAACTCCTCTCTTTTTAATTTTGACAACTTGAGTTATTAATTGAGATGAGTTATTGAATTTCAAACTTTTGAAATTCAAAGTGGTTTAGTTGTGTAAATAAAATAATCCTTAGACTTATTTTATTTTGGTTAGTTTTCTCTTTCCACCTTGAGAGGATTTGGGAGCTTTCTTCTTCTTCTTCAAACCACGATGAAGAACGCGAAGAACACTTGGGCTCCGATGAAGAACGCCGTCACCTTACGAAGAGAAAGACGTGTCGTCAATTCTCTTCTTCGCAGCCGGTGTGTTTCCAAAGATTGACGACGCCGCTTCATTCGATCTTCTTCCCATGTCAAGGAAAGGAGACGCCGCATCCTCGTCAGGCTTTCTTTGTCAGCTTACGAAGCTTCTCTAGTGACGTACCTCTTCGGACGCACCTCGACGTCAACGGAATCGACGTACGATTACCGCGACGCCCGACCTCCACGACGCTTGTCTTCCGCGGCTTGTTGACGTGATCCGCTCTTGAAACCGAGGTAGGGGTTTATTGTTATTTATTTAACTGTTTCTGTTCATGATTCTGGCATGAAGAAATTCGTGGTTTTCGACTAATTGTTATCGAATAATGCGAGGGGGCCGGTCCACACAAACATGGCTGACCCTCCTCCTTATTTCATAAATGCTTTCTTTGTGGTTGGTACAATAGAGTGTGGTGCCGTCGCACCACGCGGTTACATGCGGAACATTTGCGCGGCACCGTCGCGCCGCGCCGTGGAAAGGAATTCAAGGACGCGACGCCGTCGCGCCGCGTCGAAGGAAAACAAGGACGCCGCGGCTGGAGCGGGGCCGCGGCGGAGGGGCACGGTGACTTCGCACCGCGCCGGACGGCAAAGACCGCGGTCGGTTCCGGGCCGCAGCGGAACAAGGAGACCGGCGGCTAGCCAGGCCACCAGTGTCGGAAGCCGGATGAGGACTGGCCTTTGCTAGTCCTATTGAGAAGGAATCGGCCGGCCAGGTCGGGCCGGCTGGAATGGAGGAAAACAGGGGAAATAAATTCCCCCGGACAGCAGTCAACGGCCCCCCATAAATGAGGGGGGCTGCGGTTTCACAAGGGGGGGCAGGCGCCCCCCGTTTTTTTCAAAAAGCACAGCCTTCGGTCGAGCTGGGAGCGCGCCCAGCGCGCTGCCCCCAGCCGGGCTGCGCCGGGCCGGGCCGACCCTGTCCAGGGCGGGTCGACCCGGTTCGGGCCAAAGGGGGGGGGGGGGGTCTCGGGCCGGGTCGGCCCGGGCCTGAAACCCCCCGATACCGAATTATTTGGGTTCAAATGCCCATAACTCGGGCTATGGACCTCCAAACGACACGCCGTCAGCGGAGATGCGATCCTTGGATCGAGATGGTCGTTTCGGTATATCGCACTCAAGGTTTCGGAAAACTTTGTGTTCGGCTGGGTTGGTTTGTACACGAAACCAACCGGGCCCTCGGAGCGGAAACACTTATATCTTGAGCTACGGACGTCTGATTGACGTGCTGTCATCTTTGTTGAGTTCCTATTAGTGAGAAGGATCTTTTGGCATACTCCGCCCGAGGTTTGGATGTAGGTGGAGTATGGTCGGGTTGGTTTTTCCTTAAAAACCAACCGGGCCCCTGGGATGAAAAAGCCAATAACTCTCAGACCGGGCGTCCGATTGACGCGCCGTCTGTTGCGTTGAGTTCCTGTTGTCGATACGAACTTTTGGATACATCAAATCTATACTTTGTGACAGTTGATGTATCAGCCTCTCGGATCGTGGAGCGGAACCTCCCAAACGAGCTTGTTGTGTGCGGGAACCCTAGAGCTGGCTGCGACTGCTACTATGACTACGACGACGACTGTGCAGAGATCCTGAGTGGATTCGACGACGACGACTACATCACTCAGCGATCCTGTGTGGATCAGTGCTACCGATCCTGTGTGGGTCCGATCCTGTGTGGGTCAACGCTCAGCGGTCCTGTGTGAACCAGCGCCTACAGATCCTGTGTGGGTCTGATCCTGTGTGGGTCTTTGCGGGGGTTAGTACCTATCGATCCTTTGTGGGTCCAACGACTTAGATGGATCAGTGATCATCTCTATTGTCCTCGAAGAAGTATAACTGTATGAGTTGAATCCTGTTTACCTTCCTGTGTGGATTGTGTTGTTCTATCCTGTGTGGATTACGTTTTTCTTTCCTGTGTGGAAAATGTATACTTTCCTGTGTGGACTGAGTTGTACTTGGGCTCAGAGGTTGGAGCGTATTGAAATGATGACTTAGGTATATGTATGGGAATATACCTAAGCAGTGTCGGTTGTTACTTAGTGATTGTATCTTTCCTTTATGGTTTATCCTTTGTGGATTTTGGGAGACCTTCGGGGGTCTCGGGGTCCCTACTGAGTAGCTTATACTCACCCCTACACGGGCTATGCCCGGACTACGTTGTGTTGGTTGCAGATGACGGACAACGTTGATCGTGGTTGAGTCTTGCAGAGCAGGCGGTACCTGGAGGTGGACCACTGGGCGGGACGTGCTCGGAGCAGACGGTGGGACCCGAGGAGCAGTGGAGCTATCTGTACCCACCCTTCAGGTGGGATTTCCAGTGGACAGCTCGGCGTAGCGGCTTTTACTTTACAGTTGTTATTTTCCCTTTCGAGTTGTACTTTACTTTCAGTTTGGGTTTGTATACTGGCCTATTTACTTTTCCACACTTTCAGTTGTACTCTGTTTTTTACTTTGTGTTTACCTTTCCGCTTGCTTATTCTGTGGTGCTTGTTTACTTTACGAAGGCAATGCCTTCCCTTTTTACCAGGATTTAAGCCTTGGTACTAGTCGCCAGCCTCTGGCCTATGGAAGGCGGGCTTGGGGTAGTCACAGCACGGGCCCCGAGGATGGGTCGTGACACCAAATTTCACATTCTAATGCTCAAATACACATACATTACATACTTACTTTGATACAAGATGTGGAAGACTAGATATAATAATCAATAATTAAAAAGTCAACAATAAATTTTTAATCTCTTACATATGAAAGGACTTTTTAGGTTTTATATATTTTTTTTGAATTAGGGAACATTATATTGTAATAAATCCTACAACATTATCAACTAATGTAAATTTTTTCATTATATATAAGATTTTTTTTTATTCCAGGCAAGTCTTCAATATCTCCCATAAATTCTTAAACTTGTTATATTCTTCCAAACATGTCACTTTCACTAATTATCTTCATAAATAGGGAAATGGAAACATAATAAATAGGTGAGGTAAAACAATCAGTATGGGAAACATATAATTGATGTAATAATGGAATAAACATGGCCAAATATTATGATAAAAATAGGGAAAGACATATCTATAAAATCAACATGAAACATGGATCATGATATGTACATGAAAATAAATAAAAACATGGATATAAATGATAATGATCTCATTCTAACGGAATGAGTAATCCTAGACCTCAAAAACCAACTTTCAAGGCCTTGTTCTATGACATTTACTTATTTTTTGATACTGTAGTCTAGACATATTTCTGAATTGGGAAAGAATACAATAAATTCCCAAACTTGTTTTTTCTCATGAGACCCATTGATACATTGAGAAGATATATAATTTTGTGCCTTAATCATTACCTTCTTATGCCCAATGCAGTAACTATGACAATCAACAATAGCTTTTATTCTATTCAATAAGGTACATTGGGATGAATAAAAATTTGGATATATAGATATAATATGTAATATAGAATATCAATAGATGATCAAACTACCTTAGTATTTAATAATCATCATGAATTTCAATTGTTTTACCCATGTAGATGAATAAGATAACATGATCACAACAAATCCCAAGAAAGAAGGTGGATGGTAAAATAAATTTATTGTCAAATTTCCCAAAAAACATCAATATTGGAATTTCTATAATGGATTAGTCTTTATGTTAAATATTATAGAATATTATAAATGATATTTTTGGAGTAAGGTGTGTAGTAAATGAGTTTTTTGGTCCCTGTTATGGTTTTCAGATGATTAATCTGGCTTTTGAATTTTTTTCCTAAAATGGGAAACACCATGGCTTGGTGAAAGATGAAATGGCCACAGCATGGACTGGTGTAAATCAGGAATGGGGAAAAATGACTTGGCCAAGATGTTTCCATGATTTTGTTATCAATTTCAAATATAGTACAACAATACTATATGAATTCATTTATTTTTTATTTATTTTTATTTATCACTCTACCCAAGTGTCTTTTATATTAAATTGAGAATATTAGGGCATGGAAGGCATGTTTCCCCATCAAGGTGCACAATTTTTTTAAACATGTATCAATTGTGGTATAAAAATTATGATTTTTGTTTACACGCACACATTTCTATGGTGAATAGTTTTCTGAAAAGTGTTTCCTTCCCATGCGAGGTGCTCTAGAATCCTATTAGGAAGAGAATGATTGAAACGTGGTTCAACCCACCATACAACCAATGCATTCACTAATCCCATGTTTACTTTAAAGACCAATTTAAAAAATTTCCCTTCTTAGTTTTGAACCCCATATCACCTAACTCATTTGTCTCATACGATTATTGGGGGATCCTCCTTTACCTCTCCACTTGGTTCATCTCTAACTCATGATGGATTCTTGGAATTTATTCAAATTTTTGGTGGGATTATTCAACTCAATATTCTCTTAAACTCTTCCTGTTATTAGTTCATATATTTTACATTTTTTTCTTATTCATACATATTTTTCATGGTCTAGGGTTCATGTTTACTTGTTTCTAAATTGTGGTTTTTTCATAGGTAGGTCTCCATGCATTCTCTTTTTCTTATTTGGACCATCATAAGGTGGATTTGAGTTTCTATTATTGAAGGCAACAAGTTATGAGGTGGTTTACACTATTTCCATGAAATTTCCTTGAAAAATTAGATTTCTTTATTTTTTTAAATATTTTTCAGTAAAATACAAAGTGATTATATTATGGATGGTGGTTATGGAGCTTGGATATGGTTATCAATTCTTCCCAATATTGAAATCTACGTTCTCAAAAAATGGGTTCTCTAAATAAATAATGTTTTAAATATTGAGTTATAAATGTCAAGAATCATGTGTGCTTGATGGGTTCTCCAAATTATCTCTACCATGTGATTTTGGAAATTATAAATGGAATTTTTGTATTTTTTCTAGTTTTCTATGAGGCCTAATGGCATGTTTAGTTTCTAGAGAATTATTAAACTGATTTATAATCATCAAATATATTAAATGTTACTAATAAACATAGATATATAGATACACATATGGGTACACTATATATATATTCACTCATAGTGGGGGGAATATTTACATTGGGTAAGGGGTGAATATATATATATATATCAAGGTTCATATGTTTTTAATTGTGAAGACTGGTTTTAAAAATTTACTGGTTTGGGAAAAAGTTGTCTTCTGAATGTATGATGTTTATTCATTAATGATTATGCTCAATTGGCACATTGAGGTAGTTCCTTGAAAACTAAAACACCTCTTAAGGCAAGGAACTTGGTTGTGTATTTGCGATGTATGTTGAATGGGTGTAAAAGAGAAATTTATGTTATTTATTCCTTGTAAGGGGTCTTGTGAAATGTTTATTTATCATATAAAGGGAAAATGGGTTTCAATAAAATGGGAGTACATAGGTTAGAAAGTGGATGTTTTGTTTTAGAGAACAGTGAATAAGTCATATATATATATATGATAGTTTAATAAAACTAAACTTTATTTCTAGGTCATGGGAATCCTTTGGTAGTTTGGAGTGAGCTATAGGGAAACAACCCACAATAGTTTCATATTAGTCTCAGAATAGTGGCCTTGAGATAGAATTTTTCAACATACATGGTATGCCACATGGTTGAACCCGTGTGGGTGACCCCAATTGTTGGGGTAGAGTGATTATAGATATTTGAAAACGATGGAGACTGATTATGATAATTTCGATGTATTTTTACTTGACTATCTCAACAAGATCCTAAATTCCCATAACTCCCAATATATATGTATGATACTATGGTCCATTTTAGAGGCACATTCATTAAATGATTTCACATTTATTCCTCAGTACAGAAGCTCAAATTTTATCAATGTGTTATTATTATAAATGGTTTATTGGAAATTATTTCACAATTTAGATATGGTTTTGGAAATAAATAGGTGGAAAATGGTAGTTATGAGGTATCAATCTATTATTTGTATTAGAAAGGAAATGGAAACCAAATTTTCATATATTTATCTTATAAAAACATCATGAAATGGTTTCCTCTTCAATGTTAAAGCATAAATTGTGTATTATATTTGGAATCTATAATGATAATAATGATTCTCATACGTACATTATCATTTTATCTTTTAGTTTAATCTTATATTTGGGTCACTCAAAGATAAATATTTACTTTTGGTTAATGGGCACCCAAGAGGTCACATGTAGGTATGGTTGACCATATTTTTCTTTCATTTTTATAGTTTTTTAATTTATCATGTTTATATTTTTTTACATTTAATCATGATATAAATATTTTTAAATAGAGTTATGTTTGATTGATGACCATATTTTATATCCCTAGAAGGTCTGGAATATCTTCGAGGCCTCATCAAAAACCAGATTGGGTTCCAGAAATATGGTTACACAAAGTTTATTTATCAAAAAATGGTGTCATAGATGTAGGAACCATATTATTTGGGGGTTTTTAATAGTTTGTAGATAATATTTTTATAATTAATGTGGTTGTTCATAGGTAGGTTCTTAATTATCACCGATTCTAAAAAACGCCGGAGTGTCCAAGGTGGACTAGAATTTTTGTGTCTCGAATATGGATTAATTTACAGATTGTTTCAAGAGTTGATTCTTTATTTAGATTTTAATTATTTGAACAGAAACTTCGTTGGTTATTTAGAGAAGATCAAATGTTTGGAGTTGATTTCTTGGGGAAATTTATATGGTTCAAGGATGCTATGCATGGTATGGAAGACCATACAAATACCATATGAATAATTATATCAACCATTAGTGAGATTCCGAGAGTCGGCACATAGTCAACAAAATCGTGAGGCCAAACAATGTGCAATAGTACTAATTATAAAATTTTGGAATTTTTCCACAATTAATTATTGGGTTGTTTTCATTCATTCATGTTATTGGTTTAAGTTGATTTTTGGATATTTCCATTCTGTTTATATTGATTATTAGTTTTGAATATTGATTTCCAAAATTAAAAGCTTTGGAATTTTTTATAATTAAATGCATTTGTTTTTTGAATTTTTGAAAGGTTTGTAGAATTGTGGGATGGAATGTGATTTGGGGATTTATAAATGAAATGGTTTGATGAAAAAGGTGAGTAAAAATTGATTAGTCTATTTGAAAGGATGGTTTGGGTTGTGAACCTTAGTATTCATTATTATATTAAAACACACACACACACACACACACACACACATATATATATATATATATATATATATCTGTGTGTGTGAGTGTGTGTGTGTGGGTGTGGGTGTGTCTGTGGTAATTACATGTTTTAGTTCATATGTTTATTTGAATATAAGAAATAAAAAAGGTTCATATTTGTGAATATTAATAGGATACCATTGCTAAATGTATAATTTTATATGTTTGATTTTTTTCATCCAAAGAGTTATTCAGAAAATCATTCTTTGCATGTTTGATAAGTGAATATTATTTGGCGTTTCATTTTGTGTTTGGGGTTTATTTTTCAAACTAATGGTTTTTATATGTGAATGTGGTTGAAATAATGTTTTGAGTTTTTGTTATTGATTTATATTTTAGAATCAAAGGTTCAATTTTTGATGTGTTTTATTCATTTTTAACATATTATTTGTAGTGTATACCCACACTATTCTCTTTGTATATTGAAGAGGGTATACATGTGGCTCCCCCACAACATATATTTTTATCAATAATATCCTATCTCAATCATTCAGTTCATTTATTTTGGATATGAATCATGGTGGTACTTCTCCAATAGCACAGTAACAATAATTTTTCCAGAAGGTCCAATTTTTGAATCATCCTCATTTATTTATAAAACATGAATATGGAAATACTATGGAATGATTGAGATGTATTGAGGAGATCATAGATTTTACTAATCATCATGAGCCTCTTTAGATCATTTTTCCAACTTTTTGTTATAAGGTATGAGTTGGAAGTGGTTGATGTTTTTTATTATGACCAACCCACAACAATATTACTTATGGGAAAATCATTAAAAAAATAAAACAATAGTACTTATTTGAATCCATGAGGGTGATGAATTTCCTTGAATTATGATATCTCCATAAATGTGACTCAACAATGTTAGAGTATGGGAATATTTTCATTGAGATAGTGTCTTATCTTCCTAATCTCACTAGAGTACTGTTGAAGTATGTGAATATATGTCATTTATATTTTATTTGGTCATAGTAAGGGGGATTATTTATCATTTATGTATCATGTAATGGGAAATGAGGTTGTGATTAAAAAGGATTTTGTATGTGATAAAGTGAATGGTATATTTTAATTCCAAGTGAATAATACACATGTATATGTTAGTTTGATAAAACTCACCTCAATTTGTAGGTCATGGGAATCCTTTGGTAGTTTTTAGTGATATTTAGGGACACATGATACACTATTTTAGTATTATACTCTAATTAGTGGCCCATAGGAAGAATGATTGCCTTATGGGATATTCCACTTGGTTGAACTAGTGGTGGTGATGCTAAGTGTCGGGGTAGAGTGATTGCTAGTATCTGGTGCTGGTGGAGATTTATTATGAAAATGTTGATATCTTTGTCCTAAAATGTTTCTAGTATCTCCTATGTTCTCAGGACACTAGATTTACATGTTTTATACTTTCCTAAAATTTTGTATCACTTTCAGAAAATAATTTTTTATTATGACTCATTACTGAAGCTCTTATTTTGTGACTAGGTTCATCTTATTAATGGTTTATTAGAAATTCATTAAATTATTATAAATGTTTTTATAATTATAATTGAGTAGAATAGGTTTTTTTGAGATATTACCTCACTATTAGTTTTTTAATGGAACGAAAATTAATTTTTTTTATAAAATTATATTCTCAAACCAGCATGAAATGGTTTCCTCCTTAAAGGTAAACCATAGAGAGTATATTATATTGAGCATAACTACTTATTATCTTAGTGAACATGCCAAAATTATAATTTTCAGTTTGATTTTTAGTTTAGATTTTGTTCTCTGAATGAGTAAGATTGGTTCTATAGATGGTTGTGACCCACAAGGTCACATGTTTGTTTGTTTGGTTGTCTATTTCTTAATTGTTATTATTGTTTGTTTTATTTATACTATTCTAATTTTTCATCCAAATTTTCATGGGGGAAATCATTTCAGATTCTATTATGTTAGTTTCCTGACACTTGTTTTTATCCAGAGAGGATCCATAACTCCCCTCAGGTCTTTTCAAAAACTGGTTTGAGTTATCGGTTCTGGGTTGACCATTTTTGGTTGATAAAAATGAGAGGAGGATGAACTCAACAATGGTTTGATAAACCAAACCACATATATTTTTAAAGATGTGTGGAGGTGAAAACATATTATGTATTTTGGAATACCCATGGTAGCTATCCATTTTGTAGTGTTATGAAGAACCACCATGACTAAGGCTATGTCAAGGTGTAGGCTGTAGTGATGGTATCCCATGATTATATGTGACCACTTCATTTAATGGACATCAAGGGGGTTATTAACACTTAATGTAAAAAGGTGGGAATTTATTTCATGGTGTTAAAGTACCTTTAATTCATCATTTCACTCAATAAAACAATTCTTACTCCTTCCCCCTTGATATTTCATTAGTTTTGGATGATATTTCTTTCAAAGACTAAGACATTTTTAATTAACATAGGGGATACTGAATTACCTCATTGTAATTATTACTAAAATATATTCATTTTTTCAAAAGTATAGAACCTTAGGTGATGAAGGTTGATTCATATTGATCAATGATGGTCAAAGTTTAGGATGTGTTAGAGCTAGTTGTGAGTGTAACCTTTATCTTGAATTGCACATATAGAAGTTTACTTCTACAATGATCCCACAAACCCATGGTAAAGAATTTGACCTTGTGGTTAAATTTACCATTTTCATTATGTTGATATGATCAATAATTAGTTCCTTTAATATTAATTATTGGATCAATTTTGTGTTTTTTTCATTCATTTCTCTTCCTAGATTTAAGAATATGAGAACTAATATTCTTTTTGAATTTGTTTATTTGGTTACCCTCCTCATTATTCTGATTCTAGTAACATTGTTTAAATTACAATTACCCATGCTGGATGCTCACTATTTAATTTATTATATTTCCACCTTTTTTCTTTGTTCATCATCAGTGTTTTGACTGGACAATGAATTGAATATCAAAAACCACATTTTTATAGTACTTTTTACTTTATGTTCGTATGGAATATTTATATAGATTGAATATCAGAATTGGATATGGGATAAATTCATGGTGGTAATGAAATAAATATGATAGTGTGGATTGTGGTATTGGTTATACAAGATAGATTGAGTTGGTGTTTCATTATGGAGGTGTAACAACGATGACTTGGGTTAGTTACACTTTATCTGTGGGCTTTCCAGGTGAGGCCCATGGTTGTAGTAGATAAGAAATCACATGAGTTGTTTAAAAAGTAAAAAAAATATTTTATAATAATATCCTATGAACAAAATGTGTGTTTTGAAAGAGAACATGTCACATGGACCCCTCCTTGTGACAGTTATCCTTTCAGGATAGGGATGTATCAAAAAATCGTATAATTTTGCAACATTCTATATGACTGCTATGTTTTGTTTTGTTTATAATTATTATGTTCTCTCAAACCATTTTGTTGAGTGTGTTTTTATCATTTCCATCCCCATGATAATATAGAGGGATCTCATCTCATGTAGAGGATGAGTGATCCCCTCATTGGGGTGGTCCTAGATAGAGTTAGGTACCCCTCCATATGTCCTAAGGTGTAATTATCTATCTATCATTCCATATATTGGTTTAGATATCATGTGACTAACATCCAGGGTATTTTGTCTTCTTCTTAGTGGTTTATTATTGGTAGGGTCATTTATCCATGATAGGCCCTTAGAGTGATCTACTATATTTGTTCCTTTTTTCATGGGAGCACCATTTGTGTTGGAATGATTAGTGGATTGAGTTCCCAAAGAATATAATTTCCCTAGACCTTTATTTAGAATCAATGTGCTATAAGTGAGGTAATAAATTACCTAAGACTTAATGTCTTTATTTTATCGTATCATGGTCTTTATTTTGATTACTCTTACAGTTGTGAATTTGAGCTGACTCCCACCTTGATGCCTAACAATTCTTTTGTTTTCATGGTGCCTTAATTGGTATCTATAAACTCACCTATTGATGTGATCTATCATTATGTCTCGTGTTTTATGAAATTCATATAACTTTAAGTGGAATCCTTGGTATACTAGAATCCAAAAGAGTTTATTTGGAGGAGATCAAAGAAAGATGGTTATAGTAGTTTCATAATGATATCAATTCCAGTTTTGTTTAGAGAGTTATACAATTTTTAAACTATTGGTGGTATTTTATTTGGAATTTTTTCTTTTGATGAAATTTTTGGAATACACTGATGTGATATTATTTTTCTTCATGCATTTAAAGTATCAATTATTATCCTTTTCTATATTCCAAATGAGTACGGAGTTGTGTTAGTTTTTATATGTACATTAGGATAATTCATCCAATGTGTGTGATATTCTTAGTCATCCCTAGTCACTATTTATTAGCCTATTGGAGATGGGATTGGGGAATATCTCTTGGATAATGACCATATAACAGGTCCCTGGTGGGTCAGGTCATGATAGTGGGGTAGCGGAGAAGTATTTTCTTAGGAAATGAGTTTAGAGATATCCTAGCTACAATGATTTTTTTTGAAACTATGAAAATATTGATAAAGTGTCGTTAGTTTGAATCATAGGATAGGGAACCTAGTGTTGGTGCAGTGATGTATCCATTCACAATGAACTTAATAACCTAATCTCCAAATATGTTCATATAGACTCTTGTTTTATGGAATGTTATTCTAGATGATTCATATAAGAATGGATTATACATTACATGTCCTTCTTGTGTGATCTCACAATATATGAACTTTTTTCCATGGTGCATCTTGATTATTGTACGATTTATCCAAAACAATCAGCCAGGATTACACCATAAGATCATGATGATTATCCAATAACTAATAACAAATAATTTTAGGGAATATGGGGGAGGGTATTCCTCCCAATGTATTTATGAGCAGCTAATTATTCTATAAGTTCCACCATATTATGCACGTAGCATTAGTGCACTTCATGAGTTCCGAAGATAAAGAAAACTCATGTTTTTGGGTGACCTAGACCCTCAGGATGCAAAGTATTGGCTTGATGTGGTTGAGTTAGTTTTCCTGATTTTCTGAATCTCTCCCAACTAGATTGTTCTCATGGAGGTGATCCTTCTCCATGGCTCAGTACAGGAAAAGTGGAGCTTTTTAGTGTAGAGGAATGGTGAGGTTACCCAAGTTAGATTATTATTTGTGAGTATCTTTAGAGATACGTTAAATATATATATATATATTAAGGTAGGTACATATCCAAGAGATTTTAAAGGTCTATTAAGGCATCATGTTAGTCAAAAAGTACACATTGAGGTTCCCCAACCTCTCGTGGTATTCCATGGTTATGGTGTATGATGGTTAATTTCGAGCACATGACTTTGAATATTGTCTTCACCATGATATTTGAGTTGTATTGTTAATTATTTTCATCCAATATTATGTTGGACTGCTAGGGAGTGCCTTGGTTGTAGACAGATTCTTAATGGATCATGCACCATTTTTTTTGTTATCTAAGTGGACACCCTAGAGAAAATACAAAAAAACATTAGTAAATGACATTCCCAAGGATCTAGGTGTACAATACATTTCTAGAGATAACATCAAGATAGAAGTATACCTTTCAGTGTTTTAAGGGTTATTCAAGTCTCCTAAGATAGAGGTGATTCTACTCCTATTATGGGATAGTTCATATTTCATGCTATTTATCAACACATTGTGCTATATGTAATGAGTTAGTGATGGGATGTCGAGGAAGATAATATAGTTGGACCAGGGATTCCCTTCAAATGGTTGAAATGGCTAACGAGCTAATAGAGTTATAGTAGGTGGCTGATATTATAATCTGTTTCCACCACTACCACCCCTATGTAGTCTACCCTAGGCTCATGGAGCTAATGGTTAGGGACGTGGGTAGTTACAAGTTGTAGAGGCTTATAAACCAGAGGCTCTAGGTATGATTCATGGAATGGTATATGTCCAGTAAACTTTATAAATATATTTTTTAGACATTGATGAGATAAAATCCTTCCATTACACATATCTCATTTTATATTTAGAACATTTATGGATCTATTAGCTCAAAATTTTAGCATAGAAGCTTCTAAAAAGGTAGGGGGATTTAGAGATAAAACCTCTGTCGCCAGTATAAAATTACTATTATATGATAAATCATTATATGAGATACATTAATAGTTGTAATGAGACTTTATGATGTCATTCAAGCTATGAAATGGCTGTATGAAATCTTTTCATATATCGACTCTTTTAGGTAGGAAATGCAGTGTGGTTGGGAAGACAATATGAGATTTTATTTTATTAGAAAGAGGGAAACCAAGGTATACTAGGATGGGATTTTACATAAAAGGATACAAATTTTTTTACTTTAGTAGGATCATATATACAATAGAGTAGGTGCGGTTTTTTGCATTTAGTTTCATACAGTTGTGGTGGAGTATAAGGACATTTTTTTGGGGATTTTTACAGACTACCTCCCCATCGATATGTTGAATTTGGTGTAAAACTGCACCAAAATAATACCCAATATTCATGAAATTATATCACATGGACCTCATATATATGAAACAAAAGAACATTCTATTTTGGACCTATAGAGTAAGTGCTTAATTAGACTCGATGTGTCAACCATTTGAATCCCCAATGTTGTTTGTGAATAAGGTGGATGAGTGCATGAGGTTATGCCTAGATTATCATTTCCAGAATCAATTAACTATTAAGAATAAGTATCCATTGTCAAGATTTGATGATCTCCTTATACAATTAAAAGGGGAAAAATATTTCTAAAATAGTGACCCCGGGTCATGTTATTTCCAGTTCTGAGATTAAGTGGATGGCATAAGTGGGAAAATTTTGTGACCCAATAGTCACTATGAGTACTTGGTGACTACCTATAGCACGATGAATTTCAATGCAGTGTTCCTGAGACTAATAAACTAGATTTTTCATCCCTTTGTGCATCAGTTATTAGTAGTATTCAGAAATGAAATCCTCAAGTACAAAAAATCAGAGGTGGATCACAAGATATATTTGAGGATGGTCTTGTACATACAGTGAGAGAACCAGATTTATGAGTATCTCTCAAAGTCTCAGTTCAAAATTTGATATGTCCACTTTCTAAGACATGTTATATCAAAATAAGGAGTGATTGTGGACCTAGATAAGTTATAGGTAGTGCTTTCCTAGGAAGAACCCACGATTTTGACCATGTTATGGAGTATTCATGGGTTAGTGGGATATTATCTGACATTTTTGACCAATTTATCCAAATTCACAAGAAATTTAACTAATTTGACCAAAATTTTGAAACCTTTGATTAGGTAAAAGATGCATCATCATAATGTTTTGGAACTGTGATAGAGGTTGATGAAAGAACCATATTAAGACTGTTAGAAGATGTATTTTAGTTTTTGGTGTTATAATATGCTAGTAGAGTTGAACTAGGGTATATTGTAATTTATAGGTTGTCCCTGATTTCATACAGGTCCTAAAAACTATGAACACATGAGAAAAATTACATTAACCATGACAGGGAATAAGAAATTGTAGTGTTCACCGAGAAAATCATGTGACAATATATTATAGGAGAGTGGTTTATAATTTATTATAACCATAAGAGTCTAAGTTATATATTCATTTTGAAAGAACTTAACCTAAATCAATGGTGATTTCTAGAGTTCCTCTATGATTGTGTTTCATGATATATTATATACTCCTAAGAAGGATAATGTGGTAGAAGAAGTTATTAGTATTAAATACTATTTTTGATTACTAACTGAGGAAAAAAAGTAGTTGACCTCTATGCAGTTGACCCTTATGGATGAGGATGGATCAGTTTACTTTGATCAATGGTTATGAACCCACAGATTCTTCAACACATCAGAGAGGCACAACATGGAAATTTTCATAATGAGGCCTTGTGAGATTAGATTACACAAGATGTAATCCTAATGGTTGTTTTGAAGGTGGGGATCATGTCATCCATTTCTGAGGATGGATGATGGTATCCGTCATACTATGGGAGGAGGTAATGATGGAGTTTTATACATCCCCCTTTGTAGTATATTTAGAGGTGGAGAATATTTACTAAGAACTCAGTGTTAGTTCTTCTATCTAGTTATGAAGATGAATTTTTCTTAGTTTATCTCTCAATACCTCACTAGTTGGTGAGTGAAGTCCATGAATTAGGTACCAATGGTTTTGAAAATTTATCTAGAGCATCCTAAGTGGAAGTGGGATGACATCTCTCATGATTTTTTGGGACTTCTATGAATATATAGGGGTCACGATACTGTCTTTGTGATTATAGAACAACTAAAAATGTGGTCTAAATTTCTATCCATCCAAGAGAATATTTCATTGGAGGGTTTGGGATGATTTTATGCATAAGTGATATTATGGATTTATAGAGTCATCTCAAAGATTATTTTATACCATGATGATAACTTCAAATCATGATTATGGAGAAATTCATAGGAGTATTTTGGGAATAAATTTTAGTAGAGCATGATGTTTCACCCCCAGATTAACTATAAGATTAAGCAATCCATTTAGGTCATGGAGGACATGGTCTAGGATTAAATGTCATAATTTTATTGTAGATAGGTAGTCCACCCAACCTTGGTGGATATTGAATATAATAATAGGTACAATTAAACATTTTGTATGGAACCATTCATTGTATTTTATTGGAAACCTTCAGGTCACTTCAATAATGGACAGATCCATGGGAGTAAACACTTATGGACTCAATGGTGGTATATGCGATGACAAAGAAGTTTGAGATCATCTAGATTTTTAAGACTATCCAGAACCATAAAACGTCATATGAGGATAATTTATGGAGGCTTTTTGAGTTCTATTATGTAGACCAAGTTTTATTGAAGGCATCACCTTGGTAAGGATTGTGGAAATTTGGTTAGGATGATAAGATATCTTTAAGGTTTATTATCCCTTTCCATATACTATGAATTGATCGAGGGTTAGAATACCATTTTGACCTACAACAATTTTTATACTAGGTTAATACGGTCTTTCATGTGTCGCAGTTGATGAGTACATGCATTAACTAAATCACATCATTGAATTGAGTGATGTGGACATTGGGGATGGATCTATCATTTTGGAGTACCCACTAGAGGATAAGGGTTGGAAAGAGAAGACCCCTCATGGGAAATAAATTCAATTTTTCTGTATTTTTTGGAAGCATGTGAACTACTAGGATAGATATTCCTAGTGGGATAACCCAATACAATCCCTATACCCCCACATGTTTGAGTGGTTTTTTTCTTTTTAGGATGAAAATCACTAAGGTGGGGAGAATGTTACAACTCCATTTTTCTGTTAAATAATTATAATATTATTAATTATATTTTCACAGTAAGGTGTGGACTTAACATGTTTTTATAGTCCCTATGATGGTTTTTAGTATCTTAAAGTGGGTTTTAGTGGTTTTCTATCTAATACGTGAAGCACCATGGCCGGGTGAAAGCCATGATGGACCTGGCATGACTTGTTGTAAGATTGGAAAGGTGTGAAGTTTCTTTTCTTAGATAGGGTGGTTGTTGGAGGTTTTTATTGGTTACATTCTCGGAAACCTCACCATAAAGGTTTTTGAATTTGTGGTGATAAAAAAAGAAAGGTCATAGTGGACAGATATGGTGGATTACTATTTGGATGTGTTCTCAAGAACCACCATGGCTAAGTCTACCCCATGGTTTAGAACATGGTGAAATTCATTCCATTTTAAACACAACCTTTTAATATACTATTCATGGGGGGGGGGGGGGGTTAAAAATCCTTAATGAAAATGTGAAGGACTGGATTTAAAGGGGTTAATGGCACTTTAATTCATTGTTTCCATTGATTAATTATTTTTAATCCTTCCCCTATCATCATTCACTAGATTTAGTTAAATTAATTCCAAAAAAATATAATTTAAAGATGAATATTGGTAATCAATAATTAAATCATCTTTATTTCTACCAATTAATATTTATCCATTTTATCCAGACGATAAAACCTCAGGTGATTAAGGTTAGTTCCCGGTGATTGATAACATGTAAGATTGACGATTGTTTGAGTTGGCTATGAAAGAAAATTACTTATTTAATAGAACATGTGTATTTCTACTTATTTGGTGGTAAAACCACTATGAGTTAGGAAATTTTTTATTGTTCTTTAATTTCCATGTTCTTATTTATTAAGGAGATAAAAAATTAATTCCCCTAAATCTAACTCATTGACCAATCTCGTTGTTTTGTTTTCATTTCATTCTCTTCCGAAAATTATAAATTTTAGAAGTATTATTTTGTCTGAATTTGTTTATTTTTTTATCATCACCATTATTTATATTTCATCTATGTTATCCAAATGAAAACATCCATGTAGTATGCTAACCCTTAAGTTTCTTACATTTCTCCCTTCAGTATTTATTCATCGTCGGCATTGCAATTGTCCGGTGACTTCACCATCCAAAAAACCCTTTTTAAGGTGTGTTTGAAAATACATACCTCTGGATTGTTTATGTGGGTTCGATATCTAGATTGGAGATGTGAAAAGGAATGACATTGATGATGTAAATACAATGGTGGTGTAGTCTATTATGGTTCTTTGATATAGTTTACTTGGGTGTTTCATTCTGGTTGTGTGACAATGATGGCATTTGCATGGTACACTTTATCCATGTGCTTTTTCGTGTGAGGCCTGTGATGGTATTAGAGTCATTTGTAGGAATATTTGTTATATGTGTAATAACTGGAGATTCTTAGAAACTTCAATGAGCATGATTTATTATTTTAAAGATCACATTCCTTGTGAAACCATCCTTGAAATAGTTAGCCTTTTAGGGTCGGAAAGTATGACACAATTATGCATTTTTTCTACATAAATATGACTCCCACACTAGATTTAGATTAGATTGATTATGTTTTATAGAATATTTTTATAAAGAGTTCATTTCTCATTTCTATCCCTACAATGGAACATAGGAATACCATACAAATTGGAGGAGATGAAACCCCCTCAATGGGCTAGTTCTATATAGAGGAAGTTATCCCAACATGTGCCCTGAGGTGTAATCCTCTATCTCTTCATCCCTATGATGGGCTAGGTATCCCATTAATGACATCCATAGTTCATAATCTACTTCATAATTGGTTATTCTGGATAGGGTAATGTATCCCCCAAAGACCCTATGTGTGACCCCTATCCATGTCCCTTTATTTTTTAAACTCCTTCAATGTTGGAGAGATCAGTGGAGTGAGTTCCCTTGGATAATAATTTCCTTGGAGCTTTATATAGAATCCAATGGTTGTAATTAAGGATAGAACTCACTTGATACTTGGACCATTAACTTGAGAGTATCTTGGTTTTTATCTTCTCTACCTTCTTTGTGATTTATATGTAATTGCATACATGATTATTTGTCTTTGGTTGGTTTTGTGTTATACTAGGAATTTTTATTACATTGATGCATGGTATATTCTGTATAATTTCATGTATTATAGAGATGAAAAACTTTTTATATAGTCCATGGTTGACCAGGAGCCGATGGAGCACAATTTATGTATACGAACCACAAAAGATTCTAGGAGTTTCATCATGATATCAGTTACCTTTTTATTTAGTAGCTTGGAATATTTTTACAGTGTTGGTGGGCCTATATTTGCCCCATTTTCATTTACCATACTTTTTGGCATACCATTATGCGGGATTAGTTGTTTTCTATGAATTTTCAAGATTATTTTTTATCCATTTTTACTTTTTAATGTAGTATGGAATTTTGCGTGAATACATGTACTTTAGGCTAAGGCCTCCCATGTGTGTGATCTTTCCCTCTTAGAGCTTATCACATGTTTTTGGCCTACGGGAGGTAGTCTTGGGGTGTCACATTAAACATAAAAAATGATAGGTAGGAACCAATTATTTATGTCATGATAATAACATCATATGAAATTCTGCTACTTTTTTCCATGTTAATAAAATCACATTCTTCCTTGGCAAACAAAATAGAACATGAAGTATGTAAAATGTGATGTTCAAACTATAAAGAGAAATAAGAATATGGATTTGTTAATGATAGAATGATATTATCATATGTCACCCATAGAAATAATGTGGATAGTTTCAAAAGAACATAACCCCAATACAATAATGATTACATAGAAGGATGTTTAAATTATTGAAAAACACCCTTGGAAATAAAAAATACTTCGACCAACACAAAAATGGAAAGGGTCAAGAATTTAATCGTTTGTTACTGTGATTTCGAACCATAAATGATAATATATACATATATTAGTGTAAAATCATGAAACATAAACCCAATTTGGGTAAATAATTTTGAAAATTAAATGGTAAACTAAAGAGAAGTCTTAAAATATCTTTTATAGAAATTTTTTAATATTGACGTAAAATATAAATTTACATGTCGCTATCAAATAAAAATTTTGACGAGGAGATATAGAATAATATAATTTTTTCCTTTTTAAATATAATATCTTTTAATGGTAACATAAAAATACAAAATTTTATGTTGGATAAATGAGGAGAGAAAAATAATACAGATTTCAGTGAAAGGAAAAAACCATTTAAATTAATTTCAGAATACCTTTGTTCGAAACTCAATTTTTTTGAAGAGTAATAAAATATACATTTGTATTAAAATATAAATTTACCATAGTGTATTATAAAATACCATATAATAAAATATTAGGATGACAGAATGTAATAATGGAAAATAAAAGTTCAATATGAAACATTATAACTTAAAGATTGGAGTTTTGATTTATCAATATCCCTGAAGGAAACATACTCCATGAATAATTAAAAATACGAAATTGGTTTTATGTGGTAATAATATAAACAATTTTATAATAACACATAATAAATTATATGGATAAAATGTGTCTATATTATAGGAAATAAGTTCATGTGAATGAACCCAGCTCAATAAATAAGAATTTAGTTACTAAAACCTCAAGAGCACCACCCATAATGTGAGATGCTTCCAACTAATGGTGAGGGCCTTCAGTACGTATGTGGGGATAATATTTCCTCATAGACCATAGAAGATGAAAACATTATATATAAAAATAATAAGAAACAATAGCCATAATAATAGATATCAGTGGAAATAACCAAAATTAAAATTTCAAGTTAAAGGAACAATTTACATAAAATGAATAATATGTATACATTTACTGAAGATGATTCTATACAAAAATATTATACAAGGGGAATGGGATAACAATATATAAAACATGTGGAAAAAAATGTGAATACTAGAATGTTGAGAATATTCTCTTTCCTCTACTCGCAAACTCTATCCTAGAACTATAAACCGATCAATCATTGGATGATTTCTAGTTATCATTGTATATAATTAAAACCATAAAGTTAATTAGGTACCATAGTCTCCCAAGAAGGGTTTGAGATAAAATCTCAAAAGGCCATCACCGATGGTGACTTTTTCATTCCATTTAAATCAATATAACATAAGTAGTGTGACTTAATAATTTAAATTCATTACTAATTAAATCAATAAATACGTTGGACTTGGTTCCACTTGGAGACCCATATTATCTACCTACTTCGGCCAAAGCTAAGGTTTTCGAACCAAGTGATCCTACAATGGTAAATTGGGGTAATGTAAAAGGATATGGACTACACCCAAGATTGTTATTGGGATTGGAGAAACGTCCCTACATTTTCCAAATCCAAAGGTAAATTCTCATTTTAATTCATTTAATTATTTTCCAATTAAATTTGAAATATATTTATATATTATGGCGAGTAACCCTTATCGCAACATTCAATACCATGGGATAATTTCCAATTATCTCTAGAGGAGATTGGTATAAGTCCAATCCCAAGGATTATGTCCATGGTGACCAAGGAATGAAGTCCCATGTATCACTCCAGCAATAGTGACAAACAAAATGAAATGACCTCTGAGCATGTACCTGACATCAGACATAGGGTCCCGAGTCTCGCTCATGGTATGGTATAACCATTGTACCATCAAGCACGTCCAAGGGGTCTCCCCCAGGGAAACAATGCCACTCATCTGGAGGTAAAATAGAAAATGCACGGAGAGCCTGTCTCAAGCTGAGATGATATCACCCCTGACATGCTTACAAAACATTAAAAAAAGTTATCTAAAGAACAAGAGTCCATCCAAGGGGTAATTAAGTCATAACCCCTTGATTAAATCTCAGATATATGGAGAAATATCTAAACAATAACCACTTATATAAAAAATAAATCTAGAGGGATCATTTCATTTATTTGAAGCACTTTTAACTCAATAGAAATTTTAGTTAAGGAATACAATTAAGAAACGATTTTTAAAGGAGAAGGATGTAAGGTCCTATCTCAAAGACATCCCTTTATAACATTTAAGTCTATAATTCATGGTATTTATTGTCATAAATCCCCTTAAGTGTGATAAAAACCCAAAGGAAAAAGTGAAACAGATAATTTAATGTGAGGCTCAACCATTGGGGTAACAATGATCATGTTCATAAACCCAAGGGTTTGACTCATTACTTTTTTGGGATTCCAATGGAATGTTTATACATTAATTTTAATTAAATTTTTAAAAGTATATACAATTCCAAAAATGTACGGATCAAGGAAGGATGTAACAATTTATAATATATAACAATATCATGGGAAAAAACCATAACCACCCACCTTATCCTCATAATCTTTCCTCATCCAGTATCTACCATTGATTCTAGCTAGGTTGGAAGATATCAAAGAAATCGTCAAGTGACCAAAAAATGGTCCAAATTATCTTTCACCAAAATAGTGAAACAAATGGTATGAAGAACATAAAATATGTGAGATAGGATAATATATCATACCTCTACCACTCTATTGGATTAGATGGTGAGAGAATCAGAATATTAACAAAGGTGGTAGCTTGGTCCCTCATTATTAAGATAGGAGGAGCTCCACATGAAATGGAGTAGGGATCCACTAGAGAAAATAAAAATGGGAGGAAGATAATTATGGTTAAAACTTTTAAGAGGTTCATTTTGTGAATTTCACCCACAAAAAATGTTGATCATGGATTTCCCCACGGTTGTCCAATCCATGCACTAACCGTGTGCTAGTCCCTTCTATAAAGTAGAACCCCGCACGGTTAAGTAAAAATATTATCTAACCATGTCCAAAACATGTTAAAGAGAACTATTTTGAAATATTGAATCATTTCATGGACATATTCCCTCAGTATCATGGTTAAATATAAATAGTGTGGCCCCTAGGTACCCTTGGCATGCATTCACATGGTTTAGGATAACCTTGTGGGTTGGGTGGTACAACTTCTCCTAATCATGTAGCCAAAATTTTCTTCCCATTTTGGGGATCTGGGCTCTAAACAAGCCCCAGATGCACCCAAGCACTCCTAAAATGATTATGAATCTTATTTAGGGACCTTTAAAATTAATTATATCAAAAAAACATTCCTTACCTTTAGGAAATGCTGGGAAGTTGCAAACTACGCTCCTTAATACAACTTGTCCAAGAGTTTTCCTTCTGAAGCTAGTAGAACATTGTCAGATAATAGTTTCATCCACTTCAAAAGTAAATCAGCCTCTCAATCATATGTCTCATGTTTCATGAATCCATAATGGAATATCACCTAGACCAAAGGAAATATCCTGCCTCAAATAGCATTTAGGTTGTGATCAGTGATACATATAAGACTCTCCTCGAAGGACGCATCATCCTCTAGCCCGATATCCGTATGTTTGAATGAATGAGATGGGTCTAGATGATACCATAATAGATGAGATATTTGGAAGAAATCATGCATGGAATATTACCTTTTATGTAGCTACAATTGATATGATACCATCCAGACTCCTTCCACTATCTTAAAAGGCCCAAAATATCTAGGCAATAACTTAACTTGTATCCTGGTTTGTATCTGACCCAATCTAGGTGACACATGCAGAAAGATATTATCTCCCACCTCGAACTCCAGAGGACTATGATGATAATTTTTATAAGTATTATACTTATACTGAGCTTTTTCTATATTCTTACAAATCATTTAGACTTTCTATGAAGGCTCATGAACATGACGCGGACCCAATAGATCTATCTTACATGTCCCAAGCTAGCAAATCGGTAAGTGACACAACCTATGATAGATATCCTCATAAAAATCCATCTGAATGTTTACATGAAAGATATTTTTGTAATAAAACTCAACCATTGTTATATTATTCTATCATGATCCTCCAAAAACATGTATTTACACCCTAAGAATATCCTCCAACACTTTCATGGGTGGCTTAGACTGCCCATCAGTCTGAGGGTGATATGGAGTAATTAGGATCACCTGCGAACCTGGTTCCTTCTAAAAACATTCCCAAAACAGTGAAGTGAAGTAGACATGTTGGATCAAAATTATAGAATAGGGAACACTATGAAGTGTCACTATCTACTGGATTTATAACCTTTATATATCATTAATAGTGAAGGTCTCCCAGATCATTAGAAAGTATGAACCTTGGCCAGTCACTCGATGATCACCCCTATTGCATTAATCCCTTGAGGGGATATTGGAAACCCTGTCACGAAATCCATGGTGGCACCATTCCATTTCCACTCAAGAATTTTGGGAGGCTATAGAATTATAGTAGTCTATTGGGGTTTTCATTCATATGATGATTGGTGTAGCACCTAGAAATAAAGATCACTCTCTGCCACTTCATACCATCAACAGTATAGAAAA
Organism: Viscum album; assembly: GCA_963277665.1. NCBI lineage: Eukaryota > Viridiplantae > Streptophyta > Magnoliopsida > Santalales > Viscaceae > Viscum > Viscum album. The sequence goes on along the minus strand of OY728167.1, from coordinate 389,819,560 downwards.
AAATCTCTATAAATATTTGTAACCCAGGGATGAACTGAACATATAGTTCCATGTGACTACCTCATCATCTCTTCCTGTATATTTGAAGGAACCCATACATAACCACGTAAGACTAGGGTCTCACTCCCATCAACAACCCAACCATGAAGTAGGTTTTCTCATGTGGTGCTCTCCCTCAGAATGAGGATAATAGGATTTGATTAATGACTTATATAAATCCATTCCATAATAGAGGAGGTCTCAGGTAGAGTATCCAGAACTAGTTTCCCATGATATACATAAACATTAATATGCATATCAGTGAACATATCAATCAAATTCCACTCACTACTGGACTCCTTGATGGATTGTGTCTGAGTCTTCTAGCTCAAAACAACATCTACAACATTCCACTTTCTAGTTTTGTTGAAAATAAAAAAAATGAACGATTGTAGGTATTATACCCACCTACACATACTCATATTCAAGTCTCACTAAGAAGATATGTATTTTAGAATCTTATGATATATTTAAACTATGAATCAATACTCAATAAGCAGTGTTTCCAACAACGTAGACTGTGAAACATGGATAATAGATTGAGGTAGTGTGTAGGATAGTTCCTATCATGGGACCTCAGTTGGAGAGATCCATACACCGTAACCCAATCAACATGTATTAAAACTGCACCAAGAACGATCATAGAAGCATCACAAACGACATTATGACATCTTCTTGGATATATGGAAATCAAGATCAGGGATGAAGTGAGTCATAATTTTTACTCCTGAAAATATATCTCACACGGTTTAGTCTAGGGGAATTTTGTTCATTTATTAGTTAATATTGTATGCCGAACTTCCAAGCATGAAAATACCTAGATGAAATATCAGAAATAGTATTCTATCCCTAAGAATATGTGTATTTCAAACACATTCATGTGCTGATCCTAGGAAACCAAGGTGATCACCTTCTCTAGGTCAACTAATACTCCTGATTCAGATAATATATGACCTAATAAGTAAACCTGGATGATCCCAAAGTGGCATTTACTGATTTCTACATATAGTTGGTACTCTATTTGTGCACTCAACACAATCTTAAGATGATTGACATGTTCATTTCTAGTGCATGATTACACTAATATTTCATTTATAAAGACCAAAAAAAAGGAATCAAGATACATGTGTAAAACCCAATTCATCAAATCTATTAAGAGTGAATGTGTGGTCGTTAGACCGAAAGACATTACATGATACTTATATAGACCATACCTACTTAATAACTCCATACATTCTATTTTGGATCACCTCAATCACACCTGATGGTAGCCCAACCTCAAATAATTATTTGAGAGAATAGTTGCTCCAAAGAGCTATCCAAATAAGTCTTCATTGTGAGGAAGTGGATAACTGTTTTTCACTCTAATATGGTTCATTAAATGGAAATCCATGAAAAATATAAGGGTACCCTCTAAATTCTTGCCGAAAAGGACATGTGAATCCCATTGTGATGTGCTGGGTTGGATAAAAAACTTATACTATAATACTATAATATTATTATGGAGTTCCTATAGCTTGTTAGGTTCTATATAATATAGAAGAATGGACACTGGTACTAATCATGGAAAAATATTGATGGTGAAATCAATCTGTCTCTTAGGTGGTAAGCCCGAGAAATTGTCATGGAAGATGTACCGAAAACAATCCACCATTGGTGGAAAATCCAAAATATGAATTCCCTTATCAATCATATAGTGACTAGTCATCTGGGATATTACTCCACCCAACTTAGTATAGTTGATTTAGGATTGACTAGCCTAGAGATCCCATTCAACCTTATGGATATAATTTTCCCCTGGTGATGTGAAAGAAACCTGACCGTGATAGAAATCTACATGGGCTCGATAAGGTATAATCCGGTCCATACTGAGAATGACATCAAAACCAGTCATCTGACAGATGAATAAAATCTATTGAAAACAGTACCCACATATCTAAAGGGTACACTTGTTGCATTGGAAAATACCCTCAGTATGAACACCAAACTACACCTCAAGGTTCATAATGCCACATAAGTGTTCTACCACTATGTCTAGTCTTCCCATAATTGCAATAGAAAAAAATGACTGTGATAAAACTATATAAAATAATTTAGATACTAGTGTAGAGGCATCTAGAATAGTACCTATAACAATGGGTAGCCCTGGAGTACGCTCCATAGGCATAGGATGAACGAAATAGATATGGACTAAATCGTGACCCTAACATACTACCTTAGTAGCTAGAGCAGGTCCACTATACTGAAGATGGAGGTATAAACCTGACTAGCTTTATAAAGACCACATACTCCTCTGAATGGTTTGTAGAATATTATCTTCTTTCTTGATGATGTGTCACAGATCCAACACTGAAAGTCCTTACTGGAATAAAAACATGATAACTTGGCACTGGAGGAAAGGATCAATAGAAAAATTGGAGGTGACCATCCTCCCGCAAGCCTGACACTCGGTAGGGTTCCTCGAACACTAGGTATTTTTGTGTCCTGGCCTACTATACTGGTAATACCCCATAAGGATGTTTCCCCATGCCATCTGGCCAGTACTATTCTCACATTTATCCATGAAGTGTTGCTTCTGGCCACTGGATAAACAACTACTATGACTGGAATCTGAAATTTCAATTTTCTTGTCACCTGACTCCTTCATGCTCCGATCAGTGATAATGTCCTGGTTGACTATCTCTAAAATGATGGTCAGTACAGAGATATTCACTTGTAGACAAATTTTTTATGCATGCCCATCCTTAAATATCCTCATAGTAGTCAGCTCATCCCTAGTGAAGTTCGGTGAAAAGATATGTAATTTAGGTAAGTGAGCTAATTCTTCTATCCCAAATATGGCACCATGCTCAAGGTGTATAAATCCCCAAATGAAATCTTTTCATAATCTCTTATGGAAGAAATAGCCAAAGAAGGATGTGTAGAAATCCACCTAAAACATACCCTAGTGTCGACCAACCTGATTTAGCATGTCCCACCAATTCATGGAAGATTCATGTAATAGATAGGTCATGAGTTTGACCCTCCACTATAGAGGGGTCTTAGTATGCTCAAAGATTGGCAACATGGACTCTAACCATGAATCTACATTATGAGGTACACAATACCTTGAGAAAGTGGGGGGATGCTGCTACTAGAATATGTGGGTAAACTCTATCATAGAAGTGTCAGATTAAGGAAAACACTGAAATGATTTCCTAAAGTGAAGGAATCTATCACAGAACTAGGAATCATCTTGCAAAAGAAGGTCAGAAGGAGGTACCTTAGGTGGCACCATGGGAGGTGTCACGAGTGGATATGGTCTTACCAACACTAGATTATGGTAATAATAAATTTATTGGGGTACAACAAGAGTTCATCATGGTGGAATATCTCTACAAATGAGAAACACGTGTCTCAGACATGATTTAACAAACATGGAATGTGATAATAAGGACGAGTAAAAGGATATACTTATTAAGAAACACACCCCTCTATCTTCTCCTAGATTTAGGTATGGGTGATAAGAATTATCAATTGAAAGATCATAGGAGACATGACCCACAACCCACTACCAAGTTTCGGTTATGCTAAAATCTCATGTTTCAGCCTATAGGGGTTTATTTAATATTAAGGATCATTTTAATTTACTTGTGTATTTAAATTACCTTTAAGTTGTTGAATTTGATGAATCTCACTATCAAATTTATAAAGGACCATACACATTCTAAACTAGATGGTGGTGTCCATTAAATCTTAACCACAACATGTTCTATCCCATGTGACTGATGGTCCATGTGTTAATATGCCACAATTGGCTATTTAAGGAATTTTCTTTAACCAATGTTGGAAAACCCAATTTGGTTAAGGAAAATACATTATGTTCCACTTATATTTTCTCAATTGTGCAAGACATGTTATTAAATTTCTATATTAAAAAATCAGACACTGCAAGTTATAACAATAAGGAACAACTATGGATAATATGTGAAACCTGAAATTATTGTAGAAATATAGATATGGCATGGAATAATGCATAACATTTTTATGTCATGTTATGCCTAATATAATGCATGTATTGACATTATTTTGTATCATCGGAAAAAAATAGATATCCCATCAAAATAATAAAAACTAAAACCATGTTCATCACCATATGGTGAAATCCATGATTTTCTAACAAGAATAGGTAATAAAAACATTTACCCATACCATGCAATTTGGTATTTGATGTGGTATTAAAAATAAATGATTCTCCACATATAATTAATTATTTTTATTGATTTAATTAATTATGTAACACTTTTTTCTAAATAAGTGCACATTTTCTTTTTTAGAATTAAATCTATTAACTAATCCTTTTTTATTATAATTTATATATTTATAGCCTTAAAATAGTTAATTTATATATTACTTTTATTTTATAGTTTAGTAAATTTTTATTAAGTTTGGTGATTTTTGTCTGAATTTTTGACAATTTTACTTTAATTAATTAATTAATTTTTCTTCATCACTTAAATAATGAATTTTTTAATTTAATGTTTCATGTAATAAAACATAATTAATTTAAAACAACACAACATAATTTTTAGATGTCTTTTAACAATTCATTAATTATAAATTTAATATTATAAACTTATTTCAATTATTAAATCTCTTTAATTTAATTTCATTAATTAACATAACTATTTAATAACATAATAATTATCTATTTACCTTAATTAATTTAATTTGGTAAAGTCACTTTTTTTAAATAAATTTACATTGTTATATAATTTATATCTATTTTTTTATTTTATAATTTAGTTGCTTATTAATTTTAGTTTTAGTTTAATAACCATTTGTGAATATAAATTGAAGTTAATAATAATTTAGCTCATGTTTAAATGGTTTTATAAGTTTATTAATGTTTAAGAGTACCTAAATTTTCATGGTTCCATGATAAAACAACTATCGTTCCTTTATTCTTTGACCTGTCCCAACATTTTTGGAATCACATTTTCTTCTTTATGGTCTCACCGTATCCCTTTCAAACCGGTGACACCATAAAACTTCCTCACAGACTCACCATTCCATTATGGTGCCTCCTCTCTGCCACCATATCCTCTCGCACCACTTTCTCCCTTCACCCACTTCAACCCCAAATCCATCTTACTCTACCATTCCCGTAACTGGTTTCCTCTTCCTTACAGTTTCACACAAACCTCAAGCACCATCCATTGTGAATCTCCATCAGAGTCTCAGACTTCATCCCCTTCAACGCCATCATTCTCTCACTCCATTGCGTATCATATCAACAAGACACCAATATTCACATATCACAACTCCACCAGTTGAAACAAAACCAACAAAAACTCATTTCAAATTCGAACTAGATTAAAAATTAACAAATTTCCATCCCCTGTTCTTCCTCATATCTGAGAAATCCAGAACCAGAGTTCTTTTTTTGTTGACACCATGAAGGACCACTAATATTTATTGAGGGAGAGTCGTGCTACGCGAGGAGGCCATCGTCGGTCTGAGGAACCAACCCGCTGCCATAGATGTGAAGTTCAGATGTCACCTTGTGAAAATTATGTTGCAAGCTGAGTATCCAAATTAGATCTAACTGCCGCTAGGATGATTTGAAGAAGGCCAATGTTGCGACACTATCTTTTCAAGAAGGCCACACCTCCATTGAAGTTTGCGCTGCAAAACTGAAGCTGCTGCATTTGATTAGGACTTCGCCGCTGAGAGGATTAGCTGAGGAGGCTGTTTCAGGTTCTTCGGAGGTAGAGGTGTAGCCGTGTAGTAGGGATAAGGAGTCACCGTGCCATCCACCACTGGAGTGAGGCCGAGTCGTGGGCCGACACCTGTTCTTCACGAGGAAGACGGACCCGCCGATACTCATTCCTGTAGAAGGAACCAAAGAACCCCCTTTGCACCGAATGGGGGGGGATAGAATATTAAAATAACAATATAAATAATGATATAAAAAAAATTAATAATTAATAATTTAAATTAAACTTTTATTTAAATAATAAATAACTATTATAATATATAACTATTATAATATCAATAAATATATAAGTTATAAAATAAAATATACGATAATCTAATAAGAATTTATAAAATATAAAAATAAACAATAATAATCTATAAATAAACATTTTTATTAACTAAAATAAACATATTAACACATTAATTATAATTTAATTTAATCAGAATAAATTTAGTAACTAAATTAATAAAGTAATTTATATTAATATAATTTAAGTATTTAATAAAGTTATTGTAACTAAATGTTAATAATTCTAAAATTAATTAAGTAATAAAATCAGTAATATTAAATTAGAAAAATAATAATTTAATAAAAAATTAATTAATGTAATAATAATATTTAATTAAGTAAATAACTATCAAATTATGTATTTTTTAATTATCATTTTTATAAGTAATAATACTTTTATTATAAAAAATATCTTTAATCTTTTAATTAATTTTATTTCGTGTTTTAATTGTTCTGTTTTATTTTGTTTTAGCTGTGTAGGTTTACAGTGGAGTCAGAAACATGTGCAAGTTCACATTAAAGCCTAAAAATCATGAAGGTTCATTTAACTAACTCGCTGGTAGTTAGTTAGAAGGGAAACACTAGTGAGATGTTCCAGTCATGAAAAAACGCACGTGTGTGGTGCATAAGTGAAGGAAACTTGATGTCGGTGGAAAATAAGGGGTGACATGCAGAAAATGATAGTGGATATTAAAGGAAGATAAAGAATCAGAAATTTGGGGGACTCTCATTCTGATTTTCCTTGAACACATCATTTTGAGATTGAAGACTTCTAGGAGAAACTATGGAGTTAAGCTAGATACTAAGGAGCCCGAAGGCAGAGCATCAATTAGGGAGTTCTTCTTTCCCCTTTCTTTAATTCTATTACTCTATTTTCTATTGTTTTTAATGCTAGATTTCATTATGGACATAGGTTGAATTTCTAGCTTGGGAGATTTTATGCATGTTTGTTTTATCCATTAAAATTTTCACTTTCTCTTTGTTTGAAATCAGAATTAATCAGCGAGATTGGTTCTTATGTTAAATTAAATTGTTTACACCTTCCTGTAAGAAACTTCATTCCTTCAGGATCAATCGGAAAGATTGAACATGATCATCATCATGTTGTAGTGTTAATGTCATTACAATTGGAGTTTTACTGTGAGTTTTATTTCAACTGTATTATTTTGAAATTCTTAACAATCGATGATCTTTAGTGTGTAGAAATCTAAAATTCATACCTCTGTTTGATGTGTCTTCTGGAAAGGAAGATATATCAACTAATTTCTATGGTGTGATTTAATTAATGTTAGTGGAGAGTTTTCTTTTTAACCATCATGCTTAGAATTCCAAAGAAAATTATTGATCTTAGCTCTTTTTTCTTTGAATCTATGTATTAGTTACTATTTCCTTTTAGTTTTCAGTGATTTACTATTTGATTAGTCTATTTATCTATCTTGTTTTCATAATCACTATCTCAAAAACAATAAAAAAGCAAAAAAAGTAATTTATGATATCTACTTCACTACTAGAAACAGTGATGTTTTTAGATTAAAAACATTATAAAAACTCACCTACCTTCCCTTGGGTTCAACCCTCCACCACTAGACTAGTGTTGGTTTATAAATAATATTTTGAAGGTCGTGATGAGTTCCAGACACATGAAAATTTTTCACAGTTTCCGGGGAAGGAATTCACTGAGTGTTCTATGTTTTTGAAAATTAAAAAATAAAAATAAAAAAAAACAAAAAAATCTTATTCAAAAAATTGCTTCACTGTTAACATTCACTGCTACTTGAACTTGAGTTTGATGTTTTTAATGTTCATATTCTTCATGAGATTCTAGATTTTGAGTTTGTGTTTTTTCTGTACAATAAAAAAAATGGAATATTTTGAGAATTGCAATCATTAACTAGGGATTTACTATGAATTTTGTGGTTGTTATTGTCACACTTCCAAGTAGTGTGTCTATAACTAGACACAAAAAATTGATTATAGTAAAGATAATGAGAAACAATTTGAATCTGATCCTAAATTCATTGCTAAAATTGAATTAATAAAATCCAAATTTGATGATAGGGAGGTTTTTTGGAATTCCTGTTTTAATAAAATTCATGAAATTTAAACTAAATAAACTCAAGAGCAAGATCAAAGAATTAAAATCCTGAAAAACATAATCTTCAAATTACAATAAAGGATTAAAGAATAAGAAGAATATGAAATTAATGAAAGGGAAAAAGTTTTTAAAAGATTTGAAAATAAATTTTAAATGGAAAGTGATAGTAAAACTAGGAAAGAAACCATTATCTTTGAAAAATCGTATTTTGTTGAACCAAATCTATAAATAACCAACTCACTGAATGAAGAGAATAATGTTGAAAATCTCAAAAAGAATTTTAATTCTATTGAGTTGAAAAATTATGATGATGAATTGATACACATTAAAAAGAAATTCCCAGTTATCTTCATAATCCATACATCAGAGAAAAATCGCTATTTTTGATGTTTTGAGATTGACGTCACTTGGGTTGAAGATAAACTTGAAAATAAAGACATGAAGGTTAAAAATTATTCACCCAAAATTTCTGAAATTCTGAACATTGATCCTGAACATGATATTGGGTATAATATGGATGAGGACATTAAACTAAAAAGATGAAATCTAAAATCTTTGAACTCGAACCAAACACTTCTGTTCCATGTTTTGAAACTCCAAAAACATCTATTTCCGAAATGATAATGGAGGATAAAGATGCAATTATTTTCTTTGAAGAAAGGATAAATGATGAGATTTTAGTTCCCTTTTCTGAGAATCATCACATTCCTGAAATGTGTGCTGAAATGGGAATTAGTGTTTTCATACATGTGGGTAAATGTTTAAATTTTAACAATCTTGAATCTCAATTTATTGAAGATGAATTAAGCATTACAACCCCTGAACTGAACTTTCTGGAACACACTATAGACTTTGATTTGGAACGTGAGCCTTTTGAACATGAACTAGATGTAGAGGTTGAAAACACATTAGATGGTGGTTGTAGAATTTATTTGATAGAAGTAGTAGATGTTTAGTGTGAGTTAACTGATGAAGATCTTTTGTAATATATTTATTATATTGTCAAACCTGAATCGTTGAATGGTGATAAAATAAATTCTCTTCCCTAATTGTCACTTTCATCCTCAACTGTGAAGGGTGATGAGAATTCATATGATAATTATAGTAGTCTAGAATGGTAATTACACATGATTTCCAATGATTATATTTCTGTTCAGCACTCTATTGAATCCCTTCTTGATCCTACTAATCAGAATTCACCCATAAACAACTTTAAATTTGATAATGTTAATGTTGATGTTGAGAAAGATAACATAGAGGACGATTCCACACCCTTTAATGCACTTAATTCCTCAATGTTCCTTCATAATAATGTCATTTGTGTCAAATATGAATATAATATATAAGTGGATAGCACTATGATCACAACTATTAAAGGGTGTTTCTTGGGGGGTTTTATTGGCTATGCCAGTTTAGTTTCAGTTTTCGTAAGTTTTGGTTCCCACAAGTTTCATTTCTTTTTTAAAAATGCTTGGTCCAAACACATGTGGTGGTTCTTATTAAGGAATCCACATCTACCTAGTGACTAAGGTTAATTACTAGGCAAGTCCGGCTGGGGATTTTAAATCGTTCACTACCTGGGATTCAACCCATTGTTTTTTTCTGTGTTAATAAACACAAAAAATTGTACTTAAATAAAGTATAACTGAAGACTTTAAATTCAGTGCTTCATGGGAGTGAACCCATGGTTTCCATTTTATTTTCAATTTTTTTCCTTTCCTGGTTTGTACTATTTTGTGTTTAATAAATTATTTTTGTGTGTCTACATAAAACTATGTCTCTGCTAGATATTTTTGTCTCTTTCTACTTCCCTTGTGATCTTTTAGATGTTTCTGCTGGTGTCATATATAGACTAAAATTCCCATTCTGAAGGAGTAAAGAAACATTAAGTTAATAAATTAACATAAATTTTTTTAATTTCTATGCTCTTTACTGATTTAGAAAAAAATCTGCTTCATTTCCTGCATACTTAAGATAAAAAATTCAGCTTCTTGTCACTTTATTGTAAAATTTTTCTGCACATGTCACATTTTTCTACATAAAAATCTGCATGTTGCTCTTTTCTTATAATTGAATTCCATTTATTTCTAAAACTTATTCACAACATGAAATTAAGTTTGGGGGACACATACAGGTTGGTTCATGTGTTTTTCTTGAATCTTCTTTGATAAGGGGTGTTAGTAATGCTTGCTTTATACTTAGTTGAACAACCAATTGAATATTATCTTCTGAATTTCCTTACACCCAATTCACTCTACAACCACATGTTACATTCCATGTCTTAAATGTAATTGAGAATTATTCATTAGAGATAAATGTTAATGTGTGTACTTTCTAATGAACTTTTTTTAGTTATTCATTGTGGAAAACAATATTTTTTATCTTCAAAGAGACCCTTTATTAAAGTCCTAAATCTACTGAAATAAAAAATATGTTTTGAACCTTTAATGTTTAATTGTTCTTCTCTAATTTAGAAGTAAACTTTGTGGAAAAAGTTGAGATTTAAGTGTGGGGGAGGGGGTTAAATTTTTGACTGTGCATAACAATACTTTAATGTGAGCCTGTCAATTCCCACAACAACTTCAATCTTTTTAAAAAAATGGTTATTTTTTTTAAAATCTATGCACAATTTTAGGCTTGATTCTTTCTTTAATTTGGTGTCTTTCCTAAGGATGATGCTTGATTAGTAGTATAGAACTACATTGATTCTGATATTATTGAGGATGGATGATTTCTGAGTGAGTATACTTACTTATTTAATGGAAATTTGGTTTAGGTAATATTTTAGAAAGTGATTTGGGTAACATGTTAGTAGAGTCATGACCACAATCACTGGAACTCGAAGATTGATTTTGATTCTAGGGGCCTTAATTTTCACTTAATTAGTAAAGTTATTACCTTAGTGAGAAAATTTAAATAATTTTTATATAGATATTTTGAAACTGGGGTCGTTTGGGAATCATGGATCCCACGGTGAATCTCTAAGACCCTATATGATGGGTGTGTTTCTGTTTAATATAATCATTCTATATGCTTTGTATAAGCGCATTTCATTGTGCTTAGCACATGATACATTGCATTGGAAAAATAAAATAAAGTGTCTAGGGTCAAAAATGAGTTCATTAAGGTGAGGGGAATGATGAACGCCAAATGAAGAAGGGCACAATTGTTTATATGAGAGCCATTTAGGTTGTATCAATAAGGTGATTGAAAAAAATATATTTATTTTTTGAACCTAAGATAATTTCAAAGTATAATGTTTTTCTGGTTATGTTCTTAATTCCACTGATATTTTTCCTCTTGTCACTCTTGGACTTTAGACTTAAGACTGGATTGTAATGAGTCACTAAGAAGTTTCACATATGAGGCATGCAAATTTATTTGATTGATGAATATTTTCTATCTTGATTACCCATTGATAATTTGTTCTATACAAGACTAACTTTGAACAATTCATTTTCTAAATCCTAATGACAGTCTTGAAGTCCTCCGTTGAAATTTCTAAACATGTTACATTTTGAGTAGTATCATGAATATTATACTTCTTTTTTCATAGGATAATAAAAAATGGGATTGTTTGAGGGAAAAAATGATTAAGTTTTTGGGAATTTGATGTGACCTTAAAAACACATGTTTTTTCACATATAATTAATTATTTTTTATTGATTTATTTGATTATTATTACACTTTTTTGAAAAATACGTTCAAATTTTCATTTTTAGAATTAAATCTGTTAATTAATAATTTTTTATTATAATTTAAGAATTTTAAGACTTTAAATAGTTAATTTATATCTTAATTTAATTTTATAGTCTAATAAATTTTTATTTAGTTTGGTGATTTTTGTCTTCATTTTTGATAATTTAACTTGAATTAATTAATTAATTAATTTTTCTTTTGCACTTAATTAATGAAGTTGATAATTAAAAATTTCATGTACTAAAACTTAATTAATTTAAAACAACAGAAAATAATTTTTAGATGTCTTTTAACAATTAATTAATTATAAATTTAATATTATAAAATTATTTCATTTATTTAATCTCTTTAATTTTATTTCATTAATTAACATAGTTATTTAATAACAAAATAATTATATGTTTACCTTAATTAATTTATGTTGTTAAAGTAACTTTATTTTTAAATAAATTAACTTTCATATATAATTTAAATCTAGTTGTTTTATTTTATAATTTTGTTTCTTATTAATTTTAGTTTTAGTTTTGTAACTATTTATGTTTTATAAATTGAAGTTAATAATAATTTAACTCAAGTTTAAATGGTTTTATATGTTCTTTGAAGTTTAAGAGTACCTGAATATTCAATTGGTTTAATTAATTTTTAGTTATAAATAATTATTTTGTTCATATTTTATTTTTTTTATTTTATTTTACTCTTTTGTTTATTTTTCAGTGTCATGGTGGCGCCGTCTTGATCTCAAAATTTCACCCCAATCATGGTGCCATGATAAAACAACCACTCTTCCTTTATTATTTGACCTGTCCCACTTGTTTTTGCATCATAGTTTCTTCTTTACAGTATCACAGTATCCCTTTCAAACTGGTGAAACTGTAAACCTTCCTCACGGACTCACCGTTCAATTATGGTGCATCCTATATTCCACTGTATCCTTTTTCACCGCTCTCTGCCTTCACCCGTTGCAACCCCAAATCCAGCTTACTCTATGATTCCCATAACCGGTTTCCTCTTCCTCACGGTTTCACACAAACCAAAAGTACCAGCCACCATGAATCTCCATCATGATCCCAATCTTCATCCCCATCAACCCCATCATTCTCTCACGCCATTGCATATTCCATCAACCAGACTCCAATATTCACATATAAAAACTCCATGAGTTGAATAAAAAATCCACAATAACTCATTGTCAATTCAAAATAGATAAAAAATTAATGCATTTTCAGCCCCTATTCTTCCTTAGATCTAAGAAATCCAGACCCGGAGGTTGCCGTTTATTTCCACCATGAAGGACCACCAGTATTGATTGAGGGAGAGTCGTGCTCCATGAGGAGGCCATCACCAGTCGGAGGAACCAACCTGCTGCCACATATGTGAAGTTCGAATGCCGTCTCATGGAGGATCTTTTTCAAGATGAGTCTCCACCTTAGAGAATGACTAGCATGATGATTTGAAGAAGGCCAGTGTCGCGCTGTCGCCGTTGCAAGAAGGCCACACAGCCGTTGAAGTCTGCACCACAAAACTGAAGTCGCTCCATCATAGGAGGACTTCACCACTGAGATGCTTAACCAAGGAGGATGACTTAGGTTCTTTGGAGTTTGGGGAGTAGTAACACAAAAGGGAGAAGGGGTCGATGTGTCGTCCGCTGTTGGAGTGAGGCCAAACCCTTGGGCAGCGCCTGTTCTTCGGGAGGAAGATGGAGCTGCCACTAATCTTTCCTAGAGAAGGAACCGAAGACCCCCCTATGCGCCGAATTGGGGGGGGGTGAATAGAATATAAAAAAACAAAATAAATAATAATTAAAAAATTACATAATAAATAATAATTTAAATTAAAAATTTATTTAAATAATAAATATATATTATAATATATAACTATTATAATATTAATAAATAGATAAGGTATAATATAAAATATAAGACAAACTAATATGAATTTATAAAATTAAAATATGAAAAATAATAATTTATAAATAAAAATAATTATTAACTAAAATATATATATTAACACTTTAATAATAATTTAATTTCAACAGAATAAATTTAATAATTGAATTAATTATATAATTGATATTAGTCTATATTAAAAATTTAATAATGTTATTTCAACTAAATGTTACTAATAATAACATTATTTAAATAATAAAATAAATAATATTAAATTAGAAAATAAATAATTTAATAATAAATTAATTACTGTAATAATAAGATTTAATTAAGTAAATATCATTTATCCACTTAAGTATTTATTAGTTGACTTTTTTATAAGTAATATAACTTTTATTTACCAAAGTAACATTAATCTTTTAATTAACATCTATTCATGTTTTAATTGTTCTGTTTTATTCTGTTTTAGCTGTGTAGGTTCATAGTTGCGCCAGAAACATGTACAGGTTCACATAAAATCCTAAAAATCATCCGGGTTCACTTAACTAACTCGTTGGTAGTTAGTTAGTAGGTAAAAGCTAGTACGATGTGCCAGTCATGAAAAAACACATGTGTGCGGTGCATAAGTGAAGGAACCATGATTTTGGTGGAAAACAGGGGGTGACATGATTAAAATGACGGTGGTTATTAAAGGTAGAGAAAGAAACAAAATTTTGGGGGACTCTCATTCTGATTTTCCAAGAACACACCATTTCGAGATCGAAGACTTCCGAGAGCAGCTATAGAGTTGAGCTGGAGACTAAGGAGCCCGAAGGCAGAGCATCACTTAGGGAGTTCTTCCTCCCCCTATATTTAATTCTTGTACTCTATTTTTGGTAGTTTTAAATGCTAGATTTCATTATCACGATAGGATTAATTTCTTGTTTGGGAGATTTTAAACATGGTTGGTTTATACATTAAAATTTTCACTTTCTCTTTGCTTGACATCAGAATTGATCATTGAGATCAGTTCAGATGTTAAATTAAATCGCTCACACATTCCTGTAATAAAATTCAAGGATTCAAGATCAATCAGTGAGATTGAACTTGATTATATTCTTGTTGAAGTGTTAATGTTATTATAATTGGAGTTTTACGATGTCTTTTATTTCAACTGTTTTATTTTCAATTTCTTAACAGTCGATGATCTTTAGAGTAGTGAATTATAAAATTCATACCTCTGTTTAATGTGTCTTTTGAGGAGGAAGATATATCAACCAATTTCTAAGGTTTGATTCAATTAATTTTAGTGTAGATTTATCCTTTTAACCATCATGTTTAGAATTCCCAAGAAAATTGTTAATCTTAGCTCCTAAGTCTTTGCATCTATGTATTAGTTACGGTTTTCTTTTCGTTTTCAGTTCCTTAGTATATGATTAGTCTCTTTATCAATCTTTTTTTCATAATCACTATCTCTAAAACATTAAAAAATCTAGAAAAAGTCATTTAAGATGTTTACTTCACTACTGACAACAGTGAGGTTTTTAGTTTAAAAAACTTAGAATAACACACCTACATTCCCTTGGGTTAAACCCTACACCACTAGACTAGTGTAGGATTATAAATAATATTTTTAGGGCAATTAAGACCTTCAAACACATCAGTATTCCCCTATATCTGGGTTGAATACACCTAGGAACATGATCATTATCATATTCTATTATCCTAGTGTCCCGTTTAAACATAAATAGTAAGAAAAAAATGAGAAATATGGCTCTGATACAACTTTCTAGCATCCCTCCCCTGATGGCACACACCATTGCCCTCAGATGGTTTCACATAACTCCTCATGTGTGCCTACCTTAAGGAAAGAGGATAGTAACTAGTAGAGAGGGACTTGGTTATGTGTATGGGAATACTGTTCCCTCATAGATAAGAGTAGGTAGCAACATTATATGACTAATGAATAAGAAAACATAAAAAATAAATATATAGAAGTGTAAATAACCATAATTAAAAATTCAAATTGTATGAACATTAAGAGGAAGCTGAATAATATTAATAAATTTCAATCATGATAATGCTATACAAAATGTTAATACAAGGGGAAGGGGAAAAACATATACAACATCCTATAAAAATATAAAAAGGTGAAAAACATCAAGTAATATAATCTAAAGAATATGCTCAGTCCTTTTCTCCAAAACTCCTAGAACTGTAAACCGAACAAGAATGAGAAATAGGTTGCTTCCCTTTGTCCATACCTACAACCATAAAGTCTTCTTGGGTTCCAATGGTTCCTGAAAAATGTGTGAGATACAATCTTAATAGGCCATCACCTATGGTGTCTTGGAAATTCAATTTCATGAAACATAACACATGTAATGAGCCTTAATAATTTAAATGTGTTGCAGAATAAATAATTAAATATATTGAACAGTGATCCACTTGGAGACCCATCCAATATACCTAATTTTCTTAAGAACACATTTCTAAACTAAGATATCCTATGATGGTAATGTAATTAGGGTAATGTGAAAGGAGATGGATTATACCTGATATTCTGATTGGGCTTGGATGAAATGTATCTAAATTTTCTATATCCAATGGTAAATTCTATTTTGAAAATATTTAATTATTTTTCAATTCAAATTGAAATCTCATTACAGATATTGGAGACTAAACCTTATCTCATCATTTTAAATCTTGATGTACATTCCATATATCTATTTAGGGGCTTAGTATAAGTACAATTCCATGGAGTCTGACTAAGGTGACCAATAAATGAAGTCTCATGTATCACTCCAGGCTTGTTGAGAAATGACAAAAACTTAACTATATGCCTATACATAGTATCATACATAGGGGCCCAAGTCTCCCTTCTGGAATGGTATAACCATCATGGAATCAAGACTATCCATGGGGTCTCCCCTAGGGAACCAGTTTCACTCATCTAAAGGTAAAACAAAAAATGCATGGTGATCCCATCTCAAGAATAGTTGAGACCACCCATTGTTTGTTTACAAAACATTATCAAAATCTAACTATGGAATAATATTCCATTAAAGGGGTCATTAACTTAGAACCCCTTATTTCACTCTCATTTATAATGTGAAATATTTGAACAAGAACCACATATATATGAAGTCTATCAAGAGGGATCATTTTATATAATTCAAGACCTTATAAATCAACTGGAATATTAGTCAAGGCATACATTCAAGAATCCATTTATTAACAGTGAAGGATGTATGTTTTGATCCCATATATAACCCAATAAAACATTTAATTCAACAATTCAAGGTATTTTTATTAAGAAACCCCCATTAAGGGTGATCAACGAACAAAGGAAAATAGTGAAACTAAGTATTTATGGTGATACTCACCCATTTTGGTAATTATGGTCAAGTATATTAACCAAATGGGTTTATTCACCACTTTCTCAGGTCACCAACAACATGGTTAGACCTTATTTTTAATCCTAATTGATAAAATAGGTGATGCTGGAAAAGTCAGGTGTGGGCCTTAATGACACAATTTATAAAATGGAATGAAATGATGGGAAAATCCAAGACTACCTACGTTAGATTTGTAGATCATCCCTCCCCCAGTCTCAATCGTTGAATCGAACTATGTAGGAAGATATTGAAGAAATCATCAAATTTCCTAAAAGTGGGGAATATGATATTGCATCCAAATAGAGAAATAAATGGGGAAAATAACTTGAAATTCATTAGATAGGATTAAAGATAATTCCACTAGCTTTCTAATGGATCTAAAGAAAAGGGAATCAGGCAAAAAACTAAGGAAGTAGCTTGATCACCTTTTCAAGACTAAAGAGGAGCTCCACATGAAATAGAGGGATCCACTAGAGAAAATGAAAATGGGAGGATAAGAATTTGGTGGTAAATCATTTTAAAGGGTAATTTTCATAATTTCACCCAAAAAACAACTACACAATGTTTGGCCATACGGCTGATAGAACCATGAAACAACTGTGCACCAGTCACTATTATATGGTGGAACCTCAAAAGGTTTAGCACACAGTTTATCTTACTGTGCACAAACCATGAAAAACCACATTGTCCCGAAGTCCAGCAGCATCACATGGACATTTTCCCCAGGTCCCATGGTTGAAGACAAGCTGTGAATCTCCCAAATTCCCCTCTTTCTCCAACAACATGATTTAGGAAAACAATATGGGCTATGAGGCATGGTTTCTCCTAACCTACGTCACAAAATTTTCTTCCCATTTCGAGGATCTGGGCTCTGAATGAGCCCCATATGAACCAAAAACCTTCTTTAACTTGATTACGAATCACATTTATGGAAATTTAAAGGTAATTCGAACCCAAAATATGTTACATACCTTTGGTAGAATCTATAAGGTTACACATATGTTGACTAATGGTTACTATAATATTTTGAAAGTGGGAGAGGGTTCTAGGAGGATTAAAATGGAACAATTTCAACAATAAATTTAAATAAAATGTTACCATGGTTGTGGTATTGATATTACCCTTTTATAATTGAAGGGAATGGTAGTTTTTGAAGTAACCCTTGAATATTCAATAATTTAAGGTTACTATTCATGTGAAAATTCCAAAAAATTGAAAAGTCAAGAGAGAAAAATGATTTTTGACTGAAAATCACATCAAACACTAATTTTGAAACATTTTTGAGTGCATTATGTAATTGTTTTACACTTTTTATCTTTTAACATAATTTATTATTACCTTGGTAATTAATTTATAACCATTGAAATTAATTTTTATGAAAAATATTATGATTGAAATTTTACCTAATTTAATAATTCTATTTAAAAATTTTAAAATCATTTTATCAAATAATTTTTTAATGGTTAAAAATTTAATTTTAAAATAAATATAGTTAATCACACATATTGGTTTTAAGAAATATCAATTTTTTTCTTTAGATTTATATAGATAAAATTGTAATGGATACAAATTTCATAACAACCCATTATTTTAACAATGGAATTTCATTCATATAATTATTTCATAAAACACATAGAGGCCCCAATAAGAACATTATTCTAAAAAATGATGAATGATACCTTAGTAAAAAAATTAACCAATAAGAATACAAAATATTATACCGTGGAAATAAATAAAAAATAAGATATCAAGAATGTGAGCATTTGGATCTGCTCTATCCACAAGAATGAATGCAATCACTAACAATTATATAGAGATAAAAAATAATTTTAATAATAAAATATTCATTATTAATATGAAATTATATATATAACCTTAAGCAAAAATATAAGTGAATTATGATATAATGAAGTAAGTGGTATCTATATAAATTCAAGAAACTATATGGCCATTATAAATCTAACTGTTAGAATAGTAATCCGACCATTAGGAATAGTATTATGGTTTTAAAAATAGTAACCCACCTATGAATGTATAAAATAAAATTTAAGTATTTTACAAATAAAAAATTACATATTTATATCATGGTATAAGTAAATAATTGGTTTTTAAATGATAAATTGGGCATTGCTGTTTTCGTGAAATGTAAATGTTTATTTAAAATTTTGTAATTAATATAATGATTTAAAAGAAAATTTATTATTATAAAATAGATTAATAAATTAATATTATGTTTTATTAAAATTATATGATAATTTCGTGTGACCTTAATTATTTTTTCAAAGTGTCAACATAATTTACTAGAATATTAATGTCCATATTTTGTGAATAAATGATTATTTTACTTAATATTTAAATTTCTCATATTTAGAAAATTATTTTCAAAAAATTAATTTCATTTTTGAAATCTACACATCAAAAAATTTGTTAGAGTTATTTATTTGTATTTTCCTAAAATAGTTGATTTTTTTGGTGAATAATGAAATGTAGTAATTTACGATATTCAATATTTTAGGCCAAATAGATGAATTATTGAGTCATGAATTATGTAAGAAATCATTATATAAAACTCTCTAGAAACATTTAATATATATATATATATATTAATATTAATAAACACTATATATTTCCTTGAGCCAAAAAAATAAACTAATGAATCTAATAATCCAAAACACCCTTCTCCTAGTATAATTATCATCCCTCACCAAAAATTCTCATAACACCATATAATAATTGTATCATTAAAATATAATAGATAATTATATTAGCAAGCCTATTCTCTATGTCCATGTGATTTTATTCTTAAAACAAAACCAATTCCATGTTCCTTAAGGGGTTCTTCAAGGAGGTGATATTCAAGATGTAACATTTTCAAAGAATATCTTTTAATTTATTTTATTCTTCTACCTTACCCTAATCTATTTCATCTATAAAAACCTAATAATTATAGTTTCATGTATATAATATAAATTTGTATTTCTAATTTAATATCTACTATTGACGTATTTTCTCATCTCCTCTTATTCAAAGAAATGAAACCATTATCAAAATTATTGTGGTTTACCATCTCCATAGAAAATAATTTTTTCCTTTTTGTTACCTCTTTCAAGGATGGTAAAAATTTAAATATTTTGGTTATATAGAATTATAATATTTTTATATAACTTATTCAATGTTATAGAACACTTATAAAATTATAATATTAAATAAAAAAACACTAATTCATGATGGCAATAAAAACCACCAAAATTAAACAAAAAATTTTCCATTAACGTTTTATGTAATGAATAATCATCATACTAGAAACAAAAAATGATATATGGTACCATTTAAAATACAAAACATTCATTAATAACATATAATATTTCTTTTGGCATACTAGTCTCATTTTATTAGAAAATCCATAAATATACAAATGTTAACAGACCATGAAACCAAGAAATGAAAGCTCCCAAAACAAAGAAATTAATCTTCATAACTCATATAAATGGACACTAATGAACTTAATAATGTTATAATAAAAAATATATATTTATAATAGTTTCCAAAATTAGTAATGAAAGAAACTAATTTGAGTATCCCAGACATTAAGTGCAAGTGTAGAATGCATTGAGGCATAAGGTAAGGGGTCTCTCTGTACGTCCATTTTTTTCTTATGTTTCTCACTATTTACCCAAATTTATTTATTTATTATTATTATATACATCTCCAAAATTTCCTTGATATATTCAAAATATTTTTATAGATATCAATTCATCTTTCATTATATTGGAAAAGATGTTTTAAGAGGTTCCCATCTCAATTCCTCCTGATAAGAATGCCCAATTAAAGGGATCATCTTTATTTCTTACACATTTTAAATTAAACTTCATAAAATGTTTTAAGATACTAATATTTTTATATAATATATTATTTTATAGTGAAAATATATTTTAATTCATTTCTTGTTTTAAATATATAACTCTTTGATTTTCTGATTTGAAGACTCTTAAATATTTTCCACCACTAAATTGGCTCATTTCTATAGTTTCCTAAAAAGTATTTTTCATGTAATCACCTTATATTGAAATCATTTTTTCATAAAATATTCTTATTTTTTTTACTTTGTGATTTTTCATAAATTATTTAATCCCATCTTACATGGATACCATTTTGATAAACCCTTTGGTTATGTCTTATGACATGATTACTAAACCCATTTCTTTTAATGGGAAACCCTTATGACTATTCCTTATGATTTATTTTTTATGTGCTACACATATGCATGTACATGTTATGATGGGTGAAACAAGATAACACTCTAATGAAATGCGTAATTTTTTTTCTCATGTGACATTATGTTTGAGATTATAAAGTAAACCTAATACATTATGGGACTTTTTCCACCATGTGATATAGTCTTGGTAGTTGTCCGTGACTCATGTTTATGTCATGTTACATGTTTATACGACATTACAATATTTCCATGATAATAATATTCCATGTTCTATATTTTATACTTTGATATGTTTATTCACAATCCCTTCCTTCTATGTTATCATGTAGTGTCTTCTAACTCGTTTTATATGCTTTCATTCCCATGTTAATTCCCTTACAGTGCTATTTACCTCATCCATCTTATCTATTTATTCCCTAGGTTATCCTATATAGTTTTAGGATCTCAAAGGAAGCTAGGATCTCATTATCTATATGTTGGGACAAATTTTTTTATGAAGATTTTATTTTTTGTCAATGTGTGTAAATGGATGTCAATGATGATCAACATGAAGAAAGGAAATCTCCTAAAAGAAATGTAGAATGGAATTCAGATGATTGATGCAGTGACCCTAATTGTTACTTGGAATTAGTAAATGAAAAGGAGAAGAAGAGGCTATGGAGGAGGTTTGGAATTTTAAGGTGTCCAATACATTTCAATACATACTTAGTTTTCTAATATGTATTTTAATATGCCTTACCAAGAAAATTAGAGTTATCTAACTAGCCATATAGCGGGACTATAGGGGTTGACCGCGCCCACGGGGATGCCAGTGAGGGCAGCCAGCAGGAGGCACATGGGGGTTGTGTATAAGCACCCGGAGGATGTATAGTGGGTGTTAGGTGCGTGATACAGGCGAAAGAGTGGGTGCTAAGAGTGCACCCGGAGAGAACCTTTGCGGGGAGGCACAATAGGGGCGAGAGGAGATTTTTGGTCGAATGATGGAGTTGCTTGTTATTTAAGGAAGCTGAAGAACGCACCACGTTTTGATGTGGGACAAGGTTTCAAAAACACGAATGCAATCCCAACCGTCCATCCGATCTTTCTGACATCTCGTCCACTCATCGCATCCCACATCCAGTGATATAATCTGATCTATTCATAATCCTCACACCACGTGGGATTGAATCGGAGTTGTCTGATCTCCTCGACCATGGTTGTCTTCAACCTCTGGAAATCCACAACACCCATGAACCAGGAGATCCATCCGAATGATGATCTCGCCACTTTGGCCACCATTTGAGCTTAGTTCAATCCCACAGTGATCATCTAGATGCTATGATCACATGCATGCAATTATATTTGATGCATTAGAATGAAATAAATAATGAGCGAATGGTCAAGGAAAATGAATTTTCCAAGGCCATGGGGATTCGAGCAGGGATTGAAAAAGAGATTCATTCCATCATGGATTTATGAACGATCAGTGACAAGGACACATGTTTGAAAAAGGAAAAATCTAAGATATGTGGAATATCTACATGTGGGTTTTATGATATTAAAGAACTGATGATCTCAGTTATTCAAGGAATAATCTTGAAGAGCGTATCGTGCAGTTTTCGGATGCAGAAAAAGAATTGATCTCTACAGATAAAAATCGATCCACTGATCCCAGAAGAGTTTTCTTCTTCCAAATCGTTTGAGGGATCATTTTATGAGAATCAATGTTTCTTTGATATATAATTTCAAGAAAGATCATGCATGATTCATGAACTGTTTTTGGTTCGTGAAGAGTAGAACCACGTATCTATCTAGTTCACGAAGAATAGGAGCCATGAACCACTTATGGTTTGTGAAGAAAATATCCCACGTACAATTTTGGATTCATGGAGCATTGCTTCAGTGTACCACTAGGATCAACCACATACCATTCTAGTTCATAGTGAATAGTGTGAAGTAAGGGGAAGTCCTACGTACCACTCAGTTCTCATTGGAGAACTGTGTGTCACTTGGTACGCGAAGTAAGCTCATGCATCCTGTGCATGAGGCGGAGCCGCGAACCATTCTGGTTCACGAAGGGGGCTCACACACTCTTTGTAAAGGAGGACTTCATACCCTCAGTGTGAAATAAATGGAAAACACAAACACCATAATAAACCTCAGGCAGCGAGTGTGTTTAATTAAAAAGTGTAGATCACATGCATGATGCACATGAAAATCATATGCATGATTTGGTACTCCTAAGTGTTCAAGAATAAAAAATAGTGGACTACCCCCATTCAGGATATTTAAGAAGATTCATGTATAAACATATGCATGATACATAAAATTTAATGAACTAAATAAGGATTTGTGGGTGCATTTGGGAAGAAAGAAGAATTAAATGGTGGAGAGTATTTTTATACTCACTTGAATATGTTTATAAATTTAAAGAAAGATCCAAAATCATGGGTGCACTTGTTTAAAGAAGTTAAGAGGAAGAGAAAATCTATATTGTCACTTACATGGTCACATGAATACATGGAATAAGAAGAGTTAATTTTGATGATGCCTAGTGAACTGATGTTCAGTGTTTGAATAATCACAAAAGAATTTGTGATTCTAGAAAATATGAATATAAAGACCTATTACATATAGTTGTTGCACCAGAGAAAAAGATTGAAAATTAAAGAACATAAACTTTGGACCTTGATACTAGCAAAGTATCCTGAAGAACAGGAGAAAAATAGTTCCATGCATATCCATTGAAGGGATCTTCACATCCATAAAATTAGTGCGACTTTACCGTGGGTAGTGAGTTAGGGGGAGTCAAAGATAGTGATCTGTGGGAAGCAGTGAGATATCACTAAATGTTTGTAAATAAAGTGTTCCAGGGATAGAGTAACTATACCCGAACCTTATAATTCACAACTTTTAAAGATTAGTGAAATTAAGTATGACTGAAAACCTGTCAGTGCATGCTCCGTGGATGTATCCCATAGTGGTGAACCAAGTAAAAGTATTTTTTTTGTCCTTATTCATGTGAATGTTTTAATTACTACACATATCTATCATATAGGTTTAATTAAGTTCCCACCAACATGATAAAAAGATATGATAAATGGTAGAAGAAGTTGACACCCTAAATCACCCCCCACTCAGGGGGACCTAGGGTCCTTTAATTGGTATCAAAGGGAAAGGTTTTACGTATGTTGGATACACTTCAGTAATTCTATTCAGAAGAGGATTTGGGTTTTCATTCTTGAGTAAATAATGAAGAGAAATATTGATGAAATCTTGGTTATCTCTGAAGAGGATGAGTGGGTGCTAAGAGTGTGCCCATAGAGAACCGGTACGGGGCAATACTAGAGGGGGGGGGGGATATTTCTGGCCAAATTATAAAGCATCATATTATTTAATAAATCCGAATAATGTGCAGTGTTTGTATGTGGGACATGGTTTTAAAAACGTGGATACAATACTGACCGTCCAACAGATCTCATTGAGATCTCAGCCACACAACACAACCCACATCCAACGATATAATCTGAGCCGTTCATAATCCCTGCACCACATGTGGTTGAATGAAATCCATCTGATGTAATCGACCATGGTTTCCTTTAACCTCTAGACATCTTCTGCACCCGTGAACCAGGAGCTCCAGCCGAACGATGATATCACTACTTCGAACACCATTTGAGATCAGTTTAAGCCAGAAGTGATCATTTGGATGCTATGATCACATTCATGCAATTACATTTACATGCATGCGAATGAGACGAAGAATGAGAGAATGGCTGAGGAAAAGAAGTTTCAAAGGCCATGTGGATTCGAGTAGGGATTCATAAAGTTAATCCTTGCACCGTGGATACATGAATGATCAGTGATAATTCTGCAAGTTTGAAAAAGGAATCATCCACAATATGCGGCATATCTCCATGTGAGTTTGAAGATATTAAAGATCTGAATATCACAGTTATTCAAGGCATAATCTTGAATAGTGAATCATGTAGTTTTTGGATGCACAAAAATATTTGATCTCTACTGATAAAAAGGGATCCACCGATCCCAAAAGAGGTTGTTACTTCCAAACCTTTCAAGAGATCCTATTTGAGAAACAAAGTTTCATCTATATTTTTGTTCAATAAAGATCATGCATGATTCAAGAACCATTTTTGGGTTCATGAAGATGGGAACTGGGTATTGACCTGGTTCGAAAAGAAGAGGATCCATGAACCACTTCTAGTTCGTGAAGATAAGAGCCCACATACCTTTTTGGGTTTGTGGAGAAAACATCCCACGTACCACTCGGATCGACTATGTACCATTCTGGTTCATAATGAAGTGTGTACCGCGATGGGAAGTCCCATGTACCACTCAGTTCTCACTGAAGAACCATGTTTCACTTGGTATGCGAAATATGCTCACGCATCCCATGCATGAGGAGGAGCCGCAAACAATCCTGGTTCATGATGGAGGCTCACACACAATGTTAAAAGAATGACTTCATACCGTCGGTGTGAAAAAATGGGGAATATATAAGCACCATAATAAACCCGAGGCAGTGAGTGTATTTAAAGAAAAAGTGGAGATCACATGCATGATCCACATGAAAATCATATGCATGATTTGATACTCCTAAGTGTGCAAGAATAAACCAAATAGTGGACTACCGAAATTTGGGTTGTTAGAGAAGATTAATGGATAAAAATATGCATGATACATAAAAGTGAATGAAATAAATAAGACTTTGTGGGTGAATTTTTGAAGAAAGGAGAATTAAATGGTAGAGAGAATTTCTATGCTTGCTTTCATATGTGAAGACATTTAAATAAAGATATCCAATCATGGGTGCACGTGTGTAAAGAATTAAAGAGGAAGAGAACATCTGTATTGTCACAGGCATGGTCACATGCATATATGGAATAATAAGAGTTTATTATGATGATTCATAGTGAATTGATTTTTAGTGTTTGAATAATCACAAATGAATTTGTGATTCTAGAAAATAAGAATAAAAAGTCTTAGTACATCTGGTTGTTTCACTGGACAAGAATATTGAACGTTAAAGAGCATCAACTCTAGAACTCAATGCAAGAAAATTATCATGATAAATAAGAGAAAAATACTTCCATGACTATCAATTGAAGGGACCTTCACGTCTATAAACTGATTGTGACTTTACCCAGGGCAGTAAGCTGGGGGGAGTCAATAGAAGTGGTCAGATGGAAGTAGTGAGCTATAACTGAATGTTTGTAAAGGCATTGTTCCTATGACATAGTGACTTTACCCAAACCTTGTAATCCACAACCTGTGATGATTAGTTGAATTAGGTACGACCAAAAACCTATCGGTGTATGATTGTTTTACGAATCCCTTAGTGGGGAACCAGGTAAAAGTGTTGCGTTTTCCTTTTCTATGTAATTGGTTTAATTACTACACATATCAATCATACATGTTTAATTAAGTTCCTAAAAATGTGGTAACAAGGTCCAATAAATGGGAGAAAATTTTGACACCCTGATTTACCCCCCCCATCAGGGTGACATAGGGTTCTTCACTATTTTAATAACATATGATTTATTCTTGATCCATGTTTTCTAATTAGTTACATAGTGGTCCAAATATTCTAGAATTTTTGTTCCTTGGTTTTTATTTAATGGATAATTATACTTAAAATCCTTGTAATATATGTGAAAAAGTCTAGTGTCACTATAGTATGTATCATATAATGGTCTTGTTATTTTTGGTGATTAGCAATGGGAAAATTTTTTACGAACCCTAGGGATAATTCTATCACTATTAATAACATTTCTTGAACAATAAGGAATCATAAGTTAGGATCTAATTTTAATTTTAAAGTGATTCCTTCCATTTTTATGTATTCCTATCTATTTTATCATTTGATAAGTATTAAATAACCATAATTTTATTCTTTTTCACTTTCATTAATTAATGGATGGAAATTGGAGAATCCATTCTAAAAGACAATGTGATAGGAAATGTGAATTTTTCCCAAATGAAATTCCAAATATTATGGGAATCATAGATCAGAACATCATGACAATACTAGTTAAAATGGATCATGTTATGAATACTAACTTGAATATTGTGGAACACCCTACTTCTCCTATGAATGAACAAGTTGAGGTTGGATCATTTCTATAACAAAGTGATTTTATCATTAGGGATTATTCTTACCCCATGATCATGTAATAATGTATTTACTCAATTACAAATATATTCTATGATATTCAATGTTTAGAATAAGGGAAATTTTTACAAGAGGTCTATTTATTTGATGGTGATTCTAAAAAGTTGTTGAAACTAATCAAAAAGACAAAATCTATAGAGGAAATTGATTTCGTGGAATGTGAAGGATTCAAGAAAATATTTTTCTATAAATGTTTTCCCTGAAGCCTCCATCTTATGATGGAGAGGGAGTTCCACATACCTAATAAATTAGGAGATAAATATATCAGGGCATACAAGTAAAACATGATAAGGATTTCATAATACACATCCATATTTTTCTTGAACATTAAATGTAAGGTGGATATATTCATTAGAGGATTAATGCCGAGTCTATGAAAACCAATGGTGATTCAAGACATTGATAGAAATGGAAGGATTGTATGATGGTCCATAAAGGTTATATGGAGATTGGCGAGTCTTGTTGGTCTTGTGGGAGAAGAGAAAAACAGAGGAATATGATGTTTAATATCAAAATATGAAAAGAAAAATCACATAAAGGAAAGAAAACACAACATACCATATGTCAAATGTGTGGGAAGAAGAATCCTGAGTTCTTTCTAAAGGGAACCAGGAGAAGATTAAAATGTAGAAGAGAGGAGTATAATTCTAATTATTTTTTGAAAGGATTTGTAGAATACCACTAATGATGAAGAAAAATATAGGTTTAAATAAATAATAATCATGTAGTGGAGTGTTTGAACTACAAGGGGAATTGGAATTATGTGAGCCAATTCCATAAGCCAAGGGATTTTGGAGGAAATCAAAAACAATAACCTCTAAGGGAGAATGGAAGGTCATATGCTATCATTACTGCCAAGGTGGATCCCAAAAATGATGTAGTGATAGGTATACTATTTATTAATTCAAGAATAGTGAAAAAAACTGTTTGATTATGATTTTATGCATTCTATCATATATTACAAGTTTAGTAAAACTATTCATACACCACCTCAAAATATGAAGGCTGAGTTATATGTGAGAATAAAGAATGGGGAAATTTTAGAATATAATTTATATAAATCACCCTCAATTAATGTTTTTGGACTGAACCTCCCAAAAAATTACCTATGACTTCGTTTAGTGGAGTTTGATGCTATATTGGGCATGGATTATTAATCTTTATATGAAGAAAACAACAACTGTTAGTAAAGGGAGATCACTCTTCACATCAAGAGGCATCCCCTAATTTTGTACAATTTTATGGAGGATGATTAATCTCCTTCAAAATCATCATCTCAATTATGGATGTTTTTGTATTATGATAAATAATATCTACATCAAATGATTAATAATTTAGAGAGTATCATGCTTGAATACATGCCCATTGTGAGAGACTACACTGATGTGTTTCCTAAATAATTATCTGGTCATCCACTTGACTAAGAGGTTTATTTCCCAATTGATGTCATATATTTATCTCTTCCCATATCAATGACTCCTTACAGTTTGGCGACCAATATGTTGGAGGAATTACATAAGTAGTAACAAGAGAATATGGACAGGGGTTTTATATGGCCGAGTGATTCAACATGGGGTGTTTCTGTCCTCTACACCAGGAAGAGTGATATATCAACGTGCCTCTATATTTATTATAATTATATCAATTAAATAATGATAAATAGTTGGAATCCCATGCAATGGGTATATGACTTGTTCCATCAACTATATGGGGGAAATTATTTCTCAATGGTAAAACCTTATTTAGGATATCACTAATTAAATGTGAAAAAGGAAGATATTCCCAAGACTTCCTTTAGAACATGTTATAGACACTATGAATTCATTGTGATGCCATTTAGACTCACTAATTCAACTTAATTTTCATGGACTTAATGAATGGAGTCTTTACATATTACCTTGACATATATTTGGTAGTATTTATAGATGATATTGTGATAGAATCCAAGGGAATGTTGGAAAATGAGGAGTATTTGAATAATCTAATAAATATTTTTTTAATTTTGAATCTATATTAATTGTTTAGTAGATGTGAGTTTTGGATAGGGGATACATCATTCTTGAGGTAAATTATCATAAAAAAATTGATATATCTAGACCTTTCTAAAACTATGGAAATTGAGGAGTGACTCAGACCAACATCTGTAATGGTGATCCTTAGTTTCCATGGCCTAGCTGGGTATTACTGATGATACGTGAGGAAATTCTCAAGATTCTGAAACCCACTAACAATGATGAATCACATGGGAGTAAAGTATGTTTGGATTAATGAATGTGAGGACTACTTTAATGATCTAAAAAAGAGGTTTATCACTAAACAAAAAATTTCACTACTGACAAGTGGTGAAATCATTGTGTTATAAAGTTATGAATTAGAGAAATTAATATGTTTTTTACTTATGTGAAAATGATAATGTAATAAAATATTAATCAAGGAAGCTGGATGTTGATGAGAAAAACTATCCCATGCATGATCTGAAGCTGGAAGTTGTGATCTTTGCGTTGACAATATAGAGGCACTATCTATTTGGGGAGAACTATGAGATATATACTAATCATATGAGCCAAAAATATATATTTACATACAAGAGGAATAATATGAGTTAGTTATGATGGTTTGAGATTATCATGGATGATTACTATTTAATCCACTACTATCGTAGTAGAGAATATAATGTGGTGGATGATCTATGTAAAAAGGATCTTATAACATTATCAATGATGATAATTTAGAATGATCCAATCTTATTATACTTGAAAATGATATACATGGGAATCATAAAAGAAGGTAAATAATCATTCCTTTCACAAATAATGGCTCAAAATTCCCTTTATGAGAAGATAAAGGATACTCAATGAAATGATGTGAAAATTTAGAAGAAGATAGAAGCTATTAGAAATAGTAAATCCTCAAAGTTCAAAATTGATGAGGAATGAGTTGTAATATTTGGTTCAATACAATGTCTACCATATAATTATGAGATAAAGAGGTATATTTTTAATTATTCACATAGCTAAACCTTATCCATTCACCTATGAAGTATAATGACATATTATGATATGTGAGGGAACTATTGGTGGAAGTATATGAAGATGTATATCGCTGAATATAAAATAATGTGTTTGGGATGTCAACATGTGAATGATAAAATGAAAATATCTAAGGGGGTGATGCAACCCTTACCCATACCAACATGCAATTGGAAAAAACATCTCTATGGACTTTGTCACTACACATCTGAAGATATCTAGATGAAATAATGCCATATGGGTAATGGTGGATCACCTTACAAATAATGATCACTATATTGATATTGGAGAAGATTTATCATAGGACCAACATGAATGGATATACATTAGAGAAGTTAGGAAGCTTAATGGAGTACGATTATCAATTATATTCAATCATGATCCGATATTTAGCTCCATGTACATGAATAGTATCCAAAGAGCTCTAAATAATGAGTTGAACCTCAGTATGATGTATCACCCCCAAATTGGTTTCCATTCTTATCATACTATTCTAACACTACAAGATAAGTTGATAGCATCATCAATGGAAATAAAAGGAACATGTGATCATCATTTTACATTGGATGAGTTCTCTTACAATAATAGTTTATACTCAAGCATCCAAATGGATCCATATGAATCCCTTTCTGGGAATATGTGTAGAAAAATTGCATGATGGGATGATGCTTGTGAACATAAGCTATTGGGACCTAAAATGGTTGAGGAAATGGTAGAAATTTTGAGTACCATACAATAGAATATCTAGAGTTCCCAATGTCTAAAGAAGAGATATGTATAGAATTTTTGACAAGACCTGGATTTTGACATTGGAGACATAGTATTCCTCTACATATCTCCATGGAATAGAGTCATGATATTTTGGAAGATAAGAAAGCTATGTCCTAGCTACATTGACACCTTTTATATTCTTGATCATGTTGGAGATACGGCCTATCAAATAACACTTTATTAAAAAATGTATCAAGTATATGACGTATTCTACATATCCCTCATGATGAAGCAAATACTAGATCTATCACATGTACAGAACATAGAGGTGTTACAGTTGGAAAACAATATCTCTTATGA
The DNA here is from genome assembly GCA_963277665.1 of Viscum album. Lineage (NCBI taxonomy): Eukaryota > Viridiplantae > Streptophyta > Magnoliopsida > Santalales > Viscaceae > Viscum > Viscum album. The sequence continues at coordinate 389,787,948 of OY728167.1, read as the reverse complement.
GGAGCATCTGGTGATGATTTTAGATCATAGTTAAAATGTTCTTTGAAAAAATCCAACTAACCTAGTCTAGGTTCTATAGGGAAATCATATGTTGGAAGAGGTGACATGGGAACCAGAGGAAGATATTAAGGATAAATACCCTCACCAATTTTTGAGGGAGATATTTCATAAGGGGGGAAGAATGTAACAACCTAGAATTTTATCAATGTAATTTCATTCTAATAACTATGTCATAAAACACATATAGAACCTGATAAATTTTTTTTTTCTCATAAATGAGGAATGATATATTAGTCAACCAATAAAAAAATAATAATTACAACTATTACACTGGGACAATAAATAAAAAATAAGATAACTAGAATGATAAAATTTGGATATGATCAATCCACTAGAAAGACCACATGCATGAACAATACTATAGAAATAAAAAATAATTATAATAATAAAATATAAATTTGAAATATGAATGAATAAATATAAACTTATGATAAAATAGAATTGAATGATTAATTAATGAAATAAGTGGTATTTATAGAAATTAAAGAACCTATATGACGGTTATAAATTTTTATCATTGGAATAGTAATATAACCGTTAGGAATATTAATCTAGATGCTAGAATAGTAACCTCACCAATTAATGTAAAAAATAAAATTTTGTATTTGATTAATAAAAAATAATATATTTATATCATGGTATATGCAAATAAATGTTTTAAAAATGATAAATTTGATTGTAATTATCTGATACGTAAATTTTTATTTATAATTTAATAATTAATATAATGATATAAAAGAGTTTTTATTATCATAAAATAGGTTCATAAATTTATATTACATTGTATTATAATTATAAGATAATTTTATGTGACCTTAATTAATTTTTCAATGGAAAAAATTGATTATAATATTAAAATATGTTTTTTTTGAATAAATGATGATTTTATTCAAAAAATAAAATATTAATATTTAGAAAATTATTTTCATACAACTGATTCCATTTTTAAATATAATTATAAAAAAATTTTGGTGTGAATTTTTGGTATTTTTCTAAAATAGTTGATTTTTTTGGTGAATAGTGAAATACAGTAATTTTTGATATTTAACATTACAAGTCAAATAGATGAATTTTTGAGTCCAGTATGTTGTATGAACTATTTGGTTCAAACAATCCTAAACCATTTACTATTTCTAGTCATAATAATAAACAATATTGAAAAACATGAGCCAAAATAATAAACTAATTAATATAATAATAATAAACCCCTATCTTCCCCTTATAAATAACACCCCTCACCACCCCATTTCCTCAAAACTTATAAGATATATTGCTTTTTAGTATTCTTATAAGTTCCATTAAAAATACCCTTTTACACATCCAAGTGCTTCTGGTCCCAATAAAATACCAATTCCATGTTCCATAAGGGATCTTTCAAGGTGGTGATATTTAAGTGGTTACTTTCTCAAATAATCTATTTTAATTTATTTTATACTTCCACCTTATACAAAACTCCTTCGTCCATAAATAATAAATAATTATATATTATTTACATACTATAATGTTATATTTATAATGGATAATATTTTGTCCACCACTTTTCCCATCTCCTCTTATTCAATGAAAGGAAACTATTGCCCAAATTATGGAGGTTTACTATCTTCATGAATAATGTTTTTTTCTATTACCTCTTTGAAGGATTATAATAAAAATATTTTTATGATTATATAAAATTATAATATGTATATTATAACTTATTTCATGTTCTGGAAACAATATATAAACATAATGTTAAATAAAATGGAACTAGTTCATGATGGCCATAAAAATTGTGAAAAATAAACTAAACATTTGTCACTAATGTTTTATAAAATGAATCTTCATCATAAGATAAAGAAAAATCATAAATTGGACCATTTAAAAATATTTAATTAAATTAAAAATGTATAATTTCACTTTTGGATTATAATTAACATTTGACAAGAACAACCATAAATATATACAAGCTAACCGACCATGAAATTGTGAAACAAATGCTCCCTAAATGATTAATTTAAACATTATAACTTATTAAAATTTCCATAAATGAACTTAATAGAATTATATTATATAAAATAAATCTATAAGTGGTTCTAAACTAAGTAATTAATGAATATAATTTTACTATCCATGACATTAAGAGTATGTGAAGAATGCATACCCACATAAGTTAATGGATCTCTTAGAACCTCAATTTTTTTGTTTGGGATATGATATATATCCCATTACCCCAATTTATTTCTCCATTATTGTTATATACGTCTCATATATTATGTATAGGTTCCAAAAATGTGTATATTTCACAATTAAATATTCCTTTTATGTGGAAATACATTTTTGATAGGTTTCCTTCAGAATTCCTCTCGATAATAAAGGCTAATTAAAGCTAAGTTATCTGTTTATTACCCATTTCAAATTACACTAGATAAACCATTTTAAGAAACCAATATATTTTTAAAATATCACATTTTATCATGAAAATATATTTGAGTTAATTACAAGTTTTATACAAACAATTAAATCTTTTTACTCTTTAAACTCTCTTCCACATTTTCCCTTAAACCGCATTAAAGTAGCTCATTTATAAAGTATCATAAACACTCTTTTTTCTTGTGCCCAGTTTATTTGTACATAATAATTCATAAAATATTATTATTTTTTTATTTATGTTCTTTCAAAAGATATTTAATCCCTTCTTTCATGTATATAATTTGATACACCCATTGGTTATGCCTTATGAAATGATTATGAAATCCATTTAATTCCATGGGTAACCCTTATGGTAACTCCTTATGTTTGATTTAATTATGAAGAACACATATGAATGTAAATGTTATGATGGTTGAACCCATATAGTGCTCCCATTCATTGTGTAATGTTTTTTCTCACGAGACATTATGTATTTGATTAGAGAGAAAAAGTAATCCATTATGGGACTTTTTCAACCATGTGATATAGTCTTAGCAGTTGGCCTTCACTCATGTTTATCTCATGTTATATGTTATTTACACATTCCAATATTTAAATGGTCATAATATTCCATGTTCTATATGTTATTATTACATATGTTGATTCTTGATACATGCCTTTTATGTTATCATTTTATGTCTTATAACTTCTTTTTATGCTTTCATTTCCATGAGAATTCACTTATTGGGATTTGTAGCTCATCACTTTTGTCTATGTATTCCCCACATTATCCTGTGTAGTTGTAAGAGGTCAAATGAAGTTATGATCTCATTATAGAGATTAAAAAATGATTTTTTATTCTAGTATCATTCTGTCTAATTATGTACCTATTCTTATAAATACACAGTAATTTCTGATCATTGGTTTTTATTTAATGGATAATTATGCTTAAAATCATGTAAAAATATGTGTTAAAGTCTATAGTCTCAATATATTTGAAGGATATAAATTTATTTATTATAAAAAAATAATTTTTTTAAGATTTTAGTGAATTCTAAAAACCAATTTATCTTGAAAATACATGGTTGAAGCGAAATAATTCAATTAGTTTTTATTAAATTATCATTATAATTAGTTCTAAAAAAGTCTAAAATATGATTTATGAGTTCAAAAAATATCTTAAAAATGAATATTATTATTTTATAAATTCATATTTGATTTCAAAAAATGTTTTTAAACATCAATGTCTTTCTTATATAATAATAATGTTATAAATATGACGTGTTTTGTGAAAACAATATTTTTTGACTAAAAACTGACCAATTAAGAAAAAAGTCAAAAATTTATAAAAATTAAATTTTTATATAAGGAATTAAAAATGATGTTATTTTTTTGTAAATTTTAAATTTCAAAATTTGAGAATTTAATTTTTGAATAAAATCCTAAAATATAATGAAAAATCAATTTTATTGGAAAATTAAATTTTTAAATACTAACTATTATCATTATTATTTCATATCACATGATTAATGAATTTGTGTTCATAAATTATTAATAACAAACATAATTTATTATCAATAATCATATGTGTCTTGAAATAGAAATGTGTATTGCATAAAGATTAAATTTTAAAAAACATACTTTTATAAAAAATAAATGATCTTATTTATCATTTCATGTAGACTAACATAATTTCATTGATATAAAAAGTAGAATTTATTTTATTTATTCATATATTTCATAAATCTCTTACCCCTATTAATTCCCCAAAATCCAAGGGCTAGGTTTTAATGATCAAACTAAAATATTTATATTTTATCCACATATATCACCATTTTATTTATGTTTCTAGTGTCATATGGGGAATGATATTAAACACATTGAATGATTTTGAGGTATTAATATATTAATATCTTGGGGTGTTACATTATCCTATTAAAAATAAATTTCATCATTGTAATTTTATGTTTTGATCATTGAAAAATTAGGTTACAATATTCTTAACATATTCATCATTCAATGTATAACCTCTATGACATCTACCTTACTCTCTTAGGCTATATCATGTTACTTATAATTCATAAAACTACTTTATCAAACCATAAAATCCTATACCCATGTATTTATATACCTTAATCATATACTCTCAATGACATAACATTATTAAAACATATTTAAATATCCTAGACATTTAACCATAATAAGTTTATATATTCCTAAAAAAATTACTTTATCATCAACACGTAGATTGTTAAACCACTAGTTCATAAGGTAACACACTAGACACTACATATCATACTTGTAACATCCCAAGTGCAATGACCACTATATCTGGTTCCCCAAGAAAGATCATTACACGACCTTATGCACACATCCTTGAATTCCAGAGGCTGTCGACTAGTAGCACAGATCTATAGAGAAGTGTTGGGAAGAATATACCCTCTTATGAGAGTAATGGAACTATAGAACTAATGTCAACAGTTATAATAAATAACTGGAATAAATATGTGTAATTTTTTGAAAACATTCCTCTATAACAAAGTAAGGATTAATACATCAATTAAATTTATACTCTACATGTAAGTTTGTCATACAAATAAAATCATTAACCAAAACTACTAAAATATCATGAACACGAAACCGAGTCATAACCTGTTCCTAACCACCGCTGAATCATCCTTTCATCTCATTCACAACCAAACACCAGGTCCCTATCTTGAACATGTATGATAAAACAAGTAGCATCTGCTTGGGTAAACAAGTCCAATTGTGGTCCGAGCAGGATGTGAGTACAATTCTATAGGACACCACCAACGATGTCTAAAGAAATATTCTATCTATAGAGTGGTGAATTTAGATAAGTAAATTTCCCAAATAAACATGGAATTCAATGGAATTTAAATGATTCTCATGTTTAATCATCAAATAAGAAACCTTTTATTATTTATGTAATCAACATGAAACCAACTAACTGAACTACTTATGGTCACACCCGATACTTAGACTAAGGAATAAGGGGTGATGAACTTTTAATGACAAGGTAATTAACTAATAAATTTTTTTAAACATACCCAAGAGCCTCTTTCTTGTAATCAAGAAATGTCCATGGGTTTTCTAAGTATAAATCCTTTTTACAAAATCCAAAAACCTACCATTTCCATACGTTGGGAAGCATAGAGCCTTAGTCCGACATGCCAATAGTACATTACATAAAACATATCTTGGAACCTTAGTCTATGAAGTCTAATAAAATGAATCTATTAGAGGAATAGATCCTCATTCATACTCCCTAACTCATGCATTATAGGGGTTGGCTTTACAACCTCACTCTAACCTAACCCATGGGCGTGGAACATCAAGTAAATGCCCCACATACAACAAAGCCACATAAACATGCTTCTCTAACCGTAACACATTTAACGAACACACACCATAACTGTAAAAACATTTATAATTTAAAATCATAAATCATTATAAATATCCCACTTATATGTATTATCCAATTAACACATACACCAATATTCCAAACACCCTATTATGCTATATTATTGACTATATAACCATTAACATCAACTTAATTTCACAATTCAATGATATCACACAAACAAATTTACTCACCTAAAATCAAATTGAATCATGCCTTTAAAACACATGCCTTCTTATTGGAATAAAAACTAAAAAATCCTATAAGGCATTCAATCCCATTATCAAATAATCATTAACCATTTCACAGAAGAAAGGGAAAACACAACCATTTAAAATAATAATTTTAAATAAATTATGAAAAAACCATTTTAAAATTATTATGAGTTGAAAACCTCCTTTTAAAAAATTAATCACAATCAAAACAACAATTACCATCTTTGAAAAACACAGATGAGAAAAAACCCAAAACACATCATTTAAAAAATATCAAAAAACCCCTTGGGAACTCACAAGACTATCATGAAAGCATCAGAAGTTATCCTATAATAAAATTCCTCATACCCAAATACAGTTCCCAAATAATTAATTTCCATAATTACCATATCATAACATTTACCAACTCATGTAAACATTTTCATGGATTTTTCATACCCCTAGGGAAACCCTTGGTTCAGTATCCAATCATCAAAGAACCAAACAAGGTCCGTGAAGGGTATTTAACCTCAATCTAAGGACTAATTCAACTTCTATATTCAAATACATAAAAACTCAACATGTAATGACATTGGAACAACCACTTACACATATATAATAATGCTACTATGGGAAAAAGATTTAATAGCACCTACCTCATGCTCGTAGACAACTGATGGACTAAGATTATCTATTGATTCAAACATCATCAACAAAGAAATATCTATCATATAATCTTATAACAAATTAAGGGTTTTAGGATTTCAGAAAGATATGAAACTACATACCAAGAATCTTCTATAAAATGGAAGAAAACAATGTCAATCAATTTCCCAGAGCTTCGGGTTTTACCCCATGACACTCCAAACACCTAATATTTGAAGGAAAATCATCCATGGTGGAGGATGGGGAAAATAGTACATCACCATATCTATTGAGGTTCCAATGGGGTAATAATTTGGGGGCGAAATAAATATAATCGAGAGTGGGAAATGGAAATTTCCCACTTTTTAAAGGTCGCACGGTTTGGATTCATGTTTAGGCAAAACATGCGCCAATCATGTGAGTCACTATGTCCAAGAGGGGACATGCCTCACTGTCTCCTAGAAACACCCATGAAGTGTGGAAAAATGTGTGGGGCCTGTGCACTATCTTCTATCTGAGAGGATTCCTGGCCACACAGTTCCCTGGCCAGGCAAACAATTTGTACTAATTGTGCGCCAGCCATATGATGCACACTATTTGGCCTCTTTACTCCTCCGTTAATGTACAAAACCCCTAGGACACCCCTGACACTTCCTATACATCCAAAAAACACTTCATTATCCATAACTATGAATGTTTAACCATAATTTAAATAAACCAATAACCCCAAAATAGTTATATATCTCACAATAATCCAATAAATTAGACAAACCGCCCATAAAAATATTGTGAATCAATTATCAATCCCAAGGATAACAATTAGCTTTGAAAATAGTTGTTAAAAATAAAATCACTTGTTATTAATTTAACATATTATTTATATTAAACCAAAGAGTTTCCATTCCTAAATAATGTGTTATCCACAATTTATTCCAAATAATATTACCTGGTCCTAAAAGCAATTTTTAATGTTATTAATACCATTTAATATATGGTTCCATACATTTAATGTAATACTACATAATAAAAATGATTATATTTTCCCATAATACTCACAACATTCATAATACACTAAAATGTAATTTAAAAAAATAAATTCACTAATTGTAATAGCGATGAGTTTCAAGATATAGTTTCCCTTATAATATAACTGTCTATACCATAGGTAAGTCTATAAAATAACTATTTACTTCATAATAGAATTATTTTTTAATTATTAAAAAATTACGCATGATCCCTTATTAAACTATGTGACATAGTTTTTAAGATATATACCTTTATCAAAATCATCATCGTGGTATTGTTTCATCCAAATACTTAAAAATGGTTATGATAATAACCAAAATATGAATATTATGAAATTAATATAAATAAGTCATCCCCTATGACACCTTTGGTTTTAATATATGATACATCCACTCAAATTATGGGCCACTTGGTTTAACCATTCGTTATCCATTGAAATTTTTCTAGTTGGTTCTTTAACCTCATTCAATATATAATAATTTAATCTTTCATAATGGAACATCAAAATAATGTGATTAACTAATTAATTTTCCCTAGGAGTTTCTAGAAATTTGTTTAATATTAGTCTCACATGTCTTGAATCTGATTATTGATTGAGTCAATAATCAATAAAACCATTTATGTGCTGTGTTCCCATAGGTTCATTTGTGTGGCACTTTTATCTTGTTGCATGTAACAAGAGATGGATGTACTTCCAGGAAAAACCACATAATATCTATTTACCAAAACATCAGGATTTTTTCCATTATAAAGACATATTCCAAGGGTTCTCAGAAATGTTCTATCATCATAATCCCTAAATATAATGTAAATTATGAAAATACTATTAAACCATATAATATTCCAATGTGTTATCTTTTATCATCACCCTCAACTTATCAACCCTTAAATTATCCTAAATAAATATCATAATAAAAATAGGTATCTAAACCTTTCCTTTGAAACCAACTATGAAATCCTAGACCTACACTCATAAATTTTATCCACATAGGCACATAAATTACAAACATTTTTTGATACCTCCTACAAATACCTAGATATAAACATCCATAATTAAAAAAATCAATAATTATTAATGAATTAACTACATCATATGTATTTTTTTGGTTTAATGAATTATAGAATTAGGAAACATGATAATATAATAATTCCCATGTAGTTTTCTACACGTTTAATTTTTTTCAATTATATATAAAAACTTGTTAATTCATGATAAATATTTGACATCTACTATAAATTCTTACACATGTTCTATCATTCTAATCATGTCATGTGTACGACTTTTCTTCATAACCTAGAGAATGAAAACATAAGGGATAGGTGATCTCAAATACCCCGAAAAGGAAATACATAACTAAGAAATCATGGAATAAACATGGAATACATATTATGATATGAATAGGTAAACAACATGAATTCATAATCAACATGAAACTGGAATCATTCTATATCCATGAAAATAAATAAAAACGTGGATATCAATAATAATGATCTCATAATGAAAAAATACATAATGATGGACATCAAAAACATGTTTTAAAGTACATATGAAAAGATATTTACTTTCTCTAAGACTGTAATCAAGGAATCATGCTGAATTGGGTAGTTATACAACAAATACCCAAACCCATTTTTTCTCATTAGACATATCAATGCATCAAGGGGATATACAATTTTGGGTCCCACCCATCACCTAATTAGCTCTAATGGATTCACCACAAGAGTTTACAATACCTTTAATACAATTACATATGGATCCATTGTATGAATTAAACATTTATACCCACTAAATATAGAATACATAATTTAAATACATGATAAACTTGTATTTTCATCCAATAATCATGAAGAATGTCAAAAAAATTCCCCATTTCAAAAAATGGGGTAACATGATCATAACCCACACTGAGATTTTTTTTTGAAAAACAATACATTGTCTACTTTCCCAAAATCATACATATTGGAATAAAAAAATATAGAATGCTAAAACATTTCCCGATGTTAAAAAATATCATTCTTCCAAATTGAACGTCATCCAATATGAAATATATAAAATGTGATGTTGACACTATGTAGAGAAATGACTATACAACTAAGTAATTACATGAATGACATGATCATAATAAATAGATATAAATAAGGTTATTTATTTCAAAATAACATAACCCGAGTACACCAATGAAAACATTGAAGGGTGTTGAAATAAAAAAAAACTCCCCTGAAAAAAATAATTCTCCAATCAACATAAAAAAACAAGGGATCATGAATCTAATTGTTTTATAACATGTGTTAAATAACCGAAATTATAATATATACATATATTATAGGATAAATCATGAATCATAAACCCCATTTGGGTAAATCCTCTAAAAAATTGTAAGATAAATGGAAGAAAAAAACAAAAGAGATTTTAGTAAACATTTTTAACAATGATATAAAATATAAATTTACATGTGGCTATAAATGTAAACTTTTAAAATGGTGAGTTGAAATATTTATAAAACTATTAATTTTAAAATGAATCTATAATATAATATCATTGAAAATATATATTGTTTTTTGGATAAATGTGGACAAGAAAACCAAACATATGAATGTGAATTGAAAAACCATTTTTATTACTTTTAAAATACATTGGTTCCAAAATCAAAATGTAAGAATAGTAAAATAAATACATTTTTATTATAATATCAATTTATTAATGAGGATTATAAATTTTATATAACAAAATATTAGGGTGGCTGAACCATATAATGGAAAATAAGTGTCCGAGATGAAACTCTATAACTAAAATAAAAGATATTTATTTGCCAATATCTACTACAGGCAACATACTCCATGAATCATGAAGCATTCGAAAAGGGGTTTATGTGGTAAAATGTAACGAATGTGGGAATAACACATAATACTATCATTTTTATGAATGTAACCAATTTATATGAAATAAATTCATGTGAATGATAATTACTCAATGAATGAAAGTTTAATTACTAAATACTCTTATGAACGTGTTAACACTTTAGTCAACATATATTTGATTAAAATAACATTATATTTATTTGTTTAAATCCTGAAGTAAAAAAAATAAATTATAAAAACATTCATGAAATATTAACTAAATATTATACCATTCAAAGAAAACATGAATTATAAGTTGAAACATGTATCAAATAATTAGAATTGAGACCATGAATACCCATGTGACATGAGTAACACATTAATAAAAGACCATTGAAAGAGTTGAATTGTAAATGATAGAAAATATAATGATTAAAATATAATTCATGATAAGATAAACCAAATAGGTAGTATATACACCATATAAATGAAATTAGGTGAATAATAACAAATATGTATCTAAGAAAATAATTTGGGAATAAAGACTTATCTCAATACAGATTTATTATACACTTTCATAAAATGTCATAAATGGTTAAATTTAATTCATTATAAAAATATTAAAGAAAATAATTCAAAACCGTAATCATTCATTCTCTTAATTTACTACTATTCTATAAATACCTTGTTTAATGGTGAATTATCATCACTCAATAAATGACAATTGAGAAACCAAAAACTCCTACGTCTATAGTGACACTTGAGTTAAATGAAATTTGAAGACAAGAAGTTGAGTTATCTTTGTTTTCCAATGAATTATTGGAAAATAATGTATAGTTATTTTTTGGTGTTTTAAATAAATATAAAATATAAAAAATAAACATGGTCCCTAACTAGTAAAAATTCATAATGAATAGTAATTGAGGCCAAGAAAACCCATGTAGCTTGAGTAACATTTTGATGAAAACAACTTGAAATAGAGGTTTTGTAATGGATTTTAAAATACCATGATTAAAATATAATTAATTATATGATATATCAAAACTCATGTATATTCACCAGTTAAATGAAATTATGATCATAATACAAAAAATTTCTCAATTATAGGAATTTTAGATGAACCCCCTTACCTTAGTCCAAATTCATTATACACATGGACCAAATATAAAAAATAAAGAAAATATGTTCATTAAATACATATTCAATAGAATCATTCATAAATATAACCATTTACACTGCTTTTTTATAGTAACTATATACATATATATATTATTAACTTTTTACCTATTTTCAACACCGGTTATAATTAATCTTTATCACTTTGAAGCAGTGTAATAAAAAATGATTATGGTATTCTTTCTTGTTAGAAATTCAATCATTAAAAGAGAAATAAATGTATTGTAATAGCTTTTACAAGAGGTTATATAAATATATGATGTTATTTCATGGTTGTTTTAGTTTTTATGCAAGAGGTTGAAATAAATAACGATCATGTTTAAGTGTTTCTTAATCAATGAATGGTGATATATTAATATTGGAGTTGAATATTCATATTACCATACATGAAATAATAAAAAACATTATTAAAACAAACAGACACACACACACACACATATATATATATATCATATTATTCAAGTAATTATGTTCTTTAGAAATCAATGATAAAAAATCATTGTAGTTCATGTAGGTAGTTAAACCGACCCAAATACGAACCTACAATGATTAATGGATTATTTGGACGTGGTTTAGTTGTAATATATTCATACAAGTAAAATAAGGATTTTATCTTGTTTTTATTAGTGTTATATACCATACTCTTTAATAAATATAAATAGGATATAATTTGTATGAAGTCATTACTTTGAATGAAGTGATCACTTCCTTCTTAGTTCGTTTGTTTTAAATGAATGAATCAATGATAATCAATTTGTTAATAATATCATTAATAGGTTATAATATTTTTCTTAAAAAAACATAATGATAACAAAAACCTCATTTTTATCCTTAAATACCACCCTCTTGACCATCCATGTAAGATGCTGATGGAAATTGGAACACATTGCATTGTGTAGGTTGTAGCTCACACAAAGCAAGTAAAAAATATTTTTTCATTATGGATGGGGTATATGAATAAACAATGATAATAGAATTAATATAGTAACATTAAAGTGTAAAAATAATACTACTATCATTATATTAGTGTGTGTAGAATAAATTTTAGATAGTATAATTAAGAAGAAAAACTAAATAGTTTTTAATACACAAGTCCATGACTTGAAGTTTCCTTGTAATTAACCTTATAAATTATGGAATTATGTAAAATATTGGTGAAAATAATATTTTGAATGAGGTAGAGGTTTATATAAGGATAAAATAGAATATTTTCATGTTGAAATTAAAATTATAATTGAGTCTTCAGGTAGTGATGATATTACCATTTTATAAGTGAAGGGTAGGGATGTTTTTGGAGTAACCCTTACATTTTTACTATTGTATGTTTAACATTCAAGTGTAAAAGGATAAAAAATGAAGAAAATATGATAATAAAATGAATTTGGGTCTAATATAAAATTAACAACTCATTTTTAGTCAAATTATTCTATATTATGGATTTTCTATATATCTTTTTATCATTGATGCTAAAATTTTTCCCATGGTAATTAATTTTCATGTTTAGTAATTAATTTTAATGAAAAATGTGAAGAGGTAACATTTTACATAATTAGATGATTATATTCTAAATTAGAAAAATAATTTTTTCAAGTAATGTTTCTAATGGTTTGGAAAGTCAATTTTATAATAAATACACCTACTTGTGTAAAAATAGTTTTTTTTACAAAAGATCATTTTCAAGATTTCAATTAAAAAACAATATATAATTTCTATGGATATAGATTTTAAGGAAATAATTGATTTAAAAAGGTTTAAGATTATTCCACCATTATTAAACAAAACAAGATAACCCATTTTAAAAACATGGTAAAGTGGGTACGCAATACATTGAAAAAGAACATATTCCTTAAAAAAACTTGACAAAAAAATATTATCATCACCCCCTACTATAGCATTAAACTATTAAATCAGTCGATGATGATGAATCACCCATGACATAAACTGATTCCTTATAAAACAAAAAAATGACATGAATCTTTCATGGAAATCTAAAATCTACTCTCCTATGAAAAAAAATTTCGCAAAAAAATATGAATTTATTATTATTATTTATGTACCACTTTAATTAATTCATAAAATTTTGGACATAGGATTTATGAGTCAAAACATATATTAAAATTTTATATTTTTATTCATTAAATTGACATTTGATTATTGAAGAGGTTTTGTGAACTTCTATGTTATTATTCTTTAACTATTAAATCATATGAATTAATATTTTATTTAAACATCATATATTTTGAAAACAACTGGTCTTTTTAGAAAAAGCCTGAAAATTAAATCTTAGTCAATTTTGATATGATAAAATCCAAATTAAAGTTATTTTCTTGTTAATTTGAAATTCCAAAATTATAAATTTTTTTGAATAAAATAAAAAACATATAATGAAAACCCATTTTTACTGGGAAATGTAATTTTTAAATATTAACTCTTATTATTATTATTTTATATCATTTATAAACTAAATTGGTATTAAAAATTATTAATTTCAAAAATAATTTATCATCATTCATATAATCATCGTAAAATATAAATTCATATCTCATAAAACGAAAATTTTTAGAATGATAGTTTTCTAAATAATAAATGATCTTATTAGTCATTTTATGTAAAAAAACTATTTTTCATTCATATTAAATGTATTTTTTTCATTATACATATATTTTATAAAGCAGTTACTCATATTCATTTCCACTAATTAAAAAGCTCCATTTTCACTGTTATACTTAAATATTTATATTTTATCTAAATATATCATGGTTTTTCATATGTTTTTAGTTACATGTAAAGATAGATATAACAAATATACTTATTTAAAGGTAATAATATTTTAATATCTCAGGGTGTTTCACCTTAATAATCCTGAATAAACATATTTAACCATTCATATGAACCATTTAACTAATATAATTGATAAACACTTTTAAATTTATCTTTAACAGTAGTACATGGCCTTTCCATTCTAGGGAAAATACATATTTTTATTTTCAATAACACATTGATGACTATAATACAAGATCTTCTGATCTTCCATGTACCACCAAGATTTTTAATAAATTTCAATTCCATGTTATTCATTGATCACAAATCCCCATGCTCTTTTTACTAAACCATATGATATCCATGTTCATTCTATATTTTTCTTTATTTCCATAATAATCTTTGGATATATGCATCTACTAATGATCATAATATTACCTCGCTTTAAAAATTAATAAAAATAAAATTATAATTGTAAAAATGTCAAAC
The DNA here is from genome assembly GCA_963277665.1 of Viscum album. Lineage (NCBI taxonomy): Eukaryota > Viridiplantae > Streptophyta > Magnoliopsida > Santalales > Viscaceae > Viscum > Viscum album. The sequence continues at coordinate 389,772,948 of OY728167.1, read as the reverse complement.
TCAGAATAGTTGGTAAAAGTGGAACACTCAAGTGGAAAGTGAATTGAGATTCCAAATATAACTTTCTATGAAAAATGATTTAAATATAAATATTCTAATTTATATATTATTACTTGTAAACTAAAAATTTAATCTCATTTAATTTGATCTTTCAAAAGTATTTATATATGTTTGATCACAAATCAGTTGAAACATGTTTTATAACTCTCTTAACTTTTAAAATAGGTTTAAATGAATCACATTACATATAGAAAACAAAAACTAAAATAAAAAATAAATGTAATGTTTTGTAATTAATTTTTATAAAATATATAACAATTTATTTTTAAAATAAATTAAAACTAAATAGATAATAATTTATTTAAAACATAGATTAAAACAAAATAGACAATAAAACATAATGGAATAAATAATTGGTTTAGTCTCAAAAAAATATATAATCCCATCCACATCAAAAGCACTCATTTCTATGAAATATATTATAAAATAAACTAATCCACAAGCAAGATAAGGTTTTACAATATAAAACACAAGTATGTGTAGGCTTCACATAGCCTCTTCCTTTATTATATGTGGGCGAAATAAAAGATACCATTAGCACACAAGTATTCTAGAATTAAACGACTTATTCCCTAGTAGATCAGTTGAGAACGAGTAATGAAATGATAGATGGAGTTTTTGAACTCTTCAATTTGGTACAGGTGATGGTGCTAAATAATAAATAGAGTCCATCACACCTAACATGAATTTAAATATAATAGAATAAGTGAAATAAAACAATTACATGAAACCATGTATATTTTCATGTAGAATATTATTCTCTACAAATTTTCTTCTTTCAATTGGTAATTTGATTCATGAATAAGATTAGTTTTCAGATGCGTCTTCAATTTTATGATGTGAATATAGCGTCGTAGAAATTCAAAAGAGCACATATGTTCTTCCAATTTATTGTGTAAAAAACTCCAATTCCAAGAGTTATTCTCATTTATTTATTTAAAATCATTTTTATATATTTGTTTTACCTTTAAAAATAGGTTCTATCCTAAATTTTACTTCAAATATTCATAATAATGATACCCATTATTTGGTAGGAAATCAGGGATCAAGAAATTCTTTTGACTGGAATATAATTATACATAATAAATTTTTAGGATTAAAAAATAATAATATAATAACATAATAATTTCCATTAGATATAGTCAATTTAACATCTCCACATTTTCATCCATGGCCACATCCATACATTAAAAAAGTGGTTGATTTTTATAGTGGATCATTTTATCTTATGAGTGATCATTTTTTTCTTATAATATATCATTTCATACTTGATATTGACCAATTTGTTCTTATGGTCAATCATTGTTTTCTTAATATTGATCACTTTTATTTTATTCGAACCAATACTTTGTCAATTTCGAGACTACTAACCATGTTCACTTCACGTGGTGTTGTGTATGATTCTTCACATGAAATACCATAATATATTTTCTTTCCTTTGGTCTTACGATTTCATAATTAATTGTGTGGTCGATCCAACTAGCTTTGTGGATGCTCTGTTTGAAGTGTGGTCGATGTCTACCTTTATGAAAAATATTATGGTGGTCGATTAGATTAGAACATACGATCGATCTATTGGAACTTGCTGTTACATGGATCCTCTCTCATATACTTCACATGGTTTATTAAGAGGTGGTATGGTAGATCACATATATGGTTTGGTCGATTACATGTACTGTTTGGTCCATTCTAGACTAATCATAATTTAAATTATTTTATAAAAAAGAATTTACTTTCATAAAACATAAAGTGAATTAGAAATAAAATAATCAAGATATATGATTATTAACAAACTGAATTAGTAGTATAATCCAACAATATATTCCTTTTTATAACAAAAAACCATTGCACAAATGGTTAGATAGTTAATTTAATATTTGGGAAGTAAAATGTGCAATATACTATAGAAATTGGAAATATTTAGTAATCAATACAATTCTAGTAAAAAACTATTTTACAAAATAATATAATGAATTCCACATTTTTTTATTTCTTTTATACCATTTAATCCCCCTTGGGACTATCAAAAAGAATTCACAACATATTAAATAGTAAATATGTAATATGTAGAGAAGAATGATAGAATAAAAGAACACACATGGAAATAATAATAAACTCTTAGTTTATTAAATATTAAAAAAATATATAAACTCACTATATCATATACTAAGGAGAATTAAATTCATCTGGCACTGGATCGGTAGATGGGTGAAAGTGATCCATCCATTTTACAAAAACTTGAGTAGGGTAAGGAGTTTACCATTAAGTAAGTTCAAGAGTCTTGTGATTGTGGTTGATTTTGAAACTAGAATGATGTTAGCAAGTTAATGAGAAATTTTGAGTAAAAAAGGTCTTGTTGGATGTATACTTGAGGTAGAGTTTACAATAGATGAAGCATTAGAAATTAAAACTGATGTTGTGATGTGAGGAAATGGAAGTTAAAGAAGCGTATACATAGTTTCATTAAAAAAATCACATGTTAGTCTATAATATCATAGTAATATATAACATATATCCAATCCCATATTCTATAAAATTGCGGAAGTTATGTTTATGTGACATGAATTTATTTAGTAGAGGATTAATAACCTATAACTTCTCTAGAAAATCACTGAATGTAGTTGTCAGAGGTAGCATTTTCAAATCTATATCTAATTACATGAACTATGTCTTATGGACTATTTAGTGTAAATACATTTCTTATAGTACACTATTTCCCATTGATTATACATTTATCCTCATTTGTATCAATAGAATCATCCTTAACAAATTTAATAATTATTTTCTCCATGAGAAGAAATATCTATTGGAACGTTATTTCTCACATCCTTTACATTGCCTTGAAAACATTGAATCTATTCATTAATAAGACTTATAATTTAATTCCAATCAATTAATACTATAAGGAGGATATTATGGAGCATATGTGTAACACCTCATAATGATAAAGTATTAAAAGACTAAGTGATATGACTTATGTGAACAAGGAACACCTTTCTATTCTGATGCCTAATTGATTGGAACTCTAGAGTTAAGCGTGCCTGGTCTCGAGTAGTGATTAGGATGGGTGAACTCTTAAGATGTTTCGTATGGTGTGTGTGAGTTAAGAAAAAGAATACTGAAATAACATGTGTTAGCCTATGGTGACAATCATTTGTCAAATAACCTAGTTTGGCACATAGGTGGGCCCTAGGGAGGGGAGCACATGTCTGTATGGAAACTGGTGGTATATAGAGAGCCATGACTCAATGAAAATGTTATGGTGGGGTGTCTGTACTGTTGTTAGGGCCTAGTTGTCACATAATTATCACAACAGGAACACTACTTTAAGTGCAGTGGCACTTCATGGGTTGAGATTTATGGTCCACAACGAGGAAGTTGATCTCTAAAGGGAGGGAGAGGTAAATGCATGACCCAATAACGATGAAGGGTAAAAATAATAAATGTTATGACTAATTTTAACAAGGTGCACACTAATTTTTAGGATCCTACCATATTATAAATCAATAGTTAAGCATGTTTTTTCTGGAGTTGTGATCTGTATGGGTGAAATACTAAGAAGTTTCTCATGGTGTTCTTGAGTGAGGAGACAGAACACTGAAAGAAAATTTGTTTTATTTTAGGGAAAATAATTAGTTTAAAAACCCATTCAGACATGTGGGTGGGACCTAATGAGGGGGCCATGTGTCTGAAGGTAAATCAGTGGTTCCTTGCGGGCCAGGACCCAATGGTCATGTTAAGGCGGGGTGTCTCTGATTTCATTGGGGCTAAGTTGATACAATAAGTTATAGGTTTGTATGGATGGTCATCACTGAAAGAAAATTTACACCCATGGTAGCCAAAAAATATGACTGATCATCTTGTTGGGATTTAATTTGGGTTCAAGAACATTCCATTTCTATTCCAAAAGAAAAAATATCTTGGTGCATATGGTATATTTTTAGAATCACCATAGGATAGATGTGTAAAACAACACTTTGAATCATTTATGCAGTTTTTTCACTTATTCATGATTATTATCATATATAATAGTAAAAAAATTCATATATGACTTCCAAAAGTTCATTCCTTATATGTATGAATTATTCAATGGTTATGATAGAGGGTTCAGAAGAAGTAGGTCTAGCTTCTTGTGATGGAGTAGATTGATCTTGAAAAGGAGGAGAGTTAGTAAAAATATAATCATATAGATCAGAAAAATGATCACTAAACTCCAAATTTCTTATATTTGGTTCTTCCTTAGTATAAAAGATCCCATATGGCCTTCCAATTTCATTTAATGAGGCCTCAAATTCATCCTATGAATCTTCCATGGTGTAAGAACCTGAATCCTCATTTTAGGCATGGATCTTTATTTCGGGTTGTTTTTGAGGAAAAATGAAGAGTTGGGAATTTTATATGAACACAACATGTAATTAGGAGTACACACAGTGTACCTGGTTTCCGTGTGCATCCGTGTACTGTTCATGTAATGGTCGAGTACATGGTCATGTTGGTGACCTAGCAGACAACCTAAAACCAGGGCCAATTGAGGCTAGTACACGGTGTGTACATTAAATGAACATGCTGTGTACTTTTCTTTTTTTATTTGATTAATCGACTCGGGGTCGCGTCTCATCTCCATAACTTGTTTCTTCTTCTTGTGTCTCATATAGGAGAGTGACGTACGACTGAGAATCTTCGACATCCTCCCATTCATCCGTCCAATCTCCAATTGAGATGTCGTCAGGTGCATTGGATTCCCACTGATGATTTATCTCTTTCACTAGATCCTCTCTTCCTGATTTCTCATCTCTCATGAGTTATCGAGGGTTGATCATTTTTACCCTTTTTGTACATCTACATCGTTCTAGGCTAATTCAAGGGATGAAGTCCAAGAGTTTTCATCGTACAATGTCGAGGTAGGTGGTTTGTGCCTTTTGTTGACTGTCTTTGAATTATATTTGCCTAATGTTCCAAATTCCCATTTTTGGGGTATTGCGGGTTTTAGAATTTAACCCCGGTTAACAAATTCTATAGTGTGGTTGATTTTTAAGGATTGTTGCCTATGCATAAGATGGTATACCCTTGTTTGTGGGACACCCCATGGGTTAGTTACCTTGTTTGACTGTTATTGGCCATTTGGCCTATGTTTCCTATGAGGCATACCTTGTTTCCATGCCTTGTGTTGTTTAGGATGCAGTTGTTTCACCATATGTGATTCCTATGATTATGCATTGATTAAAGTTGAGACATGTATCAGTTTTAATTAAATGTAGATCCTTTATTATATGTTGTATGCACACTGATCTTCCGTGGACTATGAGATCCTTGGGCCAGTAAAACCATGTGGGGGTTTCCATGTTTATTTACACAAGACCATGAGAGCCTTTGTGTAGACTTTGACACAGGTCTCTTTACTGTGAGTGTTACCCAGGAGGTTTTTTATGATTATTTTTATTCTATCTGTACCAAGGGGGTGTTGACTGTGAGAGTCCCCCATAGGTCGTTTATAAATTTTGTATGTTGTTATAACCTAGGGGCGTTGACTATGTGAGCTTCGTAGGTGGTTTTTTGTAATTAAATTGTTCTATTTAATAACAAATCAGTTAGACCATGAGAAATTTCCTAGTGGGTTGTTTATTAATGTTTGAATGATTGATTGTTTTTTGTGACGAGTATGCCAATCCAAAGCACAATATTGGACTCGATCTTACTTTGTTTGTTTATATGGTCTTCTTAGACGTCTATAGTTTATATTACTCATAGGGATACCGAGGTCAGGATAGATTCCGATATTTCTTTATTAGATGGTTTGAATAATTAATAAATGTAAATGAATGTAATTGAAACTATAGGATTGTTAAATTTTGAGTACTTTCTAGTTTATTGCTTCATTTTGTATATTTCATGCTATATGTATTCACTTATAGTTAAGCACCTATATTTTGGTGGTTGCCTACTGAAATTCATCTCACACATTGTTTGGGTTATTCTATTGGACCAAAATAGATTATATTGTTGCAGGTATAGGTAAGGGTATGTTCCATTCTACATCAGGTACTTGATTGTTTTTGGAGTTGGAGAGCATGGGACCAGGCATAGGCTTGTGAAACTATAAAAGTTTTCTGATTTCTCTACATTGGTTTCATTATTGTATTTATAGAATTGTGACTTGTTTAAACGCTTTCTTACACCTATGAAATGCACCATATATATATATATGTGTGTGTGTGTGTTTCAGTTGTTTATACTATCAGTACTCCGCTGTTTACTTCTGTTGTATGATTTTACTACTTCAACTACATTACTATTTTTTCCGTTGTGTTACTCTTCCAATGAGGACACAGTTTACCCAAAATCACACCCATGCACCTCACTTCTAGTCTCTATCCTCTGGCGTATGGGGAAATGCACTTGAGACTATGTGACTAACCGAGTATGGGGCACCTTTGGGTGGCACCTAGAACCGGGACATTACAATGTGGTATTAGAGGAGCTTCTTTTTCGCTTTCTCTTACTATTTAAAGCCCATAGATTGGGATAGGAAGGAAAAGGTAGATGGTAATATGTTATTCCCAGGAGTAGCTTTCCCATGTATAGGGAAAATCCAATTTAGCTCGAATGTTGAAATTTTTCTGGTTTTGCAATTATTACAGTTGATTTGATTTAACCATTGGGTGACACACTTGTTTTGTGATGTTATGATATATATTATTGAGTTTCTATTTCTGTTGCAACCTAATTAGATAAGGGTATGAAATCTCATGCATCATATAGGAACTTTATAGAGATCACATGTCATGCATTCTTGTCATTCCATTTAGGGAACATTACTGATTGCATGATATTGTGATAGATGTTGTTCTAGATATGCATGATGCTGTGATAGATGTCATGATAGAATACATTATATTTTGATGGGATATTGGATTGTGTAAATTTTCATTTGGATGGATGCCAAACTTTGGTCCCTATGGTGTTATGGGCCCATTTTTATCATAATTTAGTGGATCATGATTTAACTTTTATTGAATTTTGTTAAGTTATGATATAAAAGAGGATTAAAAACATTTATTTGCAGGATTATGGTCTCTCTTAGGTCAGATTTTTTCATTCCTAGCAAAAAATTATATGTTTTTAGGGGTTTCGATGAATTTTCAGAGGATTACTATCCGGAAACCCAAAAAACATGATGTGTGGTGTTATGAAAACATGCCATGTTTTATTCTTCTCTGGAAGAATTGTCTTTTCTTAAGTACACACCGCATACAAAGAGTACATGTCATGTAGTTCTTGAACATATGACTGATTGTGTGAGAAGAGACATGGGTTTGGGAAAATTTTGGCAGAAGATGTCATGTCTGGATTGTACACATCGTGTTGTAAGGAGAATGTACTCGGTCATGTGACTAATGACACGAGTGGATAAAACAAAGGTTGTACACGTCGTGTTCCATTCTTGCACACTGTGTAGGGTCTATAGTGTCTCTTACCATGTGACTAACAACATAGGTGGTTAGAACTTAAGTGGTACACATCGTGTGTAGGGTGAACACACCGTGTAGTGTTACCCAAGAGAGAACCGTGCGTTTTATCCATGTATAAGAACATAGGAAGGAGGGAAAATTCAAGTACACGTAGTGTTTGAGGATGAAAATGCCATGTGTAGGGGTGTTACATGACCAGGTTTTGAAGAGCTACACTCTCATGTTGAATCCTATGGGAACATGCAGTGTGGCAGATATAAAATTCGTGTAACCCTATTTTGGAAAAAAAACTTGGATGTTTTCATCTCTTGTTCCTTTCTTTCACTTATATGTACTAGTACTTGATAATATTAAACTAAGGTGTGCGCTTGAACTTGCAGAGTCATGCCACCAAGACGTCCTCCGGTTGTGCGCTAGGTGTCGGGTGATGACCAGACACTAGAAAGGATAGATCAGGGACTACCAGCTGATCCTCCCATCATGCCCATCTTGGGACCATCTGTTATACCAGATGCATGTGCTAATGAAAAGTTTTGTGAAGGCTTTATTATGAAGATTTTGACTTTTTAGGTAGAACAATATCCTGCCCTGACCATGGAAGAGTTGATGAGGGTGGTCCAACAGTAGCATACTCCAACTTTTTTTGGGGATGGGGGACCATAGGCAGAAGATTCATGGTTGGAGGCCATGCTTACATCTTTGAGCATCTAAATATACCTATAGAAAGGAGGGAGAAGCTTGTGAATTACATGCTACGTGATTCTTCCAAGAGATGGTGGGATGTTATCATATAGGAAGGACGCCATTGGGATATGGCTTGAGAAGAGTTTTAGAGGACCTTCTATGACTAATTCTACCCTAGACATTGAGGGCCGAACGAGCCTGAGAGTTCATGCATTTGGAGCAGGGCACTCTTTTAGTGATGGAGTACTCTTCCCTTTTTACCAAGGTTCAACATTTCACACTTGTTATGGGAGGTGATGAGTTATCTTTTTCAAGGAGATTTTAGGATGGTATCAATAATGAAATTTTATCACAATAAAATTTCATTAAACTGCTTTCGGTGACGACTATAGTGATTCAGTTGATGATTACAATGTTCAATCCGAGGGATTTGGGAGCTATGATCCAGGGCAGTTCAACATCGAGGGCTGGTACTCCTTCGAATGATTGTAGGAAGCGATGACAGGAGCCATCGTACGGTGATTCCAGTAGTAGGGATGTGTCTACAAGAATCCAGGTCAGGTGCTACTAGTGCATAAAGAGTAGGCACATGATACCTTAGTGCCCAAGAGTCCCAGTTTAGTGCCGAAATTTTGGAAAGATGGGTCATCTTCAGCTTTTTTGCTGGTTATTATCACCAGAATCTAGTGAGAGGGGATCCGTTATGACTCCAAATTCATGAGTAGGACCAATAGTTTCTCCTTAGTTATGGAATTGGATTTTTTTAGGTTGTTCAGGTCGAGGAGGTGGTTGTGGATGTTGAAGCCAGACGGCAGGCTTTCAGTGAAAGTAGGGTGGATCAGCTCAGGGTAGTTTGGCAGGGTCACAGGGTCGTGGTAATGATCTGAAATTTTAAGGGAAGTAGACCCAACTAGAGCAGGATCTCATACCCTCTATGGTTAGAGGTACGATTTTAGTTCCCTCAGTGTTAGATTCTACTCTTTTTGATATATGGGCTTCCTAGAGATTCATATCTATGGCCGTTGTCAAGAGACTTGGGCTCTGTATATTTATGTATGATGATGATATGAACCTAAACACTCCGTTGGGGATTAGGAAAGATAGTGTATTTCAGTAAAAGGAGTTCCATCTTGAGTTTGTTGGGTGTCACTTCTTATGAGACCTCTATTAATTAGAGATGATAGGATTTGATGTCACTCTCGGAATGGACTGGTTGGTATCCTTCTAGGCCTTTGTTGAATACTATCTCTTCAGGGTGCATTTCACATCACCAGAGGGTAGGTAATTTCTACAAAAGGGAGAATGGGATGTCTAGTTGGGTAGTGATGGACCCAAGAATCATTGACTGGGAGGAATTACATCCCATATTTCTATTTTGTGTCTGTATGACTTGCGGATATCATAGACTGAATTTCCTCTAGTGGTAGATTGTTTCATGAATGTCTTTCTATATGAATTTTCAGGTTTACCTCCTATGATATTGGTAGATATATCTGTTGAGATTGTGCCAGGAGTTCCACCGGTGTCCATTCATCCATATAGGATGGATACACTAGATCTATAGTAGCTCAATAAGCAGTTATAGGAGTTGCAGGAAAAAATGTTTCATCCAACCCAGCACTTCTCCATGGGGTTTTCATGTCCTTTTTTACAAGGAAGGTGGATGGTACCCTTAGAAATTGTGTGGATTATCAGAATCTTAACCATTTGATGGTTAATAACTGATATCGCTTTTTGAGGATTGATGAACACTTTCATCTGATTTAAGGAGCATAGGTTTTCCCAAATATTGAATTGAGATCTGGATACCATCAGTTGCATGTTAGACCATCAGATATACCATTTACAACATTTCAAAGATGGTATGGTCTATACTAGTATGTGGTTATGTCATTCCGTCTCAAAAACGAGTCTACATTTTTCATGTCACTGATGAACCAAATATTCCATCCTTAATCTCATATGTTTTTGGTTGTTTTTGTGGATGATATCTTGGTGTACTCTCACACTCAATAGGACCATGCCACGCATCTTGATATCATTTTGATTACACTAAGATATAATCTGTTTTATGCTAATATCTCAAAATGACACTTTTGGATGGACTCAATTCACTTCTTGGTTTAAGTTATCTCAGAGACGGGAGTATCGTAGACCCATAGAAAGGGCAAAAGTTTCCTCGGAGAATCCAAAGAAGTTATTTGAGGTATGGATTTTTCTTAGGTAGGTAGGTTACTATAGGCACTTTATAGAGTAATTTTCATGTTTTCAAACACCACTGATGGGCTTGAATAAGAATGGTGCGAAGTACTTATGGAATAATTTCTGTGACTCAGCCTTTCAGGAGTTGAAAGGTAGATTGAATTCAATACCGATATTGATTTTTCTATATCCATGAGAGAGTTAAACTATTTACTGTTATGTATTAGGTATCTGGTTGGGAGTAGTGCTTTTTTTAGGGTGAAGGAGTCATTGTGTACATGTCTCGGAAGTTGAGGCCACATGAGAGGAGTTACCTGACGAAAGATCTTGAGTTAGCTGCAGTTGTGCATGCTTTGCGCTGTTGGAGAAATTATCTTTTGGGATAGAATTTCATGGTGATGCCTAAACAAAAAATTCTCAAGTATATTTTTACTCAGCATGATCTGAATTTGAGATAGCGAAGTTGGGTTGAGTACCTTCATTATTTTGACATTGAGCTTGCCTGGACGCTTGGGAAAGGCAATGTAGTGGCTGATGTGTTGATCATGAGGACTCATATATAGGCAGTTCAGGTGGCCACCAGTGAGTGGCAGCTTATAGATTTATTCTCTGAGATGCATTTTGAGTTGCATGATAGATAGGGGTAGACTTTTATTTCTTTTATAACTGTCACCTATACTCTACTGGATCGAGTACAAATGAGGAATATATTAGATTCTAAAGGAATATTACTATGGGAGAGTGTGTCAATAGTGGAACCTACTCCATGGTGGACCATCAGCGAGGATGATGTATTTCATTTTCATGGGTGTGTATGGGTGTTAGTAGGAATACATGAGGATTTGATTTGGGATTTTCATTCCTCAGTTTGGGTAGTTCATCCTTGTGTTACAAAGATGAATCGAGATATAAACTGTCAGTATTGGTGTCCACGTATGAACAGGTATGTAGCTAGATTTTTATGAGATGTTCCACCTCTTAGTAGGTGATGGCGGAGTATTTGCTAGCAAAAGGGATTTTACAGAATCTACCCATTCATAAGTGGAAGTGTAATAATATTTCTATGGATTTTGTGCCGGGTTTACCGAGGTTGCCTCGAGGGAATGATGCAGTTTGGGTTGTTGTTGATAAAATCAAGAAGGTTTCTGATTGCATTTCAATCAAAGAGACCTTCAATGTTAATGATCTTGGAAGGTTGTACATCTGAGATATTGTATGTCTACATGGGGTTTCAAACTCTATCATTTCAGATAGGGATTCTCAGTTTACATCTCATGTCTGGAAGGAAATTCCAAGGGGTTTGGGTACACATGTACTTCTGAGTGAAACTTACCATCCATAGAAATATAGAAAGTCTAAGCACACGATTTAGGTTTTGGAAGAAATTATTCGAAAATGCATCCTGGATTTCAGGGGCCCTTGGGAGAGACACATACCCCTAGTGGAGTTTTCCTACTATAATATTTTTAATGCAATGATTCAGATTTCACCTTATGAGGCTTTGTACGGTAGGTCATACTGATCACCCCTATTTTGGATAGAGGTAGGAATAACAGCTATGATGGGACCTCATCTTGTCCCAGAGACCACTGAGAAGGTGCAGTTTATTTAGAAGTGGATAGCTACTGCATAATCCCACAAGAAATCTCAGGCTGATCGACATATATGACCTCTAGATTTCATGGTCAGGGATCATGTTTTCTTACGTGTCACACTGAGGATTGAACATAGGAGGATAGGGTATAGGGAAATCTTTCACCGTGATACATTGGGCCGTTTGAGATTTTTGAGAGAGTCGAGCTGGTTTCCTACCAGTTTCAGATAAATCATTGGTACTAGGATATGCATGAAATCTATCATGTTTCTCAGCTACAATGTTACTTTTTAGACTAGTTTTAGGCTTTTTAACCCGAGGAGGTTGAGTTGGAGGTGGATACATCCTTCAAGGAGCACCTTATTTAGAGTGTGGATCAAAGCATGAAGGTTCTCTGTGGCCAGTCTATTCCCCTGGTACAGGTCGTATGGTAGGACGAGCGAGTATAGAATGAGACATGGGAGAGTGAGGACGATGTATGATCATCATGGACAGAGTTATTTAATGCTTCCTCTTTAACACCCTTTTAAGGGAAATTCTTGGATGAATTTCATTAAGGGGGATGTTTGTAAGAACACAGGTCCTCATTTCAGATATGGATCTTTATTTTGGGTTGTTTTAGAGGAAAATGAAAGAGTTATAAATTTTATATGTATATGATGTGTACTTAGGAGTACACACCGTGTACCTAGTTTCCACGTGTTGCCGTGTACTTTTTGTGTAACGACCGAGTACAGGGCCACGTGGGTGACCAAGTAGACTGCCTAAAGTGGGGACTGGTTGTGGATAATTCACGGTGTGTACATTAAATGAACACAATACATATTTTTTTTATTTGATTAATTATCTCGAGGTTGCGTCTCATCTCCAAAACTTGTTTCTTATGCATTTGTATCATACCAGAGAGCGACATATGGGCTATAATCATTGATCTTCATTCGTTCATCCATCTTATCTCTGATTTAGATGTCGTTGGGTGCATTGGATTACCACCGGTGAGTTCTCTCTTTCACTAAAGCCTATCTTCCTAATTTCTCTACTCTCATGAGTTTACAAGGGTTGACCGTTTTTACCATTTTTTTGATCTACATCATTCTAGGCTGATTCAAGGGACAAAGTTTAAGAGTGTTCATCATACAATTTCGAGGTAGGTGGTTTGTTCATTTATTTGATTGTCTATGAATTATATATTCCTAATGTCCTGGATAATAATGTATCAGCTATTTCATGTTTTGGATTTTGACACTATTTAGAACCTTCTATGGTGTGTTTGACGGTTTAAGTTTTGTTTCCTATGTATAATATTGTATACCTTTGTTTATGGGAAACCCCATGGGTGTGCTCCATTATTTGACTATTATTGACCAATTGGTCTAGGTTTTCTATAAGTCATACCATGTTTCATGCCTTGAGTTGTTTAGGATGGAGTTTTTTGTTTATATATGATGCGTGTGATTATGATTTTATTGAAGTTGTGCCATTTTTCAGTTTTAATTACATGTAGAGCCTTTAATTAATGTCGTATATGCAATGATCTTAACTGGACTATGAGAGACTTGGAGGAAGAATTTTTTTTGGGTTTCCATGATTATATAAAAAAGACTTTGAGAGCCTTGGTGTAGACTTTGACCCAGGGGTATTGAATGTGAGAGCTACCCAGAAGGTATTTTATGATTATTTTTTTGCAATATGGACCCATGGGTGTTGACCGTTAGAGCCACCCGTAGTTCGTTTATAAATTTGTTATGTTGTGTAGACCTAGGGGTATTAACCATGATAGTTTCCCCAGTGGTCATTTTTAATTGATTAGTGCTATGTTAAACAAAATGGGTTACACCGTGAGATCATTTCTAGAGGGTTTTTTATTAATGTTTGAATGAATGATTGATTTTTTTGTGATTGTCTACCAAGACAAAGCACAAGCTTGGACTCAGTCTTACATGGTTTATTTAGATGGTCTTATGAGACGTCTATTTTCACTATTACCCAGAGGGATAAGGTGCTTTGGCTAGATCCTTAGATTTCTTTATTCAACGGTTTGAATAATTAATAAATTTAAATAAATATTATTGAAATTGTAGGATTGTTTACTTTGGATTACTTCCATGATTATTATTTCATTTTGTATACTGACTACTATACATATTCACTGGTAGTTAGGCACAAATCATTTGGTGGTTTTCTACTAGGATAAATCTCACACCTTTTTTGGGTTTTTATTCTTTACCCAAACAGATTATATGGTTGCAGGTATATATAAGGTAAAGCACCCTTCTTCATCAAGTACTTGATTTATTTTGGAGCTTGAGACCATGGGACCAAGATGAGGCTTGCGTTGCTGTTGGAGTTTACTGATTTATATAATATTTTTTCAAAATTTTATTTCCATCATTGTAACTTGTTTGTATTATTTCATAGATACATGTGGCATGCATCATTTATATATATATATATATATGTTGTAGTTGATTATACTATTAATCTTCTGTTGTTTACTTCTATTGTATGATATTACATATTCTTCTACTTCACTATTTATTTCCACTGTGTTACTCTGCCAATGAGGGAATAGTTTCCCCACTATCACACCCGAGGCCCTCACTACTAGTCAGAAGCCTTTGGTGTTTGGGGAAATGTGTTTGAGGCCATGTGATCAATCAAGTACGAGGAACCTTTGCGCGACACCTGGAACATGGAAATTACACAAGGAAATGACCACTACTCAGGGAGAAGATCCATATATATATATATACAATTCTTGAAAAAAGTTTGTAGGAATATCTATTTGAGAATGGGGAGTATCCAATTAATACAAGATGTGTGTAATGATTTAGATCAACCGGTCATTCTTCCCTTGAAACAATAACAAGAATAGGTTCATCTTGAAGTGGATCATTATCATCATCAACACACATTCCATTATTTCCCTTAACCATATCAACCTTTTATATTTTTTATCATTTTTAAAGTATTTATCATCGTTATGATATTTATTTATGTTAACATCACTAGGAATAGATTCACACATATCAATTATAGAGTTATATATATGTGTTTATTCATTAGTTGGATAGGAATAAAAAAAGTTATATCCTACTATTTTTAACAACATTGGACTCTCAATAAAAATATGATACATATCCTTGTCACTTTCATATTCTGTATGAGCTTTTCAAACATTATAGATCCAGGAACTCTCTCCCCAAAAGGAGGTGAATCTTCTCTTTCTAATTATTTCAACAAAGATAATTCTGGTTCTCTAATAGAGTCCATTGAAACATACAAATTCCAATGAAATTAATAGTAAAATTATATATATTCTCTCATAAAATTTCATTAATCTGTATACTATATACATGAGTCCAATCAATTTTTTCATTGAAATATTTTATAGCATCCTTAGCCAAAGATACAGTTTGATACTCATCATCATCTGAGGAATAATCATCATCTACAATTTCATACACATCAGAACCATTTTCAATTTAATTTCATCACCTAGAGGGATGAGTGATAGGATTGAATTTCACATACAAATTATCCTCATCAGTTATTCAAATACCTTTTCAAAGATTCAGTTTAATCTTCATCCTCTAATAGGTAGTCTAATTAAATTAGATACCACATGGAGAACTGTACTCTTAACTCTAAGAAGAACCAAAATTCCTAATTCCTGAAACACCGAAATGAACATTAGCTAAAGAAGAGAGTTAAATATTGAAGATTCTTGAGTTAAATCCTCTATCATCCTTGTTAATAAATGAGTCATACTAATAAAAATTCTATGTATCATGTTTTATAAAATAATAAATCTGGATAACTTACATAACTAAAATATAAATTCCCTAGGAAAATAGTTTTTGGTATTCATTTGACAACCCACCTACATTTATAACACAACTAATTTTTAATAGGCCTTTGTTATGATCAATTATAGATTATTTCCACCATATTATTTCCAGTCTTAAAATTGGTATGGTTCATAGGGTAAGAGCTTGGGTGGGAATTATATTCTTCAATATGTGAAACATTCATTATTGTACCTTGGAAAGTTAGACTGAACCCACATTCATGACTTTTTATGACTATTTGAATCACACCCTCATACACTATATCTTTAAACACCATATTTTGATAAAACTATTTGATAATGGGAATACAAAATGGTTAATTTTCAACTCAAAAGTAAATGGTCTAGTTCTGATGAAAAATAACACTCAAAATAAATTATCAACTACTTCTAAACCATTCAACATTAACTTCTATTTCATACATTAAATCACGAGATAGAATATGTGTATTGGATATATTAATTTAATTTATTGAGCTACCCTTTAATCTCTTAGATGAATTAGAAACATCTTCTCCAAACTATAACTTCACCTCAACTGATAAAACTGAGAATCATGGATTTGGAGAAATTTATTCGAATAAGGGTTTTATTAAAAGGGGTATGGAAAGTGGGTTTGATTCAATTTAGATGTAGTGATACTACTCCACTATGATTTAAAAATTCAATTACTTAAGTATTTTCATTTACTGTGAAATGTGATATATAATAATATATATCTAATATATTCTTAAATCATTATGATTTATTAAAAAAGAGATAAATTATGTAGAAAGAATACTCAATATAAGAATAGATTTTTTTAAACAAATAAATGTTTTAGGAATTCTAATTTTTTTAAAAAAAATCATCCATATTTCATGTTTGATACAACCTAATCATTCATGATCTAATGGATTTATGAATATATATATACATGATGATGCTCTATTCTAATTAATTCTAGAGTGATATTCTATTTTTTAAAATGATCATTCAAAAGGTTATGTCATATAACAAGCTGTTTTCTCTATAATGTGATAACATTTTTTTAGAAATTTCTATCATAATTATATTTTCCCAATTTATTTTTCCATTTTATAATTCATGTCCATAGATCAATAAAGCGTGTTTCACCAAAAAAATTAATTCACAATAACTACATGTACATAATTACTCAGCTTCAACAATATATAATAAAACAAAATTATTTTTCTTACTACAACTTAAAAATAAAGGCATTCCAAAAAACATAACATGTTATAGAGGTTCCTTTTCGATCTAACCTATAGGAACTGAAATCGGCATATAAATAACTAATTAATTCAAATAAATGTCATTTAGGGTAAAATAATAAAAAATTGGTTGTAAACTGGAGGTATTTAAAAATTATTTTCAAATAAATAATGTGATATTCATTTGAATTTGATTGAAAACATACCCACATGCAAACACTGATCATAATACCTAGTCAATTAGTAGTTAAGTATAATTAACATCAAATAATACATCAATAAATATTTTGACATATGATTTTACTATCTCATCAATATCTAGCTTATAGCTTGTACTCATAGAAGTATTAAAGATATTGGTGTTATACAAAGAAAGATGTTTTAAAATTTTCATGGTGCATTTTCCGTGATTTCAAAAAATTACCCCCTTTTTTGAAGAATTTTGAATCCATTAGAGTATTTTATAACACCCATTAAACAAATTTAAAATTCATTTTGTGTCATTTTTTATAATTGAATACAAAATTTTTATTTAGATGATCCAAAAATAATATCTTCAATTTAGATTTTTACTACTAAAACATATTTTGATATTCTTCTAATAAATAGAATAGTTTCAGAAACAAATATTTTAAAACCATTTGAAATATATGAAGTGATGATATTCTCATACCATGCTCTTCGATCTTGTTTTAATCAACATATAAATTTTTTTAATTAAAAAAATTACTCATATAATGAGGGGTTTGAAATATAAGAGGTTGTTAAAAAATTAATCCTTAATTGTATACCAATTTATAAATTAACTCTTAACATGCATCTAATATAGTTATAAAATAAGATGTGATGTGTATGAAAGAAATATTCTGATATATTTATGTCGTGATACTGGTGAAATGGTTTCCCCATAGTCAACAAATTTTTATTTATAATATCATTGTGAAACTAGTATTTCTTACTTTTTAATTATTATACCACACTAATCATCCTTATTTATATAAACCCACATTCTTACAATAATATGAAATCCATGATATCTTTCTACTAGTTCCCAATAAATTTTTATTTAATTTTTATTTAATTCATCTTATATTTCGATTACCCAAAAATCATTATCAATTGCTTTTGTGATGTTTATAGGTTCAAGTGGTGACAATAAGGCTTTATTTCTGACCTGATTTCTAAGAGAATCCCTACTTAGTGTTCATATATCTTGGAATCTAACAACTATATCTAAGGGATTGTATCTATGAGTCATAATGAGCATAGGTGTTAAAGTAGTTGATAATTCATTTTATTTTACAGGTTCAAGTTAATAAATTTTAGTTGAACTGCTTTATTTTTATATAGGTTTCAAAGAATTATTACTAGGTTTGGCATTTATAGTTAAATTCAAAAGGCCATCCTCAGGGTTATATTAAGAGTTATTTGGATCATGTGGAGATGTTTCATCAAATTTTACATGTAAAAACTATTCATGTATATTAATCCTTTTACTGAATACCCTATATTATTTATTCGATGTTGAATATCCCAGGAATTTTTTTCATAACTATTAGATATATATTTTCCAAAATTATCTATTGTGTTTAGTATAGTACATTGCATCCAAAAAATATAATGTAATTAACCTTTGGTGATCTAACATTCCATAAATCATATGGGTTTTTCTTTAAAACGGGTCGAATAGGAACTCTATTAATAATATAGAAATCTCTATTCATAACCTCTTCATGTAAAATCCCAATCTATACCTCCGAGTCCTAGTTGGTGTGTTGTGGGACCTCATGCATTCCTCCCTATATGAAACATGCTACTAAATACCATCAATGTTTAAAGTCCATCATTGGGGACACTATACCCTCAATATCATGTAATTGAGATCATAGTATTAAAGGGTGAATAATAATAATAATAAATAACCAACATGAGTAAAAATTCATAAATCTTAAAAAATGAAATACATAAGAAATAACACCAAATATAGTAATACTATCCTAAATATATGTTGAAAACAATAAATAAAAAAATATATAAATATATCTGGGGTCCATTGTTTTTCTTGATCCACTCTGGCTCTAATCTCCACTACTCGATCATCGATCATAGGGCCCTTGACCTTTGTCATATCTCAGGTGATGAAATTTATAAGCACACTTGAATAGTTGAGTAGTGTGTGAGCAGATGAAAATGTGGGAAACAACAAATTCATACGTAAAAGGTGTAAACATGCATAAGAGTGTATAAAATAATGATAAATAAATTCACACACAAGTAAAAATCATGCTGAGAATTCATAGACTAACGATGCCATTATGGAACCCTGGTTGTACCTACTTCGACATCATACTAAAAAACATTAGAATGATCATGGAAACATTACGATGGAAGATTCTTATTCAAGCCAGTTAATAAAAATATTGGCCCCTATTACTTAGGTCAAACTAAAATATTTCATCATATATATGTGCCATCTCATGGTCAGTTCACATTGACAATCATGCCCCACTATTTCCACAATGGTCTAGTCACTTGCGATCTTCATGAAACTCAATAATCAAAGATGTGTTTGATAACTGATAATTATGAAACCCCCTGGTCATGCCACACTAGGCCATCATTACCCATATTCCATTTTTTCCTTTTCATCAAGTCACATGTTTTGTCAGATCATGCTACCCCCTCTAAGGATACCATGAAACGATAGGTCCGTATATTTTGGGTACCATTAATAACCCAAAAAAGTATCATTTCCCAAGAATACCATAAGTAATAAGTGGTATCACATTAGAGAACACTTAATATATCATAAATTTGAGAGGAAACCAAACATTCAAACACATGATCAATTCCAAACCGTCAAAATCACCTTATCATATCATGTCATTAATTTTAAACAGGGCCTCATCATGGTAAGGAACCTATAAACTCATGGTTTCCTAAGTAGACATCGAATTTTTTCAAGTTTATCATCAACCAAATATTTTCCAGACACCAAAAAAATTATGTTCACATGCAAAAATATCATTTTATGGTATGCTAGAGGGACTCCATGATGCAAGGAGAAAGGTTGCGGTGTTGTGGGTGTACATTAACAAGCAGAACATCGCAAGGAAAGGCTATATGGTGAAAGTTTGGCCACCATGGTGAAAATATTTGGTTTCATTGTGGAAGAGATATTTTAACCACTCTCTGTATCACTATGGGAGTTAATAAATTATTGAACATTTCTATATCATGTAATTATTTGGAATATGGGACTAGATACAATATGGAGTTCAATTTTAGTGACTTGGAAGTGCTAAAATGATTCTGAATATAGAGGATTAGTCTGGTATTATTAGAAAATATTGGATGGTTTTCTCTAATTGGAGAACCCTCAGAAAACCCATTAATTTGTCTAAATTTATGATGGAAACTCCATCCCGATTCATGAAAATAATAGAATATTAAAACACCATAATACTAAAGACTATATGACAATATATATAAGAAAATGAGAGATGCCCATTAGTGCGTCCTTAGGTGTTTTGTAATAACCTCATGATTATCCTCATCCATGACATATCCTCCCTTCATAATTCATACCATAACACAAACATAGGTACTATAGCAGAACACCTGAACCAGCCATTTACTACGTCATATACATTTTCAATTATGGAAAAATATTCTTACTCTGCAGTAAGACCATATTTTTGTCAGAACTACCTCTATGTTTTTAGTAGTAAACTTTGCAAAGAAGCCACATAATCATTTAAAAGATCATAAGAAAAACCAAAACATGGATTAAGATATAAAATAGGGAAACAAAATACTTGAGCACATGAATTTTAGGTATTTACAATCCCTACCTCTAAAATACATCACATAATCAAGAAGTGTCTCTAGAATTCATTATAAAAAAATTTCATCAACTATGATAAAGTGTTAGCCTCCTGCTCCCTATTCACCACCTAAATCTACCCATGTTACCACCAAATCTGGACAATTGGTACTGTCTTCCCTTGGAGTGCATTATCACTCTTGTCTACAATACATATCAGACAGTACTCATATTATTTATCAAGTCCCAAATTAATGTCCTCATATTCTATAACATGCTATGGATTATACAGGTACCTAATAAGATAATAAATACGAAACATATCATGATTCCATGATAACACAGAATACATTCAAGATGGTATTCCCTTTTTTTATCTATCTCAATGATCTCAAAGTGTCCCATAAAATGTGGTTCTATCTTGAACTACTTTCTCTAATTTCACTTATCTAACCGAGGATTCACTTTGAAGATAACCTTATCACCCACAATAAAATCCGAAGTCTCCTGCTATGGTTGAAATATAATATCATTTTACACTAAGTAGTGATCAACCAATTCTATATCAACTATACTCGTAGAGGTATCCTAAACAATACTAAGTCCCACAAATTCCACCTCACCCTTAGAATAGAAGAAGATAGGTGAGTAACACAAACTCCCATAAAAAGAATCATAATATTCAATCTAAACAAAATTCTATTAAATATTATTATAAAAAAACTAAACCACGTCTAGGTGATCATCCCACAACGTACATGATTCATGGTTAAATAATAACCTAGGATAAGTATATAATCAACATGGATTTTCCATCTATCTGAGTATGGTACATGATTTTAAATCTCAACAGAGATCCTAGAGATTTCTACATTCAATTGAAAAACCAAATTTTATAACATTCATCTATATCTGAAAAAATTATCAAGGGTACTCTATGAAAGAGTATGATCTATCAGATGTAGATCTTCCCCTGCTCCTCCACATAGTTAGTCTCTCGGATCAGTAAGAAGTTTCTTTCTTTATCACCAAATTAAAAATAATCCATGTTGCATAACATTGACTAGTTATCCTAGGAAAACTTATCACAATGTTCATAATGTTGTATTCCCACTTCCATATCGGTATGAGAAGTGGATTAAAAAACCAATAAGTCACTGAGATTTAACTGTCACCCATTGATAGGTATGTCATTGAATGATGAAACTAGAAATATCCATCATTATCCCCAACCACCAGAACTAATATCTCATGTAATGATACATCTTATTGGCATAAGCATGTAATTCCCATCAAGATTTATACAAGTTTATAATCATCTAATCTCTAATAGAAGCAAGGAAAACTACTCTCTTATGTACCAAGATCACATCATCATTATCCACTGACTATAAAAGTATAGAATCACCACTAATGAAAAGTTCCACCATAAAAAAACTATATTTATGTCTCTTACTATAAATACCTTGTATTCTCATACATGGATATTAAATCTTTTCATATGAGTATTCATTAAATTACACAGACAGATGCTTGAGGAATATAATAGATTATAGATATTGGAAACATGGTTCCCAATTATCTCAATTCATGGAATATATTAAATTTATCCCATAAATATCTTCCACATTAATAATTCTACAAAAATACCAATCCTCATAAACATATTTCTTTAATTCCTTCATACACGTTCTAACCTCATTCTCTTAAAATCCCTTCATTTAGATCTCTTATTTAGTACCCTCATATTGATCATTTAAGTGGACCAACGACTCTATTACATGTATAGGGATGTTGGGGATGAATAATAGTAGGGTTTTGATAAACTGTATATCATAAAAGGTTTGATGAAGTAGAGGATGGTCGTAATCTTTTATAAATGGGGGAAAGGAACCCACTTGGAAACTACTCAGAAATTTCTAAAAAGAATCCAAAATAAAAATTTCATTTAAAAAAGCTTCAAAATTACCATTGATTTATATTGGGATGTATATGATTTAAATATGTTCACTCAATTGGAAAATCTCAAATTTTAGCAACATTAAAAACATATCAACTAAGTTTAACCCTTGGTAAAAAATTATTTACCTTAATCATGATAATTAATTTTTTAATGTTATCACTATTAATTTTGGTAAAAAATTAAATTCAAATTATTTGATAATATAAATTATTATGATTATGAATATTTAATACATTTTCCAAGATTCAATTTTTAAAATATTAAAATTTTAATTTAAAATTACCCGCATAGACAGGATAAAAACAGGTTTTAATATAGAGAATGTTCAAAAGGTTACAATGTTTTTATATCGAATTTTAGTATGAAATTGATTCCAATGACCTAAAGTGGATTAATATATACATGGATAAGAAAATTTTACTTTAAAACCAATTTAACAAATAATATAACTTTATTAATAATTTAAATGAAAATTTTGTTATAAATTAAAATTCAGTATTTTTCACTATTCATCATAAAATTAATCTTTTCAAAAAATTATAAAATAATATCCATAAGATAAATTACAAATTATAATTTAAAAAATTAATTTTTTTGAGAAATTAATTTTATAAGGGATACAATAATATGTTTTAAAAAAGATGTGCCAAAAGGGTGACTAAGCTGCTTTTCAAAAAAATACAGTTTTCAAGAGTAATAAATGATTAATTATTATCTCTTATATAGAAAACTAATAACATAAATTTTAATCATGTTATTTAATATATAACATTTAAAATTCATTAAAATAATTCATAAATAGTTTTTTAATAAATTTATTGAGATAAAACATTTTAATTCATAAATCTAGTTTGTCAAAAAAACAATTTCATTCTTTTCAAATAGTAATGATCGTAATTTTTTTAATTAATTAGTCACTAGTTAATTAATTTTATATTCATGTGTATAGAATTTTTTTTCAAAATTTAGTTAATTGTATTCATAACCTCCATTCCAATGGTTATATAATAAATATCATTATAGTATTTTAATAGTATGTCACGATTCATTTGTACTCAATGTTTCATGTAACAAAAGAAAAATATTGTCTTGTGTATAAAGAAACATTAAAATATTGTTTCCCATAACATAAAATATTTAAAATATTGAATTAATTTAATAAAATTTTTCAAAGAATATCATTGTGTTACATTCAACCCCAAATGATGAATTATTCCCTCAAAATTCAGCTCAGTCATCAATGGTTTAACATTTGAAATTAATTCATAGATTCCATCATAATAAGAAGTTTTTGAAATAAATACTCTAGTAAAAGAGAAATGGATGTGTGAAATTCATTTGGAATAATAAATATTGTGTTTCCAAATGGAATAACATAAGTTGTAAGTGAATACATGTACATAGTAGTGAAAAATAACACTTGAATAGCGATGAAGAGTTATAAAGAACATTGATCACAAGGAAGTGGGTTATCCTGATTGTATTAATAACCCCAATTATATAAACTAAATAGGAATTAAGAAATTCCTTGATATCACAAAAAAATTATGATAACCAGAAATAATATTAATTTAATATCCTTTTCTTAATGTTGGGGTATTAATTTTCTATAAAGACTAAGAACATATGAAAATGTAATTACATGATATAATTTTATTTTATCAGAACAATTTCATCATTTGGTTGTGTCATGATCAATTTCTACTTCATCTATTACTCAAAGGCATGTTCCTTTGCTTATAAATCACTAAATAAGACCCATAATATAATTATACATCATTCCATCTATATCTAGTTGAAAAAGTTTAACACTGGTTATCCATTATAGATAAATATTTATATGGTGAAGTAATATGTTAATCACTGAAACCTCATCCAATGTTGAAAAAAGACAATTATATAAATGGTTAAAATTATAACCCCTCAAAAATGAAAAATTTATAAAGAAGGTCACTAAATTATTCAAAATTAATTTAAAATTAATCAACGATATATAATAATGGTTATATTTATTTTAACATACCCAAATGGTAATAAATTCATCATGTAATCTCTTGAAACATGTTAATAACCTCAATTTCTATAAAAACATACATAAAAAAACATGTTACCTCACATAAATCACATATTATTTGATATATTCCATAAATCTAAAAATGTTGGTAACTTCATAAATGAGAGAATAAACAACTTTTTTAATAAATCATTAATCAATTCAACATTAATCATTACTATCCAATTTACTTGTTCATATAAAACACCAATTTATCATAACATGATTATATCATCATCTAGAATATACTAAGGGTTATATTACTTTAATAAGAATATCATCTTTCCATTAAATCACTTTTGTATTCCATGAGTGTCATTTAATAGATTTTGAAAAATACTTAAACCAAAACCTATAACAGAAAATACTTATGTATTTAATGACTCATATAACATAATACAGTACATAAATACATTAATCTTCCAACTACCTTATCAAATCATTAACTACACTTCTTCTTCTCATTACATAATACCTATTTGAATTTATATGTGATTAGTAGTCTCTTCATCATCAAAAATGAAACCACTACTCCTAAAACCATATTAATTATCTTCATAAGATTTACTCTTAGGATATATATTATCCTAATTCCTATACATTACACATTTAAAACATTCAATCATTGATGAAACCATGTAGATACCATTATTCTCATCATTTTTTACAAGACATTTCATTACTCCTTATTAGTTAATTCTGTTGTTTCCATTTTCCCAACACACAAAACATCTTCTAATCTCCATTAATCACTACCATGAGTGATTCTTCTAATATTAGAAACATATATGAAACCAATTCATCTTTAATCCATTTTATTTTATACCTGAACTCTAAGAAAACTCTATCTTTATCATCTTTTGTGAGTTCTAGAGTTGTTTAAGGAGTAAATTGTTAATCATGTTTGATGATGACTGATTATAACTAGTCACAATATCCATTAATCTATTCTACATCCAAATTTTATACTCATTATAAAATTGTCTATCACATTTAATGATAATATAGTTCTTTTTGGTTCCCTCTATTGACTAAAACCAAAAGGAATTGTCTAAGAGACACTAATCATAGTGTAAAACCAGATAATCATGAAAAATAACCTATACGATGTTTAAATCATAAAAAAGTATTTTAAATATGTGAAACCTTAGGTTTAACCTATATAATCCATGATCATAATATATTTAAATCTATCATGATGGAATATAATGTGTTTTTTAATTTTCAAAGAATATCCGTGAGGAGTGTCAAACTAGGTGGGCATTAAGGCCCTTATTCATATACAAGGTGAAAATCATGTCCAAATCAGTGTACCCTTATCAGAGTTATTAACCATTGTTATCTATATGATGAAGACACATCATCTTGTTGTATTAATTCTTGGATGCAATTTCTTGGAAACCAGTTGCTCTATCATTTACCAAAATTCCAATACATTTTCATATGAGTTGACTAATACTTAAACTTATCATTAATGTTATCCCTAGATATCCTTAAAAATAACCATAGGGGTATCATTAATGTTTTCTCATCCAGGTTTTCAATGTTTAAAACATCCTCCCCTTTTATACTCACTATAACGACCTGGCTTCTCGTACATGTATATTATATCATTTTAGATGAATATTCAATACATTACAATAACACATTCTTGGGGACCATAATTGTTTAGTTCTTATAAAAACATGGAACCTTATATTTTAATATTAATGAAATATATTCAATGTATACCATAATTATATTCCCATTTATTACCCCTACATAAATAAATTTCTTTAAAACCATAAGCCTTGTCATCATTATACATGTTCAAAAATCGATTTCTTAAAATCCCCTCCTTTAGATCACTTTTTGAGGACCAATGTATTGGTATTTTTGGGTGAAAAAAAGATGAAAATAATAGATGGGGAAGTTTTGGGTCTATTTTGGAAGGGGTTTCCAAAAATAAATGGCTTGAATCATGTGAATAAGCAGAGGGTGGTGGTGGACTTTTATTAGTGGGGGAATGTAACCCACTAGGGAACTACATGGAAATTTCCCTAAAGAATCGAAAATAAAAAGGAAATTACAAAGAACAATCTTCCATATATCAGAATATTCAAAAAATATAAAGTTAATATTAATATATTAATATCCAATAGGAACATGACATGTTTTAAAGTCATTTTAACACTTTTCTTTTTGGTTTAATCCCCGATAAACACTTTTTTACTATAACCGCTAATATTAATTTTTTTTTATAGTTTCAACAATTCATTTTGGTAAAAAATTATTTTAACCTTATTATATAACATAAATTATCAATATTCAAAATATGAGATCAATTTTTTCAAATTCAATTCATATAAGTGTAAAATTTGAATTGAAAATTAATCCCATAGACACTATGAGAATGAAAGTTTTCCAAGAAGGAATGTTCAAAAGTTTACAAGGTTTTTATACTAAATTTAACTATAAAATTTATTATAATGAAATAAAATAAAATAATATATTTATGTTGAACTAATTTTATATTATGGATAATATAAAATATTATTAGACATTATAAATTATTTAAATGAAAAGACAATTTTCCATTAAAATTTAGAATACTTCACTATTCATTAATAAACAATTATTTTCATAAAAATATCAAAAACACTTCCTAATATATATATGAAAAGATAAATTTTTTAAATTTTTTTTATTTAATATTATTTTGATAAATGATTAAAAAAATTAAATAAATGTGCAAAAGTGCGAAAAATTTTCATTTTAGAAAAATAGATTTTTTAATCATAAAATTTATTTTATTCTTGTTTCCTATATAGAAAAAAATAATAAAAAATTTATTAAATTAATTGTATATAATATATATATATTTATTTCGTTAAAATAATTCACCAAATGTTTTTGGATTCATTCATTGACCTAAAAAATATTTTTTTCATAAATTGTTTTTTCAGGAAAATAATACCTTTACATTCAAACAATTTTGATTTTCATTTTTCAATTAATTGGTCTCAAAATAATTCATTTTATATTCACGTGTGAACTGTATAATTTTTTAATATAGTTAATCATATTTACACCTACTATCCCACTAGCTAGGTGATATATATTATAGTAATATTTTTATATTTTGTAATGTTTCATTTAAAGTGATTGGTATGTGTAATTAATGAAAAACATTGTGTGTCAAGTAAAAAATGATAAACTATACATTGTTTATAATGAAAAAAATTTAAAATAATATATTGATTTTTGAAGAAAAATTCACAAAATCTATGGGTGTTGCACTCGTCCCACCATTACACTGTCCATAAGAGAAGATGCGACCACCATGGGAAAAAAACATAAAACACTAGTCCTATGAAGTATCCATCCTCCAAAAAGAAAATACGTTAACCAAGAATCCCAATTAATCACATGTCAACTCACTAAGATCTAGACTATCCAACTTCTTATGTCTATGAGAATCTGAAAGGATGTTACCTTTCTTAGGTGCATACACAATCTCAATGTTCAAAGTTTGAAGATACTCAACTCAGTACCTCTATATGTGGCTCAAGACTCTCTATGTGAAGATATATCAAAGGATTATATAGTATGTGTATACAATAGATGATTTTTCAAAGATATTTTGTCTCTAACACAATAAATCATGTCCCATAACTACCATCTCCAATTCATGTTTAGGGCTGTTTCACTCATGGGGTCATAGATAAAGACAACCCATCAGCTACTACCTTCTCCTTCCGTATCAACACCACCCCATGCCAATACCAGACACATCAAAGTAAAATTCATATCCAATCCCACATCATAAAGTATTAATACAAGATCTATTTTCAACCTCATCATTATCACAATGAATTCATCTTCACATTGTTATATCCACTAAAACTTTACAATCATATTTTTTAGTGCTGTCAGGGATGATGAGGGACAGGAGAAATCCTAGATAAATCATCAATAATATCATTTTGATTCCAAAAATGATCCTGATAATAAACACATTCCAGGGGTGTGTCTAGGGTATAAAAACCTCAAAATTATATGGGTCAATGAACACACACATCTTAGACACCACATGTTCTAAAAACATCACCTTTTGAATCTTGTAGTCACACAAAAACAACATGCTATTGAGTCAATGTTCTCTAAGAATACTCAAGAATATATCTATGTTCCTAGAATGATTATATAGTATTTGAGAGTAGGTGAAAATGTATTTTAGAAACATAAGGGTGAATGATTCTAAGAATAGGTTTAAGATCTTATTCATGAGATCCATGAACACTACCAGTGTGTCCATCAGCCTACATGACATTACTAAATACTCATAAAATCTATACAAACTCTAAAACATATTAATAAAAATGTCCAACTATATAACACTAAATTAATGATATCTAAATCAATGATTTATCATAGAGAACCTCCAGGATCCCCACAACCAGTCAAAGAGATCGTAAATCCTAGAAAATAGATATCGGGTTTTATATCGTCACATGGTTCAACTTCTGGTAATAAAAACATAGTAAAATACTACCATATTCCTTTTTGGATAAAAAAGGTGAAACCAATGGAGACAAAATATTCCTAATTTTTTTCCTTTCTATGTTGTCAAGATGTACATTGAGATCCTTTATCTTGGTTGGATCCACATGATATAAATGTGTTACAATAGTCTTCATACCCAGCATGATATCAATCTCAAACTCAACACATTTATAATGATTAAGTCATTTGAATTCATCTGGAGAGAAAACCTAATAAAATTAAATAAATCAAGGTAAATATGATGGTTTAGTCACTGATCTTGTCAAGGGAGCAATTCCTTCCATATGAGATGGGATCATCCCTAGTTGACTCATGTTTGGTCAAATTGTACCTACTCCTTGTTCCCATTCTATAGTCATCATGAACTTCTCTCACATTAGAGAATTGAATGACATACATTTAATATAATAATAAAAATGATCTCAAATGAATTTTATCCCATCCATAATTAGAATCACTTAAAATGTTGTAATATCTGGAATCATGAACTCCCAGAGATGTCTATTACTAACAAAAACTATGGGAAAATCCAGAAATATCTAGTGATTGTACACTTTTTTCCCAATGGTGTTTCATAGATACAAGTTGAGAGGATATCTTGACATTAAGGTCATTTCCATCAACTAATTGTGTAGATATAATGGATTGGGGTTCATCGACAGTGAACAAAGTAGTAAATAAGTTGGAAGTTTATCAAATCCAAACCTCATATGTTAGATGTCCCCTTTCCATAATCTATTCTATTCTAATCTATTGCATATAATTTTCATTTATCATCTCATAATTTCATTTTCCTCTGTTGAGATCCATATAATATCCCATTTCTCAATGCCTAAGCCTTTATTAATCCATGGCGAGGCCTCACCCATGATGTTCTCAAGTAGACTAATATTAATTGTCCTATCTTTCCTTAAATATGATGTATGAACTCAGGTTTTCAGTATGTAGTAAGGCACTTCCCCCATTACCCATATTTATAACTCTGAGAACCTCCTTCACCTATAAGATGTGATGAAGAACCTATCCACAACCCTGATATTCTTTGAATACTCTGTCATGGGACATCTTCCTTACTCATCCTTCTTCATGAGGAAACTCTCATAGTAGTGACTGAAAGCTCGGTAACTAGAATTCCATTGTAAATAATTATACCTACTACCCTATCCTCATTTAAAACCTTCTCAAAGGTTAGAACATTTTATAAAACACAGGTTTACATCATTAGGTCTAAACCCTTGACATAACACATGATCTCCAGTTAGAGACTTATCTCCTACTTCAAAACCATATGTTCTTTTTTTCCCAGCTAACAAGGGAGTAAAGTAAAGTTACTCCATGAACTTTTACAAATTTGCAGATAATTTTATCGTACCATGTCACAACTCCATAAACTATTAGCTACTTGATAGATTCATCTTATGAGGAAAATACTACTTGAGGAAGAGTTCCATAAATGATTTATATATAATACCCCATAATCTTCGTGACTAACAGATGGTATTCCACAGTCACCTTGCGAGTCCTTGAAACATAAAAGTTTCTAGAATCACCATTCCATCATTAAGAGATTAGACCAGATCAATGAAACTCTCAATATAGTTCATCTGGTGCTTTTCATCCTATGAGCCACAAGAACCTTAAAATTATAGTGGATATTAGATCTAAAAATCCCAAGCCTGTTTTTTCATAGTCCTCTGAGTGACCCTCATTATACATGTACTATATGAAAGTGTCCCAGCCACATGAGCTCTAAATCCTAGATCAATATTGTCAATACAAGTGTGTTATAGGGTAAATCCTCATGTACCAGAGGTGGTGGCATGGGAATGTCTTTGTATAACAATGTTGGAGGTCATGTGAAACTTTTCCAAGGTATAATTATTACAACATGAATAATGTTAGGAACACAAAAAAGTCCAAAACAATTTATGGGATCACACAAAGGCTTCCCAAGGGGTATTCCAATAACCCAAGGCATAATCCTCCATGTAAAAAAATATATCACCCTCTAAACACTGGTCATAGTCATCAAATATATATACTAACACAACATCATGCTCATTTCAACTAATAAATTTCTGTAAAGATATATCAACATGGATATATCACACAACTAGAGAAACTATCCCAAATATATAGTGAAAATAATAGAATGTTATTAATGAATATCTTTGTAGAATAAGAACCAGTATATATATGGCATGTGAACCTATATTCCAATTCAATATGAATTAAAACACTCAAAATCACATAGAAACATCATATACATCACCAAATGTGAACCAAACCAACTGTAATGAAAAAAAATGTAAATTCCAAATTTTATGGAGGCTTAGAGGTAAATTATACACTACTAGATAGACATGGTCATAATTCTATAATCCATGTTCCAATATTCCATAATCCAATCTATTATGTCCCAAATCAAGGAAAAATAAAATATAATTTAGTAAAACATGTTCTTTGATACCACATTATAACCCCCAAAATTGGACCCTTAGGTCTCTGATGATGTACTATGTGACCTAATTCAAGCCTCCCAATAAGTAACATATTGATGACTAGATGCAAGGGTCTATGTAAATTGGCAGGGAGACTATAAACTTAGTCTCATGTCATTGCTTTTATAATATTAATGGGAAAATAATAATAATAATAAATAATCCATCATATTAAACATGTGAAAAACTAAACAAATGTAATACATAAGGATTAGATACCAATGTGTCATATATATCTATAATTTAAGAAACATATAATTAAATGAAAAACTAAAAAAACATCTATGAGGATTTCCAAATTCTATCCTTGTATGATCCAACTCTATTATCTATTTTCTAACTATCTATTATCGATCCTTTTCCCTTCACTAGCTCTCAATTCATGAAATATACAAGCACCTTGAAATACCAGAGTAGGGTGTGAGTAAAGACACATCACGACAAAAAAAAATTCCCTTTAAATAGCTATTAACATGAATGAGAGTTTATAAAATAATAATAAATAAACTCACCCATAATAAAACATCATATCTAGAATTTATGTGTTAATGAAATCACCATATATCCCTTGTTGTACCTTATTCAATATAATTTTATAAAATATTAGAATTATCATAGAAATTTCATAAGGTTAAAACCACCATAAAGAGGTCTGATAGCTGTACATTCCTCATGTGTTCATGTCAAACCACACTAGTTCATAATACCCTGACATTATCTTCTGGTTATATCAAATAGACCATCATGACCCATTATTTCCATTCAGGTTTGATCACTCAAGATCATCATCACACAGGAGTCTGATCACTCACGATCTTCATTCCCTCAAGTGAGTCCACACTAATCCAAAATTTCCGATCATCCATCTGTGTATCATCATTGAGTCACATGCATAATCTAAACACACTCCCCCTCTAGGGATATAGATCAATGAAGGGTACAACTATCACTATTATACTATGCATAATAAAACAACAATTTATATACAAAGAATATCAGAAGGAAATAGTGGTATCACATCAAATCTCAACTAGAATATCATAAGAATGGGTGTAATCCAAAACATAAATAGACATGAGAAAATGAAAACGGTATAAAAAATATTCATATCAGTTCAAAAATCATTAACATAGAATCAACATGGTAAGGAACATACTACCTCATAGTTTGATCTGTCTATGTTGATGTTTGGTAATGTTTTCATCACTAAACCAAAATATGCGCACCAAACAAAAGAAGTGTAGATTACAATGGCTCCATTTATGGGATAATAGAGGGAATCTATGATTGGAGCCCATATGCTATGGCATAGAGGGTGTAATGGAATGAAAACTATGGTGAAATTCAAGCCTCTATATTGCATGGGTTAGAAACCATGTGGAAATGGTATAATTGCAGCATGGAAGAGAGATTAAAACCACTATTTGTGAGGAAAATGGAGATAGTATGGTTCATAAACACATTGGATAAGGTACTAATGCGGAATAGGGGACTGGATAAAACATGGAGTACATTTGTAGTGACTTAGAGCTATTGGAGCAATGTTGAATGGGTAATATAATCCTTGTAGTTATAGGAAATACTGGAAGGATTATTCTACTTATATAACCATTAAAAAACCCTTAAATAATATTATTTTAAAACAGAAACACCCTATTGATTCATGATAATAACATCCTGTTAAAACACTCAATGACCGAAGTCTATAGGCCATCTATAATTTATGTCGAGAGCCCCCTACAACATGGTGTGAAGTGCTCTGACATAACCTCCTTGTTCTACTCAACTTTAAGATATCCTCCATTATGAAGATATACCCTGACATAGACATTGGTACTATGGAACATCACTTATCCCACTCTTCTTCTCCAATATCATTATTTCCCTTTACGACACAACACCTTACTCTACTGCATTGTCTTGTGTATCATAGCGTAAAATCCCTATTTTTTGATTGTAATCATTTCCAAAAACCATCATAATCATTTTAAATCCCAAAACTAAAACCAATCATGGATTGACATGGACATAGAGGGAGTCATTTCAAATATTAAAGGCATAAATTTATGGGCTTTACACTCCCTAAAAGTAAAAAGTTAAATCAAAATAATTGAGAATAGTATATAAAATAACTTCAAGAAAAATATTTATTCCATCTAGTACACCATTTCATTATGGTTTCCTGAGCATAGAAAAGTTGTGACTATATAAATTATTTCTTCATAGAGAATAAAAATCCTAAAATTCAAATTTGTGACCATTATCACTTTTTTTGGTTTTAATATAATCTCTTTTATGTTTTTTATAGATTTTTCATACTTGTAAAAAGAACAACAAGCTTAAATTTTTTGAGATGAAAATAATTACAAGGTGTATATATAAAATCCATCAACTAGAACATAATAATAATTCTTCCAATTTAGGCAAGAAACATTAGAGGGTCTAAAAATATCCTTGTAAACCAACTCAAGGGTTTGAAAATTTTAAACTTCTTTATATGGTTTGAAGGAAGTCTTGTGATATTTCCATTTTTGATATGAGATATGGAATCTATTTACTATTAATTCTAGTCTTTGAAAATCTTGGACTAATATTTTCCTTGTTATATTCACAAGTGTGTTATGGTTTTAGTGGTCTAGTTTCATATTCCAAAGACAATACTCCTTATAAAAGCCACATAAAGATCAAATATTTTGAGAAAATAATTAATTCAAATCAAATAAATAAATATTATCATTACACAATGTAGTTAAAACTAAATAATTTTTTTAATCATAAAATTTTCAAGAATTATTTAAAAA
This sequence comes from Viscum album, assembly GCA_963277665.1. Lineage (NCBI taxonomy): Eukaryota > Viridiplantae > Streptophyta > Magnoliopsida > Santalales > Viscaceae > Viscum > Viscum album. The sequence goes on along the minus strand of OY728167.1, from coordinate 389,738,186 downwards.
TTTAAAATTAAATCAATCAACACAGAACTATGAGATTCTATGTTGGTTATATTATAATCCATTTATAAATAAAATATTATAAATTAATATAATACTAGAGATATTTATTTGACTATATCCTATTATCACTTCTTTGATGTTTTTAGAGAAAGTTAAATGTCTACCATTTAATTTGATAATGTTCTCAAAGCTTGAGTAGACCGTAGTCATGTATCTAGAAAATCCATTATCTAGATACCAAAAATGTTTAGTGTTAACAAATAAGAATTTTTCCTATAGGAAATATAAATAATAAATTATATTTGTATCCATATTATCTTGGCTCTAGAAATGATAGTGACAAAATCCTAAAGAATTCGATGTTTTTTAACTAGTTTCCCATAAATTGATTTTTTTTGAATTTATAACATAGTTAGGTATAGAATAAAAAAATTATTAATAGAAGAAAATCCATTTCGTATAAATCATTACCTATCTATGTAGATAATTTTTTTAGTAGTTTACTTGGGATTGGTTTGCTTACCAAGATTCCTTATTAGGGTTTCTATACCATTTGTAAATAATTCTAGATCCCTTTTCAGTAGTTCATTGTATATTTTTAGTTCATAATTATCCATCAATAATTTAATATTTTTATCAATTTCAATAACAAAATCATATTTAAAATGATTTATTAGGTAATTATGCTTCATTAATCATTTATATTTATCATTTTTATCATTACAAGTTTCCTTATGCATAATAAAGTACTCAAATCACTCCTCACTGATCTTGTTTTCTTCCTTATTTTCAATAAATGAAAGATGAACCACTAATGTTGGAATAATATGTAGTACTATAGATGTATTTTCCATAGAAATAAAATTGGATATATCATTTTAATCTTCTCTAGTGGAGTTACCATCACTTTAAATATGATTCGATGTTCTATAGGTGGATTTCATATCCTTTTAGTTCTATATTCATTTTTACTCATAATGTTTCTTATATCTCATATTTGGGGGTTTACTTTTATGTGTACTTTAATTTAACAATCATAACATGTTATCTCATTAGTGTAATCATCTTTTTTCCACTCTTTCCTCCAATTTCCTCTATATTCATTATTACTTTTGTAATTTTATTTCATTAATAATTTTTTACTTCTTGTACAAACTATTGAATCACCTGTATAAGTGTTTAATTTCCTCATCACGTTATAAGGGTAATTCAACATCACTAGAACTATCATCTCTGATATTTCTTCCATTATAATTTTTATTTATTGAATGATAGTTTTTTCTATTATTTTATCTCCTTCCTCTTTATTTACTTTCAATTTATCCTCAAACACATGCGGTTTCCCTTGACCATATTTAACAAAAAATTATTTTTTTTCTAATATTATCTCATGTAAATAAAGGTTCATATCTACCTATATAGTAGACATTTCAAAAGTCTAGTGACATGATCATTGTTTTTAATTTCCTTCACAAGTACATGAATTGTGTGAATAATATCATTAAACATGAGATATATATCAAAAAAGTTCACATCGTGATTTATTTGGAATGTATCTTACTTAATAGTATTTTTATTTAAAGGAATGTATTTAAAACTTGTGGTTACCTTAGAAAAAATAGAGAGAGTATCCCAAATTTTTAATGAAGAAGAAGAAATTTATATTTTGTTAAATTTATATTCTACTAATGAAAATTACAATTCATTCACTTATTTACAATTATAGTGACACTCAGAGTTAGTGAAACGACTTCACTCAACTCTAGAAGCATTTTTTTCTTATATTTATCTATGATAACGTTCCAAATATCAAATCCCATGATCTTTATATGGATTTTTTTCTTGATATTCCAATGAGAATAATTAGTTCCACTAAAAAAAGGAGGTCAATTAGTGATAGTTCCTTCTTGTCTACTATTATCCATAAAGGCAAAAGTTTAGACTAAAAAATACCATTGTATAAATTTATTTTCAACTCCTCTAATATGAAATCTTATTCGTAGTGGAACACAAAAGAGGGGGTGAATTGAGTTTCAAAATAAAAATTTTGGCTAAATATATTTATATGTAATCCGTTAAATTATAAAATATTCCCAGTAAAAAACAACTATATTCTTATATAATTTGATATTTAAAAAGGTTTCCTAGAAGTTTGATAAAAAAGTTTTTAAATTTTTTTGAAACTATATTAACTATTGAATTTTTTTAATGGAATAATAAACTATATATAAAACCCATATTAAATAAAACTATCAAATTTGTTTTGTAATTAATTTTTAGAAAAAATACGTAGATTAATTTATTAAAAATAATAAAACAAAATAGATAAAAACACATTTGAATAAATAAAATATTCAATTTAAATATGGTATGTAATCCCATCAACCTAAAAATCACCCATAGACATTAATTTTATTATGATGTAAACTAATCCAAAAGTTGGATCGTTTTTTACAAAATAGAAAAAAAGGATTTCTATGATTCAGATATCCCCTTATATAGTTCTACATGGGATAAATAAGTGATATTAACAACACACAAGATTTCCAGGCTTATTAAACCTCTTACATTTTATTCTTTCGGATAATGAGGTAAAAAATTAGAAAGAGAGTTTCTATCACTCTCTAGTTTGGAACATCAGTTGGTGATAAAGAATAAAAAATGTACAACCCACACTACTTGAAAGTATATAAAATGGAGTAAGATAAATAAAAAAATTGTGTAATAGAGTTTGTCATTTTTTTATTCTATGTGATATTCTTTTGTACTTATTGTTATATTTTTATTTTTGAATTTTATTCATGAAGACATTAAATTATCAGAAATGTCATGAAATTTATTTTGTGAACATTCTGTTATTGATGTTCAAAACAAAAAATAGAATCATTGTTTCTATTTAAGGAAAATTATTATGTGATGTGGTTTTTTCATATAATTATTTTAATATCCTTTTTATATCGCCATTCATCTATTAAGAAGGCACTATAATGAAATAGATATTAAAATATCATCTTGACGTTCATTGTACATTGGTAGGAAATCTGAGTTTAATATATGATTCTAATTATAATCTAATTATAGATAGGAAAGTGGTTTGATTAATAAATAAGTATATAATAATATAATACTTACCATTATACTGGTGTGATTTAATGTTTCTATTTCAGTATCCATGGTTGCTTCAATACATTTTAAGAAAAGTGTTTGAGTTTTATGGTCAATCACTTTATCCTATGGTTGATCATTTTTTAATTTCAGTAGATCATATTAATCATATGGTTGATCATTTTTTTCTTATGGACATTCAATTATATTTATTTTGATCTAATACTATTCTAATTTTCAGACTACTAACCATGGTCAATTAACTTAGCCTTATAGACAATTATTCACTTGATAATCCACAACATACTTTCATTGATCGGGTATTTAGGTTTCAAGATTATTGTATGGTCAATAAAATTAGATTTTTGGTCACTCTTTTACTTGTGTAGCTGATATCTTCTACTGTAAAAAATACAATAGGGGTCCATTGTATTGTAATTTTTGGTCAATCAATTTTTTCTTGAAGTTGCGTGAACCTTTTTCAAAGAATCTCCACGGTTTACCGGTTGGTCATGTGATTGATCACATATATCATGTGGTTAATTTCATATAACGTGTTTTCAATTCTATTCATAGTGAAAATTTCATTTTTCCTATAAAATTAATTTAATTTCATGAAACATAAAATGGATTATAAATTACCTAATAACTATTTGTGATTCATAAAATAATGAATTTATCAAATTGTCCAACAAGAAACCTAAGTTTTAATATCATATTTGAGAATAATATTTAGTACATTTTATAGTATTTGTTAAAATTTGTTATAGGTTAATGATGTTATTATTGGGTTCACAAAGCCTCATAATCTCCTTTATATTCCACCATCTCAATCACCAATAATGTAAAAATATTTTATGTAACTAGAGTGAATACTTTCTCATATTTTTATTCATTTTTATAATAATATGTTTTTATTCAGTTAAGCCAAGAAGTTAGCGATTTGAGTTTTTCCCTAACATATCCGAGAATAATATATTGATGTTTAAGATAAGAATTAGGTTGTTTTCCACCAACAGTTCAATTATGATATTGGTAACCACGACATTATATTATTTTTTTACAATTTTATTACATTTGTGTGATAATTGAGTTAGAATTTGACATAAGAATAACATAGGTCTAGTTATAATGTATATAGTCAAATTATATTTATATTATTTACTAATATTAATTTTTTATACATTTAAAATGTGATGGATTACTTTTTTATGACATGATATATTTTATGGATTAGCACACAAGAAATTTTATAATATATATTACTAATAGTTAATTGTTTGAAATAAATGAGATAATAAACATTTGATTATAAATATAATAATTTAATCTATCATGACTGATGAGCTTGGATGATATTAGATATATATATATATGGTTTTATGTGTTTTTTTCTTATGATTTGAGTTCTTTATTAAGATGAAATTTACGTGTCGGTTGAATTTTTTTACAGGTTATATGAATTATTTTTGGGAGATTTAAATAAATTCATCTTATATGGTTATATGGTTATATTTATGGAAACATGTTTGGAAGATTGAAACATGTAATTGGAAGGGTTTTCAAACTCAAAATATTACATACATATTTTTTATTACTATTATAATTAAAACTAATAGTCAGCAATAGAAAGATCTAAATTCATAGATTGATAATACCATAAACATAGATAATTGTGTGATCATTAGCTAAAGAACTTTTTAATGTTTTTAGGATGTGGAAGAAATTATTTTCCTTCAATTATTGGACCACAAAATGTATCTAATTGTTATTTTTTTGCATGAGGTAATGTCTTGATAATGATTCCTTAGAATATATACCCTTTGATGTTAACATATATGTATTATCACATATCCTTTATCCCAATCTAGGATTAGGACACGAGGATGATCACCTCTACATGATGTTTTCTATAATGGGGCTCAGTGTAATAGTGAGATGTGTTATAAAAATATTTAGTTATCCTATAGGGTTTGGTATGGGTTCATGATATATAGATGTTTTTATGAAGTTATTTATGGAATAATATTATCTCATATTATAACTTCTTTAACTCACATAACTTGATGTTGGAAAAGAATATAATGCTTATACTATGGATTTTTTATGGATTTATGTTTGATATTCTATGAAAATGATAATATTCCATTATGTTTTGTTGTTTTACGCACTTGGGTGTTATATTAATATATTTTAATCCTCACAATATCACATACATACAAGATTTAATCCATGTTAGACATTTTAGGGACGTTCATAAAATATTATTTAGTGTTATATACGTACCCTATGGATGGGTACTTAATGAAAAAATTTAAATGTCATTTATTAACATGTAATCCAAAAAAATGATTCATAATGTCTTGGTTGATAATTTAGTTTACAGTTTAAATATAATAGTGAGTGGATATTTTTTCCTTTATCTCTTTTATTTTTGGTATATCTTCTTAAGTTATGAGGATGGTTTATTTTGATTTCATCCAAATATGTCACTATGATTTTATACTTAAATGTTTTCATGACATGTTAAAAATTTCATATATGGGTTTGTTTTTCCTAGTATATTTTAATTTTTTTTGTTGATTTTATATTATAATCAATAATTTTATTTGTGTATGTTGTGTCATGAATATTGTTAAAGATCATTGTTTATTTAAAATTGTGTAGTGTTATTTATAAATTTATTTATTAATGATTATTTATGAATATACTTGATACTAAATATACGCACCCTAATTGGTGATATAATAATATTTATAATAAATTATAGATATACATGATTCATTATCTATCATGGTGATATTGTAATTTATTTCATTGACATGATGATTTATTGTTTCAAAGGGAAATTATCCAACAATATAATTTATTAACCAATAGATGTTTTCTTTAGCTGATGGGGATTATGTTAATGTTATTAGGGACATGTAGTATGTCATCCTGAGAGTATTGATCAACTACAAGGATAAGTTATTTCATATTACCCAATTCCTAGAAGAAAATTGAAGCTCAATACCTGACTAGTAAACAAAACTACTATATAATCCCATAACAAATACAATAATAGAGTATATTTTTAGATTATTTTAGAAATTAATATTTTAACTTAAACATATATTATATTATATATAATTATGATATACATACCATATCCCAATAAATCATGTATTGAAATGAATTTTCAAACTAATAACAATTTTTGAATTGCTATAATTTATTAATTTCAAGTAAAAAATGGTGAGATTTGGTAAATCATATATTGATCTCAAAATTTAACTCATTTTAAATAGAGACAGAACATTATTGTAGTAGATAATATAACTACATATAGAGAAACTAAGGTTTTTTTATCTACCCAGCCCCTTGAGAGACCTTGAAATAGTTCATAACATAAAAATACACACCCTATGTAAATGTATTCAATCATTCAAATCACCATAACATAAATTTTCTATATGAAATTTATTTCAAGTGACCATTTAATTAGTTTTTTAGTTAATATTATCTAAGAAAAAACATTTAATATCAAGTGATAAATGTTAAATAAATTTAACTTCATCTAATTAGACCTTTTGTAAGAACATTTGATTTGAAGATACTTACATTAGATGGTAACAGTAATTACTGAAAAAGAATCTATTTCATATGAATTATATCACTATATAAAATGACTAAGAATAATATATTTATCATAAACAACCAAGTTAGGATCCCATGATTAAAGATGACTCGTTTTATTTTAGAATATATTATTATATCTAAACAAAATAAAAATAATTTACTTTTAAAAATAAAAATTATTTTTTATTTAAAATTAATATGATCACCAAATAATATATAATAACAATGATAGTTGAAAAATATATAAATAATTCACACTGGAACAAAACAAATACATAGTTCTATATGAATGATAATGTTATATCCTTGATATGATTTGATATATCATTAAAAAAATTAATTATTTTGATAAATTATATACAATTATAGTTTAAAATATCCATCCTTTATCCTATTTTATAATGAATAAAAAAATTTCGTTTTCATACATATAAATAACTACTTTTTACTGTTAAGGATGTATAAAAATTATTTTGTTTTTTTAAAATATAAATATTCTTTTCATACAAGCACTTTCTTATAGAGATATTATTCTTTATATATATCTCTTACTTATAATTTGAACCATAATCATCAATATATATTCTGAAAATTTATATTTTTAACATTATCTATTTAATATCACTATCCTTTAAAAAATGTTTTTCTCAATGTTACCATTTTTTTTATGTATGCAAAATGATTACAAATAAAAAACCTCTCATGCATCCATTTACATGTATCTGAATAAGAGTTTTTTTATGTTAATAAAATGACTAGTAATTTTCCCAGATTATAATTAAATATTCCTCAGTTTACTCCCATATAACAATCATCTCCTATTAATCACGTGGATTTATGTTTCCTTTGTTGATAGTAATATATGAATAAGTATGGTAAATTATTTTTCTATTGAAAACATATATTTTCTGAATTACTATTGAAAAATGATAATATCACACTTATAAATGATATAAATTATTTTACTATTGATAAACATCCACTAAATAATGGTAACAATTTTTTATAGATGGTAAAAGTGAGTAATAATAGTAAGAGCTACTTTAGAAATGATAAGAGATTATTGGTTGATAAAATAAGTACATAATATTTATATGATGATCTTAAAAGTAATTAAAAATAGAATTATCTATCATAATATATATTTTAAATAGGTGTAAAAATAATTGATGTATTTTAATCAAAATAGAAATAATTAATTACGTGAAGTTGAATACCAATAAAAAATTAGATAAATGTGGTTGGGAAGGATAATATCGATAAGATATAACATAAATAGGTAATATAACCAAAAACTATTATTAAAATCAAATTTTAGTATCGGAAATAAAAATAGGATAAATTTTATATTTTGTTAATCAATTATCTTGAATGGTTTTGAACATATATTAATTTATTAATGAAATTTATTTTTATTTAATCATTATTCAAAATTTTAATTTGATTTTATGATATTATATATTGATTTTGGGATCTACATATTGAAACCTTTCATTTCATACATTAACATTACATTATTTTTATAGAATACTTATAACATTAAACAAATGGAAACCTAAATACTGTATTAGTCTAGTTCCTTTAGAAACATGAAAACATAAAAACTGGTACATAAGTGCCTTACTTTACCTCTGACTGGGTTCATCATGAATATAATCCTTATTAGACACACCATACATAATAAATATCTTCAAAACCTTGGGAAAGGAAACATAAAATGGGGTGAGATCGAAATCCTAGTAAGGGTAAATAAAGGAAATATAGAAGCATAACAAGAACATAAGGGTATGATAAAATGAGCATAAAATTTGAAGGTGAAAACCTGCAAATAAAATATCATAAACATGATTCATGAAATAAATATTTTCACTTCATATTACATAAAAAATTATGAAATCAAGAGCATTATCCATGAGATAATAAATAAGGAATAAGATGTAGAATTTTTGGCATACACATAAGAATAGAAATTTTTATGATAAGGATACCTACCAAGACTTATATAACATGTTATGTTTGGGATTAAACCCATATAATGTTTTTAGTATTGGTCTAGCAACCCCAGTGCATTATTATTTTAAATCTTGGGATAATAACATGTGTACCCTCTTGTTTTCGAGATTGGGCTATAACCTATGTACGTATTAATTACAGGCTTATGATACAACCCATATACCCTCTTACTTTCATGAAATGAAAAATTTTCCATGTACCCTATTTCATTCAATAACGGGTTACCAAACATGTACCTACTTATTTTTAGTCTTGGGATACAACCCTTGTTCCATCTTGTTTTCAGGCATGGGAAAAAACCCATGTACTTTCTTATTTTCAGGATTTCGCTACCACCCATGTACCTTTTAACATGAAATACAATTTATCAATAACCAATACATATTATAGAGACATATTTCCCACTCATATAATAATAAAACCAATAATACATATTGAATAAGATAATAAACTTTTATCATATCACGACCCATCAAAAGGGATTGGTTTCATAAACATCATATCATTACCCATGAAATAAGACATATATCATAAAAATTTAATCATATCATAAATTATAGAAAATATATAAATGTAATAATAATTTCATCCTAGAATAAAACATTAAAAGAATATGGTTTCAAAATCATTTATCATGTTATTTTCCTTTGACTAGAAATGGGATTCATAAAAATCAATCCATCAAAACATATACCATTTTGAGAAATAGTATGAATTGTATAATTAGATAATATCCCTCGTAAAGAATAAATTATACCGAATTATTTAATATAACATGGATAATTATTTTTAATGATCACTTGGAATATAAATTTTATTTTAAAATCACTTTTAAAAACATATACAATTTTCAAAACAATTTTCATTTAGAAAACCTTGAAAAGTTATAAAGAAGCTTGATTTTTTTGAAATACTATTCCTTGAAAAGTACCCTTTGATTTTTTTTAAAACACATTTAAAATTATAAATAATCATTGGAAAAATTTTTAGAACCATTTATTTAAAAACAATTTCAAAATTTATAATGAAACATTGAAAACACTTTGAAACCCATTTCTTGGGAAACAATTTTTAAATGAACATAGATTTCCAACTGAAAGAAATGATGATGTAATATTTTAATAAAAAAACATTCTTAATTATTTTAATTATTAAATAGTGGAAATATGAAACCATTACGTGGATATAATATGAATAACTAGAGGTTATGAAATGTCATCTGAGTCATTAAGAGTTGAATCATTAGATTTCGTCGATGGATGCATAATCATAAACAATCTTGAGAAACATTGAAACTGATGTTATATAACCATAAAAATTTGGAATGGATAAAGTTAAATGAAGATTAAAATAGTATTAACTAGGTATAATAATGATATAACATGTAAATGTTAGTATATACACCTCATAGAAATTCATAGGTGTACAACGTTGCATGTGTCTCCAAGAAGGTTAATTGAGACAAAATGAATATACGATTTGGGAACTTTTGAAACATAATAAACAAGAAATAAATATAATAAAATTGATATATAACAACCCATAAATTTTTTTATAAGAATATTATAATATAAACATCATTATTATGCACAACACTCAAAATAAATGAGTGGTGAATAAGACATGTATCTCATAGAAATAAAGAGTGAGATGATATTCTCTTACATTAAGTCATGACTTTCCTTGTAAAATTTCAGACCTTATATATAATAAATATATGTTTATTATACAAATTAAGAAGAACTAAATTCTTATATATAATACCACATATTATTTTTATGACTTTATATTTCCGGTTTGTTAAAAACTTCATTTTAATGTTACGTTTCAGATTATATCGACTTTATTTTTTGTATATATTTTGACTTTTAATTAATGAAACCTTACTTAGATCATGATTCACTTATTTATGGAATGTAAAACATGTATTAAATATAATATATATTTATATTAATCCATATAATATAGAATTTTGATAAGTAATACACCATTCTTGGAGACGGTAGGCCGTACTTACACATGAATGATGTTTTTGTTTTGTTGTATTTTTTCTAAAAATGTGAATGAAATATATATATATATATTATAATTACATTATAATTATATATATATATATATAATATAATATAAATCACTAAACGCATCCTTAATACATTCCATGTAATGTGTGAATGAATCACATTGCTTTGAGGAGGACGTAGTCCGTATTTCCACAAAACAAAATTATCTAACATACATAAAATAGAAATAATGAAGGTATGAGATATGTAATAATTCAAGAAGAATAAATAAAACAAAAATATCTTATATAACTTATAAAACTATAGTTTTTATCATAATTCCAACCCATTAGAGATGGAAAAGAAAAAACGAACTACAATATTTCATGAGGTAGTAGTTCACTTTACATAAGAACGGTAAGTTCGTTACCCATTATATGGAAGTGTGTGAGAGTTTAGGTCAAAAACTTAAAATAGATAACTTTTAGTATATTTATTATTCTGGTGTTATTATATAATAATTTAATAATAATAATTTAGGTCTCGGATAATTGAAATAAAAAAGGAGCTTCATGAAGGGTGTTACCTATTCTTTGGGTAACTTCTTTATGATTGCAACAAAGGGTTTATTAAGATGGATAACTGAGAAAAGGCTGTATTCAAGATGGAAGGTAGGTATGGATTAAATTCAATTAGGTATATATTGTTTGAACCTATGTTTTTTTATTTTTGTGAATAGGGGGGTGGGGTGGAGGTGGTGGCCTTTTATAAGGGGGGGGACACAATTGGAATTTTTTAAAACAACTTAGGTGTACCCAAATTTTTACATAATAAAATATATAAGGAAAACAACTACATAATATAATGTTTATTGATGATTTATTTCCATAAATTGCGTGTTCTAAAATTTTATAGGTAATTTTGGCCATTAAGATTTAGGTTTAGTCGCTTGTTAAGCTTAATTTTACCTAAATTGTTCTAAATAATTTAAATCACAACAGCTAATATTTCTAGTCAAACATTAAGAGAGATTTTATTAGAATATAAGTATTATATTTATTACAACCAATTATATATATTTTTTAAATTAAATTCACATTATTTAAAAAATTATTTTAAATGTGAATCCTATAGATATAGCGAGAAAGTGGGGTTTTAATGTGAGAATGATATAAGTTCATTAAGGATTTATATATGAATTGAATATAAAAATGATTCCAATGCAATAAATTGGATAAATTTAGGTAATATTGATCTATATATAGTTTAAATACAACATAAAATATAATTTTACTATACAAATAAATTAGACGAAAAAGCAGTTTTGAATTTAAATTCAATATTATTCAATATTCATCCGAAAATGACTCTTCATAGAAAAAATAAATAACCCTAAGATAATTTTGAAATTATGTATTGAAAAATTAATTTAATTTTATAAAATTATATTACAAAATTTTTGAAAATTTAATTTTATTATTTTTTATAGATGGACATTAAAAAGAAGTTCCTTTAAGAAAATAGTATTTTGAAATGTATAAAGACATTATTTAAAATTGAATTTATTATTATCAGTATTATTTATCTATATAAGAATATTAAAAATAATATTTAAAAATTATTTATTACTATTAATATTATTATGTTTAACATATATTTTATATCTCTCTTGTTTAAATAATTTTAATAATAATATCTTATTTCATAGAAATTCATTGTTGTGTGTAATGTAAGCCATGTCAGTGTTGCATTTAGTGAAAGATTAACATGGTAGTGTCTGTAATGCAATAAAACCATAGTGATTTCATATAAAAAAATATATTCTATTTTGTAAGAAATATCAAAATATTATATTAATTCAAAAAAATCACAAAAACATGGAGTGTTACATTATACCACCCCTAAAATGTATTTTTCCATTAAAATTCATGTGGGTTATCTATGGTTTAATACTTTAAAGATAACTTTATTGAATCACGCCTCATAAAAATGAATACAAAATCACCCTTTAAAAAAGGAAACTAGGAAACATTACAGGTACCCAAAGTAACTCATTACTAGGTTTCCACATAAGAAAATATTAGTGGAACGTGAAAGTGTGGACATAGATGAGGAATCTGAAAACCATGGTCTGATGAAGATTGATAGGGAAAAAGGGCAAGAGAATGTTAACAATCACAAATAAACAAGTTTATAATTATCTAATGTTCCATTTTATTCATCCGAAAAGAAGTTACATGGATATCCTTTTCAGTTTCAAGATCCTTTCCCTTGAGATAATGATTTTTCTTGAGAAGATATACCTTATTGTTTAAGAATGGTCCCACCCTTTATTATTAATTGATCAATTAACACTTCACATATTTATAATAAAAGTAATATTAAATTTTCATTCCTAAATCAAAAATAAATTTTGAGGATGATAAATAGAATGACACGTCATTCCATCTGTCCTTATCACAACAAAGAAGGTTAGAATAGGTTATCCAATATACATAAATCATTATATGATGAGATGATACATTAATCACTAACACCTAATCTGATGTTTAACTTAAACCATTCCATAAATGTTCATCCTTATATCCCTTTCAGTATATGTAAATCCCAAGCATTAAAATGAAGATAACTAAATCATCTTAGCATTAATCCCACATATATCATAAAGCATCTCTTGGTTATCATATTCCAAACATGTGAATACCCACATATTATATTATCAAGAAACATGGTAATAACCAAAATTACCATAAATAATTCTTGAAAATATTAATTCTTCCTTATTACAGAGATTACTAGATATATTCCATGAATCTAAGAAGTTTTAAACGTCACCCATGATATCATAGACAACTTTTTCAAGAAATCCTTTTTTAGTTCCAAGGTTATCTGTACCATCTAATTCACGTATTGGTATCCCACATATTAACTTATCATTAAGAACATATTAAGGGTTACAATTCCCTTAATCACGTTTTTCCCATGAATTTAACCTTTTAATTAAATAACATTTCTAGTCCATCTGAACAATTCAACATATTCCTGAAAATCCTTTGCAAAAAAATAACTAAACAATCCTCACATATTTTAAAGCTAATAATTCTTGAATCCATGTAAATAAAGACATAGGTTACTCCAATTAATATATAATTCATTATCAATATTACCTCATCCAATTACATAATACCTATTTCCTTTCCCTTTTTACTTATATCCTCATAATCATCAGCAATATACCATTACTCTAACCACCGTAAAGATTATATTCATGAGATTTCCACTTGGGAAATCTATTTTCATTATGACCATTAATTCCACACTTAACGAATTTATCCTTATATGCTGTCTTAGTGAGGCCAATATTCCCATATATTTCATTAGAGGAACATTTCATTTTCTATTTGCAGTTACGTGCTTTGGGTTATTATTTCACACATTCAAAACATCTTCCTGTTCCTCTAAGAAATTCACTTGGGTGATTACTTCCACATTCATTACATGTATGAAACTAAATATTCTTTCCTTCATGATCTCCCTTACAAAAACTATTTGATAACTCCTTTTCTATATTATTTGGTGAGTCCAAGAGTTGTTTAAGGTATAAATTATTAATCATGATCCTAGAAAATTTATTATGAATCATTGAGACTCCATTCACTCTAGTGATTATCAAACTTGACTACATAACAACATGTTGACTATCACATTAATTGTTAAACCTATTTCTTATTTTCCTCACCATTTATTTAAATAAAAAATCATAGAGTAATAAATAGTTGTCATATTGGGGAACTCCATGTTATGAAAATAGATCACTTATAGGATTTCTAAATTATGAAAACTCATTTACTCTATGAAACCTTATGTTTACCCTAGTTTATTCATATCTACCTTATTATTAAATCCTTCATTCTCGTTTTTGAAGAGTTTGTGAATTCCCAAAGCATATAACCTGGGAGTGTCAAACAAGGCGTATAGTAAGGCCAGCTGTCGTGTATCAATTTATTCTAAAGACAGGTCTGACACACCACATCAGAGTTGTTACTCCTTGGTACAACTATTCCAAAACCACATACACTTGTATTATTCATACATGAATGTATTGATATGAAACCACTCATGCTATCCTTCACCAAAATTCCAAGACATTTCAAAATACCTTTGATTATTTTTAGACTTATACATAGAAAAATCCCTAGACATATCCATATACATTTTCCTAGGTATATAATTAATATTTCCTGATCCTAGTTTTCAATGGGTGAAAAAATTTCAGTCTGATACAAAATATAGAGACCCTCCCTTTTCATACATTAACATTAGACCATTTTTTTGGGAATACCAAAACCATTACATAAACAGACGCTCAAAGAATGTATTATTCTAGTGACTCTTGAAAATCAAAACATAAACACTTGTACATAATTGAGATACATTATCTACCACTAGGTTCATCCTGACTTGCACCATTTTTTAGACACAACATACATAATACATACCTTCATAACCTAGGGAAAGGAAGAATAATAAGGGGTGAACTCAACTTTACAATAAAGTTGAATAAAGTAAATAAACAAGAATAACATGAAAATAAGGGTAAAAGAAAATGAGAATAACATTTGAAAATAATAACCATTATATACAAGAACATAAACATGAATCATGGAATAAATATTAACAGTTCAAAAAAATGAATTATAAAAAAGTCTAGAGGGAAATCCATGAGAGCATACTTAAAGAATAAGATATATAATTTTTCGAATACACATATGAATATAAAATCATATGTCAAGTATACCTACAAAGAACATTATAGCATGTTAGCCTTGGGCTATAACCTATGCACATTCTCTAGAATTGATCTATAAATCCGTGTACCCTTTTATTTTCGGGCTTGGAATAACAACCTATATACCATCTTTTTATCATTCTTGGACTAAAACACATGCACACTAATACATTCAAGCTTGAGATGCATCCCTTGTACCCTCTTATATTTATTCTTGGGAAAAAAATCATGTTCCCTCTTACTTTTAGTCTTGGGTTAAAACATGTGTAGCTTCTTATTTTCATTATTGGGCTACAACCAATGTACCTTTTTGTTTTTATGCTTGGGATGCAACACGTGTAACTTCTTGTTTTTGGGATTGGGCTACAACCTGTGTACCATTTGACCTCATATACCATTTATCATTATCAAATTCATATGAGGGATATATAGGTCCCACCCATATCATAATAAAATCATAAATACATGTCCCATATAACAATAAAACTTATATCATATCATGGCCCTCAAAAAGAGATGGGTTTCAAAAACATCATATCATAACCCATGAAATGAAATGGATATCTTAAAAATTTATTCATATCATATCATATGGAAAATATATAGGTTTAATAATCATTTGATCATAGAATAAGTCATGAAAGGATGTGGGTTTCCTAGTCATTTATCATGGTATAACCCATTGAAGATAAATGAGTCTCATAAACTTCAAGATAATGAAACAGAGCCCATTCAAGGAAATAATAAAAATGGTATTATTTTATCAAATACCTAGTAAATCCTAAACTATACCCAAGGATTTGATCTTATATGGATATTAATTTTTAAGTATCACATTGAACATAACAATTCATTGAAAATAACTTTTTAAAAATTAAAAATATTTCAAAACCATTTCCCCTGAAAATAACCTTGAAATCTTACAATGAATATTTAATTTTTTTTGAAATAATTTACGTTAAAAAAAATTTATAAAATTTTTCTTTGAAAACAAATTTAAAACATATAAATAATGTTTGAAAACGTTTTGAAAACCATATCATTGAAATTTTTTTTTTGAAAGAAAACATATTTCCATCCAAAATGATTAATAAAGCCGTACTTCCATGAAAAAAATTATAAATTATATTAAGTACCAAAAATTTGGAAAATTGAATAATTAATTGTATATAAAATGAATAACCATAGGGTATGAAAAATATTGAGAGTCCTTGAGATATGAACAATCATATTTCATCAATGGAACCGTAATCATAAATAATTTGATAAATAATCAAATTAAACCTATAGTCGATTACCACTATAGAAAGGATGAGATTATATGAATCTTAAAATATCATGAAATTATGTATATTTAAGATATAAAATGTGAATGGAATTATGTACACCTCGTTGAAAAACATATGTCCGTAACATGGCATGTGTCTCAGAGAAGGAAAATTGAGAAAAAATTACTTTATCGACATTGTATATTTTGAAACATAAACCTAAAAAAAGAAATATCATTAAATAGATATTTATATACTAGTAAATTTAATTATAATAATCATATAATATATCCAAGGTAATTACACACACCACACAAATAAAATTAGTGGTGAATAAGACATGTATCACACTAAAATAAAAAGTGATATGGCATTAGCTTAACTTAAGTATAGAAATTATTCATACATGTTCAAACCCATGTATAATAAATATAATTTTATTATAGATATACCACAGAAACATATTGTTATATCCAATATCATATATTATTTCTTTATGATTTTATATTTACCATTTATTGGCAACTCCATGTTAATGTTACATTTCGGTTAATATCCACTTTATTTTTTGTATATGTTTTGACTTTTTATTAATGATAATCATACTTAGATAATGATTTAATTATTTAAAGGATTTAAAAAATTTTATAAATATAATAAATATATATAATAATATTTTTGATATAGAGGCAATAAATGGAATACAACCTTCATAGAGACGGTAGGTCGTACGTACGCAAGAACGTTGTTTCCGTTTCATTGTCGTATTGAAAGATAAAATTTAAATGATATATATATATTATAATTATATTATAATTATAATTTCTTATATATCATATAATTTCACTAATCCAATCCTTAATAAATTTTATGTAAAGTTAATATGAAACAGATCTCTTTGAAAATGTGGTAGTCTTCCCGAAATGGAATTATCGTACATACAAAAAAAGAAAATAATGAAGGTATGAATTTTATAAAAATTCCATATGAATAAAAACATCCTAAATATTTTATATAATATATAAAAATACCGCTTCCATCATAATTCACAACCATTAGAGGTGATAATGAAAAAATGAACAACATCATTTCAAGAGGATGTAGTTTACTGTACACAAGAATGATAAGTTCGTTATCCGTTACATGGAAGTGTGTGAATGTGAAAGTTGAAAAATTTTAATAAAAAAATATTAATGTATTGTGGATAATGGTGTCATTATATATTCCTGGAATAAATGAAATTGAGTAAGTGTATAATGAAAACACAATAAAGGAGCTTGAGAAAGGATGTTACCTCTTCTTTGAGTATCTTTTTGTGGTTTGCACCAACATGATAACTTGGATGGATTTCTACCCAAAAGGATGATTTTAGTAGGAGGGTAAGGATGGTGTAGAGTGAATTTAGAATCTATTTTGTTAAAATTAGTGTTATTAGAGGTGTGAATAAATGGGATAAGTGGTTTCCTTTTCTAGGGATATAGGGGACACACTTTGAATTTTTGAAAACAAGTTATGTGTACCCACATTTATACATAAAAAAGTAATAAAAAACTAAAATAAATCATTAATAGTAGTTTTATGGACTGAATATGACATGAAATATTTTTTGGATAGGCCTCTAGGTAGACTTTTATGTTATGTTTAAGGTTCAAACCCTTTTTGAGCTTAATGTTTCCTTAATCGCTACCATTAATTTTAACCATCGTTACTAATCTTTTTGGTGAAAATTTAAGTTTATTTTATTATAAAAGAAATATTACACTAATTAAAACCATTTAAATCCATTTAATTAAACAAAATTACTAATAGGAACAATTATGATTAATGTTAATCCCGCATTAGTGGTGAGAAAGTTAGGGTTTAAAGCGACAATGTTCACACGTTCATTAAGGTTAATATCTAAATTCAATATAAAAATGATTCCAATGACCTTAATTGGATAAATAAATATGAAATGGATATATTATTACTTTTAAAAACATTTAAATTTTAATTTTACTAAAACAATTAATTATATGAAAAAACAATTTAGAATTAAAATCTAGTATTTTTTTAATATTCATCTAAAAATGATGTTTCTCATAAAAACCAAAAGAAATCACCATAAGATAATTTGAAATTATGATGTAAAAATATTATGTCTATATAATCAAATTACTTTTTTATAAGTTCCTAAAATTAATTTTTTTTATTATTCACATAAAAAGATAGAAAAGAATCTCTTTTAAGAAAATAGAATTTTCAAACATATAATGTGTTTACAAAAAAATGAATGTCTTGTTATCAATATTATTTATCTATAGAAAAATATTATAAATAAAAATTTAAAATTAGTTATTAATACTCATGTTACTAATTTTAATTGGTATGTTATAACTATCCCATTTAAATAATTATAATAATAAAATGTTGTTTCCCAGAAATTCAGTGTTCAGTCTAACATAAGCCTAGTCGATGTTGCGTGTAGTGCAAGCATAAATTGTTATATCATATGATTAAATCCATATTTTGGTATTTCATATAACATAAAATGTATTCATTATTGTAGAAAATATTGAAAGATTAAATGAATTTGATTTTTTTACAAAATCATGAGGTGTAACACAACTAAGATGATCTAATAGATTGGTTGAGAGTATTATATGGATAAAACATTGATTATATGATATTAAAGGTATTACGTAAAGGAATGTGTTTTAATTCATGTCAATTTAAAAATTATAATCCTAAATTGGTAATAGTTTTTGGGTTATGTTTGAGAGAAAAACAATAAAACATAGTAGTATCGTTGTCAAAAAAGTGTTTAGATGTTATTGATGGAAGTCGGTGGATTCTAAAAGAATTTTTTGATGAAAATTCTCTGCTAATGAACATATGGATGAAGAAAAAATAAGTCAACATGAAAAAAATATAATGACATATAATTATTTTAAAATAAAAAATATCATGGTGGTAGTCATGATTCAAGAAGACGTTTCATTGGAAAATGGACCCCAATTTGATAGAAAAAATATCATGTATAATAACCATTAACAAAATATATTAGAAATTAATTTCTATATGAAACAAGTTGTTATTATAGAATAAGGTAGATAAATTTTCCCTAAATGAGAATCCTTATATTAGAACCCCAAATTATGTTATATTAACTATTTTCATGGTGAAGATGGAAACACCTATGGTTAGGACTAAAAAATTCACAATTTTTGGAATTTTTAAAGAGTATAGAGGATATTATAAAGATGAAACCATGTAATTGAATTTGATAAAATATAATGTTATTAAAAAGTTTAATGAAGGACAACCAAATATTTTGTTTATGAAATCATAATTTTCACCTTTATTTTTTATATCAATGATTACCAGTTCAATAATGCATCATAAAAAAGGAATTCCATATAATGCTTGTTGAATATCAATATCAAAATTTTATTTTACTAAGATTAAAAAATGTTTAGTATTTGATAAATTTAATCTGGTTTTCCATTTATAATTATTGTTGAATATTTTTGGGAATTTAATTAGAAAAATAAGATTTGAAATTTTGTGAAAATTAATAAATCTTTTGAATGTGAGATATAACAACATCAGTAAATCACTATAACGGGAAGTTACTAGGTGAAGCTGAAACAAAAATTAAAAATTGAAATATTAAAAAATGAAATATTTTAAAAAGTAACCTATTAATAAGGGAAGGTATATGCACACTATTCTATAGTTTTCGAGTAAACCAACATAAAAAAACCAAAGTAAAGTTCTATTAGTGAACCAACATGTTAAAGGTGTTATATTTATTATTACTATAAGAAAATATTGATGGGTGTTATGAAAATAAACCATGATTACAAAATAAAATAATTTGATCCAAATTATGTGATTATTCTATAAGAAGAATAATGTTATATATGATTAAGTAAAAAATGAATAACATAACTCATAGTTGATTAGAGCTTATTATAATTTAGTGATTGATGATGATCTCTTAGGGAAAATTGAATGGTTACTTCAAACATTGTTAATCCAAAAACTATGGAATTTTTTTTTCTATAGATAAAAACAGAGTTCATCAACACCTCTACTAATCTTGATGAAATTTATATAGAGTATCAACTATGTATTTCTTCTAATTTAATATTTTCTTTAAAATATAAAACTAATTATGTAACCATAATTAATTAAATTTTGGAGGATATTAGATAATAGTAATTATATAATTCGTACCCAATTTTTATCATTTTGGTTATACATAATATTGTATTTCTAAACACCACACCTAAATTAATTTCAAAAATAATATGAATGTTTAAACTACTTTACCACATCATTAAATAACAATTCAATCAAATCACATGATTGTAACATGGAATTTATGTATTATAAGATTATAGAAAAAATATAATATTGTAACAACCTATGAAATTTAAAAATAAAAAAATATCATGTATTATTAATATTAAACAATTATATTTCATATAGTCATATTCATTATAAATATATTTGGAAATTTTTCAGTCAAAAGGAAAAAAATATATTTTTTTACCAAATTGGGGTTTCATGTATTATATGATATAATTTAATAATTAATTAAATTTTTTTTGAATTTAAAATTCAAAATATGAACTTAATATTTTAATATATTATTAAAAAATTATCTTAGTTTTTATTTTTTAGAAAAGTTTGAAATTTTAAATTTTGTGAATGAATAGAGAAAATGTGATTTTTATTGGAAATTATCATTTTGTATCAAGATTTTATAGTGTTATATATTGTTCAAAAATATTTTCAAATTAAAATTATTTCTACAGTATCATGAATAATTCAATTATGAAAATTTTTATCACTTTTATGACTACGTAATTTATAAAAACAATTTATAAGAAGTATTTTTTATAATACCACTATTCATAGAATTTTGAATGATTGATTTTAAATTAAATTTTTTAAATTATGTGATTATTTATTAATATATGGGATTATATATTTTTTTAATAATCATAATCAATATCATATAATATGGGGAACTTGATTTTTAGTCTTAATGAAATGTAAAAACTGTAAAAATTGGTTACCACTATTAAAGTTAAAATTTTTTTACAGGAGGTTTAATATAACATTGTAAGTGTTGTAATGACTTAAAAAATAGTATTATTCCTAATATATGGATATATTTCTACCTTATATAATCATTTATTCAAATAGGGTCTATTTTGATCCATCTGGATTGAGTATTACATGAATATATTTTAATATTTTGAAAATTTCAACGTGTGTCCTCTCCCCCAATTAAAAAAGAGCACACTTCCCCAGTCATCCCCACAAAAAGATCCATTTTGTTATGAAAATAACTAGAAAAATGCATTCCAATAATTAAACCACTTTCTATATTTGTCATAGATTTGTAATAATACCATTATTGTAGGTCCTAAGGTGTAATTCAAATGAGTTTGTCCAAAAAAGTGGTATAATTTTCAATTGAAAGTTTTCATTTTATTTATTTTCCTACCACCATGAAAATATTAAAAAAAATTAAATAATAAAATATAAATAATAAGTTTATTTATATGTTATAATTTTTATTGAAAAACCATTATTAGTCTTTAATTATATAATATTTGAAATTAAACCATCATTTGTGTGTATGAAATACAACCACCTCATGAACAGATGTAATTATTTTTCATCTGTACCTATAAAAACCAATTATAATATTGTATTTAATTTATTTATATGATATTAATTAAGTTATTATCATTATGAAAATAATTTCTATCATCTATTTTATTACATTTATATCTACTTAAAAATGCTAATGTTGTTTGTAAGTGTGTGTAGATTAACATCTACATGAAGTGATGCGATTCATTTTTTCATCACCACATCACGCGACTAGTGTAAATAAGTTTATTTGATAAGGTAATATGATATTGAACAAATAATAATAATTATATAAAGATAAATTAATACGTATCGTATTTATCTCATGTTCATCAAAAATAGAAACATTACTCATGCGTACGTACGACCTACCCTCTCTATGATGATAACACAATTAATTTTTCCCAAAATTATATCATGTTAGGTTTTAAAAGTGTAATTAATATTAAAAATAGATAAATATATCCTGATTATTATTTCTAAGGTGCTAGAATAATGACCTCTTTGATCATTTTTAATATAAAAATCAATTCAAAAATTATTTACTGAACATCCTCAAAACACCCAATGTGGACTTAATGGATTAATTTATTTAAAATTTCATTTAAATAAATGAAACAATTTGTTTAATTATAAGGTATTAAAAATATAAAAATTTCCCTTAAAATTAAAAAATTGATAACATTTTATTATATAGGAGATAAGAAATGTATATGAAATTTCAGACACAATGTGAGGGATAATTTACATTATAACAACTTTTAAATGGTTTAAAAACACATTTTATAAATATTTCTCTACTATGTCAATATTCAAAAAAATTATTTCATTCGTGTATTTATATGGACATAAATAAATTATAATTCACATTTTATATCTCTTTTAAATTTCTTTCAATTTTTTTAAATGGAAATGATTTATGTATTATATACTGAATATTTTGAAAAAAAATGAATGTTCTATTTTATCAAACAATGCATTAACAATTTTTCCACTTCTAGAAATATTATTTTATGTTTAGATTCATTTAAAAGATTCAATTTTTTAATCAATGGAAAACCCAAATTTATTTTTTCTTCATATTTTTAAAAAGGGTTTTAAATTTAATTGATAATTTTATAATATATTATTTATCTTAAGGGTGAAAATAATGTTTTTATGAGCGGATGATGGAAATGTATGATTTCATGCATTAGAATTATGTTATGGATCATTAATATTGTTTATGATGATGTGGGAGCCTGATATATCTCATGATTATGGGTTATCCTTATTTAGATAATGACTGAGAGTGAGACTGATATAGATCTCTAAATAATTCAGAAAAGGAAAAAAATTAATTAGTTATAGCTATCTCCTAAGAGATTATTGTAATTTATTAAGTAATTTATTACATTTTTAAGTGTTATTGTAATTCTGATTGTAAAATCATGTCCAAAGATATATCTATAGATCATCTATGATTAAATTGATTATTTGTGGAAATCATATGATATCACAAGGTAAATAACTGAGATTACATTTAAAAGAATTATGAAGATAATTTTTAAGGGTGAAAAGTATAACTTTATAAAAATGTTTTCCTGAGTTTTTATGATTGTAATGAAAAATTTATGATCTTTAGTTTTTATATAATATTTAAAGTAAATAATTTTATGAAAAAATTTTCACAATGAAAATGATTTCTTAGTAATGAAATTTATTATTCTTAGTTAAAATTATAATATGATTTTTTTTTATAATGTATTAAAGAGATAATGAATTCAATTATTTCTTAATATATATACCTTACTAATATGTTTACCTCATCCTATGATATCAATTTATTTTAGAGGATTTTATGGATGGATATTGAAAATGATGAGAACATGGTGAAAATTTTGAAGAAATGTCACAAAAAGAAAACTTGTTACATAATAAAAGTTTTATATTACATGAAAGAACAGATACATAGTAGAAGTGTTCACATTGTGATTTAATATTTTATTATAAAATTATAAATACCTAATTCATTATAACTATAATCCCAAACTGTATTTAAGAGTAAAATAAAATAAATTTGTTCTTAATTATTCAATTGACATACTGTTTAATGTCAGTTCATTATAATTGGTATTAGATAGAATATTTTGAAATGTGTTGATATTAGGATAATGTTAGTAACTAACATAAGTGATTAATGTTTATTTTTAAATTGATATATCACATAATTATTACCATGTTTTTTCATCTGAACTATGTATGTTGAGAAAGGTTTTTCATAGAGGAAAAATTGAAACAGAAGTAGGAAGGCACTAAGAGTAAAATATCCTTCCAATTCAATAACATAAAATTGTTGGAATTAGAAATGATTTTTTGTTCTATAATAGCTCATTTTATGAATGATATAAATATGGTGGAATCTATGTTAGATAGTAACTATAAATACTATAGAGGAATATATCATTAAAAGATCATTTTATCATACAACACCGTCCATAATTCATTAGATCATTTAACCTAGTGGAAGCTAATGGAAGGATTAAATAATTAAATAAATTATTAAAAGTCACAGGTTATTCAAAAAAAAGTTAACTCTTTATATTTAAAATTTTAATGGTGCAGCTGATTCATGTTAGTAAATGGATAAAAATATTAGAGAAAGTGAAGATACTGATTCATTAGAATACGATAAATTTCTGAATATTTTCAAGGGAAATATTTTCCTAAGGTTATTTGACATAGAATAGAATACTATTTATTATAATTAATGAATAAGTAGGAAAATTTATCAGTTTTTATGAATAAAACATCACCCAATTGGAATATTATAAACCAAATTGTATCTGGTATCTTGATCGTAGAATTAATAAACTTTACACATGATTATATCCAAGATACCATAGATCCTTTTCATCTTATGAATTAAAAATCTAAGAGAAACTTGTTCTATATTCGAATAAGGTATAAATAATGTATTCCTATGACCATGTATTTTAAGACCAATATGTGAAAATAGGTGTAGATAGATTGAAATTGGAAGGAATCCATTAAATAAATCTAAAGGTAGGGAAATAATTTTTCCATTTTCTCGCGGGTGTCGTAAAAATAAAAATAGGGAATGTCTTATGAAATATGATAATTGATTCCAATGTGTTTTGTTGAAGAATATGGATTGTGATAGAAATGAAAATCATAGTAGAAAAACTAATTTTGATAATATTAAAGTATTCTTTTTTAAATCTAATAAAATTTGTCATTATGTAGATGCATGTGTGAAGATGATGAAAAATGATGATAATCTTAAATCATATAAGATGGGGGTTGTGGTTAAACACTTTTAAACTACTTAGGTAGATTATGGGACGTTTAATTAAGTTTAAATAAGTTCATTAATTTCATTATTCATATTATGCTGATTTATTCTCTGATTTGGTGTCTATATATTCATTAATTTTGGAGAAATTGTATTAAAAAATGGAAATTTCACCTCATGAAATGATTTTAAGACATTTAGTAGAAACACTTAGGGGTAGTATTAAGGAAAATGAAAAATAAAAATATATTATTATTATTATATAATTAAGGTGTTTCCCTAAAAATCTTGTCTTCATTCCCATTTTAAAATTTATTATTATCTGAGGTATGGATTGGATATCAGAATTTCATGAAAAAATAGATTGTTGAGCCAAATAAGTTGTTTTACAAAATGAGTTTCATATTACATTTAAAAATTAAATGGTTCCATTTATACAATATCAAGATATAAAGATACTATTAAAATATGTTTATGAAATTTATGTCTCTTATATTGCTAAAAATAAGGTAGTTGTTCTGATAAATGATGTGCCAACAAAAAATAGATATTTTTTTATCGATGTGTTTACTATTAATATACCTGATTAGCAAGTTGAATTTACAATTTAATTAGTGAAAAATTATATGACAATATCAATGCCTCATTATCAGATACCTCAAGTAGTAAATCATGACATTAAAATGAAATTAAAATAATTTCATGATAAAGGATTCATTTCTCCTAGAACTTCACTATACGATGCTTCTATTTCATGTAACAAAATGAATGATGGGTTCATGAGGGTTTACATTTTTTAAAGGTAGTTTAATAAAAAAATAATTATGAATGAGTATTTACTTCATTATATTGATGATTTTTTTGATCAGCTCTTGGGAGATTTGTATTTTTAGAAGGTTCATCTTAGGTCAGGATACCATTAGTTAAAGGTAAATAAGGTTGAAATCCCTAAGGTGATTTTTTAAACAAGATACGAAAATTATGATTTTATTGTTATACATATTTGGTAGATGAATGATCCATCTATATATATCTTTCTTATGAATTTGGTTTTCCCTCACCATCATGATAAATATGTAATTATGTTTTTTGATGACATTTTTGTAAATTTTAATGGTTATGAGGATCCTGAGAAAATACAAGGATAGTTTTTGAAAATATTTAATGAAAATAAAAATATGGAAAATATATCAAATATGAATGTTCACTATAGTATATTTTATTCATTGTAA
The DNA here is from genome assembly GCA_963277665.1 of Viscum album. NCBI lineage: Eukaryota > Viridiplantae > Streptophyta > Magnoliopsida > Santalales > Viscaceae > Viscum > Viscum album. The sequence goes on along the minus strand of OY728167.1, from coordinate 389,711,208 downwards.
ATATCATAAATAATGATGGAAAAACTGTTGACCCAACTAAACCTAATGTGGGTAAGGAATTTAAAACACCTACAAATGTTACTAAGATTCATAGTAATCATGGATTCATAGGCTATTACTATAGTCTTATTGAAAAAGTTTCACGGTTATCTATCACACCAACAATGTTAACATGAAAAGGAGTTTGGTTAATCTACAAAAAGTGATGTGATGAATGTTTCCATGAATTTAGAATAATATTAGTGAATTCTCCACTTTTATCCATATCATATAAATGCATATACTTTTTTATCTCTATATATTCTTCATTAAAGGGTCTAGGTTGTGATATAATATAAAATTATTGGGTAATTAATTATACTTCCTGATAATTAAAACCTAATGATCTAAATTATCCTACACATGACCTTGAATTCTTAGTTGTATTATTTACATTAAAAATTTAGAGACCACATTTAGGTGGGGTAAATTGTGAAATATATACTAATAATAATATTTTGGAATATATATTTACAAAGAAATATTTAAAAATATTACAAAAGGAGGTGACTATAATTGATATGATATTATAATTTCATAATTCATTACTATAAAAAAATAAAATAGAGTAGTAAATGTGTCATGTTAGAAAAATAAAACTACATTAACCAGGTTATATTCAGAAAATAAAAATTTGGTTAATGATTTAATTAATACTATCTTAAAAATTATCCACTAAAGAACACCCTATGATTTATTTCATGTGTTAGTACAATCATATCTATGACACATGATTAAAAAAGCTCATGAAAAAGGCTGCGAGTTATCGTAAATGGTAGAATTCATTAGGAAATGTATGTTAAATGAATTTAATATAAAAAAATAAGGTGTTCTAAGATTAAAAGAATGTAATATGTTTCATGTGACACCCCATTTGAATAATGAATAATACATGAGGCCCATATCTCTCTATTTTCTATTCATCCTAGAATTAAAAATTATTAAAATGACCATTTGTATAATTAATTATGGAAGAAATAATGAAATATATTTATGAATTCACTATGAAATTCTGGAATTTAAAATAGTTTAATGTTGAATAAAAATTACTATAAGGGATTGTTCAACCCCTTTAAGTTCCATAATGTAAATGGATAATAAATATATTGATTTCAAGGTAGGATTAACAAATACATTTCGATATAATAATGTGATTTGGGTAATTATTATTCGATTAACTAAATGTGATTCTATTCTTCCCATTTAAGGTAGTATGCCTTTTTATATTTTTTTATGAAAATTATGTTAAACGAATAATTTGATTACATGGATTCCAAATTTGCACTACATGTGATCATGATTCTTGATTCTCCTATAATTTCTAGAATGAAATTATAAATCATTGGATATAAAATTAAATTTTAGTAAAACATTTCCCCCTCAATCTAATTGAAATTTAGAGTGAATGATTACGAATTTGGAGGTTATTCTTCAATATTATTAAATAGATTACTAGAGATGTTGGGATCAACATCCAAATTTGGTTTAATTTTCTAATAGTATCAATTTCAATTAATTTGTATTGATTTCACATTTTGAGGTATTATATGGAAAGTGGTGTAAGGCTCTAGTTTTTTGGGATAAATTCAAAGAAAATAAAGTATTTGTGACCATAATTGGAATAATAAATGGTTGATAAGGTGAATATGAATTATAATCAAATTTTGATGAATCAATGAATATAAAAAATCAAACAGGTTACTGGAGGGGAGATCCTTTATTCGAGGAAGATGAACATGTTTTTACTAAAGTATCTCAATGGAAAAGTTTTATAATTTTTTGTCTAAACAAAAATCTATGCCCATGGATCATTGGACCAGAAGAAATTATATAGAATATTGGATTACTCAATTATTGAGTTTACTTTCCGTATATTTTATCCAAAGTTACATATTTCATGCTATGTAATTAACGTAGTATATTGTAGATGCATTTAATATTTTGAACCATAAAGTAGTTCAGTTTGATGAAAAACCTTCTTATAAGGAATATCTAGTACATATTCTTGACCATAGAGAGTAGGTGTTGTTGAAAAATATGTTTTTTAATTTATGCTATTGGGAAAAACCCTATGATTGATGAAACAATATTGTAATAAGAAAATTATAGGAAGAAAATATATCCCCACTTATTTAAAATGTTAATAAAATTACGAGGACACAATTTCCAAAAAGGGGAATAGTGTAACAACCCATTTAATGTTAAAAGAATTCATTTTAATGTTATATTAATACTAATAAAATATATTTTATATAGTTATATTCATTATAATAATACTTTTTAATTATTCAGTCAAAAGGAAAAATATTTAATTCTCACCAAATTGGAATTTTAAAAATTATATGGATTGAGATAAAATAATAATTTCCACATTATATAATTTATTTATTAAAAATAAAATTATTTTTGAATTAATAATTTGAAATTTTCTTATTATGAATCATTGGGAATTTTCTGAATTATTTGATTATTTAAATCAGTGGTGAAGAATAATGTTTTTTATTTAAAATTGTCTTTTAATTTCAATCATTTTAAATATTCAATTTTATTTTATAATGGATGAAAAATATAATTATTCAATATATATAATTACAAATGAAATTATAGTCATTTTAATTAATTTAATGCTTGAATTTTCTATAAAAACTATTTTTTAGATTTTTTAAGAAAACATCTTTTCGTCGCATTTTTTTAGTATAATTTTAAATTATTGTTTACCCTTATATGAATTGATTTTAATAAAATGGATTCAAGATTTGGTGTAATAATAATTAATATGATTTAATATGGGAAAAATATATTTCTGTCACAATGAATAGTAAAAAAATTAAAAATATATTACCAAGGTTTAGTTCAAAACAGGTCCTCCTATGGGTTAAAACTAAAGTGACAATGGTTAAAATGATCTTAATAATTGACTAAATCCTATTATCTGCAAATATTTTACCCTATATTATCTAATATTTTTAAATGGAACATTATTTATCCATTAATATTAAGAATGTCCTTAATGTATTTTAATCTTTGGAAAATCCCTAGTGTGTCATCTCCCCCATGTATAAAAGAACACCCATTCTTCACTTCTCTCCACACATCAAGAGCCATTTTGTTCCAAAAATTATTACCCAAATCCATTTAAACTATAAATTTTAATGTCTTAAAGGTCTAATTTAAAGAAAAATACTATCCTTTTAAAAACTAATATTTAATGTAAAAGGGGATTTTTGAAGTAGAGGTATATCTTTTAACCAAATGTGTTCATTAAATTTCTTTGTCTACACCATAAAAACACTTTAAAACATGATGATATAATAAAATAAGTTTCTAAAACAAGAATAAATTTTATTTTTTTGTTGGAATAACATATATTAATATCCTCTTCTATGAAATGGTAAATGAACAATCACTGGCATGTACGGCGGGCTACCACCTTGCTAACCGATGTAAATGATTTTCCATCACCACATCTCAAAACTGATTATAATAATTGATTTAATGAAATTACAATAATTAATTTAATATTTATCATTTTTATATATAATAAATCTTATAGTCTCTTACTATTCTGTGAACATAAAAATTATGACTCTATTCATGTGTATGTATTGACTAACACCTCCATATAGTGATGTGATTTATTTTTCAACACTGAAACACATGGATTGTATATGTAAGTGTATTTAATAATTTAATGTTATATTTAAAAAATAATAATAATTTTTTAATGATAAAATATTTCATACCTTCATTCCCTTATTTTTTTTTAAAAAATAGAAGCATTACTCAAGCGTACGAACAACCTACCATCTCTAGGATTGTAAAATAATTCATTTTTAATAATGTTATATCATGGTTGGTTTTAAAAGTCTAATTAATGTAATAAATGATAAATAATTCATCATTATTATTCTTGATATAATAGAATAATATCTTCCTTGACTATAGTCAACATACTGAGGTCATTTTGAAATAATGAGTTAAAGGTCCTCAAAACATCCAAAGTAGACATAACAAATTATGTAATTAAATATTTCATTTCAATAATTAAAATGTATTTTATAATGATAAGATATTAATCCTATAAACGGACCCTATGAGATTAAATAATAGACAATATACTATTATATAGGAGATAAATAATGTCTCGTACCTGTCAAAACCAAGGTTAGGGACACATTAGCTTATAAATGACATTTTATATGTTTAATGATTTATTTTCAAAAAAAATATCCCATGTACATATTCTTAAAAATTAATATATGAATTTATTTTGGTAGAAATAAATGAATTATAAATTACACTTTGTGTCACATTTTAATTTCATTCAAAATATTTGAAAAGGAATATTTGTATTTATTTTTTGAGGAAAATTTAAAAAATAAGGAAAAATTAATGTTTTATTTTAACATATATGAGGTGAATTAGTTTCCCCTCTACCAAAAATTTTATTTTTCACTTTGATTACTTTATAATAATTAATTACATCATCTGTGAAAAACACTTCTTTCCTTTGTTTTGGGTATTTTTGAAAATGGTTTTGAATAGAATGGGTAATTGAACATTCAGATTTGTTTTTCTTATGGATAAAAAGAATATATTTCATTCATTTAAATAATGGAAATGAAATTTTTTTTGTGTTATTTTAATGTTATGGTCATATGTAATTTATTATTATAATGAGTGATCCGGATATATATCATATTGAATGGTGATATTGATATTGTATATGGTGAATATTGATCTTGATATCTGTCTCCAATGTATTGGATAAAGGGTTGAAGTTCACTCGTTATAGGTTTCTCCTAATAGGTTATTATAATTTTCTGGGTAGGTTATTCCATCTGTTAGAGTGCTTTCAATAGTGATATGAAAATGATGTTTCAAGTTATCTATATAAGTTATCTATTATTGCTAGGGTTTTTTATAAAAATATTATAATTTCATAAGGTAAGATAATGAAATTATGTTTGTTTATTCTACTAATTAAGGGTAAAATATAGATATTTTTTTTCTAAAAAATCAATATTATATAGAAACATGTATGAATTTTATATTTTTCCATTAAGATTTATTAGAAAATGTTCAATGAAAGTATTTGGTATGTAATGTTGATTTTATAGGTAATAAAATTATTATTTGGAGCTCAAATATTATTATAAAAAAGTAAAATTATTATAATATGAATTCATGGACTAAAAAAATTATTTATTTATTTATATATATCCCTTAGTGAGTTTTTTGTTATCATTCTAATTTTTGAAATATTTTTCATAGTGATTTATGTATGAGTTGGGATAAGGACCATTTCAACATGAAAATTGTGAAGACATGTTGTGAAATGAAATTTATATGTATGTTAATTTTTTTATTTTTTTAAAAATAGATATCGATTTACTATTTCCACTTTCTGATGTAATATATTATTATATAAGGGTGATGACCTGATTCTCTAAAAATATAAACCTAAGAGGTCTTCAAGAGTGTGATAAAGTGAATTCATTTCTAAAGATTAAATTTTTGGATTTTTTAAGGTTGATTACATATAGATATTACATATCATAATGTACTTCCATAAATATTATATGACAAAATAATTAATATATTTTTGTATATTATATTCCCTCTCTACTGCATAAATCTTTCAATATCCCACTTTCACTAAATCTGTAAATTATTTAGTCACATTTTTTTGAAATCATATTCAATCATATGTAGTTAAAAATATCATTTTAACTCTCTAATAATAAAAAATATATATATATTACCCAAAAAATATCATTATCATAGACTTATGAGTTTCCATGTTGGAATTTATATCATTGAAAATAATAATTAATTTTTAATTCATTACCATAAGGGAAAAATGTTCTATACAAATATAATTTACCCTCATGTTACAAAGGGACCTATCATGATCTCATTAAAACACATATCTATATAAAAAATGGGAATCATATATAACTACATATATTAAATGTATGAAAAAATTAATCCATCATCCATGAAATAAAGTATATGAGTGAGAAATAGAATATGAAAAAGTAATATATGCCAATGCGTCCACTATTTATTGTGTAAGGTATAATAACCAAATTGGAAAAATATATAACATGTAAATTATATATATAAATGAAAAAACTTTAATATAATTAAACTAACCTTGTACATGAATTTAATTTTTATATTTTAATTGAGGGACAATATGTAATATATCTAGAGTTGAAATAAAAATATGTTTTTTGACTAAATAAAACACACCATATAACTAACAATATACTCCACTAACCTCTGATTATTTGAATCTTTATGATTTAAATAAGAAATGTGTATAATTATAAAAGTTCAAATATACGGTATTTTATTATCGTTAGGTACTAAATAAATAAAATTAAAAGTAGTGAAACTAAGTCTACTAATAACATATATGTATGATATTTTAAATATCATAATCAAGTTAAATAAATATGAAATTAATTTCATGAAACTATCACATGAATTAACTATATATCATCAAAATTTCCCTTAATCACACTAATAGTTTTATATCATCAAAAGCCAATAAATTCCATAATGATCATTTTTAAGGTAAAATAAATGTTTTTCTCCAAGGGGTTATTTATCATTAAACTCCCATTTAATAAATGTAACAAAAAATGAAGGAATGGTGATAATGAATCCTCTATTAATAATAAAACCAGGATAAATTATTTAATTAAATGTTTTAATTCATATAAAATAAATTGAAAAATAAAACAAAATTAAATAATGAATATTAAATTCACTATTGATTTAATCGTTAATGATTTTACATACCTATTAATTTCTTATATGATAATTATTTTTTATGTATAAATTACATTATCTTCTATATCTATTTATAAAATTCATACCCCATTTTACACACAAAAGACTTCAATAGTTTTATGGTCATGCATAAATCTTTTTTTATTAAGGTGAGATAAAGGATTCTATGATCAACAAATCAACAGAATATCAAAAATAATTTTCTTTTATATTTAATGATATAAAAAACCTATTAAATACCTTTAGATATATTATTAAAAATGAACACAAAACTATAAAAAAGTTTTTTTAATAATATGAAACATTTTTATAACCTATTATAAAAATTTATTCATAATTTCATTGATACATATTTGGTATGTATTTTAGAATTAATAACAATTAATTTTACAAGTATTAAAATCTATTTGTTTAATAAATATAATGAAACTGATCTATTATAAGATCCCTCATGATGTGAGTTAACAAATAGTTATTTTATAATATCTTATTTGACAAATTTCCACATAATAGTGTTTATTTTACTAAGGGTTAGAGTATACTAAAAATCATTAACCTATTTCATGTTGTGGTATTTGGTAACACTCATTAAAAGAACCCTAAATTTTTATGACAAACATAAACATGATTTATTATAGAAAATTTCACTAAATACAACCCATAATTTCAAGAGTTCCAGTGAATTTGTGGACTAAGAACATTACATGACAAATTAATACATAAAATGCAAAAACTTTTTTTAAAAATTATTTTACATAACCACAACATTCCTTCGTACTTAGCATTGCATGGGGTAACCTAATGGAATACATAAGAATAGGGTAAGATATAAAGCCCAATATGAGAGTAAAAATGAAATAACACGAAGAAAAAAAATACATTTTAGGAAATAGGAATATCAATGGAGCATAAGATAAACATGAATACGAAGGCACGATATAACACGATTATAATAACATGGAAATATGGAACCGTCTTAAAACACTGCATCATTAACGCAAACGAATCAGGTAAAACACTATCCCAACATGATGGAAATAATTACTATAATGGAATCAAGTCAACCCCTATCCCAACATTACATATCATGATACTAAACAATACCCAATGCATTTGAGTGCAATCTGTGTACACCCTTCATAATAATTTCAATCTCTTGCTTAAGTGTTCCACATATATCATATAACATTGATTCATTCAACATCATCATTTATTACACGATGAAGGAATTTTTAATAAATACATGTAAATATATAATCAATAAGTATATGTGTATAAAGGTTAATACCCATGATAGATAAATGGTAATGGTATTCACTCTATGATGATTTGGCATGGAAAATTGTGGTGCAATTTCTACAGCCATACCGCGTGACATAAAATTCATAAAAATGGTTGTTGAGGGAAAAGGTGGTATATCATCATATATACATGAAATTTAAATCAAGGGGGTAATATATATACATGTACCAACACATGGAATTTAGAAATAGAAGGCATAACATAATAATGAACTTGAAGAGAGAGGAGAAATAGAATAACTCTTACAAAATTTTGGCTTGGTATTGGGTGTATATGGGAGGGATTAATGAGATATAAAGAGGCCTCTCATCATTAAAACATAATAATTAAATTATATTTAATGTTATAAAACATACCCCATAATTTTTAGTTTAGAATAAAAGGGAGTAAAAATATAAGGAAACATGAATACAAATGAGAAAACAAGGAAAGCGAGGATCTATTACAAAATTTTTGCAAAGTTACAACTTAATTAAGAGTTAAAATGGGGGATAATAAATTATTCCTCATTGAAATAACAAAAAATGGACATTAAGGTAATGATTTAAAATGAATTTCAATACATTGAATTGAAATTAAATGAACTACTCTCAAAGAAGGTGCCTGAATTGAAAGGGGATGAGAGGAATCCCGTACTTCAGTGTGTGAATTAAAAATATTGAAGAGGGGATCATTGAGAGATTGGGATGACTCGGTAGGATCACATATAGGTGAGGATAGAGTAGGGACATGCTCCAAATATTTGTGGTGAATAGAAGTGGGAACTTGCATGGGTTTATATAGGAAATGAGGTAGATTTATATATTATTTAGGTTTTGAACTCTACAAATTAAATATTTAAAACCAAAAAGTTTCCCATAGTTTTTTCCCTTGGTTTCTCCAAAATATGATTTGAAGAAATATTTTTATAAGTCTATGTGTTGAATATATAAAAATATTTCCTTTTCTTATGTGGAGTTGAGTATCACTCCCAAGGAAATGAATTTAAAACCATAAACTATATTATACATTTTGGAGGATTCATTAAGGATTTATAAAACAAGTCAAATAAATAAAAAATTACATTATTTTAAATTTAAAATAATTTTTTGGTCAAAGATACTTTTTATGGTTTTTATTACATCACTATTGGGTCATTATGATGTCATAAAACACACTATATATTTATATATTATTTAATTTTTACCCAAAAATTAGACTATCTCAGAAAATTATGAAAAATTATGAATTGGATAATTTTAAAATCCTGATTCAAAAAATAATATTCATTTTATCTATATAATTTTCTAAAAATCCTAAATTTTACCTATAAAATAAAGACGGGCATTTATTGAAAATTGGCGGGTGTTGACAAAAACAGTTTTCAAAACATATTAAAAATTACATTTGAATTAAAAAACTTTATATGGTAATTTATATTTAATAAAAAAAATTTACAATAATATTTTATTAAAATATTATTTATTTGAAAAATCTATTAATTCATCAAACTAGATTTTGATAATGGAATTTGAATGTTGACCAAGAATATTATTAGTGTTTTATTGTATCAAAATATAATTTTTCAAACTGATTACATAAAAAATTATAAATTAAAATCAATAATAAATATATTAAAAATTTAAATTTAAATTAAATATAAATATTCATTCCATTAGGGTTACTTTGATTCTACCTTTTTTGTCAATTTTTTTTACCGTTAATCATCCTATTATCCTTTTATCGTGATAATTAGTACTTACTACAGTTACTATTAATGTTGTTTAAATAGTATGTTTAAATTATTATAAAATATTAATTTTTAATGATTCAAAATATGGAAATTTTTTATCAAAATGAATTTAATTTAATATTTAATCTCTAAGTATTAAAGAAAACTGGTTTTTCGAAAAATACATTTTTACTGAAAATATGAGTTCACTTTAACTTTATTACTATTAATATAAATTTTATTATTTATAATTAATATAAATATATATATATACATAATATAAAATTATTATTTCTTTAATTTATCATTATATATATTTTTAATTTTTTTTAAATGGGGATACATTATGCATTCTAAACACATTTTCCTAAAAATGCTTTTTTCATCGTAAAAATTAAGATATAATAAAATCTAGTATAAATAAAAATAAAATGTAATTAATTGAATATAATTAAATAATAATATGATACCTCGAAACAATATTAATATAACAATTAATTCTTTTATCAATAGAAGTGATAATTTTACATAAAAACTATATTTTCACTATTTACTAAAAAATGAATACTTTCCGAAAAATACAATATTATTACTCAAATTTAACTTGGATAAGATGAGACAAAAAAATCAGTTTATTTATAAAATAAATGTTATATATGTTCTAGAAAATAATTATAATAAATAAATAAAATTCATTTCTAATGAAAAATATATTTTTACAAAACAAAAAACAAAACCAAAATTTGATTGAATAATTAATAATAATTTATTAATTAATTTATGATATCTATATTTCAAAATTTAGATAAAACTAATCGTATATTGAAATTTTATGTGAAGGTTAAAATTGTCATATTCAAATTATCATAGTTTGTTTTAGGTTTAGTTTTGTGTATTGCATAGGCTATCAAACATAATGTTCTATTTTAAAAACATGGTTCATTACATTATTCCCCTCTTTAATAAATTATGTTCTCATAATTTAAAAGATTAATTTAGTTATTCTTGTTTACATCTATTTTCTAGAATAATGTGAAAAATTCAGGATGAGAATTTTTAAACTATTGAACACTTAAACAAAAAACTAAAGGCATTAAAGGGATAACTGATAAATTACATTTATCTCATTACCTTATGAATTTATAGGATTCGTTCTAAGTTACTGAGGATCTATTTCCTAACAAATATTATAATGTTTTTTTGTTACCATAAAAATGTTTTATACTATGCTTATAAATATAATAAATGATATACCTCAGGAGTATTTAACCAAGAGTACGATAATGCCCGTTTTTGTGCACCTATTCCCATTCAAGTCTAGATCAAAGCGATGTTTTTAGGTTTTACTCATAGATACATATGTACCAGAGCCAAATATACTTGCTTGTAACCAAAAGGGGAGTAATTTTCCTGATATAACACTTACTCTATACTCTAAAAAATTTAGGTATTTTTTTATTATACTCATTCTTATACCTAAGTCTTTCACTATAGTTTTATAACCCTATTCCCAAAAAATAACTAAACTTATCCATTGATACCAACTATAACAACATTGGTTTTTATTTAAAAACATAAACATGATTTATTACATTAACATACAATTAATAAAATCATTAATACTGATAGGTATAGTGTCTTTGGGGATTAGATACATTACATGGCAACTTAAAACATAAAATACAACATCTATATTGAAAACTTCATATAAATGACCAAAACATTTATTCATACATTGAATTTCATGGGATAACCTAAGGGAATACATGTGAAAATGGTGATATATAAAGCCCAGTAAGGTAGTGAACAAGTAATAACATGAATAATAAAAAACATGTGAGGATATAGGCATATCAATGGAGCATAATAGAAACCTGAACAAAAGGCACGATATATCATGATTATCGTAACATTGAAATGTGGAAACATATTAAAACTATACGTCATTGACATAAAGTAATCAAATAAATTCCTATCTTAACATGATGGAAACAATACCTATAATGGAATCAGGTAATCCCTTATCCCAACATGGAATATCATGATACTAAACATTACCCAATGCATTGGAGCACTATTAGGGCACACCCTTCATAATCCTTTCAATATCATACTTAAGTGTGCCACATAGATGATATAAAGAAGATTTATTCAAAATTTTATTTTATTAAATTATAAAGTAATATTGAATAAATACATTAATATATAAAATAAATAAGTATATGTGCATAAATGTGAATACCATTGATAGAGAAATGGGCATGGTATTCACTATGTAATGATTTTGATTGGAAACTTGCAGTGCATTTTCGAAATCCTAACGACGAGACATAACACTTTATAAAAATGGTTGATGAGAGATAAAGGGGTATCTCATAATATATAAATGAAATTTAAAATAAGAGGTTTATATAGATATATGTTTGAACATAAGGAATTTGTAAATAGAAGGCATAACATAATAAAGATTATTAAGATGAGGACAAATGGAATAACTCTTACAAAATTTCAGCATGGTAAAATTTGTACATCGGAGGGATTAATGAGAGTGAAATATGTATCCAACCATAAAAACATAATACGGTCAGTATGGTGGAGGTTCTAAAACACACCCCATCATTTTTAATTGAAAATAATAGGATGTAACAATATAAGGAAGCTTGGATTAAAATGAGAATGGAAGGAAAGTGAGGATCTCTTACAGAATTTCAGCATAGTAACAGCTTAAGTAAGGTTCCAAATGGGGGAGGTTAAATTATCCAAAATTTAAATAACATCAATTTTATATTATGTTAATGATTATAAACGAATTTCAGTACATGAATTTGGAATTAAATGTACTACTCTCAAAGACGGTGCTTGAATTCAAAGGGGAGGAGAGGAATCACTTACACGAGTGTATGAATTTAAAAGCATGAATATGTGATCATTGAGAACTTGGGGCCCTTATTTAGGATTCTATAGAGGGTTGAAAATAGTAGGGACATGCTCCAATGATTTTGAGTGAAGAGAAGGGGGATGTTTGGGTGGGTTTATATAGGAAAGGATGGGGAATTATTTATTATTTAGGTTTTGGACACTACAAACTGAAAAACACTACTTACCATGGTGTTTTCACATTAATTTTGAAAAATAAGAGTGTAAAACATTATTTTATAAGTCCATGGGCCGAAGATATTAAAATATCACCCTTCTTTATGTGGATGCGAGTCACTATCTAAAGGAATTGAATTTAAAATCATAAAATATATTATACATTTTGGAGGATTCACTAAGGCATTAACAAATAAGTCAAATAAATAAAAAATAACAATATTTTAATTTCAAAAAATATATTTGGTCAAATATCCCTTTTATGAAATTTATTATATTACTATTGCATCATTATGATGTGGTAAAACCCACAATATATTTATATATTATTTAATTTTTACCCAAAAATTCGACTGACTCTGAAAATTATGAAAAATTCACCATTAAAAAATTCTAAAATATTGATTCCAAAATTAATATTTATTTTATCTAAATAATTTTCTAAATATATTAATTTTCACCTTTAAAATAAAAACTGGAATTTATTGAAAATTAACTCGTTTTAAAAAAACAGTTTTCAAACCATAATAAAAATTACATTTTCCTTCATAAAATTTATAATATAATTTATATTTAATAAATATAATGTAAAAATAATATTTTATTATAATATTTTCTATTTAAAAAATACATAATTCATAAAAATATATTTATTAATTGAATTTGAATATCAAAAAAAAATATTATTTGTGGTTTGTGGTATCAAAATATAATTATTTTAAAATAATTAATTAACATATTCTAAATTAAAAAAAATAATAAATATATTAATAATTTAAATTAAAATGAAATATAAATATTCAAATGGTTCAGGTTACTTTGATTCCCTTTTTTTTGTTAAATTTTATTTTACCGTTAATTATAATATTTTCCTTTTATCGTGATAATTAATATTTAGTAGAGTTACTAATGATATTGTTAAAATGTTAACTTTATATTAATAACTAATATTAATTATGATTATTCATAATATGTAATAAATTTTATGAAAATAAATTAAATTTAATATAGAATATATAAGTATTATGGAAAATAGTTTTCTGGAAAATACATTTTTACGGAATATATGAGTTCACTTTGACACTATTACTACTGATATTAATTTTATTATATTAAATTAATAAAGATATATATATATATATATATATATATAATATAAATATTACATTTATTTCATTACTCATTAGTGGTTATTTTAATAAATTAAAATGGGGATACATTATGCATTCTAAACAAGTTGAAAAAAATGTATTTTTAAAATTAAAAATAAACTTATAATAAAATCCAGTACAAATATAAATTACATGTAATTAATTGAATATAATTAAATAATAAATATGACACCTTGAAATCTAATTAATATATTAAATAATTAATTAATCAAAATATGCGATAATTTTACGTAAAATCTATATTTTCACTATTCACAAAGAATCAATATTTTCAAAAAAAACCAAATTATTACCCTAAGTAAATTTTTTGATGATGAGACCAAAAAATTGAGATTATTTAAAAAATAATGTTTATATATGTTCTATAAAATAATTACAATAAATAAATAAAAATCATTTTAAATGAAAACATATTTTGAAAAATCAAAAAGAAATAACTAAATTTGATTGAATTATTATTAATAATTTATTAACAAATTTAGTCCATATATAATTAATAAATTTGATAATACAAATAATAAATAGAAATTTAATGTAAAGGTAAAAATGGTCAATTTTAAATAATCGTTTTTTAGTTTAGGTTCAACGTTGTGTACTGTATAGGCTATCAAACTAAATTTTCTATTTCAAAAACTTGGGTCGTTACACTCGTGTTTTAAGAAATACGTTGACTGGTATCTTATTTTTGAGATTAATGATTTTATTTATATATTTTCATATTATATTTAGTTTCAACATGCTCATGAATTTATTTGAAATAAATTATAGTTAAATAGGATACATAGAAATTGATAAATTCATATCAAACAAAAACCATGTCATGGTGTTCAGAAAAACATACTGTGGCTGTTATTCTCAAAAAACAATTCATTGGGGATTTGATAAATACTGTAGTAATTATAAACAAATATTTTCAATAATTTTGAAGGAATTTTTAAATTCCATGTATAATGAATCCATATCAATGTTATATATGTTACATCATGGTATACAAAAATAATAAATATGGTTTATACCATGGTTTATGGAGTTGAATGATGAAATTATTTTTCTCCCACAATAAAAAAACACAACATGGGTTTCTGTAACAAATCATAGATTCATAAAAATGATAAATATTGGTTATAATTGGTGATGATATTTTTAGGTGGATTATTCAAATTTTTATGATCACTATTCACAACAAAACGGAGTAATGATTTTTGAACTATGGAGTCGTTAAATAGAAAATACTATTTGATTATTGATCATGAAAGCTGAAGTAGATTCCAGTGTCATGTTATATAAAAAACCACTTCATATTTGTGGTAATAAATAAAAAATATTATATTTAATATATCTCATATATATATATATATAACTTTATATTCTCATCATGATTTTAGATTATATCGTTGATATGACAAAACCACACCACAGAGAAAATAATTATGAAAAAGATAAGAAATATCTATATAATTTTAATGTTTTTTATAGTGAGGTGTGATGAAACATTAGTCTTGTTTACCCTACCTTTTATTAAGTATTTTAAGAAATAAATGGGGGTGTTTTAGGAGATGAACATAGTACATAGAATATCTATTCATTAGAGGCACATAAAAAAGATTAAAAAATATTTCTCATGCTTCTTAGAATTGATCCATGATCTATATTATTTTATATAAAATTTCATATATGTAAATAGTTCTGAACTATATATATAATATAATAATTTTTATTTTTTTTTGTAAAAAAATAAGGATATTAGATGTGGGAATAAATTCACAATGAACAGAGGAATTATCTACTGAATAAAAAAATTATTGACCCTTAAAAAATATGCCATGTTTGTGTACATAGTCTATCTAGCTCACAATATTATATCAAAATTATTTTCATAGTAAATTCAAGATATTAGGTATTAGAAAATGGTTAATAATCGACGTTTTCAGTTTCACAAATTCACCTCTAAATAGTGATTCTATCTTTTGATTCTTTGAACATCAATTAGTATCAGATAAGTGGTTACTATATTACTCATAAATATGTTTACGTTGTTGTATATATATATATATATTAAATCATAAAAATCAATGAATTTACATGGAAGGTATTTATTTATTCAATATCAATTTTTTCCTTTATTTATGATAAAATATTAAATAAATTTAAAAAGAATATGTTTTTCTATCTTTGATAACAAGGGGTTTATATTCGTAACATCAATGAGAATAGTGTTTATTTTATTGAAGTCAGAGTGAATTTTAAATTAAAAGATCAAAATAATATTAAGGTTTGTGAGGGTGTTGGAAAAAAATTCTGTCTCTAAGAAATAATTGACAAGTGATATGGGTTCAAAAACATTGAACTCCTTTCGGAGGAATATTTATGTTATACACAAAAGTGATAATTTTTAAAGAGTCCGAATTTCAAACATGATAGTTTAAATTCAAGGATATATTGATGGATGAATATAAATAGGTGGATATATTAATTTTTCATGTAAATTAAATTATTTGTTCCATTCATATCTATAGTGACTCATAAATTTTAAAGAAGATGATAAGGACTCAAAAAATTAATTTGATGATAACATTTCTTAAAATAAGGAACATGAATTTTATGCTAATAAATTAAAAATATAAACATTATATTGATATTTGAGGTGATGATATGGGTAAATTGAAAAATTAAATTTATTTTAGAGAAGGGGGAATTCCATTAAATCCTCCATTGTCTAGAATATTAATTAAAACGAAAGGCCTCAAAATGAATAATATCTACCTAAAAATAATTGTAAAAAATTAAATAAATTTATGTTTTTATTTTCCAAAGGCTTGAAAGAAGGAAGTGGTACGAAAAAATAAAAATTACATAAATTATTATGTATATAAATATTTTATATTTTTTATAACACTTGACCAAGAAAATTAATAAAGTGAAAGATACGATCAATACACAAGATCATTAATGATATGATAGATTAAATGTTTCCAAGTGAGAGGAAATTAAAAAAATTTAAGGAAAAGTCTAACTCATGAAATAAAAGTAAATTTTATTCAAAAAATTGATAATCATTTTATGATTAATAAATTGAGTAATAAGTGGGTAGTTTTAATAATGAAATAACTTAAACATATATTAAACAATTAAATAATTCTAATGAATCCAATTTTGTAAAAGTAAGTAACATATGGGATGAAAAAGAAGATTCATAAAATAATGAGCTCTAATTAATGATATAGATAATTTTTTTCTCAAGTAGATTAAATAACACAAAAGAGACATTGTAAATCTGAATAAAACTGTTGAAAAACTCAATGCCAAAATTGATATTGAAAAATAAGATAAATTTGTGAGAAATATTGGAAATATAAATGAAATTATTATTCAAGGGGAAAATTATTTTAAATAACATTAATGAATTTAAGTTAAAAAAACATATGGTTAATTATCATAAAGTCATGATGCATGAAGCTGGAAATTCATTAAAGAAATTTCATTCAAAAATGAATTTATTTCAATGATATTATATATTCATCAAATTCATTAGAGAAAAAATTCAATGCATTTTAAAAAATTGAATCTTTTCCTTATAAGTATTGAAAAATCTATTTTTACAAACATGAATTTAAATAGTGCTAAAGTATTAGTGATATGAAATAATATAAGGTTTTTTCTTCACTAATAAACAATCTTATTTTGGAAAGCATAATTTTATTCCATTTAGATGTTTTATATTTGAAGGAATATCATAGTGTTTTAGAGTGTATATACTATAGAATACATGTTTTTGTGTGTAAAACGTGTATTTATAGCATTAGAATAGGTTATTTTATTTTATGGGGACACAATATGAAAATATCAGTAGAAAACAAATGTTTCAACAAAAAATAAAAAATTAATGTGAAGAATAGTTTTGATGCACTTTGGAAACATTTTCTAGGAGTGATCTATAAGGAAATATAACTGATGAATTTCTTTCTATTATACATGATTTTATAAAACAGAATGGTAACATTAAATATCATAAGAAATTCTATGATAAATAAAATGTAACATCGGTTGAGGGTTTCAACAATTCATTAAAGGGAGAAAAACTATGTATTTTCTATAGAAGTATGTCATTATAAATGTCCAATAAAAAATAATTTAAATAAACTTAGGAAATTTTTTATATGGGTTATTACTTTTGAAATGATATTTTTTTAAATATCAATTTTATTGGAATCCCTAAAATTTAAAAGAATAAAATTACCTCAACTGATGTTATTTTAATTTTTGGTTCAAAAAAACAATTTGTTTATTGTTTCTCAATATTATGATGATTGTAATGAGGTTAATATATAGATGAATATATGTGTCATTAGGTCATTAAAGTATGGAAGAATCCACTTTACTGGATAACATACAATTAGAGACTTATTTAAGATAAATAAATATATAAAATTATATCTATTTGTGTGTGGAGGAATAAAATGAACTATAAAATATAATATATGGTCACTTGGGATAAAATAACATGATAAAACTAATCGAATAGTAATTTTTGAAAAAAAATTCTAAAGATTAAACTCAAAATAAAAAATTCTAGTGATGTTTTCCATAGAGGAATAATGGTAAAAAAAATTCATTATCTAATGGATATTCAAATGAAGATACCAATAAAACATATTAATTTGGATTTTTTATACCATTGAGACTAAAATCCACCAATGGAGATAATAATTTCATTAATTTTTATTATTATTTCCCTAATATAATTTTTTTTATTTAATGAAGTATATAAAATAGTTTTTTTGAGAGGATTAATTTTTTTAATGAGTTTTAAAAATAAAAAAAGTGTATGATATAATGGTATTTAATCATGATAATCTATCTGAGTGAAATATTGGTGAATATGAAATTTATCTTTGAAAAAATATAATACAAAAAGAACATTACAATTAAAACATTTCATAAAAAATAGAGCTGTAGATAGGAATAACTAAATCCTAGTTGACACGGGAATAACCATTTTATTGGATTATGCACATCAAAATAATTTTTAATATAAGACATAATAGAAGATATTTTTATTCTTTATCGATGTATTATTTATAAAAATTTAGTGACCACAAATCATTATTTCTTGTATGAAATATGTTAGAATAAGATTTTCCCTTAGGGGTGGATGGGGTGGGGGTGAATTAGGGTGATACTGTAATACCATAACTTTTTCAAATATGTTTATTTTTATTATTTTTGTCGACAACGGGTGTCTTTGATGAAGTTTGGGTGAGTCCATGTTCGAATTTATAATGTTTGGGAGAGCTTTCAGGTTTAGGTCAGTGGACATACACCACACATTTAACATAAGTAATTCTGTCATCCTGGGAACCCATGTGGTCACCTCTAGAATTGGTAGGGGCCACTGTAGGGTCCGTGCGCAGTCCCTTGAGCCATGCGGGGCAACTTCGTAGTCGCACAAATTTAAGGGTAATTAAATAAATTAGTAAAAGTGTTATATAACGAATAAAATAGACTAAGAGGATATAAATAAATAAATAAATATATATATATATATATATATATATATATCTGTGTGTGTGTGTGTGTGTTTGTGTGTGTGTGTGTGTGTATTATTAACGATTGTGTTTTTTTATTATTACTAACATTCTTTTGTTGTTGTTATAATAATTATTAGTATCAATGTTTGGTTATTATAAATATGTTTTTATAAATATTATTATTATTATAAAAATTACATGAAGATTATTTTTTTTATCATTATTTTAATTTATTAAAATATTTTATTAGGTTTTTACCCCTTTGTGTACAGTGTCGCATCACCCCCTATTCCCTTTCTCCTTCCCCGAGCATCACCTGCACCACTCAACGTCTTCTCCTCCTACGCTCAACCAGCAGCTGCCCGCCCCTCCCTACTCACACCACCGCCCCTCCGCACCTCTCCATCCCCTTTTCATATGACCGTCATCCTTCAAATAGGAACACATTGTCTGGCCGCCATCCACCTTCGTCGGTGCACCTCTCACGCCCTCCTGACCAGCCGTGATTCCCAACCCCCTTCTGTGCACCGGCAGAGATGCTTGGCTCCCCTACCCTACATGAGCCTCAATGCCACTCCCTGCTTTGGACAACATCTGTCATACTCTCCCCTTACCGAGTTAGTGACAACGTCCCCCTTCCCTGCTCTGGCCAACAGTCACTGCCCCCACCCTACCGAGTCGCCAACACCATTCCCCTTTCCTTCTCCGGCCAGCAGCCCCCATTTTCCCCCCTTGTCGAATCACTGACACCATCCCCATTCCCCTTGTCCTCCTTCTGACCATTTTTCCAGCCAACAACTGCCTTCTAGAAATTTTCCCAACCAACGACCCCCTTATGGCCTTTTACCTATCCATCGACCCCCTACCGGCCACTTTCTCAGCCAGCGACCCCTATTCTAGCATTTTTCCCATCTAGAGACCCTATACTCGCCACTATCCCGGCCAACGAACCCTCTACCGGCCTCCATCCTAGATAGTGACCTTCCATGCTAGTTTTGCTTCTCTTTTCCAAATTTCTCATGACCCCTCCTATCAAGAACACCCTGCGCCAACCCCTACCTCATTCGTTCGCACGACCATCTGCACACCCTGTTCGCAATTGGGCATGCAACGGACACGAAATGCCGAAGATGAGCGGTTCGAGTACGTTCGGATTATCCTGCACCGGTTTCTAGATGGGTTTGGTGCTGTTTATTCATTTTCATTATTTTAAATCAATGATTATGTGTTTTTAGTTGTTTTTTTGGTTGCAGTGCGTTGGCATGGAATTTCTGAGTTACTACGATCATCGGCTTGCACATTCTTGTACACTCGTGCGAGGCATGTCGCGTCATCATGTTTGAGTTGTGAGTCAAGACAGGTTCCCAATTGCACCTTCCATTATATATTGAATTTATTAATTTCAGGATATTAAATTTATTTTAAATAAATGGTAAATTTTACTAAATAATTAGTTTTAGAATAAATGTTTTTTATGAAAGCTAGTAGTTTCCTATTTTTCATGAATTGTCTGAAAATGTTTTTTAAATGGGCATAATAAGTGTTGATAAAATTACCCATTGACCATTTTAAATGTTTGTTATATTTAAAATGGTGATTTGGGTTTCTTAAATGGGGTTCCAGGTGTGTTTCGAGTTTGAAAAGTGATGTGTGTTTGTTCTTCTGAAAATGGGTGGGTGTTGAGTGGTTTGTTAAGGCCCTCTAGTCACCTTAATAAATTAAATTATTCTTAAAACACTATTTGGGGTGACTTAGGGATGATCTTGTTGTGTACATTGGTTTCGTGAGTTGTTGTGTGTGATGTTTGTGCATTGTGATTGGTTACTTGACATACATTGTTGACTCACCATTATTCATTTAGTACTTGGCATGGGAACCTAGCATAGTAATTGAATATTTTGTGAATGATTGTTGCAGTAGTTTTGATTATGCACTGGTTAGTGGTGCTTAGTACAAACATTGCTATACTGGGGGATTGGGCTCCTTGGTTAGGCAATGTAGGGAAACACCAAACATTTTGGCGTTATGACGTAATCGAGGGTAGGCATGCCTTTAGGACGATTCACATGTATTATACATTCGGAATTGTTCACATTCTCCTAGGTTCAAACAATGTTCTCTATAGTTCTTATTTGTATGTGGTAGTTTATTAAGGTGCATAGATAGGTTTATGGCCTCGATGTGGTAATTGTTCGTTACCCTTGCTATATTTTTTTGTGTTGCATATGGTTATCCAATTGTTTAGCAAATACATTTTGGATTTTAAATCATTCGTGAAAATGTTTTTAAAATATAATTCACATTTTCCTTAAAAACTTAATCTTGTTTCTAAATCTAAAATGGAAATGGTCTGTTACATTATTTTTAAATGAAAGCATGTATGAAACCCTGTATTTTATATAATGTAGTTAAAACATGAAATTAGTAAAATTCATTATCTAATCGTAGTGCTCTTGGAATAGATTTTTGGGCGCACATATTGTGTTTTTATACTAATGCCTATAGATTTTCTTGTTTTTAGTTTATTTGCAGGTTCAACCCGATATTGTTCACCATTGGCGAGAGTTGGTTCTATATTAGAGAGTGCCTCTCATGGTCACTTGTTGTTTTGATCGTGGCCTGGTAAGTGTGTTGTTGTTGGTTGTTATTTATTTTTCTTGTTGTTTATTCACTTTGTGTTTTACTACTTTTTCCTACAAATTTATTTATTTTCATTGGGAAAAATCATTCCAATTTTTCTCGGTTGATGCTTGGAACTTATCGCCATCCCAGGAGGATTTGGAATGCCTCTCTGACCTTTCCATATATTGGCTCGGGTGACTAGTACATGCTTGACCTGAGTTGGTTCGTTAAAAAATGATATCAAAGGAGGCCATCTCTTTAGTAGACCTTTATTTCTAGATGTCCCTTTACTATTTGGGGTTTTCATGGTAAATGATGTAGAATTTTAGAGACTCTAGGCATAGAAACCGGAAGGACTTCATGAAACCTTTCTTGTTCCAAACCCCGTGTTACGATGGGATATCTGGGCTTGTAGGTGTCCTTCGATTCTTGTGAAAAGTTTTATGCTGGCAAATGAAAAAGGAGTTGGGAAAGTAGCCTTGTGAACTCAAATGGCCTGGAAAGCCATGTGGAGCTAGAGACATTTCCCTGGATTACTCTATGTGACAGTGGCATGACTAGTGTATGGACGCTGACCATATGGCTGAGTCACCAATCGACACTAGTTTCCCCTAGTGAATCATTTGGGTCTTCTTTAATTCTGATTTTTTTGTAAAGTTTATTTTGTAAATTGTGAATAGTTGAATTCAAAATGAAAACAAACATGTTTTTATCAAGTTATATGTTTCCTTGTTCCTCAGTGTTCTCCCCCACAAAGGTTGGATGAATTCCCAAGGTGCAGCTTCGGGTGGTGTTCCCTTAGCAAATCATCTAGTTGATCATCCCATAGACTACGTCCTCAATTTTCAGAAATTGAACTGTCCTCTATTTTATGGACAAGCAGATCCTCTTGAAGTAGTGGAGTGATTGTGGATGATTGAGAGGAACTTTTGTTTTGTCTCACCATCAGAGTCATTAATGGTGAAATTGGCTACCATTATACTTAATGGACCAACCTGGAAATGGTGTAAGTCTATTTCTTGAAGAAAGCCTCGAAAAAATATCACATGGGAGTTCTTAATGTCATCATTCATCCAACAATATTTCTACAAGGTGACAAAGGTGAGGAAGTGGATGGAGTTGTGCGGTCTTCAGAAATGTGTTAGATCAGTGTTGGACTTCCTTCATCATTTTCAGAACCTAACTCTATATGAATTAGGGTATGTTGGAAATGATCTCATGAAAACTCAGAAATTTGTTTTTGGGATCCAACCTGAACTACAGTCAAATGTGGATGAGCACAACCTAACCACCTTATCAGATGTTGTGGGTAAAGCCCTAGCTGAGTTCGCAACTGGACCTCAAGTGGATAATCCTCCCCCAGCCTTGGGAAGTAGTGTAGAATATGGCAATAGAAAATTGGTAAGTGACCTGATTCTAGTGGCTCTAATAGAGGAATTAAGAGGCTTTAAGACCTTCAGTTTACATATTTAGAGCACAATTATGTGATCTATCATAAGTGTGGAAAGTAGGGTCACAAAAAGCTGGTGTGCCTGAGTGCTCCGAAATCCTACCACACTAGTGGATGCTTGGGTCACTTGTAGCGATTCTGCTGAGGTATTTCCAAGAAGCATGCTATAGACAAACCTATATTGTCGATGGTCACCACAATATGTCAATAATAGTAGGAAAAATTTTGGGGAACAGTTTTTGGTTTTCTCTTTTTATTGATCCCTATATGTAGTGGTCTTCTCCTCTAGTTTTTTGTGGGGTTTGTTTTCCTTTAGTTGTAAGAATAGTTATTGTCAAACTTCATTGAAACCATTATTTTAATGGAAGAGTGTTTTGTGAAATTATGGTTTTTGTGTTGTGTTTGGGAATTTATGAAGCCTCACTATGAGGCATAAGATGCTTCAATAACTGAATCTCCATCCATTGGTCTTGGAGTGAAGCTAGCACATAGTAAAAAGAACCCCAACAATGAAAAAGGGTCTTGGTTTATTCTATTTCCTTACTATGGATTGGTTTGTTTTCTTCCGAGGGTGTGAAGTTGTTGGTATAGCATTGGAGGTAGTGTGGATGCTCTATTAGTTGGTACCTTCCCTTATCCCCCCTTGTGGTGGGGGTTTTTTGGTCCATGGGGGATGTTTTCATGTTCGGATAATCTCGTCAGTTCTTATAGTTGGGAGACCCACAGTGGGTCTCATAGAGTTACACCAGAAATAATTTAATGTTAGAATAATCATTATGCTGGGGAGTCTATTTGGGCCTCCCCATGTTAGTGTCATAGTTTTTATTTGGTTATCATTTTGGGTGGTGGGTGGCCCCGTGTGGAACTGCCCAATTTTATGTTCTTCCTCTGGAGTAAATGTTGGAATTATCGAACACCCAATGGTTCTGTTGGACTAATATTATGGGAATAAGCATCAGAGTTGGTTTAAGTTCATTCATTCCTTCATTGAAATGGATGTTCTAGGTTATGTTTGGTATTGGTTAAGGGGTTTATGTTTTGAGTATGAGTTGTGTATCATGGGAGTTCAGTGTCTGTTTGGATCGATCAACTGGAGGAGTTAAAATTTTGGAGGTGGGTAACACATAAATCAGTTTTCTCTTTGGGTTTAGATATTGATGTGGATTTCCGGGATGGTAAAGGTCATGGTGGGGAGATTTTTTACACCCTACCTTTTTCAAATATTTTTATTTCTATTATTTCTCTTGAGAGCAAGTGTATTTTCTAGAGATCACGTGAGTCCTAGTTTGAATTTTTAATGCTTGGGAGAGCTCGTAGGTTTTCGGTTGCTGCATATATACCAAACATTTAATGAAATTCATTCGATCATCTTAGGTGCCCATGTGGTCTTCTGTAGAATGGGTATGGGAAATCGCAGGGTCCGCCTGCGGTCCCTTGAGCCATGCGGGGTGACTGCACAGTCACACCAATTTAAGAGTAATTAAATAAATTGGTTAAATGGTGGTATAAAGAATAAACGAGACTAAGACGACACACACACACAAACACATATATGTTTTTGTACGTATGTATTAATATTTATTATTAACTATTGTGTTTTTTTATTATTACTTAAGTTTTGTTTTTGTTGTTATTCTTATTATTAGTATTAATGTTTTATTATTATAATTAAGTTATTATAAATATTATTATTATTTGATGTATCTTATTTTTAATTTTAATTTCATCTTTATTTTAAATTATTACTATTTTTATTTGGATTTTACCCCTTTGTGTGCAGCACCTCAATGCCCCCTATTCGCTTTCTCCTTCCTTGTGCAACACCTGCACCACCCATCATTTCCTCCTCCTTTTCA
Source organism: Viscum album (assembly GCA_963277665.1). Taxonomy (NCBI): domain Eukaryota; kingdom Viridiplantae; phylum Streptophyta; class Magnoliopsida; order Santalales; family Viscaceae; genus Viscum; species Viscum album. The sequence continues at coordinate 389,685,631 of OY728167.1, read as the reverse complement.
CAACCAGCAGTCACCCACATCTCCCTGCTTGAACCACTGCCCCTCTACATCTCTTACTCCCCTCGCTGTCTGACCACATCCCTTCCAGTAGGCACCCACCGTCCAGCTCCCGTGCACCTCCGTCTGTGTGCCTACCGCACCCTCTAGACTAGCCAGCATGCTCGGCCCTCTTCCCTGCACCGTCCGCGACACCCAACTCCCCATCCCAGCCTCAGGCACGATGCCACTCCCTGATCCATCCAGAAACTTCTGCACATCCCTCTCTCAGAGTCGCCGGCATCGTCCCCCTTACCCTCACCAGCCAACAGCCGCTACGCCACCCACCCTTTCTGAGTCTTCGGCGTCATCCCCATTCGCTGTTCTGGCCAGAATATGCCAGTAACCCCCTTACTGAGTTGCTGATGATATCCCTCTTCCCTAATTTGGTCAACATCCACCGCATTCCCCCTTGTCGAGTCATCCGTGCCATCCCCTTCCCCTGTCAGCCATTTGTCTAGAAACTGACTTCTTGTCGGCCTTTTTTCTGGCCAGCGACCCCCTGCCGGTCAGTTTCCTGACCAGAAACCCCCTACTAACCTTTTTCCCATCCAGAGACCCCCTATTGGATACTTTCCTAGCCATCGACCCCTCTGATGGGACTTTTCCTAGAAATAGACCCCCCGCCGACCACTTTCCCGTCTAGCGACCCCATTACCGACCTCTTTACCATCCAATGACCCTCCCTGTCAGTTTTTTCACCCGTTTCTAACTATTGTTCTATCCCACTGATCGAGAATAACCTGCGCCGACCCATTATTCATTCATTTGTAGGACCATCCGCATTCCTTGTTCACAATTGGGTGCACAACGAACTCTTGCCGCTGAAAGCGTGCAGTTTGGGTTTGTTCTGATTTACATGCACTGATGTTGACATGAGTTTTGAATTGATTATTCATTTGGATTATTTTAAATCAATGTTTATGTGTTTTTAGTTATTTTTGCAGTTTCAGTGTATTGGAAATAAATTTCTACGATACAGTGGTCATTCGCTTGCGTGTGCTTGTGCGCCTGTGCGTGGCGTGTCGCATTATCCTGTTCGAGCTATGATTGTAGGTAGTTTCCCCACTCTACTTACAATTATATTTAGAACTTATAAATATCTATGTATTTAATTTATTTTAAATAAATGTTTAATATTATTAAATTATTAATTTTAAAATAAAAGTTTATTTTGAATGATAGTGGTTTTCTCTTGTGCTTGAATAGTCTGAAAATGAATTTTTTAAATGTATATAAATTTTTTCATAAAATTCCCCATTGGCCTTTAAAAATGTGTTTTATATTCAAAATGGTGATTTGGGAGTCTTAAATGGGTTTCCAAGTGTGTTTCACATTTTAAATGTGGCGTGTGTTGGTTCTTCTAAAAATGGGTGGTTGTTGAGTTGTTGGTTAAAGCCCGTTAGGAATTTTAATAAAATAAATTATTTTCAAAACACTCTTTAGGGTGACTTAGGGGTGATCTTGTTGTGTACATTAATTTTTTGATTTGTTGTGTTTGATTTTTGTGTATTGTGATTGGTTACATGATTGAAATTGTTGACTCAGCCCTCTTTTCATTTAGTACTCAGCATGGGAGCCTAGCAAAGTAAGTGATTTTTTTTTGTGAATGATTTTCTCACTAGTTTAGATTACGCATTGGCTAGTGACCCTTAGTATGGAACATGATATTCTAAGGGATTGGGCACCTCAGTTATGCCATGTAGGGAAACCCTGAGCATTTTGGCATTATGGCGTCATAAAGAGTGAGCGTGTCTTCAAGATGAGCCACATGTAGAGTACATTCTGGATTGTTCACGAGATCCTAGGTTTGAACCATGATTTCTTTAGTTCATATTTGTATGTGGCGGGCGATTGGGGTGCATATTTGGTTTCTGGACCTTACGTGCTACTTTTCCATTTCCCTTGTTTTTTGTTGCATGTTGCGTATGGTTTTCCTATTTTTTACCAACTAAATATTTGATTATAAATTGGTCATTAAATTGTTTTTAATATGTAATGAAATTTTTCCTTCAAGCATTAAACTTGTTTTTAAATTGAAAATGGAAATGGACTATTACTTACTTTAGAAATTAATGATTGTGTGAAAACCCATATCTTATATGATGTAGTTCCAACTTGAAATTAGTAAAATAATTTATTTATTGGTAGTGATCTGGAAATTGATTGTTGGGAACACCTACTATGTTTTTATACTAATGCCTATAGTGTTGTACTATTTTTAGTTTGGTTGTAGTTTTGACCCATGCTTGTTCGTTATGGGATAGAGTTGGTTTTGGATTGGAGAGTGACTCTCAGGGTAACATGTTGTTTTGGTAATGGCCAGGTTAGCATGTTGTTGTTGGTCATTAATTCTTTTTCATGTTGTTTATTCACTTTTCATTGTTCTACTTTTTCCTCATTCTTTATTAATTTCATTAGGAGAATACATTCCCATTTGTTCTCAGTTTATGCCCTGTCAATTGTTTCCATCCCAGAAGGATCAGGAATGCCTCTTGGGGCTTTCTGCGGATCAACTCGGTTGACCTGTTTAGGGTTGACCAACGTTGGTTTGTGAAAGATAACAACTAATATATTTTCTTTTATCTTTCCTTATCTTATTTTGTTAGTACGTTTTAATAATACTAGAATGAAAAATGAATCATTATCTTTTTCTTTTCACCTATACATTCATATCTCACATATATATGATGTAAATATATTAGAAAACATAATGTTACTTGGTTTACTATAGTAGAATAATACAAGGTGCACAAACTAATGATGTGTTGATGTGTTAGAGATGTAATATTCATTAGGGAAATTGAAAAGGCTTTATGAAGGGATTAATATCATTCCTACATATAATACCTCTTCTATATGCTTACACACAAACCAGGTGATGAATAAGTGATAATATATTCTTTATGGTATTATTAACAGTTTATTGAAATGATGGTATTCATCATATATGTATAGGTCAATAATAAATCATTTATCAACTATTCTAGACAGATTATCCCTTATATTAAATGTTTTATTCCTATTTCTTCGTTTAAACTAGATCAGACTAGCATCTCATGTGTGATGGTTATTTCATTGTATTTTCTCAATCATTAGTATCACTTATTATTCAATGTAGTACTTCTTCTTTATACAAAATACAACAATAATAATATCATATCTTTAGTGTATACTATTATTTATTCACCGGTAATCACTAGAAAAATTCATTATCTTCTTATTCCATATTTTCCTTATTGAACTGATTCAGTCATATAACCCAAGTCCATACATCCTTTGATATTTCATGATGAAATAGTTGTTGTAGTGTTTTACCAACTTTCCTACTTCTTAAAGCATCCTCACACAATATATATATATATATGTATGTATATTCAAACCCATTTTCATTAAAAATATTATTTTTTGGGATCACAACAAGATCCCATAGTCTTCTCTTTCTTTTAGAGGTGTCTAAAAAAGAATGTATTTTCTAATTAAAATAAATACACCACACAATACACCATTATCTTTGACCATGTTTATTGTAGTTTCTAAAACATTATTCACAATCTGGATCCACATGCATTGAAAACCATTAATTAGAGTCAATCCATCACTCCAAAAAACCATGGATATATGCTTTTAAAAATTAAAATTAAAATATATGAATATCATGTCAGGATACCTTAATTTTAATTCTACTTGATGTTTGAAACTTTTTTAAAAATTTTAACCTCTAAATAAATATCCATGGTATAAAAATTCCATTCAAACATATATAGTAAACCCCAAAACTCAAGGAATTGAAACTACATTTTAAATTATGAATATCAAATAATGTTTCCATTGAGAATGGATTGTAATTTCTCATCCTATGTTGTGGTGTATTAACAAATGAAACACCCAATGAAGCACCAATGAAATTAACTCCATGATATGGGACAATATTTCTTTATGAAACACACCCTTCAAAGCACCCAACACCATGACTAAATGAACATTTTGGCCATATTCTCTGAAATATAGATACCCGAAAACACCCAACACTCAAAAAATGGTCAGAGTCATGACATAGTAATCTCTTGAGAGTCTTTCTCCACATTACCTTACGTGGTTCCACCATGGTTAGAAGAACATCTATAGTGAGTTTCTCCATTTTTAATAGTTTTTTCTTCAGTGACACACACTAATCTCTTAAACATTGTTATTGTCTTTTGCCTGTTTGAGAAGTTATGGAACACTATAAAATTTTTACCATATTCAAAATTGTGTGGTCCCTAAAGGATAACTATTATGAAATAACAATGACATGAACCATGATTTTTGATGTATATTCTTCCCATTTTAACCACATGAAGTTATTAATTTCAATCTATAACTAGAATAATATTATTTTATAAAATTTCATCTAAAATTATATTTTAATTGTATACCTCTAAACATTTCCAATATCTTCATATAAAATGGAATTGAAAAAACCAAAGCTTCTTATACATTGATATTACATTTTTTAGATGAATATTCATTACATTACACAAAACAAAAACATAAGAATCGTAAGGGTATACTATATTTGGAAACATATAAACATAAAAAAATGGTCCATAAATGATCAACTTCATCTTCCACAATGATATTCATGACTAGAAGCCTTATTATACATATTACATATAATACCGTTCATCATAACCTAGGGAAATCAAATATATAAAAGGGTGAGCTCATATTCTTAGTAAGTGTAAAAAAGGGAGATATAAACATATCGTGAGAATAAGGTAATGAGAACATTGAAATAACATTTGAAAACTATACCCCTCATATTGATGATTATAAACACGAGTCATGGAATAAATCATGGAAATTGATAAGATATAAATTATAATGTAATCAAAGAACATAAACCCTAAGAGCTTAACATCTGTATAATACATAGATTTATATCATACACATAAGCATATAAAAATCATTTACTTACTAGTAAAAGGATCATTTTCAACTAGATGCACTCTACAAACCATTATGGTAGTCAAGGATCAGTCCTTGGACAATAATAGTGGAAAAAAATCACTTACTAAAATTTTTTCACTACCTAATCAAGTCATATTTGACTAATGGGATATCATTATATAACCAATGCATCACTGGGATATATAGGTCTCACCCATAAAATAATGAAATTCATACACATGCGTGTCATAAGATCATTAAATATTCATCATATAAGAACCAATGAAATGAAATTTATTTCATCAACATTTCATAATTGAATAATTTATGGATAAGAAATAGTTTCCAATATCATTTCATCATTTCATAAAAAGATAACCCATATAAAAGAAATCATATTTCAAAATCCTTTTATCATGGTATAAACTATGGAAGGGAAATGGGTTTTATAAACATAATTTCATCATAGCAATAAACCATTAAGAGATAAAGAATAATATTGGTATCCTTGTATCATATCCCCATTAAATAACAAGTAACATGAAAGGATTTCAGTATATATGGAAAATGATTTTGAAAAGAAATTGACTTGGAACTTTCCTTGAGGAAAATATTATTTCTATAAAAATACATTTTTATAAAATTTAATGATCATAAAAAATTGGGTAAATTGTTTCTAGAATAACCATTAAACATTATAACTGATTGTTAATTGTAAAAACCTTGCATGACGTTGATAAATTTTAATTCCTTTCTTAAATTAAAAAAATTTATTTCTTTCACATTTTCTATAAAATCCAAATGGTATTTGTTTTGAAAATGAAAATAATATTCATATTTTAAAAATTAACAAGTAATACCCGTGTAATAATGTCTATAATAAGAATTGTTTTTTAATTTTAAAAATAGTTTTTATATTTTTTTTGAAAATATTTTTTTGGAATAAAAAGGGTTTTCCACCGAAGAGATAAATAACAATGATATTGTTGAAAGATATCATTTTAAACTATGGATTACATAAAGAGTGGAAAGTGAAGGGAAAAATATACTCAATAAATTTCCCAAGGAGAATAAAATAAATGATCTTCTTGAGATATTTAACATAATATTTCATTATTAGATTCATAATCATGAGAAATCCTTATAAGATGAACGATTGCGATTAAAATAGGATTGAAGGTGACGATTTGCGCCCCGTTGTGTGCGACGGGCGAACAGGCGGGCGTCTCCGTCGCCGTCCTCCTTCGCGCCGCGGCCATTCTCCCACTCCGGCGGCGTTCCTTTTTACCCGCCACCATTTCTTCCTTTTTCCTCGGGTCCAAGCATCAACCCTCCAAATTGCTCAAGCCTCTTAGACCATCTTCATCCAGACTCGTCAACCAGCGTGCTAGGAAATTGTCCCAAGAAACGGATCCGGGAGAGGGTTAAAACTGCATATTTTAGTTCAAAATGAGTACCATGAAGTTTTGCTGCGAATGCAACAAAATTCTCTACCCCAAGGAAGACAGGGAACGGAAGATTCTCCTTTATGCCTGTCGTAACTGTGAACATCAGGAGGATGCTGACAACAATTGTGTCTACCGTAATGAAATTCATCATGCTATTGGAGAACGCACTCAAGTCCTGCAGGATGTTGCTGCAGATCCAACGCTTCCTCGAACAAAATCTGTTCGGTGTTCCCAATGTGGCCATGGTGAAGCTGTATTCTTTCAGGCGACTGCAAGAGGGGAGGAGGGGATGACGCTGTTCTTTGTCTGCTGCAATCCGGCTTGTGGCCATCGTTGGAGGGAGTAAAATTGGGCGAGTTAGGAATTAAGGCACTGTTTGGTTTTAATAGTGTTTTTTAAAATCGTGTTTTTGAATGGTATAGAAAAAGAAGAATGTGATCTATTTTTATTGCATTTTTATTTTCAACATCCAAAAAAAATGAGAAATCCTTATAAACAATGATATTGTATCATAAAACCCTTAAAAATTTAGTAACAATGAATCGTAAGTCCCATAAAATAATAACATTAAAAGAAAATTATAATATTATGAGAATAAATATATTAATGATATAAAATATCAATGGGTCTATATATACATATCATAAAATAAGATATGTGTATAAAAAAAAATTTCAACGAGAAGGAAATTTGAGACAAAAATCAATTACCATTTTGGTTACTTTTGAACAGTAAACCCCATGAAAGAGAGATAAAAAAACTGATATGAAAACCCATATAATTATAATTATAATAATGATAAAATAAATTCATGGTAATTATATACACAACATAAATTAAATAGTTGGTTAATATGACATGTGTCTCACATAAGTAAAAAGTGAGATAAAAATCCCATACCTTAAGTCCTGATTTCCTTCATACATGTTAAAAAATACTCTATAATTAATATAATATTATTATAAATAAATTATAAAACTAAAAAAGCACATGAATATATATATATATATATATATATATCATACCACATATGATTTACTTATAACCTTTTATGACCCTATTATTAACAATCCCATGTTAAAGTCTTGTTTCATGTAATAACTACTTTGTTTTTCTTGTTTGTTTTGAGTTTATATTTTATTCCACTTAATTTGATCATGGAAAAATAATATACAGAATTATTTTCATTGATATAAATTTCAATTATATTCAAAATATATTTCATTATTGTAATCTATAAAATTTAGAGATAGAACATGATATAAAAAGTTCATTGAGATGGTAGAATGTACAAATGTATAGTGTTTGTTGCCATTTTATGGAGTGATTGAATGAAATAAAGGTAAATAATATATTATTATTAAGGAATAATTTTTATTTAATATATATCACATATTTTCATTAAACCCATCTTTATTACCTTCCATGTGAAGCGTGAATGAATCACATCGCTTCACGAGTTAGTAGCCCAACTTACAAATGAGCGGCTTTATATTATTCCCATAAAATTAAAATTAATAATTTAGATGTGATTTCATAATAATATTGTTATAAATATGGTAAAATTTAATTTATATTTATTTAATCTATCCTTTTTACTATCCAAGTAAATTATAATTAAAAAACATATCACATAGGTTCAAAAGGTGATAATCCATCGTACACATGAATGATGATTTCATATTTTATTTGATGGATGTAGATATGGTTGTTGATAATTATATTAACCTAAAAAATATCATTATATGGAAGATGTTGAGGTTATTATATAATCATGGTTTAATAAAAATTCATGGAGTCTGAGGAAGAAATAATATAAAATGATCAGTTAGGGACACTACCTATTCTTTAGGAAAATTCTTTTGTTTTTCGGTAAAATCCTTCCTAAGATAGATTAATGAAAAATATGAGGCATATAGGATTAGAGGAATAAATTAAGGAAGATATTTGGGATGATATTTTCTAATAAAAAGGGTTTTTTATTTGTGAAATAATAGGATAAGGGGTTTCCATTTATAAGTACAGTGGGCGGCACAGTTGTAATTTTTGGAAAGAAAAAGTTGTACTGCATTAATCACCTGAAACAAGGATCAAAAAAATAAATTATAAATAATTATAACATATAAGTTTGAAATATGTAAAATAGATGGGTTTTGGATATTTATTGGGTTATTTAAACCCATTTTATTTTAATTTAACGCCCCAAAAAACCTATTTTTACATTAAAAGTGGTAAATATTTTTTATAGTAATTGCAATTAATTATGGTAGAAATAATAATTTGAACCTATTAGATCTTAAAAATAATAATTATTCCTTATATTTTATCTATTTTTTGAAATTATTCTCACATTATTTTTGGAATTCAATTTATAATTAAACTCATAGATGCGATGAAAAAGAGGGTTCTCAATGAGGAATGTTTCTAAAGTTTAAATGGTTTTTATATAAATATTAAAAATAAAACTAATTACATAGAACTAAATTGGTTTAATATATATAAATATATATATTTGAATGAATTTTACTATTATCATGATATTAATTTTTTGGAGTTTTTTAATGTATTAAAAGGAATAAAAAATCCTAATAAAAACCACTATATTCACTATTCATCAAACCAATTTCTTATTATAAAATAAACAAATTGACACCAATATAATTTCAAAATAATTATATAAAAAATAAATTTTATTTTTAAAAATAAATTTTCAAAAAGTTAAAAATTTTAATTTTAAAAAAATTGTGATAAAATTTATACAACAACTTTTTTGAAAAATAATGTTTTAAACCATAAAATTGTATTTATTCTTGTATCTTGTAATGAAACTACATAATATGAATGTTAAACATTTTATTGGTTATATAATATAAAAATTTCAATAAATTCATTCACCAAAAGTTATTTTATTAATTTATTAAGCAAAAACATGTCTGTTCTAAAAAAATTAGAAAATGAGATCCTTTATTTTAAAATAATTGTTATTTTGGTTTTTAATTAACTATTCACCTAAGAAATCGTTTTATATATGTGTGTAAAAACTATATTTTTCTAATTTTGTTAATATTTATCATAAATTATATTCCAACAACTTGGTGATAACTGTCATATTAAATATTAATATTTTTAATGTATGTCATGTTTTATTTAAACTTGATGTCACGTGTAATAAAATCTAAACTTAGTGTTGTGTGTAATGAAAAATATATAAATGATTAATTTTATTTGAAAAAAAATCAAAGAATATTAGGTTGTGAATGTCTAGAAACCTTAAAATTAATATATTACACAAAATGTTTCACTTTGGTACCAACTACTGAGATTAATTTTTCCTCATTACATCTTCAAGTTCCAATGCAGCTTCCTGAACCTCCTGGTTTTTTCCATAAAAAATTTACCAGGTGAGTTGTCCTTTTTGATATCACTTTCACTGTATAATAAAAAATATCCACATTATTTTCCTCATAGTACATATCATTTTCCTATTATAGAACCTCTATGTTCAGTACATGTGATGGATCAGGTATGCATATCCTTTGGAGAGATGCATTGAATAGATCTCGAAACCGAGAGAGGTTTGATAAAAGTTCCAAATGATAAGTTAATATCGAGATGCGATCAATATTTTAAAAGCTACCAACATTCCTAGGTATTTTTTTCCCTAATTTATTCCAAGTTGAAATTCATCAAAAATATTCCCACCAACATTAAATTCTATATCACACTAATGATTAACAATATAACATTTCTACCATCTTTGTGATGCACTTATTTTTTATGAATGGACCTAACCTTATATTCCATTTCATCAGATATCTGAAGTCCCAATATCTTTCATTCTACAAATTTATTCCTAGATTTTGTAGTTCTACACTTCTTTCTATAAATGGATTCACAATGAAGCATCTGAATACTAGAATGATTTTTTTGGAATGAAAACTCAACTAGAGGACCATGTTGATCTCAACCACATTTATATCCATAGAATAACATATTTGAATATCATAAAGGGTTTCAACTGTTCTCTTAGACTAGTAATATATATTAGGATGATACAAAACATTGAAACATAACTCCATATAAAGTGACTCTTGAGGACATCACTATAACTTCAAGGAAAATCATGAATCCCAATAAGATATATTTGAATTTGGTAATCCAGGAAATATTACTACTTCATTAATGTTCATTTTCATAAGTTGATCCATTTATAAATCTTCTTTGATATTGATTATGTGTGATGTACATGTGATCAGATCTACTAAAACTATATTTCATTATTCATTTTAAATGTTTTGTGGAGTCTAATGACAAAGTATAGGGTGATGTTATCCCATTTCCATTGTTGTACAGATAATGGTTGTAACATCCCCTAATATTTTTTTATCTAAACATTAAATTTATATCATTCCAGGTACCATGATACATACTCATTAATATCTCTATTTATGTTTCCCCACATGAAATACTCTTTCGCATGAGAAATTTTCATGCTCTATACCCTTACCCTTTGGTTGTGCATTCATACCCCAAGACATTAATAGATGTAATAGGTTTTCTCTCGGAATGAGATTTTTTTCCCAAAAACTATATTAACCTCATAATTATAGATAAGATAATTCTTAAATTGTACTAATAAATTTATTCGTATGTCATCAAATTTTAAATTCATTCCTCCTTATAAAAAGTTTTCCCAAAAAAGTAATCAAAAAAAAGGGTTATGTATCCATATATGTCTCTGATAATATCCTCAATAATTAAAAACACATATCCCTAACAAGGTGAAGTATTTTTAATTAATTTTAACTTATGATTAACCTTAATATCATAATCCCATGATGGTAACCATAACTCATGAGTTAATCTTACGTAAAGGCATATATATTTCAAAAATTAACAGATTCCTTATATGATTACGGATTCTTATAACTAATATATTATTGTATAAACAACTACATTTCTTAATTAAATTATATAAATAAATAAAAATATCAATCCTTTTATATCATTAGAGGGAATAACATATTTATTTCCATATTATATCGGATAACCCTTAGTTTAATCCATTGACTTGGATAATTCCATTATTTCCCAAATATAATACATTGAATTCCTTGTTAACTCATTTATATATGACCTTAATTTCCATATAGGAAGTATCTTCCACTCTATTTTAGATATTCCTATAAGATTATCTTCCCACCTTCTTGATATTCAAAAAGGATATTATTTTTTCTTATATGTTATTTACTACATAACATATCATAAAATTATATTTTAAACTTATTTGATGCATAAGGTATCTCACTTGAATTCACATTTTAACCATATATCATAATAGATGATTATGCATAATCGCAAAATCATTCTCTCAAGTCATCATCCAATTGGGTTTCTAATAATAATTTATTTTACAATCTAATTTAGTTTTAACATGATTCCTCATGGTTCCAACTGCTAACTGAAATAAATAGTATGAGAAACAATAATTATAATGGGGATCCTCACAATAATGAAGAATCACTTATAGGATGTCTGAATCATGATACCTTCATTGAAATATTTGAAACCTTAGGATTAACCATGATCATTAATGGTAATTATTTAAATCCATCATGGTTTCTCGTAAATATTTTATTAATCACCAAATAATATCCCTAGACAGTGTTAAGCGAGGTGTTCATCAAGGCTCGTTGTCAAGAACCAGGTGATGATCAAGTCAAAATTAGTGCACCATTTTTGGAGTTATTATTCCCATCTACCTTTTTGATAGAGCTATATGAGGCATGTATTGATGTCAAATATCGACCATTCAATGGTTCAGTACTATGAAAATATTTATAGCAATATTCCATCCAAATCCTCCAAAAATAGTAATATTTTTTGGACTCAATTATTTTTCTTGTGATTTTTCTTTTTAATGGGGGTTAATTTATAGAGTTAGAAATGAAATTATTGATTAAAAAATATTTATTTAACAGTTTAATAATGATTAGAATGAACGTATCATTAGGAAGTTAAGTTTTCAATATCCATGAGTTTTTTTAAAACATTTTCTTAAATTAACAATGCCTTCTTAAGGTGATTTTGAACACAAATCCCAATTGATTTGGATTTAATCCTATACTTAACTATGTTTCTAATAATTGTCAAATCACATTTATGGAAGGTTAAATATTTCATGAAACCATGTGTATATGTGGTTCCAATAATCCATATAATCTACATGTCAAATAAAAATTGTCATTAATCGTAACACCCTGATATTTTATGAGAAATATTTTTATGTCTTATGTTATATGCAACATCAAAGGGATCTCTCACTACACACAACATTAGCTTGGCTTGCGTTATACGCAAGAGCAACCATCCTCGATAGCGTGTGTGGTACGCAATATCGAGTTTCACTAAACAATGATATATTGTTATAATATTATTATGGACTAGCCCCAACATTGGTGGTGGGGGGGTAAGGGTTTGGGGTGGTGAGGGGCAGGTCACGGGGTTAAGTCCATGGGCTAGCAATTTAATGTAATTTTCTTCTTTGCGTCGTGTGCCGCTTTCGCGGTTGCACCCAATTTTTTATTATTATGGACTTTCTTTTATGAATAGTATTAATTAAATTTTTAATTTTATAACATTAGTATTCATCTTATACATTTTCTAAAACAAAGTATGTGAACAAAATAATTTTTTCAGGTAAAATAAGTATTTTTAAAAAATTGCAGTTTTGCCACCTTTTGATGGCGCCCCAACATTAAATATAGTTTTTGACATGTTTATAAGTTAAATTTGACAAAATAAAATTCTTATTTGGAATAAGGATATAAAAATTTACTTTGGATAATTTTTTCATATTATTCTGATAACTTCCATATTTTAATGAATAGTAACAAGATGCTATATTTTAATTAAAAACATCTTTTTTATAGAAATAATTTATATGGTTAAATTATATTTTTTGAATGGTTTTAAAGTATAAATAGAATATATTTTTACCATTTAATATAATGTATGTCATTACCATTAATTTTACAATGAATTCATAGGTAAAAACATTTCAATCTTTGGCAATGTTTTAACTTTTAAAACCCATTTTCTTTACAACGTGATTACTTTAAAATTAATTACAACACCTTATGTGTTTTGAATTTTGAAAAATGGACTCAATATTTGGAATCATTGGGTCCAAATTATGTTAATATGTTACTTTTATTTTTTTGATATTAAGAATAGAAACTATGGTAGTTTTTATTTACTACAGTAAAAGGTAAATCGGGTAATTAAGGGTAAAAATGAGATTATAAAATTACCCTAACAACTTCCAAAATTCCACTGGATGACTAAAAGTCGACCCTTATCACCTAAGGGTCAAAATATATTCATTTTATGTACCTTTGACCAAAAAAATAATTTAATTATTATTAAAATCAAAGAAAGTAACAACATGTCACTCTCTTAAATCTTATAAGTATAATAATTTTAATTTATTGATAAACTGCATGAAACTTCTAACATGAATAGTCTCAAGAAAGATAATAAAATTATATACATCATGTGAATTTATATAGAATTTTTAGAGATTAAATAACTATCATTAAGGGTGACACAATAGTGACGTTGAAATTTTTTTATTGATTGAAATACCAAATAAATGGTTTTAAAAATATTAAAATAAATATTATATGAACTATATAATGTTCTCCACTAATATTATAGAAAAATATGACATTTTATGAATCTATTTAATCTTTTAGTTCTAATATATTCTCTATGTATATTTTAGTTGAATTTAATTAAATGAATATTGTCAAAATTTACACTATTGTTATTTTATAAAAATAACATATTATAAAATTGTTTAAAATCATAAAAATATTTAAAAATTATAAATATAAATTTATATGTTCCAAAATGTCATAAATTATCAAATTATGGACAATTCATAGCACATAAGTAATTATGTATATCAATTTAAAAATTTAGAATATTAGTACCACATAGAAAATTAAATAAATTAAATAAGGATAAATCAATTTGATAAGGTTTAAACAAAATTCACAACATGTATAAATTTTATTGGTTGATGAGATTAAAACCCTATCCAATATAATATTAGGATTTGAGTCATGTTTTTAGGTTTTTAAGTGGGTTTGAATTTATTATAAATTAATATTTCTTATAATTCCAAAGGTACCCCTCTCCTCCCTTATAAAAGGGCACTTCCTCCCTCTCCTCCTCACACCAAATTGAGCCTTCAAGATCGGCCAAACCATGAAAATTTATCTTCTAAACTTCCCTAGAAGCATACTAGAGTTCCTGGTCTTCTTCGATGACCAAATTTAGTTTCCTAAGAGGAGGTTAAGAAGAGGCGCATCAAAGAAGAGGTAATATTCTTTATCGATTATTTCCATTTTATGTCATCTTATACTCCTTATTATTTAATTATTTCATCATAAATTAATAAAATAAGTATCTTCCATATAACTATATGTTATTATAAATATGAAAAAACCATATTTCACCTTCAATCCATCCTATAGAAAATGAAATCACCGTGTGTGCGTACGTACGTAATACCATCTCCACGCCGTGGTGTAATCTATTTTCCACCACCACCTTACATGGATGGGTATAATGGTGTAAATAATAACTATATATAATTATTATAGAATGATACTAATTCTGAGACATTCTATCTTCCACTCCCATACCATTCAATAGTTCTGGGAACGACATCATCGCTCGTGCGTACGTACGGCCTACCATCTTAACTATGTGATGTGACTCGTTCTACATGATCTTCATTGAATAATGATTATGTAAATTAATTGAATGAATAAATATGATATATATTACACTAATAACATTATTTAAATAAGTTATTTATAACCTAAAAAGAGGAATAAGAACTTATTAGATAAGACATGCATAAGAACTTAAAGAACTGAACACTCGAATAACAAGTAGCAATGAAATTTTACTAATAATAAGATAAGAATATGACCATGTATGATATCATAACAATGAATATGATTCTATAATAAGACAATGAAATTATTTAAATCAATATACAGGAGGTTCGGATACGTACGAAGCATATCAGACCTATGGTAAGGGAAAATATCACAATCTCAATTTTTATTTGAGATTGTTTATACTTCGGTATTTACTAGGAAATATTTATCATCCACATCCATGCTTCCTTAATATGTAATATTATTTCTATCCTCATAGAATTGTTTAAATACAATTTTACATATTGGTGATTTTTTAGTAAATGATATGAAAGGAATCTTTTGTCATTTTCAGTACGAGATACTTTTTTTGACTTTTTCGGCCAATGTACGAGAAGAATGTTTTTTAAATTATACAACATGAATGGATTTTTATGATTACATAGAACATTATTTCAATGAATCTTCCTTTACAAAGTTTCAAGTTTATTTTTGATTAACTTCATTAAGTTTAAAATGTTATGACATGTTAAGAAAGGAAAAATGTTTTTGAAGTAGAAAGGATATTTTCCTCAAGAATGGAGTTCAAATGTTTTATCAAAATTATTTTCCATCTAATATAATATAGGGTTCTGTTTCTATCCATATTATTACATTGATTTGATTATGTTGTGATGGAATTATTTTTATGAAGTCCTTTATCTTATATGAATTGTTTTATGATGTCGCGATATTTAAGAATCCAATTTTTATTACATGGGTTATGCTATGATGTATGATTTATGAATTTGTGGAACACATAAGAATGGTTTCATTATGATATTGGTGAAACCTATATCTCCCTTCAATGAATTGGGTAATGATTTATATCTCATGATATAGACATGGCTGGAATGGAAGGTTAATCAGGTTCAGTGATACAGGACTGGAACGAAGAGTGAACTCGGTTCAGTAATGGACTTTGTTTGCTATGATAGTCTTGGCAATGAGTCTTGACTAGAATGTAATTATTTTCTATGATTATGTGTGTATGCCACAAAGTTTCATGTTTTATGTTATTATTATTGGGATTACATTTCACTACTATGATTTATCCCATGTTATGATATTATGATCTCTTTTGCAGGTTAAGATTTTCAAAATGTAATGTTCTTAGGAATATGATATGATTAATATTTCTTTTGTTTACCCTTACTGAGCATTTGAGATCACCCTTTTGTATGTTTTCTTTTCCCCAAGTCCGAAAGAAGGGTACTAAGTAGGATATTCCAAAAGGGACTCTAGGTATGATGAAATAAATGGGAGACAATGTAGATACTTTATGAACCAGTTGTTTATGTTTCCCAGTTTCTAATAAAACTATACCTATAGGGTCCTACAATGGTTTTGTTATATGTTCTAATATGTATGATTCAATTGTGATGTAATAACTATGTATGTAAAGTATGGGTTGTTATATTAATTTTTACTATATTTTGTTTTCCATAAACAAAATTAATTTGAAGATTGTTAAATTAGAGAAAGCTCTCAGTCACATAAAAGACACAAATTATTACTCAATATAATGAGAGAATTTTTAATATATTTTGAAAGATAGTAATATATCTAAATATGTTTATGGGGATTTGTTAGTATAATAATAAAATGAAGGATACAAGAAAATAGTTTGGAACCAAACACACACACATATAGTGAAGGGTGTAAACAAGAACTTGTGATTGAATAAGAAACCAAAATAAGAAATATGTTTTAACTTAATTTAAAATATTTTAAAAAAATTTATAATTAATTATATTAGGTGGATAAGAATAATAGATGATGAATATTCATGAATTAATATTTAAGAAAAATTGAAAATCAAACACTTACAAGATTAAAAATTAAGGAAAATATATAAGAACATGAAAATGAAGTGTAGAGGAAAGATATATCTAGTAGAAACATGAGATTTTCAGGTTCTCATAAGAATTTATGAAGTCTATTTCCATGAAAAAATTTCCTTCTAATATCTAAAATTATAACCTCTTCTATGGATATAATGGTACTGTATATATATCCCAATGTGGTGGATTGTTTGCATTCCAAAATTTCCCCAAAAATAGGATCACCAATTTTACTATTTAGATAGAATAATATCAAAATAAATTCTTATTAAATAAATTATATATGTATGTTTATAATTATCTATCAATTATTTGAGTCCATTATACTTTTTATCCAATGTTATGGCTTTTGTTTCAATCCCTGTATTGCGGTCCGTTTTTATCAAGAATTTTTCAATGACCAAAATGTTAATATGTTTTTTTCTAGGAAGATTCCATTAAAATATGATTAATTTATTATAAAATTTTTGTATCCTATATTTTGAATTTCTCTCCAAAAAATATCATCTTAATTAGAGGATTGGATAGGGAGAAAAGTCAATAATTGTGGGATGTTTTCAAATCTTTGTAAGAATTGTGAGATGGAATCTCATGCATCAATTGGGCCCATTATTGGTTGAGTTGGGCCATGATATTTTCATTCAAGTTGAAATGCAACTTCAAATAATTTAATGTATATAATAAAATAATTTTATTTTTGTATTGATCCCAATAAATAAATCATAATGTATAGTCCAGTTTCTTTGACAGATTCTTTTGGTTTTTGTGTGTGGTCTATATGGCCCTTCTAATGTACGAATTGTAAAAATATCCAATATAATGATATTTTGAAATTTTAATCAAGAAAAATAAAAAATAATTTTCATTCTATTTGTATTAGTGTTTTTAATGATATCATAATTAAATTAAATTTTATTGTAATTTAATGAATTCGAACATATCTCTCCTTATGTGTTTATGATCAAAATAAGAAAATTAGACTAATTTAATCATTTTCATTAAATGAATAAGTGATATTAGTAAAATAAAATGATGAAAAATATTTAATGTTAACATCACCAAACATAAGATAGTGCTTGTACTCAGGAACACATATATAAAAACATGACAACATAATTTTTCCTCACTAACAAGAATTAAAATTTTGTTTTCAGTAATCTGGGTCATAGAATAGTTCAATAATCCATAATTATTTACACCATAAATTATTACAACATCAATGTTAAAAAATTCATCTTACATCTTAAGAAAATGGATTGGATTTTATTCACTCATTACTCACTCCATTCAAAAAGTAAAAAATTTATTTATGGAGGTTTACACATTTACCATTAAAAGTGAAAATATTAGAGTTTGAAATAACTATTAGATTCCATTACCTATTTTAAATTTAAGAATGACCAAGTGTTATTTCTAGGGGGGTTTTGTTTATAAAGGATGGTAGGAATATAATGTTTGAATGAGATGAAAAATGGGGTAAAACATTAACTTGGAAAAAATAATGCACATTTTTTTAAATAAGTAATGAATCATTATGGGAAAAAATATTTTGTTTTTTATTTTTTTTCTTTTTTCATTTGAAATAGAACATGGAATAAATTTTACACTCATCTCAATTTTTTTTATCTCTCATAAGAACTCTAATTTTAATAGTTAAAATAAGATAAATGGTTGAGGTAGAGTGATTTTTTACATTTTTAAAAAACAACCCATTTTTCATATTTTTACGTTTTTTTTGTTTTTCATAATTTTTATTTTTTGAAACTTTTAAACAAAAATTAATTGATTACATAAATTTGAATCCATTCCATAAACTCACAAATTTAAAACCTTTCCCCCACACATAAATGTATTTTTTCCCTCATGCATTTCATAAAACTGTTAAAATTAAGGAAATAGTACCAAAAATTATATCCATTACACCAGAAATAAATGTTAATAAAAAATGTAATGAAAATACATATATATGTTTTGTGGGATAATGTTTTTTTATTTTCATGTTTATATAAAAAGGGGTTTTCATATTATTTAAAGTACTTCCAAAAGGAGGATCAATGTAAAGGTAATGGGGATATTTGGATATTATAGTTATCATGTGGTTTTGAAAATGACTCTATCATATTAACATAAATTAAATTTGAAAATTCATCTTGCAAGTTTAAAAAGTCAAGACTCTCAATGAGGGGAAAAAAGAACAAAATATTAAAATATTTTATAGGTTATTATGGCATTAAAAATATGGATGTTTATTTATGTTTGGGGAAGAATAATATTCCAAAATAAAATTTGATATTCCACAATTTATTAGTTGGGGCACAAGATTCTTAATCATAAATTAGGGTGAAAGTAAAAAATGACTGAAATTACAAAAATTCACTACACTCCCCAAAATGGTTGTGAAAATTTTAAAAAATTAATGGGGATTAATTGTGACTCTTTTCTTATTCTCATAATTTTTTTGTTATTTTTTATTTTTTTATCGTTTTAAAATACAAAATCACACAATAAATAAAGGGTAATGGGTGATAAAGAAAGTGGTAAGAAAAAAATTTGAGGGAAGGTGAGTGGGAAAGAGGATGATGAATAAAGAGGGGGAATGTGAGAAAAAAGGAGAGTAGAAATAGATGGAAAAGAATTTAAAGGAATTCAGGTTCACCATGGTTTTGATTTGGTGGGTTATTATCTTTATCCAATAGTGGGTATTTGGAAGTCAATATAGTTCTTGAGGCATGTGTCCTATATATTGATTCTTGAGAAGATTTATATTACCTATAATATAATAAAAAATTAAAATAATTATTCATCTAATAAAAAATTTAAAGATAAATTAAATTTTCATAAAAGAAAAACAAAACATTGGTTGCATCCCAAGAAGTTCCACATTTTATTTGTCTACAACTGGATAGTTTGAATGGACTAAACATATTCCAATGATGGATGATGTATTAACTCCAGAGTGATTCCAAAAAAAAATCTTCTTTTAGAGACCCAAATGTTCATTGGATAATTTATTCCCTTATATTTTGTTGTTATTAATAATAAATGGCGGTGGAATGAGACTACATGAATCATTCATTGGATCATAAAATTGAATAATGATTAATTAAATAGAGTGCTTCTAATATGTACTTGGATGTTTATGATTTTTTTTTCAATTTATGGTGTATTTATCCGTGATTGATAAAATATAAAATCAAATTATGATATCCTAGTTGTTTTTATTACATTTCACAAAACTTTATAATAATGATTAATGAAGATGAAAGGTGACCTGATACTTAATAGATTTTTCTAGATCATTTTTATCAATGTTGGTTTCAAATAATTGTCCATTTAAAACTCATCAATGATCACATTATTAATAGAGTAAAACATTTCAAAAACTTAACTCCCATTGGCACAAGATAATAACATTTGATAAAGGTTCACATTTCCTATTATATAATTTTTAGAATCATTGATATGACATGATGACAATTGGATAATATGATTTTAATAATCAAATGAGTATTATTTTTCATTTTTCTCATTTCAATCCAAGAAAAATAATTGGATATTAAGTGTGAGAAGGTATTCCAAATAGTTTTCAACATCCTCTAGATTGATGGAGTTTACATATTAAGGGGAACCATAAATATCTCCATTTATGACTTGATTAATGAGGATAGAAAATTCAAAAATTCTTCTATCATTTTATCATGTTGTAATAGGGTTAACTTTACTCTTAGAAGTGTCCTCATAATCATGGATTTAGAATATATAGTGATCCTTTGATGATTATCTCATGGATTGAATAATATTGAACATGACCAACTAGTCAGAAAAATCAAGGTTTAAGATGAATGAATGAACAGCAATTTTGGTTTAAATTGCCATGATGAATTATATTCCGAGAATGATAGTATATTGGAAATAATCCATATCTTGTTCCACATTAAGGACATATAAATCATCCTGTATGAAAAGATAATTTACCACAATAAGGGCATCCTCAATTATTCCCTTTGGACTGAAACATCATTGATCAGATAACTAGATAACAAAACAATTTTTGGGAATGGGAAAAAGACTACTGGTTGATGAGATTTATTTGGGGATGAAATTTATAAATTATCCTAGGTTTATGAGTGCATTATTAAAGATAGAAATCCCTATTTGGAATGGAACCATAAAGGTCTTTGAATCATAGAATTTAATGGGAATGGAATGTTGGGTTGAAAAATTTTCAATGGTCATAAGATGTCACTTATGGGTGTAAATCCCTTAAGAATCTTTGTAATAATAAGGATTTTCTGGATGGAATCTAATGGAAGGAAGATTAAATTCAACTCATCTAAACACACCACAAATTTCTAAATCCGGATAAAAGGGATTCTTAGGCTTAAATATTTCTTGAGGAATAGGAATAGGATTTTTTAGAGGTATGTAAGGAGGTAATGGAGTGGATTCAATTTTTTTAAACATTTTATATTTTTATTTTTCTATCTCAACATTTATAGAGGATTTTGAGGATTTATCATGCATCATAGAGATTTACATTCCTGACCAAAGTGAAATAGCACTTATATTGCTCCTGGATTTGGAATTTGCTAAGCTAGGAGTTTGGAAGAATTAGATTATTTCTATTGGATGATAGGGGATATAAATTTAAAAATTTGTTTATTAATTTTTTCAAGACTAGAATAGGTGAATTAGAAAAGACCATCAATAAAACTTTCCCATTGATTCATAGAGGAAGAGGCATGTCTGACATTGGGATTACCTTAACTTGGATTATTGGGAAAGTGCTACTATTAGGTTTGGAATTGAGAAGGCTCAATAGGATAGGATAATCTAGGGGGAGTAGAATTAGTATTTATCCTTTGATGAAAAAGAAATAAGGAAAAGATTTTTGAATGTTACAACCACCTTGACTATATTGGAATTGGTTTGGATTTTGAGGAGGGAAATGAAGGGTATTATAGAAAGGATTTCCATAACTCTAGCATGGGATATATATATCAGAAGAGGGATCAAGGTGTGTTTGGTTGGAGTTTCTAATTAAATGACATGATAGTTGAGGTTTGGTGGTCCAATGAGAATTTTCTGCATTGATATCCATTAGACTCAAGGAATTTGATGAATATTCTTGATGTTTTGGACGTGTGTTAGTTGCTTGAGAGGTAGAATCCAATTTTTTTCTAGTTTCATGGAACCAATATTTTTTAGAAGATGAGGGTGGATCTTTATCTACCATATCTAGTTAAAACAAATACCTATATGTTCACCCATCCACTCAGTTATCTTAATGGGATCTAAGGATTTATTCTATTGGACTATTTTTACATGATACTGTTCTCGAGTATATAATTTTTTTGTGTTTGAAGCCTTGTTTCTTATGATATATCATGAAGATGTATGAGTTTATTCAGTATTAGAATCACCTCTTGCAACAATTGTTCTTGTTTTCTCCATATCCGATAACCCCTATTAGATGTATTGTATCCTTAGTTGGTTATGGATTTAGGTGTGTGATCAGGTTACCACAATCCTTTTGAAACTTTCCCAGTAATCATGTATTGATTCACTGGGGGAATTCAAGGATACCACTAATTTCATTTTTGTTATAAGAAGCTCAATAATTGGAATGGATTGCCTCTAGTAAGAGTATCTCTATTTCAGTCCATTTTATTATAGAACTTATACGGAGGTAGTAGATATATTATTTTGTAGAGTCAGCTCTGAACAAAGGGAATGATAAAACATTGATTTGTTATTCAAGAACTCTTTTGGGATACATTCTCATGTACACCACTTGGAAATATTTTTGGTAAATATGTGGATCCTAACAGGACGGCCTATGAAAATTAGGTAGAAGATGAGTCAAACCCAAATTATATCGAAATCATCCTAAATGATTAGATATGAATAACACAGGTTTCTAATTCATTTTAGGGACAACAAGTTCTTTAAGGATTTTTCTCTAAAATTGACCACATCGAGATCAATTGGATTGGAAATGAATGGGTTTAGAGTTATTTGACTATCCCTAATATTCATTCTATGAAAGAAAATATTTATCAATTTTTGAAGATCAGACATATCGGATGGATTATTTGCGAGGATATGGGGGATTCATAGGTATGTTGAAAGGGTTAGGAAAAGGGGTTATTTGTGCGTAATTTACATTTTTTTAGCAGATATTAGGTTTTTTATCTGGGTTTTATTTTTATATTTATGGTTTTTAGTGGAATGATGGTTTTTATTTGAATTTTTCAGATTTTATTGCCTATGTTTTGTAATTTTTTTTATTTTTTTTAAAAAATATTAACTACTATCTACTTGTTTCACCATCCACAACAACGTTTCTATTTATATCAGGTCTTATTGTCTCCTATTGACTAATAAAATTCCTTGTTCTTTTATGATCTATATGAAATTACTCAGGTCGATTCCTCGATGATGGATCAATTTTTTAGAGTTGGTTGTTTCTGATATGTCTCTTTAATAGTGGTTTGATTTCAGAGCATAGATGAAATGATTGATTGATGAAAATTTATTTAACAATTTAATTATAATTCGGTCGAGTTCATCATTAGGTCATTAAGATCTTAAAACCATTTATCTTTTCAAATATATCATTAAATTAACATCAACGTATTTAGGTGATTTAGATTAGAACTGCCAATTTTTGTTATTTAATCTAAGCGATAATTGGGGATCTAGTCGTTATCAAATCTCATTGATAGAAGGTATAATATTTCATGAAACCATGTGTATTTATGGTTCCAATAATTGAAATAATCCACATTTCAAACAAATCATGCCATTAATCCATAACATATGTTCTATAACAAAAAAATATTAATTTAATGAATGTCAAAAGGAGAAATCTATAAATCAATTAACATCACAAAATTATAAATCACCAAATGATTTATTTAATCATAAAATTGGGGGGGGGGGGATAATAATTTGGTTTAATATGTTTATGGTGATGAGTTAAAATTTGAATAAAATTAATGAGACAAGAAAAGGGTTGTGCACTAATCACACACACAAATAGTGAAGGGAGTAAACACAGAATTTTTATTGAATATGAATATAAAAGAAGAAATGAGGATTAAATTAATTTAAAATATTTTAATATGATTTATAATACAATGAACAAGTTATATGAGAATAATACATTATGAAGAGTATTTCATTAATATTTAAACAAAATTACAACTCAAACAATTATGAGAATACAAAGGGAAGTTAGTGGAAAAGAACATGAAAAAGTAGAAAAAAAATATATCATGAAGAAAATTGATTATGTAAGGTATACAAGGACATTGAAAGTATATTTTATTTAAAATATATCCTCTTAATCTCTGATATTAAAACCACATTCAATGAAATGAGAGGAGTTTATTTATAGCCCATAACAGTGGTCTATTTGCATTCCAAAGCATGACCCCAACTTGGATTGAAATTTTTAATATTTATACCAACAAATATAGAGATATACTTTTATTTATGTTTTAGATATGGATGTTTATAATTCATTTTCATAGTTTTGTAGTCATTTTATTTTTTTAAAAATAGTTATTTCTATTTTCCTAAACAAAATGCAGGTGTCCATTTTTATGTTGACTTTTTCAATGGCCATAAAGTGAATAATTTTTTTGCAGGAATATGACCTAAAATTAGAAAAATTTATTCTAAATTATTTTGACCATATATATATACTTTATTTAAAAAATAATAGCTCAATTAGAGAATTATATTGTTAGGTAATTCAATAATTATGGGCTTTTGAATAATCCAGGGCTGATTTTTGGGAAGGAATTTCATACATCAATTAGTACTTTTATTCATTAATGTGGGAAATTAAATTGTTATACAAATTTTAAAGTACTGTACCTAGAGTTCTTTTGGGTAATCAATGAATTCATATTTATATATTGATCCTAAAATTTATAACATCACAGATGATGTAGTTTCTTTGAAAAATTATTTAGGTCTTCTTATGTAGTCCATATGGCCCTTCCAATGTACAAATTAGCCAAATGTACAGTCTAATGATTTGTTTTATTTTAAATTAGGAACACTAATATAGTATAATAACTTCATTTTGATTTGTAATTTGAATTATATGATTAAAAAATTAAACTTTAATGTAATTGAATGAACTTGAACAATGCTATAATTATGTATTTATGACAAAAAATGAACATTGAATGGAAATTAAGTATTTTTAATAAAACAAAGTGGGTATTGTATTGTAAAATCAATAATAAATATGTTATGTCACCATATACACTTGTATTGTATATACATGGATATATTTTATTATAAACGCTCTCTCTATACTTCACCAAAATTCTAGGACATTTTCCAATACAATGACTTCTCCTTGGACTTATCTTTAGACATATGTCAAGATAAATACATAGAAATATCCCTAGGGATATCACAAAATCTTTTCTTCCTATTTTCTATTGGTTAACTAAACCTAACAATTGATACCAATTTTTTAGCCCCAAAATTATCATTTATATAGATTACATATTCTTTAGATGAATAATCATTACATTGCAAAAACACATGCTTGTGCATCCTTAAGTTATAGTTCTTTGGAAACATGGAAACATAAAAATGGTCTATAAATGAGCTATGGAATCTCCCACTATGTTCTCCATATCTATACAATTTTTTAGTCATATCATGAAAATTAAAATTCATCATAACCTGATTTTAGGAAACATGATAAAAGGTGATATCAATTTTATAGTAATGGTAAACAACATAGAAACTAACATATCAGGAGAATAGGGGTATGTGAACATGATAATAACATTAGAAAACCATAATATGCATATCATAAATCATAAACCTGAGTGACGAAATAAATCATATTAGTTAATAATACATAAATCATAATGGAATCAAATATGATAAACCATTATTGCATTATATTCTTATAAGACATATATTGTTGGAATACTCAGAATCATAGAAAAATAAAATTTTAGAGGTTTAAAGAAGATTATTAAGACTATCATAGTTGATTGGATAATGTTTGCAAAATATCATAGTAGTAAATGTCCATTCTAAAAAATATAATAGGGGACATAGTCCCTTAATGAACTAGGTTCACTCCCCATTCAAGTATTATTATTATTATTGGATATCAATATTTACCCAATGAATTGGAGCAATATGTATGTCCCACCCATCATATATATGAAATCCATACAAATGTTTTGTGTAAGATCATAAAGAATTCATCTTACTAGAACCCATCAAATTAAATTTATTTCTTAATCATTTCTTAATAACACAACCTATGGAAAATAAATAGGTTTCAGAATAATTTTTTCATTTCATTGAAGAATGGCCTATGGAAAAAGAATCATGTTTCAAAAGAATTTTATCTTTGTATAACATGTGGAAGATAAAAAGGTTTCACAAACATATTTTCATCTTAAACATAAAATTTTTATAGAAACAATATGAATATTATACTTGGATCACATCCAAAGTGATGAATAATTATCATAAATGGTTGTTATCCTATATGGATAAATTATTTCACAAGAAATATAACTTGGAATGTTTCTTTATTAAAATATCCTTTATTTAAAAAACATGTGTTTTAAAATTATAAATTCATAAAATATTGAGAAATCTTATTTATTTGAAAACAAACTTGTAAAATCTATATTGGAATCTCTAATGAAAATAGTGTCCAGGAAATTGGGAAATTTCCATTCTTTCATTATGCATTAAAGTAAATATTCATTTCACAATTTCAATAAAATCCATATAGGAATTGTTTAGAAAACTAAAGGAAGATTACTTATAATTTTTTTTTGTAAAAAGTTAATCATGTGTAATAATATCTTAAATAAATAAATTTTATAATTTAAAAAACATTTTTGGAAAACATTTCTAGGAAACATTTTTTTGAAAATGGGGTATCCATAGAAGAGAGACATAATGATGGTTTTAAAAAAATATATCATTTTGTAATCATCAGCACATAAAGGGAGGAAAATGGAGGGAAAAATTTATTTTATATAAATAACTAGAAAATAAAAAATCTTGATTTTATAGAGATATATGTCATAATATTCCTTTATTTTAATAATTATCATGAGAAATCTTGATAAATGATGAGATTGAAATATAAACCCTAACTATTTTGGTAACATTGAATCATAAGAACCATGAAAGAAATATATTAAATTACACTAATTATACCCTGATAAATAATATATTACTGGTATTAAATTTCAATGGGCTTATATATACACCTCATAAATGAAGATAGGCGCATAACACAACACATGTCTCTGAGAATACAAATTGAGACAAAAATCCATTACCGATTTGGTAAATTTTTAATGGTAGGACCTACGAAAGAGATATATTAAAACTGATATGTGAATCCCAGTAATTTTTATTATATTCATCCTATAAAACATTAATGTTTCTTATATATATAAAATAAAATAAATAAAATGTGAATACAACATCAGTCTCAAAAAAGTAAAAAATTGAGACGAAAATCCCTTACCAGAAGTCTCGATTTCCATCATACATGTTAGAGAATCCAATATAATAATTATAATTTTATTATAAATCTTTTAATAAACCATAAATATGTATAAAATACAATATACGATTTACTTATGTCCTTTTATGACCTGTGTATCAATAATTATATGTTGAATTCACGTTTTGACGAATAAACACTTTGTTTTTCATGTATATTTTGATTTTTAATTTTTTGGTAATAAAACTTTTATCATGGTTATATCATATAAATAAATATAAAAATTATATAAAAATTATATACAATCATTATATATGTATTTATAGTAATATATAAAAGTTATAGATTGAAAATGAAATACACCGCTCATGGAGATGTTAGGCTGTACATACACATGAACATTTTTCTATTTTATATAAGGATTAAAATAATTGATGTTAAATAATTTGTTGATATTAAAAAATAATTTATTTTTAATATATTTCAAATATTTTCATTAATTCCATACTTATTACAATTCATGTAACGTGTGAATGAATCATATCATTTCGTGAGGCGGTAGTCTGTCCTATACACAAGCGACATTGTCGTATTCCCACAGAATGAAAATTAAGAAGGTATAAGGTATGTAATAATTAAAAAAGTATAATAATATCATAAATATCATATTTAAATATTTAACCCACAATTATATTCAATCATGAGAGGTGGTGATGTAAAATGAATAACAACGATTTGCAAGGAGGTAGTTTGTCATACACACAAATAATGATTTTACATCCCATTTGATGGAAATGGAAATGTTTATAGATAATGACCATAAAATAAAAATATATATGTATATGTAATATAATTATGTTTTATATCATCAATTTTTAGTAATAATTTAAGAAGGTGGTGGATGAAATAAAATAAAACGTATGGTTAGGGATGATACCTATTTTTTTGAAATAATTTTTTGGTTTCCACAGAAAGCCTTTGTATTTTAAATTTATCAAAAATAATGATTTTATAATGATATGATATAATTAAAGAATATATTTGGAAATTTATTTTCTAGAAAAGTGTTTTGGAATTGTGAAGTCAAGAGGAGAGGCAATTGTATTTCATAGGTGAGGAGCGTATCACACTTGTAATTTTCCAGATGAAAAAGTTATACCAATGTTTTTCACATGGAAAAATTGTAATAAATGTTCCATAATCAATCCTTTTAGGTTATACGTCCACAATATTTCTATTAAATGGGTTTTTTAAAAGTTTGGGTAAATTTTAACCATTATATTTGGAGTTTATCTCCAGTAACCCATTTACAAAAATCGTAGTAAATATATTGTTTACTATATTTAATATTCAATATGGTAAAAAAATTATTTTGTATTATTATATAATAAATATTATTATGACTTAAATTATTCAACACATTCTTCAATATTCAACTCACAGATGTGGCACAATTTAATTTAAAATTAATCCCGCATATAGGATGAGAAAACAGGTTTTCATAAAGAATAGTTTCAACTGTTTAAAATGATTTTATATTAAATTAAATAATAAATTGATTGAAATTCCATAATGTGTATTAATAAATATATAATTTACCTAATTTGAAATTTAAAAACTTATAAAAATAATATCTATGTTTTTAATAACTTTAAAATAAACGGAAATTCGTAATAAAAAGAATCATTTTAACTATTCATCGAATAATTAATCTAATCCAAAAATTATAAAACAATGACTACAAAATAATTTAGAATTTTTATTTAAAACTAATTAAACTTCTTCAAAAAAGGTTCCAAAGGTGGAAAAAATTATTTTTCAAATTATTTTGTAAAAAGGTGATAAAACTAATTTTAATAAAAATTACAGTTTTAAGCATAAAATTGGATTTACTCTTATCTCTTGTTTATAAAATACATAACATGAATGTTCAAAATTTTATTGAACATATAAAACATTAATTCCATTAAAATAATTTTATAAATATGTATTTATTAATTTATTTTCTTAAAATGATGTTGCGTACATAAAAATAGTTTTTGAAAAAAAAACCAATTATTTTTTAATATATTTTATATTCATTTTTAGTTAATTAGTCACCAAGAAATTAATTATATATTTTTTAAAGAATATATTTTAATAATTTATTAAATATTATTCATACCCTATATTACAATAGCTATGTGGTTATTATCAAATCATATAATAATATTTTAATAGTATGTCACATTTCCTTTAAAATCGGTGTTGAGTATAACGAATTATAAAATCAGTATTTTGTGTATTGAAAAATAAATAAAAATTAAATTTAATTGAAAAAAATTCAAAAAATATTAAATTGTAAAATTCACCTACCAAAATGTTGCGTGTATATTTTTATTTGATCCAAAATAAGAATCAAAACCCATCTAAGTCCATATTAGAAGGACTTAATACAAATTCATCAGACTCTCCCATGTGGAAAATATCATCTAATAATTTAACATATAGAATATAATAACATAATTTAAAATCAGTGAATGATAATGCATGATATTTTTCAACATCACATGATTATTTGAATGTTGTCATAAAATTAGACCCTTACGTAGGGGTCCAGAGTTACCTTAATGGAGATACTAGATTACCCTTACGTGGTTATCCATTTACTATTACATTGATGACCAATAACACATATGTTGATATTCCATGAACAGTTCATATATCATGATTCTCCCTTACATTGATCCTTATGGTCATCTAATGACCCATAAAACTACTGTCAAATTCCCCTTAATATGTTTTCTTTTTAAGCTTAAATAAATTTAACCACTCATAAAGCATATGAGATAAAACTTATATACATCCCTTGAACATGATCATCATCCAGTTTCCAATAAATATGAAATTAAAAATATCCTTGAAACTCTTAGACTACTCTGTATAATAATAGTTAATTCTTGAATACATCTTCATGAAAAAGAACATCATTCATATATTTATGCATCAACTCATTCATCACAATGAAATAATTCATTAAAGATATGAAATAATTCCTTGAGTTCATAATAAACAACAAAGGGACACCAAGGTTTCATAACAATACTCTTAGAATGAAATCCAATTCATTCCCACCATTAGTTCATTCAACTCTACCACCACAATTACCTATACGTGTTGTAAAAAAATTAAACATATAAAACCTTTGATATAATATTCTGAACATCATATTTTTTTCCAAATCATATAAATTCAATATTTTAATATCTTCTATCTCCTCATTCCTAAATAAAATACATATGGGTTTCTTCCTAATTTACTTGGATTTATGAAAACAATATTTATTCCATTATATCTAACATTCTTCATGAAATATATTTTTAATGGAACAAACACTAGTATCTCTACTTCAGTGATTCTAGATTTAATAGATATAATTATCACCCTTAATGATGACATCTTGATCCTTATTGGAACACCATCTTCACTTTTAAATTATGACTTACTCCTATATCATAGTTTCACTTATTTCAAAAAATAATGACTATGTTACAACTAAAATTGTTTTTTCAGAATATCCTCTATGTATATTGAGTCAAAAAAATATTATAGGGAATTTTTTTTATGAATCAATGTCATCAATAAAAAAATATTATATTCCAATGAAAAAAACTAGAATTCAAAAATAAATACTCACATGAACTCAAAAAAAACCATAAAAAAAGATAGTTAAAAATCCTTACGAAAAATGGGTGGGGAATATAGAGCTTTTAATAGAAATGGATTACACTTTTAAATAACAAATATGATTTTCCACATGATTCCATGATCATCAATTATAAATAAAATATATTTCAAGTGTGGCTGAAAAATATTTATGTTCATGAATAAAACCCACTAACTATTTCAACCATTCATTTATCACTTTTTGAAATGAGTTTAAAAAATAATGAAATTATTATTAACAATTTATTGATACAATTTTCTTTGCAATATTCTTTAGGGTATCATTAAACACACTCTGTTAAAATAATTATGTAAGTATATAACAAAAAAACAAGAAATATAAAGGATTTATGAATCTATATTTTACTATCAACATACTCTTAGAAAATACTACCATTTTTATTATTCCAAATATCACCTTTTCTATTGAAAACTAACATTTATACCTACTAAAATTCAAAATTTTTTCTTGCATGAAGATATTTGAACACTCTTCCTTAAAGGCATCATCTTTAATAACATATACTTCCTATGATACTCTTATTTTTGTCACATTATCCTATGTTTTCATTATATAATTTTTTAATTTATATAATACCCCATCCAATTAATTATATACTTCTTGTATAAATTAACATATAGTATATATTTTCCCTAGATCCCATCTCCCCAAGAACCACTTCAATCATTAGATTTAAAAATTTATTCAAAAAGGAAGAGAGTTACATCCACAATCCTCAAGGTGAGGTATAAAATTTGCATTTATGGACCATCACATTATTTATATCTTTATCTTGTCTTTAGAGTTTCATTGTTCACACCATTTTCATAAAATTACACTCAAATGATTTTTTGGAATTCAACCCTATAACTTTCATAGGGTACACATCTTAAGTGAGAATCAACCTAACAGTACAAACATATTCTATTGGGTCCCCAATATTGTATCTACCACAACAATACTCCTAAAATTTTATGTTCATTATTTTTATTGGTTTGAATCAACCCATTATAGTATACCATTATATTTTTATTCATAATTTTTATATGATATATTCCCTCCTTCATTTAGTTCCACACATGTACCGTTTTGTTCTATGTATACTGTTTAAAAGACACTCTTTTAGATCTTAATACATCTTTTCTTCAATAATATTTAGCAATACCATGATCTTATTACTCATAGGAACATATTTATTTTTTATTTTGTGTAATTATTTATATGATCACCATTGACATTTATTTCTATAATGGTTACTATGAGAAAGAAATTAGGTATACTTATGGTGTATTCTTAAATTTTCTGGTTTCACCATCACCCAACACACTAATATATTTTTATAAAAATTATATTTCTTGTACTTTAATTCATGTCTCCTTTTGATTATTAGAGTAGAATATTTCATCATAGCATATACCAGAAAAGGAATTCCTAATGAAACATTTTTTTATAGACTTGGAAGTGGTAATTTATCTGTTTTTCCTATTGAAACATATAGTTTTCATATACATATTCACAGTTTGTCTAGTATGATAGAAAAAATATAATTGTAAATCCATACCCCTTGAGAAAAATTCACATTAAAATTATTAGGTTTTATTTCCTTTTTATAGGATTCAGATGGGTATATTTCTTGAAATATGGTAAATTCTCCTTATTAGACTCTTCATATTATAACTTATTTCACTCAATACGAATTTATCCTTCAATATATTTCATTTTGTAACTATTCATCATTAATTATCCCATTAAATTATCCATATTAGTATTTATTTAACTATTTTAACCATAAATTGATTTTCATATTATCCTTTAAGTGAAAAATTTTATTCATCATATAGTTTACACATTTTCATAAATGATTTTATAAGTTGAAAAATTTATCAAATTATTTCACCCCCCTTAATTTTTATTCTTCATTTTTTATGGTTTCCTTGAAGATCATACATTCTATTATCAACATATTATTTGATTCTTAAGATCTCTTATGAATGAACAGTTTCTTCCACTATAATCCTTTAACAATTTAACATCATCTTTTAGGGTACGAATTTAGTCTTGCTGATGCACTAAAAGTCTTCAAATTTACTCTATGATGTTCTTCATTCACATTCAACATATCAATGTGTTATATATTTTCATTTTATTTTTTTAATAATCATCCTCCATAGGGTTAGAAACCAATATGCATAATGATCCACTTTTTTTACTAGGATAGGAGTAATAAATTTCTTAGTGGCCCTCTTATTGATATTATTTTACATTTATTTTTATATAAATGAAATTATTTCTCAGTTTAATTCATATCTATAATATTAATAGATTCTTGAGAAAAAAATTATTTTAAATTTAACCAAGTCAATTGAAATTTTATAGTTATTTATGCTTTTAATTACCTATTCTTCCAAAGCATCCTCAAAATATTTATTATCATAATCATCAATTTTAATACATCACAAATTATACACATAAACTATCTCATAATGACTTTGAAATAAGATTCCATCAATAATTACATGATAAATATTTTTAATACTTACTTTAACATATGATCAAAAATAAATCTTCCATTCAGAGAATTGATTCCCATTAAATATAAGATACTTGACATTTGATTCCATATAATTAATAATAATCTTATCCTTAACAACTAGATAAATTAGGTTGAATTTATGTACAAAATTTAATATTTGATACCACCTTTTGTAACCAGAAAATCCTTGATAGGGGGTGAATCCTAGTGATAAAAAATTTATATCAAATTTCATACTAATATATCATCTCTATTTATGTATTTATCACTGTCTTAACTAGAATAAATATTGAATATATTTTTATGTTCCTAAATTTATTACTATCATTTTCATAATTAATGTAAATATGTAAGGATAATAAATATTAAATCTATTTTTCTATTCTCGAATAAATTAATATCATTTGATGTTGATGTCTTCAATATAATTTTTATCAGGTTATATTCAATTATAATTTTTAGAGTGTTTGTCTTAGAACATACAATAGGGTGTATTTTACTTTAATTTTTTTCATTTATATTAGTTTTTTAAAAAAATGTTGATCAAATGCTCCTATTTTTAGGGATTCATAGTTTTATCCAACCTGGTTGATTAAGGAACACTGGGGATAAATTGATTTGAGCTTTATTGGATTAGTTATATCCATTTTTTCCAAGGATTATAACATATACCTTAAAATGGGTGGAATATTAGGCATAAGTAATGTGTAGAGAATATAACATTTTATCACTTTGGGGAAAGTGGTGACCTCTCTTAGCGGAGGTTTTGTAATTTTGGTTATAGTCATTCTATTAAGAAAAGTTGTACATTGTTATCTTTTATTTAGTTTGTAATATATAAATATATATATATATATATATATATATATGTTTTAAATTTTCACTATACATTTTATATAATGCTTATATTTTGTATTAATTACTTATTTAATACTCTAATGTGATAATACATCTCAGAAAAAATGTTTTTGTGATAGAATTTATTATAATAAAGGTCTAAAGATGTTATATGTTTAAATTTTATAAAAAAATTAATCCCCTATATAGTGTGTTACAATACAATTTTGATTGTACAAGGATTATTTTAATGGGTTGTACTAATTATTATCTATGCACTAAAACCTAAAAATTCTGAAAATATAAGGGAGATTAACCAAAAATCATCTACTAAGATAACTGAAAATAAATAAATAAAATAATTAGGAAATAGATTTCCTGGGTTTATAAATTCCACCCATAATATACTTCATTCACCTATAAATACAACATTTAAAAAAGTACAAAATAGAATCCCCTCTATAAAAAAACCTAGACACCAATGATAGATACTGAATAACATAACTCCCAAACCAATCGAACGGAGATAACCGACACAGTATAATGTCTATGAATCTACAAAAGATACGTGAGGGTCCTATAGAGATAGTCAAGATACTAAGAACTATTATAGGTGTCACCTCCATTTAAGGATTCTATTAATATGAAATAATCTAAGGTCCCAGACAAGGAACTACGCTATAATCATACAACAATGATGAATGGAGATAAAACAATGTGTATAGGCACACAAAAATGAAAATACCAACAAAATCCCCCAAAAGAGATATATATATCAACATACCAATAAAAAAATAGGTTGTACATGCCAATGTAATATGGATATTAAAAGGAATGAAGATGAAAAAGGAACAGAAAAATAAAACAAGATCCACCATCCTACCATCAGAATACCATATATGACACCTCAAATAACATAACTCCCAAACGGGAGGTATTATAATTACATATATCCATAATGGAATTTAAATGAAACTTTATACATGATTTGAGGAAAATGACAGGTTGAGAGAGTTATTCTAAGGATATTTAGACACATCAACCCATGTTTATCCTCCAATCACATCTCACAAGATAGAAAACTACTATAAAAAGTTCCACTAAAATTATAAAGTAAATACAAACATAAAAACCCCTAACTACACTCTACATATATACATACATTAGGTTAATCCACTTATAAACTAATACCTAAAAGGATTAGTACCGAAAAAATAGAGAAACTAAGATGAGGAAAACACATTGGTGAAGACTACCTAAAACTCTCCGAGAAATTTTCATGGTCATTCTAGTTAATGAAGAAACAAAAATTAAATTAAAAGAACATTAAACCCAACTCATTCAAAAAAGATAGACCAACCATGAAAAAAATATTGAGGGTTAAATTCATATATTCCACTAAATGATTAAAAAAATTATAGTATTGGAAACCCCATTTTAAATAAATTCTAAATCATGGGATTTATTTCAAAAAATGATGTAGGTTCAATAGTATTTCATCAGAATCACTACAATATTCAATGATGTTAAAATCATATAAAAATAAAAATATTTCATTTTAAATTAATCATCAAATTTATAGTTTCCATAAATTAAAATAATTTTATAATCCCAACATCATTTTTGTCTCGATTATTTATTTAAGACCTCTTAGTTAATTTCAAAAAGAAATATAAAAACCAATTTTCAATTTATAAAACTATTTATCAAAACCATCTTGAAAGAATAAATTGTGTTAACTAAATGAAATCAATTTTTGAAACTCCATAATTATTTTAAAAACATTCAATTAATATTTAAATGAAATTTCTATAAAAAACTTTCCAAAATCTTGTTCAATTAATTCAAAAATATCATAAAAACTCTACCTAAATCATTCAAAATAGAGATCAATCTTACTGAGAAGTGACCAAAAATAAAATGGGTCCAAAAATATTATATTGGTTTGTTATTAATTTTCATGTTTTAGACGCATAGTTTGTTAGACTATGATCCCACTATGTAACCGCTCTTGGGATCCAAATTATAACCCTGCATAAGGTCAATGAATGACTTGTCAAGCCGTTCTAGATGATTTTGAACCTCCATTAATTCTCCCATTTTCCCCATGAAACATAAAAAACATCAAATAAGTACACATATTATTATAATAATTCAGAAAACAAAAAAAAATATATTTTTTACATTAGAAGAAAATAAATATAAAGCTTATAATTGATAATTGAACTCGACCACCCATGGTAACATCAGGCCCTGTGTAAGAATGACCCTGTTTAATTTTCATATACTTACCTCTCATTTTATGATGTTACTATTAAAAATATACCACACATACCCAAATAACAGAATGTTAATTGATACAATTATTCCATGAACTATTATGAGGTCACTTAGACCAGTTCATGAAAGGCTCCAAAAAGTGTTTTTGATCCCCATTGGTTGAAAACTAGTGTATATGATCTACAAAATCACTCTCAAGTAAAGATCATGCTAGGTATCATCCCAAAATCCTATGAATAGTCATTAAAAATAAATCATTATAATTATTTTTTGAAAATATAATTACATAGATATGTCTTCACATGATATTAATCAAATACAATGAAAATACCACTTTTCTTCATTTTAACCAAAATTATACATCATTTTTTTAATAATTATTCAATAAATAATTTTGTGTGGAAATTTAAAATGAATGAAAGAAACATATTTATTATGAACTTTTATAAAATACTCACAGTCTAAACATAAATTGGAAATAACCCAATTTTAAGAAAACCCTTCCTTGAAATATTTTAAGGAAGACCTTTATATTAATAAGTGATCTCAAACTGATCTTAAAACATTTCTTTTATTGTTCACCCCCAATTGTTTCTGAAAGAATGGTTTTTAAAAAGGTGAAAAATTTGTATAAATAAGTACATAATTCACAAATATAAGAATGACACCAAAAAATTATAGAATATAAAATTATGGAAATAAGAATATGAAACTAGAAGATAACACTATTAGATAAACTAAAGATAATAGAAGGATAACAATAATCTATAATAAAATTTGACAATAAAATAATGTAACTAAAAGTAAACACTATCATAAAAAATAAAAGAAATGAAATTGAATGCAACACATTATATTGTGAGTGGCCCTAAGAACTATGGTAAATGAAACCCCATATCCTATACCAACTCATAGGTGGACTAAATCATAAGGAACTACATTAAATTTTTAGGGAAATGAATTTAAATGCCTAGCAAAATAGGGCCCCTAAATAATTGACTCTATTACAATATCACCTCAATTATTATTTATAATTGTGATATAGTACATTTATATTCATGAAATACCGTACCTATTTTTACATCAACTATTTTTTACTTGAGGTCTTTAGTACTTTCTTCGATAAATGGAGTTGAGCGAAGGCCATAATTATATAACATAAAAAATTTGTAACATATAAGAAAAAACCATTAACCTTTTCTATAAGAACCCATTTTACCAAAAAAACCTTCTCATCCAAACATAATTGTGACATGACACTATTTTATGGTATGTATCTTTTTAATTTCAATCTTTTTGGTAGCTTACGTTGCACAAAACACCCAGCATAAATGAACAACAAAATATTCTTATAACCAAGCTGTTAAATTGGATGAAATGAATAGTATTAACCATATTAGGAAATTTATATATAATATATTTAATAAAATTTTCTTATATTTATCAAATATACTTGATAAGAATATTATAATAATAAATCCAATTTTATGCATAAAATCTTTATTTTCCAAAGGATGTTTTGTCTCCTTTTAATTGAACACATGCATGAAAACAAATTTTTTGAAATTTTATAAATAAAATTTTATAAAATAAACTTCATTTTATATTGATAAATATAATAATGTAGTTTTTTTTAATTTCATGTCTTTTTTGATATATGTAATTTTTGATGAATAGTAAAAATATTGCATTTTAAATGAAAGTTGACTTTTCATCTAAATAATTTATGATGTAAAAATAAATTTTAAATTCATTTTTTTGTAAAATATTATCAATAATAAATATATTAATTCAATGAAGTTAATTTAATCATTTTTGTACTGAATGTGGATATAATAACAGTTCAAATATTTTCACGTTTTCACTTTAGAAACCTACTTTCACGCCATGTCTACGATATTAATTTTAAATTATTTTTATCCACTTATCTGTTCTCAATATTGAAAAATGGATTCCATTTTATGTATCATGAGGTCCAAATTTATAATATAGGCACCTTTTAGTTTTGTATAACATGAATAGTAAACAAAGTAATTTTTATTACCATGGTTAAGGGTAAATTGGGTAATTAAGGGTAAAAATAATATTATAAATATTATTAAATGACCATAACACTTGTACAAATTTTGATGGATGAGTATTTTTTAGCCACATGAATTAAGGGATTAGTTATGGGACCATTTCTGACCATTTTTATTATAATATGAAATTTTTTAAATTTTCATTATTAAAAAGTCAAATGTTACATACTTTTGTTTTTAATAAATTAAATATTTCAATACGGTGTTACCTAGTGGTTATATTTGAATATAAATATTATTTTGAATGAAAAAAAATTATCTTCATCATCGTAATTTTTTTTCGATTTTAGGGAAGAAATAATTACATGATAGTCATACACACTGATGATAAAGTAATTTTTTAATTAAATGAAATATCAAATAAAACATATTAAAATTAATAAAATAAATTTAATTTGGTTAATTAATGTCACAGAAGAATTTTATATATGATATTTAAATTTTTGGTAATCAGTAAAATATTTTCTTTGAATATATATTATTTTATTTACATTTTTAATAGTCAAAGTAATGAATAGTGTCAAATTAGAAAATAATGATATTTTAGAATAAAAAATATACAATTAAATGATATATAATTCATAAAAATATTAAATATGTCCAATTAATTGGTATAAGGTTTAAAATTTCATCAATGATGAATTTACGGGTTGATTATAATTTTTTAGTAACTATATTAACCCTCAAAGAGTAAAAATTCATTTTGACATGGTAAGAGTTAAAGGGGTTAAATAAGGGTTATACCAATTGATAAGGGTATAAAAATGAAATATACATTTCCATGAAATTATCGGATGAATAATATTTAACCCATGTCACCTTAGTTTATAATTTTTTTTATAGTGGTAACATGTCTATGAAATTAACATATGTATATTATTTAAGGCAACGACAATTATAAAATGTCACTGTATTTGTATTTCATTACATTTATGTGGCCACACAGGGAATAAAATCCAGATATGAATGAACATAAATGTATATTTAGTTCTTAAAGGAATTATTTTTATTTTACAATTTTTTTATAAATTATTTAATTCCATAAATTCGTAGATGATACTAGTACAATATTTATTTATTTAATAGAAAAATAAAATAAATGATTTTAAAAATATTAATTTTAATATTTTTGGGATGACATAACATATGTAATGAATTTTATAGATCTATATGATATAATAGGGTTGTTTGAATGAACTATATTATAATTCCCACTTTATGTTGATGTAATTGAAATCAAATTAAAGGAATAGTATTAAATTTAACAATAATGATATCTTATTGAATCAATATTTTATTTAGTTATATAAAAATCAAAAAATCAATAAATAATCAAAACATGGATAAGATATGGTCAATTATGTTTGACCTTATTAATTTAAAGGAAATTTGGAATTATTTATCTCTATAATAACATTAAAATATATTAACATCTTCATGATTTCTGAAGGTTACCCTCAGCTCATTATAAAAGGGAACTTCCTTCCCCACTTATTTAGACCACTTTGAGGCATCTAGATTGGCAAAAATATACAAATTCCTCTAATAAAAATCATTTTTACAAATCATAGCGTTTTTATTCCATAAAAAATTTCAATCCATGATCCCCAAATAATATATTGAAAGAAGTTCATTGAAGAAGAGGAAGTTAAAACATATTCGATTAAAGAGAGCGTAAGGTAAGGGATTTTCATCTCACTTTTTTCTATGGGAGAAATACCTTATTCTTGGTTTACATATATTTAATGGTGTATTTAATAGACCATTAATATATTATAAGGAATCTACTCATTGTATATTATGTTTTATTTGAAGTTATGGAGTGTAGGATTTTACTAATTATAATGTGGTAATGGTTTATTTCACAATATCATTGATATTCTAGATAATTTTCATATAAGTCTCCAATATAGAATGTTTCTCCCCCATTTGCATGTTTCTTAAAAAAATACACTTTTCTAATATTATCTAGTGATTGTTTAATGTCATTTTTAACCCTTTTTGAAATTTTAAAAATTGATTTAAAATTTATATTTTTTCAATTTCTAAACATGTTAATTTAAGTGTTTTCTGGAAAAAATAAAAAAGGATTTTTTAAATTATATGAAATGAGATGTTTTCCCCATAATCATGATTCCCTAATTATTTATAACATCCTTTAAACAGTTTTTTTACTATTATTAAATAATTTTTTTTCTTTTAAAATTGCGTTGTTTTTTTAAAATAAGTGATCTTAAATGTGAAAAAGTGTATTTTCCTCAATTAATTTTCAACGATTTTATTGGATTATTTTAATTTATTTCAACATACTCTATTTAGTTTTATTATTAATTTATGTTGATCTCTTATGATATCATTTAACTTATTTTATTTAATGGTATATGATCAGTTTGTTTATGGATGTGGTATTTTGATACCATTAATGATTTATGGTTAATGTATTCATATTTCCTATGACCATCTTTAATACAAATGTTTTTTTTGTTTATGTTTCATCCATTTAATATGAGTAATTAATTGGACACAATATGTGATCGGTGGGGATCAAATTATCCCATCGAAGCATTTGTATGTTTCAGGGGACAAATTAGTTGGCCCAACCTAAGAGGATTGTACCTAGTAATTTTTAGATCATATTATGATTTTTTTTGACAGTAGAGATAATGTTGGGAAAACATAATTGGTTTGTATATAGTATTTTTCAATTATATTTTTAATGGTCTTTAAATTAGTGTTTAACATTCTAGATACATTATATCCATTAAATAAGCATTTCATACTTATAGACTTCAGTTATTATCATCTCGAAGATTCTTTATTTGAGAAAATATATAGATGAATTTTTCTTTTAGTGTAATGATTAAATTCAATTCAAATTCTATTATTTATGATGAAATATTAATCAAACTTTCTTATTCATAATATTCACTATTCTACCAATCTCTTACTGATCATTTTTCCTCACCCCTTTCCTATGATTTATTTTTTGCAGGAATCTATGATGTTTACTATGATTGTTTTTCAACGATATGATATAGGGAATAATGTTATTATCGAATAAATATTATATAATTAGAGTTTTCAAATGTATTTTAAAATAATTCATGTATCTAGTTTAACAATAATTAAAATTACTTAGTCCCTTGTCACTAAATTTATTTTATATTATTCCAATGAAAATATGTAAGGCAACAACTATGGGCTACTAGGGTCTGATTATTATTATTTTGTATCAAATAAAGTTAATTAGAATCTATTTGAACTAGTTTTATGAAATTATTATTTATACTGATAAAACAATTTCTAAATATACCCAAATAAACTAATAATATGATTTACAAAATAGTTATACCGAATTTTACAATTTAGGTTATGTGATTCACTAATTATTGGATAATACATTATTTATCATAATTTTATGATCTAATCTAGTGTATCCATTATTTAGAAATGGCACGTTATAGAATGAATGGAGACTATATCAACGTACTCAATCCATGTATGGAGTTCCCTCCTATGCAAGATAATGATGTTGGAGATAGAGATTAACAAAAAATAAAAATATTGAGATAGATAAATGAGGATATGAACAATAACCTTACCCCATTAGAAAAACCTGATCCACAATGAAGAGAAACAATATTTGATTTCTTTATTAGAAAAAAAACCTATATAATTCAATGGGAATACATAACCTATTATAGCTGAGAAATGGATAAGTTTCATAGAGAAGATATTTAACACATTATGAAGTAATGAATTGGAAAATGTGGTCATGGTGGTTTATCTTCCATCAGGAGATTAAGATCAATGGAGGTAATTAATTCAAAACACAATAAAGGAGGATAAATAGTAAACATGGAATGAAATTATTTTAATGAAATTTTCATGGAAAAATATTTCCCTCAATCTAATTGAGTGGATATAGAGATTAAATTCTTCAGACTTAGACAAAAGAAAAGGAATATGATTCAATATATAAAGCTAACATTACAAGGATATACAGGAATGATGTTGAGTATGTATATAATATAAAGGGTAAGACTAATTGTTTCATTGATGGGATTAAACCAAATCTATGAAGGGAACTAGTATCACAAAATGTTTTATCATATAAAAATTTATTATATTGTGTTATAATGATATAGATTGAATTCCCCTTGTCCAATTTCATTGATTGGAGGAAAGAGAAGCAGGTTATGATAGAATAAAAATTTTATTTGGGTAAGAAATTAAAGAAGGAGTTTTCCACAAGTGAGAACTGTGGAAAGAAACACCATGGTGTATTCTTGAAAGTAATAGATTTTTTAATAAAATTTAGAGAAAAATTCCATTAAGATCGTGATTGTAATAGAAAGAAATATGTTTCAAATGTTTAATGTTTTAATTGTATGGAGAGGTGGAACTACACAAATGAATTTCCCATCATTCAAAGGAATATATCTAAAAATAAGCAAAAAGATCAAGTTTAGTATTTTATTTGTTACTACAGTCAAGGTGGAATGATTAATCTTCAACTATATTTGGACACATGAATAATATTTCAAGAGTATGTTATTAATGATATCCTGGTTATAATGTTTATGTAATGTAAATGGTCTGTATTGTAGAAATATTTTTTAAAGTATTTGAGAACATGTATCGAATGGTAGCAATAATTAGGAA
The DNA here is from genome assembly GCA_963277665.1 of Viscum album. NCBI lineage: Eukaryota > Viridiplantae > Streptophyta > Magnoliopsida > Santalales > Viscaceae > Viscum > Viscum album. Next base: position 389,641,748 of record OY728167.1, on the reverse strand, counting down.
AAGAAATTCATTTGAAGGTTTTCCTTTTGTAAAATACATTATTAATGGAAGATAAACCACAATATATTCTTTATGTTGAGATAATATTGACAACGATATGTTTATGGGATATTATTAGTTACTATGAAGGTGGTTAGTGATTTGATGGTTTATGTTATCTTCATTGGGATTATTAGATGTTTGGATTTAAGGAATATATTCAACAATATGAGATTATATTTTTGGAAGCATTAATGTTTTCATTACCATTATATGGTGATCAAGGTATTCATATATTTTATATGTGAAAATAATAGCTCCATTATACATTTTCAGCTAAATCTATGAGATGTGATAACCATTTTTATCTTGGAAAATATTTATAGTATGAAGAAATTAATTATGTATATTTTGATAAATTTTCCCCAGAAATAAAAATTCATCTTGAATAGACACCTTTTACTATAAAATTTTTTGAGAAGATTTATCAAAGAATAACCAAATGATGAGATTATGGTCATGCCATGGAATATAATAAAGTATGTTTATTATCTCATGTGATTATCTGAATAGTAAAAGTATCCCCAAACCCTAATAAAAATATATTATAACAAAAACATTACCCTTTAAATTACATTTTTAGGAAAAAATGTACTTTTAACTGATAAAAAATTTATAGTTTTGTGATGGTAAATATTCTAATGACCTTTCTCTCTATGACTCTCAATCAGAAAATAATGGTTATATTTCTCTTCTAGGTCCAGGTTTTCACTTCACACTAATTTTAGCCTATTCTAAATCCTAATATTTGGGTGACCTTCTCATTTCCCGATTCCCTCTTATTAAGAGGATATTTTATTAACCTTTTTCTATGTGGGTTTCCAAAAAAGATATTTTCTAGAATCAACCATTTTCTTCTTAAAGGGAAATTTATAATTGAGAGGATGAATTTTTCTAATGCAGGGGAGAATGAAACATCCAAAAAAATTTCACATCACTTTTTAAAGTTATTCTTCTTGATCTCTTATATTGCACAGTCCACCCATCACAAGTGAGTGATACCATATTCTTATAACCTAGCCATTAAATTGGTTGTATTGAATAGTATTAAATATATTATTAAGAATCTATATAATATATTCAATAAATTTTATTGACATTCACACAATATAATTTTTTTGGAATTAGATAAGAATAAATCAAAACTTAGGCATAAAAGCAATAATTTTCTAAATAGTTTTGCGACATTTTAATAGAGAATGTGTTTTAAAAATAATGTTTACCCTTTTGTACATTATATTTTAAAGATAATACTATATTTTTTAATAGTAATATAAAAATTTATTATGGATTAATTTGTTTGAATATTTTGGATATGTTTAATTTTTTGATGATTAGTAAAAATCGTTGCATTTTAATTGAAAAAAATACTTTTTATCGAAATAATGTATGATGTTAAATGATATTTTAAATTGGTTTTAATATCGTAACAGAACAATAATGCGTCTATAGACTCAATTAAGCTCATTTTAATCTTTTTTATTTTGAATGTGGAAATAAAAAACTTCATATATTTTAACGTTTCACATTAAAAGAACACATTTAGGCCATGTCTATGACATTAATATTAACCACTTTTGTGTTTTGAATTTTAAAAAACATATTCAATTTTTTAATCATAAGTTAAATTTTAAAAATTAGGACCTTATTATTTTTTGGAAAATATTATTAATAATCATTGTAATTTTTATGACCATGATTAAGTGTAAATCGAGTAATTTAGGGAAAGAATAATGTTATAAATACAAAACATGACCATAAATCATGAGCCAATTTTATTGTATGAGATTTTTTATTCCACAATAAATTAAAGGATTAGTAAGTTTTCTATTTTTGACTATTTTAATTAGAATATAACCTTTATAATATTTTAGTCAATGAAATGTCAAACATGTCATACTTTTGTTTTTAACAAGTCAATTATTTTAATATGGGGTTACATAATGGATGTATTAGAATATAAATACAATTTTAAAGGAAAAAATAGTTATATTTGTCATGGTAATTCATTTTTAATTTGAGGGAATAAATAAATACCTTATATACAAGCACAATGATGATGCAATAATTTATTAATTAATGGAAATATCAAAAATTGATATTAATTTTTTTAAAATAAATATAATTTAGGATAATTAATTTAATCCAGAAAAAATATATACTTCATTGAAATGTGAGGGATGTATTAATCGATTTTTTTTGAAGGTATCTTGGTTGATTTAAATTTTTAAAATTCAATGTAATGAATAGTCTAAATAGATATTAATGTCACTTTGAAATAAATAATATTTTATTAAATTATATAAAAATCGTAAAAATCATATATTTTAAAAATATATTGGTATAAGGATAAATATTCCATCATCGATCCATTTTTTTTTGTCTTTTTTCATTTTATTGTAACTATATTAACCCTAAAATAGTAAAAATCCATGTTGTCACAGTAAGAGTTAAAGATGTAAAATAATGGTTGAAACCAAATGATAAGGGTATAACCATGACCTATACCTATCTAAGAAATTATTGGATGAATAATATTTGACCCTTATCACAATATAATAATATATGGGTAGTTTCATGGAATCTTTCTCAAGAATATAAATTAGATATATTATTTAAATAAAAGATATTGACAAAATGTCACTCTCTTTGTATTTAATTTCATTTATATATCTACATAGCGAAAACGAAGATATTAATGAACTGAAATATCAATTTTGATATTAATAATATTATTTTCAATATCAATTTTGTATTTATTTTTTTTAAATTATATAAATACCATAAATTCTTTAGAGACACTAATATAGTATTTATTAATTTAACAGCAAAAATTAAATATATGATTTTGAAAATAATATTTTTTCTTTATTTGGGATAGTTTATGTGTTTAATGATTTTTTATATGTAAAAGATATATTATAGATTTTGGAAATCATTATATTCAATTTCCAGCTCTTTATTGTTGTATTTGAAGACAAATTCATTTTTTAATATCAATTTCTACAATAATGATATGTTATTGAATTAATATATTATTAAATTATATAAAAATACAGATACATGTTAAATAATAAAAAAGGGATAATATGTTGTAAAACATTCCTTCCCCTAATCATTTATAGGTCATTTGGATGTATTTTGCTCCAGAATACCCTTATTATATTTCAATATTTTGAGGATTTCTGAAAGTTCCCCTCACCTCAATTATAAACGAGATCATCTTGGCTTACTTCGTTACACAAGAAAGATCCAAAAAGCTCAAAAAAAATCTTCCCATTTTTCTTCTAAAAAACCTTAGTTATGTTTTATATGATGTTTTACATCCAATATATCAAACCTGATCCCATAAGAAGATATTACAGGATGTGTGCTGAAGATGAAAAAGATTCTAATACACGTTCGACTAAAGGAAGTGTATGGTAAGGTATTTTCATCATACATTTATTTTTCTAGGATACATTACTTATTCACCATTTTTTTCTTTTTTGATGTTTATATACTACCCCTTTAATATAATATCCTGAATCCCCCTATCTTTATGATATTTAATGGTTTATTTGAGGTTATGTGGAATACGATTCAACTGATTATGAAGTGGTATGAGTTTTTTTCACAATCTCATTGTTACTTGGAATTATAGTTTTATGTATCCACTATGGAATATTTCCCATACATTTCCATGTTTTCTAAAAAAATTTAAAAACATTTTTACTCTTTTACAATGATTGTTTAATATCATTTTAACCCTTTTTTACTTTTTACAAAATTCTTTAAATGGTATATTTTCTCATTTTGTTAACAAGGTTCTTTGAGACCTTTTCAAAAAATAATACGGTTGAAATGTTTTTTGAACTACAATGGAGTGAGTGTATTTTCCCGCCTTCTTAATTCTTTAATTACTTATGACTAAATTTAATGGTTTTTCAATTATTTGTAATGAAAATTTTTAATTTTAAAATTTTAAATAATTTTAAAAATAAGTGATTGCCAAAGTGAAAAAGGTATTTTCCCTAACAATTTTTAGTGATTTAATTAGAATATATTTTTTTGATTTTAATATCTTCAATAAATTATTATTATTAATTGAGGTTTATATCTGATGATATCATTTTCCATATATAATTGAATGGTTTTAGATTATTTAAATAGTGTATGGTCCTTTTTTATGTCATACATGATTTATGGTTAAAGAGTTCATATTTTATGTGATAGTGTTTAATATAAATGCTTATGTTGTCTATGATTCACCCATTTAATATAAAGAATACTTTGGACATGTTAGGTTATTGTTGAGGACTTCAATATATCCTCAATTCATCAATTGGTCTAACAAGACAAATCAGTTGGTCAAGCCTAATAGTTTTGCAACTAGTATTTTTTAGACTTTCATGTGAATGGTCTTGACAGTTGAGATGAATCTTTCCCAACCAAATTTTAAACACCCCAACTACGTTTGATGCACGTCTTATAAAACTGTGCAATAACACACTGTCTAACTTTGTGGGTAGTTAGTGCCAAGGTGGTTCTTTTGTGCTGGTTGTTTGTTTGGATTTTTCTAAGTATGTGTTTATGTAACTTCATTGTTGTGTATTTATTGCAGTGCGTTGGAATGGTAACCCCACATTACCATGATCATCGGCTTGCGCGTGCTTGTGTGCCTATGCGAGGCATGTCACGTTGTCATGTTTGAGCTTCAAGAAAATTCCACATTTAGTGTAATATAGAATTCAAGAAGAATATTTGAAATAGGATTCCACCACTTTATCAACTACACATGGGAAAACCCATTCCATAAGGTTGGGGAAATGGTCACCCACCACCACACATAACTTCATCAATGGAATAAAGGTATGTGACTGTAGTTGAAATAACAAAAATGAAACCCCATCCAATTGGAGTAGTAGTCTTCTTACCATCATAAAGTAGATTTTTTATAACCCAAATTCTTAAAACCCATATTCAGTAGTTATAATAAATTATTGGTAAAAAATACATGAGCTTCCTTAAGATCTAACAACTTAGTATTTTTGGAATACTAGATACACACATACATTACATTTGAATATATAAGATGAAATATGAATAAATTTCTAGAAATTTATTATTCCTTACGTGATTCGCATGAATTGTACAGAATGTTATAATATAGGATTCATAGGTAGATGAAAATAAATAGGGTGATCTCAAATTCATTGTAAGAAATAACATACATTACAATGTATTATAAGACAAACATGGAAAAGGTTACATGGAATGAATAAATAAAAAATATGAAGCTATAAATAACAGAATTTAGTTAAATATATATCCATGAAAATAAATTTAATCTTGTATAATAATAATAATTTATCTCATACTGATGGAACACATAATACCAAATATAAAAACATATATTCAAGGACTTATGCTGAGATACTATACTGATATTGGGAGATGTATACAAAAAAAACACAAGATGTTTTGTCTCATCATACCTATATAGGAATCAAGGAACTCTATAATTTCATCCCCCAATCATCACCATATTAAGTCTAGTATATTCAGCATAATAGTCAATAGGAACGTCAATACCATTCTCTAAGAACCAGTTACCAAATAAAAAACTTTCTCTATATATAATGAAAGAAACTGAAGTCAAATAATTCCCCATTTAATATAATAATGTGGATATATATGATGAAGATAATTAATGAACAATGAATATTAGGTGTATTTTTAATTTGACATATTGTAAAATTGGCATACAAATATAGCGGTGATGGAAATTTTAATATAACAACACATATTTTTTTACCTTTTCTTTCATGATTTATTAAATAATGATACACTATAAACAAAATTAAAAGATATTCAGTCCTAGTTTATTTAGTAAATTATGTACATAAAAAATTTACATGAATCATGGTTAGAACATAATTATCTAAAAACTCCAAAACATGTTCTTATATTCCTTGGATCTTATAATATTTTATGGGATAACCCGGATACATATATAAGAGAGTATTTTTAATGTCTAATAAGGTAATTAAAAAAGAATAAAATTTAGTAAATAAATACATGTGTGTCAAGAGGAATATCTAGGAAAGATAAGAGGGGTGAGAATCATAATCATAAAAAATGGGGTGTGGTATAACATGAAGGCATAAAGGGAACATGGAAATGTGACAAAAACATAAAACTTGAAATCATAATTATAATTCAAGACTAATTACTAAAAAAATAACATAATAACCTTAGAATAGTGTATCATTCACTCTACATTCATTATAATGAGATAGAATAATTTATGAATTCATTTTACGGATATATTATGTCCGGAACACCCATCAATTTCATATCATATATATGCATAAGTGTTCCACGTAGATCATAAAACATAAGTATTTATTTCATAATTTTTACCCCATGATTAATGAGTTCATTTTATATAAATATAAATTCCAAATAAATTATCGACAGGTATAAAAAGGTGAATAAACATTATTTGTATTGTAGATGGGTTTTCCCGTCCAAAATGATAGGCACGAAAAATCTCAAGATAATTTCTGTGGAATGACATGTGTACATAACTATTTATTTAAAGGGTACATGAGGGATAAAGGGGTCTATTGTTACATGGTAATCATAAGGAAAGTATTATGGGTTTATACAAACATATCCTAGATGTTAAAATTAGATATCAAAATACATAATAAATAGATGTTTCTTGAATAAATAAGTGAGGGAGAAGATCTCTTACTTCAGCATAGTAACAACTTAGGCCAATGCTATAACAAGAGGTGATAAAAGATCTACCATTAATATAAAATAAATTTGAAGGTAAATTTATATTTATAAATACTCAACTACAGAAATAAGTTAGATTCAAAAGGCTAAATATAATGAAGTTTACTGAATGGAAAATAATAGAGGCTTCTACCTTACCATGAGAGAGTGATACAAAAATACTAGGGGGAGATTCTGAAGAGAATGTGGGAACCATGGGTGGGATCTATAGAAAGAAATTAAGTGTTATATTGTGATACCATGTGTTTTATTGAATATGAATTAGAGGATTGGTTGGTTTATTTATAAAAATAGAGGGGTGTTCTTTATTAATTTCAAAACATATATTATAGACTCTACATAATAAATTAATCAAGACCACAGACAATCCATGGGATTTTTCTAAAGGTTTTCTACAAAGATAAATTAATATAATTTATTATATGTCCATTAATATAAAACATTAACATAATACCCTTAGTGGTGTGGAAGTGAGTCATGTTTATAATGATTTGATATTAAAAACATAAAATTTAATATAGGTTTTGGAGGATTCATTAATGGTCTATCAAATTAAAAAAATAACTTCAAGAACACATTATATAAAAGGTGAAAAATAATTTTTTTTCATCTATAGTCTTTATATTATTTATTACATTACTATTGGGATTTTATGATATCATAATATATAACTTATAATTATATTGTATCTAATTTAACAAAAAATTGATATTCTCTAAAAACTATGAAAAATAACTATTGGATAATTTTTATAGGATGATTCTAAAAATGATATTTACTTTATAAAAATAATTCTCTAAATATGAGTATTTTAACTATTAAATAAAACCCCCATTTATTGGAAAATATGGTTTTTATAATAAAAGATTTCTAACCCCAATAAAAATAATATCTCACTTTATAAATATATATTATCATAAATATTTAATAAATATTATTTAATATGTATATTTTTTTTAAAAATAATTTATTTCAAAAATTCAAAAATTTGTTAACAAGTGTGTTTTGATTAACACTATATATTACCAAAAATTATAAAATTTATTTCATTGTATCAAAATATAATATTTCTCAAAAACAATATTTAACTACTATAATGTAATAAAAAATATAAATATAATAAATAATTTATAAAAAATAAATTATTTTATTCTTTTAGGGTCAATATAGATACACTTTTTTTACACAATTTAAGTCCCTATGTGTAGGGTGTTCGATGGTAATATTATCTTCAGTTTGTTCAGTGTGCATGGATTGTGATGTGATCTCAATGAGAATAATATTTTCCTATAAAAGATTTTACTCATCCTTTAGTTATTTATTCTCATCTTGGTTTTGGTTGAGGTAAAATCTGAGTGATTCTATCCCACTCATAAGCATAAATAAATTTGATTTTTAGGGTAAGATCCCACTAGACGAGGCCATCACTTCCTTTTTCCATTTCAGAATGATTTTTCATTGCCATATATATATATATATAGTAACCATGTAGTAATATTATATGGATATATTATTAATGATTATGATGCATAATGGTCTTTTAAATCTAATTGAAAACAGCTGTCCAATATAGAAAATGTATTGTATGTGTTCAAAATTACTACAGTACTTGATGTGGTATTTATTCATTTTAAAGGGAATAAATTTTGATATAGTTACCTTATACCCCATTTCGAGAAGTCCCCCTCAAAATTTTCATTTCATACACTAAAACGTATGAGGTAACAATGTTTCATCGCATCTTCCTATTCCCCTGTTTCCTTCTCAAACATGTGGTTGCACAATAACACTTTAATTATGTGAGTTTGTTTATTTTTTAGAACCATGTATCTGTTATATAATATCTTCATACAATTATCCTCATATGAAACATCATTATTTAATGAAACTACCACTATATTTAGTGCATTTGATGGGTCGAGTAGGTACTTCCTTAAGAGGGATACATGGGACACATCATGTACTCATGATAAGTTAGCTGGGAGTGATTGTTGATAGTCCACTTCTCCATTATAACCAAGGATCTCAAAGGGGTCGATGTATCTTGGACTAAAATTTCCCTTATTTCCAAACCACATAACTTTTATTCTACGGTGATATATAGATGAACACTTTATCTATGACGTCAATATCTAGGTGTCTTCAATGATTGTCAGCATAGATTTTCAATCAACTTTGTATGGATTTTATATTTTATCTAATGGTTTAGAACTTATTTATCATTCCTTGGAAAAGATTTTCCCCCATTAGATTCTGTTATTCAAATTCATCCCTGCATGTTGGACTCCAAAACCTATTCCCGTATATATCCTCATTATGAGTAGTTAGATTGATAAAATCGAAGCAGTTATCATATGGTTACCCCAATAATGGAATTAGTTTATCCAAATATCCTTGAAAATACATTAAACATGATCTCAAAATATCCCCAATTTTTTCAATGGTTCATTCAAATACACAATCCTTTTGAGAGTGATAAGCAGTGTTGAAGCTCATTTCAATATCCCATGGTTATTAAAGGAATCTCAAAAACCTCTAGTCATAACTATATGTAGACATCAAACATAAAATATATATAATAGTGTGTGGAAATATACACTTCCTTACAACATCCATTATGTATATCTTTATTATTTGTTCAATAGAAAAATCTTCCTGGATAGAAATGAAATATAACGACTTGGAAAGGTGATCGACTACCACCTAATTAGAGTTATTGCCTCTAGGGGTAATGGGGAGTCCTATGATGAAATCCATGGTTATATCTTCAAATTTTTATATTTGTATGTGAATTATTTTCATCATACCATTATGCTTCTATTAGTATGTCATGACTTGTTCTCATACCAAGCATTGAGAAAAAACTCAACAATATCCAACTTCATGTTATGACATCAATTTTTTTCATCAAATCTAGATACATCATAGTTATTCAAGGAATAATAGAGAAGGATGATATATTTACATCGACCAAAGGTTCCATGTTTTGTTATGGTTTTTATGGGGCACCTATCTTTGTTCCAAACATATATCTAAATCTTTAGAAAATTGGAACATCAAATTATTTGATACCTTCACCTGTAGTAACTATTAATTTTTATGGGCCTCATTGATCCTGTCAATAATAGATTTTTGAGAAGTTATTTTAGTAGGTTATGATGAATATCTTTTTTGTACTCTAATATCCATACTTTTCATGTCTAAGAAGATTGGATCCGATGAAATCATCATCATGGATAAAGTTGTAGTATCCTTTATACTCAAAGTATCTTTCAATTTGTTTTCTTTCCTATTATGGTAATAGATTGAACAGTTATATTTTTTGATTTTATTTAACAATATTCATTAGTCTATATAAATATTATTTTCTGTGAATATATACTTCAGGTTTTATGATCCCTATACACATCACTCTTCTGTAGATAGTAATAATGTCACCATGTCTTAAATGTAAATACCATTTCTCCCAAGTAAATATCTATATTATTTTATCTATACTCATTGATCTATATTTTTGATAGGCATAATCTATCACTTTAGTAACTTTCTGGAGTAAACAACCCAATCCATTTTTGGATTTATCACCATAGATCACAAATTCTTCACTATTGGCGGGTAATGTGAGTGCAGGTGCAGTGATTAACCTCTTCTTCATCTCTTAAAATACATCTTCACATTCATAAATCACAAAATACATGAGTCCCAAAAAAGTAATATTGATTAGTGGATTTGAAAATTGATATGTGTTTCTCAAAAATCGGTAAAATTACACTTCTAAATAGTGGAAACTAAGAATTTATGTCATAGATATTGTTCTGGTCTATCATTAGATTTCTTTAATTTTTAAAGGTGACAAATATATCCCTTTTCTGGGGATAACATTCCCCAATAATGTCATTTTTCCCATCTGTAAATCACATTTAATGTAACTTATAAATAAATTTTCCTTTCATAATGTCTTTAGTGTAGAATTCAAATTATTCTCATGTCGCTCATTTCTTATTAGGTAGATAAGAACATCATCTATAATGACTTCCCCAAATTTGTTGATGTAATCCCTAAAGTTTCTACTCTTAAATTTCATGAGTATCTATAGATCATAAGTTAGTCTGAATGGAATTAATATGAACTCCTAGTAACCATACTTTGTACAAAAATAATTCTTGGTGACACCCTCCTTCCTCATCATTACATGATAATATCCCGACTCAAGATGCATCATGGAGAAGTATTTGATACATGAAGGTAAAAAAATAAGTAATAAATATATATCAGAGTGTAATTTTTCATATTCTGTATCTTATTGAGACCATGGTAATTTATGAAATTGTTCATAGATCCATCCTTCGTCCTGATAAAGAGGACTAGTGCACCCCTTGGTGAAGTAGTTGGGTATGTGAAACCCTTATCCAGATTCTCGTATACTTGCTTCTTCATCCCCTCATATTCAATAATGACCAATATATATAGAGTCTTGGATATTTGAGAGGGTCTATGTATGAGATCAATTGGGGAAAAATCACACTATTAGGAGGTAGAAAATAAAATATTATGCGAAATACATCAGTAAATTCTATTACAATGGGCTTCTCAGTAAGGATTAATTTTTCATTGTTCTCAATAAATTGATCTATATTCACTTTATCTCAATGAAGTAATATAAATTCTTGAGGTTTTGGTACAAAATTATATTAATCCACCTAAATTCACATGATTATAATTTTATGGAGACTTGTGATACATAAGGTGATTTCCATCCCTAAAATATTTATGTTGTATTTATACAAGAAATTCCATCCCATGCACAAAATTACATAAAATAGTGCAATGGGTAGTATCACGGGGTTTTTATAGGGAACTCAGACCACAACTTTGGATCTGTGTTGAGTTACTTGCTTAAGATGAAACACTTGTCCAATTTTCTATATTAACTTATAACTATAATTCAATATTATGAGGTTATGTTTGAATAGTTCTATTAAAGTTGGGTGTTTTAAAATAATGGACAGAAACTTGAATGATAATCCAAGATTTGAAAATTTTATTCTTGTTATAATCACTTACTTCATTTAAAATGGACATTGTTATGCGGACATTTAATCTATTAAACACATAAAATAAAAACTAAAAATATTAAATGGAAAACTAAAAAATTTCATCAATTATTTACCCTATTAATTTATATGTTTCAATCTATGTGATACATGATATATTTCCTAATATAAAATAAATTTTTTATTTTTTTCCCTTAATAATGGTTCATATAGATCTTGTGAATTTACCAAATCATTGCACGTTTCTTTGTTAATACAGGTGTGTCCTAATGCCCATTATCGAGCACCTAGGGAAGATCAAGTCAAGGTCAATGTGCCATCTTTAGGGTTATTACCCCTATGTACAATTATTCTACAGCCACATCCACTTATGTTATCTATACATGTATGTATTTTCGATGAAACTACTTACCCTATATCTTACAAATATTTATGGATGTTTTTATATCTCTATTATTACCCCTAAGGCTTTAACTAGTGTTTTTTGCACTTAATCCCAAATATAATCAGAGATTTATCTAATACGAACCATTAAAACAAATATTTTAATTAATTTTATTTGATGATTTTTTAAATAAAGATACACAAAAAACATTATAAGATTTTAAGGCCTACTGTATTTGGTAAATTAATTACACATAAAACATACTTGAAAAAGGGCTAAAATGTAATTATTTTAAAAACTCCATTACATACCCGTATATTTCTCATATCTTCTAAAATTCAAGGGGAAGCTGAGGGAGGTAGTTAAAAAGGGGTGGGATATAAATCCTAGTAAGGGAATAAAAAAATCATACCATAAGGTTCTAGAAAAACTATTATCCAAGAGTCATATCAAGGTTACATAAGAGGGTTGGGAATTATAATAATTAACAAAGAGTAAGGGTATAACATGATAACATAAAGGCAATATGAGAATATAGAAACAACATAAAAAATAACATAACAAGAATATTTTAAGGATAAATTAAAATTAAAATAACATAATTTTATTTGGAAAACCACACATGCCCCATACAATGAATATTGCGAGATTAAAATAGTACCCATTTCATTTGTGTGCTATATAATTCAGGTCCCTCTGTCACATTCATATGATGTACAAGAATAATTAATCCACATAGTTCATAAAGAAAAGGATGTATTTCATGAATTTTAACCACAAATTAATTAATTTGTGTTTTATACAAGTAAATACCCAATCAATTAAAGATGTTTAAAACTAGGTGAATACCCTTTAGTGGCAATGGAGATGGTAATTCATATAAAAAATGTTTGGAATAGAAAATCATATGATAATTTTTATGGATTAAAAAGTGTATATAATTCTATATTTAACGGGTGAATGAGAGATAAAGTTTACTCTAATAACTTTGGAATCATATAAAATTTTAGAGAGATGTGTGATAACATATCCCAACATTATCAATGGGAAATCCAAAGGCATGACATAACGAATGTGAATGAATAATGGGGAAAATGGGGGCATCCCTTACCTCAAAAAATTAACAACTTAGGTAAATAATATCACGAGAGTGGATACATGATCTTGAATTAATATAAAATTAATTGTACATTAAAGGTATATTTTTATCTACATTACAACATAAACATTTGACACTAAAAAGAAAAAATACAAAGAAGGTTCTAGAATAGAAAAGAAGAGGGAGTGATCCCTTACCTTGAGATGGTGCTTCTAAAAGCTTGTGAGGATCTTCTTAAGATCTTGAGTGCATGTTGCGAGGGATATAGAGTGGAAATAGTGGATTTATTTCATGCTCTAATGGTTTTGAATAATTTTTAATTGGAGTATTGGTTGTCTTATATATGTTTTCAAGGAATAATTAAGATATTATAAAATTAATAAAATTACATAAAAATAACACTATTTTAAGTGGTAAAGTAATTTTGGTCGGTGATACTCTTTATAGTATTTATTACATCACTTTTGGGCTTTTATGATGTCATAATATCTGCTATATAATTATACCATATCTATTTTTTATAAAAAATTTGTTGTCTCATAAAATTATGAAAAAATACCTTTTGGATAATTTTGAAATGATACTTCCAAATATTATATTAATTTTATCAAAATAATTTTTATATAAGATAATTTACATATTAAATTAAAAAATCCATATTTAATGAAAAATACTATTTTTATAATAATTTTTTTGACCCTTAAAAAATTTACATTGTACATCATAAAAGAATATTTTCATTTATATTTAAAAAATATTATTTAGTAATAATATATTGTTAAAATACTATTTATTTAATAAATATTTGAATTTATTAAAAAGAGTGTGTTGATTAAAAATATAAATTTACCAAGAAAAAAAATTGTGTTTCATCATATCGAAATCAAATTTTGGTCAAATTGATGATTAAACTATTATAATGTGTTATTAAAATATAAATATAATATATACTTTATAAAAAATATAAAAAATAAAACTTTTATTGGCTAGATACATCTCTCTCTATCACCCAAGTGAATACCCTAAATGTATAATTCATGATGAAGAGATTATCTTGGGGTGATTAATTGAACATGGTTATTTTCATGATCTCAATGATCTAAAACATAAATAATAAACTATTTCTCCCAAGAATTATTTTTTATATCATGGATTTAGATTAGTCACCAAAAATCCTAGTGATGCAAAAACCCTCAGCTTCTCTGAAAACTGGCTTTTTTGGTATGATCCTAATGATCAAGGCCATCACTTCCTCTTTCTTTGTCAAAAGGATTTATCAAATGAATATATATATACTAATCAAATGATCTGTTTATAATAAATATCCTATCAATAGTTTTGATTCATAATACTATTTTATATCCAATTGACTATAACAATCTAAAATTTTCCAAAATATTGTAGTTTCTTTCAATAAATACATTATATGATGTGGAATTTATTCATTTAAATGGGAATTGATTTTTTGGTCTTCATATTCAATGTATCGAGTTATCCATTGAAGATAGTGATTGTGTTTGATAGTATTAATTAGTAGGAAACTAAGGAAATGGCACAAAAATAATAACATATAATGATATATAATGACAAAGTGGATATTTAAAAGAATATCCCCTAGGGGTGTTTAGAAAGTCATGTTTTCTTAGGCCCACTTGTTGTGCATCAGGGTGATTGTTGAATCATTTCTCAAACAACATCTTCTAGGGTGATTTACCCTAGATGAATCTATCACAATAACACATCCAATTTCCAATATCCACCTAGGGATTAATATTTTAGTAAACTACAAAAATTATATTTACCAAATCCTAGGATGGGTTTTCCACTATATAAAACAATGAGTTTTAAAATGACATTGGTAAATATTTAATGAAAAAAATATGGGAGAAGTATAAAATATATAATTGGAAATATAAGGCCCCAGCCTTAAACATCTCTTAATATTGAATTAAATGAATAATTCACATTGAAGATCTTTTCAGGTTTAGAGTTTTAGAGAATTAGAACATAATTACTACATCTCGAAAGATTACAAAGTAGACACTTCTAATAAGCTTCCTTAGAAATAAAAAAAAACTCTTAAAAAGAAAAATGTCTAGTTCCATGTTTTATATAGCATGACTTTCCCTTGATCCCATCCTTGACCCTATTCCACTTTAGGTCCTGTGAAAAACATTTCAAAAAAACTTGGGGTGAGCATAAAGAGCTCAGTAAGGGATACACAATGAATGAAAACTTTTAGTTTATCAAAATAACAAGTAAACCATGTATACTTTATCAAAGTAATACTTTTAATATTTATGAAGTAGTAAAAACTCTTCACTGAATAAAAGATCATTACTTACCCTTTTGTAACCAAAATATTACCATAAAACCCATAAAAAGATCACATAACAAATAAAGGTAACTTGGGACATAAACATACTTATGTGGAATAACCATACGGTCGACTTCCACACATATCACTTAATAGAATAGCCATACGGCCAACATCCATACCTAATTAATGGAATAGCCATACGGCCGACTTCCATACCCAATGCATTAGAGGTTATAACGTAACCACCCGTCCTGGTATTCACGGCACCACCCATCATATGGTTTATCACGTAACCACCCGTCAAATGTCCATGTACCATTATAAAAATCATAAGACATAAAACAAATATAATGGAAAGAAAACATTTCCACACCTTGATCACAATATATCACTTTAATATATTGACATAACAAATCCATTATAAAAACCATTTTCAATACCAATATACATAAAAGAGTATATGGTATTTATTTTATTTAAAAAAACATTACGACTTGTTCAGGAAGCCAAAGACCAAATAATACTCGCGGTGGTGGAAAAGGTCATTGTCACCACGTACATTAAAAGAAACATTCCTTTTTGTCATTTTGTAAAACACTTCGTAGAAAAAGATTTCTTTTGTATAAAAGTAAAAGTCAAAGGTTTTTATACACTGTATAAAAAAAATTTGTGTATAAAACGAAATATGCCTCAATGAAAGGAGATTGAGACGAAGTCCCTTACCTCAGGTCTGACTTGACTCGATCATTCTTTAACTTCCTGAATAATAAACTTGAGTTAATTTATATTTTATTAAGAACCTTTTTCAAGTTCATTATTCCTTTTATATCACTTATTGCCATGTCATGAACACTATGTAATTATTTAAGTTAATAACAGTCGTTTTAACGATCATTGGTACTTGAGTAAAAAATAAACCCTTTATAATTACAAGTTTTTCATTTATCCATTATATATATAATGGTATTAATGATTTAACTATAATATATGTCATATATATCCAGTACATGTATGCATTTATTATATTACATAATCATTTAGAGGTAAGAAATGAAATGCACCGTTCATGGACACGGTAAGCCGTACGTACGCATGAACGCTAATTTCATTTCTATTTCGTATTTTTATAGAATGGAATCATAATTATATAAAGGTATATTATAATCCCAGTTTAATATCATATATAATATCATAACTCCATCCTTTATACGTCCCACATATGGTATTAACGAATCAAATCACTTTGAGGGGGCGGTAGTCCGCACTTCCTTAAATGAAGATATCGCGTTTACCCATAATGGAAACCATAAAGGTATGCCCAATATGATAAATACATAAGCTTAAGGAAAACATAAAAATATTTTATATCATATATAAATATAGTATCATCTTAATGGCCACCTTTGAAGGTGTTAAAAAAATGTTGAACAATCATCGTTTCGGGAGGCAGAAATTCCCCATCCATGGAAATAGTATGTTCTTTAACCATTAGATGTAGGTGTGTGCAAGTGTAGATATAATAATTCTTATAAAAACATCCTAGTATATTTAAGATACTGTATTTATTACAAAATAAATGAATAAAAAGATTTAAGGGTTTGGAGAAGCAAAATAAAACAAAAGGACTCAAGTGAAGACAGTACCTTATAATTGGGTAACTCCCATTGGTTTGAGTTCAAAGGCTTCCTTGGGAAGACGTATTCCCAAAGTGAGGATTCAAGGAGTAATAGAGGGAGGTGGAGAGACAAAATGGGTAGGGGTTGGCTGAGCCAAAGGCTTTGTAAGTGTGGGTAAAGAGGTAGAGGTGGGGGCCTTTTATAAGAGGAGAGAAGGGGCACTCTTGGAAAGTAAAGAAAGGTTACTTTATTTTAAAATTATTTTCGGATTCAAAAGGTCACAAATTGATATATTTATAGGTTAAGGTGATAAGGGTTCTAAATCCACCCATCCAATAGGTTTTGGACATGTGTAGGTCATATATTTTACATTATCTTTCCATTTTATTTAAATCCTTTATTAATGAGGTAATCGCTGCGTCATCATGATGTCATAAATAATTTAATATATTTAATGTCTAAAAATTATAAAAAAACTATCATGATGTATGAAATCTTTTTATCTTTCTAATGAATATTTATAGTCAAAATTCTGACTTTTATAACCCCATGTATATTTTTTTTAGTAAAACATTTCATGTTTGTGTCATTTTTACTTTAACATTTAATAAAAAGTTATTTATGACATTTCCCAACCAAAGTGGCTCCATGGGGTCCCCAAGATGACCCATGGATTTTCATGGTCGTCCATGACACATCCAATGAGAGTAGGACATGTGTCATGCTCATATCATATTATTAAAACATTATTTTTACCTTAAACTACACTAATTACCTCTAATCGCGATTAAGAACTTAAAAGTTATTATTCACCAAAAAATTATTTTAATCTCATTGAACCAAATTTTACTTCTTAATTACAACCATGTATGTCGGATTTCTGAAAATCAAATCACAAAAGTGACAATGATTCATTTAAACAAAAAATCAGTTTCTTTAACTACCACTTAGTGGTTTCACTATTCATCAAAAATTGAAGTTTTTCAGAAAAATACCAAAACTTCACCCTAATCTATATTTGATATTATGAATTATAAAATGATGTTTATTTTACAAAATTCAAATCATATAATCCACATTAATTAATTTAATAATTAATTCCCACTGTCATGACAAATAGCGGGTTTTTATGAAACAATAAGTATCAAAAGATTGACACTAGTTTAATTCCAATTTCAAAGTGAAATTGATTCCAATGACCACCATTGGATTAAGTGGTAAAAATATATACTAATTTCACTTTAAAACAAATTCACAATATAATATAATCATATAAATATATTTGATTAAAAAGAAGTTTTGAATTAAAATACAACATTTTTTCACTATTCATTAAAAAATGAACTTTATCAGAAAAATACCAAAAATTCACAAAAAGTAAATTTTGATGTCCCAATCATAAAGAATAAGTTTATTTTGAAAAAAATATCTTATAAAATTTTCAAAATATAGATTTAAAAATGGTTTTCCATAAAAAGTCAGTAAAACAATCTTTTAAAAATATTAGTGTATTTCATGCTTAAGATTGGATTTATATTCATTTTAAGCCTCTAAAACACTATCTAATTCATTAATAGGCACAGATAAAAAAATCTATTATTCATTACTTACTTGGGATGTTACATCCTTCCCCAATTTAGAAAATTGAGTCCTCGCAATTTATTTACTTATCGAATAAGTGGGGGTATTTATCCCTCATTGCATTTTCAGATTCCCACGTTGCCTCTTCAATCATGTGGTTTTTCCACAAAACCTTTACCTGATGGATCACCTTATTCCATAACACCTGCTCCCTGTGGTCAAGAATCTGGATCGGTTGCTCCTCATAAGATAGGTTCTCTTCCAGCTGAACTGCCTCTGGACTCAAAACATGAGATGGATCTGGCATATACTTTCTCAGCATCGAAACACGAAAAACATTGTGTACCTGAGTTAAACACGGAGGTAATGCCACTCTGTATGCAACTGATCCAGCTCTCTCCGTAATTTCATATGGTCCAATGAACCTTGGACTCAGCTTTCATTTCTTACCAAATTGCATCACACTTTTCCATGGAGAAACCTTGAGAAAAACATGATCACCTACCTCGAAAGATAGATCCTTCCTCCGGTTATCCGCATAACTCTTCTGCCTGTTCTGAGCTGTTCTCATGTGTTTCTGAATCAACTGAACTTTTTCTGCCATCTCTTCTACCAATTCTGGTCCCATCAGCTTCCTTTCACCCACTTCATCCTAAAATGCTGGAGTTCGACACCGCTTCCCATATAATGCATCAAATGGTGCCATCTGTATACGGGAATGAAAACTATTATTATAAAAAAACTCAACCAAAGAAAGATGTTGGTCCCAACATCCCTGATAATCCATCGAACAAGCTCATATAATATCCTCCGAGGTCTGAATTGTTCGTTCTGACTGCCCATCTGATTGTGGATGAAAATCTGTACTAAAATTTAATTCAGTACCCAACGACTTCTGAAGGCCTTTCCAAAAGTTAGAAGTAAACCTGGGATCACGATCAGACACAATGGAGAGAGGAACTCCATGTAACCTGAATATCTCTATATGATACAAATGGGAAAGTTGATCTAGATAGAATGTATCTCGAATAGGAAAGAAATGAGAAGATTTAGTCAAGCGATCAACAATAACCCAGATTTCATTATTACCTCTAGATGCCTTCGGTAATCCCACGACAAAATCCATGGATATGGTTTCCCATTTCCACTCTGGCACTGGTAATGGATGAAGCATCCCTTTTGGTAACTGCCGCTCTGCTTTAACCTACTGACAAGTCAAACACTTCACAGTAAAATCAGCAATATCCCTTTTCATTCCATCCCACTAGTAATACTCCCGCAGATCTCTGTACATATTAGTACTGCCAAGATGAACTGAAAATGGGGAACTATGAGCTTCATATAACAACTCATTCATCAACCATGAATCACAAGGAACACATAATCTCTTCCCAAACCACAAAAAACAATCATTATCAATGTTGAATTCAGACAAATTACCCTTCTGAACCATCTCTACCTTTTTCTACGACTCACTGTCTTCCCTCTGTACTTCCTTAATTCTGTCTGATAGGGATGATCTCACTGATACCTGAAACAAAACAGAAGAACTTTCTACACTAACAAATTCTATGCCAAAGTTCATCAAATCAAAAACCAGTGGATATCGTTCCAAACGTAGCATGGTTAATGAAGCATTACTTTTTCGACTCAAAGCATCAGCCACTTTATTTGCTTTTCCCGGATGGTAATGAATAGTAAAATCATAATCCTTGATTGTTCAAATATTTCTGAGTGAATATATACTTTAAACTTTTGTGATCAGTATATATTTCACACTTTACTCCATTCAAATGATGCCTCCAAATTTTTAAAGCATAAACAACAGCCGCTAATTCCAAATCATGTGTAGGGTAATTTACCGCATGAGTTTTCAACTGACATGAAGCATAAGAAATTACCAGATCATTCTGCATAAGGACACAACCAAGTCCCTTCAATGAAGCATCACTGTATATAAAAAACTCACCATTCCTGGAAGGAAGTGCCAAAAATGGAGCATTCACCAATCTTCTTTTCAACTCCTGAAAACAAACATCACATTCCTTTGTCAAGATGAACTTAACACCCTTACGAGTTAGCTTAGTCATTGGAATAGATAACCGTGAAAATTTTTCATCAAACCTTCGGTAGTAACCTGTAAAACCAAGAAAACTACGGATCTCGATTACATTTGTGGGTCTTGGCCATTCTTCAACAACTTTTGTTTTAGCAGGATCAACAGTTATGCCATCTTTTGAAACAATGTGACCCAGGAAAGAAATTTGTTGTAACCAAAACTCACACTTTCTGAATTTTCCATATAGTTTCTTTTCTTTTACGGTTTTCAAGATAACCCTTAAATGACTTTCATGCTCCTCTTTACTTTTAGAAAACACCAAAATATCATCGATGAAAACAACCACAAACTTATCCAAGAACTCATGGAAAATTCTATTTATAAGGTCCATGAATACAGCAGGTGCATTGGTTAACCCAAAAGGAATAACACCAAATTCATAATGGCCATATCTAGTAAGGAATTCAGTCTTCGGAACGTCTACTTCTTTTACTTTCAACTGATGGTACCCCGACCTCAAGTCAATCTTAGAAAAATACTGAGCTCCCTGGAGCTGATCAAACAAATCATCGATATGAGCCAATGGATACTTGTTATTAACAGTAATATTATTCATGGAACTATAATCAATGCAGAGTCTCAATGAGCCATCTTTCTTTTTAACAAAAAAGACAGGAGCACCCCATGGTGATGTGCTAGGTCGAATGAAATATTTATCTAATAACTCCTGCAATTGCTTCTTTAACTCTAAAAGTTCAACTTGAGCCATTCGATAAGGGGGTTTTGAAATTGGCTTAGAATC
This sequence comes from Viscum album, assembly GCA_963277665.1. Lineage (NCBI taxonomy): Eukaryota > Viridiplantae > Streptophyta > Magnoliopsida > Santalales > Viscaceae > Viscum > Viscum album. The sequence goes on along the minus strand of OY728167.1, from coordinate 389,620,004 downwards.
AGGAACTAAGTCAATAGTAAATTCAACTTCCCGATCATGAATAATACCAGGAAACTCATGAGGAAAAACATCAAGATACTCATTTACCACTGGAAGATCATTAATCTGAACAGTTCCTTTATTTTCAACAATATGTGCAAGGTAACATTCATTTCCATCTTTTACTAGTTTCTCAACTTCCTGATATGTTATCAAAATCAAGGGTTCATTCTTGTACACAAACTGAAAATCTTTCTGAAAAGAAACCATTTTAGCTCTTCAGTCAATCTTATCATGATAAACAGAATGCCAATCCATGCCCAAAATAACATCAAACTCTACTAGAGGAAAAACAATAAGGTTTTCTGGTAGATTCTTTCCACACACAAGGATAAGAAGGTTCTTATAATTCCTTTTTGTCTCAACATTTCCCTCCGGGTGTTTTTACCATAAGTTCAGGATTCATATCTTGAGATGGAATTTCCATTTTACTAGAAAACTTCTCAGAAATGAAAGAGTGTGTAGACCCTGAATCAAACAACACATTGGCATAATCTGAACAAACAAACAGTGTACCTGATACCACTTCATTCGATGGCCTAACATCTGCTGAAGTTGTTGCAAAGGATTTCACCACCCCTTTCTACTTGTAGTCTGTATGCTTTCCACCAGTGGAGTTCTTCGTTAGACACTCATTTGCATAATGACCCATTTCATTACACTTAAAACATCTTACCGCTGGCTTTTCATTGCCTGCTTGATCATCTTCCTTACAGTTACGAGCAGTATAACCAGACTTACCACACCGAAAGCACTTACCAGAGTTGGATAAACATTCTCCAAGATGAATTTTACCACACCTTTCATAGGATGTATATTTGGTTTTCTTACCTCCTTGCTTCTTTGATGAATTCTTCCCCTTTTCCTACCAACTGGACCTCTTATTCTGTTGTTTGTCATAGAACACCTAATCATCGACAAACTCCATTTCGACCTTCTCAGCACATCGAACAAGATTTTCATAACATTTAAACTCATGAGAAGCTAATGCCCTTCGATATTTTGGCTTTAATCCTGAGTAAAAACAATTGATTTTACTATCAAGGTCTTAGATAAAATTTGGAGCATACCGTGCCAATCGAGTGAAACTTTCTTCATAGGTAGCCACTGAGTCTTCCTCTTGCCTCAATTCTAAGAATTGTTTTTCCATCCTAAGTCAAAAAGCCTTAGGAAAATACTTTTCAAGAAACATACCTTTGAATTCATTCCAGTCTAGAGCATCAATCTCATCAGCGTCCCTGATATTTTTAACCAATGACCACCACTGATCTGCTTCACCCTCCAAATGGTAAATAGCAAGACTAACCTTTTGATTGTCTGAACACCCCATGACATCGAAAATTTTCTCCAGTGCTTTAATCCACACATCAACTAACACATGGTCAGATGATCGTATGAATGATGAGGGATGTTGCCTTAGGAAATGTTCCACCACTGACATGTTCCTCTGCGGTTGATCCGGCTGATCTCGTGCATGGATACCACCACCATTTATCGCTTGAGTCAACTACGCCATTTCTGCAACAAACTGTTCAGTTCCAATTCCGACCATCTCAGGATGCTGATTCGAAAGGTTATTTCCTTCTGTATTCCTTCCTAGAACTACTTCCTTGTTTTCTCTGCGGAGAACCATTCTGAACAAACATGTCTTAGATGAAGAAATATGGTAATCTTCAAATGCTATATCATTTCAAAAACAATATTTTTGGATAATCATTTAATAGAATTATAACTCCTAATGTTATCTAAACCGACCTCTGATATCTATTATAAGGCCCTGGCCTTAAACATCTCTTAATATTGAATTAAATGAATAATTTCCATTGAGGATATTTTCATGTTCAGAGTTTTAGAGAATTAGAACATAATTACTACATTTCAAAAGATTACAAAGTAGACACTTCTACTAAGTTTCCTTATAAATAAAAAAATCCTTAAAAAGAAACATGTCTAGTTCCAAGTTTTGTATAGCATGACTTTCCCTTGATCCCATCCTTGACTCTATTCCACATTAGGTCCTGTGAACGACATTTTAAAAAAACATGGGGTGATCATAAAGAGCTCAGTAAGGGATACACAAAGAATGAAAACTGTTAGTTTATCAAAACAACAAGTAAACCATGTATACTTTATCAAAGTAATAATTTTCACCTTTATGAAGTAGTAAAAACTCTTCACTGAATAAAAGATCATTACTTACACTGTTGTAACCAAAAGATTACCATAAAAACCATAAAAAGATCACATAACATATAAAGGTAACTTGGGACATAAACATACTTAAGTGGAATACCCATACGGTCGACTTCCACACATATCACTTATTGGAATAGCCATACGGCCAACTTCCATACATAATTAATGGAATAGCCATATGGACAACTTCCATACCCAATGCATTGGAGGTTATAACGTAACCACCCGTCCTGGTATTCACGACACCACCCGTCATATGTTTTATCACGTAACCACGCGTCAAATGTCCATGTACCATTATAAAAATCATAAGACATAAATAAAATATAATGGAATGAAAACATTTCCACACCTTGATCACAATATATCACTTAAATATATCAACATAAGAAATCCATTATAAAAACCATTTTCAATACCAAAATACATAAAAGAGTATATGGTATTTATTTCATTTTAATAAAAACTTTACGGCTTGTTCAAGAAGCCAAAGACCAAATAATACTCGCGGCGGCGGAAAAGGTCGTTGCCGCCGTGTATGTTAAAGGAAACATTCCATTATGTCGTTTTGTAAAATGAATCATAGAAAATAATTCCTTTTGTATAAAAGTAAAAGTCAAAGGGGTTTATACACCGTATAAAAAAAATCTGTGTATAAAATGAAATATGCCTCAATGAAAGGAGATTGAGACGAAGTCCCTTACCTCGGGTCCGACTTGACTCGATCGTTCTTTAACGTCCTGAATAATAAACTCGAGTTAATTTATATTTGATTAAGAACCTTTTCCAAGTTCATTATTCCTTTTATATCACTTATTTCCATGTCATGAACACTATGTAATTATTTAAGTTAATAACAGTCGTTTTAACGATCATTGGTACTTGAGTCAAAAATAAACCCTTTATAATTACAAGTTTTTCATGTATCCATTATATCCAAAATGGTATTAATGATGTAGATATAATATATGTCATATATATCCAGTACATGCATGCATTTATAATATTACATAATCATTTAGAGGTAAGAAATGAAATGCACCGTTCATGGAGATGGTAAGCCGTACGAACGCATGAACGCTACTTTCATTTCTATTTCGTATTTTTATAGAATGGAATAATAATTATATAAAGGTATATAATTATTCCAGTGTAATATCATATATAATATCATAACTCCATCCTTTATACGTCCCACATATGGTATTAACGAATCAAATCACTTTGAGGGGGCGGTAGTCCGCACTTCCTTAAGTGAAGATATCGCGTTTACCCATAATGGAAACAATAAAAGTATTCCGAAAATGAAAAATACAGAAGTTTACGGAAAACATAAACATATTATATATCATATATAAATATAGTGTCATCTTAATGGCCACCTTTTAATGTGTTAAAAGAATGTTGAACAATCATCGTTTCGGGAGGCAAAAATTCGCCATCCACGGAAACAGTATGTTCTTTAACCATTAGATGTAGGTGTGTGCAAGTGTAGCTCGAATCCATCTTATAAAAACATCCTAGTATATTGAAAATACTGGAGTTTTTACAAACCAAATGAATAAAAAGAGTTTAGGGGGTTGGAGAAGCAAAATAAAACAAAAGGACTCAAGTGAAGACATTACCTTAAAATCGGGTAACTCCCTTTGGTTTGAGATCAAAAGCTTCCTTCGGAAGACTTATGCCCAATGTGAGGCTTCAAGGAGTAAGATAGGGAAGTGTAGATACAAAATGGGCAGGGGTTGGCTGAGCCAAAGGCTTTGGAAGTGTGGGTAAAGAGGTAGACGTGGGGGCCTTTTATAAGAGGAGAGGAGGGGCACTCTTGGAAAGTAAAGAAAGGTTAATTTATGTTAAAATGAGTTTCAGATTCAAAAGGTCCCACATTGATACAATTCGAGGTTATGGTGATAAGGGTTCGAAATCCACCAATCCAATAGGTTTTGGACATGTGTAGGTCATAGATTTTACATTATCTTTTCATTTTATTTAAATCCATTATTAATGAGGTAATCGCTGCATCATCATGATTTCATAAATAATTTAATATATTTAATTTCTAAAAATTATAAAAAAAATATCATGATGTAGGAAATATTTTTATCTACTTAATGAATATGTATAGTAAAAAATCGGACTTGTATAACCCCAGGTAAATTTTTTTTTATTAAAACATTTCATGTTTGTGTCATTTTTACTTTAATATTTAATAAAAAGTTATTTATGTCATTTCCCAACCAAGTGGCTCCATGGGGTCCCCAATTTGACCCATGGATTTTCATGGTCGGCCATGACACATAAAATGAGGGTAGGACATGTGTCATGCTCATCTCATATTATTTAAACATTATTTTTACCTTAAACTACACTAATTACCTCTAATCGCGATGAAGAACTTAAATTTTACTATTCACCAAAAATTATTTTAATCTCATTGAACCACATTTTACTTATTAATGACAACCATGTATGTCAGATTTTTGAAAATCAAATCACAGAAGTGACAAAGTTTCATTTAAACGAAAAATCAGTTTCTTTAACTACCACTTAGTGGTTTCACTATTCATCAAAAATTGAAGTTTTTTAGAAAAATACCAAAACTTCACCCTAATATATATTTGATATTCTGAATTCAAAAATTATGTCTATTTTACAAATTTAAAATCATATAAGTCACATTAATTAATTTAATAATTAATTTCCGCTGTGATGACAAATAGTGTGCTTTTATGAAACAATAATAATCAAAAGATTGACACTAGTTTAAGTCCAATTTCAAAGTGAAATTGATTCAAATGACCACCATTGGATTAAATGGTAAAAATATATTTTAATTTCACTTTAAAACCAATTCCAAAGATAATCTAATAATATAAATAAATTTGATTAAAAAGTGGTTTTGAATTAAAATACAACATTTTTTCACTATTCATTAAAAAATTAACTTCATCGGAAAAATACCAAAAATTCACACAAAGTAAATTTTGATATCCCAGTCATAAAGAATAAGTTTATTTTGACAAACATATCTTATAAAATTGTCAAAAGATAGATTTAAAAATGGTTTGCCATAAAAAGGCAGTAAAACAATCTTTTAAAAATATTAATGTATTTTATGCTTAAGATTGGATTTATTTTCGTTTTAAGCCTCTAAAACACTATCTAATTCATTAATAGGAACAAATAAAAATATCTATTATTCATTACTTACTTGGGATGTTATAGTAAATCCCTAAAATTGCATGATAAATATGAAAATAAATCCTTCCATTGAAATCTATTGATTATTCAAAATAAAATATTTCATGTGTACAACATGAGTCCGAATGAATTATAATTGAGATGGAAAAACTACAATAATGTCATCGGTACAAATTATATCAAAGACTCTTGAGGTGATGGATTAGAATTGATCATCAAATTCTATGGCTAAAGAATGTTCTTCATATAAAAACTCAAATTTCTATGATATAAAACATAAAGTGTAAAATAGGATCATAATAAAAAAAAATATCCCAACAAGAGGAATATGATATAGAAAACCATTAAATCATTATATGACTTTAATTAATGTAATTTAACATTATGCATAAAAAACATTTACATTTTAGGTACGTAGTTGAGAAAATTAATCATATCTATTCTCAATTATAAACTTTATGAAAAGTAATTATCAATTTAAATTCAATCGATTTTCAACATTAAATTTTTACCATTTTGATCATTTGAAATCATTTCATAATAACGATTTTTTTATTTTTTATTCATCCAAATTTCATCATTAATAAGTCATTAAAGTTACAATTAAGTATTATTTACAATTTTTAATGTTGTTTCAAATTCCTTTAATTAGTTTTTACTCCTTATCCATGAAGATGAAATTGACAACAAGCATGTTTTAGTGATTTGTTGTTAGCGTTTAAACACGTGTATTAATGTTTTAATATTTATGTTTTGATAAATTTACATCACCTCATATTTTTTAATTAAAATTTTCCAAACATTTACATTTACCAAATTTTAATTTATAAATCATTATTGACTAATATATTTTATCACACATCTGATTTAGTTGATTTTAAATTGTGTAAAAAAATTAACATGTTTTAATATTTCATATAATTTAAATATTATTTTCATAATATATTATTTTTCTATTTTTATAATATAATAACTATTTTTAAGAAATGTTATCTTGGATATAATTTATTTATAGAATCAATATTTTAGTACATATATAAAATATCTTATTTTATTTTGACCTTATTTTCTTTATTTTGTTAAATTATTATTCATTACATTATCATTTTTTTTATATTTTCCATTAAAATTTATTATAATGGGTTAATTTTTTGTTTATATATTTAAATATATATATATACAAATATATATACCTTATTTCATATATACACTATGAATATATATACAAAATCATTATTATTCTTCTTTAGCCAGTAATGTGCCACCTATCCCTTTCTCATTCCATCTTCCATGATAGAGATATCATAGTGCTGATCTACGTAATCCAAGATCGACCAGTTTAGTGCGCTCCTAACCTATGATTCTTTGAAAAAAAATCCATCATTGCACACCTTCTTCTGTCTATGCAGTGGCATACGTCTTCCTTCTTTTTTCTATATTGTTTACAGTAGGATTTCGTCCATCATAACGATATCCACATTCTGGGTTGATTGACCTTCTCTTGTTCTACTACACTATAGATTGACCCTCCAAAAGCATAAAAACATCTATATCCATGAAATATCCTTTTTCCATGTGATCTGGTGAGACCATCATCATGATACATAAGAAACGACAATGCTCTAGCTTCTCTGACCATGATCTCATCCATGCCTCATTGCGAAGACAACACATTTGAAATGAACATAATGTGAAAATATAATTCTACTTTCCATTTATTTTAAAAAGTTACCATCATTAATTAACAAATTTGGTGGACCTATATATTGTAGATTTCAATATGAATCTACCTTGAGTTAGTTACCACATGTGGGCTTTATGCTAACATACCAATATTTTTTTATAAATTAGTATGAAAGTGAAAGTGAGCTTAAATGAAGTTACAATAAATATGAAATGAGGTTATCATGAACTTGAAAAATAAAGATAACATGAAGCATGGATTTTATGTTACATGGATATATTTTTTATACCTATCGTGAGGTAATTTTTTACATATTTTTAGGTAATTTTTATACTTACCATGAATTAATTTATGCACCTACCATGAGTTTATTTTTATACCTAATATGATTTAATTTTATTTTAACTATGAAATTTTTTCGCAAGGTCATTATAACGAACAGAAGACAAAATTGATCACATAGTCAGTATATTGACTACACTATGATGGAATTGTATGTATACTTAAACACAAATCCTATGCCTCAATGTTAGTTATTTACATTAATTATTTCTTCAAAATTACATTTTATAAAATTCTCTGATTATTTATTTATTTATTATAAATTTATTATCTGTATGGTTATTTAATATTTTTAAATGTTATATTTATTTTTTAAATAATTACATATTATAATGACAATTTTTTATAATAATGAACAATGAAATTATAATGGAAATAGAACTTTGAATAATACTTCTTTAATACTATATTCTATATGTTTTCGAAATATCTAATTTATACAAGTATTTGGATGTGATTTTTATTATTTTTATTATTTTAATAATTTTTATTTATTCTAATAATCAAAATATTATCTTTTCTTTTTATTTTGATTAAGTAATTAATGTATGCCAATATTACTATTGAATACATGTTATGTATTAACATGTAAGGAAGTGTTTAAAATTTTTAAATATTTTTAACCATTATATGGTGGTGATACATTTAAGAAACTCCTCTGCATAGAGAAATGAAGATAACCATAGGAGATTATTTGATAAATAGAGATCACGAGGTGTTGTACATAATATTATTGATGACTATTTGAATATTAGATGAATATTTAAATATTTTATTATAAGAATTATTTTATTGATACTTGATGAAGTTCTTATGTGATTGGTTCTCCATCACTTCAACCATGAAGTAACATTAAATTTTCAATAAATTACTACTGATGTGATCATTTATCATCAAGCTGTAAAATATTCAACATCTTATAATCTATACTGGTTTGGAATTGTTCTTGGTTTTATTCATATCATCAATATTTAATTTTTTTTGGTATTAATTAATGTAATTCTATTAATATATCAATTAATGTAATGTCAGTATTGATTATTATACCACCTAAAAAAGAAGTTTTCGGTTTTGTGACTCACTATAAAAATTCAGTTAAGGATAGTTTGTGAATATTTTAAAAATTTTGGGTTGTGCCACTAGATATTGTAAAATGGATAGTATATTAATGGGATATCTCACCTTTAAAAGTGAGTTATTCATATTGGGTAAAAATATTCTTGCAGTGTAGAGAAGTTTAATGAGTGGACATATATCATGGTGATCTTAACAAACATAGAATCACTATGTTCATTTTTTATTTTTTTCTAAACTGAATCTTTAACATAAAACTATAATTTTGATTATTAAATTATAAATATCTAATTTTTTGTTTGCATAATTTTTTTAGAAGACTATCTATCCCACTTCTAGTCAATTTTTTCCATTTTTCGTTAGCCTATAATTGTTATTGATGCGTAGGATATTTTTAAGGAGGTTTATGTTATGTTGTTTATTTGTAATAATTATGGTAACTTGAATATCCTTGAACTATTATTATAAGGAATAAATATCAGTTCTTAACGATTAAAGGAATTAATTACAATGACTTATGGATACCTAAAAGCCCTATTTTCTCGATGGGAGTTACTATGGGCATTGGAAAGATCAAATGGATGAATACCTAATATTTTTGACTGGGGATCATTAGATTTTCAAGGACAAGCAATATAAGCAATGCAAAGATGATCTAAAGACACTTGTATGTAATGAAACAATAATTTTTTTTAAATATAGAGTAAATAATTTTATTTATTGTGATATAAGTAGTGGTTTATAAATCCATATTTCATCATTTAAGGGAAACGATTATATATAGATAATTTCTCATGTCACTCACTATGGGATAAACAATCATACAACAATAATGTCAGGAATACACTATAATGAGTCCCAATATTTCATGATAGGAGAATATGAGTCTGTGGATAAAATATTCCATTGATTTAAAAGTATTACAAATTTTATGAGTTCACATGGTGATGCGCTGGAAAACATGTCTCTAGTTGAAAAGGTATTGAGAGATGTACCAAAATGTTATCTTAAAAATAATGTAGAAATCGATGAATGTAATAATTTAAAAGAGTATTCATTATATTAACTAATCATTTATTTTCTACAATATGAGATTTAGTTTAAAAAAAATTAAGGAAGAGTTTATAATGTCGAAAGGCATTGTTTCTAAGTCTATTATCAATTAAACCTCAAACTATTCTGAATCCATGTTTCAAGAAAGTGATAATGAGATGTCACATATTAATAAGATGTTTTAGAATTTTATAAAAAAGTTAGAAAGAGTAAGTTCAAAATCATGTTCAAAATGGTGTTTAATAAAAGTTGTTATAGTAATAATAATGATGTTTCAGAATTAAAATGTTATGTTTGAAGAAAGAAATGTCACATAAGGAAACACTTCCCCAAACTCAAAAATACAATGAAATTAAAATATAAAAGGAAAAAATAAATGAAATCTTTGTTTAGAGGATGATACTATTTAGATAGTTCTAATTCATGTTGGGACTCTAGATGGGAATAGTTGAAATGAGTCCATGATATTATGTGTAACATTCAGAGTTTTTAAAAGGAAACACAATTTTTGATAACATACATGATACGCCACATCGAGTTAAAACGAACAACAAAATGTTATTATTTAGTATGGTAGTTATCACCTTGTCATTAGAATCATGGAAATTAATATTGTGAAATGAATTTTTAAAATATGGTTCACAAATGTTTATATAATGATACTTTTGTTAACAAATTAAATTCAAATGAAACTAAGAGACAATGAAATATAACGGATTTATTTGTTTATGAAAAACTATTTAAAGGTGAATAATTATGATTATTAAATAATAAAATCACTATTATTGGATTATATTAATGAACTATTAATTCAATATAATGTTTAAAATTCATATTATGTGTTTTCTAGTCATTATATAAGAACGACTACAATTTTATGGATAAAATTCATGTTTTTCGAAAAATATAGTTTTACATCCTATTGATAGGGAACCCATTTTAAATAGATTTTGTAAACCTTTATATGATATATTTGAAAAATAAACTTCTTATTTGGAACCAGGACATAAAAATTTACTTTGGTTTAATTTTGTTTCTAATAAAATTCATATTTTAATGAATTGTGTAAAATACTTCACTTTAATTCCAAACAAATTTTTCGTCTAATTTATTTATATTGTTTGATTATCTTATCAATTAGTTTTGAAGTATAATTATATTATGTTTTTATTATTTAATCTGATTTTGGTCATTGGAACTAATTTTATACTGAAATTACATAGTAATGCATGTCAATCTTTTGATGGTTTTTATTTTTAAAAACCCATTTTCCCATTTTGACAATAACGAATAACTTCAATTAATTACTACAACTGAGGTATTTTGAATTTGAAAAAATGGATTAAATATTTGCAATATAAACTTTCCAATTATATAAATTAGTCCATTTTATTTTTAGACATTATGAATTGTATTTTTGGTAATTTTTTTTATTACCATGGTTATAGGTAAATCTAATAATTAAAGGAAAAAATAATATTATAATAATATAAAATTACCCTAAAACTTATCATAATTTAATTTTATGAATTTATTATGACCATTAGAATCCTTGGGTGGATTTTAGGACCACTTTGGGACACATGAATGATTATAATAAATTTTATAGTATTATATTCAATGAATAGTCATTTTTTTAACACTTTTGTTTTTAAAAAGTAAAGTATTTTAATACCGAGTTATAGAGGATATATATTCTTTGATAAATATTAAACTGACAGATAAAAATATTACCTACATCATGGAGGTTTATTTATAATTTTTAGAAATTAAATAAATAAATTTAATTATGAAACAAATATGATGTATTAATTTCATAATTAATGAAAGAATCAATGAAATGATGATATAAATACTAAAATAAATATTAAATGGAATAATTCAGTAAATAAAATGATTTTATGGATATATTTAATTTTTTTTTGAAATTTTAAAGGCATTGGTTTAAAAATATCTTGATGTTATGATACTATTTAAAAGCATCTAATTAATAGTTAAAGAATTGACAATTTTCTTACTTTAAAATATAAAATAGTTTATTAAATATTATAACATTCCTAAAAAACTAATATTCAGCCAGATGGTTAGGATAATTCCTAATATTTCATAAATAAAGAATTTTTTTGTTCATTTGATATGTTATGGTAATTACATTAATCCACAAAGTGTAAATAACATGATTTCGGGGTAAAATTAAAAAGGGTAAAATAATGATTAAAACAAATAGAAAAGGATTAGAAAATATTAAAAGAATGAATAATTTTAATTAGATGATGTTTATTTTAGAAAAAAAATCATATTATCATATAAATAAATAATATTTGGACCATTTATAATTTAAATTTAATTTATATAAATTTAATTCTTTTTACAATTCCAAGGGTGCCCATCCACTCCCTTATTAAAAGTCACACATTCCCCTCTATTACTCACAAATCAAAAACATTTTTTTAATCCAAGATATACCAAAAAACATTCCTATAATCCCTCCCCACATTTATGAATACATATTTTGGGAATAAAACCTTCGTTAGAGGTGTTATGGTGTTCTTCAAAGGCTGTAAACTGAAGAATAGGTATCAGCTTCTTTAACTATTTCTATTTTATTTATTCTTCAACATCCTTAAAATATTATTCATACAATTTTGAAATAATAAATCCACTATATTCAATATTATTTTATTTTATTATGTTAATATTATCATTTAAATCCATCTCCACTTCCATTAAATCTGAATGGATTTAATCATTCATGTGTACGAGTAAATTATCACCTCTACTAGCCAATATAATTCGTTTTCCATAACCGTATCTCAAGACTCGTCATAATTATGGAATTAAATTTTTTATAAGATTTTCATGAAATATTTATCATTATAAGATAATAATATATCAAATATGTTCATATATTTCATGAACATAAAAATGATAACATCGTTTGTGCATACGTGTGAACCATGACATCCATGAAGTGAGGTGAATCATTTTTAATCACCACATAACTTGTATGATATATATAAGTATATATTAATATTTATTGTTATTTTAATAATTTTATGATCAGTTTGGGAATATAAAAGAATAATTATATTCTTTATATAATGATCAATGAAAAATTGAAAATGTTACTCATGTGTACGTACGACTCACCATCTCCATGGATGAAACATTCATCATTTATCATAAGAAAACCTCATGGATTTATTTAATGGTATAATTTATGTATAAATATTATAATAATTAAATTTCAATTATTCTAGAGATGAAGGACTTTCGACCATAGAGACTATTTACATCGTACCAAGTTCATTTTGGACACATGTATCAAATATCGACTGAACGTCCGATAAGAACATAAATAAATAAGTAATTATTATAAAATTGTAATAAGTGATATAAATAAAATAAAAAATATGAAAATAGTTCTAATGAAATTATAAATTAACATAAGTTTGTTATTCTGTAATATAATGATTGTATGTGGAAAGTCGGACTCACGATAATAGAATCTTTCTCAATCTCTTTTAATCGAGGAATAAATTGATATTATACAACACTCTCTTTTATATGGTGTATAATAAAACCCATTTTATTTTAATTTTATTCAATAGTTTTCAAAGGTAATATTTATATATGGAGCATATTACTAAATGAAAAATTAAATGTTTTTTAATGTATACGTCAACAAAGACATTTCCACCGCTGTAACCATAATTTGGTATTTTTATTACTCTATAAATAGTAATGTTTTTAAAAGAAATAAAAGTATAATTTTCCATTTTTTGGTATTTTTTATTGAAAATGTTATTGAAAATGGATTTGTTATATTGAAATCTTGAAATTATATATTGTGGTTGAAATGGTGAAATGTTATTTTTTCTTTATGATTTATTTACGTGTTATGATTATATTAAGGTTCTTGGGAATTGTTTACGTTTAAGGGTGGTTCCATAATAAAATGAGGGTGGGTGATCCAGTGATATCTCTCCAATAAATTTGGCAATGAGATGGATTAAATGATAATTTTTCTTTAATTGATATAGGGAATATATTATGATGGGTATTCCAAGTGTAACCATGATGGTTACTCCCTATTTAGTTGTAAAAGTTGCAATGTAAGTATGATACAGATGGCACAAGTTACCATTATGATTTAAAATTTCTACTGTGTTTTTCATTAATCATAGAATTTTATAATGTTTTTTAAATATTTCATTCTTTATGGGTGAAAAGTATAATTTCATGAAAATGTTTTAATGTGTTTGAAGTATTTATGGACAAACAAGTTCATTACTTATTTTATTTGCCTTATGGATATTTTTTTCTCATCCCATATTTCTGAAATGTTTTTCCATAGGGTATAATGATAGATAAGATAAAGGAATAAGTCACGATTAATATTGTGAATATTTTATCAAGGCTAAAATCATGATTTATTTTAAAATGTTTTATATTATTAAAAAATGGAGACTGATTAGTGTTGTCTACTATGTAATATTTGAGATGAAATGTAATAGTTATGGAATAATTCTCTAAAACTCAAAACCTGAAAGTATTCTCAATGTAAATTCTTTATTTAACTCAAGATTATGTAACCTTTAAGTATGTGGCCTTATAGTTTGTATCATAGGATAGTGTAGACAACTTTGGAGATTATGATGTTTTCTGAATAGTTAGGGAAATCATCATGGGTGTATAATTTGATGGTTGATCATATGTTCAATGTATTAGAAACCCATTATGAGGCTTTATGTTATGAAAGATTAAGGTGATTAACGATATTTTTTGAGACATTTGTTTGAGGAAATTATGCGATATTACATTTTGGGATGAAAAATGAAATACATGAGATAATGTTTGAGGTTAAAATATGTTATTGTTATTTTTATTAATTTTTCTCATTTAAGTAATTTATAATAATTATATAGTATTCTAAAAAATGACAACCCACGGGAAGGGGGACAATTTGTCATGTTGGACAAGCTTGTAGGAATTTAACCCACAACTAATGTGAGATAATGATTTATCACCTAGAACTGGCATATTTGTAGTCCCTGGTTAGATACACATCATTATTTTTAGTTAAACTATTTTATAGGTTGATTTTGGGAACTTATGTTTTATCAAATGGATATCAATGGTATTGAAAATTAGTTGGGGATTATTTAATAAATGTTATTTTGGAAGACGTTCACAATTTTGGGAAATTTATATGTTTGAGGTAAATATAATACTAAAGGGATTTTAATATAGGAGTAATAGTTGAATTATATTTTCTAAGAATCTATGATTTTATTGAAGAATTATGGAGATTTTGGTTATTTATGGAAGTGATTATCCTATATTAGAGAATATGTGATTAGGTTATTTACTTTCAGGTATGAGGCATTAGAAGTCATTTATTTTATTTGGAGAGAAATGTTAAAATTTTATCTCGAATACTATGTGATCAAATACTTTTGAATTTTATGTTTCAATCTTAGTTTGGATTATTTTGATGAATTTTAAGGATAGATTTATTTTGAATGCTATATTTGGAACATTGGTTATTACTTTTGAATTTTGGAGATTTAAATTATTATTTCTTATTATAAGGGATTAATTTTATTGGGAATTATCTTTTCGTATCCTAACTATATTGGTTTTGGTTAATGTTTCACGAAAGGAAAAATGGATTTTTAATATTTTTTAGAATTGTGATTCTATAGAGATTCATACAGAATAGTCAATGATTGGATAAAAATATGAGTTTTTGGAGGAAATGGAGTAAAGGATGAAACTATACATGTCAAGTAAGTGAGATTCCTTATGTTGTTAGTCCAGGAAGTAAAATAATTACACATATTTATGAAAAGGATCTTAAAAATAAAAAAGTGTTCTATTTAATTTTCCTACTATAAATTCTAATAACATTTTACCCATCATAAATTTATAGCCTTGTGATTATTATATTTTTTTCCTGATAATGTTTTCTATCACTCTCAATCATAAAATAATGGTTAGTTTTTTTCCATATCCATGTTAACCTACATGAAATACAAGTATGTGTTATCCTAGGTGACCATCATATTTTCCATTCCTTCTTTTAATGTGGATGTTTTATTAATATTTTTTTGATGTGGAATTGTAATAAACGTATTTTGAAAAGTCATACCTTAGTTACGGACCTCAAATTTGAATTATGAGGATGAAATTTCTAAAATTGGTGATAATTTAACATCACCATTCTTTAAAAGGAAACACAATGTTCGATAGCATACATGATACGCCACATCCAACTTAAATGAACAACTAAATTTTATTATTTAGTATGGTAGTTATCGTCTAACGATTATAATGGAGGGAATGATAAATTTTCACTGAATTGTGAAAATATGTTTTACACATGTTTATATAATGATTCATTAGTTACTAAATAAACCTGAAATGAAACAAAAAACTAATTTCATATAAAGGATATAATTTTTTTTATGAAAAACATTTTCAATGTTAAAAATTGAGTTTATAAAATAATAAAATAACTATTTATCGATTATATTAATGAAATAGTAATTCAATATAATGTTGAAAATTTATCTTATGTGTTTTGTAGACATTATTTTAGAATAAATACACTTTTAAGGATAAAATGATTGTTTTTCTAAAAATACAATTTTAACACATTTTAATGGAGAAACAATTTTAAATCTAGTTATTAAAATATTTATATGTTATATTTGAAATAATTGACTTCTTATTTGGAAGTGGGACATCAAAATTTACTTTGGATTAATATTAGTTATTTTATTAATAAAATTCAAATTATCATGAATAGTGAAAAAATTGCATTTTAATTCAAAACTAATTTTTTTGACAAATTAATTTTTATTGTTAGATTACATATTTTATATTTTTAAATTATAGTTTTCTTATGTTTTTATCATTTAATCTGATTTTGGTAATTATATTTAATTTCACTCTGAAATAAGATATAAATTCATGTCAATATTTTAGTGGTTTTTACTTTTAAAAACCCATTTTCTCGTTTTGACAACTTGGATTAATTTAAAATTAATTTCTACAATTTTTTTTTGAATTTTTAAAAATTGATTCCATATTTCGAATCAAAAGGTCCATATTATTTAAATATTTCCCTTCTATTTTTGGGCATTATGAGTAGTAACTTTGGTAATTATTTTTATTACCAAGGTTAATGGTAAATCGGGTAATTAAAGGTAAAAATAATATTATAATAACGTACAACTACTCTCACACTTGTAATAATTTTTTGGATGAGTCCATTTCGCTCATGACCAACCTAGGGTCAATTTTATGGACAATTGGAGAAACTTGAATGCCATTAATGCATTTTATAATATTATATTCAATGAATAGTCATTGGTGTTACAGTTTTGTTTTTAAAAAGTTATGTATTTTAATATGGTTACAAGAGATATCATCGAATAAAAATATTCTTTGGAAAGATAAAAATATGACCTACATCATGTTAAATTTTTTATTATTTTTAAAAATTTAAAAATTTAAATTTAATTGCGACACAAAGATGTTGTAATAATTTATAATTAATGAAAAAAATAAAATTAATTATATAATAAATATTTAAACAAATATTAAATGACATCATATGTGACATAAAAATTTTATGGATATATTTGACCTATTGGTAATAATTTAAATGAGTTTTTTCAAAGTTATATTGTTGTTATGATATTTTTTAAAAGAGAACTAATGAATAGTGGTGGAATTGACTCTGTTGGTATTCTACAATATAGAATAGTTTATAATATATTATAAAATTCCTAAAAATTTAAGATTCATACAAATGGTTAGTATAAGTAAAAATATGTCATAAATGAAAAAATTGTTCTTTTTTACATGTTATAGTAATTATATTAACCCACAAAGTGTAAATAACAAGATATCATCATAAGATTAGAAAGGGTAAATAAGGGTTAAAATAAAAAATGAGGAAAAAAATATTAAAAGCATGTATAATTTTTTTTAATGAGTGTTATTCTACCCAAAATTATATTAAATTATAAATATACTAGTTTGCGACTATTTGGAATTGAAATTGAATTTATATTAATTTAATACTATCTATAATTACAAGGGTGCCCCTCCCCTCTACTACAAAAAGAATCCCATTACTCTATATTAATCATAATTCATAAACATTTTTGTTCGACCAAGATATACCCAATCCCCTTCTTATAATCCTTCCCCACATTATTGAAGCTTTTTTTTGGAATAACAGCTTCCTTAGAGGTGTTAACTTGTTCTTCAAAGGTGGTCAGTCGAAGAAGATGTTTCATTTTATTTAACTATTTCTATTTTATTTCCTCTTCCACTCCATTAAAATATTATTCTTACAAGATGAAATACTAACTATACTATCTTAAACATACTGATATGTTATTATGTTAATATTATCACCTAAATCTATCCCCATTTCCATTAAATGGGAAAGGAATTAATCGTTCGTGTGTACCTGTGAACTATCACCACTATGAATAGATATAACTTATTTTCATGACCTGTCTCTCAGGATTGGTCATAATGATGGATTAAATTTTTTTATATGAATTTAATGACATAAATAACCTTATAATAGAATAATATATCAAATATTTTTATAATTTCCATACACATAAAAATTATAACATCGTTCGTGCATACGTGTTAACTATCACCTCCATAAAAGGATGGAAATAGTTTTTATTCACTACATAACATGTATGATACATATAAGTATATATTAATTATTTTTATGACATTAATAATATTATTATAATCCTGGGAAAAAAATAATTACCTTCTTTTTATAACGATCGATGGAAAATGGAAAACGTTAGACAAGCGTGCGTCTAGCTTACCGTCACTATGATTAGAACATTGTTCATTTTTGATAACAAAACATCACAGTTGGTTTTAAAGGTATAATTTATGTATAAAAATGATAACATATTCATGAATATTATTCTAGAGATGAAGGAATTATGACTACATGGACTATTGACATCATAAAATGTTTATTTTTGACTCAAGTACCGAATATCGACTGAACGTTCGATATGAAAATAAATAATTCTGTAATTATTATAACATGGTAATAAGTGATATATAAGGAATAATAAAGTTTATAAAGGTTATAAATCTATTTTAAATTAACATAATTTTAATATTCAGGAATATAATGATTGTACGTGATGAGTCTGAATCACAGTAAGGGACTTTATCTCAATCTCCTTTCATTGAGGTATAATTTAATATTATACACCACTTTCTTTTATATGTTTTATAGAAAAAACTATTGAATTTTAATTTCATTCAATAATTTTCAAATGTAATAGTTTTGAAAAAATCATATTAATAAATGAAAAAAATGTTTTTTAATGTATATGGAGACAAAGACATTTCTGCTGCCATGACCATTATTTGGTATTTGGGTTCCTCTACAAGACGTGATTTTTTAAAAGAAAAATATATACCATTTTATCTTTTTAGTTTTTTTATTGAATATTCTCTTGAAAATGGACTTATTATATAAATATCTTGAAATTATGTCTTGTGATTTCAATAAAGAAATTTTCTTTCCTTTACACTTGTTTTATGTGTTTTGATTATGTTAAGGTTCTTGGAAATTTTTTATGTATATGGGTTGTCTTAGGATACAAATAGGGTGTGTGAGCCCATGATAGCTCTCAATTTCATTAGGTAATGAAATGGATTTAAATGATAAATCTTCTCCAAAGAGAATTAGGGAATATACTAGTACACGTATTCCAAATGTAATCATGAATGTTACTCCCTATGTAGTTATGAAAACTGAAATCTAATCATGATATGGATTCCACAAGTTACATTTTATGATTTATGATTGCTAAAAATATTTTCATGAATATTAATATTTCATGATGTATGTTAAAGAGTTTCTATTTTATGGGTGTAAAGTTTTTCATATGTTTTAAGTAGTCATAGAATATTGGTTTCATTACATATTTTGTATCCATTATTGAGATTTTTGTGCTCATACAATCTTTTGAAATGTTTTCCACCAGTTATAATAGTGGCTAAGACAATTGATGAATTCATGGTTAATTTTATGAAGATTTTATCATGAAAAATAAATCATGATTTATTTTAAAATGTTTTCGGTTATGAAAAAATGGTTATGGAGCAGGCTCGTTTACTTTGTAATATTTTAGTTGTTATGTAATAGTAATGATCTAATTCAGAAAAATTCTAAACCTAAAATGATCCTCATTATTAATTATTTATTTCACTCATCATTATTTAATGTTTAAGGATATGACCTTATATTATGGATAAAAATTGTGAGTTAAGATATTCTTTTTTTACTCTATTAATTAATCATGCTAATGTTGATAATAATGAAATATATAGATAGGAAATGTAAAATGATTTTGATTTTGATTATTATTCTTATTTTTTTTAATTCCAATGAAAAACAACACCATAAAGACAATGAGAAATTATGTAATGATTGTGTTAGTTTTTTTTGAATAATATAATGATATAAATAATAAAAATAATAATTTTACAAAATAAAATTTTAAAAAAGTGTAATGTGAGTATTATTATTCCCTAGATTGAGGATTTTAAATGTAATTATGATTCAAAGTGGTTGAAACTAAAATAAAAAATACATACTTAAATTATTTTTATAATTTAAAAACAAATATTAGGAATGAAATTTTAATCCTAATATGGATAACATAATTAATATTCATAATTAAAGTAATAATCTCATTAAATAAAATAAGAAATTTAGAAATTCAGTGTTTGGTTTTAAAGATAAAATTTATGTTAATTTATAATATATTCAAAAATATAATATGTATTTTAAAAAACAAATATATAATAATAAATAATCATTATCTACATTTTTTTAAGAAAAAGAACCATATTACAAAATTATATCTATGATGGATTGAATCTATAGAAATAATTGTTTTGGTCGTTACAATTTATCACTATGTATAGTTATGCCAACATTTGATATAAGATCAACAAAAAAAATTAACTGTCTAATATATATATAATGTATAATCAAACAAAATAATGGAAATGAATGTTTTATGAGATTTACGAATTCATTTTTAGTAGAAATAAATTTATTGAGAAGAATATATTTATTAAATATCCCACAAATAGATGTTTTAAATATATTTTTATTCTATATTTTTTGTCTACTAATATGAATGAAACTATGTTATAATAAGAATAAAAAATCCACTTGATATTTTAATTTTAGGAAAGCTTACTTATAATTCTCATAGATCAATGGTATTTTGATAGTTGGTGTTATGGACACATGAATGGTGATATTTATAAAATTATTATTTTAATTCATGTGATGGAGGCCTAGTCGCATTTGGGGAAAACAATAAACAACCCATTAATGAAATTAGAGAAGTTAGTTTTTCTAAAACTCTTATGATTAAAAATGTAATATTTGGGGATGGTCTAAATTTTTTTAATAAGTATATCACAAATTTGTGATGAAGAATTCAATTTAATTTCAAAAATTGATAAATACACAATTAATAAAAACAAATTAGATTTATTTTCAACATATAGAGAAGGAAATATTTGTACTATTGATTTTTCTAATTTTACCAAAAAATGGTTATTTGTTTAAATACTATATAATTAGTTGATATTTTCTATCATTTGATATATGGACATGAAAACTTCATATTATTGCTCAAGTTTTAAAAGCATGATCATGTTCTAAAATTTCAGAATTTATATACAAGCATGTAATTTATATGTGATTCGTATTTAAAGGGAAAGCATAATAATAGAAGTTTTAAATATACAAATGATGTTATCATGGATAGATATCTTGAATAATTACATTATTAAATATTTGGTTTTATAAAACCAACTAGATTAAGTAGAATGAAAATTATATTAGTAACAGTATATTCATATGGACTTATTCCTAATGATACAGAAGAATAATTTTATCCAAATTCTATGCATTCAATAAATTTGTTCACAAATTCCTAAATTGGGTAATCTTATCTATCACAAATGATAGTGGAGGTAAATTTATTTTCTAAAAATTTGATAAATAAATTCAATAAAATGAATGTTAGAATTTTTAAGAACCCGGATCTTCATCTCACGTATGTTTTCCCTTTGTCTAGAGTTTTTGGGAAAAATAATGTTTCTTAAAATTTTTGAAGTACACGTCGTGTACTTTTTGTGTACACGCCGTGTACTTTCTGAGTACACGCCGTGTACTCTTTTCCCGCTCGAAGCCATGCGTTGGTTGTGTCCAGGCAACACACACGGTGTGTAAGGGTGACGTGGAGGTCGATTTTGGCAGAGTATGGATTAAACTAGTACACGCCGTGTACTTTTCCATTTTTCACTAAACAGATCGGGGTCACGCCTAATAGAAGAAAACATTTTCTTCTCCAGCTTCTTTGTCTGAGAGCGACTGTAAGACCGCGAATCTTCTCTGAGCCGTCGTGCCTCCGTCCGATCTTCATTCCAGCTGCCGTCGATTGTGTTGGGATCGCCTCGGTATGTTCTCTCTTCTACTTTAGCCTTGTTCCATGATTCCTCCTCGTTTTCAAGTTATTGTAGGTTGAGCGTTTTTGACGTTTTATCAGATCTACGATGCACTAAGGGGAATCATTCGTCGTAGTTAACATATATCGATCTCCTAGGATCGAGGTAGGTGATTTGTGCCTTTCTGTAGAATGTCTTTGAATATTTTATGCAAATTCCACCAATAACCTTGAACGGGTTATTGTGTGTTCATGTTTTTCCCCTGTTGAATTGTCTTCTTTTCTTGATTGCTATAGTAGATGTTTTTGCCTGTGAATATGGTAGTTTTATTGTATTGTGGATGTTTGCTATTCTTGTTCTACCTGTATGGCGTTTTGCTAGTTTCCATGCCTAGATGTAGGATAGTGGAACTGTTTCTTTGTTATACTATTGAGCCTTATATGATATCCAAGTATTTCTTGAGGTTTACTTGGAAGACACATGAGCGCTATGCATGTTTATTTTACACAGGCTGCAAGAACCTAGTGTAGTGGACCATAAGAAAAATGGATGGAAGGGATTCTCCGGAGTGTCCTTAATTACAATGTGAGACCATAGGGGGAATTGACGTTGAGTGCTTCCTCAGAGAGTCTATAGATCCTCAACGTGGGCCACAGGGGGAATTGACGTTGAGTGCTTCTCCTGAGAGCCTTTAGCACGATATGAGACTATAGGTGGAATTGACGGCGAGTGCTTCCCCAGAGAGTCTATTCTTTAGCTGAAACAGAGGGGTGAGACTGTGTGTGCTTACCAGAGGGTAGCTAGTACTTGTAGGTTGAACCTTAGGGGTTAGGCAGTGAGAACTACCCATAGGATACCTTTTTTTTCTTCTTACTTCAGTGGTTGTTTCTTGTGTACTTTATATGTAGAACTGTGGATTGTAGCTGCTTGTGTTTTTCCTATTTACTGCTTCTTGTTTCATTACTGCAATGTATTCACTAACTGTTAGACACAGATCTTTGGGTGATTGTCTACTGGGACTTTTTCTCACACCCTGTTTGGGTCATGCTTTTGGGCCCAAACAGACTATGTTGTTGCAGGTATAGATAAGGGAAAACACCCTTCTACTTCAGGTACGTGACTTGTTGTGGAGCTGGAGAGAAGGGGACCAAGCAATGGCTTACAATGCTGAGGATTTTAATTTGTTTACTTTTTCACTCTGTTTTCATTTGTATTCCAGCTCATTGGTTTGTTTACTTCTTTCCATAGACATATGTACCATGTTGAATCATTATTATTTATACATTGCTTCTGCTGTTCAGTTAAGTTGGTGTATTCTATTTATTATTTCCGCTATCATGTTTGGTTGTTCTTCCACTGTATACTTTACCGAATGAGGCCATAGTTCCCCCACCGATTCACCAAGGCCCCCACTGCTAGTCAACAACCTCTGGAATTTGGGGAAACGCGCTTGAGGTAATGTGACCGACCGGGTAAGGGGTGCCTCTGGGTGGCTTCCGGAACCGGGATGTCACAAAGTGGTATCAAAGGAGTTCTTTTCTCTTGCATTACTTTTTGGGGCCTTTATCCATGGATAGGAAGGATCTGGTAATTGGTATTAATGTGTGCACGAGAGTAGCTAACCCGAGTATGGGGAAAATCCATACAACCTCGTTAATTTCAGTTTACTGGTTTTGAGATTTTACAGTTGATATGATTTCACCTAGAGTGATTCACATGCTTTGTGTTGTTATTTTATGGACTGTTGCGGTTCTATTTCTATCGCAACCCGATGAGATGAGGGTATGCCATCTCATCCATCATATAGGCACTTATAGAAATCACATGCCATGCATTCTTTCCATGCCATCTTGGATGCATTAGCGATTTCATGCTGTTGTGATAGACTTTGTGTAGATTATTCATGCTGTTGTGATAGATGCTTGATAGAATCTTTGATGCCTTGTTAGAGGATTGTTTGTATTCAGCCTTGCTAAATGAATGCCAAATTTTTATTCGTGAGGTGTTATGGGCCCTCTTGAATCAAAAATTGGTGGATCATGATCCTTTTTTTCTCTTATCTATGACTTTAGGAGATGCCAAGATTTGATTCGTGGGGAGTATGGGCCCTCAAAGATCAGAATATGGCACCTCTATGCCTTGTTTTCAGTGTTTCTTGGATTCTATGCAGTTTCTGAGCTACTGCCCAGAAAAACCCAGAATACATGGAGTGTACTTTTTGGATACATGCCGTGTAGTTTTCAGACCGTGTCATTGACTGTGTGAGAATAAACACACTGTTGTGAAATTAACTTTAGGAATACGTTGTATATGGAAGGTACACGTCGTGTAGTAGTGAGCCGTGTACCAGGCCGTGTCACTAACAACACGGGTCGGGGAAGCTCGTGTCATATACACAGTGTGTTTTATGTACACGCCATGTATCCTTATCCTCAGTACCCAGCCGTGTCACGAACAACAAGGGATGGTGTTCTCTCCACAAATACATTTCGTGTTTGTTCGGAACACGCCGTGTAAGGGTCAGCCGTCTACTTGGCCGTGTTGCCAACAACAAGGGTCGGGAAAATCTTCGAGTACATGCCATGTTTGTGTGGAAAACGCTATGTATTCTCAGCCATGTAGCTGGCCATGTAACTAACAACATGGTTCGTTGACACCTTGTCTACTACACGTCGTGTCCACAGGGAACACGCTGTGTAGTATCAGTTTAAGAAGACCATGCGGGTTAGCCATGTAAAGAGACTCGACCAGGGGAGTAGAGTTCAAGTGCACACCATGTGTGGGGACAACACACCGTGTAGTCTGGGGTTTTACACAACGAGGGGTGGCAGAATCACATGCCCATGTCAGTGGCTTAAGAAGACACGCGGTGTAATTTTTATACATTCCGTGTCGTCGTGTTTTGTAAACATTTATGTTTTTCTTCCCCTGTTCCTATTTTTACTCTTGTGTTCTCTGTCCTTATTTTCCTGATCTAAGGTGTACTTTTGATCTTTCAGAGAAATGACTCTGAGACATCCTCTGGTTCTACGTCTTTCATCAGGCAGTGATTAGATGCCAGATATGGCTGATCAGGGACTTCCTGCCGATCCTCTAGTTGGGCCAGCCTTGGTACCGGCTGTCATATCAGTTGCAGGAGGAGATTCACAGTTTAGGGAAGGTTTTATGAGGATGATGCCGACCTTTTAGGGAGAACCACCTCCTACCTCGACTATGGAAAAATTGACACGGGTTTTTCAACAGCAGCATCCTCCCACATTCTCGGGGGATGGAGGACCTCAGGCTGCAAAGTCATGGCTGGAAGCCATTCTGACAATCTTCAAGCATCCGGAGATGCCTCTAGAGAGGCGGGTCAAGCTCACTACCTACATGCTACGAGACTCCGCCAAAAGGTGGTGGGACGTGATCTCATAGGTGGGTCATCAGTAGGTTATGACTTGGGAGGAGTTCCAGCATGTTTTCTATGACTACTTCTACCTGGAGACCCTGAGGGATGATCGAGCCTGAGAGTTCATGAGCCTAGAGCTGGTTACTCTTTCAGTTGTGGAGTAATCCTCTCGTTTCACCGAGCAGCAGAGTTTCACACCCCTCCGGGATGGAAGTGGGGTGTTCATAGCAAGGAGGTTTGAGGATGGTCTTAGGCAGGAGATCTTCTCGTAGGTGAATCTATTCCAGTTAACTTCCATCTCTTCCATCGTCAATTAGGAACTGATTGCAGAGCGCAATCTGAGAGACTCTGAAGCTATGATCTAGGGCGGTTCTGCTTCCAAAGCTAGTGTTACTCCAGTTGATAGCAGGAAGCACCATAGGGAGCCTCCGTGCGGTGATCTGAGGAGGCAAGATACATATTCCTGTAGCCAGGTAGTATGATACCAGTGTGTAAGGGCATGGAACATGAGGTAGCAGTGCGAGAGAGACCCAGTGGAGTGCCGATCTTGCGGTAAGATGGGTCACCTTCAATGTTTCTGCCAGATTTTCTCACCAGTAGCTGGAGACGGGGGTTCTTCCATGACTCCTTGTTCAGGAGCAGCACCAGCAGTTTCTCACCAGTCAGGGAACTAGATTTCTTCCAGCCATTCGGGCGGAGGTGGAGGTCGAGGCCGTGGCAGTCCGTCACCGGTCCTTCACCACCAGTAGGGAGGATCAGCTCAAGGTTGTCAGGCAGGGTCACAAGGCCATGAGGCAGGACATAATTTTGTTGAGATAAAACCTATCAGGAGCAGGATCCCGAACCTTAACTGTTCGAGGTATGATCTTAGTAGCCACAGTTTTATCTTCATCTTCTTTCGATATAGGTGTTACACATAGATTTAATTCTGTTACTTTCGTGGAGATCCTTGGGCTCTTCATCTTTTCTTCTGCCGACTCGTTGACACTAGACACACCTTTGGGGATAGGGACATCTAGTGTAAGTCAGTGTAGAGAGTGCCCTCTCTTGGTTACAGGGTATCACTTCTTATCGGATCTTTATGTCATAGATATGACATGCTGTGATGTCATCCTCGAGATGGACTGGTTGGTTCCCTTCCAGGTAGTCATCGAATGTTATCGCCGCAGAGTGAGTTTCATTTCACCAAAGGGTGAATCATTTCTTCATAAAGGTTAATGGGATGTTCATGCGAGTCGAGCAGGACTCGGGCATCATGGGCTCAGAAGGTTGATAACCCAGATTGCTAGTCTTTTTTCGGATGACCTGGGGACTTCTTAGTTGGACTTTTCCCTAGTGGTGGATCATTTCAGGGATATATTTCCAGAGGACATTTCAGGTTTTCCTCCAGAGTGTGTGGTAGACTTCACTATTGATCTCGTTCCAGGAGCGGCACCAGTGTCCATTCCTCCTTATAGGATGGCTACACTTGAGTTGCAGGAGCTCAAGAAGCAGTTGGAGGAGTTGCAGGCAAAGGGTTTCATCCAACCCAGCACTTCTCCTTGGGGTTCGCCTGTCCTATTTGCGGAGAAGGCAGACGGTACCCTTCGGATTTGTGTGGATTATTGGAAGATGAACCAGTTGGTGGTCAAGAACCGATATCCCTTTCCGAGGATCGATTTCCTCTTTGATCAGCTTCAAGGAGCTCGGGTGTTCTCAAAGATTGACTTGAGGTCTGGTTATCATTAGTTGGGCATTAGAACATCGGATATACCTCTGATAGCCTTCAAGAGTAGGTATGGTCTATATGAGTATACAGTCATGCCATTCAGTCTCACGAACGCGCCTGCAGTTTTCATGGCACTGATGAATTGAGTGTTCCATCCTTACATGGAATCCTTCGTCGTGGTCTTCGTGGACGATATCATGGTGTACTCTAACACTCAACACGACCATGCCACACATCTTGAGATTGTTTTGAGTACACTGAGAGAGAATTGAATTTATGCTAAACTTTTGAAGTGCCACTTTTGGATGGAACAAATCCACTTCTTGGGTCACGTCATATCAGAGGCCGGAGTATCTGTGGACCTAGAGAAAGTGAGAGCTGTATTCTCCTGGGAGTATCCTAAGAACATTTTTTAGGTACGGATTTTTATAGGGCTAGCTAGATACTACAGATGCTTCATTTAGGACTTTTCACACCTAGAAGCACCTTTGACAGGTCTGACCAAGAAGGGGGGAATGTTCTTATGGTCATATTCTTGTGAGTCAGCCTTTCAGGATCTGAAGGGATGGTCGACGTTGGCATCGATACTAGTCTTTCCAGAGCTAGGAAAGAGTTATAAAGTCTATTGTGATGCTTTAGGTATCAGGATAGGATCTTTTATTATGCAGGGAGATGGAGTCGTTGCATACGGGTCTCAGAAGTTGAAGCCACATGAGAGAAACTACCCCACGCACGATCTGGAGTTGGAAGCTGTTGTTCATGCCTTACATTGTTGGAGACACTATCTTCTGGGAGAGCACTTTGTGTTTTCACTGACCATAAGAGTCTCAATTATATCTTGACCCAACGTGATATGAATCTGAGACTGCGCAGGTGGGTCGAGTATCTACAGTCTTTTGATTTCAAGCATGTCTATACGCCGGGAAAGGGCAACCTAGTGGCAGATGCATTGAGCAGGAGACCTCAGATTCAGGCAGTTCAGGAGGCCAGTACTGAGTGGCAGCTTATGGATCTCTTCTTTGAGATGCATCTGGAGGTGCATGACAGACAAGGATATACCCTCCTATCTTCTGTAGCTGTTACCTCTATACTACTTGATCAGGTACGGATGAGGCAACTATCAGACTCATAAGGCTTAGTCCTTCGGGAGAGTGTGTTAGGAGAGGACCCTCTACCTGGATGGATAGTGGGAAAGGATGAGATCTTGCATTTCTAGGGATGCGTATGGGTTCCACCAGACATATGTGAGGATTTGATGCGGGATTTTCGTTACTCAGTATGGAAAGTTCCTCCTGGCGTCACCAAGATTTATCGAGATATTCATCACCAGTACTTGTGGCCAGGTATGAAGAAATATTTTGATGGCTTTGTCATGAGATGTTCTACTTGTCAGCAGGTGAAAGCAGAGCATCAGCGACCAGTAGGCCACTTTCAGAAGTTACCCATTCCGGAGTGGAAGTTGAACGATCTTGCGATGGACTTCCTGACTGTATTGCCGAGGTTGCCTCGAGGGAATGACGTTGTTTGGGTTGTCGTCGAAAAGCTCATGAAGGATGATCACTTCTTTCCGATCAAGGAGACCTTTAGTGTCGATGACCTGGGATGACTTTACATCAGAGAGATCGTACATCTACATGGAGTCCCACACTCCATTGTTTCAGACAGGGATGTGCGCTTTACCTCTCGATTCTGGAAGGGACTTCAGAAGGCCTTGGGGGTAAAACTACTTCTGAGTATAGCATACCATACCCAGACTAATGAAAAGTCTGAGCGCACGGTCCTGATGCTTGAGGATATTCTCCGAGCTTTCATCATAGACTTTGGAGGTTCTTGGGAGAAGCATATTCCTCTGGTGGATTTCACCTACAAAAACAGTTTTCAGGCGATCATTCAGATGGAACCATACGAGGCTTTGTATGGTAGGCCATGATAATCACCCTTATGCTGGCTGGAGGCAGGAGAGGATGATTTACTGGGACCTCGTCTTGTTCAGGAGACTTCAGAGCAGATAGAGTTGATTCAGAAGAGGATGGCTACACCACAGTCTCGACATAAGTCTTATGCTGATCAGTGGAGACGACTTCTGGAGCTCGAGGTCGGGGATCAGGTTATCCTGCGTGTCACACCATGGTTGGGACACAAGAGGATTCAGAGGCAGGGTAATCTTTCACTGTGGTACTTCGGGCCATTTGAGATTTTGGAGAGAGTGGGGCTGGTCACCTATCGGTTGCAGCTACCATAGAGGTACTGAGAAATGCACGACGTCTTCCACGTCTCTCAGCTCCGACATTACTTTTAGGACACGTGTCATGTATTTCATCCTGAGGAGGTTGAGCTTGAAGCAGATGATTCGTTCAAGGAGCATCCTATCTGGATAGTCGATCGCAGTACAAAAGTTCTCCGCGGGCGGTCTGTTCCTCTAGTACGGGTGATATGGCAGCACGGGCGAGTACATGACGATACCTGGGAGAGGGAGGCTGATGTACGATCGCAGTGAACGGAGCTGTTTGAGGTTTCTTCTTCTATGCCTCCCTAGGTAAATTCGGGGACTAATTTCTTTAAGGGGGAATGTTTGTAAGAACCTGAATCTTCGTCTCAGGTATGTTTTCCATTTTTCTCGATTTTTTGAGAAAAATAATGTTTCTGGAAATTTTTGAAGTACACACCATGTACTTTCTGAGTACACACCGTGTACTCTTTTCCCATTCGAAGCCGTGTGCTGGCGGTGTCTAGTCCACACACACAGTGTGTAGGGGTGACGTGGAGGTCGATTTTGGCGGAGCATGGAAAAACCCAGTACACGCAGTTTACTTTTCATTTTTTCAGTAAACGGACCGGGGTCGCGCCTAATCGAAGAAAACGTCTTCTTCTCCAGCTTCTTCACTCGAGAGCGACCGTACGGCTACGAATCTTCTCCAAGCCACTGTGCCTCCGTCCGATCTCCATTCTAGATTTCGTCGATTTTGTTGGGATCGCCTCAGTAAGATCTCTCTTTTGATTTAGCCTTGTTCCATGATTCCTCCTCGTTTTCCTGTTATCTTAGGTTGAGAATTTTTGACATTTTCTCAGATCTACGATGCAATAAGAGGAATCAGCCGTCGTGGTTCACATATATCTATCTCTTAGGATCGAGGTAGGTGGTTTGTGCCTTTCTGTAGAATGTCTTTGAGTATTTTGTGCAAATTCCACCAATACCCTTGAACAGGGTATTGTGTGTTCCTGTTTTTCCCCAGTTTAATTTTTTTCTTTGCTTAATTGGTAGAGTATATTTTTTTTCCTGTGAATATGGTAGTTTTACTATACTCTGGATGTTTGATATGCTTGTTCTTCTTGTTTGGAATTTTTCCAGTTACCATGCCTAGATGTAGGATAATGGAACTATTTCTTTGTTATGCTGTTGAGCTTCAGATGATAGACAAGTAGTTCTTGAGGTTTACTTGGATGATACACGCGTGATATGCATGTTTATTTTACACAGGGATGTGAGAACCTTCTGTAGTGGACCGTAGAAAGAATGTACGGAAGGGCTTCTCTAGAGTTTCCTTAATTGAAATGTGATACCACATGGGGAATTGACGTTGAGTGCTTCCTCAGAGAGTCTGTAGATCCTCGAAGTGGGCCATAGGGGGGATTGAGATTGAGTGCTTCCCCAGAGAGCCTTTAGCATGATACAAGACTATAGGGGGAATTGACGGTGAGTGCCTACCTAGAGAGTCTATTCTTTAGCTGAACCAGAGGGGTGAGACCGTGTGTGCTTCCCAGAGGGTAGCTAGTACTTGTAGGTTGAACCATATGGGTTAGGCTATGAGAACTACCCAGAGGATACTGTTTTGTTCTGCTTGCTTTAGTGGATGTTTCTTGTGTACTTTATATATAATACTGTGGATTGTAGCTGCTTGTGTTTTTCCGATTTACTGCTTCATGTTACATTACTGCCATGTATTCACTAACTGTTAGGCACAGATCATTGGGTGATTTTCTACTGGGACATTGTCTCACACCCTGTGTGGGTCAGACATTTGGGCCCAAACAGACTATCTTGTCGCAGTTATAGACAAGGGCAAGCGCCCTTCTACTTCAGGTACCTAACTTGTTGTGGAGCTGGAGAGCAGGGGAACAAGCTATGGCTTGCGATGATGAGGAGTTTACATTGTTTTCTTTTTCACTCTATTTTTATTTTTATTCCAGCACGTTGGTTTGTTTACTGCTTTCCATAGACATATGTACCATGTTGCATCATTATTATTTATACATTTCTTCCGTTGTTCAGTTCAGTTGATGTATGCTGTTTATTATTTCCGCTATCTTGTTTGGTTGTTCTTCCAATATATACTTTACCAAATGAGGGAATAGTTTCCCAAATGACTCACCAAGGCCCTCACTGCTAGTCAGTAGCCTCTGGTGGTTGGGAAAATGTGCTTGAGGTCATGTGATAGACCGGGTACGGGGCACCTCTGGGTGGCTTCCAGAACCTTGACATTACAGAATTATTTATCTTCTCAAAAGTCACCACAAAAAATGGATTGGTTGAAAGAAAGAATATGTCAACTCATGAAATTTCTAGATGACTGCTAAGGGGTTTTAAACTACATAAATATTTATGGGAAAAATATATTTGATAAAATTTTCATTCTTTTAAATGATCTTCTGTTATAAAATTTTAACAAAAACAAATTATGGATTTTTAAAAATAGATATTTAAACACAATATGGGATATTTTATATTGTTTGACTGTAATGTTTTCAATTAAAATTAAAAATATAATCTAGATAAATTTGATTCTAAAAGTGATAATGAAATATTTTTAGGTAATTATAATATAATAAAAAAATATAAAGGTTTCATGTAATGGCCCAGAATTCTCTGGTCCATTTCTTTGTGAAAATTTGGTGTATGAGGTGTTTTATGAGGTCAAGGTGACTTATCCCCAAAAATTTTCTGATTTATTCTATTTATGTAAACAGTTTCATAGGTGACCTTCTGTGAACTGTTCCAATGGTAGATAGTTGTGAACAGTTCCAACGGTAGATAAATAGTGAAACCGTGAACTTATGTTAACAGTTTCATCGGTGACCATCCGTGAACAGTTCCAGTGGTAGACAGTTGTGAACAGTACAACGGTGACATTATGTGAACAGTGTCATCAGTTACCATCAGTGAACAATTCCAACGGTAAATAGTAGTGAATAGTACAACATCAAAATTTTGTGAATAGTTTCATCAGTGACCATCAGTGAATAGTTCCAATGGTAGATAGTTGTGAATAGTTCCAATGGTAGACAGTTGTGAAGAGTGCAACAATGAACTTATGTGAACAGTTTCATACGTGACCTTCGGTGAACAGTTCCATCAGTGAGGTTCCAATGGTAACCTCCCTTTCCATTTCCAAATTTCCAATTCTATGAACAGTTCCATCGATGAACAGTTCTATTGGTGAGGTTCCCACAGTGACATTATTCCTTTTCTAAATTTCCAAATCTATGAATAGTTCCATCGGTGAACATTTCCATCTATGAGAATCCCACGGTGACCTCTTTCATTTTTCAAATTTTCAATTCTATGAATAGTTCCATTGGTGAGGTTCCAAGGTGACCTCTTTCCTTTGAAATTTTTTTGTTTCATGAACAATGTTTCCAGAATGGTGGGGTTCCAATGGTGAGGTTCATGAACAATGTTTTTATTTTTCCAAATTTCAAGTTGTGAACAATGTTTCCATCTTCCTATAGTTTCACCCCTTTGACATTTCCTTTAACATAAAATGAATTTAAAGCCTCATTTTAAGGACTCTAAGGCTGATTCAAAGGCTGTAACTCTTATATTAATTTCTCCAAAGGCTCGGGATGTTTTTACATGGTCAAACCGCATGGTTAAATGTGATCCTCTTTTAATAGAAAATCCAACGTATCTTAAACTGCTACTCCGTTAAATCTTCTAAAGGGATGAGACGTCCTCCCTAATTCTTCCTCCTTGTTCTCAGCTCTGAGATTCTCAAACCTTCCATTCCCTCCCATAGAGTTGTGTGATCAAACTTTTCCCCATGGATTGTTTTCCCTCTATTTTTGATGTAACCAAGTAGTATCAATCAATCTCCGATATAAGGTATGTTATATTTCCATTCTTTTAGGTTCATCTCATTATTTATCCATTCCCTTTTTAGGGAAATTTATCCCCATGTTCCTAAAGCGTTTTTCTTGGGTGTTGGCTGATGTGGTGGTGTCTCTACATCCTTGGGTGGTTACTAAAGTCAAAGGGGAGGCGATCGTAACACGTTTTGTGGCTCATTCTCGTATAAAGAACGCGAGGAACCATTTGAGGTAGGGGATTCAGTGCATCTCACTTCTTTTATGTGCAACTATATTGTAAGAATGTTTTATCTTACTAGATCACAATTTAATTGGCATAATAAATACTTGAACCGGATAAATAAATTGATATGGATCATATGTTATTCTCTCTTATTTTCCTAGATAGTGTGATATATATTCTTGTTGTTTGTATCATTTTGTTCTTGATGAAAATTGGTAAAGAACATAAAGCCAAAATTATTGATAATTGTTTGGGTAAAGATAAAGAGGAATATAAATGAATCTGTTTATTCTTGTTATAATTTTATGTTAATAAAATTGTTGCAATAAGGCTGTTTAAATTATTTGTGATAGCTTCAAGGTTAGGTTTCCTGAATTTAGACCCTATGAATAAAAAATCTTTAAATCCAAGATGGATTAAAGAAATGTTTTTTTGATAAAATATAATTCCTTGAAGGGTTCTGAGTTATTATCTTTCATATTTAATGTCCAAGAGACCAATTTATATGATGGTTGTTTTCCTCCTGCTTATGATTTAATTTGAGCCTTGATGGCTGATGTGATATGTGGCGGAAGAGAGGCCTATTGGTTGTGGTAACAGATGATGCCTAGAGTGGCAAGATGCATCAGTTTATACATGTGGGTGTGAGGGAGGACACCAGGGATGA
The DNA here is from genome assembly GCA_963277665.1 of Viscum album. Lineage (NCBI taxonomy): Eukaryota > Viridiplantae > Streptophyta > Magnoliopsida > Santalales > Viscaceae > Viscum > Viscum album. The sequence goes on along the minus strand of OY728167.1, from coordinate 389,585,799 downwards.
TGGAACGGGTTGGATGTGAATGTTTGGATACTTTCTGATTCCTTGAATGGTCATCTACTTTACATTCCCCAATACTCAAGGCAGCTGGTCTTGGTTTCCCTACTTCCAAAAGGGGCAAGGACACTTGGGGTATGCCACTTTCTTTTCGTGTCTATCTTCTCAAGGGAGGATGGTTCTATACTCTTGCTATAGGCAGTGAAGACTCGACGGGTAGTTTATCTACTCACTGTGTTGAGCACCTTTTTTAGAAGGTTAGAATGTTTTTCTATAATGCATGGGAATATGGGAATCTAATGTTGTAAATAAATAATCAAATAAATGATTTTAACCCTTGGGGTTGGAGATTACAGGGATGTAATACTGAGGACAACAGACTTTGGGTGTGATGCTTATGAAATTTAATGCGGAATTGTTAATAGTTAATTATTTTTTAAATAATTAAAGTGCAATTGATAAAAATGGAATGAGGTAATGTAATTAATCTCTTTTAATGGTTATGTTCGTATAGGATACCTAGTGTTAGAAATGGCAGTCGGGAGTCTGAGAGATGTTAGCTGCAGTTGTATCTAAGAATAGGTTATGCCCAGAGTGTGGTTGTGAGCTATAGTATATTCTTTACTTTTTAGGTTTCTATATGATACTATAACCCATCAGTAAGGGAAACTGACACCTCGGGGACTATGAGCCCTGGGGGTGTTTTCCCCAACATTTCGGTGGGAGGATGGATGGCTGACTACCCCCTTTGGCCTCGATCTCTTCTCTTGGGAGTTACTTATACTGATAGGCACAATGGTTAGTTTTCCCCATATATGTATGTTGAGGGCTATAATAGCGTGTGGTTATTCACACACATATATTCTGGATATAGTATCCTATTGAATATTATAGGTGTAACATGTATAGGATGTGATGGATTGAGGATCCTTACTCAGTGTATGGGTTATAACGGCTTGAGGTATAACACTCGACGTATGATACACATTATATGAGTTGTGGTGGATTCCAGAAACTACTTAGTTACTTTATTACGTTGACATGGTGGTTTTTTTGCACGAGGTGAATGTTGTGGTGCTTCACCTTGGTGTCTATGGGAATGAAATTATAGAGAGATATTCTTAGGATCTACGACATTGGGGAAAAGCGGAAAACTAGTGGGGAAGTAGTAGCGGGGTACCTTTGATATTATTTATTATATTATATACTCTTCTATGCGTTACATGGTGAGAGTATCCATGATGAGGTTGGGAACATAGTATACCTATTTAGGTTATGTGTTAGTTTCACCTGTTGTTCACTGTTCTTCAGCATGCTTTATTTACTTTTGTCAAGAGGCCTTGGGGAGGATCCTACTGAGTATACTGTTATACTCACCATATGTATATATAAACTATATTTAGCTCACTAGGATCTGGTTAGAGATCAGGAGGGTTTCTACTAGCATGGGGTTGCCAGAGTTGTTCGGGCTTGTGGTTTCTCTTGTCTTTACTTTCTTTTGGTACTTGAAGTTTCTCCATTTCAGTTATAGAAGTTGTAAATGACATTAAATATGTGTACTTGGGATTTCGCTTGTTTTTTTATCTGAGTTGGAGTTGGTTGGTGTCTATCATATCTCTCTCTTCTGCATGTGTTCTCTTAGAGGTTAATTCATCTTATCTATGTGTTTGATATACCCTCGGTGCTAGTCGCCAACCCGGGGCCTACTGGAGGAGGGACTCGGGGGGGGGGGGGGGTCATTATCTCCATTCTCACATTGCCGGCCTAGGAGGGGTACACGTTGGGGGGAGAGGGTCATGACATTTTAGTAGGATAACTATTGTTTAGAAGTGTATTTTCAAGTAAAATTTAATTAAAATATCAATAATAATTAAAATTCTTCTTCAGATAAGGATGGTGATGAATTCAGTTAATTTGATTTCGGTGAATATAATGGCAATAAAAATGAAAATACATCTATATAAGGAGAGATTATATCTTCTCAATATAATCCCAAAGTGTTGAAAACTCTTATAGGCCATCCAATTGAAAAAATAATTTTAAATTATGTATCATCTATACAAACCATGAAATCTATTTTACAATGATAAATTAATTCAACATATATTTCTAATTATGTACATGTTATCATTGATAAGTCAATAATTTATTCAAATTTGAATAAAATTATATAGAAATAATTAAATCAATTTGAGAGGAATAAATTGGGGAACATAGGTAAACTACTAAAATACAAAAAAAATAATAGGAACTATATGTATTTTTATTAATAATCAAGATTGAGATTGAAACATATTTAAAATAATTAAATAATAGTGTATCAAGGTTATTAATAGTAATATGTAATTTACAATTAATATTATGTTTTTGAAGTGGCTATGATAAATTATATTTGAATTATATTATCATTTCCATTTTCTCATAATACCAAGTCACTTCAAATGGATGTTAAAATTACATTTTTAAATGAAATAATTTTTTAGGAATTTTATGTGAATCAAACCCATAGATTTGAAAATAAAAAAATTCTAAATAATGTTTTTAAACATAGTAATGAATTATATGGTCTTAAGAAATCCCCAAGAGATGGGTATGAGAGGCTAATTCAAATGTTTTGATTTTTTTTGTTAATTTAATGATTAATCCTACATTATCTACAAAGATAGTATGAAATAAAATTTTTATTATACAAATTAATGTTGATGATATAATATTTCATTTAAAAAATTACTTATTTGGTAAATTTTTTTATAAAAATAACGACTAGTGAATTTCTTATGAGCTTGATTGGAGAATAACTATTGATTCTTCATATAAAAATTAATCAAATAAAAGTTTGTATTTTCATAAAATAAAATAATTATTATAATGAATATTTTAAATTTTTCAACATTGATTCATGTAAGTAAACAAAAAAACATATTATGTAAAATTCCAAGTTATATTTGGATAAATCTATAATTCATGTTTATATTATATTATATAGAGTAATGACATGAAGCATAATGTCATTAACTTCATCTAGAACAAATATAGTGTTTTCTGTCTGTTTATGTGATTGATTTCAGTCGAATCCCAAGGAAATTCATCTTAAAACAGTTAAGTGTTTCATTAGATATATTAATGGAATTATTACTACTTTTTTTATTTATTCATATAAAATTATTTTAATTTATTATCTTATTATAACTATAACTTTTGAGGTTGTATAATTGACTGGAAAAAACCAACTTGTGTGCATCATTTATTTGGTAAAAATTTAATATCATGGTGTTATAATAAAAAACTACTAGATAAACTATCTAGAGCTCACATTAAATATATTTCCGCTTCTAATTTTTTTATCAAAGTAAATATATTTAACAAACATTATGTTATTTTAATATTTATTTGACAAATTAATTATTTTTAATAATAATTATTGTGTATTTTTATTTTCTAAAAAACCTCTAAAACACTCTACAAATAACATAAAGATTATGGATTTAATTATTGAGAGGCCCTATTAATAAATGAGATATTTGTTTGGAATTTTTTCCTACTGAAACACAATTGAATGACATATTCACTAAACATTCAGATTTTGTCAAATTTGAGAAATAGAACTTCAAATTTGATATGTTAAAAGCATGATATTGGGTATTTGATATTTTTATAATTTAAATGAAAGAATATTTTAGATATTTTTATTTCTTTTTGATAAATTTTAACAATATTTATTATGGTTTGGAAAGATTAAATAAATTTTTGGTTTTTTAATTTCATAAATGGAAAGATTCATAGTGAATTTACTTGTTTTCTAATGTTTTAATATTTACTTTTTTAAATAATAATTACCCATATTTATTTGAATTCAAATTTTTTAAACCTTTTCATTTTCATAATGTTAATTTATATATGATTACTGAATAAAATATTCTAGTAGACTTTAGATTATTTTAATTTTATATTTCCTAATCATAATTTTTTATCTTGTATAATTTTATATAAATTAATTTTTTATCATATTCTATCATGTGTCATTTTTTGAAATAGTTTAATAATACTTTTTAAAATATTAAATGTTGAATTTTTTTTCATAGTATCAATATTTTATTTAATATATAATATATATTTCTATATTTTTTATCTTACATTTTTTAATTTTTTTTAATAATTTTTTTAAGTATACAAATTTTAACATGTTCTATTAAACATTCATAAATCATGATAATTTTTATGGTTATATGTATTCAAATCATTATAAATATATATAAACACAGACATCATCTTATATATGTAGTATGCATATATATACAGAATCACCATTCTTCTTCTTCAGTTGGTGATGGGTAACCAGCCCTTCTTTATGTTGTACTCGTTAATAATGCTATCATAGTAGTGACATCCTTCATCAAAGATCAATTAGTTTTGGTGTACCCCTGAATTTTGATTCCATAGAATAACCTCTTAACTAGTGCACGATCTTTTATCAGTACAGGGATTCATCACTACATGATATTTTATTCGTTGTTAATGTTGGTAGTACATCCACATGAATAATTTCTATGTCTTTACTAAACAAACTTTCATTTGTCCACTAACATTGTGGCTCAACCTTCCTCAACCTTCGATGCATCCCCATACCTAAGAGCTTAATCATCTATGTGAACTATTATGACTTTTAGGATCACACACCAACAACAACTGCACTGCATCTTCACTGAATTTCTACTCAGTCCGGTCTCCATGCATGGAAAACTCTCCCAAAATGAAGTTACCATGAAAATAAACTTTTACATACCATTATTTAAAGAATATTACTATGAGAACCTTCCCGAAGTGGGGAATCAATCTATAGTTAATTTAAATATTAACCAATCATGATTTAGTTACCACAAGTGGGTATTAGGCCAACATATAGCTATTTTTTAATATACATTTAAATTTATTGTGAGATTAAATAAGTAAACTAGAAATGTGTGTTGAGGTAACCATGTACCAGAAAAATTAAAATATCATGAATTAGGTATTTTTAGTTACCATGAAGATACATTTTATACCTATTATGAGGACATTTTTATACATAATTTGAGTAAATTTTTTTACGTACCATGAGAGTATTGTATAACTACCTTGAATTCATTTTATATTTATAATAAATTAGTTCACATAGTATGTTTACAAACCACATGAAAAAATTTCTGACATAGTCAGTATTTAGATTGAACTGTGATGTCATCGCAACTATATTTAAAGTATGTTGTATTCATTGATGTTAGTTATTTACATTGTATATTTTGAGAAAAATTATATTTTCTATAATACTCTTATTACACTTTTTTTATAAATTGATTAACTACAATATTAATTAATATTTTTTAAATGTGATATTAACTTCTAAAATATTTATATATTATGAACACCATGTCATATAATAACAAATATAAAAGAATTCATGGGAATAACAATTTTAGATTTTTTGTAATTATAAAATTACTACAATCCTTTGGAAGTGATTTTTATTTTATTAATTTTTTAAATAATTATCATTTAATCTAACGATCCTGTTAGAAGTTTTTCTAACGAGTAAAATATATGAATTAAAGTGAGTCAATATTAATGTTTAATACATGAATATCATGAATAGAAAATGAAATGTTTAAATATTTTAAAAATTTCTACCCATTTTATAGAGGTGATAACTATAGGAAACTCTTACAGGAATATAAATAAAAATGAATATAGGGGATTAGATGATAAATATATATAATGGGGTGTGGTGAAAACTATGATTTATGACTATTTGAATACTAGATTAATTTTTGAATACTTTATGATAAGAACAATTTTATTGATATTTGGTGAAGTTATTCCATGAATAGTTTTCCTTTTTTGTGATCGTAAGGAAACTTCAATTGTTCAATTCAATACCACTAAAGTGATCAAAGATTGTTAAGGCACATTATATTCAACATATTCTACTCTCTTCTTGTTATGAATTGTTTTTCTAGTTTTCTTTATATAATTATTAAATAATCTATTTGTTTTATTTAGTGATAATTTATTATTCACCAATTTAAAAAAAAGTTAGACTCATTTATTCTACCACATAGAAAGAAGGTGAGTTATAACTTCTGAAGAAATTTTAGTTAAGGATAGGTTGTGACTCTTGTAAAAATCCATGGTTGTGCCTCTAGGTATTGTGAAATGATGATTATGTAATCTAGTCATCACAATTTTAATGTTGAGTTCTTCATAAGGGGTACCAATATTCTCATAGAGTAGTTATGTTTTAAGAGTGGAGTAGGATCCTTGGGGTCATACAACCATAAGAATAGGATGTTCATATTTAATTATTTTCATAATTGAATAATGAATACTACAATTGATTTTTATTGTTCAATAATAAATATCTTATTGTTTATTTTCTTTAATTTTCTTAAAAATACTATTATCCCCCCTTTAGTGTGTTTTTTCCATCAATCTAGATCCAAAATTTTTTAGGATAGAAGGGTGTTTTCTTAATTAATTAATAAAATATTGATATGAAATCATCATAATAAAAAAAAATAATTATCTAAACATTTATGTTATAATATACACATAATTATTTTCACATAGACATTCATCTTATAAATTAATAGTATAGTTAACATAAGTTATTAAATTGACCAAACAATGATCATACCTTGATTAAATGAATGATTATGAGGGCATCTTGTTGTAATATCATATTACCATAAGTATAGTGATGAAATTAAATGTCTATTTCTGTGATATGTAATAATTTTAAATAATGTATAATAAGTATTAATGGATATGAAAAATGTTACATAATTTGAATAAATGACTTTCCTCTTAGTACACATATTTTAAATGATTGAATTAATGATGATCAATTATTGATAATATCATTAATATAATATCGAAATTGATATAAAATAACCTAAAAGATATAATAAACATCACATTTCCTCACTAAATCCATTCTAGGAACCATAAAATATTGGTGGTGTTGAAAAATGAATTTCTTTTCTTGTGGTGGTGGTAATACGTACATACGCATGGACGATGATTGTTTCTCTAATGGATGGGATAAAAGAATAGAAAAATCCGTTAAACATAATATAGTAATAGTACATTATATAAATGATAATAATATAATTAAATAAGTGTGGATAGGATTATGATTAATGAAACCAATTATGAGGAAAAGATTAGTAGTTGATAGTACTAATATTGGGCATGCTGATTTTTCCTTATAATTATCAATAAAAATGAAACCCTTACGATAAATAATGGTGACTTGGGTATTTTAAACATGGGATAGGGATCAAGGAAGAAACAATTCGCATATTTTCAAGGATAAATACTATGATTATGTTAGTCCAGAAGTGGTTGGATATTACTCTTTTATAAGTGAAGATAATGGGGTTTTTAGAGTTACCCTTACATTTTGAATAATGGAAATTCATTATTAATGGTTCAATGTATAAAATTTAATGACCCATCCCAATAGATCTAATGAATATACTACCCCATGCCTGCCTCCAAAAATCCATTGGATAGTGACTTGCACCAAATAGGAATATCACACACTTTTGAGGCCTTAGCCTAAGGTTATTATACATATACACCCATCTCTAGGCCAAAACAGTGATAAAATGAAAATAACTAATAACCATTCAAGAATGAGGATAAAACTATAACAACAAAAAATTAAAAAAATTAATATAATGAAAATGGTAAAAATACAAGACCACCTAAAAAATTGAAAGCATGTCCAACTTGTAATTTTTTTGAGGACTAATATTAAGGTAACCAGTGGAACACACTTCAATCTATCTGACTCATTATGCTCTACTAGGTCTTGTTCCTTAGATTAATCCATCAAAAAATAGATCATCTATTCAAGACAAGATAGTGTAAGAAAACCCATGTAGGGTTGAGGATAAAAATACCTAGTAGGACACCTCAAAATTACTAAGAATATAACATTAATAAAAATAGCTAAACATCACAGGTATATTTATACAAAAAATATATCTAGAATATCTAGATATACTCAACATAGACACAAAATATCATGATAATTTCACAACGGTAATTCTACTCTATGATTCATGCTTGAAGGATACATATAGAACTCATCTGGGAGAATACACTCCACTTTCTAGACTACAGTGATGGCTTCCATTTGATATGCCTTTCTTTATGGGTTTTAATATAAGAAGTATATTTTTGATTTTTACAGAGAATGAAACACATATGGGGTCACACCTAAGGTCATAGAGTATACCAACAACCTAATCCAAAATTACAAGCTCAGTAGTGGATCGAAACCCATGTAGAATTAGTTATGATGAATCCAAGAACACCACCTAAGCAAATGATGATGATGATAGAGGCTACCATTCTGGGCCTCAAGAATGGATTCCAATAACTCCATCCAACACTTTCGTCTCATAAAATAGATCAATATCCTATGTATATGACATGGTTTCATACTAATAATCATATAATAAATCAAGGAAACACACCCTAATCAAAATAATCCATGCTGAAGAGGAAAAGGGATCCAAGACTTATTGGTTGAAGAACAAAATGTTTAAAATCCCACATAGTCCTACCTATTTCCATATCTGGAAATCCATGTCCATGTTCTACTATTCAGGTTTATGTATGTGTAACTCTCTAGGTACACACCAAGATACATGCTACGGTTCACATGATGTATGACATGTATCAGACATCGTGCGATAATTTTATTCTATTTTGAAGCCATAAAATTTCAATGGGCCCATGTGGTGTGTGATCCAAGATTAAAAGTCATTTTACCTAGAATAGCTAAAAACATATTGATTCTCTTCATGTGTCAAATTACACTACTACATCCTCTGATCAAGTCACGAATCACATCAGAGTGTATGGATCTAGTCTGGCTGAGCTTCACCATTGTCACTTGCTAGAATCTATCCACCAAAATGCATGAGAAATCCCTCCATCAAACCTCTTTGTATCCGCACATGAAAAAAATCATAAAGAAGTATTATTTGATCCTAATACTTCATCTTAGGTCGATCACATTTTCTATCCAAAACCATATCTTCAGTAAAAATCTATTGTCCCATGAAATGGGATTGAAACGATTGATTATCTGGTATTTCTCAAATCATGGGTGAAAGGAATTACCCTCAATGAATGACAAATATGGAATGAATAAAAAATAAATGTGAGGAATAAACCTTGTAAAATGTTCATTTTGGACATAATTTTTTATTTTATGAATGAAGAATGAATAGATATAACATAATAAAAAACCACAAATCTCAAGTAATATCTATATCATACTTTCATTAACGAAGATCCTCAAATGAATTTGTTATTTTATTTTTTTACATTTTAAAGCAACAAATCAATGGGGTTAAATCCAAAATATAAAAATATCATAACATAGATTGGATTAATTACTGGTGGAGATTGATTCCATGTTGTTTCCATTAGTGAGATCCTTGAGTTCCATTTCACACCGATCAATGATCCATGATCATCATTTTCCTAGGGAAGATCCTACAACTATCTATATAATAGCTCCAGGGTTATTGGGATAAACCTAAGATTCCATAATAATAATAAGTATATGACAAAACAAATGTCATGAAATTATAATCAATTAAAATAAATTAATAAATTAATTTATTTAAATGTCCACCCATGATAGTGCCCAATCTGAAAATTGAATTCGCTCCAGGGTTAGGTCACATAAAGTGTAAAACCAATTCAATTAACTCCACAACAACATCATATTTCAAATCCATTTACCTATTTTAAATTAATTCTACTTTTCTGAGGAAAATTGTGCACACGTGATATTTAATATGTTTAATAAATTTTAAAAATTATTTAGGGGAATTCTGAGTCTCAAAATCCCATTTTATCTCAACTCCAAACTCCAAAAATAATCCATATAATATTCCAATGAAATACATGGAAAATATTATTCATTACATTCTCCCCACATTTGGACTTTACTTCATACAGAGCCAAATTAAAAAGGTTACAAAATAGATGTGGGTATTGGCAATGCAACTGGGTCTCCCACTCCTAGGTGGACTCCTAATGATTCTTGTGTTACCAGCAGACATGCATTAGGAGAATCAATTTCCTACTAAAGATCCTCTTCAAGGAATCATTGATCTCTACATGGTACCTAAAAAACGTGTCCCCATCCTCAATGTCCATCTCTTCCCAATCGAAACATGTGATATGTTAGGATCGTACATAATCAGTTATAAGACATTGAAGACATCGCCTACCTCTTCTAACTATGGTAGAACATATAAGCGGTTTTCCACTTCACCAAATCAACATAGCATAAATAAAGTGAAAATTAATATCATAGATTTCCTGCCTCCCCAACCAAATATTTGTAATACACATCGAGGTAATACCATCAGGAACACATGGTATCCATACCAAAACACCAAAGGCCCCTTTATTCTATATGTATAGGACTTATGATGGATCTGGGTATTTTATATCTGCTCATTTGTGATCTGTACCATTTATGTAGTATTAAAACCCTTATATTTTATTACAAACTTAAACATGATTTATTACAAAACATTAACCTGATACAACATAGAAGATCGACAGGTATAGTGTCATTGGGTATTAGGATAATTACATAACAACATAAAACATAAAATGTAACATCTTTTTTGAGAACTTCCGTTACCTGACCACTACATTCTGTCATACTTAGCATTGCATGGGACAACCCGAGGACATGGATAAGAAAAGGGTAATCTATAAAGCCAGGAATAAACATGGAATAACATGAAGAGTAAAATACATGTTAGATAATAGGCATATCAATAGATAATAAGAGAATAATAAACATAAATTCATGATAAATCATGGTAATCATAACGTGGAAATGTAGAAACAACACTCAACATGGAATTATCATGACCCAAGGCTCATTGCACATGGAGCATGAGTAAACCCTCATTGCACATGAATCACGAGTAAAAACTCGCTGCACTTGAATTATCATGATTAAACACCCATTTCACATGATTTTTCATGATAATATACTTTTCTCAATGCATTGGATCACTATCAGGGCACTCCCTTCTCAAAACATTTCATTTCATGCATAAGTGTGCCACATGGATCATAAAACATTGAATCATTCAACATAAACATTTATTCCACGATAAATGAATGTTGAATAAATACATGAAACTATTTAAACAATATGTAAATTTTCATAAAGCTGAATACCCTTGATAGAGAAATGGGCATGGTATTCACTACACAATGACTTTGGCATGGAATAATGCGGTGCAATTTCGGCAGCATAACAACGTGATATAAGAACTCATAAAAAATTTTGATGAGAGGGAAAGGGGTTTCACATAATATATACAGGACATGGACAATAATGGGGTCATATAGATTCATATCCCAACAAATTTAATGGAATTTAGATTCATGATACAAAAGAATCGCTTGAATGTAAATGAGGATAGATAATTTCTTTTCTAAAGTTTGTCATAGTAACAGGTGCACATGAGAGGCATTTAATGAGAGATAAAGGGGCCTAACATCATTCAAAAATAAAAAGGGAAGTGTGGGGGAGGTGAGAAACCATTCCCCAATATTTATTATTGAAATTAAAATGTAACAATAACTTAAATAATATTGGACAACAATGAGAAAGGAAGAAAAACCCTTACTTGGAAGTGTGCTTCCAAGGGCCTGAGAGAGGCTTGAGAGAGGATTCTTGGGAGATTGGGGAACCTTGGAAGGATTATAGAGAGAGGAGTGTAGAGGTTGGACGAACTCCAAAGGTTTTTAGTGAAGAGGAAGTGGGAGTTTTGGTGGGTTTATATAGGAATGGATATGGAATTGTTTATTAATTAGGTTTGGGACTCCACACATTAAACTAAACAAAACCACAAACTAGCCCACGGTTTTTGCCCATGGTTTTTTCTTAAGGGGATTGGAAAAAATATTTTATGAGGCCAAAGTATGAAATTCTTCAAATAATAGGGTTGATTAGGTGGAGGTGAGTCACACAATCAAGGAAAACAATTTAAAAAGACAAAATGTTTTATAAGTCATGGAGGGTTCACTAAAGCATCATAAAATAAATCAAAAAAAATATAAAATCACATTATTTTAAGGATAAAACATATATTGGCCGAAAATGTCATTTATATTATTTTATTACATCACTATTGGGTCTTTATGATGTCATCAAAAATATTATATATTTAAATGGGATTTATTTTTTACCCAAAAATTCAACTGTCTTCGAAAATTATGACAATTTAACCATTGGATAATTTTGACATCCTGATTCGAAAAATAATATTCATTTATTATAAATAAATTTCTAAATATCTTAATTTTCACTTTTAACATGAAAACTGACATTTATCAAAAATTCATGGGTTTTGACAAAAATGGCTTTCAAACATTAATGAAAATTACAATTGAATTCCTAAAATAATACGATCAATTATATTTAATAAAATTTAATTTAATAATGGTAATAATATTTTATTAAAATATTATTTAATTTCAAAAATCCATTTATTCATAAAAATATATTTCTTAGTTGAATATTAACTAAATATAATATTTTCTCTTTTAAAAACTATTTCTAACATAACAATAATAAAAATAAATGTATGTTATTTATTCTATAAAAAAGTAATTCAAACTATAATAGTGCTAGGGATTTGTTTCATAACCCCTTAAAAAATTCTCATAAGACCTGAGGGAAAGGTGCGCGATGGTGATAGACTCTTGGGGTGGCTCGGATAACATTGCATGCTTGGTGATCTCTATTAACTTCCACTTCTCCCATAGACGGTTCTATTCGAGCTTAACATGTTGAAGCTCAGTATGGTCTTGGTCAAGAGAGAAGCCCAATGACGCCACCTCTTATCTGAGCTCTGAAAAATGGGCTACGTGTGGAGAAATTTTACTGGATGAGGACATCCCTTCCTTTGTCTGAGTAAATTGGATTATTAAAGTGATATATTTATACTAATCATGTGATCAAAATTCAACGACCATATTAGCAATGTTCACAATTCAAAAACATAAAACCATGGAAGTGAATATGTTTTAAATAACCATTTTACATAATAAGACATTGAAAAAAAAAATACAAAGATAAATTTCCAATAATGAATGTTTGGGTCGTTACAATCTTCCCCCCTTTAGAAATTTTTCCCTTGAAATTTCATTTTCCCAGACTAAAACAGATGTGGGTAACTATGCTTCATCACTTCCTCCGATTCCCATATTTCTTCTTCCAACTTGTGTTTTTGCCACAACACCTTGATGAGGGGCATTGTCTTATTTCATAGAACTTTTTCTATAAAATCTAAGATCTTCACTGGTTGCTCCTTATAAGAAAGATAATCCTCTAGCTATACTACCTCTGAATAGAGTACTTGTGAAGGGTATGATAAGTACTTACTTAAAAGAGATACATGAAATACATCATGCACTTTGGACATGGTAGGTGGAAGTGTTAGTCGGTAGGCCACATCTCCGACACGATCAAGAATCTCGAAGGGGATGATATACCTAGGACTTAACATCCCATTCTTTCCAAACCTCATGACCTTATTCCATTTAGATCTGCATAGAAATTCCATGTCTCCAACCGTAAACTCAAGGTCTCATCGACAGTTATCTACAAAACTCTTATGTCGACTCTGGGCTGCCTTGATATGCTGTTGAATGGTTTTCACCTTCACCACCATTTCATTGACCATTTCTAGTTAAGACAGCTTATGCTCACTGACTTTGTCCCAACATGCTTGTGTTCTGCACCTCTTCCCATACAGGGATTCATATGGTTCCATTTGGATGATCGAGTGGAAATTATTGTTATAGGATAATTCAACCAGTGGAAGATGTTGGTCTCATCCTCCATTGAATTCCATAGAACATGCTCTCAACATTTATTTTAGTTTTTTAATAGTTCACTCAGATTGGCCATTAGTTTGAGGATGATAGGTTGTACTAAAGTTCAATTCAGTGCTCAGAGCATGCAGGAGAATTTTCCGGAACTTTGAGGAGAATCTAGGATCACAGTCCGACACAATAGATAGTGGTAGTCCATGCACACTTACCACTTATTTGATGTAAATCCTCGCAAGTTGATCTAATGAGAAGTCCTCTTGAACCACTATAAAGTGAGATGTCTTTGTAAGATGATCCACAACGACCCATATAGTATTATTTCCTCTAGATATCCATTGAAGTCTAGTGACAAAGTCCATGGTAATGTTCTCCAACTTCTATGATAGTATGTGTAGTGGTTTCATCATTCCCTTAGACATTTGTCTCTTAGCCTTCACTTACTGAAATACCAGACACTTTGATATATATTCAGAAATATCCCTTTTCCTATTGTCCCACCAAAAGTTTTCTTGGAGATCTCGATACATATTTGTGCCACCTGAGGGGATTGATAAGATCGAACTATGTGCATCATTCAATAAGTCCTTCATTATCACTGGATCGGATGGTACACATAATTGTATCCCAAATCTTACAAATCCTTCCTTATCATCTTTGAAATCAAAGGATTTCCCATTTCTAATAGATTACACCCGTTTCTGAATTTCCACATATTTTCTTTGAGAATCCTTTATTCTCTCCAGGAGGGATGGTTGAGAAATAATTTGAGAAAGGATTGATGATGTTCCTCCCTTAATGATTCCCATGTCTATCTTTTTAAAATCTATGAAGATCGGATCCGTTTCAATTCTCATCCTCGTTAAAGATGCCGGATCCTTTCTACTTAGAGCATCTACCACCTTGTTTGCCTTACCAGGATGGTAGTGGATTGATTAGACATAATCCATGATGAGCTCCATCTATCTTCACTGGCGCATATTAAGCTCTTTCTGTGTGAATGCGTATTTGATACTCTTGTGGTCAGTATCGATCTCACATTTCTCCCCATAGAGATAATGAATCTGGCTTTTCAAGGAAAAGAACATAGCCGCCAACTCCAGATCATGCGTTGGATTGTTTTTCTCATGGATTTTTAACTTCCTTGAGGAATAGGCTATCACTATATGATTTTTCATCAGTAAACAGCCTAATCCCTTCTTATAAGCATGACTATACCCCACAAAGAGTTCTCCACTTGTAGGTAAAGTGAGCATAGGCACAGTGATAATCCTACATTTCAACTCCTTAAAGAATTCTTCACATTCATCACTCCAAGAAAACATTACTCCCTTGCGAGTTATCTTGTTAAAGGGTTGGGAAATCATGAGAAATTTCTCACAAGTCGTCAATAATATCCTGCAAACCCCAAGATGCTACAGATATCTGTTACCGATGTTAGCCTCGACCATCCCTCTATTGCAGCTGTCTTTGAGGGATCAACAGATATCCCATTCCTTGTGATGATATGGCCCAATAATGAGACCTTCTTCAACTAGAACTCACAGTTGCTATACTTATCATATTGAATCTCCTTTATCAAGGTCTCCAGTATAGTTCTTAGATGCTCCTCATGATTCTCCTTGGTTTTGGTGTATATTATAATATCATCTATAAAGACTACCACAAATTTTTCAAGGTATTATCTAAAGACTCTATTCATCAAGTACATGATGATTTACGAAGCATTAGTGAGTCTGAAATTCATTAATATGAATTCATAGTGCCCATATAATGTATGAAAAGCAGTCTTGGGGATATCTTCTTTCTTCCCCCTTACTTGATAATATCCCGATCAAAAATCAACCTTGAAGAAGTATTGTGCTCCACGCAACTGATCGAACAAGTCATAAATCTGTTGAAAAGGATACTTGGCCTTTATGGTGATTTTTTTAATCTCACAATAATCTATTCAAAGGGTCATTGGACCATCCTTCTTCTTGACAAAGAGGACTGGTGCACCCCATGGTGAAGCACTTGCGCATATAAACCCTTTATCCGGATTCTCTTGTAGTTGTTTCTCTAGCTATTCAAGATCCAAATAACAATTATATACATAGTCTTGAATATTTTTAATGCCATTATAATAAGTTCAACTGAGAATTAAACATCTCTCCTAAAAGGAAGACCAGAAAATTCCTCAGGAAACACTTCATCGAATTCCCTCACAATAGGCATGTCTTCAAGGATGGTTTCTTACTTGGACTGAATCATCTGAGTGAGGTACGTGTGTTCATAGGGATGCAATATCCACGCTTGAGATGATGGATCTAAAGAAGATTCATCCTCCTCCTTGAACTTGTACAGAATCAGGGGTTGATTCTCCACATAGAGAGTGATTTCCCTCTCACGGATATTTTTGATGGCTCTATATAAGGAAAGCCAATCAATGCTGATAATTTCCTCAAATTTTACTAGAGGGAGTATGATGTGGTTATCTGAGAAGTTCAATCCATAGATTATTACAAGGGAGGAGTTATATTCATGGGATGCAATGATTTCCCCATTTGTATTACTCACGAACATCTTTACTTCAATGATTTGTGGTGGAATTGGGATTGTTCTACTAAAATTTAAAGATATAAAAGAATACGTTGAACCTGAATCAAAAATTACATTCACCATTCTTGAATGAATAACTAACATACCTTTCACCACTTTTTTGTCGACGTTCACTTCGGTGGTAGTGATGGAAAAATATTGCCCTTGCTGCCTTAGAGGTTGTTGGTTGCCTCCAAAAACCTTCATCATATGGAACTAATTTTTATGGTGCCCTGGTTCTTTGTAGTTTTAGCAATGAACAACATGTTGAGAATGGAATGGAGTGTTACTCTCATATTTCACGGACACAGGTTTATCTTACCGATAATTAATGGCTAGTTTCCCTTCTCTTCTACACCTAAATCATTTCCTTATCCCCTTCAGGCAATTTCCGGGGTGATTCTTTCCACACCTTTGGAAAGTGGGGTGTTGGATCTTCTTCGCACCGTTGGATTTATCCATTGGTCCACCAATATTGAAGTCCACCTTATGATTCATTTCTCCATGATACCCTTGATATTCTCTGATATTCATTTCAACCTTGAAGGAACATCAGAAAATTTCCTCCTAGCTTTCGAAGTCACAGATCGCCAGTGCATTCCGTAGGCTGGACTTCAGCCCACCAAAAAACTGGTAAAACTTTCATTTGGGGGTAACAAAAATCCAAACTCATATCGTGAAATCCTTTTGAGGTTTTCCTCATATGCTCTGACAGATTTGTCATCTTTTTTCTTGAGGGCAAGGAAGTCCCTTTCCATATTAAGACGAATGGTGCGAGGAAAATATTTATCGAAAAACATCATCCAAAAATGCTTCCATTCCAACGCCTCGATGTCCTCCTCAGGCTTCGTATTTTTGATCAATGTCCACCATTGATCAGCTTCACCCTCCAAACGATAAGCAACCATAAGAACCTTCTATTGTTCGGATCATTGAAGGATGGATATGATCTTTTCAATAGAGTTAATGCATTGTTTGAAGATTGAGGGATCAGACAATTCATTAAAAGAAAGAGGCCTTTGTCTCATGATGCTCTTGATAACAACTTATTATTTATTAGGGGGGTTGAATGTTCCTCTTGAACCATGTTTCTATTCAAATATTGAGTTAACTGAGAGAGAAGCATGAAAAATTTTGCGATTCTCACTCCCATTGGATTGGGAATCTCATAAGTATAGTCGTCACATTGATCTTCACATCGGTTGTTAGCCCGAGTCCTCCTATTACCATCCATTGGATGTAATAAAAGGAATGTTAGGGGTAACACATAATGGTTAATCTGAAGCTAAAAACTAATGACTTATAAAAAACTTTTATTTCCTCTACTTATGAATCTATTGGTTTCAATCTATGTTATCAATGATCTAATTTCTAACATATATTCATTGGGATATTTTAAATTCCCTTAATAATGATTCATAGTAATATTGGGAAAATTCCCAATAATATCCCTCAGGAGTGTCGTAACCAAGAGTGCAGCAAGGCCCATTTTGGTGTACCAGATTACCCCGGGTCAAACTCGAAACTCCTTGTTGGGATTTTCACCCCTAGGTACATCTGTGCCAGAGCCGCCTCTGCCTTCCCGTATCCAGAAAGGGTTGTATTATATTGATAACCCACTTACTCAATACTTACCAAAAAATAGGGATGTTTTTATTATACTTAGTCTTGTCTATTAGGATTCACTAGGGTTTTTTAATCCTAATCCCAACAATAACTAAACCTATCCTCTGATACAAGCAATGACAACCCTGATATTTTTTTACAATCTTAAACATGATTTGTTACAAAAAATTCACTAGATTCAATATAGAAGGTCGAGTGGTGTACTGTATTTGGGGCTTAGGATCATTACATAACAACATAAAACATAAAATGAAACATATTTAGTGGAAACTTCCTTTACATGACCACTGTATTCCCTCGTACTTAGCATTGCATGGGATAACCTGAGGACATGCACAAGAAAAGGGTGAGTTATAAAGCCCAGCAAGGGAATAAACATGGAATAACGTGAGGAATAAAATACATGTTAGAAAATAGGCATATCAATAGAGAATAAGATAAGCATTAACATAAAGGCATGATAAATCATGATTATCATAACATGGAAATATGGAAACAACACTAAACATGGAATTAGCATGTGCCAAGGCTCATTGCACATGGAGCATGAGTAAACCCTCATTCAACATGAAAAATGAGTGAAACCACATTTCAATTTAATTAGAATGAGTAGACACCCATTTCACATGATGTATCATGATACTATACGTTACCCAATTCATTGGAGTGCTATCAGGGAACACCCTTCTTAAACATTTCATTTAATGCATAAGTGTGCCACACGGATCATAAAACATTGAATCATCCTACATAATTAATTATTCCACAATAAAAGAATGTGGAATAAATAAATTACACTATTTAAACAATAAGTAAATGTGTGTAAAGTTTAATACCCTTGATAGTGTAATTGGCATGGTATTCACTACACAATGGCTTTGGCTTGGAAAAACGCAGTGTAATTTCGGCAGCATAACAACGTGACATAAGAACTCATAAAAATGGTTGATAAGAGGGAAAGGGGTGTCTCATTATATTTTAAAGACATGTATAGTAAGGGGTAATATATATACATTTAACAACAAATGTAATGGGATTTAGATTGATGATACAAAATAATTGCTTGAATGTAAATGAGGAGAGAGAAATTCCTTTTAGAATTCGGTATAGTAACGGGTGTACATGGGAGGAATTTTTTGAGAGAGAAAGGGGTCTCACATCGTTAAAACATAAATAGGGATATATGGGGAGGTTCGAAACCATACCCCAATATTTATAATTGAAATTAAAAGGGAATAACAACTTGAAGAATATTGGACAAAAAATGAGAAAGGAAGAAAAACCCTTACATGGAAGTGTGCTTCCAAAGGATTGAGAGAGGATTGAGAGAGGATTATTAGGAGATTGGGGAACCTTGGGAGGATTATAGAGAGATGAGGGAAGTGGTTGGACGAAATCCAGAGGATTTGAGTGAAGAGGAAGTGGGTGCTTGGGTGGGTTTATATAGGAAATGAGAGGGAATTTTTTATTATATAGGTTTGGGACACCTCAAATTAAACTAAACAAAACCACAAACCAACCCATGGTTTTTCCCATGGTTTTTAAAAAAGGGGATTGGAAAAAAATATTTTATAAGGCCAAAGTCTTAAATTATTAAAATAATAGGGTTTCTTATGTGGACGTCAGTCACACAGTCAAGGAAAACAATTTAAAAAGACAAAATGTTTTATATGTCATGGAGGGTGAACTAAACATCATAAAATTAATCAAAAAAATATGAAAATAACATTAATTAGAGGATAAAACATATATTGGCCAAAAATTTCATTTATTGTATTTTATTAAATCACTGTTTGGTCATTATGATGTCATAAAACACATTATATATTTAAATGGTATTTATTTGTTACCCAAAAATTCGATTATCTCATAAAATTATGAAAATTTCACGGTTAGAAAATTTCGATGTCCTGATTCCAAAAATAATATTCATTTTATCCAAATAAATTTCTATATAAGTGAATTTTCACTTTTAAAATAAAAACCTAAATTTATCTACAATTAATGGGTTTTGATAAAAATGGATTTCAAACCTTAATAAAAATTAAAATTACATTCATAAAATTATATAATCAATTATATGTAATAAAAATTAATCTAATAATAATAATAATATTGTATTAAAATATTATTTAATTTTAAAAATCCATTAATTCATAAAAATAGATTTCTTAGATGAATATTAACTTAATATACTATTTTCCCTTTTAAAAACTATTTATTGCATAACAATAATAAAAATAAATGTCTATTTTTATTCTATAAAAAATTCATTCACATTATCATAGTTCTAGGGATTGGTTATGTAACCCCTTAAAACAGCCGCATAAGACCCAAGGGTAAGGTGTGCGGTGGTGACAGAGTCTTGGGGTGGGTTGGATAACATTGCATACATGGTGAGCTCTATCAACTTCCATTTCTCCAGTAGATAGTATTGTCCGAGCTTAAGATGTTGAAGCTCAGATTGGGCTTGGTCAAGAGCAATGCCCAATAATGCCACAAATTTTCTGAGCTCCGAAAAATGGGCTTTATATGGAGCAATTCTACTGGATGAGGCCATCACTTCCTTTGTCTGAGTAAATTGGATTGTTAAAGCCCTATATTTATACTAATCATGTGATCACTATTCAACTACCATATTAGGAACAGTCATAATTCAAAAATATAAATCCAAGAATGTAAATATGTTTAACATAACTATTTTATATAATAATACATTTAAAAAAATACTTGGAGTAATTTCTATTAATGAATGTTTGGGTCGTTACATGTAGTGGATCACACTAACTTTGGGCCTATAAGCACTGACTCTCTTAGGTTGGTCAAACATAATGGCGGCCTACAAGGTCTCCCATAAAAGGCATATAATGGTTCCATTCTGATGGTGGAATTGTAGCTGTTGTAGTTCTAAAACTCCACCAATGGTAGGAGATCCTCCCAACTATAGAAAAAATTTAGCATGAAAGATTGAAACTTGTCCTCTGGGAATTTAATTGTCTACACAGTCTGGCCATCATTATGGGGGTGGAAAGCATTAGTCAAACACAACTTACTCCCATAGGATTCATAAAATCAAATATATATCCAAGATTCAATGTGAGAATCACTTTCAGAAATGATTTTCAAAGGGTCTCCATGGAGCCAGACTATCTTCAGCCTGTGGAGGCTTCCCAAGCTCTCTATTGACTTATTTTTTGAAACAGGTAGGAATTATTTTGACATGATGAATTGGTCTTTGATAACTAGAAGGAATATTTTCCCATTGATTTATGTGGTAACATAATCAGAATGATCTGGGATATTTTAATTCCCTAGGTTATTAAAATAGAAAACTATTTTCAATTGCATATGTGATACACAACACCGAACCCAAATAAATAATGATTATTTAAATATGATCATCTTCTCCATTCTATTAAATTTTTATATATGAGTAGGATTGATTAATTTTATAAATATATATGTGTCATTAATATATTTATTTAATATTAGTAAATAATTAATAAATTATTGGTAAAGTCATTTTTTCATCGAAACATGATTTCTTCAAAAATATATTTTATTTTTTTATGAAAAAATATATTATAATTAGACTCTACAAAATTTATCAAATTTATATAATAAAAAAAACTATATTTTTTGTATCCTTATATCACAGTGATATTATGGTGAAAATTAGGGATTTTTTCGAAAATATATATTTTTTCGTAAATATTGAAAAATACAATTTTTATGTAAAATTTTCATTTTTAGTAAATTAATTAAATTAAAAATAATAATAAATATTTTAAGTTGATCTCACTGTAAAATAAATATTATTATTTATATTAAATTCTATTAAAAACATTTAAGTCATATTTATACTGGATTTTAGTGTATATATTTTTTTAGGCATAAAAACCCATTTTTATAAAAAAAATGTTTTAAAATTCATAATATTTCTCCATTATGATAAATTAAAATAACCCCTAGTGAGAAATTTTTCAAATTAAATTTATATATTATATATCTATATTTATGAATTTGAATTCATATAATTAGGTTTACAAGTTATAGAGTTATAGTGAAATCATTGTTTCCGTAAAAAAACATTTGTTAGAAAACCTATTTCCATCATGCATTCATGATTTATTTTATATTAAATTATTCAACCGATATGAATTGATTATTTTAAAATTGAATATTTTTTTAAAATAATATTATTTAATATTATTTAATACTGTCACGACAATTGTTTTTTGAAAAATATGAATATTAACTTCAGTAAATATTAATTTCCACAATGAAAGGGAAATTGGTTAATTAGGGGTAGAATAATTTAACAAAGAACAAAAAAAAGTAAACCTAATATTATGAATATTTATATATCAATTTAATTTAAAATATTATTATATTTATTTATTATTTTTTACTTTATAAATTAGTTAGTAATCTGTATAATGAAAATTATATTTTGATATGGTAAAATAAAAATTGTATTTATAATTAATATCCTATTTCAATTAAGAAATTATATTTTCTGAATTAATGGACTTTTGAATTAAATATTATTTTGTTAAAATATTATTACTAAATGATTATTGATAAATGTAATTGAAAATTTTATTTTTATTATATCAATGTGATTTCTATAATTTTTAAAAAATTGTTATTGTTAATACCCCATCATTTCTCAATAAATGTCGATTCATATTTTAAAATATAATAAATTACAAAAAAATTAGATAGAATAATTATTCTTTTTGAAATCTGAACATCAAAATTATCAAAAGGTGAATTTTAAATAATTTCTTGAGATTGTAAAATTTTTCGTTAAAAATATAATACCTTATAAATATACACTGTGTATTATGACTTCATAATGACCAAAAAGTGATGTAATAAATACTATTAATGGTATAAATGACCAAATATATGTTTTGAATTTAAAATAATGTGATTTCAGGTTTATTTTATTAATTTTATAAATCCTTTATGAATCCTCCAAAACCATAAACATATTTTAAATTTTTGAAATCATTTTTTAAAGGGTATGACTCACTTACACCTATGTAGTGGTAATTTTTTTTAGTTTTATACCTTGGCCTAATAAAATATTTAAATCAACTCCCATTTTGTTGATAAATTTGTAAAATCAATGGGAGTATATTTTTTTCCTATTTTATTATATAGATTTCGAAACCAATGTATGACAAATAATAAATAATTCCCTAATCATTTCGTATATAAATAGACTTGAGACCCCATTTCTCTTCTCTAAAAATCCATTGATCACATCCTTAATTTTCCCTGTAATATCTATTGTATCCCCAATTTTCCTCTATGGTCTCATTAATCTCCCCATGCTTTTGGATTTACACTCTCTAGGTAAGGGGCCTTCCTAGCATCCTTTTAATTCAAGAACATTTATTGAAAACAGTGTTTTAATTTCATGCGATAATATTTTCATTCATATAAAAAATTCCCTTACCATCAAATTTAATTTATTGGAATTTTATTTCATTTATCCTCTATCATTTTGGCATTTACCTTAGCTGTTACTATTTAAAATGTTTTTAAGGGACTTATATTTTCTCATTTCAATTCAAGAACTTGTTTAATGTTACTCTTCTTAGATTTAATTTTTGGTTTTTTTTGGGTATATTTTCCAGTAATCCCATTATATTTCATTTGATGTATAAATTATGAGGTACCTCTTCCTCTTTCATTAATACCTACCATTAACCATTATGTACACCTGTTACCATACCAAAATTTAGAAATGGATCATCGTTTTCTCTTATTTATTCATGTTTATTTATTATATTCATACTTCTATTTCTAATTCCTAATTTTAGGGTATGTATTTACTTGTATATATTACATAAAATTTTATTTAAAAATTATTATATACCCCTTTACCCCTTATAAAAATACTTTTTGAATTTTTCTGACACTGTTATACTATCGTAATTTCAGTATGATTTTCCATGCCAAAATAATAGTGTAGTCAATACCATATCCATTTCTTATAATGGGTATTCACCTTTAAACACTTACACTTTTTTTAATCATTAACAACATGTATTTATTCCAAACACTTTGTTCATGGACTAATTGTTTACTACAAATGAATCCATTTTGTATGATCTATGTGGCACACCTATGAAATAGAATTAAACGAATGTGGCATGTGTGTCTATACGTATATAGTGCTCCAATGCATTATGTAATTTTTAGTCTCATGATACATCATGTTGGGATATGGAGTAAAAATGATTCTTTTATGGGAATTTTTCCTTCATTGTTTCTTGGTAGCTATACCTATCTTTACAATGCAGTGTTTTAAGTTGTTTCCATATTTCTTATTTTGCCTTTTTTATTATCATTATATATCATTTATTGTTGTTCTTTCTTATAATTATTAATCCATTTTTATATTTCTATTATTGGATATGTGTAATTATCTTCATAATGTGACATTTTTATTCAATTACTGGGCTTTATAGCACACCCCATTTATTATGCATGTCCCTAGGTTATCTCAGGAAATTTTAAGTGTGGGTATGTTAAGGATGTTTTTAATAAAGATTAATTTTTCCTATTTAAAATTGTTATATAATCAAAATAATTCACAATGACAATAATTATTGATCTTATGGGATGTATTAAGCATAATGTTATATAATAAATCATAAAATAATCTTTAACAAAAAGAAATGTTGATATATTTGGTATCAAAGAAATTTTATTTATTTATTGGATTAGGATTATAAAACTTTAGCGAGAGCCTTAGGGATAAGACTATGTATAGAAAAGCATCCCTAAATTTTGGTAAATATAGAGTAATTGGTTTATCAATAAAATACATAATTGTATGTATAAAACAGGTATATGTGGCTCTAGGACATATTTACATAGGGGTAAAATGCGAGAACACCGTATTGAGCTAGACGCGAATGAGAATTAGTGCATGAAAATTGGCCTTACTATAGACCTGGTTTGGCACTCCTGGGGGATATGAATTGGTAAATTCAAAATTTTATTACAAACCACAATTAATGGATTAAAAATTCACACAGTTATATATTTTAGGGAAAATATCATATCTAACATTGATTAAAATTTAGAAATTCACAATTTGAAAAAATAAATGTCATTTATAAGTTATCCCTTTAATTCTATTAGATTCCTTTATATTAATTTAATATTTTAAATATAACCATCCAAAATTTTACCTTTATTCTAGTTTATGGATTGAAATAGGAGGAATTTATTGTAATTATCTGGGGGATTATATGATCTATTAAAAGGACATTCTATTGCTTGAAGCTTATTTTTTTATCTTGATTTCTAATTGTTCGGAGGAAAGATGATACTATAGTAGGAATTTATTAAAGGATGAAATAATAATTATCATGAAAGTGTATTTCCTTATATTCTATGCATATTTGATTAAGTAATTTTTTATATCATGGGAAAAAAATATTAAAACTAAAATGTTTTCATATTATGACAATTCCCAAAGAATTTATGGTCTTATCACATATCATATATTTATGGTTATGTAGTCCATGAATTTCTCCTAAAAATGTTCCGTATCACACTATATTAGTTATTTTGTGTTAGTTCTCTCTTCCCTGAATATGTTTTGAATTCCCAATATTATTCTCATACATGGAAACCCTGATATTTCGAAACCATCACACTTCCCTTAATATTTTTTATAAAATATATTTTATTAACCCTTGTATCAATGTGGATTTTCAAATAAAGATATTTTCAAGTGTCAAAACATTGTTCACCAACTTCATGTTTAAATTGATGGGAAACAATTTATTAAAGGGGGAATAATGAAATGAACCAGGTTTTAAAAGAGAAAACTATGTTCAATCGTGTATGTGATATGCTAGACTGATAAAAAAACAATGATTATTTAAATATAACCATTTTTAACATTCAATTAAATTTGAGGATATGAGTATGATTAAATATTTTTTGAAATATATTTATGCCTAAACTATATTTATAAATATATTATAAATAATAAATAATTTTTTGTTAATGTATCGTTGTTCTTCAAAATATGTTTTCCTCAAAAATGTTTTTTATTTATTTTTATGAAATGATAAATTAAAATTATTTTCTATAAAAATTACAAATATTTTAAGATAAATTGAACCCCATTTTTTTATCATCATATCATAATGAAATAATGGTGAGAATTTTTTTTTGGAAAATATGGGTTGTTTAGTGAATAATGAAAAATAACATTTTAATGTAAAATTTCTATTTATTTAGATAAATTAATTAATTTAAATTTATTAAAATTATTTTAATTTTATATCATGGTAAAAAAGTATTATTTTGTTATATATAATTTAATTAATTACATTCAAATCAAATTTTCTCTGGATTTTTGTATCTATTTTTTAATATTAAAAACCCATTTTTCAAAAAACTTTTTTAAAAAGTCATAATGTTTCTCCATTATAATTAGTTAAAATAAACCATGGCGTGAATAGATTTAAATTAAATTTTTGGAATATATATATTTATTTATTAATTTAAACTCATATAATTATAATTATTAGTTATATAGTTAACTTGAAATAATTTATTCCTAAAAAAAATTCTTTTTCAAAAAGTTGTTTTCAATCATGCATGCAGGATTTGTTTTAAATTAAATTATTCCACATTTATAAATTTATTATCATAAAACATATTAAAAATATAAATTATTATTTATTATTATAATATATTAAGTTTAAATTAACTTTTACAAAATATGAATAGTAACCACAATAAATATTAATTACCACAATTAATAGAAAATAGGGTAATTAAGGGTTAAATTTTTTTTGAAAAGACCAGAAACAAAGTAAACATAATTTTATGAATATTTATATTTAATTTTTTTGGAATGCTGATTATATATAGCCCATATTTTATTACTTTATAAATGAATAAGTAATTATTTTGATAAAAATTATATTCTAAAAAGATATAAAAGAAATTGTATATTTAATTAACACACAATTTCAAATATGAAATTCCAATGGTTGAATTACGTAATTTTTTAAATAAATTATATTTTTATAAAATATTATTATAAAATTATTATTGATAAATGTAATTCATAAAATTATTATTATTATGTCCAAGGTAATTTCCATAATAGTTTAACAAATGTTATTATAAAAAAACAGAGAATTTCACAATAAATATCTTTTATTATTTTAAAATTGAAAGTATACATATTTATAATTTTTTTATATATAATGAATATTATTTTTTGAATCAAAATGTTGAAATTATCCTCTGGTAAATTTTTTATAATTTTTTGACACAATCAATTTTTCCCGTAAAATTTAAATACCGTGTAAACATAAAGTGTGTATTATGACATAATAATTAACCAAATGTGATGTAATAAATACCATAAAGGGTATCTGTGAGAAAATATATGTTTTTCTGTTACAAAATATTTCTTTTATTTTTATTTATTTTATTTTCAATGCATTTATGAATCCACCAAAACCATAATATATTTTAAGGTTTTGAAATCTGTTCTTTAAGATTACGACTCACTTCCACATATGAAAGGGTATAATTTTTTTAATTCAGGAACCTGTCCTTATAATATAATTAAAACCAATCCCATATGGATATAATTAAAACCAATCCCATTTGGATGAAATCATGGGAAAAAATTGGAATGTTTTTTGTATTGGTTATTTTATTATATAGAGTTTGAAACCTATGTTTGGAAAATAAAAAATATTTACCCACTTATTTCTTATATAAACCCACCAATGATCCCATTTTTATTCACTAAAAATATTTAGATAATTTCTTCAGTCTACCCTACCCTCTTTAGAGTCCTACCAATTTTCCACCAATCTCTAAATAAGGCCCTTCCAATCATTTGGTGTCACCCTTTAATTGTAAGGGGCCTTCCTATCCTCCTTTCAATTAGAGCACATTTGTTTAAATTTGAATTTTAATTTCAAGTGGTTATAATTTTAATCCATTAAAAAATTACATTAATATCCAATTCGTATTATTGGAATGATATATAATTTATCCACTCTGATTTTAGCCTTTACCAAGCCATTAATATGCAGAAATTTTGTAATGGGCTTCTCTCTTCTCATTTCCATTCAAGCACCTCTTTTATGATATGATTTATATATTCAGGTTGTGGTCATTTGGGTATATTTTTCTACAAACAACATACCTTTAATTTGATTTATAAATTTATAGAGACTGTTTTTTCTCTCATTAATCTCTATGAGGAGCCTTTATCTACACTCGTTTCTATAAAATAATTTAGAAAGGGCTCATGACCTTTTCTTGTTTATTATTGTTTATTTATTATATTATGTATTATATTTCCAATTACTAATGTTGTGGTATGTATTTACATGTTGATATTACTTCCTAGTTTATATAAAAATTATGAGAGGCCCTTTTAATCTCATCAACACTTCTTATTAATTTTCAGGTCACATCGTTATGATACAAAAATTTCTCCAAGATTTTCCATGCCAAGACAGTGTTGTAGTGAATACCATACCCATTTCATATCAATGATGATCACCTTTATACACATATAATTCAATTATATGGGACCTAGATGTATGTATTCTAGAATCTTATATCATGGAATACAATATGATGATGACTGAATCAATGTTCTAGGATATATATATAGTACACAGAAGTATGAGAATGAAATGAATATGATGGGTTCCCCAAAAATTATATAGCTCTCTAGTGCATGGGGTAATGTTTAGTTTCATGAGATTTCATGTGGGGATATAGAGTAATCATGATTCCTTTATGGGTAATTTTCCATCATTATGAATTTCTAGTTAGCCTTGACCTATGTTTATGGTGTAATGTTTTATATTGTTTTAACATTTCCCAAGTTGCCTTTATGATTATCATTCTATATCAAGTCTCATTGTTCATTATTTTGAATCTTAATCCCTTTTGACTTACCTATTTTCTAATAGGTATTATTTTCTTCATGTTATTTCATGATTATTCCCTTAGTGGGAATTATATTTCACCCATTTATTATGTATATTCTTAACCTATCCCATGTAGTTTTACGTGCGACCATATTATGGATGTTTTCAATAAGGATGGTTTTTTTCCTATTTTATATTGTTATTTAATGTAATTTATTACTAAAGATACTATTATTCTCATTATTTAAAGTTTTATTATGTGTATCCTTAAGTAAAAAATCATATATTAATGTGAAATATTGAGTAGGGTTGTTATAGATATTCTATCCCACTTCCACTCTAGCACCTGAGGGGGTTGAGCTAAACTTGTTTATGTAAAATGCTCAGCCATCAATTGCTAATAAGTAAGGAATCAAGTGACAACCTATACAACTACTTAATTCATCCTTAGTCACCAAAACTAATAATGAAAGTCTTAGAACATTTTCACCACAACTAGATGTATTTCTTAGCTAGGGTAATGTGTGTAACTCCCTCAGAACCACCTCTCTTAGTGTAACTAGTACCATTTTCCATCCACATAAAAAAACGATGTGCAACCCACCTTCAAAAAATATATCAGGATTATGTATAGGGGATATCTTTGTATATTGGGTATCATAGTCAATATACCCAAGCTGTTCCTCTATGAATAATAGTAGAATATGAGGTTCAATAACCCTCGATTACAGGTAAGATGATCCATTTATATATATAATGAATGGCTCTATGGAGGATGAATTATTCGATGCATTTTTCAGTAACTATAAACAAGATCTCATGATAATATAAACTTCCTCCAAATTACACTTCCAAAAAGTACAAACAATATCATAGTCATAATCCTAGAGGAACATTATCCAAAGCCTATATCTCGAGTTTATATCTTTCTAAGAGAAGAAATATTTGAGACTCTTTCAGTAAGAATAAATAATAATGTTCTCTCCCATCAGGGATTGTCTCCACATATTTAATTTAGAGACTGCTGATACTATGTTAATATCATGGGACATTTATATCTTCTCATGTGATCTCAAATGATGTGCACCATATTCAATCACCACCTACTTCTCTATCTTAACACATTGATGCCTGGTCCCTAATTCATCAAAAATTGATATGTACTTGATACCCACATCTGGTTATCTCAATAAGGGGTCAATCTAAAAACCCCAGCATGAAGTACATGTAAAATAATTTATTTTTCAGAATACTTAAAACATTACACAAAATATATTCCCAAATAACATATCAGTTTAGTGTATTTGGAAACATTGAACATAGAGTTCTAACTTGTTGAATGATCTTTAACATCTCCCATAAAGATCTTCCCCTTTTTTCCTACCTAAAACGTTTCTTTATATCTAGGGGAAATAATAAATAAAAACGGTGACCACAAATTCTCAGTAGGGGTAAACATAGAGAATATAAAACAAACCACAAACATCTGAATGTAAAAACATGAACATAACGTTTAATCATCAAAATCATGAGTCATGAAATAAATCATGGAAGTTCATAAGGTATAGATCATAAAGGAACATTAACCATGATAGAATAGAATTGGAATAAAAAATATAAGTGTGGAAAACGAATAACCATATAATATGATTTCTATATTAGCCAAGGTATTTCTTCCAATACTATTATAGTGGAAAAAGTCCATTACTGAACTAGGTTTACTTGTTGTTCCAGCCATGTATTACTGAATTAGATTTACTTGTCATTCTAGCACTATAATAATGAACTATATTTACTTTCCATTCCAGTCATGTATATATAATTAGATATAAATATTTACCCAATGCATTGGATGGATATATTGGTCCCACCCATCACATAATGAAATCATTCCAACATTTTCTACAAAACATAAATCATTAATCATATCATAACCGAAGAAATAAAATGGGTTTCTTAAATATCATTCCATCATAACATAATCCATATAAAATATCATTACAAAATTAAATAAATTAAATCATGGTAATATTAGGGATAAAAACATAAACCTATTTAAGAGTGTCATCTTAGATTGAAAATAATTTTTATAAAACACTTGAAGTTAGTTTTTGAGGAAAATATCCTTTCTCCATTAAAAAAATTTTATTTTCTCAAAATGCGGTGAAATATTAAAAGAAAACAATTTATTTGAAAATAAAATTTAAATAGTTTAGAGGAAGAATCATGGAAATAAGTCTTCATGAAACTATAAAAATCCATTCATTTTGTATAGGTTATAAAAACTTTCTCCTCATACTTTTGTCAGAAAATTCAAGAAGTACGTCGTATGGTAAACAAAAGAATGATTCCTTCTATACCATGTAGTAAAGGTCAAAACGATAAAAATGAAACTAAAAATACATAGTTGAATAATAAAAATTTTATGAATTTTTTTAGAATACATGGACAAGGATGATAAATATATCCCCTGTAAATACTTAGATTTAAAAAATCTCAGATAAAAATGAGGTTTGTAAAAGTATCCCTTACCTTAGGTCTGATTTCTTCCACATGTGTCTGAAACTCCTGTATAATAGGTTTAAAAATATTATTAACTTTTAATATAAACATAATAATATTTATTATATCATATATTATTAACTTATGACTTTATATTACCTATTTTTTTCAAATCCATGTTAAAGCAACATTTTTGGTAATAATCATTTTATTTCTCATAAATGTTTGGACATGTAAGTCTTGATATTATTACTTATATCGTTATTTACATACATCCAAAATGAAAAATATTATTTATATATCTTATATATTCATTATATAAAAATATATATATTAGATAGATAAATGAAATGGAATACACCATTCATGGAGATGATAGGTCATACGTACGCATGAACGTTGTTTTTGTTTCCTTATTGAATTTAATGGAAGTATGTATATAAATAAATATAGTAACATTATTGTGACATATATTTCTTTATTATTTATGATATATACTTTATAATAATTCTTAAATGGTGAACGTGGAGAATGAATCTCATCGCGTCGTGGAGACGGTAAGTCGTACGTACGCACGAGGGATGATATCGTTCACATAATTGTTGAATGGAATTTAATTGAATGGTGTATAGTATTTCAGAATTAGTATATTGTTAAAATAATCATAAGTATTTATTATTTCCACCATTATACCCATCCATTTAAGGTGGTGGTGAAAAACAGATTACACCATGGCGTGGACATGGTAAGTTGTATGTACGCACGTGCAGTGATTTTATTTTCCGTAGGATGCATAAAAGGTTGAAGAGGGTTGTTTGATATTTATAATAACATATAATTATATGAGTGATACTGATGTTATTAATTTATAATTAAACAACTAATGGAGAATAATTAGATGAAGAAAAAAAATTGAATGAATTGGTAGAAGAGATTACCACTTCCTCGATGTGCCTCATTTAAATTTCCCCTTAGGGCAATGGAGTTTGTCTTTTGAGAAGAAAAAAACCTCTAGGGTGTAACTAGTGAATATTATAAGATAAATATGTAGTGTTAGGCCAGTATTGAAGGCTAAAAATTTAGTTAATAAGAGAGGGAGCCGGATCCCTTTTATTAGAGAGGAGAGGGACACTTTAGCAAAATATCAAAATATTAATTTATTATAAATATTTTTTCAATTTAAAAACTTAAACAAATCATTTAATTAGAAGGTAATATTATTAGTTTTATAAATCCTCTTAACCAATAGGTTTTATAAAAGTTTAGGTCTCAAATTGTACCTTATATTTTAGCTTTAACCCTTAGTTAACTAATTTAACTCTTACCATGTCTTCTGGTATATCCATACCATATTGTTAATACAATTACTATAGAAATCCAATAAAACATAATGTGGTTCATTAATGTCTATTGAAAAAGTATCTATTTAATTTTTCCAAATATTAGATTTTTAGGACTATTATATCATTTATTAAAATTGTAGTTTTTTTAAAAACTCATTTATGTCAATTTTTGTACTATTCATATCATGGATTTTTAAAAATCAAAAACAAATTTATTATATCGATGAAACAAAATTAATTAAAATATAACAAGTAATAATCATTCATAAAATTCATGTATGGCATAAAAATGTCCAAAATAAATTTATTTTAATATTTATAATCTCATTTATTTAAATCATTTATCAATAATGTAATCACTATATCATCCTTATGTCATAAATAAATTTATTTATATTGTGTCAAAAAATTATAAATAAAATACCATTATGTAGAAAATATCTTTCTCTTTTTAATGATTATTTATAGGCATGGATATTAGTTATATAACCCTATATTAAAATCCATTTAGTAAAAGATATATGTTTAGTTTATAATTATCTTTACTTTAAATTAATTCTTATAAAATGTCATTTTCACATCCAAGTGAATCCATGGGGTCCCAAAATAGACTGATGGATGACCATGGTTAGTCATAACTTATCAAATAGGATTAGGAAATGCATCAGGGTAGTTTAAGATTATAATAATATTATTTTTTACACTTATTTACCATACGTACCATTTAACCATGGTAAAAAAAATTAATACTAACGTTTCTATTCATAATGTCTAAAAATAAAATTCATATATTTACAAAATTTTAGTCTTTTGAATCAAAATATTGAATCAATTTTTCAAAATTAAAAACACAATAATTGCAGTAATTAATTTAAAATTAATTACTATTGTCATAACTAAAAGAGGGTTTTTAGGAAGTAATAAATATCAAAAGATTGACATGTGTTTATGTCTAATTAAATACTGAAATTAGTTAAAATGACCAAGATTAGATTACATGAAAAAAATATAATCCAATTACATATTAAAACTGATACAAAATATAATATAACTGTAAAAATAAATTAGATAAAAAGGAATTTTCAATTTAAAATGTAGTGTTTTTCACAATTCATTAAAATTTAAATTTTATAAAAAAATACTAAAAATTAAGCAAAAGTAAATTTTTATTTCCTTCTTCCTAAGAAGATGCTTATATTGTCAAATTTAACTTATAAAAGTGTAAAAAGCTAAATATAAAATTGTTGTTCCTTCAAAAGGTGGTAAAACAACATTTTTGAAAAATAATTCTTTTATCCGAAATATTGATTTTGTTCACATATCATGTTCAAGAAAATGTGTAAAATAAATGATAATGTTTTGAAAAAAAAATTTGGTTAATACTATTCATAACAGCTTGTTTATATCCCATTAAAAAATAATATTTAAATAATAAATCATTTTTTAGTGAAACTCGGTATCGCATACAACACAAGGTATCTAGGAAGGTCTCTTTTGCATTTAACGAATGTCATGCTAGTGTTGCGTGTAGTGAAAGCTTCAACTAGGGTTGTGTATAACATAATCCAAACCCAGTTTATTTATACATTGAAAAAAAATCTATACTCAGTATTGTGTGAAATGAATTCTATCAAAAGAACATGAAATTGTGTACAACACAAACCAAGAATAGTGTTGTGTATATTACCAGCTAAAACGTTGTTGGGTATATCGCCAGATAATATTAGTGTAACTTACAACACAATACATCAAGGAAATTGAAAGGAATATATCTCATAAAATCTCGAGGGGTTACATTCTCACCCCCCTAAAATTGAATTTCACCCATGAAATTCGATGGGGTAATAAATGGTTTTCTACTTTAAAGTTTGTTTTATGGAAACCCATGTCATAAAAAATAATACTAAAACATAGTTTTAAAAAAGAATGTTATAATCATAACTGTTTCCAAAAGTAACTCATCACTGGGTTTCTACATAGGGGAAGATAGGTCGGAAGTGAAATCATGGATATAGAAGAGGAATCTAACCATCATGTTATGATGGATAGTGATATAGAATAAGGTTTGGATATTGTTGACAACCATAAATCCATAAATCTGGGATTATTTAAGGGACCATATTATTCAACATATGAGAAGGTACTAGGATAACATTTTTGGTTTCATGATATTTTTCTTAAAGTTAATTAATTTTTACATGAGGATAAATACTTACATGATTTCAGTAAAATCTCACCAATGGTTGTTCCCAAACCAATTTCCACTTCATCTCTTATTTAATGAGAAAAGGTGGATTTTTCATTCTTGATGTGTTATAAGATCATGAGATTGAATGATAAGTTTTTCCATCAGTCTCAACAAAATTTTTAAAACTTGTTATAAAATATGCATAAGTCCAATTATAATGATACAATACATTAATCTAAAAAATTCAACTTGAATATTACCTATAAAATCAATTAATGTATAATATTACAATCCTTCCAAAAACTAAAAATAAAAAAATTTAGAAGGAGGTGAACTAAATCATGTTAACATTTTTCTCCCATATCTCATTTGGCAGTTCTTAGTTTTGAAAATCCAAACATGTGAATACAATAATCATGTATTCACTTTAAACATGATAATAACATGAATTTCCAAAAAACCATAGTGAAAAACTGAATTCTATCCAAAGTTAAGTCTTTTGACAATCCAAAATCCCAAAAATTCAATATAATCAAACCATGAAATCATTTAGACCTTAAATCAGTCTGTAGGTCTTAATACTATTAAACATCTAATTATCTCCTTGTCCTGTCATTATGTGATCGTGTGCTTTCTAAAAATATGTGAATAACCTTTCATGGTTACATGTACCATTAAACACATACATTCAAATACGTGAGGAAAAGCATCAATATAACAATCCATAGATGTATCTTTATTCTACAGTACCACAAAATTACTTATGCTACATTATTCTTGATAAACATATAATCATTCAACTACCTTCTTAAACCATTGACCGAGCTTCATCATTTTATTCCTTAACACTTCATTCATATCACATATCATTTGTAGTCTCATCATCATTAGGAACATTAATACTAACCTCAAGACCATACTGATTCCCTTCTTGATATTTACCCTTTGTGAATCGATTTTACTAATACCCATACATTACACATTTAAAAAATTTTACTATCGTTTATTTCTTATCAATACCGTTATCCCTATCCATTGTGTTAACTGAACCTTTTAATTTGAAATTACTAGATTTGTGTCCTTATTTTCCACACCCAAAGCATCTTCCATTTCATTTTAAACATTCTTTTTGATTCCTCTTCCCACATGACTTAAAGGAGGGAAATTTAGCCTTATTTCCTCTATGATCACCATTAAACTCCATCATTATCTTATTATATACTTCAGGAAACACACTAAATTTTAGATAATTGATAATATTATGAGATTTCTAATTAGGAATAATAATTTTGTTTTTACTTCCATATCCCATATCATTTGGTTTCTCATGAAAAATATCATTCCATTTTCTATCATATTCTCCACTAACATGAATCATCTTACAATTCTAGGACTATAACATCTAGTTATACTTACCCTTAGGGACATCCCTAGACCTACCTTAGAAATATCTCTGGGGAACTCACTAAAATTTTCAAATCCTAGTTTCCAAAGGTTAACTAAACCTTCTCTATGATAACAAATATAACGCCCTAAGATTGACATACATGGAAATTACATTTATTTTTTGGAATACTTAATACCTTACACAAAATATATTCCCAAACACCATATTGGTTTAGTGACTTTGGAAACTCATAACATAGACTTCTAACTTGGTAAAATATCATCAACATCCCCCATAAAGATATTCCCCTTTTGCTATCCTACCTAAAACCTTTCTTTACATCTCGGAAAAAATACATAAAAAGGGTGAGCTCAAATGATCGTCAAGGGTAACAATGGATAACATTATACAAACCATAAACATTTGAACGTGAAAACATGAACATAGTGTTTAAACATAAAAATCATTAGTCATAAAATAAATCTTGGTAGTTCATAAGGAATAAATCATAAAGGAAAATTAACCATGATAGAATAGAATTGGAATAAAACATGTAATTGTGGAAAAATAAATGGATTATAAAATTATTTCCATTGTATCCAAGGCATTACTTCAATGAACATAAGAGTGGACAAAGTACATTACTTAACCAATTTTACTTGTCATTCCTATGATGTATTACTGAACCAGATTTAGAAGTCGTTCCAACACTGTATTACTGAATCATATTTAATTTCCATTCCAGTCATGTCCATATCCTGACATTTAAATATTTACCCAATGCATTGGAGGGAGAAATAGGTCCCACCCTTCTCATAATTAAATCCTTCTGACTTGTGCCACAAAACATAAATCATTAATCATATCATAACCTACGAAATAAAATCGGTTTCATAAATCTCATTCCATAATAACATAATAAATATAAAAGATAATTCCATCATTAAAGAAATAAATTCATAGAAATAATAGAGATAGAAACATAACACCATTTAAGAGCATCATCTCAGAAGGAAAATAATTTTGATAAGACACTTGAACATAGTTTTTGAGGAATTTTTTTTTTCTTCTTCAAAAAAGTTTTATTTTCTAAAAATGCTTTATAATTTTAAAATAAAATAATTTATTCGTAAATAAACATAATATTTTGTAGATGAGTCTTTGTGGAAATAATGTGTCCTCAAATCGTAAAAATATATTCATACCATATAAATTAAAAAATCATTATCCACGTACTTTGGACGGAAATGTCAAAAAGTACATTGTATGGTAATCAATAGAAAGATTTATTCTGTATCATTTTGTAAATGTAAAAAATGGGTAAAAATGACTCAAAACATACTTGGGAGAATAATAAACACTTTATGAAAAAATTTATAAAATAGGGACATGGATGGAAAATATATCCCCAGTAAATACATATGTATAAACAGTTTTTGATAAAAATGAGATTGCAAAAGTATTCCTTACCTGAGGTCAAATTTCTTATGTATATGTCTGAAACTTATTTATAGTTGGTTTAAACCTATTGTTTACTTGTAAAAAAACAAAAATAATATTTATGATTTCATATATGATTTTGATATGACTTTATATAACCCGTTCATTTGTCAATTCCATGTTAGAGGAACCTTTTGGGTAATAATCATTTTATTTATCATAAGTGTTTAGGATTGTAATTATTGATATTATAACTTATATAATTATTTACTTAAATAAATAATGTAAAACATGATTTATATATCATATAAATTCAGTATATAAATAAATATTTTATAGATAGTTAAATGAAAATGAATACACCGTCTTTAGAGACAGCAGGCCATATGTTCGCGTAAACGTTGTTTTCATTTACTTATTGAATAAAATGTAAGTAATAATATACATAAATATAGTAGAATTATTATGTAACATATTTAATTATTATTTATTATATATTCTTTTTAATCATTCTAGAATGCTGAACGTGGAGAATGAATCTCATCGCGTCATGGAGATGGTAAGTCGTACGTACGGTCGAGCGACAATATCATTCCCATAACTATTAAATGGTATTGAATTGAATGGTGAATTATATCTAATAATTAGTATCATGTTATAATAATAATAAATATATATTATTTCTACCATTATACCCATCCAAGTATGGTATTGGTGAAAAACAGACTACACCACAACATGGAGACGGTAAGTCGTACGTACAAACACGTAGTGATTTCATTTTTCGTAAGATGTTTAGAAGGTGAAATAGGGTTGTTTCATATTTTTAATGAAATATAGGTATATGAGTGATAATTATGTTATTAATTTATAATGAAACATGTAATGAAGGGGAATTATAAGAAAAAAAGTAATTTGAAAGAATCGTTAGAAGAGATTACATCTTCCTTGACGTGCCTCCTTTAAATTTCCCATTAGTGCATTATAGTTGGTCTTTTGAGAATAAAAATATCTATAGGATATAAATAGGTAATATTATAAGTGAAATTGGTAGGTTTTGGACGAGATTTAATGCTCAAAATAGAGTGAAGTGTAGAGGGAGGAGGTTCCCTTTTAAAAGAGAGGAGAGGGGCACTTTAGGAAACACTCAAAATATTAATTTATTATTAAATTATTTTCAGTTTAAAATGGTCGAAAAATAATTTAATTATAATTTAAGATTATTATTTTTTGTAATCCTTTCAACCAATAGGTTTTAGACATGTTTAGGTCTCAAATTGAACATTATCTTTTGGCATTAACCCTTAGTTTACTAATTTAACTCTTACAATGTCTTCATGTATATTCATACATTATTATTAATATAGATTCTATAAGTTTACAATTGAACCTAAATTGGTTGATTAATGAAATTCTCAACATTATATAAGTAATTTGGACTAATAAAATAGTTTTAGGAATATTATATCATTTAATAAAATAGTATTGGTTTTAAAAACTCATTTATGTCAATTTTTATACTATTCATATCATGGATTTTTTAAAATACCTAACTTGATTCCTTTGAAAAAACTTCATTAATTAAACTATAACAAGTCATAATCATACATAAAATTTATGTATGGAATAAAAGGGTTGAAAATAATTTTATTTCAATATTTATAATATCATTTACTTAAATCATTCATTAATAAGGTATTCACTAAATCATCATTATGTCATAAATAAATTTATTTATTTAGTGTCTAAAAATTATAAATTCAATACCTTGATGTTGGAAATAATTTTATCTTTCTAATTAATATTATTGAAAAATTGATATCAGTTATATTAGTATATATTAAAATCAATTTCTTAAAAGATATATTCTTATGTTATAATTATCATTAAATTAAATTAATTCTTATAAAATTTCATTTTCACATCCATGAGAATCCATGGGGTCTAAAAATCAACCCAAGGATGTCCATGGTCTGAAATATCTCATCCAATAGGATTATTACATATTTTAGGGTATTATAATATTATTCTAATATTATTTTATTTCCATTAATTACTAGATTTACCATTTAAACATTGTAAATAAAATAATTATTGAAGTTACTATTCATAATGTCTAAAAATAAAAGGTACCTATTTAGAAAATTTGAACCTTATGATTCCAAATATGGAATTTATTTTTCAAAATTAAAAACATTTTGTTTTTAGAAATTAATTTAAAATTAATTTCCACTGTCAAAAACAAAAAGCTGGTTTTTAAGAAGTAATAACTACCAAGAGATTGACATGTGTTTATGTCCAATTTATAAGTGAAATTACTTCAAATGACAAAAAATGGATTAAATTATAATAATATAATCCAATTACATGTTAAAACCATTTAAAATTACAATCTAACTATATAAATAAATTTGATAAAAAGGTAGTTTCGAATTAAAATTAAGTATGTTTCAGTATTCATTAAAATTTTAATTTTATTAAAAAAATACCAAAAATTCTAAAAATGTAAATTTTATGACCCTCTTACAAAGAGGAAGTTTATTTTAATAAATTTTACTTATAAAAGGGTCAAAACATTATTTAAAATGGCTGTTCCATCAAAAGGCGGTAAAACTGTATTTTTGAAAAATAATTTTTTTATGAGAAAAATTAATTTTTTTTCTCATATCATGTTATAGAAAATGTTTAAGATGAATTATAATATTATAAAATTTAAAATGTGGTAAATAATATTCTTAACATCTATTTTATGCCCCATTAAATAATAATATTTTAATAATATATCATTGTTTTGTGAAAATCAGTATCGCATACAACACAAGCTATCGAAGAAGGTAATGCAGGCCATGTTAGTGTTGTGTGTAGATAAAGCTTACATTAGTGTTGCATATAACATAATCTAAACTTATTTCATTTATACATTGAACAAAATCTGTACTCGGTGTTGCGTGAAATGAATTCTATCAAAATAACATCAAATTGTGTGCAACACAACCCAAGAATAGTGTTGTGTATACTACTAGATAATAAAGTGATGTATACAGGGGACAGTTCCTGCCACGTGTTATCTGGGCCGGTCTGAGGTGGGGGCCTGTTATCTGCCTGAGGGTGGGGGTCTGCTATCTGCCAGAGGGCTGGGCTCGGGCGTGGCCGAGTTTGGTTGGGCTTCAGGCCCGCCAGGTTCGTTACAATATAAGACATCAAATAAATTAAAAAGAATATATCACATAAAATCGTAGGGTGTTACAATCAATCATCAATCTCAGCCCCAACTCCAAGAAATCCTACTGACACATCTCTATCCACAAGAAATGATTCCCCTTTTTATCAAAGTAATTAATGGAGATGATATACTTTAGATACCGTGTATAAATCTTTGATATAATCCTTCCAAACAATGGAATATTTACACCTCTGTCAAGCCCTTTGGTGGCTCCCAAGAAAGAAATACCTCAACCTTTTTCGATTCCACTGCTACACGGTCTACTGAGATAATGTGACCTAGAATGTAAACATCCTCAATCTAGAACTATACCTTCCTTATATTCTCATAAATCTTATTATCTTGTAGTATGTTTATAACCATACTAAACTGCCCCATGTAATACTCCTTGAATTCCAGGTACAATAGGATATCCTCGATGAAGACTTCGTCAAAGAAGACTATGAAATGATAAAGGACCTAGTATATGGGTCCCATAAACACTAATGGGGAGTTATTCATGAAAAATGTAGTTACAAGGTAATCATGTTGATCGTGACAACAATATAAATCCATCATTGTTATATCCTAACGTAGACCTTAAAAATTGATATAGCATTATTTATAGTCAATCTTCGAGAACTACAGTGCCACTATTAACTAACCAAAGTGGTCATTGATCCTCAATAGTAGATAATTGTTCTTTATAGTTACATGCTGTTGGAAAAAATAGTACACACACAACCTCAATCTCTTGTTACCCTTATTGGAGAACAAAACTAGAACACATTGGGCCTGAGAAATATATTCCTCTCCATGTCAACCAACTACATTGTCATCTCAAAAATCACTATGAGATCAATCTAATATGTTGGAAGAGATATTAGGGTCATCTAGGGGTGTAGATCAAGGCACAATTCTCTCTCTTTGTGGGGAGGTAATCATGGAACATCCTAAGAATACACATCCTCGTACTTCATTTTCACTAGAAGAAACATAAATCTCATATAATCCACTGCACCAAGGGTCATTCTTGCTGACTATTGAGTAATCGTCTTCACCCTTCTATGGATGA
Source organism: Viscum album (assembly GCA_963277665.1). NCBI lineage: Eukaryota > Viridiplantae > Streptophyta > Magnoliopsida > Santalales > Viscaceae > Viscum > Viscum album. The sequence goes on along the minus strand of OY728167.1, from coordinate 389,543,569 downwards.
GTAATTGCTACTCTGTCTAGGTTTCATTTTCACCCACAAAAGAGAAAAACATCCCATGGTTATCAACATACCATATCATCTACTTTAAATATTCGATATGTGATTGAGTTGTATATTAAAATTCCATACCATATATGATTTTTTACCGCATCATCACAACTACAAAGAGAGTCAAAATGATTTGTATTCTTTATTAGTCCAGACACACTACCAGTACAAGTATGTGATCACTGAGTCAACTATAGTAGGAGTCTCTGAGCATATGGGTCAAGCCAAAGGCTCAAATGTAATATCAATGTATCATACTACATAAGTGGTAATAATGAAATGAATTGCACCTAGGTTGACCAAAACTCTGAATATGGTATAAAGGAAATATATAATACCTTGTATCAATCTTGGATTATGTGGTTCATAATCATTGAATGCCCGTGGCTTCCCTTACACATGTCCCCCATCTCTCTAAGCCTAGCAGGGACTACCTAGGGTCGGTGGTGGTGACATATCCAAACATCTATCACCTACATCAGCTCTCTTAGCTCATCCTCCATGTCCTCCACCCTACAGAATAATTTTATCCTAACACTACAGTTATCTATGTGGTCTATCCACTACATCCATGTCAGCTATATGTTGGGTCGTGCAATTGCATGCATGTTGTCTCCAACAATCACAATAGTAGAACTGACTCTTTATACACTGACTAGATCCATCATCTGATGCCTTAACTAAGGAACATATGTCATGGGATCACATCCTGAAATTTATCATACATCAATGTCCCTGAGTCTTTCACTAGCTACATGTTGTTGATGTCTTAAATGTGATGTTCCAACTACTGGAACCAAATATATTCATATTCTCTTCTTGAGAACTCTCAACCAGCAAAGTACACTCTAGAACCCCAGTATATGTAATAATGAATAGAGTTATAACAGTGGATCATACTTCTCTCAAGATTCCTCAATCAAGGATCCAATCTTAAAATAACTGATCACAAACCATATCCATTGAGTACCAAGAGAGTTTGGTGAACCTTGATGAACCCTCAAACATAGTCATAATACGCTACCGAAGGTGTAGAAGTTCTTTGATGCATGTTTCCATCAACATAGTTTTACATAACTTTTAATGAAATGGTCCTCGAACACTATCTATGTTTGAGTCTCCTCATCATAGAACTGGTTCACTATTCCCCATTATTGTTTTGTATATCCATGGAGAAGGCTCGATGCCATAACCACCAGTTGACATATTGATGTCAAAACAAGATGGTAGAATCACATCACTACATCAAGTTAGCCCTCATCCACCTGTCAGTTAGGATTTTCTCAGATCTTGAGAGGTCACATTCACCAAAACCCATAAAGCATGCTTAGTCTTCACACCTCATCCATTGGTATTGTGGATACCAAATGTTTCTCAATAGTTTGTGGTTTGACTGGACCAACACCTAAGGGTAACACCTTCTAGACATGTCCATTTATTGAAGACTCGTATCTAAGATAATCATCCTCATAATCCTATTGATGAACCCTTTCTTGAAAATTTTGTGGATGTATCCTGAAATAGACAAGATGTGTGAAGATCAATGAGTACATTAGAATACAACACATTCATATATCATACATGTACCAATGTTTTTCCCACAACTAGGGTCTTCATGCATCAAGTCAACAAGAATATTATCATAGTCATGGTGTATAGATATAGAATCTGCCTTAGCAATAGTGGAGTCCCTAGTCGGGTAGCTAAACTCAAAACACTTAATGATATTTCTCCAAACCAATATCACAAAATATTGTCCTATAGTAGAAAAATCATATTTGATACCACTCTATCTCAAACCATTCCAATATGTCCTATTCTACAACTACCACAAGCCTACTCCAATAAGGCAAGGGTTGGTGACCAATTCCACATAGGCCTTCCACACCCACGGGAGGCCTTGGACTAATGTACCTATATACACACACAAATCTCCAAGAATAAATAATTCTGAAATGTAAAACAACCCATAACCATGAATTCATACATCTAAAATCCCACATCAGAGTATCGAAGAAATATTAGAATGTAAAAGTGCCAAATATAATCTCACTCTAAAGAAACTAAGAACAGGTCCAACCTAAAATGTGGGTGAGGAATTTTATGAAGATACCCATATGAAAAAACCTCAGTCCTTATGGATCACAAAAATCAACATGGTTATAGTGCCTCTATAAATTTAAAAAGAAGTCGGGAGTCTACATAAGATATGACATGTGATGGAAAATACCTTGTAGTTGGAGTATAACAAATCCCATTTGGACACCCCAAAATCACTAAGCATATCGAATCAAGAATAAGAGTCAGATCATCATGTGTATATGTATATAAAACATATAAAAATAATATAAAAATATAATCAACAAAGACACATAGTCTTTGGGTTTCTTTAAAACCGTAATTCCTTTCTTGGATTCCGGAATGAAGATTACACACAACACTCATCCTCGATAACACACTCATAGATTCATATAACAATGATGGTGTCTATGTTAGATGAAATTATCATCGAGTATTTATATAGGATATCTATAAATCAAGACAGAAGAGAATGAAACATATATGGGTGTCACACCCAAGGCTATGGGGTCTACCAAAAACCTAATCTGGATTAACCCTCTATCTTGGGGATATACACCCATATAATATTGGTGAAAATGATACTAAAAACCCTATCTAGGTAAACCATATGATAGATGATCTCACTCAAAGCCTCAAAAAAGGATTACAACAACTCTATCCAAGGCTAAACTGTCATTGAAGGGATCACCATCCTATGTATATGATGCAATTCCATACTAACCCTTAGGGAATGAATCAAGGGAACACACCCTAATGAAACTCATCCATGATGAATAGAATAATAGCTCCATTAATTATTGGATGAATAACATGAGATTTACCAGTAGTACATGTCAAGTACCTTTGGTGCCATTTCCTTCTAGTGTATCATTTCCCATTCACATTTCCATGGTTGTGCTTGATTACAAAACGTGTCTCATCCTGTGTACTCCTGGCCGTGTCCATGTCCAGATATTCATTTCCATCTACAACTATCCATTTTCAGGTCCATGTAACTCCCAAGGTTCACTCAATGAAACCATGTATTTTTTATATGACATGTCATACTTTTCTTCTCTATGGAAACCCTATCATAACATAGGGGGTCTGAAAGGACATGTGATGTAGGATGAAAAACAATATACCTTTAAATTTTCTAAAAATCCTAGATATTTTTCACATGTCATTTTTTGATCCTTCGACCTCTGGTTCGTACGTGAATCATGATGGAGATTATGGATCTGTTCAGACCGATCCTTGTCATCGATTCTAAATAGAATCTAGCCACAAAAATAGATGAAAAATCCCCATGTCGCATCTCCCAGTAGCCATAGGTAAAAACCCGTATGAGGAACTCTGATCGAGTCTTGATTCCTCATAATAGATAAATCATTTCATCGATCCAAACCTAGATCAGTGATAAAAAATATTTTTTTCATAGAAATAGGGGTGCAACACTATTTATATAGTATTCAATGAAATGTGGGCCAATGGAATTGTCTTCGATGAACGAAGAAGAGGGAAAGAAGAGCACAAAAAAAATTGAGGAATGAACTTAATCCAATGTTTGGGTTGGCCTCAATTAATTTCTATCAAATAGATATAACACAATCAAAAATTAAATATTCACTCCCAAATAATATCTCTCTCTTACGTGTAATACGCACTATTTGAAAAACAAATTTTTTGGTTGACTAATTATAATTCATTATAGGAATAAATGAATAGGGATATGTACACACAAATAAAATGACCCACCACTATTTAGATCAACCACTGGAGATGAATTATTTGGTATCATTATCATTGGTGAGATCCTAGAGTCCAATCACACATTAATTGATGATCCATTATTTGGTCATTGTTTCCCCACATATGCTTCTGCAATGTTATCTCTAATGGCTCTAGGGTTATGTAGATATCCCTAAGATTCCATCATAAGCATAATATTGTAGGACCAAACAGGTCATTTTTTAATTAAATAATCTAATTTATTGAATTAAATTATTTAAATGTGCACCACTGAACATTCCCAACCCGAATGACTAATGTGCTCCATGGTTAGGTTACAATTTGGGTAAAACCTACACTTTAAACTTAATCTAGCCCACAAACTTCTAATATGAAACCCTATTTAACTGTTATTCCACATTTTCTAAAAACATGAACATTCCTAATTTCTATAATATTTTAAATATTTTACAAATTAATTCTTCACACATCAAGCCTCAAAATCTCACTTCGTCCTAACACCTAACTCTAAAAATAATCCATATTATTTTTCAAATCAATACATGGAAAAAACAGAGTTATTAGACACAAAATAAAAAATCAATGTTAGAATGTTATTTTGTGTTGAAACACAACACTACCACTCTTTTTTGAGACATTATAGTGTATTATAGAGTTTTTTCATTTACCTTAATAAATTTTATGATAATTTTCATTTACCTAGGTAAATAATTTTTATCTCTTTTAATTAATTTTGATAAAAAATTGATTTCACCTTTATCTTAATTTTATCCTTTTGATTTATAAATTTTATATAATTTTATTAAATAAATTTTATATATGTTTTAAATTTTTATTCTAATATAAACATAGTTAATCATATTAAAACGATTTTTAGAAAAATAAATTTTAGCATTAAGTTTATATAAGAGATTAAATTATACTGAATACTAATTTTATTGGACTGGTTTTATTTATTAAAAATAGGTAAATGTTATAGGGATTTTGGGGAAATCCATAACTGAATATCAACAAGACAATAATTTATTCAAATATAAGATTATTTTTAATTAAAGTAACATTTAAATTAAATCTAAAAATGATGGACATAAGATTTATAAGTTCAATTAATTATATTATATATATAACCTTATTTTTTGAATATATATTTTTATTAATTAAAAGTTTTTTTTTGAGATTTATTATATGATTTAATCCTAGAGAGGTCGTAATAGCTATAGTTTAATGAAAAATATTATTTTCACTATTCACTTAAAAATAATTATTAAAAAAACCAGAAATATGTATTTATGATAATAATTTTATGATGAATTAAAAAATGATGTTAATTTTGGTATTAATATATTTTATTAATTTGAAATTAATATTCAAAATATATTCATGAATAATGGCTCTTTAGAGTGTACATTTTGTGATAGTTTAGGATATAATGTTTACCTACTATAATAGAATATTGGGTATTACATTTTCCCCTATAAATAAATTCATCCAAAAAATATGGTTATATATCTCCTAATGAATAAATTTGGATATTACTTCCTCATAGATTCTTTGGGATCATTATTTTCTATTTATAGTTTTTGATTTCTCTAAAGGACTTTCATTAATCAAGTTTTCTAATTATACAATACATTCACTAAGCGGTCAATAATTTTGATATAATCCAAATTATAAGTCCATTTAGGCTCCAAATCTATTTGATTATATGTTAAAACATTAGTTTGATGATGAATTAGTTTCCTTAGTAATGAAAGATGAAGGGAATCATGTTCTTCATAAAGGTTGTCCGAGATACCCAATCAATATAATATAACACCAATTATTGTAATTACCCAGTTAGGATAATTGTATCCCTAATAGGGGAGGGGTGAATTAGTGATGTCTTTTTATTTTATCTTCCATTACTTAAGAAATAACCTTCTCCTCTAGTTAGTTATTGCATTCTCTACCAAAAAAAATCTTGCACACATCCACAAGAACACAAGTATTTACAAGGGTTACTGTTAAATAATAATATCCATGTCCTTGATATGGTTTTGAAATGATACAAGAACACAAAATCCACTAGAATAAAATCCTTCTGTGTGGAATATAATGACTAGGATATTCCCTTTAACTCATGTAGCATTATGTAAATAAATCAATAGTGTGTGTTCTCCTCCTAGAAAAAAATACAATGTTTTGTAACAAAACATGTTACAATTAATCTTAATGAATTTTCACAAACATAATCTTTCATAAAAATTATACACTTTATTACCCAGAAGTGGGAACAAAATTCTATGAAATTATATTAAAAATTTGTTTGATTTCTTAGTCTAATTTCAAATTTTTTTTCCTAATCCTATTTCTCAATCTTATTTGATCAGAATAGAATATATATATATATATATATATATATATATTGAATACAGTTATGAAAAATTATAAAAGATTATCCTTTCATATGGAAAACCCAATAATATTTTCCCATTACAATTCCTCAATACGATGACCAGCTAAAATCGATAATTATATAAAATGTTTTAATTATATCTATTTTCATTTCTCTTCTATCTAGTAAGGTTTCTTTATGAAAGAAACTTTAGAAACGACTTATTCTATATATAATTTCTCCATCACTTCGTATTCTCTCTCTTTTTAATTAAAGTTCATCTCTTAGAAAGTACAAGGTAAATTCCCTTTTATACTTTACCCAAATGTGGTTTGGGCGGGATTCCAGAAAATTTTTCGACTCAAATAATTACCTGAGTCATACATTTTTCTTGAATTTTGAGTGCCTCTTGTCTTCATCAATGTTTCAAAACACTTCTCATCTCTTCCCAGCGCTTCTCGAATCATTTTATAACTTCATATCTCCTCCAAAAATTCTTAAAAAACATCAGTCTCATTACAATTATACATTCTGATTTCCTAATCATATTTATTCATTACAATTCTCTATACCAATTTCATATATTAATAAATAGTCAGTTTAATCATCTATTCAAAAATCACTCCAATTATTTTTCCACATTCTAATTTCTCAATATGATTTCATCTTTAAAGTTCTTTGCACCAAATTAAAGAAGAATAACATTTGTATTCATCATAATTCTCTAAACTGAATCCCATTTAGATTTATTCATAATTATGGAGACAACATATTATTAAAAATATATTCAACATCTTCTATATCTTATTTTCTTAAGAAAGAAAAATCATTATAAATTCAAATACGTTGCCTCTTGACCCAACTGATAAAATCACATGAAAATAAATCGGAGTTATAGTTTATCTTCAAAATGCCATACCACAAATCTTCCAATTCCTTCTTCACGGATTTAAATATTTAAGCCTTTAATCGTAATGAAAACCAATAACTCTGTTATGAACGAACTCCCCATCCTTTAAAAAAATCTATATTCAATTATATAATTATGGTGATCTTGAGACTTGAAATCATTGGCTTCATAAACATTATTTTTTCAGAACATTCAGCATGTATTATGACCTCCTTCATGAATTTTAATATGTTTAAGATAATCTTTAGAATTGTATGAATTACTAAGGAATGTATATTAGCTTCCCAAAAATCCATCAACACCTTTCTCTTTAATCATCATCTATACGATTTCCCCAAATTTGGTTTTCAACCCCTATATTTTAATTAGAATATCAACACGATTGTTCGGACTTCTTCTCCCCCTTTTATTTATCAATATTACAACAAAAGTTCTACAAATTACTTATGAATTGTGTGATATACAAGACAAAAAATCATATTTAGATTTAAATCAGATCCATGGTGAATCAGATTCTCCTCTTTATGGTATGACCTCTCATTCTGGAATTAGGTTGAGTCAGATGATCATTTTTTTTCAAAACTATTCTCCTTAATCTGATGGACCTTTTCAAGCATCATGATTTTAATTTTGTTAAAACAAAATTTAGTTATATTTTCACCAAATAAAAAGTGAGGTGATTTATATTTCTCTTAAATTTAATAGATAACAAAATAAAATACTTAAATATGATTATCATCCTTTTCAGTGTGGTCCAAATAATCTCCCCCTTTATACTTTTTTGTCATCATAGGTTCACAAATAAATAAACATTTTAACCTCAATCAATGGATTACATTTCAACAATTCTATGCCAATGTGAGAAAACTCCTTGTAGGAGACCAGAATTATTAATAGAAAAACCATGCTACCCAAAAGTAGTGCCTTTGAAAATGATCTTCATCTTTCTTTCTAATCTTTACTCATTTGTACAATTTTCCTAGAATAAATTTTTTTCCTACAACTACTCACAAAAAGACAGAATAGTCCACACACTAACATGCAATATTCATATCTAACCCAAAATTCCCCCTTTTTACATTCTTTCTTTAAGGATTATTTATGGAATATTTTTATCCATTTGACAACACTATACAATGACAAGGTAATATAGGTGTCAAAAAAACATACCTAAACCTTGATGAGAAAGTGGATAGACAACCATTATAAAACTAAATTTAGAGAAGGCTTCCTTCAGTAATGGTTTTCTGAAAATATCAGTCACATGTTCAAATGCAGGAACATACTTCAGCTTCATTTCCTTCATCTCCACATGCTATTTGATAAAAATATATTTGAAATAAATATGTTTTGAATGAGAATATTGCATTGGAATCTTGTTAATATTGATTTAGATTTTATTATCACCACCAATGAGAAAGTGTAACATCACGGAAATAAGTAAATATTCTAATTGAGTCTTCACACACATATGTTGGTTAATAGCTTGACTGGCATAAAAATACCCAACTTCATCCATGATAAGAGTTACTGAATTTTGTATCTTTGTATTCTAACTATCAACAAATTTCCCTAGAATGAATACTCCACCAGAATTGGATGTTCTATCATCAACATTCCTTTCCCTATTAGCATCTGAATACCCAAACATGTCAATACATTATAAACTATCATACCTAATTCTGAATTTTTATGTGGATTTTATAAAGAGCATAACTATTTTTCCAACCAAAAAATGTGATTCTTTTTGAGGAATCAAAAATATTTCACATAAGGTAATAGAATAAACAATGTTGGGGCATGAAGTAGTCAAATAAAAAAAATCTCAATCATCTTTCCATATTCTGTCTGATCAACTTCTGTTCCTTCTCTATCATTACTCAATATGGTTCCGATTGATATTGTTGTGGTAACTAGTTTTGAATTTTCATACCAAATCTTTTGAGAAGTAACTTATCATTATTTTATTGAGAAAGTAAAGTGTGTTTGTACTTTGGTAAAATTTGAAACCCATGAAAGTATTTAATTTCACTCGGCATATACATTTAAAAAAAATCATCTCTTCAGAAAATCATTCATATATTTCTTCATCATTCCCCGAAAAGATAATGTCATTAACACAGAAAATTATGACGAGGGAAAACTACCAACATTATATTATGTAAATATTTCAATAAACACTTACTTTCATAAAACTCATATTCCTTAGGATAGTATTTGATTGGGAATACAATGACCTCAAATATTATTTTAATCCATACTAAAATTTCTTAAAATTACACACATAACTTTCATCTTTTTCAATAATAATTCCACAATGTGGTTCAATGTAAAATTCCTCATCAAGATCACCATTCCAAAATGCATATTTAACAACAATTTGAAAAAATCTTTGACTACATTGTACATAAATTTTAGGAATGATTATGATTATTTCTAATCATTCCACTAGAGAAAAGGTTTCATAAAAATTCAATAACTTCCATTTTTGAATATGATTTCCAAAAAATTATTTCATTATTACTTAAAACTTCACCTCCATCTTTTAGTTTGGTCTGATAAATGAAATTTGTACTAATAATATTTTTATTATCGAGATTAGTTACATGTTATTAGTTAAAATCCTTCTCAATCTGATCAAGATATTCATTCATTGATTGTAACGATTCTGAATGATCAAAATATTCATCAACATCTTTTGGTTGATATATTGAATAAAAATAAATATGTGTAAAAACATTCGATGATCATCTTGTTTCAACATTCCGATGTTGATCACTAATAATTATCTAATATTCCACTTGATTCCTATTACTAAGATGATTTTTCTATATTTATTCATCATCACTGGAAATAGATGAATGAGATTCTTCTTCTTAAGTAGGATTACAATTATATGTGTCCTTATCTGAATTATTAATTCCTTATCCTTCACAACTTCATTATCTGCACGAGTCTATTTCTCTTCCTCATCCTTTTTCAATAACATCACATCTAATGAATTAATAATTATTCCAGTTTCACTGTTGAAACATCTGGGTCCTCTCCTTTCCAGAGCATTGCCAAGAATTATTCCATCCTTAACATTCTAATCAAACATTCCCATCTTTCCACATTTCTTTTTTATAATTCATAGACTCCCAAAAACACTTAAATGATTCAAACATAGATTTTTTCTATAATAAAATTAAAATGGAGTCATATAAAAAAATTTCATATAGAAATATATCTTTTAATGTACGTATTAGTACTCATGGCTTGCCTCTAATAGTACTGAGAATGACCTTGTTCAAGTAACATAGTTCCCCCTTTTTCAACCAAACTTATGTTCATTCATTCAGAAACACCGTTTTTTAAGAGTGTATATGGAACTATACTCATGAATAATTATATCTTTATCAAGATAACTCTCAAATTATTAACTTATATATTCACCACAATTGTCAGTTCTCAGCTTATTCATTGAATACCCACATTCATTTTCACCTTTCCTCTTGAAACATTGGAACACTTTCAGAGAATCTGATTTATGTTTCATAGAGATTACACAAGTAATGTGACTAAAGTCATCAATTAATAATAATGAAATGCTTATCTAATTTTTTTCTGAAATTCTAATAGAAATATGAATGAATATGTTCCAGGGTTTGTTTTGAACAATTTTAATATTTTTTATGCCCATAATTTATAATAATTTATTTCTAAAATATAATGCAACACAAATATCTTCATCTAGGAAAATCAGGAATGTATCACATAGTATTTCTTTAAAAAAAAATTCTCATGTTTCTTTGAAACATATGTCCCATCCTATTATTCCATAATTGATTTTTATTCTCCATGAACAAGTAATAAATGTTTTGGATCTAACAAACTTTAACTAAGTTTCACTTTATATGTTAGCCTCTTGTAACACTCTTTATATCATTCTCACATTTCACAACAAATCCATATTTATTAAAAGAAATTTTTCTACCTTCATCACATAATATTGAAACACTCAGTAATTTATGTCTCATCCCATACATATATAATGATTTAAGGGATTTCAATATTTCTTTCCCAAATACATTTGACCAAAAAACTATGCTTCTTAATGATTCATCATTGTCTAATTCCATAGTTCCTTCTTTGATATCTTATGTATTCTTCAAAATTTTCAATGATCCTATCATATGAGAGGAACACACAGTATCAATAATCCACGGCCGTTACCATTTTATAACTTTCAAACCAATTTCAATAAAAAGATATTTTTCTTCTACCTTTTATTTATTCTCATATGGATTCTAAGAATTGTTAAGATACAATTTTTTTACTGTAACAAAAACAGAAAAAAAAACTATAAATATTCCATGGTTTATCACATCATTAAAAAATAGTTTCTGGGGGTTGAAACCAATTTTTAATTATTTTACCATCATTCCCAAATTTATTAAGAATATTATTTTCAAAATTATTCTTTTTATAGGATTGAATTCCCCTAAAACTCTTCTTTTCATAACCTATGGAATAGTAGTAATGTAGTTGGATGAACAAACACATATTTTTTGTATGTCTAAACAAAGAGAAATTCCAAGAATAAATATTGAAAGAATATTTTCCTCTATATATTCCATGCTGACTGAAATTGTATATATGTGTCTTAGAAACATTCCTATTTAAATTTTGTTGACCATACATTTTTTCTTTTTCCAACCAGAGTATTCTTTCTCAACATGATTTTATTTTTAATTTTCTCTGAAATTGAGTTTGCAAAAACTTTTCCATTCTCAGAATGTGTAGAAACATTTTAAGACTCATATTTTTCATGAAATTATAATGTTCGAGGATTATTAGCATTGGAAACATGCATAACCATTCTAGAAGTTTATTTTCCAAATATAATTTTATCTTCATTCTCATAATTTGATAGTGACAATTTTTTATCCTTCATAGGTTTAACCTTATCAAAAAAATTTCGAACTTATGAGATAGATTTTTTCTAACTTTTATTCCTCATTTCCTCTGTAGATTGTTTGTTTTGGAAAAGTTATAGATCATATTCTTTTTTTCCTTCTTCTTTTCTTCTAGATTACAATTATGATTCTTTTCTTCCTCAATAGATTTGTTATAATCATCAATATCAACCAGTATAATGCCCTTATCATTGAAAAAAATTATTTATTTTTTTATTAATACTCATATTCTATCTTATTGTTTTGTTTTTAAAGACTTCTAATTTTTCTCAGAAATTCTTTCAATACATATTTCAAATGAAATTCATGTTTAATTTCTTCTTTATCAGAACTGCTTCTGCTGAGTTCTTCATCATTCACTATTTTAATAAAATTATTTTAAAAAACATGCTCACTAGACTATTCATATTCAACTTCAATATCTTTTTTCCCCACTTCTTCATCTTCATCATATTTATAATAGAAACATCCCTTTTAATATTTAGTGATTTTTCTATACTTATTTGTGGAATACGATTTTCCTTTATCACTATTTTCCCCTTAAACGTATTGGCCTTATTTCTTATTCATGACTACATTCTTCATTTTTTCTTCAGCGAAAATTTATCATAAATTTCCCAATGTCTCCACATTCATAATACTTTAAGGAATTTTTACCTTTGTATTTACCTATACATCTTCTCACATATTTATAATCCAAGGATAGCATTTTATCAATATTTTTACATTCCTCATTGTTAGAGTCAGAATCACGAGATTATTCTTCAAAAATAATCTTATTTGTTTATATTTATTGGAAGCCTTGAAAGTAATTCCTCTATCAACTATTGTTTTGATTTTCATAGACTTCTCATTTTTCAATTCAAAGATGCAATTTTTTATTATATAAGAAAAAAATCATCACCACACGGGTAGAACATACGAAACAAGTTTACGGCAGCCTAAAATAATGAAGGTCAAGCTGGACCCCCTAATCAAATTCACTAATTCCAAATTAATTTGAAGAGAAATAGAAAAAAAAATATTGGTACCTTGATCAGCCACCGTCATGGACACCAAGTAATAAGATTCATTATTACCTTCACACCATGTATGAATAAACTGTATGTTTTTTTCTACCAAGGCTGTTTCCACACTTCCTTATAATATAATATTTTGACCGTGGAGGTAAAATCTTACCATTTATAGAGTCCTAGAAGATCTTGGAATCAGTTACAAGTTTACTATGAAATAAATTCTCCTAAGAACACAACAAGATACTAGTATACGTAGCCTCAACCCTTGCTGGTAATGAATTCCCCCTCCCATAAGATTCGGTAAATGCAAGCATAATGCTACCACTACCATCCCAAAAAATGCTGCCACATCTAATGCTTCCCCCAATGTAAGATCAATCAATGTTATGTTTTATGCCCATAGTTCAAGGAAACTAGCGAACCCAGTTCCCTATTATCACCTGTTCTGAAATGGATAACACAGAATCATAAGACTGCACATACCTCATGTAACACCAAGATATTTTATGAGAAATTTTTTTATGTCTTATGTTATATGTAACATAAAAGGAATATTTACTACACACAATACTAGCTTGGCTTGCGTAATACGCAAGAGAAACCTTCCTTGATAGCGTGTGTTATTCGCAATGTTGAGTTTCACTAAACAATGATATATTGTTATAATATTATTATAGAGTAGCCGCTATTAATATTATTAACTACATTTTGAATTTTATAACATTATTATTCATCTTACACATTTTCTAAAACATGGTATGTGAACGAAATAAAATTTTCACATAAAATATGTATTTTTCAAAAAAATGAAATTTTGCCGCCTTTTTATGGCATGCCAAATTTAAATCTAGTTTTGATTTTTTTATAAGTTCAATTTGACAAAATAAAATTCCTATTTGGAGTCAGGAAATAACAATTTACTTTGGATAAATTTTTCATATTATTATGATAACTTCCATATTTTAATGAATAGTAGAAACACGGTATATTTTAATTAAAAACAACTTTTTTCATCGCAATAATATATATGGTAAAATTATAATATTTAATGGATTTAAATTATAATTAGAATATATTTTTAGCATTCAATATAATTTATGTCATTACCATTAATTTTACATTGAATTCATAGGTAAAAAGATTTCAATCATTGGCACTGTTTTAACTTTTAAAACCTATTTTCTTAACAACGGTATTAATTTTAAATTAATTACTACAAAATCTGTGTTTTGAATTTTAAAAAATGGATTCTATATTTGGATTCAGTGGGTCCAAATTATGTCAATAGGTTATGTTTTTTTTTTGATATTATGAATAGTAACTACGATAATTTTTATTTATTATAGTTAAAGGTAAATCGAGTAATTAAGGGTAAAAATAAGATTATAAAATTACCCTAAAAAATGACCATTAGAATAATTTAATTATTATTAAAAACAAATAAAGTGACAAAATGTCACTCTCTTAAATCTTATAAGTATAATAATTTTAATTTAGTAATCTACTATATGGAACTTCGAACAAGAATAGTCTCTAGAAATCAAATAAAATTATCTACATCATGTGAATTTATTTATAATTTTTAGAGATTAAATAATTATCATTAATTATGACACAATAGTGATGTTAAAATTATTTTATTGATGGAATTATCAAATAAATGATTTTAAAAGTACTAAATTAAATATTACATAAACTATTTAATGTGATCCACTAATTTTTTAGATAAATATGACATGTTATGAATCTATTAAATATTTTAGTTCAAACATATCTTTTGTGTATATTTTATTTAAATTCAAATAAATAAATAGTGTCAAAATTGACACTATTGTTATTTTATAAAAATTACATATTATAAAATTGTTTAAAAATCACAAAAATAATTGAAAATTATAAATTAAAATTTATATGGTCAAAAATTTAATAAAGTATAAAATTAGGGAAAATTCACAAAATATAAGTAATTATTTATATTGATTTACAATTTAGAATATTATTACCAAAAATAAAATTAAATAGATTATATAAGGATAAATCAAGTTGATAATGTTTAAAATAAGTTCCCAACAGGTCTAAATTTTATTGGTTGATGAGATTAAAACCATATCTCATATAATAGTCAGATTAGAGTCATTTTTGGATGTTTTTAAGTAGGTTTGGAATTTATTATAAATTAATATTTCTTATAATTCCAAAGGTGCCCCTCTCCTCCCTTATAAAAGGGCACCTCCTCCCTCTCCTCCTCACCCCACGTTGAGACTTCATGCTCTGCCAACCCCTGCCAATTTCTCTACTCCACTTCCCTAGAAACATACTAGAGGTCCTGGTCTTCTTCAAAGTCCAAATTTAGGTCCCTAAGAGTAGGTTAAGAAGAGGCGCGTCAAAGAAGAGGTAATATCCATTACCAGTTCATTCCATTTTAATTATAATTATACTTCTTCTTCTTTATTAGTTTCATAATAAATTAATATCATAAGTATCACTCATATACTGATAGGTTATTATAAATATGAAACAACCCTATTTCACCTTCAATCCATCCTACAGAAAATGAAATCACCACACGTGCATACGTATGGAATACCATCTCCACGCCGTGGTGTAATTTGTTTTCCACCACCACCTTACATGAATTTGTATAATGGTGTAAGGAATAACTATATATGATTATTATAACATGATACTAATTCTAAGACATTTCATCTTCCACTCCAATACCATTCAATAGTTATGGGAACAATATCATCGCTCGTGCGTATGTATGGCCTACCGTATCCACGATGTGATGTGACTCGTTCTACATGATCCTCATTGAATAATGATTATATAAATTAATTGAATGAATAAATATTATATATATTACACTAATAAAATTTTGAAAATACTTTATCTATAACCTAAAAATTGGAATAATAATTTATTAGACCAGACATGCGTAAGAACATAAAGCAATGAACACCCGAATAAAAAGTAGCAATGAACTTTTACTAATAATAAGATAAGAATATCACCATGTATGATATCATAACAATGAATATGATTCTGTAATAAGTTAATGACATTATTTAAATCATTATAAATGAGGATCAGATATGTATGAAGCATATCGGACCTATGGTAAGGGAAAATCTTGGAATATCATTTTTATCTGAGATTGATTATACTTTAGAATTTACTGGGGAGTATTTATCATCCACATCCATGTTTCCTCAATAGGTAATATTATTTATATCCTCCTATAATTTATTAAATCCAATTTTACCTATTGGTGAATTTTTAGTAAAGATATGAAATGAATCATTTTTCGTTTTCAGTACAAGGTACTTTTTGACTTTTCCGGCCAAAGTATGAGATGAATGTTTTTTTAACATATACGGCATGAATGGATTTTAATGATTTCATTGAAAATTAATTCCATGACTCTTACCTTAAATGTTTTCAAGTATATTTTTAATTAACTTCTTTTAGTTGAAAATTGTATGACATGTTAAGAAAGGAAAACTGTTTTTGTAGTAGAAAAGATATTTTCCTCCCGAATAGAGTTCAAGTGTTTTATCAAAATTATTTTCCATATAAGATATTATAAGGTTCTATTTATGACCTTATTTTTAAATTTTTTTTGATTATGTTATGATGAAATTATTTTTATGAAGTCCTTTTATCTTATATGGTTTATTTTATGATGGAATGATGTTTAGGAATCCCATTTTTATTACATGGATTTCGCTATGATATATGATTTATGATTTTGTGGAACATATAAGAATGGTTTTTATTATTAGAAGGGTGGAACCTATATCTCCCTCCAATGAATTGGGTAAATATTTATATCTCATGAAATAGACATGGCTGGAATGGTATGTTAATCCGGTTTAGTGATACAGGACTGAAACGAGGGGTGGACTCGGTTCAAAAATGGACTTTGTCCACTATAATATTCTTGGAAATAAGTCCTGAATAATAAGAAATGATTTTCTATGATTATGTGTGTATTACAGAAAGTTACATTTTATATGTTATGATCATTGGGATTACATTTCACTACTCTAATTTATCCCATTTTATGATATTATGATCTCTTTTGCAAGTTAAGATATTCAAAATGCAATTTTCTTATGAATATGATATGATTGATATTTATTTTGTTTACCCTTACTGAGCATTTTAGCTCACCCATTTGGTATGTTTTCTTTTCCCCAGGTCAGGAAGAATGGTATTAAGTAGGATATTCCAAAAAGGAACTCTATATATGATTAAATAAGCGGGAGACAATGTAGATGATTTTATAAACCAGTTGTTTATGTTTCCCAGTTTCTAAAGACACTATACCTATACAGTCCTACCATGGTTTTTTTATATTTTGTAATAATTATGCTTCAATTCTAAAGTAATATCCATGTATCTAAAATATTGGTCATTATAGTTGGTATAAGAGGAAAGGTATAGTCAACCTTTGGAAACTAGGATGTGAAAGCCTTAGCAAGAACCCTAAGGATATGTCTAAGCATAGAACATAATCGTAGTATTTTAGAAATGGCCATGAATAACCTATTATAAGTCCTAAAGTGTGAAATATTATTACTAATTATGTGGTTTTCCAATTGTAATTAGTGTTTCTCACACTATGCATCTTGGTTTTTGTCAATGGCTGGAACCCGAAGGAACCGTGTTAATGCTGAATGCGACAAACAATGAAATTATTGTCCCCCTAAGCAACCAAATGTAATGGGAGCCAGAAGGAAAATTCTTGTAGCCATGCTCACAAAACATTCTCAAGCTATGAATCATGCAGGACTTCCAAACATGTAAAGGAAGGAGCAACATTCTGTTGAATCCTTCATGAGGAAGTGTCCACCATTATTCAGCGTGTCTCTTGATCCATTAGTGGATAAACAATGGATCAGTACCACTGAAAAGATATTTTCAGTTCTACAATGTTCTGAACATGAAAAAGTCATCTTAGTAGTGTATCGTTTGGAAGTTCAAGCTGATCAATGGTGGAATATTATCAAGAATATAACACAAAGAGATGAAATTGAGTCCATGGAATTGGACGAGTTCAAGAACTTATTTTTCAATAACTACTTCCCTTGTATTCTTCAAACAAATATGGATAACGAGTTTCTTGAACTGAAGCAAAAGGATGATGAAGCAGTTGGTACCTATGAAGTAAATTTTACAAGACATGCATGTATGCTTCTGGAATTGTTATCCAACCTGAGAGTATGATCGATCAATCCATTAGTGGCATAAAACATAGTCCTTAAAGGGCGTTTTATATAAGGAAATTCAATAGATACGAGGAAATTGTTCGATGTTCTCTCATGGTTGGGATGGAGATTAGAGTAACCCGTCAATCGTATGGGTTTGATAAGAAGAGGAAAATGGAATTCAAAGGAAAATCTAAAGACCACACTGAATTGAATATGAGTTTTAATTTATGCTCAAATTGTGGAATGATGCATGGAGGGAATTGTCTTAAAGGGACAAGTGAATGTTTTATGTGTGGAAAAGAAGCTCATCAGGCAATTGAATGTCGAAATAATGGGAAGAAGATGTCTAATGATGTGAACAAAGAAAGGGATATAGAGAATGCACATCCAATACTTCAATGTTTCATGTGCAAAAAGATGGGACATTATGTCAATCAATGCCCAAATCCAAGGGTTTTTTATAATGATCAACGTCAACAAACTCTTAAGGCCAAAGACAAAGTAATGTCACATGCAATTACAATCGGCAATGTGGAGTACGATAACGAAGTGGTGAAAGGTACATTTACCATCTACTATAAAGTAGAAAAGGGTTTATTTGATTCTGGATCCACCCCCTCTTTTATTTCTGATGAATATTATAAGGGTATCTCCATATTACCTCAATAATTAGATGTTGAGTTATCTGTGAAAACTCCTAATGACACAACGGTCACATCAAAAGTTTACAATTCATCTCCAATTGAAGTTTATGGGAATGCTCTTCTTGGAAATCTTGTGATCCATCCTATAGTGGAATTTGATGTGATTCTTGGCATGGAATGTATTTCTTTATATGGAGCTCATATCAATTTACAAAGAAGGGAAATCACATTTAATATTCCCGATCAATATATGACCATATATCGATGCAAGGATGAACATAACCTTCCAGTGGAAATTTCATCCATCTTATGGGTCTTGATTACACTAAATGAAGGTTATTTATCTCAAATGGTTGGTGAGAAACTCACAATTAATAATATGCCCATTGTACGAGAGTTTGATGATGTCTTTCTAGAGGAATTTCCAGGTCTTCCACCAGATCGTGAAGTTGAGTTTTCAATAGAACTGATACTGGGTGCTATACCTATTTCAAAGACACCTTATAGAATGGACCCAATTGAGTTGCATGAATTGAAGAAGTAGCTCCAATAGAATCCTGATAAAGGATTCATAAGCCCTAGTGTGTCAACTTGGGGAGCACCTGTTCTGTTTGTTAAGAAGAAAGATGGATCAATGAGACTCTGCATTGATTATCAAGAACATAACAAGATTACTATCAAGAACAAATACCCTCTCCCACACATTGATGACTTATTTGACCAACTACGCGGAGCTCAATACTTTTCCCAGATTGATCTTTGTTCAGGTTATCATCAATTAAGGTTCAAAAGGGAGGATATACCAAAGACGGCTTTCCATACAAGGTATGGACACTATGAATTTATAGTGATGACATTTTAACTTACTAATTCCCCTATTATCTTCATGGGTCTAATGAATAGAGTATTTAGAGACTATCTCGATTAGTTTGTGGTAGACGTTATAGACGATATACTTTTCTATTCAAAGAACAAGAAGAACATGAAGATCACTTTGTAATTGTATTAAAGACCCTATGAAAGGATAATATTTATGCCAAATTTACTAAGTGTGAATTTGGCATGAAAAATTTTCATTTTTGGGTCACATAATCTCAAAAGAGGGGATATTTTTGGATCCAGAATAAACAGAGGTTATCAAAAGATGGTCAAGACCAACAACAGTAACTGAGATCTGATGTTTTCTTGGCTTGGCTGGATATTATCGACGTTTTGTGAAAGATTTTTCATGGTTATTTAATCCACTAACCAAGTTGATTCTAAAAGGAGTTATGCTCGTTTGGAAGGAGGACTGTGATGAAAATTTCAAGGAGTTAAAACAAAGGTTATCCAGTGCACCTGTGCTCACACTGACTTGTATTAGAGAATGGTTTCTAATCTACAGTGATGCATCCAAGAAGGTATTGTGGTGTGTTCTCATGAAAAATGATATGGTTATAGATTATGCCTCACGACAGTTGAATATCCATGAGCAAAATTACCCAACTCATGATTTAGAGTTAACTGCAGTAATCTTTGCATTAATGATTTGGGGGCATTACCTTTATGATGAAAGATGTGATATTTATACTGATCATAAAAGTTTAAAGTATATTTTGACACAAAAGGATCTGAATATGCGCCAAAGAAGATGGTTGGAGTTGATTAAGGATTACGACTGCTCAATTCATTATCACCCTAGGAAAGCAAACAAAGTGGAGGATGCATTAAGTCGATAAGACCGTGCTAGCTTATCCATTATGAGGATCATAAAAGATCCAATATTAATGGAATTTCAAAGGATGGATCATGGAATTATAATGGAAGGGGAAAATTCTTATCTTTCCCAAATTAATGTTCAACCATCTCAACATATGAAGATTAAAGAGGCACAGAAAAAAGATGTAGAGTTACAAAATAAGGTGAGAAATATTCCTGAATTTCACATTGATTGTGATTAAATAATAAGGTTTAGGAATCCGGTTTGTGTTCCTCCCATCCCAGAATTAAAGGAGCTGCTGGATGAGGCTCATAGTTCTTCAGTCTCTATTCATCCTGGAATCACGATGATGTATACGGACCCGAAAGAGTACTTCAGGTGGGATGGAATGAAATGAGATGTTGCAGAATATGTCTCTCGATGCTTGGTTTGTCCACATGTTAAAGCTGAGAGACAGAATTCTAAGGGGATGTTACAACCATTACCCATTCTCGAATGGAAATGGGAAAACATAACTATGGACTTTGCCACTGGACTTCCTAAAACATCCAAAGTCAATAATGCTATCTGGGTCATAGTTGATCGTCTTACGAAGTCAGCACACTTCACTACTATTAGAGAAGATTTATCTCTAGATCAGCTTGCCAGGATATATGTAAAGAAAGTGGTAATATTGCATGGAGTACCACTTTCCATTATATCTGATCAGGATCCAAGGTTTACCTCGATGTTCTGGCGAATCCTTCAGCATACTCTAGATAGAATGTTGAATTTCAACACAACATATCATGCTCAGACAGACGGTCAGTCTGAGAGAACAATTCAAACTCTAGAAGACATGTTAAGAGCTTGATCTATGGATTTTAAAGGTATTTGGGATCAACACCTACCTTTGGTGGAATTATATTATAATAATAGCTTTCACTCTAGTATTCAGATGGATCCTTATGAAGATCTCACTGGAAAGAAATAAAGAACTCCAACTTGCTAGGATGAAGTTGGGGAAAAAATATATTAGGCCCTGATCTTGTCGATGAGATGGAAGAAAAGGTCAGATCTATTCAACAACACATATGAGAAGCTCAGAGTCAACAAAAAAGATATGCTGAAAACCAAATAAAAGACCTAGAGTTTTAAGTGGGTGATAAAGTGTTCTTACAAATATATCTTTGGAAGAGAGTAATGTGACTTGGAAAGTAGGGAAAGTTGAGCCCCAGGTATATCGGTCCTTTTGAAATACTGGATCATGTTGGGATGTTAGCTTACCGATTGTAACTTCCAACAAATCTCTCTCAAGTTCACGATGTGTTCCATGTATCTCTCCTGAGAAAGTACATACCCTATCCTTCACATGTACTAAGCTCATAAGTTGTACCGGTGGAGGAAGATATTTCTTATGACGAACAACCGATAGAGATTCTGGATCGTAGCGAAAAAGTTCTACGGAACAAGACCACCCGCTTGGTGAAATATTTATGAAGGAATCACCAATCAGAATAAGCTACATGGGATCTTGAGGATATGATGAGGTAGAGGTATCCTCATCTATATGTTATGAAGTGACGAATTCGAGGGAAAATTCATTTTAAGGGGGGTAGAATGTTACACCCTGATATTTTATGAGAAGTATTTTTTATTTCTTATGTTATACGCAACATCAAAGGAATCTTTCACTACACACAACACTAGCTTGTCTTGCGTTATACTCAAGAGCAACCTTCCTCGACATCGTGTGTTATAGGCAATATCGAGTTTCACTAAACAACGATATATTGTTATAATATTATTATGGACTAGCTGTTATGAATAGTATTAACTAAAATTTTAATTTTATAACATTCTTATTCATCTTACACATTTTCTTAAACATGGTATGTGAACAAAATAATTTTTTCGGGTAAAATAAGAATTTTTTAAAAAATGTAGTTTTTCCACCTTTTGATGGTGCACCAACTTCAAATACAGTTTTGACATGTTTATAAGTTCAATTTGACAAAAACTAAATTCTTCTTTGGAATCAGGATATAAAAATTTACTTTGTATAAAATTTTCATATTATTCTGATAACTTCTGTATTTTAAAGAATAGAAAAAACACGCTATATTTTAATTAAAAACAACTTTTTTCATCGCAATAATGTTTATGGTTAAATTAAAATATTGAATGATTTTAAAGTATAAATAGAATATATTTTTACCATTTAATATAATTTATGTCATTACCATTAATTTTACATTGAATTCATAGGTAAAAACATTTCAATCTTTGGCAATGTTTTAACTTTTAAAACCTGTTTTCTTAACAACAGGATTAATTTTAAATTAATTACTACAACTTCTGTGTTTTGATTTTTAAAAAATGGATTCCATATTTAGATTTAGTGGGTCCAAATTATGTTAATAGGTTACTTATATTTTTTTTGATATTTTGAATAGTAACTACGGTAATTTTTATTTACTGTAGTTAAAGGTAAATCAGGTAATTAAAGGTAAGAATAAGATTATAAAATTACCCTAAAACCTGCCAAAACTCTATTGGATGACTAAAAGTCGACCCTTATCACCTAAGAGTATGAATAAAATAATTTTATGGACTTGTTAACATTAAAATAATTTATTTATTATTAAAACCAAAGAAAGTGACAACATGTCACTCTCTTAAATCTTATAAGTATAATAATTTTAGTTTAGTGATAATCTTCATGGAACAACGAACAAGAATAGACACCATAAAGATAATACAATTATCTACATAATTTAAATTTATTTATAATATTTAGGGATTAAATAATTATCATTAATTATGACACAATAGTGATGTTGAAATTATTTTATTTATTGAATTATCAAATAAATGATTTTAAAAGTATTAAAATATTTATTATAAAAATTATTTCATGTGATCCACTAATTTTCTTGATAAATATGATATGTTATGAATCTATTAAATCTTTTAGTTTGAACATATTTTCTGTGTATATTTTATTGAAATTCAAATAAATAAATAGTGTCAAAGTTGACAATATTGTTATTTTGTAAAAATTATATATTGGAAAATTGTTTAAAAATCTAAAAAATATTTACAAATTATAATTTAAAATTTAAATGGTCGAAAATGTAATAATGTATACAATTATGGACAATTCAAAACATATAAGTAATTATTTATATTGATTTAAAATTTAGAATATTATTACCACAAATAAAATTAAATAGATTATATAAGGATAAATAAAGTTGATAATGTTTACAATAAATTCCCAACTTCTCTAAAATTTATTGGTTGATGAGATTACAACCCTATATCATCTAATATTCGGATTTGAGTCATTTTTGAAGGTTTTTATATGGGGTTGTAATTTATTATATAGTAATATTTCTTATAATTCTAATTGTACCCCCTCCTCCCTTATAAAAGGGAACCTCCTCCCTCTCATCCTCACACCACTTTTTGACTTAAAGCTCGAACAAACCATTCCAATTTATCTTCTCCACTTCCCTATAAACATACTAGAGGTCTCGGTATTCTTCAAAGACCAACTTTAGTGCCCTAAGAGGAGGTTACGAAGAGGCGAATCAAAGAAGAAGTAATATCCTGTACCAATTCTTTCAATTTTAATTATTCTTATACTTCTTCTTATTTATTATTTTAATCATAAATTAATAACATCAGTACCACTCATATAATGATATGTTATTATAAAAATAAAGGAACCCTATTTCACCTTCTATCCATCCTACGAAAAATGAAATCACCGCGCGTGCGTACGTACAGAATACCGTCTCCACGCCGTGGTGTAATCTGTTATCCACCACCACCGTACATGGATGGGTATAATGGTGTAAAGAATAACTATATATTATTATTATAAAATGATACTAATTATTATACATCCCATCTTACACTCCAATACCATTCAATAGTTATGGGAACGATATCATCGCTAGTGTGTACGTACGGCCTACCGTCTCCACGATGTGATGTGACTCGTTCTACATGATCTTCATTGAATAATGATTATATAAATGTATTTAATGAATAAATATGATATATATTACACTAATATCATTCTGTAAATTATGTATCTATAACCTAGAAATAAAAATAAGAATTTATTCGACAAGACATGCGTAATAACCTAAAGAAATGATCACCCGAATAACAAGTAGCAATGAAATATTACTAATAAGAAGATAATAATATGACCATTTATGATACCATAAAAATGAATATGATTCTGTAATAAGTAAATTAAATTATTTAAATATCTATATATGAGTTTCAGATACGTAAGAATCATATCGGGCCTAAGGTAAGGGAAAATCTTGCAATCTCATTTTTATCAGATATTATTTATACATTATAATTTACTGGGGAATATTTATCATCCACATACATGTTTCCTCAATATGTAATATTATTTCTATCCGCCTACAATTTATTAAATCTATTTTTACCTATTGGTGATTTTTTAGTAATGATATTAATGGAATCTTTTATCGTTTTCAGTATGAGGTACTTTTGGAATTTTCTAGCCAAAGTACGAGAAGAATGTTTTTTTAACTTATACGGCATGAATGGATTTTTATGATTTCATTGAAAATTATTTCCATGAATCTTACATTACATGTTTTCAAGTATATTTTTAATTAACTTCTTTTAGTTTAAAATTTTATGACATGTTAAGAAAGGAAAAATGTTTTTGAAGTAGAAAGGATATTTTCCTCCAGAATGGAGTTCAAGTGTTTTATCAAAATTATTTTCCATATAAGATACTATAATTTTCTATTTATCTCCCTATTATTACATTTTTTTTATTATGATATGATGGAATTATTTTTATGAAGTCCTTTTATCTTATATGGTTTATTTTATGATGGCATGATGTTTAGGAAGCCCACTTTTATTACATGGGTATTGCTATGATATATGATTTGTGATTTTGTGGCACATATAAGAATGGTTTTTATTATTATATGGGTGGAACCTATATCTCCCTCCAATGAATTGGGTAAATATTTATATCTCATGAGATAGACATGGCCAGAACGGTAAGTTAATCCGATTTAGTGATACAGGACTGAAACGAGGAGTGGACTCGGTTCAGAAATGGACTTTGTCCACATGATAGTCTTCGAAATGAGTCTTGACTAATAAGAAATGATTTTCTATTATTATGTGTGTATTCCACAAAGTTACATTTTATATGTTATGATCATTGGGATTACATTTCACTATTGTGATTTATCCCATGTTATGATATTATGATCTCTTTTGCAGGATAAGATATTCAAAATGTTATGTTTTATGAATATGATATGATAGATATTTCTTTTGTTTACCCTTAATGAGAATTTGAGCTCACCCATTTTTTATGTTTTCTTTTCCCCAGGCCAGGAAGAAGGGTATTAAGTAGGATATTCCAAAAAGGAACTCTAGATATGATTAAATAAGCTGGAGACAATGTAGATGATTTTATGAACCAGTTGTTTATGTTTACCAGTTTCTAAAGACACTATACCTATATAGTCCTACCATTTTTTTGTTATATTTTGTAATATCTATGCTTCAATTCTGATGTAATAACCATGTATCTATAATATTGGTCGTTCTAGTTGGTATAAGAGGAAAGGTATAGTCAACCTTTGGAAACTAGGATGTGAAAGCCTTAGTAAGAACCCTATGGATATGTCTAAGCAAAGAACATAATCGTATTATTTTAGAAATGGCCATGAATAACCTATGATAAGACCTAAATTGTGAAATTTTATTACTGATTATGTGGTTTTCCAATTGTATTTAGTGTTTCTCACACTATGAATCTTTGTTTTTGTCAATGGCTGGAACCCGAAGGAACCGTGTTAATGGTGAATGCGACAGACAATGAAATGATTGTCCCCTTAAGAAACCAAATGTTATGGGAGCCAGAAGGAAAATTCTTGTAGCCATGCTCACAAAACATTCTCAAGCTATAAATCATGCAGGACTTCCAAACGAGTAAAGGAAGGAGAAACATTCTGTTGAATAAATCATGAGGCAGTGTCCACCTTTATTCAGCGTGTCTTCTGATCCGTTAGTGGATGAACAATGGATCAGTACCACTGAAAAGATATTTTCAGTTCTACACTTTTCTGAACATGAATAAATCATCTTAGTAGTGTATCGTTTGGAAGTTCAAGCTGATCAATGGTGGAATTTTATCAATAATATGAGGCAATGGGATGAAATTGAGTCCATGGAATTAGACGAGTTCAAGAACTAATTTTTCAATAAGTACATCCCTTGTATTCTTCAAACAAATATGGATAAGGAGTTTCTTGAACTAAAGCAAATGGATGATGAATCAGTTCGTACCTATGAAGTAAATTTTACAAGACATTCAAGGTACGCTTCTGGAATTGTTATCCAACATGAGGGTAAGATCGACCGATCCATTAGTGGAATAAAACCTAGTCTTTAAAGGGCGTTATCCATAAGGAACTTCAATAGCTATGAGGAAATTGTTCGATGTTCTCTCAAGGTTGAGATGGAGATTGGAGTAACCCATCAATCATATGGGTTTGATAAGAAGAGGAAAATGGAATTCAAAGGAATATCTAAATACCACACTGAATAGAAGATGAGTTTTCCTTTATGCTCAAATTGTGGAAAGAAACAAGGAGGGAATTGTCTTAAAGGAAAAAGAAAATGTTTTATGTGTGGAAAATAAGCTCATCAGGTAATTGAATGTCGAAATAATGGGAAGAAGATGTCTAATGATGTGAAAAAAGAAAGGGATATAGAGAACTCACCTCCAACACTTCAATGATTCAAGTGAAAAAATATGGGACATTATGTCAATCAATGCCCAAAACCAAGGGTTGATGATAATGATCAAAGTCAACAAACTCTGAAGGCCAAAGGAAAAGTAATGTCACATGCAATTACAATCTGCGATATGGACTATGATAACGTAGTGGTGAAAGGTACGCTTACCATCCACTCTAAAGTAGGAATGGATTTATTTGATTCAGGATCCTCCCACTCATTTATTTCTGATGAATATTATAAGGGTATGTCTATATTACCTCAATCATTAGATGTTCAGTTAGCTTTTACTACTCCTAATGACACAATGGTCGCATCAAAAGTTTACAATTCTTCTCCGATTGATGTTTGTGCGAAAGTGCTTCTTGGAAATCTTGTCATCCTTCCTATAGTGGAATTTGATGTGATTCATGGCATGGAATGGATTTCTTTATATGGAGCTCATATCAATTTCCAAAGAAGGGGAATAACATATAATATTCCCAATCAATCTACGACCATCTATCGATGCAAGGATGAACATAACCTTCCAGTGGAAATTTCTTCCGTCTTATGGGTCTTGATTCCACTAAATGAAGGTTATTTATCTCAAATGGTTGGTGAGAAACTCAGGATTAATAATATTCCCATTGTATGAGAGTTTTATGATGTCTTTCTGGAAGAATTTCCATTTCTTCCACCAAATCGTGAATTTGAGTTTTCAATAGAACTCATACTGGCTGCTATTCCTATTTCAAATACACCTTATAGAATGGACCCAATTGAGTTGCAAGAATTGAATAAGTAAATCCAAGAGAATCTTGATAAAGGATTCAAAAGCACTAGTGTGTCACCTTGGGGAGAATCTGTTCTGTTTTTTAAGAAGAAAGATGGATCAATGAGACTCTGCATTGATTATCAAGAACATAACAAGATTACTATCAAGAACAAATACCCTCTCCCACGCATTTATGACTTATTTGTCCAACTATGTGGAGCTCAATACTTTTCCAAGATTGATCTTCATTCAGGGTATCATCAATTAAGGGTCAAAAGGGAGGATACACCAAAGACGGCTTTCCATACAAGGTATGGACACTATGAATTTATAGTGATGTCATTTGAACTTACTAATTCCCCTATTATCTTCATAGATCTGATGAATAGGGTATTTAGAGACTATCTTGATCAGTTTGTGGTAGTCTTTATAGAAGATATTCTTTTCTATTCATAGAACAAGGAAGAACATGAAGATCACTTGATAATTGTATTAAAGACCCTATGAAAGGAGAAGCTTTATACCAAATTTACCAAGTGTGAATTTTGGCTTCAAAAAGTTTAATTTTTGGGTCACATAATCTCAAAAGAGGGGATATTTGTGGATCCAGCAAAAACAGAGGTTATCAAAAGATGGTCGAGACCAACAAATGTAACTGAGATCTGATGTTTTCTTGGCTTGAATGGATATTATCGAGGTTTTGTGAAAGATTTTTCAAGGTTATCTAATCCACTCACCAGGTTGACTCGAAAAGGAGTTACGTTCGTTTGGACCAAGGAGTGTGAAGAAAATTTCAAGGAGTTAAAACAAAGGTTATCTGGTGCACCTGTGCTCACACTGCCTTGTAGTGGAGAATGGTTTGTGATCTATAGTGATGCGTCCATGAAGGTATTGGGGTGTGTTCTCATGAAAAATAATATAGTGATATCCTATGCCTCACGACAGTTGAAAATCCATGAGCAAAATTACCCAACTCATGATTTAGAGTTAACTGTGGTAATCATTGCATTAATGATTTGGAGGCATTACCTTTATGATGAAGGGTGTGATATTTATACTGATCATAAAAGTTTAATGTATATTTTCACACAAAAGGAAATGAATATACACCAAAGAAGATGGTTAGAGTTGATTATGGATTACAACTGCTCAATTCATTATCACCCTGGGAAAGCAAACAATGTGGAGGATGCATTAAGTTGACAAGACCGTGCTAGCTTATCAATGATGAGGATAATAAAAGATCCAATATTTATGGAATTTCAAAGGATGGATCTTGGAATTATAATGGAAGGGGAAAAATATTATGTTTCCCAAATGAATGTTCAACCATATCTATATATGAAGATTAAAGAGGCACAAAAAAAAGAAGTAGAGTTACAAAATAAGGTCAGAATTGTTCCTAATTTTCACATTGATTGTGATTAAATAATAAGGTTCAGGAATCCGGTTTGTGTTCCTCCCATCCAAGAATTAAAGGATCTACTGGATGAGGCTCATAGTTTTTCATTCTCTATTCATCCTGGAATCACGATGATGTATAGCGACCAGAAAGAGTACTTCTGGTGGGATGGCATGAAATGAGATGTTGCGGAATATGTCTCTCGATGCTTGGTTTGTCAGCATGTTAAAGCTGAGAGATAGTAGTCTAAGGGGATGTTACAACCATTACCCATTCCCGAATGGAAATGGGAAAACATAACTATGGACTTTGCCACAGGACTTCCTAAAACATCCAAAGGCAATAATGCTATCCGGGTTATAGTTGATCATCTTACAAAGTTGGCACACTTTATTGATATTAGAGAAGATTTCTCCCTAGATCAGCTTGCTAGGATATATGTAAAGAAAGTGGTAATATTGCATGAAGTACCACTTTCCATTATATCTGATCAGGATCCAAGGTTTACCTCGATGTTCTGGCGAAGCCTTCAGCATACTCTATATACAAAGTTGAGTTTCAACACTGCTTATCATGCTCAGACAGATGGTCAGTGTGAGATAATAATTCAAACTCTATAATACATGTTAAGAGCTTGCTCTATGGATATTAAAGGTGGTTTGGATAAACACCTAACTTTTGTGGAATTTTATTATAATAATATCTTTCACTCCAGTATTCAGATGGATCCTTATGAAGCTCTCCTTGGAAAAAAATACATAACTCCAACTTGCTGGGATGAAGTTGGGAAAGAAAGATATTAGGACCTGATATTGTCAATGAGATAGAAGAAAAGGTCAGATCTATTAAACAACACATAAGAGAAGCTCATATTCAACAAAAAATTTATGCTGACAACTGAAGAAAAGACCTAGAGTTTTAAGTGGGTGATAAAGTGTTCTTACGAATATATCTTTGGAAGAGAGTAATGTGACTTGGAAATTAGGGAATGTTGAGCCCCAAGTATATCAGTTCTTTTGAAATACTGGATCATGTTGGGATGTTAGCTTACCGATTGTAACTTCCAACAAATATCTCTCATGTTCATGATGTGTTCCATGTACCTACCCTGAGAAAGTACATACCTGATCCTTCACATGTACTAAGCTCAGAAGTTGTACCGATGGAGGAAGATATTTCTTATGAAGAACAACCGATAGAGATTGTGGATCGTAGAGAAAAAGTTCTATGGAACAAGACCACTCGCTTGGTGAATGTTTTATGAAGGAACCACCAATTAGAATAAGCTACATAGGAGATTGAGGATATGATGAGGTAGAAGTATCCTCATCTATTTGTTACGAAGTGACGAATTCGAGGGTGAAAATAATTTTAAGGGGGGTAGAATGTTACACCCTGATATTTTATGAGAAATATTTTTTATTTCTTTTGTTATACGTAACATCAAAGGAATCTTTCACTACACACAACACTCGCTTGGCTAACGTTACACGCAAGAGCAACCTTCCTCGACATCGTGTGTTATACACAATATCATGTTTCACTAAACAACGATATATTGTTATAATATTATTATAGACTAGCCATTATGAATAGTATTAAATAAAATTTAAATTTTATAACATTTTTATTCATCTTACACATTTTCCTAAACATGGTATGTGAACAAAATAATTCTTTCGGGTAAAATAAGTATTTTTAAAAAAAATGCATTTTTGTCGCCTTTTGATGGTGCACCAACTTTAAATCTAGTTTTTGACATGTTTATAAGTTTAATTTGACAAAATAAAATTCTTCTTTAGAATTAGGATATAAAAATTTACTTTGTATAAATGTTTCATATTATTCTGATAACTTATGTATTTTAATGAATAGTAAAAACACGCTATATTTTAATTAAAAACAACTTTTTTCATTGCAATAATGTTTATGGTTAAATTAAAATATTTAATTATTTTAAAGTATAAATAGAATATATTTTTACCATTTAATATAATTTATGTCATTACCATTAATTTTACATTGAATTCATAGGTAAAAACATTTCAATCTTTGGCAATGTTTTAACTTTTAAAACCCATTTTCTTAACAACAGGATTAATTTTAAATTAGTTACTACAACTTCTATTTTTTGATTTTTAAAAAATGGAATCCATATTTGGATTCAGTGGGTCCAAATTATGTTAATATGTTACTTATATTTTTTTTGATATTTTGAATAGTAACTACGGTAATTTTTATTTACTGTAGTTAAAGGTAAATCGGGTAATTAAAGGTTAGAAGAAGATTATAAAATTACCATAAAACCTACAAAGACTCTGTTGGGTGACTAAAAGTCGACCCTTATCACCTAAGGGTCTGAATAAAATAATTTTATGGACTTTTTTCCGTTAAAATAATTTAATTATTATTAAAACCAAAGAAAGTGACAACATGTCACTCTCTTAAATCTTTTAAGTATAATAATTTTAATTTAGTGATAATCTTCATGGAACATAGAACAAGAATAGACCCCAGAAATCTCATACAATTATCTACATCATTTGAATTTATTTATAATTTTTAGGTATTAAATAATTATCATTAATTATGACACAATAGTGATGTTGAAATTATTTTATTGATTGAATTATCAAATAAATGATTTTAAAAGTATTAAAATATTTATTATATGACCTATTTAATGTGATCCACTAAGTTTCATGATAAATATGAAATTTTTTGAATCTATTAAATCTTTTAGTTTGAAAATATCTTCTGTGTATATTTTATTGAAATTCAAATAAATAAATAGTGTCAAAATTGACAATTGTTATTTTATAAAAATTACATATTGTAAAATAGTTTAAAAATATCAAAAATATTTATAAATTATAAATTAAATTTTAAAGGGTCTAAAATGTAATAAAGTATACAATTATGGACAATTCACAACATATAATTAATTATTAATATTGATTTAAAATTTATAATATTATTACCACAAATAAAATTCAATAGATTATATAAGGATAAATGAAGTTGATAATGTTTAAAATAAATTCCCAACTTGTATAAATTTTATTGTTTGATGATATTAAAACCCAGTATTATCTAATATTCGGATTTGAGTCATTTTTGAAGGTTTTTATATGGGGTTGTAATTTATTATAAATTAATATTTCTTATACTTCTAAAGGTACCCCCTCCTCATTATAAAAGGGAACCTCCTCCCTCTCCTCCTCACACCACTTTGTGACTTAAATATCAGACAACACATGCCAATTTCTCTTCTTCACTTCCCTACAAACATAATACAGGTCCTAGTCTTCTTCAAAGACCAACTTTAGTGCCCTAAGAGGAGGTTAAGGAGAGGCGCATCAAAGAAGAGTTAATATCCTTTACCGATTCTTTCCAATTTAATTCTTCTTATACTTCTTCTTATTTATTAGTTTAATCATAAATTAATAACATCAGTGTCACTCATATACTGATAGGTTATTATAAATATAAAACAACCCTATTTCACCTTATATCCATCCTATGGAAAATGAAATCACCGTGCGTGCGTACGTACGGAATACCGTCTCCACGCCGTGGTGTAATCTGTTTTCCACCACCACCTTACATGGATGGGTATAAAGGTGTAAAGAATAACTATATATTATTATTATTATAAAATGATACTAATTATGATACATTCCATCTTACACTCCAATACCATTCAATAGTTATGGGAACGATATCATCGCTTGTGTGTACGTACGGCCTACCGTCTCCATGATGTGATGTGACTCGTTCTACAAGATCTTCATTGAATAATGATTATATAAATGAATTGAATGAATAAATATGATATATATTACACTAATATAATTCTGTAAAGTATGTATCTATAATCTAAAAATAATAATAATAATTTATTCGACAAGACATGCGTAATAACCTAATTCAATGAACACTCGAATAACAAGTAGTAATGAAATATTACTAATAAGTAGATAATAATATGACCATGTATGATATCATAACAATGAATATGATTCTTTAATAAGTCAATGACATTAATATATGAGGTTCAGATATGTAAGAAGCATATCAGACCTAAGGTAAGGGAAAATATCTCAATCTCATTTTTATCGGATATTTTTTATACATTAGAATTTACTGGGGAATATTTATCATCCACATCCATGTTTCCTCAATATGTAATGTTATTTATATCCTAATAAAATTTATTAAATCCCATTTTACCTATTGGTGAATTTTTAGTAATGATAATAAAGGAATCATTTTTCGTTTTCAGTATGAGGTACTTTTGGACATTTCCGGCCGAAGTACGAGAAGAATGTTTTTTTAACTTATACAACATGAATGGATTTTTATGATTTCATTGAAAATAACTTCCATGAAGCATCCCTTACATGTTTTCAAGTTTATTTTTAATTAACTTCTTTTAGATTAAAATTGTATGACATGTTAAGAATGGAAAAAAAATTCATGTAGAAAGGATATTTTCCTCAAGATTGGAGTTCAAGTGTTTTATAAAAATTATTTTCCATCTAAGATAATATAGGTTTCTGTTTCAATCCCTATTTTTACATTTATTTGATTATGTTATGATGGAATTATATTTATGAAGTCCTTTTATCTTATATGGTTTATGTTATGATGGAAAGATGTTTAAGAATCCAATTTTTATTACATGGGTTATGCTATGATATATGATTTATGATTTTGTAGAACACATAAGAATGGTTTCATTATGAGATGGGTGGAACCTATATCTCCCTCCAATTCATTGGGTAAAGATTTATATCTCATGAGATAGACATGGATGGAAAGACAATTTAATCTGGTTCAGTGATATAGGACTAAAATGAGTAGTGAACTCGGTTCAGAAATGGACTTTGTCCACTAAGATAGTCTTGGAAATGAGTCTTGACTAATAAGAAATGATTTTCTATGATTATGTGTCTATGCCACAAAATTTCATGTTATATTTTATGATCATTGGGATTACATTTCACTACTGTGATTTATCCCATGTTATGATATTATATGCTCTTTTGCAGGTTACGATTTTCAAAATGTTATGTTCTTATGAATATGATATGATTGATATTTCTTCTGTTTACCATTACTGAGAATTTGAGCTCACCCTTTTGTATGTTTTCTTTTCCCCAGGTCAGGAAGAAGGGTATTAAGTAGGATATGGAAAAATGGGACTCTAGATATGATGAAATAAGTGGGAGACAATGTAGATGATTTTATGAACCAGTTGTTTATGTTTACCAGTTTCTAAAGACACTATACTTATAAGGTCCTACCATGGTTTTGTTATATGTTGTAATAAGTATGCTTCAATGCTGAAGTAATAACCATGTATCTAAAGTATGGGTCCTTATACCTCAAGGGAGTAATATCACTCAAAATTTTTGAGCACCTAACCAAGTCAATTAGAAGAAATATTATATTCATGATAACAGGACTAGTTGTGGAATGAATACCCTCAAAACGATACTTGTTTCTTTCCTTCCAAATATACCAACACCCTACACTAAGAATCATGGATCTGGCTGACTTTTCCAGACCAGCACCATTCAAACCATGAAACCATTTATCCAGAAAATAAGTTTCAGCAGAAAAAGAGCCTAATAAATTCATGAAAACACCAAATCAACTCCAAACATCCATGGCCCATTCACTCTCAAAGAATAAAATATTGGAGTTCTCCTCTTTATTCACCCCACAACAATGGAATTTAGAAACTCGAGTAATGGCCCTTCAGTTCACATTCTCATACGTAGAAATAGTTTGGATTCTAATTCTCCGTACAAGGATATTGAATTTCATGTGAATACTGCTACACCACTTCATATTATTCCAGATAACATGTTTCACTTGGGAAATATAAACATTTCTAAACTCTTTATCCGAATACATGTCATTATTAGAAGTATCAAACATACATTTTTCATGATCTATATTAAAAACAATATGGTCAAAAGTCTTCCTTTGATCTTCATCAAGAACATTGTTGAAAAAAACAGGAAATCTAATGGCCTCCCTAAAAGAAATCAAAGGAGTTGGACAGCCTGGAAAACGAATTACTGATCCTGCTCAATTATGATTCCAGGATGAAATATCACCCCTTACTATAATCCATCATGAATATTGTTCAATGATACGTATAATACACCGGATTAAAGACCAGAAAATAAAAAACTGGTTATTTTCTTCCACAGAGTCTTCACCATGTAAAGAAATAATTATACCCCAAATCATGAGACCCTCTAAAACCTCCCACACATGTCTAGCATGTATACAATTCACTTTATCACCGAGACTCCTGAAATTAATTCCACCCTCATAAATTGGCCTTTCTAATCTATCCCACCAAGACCAATAACATTTCCCCCCAAGA
The DNA here is from genome assembly GCA_963277665.1 of Viscum album. Taxonomy (NCBI): domain Eukaryota; kingdom Viridiplantae; phylum Streptophyta; class Magnoliopsida; order Santalales; family Viscaceae; genus Viscum; species Viscum album. The sequence goes on along the minus strand of OY728167.1, from coordinate 389,507,519 downwards.
TGAGCATCCCAAATAAAATCATCCAGTATTTTATCAATAGAAGTAATAACCTCCTTTGGCACAATTGTTGTCGATACCACATGAATCAGAATATCCATAAATATATTATTGATTAAATAAATCCTACCACTAAAGGATAGAAAATGGTTTTTCTATTCCAATATATCTCTCGTGATTCTATTAACAATTCCATCAATGTATCTAATACGGATAGGTCCAGGAGATATTGGAGTGCCAAGATATTCCAAGGGGAACGAACCTTTCTGAATGTTCATCAAGATGGATATAGATAGGACTTTTCTATCATCACAATTGTTATAAATCTACGAACTACTCTTTTCCCTATTTATAAATTGTCCTCTCTAGAAACTCTATTTATCCATAACTTTAACAAGAACACTAACTGATATAACACTGGAATTGATAAAAATCAGAGTATCATCCACAAACATCAAGTGTGAAATATAAGGATGATTCATTCTTCATAGATAAGGCATAATTTCACTTGTGGATAAATTTTTATTAATAAGACGACTCAAATAATATTGCATGATAATAATGTAGTTCGGAGATAAAGGATCCACTTGTATTAGACCATGAGTTACTTTAAAAAACCATAAAATTTACCCATGTAAGAAACTGACATCCAGGAAGAGATGAAACATATAAACAAAATATAAGTAGCCCAAAGAGAAAATCTTATACCTTTAAACACCATGATGATAAATCCCAATTCCATTATATCATAATATTTATTCATATCTAGATTCAAATCCATATTTGACTCATGGAATTTGAAGTTGATATCACTAAACATCTTATGAGATAAGGAAACCGCTCCCTGGATTGAGTGACCTCTATCAAAACCATACTACTATAATGAAATCCAATGAGAAAAAACACTGAAAATCAGAAATTAACGATGCATGAAAAGATATTCTTGGGAAAATTTCAAAGACTCACCAGACTATAGTCACAAATTGATGATGGGTTTTTAACTTTGGGAAGCATAAGAAGTGTAGTAGCACCAACAAGACTTAAAATAAAACCACCTCGAATGAATTACTGAATGGCCAGAATAATCTCATTTTTAACCACCTCTGAGGACCCCCTGTAAATCAAACCTGGAAAACCAATGGTGCCTAGAGTACTTTCCAGATTAAATTTTATCATAGAATCATGAATCTCCTTCTCATCAGAAGCATCATCCAACATGAAATTATCTATATTAGACTTCATATTTAGAATCTACATAAATAAATCTACATCACCACTAGGATAACCATTCACCATATTGAGATTTGAATCAGCAAGGAAATTTTTAAATTAGAAAAAAAGGACCCAACCACATCCATATCTCCTGAGAATGAACCATCATCCAGAAGAATATTCAGCTTAAGCATATTTCTCTATTCTTTTATACATGCATAGAAATAGGATGAATTTTTATCTCCTTTGCTCAACTATTTTTCTCTTGCATATTCATAATAAATAAACTCTTGTTTCAATATAAGTTCATCCATAGCATATTACTTACCATTAATGTTCTAATAGATCCACTTTTCCAACCTATCTTCAAGCGTTCTTTCCATAATTTCAACCTCTTATTTCATATACTCCAGATCTTGATCAATATGAGGATGATTTCTTGCCTAATCGTGTAACATGCGCTTGAGATGTCTCATCTTACTATGGATTGTTCCCAAGTATAAACTTGAACCATTTCCTCCCAACAATTTTTATAATCTGGGGACAATCATGGATATCATTCAAATAATCACAAAACTAGAAATAATATCTACCTACCATCTTGGGATATAAAAAAAGAAGAAGGGAGTGATCTGATATCCCGCGAATGGGATGATCCACTTCTTCATTATAAAACCTAGAGGCAACATGAACAATTTCAAGACACCTATCAAGACGACTCCAACAGTGATTAATTCCATTCTGATTATTACACCACGTGAAACAATCACCAGAATAACCCATATCAGTAAGACCCTTTATGGTCATGTACTAAATAAAACTACTACTAGCCACACAAGGAAATGCACCCCACCATTTCTTCTCACCTGGATCAGAAATAACGTTAATGTATCAACCAAAAATCCATGGTACATCCTTAGAATCAAAACTATTAAAGCTCTACCACAAAAGTTCCCTCCATTGAGCCTCACAACTACCATAAACAAAAGACACAAACAAAATATCATCACCTTTTTTGATTTTTAACTTAATGTATTAATCACCAGATTTAGCCAAAAATATTGAGACATAATTATTCCAAAAAACCCATATATGAGAATTATCTATATATGCATGAAACCCTGAATTCATTTTCAGATTACGATAAAATTCATCAATCCTACATGGATTCTCCTTGTGCTACAAAATCGTAACAACACACACCTTAATCATTTAAATTTCTGTGACTAAGAAATCAGTCTTCAATCGTGCAAACATTCCTTGATCATTCCACATGATAATCAAAAATCATTTAAACAATATAATATTGTCTTTGGACCCATGAATCTTGTTCAGAATAAAATGGGATTCTAGATACTCCTTAATATACCAATGTTTCTCCCTAGTACACACTCCAGTATCAATGGATAGAATAGGATTGACAGGATAAGCTAATAAATAATAGCCTCGACCAATAACCCTTTTCACTTTGTTCAGGGATTTATCATGTTCCTTATTTATAACAACAACATAATTTTACACTCCCAAACTATCTTGAGAGGAAGGACTAGATCATTATGAAGACACATACCCTCTCCCTTTAACTTTAAGTGAAGGTTCTCTATGAATACCTCTGAAAATACCTAGAGACTAGTCATCCTTACCCATCTCAACTAGATAGGTTTCAAAATATAACAGTTCAGATACAATACAATTACATTTCAAAGGACCATCTATGGAAAAACACTATTTGACTAAACCCTCCCAAGACATTAAGAAAGGATAATTCATAAAACCAGTAGTGATCATCAATGAGATATAGAAATCAGGTGCTTCCTTATTAGATAATGGAATGATACTAATCATAGATAATATCACATATTTTTCAAAATACTCATTATAACTAGTCATAGATATCGTATTACCAGAAGATAAATAACAACCTTGCTAACCAGTAGTGATCATCAATAACACAATCAGAAATAACAACCATGCTAACCAGCTCATCATCCAAAGTGTCACCCATTTTACTAGAATTCTTGTAAAACTAGGTAAATAATTTCTTGATTCTAAGAAAGCAACCCCATCACATTTAGAGAAACCCTTCCAGAATCAGAAAAGTTATATCAAGTTGAACACAGATCCACAAATTTGATACATACGCATGCCCCTGTTATTATTGTACAAACATAGAAATCCACAGAGAGAATCCCCAACAGCTTTGAGAAAAGAAATGTTATGCAGGGGTAATGGAAAACCTAGAAGTGATATCCACACCACTGGATAAAGACTTTCCTTCCCCTTATGTACACCAACATACCAACGTGACAGATTGAACCTCCATCAACCCATGTTTTGAGAATAATGACACCATGCATTTAAAAAATCATGTTCAGAAGAAAAGGACAAGAAAAAAGAAGATCGATGTAAAGGTGAAACCTGTATCGGAGAAGAAATACCCCAAGATTAGACAAGCTTCTTGAAGATAGAAATCAACAGCTTTACTGATCCAAACTGAGAAACAAGAGTCCATTTCAGACAATCAACCACCTCATCATAACCCCCTGATGGAAATTCCACTAACAAACCTGAGGTATCTCTACAAATTGTAAGATAAAAAGGATGGATCCACAACAATCCGGACACACCTGAACCCTAGGAAGACCGACAATGAACATATTTAAACAATTTGAACATATCATTTATCATTTCATATGTAATGAATGTAGAGACCCAAAGCAGGACGTACATGGACACTACATTACTTTTGTAGAATAATTAGTACATAACAAAAACACACACACAAGGGCCGTAATAGTTTAGTGTCTTTGGAAACTCGGAATATAATCCACTAATTTTGGTGAAATATCTTCAACATATCCCATAAAGATCTTATTTTTTTCTAAATCTAAATCCTTTCTTTATGTCCTGGGGAAAAGAAAACATAAAAGGGTGAGCTCAAATGCTTAGTATGGGTAAACAAAATAAATATCAATCCCGTCATATTCATAAGAACATATCTTTTAGAAATCTTAACCTGCAAAAGAGATCATAATTTCATAACATGGGATAAATCGTAGTAGTGAAATGCAATCCCAATAATCATAACTTAAAACATGAAACTTTGTGGCATACAGACATAATCATAGAGAATCATTTCTTGTTAGTCAAGACTCATTTTCAACACTATCTTAGTAGACAAAGTCCATTTCTGAATCGAGTTCATTCCTCGTTTCAGTCCGGTTTCACTGAACCAGTATAACCTAACGTTCTAGCCATGTCTATCTCATGAGATATAAAACCTTTACCTAATGAATTGGAGGGTAATATAGGTCCCACCCATCTCATAATGATACCATTCTTATTGTTCCACAAAATCATAAATCATACATCATTGCATAACCCATGTAATAAAAATGGGAATCATAAGCATCGTGACATCATCAAACAATTCATATAAGATAAAGGAATTCATAAAAATAATTCCATCACAACATAATCAAATCAATGTAATAATAGGGATATAAACAAAACCCTATATTATCTTAGAGGGAAAATAATTTTGATAAAACACTTGAACTCCATTCTTGAAGAAAATATCCTTTCAAATTCAAAAAACATTTTCCTTTTTTTAACATGTCATACAATTTTAAACTAAAGAAGTTGATTAAAAATAAACATGAAAACATGTAAAGGAAGCTTCTTGTAAATGATGTTTTAAAAATCCATTCATGTAGTATTGGTTAAAAAAACATTCTTCATACTTTTGTCAGAAAAGTCAAAAAGTACCTCGTACGAAAAACGACAAAAGATTCCTTTCATATCCTTTACTAAAAACTCACCAAAGGGTAAAATTGGAATTAAAAAATTGTAGGTGGATGGAAATAATATTACATATTTAGGAAACATGTATTTGGATGATAAAATATATCCCAGTAAATACTAAAGTATAAACAATCTCAGATAAAAATGAGATTGTGATATTTCCCTTACCTTAGGTCTGATTTGCTTCGTAAGTGTCCAAACCTCCTGTATAATGATTTAAATAATGTCATTGACTTATTTCAGAATCATAATAATTATTATGATATCATATATTGTTCACTTATGACTTTATATTACCCGTTCTTTTGTAAATTCCATGTTAAAAAGTGTTTTGGGTAAAATCGTTTCATTTTTCGTCCGTGTTTTGACTTGTAATTATTCATATGATTACTTAGATCATGATTAAATAATTCTAGAATATATAACATGATTTATATATAATATATATTCATAATATACATATATATAATAGATCATTAAATGGAAAGAAATACACCGTTCATGGAGACGGTAGGCCGTACGTACGCATGAACGCTGTTTTCGTTTCCTTATTGAGTTGAATGGAATTAAGTAGATGACATACATATATATACACATAAATACAGTATCATTATTATGTCATATATTTCATGATTAATTTTTATATATACTTTATAATCATTCATGAATGGTTAATGTGTAGAATGAATCTCATCGCATCGTGGAGACGGTAGTCCGTACGTACGCACGAGTGATGCTATCGTTCTCATGATAGTGGAATTATATTGGAGCATATGTATACTATTTAAGAATAAATATCACTTTACAATAATCATATATTGTTATTATGTACACCATTATACCCATCCAAGTAAGGTGGTGGTGGAAAATAGATTACACCACGGCGTGGAGACGGTATTCTGTACGTATGCACGTGCAGTGATTTCGTTTTCCGTATGATGGATAGATGGTGAAATAGGGTTGTTTAATACTTATAATAAAATTTCAGTATATGAGTGATACTGATGTTATTACTTCATAATGAAACAACTAAAGAAGAATAAGTGGAAGAAGAAATAAAGATGACAGAATCAGTAACGGACATTACCTCTTCTTTGAAGTGCTTCTCTGAAACCTCCTTTTAGGGCACTAAAATAGGTCTTTGAAGAAGACCAGAACCTCTAGGATGTTTCTAGAGAAGTGGAGAGGAGAAATTGTCATGGTTTGGCTGAGCTTGAAGGCTCAAAGTGGTGTGAGGAAGAGGGGGAGGAGGTGCCCTTTTATAATGGAGGAGAGGGGCACCTTTGGAATAACTAAAAATATTAGTTTATTATAAAGTCAAATTCAGTTTTTAATAGCTCTAAATTGATATATCTCTAAGATAAGTTGGGTAGGGGTCGCAATCCTCTCGTATAATATAATTTATACAAGTTTATGTATCAATTGTAACCTTATCCTTTAGATTTAACATTAAGTTAGATAATTTAACTTTCACCGTATCTTCTGGTTTTCTTACACTATACGGTTAATAAAAATACTATATCAAGACAAACGAACCCCAAGTTGTTTATTATTAATATATATAACCTTATATTAGTCATTTGGCTCAACCTCAGATTTTTAGGAATAAAATAACAATTAATAATATAATATTGTTTTTAAAAACTATTTTATGTCAATTTTGACACTATTTAGTAATTGATTTTTGTGAAACTCATAACAGAATGATTATCTCAAACCAAGTTAATTAAATCAATACTAACATGTCATAGTAACCTATAAAATTAGTTCAATTCATAAAAAGTTTTAAATTACATTTATTTCAGTATTTATAACATCAATTATGTCAATATTTCATTAATAAGATAATTACTGGATCATCGTTGTGTCATAAATAAATTAATTTATATAATGTCTAAAAATTACAACTAAAATACCATTATGTAGGAAATATTTTTATATTTCTAATTAATATTTATAGTAGAATTTATCTAATGTATAACCCCATATTAAAAATTATTTACTAATTAAACATTGATTTTAACTATTTTAACCATTCTTTAAATAAATTACTAATAATTGTCCAAATCTTATCCAAGTGGGCTTAAATGGTCATATTTTATTCCTAAGGTTGTTTTTGGTCGAATCAAACTTGTCCAATAGCATTAGTACTTGTGTTAGGGTAATAGTAATATCATTTTTACCCTTAATTACCCTATTTACTTTTAACTGTGGTAAAAAAAAGTAAAAAGTTACTATTCACCAAAAATTATTTTCATCTCATTGAACCACATTTTACTTCTTGACATCAAACGTGTCTCTCGGATTTTTGAAATTCCACTCACAGAAGCGGTAAAATTAAGTTTTATGAAAAATTCTTTTTTTACTACCACTTAGTGGTTTCACTATTCATCAAAAAATGATAGTTTCAAAAAAAATACCAAAAATTACACCTAAGCTATATTTGATATTATGAATTGAAAAATGATGTCTATTTTACCAAATTCAAAACAAATCAGTTGCATTAATTATTTTAAAAATTAATTCCCGTCGTCAAAACAAATAGCGTGTTCTTAAGGGATAATAACTATCAAAAGATTGACAGTTGTTTATGTCTGTTTTAAATGTGAAATTACATCCAATAACCAACATTGTATTAAATTGTGAAAATATATTATAAATATACTTTAAAACCAATCAAATTAAAAATTTATCACTATTAATTATTTCTATTAAAAAGGTTGTTTTTAATTAAAATTTAGTAATTTTCACTATTAATCAGAAAATGAATGTTATCCGAAAAGTACCAAAATTTCACCCTAATCTAATTTCGATATTCCGAATCCAGAAATGAAGTCCATTTTGAAAAATAAAATTTACAAAATTTCAAAAAGTGGTTATTACTATTCATAACGACTAGTTTTAATAATATTTTAATAGCATATCGTTGTTTAGTGAAACTCGGTATTGCGTACTACACACGCTATCGAGGAAGGTCGCGATTGCGTGTAATGCAAGGAAAGTCAAGGATGCATGTTGTGAAAGCTCCTTTTGGTGTAGCGTATAACACAAGAAATTAATAAAATTAAAAAGAAATTTTTTTATAAAATCTCGTGGTGTTATATTCTACCCCCCTTAAAATGAATTTCGCCCTCGAAATTCGTCGGGGTTATAAATGGTTTACTATTCGAAAGTTTCTTTAATAGAAACCCACATCATTTAAAGGAATACCAAAACCAATCTTTGAAAACAAATGTATGAAACGTAACAGTTACCCAAATAAACTAATCACTAGGTTTCCACATAGGTGAAAATATGGATATGGAAGAGAAATCTAACCATCATGTTCGGATGAAGAGTGGTAGAGAAAATGGCTATGGAAAAGTCTGCAATCACAAAGCCATAAATTTGTGACGATCTATGGTACCGTCTGATTCATCTGATATAAGAGCACTAGGACAACATTTTTGGTTTTCAAGATCATTTCCCTAAAGTTGATGAAATTGGAATTAGAAGAAATACTTTCTTGATTTTGGTATAGTCTAACCATTTGTCGTTATTTGGACAATTTCCACTTCATCCCTTAATGAAATGAAGTTGAATTTGTCATTCATGATGTGTTAGTAGATCAAGTGATAGAATGATGGGTCATTCCATCTGTCTCAAACAAAAGGTTCGAAAAGTTATCAAAAAATACATAAGTCTATCTATAGTGAGTTTAATCATATATAGTTCCTAAAATAGACTTATACTTTATATATCATACTTCTTAATATAATAAAACTAGTTTCTACTAAATAGGGACTTCCTGTAGGCCAGTGGTAGGCGATAAAGGCCTGTCACACTTCGGTTGTGGGTTCGATTCCCACAGCCTTGTCCGACGCGATGGGCTGTCTCCCATCCTGCAGGTTGTCCTTTTTCTAAAACTACATTACTATAACATCACATAAATAATATAAAAAAAAGTTCTATCCTTAAACAATACTAACTTATGGTTAACATAAGCCATTCCAATCTTTAGGCTTATCTAAAATACTTCGGTCCATGCTCATAGTATAAAGAAAACGATTACTTGAAATGTCATCAACCAAGCATGTGAATACCATCATTTATCCCCTATATATCTTATTGGTCACATTCCAATCATGTGAATACCTTAATGATGTATTCTCTTGAAAAATGAATACCCATTAAACCTTAGTGAAAACATGAATGCTGTCAAAAGTTAACTCTGTCCATATACCAAAATCCAAAAATTCTATATAATCAAACCTTGATATAACCTTCTCCTTATATCAGTCATGAGCTCATGAATACTATCAAACATTTAATTTTCTCCTTATCCCTTCATTATGCGCATATCATCTACATTCAAAAACTATCTGAATAACCTTTCATGGATACTAGTAACATTAATCATACACTTTCAAAACTCAAGGAAAGGAAATAGTGTAACAATCCTTAGATGTCTCTTTATTCCATAGTACCATGAGATAACTTATACAACATTACACATGATAAACACGTAATCATTCCACTACATTCTTAAACCATTGACCGAGCTTCAACAATTCTTTCTTCTCACATATCATGTGTAGTCTCTTCATCATCATCCACATAAATACTACCCATACGACTATACTGATTCAATTCATGAGACTTTCCCTTAGGGCATTGGTTTTCATAATGCTCATACATTCCACAGTTAAAATATTTAACCATTGTTGATATCGTAGAAATACCATTATCCTCATCCATGGTGTTAACTGAACCTTTTCCTTTACACTTACTGGCTTTGTGTCCTTCTTTTCCACACCCAAAGCATCTTCCAGTTCCTTTGAAACATTCTCCTTGATGCCTCTTCCCACATGATTTAAATAGGGGAAATTGAACTTTCTTTCCTCTATGATCATCATGAAACTCCATCTTTCTCTTATTAGCCGAGTCAGGAAACATACCAAATTTTACTTTATTGATCATATTATGAGATTTATGATTCGGAATAATAATTATTTTTGGACATTTAAATCCCATTTAATTTGGTTGCTCATGAATAATATCATTCCATTGTCCATCATATCCTCCATTATCGTGAATCATCTTGTTTCCAGCCATTTTCTAAAACCCAAAAAGAATAGTGTGAGAGGAAAAAATCATAATAAAGGGAGAGTAACTTCAATATCTAAAATCTTTGGTTTAATCTAATATCATTACCATAGTTCTAGGACTATATCCTATACATATACTTATCCTTAGTGACATCCCTAGACATACCTTAGAAATATCTCTAGGGATCTCACTATCATTTTCGCATCATAGTTTCCAAAGGTTGACTAAACTTTTCCTCTAATACCAACTGTAGAGACCAGAAGCTTGATGTACATGGAAATTACATTACTTTTGCGGAATACTTAGTACATAACAAAAACACACACACAAGGACCGTAATAGTTTAGTGTCTTTGGAAACTCGGAATATAATCTTCTAATCGTGGTGAAAGATCTTCAACATCCCCCATAAATATCTTCATTTTTTCTAAACCTAAATCCTTTCTTTATGTCCTGGGGAAAAGAAAACATAAAAGGGTGAGCTCAAATGCTCAGTAAGGGTAAATAAAAGAAATATCAATCACGTCATATTTATAAGAAAATATATTTTGGAAATCTTAACCTGCAAAAGAGATCATAATTTCATAACATGGGATAAATCATAGTACTGAAATTTAATCCCAATAATCATAACATAAAACATGAAACTTTGTGTAATACACACATAATCATAGAGAATGATTTCTTGTTAGTCAAGACTCATTTCCAAGACTATCATAGTGGACAAAGTCCATTTCTGAATCGAGTTCATTACTCGTTTCAGTCATGTTTCACTGAACCGGTATAACCTACCGTTCCAGCCATGTCTATCTCATGAGATACAAAATCATTACCCAATGTATTAGAGGGAGATATAGGTCCCACCCATCTCTTAATTATACCATTCTTATGTGTGCCACAAAATCATAAATCATACATCATTGCATAACCTGTGTAATAAAAATGGGAATCTTAAACATCGTGACATCATCAAACAATTCATATAAGATAAAGGAATTCATAAAAATAATTCCATCACAACATAATCAAATAAATGTAATAATAGAGATATAAAAATAACCCTATATTATCTTATATGGAAAATAATTTTGATAAAACACTTGAACTCCATTCTTGAGGAAAATATCCTTTCAAATTCAAAAAAAAAATTTCCTTTTTTAACAAGTCATAAAATTTTAAACTAAAGAAGTTGATTAAAAATAAACTTTAAAACTTGTAAAGGAAGGTTCTTGGAAGTAATTTTTTAAAAATCCATTCATGTCGTATAAGTTAAAAAAAACATTCTTCGTACTTTTGTCGGAAAAGTCAAAAAGTACCTCGTACGAAAAATGACAAAAGATTCCTTTCATATCCTTTACTAAAAACTCACCAAAGGGTAAAATTGGATTTAAACAATTGTAGGTGGATGTAAATAATATTACATATTGAGGAAACATGGATGTGGATGATAAAATACACCCCAGTAAATACTAAAGTATAAACAATCTTGGATAAAAATGAGATTGTGATATTTCCCTTACCTTAGGTCTGATTTGCTTCGTAAGTGTCCGAACCTCCTATATAATGATTTAAATAATGTCATTGAATTATTACAGAATCATACTCATTATTATGATATCATATATGGTTCACTTATGACTTTATATTACCCGTTCTTTTGTAAATTCCATGTTAAAGAGTGTTTTGGGTAAAATCGTTTCATTTTTCGTCCGTTTTTTGACTTGTAATTATTCATATGATTACTTAGATCATGATTACTTAATTCCATAATATAAAACATGATTTATATATAATATATATTAATAATATACATATATATAATAGATCAGTAAATGGAAAGAAATACACCGTTCATGGAGATGGTAGGCCATACGTACGTATGAACGCTGTTTTCGTTTCCTTATTGAGTTGAATGGAATTAAGTAGATGACATACATATATATAAACATAAATCTAGTATCATTACTATGTCATATATTTCATGATTACTTATTATATATACTTTATAATCATTCATTAACGGTTAACGTGGAGTATGAATCTCATCGCGTCGTGGAGACGGTAGTCCGTACGTACGCACAAGTGATGATATCGTTCTCATGATCGTGGAATTGTATTGGAGTGTATGAATACTATTTCAGAATCAATATAACTTTTAAATAATCATATATAGTTATTATTTACACCATTATACCCATCCAAGTAAGGTGGTGGTGTAAAATAGATTACACCACGGTGTGGAGACTGTATTCCGTACGTACGCACGCGCGGCGATTTCGTTTTCTGTAGGATTGATAGGTGGTGAAATAAGGTTGTTTCATACTTATAATAAAATATCAGTATATGAGTGATACTGATGTTATTACTTCATAATGAAACAACTAAATAAGAAGAAGTTTAAGAAGAAATAAAGATGAAAGAATCGATAACGTACATTACCTCTTCTTTGAAGTGCTTATTTGAGACCTCCTTTTAGGGCACTAAAATAGGTCTTTGAAGAAGACCAGAACCTCTAGGATGTTTCTAGTGAAGTGTAGAGGAGAAATTGGCAGGGTTTGGCCGAGCTTGAAGGCTCAATGTGGTGTGAGGAAGAGGGGGAGGAGGTACCCTTTTATAAGGGAGGAGAGGGGCACCTTTGGAATAACTAAAAATATTATTTTATTATAAAGTCAAATTATTTTTTAATAGCTCCAAATTGATATATCTCGAAGCTAAGGTGGGTAGGGGTCGAAATACCCTCATCCAATATAATTTATACATGTTTAGGTATTAATTTTAACCTTATCATTTAGATTTAACTTTAAGTTAGATAATTTAACTTTCACCGTGTCTTCTTGTTTTCTTACACTATAAGGTTAATAAACTTACTATATCAATCCAAAAGAACCCCAAGTTGTTTATTATTAGTATATATAACCTTATCTAAGTCATTTTTCTGAACCTTATATATTTAGCTATAAAATAACAATTAATAATATAATATTTGTTTTAAAAACTATTTTATGTCAATTTTGACACTATTTAGTAATTGATTGTTGTGAAAATCATAACAGAATTATTAACTCAAAAAAAGTTAATTAAATCAATACTAACATGTCGTATTAACCTATAAAATTAGTTTAATTCATAAAAAGTATCAAATTACATTTATTTGGGTATTTATAACATCAATTATGTCAATATTTCATTAATAAGATAATTACTGCATCATCGTTGTGTCATAAATAAATTAAATTATTTAATGTTTAAAAATTACAAATAAAATACAATTATGTAGGAAATCGTTTTATCTTTCTAATTAATATTTATAGTTGAATTTATCTTATGTATAACCCCATATTAAAAATGATTTACTTATTAAACTTTGATTTTAACTATTTTAACCCTTCTTTAAATAAATTTATAATAAATGTCCTAATCTAATTCATGTGGGCCTAAATGGTCATATTTTATTCCTAAGGTGGTTTTTGGTCGAATTAAACATGTTCAATTGAATTAGGACACGTGTTAGGGTAATAGTAATATCATTTTTACCCTTAATTACCCTATTTACTTTTAACTGTGGTAAAAAAAAGTAAAAAGTTACTATTCAACAAAAATTATTTTCATCTCATTGAACCACATTTTACTTACTGAAATTAACCATGTCTCTAGGATTCTTGAAAATCCACTCACAGAAGCGGTAAAATTTGGTTTTATGAAAAATTCATTTTTTTTAACTACCACTTAATGGTTTCACTATTCATCAAAAAATGAAAGTTTCTAGAAAAATACCAAAAATTAGGCCTAAGATATATTTGATATCATGAATTCAAAAATGATGTCTATTTTACCAAATTAAAAACATATCAGTTGCATTAATTAATTTAAAAATTAATTCCCATCGTCAAAACAAATAGCGTGTTCTTAAGAGATAATAACTATCAAAAGATTGACAGTTGTTTATGTTTGGTTTAAATGTGAAATTACATCCAATAACCAAAATTGTATTAAATTGTAAAAATATATTCTAAATATACTTTAAAACCAACCAAATTAATAAATTATCACTATTAATTATTTCTAATAAAAAGGTTGTTTTTAATTTTAATTTAGTAATTTTCACTATTCATCAGAAAATGAAAGTTATCCGAAAAGTACCAAAATTTCACCCTAAGCTAATTTCTATATTCCGAATCTATAAATGAAGTCCATTTTGAAAAATAAAATTTACAAAATTTCAAAAAGTTGTTATTACTATTCATAACGGTTAGTTTTAATAATATTTTAATAGCATATCGTTATTTAGTGAAACTCGGTATTGCGTACTACACACGCTATCGAGGGAGGTCGTGATTGCATGTAATGAAAGGCAAGTCAAGGATGCGTATTGTGCAAGCTCCTTTTGGTGTAGTGTACAACATAAGACATTAATGAAATTAAAAAGAACATTTTTCATAAAATCTCTAGGTGTTACAATGAATGTTATATGAAAATAATCTAGAGATAATGTTTCAGGATAACTATCTTCTAATGATGAAACTTTAACAAAAAACATGTCAGTAACTATTCTCAAGATCATATTACAAATTTTTGAATCATTTAAATTATTCATAGATTGTTGTCATAGTACTGAAAATATAATTTACCCTAGTAAAGAATCCCCAATATATTTATACTGTTCAATTTTCAAATCTTCATACATCATCCTCTATATTTTTTATTTTTCCTTCTTCACTTTTGTATTTCCATTGTATATTTTTTTAGCTTATCCCATATACCATTAGTTGTGTCAACAAGTTTTATTCTTAATAATTATCCTTCATAAAATGATGACATTAAAGAATTATTTTCCCTTCTATCAATATCAAGTTTCTTCTTATCAACAGATGTACCAATAATTTTTCATCAATAAAAGGAAAATCATCTCTTACATATTCATGAACATCATATCAAATTGACATAAGATAAGGAATCATTATATCATTCCATTTATGATAATTCATACCATCGAAAAACTGAAACACCTTTACTGTTCAGGGAATTCATATTCTCCATCACAACTTCTCTTTAACACAACAACAAAGAATAAACAAAGGGAAGTTCAGTCTTTGAGAGAAATTGTAATTAACCAGTAAAGATAATTGTATCATTGAGAGAGGGAGGGAGTGAATCAGGGATAATTTTTTATTTTTTGTTTCTTTTATATTAAAGAACCTTTACCTCCTATTAAATATACATTCTGTAAAAAAATCAATTCAAGAAAACATCCATAGGAACACATGTATTTACATGGTTCACTATTCAACAAAAATATCTACATCTTTGGTATGGTTTAGAAATGATCCAATACAATATAATCCACTTGAAAGCAATCCATTTATATGGAATACATTGAGTAGAATGTTTCCTTTCACTTATGTATCAATTTATAAAAAATTTAACAGTGTGCATAAACATCCAAGAACATATAATGAAATAATAATTTTAAACAGATAATGTTATGGTTCTTCATTATAAATTTTCACAAATGTTAACATTAAAAAAGGTCTTCTATTTCTTACATAGACACTAGTAAAAAAATGCTATAATTTGTAATAAAACTGAGTCTGATTCCTCAATATGATGACAAGGTGAATACAATAATCATATGAAATGATGAAATCCTGTCTCGTACCCCTTATCTTCTATCTGGAAATATTTCTTCAAGAAGAACAATCCATAAACCAATTATTCTTTTTAGAATTTAATCAGTGCTCTGCCTTCTCTTTTTTTTTAAATAACACATCTGTTAGAACCTATAAGGCACATTCCCTTTTATAATCTCCCCAAATTTGGTTTGGGATGGAATCCATTAAATTTATCCCACTCAAAAAAATTACATTAATCATACATTTTTCTTAATTTATGGTGAATTATGACTTTGTCAAAATTTCTTAAATATTCTAATCTCTTCTCTATCCATCTCAAATCTTATAACAGCTTCAACTCTACTTCAAATATCCTAAAAAATCATTCTTTTTATGGCTCTCTACTCAGATTTCTTAATTTGATTTCTTCATTTGGATTCTCCATACCAATTTCATGTTTGATGGAAGAGAAAACATTATTATTTTCTAAAGATCCTATAATAATTTCTTTTATTTATTCAAATTTCTTAATTTAATTTCTTCTTTACATTTCTATATAGTAAATGTGAGAAGAAAAACATATTTCTTCATAACGATTCACTGAACCGACTTCAATTTTGATATCTTTATAATGATGGAGACAATAGATTCTTTCAAACATCATTAACTACTTCTTAATCTTATTTTCATGAGAAAGATAAATCATCATCAATTAAAATAATATGTCTCCTGACCCAACTAATAAAATAACTTTAAAAGAAGATTTTTAGTTCTTCATTATCTTATAAATTTGACACCAAATATCATTAAATTATTTCCTCAGGGACTTAAATCAATTGGATTTCAATCTAACTAAAAATAGGTACTTATTTTATGGTATACCTCCACATCCTCCATAGTAATCTAAATCCAATAATATTATTATGATTATATTGAGACCAAAAATCATTTAAATTATCAACATTATTCTTTCACAACCTTCTTCTTTTATCATAACAGCCTTCATGACTTTGAATACGTATAAGATCATATTCAGCATCATTTGACTAACTAGGGAAAGTATTTTAACCTCCCTATATTCCATCAACACCTTTCATTCCAACCAATTTTAGTATGATTTTATTGAATAAGATTGGAAGCCCCTATTCCCTTTAAATCATACCCTCAAAATGATTTTCATGACTTAATCACCCACAATATTTCATCATGATTGCATCAGATGTTTTCCAAATTACTTATGATTTGTGATAAATACAAGATATCAATGAATCATTAGATTAATATCATATCCATGATGAATCCAATTCTCCAACTCATTACAATCATACCTCTCCTTATTGACAAAGGTTGAGTCTGATTTTCCCTTTCTTCATGCATTCTTCACCTCAATCTGATGGAAATTTTCAATAATTTTGTGTATGATTTCTTGAAAACAATTATTAGTCCAAATTTCACTAAATACAAAGTGAGTTGATTCATTTTATTCTAATAATTCCTTAACATAAAAAGAAAATAATTGAATATGATTATCAACCTTTTTAGCTTGTCCCTAAAAATTATTTCTAATATTTTAAAAGGAACAATGTACCTAGGGATTAACTTCCCTTTTTTACCAAATAATTCAACTCTGTTCCATGGGGATTCCTTCAAGAATATCATTCTCCTCTCTTGAAATTGAAATTATCTCCTCAGATTATCATCATTAGTCTTTTTCCATACTTGAGTTTCTTTAATATAAACCTAAATAGTCTTTACTTAAATAGTCATATCCTCTATAAGCATTTAGAAAACAACATATCTTACTCCATCTTCTTTCCAATAGGCCAAAGTAGGACACCTATTCCAATACAATGCATCATATGGTTCTATCTCAAAGCTCAAATGGAAGATATTATTGTATTATAATTGAAAAAAGGTATATAATAATCCAACATAACTTGTAAATAAAGATATTATTATTATTATTTGATCTATTAAAAAGTATAGATGGTCGTTTTTTACTTACCATCCATTTGGTAATTATATAGGGTTCTTAAATGTATCTCGATGTCGAGATCCTCTTAAAAACGCTTCTATAATTTAAATGGGAACTAAATATCATGATTAGATTAAATAAAAAAGTTACCTATGAATCCATACAATTTAATTGATAAAGAGTCGAGCAAGGACCGCAAGGGGTAGATCATCACTTATCATTATGAGACAAGAAGACATAGATTGATGATAAATAGTGACCTATATAATATATTTCTTCCTTTGTGTATTTTGATGTCTAGTGTCAAAGCCCACTGTGATATTGTCCAAAATACATATAGGTGTTGGATGAGATTCCATGATTACCTTATAATTTTACCTTTTATACTTTACCTATTGGTATAGTAATCATCTAGACACATAGTGCACAATTTCTTACTTCATACCATTTTATCAAAAATGTTATCTTAAATAATTATACAACTTTATTCTATAAGGGAGTATAGTGAAATTTTAGATATGTGGTACATATAGTAGATCCCTCATTAATTTTGGTATGGATATAACAGATTACCTCTTAAGAAATAACATCACTTCATGTCTATAAATGATTTCTATAAATTTTCCATCATTTACTACAGTAACCTTCTTTTTTAATCCTAAAAATATCAATAGGACCTCTCTATATTTTCTATTAAGTATGGTTTAGTAATTTCGTTTAAAGGGAAATATGTATCCACTTTAATAAAAATCACAAAATCCATATTTTCTAGATATCCCTATATAGGATCCTATTTTGTCCTCTATATTTTCAATACTCTATGTTCTCTTTACATCAATGCATTATCCGCCATTTTTTCCATTCTTTGGTGGTAGTGTATCATGGAAAACAATTCCTTGAATAGTTCAAAATATCTTCATTTCATTATGTTGATATCATTGTGAGAGAATATAAAAATCAAATTCTTAGGGTTCGTATATGTATTTCATCATTCATGATAGTGATTGTGACTCTTTATTTTTAAATAGAAGATTGTATATACCAGTTCATGTTCTTGAGTATGATGTTTTTGTTAGTATATTTTCAATTTCCATAATGTATATGAAATTGATATATCCTATTCAGTAAGTAAATTTCCATGTCCTTTATTTTATATGTCACTATATATTATAAATCCTTCCTTCCTTGATGTTAGTTTTAATAATGGTGCATTAATAAGTCACCTAATAATCTCTTCAAATATTTCCTCACTTTATTTTTAATGTGCGAATTTAAATCTTAAACATGTAGACATGGTCAATTGGTTTCTCAACCATGAAATATCTTAAACAAAGTACCGATAATAACCCAATAGAAACATTTAAAATTGGATATAATTTATTATTTTTGGTGTAGACCATTCATTGACTGATTTTTCTTTAATGGGATAACAAAAATTCCATTCTTGGAGACAATATATCCAAGGAATGTATCTTCATTGAGATAAAATTCACACTTAGGATATTTCCCATACATTTCAATTTTCTAAGGGTGTCCAGAATTATTTGTAACAGAATCTCATTCTGTTGATATCTCTAAGAGTATATCAGTATATGATCAATGAATACCACCATATAGTTATAAATATACTCCTTGAACACTCAATTGATTATATAAATAAGTAAATAATGAAAATTAGTGAATAAAATATGCATTAATGTAAAATCATAATATCCATACCAAATTTGAAATTAAGTCTTTGGTACATGAACTTTATACACCTATTGTTATTGATATCCAGAGTGAGGATAAGTCATTAAAATGTTTTGGGCTCTTTGAATTTGATCAAATTAGTTATCAATTCTGATTAAATGCTACTTCTTCCTTTGAGTAATGGAATTGATCTTCCTAAAATTTATGCACAATATAATGGAACCATCACTTATTTTTATGAATAAAAAGGGATTCCCCATTGTGAAATACTAGGGGTGCATAAATCCCATATCACACAGATTTTGAAACTATTTATTTAAATCCACCAACTCTATTTGTTTCATTCCATATGGAGTTTTATATATAGGTCTAGCATTAGTAATGAGATAAATGGATTGATCAAATTCACCCACTAGTTAATGACAGGGTAATGCTTCTATAGAAAACTCATGGAATTTTTATTCCATTGGTACATCCTCTATTATTAGGATATTTTCCTTACTAACAGATAACACTTGATATTCACCTATTATGAAAATTTCAGTATGAAGAGCTAATGGATAAGGATCTATATATGATTTAGATAATTATGACTCCCCTCAATGGATAAGAAACATCTCTATTACAAGTCGTATTCTACTTATTTTGGAAATATTTTTTTAATTATACTTTGAAATACAATCTATATAAAGATTCAAATCAATCTAAACCATAGGTTTAATAACCATGTTTTCAAATATTGTACGTCCACTCATCATAATTCAAACTGAGTGAAATATGATTATTATAATAATATATTAAGTCAATGTATTAATTGATAACTACCTCAATAATATTATAAGGAAATATTTTATGTGTTTGAAAAAATGGAAGATATAAAATATTGTGAAGATCAGAAATACAATACAATATTAACTTACATTGAGTCTCTGAACAAATTACCTGCACCATTTCATCATGAACATTAACTTTTTCTATGGTTATATAATAATACGGGCCTTGATGAGTTTTACTTTTTTTAGATAAATTCATTTTGTGTTTGTGGAATTTTTTATTATAATTCCTCTTATTTTTATATTTTAACCATTGAGAATCAACAACTTTTGCCTTATCCTTACATTCATGTTCTTCAGGGCCTTTATATCCACAATTGTATCAAAATCTTTTGACAATCCTATAATCCCCATTTTGTTTCCTCACATAGTTATCACATATTGTAAATCCCACCATTAATTTCCCCCATTTACCATACTATTCTTCCAATGATTTTCATTCAGTCTCTTCCTATCCTAATTTTATAAGGATTTTTTCTATTTTTCATCAAACAGTGGATTATTAGATAGAGTAAATGCCAATGGCTATTATTGTAAAATGAAATATAAAATAGTTATACATTTTCATTTATTAGTAGGTCACTATATGTGAGTGAGATTATTTTTCATAACATAGGTCAACTAACATAATATAGTTATGAACATATTAGTCTCAATGCTAGCTCCATTATCCTTTTTACGGGGAACATCTTTGGATTGAATATGATTTTTTTACCATTCCAATTATTCCCTTTCCTCATCATCTTTTGAAAATGGAATACTAATAATTATCTCTCTATATTTAATTTCAAATACTATTCCTATTATGTTTTCTGGAGTGTTCCTTAGAATTCAAGAGGAGTTTCATATTACTTGGAATATCTAAAAACATTCATCTAAATATATTTCCTATTGTTCTTATTAAATTTTATTTTATATTGACTATAATTCCACATAATCAAGATACCCAGATCAGATATTTATAATTCATTATTGGTAAAAAAAATTAATGTTTCCATATGATCCAAAAACAATGTAGTCTTAGAAACCTTGAAACATACATACATTACATTTGAAAACATAAGATAAAAATTGAACACATTGAAGGGACATTTTTACCCCTTACATTATTTTCATAAAAATGAAATATAGTTCTTTTATATTTCTCCCATGTAAAGGAGAAAAAATAAGAGTGGTAACTGATTCCCTGTAAGGAGTAGTATATAATAAAATATATCATAACATAAGAATGATATAATTGATATGGTAGGAATACATAAAAAATATTAATCCACAATAAACTGAAATTGATTTAATTATATATCTCGGGAAATAAATGAAAAAATTGATAAGAATACTCTTTGATATCATACAAATGGAATTTATAATACTATATGTCAAAACATTCTTTCGATTTAGTTTCCAATCAATCTATTCTTATACAGTTATAGGTATACACAAAAACAAAAGCTCATTGGTCTCATCATATCAATAGATTCATCAAGGGTCTATATAATTTTTGTCCCCATCTATAATTTTTTTATGGCCAATTCATTCTCCATAATTGTCAACAGGAGTTTGGAAACCCTTTCCTAAGTAACATCTTACAGAATAAAAACATGTCTATCTATATATTGAGAAATACCAAAATCAAATACTCCCCCATTAAATAGAATAATGTGATCGTTAATGAGAACTTCCCTTGGTAAAATTATTGTCCATGGAGTGTCATTAAAAAATATAAAGTACCCTTATCATGAAAATATAGTGGGGGAGATATTAATGTGCATAGTTATCCCTAGATGATAGTGAATGGGTTCAATAGTAATAATTGGTAGGAGATGATAATGGTTTTATTAAAATCCCCCATCATGTTTTATAAAAACTATATAAATATTGAAAATAATAACCAATGGGAATAAGTATCAACATCTATAATATTAGGCCCTCTCAACATGCGTCAGGTTGATGATTGAGTTCAGAGTAAACCATCACATATCTGGGTGATTACCCTAGTAGAATATATTCCAGAACATCATCCATGTTCCTATATATATATAAGAATGTATTTTCTAGGAAACTAGAAACACTTTTATTTTATCAAAACCCATTATGAATTTTTCAATATGAAAAATATTGAGTTTCAAAAATCTTCTGATAACTCCAGAATCAAAACAATATGGGATATAGATAATATAGAATTTTAAATACCTTAATGTTCATGAGAATTATGGGAAAATGTTTATACATAACTTTATAAAGAACGTAAAATAGAATACATGCTTAATATAACATGAGTGATAAGGAATTAAGATTTTGATGAAAACACCACACAAATGATTGTGTATCAATTGAATCCAAACCTATTGAAAAAGTGCGAATCAAATTGATCTTCAAATACAATGAATAATTTTATTTAATGATATTATAAATAGTATATATAGTATATAAATAACATAATAGAAATTTGGTTCATAATATAAAACATATCTGAAAGAGAAGATTTTTCGATGAAAAACCCTTACATATTTTCCAGAATTCCACATACGTACATTAAACTAATGTATAGAAAATATATTTTTATTAATTAATTAAATAATTAATAACCTTAATGATATCTATTTTCATTTATATAGTTCATAAATTTTAATTCTACATATGAATTCTACCATTTTTTCAAAATTGATATTTATAGTAATGATCGTTTGTGGTAATATCATAATAACGGTTTCTTTATTCATTTTCCATCAAATGTTTATCATTAAAATGTAAATAATGATAAATTTATGGATGATTTGTAATTAAATATTTCATTTCAAATTCCATTCATGATTTTTTTAGTCTTTATACATGAATATTTAATCGATATTAAGCATATCTCAGTGATTCTTGATGATCAAAGGATGTTTTCTTAATTAATGTATTAAATATGGATATAAAATCAATAGAACAAAAATATTAATATTTAACCTTTTATATTATACTATACCATTAATTATATTTCCATATTCATTCATGATACTAATTCAAATTATTGTTCAATTATGTGGATAAACCCATCGAAACATGAACATACCTATATTCAATTTATGATTATATTATGGTTTCACTATAATACCTTTTAACTGGAACAATAACGATCTTATTTAGTGTTTATTAGTTTTATATATCACAATTTTTATATAATTAGAATAAAAATTAATAAATATAAAAATATTACATAATTTGAATAAAATATTTTCATGTTGGAACACTTCTTTTAAACGAATGAATGAATGATGATTATATTTTGGTCATATGATTAATAGGTTCACCGATTTCTCATAAAAATCCTGAATGAAATCAAGAAATTAATATTTACTAATTTCATTAATTATATAAACCATCATTGATAGTTTCTTACTAAAAATTAATTTTATTTCTTGTAGTGAATCTAATTTTTACATTCAAATGAATGATGATTTAATTTTTATTAATGGATGAGATAGATTTATAGTTTTTGATAATACCCTTTATATAGTAACATATCTATATTTAAATGATACATGTATGATTATATTATTATTTCTTGAATAATTTTTAATGAATATAATTATAAAGATAAGCTAAGTAGTTGACAATACTCACACCAAGGACATTGAATTCTCTTTGTAAATATTTATGGAAATGAATTCCCTATGATAAATAATGGTGAGAAAAATAGGTTTTTAAAGTGGGATGAGGTTATAGAGGGATAATATACGATTGATTTTTATATGAAATTTTATTGGAAGATGAGACATGATGTGGTGGGGTATTAGTCTTTTAAAAGTAATAAAATGGTAGTTTTAGGAGTAACCCTTACATTTTAAATAATGCAACATTACTATTCTATGTTCAATGGATGAAACGTGGAATAAATCAAATGAGAATGTGAGTTTGGGTTGAAACTCACCTAAAAACACTTCTTTTGGGAGAACGTTTAGTTTTTAGTGATTTTTTAACCTTTTCACTTTTACCTTAATTTTGTTTTACCATGGAAACCAATTTGAATCAATAATAAATAATTTAAAAGGATAAAACAAATATTTATATTTTTTAAAAAATTTATTATTATTACTTTAAATTATAAAATAATTTTATCATGTAAAATTTAAAAATGTATGAAATTTTAAATCTCAAATAGACACATTAAATCAAGTGCGAACTATTCTTAGAAAAAATATTTTTCATTAAATTTATATATAAGATAAATTTATATGGGATTCTGATTTTACTGGATGAATTTTATTTACTTAAAAATAAATGTTTTTAGTCTTCCAAGGAAATCCAAAATAGTACCTCACCATGATAATACTTGATTTCAAGAACAAACTGTGAAAATTTAATTATTAATATGACTTGTTAATTAAATCCAAATTTTTTTAAAATGTATATATTATTTAAAATATTATTTTAAAATGAATAATTTAATTCCAAAAAAAATTATTAATTAAATGTTTTTTATTATATACACGAAACTACAATATTGGATTCAATGCAAACAACCTAAACATTAGACTAATGGATTGATACCAATACATGTGACTGAATTTCAAAAATCCAAAACATAAAAAATCAAAAAGTAGATGTGGGATCAAAACCATACACAAGTATATTATAGTTTTAACTTTTATTGAATTAGTAAAGTCTCTGTTAATGTGAACACAACTAGTAATTATCATTTTTTTCAACAATAATAAACTTTTTAAAATGAATCATGTTTTTTTCATTAAAAATATTCCTGAATTAAAACTCAAATTATTATTTGTTCTTAGAAATCATTAAATCCTATGGAAAAAATTTAAATTTTTTTTAATTAAAACAAAAATATCAATAATGGGTCAAAAGAGAAAGAGAGAACCCATCAGTACAGGAATACTAATTAAAATTGTGTCTTTTTTAGAATATTGTTTGGGGTAAAAATAAACATTTCATCTATCAATAAATAAACCTCTCTTCCCACATACAATAAAAAAATCAATTAAAATCTAAATAGAAAAATAAAACTCATGATAGTTTTGTTGAAATCATTGAAAAATCATGAAATATTTTTTTAAAAGATGAAATTTTCACCATGATATATTATTTAATACTTTATTACCAAGATATATTATTAAAATACCTTGTGAAATCATGAAATTAATTTAAAATATATAAAGAGTATAATTAAATCTCATACATTAATTTCTTCATCATTTTATTTCGTTTATAATTCTCTAGAGAATATAATCATTTCCCAACACATTGAAGAGGAATATCAGACCCATTTGTCCTATGTTTATAATGTAACCACCCATCTATGGTTTATAACATCATCACCTATAATTAATTTTTTATAGAACAGTGATGTGTAGTTGTCCAAATCATTCTTCTAATTATTGAGGTATCCACTAAGAAAATATTCTCAATTATTTATTTTATATATTTCATGAGAAACTCAGACACGAAATCGTCTAGAACATTATTTTCATCTTATACAAGATATGATTGAACCAAATAAATTTTAAAATTATTGAGGAATTCTTTTTTATTATCACTTATCTGGAGACAGTCCTAAAATTTATCCATTATTAAACCCATAGAATCCATGACTATAATTTCTTGGGAAGATCCATGTTACAATACCAAATTATCCTTTCATACATTCCTCAAAATAGTTTTAATGATTACTGAACATAAGAGTGGGGGAAATGGTGAATGTTGGAAGGGATGGACATTTTGTAATGAATAAGTGTGGGTCAATTTTATGTGATTTTGGGAATGGCCATGTATTTTTTAATTTATAATGATATTCACCTCTCTTTAAAAAAATAAACAAAACTAAAAAGGGGTTCTTTCATGGGAGTATCAAAAATCAAAACATCTTGATCAATTTTTTTTGATCATATGTGGTTAGGTGGTGGATGCGAGTTTTTTCCTAATCATATATTTCTAAAATTGAAAAAAAGAAAATAATGATAAATAGAAGTTGATTCTATCAGTTTGGTTACATTAATCATGATCTCACACTGATCTTTATGGGGTCGAGAGATATTAAATCAATATTGGGATATTTTAATTACGCTAAACATTTGATATTGTGAAAAATAATTTAGAATCAACCAACCATTTTATCTTTAAATTATTATATCTTTAACCTATGTTCCATAATCCTCAAGTTCATTTGATCCTAAATTTTAAAGCACTATTGATTAAATGTGATATATTCCTTTATATGGTGGAGATGTTAGTTTCTTTGAAAGCATTTGGTAAGAGAAATGTTCTTATTTTACCTAATAAATTCTTTTTTATAACTGTAACTTGATAATGTGAAAAAAATTCAATTTTGGTAAATATAAAATTGACTTCATATTTATAATGAATTGAAAAATGAAAATGGATGAATGAAAAGGCTTGGTTATTTAAAAAGGGAAAAGTAAAGTACATGATTGAATTATTTCATTGAGAAATGAGGTGTTGATGAATTATATTATGTGATTATTGAATATTTAACTTTTAAATTTATCAATTTATTTTATTGAAATTTAATTAAAAACATGGTAATGTGAGAATCAATTATAGAATGCTGAGTTTTCATCTTGAGGAAAAGTCTGAATTCAAGGTTCAGGGTATTTGATATCTGTATTTCATACATAAAATTCAGGATGTTTTAACAAAATCATTTCAATAATTTGTTGATTATTATTCACTATAGTATGGATAATTTTACTTTTCTATGTTTCATGTGTGGGTACAATAGATACATGAGAAGAAAAAAAAGAGGTGATTATTTGGGATATAATTGTTAATTGATGTCGCTTCCAAAGTTAAGCAGTGTGGCATCATATTTGTTAAGGCGTAGTTGGTTAGAAAACATGAAAAAGGCCATTTACATGTCATGCATTTCATTAGATAGTGTGAGTTAATTAAGAGGACCACCACTTACAAGACAATTTGTGAAGATATTACATGCTGTGAAAATCTATTACAAATCATGCTTAATATAAATAATGAGAACGTTTGAGATAGAGACCAAAAAAGTTGTTTTGGATCTGGATTACATGTCATGTAAATTTTGACATCATTATTGTTTTAGGAATCTCAAAAATTAGTTACAAATTTACACAGGTTTTATGGTTTTCTGTTAAGAAGACACCCTTGACTGCACTGTTGAGGTCATACAGAATCATACTAGCATTCATGGACACATGTCGAAGACTTAAACCACCACAAATCCCTACATCGCCACTTTTCTATAGTATTTTTGTTCATTATTTAACTAAACCCACCCATTCCTAGAATTAGAGACTTATTTCATTATGTCATGGTTTGGGTGTTGAATGAGGATATATTATGTGATGTATTTTATTATTTATAACAATTTATGTTGGAATTTAATATTTGTTCATCATTAGTTCCACTTCCTTGATTTATTCTTTCATGAACATTGTGAACACGATTAGGAAGTGCGTTTTGTTTCATTATTTTTCTAAGATTGACCATTTGTGGAGATGATTGAATGCTATTTTCTAAATATAGGATATCTAATTTACAATTCCAAAAAGACCATTGTGTTTGTTTCTACATTATTTTTAAATAAGTTTTTAGGTTTCCCAACTATAGTATTTCAAAGTAAGATACAATGAGAAAACAATTAATTAGGATGGAGAGCATTTACCATGAACATTGGACTTTCTAGGACATGATTGTTATGAGTTCAATATTGTTAATTAATTATTTTATACCTTGTTATCCCATGAACAAGGATTCATTGATACCTAATTCCCTTTTTTATTTTCTTCTCCCAGATTCTTCATCAATAAAATGCTTATTAGTCATGATTCAATGTAAATAAATTACAAATAGTTTATGTTTATTTTAGTATGTTAATATTTTATCCAACCCTATATCTATGGGTTTGAACTTTGGCATGAATATCATATACTACCCTATAGTTAAGTGGTTTTTTTTTCATTTTATAAGATTCTAATTTTGTAACCCTATGGGAATTAACAACACCCCATGGACTATCAATTTTTTGATACAATTATCTAGGAAAGATGTGGAGAATGAATTTGTTTAATAATCTAGAAAAATAATTTTCTCTTATTTTCTATTTCTTTATTTTACTATAGGTTTTTAATTTATTTATTTTTATCAATATTATAGCACTGTGTGTGTATTGTTTTAATGGTAGAGTTATAGAGAAAATGACTACAAAAGACATGTTCTCATTTCTGTAGAAGGTTACGGCTCAACTACTCAATAAAGTTAGAATGAAGAAAAAACAATCCAAAGTGCCTCTAACAATTTACCCAAGCATCGAATGCACAACACCCCAATTCATTGTTCAATACTTCTATGAGGAGCATCGTCAACAGAGAGGCATGGACAATTACGAATATGTATATACCAATTCTTTAGACGAATTTTTTAGTAATCATGATTCCCTTTATTTGGAAGTTTTAGATGATGAATAAAAAGACCATGAAATATAACATGAGTTGATTGAATCAAAATTCAACAAAAATTATAAAGATAAAGAAAAAGAGAACATAGTTGAAGAAGAATATTCATCTATTGATATGATACAAATGTCTCTTAAAAAATTCGGAAAGATGAAAATGGAAATAGAAGAATAATTATAATAAAAGGAGTTGATGGCAATAAAATTTATCATTTTTTTAGAAAATCACGATTCTCCACATTATGAATATGAAATTGATACAACTTTTAGTAATGAATCATATTTCCCATTAATTTTTTGGATATTTTATGGATTATTTTTTACACCAGGCATGGAGACGACTTGTGATTCAAAGGCTCGATGTGCCTAAAATAAATGTATAAAATGTATGATATATATATTATATATCACACATGCATTGTTATTATGATGAATTTTGATTCCTTATAAATGGGTTCCCTTATCAAAAACTGAGGGAACCATTGAGTTCAAAATGAAAGGTATACACTAGGTGTGACTTAACATCATTCTAGGTAAGTTGTTTGTAGAAAATCCATATTGGGCATAAAAATAATAAAATAACTAATAAATAAAAATTATTTGTTTTTTTTGAAACATAGATGCAACGAACTATTTTTCCCTCTTTAAATATGAATTTATGAAAAAAAATGTTATATACATAACATTGTGAATTGAAAAGACCCATTGGATCTGTTAGAGGAGATCTCATTTGTACACAATGACCAGATTATAGATTGATGACCGGTGCAAGATAGAACAGAAGAGTCCTATTAATGAAAGCAATCGATCTTCATTCATCACTATTGATCAATCTAAATCAAGGTTGGGTGGTTGTTTTATTTGTTTATATTCTGCTTTTTGATTCCTATAATGAACACAAATTAATCGACCAATAGATTGATCCATGGATTTTTTGAAGTTGTAGTGTGGGTGTATTGATGGGTCATTTTGGTAGAATTACTTTGACATGATTATTTATTCATTTCTATTATCAAATCAAAAAATAAATTTTGAAATTGGAATCCATTGATGTTTTTTCCTCCCTTATGTTCATTTTCTTTTCTCCCATAGTTCTTTGTTCACCCACATGTGTTGTTTGTTTCAACAGGGGTTCGATGTATATTAATCAATAGTTTATTTCACACCTTTTTCATGGTGAAACAATAATAAATTATAGATATGGGATCATCACTATATGATTGTTATGTGGCGATAGAGATAGTAGTGAATCAGATGATAAAGAAACCCAATTTTTGTGTTCTTTGGAAGTCAATGAAGATTGGTGAAAAGTACCATTTCTAAGAATATCGAAGTCCCAGATCATGATGATTTGATGATGGAATTAATTATTGAGGGTTGGTCTACATTTTGGTGGTGATGGGTTCAACATATCCTTAGCTGGAGTGATGGACATTATGAACATAGTCTAATCTGGGATTGTAGAAAATCCTACATTACACATCATGTAAACAAGATCTACATAGTTTGAAGTCACCCTATACGGTGACTAGGGTTTTAGGAGAAACATAGGTATCAAATGACATCTCAACCTGTCACAATGTGTGTCTTATCTCCTCGGTAAATCAGTGTGTACATCGGAGGGTACACAGACCTGGGTTTGAGTACATGGTTTTGAGCGTGTCGTGTACTCCCTCACATGGACACATCCATGAACAATTACATGGGATAAGCCATGTACTGGTACACATGTACATTTACATGGTATGAAGTAATGTACTTTCACATGGGTTCATTACACGGGGATCCTACATTTCGTGTACTTCAACAAATACATGGGTAAGAAGAACTACCCATTTTCATAAGCATGGACCACGGTCAAGGGTCATGATATGAGACCCCTTCTACATGCTGTGTACATTATTATACATGGATTCAAGCCCATATCCTTCATATCATGGAAACATTTCATCATGGTATGTTCCCCTTATCCTTTCCTTGATGGTTAGTATGGAATCTTCTCCTAATCTCTGGACTATGATTCCTTCATCATGAATTTTTGGATAGTCATTGGAATCCTTCCATGAGGCCTGATGTGAGATCCAATACTTATCATCCTTCCATAGGTGTATTTCATGGTATCTTTGTGACCAACACCATCGGGGTATCAATCCTCTACCTAGGGAGTTAATACAAATTAAGTTATTGGTATCACTCCATGGCATTAGTAGTGATCCTCATCATTGAATTCTATTATCATTGAACTGTCAATTTTTTCTTCAAAGAATGAGACCAGAGGAGAACTACATCTTGGATAGATGTCATCAGTGCTATTACACTCATGATTATGTTCTCTCGAATGAGTTTTCTGTGGATCCTTTGAGCTGGAATCCTAGGCTGGAATAATATGGTTGTGGATTTCCATTAAATTGTGTGTCCTTGTTGATAATATATGGATACTATTGTTATATATTCTGTATAAATATATCTATATATAGTTTAATATATTTATGTTGTTTAATTATTTGTGTTTTTGTGTTGTCTTACTAATAATTGTTATACTCATCCCTAAAAGTAATTTTCCCACACATGTCATGTATTTTGCAAATGATCAAACTTTTGACAGCATCCTAGATGGACTAGGACAAAAGAATGATTATTGAGACTGGACATACCAAGCTATGTTTCTAAGGTTTTTAAAAGTAGTCTCTTATACTAACATTCATGTTAGACTAGTGTTTCAATGACTTTTTGGTGGGATATTATTTGGACTTATTTACTTTCCTTCAATTCTTATCATACATTGGTTACATGATTTAGAAGTATGCATGAATTTTTTTTATTGATTTTTAATTCATCATTGTATAGTATTGGAGATGTGTGTGAGTGTACATGTACTTAGGCTAAGGCCTCCCATGTCTATGATATGTCTACTTGACGCTAGTCACCATCCCATGAACTATTGGAGGAGGTAATGGGGAGTCACGATAAGAGACCCACTAGGATGGGTCATGATTTACTGTTAACAGAGATTTCAGCTCTAATTTTGGACAAGATCTGGTGATATAGGTTTCAGAAAATAGTGTTAATTTTTTTGGGTTTAACATTCATGCTAGGGGATCTAGTGTTGGTGTGGTGAGTGATATATCCATACCCCAAGGCTCTAAAGACATTATTTCTTATTGGTACATGAAAACAAAAATTTTGGGGGTTGGGGAGGTTCTTTTATCATATTTTTATGGGTTGTTCTTTCCATTTACTTCTTCATCTAGCTCTCCAGATATACTCATTGCCAGTTATGAATATTTTCTATATTATGATTCCTCTATGATGTTTTACATATATGATTCATCATCATGATCACAAAAATGATCCCCTCAGTGATGAGGAATGATATGGGGACTAGTTCCTGATTTTTTACCTCTAGGTGATGCACTATCAATTCAAGCACATGTTGAGTAGCACAGGATACCTCAGTTTCAGCGGATGAGGTGCATAGGTTGAGCACACCTCAAGAGTTTCAGTGGAAGAGACCCATCATGTTCAAAGAGGAGCCACACGCACAAGAGTCTGATTAGTAGCATGAGGCGGTGAACCATGTATTTAGTCTATTAGGGACACAGAAAGATCATTTGGGGGTCCTAGGAGCGATCACTCTTCATGGATCAGTAGGGAAATGATGGTGTTTGGTGAACCATTTTTATGATGAGGTGACATATTCATGAACAATGTTTTAGAACCTTTTCAGATAGGAGTTCTCACTAGCTATTTTGGGAGATGTACCTATCCAAGAACTTCTATATCTCTAATAGCGCAACATGATAATAGCTGAGTATTCATCGACGTTTCCCAATCAATCCAGGTACTCGATAGATATGGTTCACAACCAGTTTTTTAGGGATTGAACTTTCAAGAAAGTTTTCCTAGAGTCATCAAGGACAATGTTATCTATATATTAATTCATACCTATTATATGGTGATAGAGAAAGATTTTGGGGTTGATAGTTTCCTGGTTGTGTAGATACAACCTATGGTTGTCAGTAGTTGGAAATCAGGAGAAGAGACCTTGATATCAGGGAGCTCACATCAGTGTTTGGTACATGGCCACGCGATCTATTTCATAAAGAGGTCCTAGGAAAGAGGTTATATGATTTAGCATCAAACGGTGGGTTTAATAATCTTGGGGATAGATGGATCTACTCGTGTGACGGTAGGGGACATCATACATAAGATGACCCACTGTATAGCTAATATGGAGACGATGGATGGGTCTCCAAAGGGAGAGACAACAGTAGGAGAAGGCAGGTTCGTAGGGTGGAAGACATTGAAGAGGATCTTGGAGAGTAATAAGAGGGGGTAAAATCATTTAAGTGTTACCACTACCACTCAGGGTGGTTTATTATAGTCTTCGGGAGCTGGAGGACCGGGGAGAAGATAGATGTTGGTTGTTGAAGCATATGAACTAGAGACTTTAGTAATGATTCGAGGTACGATATCATCCTTATCTAACTTAGTTGAAGTAGTGATATACACTTTTTATAGTAATCCATTTCTTGAGAATACCTTGTAAGATACATAGATATTCTTATTGAGCATTTAGATTGCCCATTAAGATTGGAGACTTCTACAGGAGAAGGATCAGTGATCCCACACTTGTACCAATAGTGTGACATGGATCTTAGAGGTGGGATATTTAATTAAAATCTATTTTTTTCCGCGTCAATGCATTAAATCATCATTCTTGGTATGGGATATTTGTTTACACTTCATTATCATATCAACTATTTTAGAATATGGATTATTTGTATCTATAGTGATAGAATTTTTTTATCCTTTGATGGTGAAAATGAGTCCAAGGCAGTGCAGTATGGAATCGTGCATTGGAGGGTGCAACCAATTACTCATCAGTTGTCTAGATTATCCCATGATGAAGTGGATTTTAAGAGTTACCAGTTTCATGCAGTGGTGGTGGAGTGTGATGATGCATTTCTTAAGGATGTTCGAGTTTTACCTCCCCAGTGAGATATAGGCTTCTGTATTGATATACACCTTAGGATAACACTAATATTTTTTCTAGCATATCAGATGGCTCCGACACCGATTTTCTATATGGGGGTGTTGTTGGAATACTTTAAGAGTAATGTATTTGACAAACCCTATGTTTAATACTATGCAGGACCAGTTTTGTTTACCATGAAGGTGGGTAAGATCTTAAGGATATCTAAGACCTATCGGTGCTTGGACTAGGTGACTGTGAAGAAACATTATCCACCACAAAGGATCAATGTTCTCTTTGAATATTTGATAGTGGCATGATGGTTATCGAAA
The DNA here is from genome assembly GCA_963277665.1 of Viscum album. Lineage (NCBI taxonomy): Eukaryota > Viridiplantae > Streptophyta > Magnoliopsida > Santalales > Viscaceae > Viscum > Viscum album. Next base: position 389,473,557 of record OY728167.1, on the reverse strand, counting down.
GTTTCCATAAGGTTAGGCTATCACAAGTTTCATGTATGGGATAAAGATATAAACAAGATAGAATTATGTTACCTCTTCTTTCTTGATGAGTACATGGTGATGGCCATTGACATGATGACCACCCCACTGGTATTCATGGGTCTCATGAACTAGATAAATTATCTTTTATTATATTGGTTCATGGTAGTCTTCATTGAGGTATTCTAGTGTACTCATTTTGTGAGGAGAAGAATGTGATAAAATTGAGGATAGTTGTGGACATACTCTAAGAGAACCAACATTAAAAATATATCTATATGTTCTAGTTCTAGATTAAACATGTAAAATATAAAGTACATATTATCTCAGAAGATGGAGTGCGAGTGGACCCAACCAAAGTTAAGGTAGTGTAAGTTTGGGAGCCTCCTAAGAGTGTGCATAAGGTGCGTAGATTACGTGGGTTGTAATAATATTACCAGATATTCATACCTTACTTCTGTAGATTATCTGCTACCATGATAACTTTCACTCGAACAAGGAAACCTTTTGGGTTGATATATAGGTAGCAACATTAATTTCACCAATTGAGTAAGAGTTTGATGAGTTCTCCCATATTGAGATTTCTAGAGGAGGGTGTCAATAATATAGTGTTCGGTGATTCATTAGGAACCATGCCTGGTTGTGTTCTAATGCAATGGGATGTAGTGATTTCATATGCTTCACATCAGTTGCGACCACTTTTGCAGAACTACATGGCCCATGATGTTGAGTTAGCAGTGGTGGTATTTGCACTAAAAATTTGAATACACTACCTGATAGGCTAGAGGTTTATCATCTACTTCGTTCACAAGAGTCCAAAGTATACATTCTATTATAAAGAACATAACATGATAAATAGGTGATGTTCATAGTTTCACTAGGATTATGAAATCAAAATCGTCTATAATCCTAGGTAGGGGAATGTTGCAGAAGATGCTCTCTGCTAGAGATCATGTTTGCAGTTTCTGAATTTGGAATAAGAATAATTGGCCTCATTTCAGTTATCATTTGTGGATGGATATAGATCACATTACATCCAATAGATGGTGGATACCCATCCTTTTTTTCATAGTGGTTGGGAGGCACAACTATAAGATACCAAATGTGAGACCCTAGGTACTCAGATATCTACTCTACATGCTCCTGATATATGTATTAATGGTGGGATGTGTGTCATTATTTTCTTAGGAAAAATTATTTTACTAGTGATGTTGTGCAATTTGGTCTGATATAGTTTCAAATGTCTCATTTTTAAGTACATAATTGTGAAGAAAATATGTACCCAGACATATAATGGTGGTTTTCCTAGCTAGGGATGATGAAAGGAGTTGTAGATTTTGTCTCTCAGTGCCTTAGTTTTTAGAAAGTAAAGATGGATCACCGTGTTCTAGTGGGTTTATCTCAACCACTTTAGGTGGCCTAATGGAATTGGGGTGGGATATCCATGGACCTCCTAGCGGGATTACTAGAAAGGTCATGGGGATGCGATTATTTCTTGGTGATTGTAAACTGACTCACCAAGTCCTCCGACATCATAGCTATCAGAGAGAGGGTTTCAGTATAGATATTTGGTTTTTTCTATAGGTAGAAGAAAATTTTAGTTCATTGAATTCCATAAAAAATAATTTCCAACCATGATACTCTCTTCAAACATCGATTGTGGAAGGGATTACATGATGCATTTGGGACCCATTTATACTTGAAAACAATGTTTCACCCCCAAACTGATTGCCAATCTAGGTGGACAAGTAAGGTTCTGGAGAACATGCTAAGAGCATGAATGTTGGACATTGGTTGTATTTTATATGATCACTTATAACTAGTAGAGTTTTTTACAACAAAATCTACAATTCAACCATTAGTATGGAACCATTTGAGGCATTGAATGGGTGACCCTATAGGTCACCACTTTGTTGTAGTGACCTAGAAGATTTCAAAATCATGGTCCTATATTTGGTGAAATAAACCCCTGAGGAGGTTCATATCATACAGTAAGCAATGAATACTACATCGATCCATCATAATTTTTATGCTAACAGGCGATGAAGGACATTGGTGTTTGATGAAGTACTCCATGTGTTCCTAGGGGCTTCACCTTGACATGGATTATAGTGGTATTTTCAAGGTATAAATATATCTCTGATATTAATTTTCCATTTATAGATATTTTGTAGAGGTGTCGAGGTGGTGTAACACTTAGCTCTATCTAGATAGTTAGATTGGGTACATCACATATTCCAGGCGCCACAATTGAGGAGGAACATGCATGACCCATCACACGTCATCGAATGGGGTGAAATGTACATTGAGGGTGGAGATACCTTTTCTTAGTACCTTTTAATGATCATGTATTGGTATTAGAGGATCTTTTATGGGTGACTGATTATTTTAGTGCATGTATGATGGAAGCACATGAATTTTCTAGAGATCACATGTGAGAGGGAGGCTCAAATTCATGCTCAGTACCCATATCATTCTATGTAGCCCTTGTTTTGGATTTTTGGAATGTAAATCCACAAGGTGGGGAGAATGGATTTACCCAAATTCTCCATGTAATGTTTTTTTTATAATTTATGGATTATTTTCAAGATAATGTGATGATACAACAAGAGATTATGAGGCTCGGTGTCCCTAGAATAATTTTTTGAAATATATTAAATATATTACATAGAAAGTGCATATAGTTTTCTTGAAAAATTGGAATAACATCTAAAAGGGAACCCATATTAGAAAAATTAAGGGAACTATGTGTTTAGAACATGATTTTTACCCTATTCACGAATTAACATTAGTTGGAAAGTGTTATTTTTGTAAAATCATTCACCGGTGTAAATTAAATAAAATTATTAATATAAATTATTTTATTTGTTTTGTTGAAGCGGTAATGAAATGACCTATTTTCCCTATTTAAAAAAATTATTATTTGAAATTCATAGTATTATCAGTATAAACCATTTAATTGATGAGATAAATTGGATCCATTGGATGGGATCCCATTGGTGGATGATGACTAGATTAGAGATCGACGATTAGTGAGGGACAAAATAAATGTATATTCCAAAAAAACACGAAAAAACATCATTATTTACTAGTGATCAATCCAAATGAAGGTAGACAGGATGTTTAATTTATTTCCTTTCCACATTCTTGATTCATAGGATGAAAAAATAATGATCGAATAATGGATTAATCCATGGAACATGCATATTTGTGGGATTAGTGTATTGTGGGGTGATTTTGGGATAATTACATATAATAGATTATTCTTCATTTTTATTCCCAAGGAAATGAATAGAGATCAACATGAACATTTATCGGGGTTTGTTTCTCTATATTTTTCTTCTTATTTCTCCCCTGATTCATTGTTCACCCACAAGCGTTCATCATTTGGTTTAGGGTTTTACATATCCCAATAAATCAATTGTTTCACACCTATTTCTTGGGCCAAAGATCAAAAATCTTAGATCTGGGATCCACACAACATGAAGGTGGTGTGAATGTAGAGAATATAACAAATCATATAATGGAAAGGTATGATTTTTTAGTTCATCATTCTGAAATGAAGAAGGAAAAAATCCCATTTCCATGATGATCTAAGTCCCATACCATGATGATTTGGTGATGGAATGACTTGTTAAGGTTCAATATGTATTGTTTTGGGTGAAGTGATCATTATATAATTATATATAGTTATGGAAGATATGTGTGGAGCCATATTTGGTATTCAAAAAAATACAGCATTATAGAGAATATAAAATGGATCTATATGCTTTCAGACCCCTATGTAGTGGCTTGGGTTTCAGGAGGAACTTAATTATCCCACAACATGAAAAACTATCATATGGCTTGTGGTCTCCCCTGGAAAATCTTCATGTACCTTAGAGGTTAAATAGGCATAGGTTAGTGTACATGTGTTGGAGTACATTGTGTACTCCCCCACACAGACACGGTCTAGACCAAGTACACGGGTTAGGTCATGTACATGTACATGGGAACATGTACATGGGATGAATCCATTTATTGGAACATGGGTAGACCACATGTTCAGCCTACACATTGTCTACTTCTATACAAACACAGACCAGAGACATGGGCCATTTACCAAGGAAGAAGCAAGGGTCATGGTATATGGCATGTGTCCCCTTCTACATGCCATGTATTTTATAGTACATGTCTTGGAGCCATTTTCCTCCATATAATGGAAAATTTTCATTTGGGTTTGTTCTTCATATACATTACCTAAGGGTTAGTATGGAATCATATCCTACTCCTAGGACTACTGTCCCTCTAGAATGAATGTTTTTGGAAGGAGTCATTCGAATCCCTTCATGAGGCCCAAAGTGATAACCACTATTTGTCTTCATGCCCTAGGTGGAGTTCTTGTTATCATCATGACCAACGCTATGTAGGAAATGATCCTCAACTTATCAGGTTAATCCATATTGATTTCTCAGTACCACACAATTGGAATCGAAGTGATCCTCATCTTTGTATCATGATCTCTTCAGACTATCAGCGTGTACTTCTAATGATGAGGCCTAATGAGAACTACCTATCGTACGAATGTTATCAGTGCTACTAGACTCAAGAGTGTATTCTCCGAGATGATTATAATGGGGAATCATTGAGATGAAATCCTATGGTTGTATACTATGGATGTGAATTACATTAATATTGGGGGTCTTTTTTGAGTATATAAAGATATAATTTTTATATGTGTTGTAGACATATAGCTGTGTAGATATAATTATATGACCTTTGATGTATGTTTTGTGGTTTCAGGGTGTCCTATAATGTATTTTTATAATATCCCCTATATGATATTTTACCGCCAATGTCATGTCTTGTGAAATAGATTGGCCTTTTGATAGATTCCTAGACAGACCATGATAAGACAATTCATACTAAGACTAGATATATTGTGGCATGTTCCTAAAGCATTTGAAAGTAGTTCCCAATACCTAAATTTAGGTTGGACTGGTGTTTAAGACTCATTGTGGCAGGATAATATTTTGACGTATTTTCATTCCTTCACATACCATCATACATTTGTTATGATATTTAGATTAATTCATGCATGGTTTCTAGTTGTTTTTACATTTATGCATTTTATAGGTAAGGATATGTGTTCGTCTGTACATGTACATAAACTAAGGCCTCACATGTCAGTGATATGCCTAATCAACTATATTCACCATCCCCTATCCTAATAGAGGTGTGCATAGGGATTCTTTGTACAGTACCAACTAGGATGCATCTCGACACTTGCACTGAGTGCACAGAAGAAAGAGAATCATAAAAAATAGTTGAAAAGAAATTAATCAATTCTCGATCAATACCTTGAACCTGTTAGTTGTACATGTATTATCCAAACAATGTTAAAAAACTTTGTGTTCAACCACAATATCAGTGAGGAGAGGTAAAGATGAGGTGGGTGGATTTCAATTCCATAATTTGGTGAATAAAAACCGATTGGTATTATAAAACCCTCAAATTAGCTAACCCAGGTATGATCGAGCTAAGTGACCATCTAAAAAGAGAAGATATAGGGAGAAACTTTGATTTTTACTTCTTTTTATGATTTTATATATATTTCATTTTGATGATTGAATATTATATTGTAATTTAATTTCAATTCCACATATTATTTTTTATCATTATTATATCAGCCTACACGTTCCCTTATTTTTTATTTTTTTGGTGTAAGAAAGAACACTATAAAATAAACTAGTGAGCAGAATGAAGATTTGGTTTCCAGACAATTTCGCATCATGGGAACCATTAAAATCATGAAAACCATATAGTGCACATTGTGTGATAAATAAAAATCATGAATATGGAATATGAATATTGTGAAAACAACATCAAAATTTCAATATCAGGTTGATTAAGCATTTAAATTCTTCTATTTTATTCTATATTCCAAACAATTAGTTATTTCATATCATTTAAATTGAATTTCATGAGCACAAAAGATTATTTATTTACTCAACTGAACTAGGATACATAAACAGCTTAGGAAAATAATCATTCCATGAATATTAATTTATTTTTCAATATATGTGAATGAGAAGAATGGTGAAAAGAAATACTATATATAATAATAAGGATTAGGATTTCAAAACTATGATTTAGGGGTGCATGTTGATAATTTTAATTGAAATTTTCTTATATTTTTCATTATTTAAAATTATGATATTCTAAATAAATGACTTCATTATTCATATACAGTACATTGATTTGTTTTCCGAACTATTTGAATATTTCCTAAAATATCCATTGAGCCAATATGTTCCATTATTTATTTTGTATATTTTTTTAGAAACATGGGCATGATTTATTCTAGAATATTTTTCACTTCTTATTGAGGACATGACATAACAAAATCAATTTTAAAATGTTTTTGGAACTCTTTTTTTAGTCATTTTATTTAGATCCACCTTACATTTATGCATTTTTGTACCCATGGAATTTATGAACAACCTTACCAGGGAAGATCCGTGTTTTCAGCCCATATTATCCTATAATACTATCATCTAATAGTTTTTAAGATTTTTTAACATAACATTAGTAGAAATGGAGTCTTGTGGAAGGGATGGACATTTTTTTAGGAATAAGTGTCCGGGGATTTCATTTGATTTTCAAAAACTCCAAATATTTTTCATTTTATTTAATTATTCACCTCACAATAAAAAATAAAAAAATTAATGAAAAAAGATAAAAAAGGGTTGTGTCTATGGAGGATAAAAACCACCTCTATACTAACAAAAATTTGATCATATGTCCTTAGGTGGTGGTTAAATGATTTTTCCTAATCATAACTTATGATAAATAAAAAATGAAGTGAAGTAAAATTTTAATAGAGTTTGATTCTTTCATTATTTTTCCATGTTTAATGGGACCACTTTGAGCATGGGAGTGTGAGAGATGACATCAATAGAGGGATATTTTTATTACTTATCTTTTGATAACATGAAAATTTATTTATAGTAAAACAACATTTTTAGATTAATATTATTAGATCATTTTTTTCTCCATACCAAAGCCTATGATTCATTTGATCCAAAATATTGAATCCCTCATTATTAATTGTGATCTATATCTTTATGTGGTGCAATTTTTAGATTCCTTGATAGCTAATGGTAAGTGACATGTTCTTTAGGTATGTACTGAGTTATATTTACAATTTTTCCCTAATGATGAGTGAAAAAATTCAAGTGAGGTACATTGAAAATGGAATTCATTTTCATAATAAATTGAAAATGAAAATGGATGATTAAAAAATAATTGTTATTTCAAAGGGGAAATCTAAAATTCTTGATCAACTTGTTTCATTGAAAAATGAAACTTTTATTAATTCAATTATACGATGCTTGAAAATTTAAAATTCCTATTGATACATGAAGTGCCCAGATCAGTGTGAATCACTGAGAGGGGGAGGGGGTGAATCAGTAATCCCTTAAAACTTTTTACTAATTGATTCCTTATCAATTAAACCTCTATGGCTGGTTAAAGCCTCGATCCACTCTTCTTGTATCTCTTAACCTTTCCCGGATAATGCAGTAATGAAAAGGCACAGGACACAAGGATTTACAAGGTTCGGCACCAAAGACCTACATCCTTGCCATGCTCTCCCAGCATGGATTCTCCCATTATAATCTGTTATTATTACAATGGTCGATACAGAGTCCCACTGTATCTCTCCTGAGTCCCACAGGAGGGTCTTTATACTGCGTCCCACAGTGTTACCAGAGTCCCACTGGCCTGCTCCAGAATCCCACTGAAGACTTCTTCTCCCTGAGTCCCACAGGGTCTTCTCCTGGATCCTCGAGTCACACGAGTAGCTCTTCTTCACTTTAAGCTTCTCCAAGTATCCTCAGCAGCCTGGGATAAAGGCTGATGGCCTTGCTCTGTACCTCTGATCACTTGAGTTGATCAGGTCTTCTCGTCTTGCTCAGGATTTATCTCCTTCTTCTAAGGATGACCTGGCCTCTCTCTTCAACTACTGAATGCTCAGACAACTGATATCTTTATCTTCGGTCTGGTCCAGTCTCACTTCAGATCAACTTCATGCACTAAGTGCATGGCCTTCTCAAATCTCTTCAAGATCTTCAAGTCTTGAACTCCTCAGATGCACACCACTGATTTAGCACTGTTCACGTGTGCACGTGCATGCATGCATGCATGCACTTTCCCTTTCCTCTTCGTGGTGCAGTAGACCCACAAAGGGTGTAACACTTTAAGCACACACCAACTCCTTGAACATCATACACTTTATTCTCTTTTGATTACACACATAAATGTGTGTTATACACTAGTGTGGATGTTTTCTCTTCTTCTTAGTGTGTACACACTTTGTTTTGCACACGCACTAAGGTTCGGCCTTGTTGTCTTTTAGCACACACTTGTTTCACTTTGCACACACTTTAGACTTGGCCTATTCTCCTCTTCTTGTTGCACACACTCACTTTAGTGTTCTTTTAGTTTGTTCTTCGAAGTGTGCACACACAAGGTCACAACCCTCGGCCTCTTCAAATGCACACACACACAAAGTGTGGTGGTCTTCACTCTTCAAGAATGCACACACAAATGCACTAAGGCCTCGGGTCTTCTTTGGTGCACACCCACTGCCGCCTTCTTGTAATTGCACACACAACCCGAACCCCTACTGCCTCAAGAAAGTCGTGCAAGAGGGTGCGGCCAATTCTTCTTCTCCCACTGCCGCATAGGTCTTCAAGATGCACAAGGGCATGCAAGGTGCGGCATATCTTCACTTCTTGTCCGCGCAAGCACAAGGCACAAGGATCACTTGGCCGCGCAAGTGAAACCTCCTCGGGTGCAAGGGGCAGCCGCGCAAGGCCTCAAGGAGGCAAGGTAGTCGCGGGCGCGCAAGCTCCTCCTGCCGTGGGGCGTGCAAGTGCAACACCCGCGGGGTCTTCCTCCTGCCGCGCAAGGGTGCGGGCAGAGAGGGAACAAGCCTCGGGCGCGCAAGGTGTTGCGGCCACGAGGTCTTCCTGCCGCGCAAAGGATTAGCGCGCAGGGCTTATACTTCGCGAGGCTAAGCGCTCTCACGGGACTCCGGATCTTCAACAGAGTTTCAGCAAGCAATAATGAGGTCTCGGCCTCTCCTTTTATAGGCAGAGAATCCCCAAAACTTCCGCGTGGTTATAAATTCAAAATCCCGAAGATTTCGGATCTTTAAAAATCTTTCAAATCTGGTTTCCTCTCTGTTTCACGCGGCTTCCTTCTTCTTTATTTTCCTCCTCCATATGCATGCTTCGAACGTGTGCATGGCCTTCATTAAAAACCGTTCCATGCATAGCACGAACACCACATGGCCTCGGCAACTCCGTTTGCCTCAACTGAAGTCCGAATTCTTTCTCGATGCATGCATGAAACATTTTAATGCATGCATGAGTTCTTTATGGCCAGACGAGCATGAGGGTGTCTTCGGCTTTGAGAGAGATGGCCGGAATCTCAAAAACCATGCTCGGGGAGCCACTGGTTCAGCGGGGGACGTCGGGTGGCACGGGGTGTCCTCGGCTCGAGCTCGAGGAAGGAGACGAGCTCTCGGCCGTCGGATGCGATGTTAAACGGCTAGGATCAGATCATCGCTGTGGAGATGAATCGTGCGGCGTGGATAAAGCGCGCGATGGCTCGGACGGCCAGGATCTCTTCCGCGGGAAAATCCCGCGTCCCACATCGAAACGCCTCGCGGTTTTGCCGCGGTTTATTACCCTAGCGCTGCCCGCTACTCCTCAATTGCATGTTCTCCCTCCACGGTGCCGCCCCGCACCGTGTTCTCCCTGCGGGCGCGCTCTGCGCCCACTCTGCTCCTGCGGGCGCGCTCCTAGCGCCCACTATGCACCTCGGGCGCGCGGGTTTCACCACCGCTTGTCCTCGGGGGCTTACAGACGGCCCCTGCCGCGCTCCTCCGGGCGTGCCCCAGCACCTATGCGGTGTCTTGGGTGCGTCCTGCCGCCCTGGGCTCGCCCCACGGGTTCCCCCTTGGGCGTGGCGCCTTAGGCCCACATGTGCCTTGGGGTTGAACCCTCAAGGTGTCCACGGGCTGGCCAATTTTTTGGCTAAGTAATGAATAAGACTTTGTCAAAAACAAAGTTCTCCTATGTGTGAGTATAAGCCAAATGCCAAGCCCTTCAAGCCTTCTTCCTTCTCCACTTCTTCTATTCTTCTTCTTAAGAATTCCATTACTTCTCCTCATATGATCTTCAATTAGGATATGGATTTCCCAATGTTTCTTCTTAATCTTCTTCATCTCCTCTTCCATATGTGTTCAATACTTAGGAGGGACTTCTTCAACTGAATCTCATAAATCACACATGTTCTTCAACATTCTACATTGATCTAATCAGAGATCAATTGGATCTTCTTCTGATTCACATGCACTAAGTGATAGTGCATGGACTCTTCAGCTCACTTCATCCACTTAGGACTTTTGGATGGATCTTCTTCAACTCCTCATGCATTGTCACTACAATGCATGGTCTTCTATCAATGTTGTGACATTGTATCATCAGGATACAAGTTCTTTGAACTTAAAGACCAGTTCAACAATCGTCAGATGTCCATGGAGAATGTTTCAACCACAATTTCCAATATCACTTAGTGAATCTCCTAAGTGACATGCATATTAGTACAATGGCCATTCTCCCTTCATCACCAACACCATCACAACCTTTGTCATTCACATCTTGACATTCCTTGACTTCCATTCATTCCAAGACAAACTCATGCCTCATTGACAACAAATGCAACACAATGCACTTCAATCTCCCCCTTTGTATTTTTTGTCAATACACTCTTTCAGCACATATGAATTGGTCAATATGTGTGCCAATATTTTCTCCCCCTTATTGGCAATCAAATGCAAAGGTGTGGTGTGGTTCACTTTCAAAAATCTCTTCCTCCCTTCGAATGGCATCTTCTTGAAAAACACTAGGAGAGGGATGATGTCACATGTTCTTCTTTAGCAAAGAACCTTTAGTTGATCAACTCTAAGTCTACTTGGGATAACCCGGTGTAGAAAACAAGAGTGATGTAACCAAGGAATTCAAAGCTGTCCATAATTCTCTACACATGTGAGATCATGCTTAGGGGTTTGAAATTTTTCAGATATAACAATGAATTTGCTAAATCTTGCACAACTTCACAAAACTCATTAGAAAGTTCAGGTGCAAAGATAAAGCTCCCCCTTTCATCCATTTTCTTAAGATGATATTAATCTCAGAACAGCATCTTCTTCAGATTTGCTCCCCCTCAAGGGGTGCACTCTATTCAAACCAAACCATCCTCCAGATGAGAATGATCATCATCTTCAATTCCCTGCAATGTTAGCACATGTATATACCAAGAGTATAAGGGAATAAGATGGAACCTCCTTGGTTCATCAATGTGAACAACAAGGTTGAGAAGATTCTCTCAACCGAGATGTCCCATTTTCACCATTCTTCACACTTGCACGTTTGATCTTCATTGATGTTTGTGCTTGTGTGGATCCAAACCCATATTCATGTGAAATCTTTTTCTTCCCTTTTGCTTTAGAAAATGCCAGAACCTTATCTTCAGCTTTTTGCAGATCTTTGGCAAGTTGCAACTGATTTGGCCATATGACTAGTAAGTCACTTGAAAGTGTGGCCTCAGTTCTGGATATTCCACATGGTTCCTTTGATTCTGTCAAGCTACCTCTCTTAGGCAACTTGTTTTCAATCAATCCCTTCTGCTTATTTTGGATTGATTGTCTGTTTGAGTTCAGTTGGCTTCTATTGATTTCCATGGCTTGTTTGCAAAGATCCATGGTATGACCTTTCTTTCCACAGTAGAAGCACTTCTTGGTGGTCCTTCTGGATGCATCACCCTTCTTGGACTCAGACTCCAAGGACTTCTCTTCATTTCTCAAACACTTCTTGGGAGCATTTTCTACTTTCTTCTTGCTTCCCAAGGAATCTCTCTTAGCCAGGTTCTGTGATCTTTTCTTCTTTCCAGCTTTGGATACAGTTGGAGATTGACATGTATCATTCTTTTGACCACTTTTGCAACCATCCCAGATGTTGTCAAGTAATCCAAATCTATTTGCAGTAAACAGATGTCTCTGGACCTGTGGATGTTGCTTCCTTCCTTCTGGCTTGCTCCCCCTAGGCATGGGCTTCCTCTGTGCTTTGGCATTTAGTGGATTGTACCAACAATCCTTTGCACAATGCCCATACTTGTTACAACACCAACATTGACCCACAAATCTTGATCTCTTGATTCCTTCTGATTGTAGGGTACTTGTCTTGAATTGTTGTGCTGCTTCAGGAGAGCTTTCTTTCTTCATTGTCTTCATCCATACTTGTTTGGAATTATTCTTCCATCCTGCACTTTTTGTGGGAACACTATTAGAAGCATTAGTACAAGATGGGATGGATGGTACCTTCTTTTTAGAAGTTGTTGCACTTTCACTAGTGGATGTCTTTCTTTTAGAATCATCCTTCTCAATGCATACTTGTGTAGCAACATTTCTTCTTACAGCTGACTGGGAGGATTCAGCTTTGGGTGATTGCAGATTTTTCAATATCACCTCTAGTTCTAAACACTTCATGTTGAGGGAGTTCTTCTCATCCTCAACTGTTCTTAGCTTTCCTTCCCAATTCTCCACCAGTTGTTTCATCTGGTCTTCATGCACCTTCTTCAATTCTTGTAATGAATTGTCAAGCTCCTTCACCATTTTGACTTTGTTTTCAAGTTGAGCATCTCTGACATTCATTGAAACTTTGTGCCTCTTTTCCAGTGCATGGAAAACTTCTTTGATTACTACTTTAAAGAATTCTTTCTCAGAAAGGATTCTTTGCAATTCTTCAGCAGTGTCTTCATATCTTTCATTGCAAAGAGATATTGTCTCATCTTTAGCCTTCACCAGCTTTCTGAGAGTGTTGGTTATGTCAACCCTTTTTTTCCAATTGGACTTCCAGAGAATTGGCTTCATCTTCTAGCTGTAATTTGTCTTCATGAAGATCAAGGAGGCCTGTAGCTATACACATTGCCACTTCCTTGGGGACTGTCTTCTGAAGATATTTGAGTGCATTTAGAAGATCATTGTTTCTTCCATCTTCATCACAGCTAGAGCAGGCTTCATCAGAAGAATGATAAAAGGAATTGTCATTTGATGTGACTTTCACATTTCTTTCCATAGAAGGGGTTTCTCTGATTGCACCAGCCTTCTTCTTCATCTTCTTTGCCTATTTATTCTTTCTATTTTTCTGAGTCTTGACAGATATCTCCATTTGAGGCTGGTCGCTCATTTCCTCAAATCTGCACTTCATGTAGACTCCCTTGGATCTTTTAGAGGTAACCTCTCTTTGATACCAATTGAAGTGCCCAGATCAGTGTGAATCACTGAGAGGGGGAGGGGGTGAATCAGTGATCCCTTAAAAAATTTTACTAATTGATTCCTTATCAATTAAACCTCTATGGCTGGTTAAAGCCTCGATCCACTCTTCTTGTATCTGTTAACCTTTCCCGGATAATGCATTAATGAAAAGGCACAGGACACAAGGATTTACAAGGTTCGGCACCAAAGGCCTACATCCTTGCCATGCTCTCCCAGCATGGATTCTCCCATTATAATCGGTTAGTATTACAATGGTCGATACAGAGTCCCACTGTATCTCTCCTGAGTCCCACAGGAGGGTCTTTATACTGCGTCCCACAGTGTTACCAGAGTCCCACTGGCCTGCTCCAGAATCCCACTGAAGACTTCTTCTCCCTGAGTCCCACAGGGTCTTCTCCTGGCTCCTCGAGTCACAAGAGTAGCTCTTCTTCACTTTAAGCTTCTCCAAGTATCCTCAACAGCCTGGGATAAAGGCTGCTGGCCTTGCTCTGTACCTCTGATCACTTGAGTTGATCAGGTCTTCTCGTCTTGCTCATGATTTATCTCCTTCTTCTAAGGATGACCTGGCCTCTCTCTTCAACTACTGAATGCTCAGACAACTGATATCTTTATCTTCGGTCTGGTCCAGTCTCACTTCAGATCAACTTCATGCACTAAGTGCATGGCCTTCTCAAATCTCTTCAAGATCTTCAAGTCTTGAACTCCTCAGATGCACACCACTGATTTAGCACTATTCACGTGTGCACGTGCATGCATGCATGCATGCACTTTCCCTTTCCTCTTCTTGGTGCAGTAGACCCACAAAGGGTGTAACACTTTAAGCACACACCAACTCCTTGAACATCATACACTTTATTCTCTTTTGATTACACACATAAATGTGTGTTATACACTAGTGTGGATGTCTTCTCTTCTTCTTAGTGTGTACACACTTTGTTTTGCACACACACTAAGGTTCGACCTTGTTGTCTTTTTTCACACACTTGTTTCACTTTGCACACACTTTAGACTTGGCCTATTTTCCTCTTCTTGATGCACACACTCACTTTAGTGTTCTTTTAGTTTGTTCTTCGAAGTGTGCACACACAAGGTCACAACCCTCGGCCTCTTCAAATGCACACACACACAAAGTGTGGTGGTCTTCACTCTTCAAGAATGCACACACAAATGCACTAAGGCCTCGGGTCTTCTTTGGTGCACACCCACTGCCGCCTTCTTGTAATTGCACACACAACCCGAACCCCTACTGCCTCAAGCAAGCCGTGCAAGAGGGTGCGGCCAATTCTTCTTCTCCCACTGCCGCATAGGTCTTCAAGATGCACAAGGGCATGCAAGGTGCGGCATATCTTCACTTCTTATCCGCGCAAGCACAAGGCACAAGGATCACTTGGCCGCGCAAGTGAAACCTCCTCGGGTGCAAGGGGCAGCCGCGCAAGGCCTCAAGGAGGCAAGGCAGTCGCGGGCGCGCAAGCTCCTCCTGCCGCGGGGCATGCAAGTGCAACACCCACGGGGTCTTCCTCCTGCCGCGCAAGGGTGCGGGCAGAGAGGGAACAAGCCTCGGGCACGCAAGGTGTTGCAGCCACGAGGTCTTCCTGCCGCGCAAAGGATTAGTGCGCAGGGCTTCTACTTCGCGAGGCTAAGCGCTCTCACGGGACTCCGGATCTTCAACAGAGTTTCAGCAAGCAACAATGAGGTCTCGGCCTCTCCTTTTATAGGCAGAGAATCCTCAAAACTTCTGCATGGTTATAAATTCAAAATCCCGAAGATTTCGGATCTTTAAAAATCTTTCAAATCCGGTTTCCTCTCTGTTTCACGCGGCTTCCTTCTTCTTTATTTTCCTCCTCCATATGCATGCTTCGAACGTGTGCATGGCCTTCATTAAAAACCGGTCCATGCATAGCACGAACACCACATGGCCTCGGCAACTCCATTTGCCTCGGCTGAAGTCCGAATTCTTTCTCGATGCATGCATGCAACATTTTAATGCATGCATGAGTTCGTTATGGCCAGACGAGCATGAGGGTGTCTTCGGCTTTGAGAGAGATGGCCGGAATCTCAAAAACCATTCTCGGGGAGCCACTGGTTCAGCGGGGGAAGTCGGGTGGCACGGGGTGTCCTCGGCTCGAGCTCGAGGAAGGAGACGAGCTCTCGGCCGTCGGATGCGATGTTAAACGGCCAGGATCAGATCATCGCCGCAGAGATGAATCGTGCGGTGTGGATAAAGCGCGCGATGGCTCGGACGGCCAGGATCTCTTCCGCGGGAAAATCCCGTGTCCCACATCGAAACTCCTCGCGGTTTTGCCACGGTTTATTACCCTGGCGCTGCCCGCTTCTCCTCAGTTGCATCTTCTCCCACCACGGTGCCGCCCCGCACCGTGTTCTCCCTGCGGGCGCGCTCTGCGCCCACTCTGCTCCTGCGGGCGCGCTCCTAGTGCCCACTATGCACCTCGGGCGCGCGGGTTTCACCACCGCGTGTCCTCGGGGGCTTACACACGGCCCCTGCCGCGCTCCTCCGGGCGTGCCCCAGCACCTATGCGGTGTCTTGGGTGCGTCCTGCCGCCCTGGGCTCGCCCCACGGGTTCCCCCTTGGGCGTGGCGCCTTAGGCCCACATGTGCCTTGGGGTTGAACCCTCAAGGTGTCCACGGGCTGGCCAATTTTTTGGCTAAGTAATGAATAAGACTTTGTCAAAAACAAAGTTCTCCTATGTGTGAGTATAAGCCAAATTCCAAGCCCTTCAAGCCTTCTTCCTTCTCCACTTCTTCTATTCTTCTTCTTAAGAATTCCATTACTTCTCCTCATATGATCTTCAATTAGGATATGGAATTCCCAAGGTTTCTTCTTAATCTTCTTCATCTCCTCTTCCATATGTGTTCAATACTTAGGAGGGACTTCTTCAACTGAATCTCATAAATCACACATGTTCTTCAACATTCTACATTGATCTAATCAGAGATCAATTGGATCTTCTTCTGATTCACATGCACTAAGTGATAGTGCATGGACTCTTCAGCTCACTTCATCCACTTAGGACTTGTGGATGGATCTTCTTCAACTCCTCATGCATTGTCACTACAATGCATGGTCTTCTATCAATGTTGTGACATTGTATCATCAGGATACAAGTTCTTTGAACTTAAAGACCAGTTCAACAATCGTTATATGTCCATGGAGAATGTTTCAACCACAATTTCCAATATCACTTAGTGAATCTCCTAAGTGACATGCATCTTAGTACAATGGCCATTCTCCCTTCATCACCAACACCATCACAACCTTTGTCATTCACATCTTGACATTCCTTGACTTCCATTCATTCCAATACAACCTCATGCCTCATTGACAACAAATGCAACACAATGCACTTCAATACATTACTTTTATTGAAATTGAATTTAAATCATGATAGATTGATCATCCTTTTATATATGTTAATATTCCATCCTTGAGGAAAATTCTAAATTTAGGGTGGGGTATTTTATATCTTCTTTTTATTCATACATTTTTGGGTGTTATAATAAATTAATTTAACTAATTTAATGAATTTTCATTTCCAAATATTATATTATTTAACTTCATTTATGTTTTATGGAAGGATACAATGGATACATGGAAAATGAATGAGAAGAGGTAATTTTTTGGTGCTAAAAGAATCATCACTTTTAGAGCAAGGAGAAGTCACACGACACTGGATTTTTCTAGGTGGAGCATGATGAAAAACTAGAGAAAGTCAATTTAGACCACATGTATTTCATTACATGACCTGATTTCATTAGGATTATCCCTAAAATCAAGTAAAATAATTGATGTAATTGCACACTATGAAGTTCCATTTCAAGCAATGTACACTGTAATGACACGAATGTTCGAGATGGAGACATACACAAAACATCCACAGCTAATGTTGATTACACATCTTGTAGGATTATACATCATGATAGTTTAAAGAATATAAAAAATAATATATGAATTTAAGAGGGTTTATTAGGTGTATCCTTTAAAAATACACCCTCGGTCGATCCTTTTTTGACATCGTGAACTGGAGGTCCTTACAAAGATGCATGTTAGAGGCACACACCACCGCATAGCCCTGAATTGCCACTATTCTATAGGATTTATCTTTATTCTTTTTCTACACCCTCTCATAGATAGAATGAGCGGTTATTTCTCTATTTTGTTATACACATTCTGAATGGGGTTTTATTTTATGAGGTGTTTTACTATTGATTGGAATTTATATTTGGGTTTCATGTTTATTCATCATTGTTTCCCTTTATTGGATTTCTTCTTGAATAACCGTTGTGATTAGGGTTAGGTAGTGGGTTTTATATTATGCTATTTTTGAGCATATCCATTTTCTGTCTTGATTGAATATTTTAAAAAATTATGATCTGGGGTTTTTAATTTTAGAATAACCATTGGGTTTGTCTCATACCTATATTTAGAAAAAGTTTCAGGTTGCCCATTCAATGTAATATAAAGTACCTAGCGATGAGAAAAGGATAACCATTGATGGAGAGCATTTAACATGACCATTGGACTCACTGAGACCTAATTACAAAGAAAGATTTATTTTTAACTAATTATTTCATACATTGTTTTACAATGAACAACAATTCATTCCTTCCCTACAAATTTTTTATATTTTCATCTCCCAAATTTTTTACAAATCAAATCCTTAATAGTCTAGATTCAATTTCTACAAATTCTAAATAGTTTAGATTTATTTTATTAAATAATTTTCTTCCAACCCTATCTTTGTGGGTTTGTCCTCATACTTTATTATGAAACACTACCCTGTAGTTTTTTGGTTTGTTTGTTTTGTGTTATAACTTTCTTAATTAGTCACCATATAGGAATTAACGATTCCCCATGGGTATCAATTTTATATGGTCGTTTCCATGGATAGGATAAGATAATTTATTGGTTGAATAATATAGACAAAAACACTTCTCATCGTTTCTATTTTCTTATTTTATCATATGATTTTAATTAATTTTAATTTATCATTTTTTATAAACTAAGTATTTTTTGGTTTTTATGGTATAAATATAGGGAAAAATGATTTCAAAGGATTGGTTCCCCTTCTTACAGGAGAATATGGCATAGCTACTCAATAATTGTAAAATAATAAACAATTCATCCAAAGAGTTCCTGTATCCGTACACATGATTTTAATACACAACACCTCATAGCCCGGTGTTAGAATTATACAAGCAGTTTCACAAATAGAGAAATATGGAAAACAAATCATAGGTATATATCACATCTGAAGAAGAATTTTATTCTAATAACAATTCACTTTATTTGAACATTTCATATGATAATGATGGATACATTTCTATATAACTTGACTGGGTTGAAGCACGGTTCAGAAAAAATAAACAATAAGAAGAAAAATAGAACAAAGATACTAAATAAATAATAACTACTAAGATGAAATATATACGTGTTTCATGAAAACATGACCATAGATGAATTAAAATAAATAATATGAGGAGGAGGAGGAGGAGATGAAAACTTTCACATTTATCACAACTTTTTGAGAAAATCTATGTGCTCCATAGGAAAAATAAGAACAACTAGCTACACCATATATTGAAAACAAAGAAGTGAAATAAGTAGAAACAACAGTTGAATGTTAAAATTTTTATTGAGTCTAGAATGTTACTGAGATCCTATTAGTTTTACTTATACTATCCATATTTTTGTCAACTTGTTCAAATTCCATGCCATTTTCAATGAGTAGAATTAAATATGAGATAGTTGGATATTAAAGTTGGAATATGGTAAAAATGAGAAGATTATCATTATACCACTATTCAATTAGATAACCCTAGCATGATCGATCTCAATGACCATTACAAAAGAAAATATACTCGAAGGGAACACTATTTTCACTACTTTTTGGGATTTTAAATTTGTTTTTTCATTGGATTTAATATTATATTATTATATAATTTTAATATCCCCTATAGATTTTTATTATTATTGGATTGGCATAAACATAAACATTAATTTTTAGGGCCAAGACAGAATTAATAACAATTAAAGTAGCCTGTATAATGATTAGGATGTTTCAAGACCATTTCACATCATGAAAACCATTCACCTCCCAGAGACCAAGGAGTAAAATTCATGTGATTAATACCCATCATGAATATGGTGTTGGAAGATTGTGCTACTATCTTAAAAAAAATATTCAAGGTCAGTATGAATATGAATTCTGTAATTTTATATGTTATTTCCCACAATTAATTATTTGAGTTCTTTATCTTCAAATTTTATTCCCCCACTTAATTCTTTCATCACATAATAGAACTAGATGACATTAAAATATTAGGAAAATTAGCATGAAATGTATTTAAATTCATTTTCATTAAATTTAAATTACAAGAATGGGGAAAAAAATTCATTGTGATAATAATTTGAAATAGGATTATGAAAATTATGGTTTAGTGGAGAATACTGATCATTTTATATGACATTTTCCTGAGTTTTTCAGGGTCTGAATATATGATATTTTCATTAAATGTTTTAATTATTCACATGCATTTCCATGAGTAGTTTTCCAAACCATTCATCTAATTTATGAGACATACACTTGGAAAATATTTTCCATTAATTGAATTATATATTTCTTTAGAAACTCAGGAATTATATCTTCTAGAACTTATTTTGAATCTAATGAAAGTTCTGACTAAACCGAGTTAATTTTAAAAATATTGAGGTACTATTTTTCATAACCCTTATCCTGATACCTACAATAAAGTTATCCATTTTTTATCGCATAGAATCTATGAAAATCATTTTAGGGGATGATCCATTTTATAATGCCATATTATTCGTCATTACACTTTTCTTAATAGTTTTCATGATTATCAAACATAAGAGTTGGGGAAATTGTGAGTATTTGAAAGGATGGTAAATTTGTAATAACTATTTGTTGGTAGAAATCAGTTGATTTTGTTGAAGGCCATATATTTCTCATTATATTATGTTATTCAAAATTAATACTAATAATAGATAAAATAAAGAAAAAATGTGTAACAATTATTCAATCTTGGTTGGATAAAAAATTAGAACTTCTACGCCAATGATGTTTTTATCAAATGTGGTTAAGTGGTGTGTGTGAGATTTTTCCTATTCATATATTTTAAAAATGACAAATAACAAAAGAAATAAATATCCATATAGGATGATTCTATCATTATTCTTACATGTATCATTATCCCACGTTGAGTTGGGTGTGGGGTTAAGGGGATTCCATCTATAGAGGGAGATTTTTATTTTTCATATCTTTTGATATCATGAACAATGATTTAGAGTCAATCCTCAAAGTTATATTTACATTATTTTATCTTTTACCTAATTTAACCTAAGCCTCAAAGTCGTTTGACCCAAAATGGTGAATCCCTCATGATTAACTCTGATATCTATATTTATGTGGTGGAATGTTAGATGACTTAAAAGCCTATGGAAATTGACAAGTTTTAGAGGGTTGTGATGTATTCAATTTACAATCGTACCCTAATGATGATTTATAAAATTAGTTTTAGGTAAGTCCAATATGGAATGCATGTTCACAATGAATTGAAAAATTAAAACATATGTTAAAAAAGTCATGGTTATTTGAAATGGGGAAAAGAAAAATACATGATTGATTTTTAAAAAAAATGAGGCATTGATGAATTATATTATGTTATGCTTGATAATTTTATTTTCCAATTAATAAATTTAATTTATTAAAAATGAATATAAGTCAATGTAGAGTGATAATCCATTCTAGCATGATTAAAATTCATCCTTGAGAAAAAGTCTGAATTCATGTGTTGGAGTATTTTATATCTTCATTTCATGCATGAATTTTAGGTTGTTTTAATAAATTCATTTCAATAATTTATAGATTATTATTTCCCAAATTTTGTAAAGGTTGACTTGTTTTATAATTTATGGTAGGATACAATATATAAATTGAAAAGGAATAATGAAATGTTATTTTTGGAATCTATATGAATCATCACACCAAATGTGAAGGGAAGTATCATGCCATCTAATTTTTGAAGGTGGATCATGATAGAAAACAAGAAAAAGACCATTTAAATTTCATGTATTTAAGTAAATTATTTGAGTTCATCTTGAGTATCAAACACAACTAGAAACATTTTTAATTCATTAAACATTGTGAAAATCTATTACATACCATGTTCACTATAAAAGACATCAATGTTTGACATAGACACACAAATAAATAAGCCACTCTTGACATAGATTACAAGTCATGTAAATTTACAGGTCATGATAGTTTCTGGAAACATTAAAATAATTAAATGTTCACAAGGTTTTTGATGGGATACCTTTGATAAGACACCCTCAGGTGCTCTTTTAAGGTATTCCACAACCGGAGGAGCCTGCATGAATTCCTGTCAAATATGTGAACCATCGTAGAATCCTCTATTACCACTAGTTTGTAGTATTTTTTCATTATTTTTATAAACCCTCTCATTTATAGCATGAGGGGTGATTTATTTATATCATTTTAGGTGTGATGAACATAGATTTATTTTTTGAGTTACTTTATTCTTGATTTAAATTTTTGTTTAGTTTCATGTTTATTGTTCAATGTTTCCTCTTCCACAATTTCATCTTGGATGACCACTGTATGCGGTGTTAGGAAGTGGGATTTATTTATTTATTTCCTTGATAAATACCATTACCTTCATTGATTGAATAATGTTTTTAGTATGATATCTTGCGTATAGACTTCAATCTTGACCATTAGTTATATCTACACTTTTTTTAATTAAGGTTTAAGGTTTCCCTCTCTTTTTATTAAAAAGTAACTGATCCTAGGAAAAGATGAACATATGATTGGGAGCATTTACCATATCCAATGGACTCACAAGTACCTCATTGAAATGACTGAATTATTGTTAATTAATTATTTCATAAAA
This sequence comes from Viscum album, assembly GCA_963277665.1. Taxonomy (NCBI): domain Eukaryota; kingdom Viridiplantae; phylum Streptophyta; class Magnoliopsida; order Santalales; family Viscaceae; genus Viscum; species Viscum album. The sequence goes on along the minus strand of OY728167.1, from coordinate 389,451,200 downwards.
TGTTATCCCATAAATAAGGATTCCTTTCTACCCAACTCCCTTTTTATATTTTATTCTCTAAAATATTTTACTAATAAATTTATATTTAGTCAATATTTAATTTCTGAGTAACAAAAATACATTATGTTTATTTTGTTAAATTAATATTTTCTCAAACCCTATCTCTATGGGTTTGACCTCAGAATTTCATATCCTATAGTACCATGTGGTTTAGTGGTTTCTTTGTTTCATGTTATAAATTTCTGAATTCGGTATCCCTATTTCAATTAATGACGCTACACATTCTATCAAACTTTTGGTGCCACTTATAGGGATAAGAGTACCGAATTAATTAGTTGAATATTTAAGAAAAATAATGTTTTCATCTATTATCTTTTCTCATCTTAGAATAGGTTTTTAATTTATTTATTTAAATAATTTTTCCAACACTGATTATTTTTGGTTGTAGTTATTGAGCTATAGAGAAAAATGAAAACCATGAATAGCCTCACCTTTTGGACAGTGGATATGGCATAGCTACTGGTCAAATTTAGAATGATAAAAAATAAACCCAAAGAGTTACTGAAAACATATCCAATCTTTGAATATATTACACCCCATATCCTAGATTCATAATTCCATGAGGATCATTAAGAACAATGAAGCATGGACAACAAAGCATAGGTATGTACCACTTCTAAAGATGAATTTAATACTAATCACAATACCCTTGATTTGGTAGATTCCAATGATTAGTATTGAGACCTTGCTATAGAAAATGTGTGGTTAGATGTAAAATTCAACAAAAAGAAGAAATATGGAAAAAAGATTACAAAGATAAAGAATTAACTTTTGCATCTAAGATGTTACAAAAGTTTCTTGAAAAAATGTTAAATTAGATGATGAAAAAGGAAGAGGAGGAGGAGGAGGATATGATATCTTGAACATTTATCAAAATTTTTTAGAAAACCTATGTTCTCTATTTGTAGAGGAATAATAACCCACTACACCCTATATTGACTAGATAAAAGAAAAATAAGCAACATCATCAGTTGGAAAAGATTAATTTTATCGAGTCTGGACTGATGCCAAGATCCTGGTAGTTATACTCATACAATCTAGGCTCTATTCACCACCTCTGAGTTCCTTACCAATTTCATAGAAGGGTATTTGAGCTGAGATGGTTAGATTTATAATTCTTTATTGGTTGTTCATGAGCCAATTAGTATAATATAAAACTCCAATCAGTTAAACCAGACATGATCAAGATAAAAGAATGTTAAAAATTGTATCCACCATGAGAAACCTGATTTATACTACTTTATATAATTCTATATTTATTTGTTTATGAGGATTTAAATTTATATTATTATTTATTTTTAATTCCCCCTATTATGTTTGAGTGTTATTGTATTGTACTACACTTTCACATGTTTTCTAATTTTTACAGGTCTTTGACAGAATCACGGGAAGATCATATAGTGGGAAAAATGAAGTGGATGTTGTAGTACCATTTCAGGTCATGAAGATAAAAGATTACACATCAAGTGATTAATAAAAAACATCAATATTATTCTTGAAATTTATGGAAGTGAATTAAAAAAATCTATTTCAAGGTGTGTAAGAAATTAATTTCTATAATTTTATACTATATTTCTTGTATTTAATTATTTTAATAATATAAAAATGAATTTCATGAATATACATGATTATTAATTTACTCAACTAAAATAAGATACATAGACATCATATAAAAATTATAATACAATTAATTTAAATTTCTTTTTCTATAAATTTCAATGATTAGAATGTGGATTATAATTAGTAGAGATATGATAGTGGAATAGGATTTGAAAAATTATGATTTAGGGGATCATATAGGTTATTTTAAATGATTGTTTTTAGTGATTTGTATACAATTTTAATTTTTGATAATTCCACTAAATGATTTAACAAAATAAATGAATTTTAATGAGTAGTTATCCAAACCATTAATCTAATTTATAAGATAGCTACTAGGCCAATATTTTACATTATCTCTATTTTATATTTCTTAAGAAATCGAGGAATGATTCTTCAAGAACATTCTTTGTATCATATCAAAGCTGTCACGGAGTAGAATTACATTTAAAATGATTGAGGAATTAATTTTTAGACCTTATCCTAAGAATCACCATAAATTTTTCCATTTTTATTCCAATAGAATCCATGAAAAACATTACATGGGAATATTTATGTTATAATCCCATACAATCCTTTCCTATCACCATACAAATAGTTTTCATGATTATCGAACATATAAGTGAGGGAAATGTTGACTGGGGGAGGGGATGAACATTTTGTAATGAATTAGTGTGGGTTAATTTCATGTGATTTTGGGAAAGAACATGTATTACTCATTTCATTTTTTATTTACCTCTATTAATAAAAAAATAAAAAAAAAATTGAGAAAAGGGTTGTGTGTAGGGTGAATAAAAAATCACCACTTCTAGACCAACACACTACTGATCATATATGGTTAGGTGGTGCATGTGATATTTTTCCTCAACATAGATTTTAAAAATGAAGGAAATGAAAAGAAAAAAAATATAGAAGGAGATGTTGATTCTATAATTGTTCTTATATGTATAATGATCCCACATTAAATTTTTGGGGATAGATGAGAAATACATTGGGAGATTTGTATTGTTCTTATCATTTAATATCATGAAAAATAATATAGTGTCTAATGTCATTTTGATACATAATTTATTATATAATTTACCAACATTCCCTTAGCCTCAGAATCATTTGACCCTTAATGGTGAAGCTTTCCTGATTAATTTTATCCACTATCATTAAGCAGTGGGATTATTAGATGCCTTGAAAGCCTATGGTAATTGACATTTTCATGAGGCATGTAATAAATTTTATTTCCACAATAACTTAATGATGATCCCAATAATCCTGAGAGTTAAATTTAAAATGGAATTAATATTCATAATGAATTGAAATAATGAAAATTGATGATTGAAAATGATTCAATGTTTCAATGTGGAAAAGTAAAATACCTAATCGACTTGTTTATTTTAAAAAAATATCATCAATGAATTCTATTTTGTGACAATAGATTATTTAATTTTTTATTTTACCAATTTTATTAATTTATATTAAATTTATTTAATTTTTGAGTGAGGTTACTTTGTATTATGTAGATATTTCTTCTTTAATGAAAATTCTAAATTCAATAGTGGGGTTATTTGATATCTTCATTACATGTATACATTTCAGTGGGTTTTAATAAATTAATTTCTATAATTTAATGAATATTTTTTTTTCAAATATTGGAAATATATATTTTTTGTTTTACAGAAGGATATAATGTATAGATATAAAATTAATTAAAATATGGGATTTTTTAGGAGTTAAAATACACTTCATGCTGTGATTAAAGTGAAGAGGTGTGTAACCATGTTTTTTATGGCGGAGTTGGTTGGAAAAGTGGAAATGTCCATTTACATGTATTCTATTTCATTACACAACATGAGTTCATCATGATGAGATGCTTCCACTAGGAAAATTCATGAAGTGATAACACACTCTAAAAATCCATTACACATCACGTACATAATACACAAAGTGAAAGTTCTTGATAAATAGATATAATAAAAATCATCTTCTATACATTTACATGTCATGAATGTTTCAGAAATATGAAATATAAGATATGAAATTAAGAATTTTTTTATGTGAGTCCTCTAAAAATACACCCTAATATACACCTTTTAGGTCATACCTAACCGATGTAGCCTTCACAGACACCTACTGGACATGCACACCACTACAGAGCCTTGCTTCACTACTATTCTAGAGGAATTTTTGTTATTCCTTTCATATACCATCTCATGGCTAGTAAAAGGGGGATATTTTTTTCCATGGAGTATGTGATAATTGATGATTGACTATTTTATACTTGATTTTGATTTATGATGTCGTTTCATGTTTTTCTTTCATTTTTACATGTTCCCTGATTTCTTCTTGTATGGACATTGTGTGTGGGGTTAGGCAGTGGGTTGTATATCATTCTTTATTTGAGCATGACCATTTTCTAGTATAATTGAATAATATTTTTTAATTTTAGATCTAGTGTTTATAATTCAACTATGACAATTGGGGTTTTCTGTTTCATATTTTTAAATATGGTTTCTGGTTACCCATTCATTGTAATCTATTGTACCTGACCATGGGAAAATGGTAACTTAAAATGGAGATCATTTACCATAACCATTGGACATTATAGGACTGGTTATAATGAATAGATTATTTTCAATTAACTATTCACAACCTTTTCATCCCATAAACCAATATTCATTTCATTTAAACACCCTTTTTACATTTACTTCTCCCACAATTGTGACCAATCTAATGCCAAAATTTCTAGATTCAATTTCATCAAATAAAAAATATATTTTTTTAGTTTCTTAAATTAATATTTTCTCCAACCTTACCTTGATGAGTTAGAACATATAATTTCAGATCTTATACTACCCAATAGTTCGGTGTTTTTTTCATCTATCAAATATCTAAATTTGGTCATCCGATGGAGATTAATGACACCCGACATGCAATCAAAATGAGTAACATTTATATTTTGCATTGATCATGATGGAAAGTATGTATGTGATACATTCTCATTTAATAATTATTATTACACCATAATTATCATATTAGTTCTATAAATATACTTATATATAGCATCAATATGTTGTCTTAATGAAAAATGAATCACATCTCTTCATGGATGTGTCAATCCCCATATACACATGAGAGATTTTATCATTATCAAAATAATGGAATGTTAAGAAAAAATATGATATATTATCTTTAAAGAATAAATTTTCTTTAATTAATATCATATATATACACTAAATACATAATTATAACCATCTATGATAGTCAGGTATTGTAATACCCCAGAATTCCATGATTTATTTTTAAACTAAATGAGATTTTTTTCCAGACCAGGCTCTGAGATGGAACATAATTCCAAGGCCTGGATTGGATATAATGTATTTTTGAAAGCTTTTAAGGTTCAATAAATAATATTGTGTGTGGGACTTTCAAACATTTAAACCAATGTCTGGATAAAAAATCTAAGGAACTATTGAGCATATAGCATCAGGATTCTCCAATAAAGGGCCCAACATTGGCCGACGTGGGCCAACAGTGGAAAGTAGTTTTTGGGTATAAATAATGTAACTAAGTAATGATTATTTTCTTTTCAAATCCTTATAACTCGTAAAAGGTTACTCAGATCAGAAATTTTATTGTACCATTGAGCTCATGAGGGTGTGCATACCTTAGGCGAAGCCTAACCTAGACCGGTGAGGGTCTAAGATGAAAGTTGATTTTCAGACCTTTCGGAAGAAAAATAAAATAACATAAAAAGTTATTTTATTTATTTTCTCCATTTTTGAGTAGAGGAACATTAGCACCTTGGTGAAATGAGGAGGCAATTATGAATATCATTAATGAGTCAGCATAACGATGTTACAACACAACATAATAGACACACTAATATGTGTTTCGTTAATTAATTTCCTAACAATAAATGTTTAATTCATGGAACAATCTTGGAATTGCTCTGAGTCTTTGGTGGATGGAGATGACTAATGACCAACACACTTTCTTCCACCTTTCTAATAATCGCTAGCAATGGTGGGTTACAGATCAAGAATGAAAAATGGATGTGCACAATTCCATTCTTCCTCGACCAATAGTTTTATCCCAAGTAGGGGTTTGATTCTTGGCTTTGTGAATTAATTTTCCCCATTCTATATTTTAAATGTTGAATGTAGGTTAACTCACTAAAAAGTTAACTGTGGATTAATCTTTCAAACAGGATGGTTAATGATGCTGGATAAAGGGAATATTTAACATAGTGATTTTTCATCCCTATTTTGGTTCATCATAATCCTTCTAAAAATAATTCATCTGGGTCAAAATGAACAAGATGTGGATCATTTTTTGGGTGTTCATATGTGTAACTCCTTACCCTTTTTCCTTCATGAGCATTACCGTCCTTCAAGGTCAAATAGTCGGTGGCACATCAGCCACAATGGCACAAGATGGAAGGGTCGCAGCTAGGTGACGCGAAGAATTGGAACCAGGCTACATAACCAAGACACGACGGCACCAGGAACCAATAAAAGATAAGATGCAGTGCACCGCAGTGGTGACAGGGGCCACCATCAGAGTGGCTAGCGGCTGGCGGTAGGCAGTCGTGGCCACTCGGCCCCGTCGTAGGTGGAGCCGCAGACCATGGACCACAACGTTGAGTTAGACCCATACGTCACGTGAAGGAAGTATTCCACATGAGCATACAGTCTAAAAAAATGTGGCACCACACTGGTGACACTTGGCTGTGCAAAATGGTCGTTGCCCGACATCTGGGCCGGTAGTAGACCAGCCCACCTATGTGGGCCAGGCCGTTAAAAAAACCGGACTGCTGGGTGGCCAAAGTTGTCGGAGAACCAGCTCGCAGATATAGGCCAGGATGCATGGGATATCAGGCAGCTGGGTGGCTCGGCTAGTCATTACATGTTCGACCAAGTTAGACCGGGATAGAGAAGGTAGAATTTGTCAACGAGCGACCCATCCGGCTGGACCCACGACCAAACCGGGATGGGTCAAGCAAAGCCCAATGGGTCTAGCCAATGGGACAGGCTCGACCGAGTCAGCCCAGACCCAACCGGGTTTGGTTGGGTTGGCCGAAACTGGTTGGGCCATGCGGGACCCCTGGACCTGGTTGGTTGGGTCGGTCTGAAAACATTGGACCAGGCCCGGACGTAACCATCCCATACTTACTAAAACACCAATGTCTCTCAGATCAGCTGTCTGATTGACACACCATATATGGCATTGGGACCCTTTCAATTATCCAACCCTTTGTAAATACTCTAAGAGAGATTCTGTGATAGTTGAGAAACGACCAATGTCTATAGAAGTATATTCTCTCATAACCAAGTGCACTGGAGTGGAGAAATCCTACAGATGGGTGTGACATGAATGATATTACTAGCGAGCCTCAGTGGTCCATAATACGATCGTGCCTCAGTGGTTTAGCAGATGACTGTAAAAAATTGGTTTAGAAGAAGAGCATACCTTATTGGTTGCACAAAAAAGCACACCTCAGTTTTTCAGCAGATGGTCATACCTCATTAGTTCAGTAGATGAGCATACCCCAGTGGTGCAGCAGACGGGCGGACCTTAGTGGTCCTAATGACGAGCGTACCTCCGTATTTCAGTAAATGAGAGTACCATAATGGTTCAGTATAAGAGAATAACTCAGTGGTTCAATATACTAGTGTACCGCTGTGGTTCATCAAACGAGAGGTCCTCAGTGGTCCCATAGTCGAGTAGACCTTAGTTTCTCATATGGGATGAGTTACTCAGTAGTAAAAGATATTTCATCTTTATGAATGATAACTCTTACTTATTATACTTTGAGTTATACCCGGTGTGGGTTTTCTTTTCTTGTGAATTTGTTAGGTTATATTTATTTATAATAATTTCTTTGTGGTTTGGGGTCCTTAATAAGTACTATGTTTCTGACCCTTGTATAGGCTACGCCCGCACATGTCATGTCACGTGCAGGTGATCAAATATTTGATGGATACCTTGTTGGTCTGCGACCATATGGTTCTTAGGGAGATGGGATGGATGGGATGTACTTCTGTGGCTACAGACACCTACCCTCCACCTACACATTAGGTTGGATTTGTGCAGACAGACCTTGTTATCTATACTTTCCTTTGGGTTTTTGAGCTTGTATTCTGACTCTTTTTTACTTTATAGTTTGTACTGTACTTCCATTAAGTGTCTCAGGGATAGTTGTGGTTTACTAATTGTTTATCGTTCCACAGTTTGATCTTTGTTCATGTGTATAGTTTTAAAGGAAAATCCATTCACATTTGGGGATATTCCTATTCGATGCTAGTCGCCTACCCTTGTCCTATGGAAGTCGGGCATGGGGTAGTCACCACACGGGCCCTGGTAGGCGGGTCCTAAAAAAGCTGTATCATAGGTGGTTGGTTCTACCAGAATAACTAAGAGTCGGTAAATTTTTATGGGGCAACAAACGTTAGATTTTTTATGTTTGTATTTCAGGATAGGGAGTCCAGTGTTTGTGTTGAAGATTGCATATCTATACACAAAGACCCTCAATTCTATTTTTCAAATTTTTAATTGAAAAAACTTGTTTCATGCGCCTTTGAGTAATTTTTTACCATGATCTTTTTGAGTCAGAGTCACCTCACCAAGAATAATAAACTAACCCTAGTTCACCTTTATCTATTTTAGGATTCCTCTACGCAGACAACCAATCAGGATTCTAGTGTATGACTACGAGGATGGTCCACAAAGAGATGAGGCTTTGGTGAAGGGATAGCTTCCCGATATAGAACCTCTGTGCGGTGTCCCAGTGATACCACTGCCCGTTGGTAAACAGTTTCTACTGGTGCTACCGGTAGAGGAAACATATAGGCTCAGTGAATTAAATGAGTTACAGTGACAGAGACCTCCCATGTTCAGGGGAGATACAGATCCTTTGGTTGCTAAGGATTGACATGGGGCGGTGACGCGAGTATTCCTGTTAGTGAGGATTCCACTTGGATAGACTGTGGTTCTAGTAGTGAGCCTTCTGTAGGGCTCGATGGAGAGATGGTGGACGTTAAACATCCAGACTCATAGTAAGGTGAACCTCAACTGATCTAACTTCAACCGGCATTTTAGGGAAGAGTTATTCCCCCCAAGACTTTTTGCATTGTGCACATACATGAGCTGGTTCACATTCAGCATTGCAGCTTGACCGTGGATGAGTATTCTTTGAGGTTCCCAGACCTCTCCCATTACTATATGGATATGGTTTGGGACCATTTTTTAGGGCCCAATCCTATGAGTAGTGACTTTGATGGTATATCTTAGAAATGATGATTTCTCTCAACATACCAACATAGGAAGGGGTATTGGAGTGAGGTATACTAGTATAAATTATCCTCACTGAGGTAGAACCGATGTCTGGAGCTTCCTTCATGTGACAGGTGGCCATGTCATCCATGGAAGGTAGCTGAGAGATGATACAGAGGCCCAAATGGGAATAGACCTTTCATAGGAAGACCCCATGACTCATGGTCGGTTGTGCAAGGCCCCTAGGGTAGAGGGGGTCATCAGGGGATCAGATTTTTTCTATACCTAAAGCGGGCATGGGACCATGGATCGAGATTTCCTGACTCGCCATGTAGATGACCGACAGATGGTCGGAGAACCACTAAGGCGGCGACCGAGATAGGAACAGGGTGGTCTTCCAGGCCGAAGATAGGGAAAATGAGTGGGATAAGTGGCCTGAGGTGATCGTATGTATGAGGTAACACCACTACCACCCCAGTTGGTCCGCCACGGGCTCCAGGAGAAGGCCAATAGGGGCAGGCTCAGCTTCAGCCTATGGTCCCGAAATACCACATTTGATATAAGGTAAGATATGTTTCTTCTCGACTTTATAAATAGTTCATATATACACAAGTTCTAGTCACTCTTTCCATTCTAAGGACCTTGTTCATATTTATTAATTTTCGATCGATCCATTGGCACCATACTCACAATTAGAGACTCTTATGGGAAGGTATTTTATGATCACACACTTGTTCTAGTTGTGTGAACTTACTCCTAGAGGTGAGATATTTGGATGGATTCTCTTAGTAGTGACATTTTGGCCTTATGACGCCATTATTTTGATGGAATGACTATCAGTAGTTCATACTCAGATAGGTTGTTTTAGACGCAAGGTGTGGTTTATGCATAGAGATAGGACTAGGTTTTCTGTGACTAGTGTGAAGGGATCCCTAGTAGCATAGGATGGACTCACACGTTGGAGGGTGTATCCAATCACTCATCAATTGGAAAGAATGAACCTTGGTGAAATGGATGTGATGAGTCCACAGTTTCCTATAGTGGTGGAAGAGTATGAGGATGTCTTTCAGGAGGATGTTCAAAGACTACTTCTTCGTAGATAGGTAGAAGTCTGCATCGATCTATAAACCAAGATGAAAATAATATCTAAACCTACATATCGAATGTCTATCATAGTGCTTTGGGAGATGATGGTATAGTTGGAGGACTTGTAGAGGATAGGGTTTTCAGGGCCTAGTGTTTCACCATGGGAAGCCCCTGTGTTGTTTTCTATGAAGTCAGATAAAAGCCTGAGGTTATACATAGACTTCCATCACTTGAACCAGGTGAAAGTGAAGAATATGTAACCTCTACAGAGGATTGATGATCTCTTCGATCAGCTAACGAGAGGGATATGATTCTCAATGATAGAACTCAAATCAGGCTATCACTAGCTTCAAGTACGAGATGAGGACATCGTGAAGACTACATAGCAATTTCTCTATGGACACTACGAGTTCTTAGTGATCTCGTTTGGTGTGATGAAATCCCAAGTAGTGTTCATGGGGATCATGAATAGGATATTCTAGTTGTTCTTATACTGGTTTGTATTGGTCTTCATTAATGATATCTTCATTTATTCAGTGTCCGAGGAGGATAACATGATACACATGAGTATGGTTCTGGACACACTCTGAGAGCACCAACTTTATGGAATGCTCTCAAACTGTGATTTCTGGATATGAAAGGACTACTTCCTAGGTTATGTCATCTTAGAGACTGATGTTACGGTGGATCCAGTAATGATCAATGCGGTGATTTCTTGGGAGACACCAAAGTGAATTACTGAGGTGAGGAGTTACATGAGTTGGTAGGGTAGTATCATAGGTTTGTACCTATCTTCTCTAGAGTGGAATCACCCATGATGACATTGATGATGAAGGGAAAACCCTTCATATGGATAGAAATATTTGAGTCGAGATTTCATCAGCCGAAGAGGAGCATGAGGAGTGCTCCTATATTAAGGCATCTAGAGGAGGGCACCGACTATGTGGTGTATTGTGAAGCATTAGGAAATTGTATTGGTTGTGTCATAATTCAAGTGAAATCTATGATTTCTTATGGATCAAGATAGTTGAGAATTCTTGAGAAGAACTATCAGACACATGACCTTGAGTTGGTAGTGATAGTCTTTTCATTGAAGATGTGGATACACTACCTTATGGGTGAATGATTCATCATCTACTCTGAACACATAAGTCTCAATTATATCTCTTCTCAGAAGGATTTGAATATGAGATATTTCGTTAGAAAGAGTTCCTCAAGAACTATGACTTTGAGATAGTCTATAATAATGAGAAGGCGAACATGGTGGTAGATTCTCCATGTAAGAGATCGAGTTCTCAACTACTGAACGAGTCCTCAGAGTAGTTGACCTCGCTTAATATATCCTTTATGGGAAGAGATAACGAATCTTATCTTAGTTGAACGTATTTTCCCCTCCACTCTTACAAAGATTCAGGAAGGTGAAACTCAGAGATTCCAGCTGTGAAACTATACGTGCCCAGAATTATACAGGGCATTCCCTTGATGGATATTCTAAAGGTGGGGAGCATGCCATCTTTTTCAGAGGATGCACCATAGTACCAGTGACATTGTGAGGGGTGGTTTTGAGGGAGTTCTACACATAACCTTTGGTAGTACATCTAGGTGTAGAAAAGATATATTAGGACCTCTAATGTCAGTACAGGTAGCTAGGGAAGATGAATCCAGTTGTAGAGTTTGTCTCTAGATGCCTCTCTTCTCAGTAAGTGAAGGCTGAGAACCAGGTCCCAGTAGGATTCACACAACCCCTCGAGGTACCAGAGTGGAAGTTGGATGGGATATCAATGGATTTTTTTACAGTCTTACCGCATACGTAAAAGTTTAATGATACCATCTAAGAGATCATAGACCGACTCACCAAGTCTAACCACTTATTACCTATTCGAGAGCACGATTTAGTAGAGAGATTGGGATGACTCTGAGTGCATGAGAAAGTTTGACTCCATAGAGTCCCATCCACGATAGTCTAATATCTTGATATATGCTTTACATCCTAGTTGTGGAATGGATTACACAAGAAGTTTGGGACTTAGCTTCGCTTGAGAATAGAATTTCACCCACAGATGGATGGTTAGATAGAGAATACCATACACACCTTGGAGAACATTTTTGTGCTTGAGTTTTTAATTTTGGTCATAGTTGGGAGGACCACATAACACCAGTTCAGTTTGTGTACAGAAATAACTACCACTCCACCATCAGTGTGGAACCATACGGATGACCATACAGGTCACCATTATTCTAGATATACCTAGTGGAGACAACACTCATGGCTCCAGAGATGGTAGAGGCTACTACTAGGAAGGTGCGGGTCCTCTGAGATAGGATGAAGACTGCACAGAACCGACAGAAGTCCTATGCTGATAGGTGACAATGACCCCTAGAGTTTGAAGATGGAGCCACATATTACTATGGTTTTCTCCTTGATGAGTTATATAGAGATTGGTCAGGGAATTAAGTTATCTCTGAGTTTCATCAGACCTTTACGGATAATGCGTAGAGTGGGAGATGTGGCATACCAGTTGGCTCTACTGTAGTAGTTAGATAGGGTGCACGACGTCTTTCATATATCTCATATGAGGAGATATGTGCATGATCCTTATCACTTCATCGACCATAGTGATATGGAGATTGATGTTGGGGAGACATTATCAGTGTACCCGGTATAGATACATGTTTTACATGAGAGGATCCTTTGTATATTGTCAATTCCTCTAGTGCATGTTTTTTGGCAGCACAAGAGCCTCTTGGAGAGAATGTGGGAGTTAGAGGCTCAGGTTGGTGCTTAGTAACCACCATTTGTTTGATTATCCCTTGTTTTGGATAACAAGGATGTAAATCCCTAAAGGGGGGGAGTAATTTAATACCCCAGAATTATATGATTTTTTTTGAAAATTATATGGGATTTTTTTTCAAGACCAGGCTCTACGATGGAACGTAATTCCGAGGCTCGGAGTGGCCAGAAATAATTTTTGAACTATTTTTAAGGTTCATTAAATAAACATGCAAGAATGTTTTTATAACATTTAAACCAATGCCTGAATCAAAAATTAGAGGGCATTTTCAAACTCAAAGTGTCAGGATTCTCCTAGAAATTTCCTAACATTGGCTGGCGTGGGACAATAGTGGAAAATAGTTTTTGGCCATAAATAAATTAATTACGTAATGATTAATTTATTTTCAATCCTTATAAATAATAAAAAGTAAATCGTATTGGAAATCCGTGTGTACTATTGAGCTCTTGAGGGTGTTCTTCACTTAGGCGGAGCCTAACCTCATCTGGCGCGGGTCGATTGTGAATGTTAGTTTTCCAAATTTTCCGAAGAAATATAAAATAACATTAAAGGTTCTTTTATTTGTCCTCTCCATCATTGGGTAGTTCCACATCATGTCTATAGTGAAACGATGAGGTGACGATGAACCTCATTAATGAGTCAGCGTAATGACGCTGCATTGCAATGTAACAGAAATGATGATTCACATTTCATCAATTTATAGCCTAATAAGAAATGCATAATTGATAGAACAATCCTGGAATTGCCCTGAGGCATTGTGGGGTGGAGATGACGAATGAATAACGAACTTTCTTCCAAACATCAAATAATAAATATAAAAAGAGTGCTTTTGTAACGACCCAAAGTTTCATTAATGGAAAATCCCTCTTGATCCAGTTAAATGTTTCTTTATGAAAAATGTTTTTATAAGATGTCAACTTCTTCAAGTTTTACGTTAAGATTTGTGACCGTTACTTTTATAGCCGTTGAACAGTGATCATCTGGGTAGTTTAAATATAAGTCCTTAACGAACCAATTTTCTACTCAGACAAAGGAAGCGATGGCCTCATCCAGTAGAATTGCCCCTTACGAAGCCCATTTGTCGGAGCTCGGAAAGGAGGTGGTGTCTTTGGGCTTTGCCCTTGACCAAGCCCAAGCTGAGCTTCATCAAGTCAAGCTCGAACGTGATCGTCTACGGGAAAAATGGAAGTTGATAGAGATCACCACTCGAGCGATGTTATCCGAGCAACCCCAAGAGTCGGTCACCATCGCGCACCTTACCCTTAGGTCTTATGCGGCTATTTTAAGGGGTTATGTAACAAATAAGTAGAACCATGTTCATGTACATTATTTTTTTTTATATATAATAATGAATATAATTTCTAGTCATTTTTGATATTTTGTAATTAGTTTTTAAAGTACAAATGGTGTTTTTAGTTATTATTTAATTAAGAATTATATTTTATTAAATTAAAGGATTTTTGAATTAAATAATATTTTAATAAAATATTATTATTAATATTAAATTAATTAAATATAAATGATCTTATAATTTTATGAATGCAATTAAAATTTTTATTATGGTTTGAAAGCCATTTCTGTCAAAACCCGTGAATTTTTTTATAAATGTCGGTTTTTATTTTAAAAGTGAAAATTCACATATTTAGAAAATTATTTAGATAAAATAAGTATTATTTTTGGAATCAGGACGTCGAAATTATCCAACGTTGAATTTTTCATAATTTTCTGAGACAGTCAAATTTTTGGGTAAAAATTAAATACCATTTAAATATATAGTGTGTTTTATGACATCATAATGACCCAATGATGATGTAATAAAATACCATAATCCTTAGTTTCGGCCAATATATGTTTTATCATTAAAATAATGAGGTTTTGGGTTTGTTTGACTCACTTTTCAAAGCATTAATGGAGCCCTCAAGACTTATTCAACACTTTGCCTTTTTAAATTAATTTCCATGGGAGTGTGACTCACCTCCACATAAGCAACCCTAATTTTTTAATAAGTTCGGACCTTGGCCTTATAAAATATTATTTTCCTCTCTCCTTTTCCAGAAACCATGGGCAAATACCATGGGATGGTTTGTGGTTTGGATTATTTTAATATAAGGGGTCCCAAACCTAAATAATAAAGAATTCTCTCACCTTTCCTATATAAACCCACCCAAGCTCCCACTTCCTCCTCACTCAAAGCCCTTGAAGTTCGTCCAACCTCTGCCCTACTCTCTCTAGAATCCTCTCAAGGTGCCCCAAGCTCCCAAGAAGCCTCTCACAAGCCTCTCTCTAGCCTTTGGAAGCACACTTCCAAGTAAGGGGTTTTCTTCCTTTCTCATTTTTTTGTCAACTTTCTTTAAGTTGTATTTCCCTTTTCATTTCAATTATGAATGTTGGGGTATGGTTTCGCACCTCCCCCATACTTCCCTCTTATTGTTTGAATTATGGGAGAACCCTTTCTCTCTCATTAAATGCCTCCCATGTACACCCGTTACTATGCCGAAATTCCGAAAGGAACTTCTCTCTCTTCTTTTACATTCAAGCAATACTTTTGTATCATGAATATAAATTCCATTTCTATTGTTGGGACATGTATATATATGATCTCCTTACTGTCCATTACATGTAAATATGATGAGGAACTCCTTTCTCTCTCATCAACCTTTTTTATGAATTCTTATGTCACGCCGTTACGCTGCCGAAATCGCACCGATTTTCTAAGCCAATGTCTTTGTGTAGTGAATACCATGCCCATTTCTCCATCAAGGGTATTCACCTTTATGCACATATACATATTGATTGTAAAGTTTCATGTATGAATTCCACATTCCTTTATCGTGGAAGAAATGATTATGTTTTATGAAACCATGTTTTATGATCCATGTGGCACACTAATGCATGAAATGAAATGTTTAAGAAGGGTGCCCCCTTTATAGCGCTCCAATGCATTGGGTAAAGTATAGTATCATGATACGTCATGTGCAATGAGTGTTGACTCATGCTAATTCAAGTGCAACGAGGGTTTACTCGTGCTTCAAGTGCAATGAGGGTTTACTCATGCTCCATGTGCAATGAGCCTTGGCTCATGCTAATTCAATGTTAAGTGTTGTTGCCACATTTCCATGTTATGATTATCATGCTTTATCATGCCTTTATGTTCATGTCTCTCTTATTCTCTATTTATATGCCTATTGCCTAACATGTATTTTACTCCTCATGTTATTCATTATGTACTCCCTTACTGGGCTTTATAGCTCACCCTTTTCTTATGCATGTCCTCAGGTTATCCCATGCAATGCTAGGTACGAAGGAATGTAGTGGTCATGTAAAGGAAGTTTTCAATAAGGATGTTGTATTTCAAGTTTAAAGTTTTTATGTAATAATCCTAAGACCCAAAGACACTAAACCTCTCGATCTTCTTTGTTGTATCAAGTGAAGTTTTATGTAATAAAGCATGTTTAAGTTGTAATAAAAATCAGGGTTGTCATAGTTGGTATCAGAGGATAGGTTTAGTTATTTTTGGGATTAGGAAACCCTAGTAAAGCCTTAGATACAAGACTAAGCATAATAAAAAAATCCCTAAGTTTTGGTAAATACTAAGTAAGTGGTTTATCAAACAAATACATCCATGTCTGGATACGAGCAGGTAGAGGCGGCTCTGGCACAGATGTATCCTAGGGGTAAAACCCGAAAACACCGCTTTGAGCTAGACTCAAACGGGAACTGGTGCACGACAACGGGCCTTGCTGCACTCTTGGTTACGACACTCCCGGGGGATATGTTTTGATAAATTCACAATCTTAGTATGAACCCTTATTAAGGGAAAAATGCCCCTAAGAATATATGTTAGAAGGAAGATCATGAAAAGCCTGGATTGAATCCTATAGACTCATGAGTTAAAGAGATTAAAGTTTATTTATAAGTCATCAACTTTTGTCTTTGGATTACCCTTTATGTGTTACCCCTAACTTTCCTCTTATTCCAGCCAATGGCCGGTAATAGGAGAACTCGGGCTAACAACCGTTGTGAAGATCAGTGTGAGGATTGTACTAATGAGATGCCCAATCCGATGGGAGCGGGAATCGCGAACTTTGTCACGCTTCTCTCTCAGCTAACTCAAGTTTTGAATAGAAACACTGGTCAAGAGGAACGTTCAACCCCCCCTAAGAAAGAACAAGTCGCTATTGAAAGCTTCATGAGACAAAGGCCTCCTACTTTTAGTGGATCATCTGATCCCACGATCGCTGAACAATGGATCAACTCCATTGAGAAGATATTCTCCATCCTCCAATGCTCTGAAAAAGAGAAGGTTCTCCTGGCGGCTTATCGTATGGAGGGTGAAGCTGATCAATGGTGGACATTGATCAAAAATACGAAGCCTGAGGAGGAGATCGAGGCTTTGGAATGGAAGGTATTCCGGAAGATGTTTTTCGATAAATATTTTCCACGCACCCTCCGTCTTAAGATGGAAAGGGACTTCCTTTCCCTCAAGCAGAAAGATGAATAATCTGTGGGAGCGTACGAGGCAAACTTCACAAGGCTTGCACGATACGCTTCCGGCTTTGTCGTTACCCCCGAATGCAAAGTTGACCGCTTCTTTGGTGGGCTGAAGCCTAGCTTGCGGAAAGCATTAGCAATCCGTGACTTTGACAGCTATGAGGAGATTGTCCGATGTGCCCTTAAGGTTGAAATGGAGATCGGAGAATCACAGGGGTATCATGGGGACAAGAAGCGGAAGGTGGACTTCAATGCTGGTGGTCCGATGGATAAATCCAACGGCGCTAAGAAATTCCAGCACCCCACTTGCCAAAAGTGTGGAAAGAAGCACCCTGGGAATTGCCTTAGGGGGACAAGAAAATGCTTCAAGTGTGGAAGAGAAGGGCACCTAGCTATTAACTGTCAGCAAGAAGGACCCGCGGCTGCGACGGAGGGGAGGAACGCTCCGTTCGAACCTCAACGCGTTGTTCAATGCTTCAAATGCAAAGAACCGGGTCATTTTGCGAATCAGTGCCCTAATCCAAGGGTTATCGGAGGCAATCAACAACCTCCAAGACAGCAAGGAAGAGCTTTTGCCATCACTTCTGCCGAAGTGAACCCCGACAACGAAGTGGTGACAGGTACACTAGTTATTCATTCAAGAATAGCGAACGTACTTTTTGATTCAGGTTCTACGCATTCTTTTATATCTAAAAAGTTTAGTAGAACAATCCCTGCACCACCACAAATCATGGAAGTAAAGATGTCGGTGAGTACGACAAATGGGGCAATCATTGCATCCCATGAGTATAAGTCCTCCCCTGTTATATTATGTGGATTGAATTTCCCGGCGAACCTCGTCATACTCCCTTTGGTGGAATTTGATGCAATTCTTGGCATGGATTGGCTTTCCTTATATAGAGCCAACATAAATTGTCGGGAGAGGGAAATCACACTCCATATGGAGAATCGACCCCCGATTCTTTACAAGTGTCAGGAGGAAGATGAATCTCCTTTAGCTCCATCATCTCAAGCATGGATATTACTGCCTTATGAGCACGCATATCTGGCTCAGATGATTGAGTCCAAGGAAGAAACCACCCTTGAAGAAATGCCTATTGTGAGGGAATTCGCTGAAGTATTTCCCGAGGAACTTCCTGGTCTTCCTCCAAGAAGAGATGTTGAGTTCTCAATTGAACTTATACCTGGGGCGCTACCAATATCCAAGACTCCATATAGAATGGCTGTGGTTGAGCTTGAAGAACTGAAGAAACAACTACAGGAGAATCTGGATAAAGGGTTTATACGCCCAAGTGCATCACCATGGGGTGCACCAGTCCTCTTCGTCAAGAAGAAGGATGGGTCAATGCGGCTTTGCATCGATTATCGTGAACTTAACAAAATCACGATAAAGAAAAAGTATCCTCTCCCAAGAATCGATGACTTGTTTGATCAGCTGCGTGGAGCTCAATACTTCTCCAAGGTCGACTTGCGGTCGGGATATTATCAAGTAAGGGTGAAGAAGGAAGATATCCCCAAGACTGCTTTTCGTACAAGGTACGGGCACTATGAATTCATAGTAATGCCTTTTGGGCTCACCAATGCTCCAGCAATATTCATGGACTTGATGAATAGAGTCTTTAGAGATTACCTAGATAAATTTGTGGTAGTCTTTATAGATGATATTCTAATATACTCCAAAACCAAGGAGGACCATGAGGAGCATTTAAGAACTGTACTGGAGACTTTGCGCAAGGAGAAGCTCTATTCCAAGTACAGCAAGTGTGAGTTCTGGTTGAAGGAGGTCTCATTCTTGGGCCATATCATCACAAGCAATGGGATATCTGTGGACCCCTCCAAAACAGATGCAATTGAGGGATGGCCGAGGCCAACATCGGTAACTGATATCCGTAGCTTCTTGGGGTTAGCTGGATATTATCGACGATTTGTGAGAAACTTCTCACGATTGTCCAACCCTCTTACCAAGCTAACTCGAAAGGGAGTAAAGTTTGCTTGAAGTGATGAATGCGAAGAAAGCTTCAAGGAGTTGAAAAGGAGGTTTATCACTGCACCTGTGCTCACTTTACCCACAAGTGGGGAGCTTTTTGTGGTATTCAGTGATGCTTCAAAGAAGGGCTTAGGATGTGTGCTGATGCAGAATGATAAAGTGATATCCTATGCCTCAAGACAGTTGAAAATCCATGAGCGAAACTATCCAACGCATGATCTGGAGTTGGCGGCGGTGATCTTTGCCTTGAAAATCTGGCGGCATTATCTCTATGGAGAGAAATGTGAGATATATACGGACCACAAGAGTCTTAAATATATATTCACACAGAAAGAGCTTAATATGCGCCAGAGAAGATGGATAGAGCTCATAAAGGATTATGACTGTTCAATACATTACCACCCTGGGAAGGCGAACAAGGTGGCGGATGCCCTAAGTAGAAAGGATCCAGCAATTCTATCAATGATGAGAATTGAGAAGGATCCAATCTTCTTAGACTTGATGAAGATGGAAGTGGGAATCATAAAGAAGGGAACATCATCAATCCTTTCACAAATGATTGCTCAACCATCTCTTTTGGAAAGGTTAAAGGATGCTCAAAAGGATGATGCGAGAATCCAAGAAAAAGTGGAAGCTATCAAAAAGGGAAAATCCTCAGAGTTTAATGTTAATGAAGAAGGAATTGTGCGGTTTGGGAAAAGACTATGTGTCCCATCAAGTTCGGAGCTGAAGAAGGAACTTTTGGATGATGCACATAGTTCAAATTTCTCTATTCACCCAGGGAGCACAAAGATGTATCGAGATCTCCGAGAAAACTTTTGGTGGGATAATATGAAGAAGGAGATCGCTGAATATACATCAAAGTGCCTGGTGTGTCAGAAAGTGAAGGCAGAGAGGCAGAAGTCTAAGGGGATGATGCAACCATTGCCCATACCAGAATGGAAATGGGAGAACATCACCATGGACTTCGTCACTGGACTTCCAAGGACATCCAAAAGCAACAATGCAATCTGGGTTATTGTGGATCGTCTTACAAAGACTGCACACTTCATTGCTATTCGAGAGGACTTCTCTTTGGATCAACTGGCACGGATATATATCAGGGAAGTGGTACGGTTGCATGGAGTACCACTATCTATTGTGTCTGACCAAGATCCAAGATTTCCCTCTAAGTTTTGGAAGAGTCTTCAACATGCTCTGAATACTGAACTGAACTTCAGTACGGCCTATCATCCTCAAACTGATGGCCAATCCGAGCGGACTATCCAAACACTTGAGGATATGTTGAGAGCGTGCTCAATGGACTTTAAAGGAGGATGGGATCAACATCTTCCTCTAGTTGAGTTCTCTTATAATAATAGTTTCCACTCGAGCATCCAAATGGCACCATATGAAGCCCTGTATGGGAAAAGGTGTAGAACACCGGCATGTTGGGATGAGGTCGGTGAACGTAAGCTGCTTGGACCAGAAATGGTCGAAGAAATGGTGGAGAAGGTGAAAACCATTCAGCAGCATATCAAGGCATCCCAAAGTCGACAGAAGAGTTATGCAGATAATCGTCGACGAGACCTTGAATTTAAAGTCGGAGACATGGTGTTTTTACGCATATCTCCGTGGAAGAAGGTCATGAGGTTTGGAAAGAAAGGGAAGTTAAGTCCAAGGTACATCGGCCCCTTCGAGATTCTTGATCGTGTTGGGGCTGTGGCCTATCGACTAGCACTTCCACCTACTATGGCCAAGGTGCATGATGTCTTCCATGTATCCCTCTTAAGGAAGTACATACCAGACCCTTCACATGTACTCTCTTCTGAGGTGGTACAATTAGAAGACGATCTTTCTTATGAGGAGCAACCAGTGAAGATCTTAGATCGTAGAGAAAAAGTTCTACGAAATAAGACAATGCCCCTCGTCAAGGTGTTGTGGAGAAACCACAAGTTTGAAGAAGCAACTTGGGAGTCGGAAGATATGATGAAGCTAAGTTACCCACACTTGTTTTAGTGTGGGAAAAGGAAAATTTCGAGGGCGAAATTTCTTAAGGGGGGAATGTTGTAACGACCCAAAGTTTCATTAATGGAAAATCCCTCTTGATCCAGTTAAATGTTTCTTTATGAAAAATGTTTTTATAAGATGTCAACTTCTTCAAGTTTTACGTTAAGATTTGTGACCGTTACTTTTATAGCCGTTGAACAGTGATCATCTGGGTAGTTTAAATATAAGTCCTTAACGAACCAATTTTCTACTCAGACAAAGGAAGCGATGGCCTCATCCAGTAGAATTGCCCCTTACGAAGCCCATTTGTCGGAGCTCGGAAAGGAGGTGGCGTCTTTGGGCTTTGCCCTTGACCAAGCCCAAGCTGAGCTTCATCAAGTCAAGCTCGAACGTGATCGTCTACGGGAAAAATGGAAGTTGATAGAGATCACCACTCGAGCGATGTTATCCGAGCAACCCCAAGAGTCGGTCACCATCGCGCACCTTACCCTTAGGTCTTATGCGGCTATTTTAAGGGGTTATGTAACAAATAAGTAGAACCATGTTCATGTACATTATTTTTTTTTATATATAATAATGAATATAATTTCTAGTCATTTTTGATATTTTGTAATTAGTTTTTAAAGTACAAATGGTGTTTTTAGTTATTATTTAATTAAGAATTATATTTTATTAAATTAAAGGATTTTTGAATTAAATAATATTTTAATAAAATATTATTATTAATATTAAATTAATTAAATATAAATGATCTTATAATTTTATGAATGCAATTAAATTTTTTATTAAGGTTTGAAAGCCATTTCTGTCAAAACCCGTGAATTTTTTTATAAATGTCGGTTTTTATTTTAAAAGTGAAAATTCACATATTTAGAAAATTATTTAGATAAAATAAGTATTATTTTTGGAATCAGGACGTCGAAATTATCCAACGGTGAATTTTTCATAATTTTCTGAGACAGTCAAATTTTTGGGTAAAAATTAAATACCATTTAAATATATAGTGTGTTTTATGACATCATAATGACCCAATGGTGATGTAATAAAATACCATAATCCTTAGTTTCGGCCAATATATGTTTTATCATTAAAATAATGAGGTTTTGGGTTTGTTTGACTCACTTTTCAAAGCATTAATGGAGCCCTCAAGACTTATTCAACACTTTGCCTTTTTAAATTAATTTCCATGGGAGTGTGACTCACCTCCACATAAGCAACCCTAATTTTTTAATAAGTTCGGACCTTGGCCTTATAAAATATTATTTTCCTCTCTCCTTTTCCAGAAACCATGGGCAAATACCATGGGATGGTTTGTGGTTTGGATTATTTTAATATAAGGGGTCCCAAACCTAAATAATAAAGAATTCTCTCACCTTTCCTATATAAACCCACCCAAGCTCCCACTTCCTCCTCACTCAAAGCCCTTGAAGTTCGTCCAACCTCTTCCCTACTCTCTCTAGAATCCTCTCAAGGTGCCCCAAGCTCCCAAGAAGCCTCTCACAAGCCTCTCTCTAGCCTTTGGAAGCACACTTCCAAGTAAGGGGTTTTCTTCCTTTCTCATTTTTTTGTCAATTTTATTTAAGTTGTATTTCCCTTTTCATTTCAATTATGAATGTTGGGGTATGGTTTCGCACCTCCCCCATACTGCCCTCTTATTGTTTGAATTATGGGAGAACCCTTTCTCTCTCATTAAATGCCTCCCATGTACACCCGTTACTATGCCGAAATTCCGAAAGGAACTTCTCTCTCTTCTTTTACATTCAAGCAATACTTTTGTATCATGAATATAAATTCCATTTCTATTGTTGGGACATGTATATATATGATCTCCTTACTGTCCATTACATGTAAATATGATGAGGAACCCCTTTCTCTCTCATCAACCTTTTTATGAATTCTTATGTCACGCCGTTACGCTGCCGAAATCGCACCGATTTTCTAAGCCAATGTCTTTGTGTAGTGAATACCATGCCCATTTCTCCATCAAGGGTATTAACCTTTATGCACATATACATATTGATTGTAAAGTTTCATGTATGAATTCCACATTCCTTTATCGTGGAAGAAATGATTATGTTTTATGAAACCATGTTTTATGATCCATGTGGCACACTTATGCATGAAATGAAATGTTTAAGAAGGGTGCGCCCTTTATAGCGCTCCAATGCATTGGGTAAAGTATAGTATCATGATACGTCATGTGCAATGAGTGTTGACTCATGCTAATTCAAGTGCAACGAGGGTTTACTCGTGCTTCAAGTGCAATGAGGGTTTACTCATGCTCCATGTGCAATGAGCCTTGGCTCATGCTAATTCAATGTTAAGTGTTGTTGCCACATTTCCATGTTATGATTATCATGCTTTATCATGCCTTTATGTTCATGTCTCTCTTATGCTCTATTGATATGCCTATTGCCTAACATGTATTGTACTCCTCATGTTATTCATTATGTACTCCCTTACTGGGCTTTATAGCTCACCCTTTTCTTATGCATGTCCTCAGGTTATCCCATGCAATGCTAGGTACGAAGGAATGTAGTGGTCATGTAAAGGAAGTTTTCAATAAGGATGTTGTATTTCAAGTTTAAAGTTTTTATGTAATAATCCTAAGCCCCATAGACACTAAACCTCTCGATCTTCTTTGTTGTATCAAGTGAAGTTTTATGTAATAAAGCATGTTTAAGTTGTAATAAAAATCAGGGTTGTCATAGCTTTGGATCAAGAATGAAGAAGGGAGGTGAGGGGTTCTATTATTCCTTGACGAACAATTCTATCCCAGGTAGGGGTTTCATGATTTCAATAGTGAATTGTTTTTCCCTATTAGATATTTTTAAAAAATAACGGGGGTTAGCTCATGAAAAATCTAACCCACAGATTGATCATTCATACAGTTGGTTAATGATGCGAGATAAATGGGATATTTATCTTAGTTATTATTTCTTCCCTACTTGGGAATTTCATGATCCTAATAAAAAGAATGAATCCAAGTCAACACAAACAATGCCAGGATCATTCTCGGGATGTTTATATGTGCGACCCCTTCCATTTTTTCCTTCTTGCATTTTCCTGTTCTTCGTGGTGCAATGGTTGGTGGTGTGTCGGCCACAGATGCGCCAGACAGAAGGCTTGTGGCCAGGCGTGTTGCGACATCGGCAATAGGTCATGGAACCAGTTGTGAAGGTAGCACCAAGACCTGCCAGAGGAACCATGCTATGGAGACCGACATCCATGGACACCGATCCATGTTGGAGGTGCATGCTTCAGTTTGTGCACCTCGTCGTTGAGCTGGACCATGTCAGTTAGCTGGACCCGCAACATGTCGTGGGTCACAGCGAAGAACTGGTATGTCTAAGAGGACCAGATGGCTAAAAAAGTGGTTCCACCCTGGTGCCATGTGGCCATGTGAATCAGACATTTCCTGACGTCCGAGTTGGGAGCAGACTGACCCCCCATTGCAGGCAGGGCTGGCGAACTAAGCTGGGTGACGGGGAGCCCCGAGCTGGAGGAGAACCAACCCGCTAATGTAGGCCCAGTCGGAGAGGAAAATGGGCTTCTGGGAGGCCCGACTATGTAGTACTAGTCTGATCAAGTTATACTCAGCCAGAGAATGTGGGCTTGGTCCTTGGGCAACTTAGGGGGATGGACCCACAGCTAAACCAGTCCAGTTCCAGCAAAGCCCATTGGGCATGGCCAATGGGCCAGGCCAGACCAGGTCGACCCAGACCCAACCGATTCAGGTCAATTCGGTCCAAATGGGTCAGGCCATGCCAGAGCCCCTAGCCGGGATGGCCGGTTCGGTCTGACCATGTAAGATTGGACCTAGACACAATCGATCCCTGTTTACTAAAACACCAATATCTCTCAGACTGGGTGTCTGATTGATGTGTCGTATGTGGCGTTGGGACCCTTGAAATATGGTGGTCCCTTGGGAATAGTCTAAGAGAGTTTCCACGATAGTTGTGAACCGACCAATGGATTGAGTTGTAAATTTATCGGAATCAAGATCACTGGAGTGTGGAAATCCAATGGCTGACTGTGATACGAAGGATATGATGAGCGAACCTCAGTGGTCCAGCAGATGAGCATACCTCAGTGGTTCAATAGAAGAGCATAAATTAGTGGTTCAGCAGATGATGGTACCTTAGTGGTATAGATGGCGAGCATACATGATTGTTATAGTAGATGATAGAACATCAGTGGTCCTACCGATATGTGTACATCAGTGGTTCAGTAGATGAGTGTACCTATGTGGTTTAGCAAACAAGAAAACCTCATGGGTTCAGAAAACGAGTGTACCTCAGTGGTCCAATTTCCAAGAAGACATCATTAGCTAATTAAGGACAAGTTCCTCAGTATTAGAAGACATTTCATCTTTACGACCAATACATCTTACTTTCTATACTATGAGTTATAAATGGTGTGAGTTGTCTTCTCTTTGGTTCTTGTGATGTCATCTTTTTTTGGTATTTACTTTGTGGTTTGTGGTCCATATTGAGTATTGTGTTACTCACCCATGCATAAGATACACCAGTACATGTTGTGTCTCATGAAGGTGATCAACGCTACGATAGATACCTTGGTAGTCCGAGACCAGGTGATGCCTAGTGAGATGGGACAGACGAGACGTACTTCTACGGCTATAGATAACTACCTTCCACCTACCCTTCATGTAGGGTTTGAGCAGACCGACCATGGAAATTGTACATTGTTTTGTGGTTTTGGGCTTGTATTATTTGCAATTTTTACTTTTCATTTTGTATTTTACTGGCAGTCATTGTCTCAGTGAAAATTGTGGTTTACTTAGTGTATAAATTTCCACATTTTGAGTTTTTTGCATGTGTACAGGTTTAATGTCAAATGACATCCCTTTTGGGATATGCCTCTTCAGTACCAGTCTTCATCTCCTGGCCTATGGAAGGTGGGATTGGGGTAGTCATATCACGGGCCCTGGGGGATTGGTTGTCACAATGATGGAATATTAATTACATCGGTTCGTGAGTCCATATCCCTCCGTACACACAAATGTAAGGTTCGTTTCCCATTTGATTGAATAATAGACTGATATATGTTATTCCATTAACATAAACCATCTCAGTACGTATAAAATATTTTTTTTATTATTTAAAAACATTTATAGAATATTTTATGGAGGTAAAATAAAAAATAATGTTGAAACATTTTTTTAAATACGATACTTATTCTTTTGATAAATTCTTTTTCTTTACACATTAAACCCTCTATGGTTAGAATTATACACAAAAAATATCATCTCTAATGTTGTTATTGATGTTATTAATGGATTTTGGAAGGTATTGGATGAACTAAATGGAATTTTTATGTGAATAAAAGTAGAGAGGAGGATCCCATTTATATGTGAGGGGATGGGACCTCTTGGATTTCATTAAAATATTACCTTAATATAACCCTATATACAAGGAAACAAGGATCCAAATCGATATATTATTAATTTAGGATGATCAATTTCCTAAATAATATCATATAATAATTTTTTTTC
The DNA here is from genome assembly GCA_963277665.1 of Viscum album. Classification (NCBI taxonomy): domain Eukaryota; kingdom Viridiplantae; phylum Streptophyta; class Magnoliopsida; order Santalales; family Viscaceae; genus Viscum; species Viscum album. The sequence continues at coordinate 389,424,415 of OY728167.1, read as the reverse complement.
AAATTTAGATTATTTTAGTACCCTTATCATTAGTAAAATCAAATGATAACACTTTGTGATGATTACCAATATAACAATGTATTTTACTCTTTAGGGATAAAGATAATTATAATAAAAGGAAAATGGGACAATAAAATACCAATGGTTTATATTTTAAACATCATTCCATTCAATTTTCCAAATATATGATTTCAAATAACATTAAATCATTGAATAAATTATTTTTTTATAAAAATATACTAATGTCACTTTTTGAATTGTTCATTTAATTTGACTTTGAAAACAACATGATAGAAATGGAATTAAAATAAAATCCTTCAAAAAATAAATGACATAATCAATTTATATAATTTTTTTCTAAATAATCCATTCAAATAGAATATCCTTTAATATTTTTAAACCATATATTTTTTTTAATAATGGAATAAATAGTTTGTCATCGTTGGGAAATTATTTCCAGTAATTATTTCACTACTAAAAATTAAAAATAAAATACCATGATAAAGAAAATAAATTATCATTTAAATAACTATTATATAAATGAACATATCCTATGTATATCCCTATTTTCAATAATTAGATATAATTATACAAAGATAATGGAATTTTTTACTCTTCTTTACATAAAAAAATATAAAGTTAAAAATAAAAGAAATATAGAATCATGTTGCAATATTTTATAAACTCTGATGGAGGTGTAAAAACACTTCTCATTAAATAGGGTAAATCTAGCTATTAGATTCATGTCTACTACTTATCATATTAATTTTGTCTATAATAACCTGATTTACCCTAACCTTTGTCATAGTTTTTTACTATGATTAAGATTCATAATGACTACAAATAAAAGAGAACTTTGTAAATAAATTTGGTCCTCCATATTGAAAATATTTATTCCATTTTTCATTATTGAATTTATATAAGTTGTCAAATTTAATTTTTTATTAAAAAAACAAAATGAAAACGGTTTTTCAGAAAAAATCATTTTCAGTATAAAAACTTTTTTATACAAAATTCTTTAAAAAATATTATTTCAAAGAATTTAATTGGATTATTATCAATAATTAAGAGTAAATTAAATTTTAAAACTAATTCGAAATATAAATTTAAATTTTAAATACTTTAAAATAAAATTATTTTTTAAATAATGGTTAGTATTTTTCACTACTCATTGGAAATTAGAAAATTTTAGAAAATCATAAACATTTCATCATAAAATGATTTTGATACGATGATTTCAAAAAATATATCATTTTTATTAAGAAAGGTTTATAATTTCCTGAAATTAATTATGAAATTTTCATAAAAAATTAAATAATAACAAATTTTGATGAAAATGACATTTTAATGTATAAAATAACTTTACTAAAATGTATTGATTATTTAATAATTTGTTATCAAAAAATTTATATTATTTATGAAAATTATATATAATTCATAAACTAATTAGTCATATTTATACTATAAATTTAATGACTATGTTATAAGTGTCATATTTAAATAATAGTTTTTAATGGTTCATTTAGTCTCTGTGTTGAGTGTCGTATATGCTATTGAATAAAATTTTATTCTTTTTATACATAAATGTTTTATATTTTATCCCATTTTATATATTGAATCTTATAAAGTTGAAATTGATATTTGTAATCAATAGTTTTATATTTGAAAATACATTTGGTGAAATCACAGATCATAAAAAGGGTTAATAAATTTTTTTTATGAAAAGAGAGAAAATGAATGTTCAATGGTCAACTAGAATAACATATACTAGGGTTAAAAATATGATAAAATTAGTGTAAAGTGAAAATATGGATGTGGGGAAAAAAATTAATGTCATAATAATTATAGATGGTGATTGAGATCATTAACCATAAAAAATGAATGATTATGAGATTGTTAACATCTAAATGACCAAAAACCAAAGAGGTGTCAAAAAGAAATTGATTCATCGGAAATGAATTCAATAGGATAACATTTTAGTTTCAATAATCTTTTCCTAAATATTATTAATTCCTTTACCATCTAGAATAATAACATAAGGAAATATTATTACTTGATGAGTTTAATTTCATCATTTAATCAATATAAACCACAAACTCTTCTTTTTTGTCCAGATGAGGAGTATTTAATATGAATCGTTTTATTCTAGACATACTAAAATAATATTATTACGATTAAAATAATCTAAAATGTATAAAAATATATATATCATTTCTTAATAAGTTAACTAAAACCAAAATGGTTATCATAAGGTAAGATAATTCCATAATGAATAAAATTTCAAATGAAGAAATAATGAATTAATCACAAAAATTATACCACATCATAAAAGGCCCACATATACGTAAAATTAATTAAAATATTAATTCGTAGGACTAAATTACAACTATTATAATGATTTGGTCACATATTCGTCATATATTAATTTAACACTTATCTCCAAACAACATTAGTCACTCATAATTGATACATACCAAAAAAGTATATTTCCTAATCCTAAAATCTCTAAAATAGGTTCATCATTTATATAAATAACATAAATCACCGTATAGATAATGTAAAATTAGGTATAATTATAAAATATATTTCATCCTTTATTCTTAAAAAATATGACATTATCCAAATTTATTTATATTTACAACATTATTGACATGGTATGCAAATCACTTTCCAATACTATGATTATCTATATAATAAAACATATCTTCCAAGGTTAAAATGAATCATTATTTTTAAAATTTATTAATTCAAAAAATTCATACTAACCAAGATATAATATTGGATTGTGGTAGTAACTGAGCCTATATCGCAATTCAGTTATAGGTTTAATATCTAAAGTATTTTTTGATTCGAAAGGTTCTCTCTCGGCCCACATGTTTCCCTTTTTTAATGGAGAACAATAATATTGTTACTAAAAAATTAAAAAAATGCAATGAAAATCATAAATTGTTTTAATTGAATTCTTATGAAATACTCTTTTATGCTAAAACTAATTTGTACATATACCTAACAAAATAAAATAGCATCCAAAATATCATTAATCACATTAAAATCCAATCACATGAAACCTAAAAATAAATATCGATGATTTTGAACATATGATAAACCTTATACTCATAAATTCATGAGGATATCCATGACTCTTAAAATAAACTCTCATAAAAAATTTTAATCTACAAAGTCATATAATAGCAACTCTAAAAAAAACTATAATAATTCCAAACCCACACTACTATATCTTGTGAAAAAAATATAATCATGACATTTCTCACCCGATACTAATACAATTGATCTAATTTAAACCATTTAAAAATTTAAACACCAAAAAACAAATATGGGATCACTTATATACCTAAGGAAATTAAATTTTAGAGATTTTGAAATTTAGGATTAACTATTTCAAAGTGGAAGCATTCATTAAGTAAACATTTTCCACAATATAAGATTTCATAAAAAGGAAAATGTTTTATTTTCATTAGAAATCATCATGAAATTAAAATTGAATAATTAATTATTATTACACATATATAATTACAATTAAAACATTTAAAAATGTACTATGATTATATAACTCTTACCATGAGACATTATAAAAAAAATTAAATCATCTAGTCTATGAATAATTATAAAAAAAATATCATTTTCCAAAATATAGATCGGTATCAAAATAGAAATAAAAAACCTCTAGAAATCGACATACATATAGATATTTTTAATGAAAATTATTATTATAAATACTAAATAAAAATTGAGAAATCATAAAAGTTTGTTTTAAATCTTTATCATATCATGAAAACATATTGACAACGTTATAATTTTAACACTTAAGAAGTCGAAAATTATTTCCTTGAAACCTAATATCATTAGCTTACATTGTGAAATCATGTTGTTTTTGTAAAAACCATAAAAATAATGAATAAATCATGTAGGTAACTTGGGGTATTAATTAACATATATCATAATTATAAAATATCATAATCATTACCCAATGCATTATATAGATTTTATGGTCTCACTCGTCCTTGTATTATTGCAAAACAAATCTTTCTTGGTTTATAACATAACAACCCTTCCATATTTTATAATTGAACCCCCAATACATGGATTATAATAGACCCAAATGTGAATATAAAAAATTCCTAGGATGAATTACATAATCATAACATATATTCTATTTCAATTTTCAACATTAAACTCACATTAATATACTTTTTATCAATATGAAAACATTCATTGTTTTTAAAATATCCATTCTATTAATTGTTTTAAAAACTTCCTATAAAAATTAAAGTATATTTCTTACAAGAAAAAATGAAATAATTTATCGAAATCCAAGAATAAAATTAAGGTTATGATGGTTGGAAAACCATTGATGATGTATATGATAAAATAGAATATTCTTTATAGCTTATGTAAAGGATGATAAAATGTTCTGTATAAAATATATAAAATAATTTCAGTTAAAAACCATTAAAAGAAAGTTAAAAATAGACATAGAATACCGTTTTTAGTAATTTTATTTATATATAAATGATTCTATAAAATAATTTTATTAATATAGTCATCAAATTAAATTATTTATAAAATAAATATTTAAAACATTAAATATAATGTTTTTAATGTAATGTTCCCCTTACTTCCCATCTTAATTTCCATATATGTAATTTTTTCCTTAAATAATAAATTAATTTTAATTATTTTCATTCAAAAGTAACTTTTTTTGTTTTTCATTTCGTTTAAATAATTTAATTCCATGTTATATTCACTTACTTAGTCTATTATGTTCATGTTAGATGTTTTTATGATATTTGAATCAAAATATGAAAATGACTTTGGTATGTTCAATATTGTCGATGAGTTCCTTATTTCATCATATCTAGAATAATAATAATAAATAAATTATCATTTTTATACATATATTATAATTTAAAAATGATACATTATTGGTGGTTATAATAAATGAACTATGATACAATCTTGCAGATGGTAGGTCATACATACACATGAGTAATGTTTCAATTTTTCAATGATCATGATTGAAAGAAGGTAGAGTTTTTTAATTTGAAGAATTATTTTTGTATCATTAATATAATATATATTCAATAAATAAAATTATATATATCATCCATGCGATGTGGTTATGAAAAATGAACCACATTGCTTCGTGGAGGTGGAGATCTACACATACACAAGAATGACATTACAATTTTTCCATTGATGGAATGGTATGAAAATTTAAGATAAATTTTACTTATATAATGGTAATATTGTAATTAATATAATTAATATAAATTAAATCAATCAATATAACTATCCATGATAGGAAATTGTGGAAAATAAATTATATCACTTCGTGAGGCGGTAGTCTGTTTTTCACAAAATGATGGTTTCATTTCAAATTTGATGGAAGAGGATATGGATATAGGTTAATAAATTAACATAATAATATATTAATATATTGAAAATAATTATTTAATTTTTTACTGATATTTTAATTATATTTTAATATTTTATAAGAATAAATAAAAAAAATATTGATTAAGAAAAATACCCCTTTTTCAAACTACCTCTTATAGTTTTCACAAAAACATTTCCTAGGTTATTTTTATAATAAAAATATGGTATATAGGAAATGTTTTGGGATGTAATTAATATATTTGGTAAGGTATTTGTGAAAAAAAGGATTTTTTATTTGTGAATATATAATTGGGGAGGTTCCCTTTTATAGATGAGGGGAGGGGGACTCTTCGAATTACATAAAATATTAAATTATTTTTCCATGAAAAGGTCCCAAAATGATATAATTAAAATATAGGATTTTTATGGGTAGAAATAATATCATAAAATAATTTTTTTAAAAGTTTATTTGATATTTGTTCCCTTGTCTCCTTGTTTTGTACAATGTAATATCTTTTTGGAAATTAGCACAGTAATGATACTATTTACCCTTTATGACCTTGAAAGTTACTATAAAAGTAAAATTAGACATTAAATAAACCATTTTTGATATCTTAATCAATATTCCAATAATATTTCCAAATATTTAATTTTTATGAATTTTATATAAGTTAATAAAAAATTATGTATTGTATAATATCATTTATATCATTTTTGGGAAGATAAAAAATATCGCAATATAATATGTCTCTAAATGTTGTAAAATGGTTCCAAAATGAATTATTTTATATGATTTGGAATATATGGAATTCATATAATCATGAAATAAAAAGATAATAGGTTTTGATATCATTTTAAACCATATAATTTGGGTTAACCCCTGAATAACCAATAGTAAGCTTAACTGTGATAATGACTTTTCACTATTAAAGGGTTATAATTTTACATAAAATGTGATAATTGGATCTTAAATGTACATGGGATGAAATTTTATACCATTTATATTCCAAATTATCCATTTTCTTGATTATTCTTTCTTTTAAGCAATTTAATAAAATAAAATTTAACATAAAATATTATTAATGTCATTTTTACACTATTAATTTAATTTGACTTTGAAAACTTTGTAATAGAAAAATAATTAGAATATTATCCTTTAATAAATTAATAAAATGTTTTCTGTTTCTACCAATTACTATAAAATCATAATTAATTAAAATTATATCAATTTTAATACTTTTAGAATCATTTATTTTATTTTCCCTATTAATTATATAAATATTATGTGATTGTTGAATAATTTTTAGGGTAATTATTTAATCACAAAAAAATGGAAATAAAGTATCATAAACCAAAATAATATATCTTTAAAATAATCCTTTTATAACCAATCATAGACTATGCTTGTCACTATATAAAATTTTTAAAGATAATTAAACAAAAATAGTTATTTTTTTACTTTTCATTACATTAAATAATGTAAATGTAAAAATCCAGGAAATATGGCACCGAGTTTCCATTATTTTAATATTGGAGGCACATAAAATAACTAAACTCATAAAATAGGATACATCAATGTTTTATGGTCATTTATATTCATTATATTTATTATAGTTATTATATTTAACTTTAATTACATGATTTTACCTTACCGGGGAAACAAATATTTTCTATGGTTACTATTTATAATGAAACAAAATAAAAATGGTATGTTATAAAAAATTAACCAACATATTCTAAATATTTAATTAATTTTTTAAATATTATATTTTTATAAGTGGAATGAATTAATTTTTGATTAAATTAGAAAAATCATTGATAAATAGTTCGTTAGAAGATTTTATTTGTATATAAAGAATGTTTTCATATAAAATTATACAAAAAATCATTGAAATTAGTGTAATAAAATTATTATCAATAAAAATGAAATAATTTCAATTTTAATGAAATCCAAAAAATATATTTAATTTTTGAATAATTTAAAATAAGCATTGGTTTTCAGTAAAAATTAATACTTTTCAATTTTAATTGTAATATCAAACTTTTTAGAAAAATATGAAAAAATTAACCATAAGAAAATTTTGATATTCTCATTTAAAAATTGATTTTATTTTTATCAAATAAAATTTATAAAATTTAACTAAATTAAATATGGCATTGTCTTTCAAAAATTAATATAAAATTTTTAAGAAAAAAAATATTTTTGAAGAATAAAATGACGTTACTAATAATTCAATGATTAATTACTAAGAAGTTCTGAAAAAAATTATATTGAGTATGACCATTATATTTATTTCATAAATTATTAAATCCTATTCATACCCACTATTTTAATAGCTAGAATATAACGATAATTTTTAAATAATAATTAATTGTTTGTTTCCGCTTGATGTTGCGGGTCGTATTTTCTATCAAACATAATATTCTCCTTTTAAAATTATAGGGTGTTAATTTTTTTATGTTTTAGATTATTAGCACATCCTATTGACTTCATAAGAGCCACAATTTTAAAAAAAATGGTATTTTCTCATTTCAGCTAAAAATGAATCTTTTTTAAGAAAACCCAAAACATTCATCTTAAGTTAATGTCATTACGATTGAACTAAAAATGAAGATTGTTTTGTAAAAATAAATTTATAGAAATAATAAATAACATAGAAATATACTCATTAATAAAGGCTATTTAGAGTGTGTATTGATTATAGTTCATTATATAGAGTTTATTTAATACAGTAGTGTCCTATGTCTTACAAGATCCATGTTCTCAAGGCTAGGCAACCTTCTACAATAGAGACCTCTGTAACCAATTCCAGTGATGATCCTTATCATATAAACTCCACTAGGATTATGTTCAATGGATTTTATAAATTATTCACTCAAAATTCCCATGAATGATAAAACACACACTCAATCTCAATAGAAGCTTTGAGAGGTTAAATCAAATCCCCATTGAAGTCGTAAGCGTAAAATGTAACAACCCATGATATTATTATTACTTTTATTTTAAATAAAATACCACATTTTATAGTTTTATATATTTTAAAAACTAATGTAAATTGGTAATTATTTATTTTATTACAAATGGATTGAAAAATGTGAAATTAAACAAATCATAAATTTTACAATTTCCAAAGGTATTAATCCACAGGTAAATATAAATACAAAAACATTGAAACTATCAACATCATGATCTACCACAGTTATCATACCTCCAATGATAAATATAGAATAAATACAACACATTGGAAATATGATAAAAATTTTAATAGGGATATTAGATATTTATAAAAGTCTATATATAGAAATGTAATATGAAAATTATATATATAGTCTTTGGACATATAGTCATTAAATATATGGTTTTTGGTTGCACTTGTATCCACTAGATAACTTAATGTTGTGTAATTGGTAATAAATAGTAAAAAAAAGTTATTCACACATAATAGATAATAATGTGATAAAATATAATGATAATAGTAAATTAATTTGGTTTATTAAAAAAATAATGGCATTTATTAATTATATTATTATTATTATTATTTTTAATAAATTATTTGGTGTCATTTTAAATTTAAATGACGGATTATAATACCAATCTGATGATACTATTTAATTGTTAAAGTACGAATAATTAATGGGATGTGATTAAAATCATTTAATGGTAAAAATATTTTTTTGAAATTTTTTATATTCCTAATATTTTTGTAATTTGAACTAGTGTATTTTAAAGAGAATTTTAATATAATTATATTTTTATATTTATAAAAAAATTATTAATTTTATAATTATTATTATTTGGTATGAAATAAGAGAAATTTAATTTTTATGCATAAAAATTAATTTTTCTAATGATTTATTTTTATTTATTATGGGTTCTTATATTGAAATTAATTTTAATCGTGAATAGAAAAATCAATCAAATAAAATTGATTTTAGACTTTGAATCAGTATCTCCAAATTAGGTAATGTGGTTAATTTCATTTTAATTCATAAAAAATTTACAATGTGAAAAATTTTAGTTATAAAAGTAAAGGTAAAATAAGGTAAAATGGTTTAACTATGAATCAAAAACCTGTAAAATGACAAAATAATACTTTAAATGTTTTAATATGGCCACGATCAGTGAGAATGATAAGGCATGGCTTTTGGAGATGGATATAAAACTTTCTTTTGAGGCATACTCAGGTGATGAATACTTGTCTATGAAATCATCGTATTTTAAGATGAAATATATCTTTATAACTATAATTGTCATTAGATATAAAAAAGATGAATATAGGGAAAACCCAAAAGCAGTAAAGATTATTACATTTCCCATAAACCCACAGTGACTTGTTTTTTATATTATTTAAACTCCAATACAGAGATTGTTCAGGATTCTAGGTAGAATGAGGATCCTCATATGTTGGATTAACCTATGGACGTTTTATGGATATGGAAGATCATATTCAAATTGGAGATGGATGAAGATTACGGATGTTAGGGATAGAATAATTAGACCCAACATCTCTATTGGATTTTTTTTCTTCACACTATGGCTGAGAAATTGAGAAATGATTTCTACTTCAACTCCACAGGGTAATATATTAACATAAATTATAAAATAAAATTTCATATTAATGTAATTAGTGATAAAGAATAATGGAGCTAAAGTCATGATTTTATGTCTATTTCATGGTTTTTAGGAAGGGAATCTTAGTATAGAGAAGTACGTTATGATTTTTGATAACATATATTTATGCTTTGAGGTTATAATTTCGGATGAGATGAAGTGGAATCATTTTTGTGTTTAATAGAGACTATATAGGGATAATAGTTCCAATAAGTAAAGGTTCTTTTGTGAAGGTATGAATTTTTACATTGACATGTAATCTTTTTTGTGATGTTATTGTTTATTTTGGTTCCCATTAAACCTTTAAAAATGGATATTTCAGTAATTAAATAAAATATATGTGGAATATAGTTGATTATAGACCCCCCATTATCATATTTTAATTATTTAGCCTATTTGGGTTCACTTTCTATATAAATATATATTTCCTATACAATAATGAATTGGTATTTTAAAAAATGACAGTCATGATCACCTATAAAAGTACTATTCCTATATCTACCAAAACCACACTTGTCCTTCCATTTTCTCTTATATCCATTTAAAAATTATCTCCTTAAAAATCAGATCCCATATTTTGGGACCCCTATTAACAAGAAGGATTCTCTATGAAAAAATTGGTATTTGCGAAGGGGTATTTCCAACGGGGAAGGCCTGCATTACAAAAAGACCATCGGGAGGGACTATTAGTGATGAGACCATGTTTTCATCACAAATAGTTAGTTATTTGCAACGGGGAGATGGTCCCCATCACATAAGGATTGGCGTGAATTGTGTGCAAACTGCGGGAAAGGTATTTGTGATTGGTCCCATCACAAATACCTTTTTAACCACATCCCCAAATTAATAGGGGGTTATTATTTCCGATGGGGCCCATCGCAAATACTTTTTTCACAACTAATAGAACCTATATATTCCCCCATCTTTTTTCCACTCATTTTACTCCTTTATTTACTCCTCTCACCCTATGTAGTTACATTTTGTCTCTCAAATGTTTTTGAATGTAAAATTTCGAAATCGAAGCAATATTAGAGGCTTAAATCCTACAAAAGATTCATTTTTAAGGTATTTATCTATTTATTTTATTTTTTTGTTAATTAATTTCATTTAATATAAGTTATAATTAATGTTAATTAGGTGCAATTAAATTAAATTAGAATTATATCACTTTATTTTGTATTTGTTTATGAATATTTGTGATTAGTGTTAATTAGTATTGATTAAAAATTATATTCATTAATATTAATTTGTAACCATTAGCATTAATTAGAAAAATTGTTTATAATCATTAATTATTAGTCATAATTAGTAATAATTAGAGATAATCAGTAAACATTAGAATAAATAAGTAGTAAACTGAAGTAAATATTTATAAATAATAATAAATAGTAAGAAATAGTTATAATTGTTAATAACTAGTAATACTTAAAATTAATTAGTAATAATTAGTAATATATAGTAATAAATAGTAATAATTAGTAATAATCAGTAATAATTTGTAATAATTATGATTAATTAGTAATAATTGTGATTATTTAGTAATAAATAATAATAAATAGAAATAAGTAGTATTAATTAGTATTAATTATGAATAATTAGTAATAATTAGTAATAATTAGTAATAATTATGAATAATTAGTAATAATTAGGATTATTTTGGATTAATTAGTAATAATTAGGATTAATTAGTAAGAATTATGATTAATTGGTAATAATACGGATTAATTAGTTGCAATTGGTAACAATTAGTATTAATTTTTAATAATTAAGATTAATTAGTAATAATTATTAATAATTAGTAATAACTAGGAAAAATTAGTAATAACTACGAATAATTAGTAATAACTATAATTAATTAGAAATCATTTGAAATAATTAGAAATAATTAGAAATAATTATGAATAATTAAGAATAATTAGGATTAATTAGGTAATATTTAAGAATAATTGGCAATAATTAGGATTAATTAGTAATAAATAGTAATAATTAGGTTTAATTAATAATTATTGGGAATACTTACTAATAATTAGGATTAATTAGTAATAATTATGATTAATAGTAATAAATATGATTAATTAGTATTAAATAGTAACAAATAGTAATAAATATTCACAAATAGGAATAATTAGGAATAAATAGTAATAAACATGAATAATTCGAAATAAATAGTAATAATTTGAAATAAAATGAAATATAGGGAAATAAATAGAAACAAATAACAATAAATAGGAATAAATAGCAGTAAATAGGAAGAAATTAAAATAATTATCAATAAATAGTAATAAATAACAATTAATAGGAATAAATAAAAATAATTTGGAATAACTCAGAATCATTAGTAATAATTTGGAATAATTTGGAATAAATATAAATAATTTTGAATAATTTTGAATAAATAAGAATAATTTGTAATAAATAGGAAAAAATGAATAAATAGGAATATTAAAAAATAAATAGTAATAAATAGTAATAATTATTTGTAATTAGTAATAATTAGTAATAATTAGTAATAATTTGTAGTAATTAGTAATAATTAGTAATAATTACTAATAATTATTAATAATAAGTAATAATTATTAATAATTAGTAATAATTATGATTAATTAGTAATAATTAGGATTAAGTACATATAAATAGTAATAATTAGTAATAATTAGTAAAATTAGTAATAATTAGGATTAATTTGTTATAATAATTAAGATTAATTTGTAATAACTTGGATCAATTAGTAATAAATAGTAATAACTAGTAATAATTAGTATTAATTAGAAATAAGTGGTATTAATTAGTAATAATTTGGATTAATTTGTAATAGTTAGTGATAATTAGTAATAATTAGAAATAGTTATTAATAATTTTGGACTAAATAGTAATAATTAGAAATAATTAGTAAGAATTAGTAATAATTCAGATTAATTACTAACAATTAGGATAAATTTGTAATAATTAGGAATAATTAGTAATAATTAGGAATAATTAGTAATAATTGTGAATAAATAGGAATATTTGGGAATATTTATGAATAGAAAGAAATAGTTTGGACTAAATAGGAATAAATATGAATAAATATCAATAGTTAGAAATAATTTGGACTAATTAGGAATAATTTGGAATAATATTAAATAATTAGGAATAATTCTCTATAATTAAGAGTAATTAGAAATAATTAGGATTAGTTAGAAATAATTAAGAACAATTAAGAATAATTAAGAATAATTAAGAATAATAAGGAATCATTCAAAACAATTATAAATAATTCAAAATATGTTCTTAATATATTGGAATATTTTTTAGTGGATTGGCAGAAATCCTTTTTCATGATGGTTCATCTTCTTACAAATTTTGTCATGGAAATCACTATGAAATATCTAATCCAATGTATGGATATCAATTTTCATATTCACTAGAATTGATATGTGTTTGTCAGAGTATATTTTTAATACTAATTTGAGTGAGAGAATTTTGAAAGGATATCAGCTGTGTAGGTATCCCATGGTGGCCCTACTCAGCCTAGAGACAAACAGTGTGATGCATGCGGTGGTAATTAGAATCTGGTATGAGATTTCCTGATAAGAGGTTCAGCTAATCGAGGGACATTCGATGTACCACTAAGGATGAATCAGAGATATGAGTAGGGTGGTCCTTAAGGTGGTGGACATGAATGTTGAGTAGGTATGGTAGCAGGAGGTAGGTGGAGGTTTGACCTATTACCACTACCACCCCAGGTGGTCCACCCTAGGCTCTGGGAGCCGGTGGATAGATACGAATTTACCTACAACCAATGGTGTCTTATAATCCTAGTTATCTAGAGATTATTATTGGTATTATATTTTTCCTTTTCAACCAAGAAACAGTTCTGATAGAGACAGGTTCAACTCATTCCATTCTTTCCACAGACCTTGTTTAGGGCTTGGAGATTCCAGTTGAACCATTGACTCGACCCATACGTTGTTACTATTATATAGGAGGGGATTTCATGATTTTATACTAGTGATAAATGTATGTAATTACTCATGGAGGTGAGAGCTTCGGTTGAGATCTCCAAGTAGCAGCGTCGATGCCTTACGACATCATTCTTGGTATGGTCTGGTTATCAATAGTTCTTGCTCATATTTATTGTTTTAGGTTCTTAGGTTGGTGTTTCCTTTGTGATGGGACCGGGTTTTCCTTTGACGATGAAACTTAAATCCATAAAGTGTAGGATGGGCTTACTCATAAGAGGTTGTATCTAATAACTCATTAGTATGCTAGTCGCACCCCCAGTGTAGTGGATGATAGGAGTCCTCAGTTTCCTTTGGTGGTGGTGGAGTATGGGGATGTCTTTTTTGAGAAAGTTCCAACTTTACCCCCCCTTAGTATGGTGGAATTCTACATGTATCTATACCAAGGGACAAAACTGATATCTACCCATTTATGTAGGATGGCTCCCACAGAGATTCGTGAGTTAAGGGTATAATTGGAAGACCTATAGAGGAAGGCAATTGTGAGACCCAATGTTTTACCCTGGGTGGCTCCAGTTTTGTATTCCATGAAGGAGGTTAAGAAATTGAGGTTATTTGTGTACTTATGGTGCTTAAATTACGTCATCGTGAAGAACAACTACCCACTACCGAGGATTGATGATGTATTCAATAAACTGATGGGAGCGAGGTAGTGGATATCACTAGCTTGATGTGTGGTATGGAGATATACTGAAGATATAATTTAGATGTTAGTATGTCCACTACGGTTAAATAGTGATTCGATTTAGTGTGACGAATTCCCCATGAGTGTTTATGGGACTCATTAATCTAATCTTCCACCATTATTTAGACATGTTTCTGGTGGTCTTCATTATTGAAATCCTAGTTTACTCGACATATGAGGAGGATCACATGATACACTTAAGGATGGTCTTTGAAACACTCCGAGAGAGACAAATTTATGGGATTCTCTAAATGTTTTATTTCAGGATTTGGTATATCCACTTTCTGGGACACGTCATTTTAGAGGCTGGAGTCACCGTAGATCTGTAGAATAATAAGGTAGTTCTTTCATGGGAGTTACCCAAGAGTGTTAATGATATATAGAGTTTCCAAGGTATGGATGGGTAATATAATAAGTTTTTACATGTATTTTCTAAAGTATCCTTACCCATGAATTATTTGACATGGAATGGTTATCCATTAGTATGGGAAAAGAAGTACCACTATGGCTTTCATGAGAAAAAGCATAGATTGATGAGAACTATCATCTTGAAACTACATGAGGAGGGTTTTGGGTATATAGTGTTCTGAAATAAATTAGGGACTGGGCTAGGTTTTGTATTGATGTAGGGGAAAGTTGTGATTTCATATAGTTCACATCAGTTGAGACAATATGAGTAGAACTACGCGACCCATGATCATGAGCTAGCATCGGTAGTATTCACATTAAATATGTGGAGACACTACATGTTTAGTGAGAAATTTATCATCTACTCAGACCACAAGAGTCTCATGTTTATCTTCTATTGGGAGTATCTGATCTTGAGATAGAGGCTATGACCAGAGTTCCTCTAGTTGAAGGAATTTGAGATTGTCTGTACTCCAGGGAAGGGGAAATTGGTGGGAAATGATCAGCAGGAGATCTAGCATGTAGTTTCTGAGTGAGGTGTCAGAGTAATTAGACATGTTATAGATAACTTTTGTCGATGGAGATGGATAATCTTACCCCAAGTTGATGGTTTTCACCCTCCACTCCTGAAATGAGTTAGAGATGCATACCTTGGGGGTACTAACTGTGAGGCCTAGTGATCTTAGTTGTCCACATGGCATGCCCCTGATGGATATTCGATATGTGGGGAGCATGTAATTATTTCTTTAGTGCGCAATGTTAAACTAGTGGAATTACAAGAGGAGTTTTTAATGGAGTTCCACACTTACCCTTTGGCGGTATGTCTTACTGTGGAAAATATGTACAAGGAACACTATCATTAGTACTGGTGGTCGATCATAAATAAGGAAGTGATAGATTTAATTTCAAAATTTCTCACTTATCAATAAGTACAGGATGAGCACCACGTTCAAGAGGGATTGACCCAAACCCATGAGTTTTTTGAGTGGAATTTGGATGGGATATTGATGGAATTCGTGATGGGTTTACCATGAATGCCTAGGTCACATGATACCATCTAGGTGATCATTGGTTGACTCATCAAGTCGGTCCACATCCTACCTATCAAATTGTAGAGTTTAGTATAAATCTTGGGACACCTATACATGAATTTGATAGTTCAACTCCATGGATTTATTTCGATGATAGATTTAGATAATGATGCTCATTTCATAACCTAGTTCTAGAAGGAATTGAAGGAGGTTTTTGGGTCTTAGTTATGTTTTATTAAAACATTATGTCCCTAGAAATATGGACAGATAGAGAGGACCATTCATGTTCTAGAGGATATGCTTCAGGCCTGCATCTTGGAATACATTCATAGTTGGGAGTATCACCTACCACTACTAGAGTTTGTGTACAACAATATCCACCACTCCACCATTGGTATTCCACCATTTGAGTCCTTCTATGAGCAACCTTGCAGGTCTCCAAATTACTGGAATGACCGAGGAGAGTCATCCATCATGGGCTTGGAGTCAGTGTGGGCTTCCACTGAAAAAGTTACATCTCATACAGGAGAAGTTGAGAACAACACAGAGCTAGAATAAGTCTTATGATGATAGGATACAGAGGCCACTAAGGTACGAGGAGGGAGACCATGTTTTCCTTCAGGTCTCACCTCGATAGGGATTTCAAATATTCGGCTGTGGTGACAAGTTATATCTGAGATATGTCATAACTTTTAAAATTATATGTAGAGTTTGTGTAACACCTATCTATACCCACATTATTACACCTATTTCACAACATCTTCCATGTTTCATATATGAGGAGGTATGTGAATGATGCATCACATGTCATCAACTAGGGAAAAATAAAAATTGATGATGCAGTGAATTTTATGGAGTACCTGTGGAGATCAAGGATCGACATGAGAGTATCTATTGTGGGAATTTGATTTCTCTAGTTCAAATTCGTTTGAAGCATTGGAATATATAAGGATGAACTTTAGAGTGGGACAATCAGATCTGTGCTCAGTATGTTCACTTTTTTGTTGATTAGCGGTTGTTTTGTATTCTGGGGACATAAATGCCAATGGTGGGGAGAATTTAATGGACCTGATTTATCTACTTTTGTTTCTATAATTTAATTATGAGAACTCTAAGTCAATGCACTAAAATTATGTGTGATTCCAAAATGAGATTAGTTTTTTATAATGTGAGTCATAATATTTTCATCAAAACTTTAATAACATCTAAACGGGTACATAGATTATAAATCTGATAACACTATTGTGTTCGGAATAATGGCATTACTTTAGGCGGGGCCTAACATCGACCAGTGCTGGCCAGAATTGATAGTTATAATTTGGATGTATTAGAAATAAAATATTTAATAAAAATCTTTTATTTCGACATAGAAAATCATGTATTTTATATTAGAGGTTTCAGGGGATCTATGGTTATCACCATAATCGTAGAGTTTTCCTCAAACAAAGTGTATGAGTTTCTCTCGATGGTGAACACATATCAGAGGTTGGAACGTTGATTAATGATTAATGGATCAATGAATGAAGATAACATAGATTCAAACTTCATAAACGACCAATCCAAACTCATAATAGGGCATTTTTATTGGTGATTCATTCCTCATTATAAATTTCAATGACGAAAGCATACCAACCCACGAACAGGTTGATCCGTGGTTCAATCACCCATGGGATGGATTTATTCTTTCATGGATTTAAATGGGAGATAGATCTGTGTGTTTCTTTGTTATTTGTGATCCTACTAACAAGAATGAATCAGTTCTCACAAGAATATAGGACAAGATCTATTTTTGAGTGTTCATGTGCATTATTTTCCATCTTCCAATCATTCTCAAATTCCTCGTTATTCCCAAAATATTATCTAAGGATGGTTTCACCATTGATTCATTGCTCAATAATCCAATACTGGGTATCTGACACTACAACAACACCACAGAAGTGCGACGACAAAGGAATGGTGGATATTGGCCATGGAATCAGCTTGTGGCAGTTCACAGTGTTGACTATAGCAGCAGCTCTAGCTGGTTCGGGCAGAGCGTGAGGTGGAAAGCGGGTCGTTGGTAGCGCAGCCGGTGTTTGAACCACCACATGGCCTAGTTGGGTTTGAACCATGTGATTTTCTAGGAAGAAAAAAATAACGATGTTCCACCAGTAGGTTGGCTAGCGGTGGAGCATGAGGGGGCAGTCTAGGATGGTTTGTGTGAGAGCTTGCAGCCTGACCGGTGTCGTGTGGGTGATAGCATATTTTGTTGGGTCCGCATAGATACCGTGAAAACGAAAACTGTGTGGGATTCCAGCAAACATGGTGGCCATATGTGTTGACTGCAGTTGAGCCACATTTACTGGGAGCATGCGGTTGGGTCGACCTTGTGTACGAGAAGGGGGTCGGTTTATATGCAATGGCTTGGGCAGGACATATCGGGAAACTCTAATGTCCCGGAGGGCTGGTTCAAGTGGACCAGTAGGCCATGCCCAAAAATTCAGGCTGGGTCTGGGCAGCCGGACTAGGCTGGGATGGGTTGATCAGACTAAATCAGGTCAACGGGCAAGGATGTGTCGGACCCTGGACTGAAACCGGGTCTGACATTTTCACTAAAATGGCCATAATTTTCAACCAGAAGGCCCATTTGACTATCCTTATAGGGATTCGGGACCCTTGCTATGAGACAACCCTTGTGAGATAGCTTTGTGGGTTTTATCTTGGACCAGTATATGGAAATAGTTTCCCTCAGTTTTTTACTCATGAGTTTGGTATGGTATTTCGTCCACATCATTGGATTGTAGTCCCCACTAGAGGCTATGTCCTAGATATAGTTATCATATCCCTCATTGGGACTGGAGCTGTCCTCTATCACCCATAACCGAGTTTTTTGGGAATTGATGTGACCTCTGATCATATGGTGTTAGTCCTTCAACTAGTGGGTTGTATCAATAGGGTTATTGGTATTCATTGAGAAGGATCCCTATGTTATGAGCCACATTTATAGGGTTGTGAGTATTCTATGAGAAGGATCCCCTATGTTGTGGGATAATACAGATTTGGTTGTTGGTATTTTATTGAAGGATTCCCTCTGTGTATGTTATGTCCTTTGACTAGTGTATTTCTCCTTGGATAGCACCCAAATTAGAGGGACCTATTTTTGAGAGTCTCTAATGATTTTATAGAATGAGGAGTGAGTTCTCTCCGAACAGTCTTGCCTTGAGCAGAATCTTATGGAATGGATTGGTTATGACTTACCAATTTTCTTTGGGGCTGGTTATGAGTATACATTGATATCTTCGTTTATTGTATTGGGGTGTGCTACATAGTATTGTTTTACTCACTCTTTCAAAATCCTTTCATGCATGAGTCGTGTCTTTTGTAGACCACCGATGCTCAGACAGAGCTCTACATGCACCTGGACCATGTGGTTCTTAGAGTGATCATGAATATGAGGTGTGATCCTACTAATTGAAAAAAAATCCTAATCCTACCCTTAAGGTAGTTTTTTTTCTAGATGAGTTTCAGGAACTTGTTTGTTCACATATACAGAATCTTTCTTCTAGTGGGATCGTATTCGAGCATTTTTTACATTCCAATTTCCTACTGGCATACTCTATGGTCGGTAGCTTAGTGTATGCATCCATTTTCTACATAGAGTTATTATATTTCATCATTAGCAGCTTGGAGATGTGTGTTTGTGTACAAGTATGTAGTCAAAGTCCTACTATTTGTGAGACATGGCTACTCGGTGCTAGTCGCCAGCCCCCGCCCTATCGGAGGCAGGTTTTGGGTAGTCATGGCCCAGGCACCACTAGGATGGGTCATAAAATTTCATCATTTAATAACCAATGTAAAAGAGATATGTTTCATAATCATTATATCATATCATAACTAGTGTAATGAGAAGCGGGTTTCATAAGCCCTTTATCATGGTAAAAAATATAGAAGATAAATGAGTTTCATAATAATTTTATAACGGTATAACCCATTGAAATGTAATGGGTTTCATAAAAATCTTCTCATAAAAAACCATTTAGAAAATTAATAAAAATGTTATCCTTATTTCATATCCCTATTAAAACATATGTTACACCAACAAATTCCACCATAGATGGAAAATGAGTTTAAATGATTAATCACGTGGTTTATTTTTGTGAGGAATAATATTTTTTTGGAAAATATATTTTTAAAAATTAAAATTCATAAAATATCATATAAATCAATTTATTTTAAAGTAATTATTAAAAATATTATAAAAATATATCTTCAATAAAATAGCCTTCCCACATTTAAAAACACTTTTTACTACCTAGTACATTTTCAAAATAATATTCATTTTAAAATCATTTTTTTAATATCTTTAAATTTCCCAATTATGAAGGGGAAAATTTTCATTTAAAAGAACTATGGAAAATTGTAATGGATAAATTAAATTATTGACCAATTATTAAAATTTGAAATACAATTAATTCCTTGCTTGTAGGAAACAATAATTCTTTTAACATTTCTGGTAAAATCCTAATGGGCATTGTTTGGAAAGATACATGAAGATTCAGTATATTAAAAATATTATAAAAAATAAAACGTTCTTAACAATTTATTTTAAAAATCATATTATTGTGGTAATTGTTTTGAATTTTTTTAATAACACCTCATTTTGGATGAAAATATATTCTCGACTGAAGAGGAAAATAATGTAAGATTTTAATAAAAATATTATTTTAAATACTTGAGTATATAAATATAAAAACATTAATAGAAAAAGTGTATTATAATGACATGAAAAAAGGGTAATAAAATTCATGAGTTTCTATAGAAATGGATCTTAATATTTTACCAACATAATCATAATCATGAGAAATCCTTAAAAACAATGAGATTGTAACATAAAACACATACCAATTTAGTAAAATTGAATCATATTCCCAATGAATGATAAACATTAAAAATAACATAATTTATAATTATAGTAAATAAATTCAGGAAATTAAATGTAAAAGGAGTTTTATATAAACCTCATAAAAAAATATAGGTGCATAACATGACTATGCCTCAATGAAGGAAAATTGAGATAATAATCTCTTATTGCTGGTTTATTATTTGAATCATAATAAATAATAAATAGGAACATAAATTAAAAAATCAAATATGATTAAAATAAAGATATTCATGATATATAATTCCAAATGGGGAGTATATACACCACAATAATGGAATAAGTGGTCAATTTTAATATGTCTCCCACAATTAAAATAGAGACTAGAAATCATTGACATTATATCATGAATTCCTTCACACACATTAAAGAATCCTAGATAATAAAGTAATTTTTTTATAAATCTATTATAGGAAAATAATTATATATATTATACCATATATGATTTACTTATGAACATTTATTACCCTTTTATTAACAATTCCTTGTTAAAGTCATGTTTTTGGTAATAACTACATTGTTTTTCATATATTATTTTATATTTTATTTTCAATAATATTAATTAAATAATGTCCTCATAATATCAATAATTATAATCATGAATCAAATTTATACATAAATTATACATTTAATACTATTTACGAAATATGGTTTTTAGAAATTAAGTACGTTACAATCATGGAGACGGTATACCATACGTATGCATGAGTAACATTTCCAATTTTCAAAAATCATTATAAAAAGAAGGTAAGAAATATTTTATTATTATAGAGTTATTTTAATTTTATATTATTTCGTTATATATGATTATACATATCATCAATGGGGTGTGTTGATAAAAATAGAGAGTCACATAACTTCATGAAGGCGATACTCCATACGTACATGAACAACGTTATAATTTTTAGTGTGTGAAGATGTAATAATGAAATATGGTATATTATATTTTGAGAATGATAAATATGTAATTAATATCATATTAATTTCATGTATATAACTTATATTAATTATATTTATCCTAATTATCTTCCTTGTAAATTTCCAGTGAAAACAAATCACATCGCTTCATGAGGTTGTAGTCCACTGTACAGACGGGCAATGTTAATGTATCCCATTTTGAAAGAAAAATAATATATATGCATGTGTGTGTGTCTGATATAATGACTCTTTATATATAATTTCATAAAATATATAATCTATGTACTTTATATCCATTAGCATACTAAACTGTAACATGTGGTAATAGAAAAAAGAATGACATCAGTTCGCAAGGTGGTAGTGCATCATACACATAAATTATGCTTTCATAACTTATTTGATGGAAATATGGATGGTTGAAGGTAATAAAATTAACATATGAAAAAATAATTATATTTAATATACTATGGTTTTTATATCATCATGGTTTAATAATAATTTAATGATATGGAGAAATAAATAAAATAAAAACATTTATTGAAGGACATTTATTCCTCTTTGGATGTCCCCCATATGTTCGCAACAAAAGCCTTCCAAGGTTGTCTTTCATTACAAGAAAAAGTTTTTTTGATTATATTATGGAATTTTATAAGTGATTTAATATATAATAAGTGAATCCAAATCATTTTTATCATGTAATGAAGAGAGGATAGTGGGTGGTCATTCATAAGTGAGGTGAGTGACACACTTATAATTTTGTGAAAATATAATTGTGTACCCATGTTTGTATCCTTCCAAAAGGATCCAAAATGGATTATTTTAAATAATAAGATATTATAGGGTCAAAATATGGCTAATATATATTATATATTAGTATTTATGCCACTTTAACCGTTAACTTTTTATTTTAACCCCTGGTAATCCAATCCTTACCTTAATGACAGTAATTAATTTTTATCATTTTCAGTATTCATTTTGGCCAAAAATTTTGTTGAAAGTATTAGATACAATAAATAATTTTGATTCAAAATAAAGAATCAATTTTTTCAAATTCATTTCCCAAAATTCAGAAAATTTAATTAGAAATAATCATTTTTACGTGAAGATAATGTGGATTTTCAATATTAAAATTTTCAAAAGTTTTTAAAGTTTTTATAAAAAAACTAGTTTGAAAATGATTCAAACGAAATAAATAGGATTAATATATATATATATATATATATATAAATTTATATATTAAAAATTAATTAAAATATTATTACAATTAATTTAAACCAAATTGAGGTTTTCAGTTAAAATTTAGTACTTTTCACTATTACTAAAAAATTAAATAATTCACCGAATTCTAAAAATTTCACTATAATAAGATTTTGGTATTAGTTTTTAAAAAATAATATTAATTTTCCATATAAATCTTATAGAATTATTTAAAAATATTTTTAAAAACAAGTGCACAAAAATTTGACAAAACTACTTTTTAGAAAAATTGACTTTTGAAGTGAAAAAATTTATTTATTCTTATCTACTATCTAGAAATGGAATGATATGAATGTTAAATAGTATATTGAATATATACTATATTTATTTTATTAAAATAATTTACCAGAAGTAGTTTCCTTAATTAAATTATTTGAAACATGCTTGTTTTCATAAAATAGTTTTTCAGAAAAAAATTCATTTATTTTCAAATAGTTATTATTTTCATTTATAATTAAGTGAACATAAAAAATTCATTTTATATACATTTTTAAAACATAATCTTTCATAATTTCATTAATCATATTCATACCCACCACTCCAATGATTATGTGATAAATATTAGAGATAATATTTTAATAATATGATCAATTTCATTTTTACTCAGTGTTTTATATAACTCAAGCTAAAATCAATTTTCTGTTTAATGAAAGATATGTTTACTGGTTATTGTAACACAATATTAATTTGGTTTTGAAAGTAACATATTATTAACTAGAATTTTTATGAAACATATTCTCTAATTGGTGCTAAATAAAAAAAATATCCCAAAGAATAATTTCCTTTGATAAAATTATTTCACAAAATATATATGTGTTACATTTTATAACCCATGCAATGAATTTTCCACCGAATTTTTTTTATCCTCAATGGATTAACATTTGAAATTATCATCACAAAAACCACTATTATAAAAAGGGATAATAAAACATCCTCTTAAAAATGGAATGAGATGTGTGAATTTCTTCTAGAATTTGATATACTAGGATTATAAATAGGACATCATAGATGGGGAGTGAAAACAATTACATATAAGAGAAAACTAACACCCAAATACATATGGATAGTGATAGATAACATGTTAAGGAGAACGTTAATGACCAAAAAGACATAAAAAATGTGGTTTGAAAAATTTCACTTATATTATATGAAATTAGATATCATAACTACATTTTATTTGAAGATCCCTTACAACCTTTGGGGAATAAATCTTCCATCTAGACATGAGAACAAATGAAAATGTATTTACATGATATCTTTTTTAATAGGAAATATTTAAACCTTGGGTTGTTCCATGATAAAGTTCCACTTCATCTCTTACTCCAAAAGATGTATTTTTCATGTATAAAGCTCAAAATAATATCCATAGTAGTATTATAAGATATTCATAATATGTATAGTTAAAAAAGTTCAGCACTAGTAATAAAATATGGATAAATCATTATATGGTTATATAATATTCTAATATATAAATCCTCATTAATTGTTCAATGTAAACCATTCTAAAAATGGTTAACCTTGTAAAATTTCTGAAATTCAAAAATTTAATAAGGTCACCGAATTTCTTAAAATAAGAATAATATTGATCACAAATTTATCATAAAGTAACTCTTGATTATCACATACCAACAATATTAATTATTTCATCATGAATTATTCTGAATCATTATAATAACCCAAATTACAGAAAAAGGTTATTGAAAAAATACATTTTTTTAGAAATCAAATATTCTTTAAAATCATTAAATTATAGAAAATAAAACTTTTTAAAAAACCTATTAAGGTAATCAGTAAAACCCAATTTACTTATTCCTATCCAACATCTCTTTATCATAACATTAGTAGGTCAAAATAAAGAACATATGAAGGGTTATCTTCTCTTAATCAAAATATCATATTTCCATTAAATCACTTTTCTTCTCCATCAGTACCATATAGCATATCTTTTCAAATATAAAATGAAATAATTATAATCAAATATATTTCATTATTCATAAAATATAATCCTTGAATTCCAATATATGAAAAATTATTTTATTACACTGTATCATTAAGACATTAACAATTTTTGATCACCCTATTCATGAATACCTCATTCCATTCACATGTCAATAGTAGCCTCTTCATTGGTAGTAGTATAACCACTACTCATATAAAATTTCTGATTCTATTCATTATTTACCATATAAAATCTATTTTCATAATTCCCATAAATTACATATATAAAGTATTAATCCATTGATAATACCATAGGGATAGAAATATTCCCATCCATTGCATTAACGGATGTTTTCAATTTCCCTCGAAAATTGATCACTCTTAGACCTTATTCTCAAATCGTAAAACTTATTCTCATTACTATGAGACATTCCTTGGATTTTTTCTTCCTATATAATCTACAAATGAGAAAATTAATCTTCTTTCCACCATGGTCTCTAATACTCGAACTCTCAGTGAAAAATATCATTATTTTCTTTGGAAACTACATGAATTGATAAATTTTTTTGTTGTTATAAGTGATTAGATGTATTCATAATATCCTTATATTATGTCATTATCTAATTCAATTTCCCATCAGCACATTGTTCATCACATGCAATGTCAACAGAATTCTTTCATGTTCCCAGAATTGAATAAAACCCTAAAGCATAGTGTGAGAAACACTAATCATAATCGAAAACCAAATAATCATGAAAATAAATTAGAGTAGGTATAAATCATGAATCCTTTTTTTAATATATAAATCCAAAGGTTTATCCATGATCATTCATAGTAATCATCTATTCAAATATTTAATTATGGTTCACAAAGTGTTTACGAATTTCCAAAGCATGACCCACAGCAGTGTCATAGCAGGTGTCTAGCAAGGCTTATTTCCTTACACCAGGTGATGATCAAGTCAATATAAATACATAATTTTGGAGTTAGTCCCCCAATTTTTCTCTATTCTATATCCACATACACTTATATTATCTTTAAAGGGATTTAATTTTATGGAAACCACATATTATAGCATTTACTAAAATTCATGGGCATTTTCCTATATTTTGACTCATATTTATTCTTATCCTTAGAAGTATCCATATGAATATCATTAAGAATATCCCAAATTATCCCACTAATTTTTTCTCATCATAGATTCAAATGGTTATCTAATCATTTTTATCAATACAAACTATGGAGACCGAATATTTTCATACAAATAAATTACATTATGTGAGATGAATATTCAATACATTACGTAAAAAAACATATTAGTATCATAATAGTTTAGATACAATGGGTAATCAGTAAAAAATAATATAATTTTTGAAATAGAATTAACATATCCCATAATGATCTTTCCCTTTAGTAATCTTCACATATATTCCCATCTTAAAACCATTATTCATAACCTAGGGAAGAGAAACATAATAATGGGTATATCATAAGATTAGTAACTGTAAATAAGGGAGAAATGTTATCATAACATTAACATAAGGGAATGAAACATGATCATAACAGTTTAAAATCATAACCTTCATATGAATAATTAAAATCATGATTCATGGCTTAATGATTGACAGTTCATAAGACATGAATCAGAAGGAAGTCAAGGAGTATGAGACATGAGATAATAACATGTTCATAATACATGAATAAAAAGGAAATCAAAGAACATGATCCATGAGAGAATACTTTTTGAATAATAAATGAAACTTTTGAATACACATAAGAATATAAAATCATTTCCATAATATTCTAGGAACATTTCCAAAACAATTAGAGTTGAATGAGATCACTCCAAAAACCATCATAGTAGCAATGGTTTACTCCCATGTATATAATATTAGACAATTACCCTTAATTATCTATATTCAATTCCCATTCCAGTTTTATATATCTCTCTATATATAAATCTTTTACCAATTTAGTAGAGGGGAAAATAGGTCCCACCCATAACATAATGAAAATCATAATTATGTGTTACAAATGGTCATAAAACATTCATCATATTACAAACCATGAAATTAAGGGGGTTTTATAAAAATTTATACATCTAATAACCTATTGAAAATAAAAGATTTCATAATCATTTCATCATAGCATAAACTGTGGAAAAAGATTTGGGTTTTATAAAGATTTAATAATGATATAACTCATGGAATATTAACATGTTTCTCAGGATTTTTATATTTATGTACCCCATAGAAGAGAAATATGTTTCATAAAAATATTTAATTCACAAATAATTTTTCAAAACAATAATAATTTCTTCATTGGTTCATACCCATAATGAATCATAAGTTACATAAACCGATGAAATTTTACCTAGAAAATTATTTTGAAAGATAAATCACTAATAACATATCTTGAGGATGATAAATTCTATTTTTGTATAATGTTTTTAAAAAAAATAAATTAAATATTTTACTCTTTCCTTTCATTGAAATTAATATTTAAAGGTCATATAATATCATTTCTTAAGAATAATATCATTTACGCTTTAAAACAATTTTCAAAACATAATACATTTTTAAATTAATTTTCATTTTGACATAAATTATTTAAGATATAAAATTATACAAAATACCAAGGGAAATATTATTTATATAGTGAAAATTGAAAAAAATAGGTTAATCTCTAATTCATTGAGTATACATGACATTAAGAAATAAAACTCGTATTGTGTATATTAAAAACAAAGATTCATTTCACATTTTGGGTGAAGGTCAAATGGGAATTGTTTGGAAAGAGAAATTAAAATTAAATATTAAAAATAATTTGAAAATATCCAACATTTTAAAATATGTAACTTAAAAATCATAGTAAACTAGTTAATTATTTTTATAATACATGATTTCAGAAATAACATATTTCCAACCGAAGAGGTAAATAATGATGTATTTTAACTAAAATATTATTTTGAAAAAAATGAGTAAATAATTTGAGGGAAATGAATGGAAAACGTGAATTATAATTATATAACAAGATTATAATAAATTTCTTGAGTTTCATGGGAAATGGATCTTTAGATTATATCATCAGAAACATAATCATGAGAATTCCTAATAAATGAAGAAATTATAATATAGAACCCTTACTATACTTGTTACATTTAATCATTAGATACATGAAATAATAAATGAAATGGTACATAAAATATCATGATAATAAATAAAATTCATGATATTACAAGTAAATGGGATTTATATAATACTCATAATAGATCATGGGTGCATAACATGACATATGATTCAAAGATGGAAAATGGAGAACAAAATATGTTACTTCTTGGGTATATTGTGAATTGTAAGCACCAATAAAGAATAACATTAAATTAATCATTAAATATCATTAAAATAATGATATTAATGAAATAACATGTCAATGGATAATTATACAGACCACATAAATGAAACAAGTGGTTAATTTACATATGTCTCCCAAAAATAAATGAGAGACTTGAAATCCCATACCTTAAGTCCTGAATTCATTAGCACACATTCTAACCTCATCCAAAATAAATATAATTTTATTATAAGTAAATTATAAAAATATAATTATATATATTATACCCTATAAGAATTAATTATTACCATTTATTACAAATTTGTTATCATTTCCTTGTTAAAGTCAGGTTTCGGGTAATAACCTCATTGTTTTTCATATATGTTTTTTTTCAATCTAATTACATTGATCGTGGTTCCATATTATATAGTATAATAATCATGTAAAAATTTAATATTTATTCATTAATTTTTATTTTAAGACAAAACATGATTTTTTTTTGAAATTAGGTACGTTATTATCACAGATATGATAGGTCATACATACGCATGAGTAACATTTAAATATTTCAACGATCACTTTTGGAATAAGGTATATAATATTTTATATTTCCTTAATTATCATAGTATAATGATATTTATATAAATATAAATATAAATATCATCATTTGGGTGTGGTGTTAAAAATATATAGTCACACCCCTTTGTGAGGGTGGTATTCTGCACGTACAGGATCATCATTATCGTCTTTCAATGTGTGGAGATGTAAAGAGTAAATGACATATTATATTTTATGAATAATAAATAAATAATTAATAAAATAGTTATTTAATTTATATAATATATATTAATTAAATTTATCCTTTTTATCTTCCATGAAAATCCTTAATGAAAATGAATCACATCACTTCACGAGGCGGTGGTCTGCTATACACACTAGCAATGTTATTGGATCCCCTATGAAATTGAAATTAAAAAATTTATATATGATATAATTAAAATAGAGGTATAATTATGTTATTAATATTATAAATAAACTTATTATCCATAATCATACACTACCATGGGAGGTGGTAATGGAAAAATGAAGGACATCGGTTTGCAAGGTGGTAGTCTGATGTACACACGAATGATGATTTTATAACCCATATTATGGATGTGGGGATGGTTTTAGGACATGAAAATAACATAAATATTTTATATAAATTAATGAAAATTAGGTTTTTATATCATCATGTTTTAATAACAATTGATGTTCGTGGACAAAGAAATAAAATATAAACACCTGTTGAAGAACGTTACTTATTATTCAAATATAACTTATAGGTTTTCACAAAAACACTACCTAGGATTTCATTATAAAAAAATTATTCTATTATAAAATTAGGGATTATTTCGATTGATTTAGGTAGGTAATTAATTAACAAATAGGTTTTACTGGAGTAAAGAAGATAGGAATGTGGGTGGCATTTTATAAGTAAGGTTAGTGGAACAATTGTTATTTTTATAATCGAAAAAGGTGTACCCATGTTTTCCTCATTTGAAAAGGATCCAAAATGGGTTATTATATATTTATTTAAATTATATGGTCTATATATGTCCCTAAAATATATTTTATAATAGTTTATAAGTCATTTTATACATTACCATTTTAGTTTAACCCCTTGTAATCCCATTTTTACCTGGACCCCGGTAATTACTTTTATCAGTTTTAATTACTCATTTTGGTAAAAAATTATTTTTAACCCTTTAGATAATAATTTTTTTAAGAATTTGGAATTAAAATTTTCAAAATCAATTCATAGTTGTGGAAAATTTTAATATATAATTAATTCTACAGACACGACAAGATATCAGGATTTCAAAGGAAAAATGTTCAATAGTTTATAATGTTTTTATATAAAAAAATAAATGAAAATAATTAAAATGAAATAAATTGTATTAATAGATATATAATTTAAATAATTTTATTTTAGAACCATTTTAAAATATAATATAAATTTATAAATAATTTAAACAAAAATATAGTATTCAATTTAAATAAACTATTTTTCACCATTTATAAAACAATAATCTTTTTGAAAAAATATAAAAACCTAACCCTATATTATTTTTGTTATGATGAATAAAAAATTATTTATTTTTGAGAATATGTATTCAAAACGTCCCAAAAATTAACATTTAAATTAAGGGCATATAAATTTGATAAATTTTTTTTTAGAAAAATAGAGTTTTAAATTGTTAAATTGGATATTTTATTGACTCATATATAGAAAATACATAAGATTAAGGTTATATAGTTTATTGAATATATGTTACATAAATATAATTTTATAATTAACCAAAAGGTTTTAATATAATTTATTGAGGTGAAATGCCTTTGTTTTCATAATAATAGTTTTTTTTGGAAAATGATTTTATTTATTTTAGAATTGTTTTATTTTAATTGATAAATTATTTGTCACAAAATAAAATTCAGTTTATACACAATTGTAAACAATATTTTTTCATAAATTTATTAACCATATTCTTACCCTCCATTAAAATGGCCAGGTGAAAACTAGAATAAAATAATAATTTAATAATATGACTTATTTCGATTAAAGATAGTTTTAAGTGTAATGTAAGATAAAATATTTGTTACATGTAACATATTCTAAACTAAATGTCACATGAAAAAATTCTTAACTCCCTGATTCCCATAACATAATCTTTACTCAGTATTACATGTAACATAATCATAACTTGGTGTTCCATGTAATGAAAATCATTGAAATGAATAAATTTCTTTGAAAAATATATTTCCAAAAATATAGAGGAGTAACATGTTTAGAAATAAAAATAATGGAAATGAATTATATGTTTGAGGAGATCACTACTTGAAAATATAAATAGGTTTCCATTTGTGGATTCATATAACATCCACGAGATGTATAAAAATATTTTACCCCTTTTTGGGGAGAAAATTTTCGAGATGAGACTTTAGAAGGATTTTTCATATGAATATGGAATTTTTTGGTTTTCCTAGTAATAATTGAGTTTTAGGTATTGAAAAAACTCACATCCATCATTATTAGTTTTTTTGATCATATTTTTTGTTGGATATTTCTATTTTGTTGTTTAGATGATACAATGTGGGAAATATTTTTTATTTCACTTGAACTTTCTACTTAATTTGTCAATGTTTATTTATGATCATGTTCTTCATATATTAATAACAAATATCTTGAGAATTGATATGATCTGATAATTATTTCACATGCATGGCTGTTTATGGAAAATGAGGGAACTATATTATTATAGGGTGGTATTTAAAACCCCTATATTTATTTTATATAATAATAAATTTTTCTATCCATGACAACAGGTTGAAACTTTATTTCAGGGAGCCTTCCTTATTAGAACTCCATAATTATTTGTGCTTTTCGTGGCGTATCAGTCAAGATGGGTGACTGTCTGGGATGATTCTCAGGGTGTGTGTGAGTGAGAAAAAAAGTGAATGTAGCTTTTTTGGCCTATGGGAAAAATCACTAGTCGTATTAGTGATCCCTATGGGTAAAATCCAATAATGTTCTTTGAAGGATACTAAGGTATTGCAATTTATTCCTAGGTTCAACTGACCATGTTAATGTATTGTGATAATCGAGTAATCAATGTTCATCACTTATGATATCTAATCAAAATATACCATAAATGAAGGGAAGAATATTTATAATATAACACCCCAAGATTTTATGAAAAATATTCTTTTTAATTTTATTGATATAATTTGTTGTACACTACACCAAAAGGAGCTATCACTACACACATCCCTGACTTGGCTTGCTTTACACGCAATGGCGACCTTCCACGATAGCGTGTGTTGTACGCAATATCGAGTTTCACTAAACAACGATATGTTATTAAAATATTATATAAACTAGTCATTATGAATAGTAATACCAACTTTTTGAAATTTTATAAATTTTATCTTTCAAAATGGACTTCATTTTTGGATTCAGAATATCAAAACTAGCCTATGATAAATTTTTGGTATTTTTCTGAACAATTTTAATCTTTGATGAAAAGTTAAAACACTCGGTTGCTATTTAATAACCAACTTTTTATTTAAATAATTATTTATTTTATTTAAATTTATTTTAGGTCAAAATTGATACATATTACCTATATATGTTCAATGTAATTCATTGGAGTCTTTTTATAATAATTTTCAATATATAAAAATTTTATTAAACTTTTCACCGTCTTTTACCTACCTCCTGGGAGATTTTTGCAAACTTACATAAAAATTAATTTTACTGCTTCTGTGAGTGGAATTTAGAAAATCTGAGAGACATGATTAATATCAAGGACTAAAATGTGGTTCAATTAGATGAAAATAATTTTTGGTGAATAGTAACGTTTTATTTTTATTTACCACCGTTAAAAGTAAATAGGGTAATTAAGGGTAAAATGATATTATTATTACCCTAAAACATGTCCTAATACTATTGGATAAGTTTAATTCGACAACAAAAACCATAGGAATAAAATATGACCATTTAGGTCCACTTGGATTAGATTGGGACATTTATTATTAATTTATCTAAAGAAGGGTTAAAATAGTTAAAATCAAAGTTTAATAACTAATGAATTTTTAATATAGGGTTATAATTAAGATAAATTAGACTATAAATATTAATTATAAATATAAAATGATTTCATACCTAATGGTAATTTATTTATAATTTTTAGACATTAAATAATTTATGTTATTTATGACACAATGATGATGCAGTAATTATCTTATCAATGAAATATTAACATAATTGATGTTATAAATACCCAAATAAATTTAATTTGAGACTTTTTATGAATTAAACTAATTTTATAAGTTAATATTACATGTTAGTATTGATCTAATTAACTTTTGTTGAACTAATCATGTTGTTATGGTTTTCAAAAAATTCAATTACCAAATAATGTCAAAATTAACATAAAATAATTTTTAAAACAAATATTATATTTTTAATGGTAATTATATTCCTAATAATCTAAGGTTCGGCCATTATACTTATATAATGATAGTTGTATCATTAATGGACCACTTGTGGGTCTCTTGGATGTATATGGTATGTTTGTTAAATATATAATACAAAAATACAAAGTGACATGGTAAATGTCAATCTAATTAACTAAGAGTTAAAACTAAAAGATAAGGTTAATATAATGACCCCAACCTGTCTAAAATCTATTGGTTGAGAGTATTTAGACCCATCCCCACCTTATATTCTAAATAAATAAATAGGGAGCTATTAAAATCAGAATAGGACTTTATTATAAAATAATATTTTAAGATTTTCCAAAGGTGCCTCTCTCCTCCCCTATAAAAAGGGAACCCCTTACCTCTTCCATTTACACCCTTTTGAGCCTTAAAGCTCGGACAAACCCTGCCCATTTCTCTTATCCACTTCCCTAGAATCATTATGGAGGTTCTGGTCTTCTCAAATGACCATCTCTACTTCTTTAAGAGGAAGCTTAATAGAGGTGCATCGAAGAAGAGGTAATCTCTTCTTCTGATTCTCCCAAGTTTCATTCTTCTTCTACTACTTCTTATTTAGTTTTCTCATTATGAAGTAATAACATAAGTATTAGTTATATAATGATATGTTATTATAAATATGAAACAACCTTATTTCACCTTCTATCCATCCTACGGAAAACGAAATCACCGCTCGTGCGTACGTATAGAATATTGTCTCCACGCTGTGGTGTAATCTACTTTCGACCACCACCATACTTGGATGGATATAATGGTGTAAATAATTAACTATATATGATTATTGAAAAGTGATATTGATTCTGAAATATTATACATAAACTTCAATACAATTCCACGATCATGGGAATGATATCATCGCTCGTGCATACGTACTGACTACCGTCTCCACGACACGATGAGATTCATTCTCCATGTTAACCATTCATGAATGATTATAAAGTATACATAATGAATAATAATTAAATATATGACATGATAATGATACTAGATTTTTGTATATTTATTTCATCTACTTAATTCCATTCAATTCCATAGGGAAACGAAAATAGCGTTCACGCCTACGTACGGCCTACCGTCTCCATGAACGGTGTATTTCATTACATTTATCGATCTATCATATATATATGTATATGATGAATATATATATTATATATAAATCATCTTTTACATTATGGAATAATTTAAATCAGTATATAAGTAATAATATCAAGAACAACAAGTCAAAACACATATGACAAATGAAAGGATTTTACCCAAAATGCTGCTTTAACATGGAATTTACAAAAGAATGTGTAATATAAAGTCATAAGTGAACCATATATGATATCATAACAATGAATATGATTCTTTAATAAGTTAATGACATTATTTAAATCATTCTGTAGGACGTTTGGATACATACGAAGCATATCATATGTAAGGTAAGGGATAACTATTCAAATCTCATTCTTATTCGAGATTGTTATTCGTATGTATTTAGTGGGGTTATTGTTATCATCAATGCCCATGAATTCTAAAAATGTTTTCATGTATTTTTAATGTCCTTTTTATCCATTTTTGGAATTTACCACATGTTATGAAAGGAATCTTACTTTTGTTTACCACATGGGGAACTTTTTTACTTTTCTGACAAAAGTATAAGGATAATGTTATTTTTAACTTATACGGCGTGAACGGATTTTTAGGGTTTCATAACACCTCATTTTCAGGAATCTTACTATACAATATTGCATTATTATTTTGAACAAAACCCTTTTCTTTTAAAATTTCATGGCATTTCTTGAAAAGAAAATGATTTTAAAGAAGAAAGGATATTTTCCTCAAGAATTCATTTCAAGTGATTTATCAAAACCATTTTCCATCTAAGATGACATTATTTCATACGTGTATGTTTCAAGTATAATGTCTATATGAGTTACATGGTTTCACTTTTTTTATTATGAAATGATATCCATTTTTTTATGGATTACATTATGATGGGATGATGTTTATGAAACCCATTTTATTTTTGGGTTATGATGAATGATTTATGTTTATATTGTGGCACAATTAAGAATGATTTCATTATGAGAGGGGTGGGACCTATATCTCCCTCCAATGCATTGGGAAATGGTTTATATCTCATGAGATAGACATGGCTGGAATGGTAAGTTAATCTTGTTTAGTATTACAGGACTAGAAAGAGGTGTAAACTCGATTCAGAAAGGGACTTTGTCCCTAAGATGGTCTTGGAAGCAATGCCTTGGCTACTATAGAAGCCATATCATGTGCTTAATGGTTTCCAAAATCACATGTTTTATTCTCATTCTATTTTATCATGATTAATGATTCTTTATGATCTATGCCTTAATTAATTCCATGTTTTATGTCGTTGCTCAAGGTTTTGATGTTTAAACATTATGTTCATGTTTTTATGTTCAATTTTATAGGATTTGTTCTATTTTATCCATGCTTACCCTTACTGAGCATTTGAGCTCTTCCTTTATATTTTTTCTTTTCCCCAGGATTTAAAGAAATCTTTTAGGTAAGAAAATAAAAAGGGGAAGATCTTTATGGGATATTTTGAAGATCTTTCACCACGATTAGAAGATTATGTTTCGAGTTTCCAAAGACACTAAAATATTACGGTCCTTTGGTGTCTGGTATTATTATGTATTATGTATTCCACAAAAGTAATGTAATGTCCATGTACGTCATGCTTCAGGACTCTACAGTTGGTATTAGAGGAAAATTTTAGTTAACCTTTGGAAACTAGGATGGGAAATCTTTAGTGAGATCCCTAGATATATTTCTAAGTATGTATAGGGATGTCCCTAAGGTTTAGTATAAGTATAGGTAATAGCCCTAGAATTATGGTAAAGATATTAGAATTAAACCTATGATGTTCTATATTGAAGGAACTCCCCCTTTATTATGTTGTTTTCCTCTCACGATTTTTTCCTCTCACGCGGTTCTTTTTGGGTTTTAGATTATGGCTGGAACACGAGGGAACCATGTTGATCAATGTAATGGAAAATTCAATGATTTTCCTCTCGAGAAACCAAATGTGATTGGAGATGGAGTGTAAAATCTTATTTCTATACTTACACAAGCTATGAATCTTTCTAGATTTCCAAATGATCAGAGAAGGGAACAATTTCTATTGACTCCTTCATGAGGTAACTTCCACTATCTTTCAATTGGTCTTCTGATCTACTTGTTGCTGAATAATGGATCAGTACCATTGAAGAGATATTTTCCATACATCGCTGTTCAGAACATGAAAAATTAATTTTAGCTATTTATCATTTAGAAGGTGAAGTAGACCAGTGGTGGACTCTAATTAAGAATACAGGGCCCCAAGATGAAATTGAATCCATGGAATTGGATGAGTTCAAGACCATGTTTTTTAGTAAGTACTTCCCTCGTATTCTTCCAAAAAAGATGGAAAAGGAGTTTCTTGAGATTAATCAGAAGGATGATGAATCTGTTGGTATATATGAAGAGAATTTTACAAGACTTGCATGGTATGCATTTGTCTTTATCATCCAACATGAAAGTAAAGTTGATCAATTCTTCAGTGGCTTAAAACCAAGACTTCTAAGGACATTAGATATAAGTGACTTCAGTACCTATGAAGAAATTGTGTGTTGTGCTATCAAGGTATAAAATGGAAATTGGTGTTACATATCCATCTCATGGTTTTGACATGAAACGAAAGATGGAGTTCAAGGGGAAATCACAGAATAATGGTGAAAAGAACATAAATGTTTCTTTATTTTCAAAGTGTGGAAAGAAGAATGGTGGAGATTGTCTTAAAGGGACTAGAAAATTTTTTAAGTGTGGAAAGGAAGGTTATCGAGCAGTTGATTGTCGAAGTAATGGGAAAAAGGTTACTATTGATTTGAATAGAGAAAAGACTACAGATAACGCTCCTCCAACACTTTAATGCTTCAACAGCAAGGAAATGGGGCATTATTCTAATCAATTCCCTAATCCAGGTGTTAATGATGATCAACGTGAGCAACCTCTTAAGGAAAAGGACAAAGGAAAGTCACATGCAATCACTATTAGCAATGTTGAGTATGAAAACGATGTGGTGGAATGATTATGTGTTTATGTAAGGGGATTCCAAAATAATGTTGTGGAATATCATTTATAGTATTATGGAACATTGGAATATCTATGTAATGGATTATTGTGGTTTTTCGTAATTATATGGTACCGGTATCCATGAAAAGTGATTAAAATATTATGGAAAGTAGATGATATGCACATAAAGAAGGTATAAGGAGATAATGAAATGTTTGATAGTATAAATGAGCTCATGACTAATATAAGGAAAAAGTGATATCATGGTTTGAGTATATAGAATTTTTGGGATTTTTGGTATATGGAAAGAGTTACCTTGTAACAGAATTCATGTTTTCTCTGTGGTTCAAGAGAATACATGATTAAGGTATTCACATGTTTGGGATGTGACCAACAAGAAATGTCGTACGATATATGGGGGATAAATGATGGTATTCACATGCTCGGTAGATTAAATTTATAGCAATTGTTTTCTTTATACTATGATCTTGGGCAGAAGTATTTTGGATAATCCTAAATATTGAAATGAATTAAGTTAAACATAAGAAAGTATTATTTTTCTATTTTATTGTAGGAATGTTATTTTAATGTAGTTTTAGAAAAAGTGACAACCTGCAGAACAGAAGACAACCCGTCACGTTGGACAAGGTTATGGGAATCGAACCCACAACTGAAGTGTGACAGGCCTTTAATGCCTACCAATGGCCTACAAGAATTCACTGTTTAGTAGAAACCAGTTATATTATATTAAGCAGTATTATATCTGAAGTATAAGTCCTTTTTAGGAACCATATACGATTAAAGCCACTATAGATGGACTTATGTATTTTTGATAACATTTTCTAACCTTTTGTTTGAAACAGATGGAATGACCCATCATTCTATCACATGATCTACTAACACTTCACGAATGAGAAATGAATCTTCATTTCATTAAGAGATGAAGTAGAAATTATCCACAGAATGACCAACGGTGAGATTGTACCAAAATAAAGAAAGTATTTCTTCTAATTCCAATTTCTTCAACTTTAGGGAAATGATCTTGAGAACCAAAAATGTTGTCCTAGTTCCGTTATATCCGATGAATCAGATGGTACCTTATATCATCACATATTTATGGCTTTGTGATTGTTGGATTTTTCATAGCCATGTTCTATACCACTATACATCAGAACATGATGGTTAGATTTCTCTTCCTTATCTATATTTTCACCTATCTTCTCCTATATGGAAACCCAGTGATTAGTTAAATTGGGTAACCATTACTTTTCATACTATAGTTTTTAAATATTGGTTTTGGTATTATTTCATTATTATGTGGGTTTCTATAAAAGAAACTTTCCAGTAGTAAATCTTTTTTAACCCCGACGAATTTCAAGGTAGAAATTCATTTTTAAGGGGGGTAGAATGTAACACCCCAAGATTTTATGAAAAATATTATTTTTAATTTTATTAATGTCTTGTGTTTTAAGCTACACAAAAAGGAGCTATCACTACACACATTCCTAACTTGGCTTGCTTTACACGCAATCACGACCTTCCACGATAGCATGTGTTGTACGCAATATCGAGTTTCACTAAAAACGATGTGTTATTAAAATATTATATAAACAAACCATTATGAATAGTATTACCCACTTTTTGAAAATTTATAAATATTAACTTTCAAAATGGAATTCATTTTTTGATTCGGAATATCTAAATTAGCCTAGGGTGAATTTTTGGTATTTTTCTGAAAACATTCAATCTTTGATGAATAGTGAAAACACTGGGTTACTATTTAAAAACCGACTTTTTATTTAAATAAATATTTATTTTATTTAAATTTATTTTAGGTCAAAATTTATACATAATACCTATATAAGATCAATGTAATTCATTGGAGTATTTTTACGATAATTTTTAATATATAAAAATTTTATTGAACTTTTCACGGTCTTTTACCTTCCTCTTAGGTGTTTTTTGCAAACTTACATAAAACTTAATTTTACAACTTCTGTGAGTGGAATTTAGAAAATATGAGAGACACAGTGAATATTAAGGACTAAAATGTGGTTCAATGAGATTAAAATAATTTTTAGTGAATAGTAACTTTTTTACTTTTATTAACCACCATTAAATGTAAATAGGGTAATTAAGGGTAAATATGATATTATTATTACCCTAATGCATATCCTAATTCTATTGGATAAGTGTAATTCGACAGAAAAAAACCTTAGGAATAAAAAATGACTATTTAGGTCCACTTGGATTAGATTAGGACATTTATTATTAATTTATTTAAAGAAGGGTTAAGATAGTTAAAATCAAAGTTTAATAAATAATTAATTTTTAATTTAGAGTTATACATAAGATAAATTCGACTATAAATATTCATTAGAAATATAAAAAGAGTTCCTACCTAATTATAATTTATTTATAATTTTAAGACAGTAAATAATTGAAGTTATTTATGATACAATGATGATGTAGTAATTATCTTATTAATGAAATATTAACATAATTGATGTTATAAATACCCAAATAAATGTAATTTGAGACTTTTTATGAATTAAAATAATTTTATAGGTTAATATGACGTGTTAGTATTGATTTAATGATCTTATTTCGAACTAATCATGATGTTATTGTTTCCACAAAAATCAATTACCAAATAGTGTCAATATTGACATAAAATAATTTTTAAAAACAATATAATATTATTAATTGTTATTATATTTTTAGAAATCTAAGGCTAGGCCAAGATACTTATATCATGATAGGTGTATCATTAATGGACCACTTGGGGGTCTCTTGGATGTATATGGTATGTTTATTTACTATATAATATAAAAATACAAAGTGACATGGTAAATGTCAATTTAATCAACTAAGAGTTAAAACTAAAAGATAAGGTTAATATAATGACCCTAACCTATCTAAAATCTTTTGATTGATAGGATTTATACCCAACCCCACCTTAGATTCGAAATAAATTAATTTGGAGATATGAAAAACCGAATATGACATTATTATAAAATAATATTTTCTGTTTTTTCAAAGGTTCCCCTCTCCTCCCCTATAAAAATGGCACCCCTTCCCTCTTCTATTCACACCCTTTTGAGCCTTGAATCTCGACCACCCCTGACCATTTACCTTTTCCCCTTCCATAGAAACATTATTTTAGGTTATGGTCTTCTCAAATGACCATCTATACTTCCTTAAGTGGCATCTTAAAGGAGGTGCGTCGAAGAAGAGGTAATCTCTTCTTCCGATTCTCTCAAGATTATTTCTTTTTATACTTATTCATCAATAGTTTTCTCATTATGAAGTAATAAAATCAGTATTAATTATATACTAACATGTTATTATAAATATTAAACAACCTTATTTCACCTTTTATCCATCCTGTGGAAAATGAAATCACTACGCCTGCATACGTATGGAATACCGTCTCCAAGCCGTGGTGTAATCTGTTTTCGACCACCACCTTAATTGGATGGGTATAATGGTGTAAATATATTACTATATATGATTATTGTAAATTGATATTGATTCTGAAATATTATACCTACACTGAAATATAATTCCACGTTCATGGGAATGATATCATCGCTCGTGCGTACGTATAGACAACCGTCTCCACGACACGATGATATTCATTCTCCATGTTAACCATTCATGAATGATTATAAAGTATACATAATTAATAATAATGAAATATATGATATTATAATGATACTGGATTTAAGTATATGCATTTCATCTACTTAATTCCATTCAATTCCATAAGGAAACGAAAACAGCATTCATGCGTACGTACGGCCTACTGTCTCCATGAACGGTGTATTTCATTACATTTATTGATATATCATATTTATATATATATATATGTATATGCTGAATATATATTATATATAAATCATGTTTTACATTCTGGAATTATGTAAATCAGTATACAAGTAATAATATCAAGAACAACAAGTCGAAACATGTATGAAAAATGAAAAGATTTTACCCAAAATGCTACTTTAACATTGAATTTACCAAAGAACGGGTAATATAAAGTCATAAGTGAACCATATATGATATCATAAAAATGAATATGATTCTTTAATAAGTCAATGACATTATTTAAATCATTATACAGGAGGTTTGGATAAATACGAGGCATACCAGATGTAAGGTAAGGGATAACTATTCCAATCTCGTTGTTATTCGAGATTGTTATTCATAAGTATTTACTGGGGTTATTGTTATCATCCATGCCCATGTTTTCTAAAACTGTTTTCAGGTATTTTTAATCTCCTTTTTACCCATTTTTGAAATTTAGCACATGTTATGAAAGGAATCTTACTTTTTTTACCACACAGGGAACTTTTTGACTTTTCTGACAAAAGTATGAGGAGATTGTTATTTTTATCTTATATGGTGTGAACAGATTTTTACGGTTTCATAAAGCCTCATTTTCATGAAGAATCCTCTACAATATTGCATTATTATTTTCAACAAACCCTTTTCTTTTATAATTTCATGGCATTTTGTGTAAAGAAAATGATTTTGAAGAAGAAACTATATTTTCCTCAGGAATTCATTTCAAGTGTTTTATCAAAACAATTTTCCATCTAAGATGACATTATTTCATATGTGTATGTTTCAAGTATAATGTCTATATGAGTTACATGGTTTCACATTTCTTATTATGAAATGATATCCATTTCTTTTATATGGATTACGTTATGATGGGATGATTTTTATGAAACTCATTTTATTTTTGGGTTATGATGAATGATTTATGTTTATATTATGGCACAAGTAAGAATGATTTCATTATTAGATGGGTGGGACCTATATCTCCCTCCAATGCATTGAGTAAAGATTTATATCTCATGAGATAGACATGGCTGGAATGGTAAGTTAATCCGATTCAGAAATACAGGACTGGAACGTGGAGTGAACTCGATTCAGAAAGGGACTTTGTCCCCAAAGATGGTCTTGGCAGCAATGACATGGCTACTATGGAAATCATATCATGTGCTTAATGGTTTCCACAATAACATGTATTATTACCATGCTATTATATCATGATTAATGTTTCTTTATGATCTATTCCTTATGTACATCCATGTTTTATGTCATTGCTCAAGGTTTTGGCATTTAAACATTATGTTCATGTTTTTAAGTTCAATTGTATATGATTTGTTTTGTTTTATCCATGTTTATCCTTACTGAGAATTTGAGCTCACCCTTTATATTTTTTCTTTTCCCGAGGATTTAATGAAAGGCTTTAGGTAAGAAAACAAAAAGGGGAAGATCTTTATGGGAGATGTTGAAAATCTTTCACCATGATTAGAAGATTATGTTTCAAGTTTCCCAAGACACTAAACTATTACGGTCCTTTGGTGTCTGGTTTTGTTATGTATTAAGTATTATGTAAAAGTAATGTAATGTCCATGTACGTCAAGCTTCGGGTCTCTACACATAACATATTGTTGGTTTTTCTTGAAATTTGGATGGAAAGCACTGGAATGATGGAATTACATGTCTTGCATTAAAATCAAAGTGTCCTACTAGTAAGGGTGAGGAATGATGAATAGGGAAGAAAAAATACTGATCAAAATTAGATTAATTAATAAATGAAACATGAGTATGACTTAAAAAGTAATCAAAAGAAAATTTTTGACTTAAAAATCCCATGAAGAAAAAGAAAGTATAAAAGATTCAAGGTATTAAAAACATAAAGGTGTTAGATTCTTCTTTGAATGGCGAATGAAATCAATACATAAAAGCAAAAAATTCTTGACATAGATTCATGGATAATAAGAGTTATTTAATAATAAAATTATAGAATATGTGGCATAATGTTATTAAATAAACATAATAGAAATGGAGATCTCACAAAAAGGAAAGGAGGATATATGAAGGATATAGTGACCTAGGATCACCTGAAGCTCTGAGCCCTATAGTTGCATCTGAGAAATCCAATGGTTCCCTCTTATTACCTATTATTTTATGTTATTGGAACTAATAGGATTGGAAATGAATATGATTCCATATATTATCAATATTGGAAAACATAAAGTGATTTTTTGTCATATTGTCTACTAACATCCATGAAATGGATGAAATGATTTTCTCCCCCTAGGGGGAGAGTAATTCAAAAGGAGGATTCAAAAGAATTTTTGATATTAATATTTAATTTCCTATAAAAACCTAAAAATATATATAATGTGGTATTCTAATCATACTCTCATCCCTCATTCATAATTTTATAAACTATATTTTTTATGTGAGTGTTTATGTATAATGATAATATTAGACAAAGTGGGAAATATTTTTT
Source organism: Viscum album (assembly GCA_963277665.1). NCBI lineage: Eukaryota > Viridiplantae > Streptophyta > Magnoliopsida > Santalales > Viscaceae > Viscum > Viscum album. Next base: position 389,380,487 of record OY728167.1, on the reverse strand, counting down.
CTTATAAATGAAATTTCTGTTGTTTTTATCAAATGTTTTTGCAGATAAAGAAATTACATTCATAGTAACCCATATATTTGGAATTGAGAATATCTAAGCATGTTATCAAATGCATAGTTAGGTATAGAAAATGTAAAAATGTTATTTAAAGAGGTTGGGGGATGTAACACCCATTAGAATGTGATATTTAAGATAAAATATTACTACCCATGTCAAAAAGGGGAACCTTTCTTTCTGGGGGATCGATTGACTATAACTCCATAGTAAAGAATTCATGGATTGGATTAATGGTCATAATGGATTTCCTATAGGGTTGTTTCTCAGGGTGTATACCATTAACGATAGAAAACACTGAATGAATATGTTTTTGACATGTAGGGACATCCATTAGTCATATGAGTGATGCTGATATATAATATACTATGGTGTTATAGGATGAAATCCAACGTATTATAGGAGACCCATGGGGTGAATTGACTAGAATCATTGGCCTAGTATTTTATTTTAAGATAGTTTACAACCAATTAACTCTAATAAACCTATACTATAAAATTAAAGAAAAATATTTATATTCTATTATTCGTGTCAAATAATAATGGATAGAAATATACGTAATAATTTAATAATACATCAATTCATAAAAAATATAGAAATCCTCTATAAAGGGTAAGAAATGTTTAAGAGAGATAAAAAATTCTAATCAAATGGGTAAGAACAAATAAATTAAATATGCATGTGATATCACGATTAAATAAAGGGAAATTTTTGACTAAAAACTATAAATAATAAAATGGAAGATGAAAAGAATATAGTTAATGGGAACATAAATATTGGTAGTTTATTTTTTGAAGGGGAAAGAAGTCATGAAATTCAACCAACAAATTCATGGCATGGATATCGGGGTAATTGGAAGAGTTTAATAGTAAAATGAAATTATATGAGGTTCATTGTACTCAAATGAATATAATGGGAAGGTATGTCTCTTACAAAAGAATTTTTGATATTGGAAGGAAAGAGTAACTTAGTTATTATTATAACCTCTTAGCCTCAGAGTTACATCTGAGAAATAAATAGTTACCTCATTATTCCTTATTATTTAATGTGTTTGAAACTAAGAAGCCGAAAATCGATGGAGTTTTTTAAGACTACCAATACAAGAAAAAATAAATGTGGTTCCATTCATGGGGTCTTCTAAATTCCATAAAAATTATGAAAATTTTCAACCCTTTAGGGGGATAAAAATGTATAAAGTTGGATTCCAAATCATTTTTCATATGAATTTGGAATTTTACAGACATCCTTTTAATAGTTGAGTTTATGGTATTCCCATTATAGTCACATAATATATTCTTAACTTTATTAATCATATTTATTATGGGGGAGTTCTTGGAAGATGTGATGATGTAAAAAATGAGTGAAATAATTGTTCTTGCACTAGAACATTTTGGTGAGTTTGTAAATGTGGGTACATGATCATGTTCTTCTTATATTAACAACCCATATATTGATGATTGAGAATAACTAAGAATGATATCACATGAAAGGTTTTTTGGACAACATATTACACATTAGTTGTGTCTATTTTATTATCTACATCAGTTTTCCCATGTAGATTTATAGTATACCAACTCATGGCCATTGCTAACTATTCCATGTGGTATTATCCTCATATAAAAATTTGTAAGAGTATGAGTGTTCATTAAAAATTAAAGATCTATGATGTCCCTCAAATAGGCAATTAAATTTTATTTACTATTAGTGTGATAATGAGATAATGCATCCAGTCACAAATATTGATATTGTGGATTGGTATTGCCAAAATATTTAAAGGGTAAGATTTTTGTGTACATGTATATATTAAAGTAGTTTTAAATGATTAAATATTTTATTATAATGATGTTCTTTAGATTATTATATATTCATGAATTCATTTAATATCATTCATAATTACAAAAATATAGAAGTACATGTGTTAATTGAGCTACTACCATGTTCTATTGTAAAATTACTATTAGAATACCTATTTAATAACCAATATGGAGAAGCTCAAGATAATGTGGAAAAGTAAGTGAGATGATTGATGAGATTATATTGAAAATAATAAAATAAATGTTTTGGTGGATGAAGGTACACATTCTAAAAATAATAATAATAGTTCAAGTGTTCAAGAATGTTTACAAGTCATCTAAAAAAGTTTAGAATTTATTTGAGTGAAATAAATAATTTTTTGGATCCATGTAAACGAATCACAAATACAAATTTCTATGAAACTGATTAAGTACCACATATATGAATTCTAAATAGATGAATCAATTTTTATATCAAAATTGTGTGATGTAGCTGAACTGATTCACATAATTGATGATGTGATGAATCATTATTGATCGCTCTTGAAAATTGAGATCCAAAAAAGTTGATTACTCCATATCCTATTGCAATATAGTTGATTACCATTACATGTTGGATTACATGAAGACATTTAAATCCCATAATTCTTTAATGAAGTTATATTTTAGGATTTAGATATTTTTACATGTCATGAAATATTGATGACCAAGAATTTATAGGATTTAAATAATGATTTGAACTAGAATTCAAATGAGATAAAATAAGAGGAAAATTTATAAACAATTGATCGATTTGAAATGGTTGATCCTACTATCAAGTGTGGTGTTATTCCAAAATTTATGAATTGAGACATTAAAATGATATTTTAAGAGTAATATTCATATTTTTTAATGAATATAAAAATGTGGTATAGGTATCAAAGATATCATTATTATAATTGAGAGAACCCAATAAACGAGAGTGTCAAATAAATATTTTTGTTGATATAATCGAGATATATTTTTATTAAATTAAATATAATATGAGAGATTGATACATTAAGTACCTTGTATAAGAATAAGGCCATAAAAATAATGGATTCAAAAAAGGATTCATACTTGAGTATTCAAAGAGACCAAGGTGAATCCATGTCACATTTGATTTAGAAGCATTTTAGAGAGTATAACTACTATTTCTGTTCCTGAATAAGTACATGTGAAATCCTAATCCTAAAGGCTCATAGAGAATGATAACTCTAAAAAGCATGGAGGAATTTCCATAACTGAATCCTATTTGAAAATAAGTTTAATATTTAATTGGGACTATATATTTTAATAATAATTTAGTAGGGCTCTGAATTGAAATAAAAAAGTGGGATGTTTTTTATAATATGGGATATAGTATAAAGATACTCTTGTAGAACACATGATTCACTTATATTGGTGGGTTATTTTTTAATCTATAATGGGACTCTAATGTGGAACACTATGGGAATCAGTTTATTAATATGAATGGGAATTTCCATGGTTTTAATCACTTATATATAGTAATGAATCAATAAATGTGGGAGGAGGGCATAAATGATTGCTAAAATAGTTTAATTTTATACTAAAACTTTCAAATAGAATGGTCTATACAATCTCTTATTTTCTTTCATATGATTTGATATTATGATATATCACTAAGTGGATCAATAACCATTAAAAGCTTAATTTGTAGAAATAAAAAAAGATAATTTGTAAAAAAGGACCACTTATTCACCACCTATAAATGGTTAATACATACTAGGGAACTTCTAGTATCTCAACATTTTGGTCGGGAACCATTCACCTCAATGTCCATGTTCTTGAAATGATTTTATGGATTTAATTATCCATAATTCTATGATTATTGAATTTCATTTTTTTAGTGAATTTTAATTTCATTACTAATGTGTTAAAGGAGTATTTTTAATATTTTCTTCATGGTTACTCTCACTCATTGTTTTATTCAATTTTATATGTGAAGCATTATTTCAAGTTATTATGTTTTTTAAATGTTATTTTAACTCTCATTATTTTATAAATTTTTCCCTATGGAATAAATTTTATCAAAATTTAAATGATATTTCTTATTTTTTTCTTCAATGGAATTTCATAATTATCTTATAAATTTAGTTTCATCTACACAAACCTCCTTTAATGATATTTATAAATTACTATTGATATTTTCTTTTAATACCGTCAACCTTTTTCTTTAGATAAATTATGATCATTTCTGGCATAAATATTAATATATACCATTCCTTTCTCATGGGGGAAATGATGATATGATAAAATTATGATTGTAATCATATTCATGTGACATATATTTATATAGTTTTTAATTATGTGAAAATTTGGACCATAATTATACAGGCCTCAAAATAATTAGGTATTATTTTATATATCAAGTAATGAAAAATACTGAGGTTTGAAACCAATCTACTTTGTATTGGGTGGGATAGAAAATAAAAATAACTCTAATTAATTGGGTCATGATTTATTTATAATGAGATGAGATGAAATTGGGAGTAAACTAAAACCTTTATGGGACTCTATACACCATGGTTATTAGAATAGTGAGTGAAATGAATCCATCAAGGGACACTTCCCACTATTTTTGTTAAAATTGAGTGTGAACCCAAACCACTAATGTATTATTTAAATTTTGCTTATGGTAATTTCTAGTCCACCCAAACCCTTATGGGACTCTATCTACTATGGTTATGGGGTTATGTAGTAAACCCAAACTTTTTTTGGAGTCCTTCCACTATGGTTATATGAACGGGTAGTGAACCAAAACATATACGGGACTCCATTTATGTTTTATGGGAATATAGAGTGAACCCAATATCATATGGGACGCCTAAAAATATTTTTATGGAATGGGTAGTGAACCCCATTAATTATGGGATTCATCACTCTATGTGATGATGGTCTTGGTAGTGAGACCAGAAAAAATAAATAGATTTATATTCATAATTATTTCTCAAATTATTATGAAGAATTTCAATGTTGTAAAACAATATAATGTTATATTTGTATGGATCATGATTATTGAAACATGTTGCAAACTTATATGAATCATTTAGTATCTTACAATGAGCTCATTTTCTTAGGATTCATGATTTATGATCCAAGTTTTATTGGGTATGATATTCAGATATTATGGTCAATCAAAATTATTATGGTCTCATAACCACATTTTAATCTTATAATAACAAATTATGTAACTTTGAAATATATTATTTTTACCCTTATTGAGCATCTAATCTCACTTTATTCTTATGTTTCCATTCCTCAGGTAATGAAGAATATTAATATAAATGATATGTTTCAAAGGGTATCATTTTTTAAATTTTTTTATGTGGGATGTTGAATGATTTATGTAAAATATAGTTTCTATGTATCTAGTATCTATTTAAACTAAACCAATTGATTTTTTAGTGTGTTTTTTGTGAGATGTATTAAATATTAATGTAAAATAATGTAATATGTTTGTATGATATGGTGGAGACATATGATAAAATATTATCTAGTAAATAAAGAGAAACATAGGTTTATTCGATGACCATCAATGGATTTTTTTAGGATTATGATGACCTACATTACATCAACTAAGAATAGGATTTAGATCCAAGAACAATATTTTCATTTTTAAATGTTATTGATAAAAACCTCAAATAAATAATAGTGTATAAATATAATGACAAAGAACATGAAAATGAAAATTTATCTATCCAAAATTTAATTTATATGGATATGTTAATGGATTCTATAGGCACACAGTATCAAAGGTAAAATCTTAATTTGGAAGATCCTCATGATATTCAAATTCCACTCACTAATAGAGAAACCCATAATGAAAAGTTAAAATGTTTAGATATATCCAATTCCTATCAACCTCCATAGGAAGTACTACTAAATTTTTTTAGTGTGATTGTAAAATAATGGAATTAATGCAAATAAATTGTTTTTACTCTAGAGAAACATTATTTAAATAAAGGAATTTCAATATAAGGTAACCATAGACCCTCCAGCTTACACTCTTCCATAAGTGGAGATTACTCAACCAAAAAATGTATAATCAATTTATATGGAAAAATCTATATCACATGTTCTAATTTAAATTATTATAGTTTTTATTATGTTATTAATAATTCTATTATTGGGGAAAATCTTCCATCAACTTATAAGACTCTATAAAGGTTAACCCTTTAATGTCAAGGGTAACAAATTCAAATGAGCCGAAAATATAATTCTCGAGAAAGTGACCTTGTTAAAATGTTAGATAAGATAGGGTTATCCAAATAATTAAATGTAGCTATCATTTATTTAATGTTAGTTGTTAATGAGAAACCTGAACCATTGCATTCTAAGATAAAATCATATATCATGTTGGTGGATTCTAATCCTCATTCACCCAAACTTCATAATCTCAGTTTCATAATGTTCAATGGAAGGGATTATCCAAAATTATCTCATGAAAATTGAATCATGATGTTAGAAATTTTGAGAAAAATAGAGAAATAAGAATAAATAGAGATCATATGAATGGAATGGAAATTATAATTACTTGTTTTTGTGTAAATAATCTAGAATTTGGTTCCATTACTGTTTAGTAAGTCCTTATTTTGCAGTTATTATTCCAATACATCTCAATTTTTACAAAATTTATCATTCATAAACTATTAATATATGTAATATTTTTTAAAAGAATGAATCATAAAATTCAACTCTATATGTAAATTCATTACTTATTATTAATTTCATGTTTATAATGATGAAATATTATATTAGAAAATTAATGAAAAAGCCTCATATCGATGGTGAAATTTATATTTCATAGACTAATGGGATATAAAACACTTCCATTAGACCTTATGTTAGTTAGAAGGATATTTATTATTTATTATCAATCACATTGAAGATATGATCATGTGGTTGGGAAATTAAAGGGCTGGGTTGACTAAAGGAAAATACCACCAATTTAATTCCGTGAATTATTATGGGAAATAATGGATCACTATTAAATGTTCTCTAAATAGAGGGAAGAATCCATATGAAACCCATATTCATCAATAATAATACTGAATGTATTTTATAGATGAATTTATTATTTTATATCAAGTAAAAAGAGCCAATATAATTCAATCATATTAAAATGAATCATCAAATGGGAATGTTGGGGTTTAAAATCTATATATGTATTCACATAGTGTCAGTAAATATTTCTAAAATGTAACCCATTTTATGAAATAATACCCCTCTAAAGATAAATATGCCTCCAATAAATCTAATAATACATATGAAAATAGTTCAATTCCCACATATCAATGATGATAATGGATAAGTACAAAAATATTTTCCCCCATGATATGAAAAGGGTGCCTCAACAACCATTGATGAATTTAAAAATTTGAACATTGGTATTATGTAAGTCCTATGAACCATATAGATATTAACATCCATGAAACCTAATGAAAATGAGTATTATATTTATTTACTAAAAAACTTATAATTTGTTTGTTTATAACTATTATAAAATCCTAGTACTATATCCAAATGTGTATGTTCACAACCTAAGTTAACCTATTTGCCACTATGGTTATAAAAAAATGGACATAAGGATGCATCCAACCCATGTTTCCCATTTAGAGGTTGAGGAAGATAAATTGATCAAATATAATTTTTTTCATAGGTTTAATACCCCAAGGGGCTCATTGAAATTATACTTGTTAGAATAATGATGAAATTAATGTTTTTATTGATTTCAGGGAACTGAACAATCATCACCCAAAATATAACTTCCCTACCCCAATAAGAACTATGGGCTGATTCAACAAGAATGTTCCAGGACCTCTCATTTATAGATCAATATTCAATCTATAATTAGAATCAGATAACACTCAAAGATGAGGAGGAAATTAATTTTGAGGAACAACTTGGGACATATTTTTATGGAGGTATTCCCTTCATTCATGAAAATTATAGGGTTATTTATTTTAAGGGTAATAATGGTATTTTGAATCACCTACTCAGTAAAACCATGGAATGTTATGTGGTTTATCTGGGTTACAATGAACATAAATATTCATACCATTTCAGTAATTAAGAATTATTTTTATTTATACTTATATTATTAAAAATGAACATGATACCACTAAAATGATTATCATTATTTATATACATTAAATTTGTAGTATTTTATTCCATCACCATGACATTAATGTTTCTCTTCAAAAAACCAAATTAATTCCTTAGAGTCCCCATCTTTCGAACCATTGATATTTGAATGTAATTTATTTATTCCTAACATAAATAAGTTTTTTTGTTCAAATATTATCTATTAAGTCCCAACCCATAAATAAATTGATAAATAATAGAGTATCATTGAAATGGGATAATGATTTTCAGAGTAATTTAAATATCCTTAATCAATATCTTCAGACCCTCCAATTTTGATTCCACATGGGGAGGTGAAATCTATCATCCTCTATAAGGAAAATTTAGATAAATAAATTAGATCCATACTATCCCAAAATAATTATATATTAATATAGATTAGTTTTTAATACCTTGGTAGAATAATGTGGGTTGTTAATAGACGATATACTGATATGAAGCGAAATTTCCTGGTATTGATCTTGGATGTGAAGACTCTTCACCACTATTTAATTCGTAACGAGGGCAACTTGGTCTCACACATAGATATTCGCACGTATATAAAATGATTTCCCATGTAAATTAGATTTCTGACTAGATGGGACACCATATTTCAATATTTTGACATCCATTTTGTACCCTAGAATGTAATGAATGGGAAAGCATTAGCGGGTTTCCTACCAGCACATGCCTCCCTAGAGAAGTCATATATAGATGGATTTTTTATTGACTCTTAGCCTCTCTTCATCCATGGAGCATCTAATACATGGGAAATTTATATATATGGCACTGCTAAACATCAAACTAAATAAATGTATAATGATTCAAAATATTGTACAAGTTTCCTTGGGGACACTATACATTTTCCAAACATTCTTCCACGTGTCACTCTTTTCATCTCCTGAAAGGAAGTACCAACAAAAATGTAGAATATAAATCCCTGATCATACGTAGTGTTTTTTATTAAAAATATATTTTCTTGATTTAATAAGAAAGGATAATATTTTTTGGTTATTAATTTTATCAATAAGGAATAAAACATCCCGAATAAGTAGCTGGTACCCCTTCCTAACTAAAAAATGGAATTGACTTCTAAATTTCATTCAAATTTGATATTTTCTCATATTATGAAATTTTATGATTCATTATTTAATGTGTAAATATATATTGTTGATCTAGATAATGAAGAAAAAAATATCATTACTATTCACTAAATAGAGGTATTTCTATTTATCATCAATGATATACAATAGTTAATGCCCTAGATAGAGTTTCCAAATTTGAACTTGAGCTAATGGGGCAAGAAGTTATTCGAAAGATATCACCATATGCCAGATGATTTATACTAGTGGTGAGAGCCAATGATATTTGTTTTGGATATTGTAGAATTAATTATTGTATAATTCATAAAAAAAATAACAAAACATCATCAATAATTGATTATTAGATTATAAGAACATGTAATCACATTCAAGTAAAAAATTATCTGAATAATAATAAATGTATAGTATAAAAAATGTTAATTAATTCTATGTAATAATACATCCGACTAGATCACCCAATGATCCAATGAAATATAAAAAATGAAAAAATGGAATAAAATATGAATGGATGATACAATACCAACCTCGATCATCACCTCATTGTTTGAAAATACAAGATGCTCCATCCTAGTCACCTTAATAATATGTTCCCAGAATTGAGTACCAATCATAAGGTCATCCTGTGAACTAGTGTCTCGATAAATTTTTTGAGCATAGAATATATAGGGTTATACCAATGTGTCCCAAATATGTTCCCTCATAAAAGTATGTATGTAATATGAAAATAAATAAATAAATTTGAATGTGAAATTTATAAAAGTATACATGTCTAGTCATGATGTGTGATCAATACCACCACAACACCTGACCATATATTTTTTGATCATATCTAAAAAACCACTTATTTTCTATCATAAGTGAATAAGAACCCATCAGGGGAATGGAATTACACATCTTGACCATAGTCTATAGATAAAATACAGAATACTCATGCTAATATTCCTGGAATCCAAGAAACAACCCCATCAAGGCCATAAAAATTTATATGTAGTAGATCCAAATTAAGGAAATAATAGAGCTAGACTCACCAATGAGATGAACCACAAAACAATTAGGTAAGTACCATGGATAGTCACATATAGTAGAAGTGTATATTGAGGATGGGTGTAATAGATATAACCTCCCTCATGAGATGAACCCATGAAAAATGTAATCCACATGGATAATGGAATATAGATGATGTAGATTCAATGGAGTGAAATGATAAAGAAAACTCCCCTTAGAAGATAAACCAAAAATACAATGTAGGATCCATGGATAATCCTCATGTCTCCAACAATGTGTAACACCAAATAGAAATTTTGAACTCAGTAAAAAGTGTATATATGTGGAATAACATTATACACTACACCCTTGGTCTCTGGAAAAAACTACTTAAAAACACTAAACATGTTCTAGTACCACCTCAGATAGACACATGGCAGTCATTAACCAGACACTAGTACTTATATTGACTAAAATCCATACCTAGACCTCATATAATGGAAAGCACACAATCATCCCAACTAAAATACCTTAACCAGGGTTTTTACACTATCATCCAAAGGATATACTATAGAAAAATATGTAACCCATAGTGAACCTCTCACCCATATCCGCCAATTTAACCTATCCTAAATAATATGGTACAGAACCTTTTAAACATTCCACATCACCATACTAGTTATGATACGCCAAAAATATTTAAATCTAGGAATTCTTGAGCCCCAAGGGAAACTCATCAACGAATGACAGAAAACAATAATCATAACCAGTACTGGGGTTCCCATAATAAACCTATCAAATGAAATAATAAATTACAAAACCTAGATAATTCTCCCATAGAACACTATAATAGGACATAACGGGACTTACATCATCACATGGGATCCATGAATATTACCCACCCTCAATAGGGTGCTCCTAATCTTCCATTAGAGGAAAGAATATTTAAAACATCCTCCAAGACATAGATAAACATGCCTACTATACTAGCCTCAGGAGAACAATGCTCGTATACCAACCACATTCCAAATATATTGAACTAATCAATAACCGTATACACCCAAATAATTTTCCTCCCAGTATTAATGAAGTCACAAATATTTTATAAATTACATAAAATCTTGGGAATACACTCTCTAATATCTATATGGATCTATCACACCTTTTCCATACTAATGAAACTCATGGCCCTTACATAAGTCACACAATCCTAGAATCCATATAGGCATAGGAAATTATAGCTATAAAATAAAATGGTTATGTATTATAGGAATCATCTACCTTGATAACTAGGTTTCCATCATTAATCAATGCTTTCCAAATTCCACCAAGATCATCTAAGAGTCACTTCTCTTTTAGGACCCCATATTAATCCAAAATACTTAAAATATTATTTTAAAAAATTATAATTATTTATAAATTCTAAACCCAGAGGCACAACCCCTAAAATATCATCAACCAACATCTATTTTTTTGGAATCACAAACAACTAAATGTCAAAATTCAATGACTTACCACTGATAACAATGCAACAAAAATACCTATAAATTGACACTTGGTTAACCACTAAATAGAAAAACATTAAGCTAAAATGTGAAATAAATTACTAAAAAACATCTAATAAAATAGTGAATACTGATTTCAATTCATTTTCCCTAAATAGACTCCATCGACCACCTGAAAATTCCCATTGGGTTGGGATGATTCGACCATTGTTCTTAGGGATCGCTGATAAAAAACTAACTGATAATCACTAAAAATAAAATAAAGAGAGAAGGATAAATGAGATGATAATTACACAACATATTCATTAAGAATAAATATCTTGAACCCTCATAGATAATGATTATAAATGAATATGTAAATGATGGAACATGGGTGGATTAATTTGCTGGGTAGGCCAGTGGAAATAAGAATCCGAAAATGTGGAATGAAATAAGGGGTATAGAAATAACCCCTAAACCATCTTAAAAAAATTTCTAGAGAGCCATTATCACCAAACTAAGGGATTCATGATGAAATAACTCACTAGTAGGGAAATGTTTTTGTGTAACAATTGGGTATATGGGGGAACTCATCTTCCCGAGGAAGAACAACGATAACTTGATTGGGTTCTTCACAATTAAACTTCCATGGTTTCTAACGTGAAAAACACCAATCAAGCAGAACTTATATTGGAAATGTTTTGGAAATGACATGGAATTTTATAAATTATAATTATATGCCATAGTACCCCCACAATGATTATATTTGGTTCTTAAAACAGAAATAAAAACCTACTAACACTGTGTCCCATCAGGGTTTACCCATCTTAATGATGAAATGAACACATCCCCATCAAGATACACTAGACCATACATTATTTTGACATGGTCTTCCAACTGTTAATATATTTCTTCCAAAATCATAAAATCATAAACCACATGCCTTTGCAAATACCCATAACTCTTGATGAGGAACAAACACATCCACAAATCAAAAAGAACATTTCAATGAATTATAATTAAAATAAATAATTCAATATTTTTCTACACTTATATATTTGAAATTAATATTTTCCAATGAAATCAATTAACTCTAATGACAAAATTAATTAAAATTAATAACCAATGAAATTATAATACATAAAAGAACCTAAGAATATATATATATACATCTAGTTCATCATATAGAACATGACACTATTCTTATTCATTATTTTAAACCGAATCATATGTAACAGAACTAAAAAAACACAAAATTTTGTTTCACACGATTTTCTATTAATAATAATATTCAGGAAATCATAAAAATCTGATATTCATGTACAATGCGATCCACCCAATACTAATTCCACACTACTGAACCTCATAAAGAATCAAAACACCATTTGGTACTCCACCACTCAAGCCTTTCTGTAAACACATAGTATCACAAACTAGTGCACTATAACCTTAACATGATCATGAAACCATATATCCTAGAGGAATATAAAAATAACTCAAATCCAAATAAAATTTTTAAAAAAAATAAATCAATGTAATATGATAGGAAAAGGGGAAGTAGGTTCACTCACCATCCAACCTCATGTGACATTAAAACACTCAACTACAGGTTTCACTATTCTATGATCCTTCAACTATGATGATCATACAAAAGGTGACTATAACACCCAAGTGTTTTTGAATTATTTTTATTTTTCAAATAAATTTAATAATTTTTCTATTTTTCATTACACACGAAACCATTTTCATTTTCTATTGCATGAAACACTGAGTGTGGCATGAAATACATGAAACACCATGATTAAACGAAAGAAGACATGTTTTTAAAATAATTTAATTTAATTTTATAGTTACCAACTAAAAATATGATTTTTTGGTGTGAGTATGATTAAATAAATTATGAAAATATATTTTTTAAATAGTTATATATAATTAATTTTTGAAGGAAAATTAAATTGATATTAAGATAAAAACTATTTTAAAATAAATGAACTATTTTTAAAAAAAAATTATGCCAAAAAACATGTTGTACCATAATAAATTTAAAAAATAAATTTTTCAGAATGGTAATAAATAAATTTATTTATTATATATTCAATAAAAATTTTAACAATCTTTTATGTGATTCCTAGATAAAAGATAAGAATAAACCAAATTTCAAAACTTAAAACTGTATTTTTCTTAAAAGTAGTTTTGTCACCATTTTAACATTTATTTTAAAATTAACTTTTTTAACTTTAGAAAATTTATTTCAAATTAAATAATTTATTTTTGAAATAATCATTTCAAAACTATGTATTTTTTAATATACAATAATTTTCAAAGAAGACAATTTTGTTGATGAATGCTGGAAATATTTAATTTTATTAATAATTTTCGTCTCTATTAAAGAATTAAATTTTTTAATTTTTTTTATTATTTTAAAGATATAAATAGTTCAATTATATATTAATTAATCCAATTTAGTTCATTAAAATAAATTTAATATTTAATTTTGTTATAAAAACATTCTAAACATTTGAAAATCATATATTTATAAAAGAGCATTCTCGTCATAAATGTGAGATTAATTTTGAGTAAAACTTTTCCACTTATGTTAATGAAATTTGGAAAAATAAATTCCAAATATTTAATCATACTAATTTATATTATCTAATATGGATAACAAATTTTTTTCAATATTGAATAGTAAAAATATTAAAAAATATTTACAACGGTTAAAGTAAAAATGGTTTTACCATGCAGTTTAACTAAAAAGACACGGATTAAAAATAACTTAAAATTTATAATATTATAATTTATGTACATATATAGCCCTTATATATTCTAGGAATCTTAATATACCATTTTGGATCCTTATTTAATTTTACTAACGTGGTTATATCTATTTATTTTCTAAAATTAAAAGTGATCACCTCACCAAATATATTAAAGGCCACCAAAAGTATCCCCTCTTTACACATAAAAACCCATTGGTTCCTCAAATACCTACCCAAAAAAATATCCTTGAATCCACCAACTTATCCTAGAAGAAATATTTTGGTCAGAAATCCAACCATTGAAACCTTTTGTTGAAAACCAAAATATTTTCTTCAAATAATAGGTAACGTCCCTAATCGAGCATTTCATTTATTTCCTTCCACCACATCCTTCAATTTTTATGAAATCACTGTGATATAATAAACTCAGTGTATCCATTATAATTATTATTTTTTAATGTAAGGAAATATTTTCATCTCCACTTTAATGAAGTGGTTTATGAAATCATTAATCATGTGAACATTGTTCTACTGCCTCGATAACTGATGATATTCGTTTTCTATCACAACCCCTAACAAAAGGATATAATTATATATTTAATTTTATATGTGATATTTATTATATTAATATACCTCTATAATTACAATACCTCGTATATATTATTACCTCTCAACATGTTGGAAGATAATATTATTGCTTGTGTGTACGGTAGACTATCGCCCCACAAACCGATATAATGTGTTTTTCATCTACATTTTACTAGGATGGTTGAAAAGTAAAATGAAATCAATACATATGATATTTTTAATATATTTTTAATTAATTAATTATTGTTACAGATATACCTTCTTAATTTAAATTCCAAGGGTGACATGACAATGTTGTTCATGTGTATGGAGGATCACTACCTCGCGAAGTAGTGTGATTCATTCACCCTTTACATAGAAGGAATTGAGGTTGGGTTTAATGAAAATTTTTGACATATAAAAATATATATTCTTCAATGATAATATATTTAATACCCTTATTTCATTACTTCCAATGATAAAATGGAAATAATTTTCATGCGTTTGTACGACCTACCGTCTTGATGAAAATATTATTTCATTTTCTATCACTAAATTTTATGGAATACTATAAGTATATATCTATGGAATATAAATGATATTTATGTCATTTTTAGGATTTTATATATAACTATTAAATCATGTGGAATAATAAAATATCAAATAAAAACATATATGAAAAAGGAAATAATTAACTGATTGATGATTTCAAAAAATAATAGTTAATAAATAGGTAATAAGAGGATATATATAAATCATATAATGTATAACTGTACAATTATGGTTATATAATAAATTTATAGTAATATAAAATTTATTATACACGAGTCTTGAACTTTTATAAATAATTAAGGACTTAAGGTAAGGGATTTTCATCAAAAAAATTTTCTTCTGTGAGAAACATGCCATAGTCCCCACGTTTTTGTTTTTTGTTGTGTATATATAGACCATGAATGTATTTTATGATAATTATCCTAAAAATTATTTGGATTCCCATTTCCATATTATGATATCTCTTTAATGGGGTTTGAGATTCGATAGTTCCCATAGTTTTAAGGGACTTTCTTCTCAATCAGTCTTCTTTGAGACATATTTTATATTATAATCATCTGTTCATTAATGATGTGTTCAAATAGACCCTTTGACTAGTAAAATAATGAATTTATTTATTATCATGATATTTTATGTATAATTAAATGTTATTCCTATATAGGTATTACAATAAATTTTACCAAAGTGGTAATTATTTTATATTAGAATCCCATTGTTTATTGTGATTTTATTTTTTATAATAAAATCAATTAGTACATCTCAAAAGAAACTCATGACTTATATACTACTATGGTTATGTCATGAGAATACACATTTTCCTTTCATTTTCCTCTCTTTATGCACTCAATATTTCAAAATACTATTTTAATAAAAATCATATGTATATCGGAATTCGTTAAAAACCCAATTTTCATAGAAAACTATGTTATCTAAAACCATTTTATAAAATACTTTTTTACAGTAACGGAATTATTTATTAAAGAAATATTTATCCATGTTTTACTTTTTTCAATATTTTCCTTAAGGAATGTTCTTATGGATTTCCAAAAAATGATTATTTTAATTTCACCAAAAATGTGAATGGAGTATTCATTTTAATGTGTAAAACATGAATGGAATTCTATTCCATTATAACCAAAACTTTATTCGAATAATAAAATATAATATAACTAGATAATTTTCAATGAAAAGGATATATAAAATTTGTTACATTTTAAATATTTTTTCTCAATGTGGAAGGAATATTTTCCATAGGAAATGTTTTCAAAAAATTTTTGTGCCTCCATTATAAATTTCATGTTTATTTTAAAAGAAAATGTTTTCCAAAATATTTTATAATTTATTTATTTAAAAAGAAATTATTAAATGAAAATTACATTCACCATGAAATTTTCCATATGATATTTCATAATCATTTTCCATCTAAATTAATATCATTTGATGTTACTTATGGTTTACTCATGATATAATATAAGAGTACCATTCTAATTCATTATCTGAATGGTTTATGTTCATCATTGAAAGATTTTTATGAAACCCATTTCTCTTCCATTTTGTATACCATGATAAAATGATTTTGATACCCACTTATTTTCACAGGTTACACTATGAAGAAATGATTATGAAACTAAACTCCTTTATAAAGGTTATGACATGATGGAATGTTTATGAAACCCATTTCATTTAATGGATTATGGTATATTTAATTTTTTATAATTTTGTGGCATAAATAAGTTTGGTTTTTATTATGTTATGGGTGGGACTTATATCACTCTATAATACGTTGGGTAATGATTTATATCTCATGAGAGGTACATGACTATATTTGGGAGTGAACTTGATCTCTTAAGGGAATTTCTCTCCTATTACAGTCTTGGGAGTGAACATTGACTACTATGATGTTGTTGGGAGAAAACCCATTCCACTATGCCAGCCTTGGTTTTGATCCTTGAATACTATGGAAATCATCTCCTATTCTAATTTGTATTCCATAATTCAATGTTTTATGTCAGTCTAATGCTTTCATGGATCATTTTATTTGATTTACATATCGTCCATGTTTTATGAAGTCCAAATATTTATTCTATGACTCAATATTTTTATCATTGATGTGATAATTATTGTGTTCATATGTAATGATCAGATTCACATACCCCTATACTCACGTTATGTTTACGTACTTTACCTTTTTTACCCTTACAAACCAACCAATCTCACCCTTTATTATGATTCCTTTCCCAAGATTAAAAAGAAATGATTCGTGAGGGGAATGCCTATGAATAGTAATAAATGGGAGGATATTTTTGGGAAAATTGAATATATTTCACAAAATAAGAATATTATGTACTTAGTTTCTGTATGCACTAAGACATTACAATCCTTAGGCATGTATTCTTGTAATTTTTGAAATTTAATCTGAAAATATTTAATATATGTGTATGAAAAACTTTTGTCACTAATGTTGGTATCCGGGAATATTTCATAAGTGTGCCACATTTAACATATAACATTAAACATAGAATCATGTTTCATGTTATTAAAATTTTCTAGATAATTGAGTGTGCAATATATATATATATATAATCCCGAAACCAAATTAGTATAGATATTTCATGGTGAGAACCCTTTACTGTAAATAGAGATGGTATTCATAATAAAGAAGAATGGAATGGAAAAATCATAGTCAAATTTCCTCTGCATAGCAATAGTACTTAAAGACTTATAAGATGTGTTAATGATAACTAATGGGATATATAATCATTTGGAAGTAAAATAGATATCAATATGGATGTGGGAAAATATTTACTATAATTATGTATTGGATATAAAATTAATAAAATGAGGAATATTCCTGAATAGAGAGGAGTACGAAAGGATCCCCTACCTTGAGATGGTGATTCCAAAAGATTGGGAGAAGCATCTTGAGATCTTGGGGGAAAATTGATAGGACTATATAATGGGGAGGGAAGTATAAATACATGCTCCATGGTTTTTTAGTGAATAATAATGCATGATTTGGTTGGATTATATAGGAAAAAGAGGGGAGCTATATAATATTTTACATAGATAGGTTTGGGACTCCATATAATAATGTAAGAAAAACCACAAACCATACCATGGTTGATTCAATTGTTTTTTCCAAATAATAATGGTTTTCATTATTTTATAATTTTAATAGATTGCCTTATTAAAATATTATCCTCAGTGATGTGGATGTGGGCCATGTTCTTAAAGAAATTATTTTAAAATCATAAAATATATTATAGTTTTTGGAGGATTCTTAATGGATTGATAAAATTAATTAAATAACCCAAAAAAATTATAAATTAAAAACATATTTTTTTCATTGATACCCTTTATTTAATTTAGCACATAATTTTTGTGAAACTATTCTGTCACACTACACACAATATATTTATACAGTTTTAAAATTTTTACCAAAAAAGACAATTGTTTCCCAATATTATGAGAATATCACCATTAGATTATTTTGAAATTAGGAATCAAAAAATAATATTTATTTCATTCAAATAATTTTCTAAACATGTTAATTTTCACTTTTAAAATAATAATCGACCTTTATTGACAAATTATTTGTTTTTTGACAATAATAGTTTTCAAACCATTTTGAAAATTATGTTCGACTTCATATAATTTTATTATTAGCTATAGTTAATAAATATATTTAATACATATATTTTATAAAAATATAATTTATTTCAAAAAAAATAATTAATTCATCAAAAGTAATGTCTTTATTTAAATTACATATTACCATAAAATATAATTTCCCTTTTATAAAATGAAAATCAAATTAATTTATAAAGAAACAACAATAATACATAAATATAAAATTTATTCTACTAAAATATAATATAAATATGTATATTAAGACACATATCCCTTTATTACACTAGTATGATCCCTAAGTGTATGGTGTTTAATGTGGATACATTTATGGGGTGGTTGGCATACGTGGTTTGGGACGTGATATAGTTGATCTTAAACATCTCCTAAAATATATTTTTATCATGATTTATTTGTTCGAACTATGCTTCGGATTGTTCAATTAAAAATCATAATGATGTTATTTCCCTTGAAAACTCTAATAAATGGGATTCATAGGGTAGAATCCTAAGGGTTTAGGCCATCACTCCTTTGCCTATGTTAATTGGATTTTTTAGAACCTTTTATTTATACTAATCATATGATCACTCTTAAATGAATATATAATCAATGGATATGATTATTAAAGATATTTTAAACACTATAGGATATAATAAAACTAATGAACTGCATAATTTTCTATAAATATAATGAAAAATATTGAATTTAAATCAACCATAATGGGAATTTTATTTATAAATGTTCCCTTTATTATAGTAGGAATAGAGGAATTATTCATAATAGAACCACAATTCATCAAATGTTATTTATAAAATCTATCATAGTTGTTACTTTTTATACCTTATCAACTTATACTAGAATCACATGAATGTTGGAATGTCCTTGGTATTTGGTAAACATAATTCTATGAAATCACTTAAAAAATCAACAACAACCAAAACTATTGTCAAATATTACTTGATATTATTCTATTTCTCATCATCTGGTCACATGATTCAATGCAAAAAATCAGTTTCCTTAGAATAGAATGTTCTAGTTTCCTCAATTATACATATCTTTTTATCTTTGACAATATACATGTTTGTATAATCCCTTTATATTGTTATTCTTAATAATGTTATCAACTCCATCAATTATTAATCATCATCCCAAATTTCAGGAGTTTTTTGACCCCTTTTTATAGAAAAATTCCCTAAGATATATACATGTAATATGTTGGAATAAATTTGAAAACCCCATCAAATTATTCTTCAGTCGACCACCATAAATTATTATGACTTTTTATATTTTGACTTTTCAAATCCTCAATGAAACCCTACAATAAAATTATTCAACTCTTCTATAAATCTTGTCATGATCATAACCTTTCCTTCATGAATATTAGATCTTTTAATTTTTTGTACAACATCATCATAATTATTTTACTTCACATAAATTAAAAGTCCATCATCATATTCTAATCAATGAACATAAAAAGTAGAAAATCTTTTCCTTTTGGTGCTTCTTTTTATTCAACTAAATATTATGTAGCCTTCAATAAATTAAAAATTGACTAATATTTTTACTATGATTCTAGTCCTCTAAATCTGTTGCACCTATATAGTAAAACATATAGTTTTGATCAGTGAAATTCCTTATGATGTTATTTTCTAATATAATTTTCTTAAATAACTATTTCTCTTATATTTAAGTAATTCTTATTACATTATAGAGAATAATATGCATCACCTAATTGAAACATCCAATCAATCATTTTAGATCAAGATTTTTTATTTACTATGCATTTTTATATAACAATATCCATAAAATATTATATTTGTTATATATTCCTATGATTTTATTATCACTGGATCAACATGGAAAATACATCGATTTAGGACGTTTCAAAATTTCTTAGCAGAAACACTCTTTGTAAGGTGAAAATCAGCATATATGTTTTAAGGATCATTCTTGGGGACCTTCTGATTTCTTCAATATTGATCATTATTTTGATCACCATGGATTATTATTTCTTTATTTAGTAGATTTTGTTTATTCATAAATGAATCTTCAAGATTCTCAACATCCAGAAGAGTCTTCATTATATGTATGTACATTGAATAAATTCCAATAAAATAATCTTTTCTATTTTTCACTGAGATCAGGAATTAGGAATCAATTCCCCATCTGTTAGATTCACCCCTCATTGTGAACTTTTTAATATCCCAGTTAATTAGAAAATATTGTAAACAATACATTTAAACATATTTATTACTTTTCATTCGCTTTAGGACAAATTTCACTATCATCAGATGATCAAGATGCTTCTCAATAGAATAATCTCAATGAGTTAATTCAACTTTTTTCAGCCACACGTTCTTCTCTTCTATTCATTATTTCTGTTGACACGAGTGCCACATAGCTTCCAATTACATTATTCATCCTTCCTTTAGTGTTTAGTTTTATTAGAAAGACATTAATCAGCAGTTCATCTCCCTATGATAGTTCCAAATTCTTGAGTATGAAATTCTGGGGATCTTACTTATGGAACACCAGTATTCATCCTCACTTCCAAAATATCATTTGACACAAAATAACATTGTCAATCATCGAAAAAAATTATCAAACAATGCAATTCATAATTAACGCCATAAGATGGGATCTTCAATATCCCCCAATGGATTTTTTGTGAATACCCTTTAAAAATAATATTAGTGATATTTATACCGTCCATTATTAATAATACATTAAATTTTTTTCTAAATATTTATTCTGAGTACTTTAGGTTAGGGACCTTCATGATTACTCTTATTCCCCTAGTACCCACAATTGGATTAAAAGCATATGTTGAATTGTTTTATAGAATAATAGTATCAAATGTTTCAAATCAATATTTCATGAATCAACCAATGATAAGTTTTCATGAACTATGACTAGTATAGAAAATATGAATGATTAAATAAAAAATTAAAGCAATCCATAAAAATTCATTATGTAATACAAACTCAAAAAAATATAGTTAGGGATAAACTTGATGGAGTTTCATGAATTTTTTTTCTTGAAACCATCTCAATAATTTTAATGAATGATCTTAACATATAAAATATTTTATCATTCCATTTACTAAAATTATTTTATCTTTTTCATTGAAAAACGATTATCTCACCCTTATTTATATGATAAAATCATAAAAATGGATTATAAATGAAACTAATATAATTAAAAGATAATTGGAACTTTAATTATATTTATTTTAATATCATACCATTAGTATCATATAGAGAATATTTTTATAGGTAATGGAATCATAAATTAAATAAATAAATATCATCTAATTTATCATATCTTTAGTTTTCCAACATTTAGCACTTTAATATTTATCATATGAATTATTTGGAACCACCGAATCTATATTCACTCCCCCATAAAGTTTTTCAATTCAAATATATTTTATTCAATGACAACTAGATTTCAACACCATTAATTTGATTTTAAAAGATTATATTTTGAACAGGTATAAGTAATGTTATTCTCCTATTATTATTTTTTAGTGCAACATGCATGAGAAATATTTTCCAACCCATAAACTCCCTTTACATTAAAAACAATCTTCTTCATTCTCTCAACCTATATATTAGTATATATTGAATTTTTAGGTATCATGAAATTCAATAATTCACCTATATTTTTATCCTTTTTTGTAGGTTACATATTAATTTCAATGAGAAGTCACATTTATTATTTTTTTAAATTTTCATCAACATTCCATTCTTCCTCCAGCTGATGAGGGTTAATTTCCACCCCACCCATCAAAATATGTTCCAATCTAATTCTATGCTGATAACTTATTTTATATCCAATATTTTGATTCTATTTAACCATTAAATCCTTTTTTTGTATAACTAGGTCATATATTTTTTAGGATTTTTTCCCACCTTCTTTTACTATACACATTGTTTCTTTTTATACAGTACGTTACCCTTATGTGGTAAATTTTTTTAAACATTACATTTTGTATCACATATGTAATCCCAATTCCAATATTACTAATTCATTAATTAATTGATCCATTTTGAGGTTCTATATTTCTCTCAATACTTTTAAAATTAATGGATTTCTTAAGACTCCCCGTGTAGTGTCATTTTCTTCCATAAAGAAGTATATTTTTTCCATGACATCTTCTATGGTTTTTTTCCTTGGGTAATTATTATTAACTTTATATTTATTATGCCCCAAGGTTGACTTATAGACTATCTTCCATTTAATAATATTTTTCTCTTATGTACTTGGTCAGTTCAACTTAAATAAATTTTTCTCGGAAGTGGGAAAAAACAGTCATAATGATAATGGATAATTCATTCAATTATTCCAAAAAACCTCTAAATATTTTAAAATACATTGAATGTCCCATAATTTTTTTTATTCTATGTGGGATGGAAATAATTAGCTCAATTTATATTGACTTTAAATTCCACCCCCCATTGTGCAGTCCAAATTTATTATCTATAATTTGCTGTGTTATTCAAATTCTCAAAGGAATTGTGTATGAATTTACAACAACACCACAAATATCCAACATGTCTACTCTAATTTTAGTGAGTAAATATTGTAATGGTTGAATTTTCTTCCAATCTTTTTTTTTACTTATTTCCATTAGATACCTTTAGGGAACTTTCTCTAGTTTTAATCTTTATCATTATTCTTTTTATAGGTGTTTGGTTAATCAAATTATTTAATCACCCATTTTTCTATGGAATTAAAATCTGCACATGCTCTATTAAAATAATTTAAATTTTGAAAATCACATTTCTAGAGATTGAGATGGAATTTCTCTTTGATCTATTCAAATATGCTTGTTTGGACTAATTAAAATATTTTTATCGATTTGATTTATTCTTTTATGAATTAAGGAATTTCATTGGAAACTACATTACAACAACACTTCTTAAAAACTGAATTGAAGATAAAGCTTGAGAAAAGACATTATTTCTTACCATATATATCAAGACACTATAATTTCAATTTTGTCTCTATCATTAAGGGATTTTAAAATATTTTTAAATTTATCTTACAGTTTACAAAGATGATGATCAAAATACTTATTTTTCATTAATATAGGTTTGTTAATATCTTTTATTGATTCTGATTTAGTATCTAAAGAAGAGTTCCCCACATTAAATTTAACTTCATATATATGAATCACCTCTTCAAAAAAATTATTAAAAAATCAATCTCACAAACATAAATTTAAAATTATTCATTAATCAATGATAATAATTCTTTTCCAATTGAGATAATTTTTTCTTTTCTTTGATGATTTTTATGAGGGTTCCAAATGTTCAAAAATTAATTGACACTAAATCCTCCATTTCATTGGATTTTGATTCAAGATATATGATTTCTTCCTTTTATCCCCTGATAAACCCATGTTTTTATTAAATAACTTCAACATTGATATTATTTATTTAATACATAATTTTGGAGTAAAAGGTGATTAATTGTGTTCAAATAATCATAATTTAAATTCATGTGAAAGACTATTTTAAATGATTATTTTGAACAAAATTAAATTATAACCTCTATTGGTCTTACCTTTAGGTTACAAAATATCCTATTTCTGCTTCTTCTATGTGGATGAAATCGTATTCTTCTATGATTCTTTCCCCCTCATATTTTTTAATGTTTTTGAAAAAACATTACTGATTGTAAAACCTGGAATATCTTCAATTTTGATCATCTAAAAATATACCTTTCATATATAATGGTAGAATAATTTTTATATATTTCATAATTTTTTACTTCTTAAATAACATTGATGGAAATTGGTGAAAAAACTGTAGATCCAAACATAAGGAACATGGTTATCTTTGATACAATTTGTGAGTCCTACTACACCATGCAGTAACCCTTAGGAGGGGGTGGAAAGGGGTGATTGATTTCTACCTATTTTATTGAACATAAGTTTATCAATATCATTCCATTGATTGAATCATATATATAATCCCTTAATAATTACATTTATGTGCAATATAAATAATGTAATGGAAATGACCGATATGGATTTTTAAAATGTTCTTTCCCAATCTGGGAAACCTCCTGCTTGCTATGTGTAGTTTCTATCCTAGCCCATATATTTTTACTATTCTAATAAGTGTTTCAAATGATCTTTCTATTTCGCTTTACTAGAGAGAAGGTATAAACTGAAATTTTAAATCCACCATGTTACAATACTGGAATGGATATCTCTTGAAAGGAATCTTGATCCTTTCAGTATGAATAGTGAAATTTTCTATAATGGATCTAGTGGTCTTTAATGTATCTCAAAAAAATGAACTCACGGATGGTGTTATGATTGTCTCTTAAAATTCTATTAGAATCGCATGATAGTTATTATATTCTATACACCAGGTAAACTGAGTATGGTTTACTCACTATCACGATTTTCAATGTTTAAAAATACTATTAAATAATTCTTGAAAGCAGATTGAATATGAAATTTAAATCAGGTAAATCTAATGAACATATTTAGCTTCCTCAAGATCTAATTTTATTTATTTCCATCATCATCAACCATTATTCTCTTTAGGGATGTAGTTTATTTGGTGGTGCTTCAATTTTATTATTATTAATAATATCGATATGTCTCTTAGTTCTTAACATCAACCTGGTTCACTAAAATTGTGTTCCCCCTTTATATAGTGAAATATTATATGAAAAATATGGGTAACACATAAGTTTCAACTAAAAACTCATGATAAACCCTTCTTGTGTCAATCACCTCCATTCATTATTAAGATAACAATGTTTTAATTATTCAAGTCCACCACAACAATGAACATCAACATTCATTAACTCTTAAAAAAATTATGACTTGAATCATGATATTATGTTTATTAATATATTATTTTTTATGTCTATTTGAACATTCATAATATTATTTTGGATAACATGATTTTAGATTCCCTTAACATATTCTAGCCAAATAACTTATGTAGATGTTATTTAAATCACTTTTGGATTTTCAATTTATTTGTCTCAATATTCTACAACATTTTTTACTTAAAATATCCTTTAATATGATTCTTGTAATTATTTTTTTCAAAATATATTTCAATCAAACTATATTCAACCATCATCATTTCACAGCCACTTCTAATTATATAAAACTAAATTTTCATATATTTTGATCCAATCATATTGAATTACTATTATTCATCCACCAATGTGTTTTTTATCAATTTTACACGAATTAAATTAATCATGTGATGGGAAATGTTGAGCATTAATGTAAGTTTTATCATCTCTAATTAGTCGACAACATCCAATTTCAGATACATTTCAACTTATTACCTCTATTATATCGTACAATGATGCTTCTTAAACATGTTTTTATACTAAACTACCCCCATTAATTTTCTAAATTAATTGAAAAAAACACTCTTTGAATGGTCATGTTCCCCTTACAATCTTCAGGGATTGATCTTAATAAACTTCAATTTTTCAGTGTGACTTATTCTATCAATCATTCAAGATATTTCTTTCGTTGCAGATGTAACATACCAGGTAAATAAAGAACTTTTCATTTTTTATATTTATTAATATTTGTTAATTAAATATTAATTTCATTTTAAAGGGGACTCTATGTTCGATGGTGTACCCAATACGCAACAACATGTTTCTTTGAAATCTCATGTTTCACACTAATAATATAATATTTTTATTTTAGATTGTAGTTAATGCCTAATAGCTGTATTGGTGGGAATGAATAGAACTAACTAAAATATTATTATATATGTTTTTTAAATGTTTTTAATTTTTTCCAATAAATGTTAGTGGCTTAAAATGTGAATGAATCAAATTTTAAGCATTATTTTCATTAAAGGGTCGATTTGATGCCTTTTAATGGTGAACCCTCTTAAAATCTACTTTTTGTCACTCTTATATGTTATATTTGACAAAATAAAATTCTTTTTTAGAATCAGGACATCAAAATTTACTTTGGATAAAATTTTGGTATTTTCCTAATAAAGTTCTTTTTTAATGAATAGTGAAAATACTTTATTTTATTTCAAAAGTGCCTTTTAATATAATTTATTTATATGGTTATACTATCTTTTATATTGGTTTTAAATTTTAATTAGAATATATTTTTACCATTTAATCTAATGTTGGTCATTGGAAGTAATTTTATCTTTAAATTAGACATAAACAAGTTTCATTCTTTTGATAGTTATTATATCTTAAAAACACGCTATTTGTTTTGACAGCAGGAATTAATTTTAAATTAAGTTCTACCACTTCTGTGTTCTGAATTTGGAGAAATGGATTCCATATTTTGAATCAGGATGTCCAATTTTTGTAAATAGTTAACTTTCATTTTTATACATTTTAAATATTTAATTTAGTAAATATTTTATTTAACGTGGTTAAAAGGTAAATCAGGTAAAAAAGGGTAAAAATAATATTAAAATAATATAGAATTACCCTTAATTGTGTCCTAATCCTATTAGTTTATATATATCCGACCATGGGCATCCTAGGGACGATTTTGGGACCATCTGGAGCCACTTATTAATGATAATGATACTTTAGATTAATTAATTTAAAGTAAAGACAAAAATGACACAAACAAATATCTTCTAGTAAATTAATTTTTACATAGAGTTATATACGTTTTATCTTCGACTATAAATATTATATAGAAAGATAAAACTATTTTATACATAATTGTATTTTTTTTATAATTTTTAGACATCAAATAAATTAAATTATTTATGACACAATAATGATGTAGTATTTACCTCATTAATAAATTATTTAAATAAAAAAGATTATAAATATTAAAACAATATCTGAAACCTATCAAATTACTATTGGATGACTTTATTTTAAATACGATTCATCTTAAAATTGACTTTAATGTTATTTTGACCTTTTGAAACTGAAGATAATTTTATAATAAAAATAATATTTTCACACTTTCCTAAAGAGCCCCTCCTCTCCCTTATAAAAAACACCACTTCAAACCAATTACTCAAACCTCTCAAGCCTTTTTAATTTTTCAAAATCTTCCCAATTAAGCTCCCAAAATCCATATCCGCCCCCTATAAGCCTTATCTTAGGAATAAGGAACTTCAATAAGTCCTTTTGGTTCAAACCAAAGAAAGATACCCGAATTAAAGGTAACAATTTATCTTAAATTGTTTTCTTTTTATTTTACTTCTACAACCACAAAAACTATTTTTATTCATTTATTTTGTAACAGAAAAAGTATCATAAATATACTAGGATGTTTTTATAAGATGTATTGAACTACACTTACACACACCTCCATCTAATGGGTGAAGAACATACTGTTTCTGTGGATGGGAAACTAACGCCTCATGAAACGATGATTGTTCAATTATATCCTACAACCTATCATGGTGGAAATTATTTTGGAACTATATTTATATATGATATATATGATATATATGTTTTATTTATTATTCTGTATTTTCCATTTGTATCATACCTTTATGGTTTCCATTATGGGTACACACGAAAATCCTAATAGAGTAAGTGTGGACTACCACCCCCTCAAAGTGATATGACTCGTTAATGGCTTATGTGGGATGTATAAAGGATGGAGTTAATGATATTATATATGATATTATACCGGAATTATAATATATCTATTTATAATTATGTTTTAATTCAATTAAAAAAATAAATATAAATGGAAGTAGCATTCATGCGTACGTACGGGTTACCGTCTCCATGAACGGTGCATTTCATTTCATACCTCTAAATGTTATGTACTTTTATAAATACAAGTATATAATGGATATATATGATATATATGATATATAAATCATGAATATAATTCTATATATAATGGAATTTTGATCACATGTACAATTTATTAATATAATAAGTTCATTTTTTACTGAAGTTCCGAACATCGACAAAATGACCGATATGAACTCAAATAATTAACTAATTGTTATAGCAAGGTAATAAGTTATATAAAAGGAATAATAAACATGAAAAAAATATTCTTAAGAAATTATTAATTAACTTATGTTTATTAGTCTGTAAGAACAAGGAACATACGAGCTAGTCAAGTCGGACATGTGGTAAGGGATTTCTTATCTCACTTTTAATTCCATGAGATTTCCATTGTTCGCCACATGTTTATTTAATTTGGTGTATTGTGTACTGACATTTGATATATATTATCATTAATATTATTATATTCATGGTAATATATGATTAATTTTTTTATTTACTTCTGTTCATATGACTCAATTGATTACAACATGGTAAAGGGTTTCATCTAAATTTTCATTCCCGTGAGATTCAAGCTATATTGATACTGTTTCCTTTTGTGTGATGTTGTTAGGCTGTCAAGTTTCTGTAAGGGAACTTTTTAACCCAATTTCAATTCATTGGGTTAAACTTGTACATCGTCAATATGTCATCCTATGAATATGTGTGAATAACCTCTGATTGTTTTGCACTTAATATACACTTATATTTTGTGTATTATTATTTTTCACACATAGTTATGTAATTGATTTATCTTTAATGAAAGGATACCTTCTTTATAATGGATTTCATATCAATTTACATTCAATTGAGACTTCATTGTTGTTATGCTCCAATTCACTTTTATATGGTGTATATACTGTTATTTGGAATATTATATCATCAATACCTTTATTCTCATTATATTATAATGTTTTTATTGTATTTTATTCCTCATCTTTTTCTATTCACGTGTATCTCATTTTATTAAAAACACTTTAACTAAAATATCATTTTAAGTGTTTTAAATATTTATTTTACTAAACATTTCTCATTAATGTCCATGATTACAAAATGTTTTTAGGATTTATTTATATGAAAATTAATTTTATAAAATTTTGATTCCTTTTAAATCTTTAAATTGGTATGGGACACTTTGATTCAAAAATCCCTTTATTTAATGTTTTAAATAGTTTTCAAAATCGTTTGATGAAGAATTGATTTTTCTATATCATGAAATGATATATTTTGATAGAAATGTGGAAATGTTATCTTTACTTTATTCTTTTTTTATGTGTTATGAATATTTTATGGTTATTGGGCTTTGTTTACATATATGGTTGGTTCCATGATAAACATAGGGAGGGTGAGCCGAGATAGCTCTCCAATACATTGGGTAACGTGACGGAGGTTAACGTTAATGGTTATCCTAAGAGATTTAGGGAATATAATGTGATGTGTATTCCAAATGTGACTCCCTATGTAGTTGTTATAACTTCAATGTAAGTATGTTATGAATTCCATAAGTTACCTTAATGATTTATGATTTCTATGTATTATTCATCAATCTTATGATTTCGTAAGGTATGTTATCATTGAAAAGTATGTTTTCATTGATTTGTATTTGTTGATTAGGCTAATGTTTTCCTTCCTTATTTTATATTCCTTACTGATCTTTTTATGCCCATCCCAAATTTTTGAAATGTTTTCCACATGACTTAAATATTAATAATGGTAAAGGATGAGATCAAGTAAAAGTTGTGCTATCTAAAACATGGAACTGGATATGTTTCCTTTTAAGAGTTTTCTTTTTTTTTAAAAAAAAAGTGGATACTTAGTAGTAGTGTCTACATGTAATTTTCAAGTTGATATGTAATAGTTATGGCCTAATTATCTAAAACTCTAAACATGAAAATATCCTCAATGTGAATTATTCATTTAATTCAAGATTATGTAATGTTTAAAGGTTGGGTCCTTATAGTTGGTATCATAGTGTAGTTTAGACAACGTTAGGGATGAGGAGTTTTCGTTAGACACATGGTTAGTCCCTGTGACTACTGTTTTAGTTAAATCCATGTTTTATAACTTTTTCAGATCATGTAAAGTCAGATACAAATGAAAGGATGATGATCACAAACGACATTCCTATCTCTTCGAGATGACATTCTTTCAATAATTATTGAAATTTATTGTTCAAATTATTATGAAACGTTTTCTAGAATACATCTCACTTACAAGCAGTTGTTTGAGATATCCAACACCTCCAATATACCTCGATATCATCATGGATTATGGGTTGTATTTAATCAAATCCAATCTTCACAATATTTTCATAATTTTAAGAAAGGTAAATATTATCAAGGCATTTTCAAATAATTTACCTTATCATAAGATTTTGAAGCTTATTATGATTTTGAAAAAAGGTGATAAAGAAGGAGACCATTGCGCAACCTATTTTTATTTGATTTTAAAGTATATTCTCTTAGCACATACTTATGGAATTTTAAAAGGACCATTAGTTGAATGTTTCAACTAAAATTTGGTCAGACAATTTTTTAAAAACCAAGTTTTATCAGATGTTTTTAAATCATATGCCATACATGATTGTTTTATGAAACTATTTTTCATCAAACACCCATATGGCCCAACTTGTACAAGGTGTATTTGGATTAAGGAAGCATATGATTTTGGAGGATCCCTAAATAATTTTTACAATGCTAGGACCTTCTTCCTACGAGAACAAGATGATGATAAAACCTTAAAAACACCATGATGAAGTTATATTGTTATTTCTATTAGGAATAATTTTATTTTATCATTTTGAGGTGAAATAAAAAATAGGGAACAATATATATAAGGCTTCGTGAATTAAAATTTTGAGGTATTAATGTGTTGGGATGAAAATAAAATATATAAGTAAAACATAGATTATAAAACATGATAGGGTTATTTTTGAGTTTTATAAAAAGGACAACTCGTAATATGGGTGACAACCTTTCGCATCCGATAAGGCCGTAGTAATCGAACCCACAACCGAAGGATGCCAAGGGAGCATCGCCTACCACTATCCTATGTGACGTCCCTGTTTAGTATGACTTATTATTTTTAGTTAAATAATTTTATGGAACAAGAATAAGTTGATTTTGGGAAATTATTTTTAACAAATGGATATACTTAGTATAGGAAAATGATTTTTTGATTAAGTGATAATGGTTGTTATGGAAGACGATATGCCTAAGGAAGAGATAATACTATGGGATTTCAATTGTAGAACAATGGTTGAAATTTTATTTAGGAAGAATCTGTGTTTTTATTGTGGACATATAATGATTTTATTTATTTTTCAAAATGATTAATCTGTCATGGAGAACATTTTATTAGGTTAATTATATTTCAATATTTGGCTTTATGAGTAACTGTTGTTATTTGGAGATAAAAGTTAAGATTTATCTTGGAAGACTGTGTAATTAAATCCTTATGTGATTTGGGTTTCAATATTAGTTTTTATTACTTTTGAATAATTTTATGGATAGTTGTTTATTGACTAATCTTTTTTGAACTTTGGGTTCTGTTTGACAAATATTTGAGATTAGGAGTAGTTTTTCATTTTTTTAAAAAAATTTATTTTTGGTATTATCTGTTTTCAAACTATTTGTTTTTGATTTAGTTTATGTATAAAGACAAGGGAAATATATATTTCATCTATTCTGGATTATGTGATCCTCTAGAAGATGATTCTTGTTATTTTTATGTGAACAACTCATCTTGATTACTCATTTTTTGGAGAAAAGATGAGTTTGTGGTAGAAATCTATTAAAGGATGAATGTTTGCATGAAAAGTAAGTATGTTTCCTTATGTTTTTAGTGAAGCTCACAAATAAACTCCTGAAATTTATGGAAAGTAACTTAAAATAAAAAAAACCCGTTAACTTTTCCTACTGGGGAATCAAAGACCGTTTAACCCATTACAAGTTTGTGATTTTCTGGTGGTTAACTTTCTACTAATCATATTTTCTACCACTCTCCATAAAACCATGATGATTTGTTTCCCTTAAATATCCATGTTTTCCTACATATAATCCTAGTATGGGTTATCTTGTGTGACCTTTGTACTTCTATTTATTTCATTTAATGTGATAGTTTTACTAACACTTTTCCGATGAGGTTCTTTTAATGATGTTTCCAAGCCCAGTTTTAAAATTGCGAGGACGCAATTCCAAAAAGGGGGGAAGGATGTAACATTCCATGTAAATAAAGAACATTTCATTTTTCATATTTATTAATATTTTTTAATTAAATATTAATTTCACTTTAAAGGGGACACTATGTTCGATGGCGTACCAATACGCATCAACGAGTTTCTCTGAAATCTCACGTTGCACACTAATAATATAATATTATTATTTTAAATGGTAGTTAACTCCTAGCCATTGTATTGGAGGGAATGAATATAAGTAAATAAAATATTATTATATATGTTTGATAAATATTTTTACTTTTATCTAATAAATGTTAGAAGAATAAAATGTGAATGAATCTAATTTTAGGCATAATTTTCTTTAAAAGGCTGATTTACCACCTTTTACGGGAGAAACCTCTTTAAATATATTTTTTTCACTATTATATGTTATATTTGACAATATAAAATTCCTTATTATAATCAGGACATCAAAATTTACTTTGGATAAAATTATGGTATTTTTTCTGATAAAGTTCATTTTTTAATGAATAGAGAAAAATATTGTACTTTATTTCAAAACTGCTTTTTAATCTAATTTATTTATATGGTCAGATTATATTTTAATTTGTTTTTAAAGTTTAATTAGAATATATTTTTACCATTTAATATAAATTTGCTAATTGGAAGTAATTTCATTTTTAAATTAGACATAAACAAGTGTCAATATTTTGATAATTATTATTTCTTAAAAACACAATATTTTATTTGACATCCGAAATTAATTTTAAATTAATTTATGCCACTTCTATATTTTGAATTTTTAGAAATAGATTCCATATTTAGAATTATTAGGTACATATTGTGTAAATATGTTTCTTTTATCTATAGAAATTTTAAATATTTACTTCAGTAAATATTTTATTTTCCGTGGTTAAAGGGAAACTGAGGTAAATAAGGGTAACAAATAATATTATAATAAAATAAAATTACTCCTAAACGTGTCTTAATACTATTGGTTGATACATTTCTGACCATTTGAATCATTGGGCCGATTTTGGGGCCCCATGGATTCACCTATCAACGATAATTACACTTTAGATTAATTAATTTAATGTAAAGACAAAAATGACACAATCAAATATCTTCCTGTAAATTAATTTTTACATAGGGTAATGTAAGTTATCTCTAAGAATATAAATATTATTTAGAAATATAAAAATATTTCCTACATCATGGTATTTGTTTTACAAATTTTTGACATCAAATAAATTAAATTATTTATGACACAATAATGATCTAGTGTTTACCTCATTATTAAATGATTTAAATAAATAAGATTATAAATATAAAAAAAATATCCAAAACCTATCAAATTTCTATTGGATGTTTTTATTTCTAATATGAGTCATATTATCTTTGAATTTAATGTTTTTTAACCTTTTTAAACTGAATATAAGTTTATAATAAAATAATATTTTCACACTTTCCTAAAGAACCCCTCCTCTCCCTTATAAAAGGACACCACTTCTAAGCAATTACTCACACCTCTAAAGCCTTTTGGCTCGTCAAAACTCTACCCAATTAAGCCCTATACTTCCCTCACCTCCTCCTAAAATCCTTAACATAGGTATACGGCACTTCATTAATTCCTTTTGGTTCAAACCAAAGGGAGATCCCCGAATTAATGGTAATGTTTCTCATAAATTGTTTTCTATTATTTTACATGTACAACCACATAACTCTTTTTATTACTTTATTTTGTAACAACACCAGTATCTTAAATATAATAGGATGTTGGTATGAGAATTATTTGAACTACACTTACACACACCGCCATCTAATGGATGAAGAACATACTGTTTCTGTGGATGGAAAACTAACGCCTCCCGAAACGATGATTGTTCAATTATCTCCTACCACCTCTCATGGTGGCCATTAGGATGGAACTATATTTATTTATGATATATATTATGTTTATGTTTTATTTATGCTTCTGTATTTTTCATTTATATCATACTTTTTTGGTTTCCATTATGGGTAAACATGATAATCTCATTTGAGAATGTGCGGACTACCACCACCTCTAAGTGATATGACTCGTTAATTACTTATGTCGGATGTATAAATGATAGAGTTATTGATATTATATATTATATTATAATGTAATTATAATATAACTATGTATAATTATGTTTTAATTCTATTAAAAATGAAATAGAAATTGAAGTAGCGTTCATGCGTACGTACGGCTTACCGTCTCTATGAACGGTGAATTTCATTTATTAACTTTAAATTTTATGTAAAATTATAAATACAAGTATATACTGGATATATATGATATATATGATATATAAATAATTAATATAACACTGGATATAATGGAATTTTGATCACATAGACAATTTATTATTATAACAAGTTCATTTTTGACTTATGTTCCGAACATCGACAAAATGTCCGATATGAACTCAAATAATTATATAATTGTTACAACAAGGAAATAGGTGATATAAAATGAATAATAAACTTGAGAAACATTTATTAAGAAATTTTAAATTAACTTATTTTTATTATTCAAGAAGAACAAGGAACATACGAGCGAGTCAAGTCGGACACATGGTACGGGATTTCTTATCTCACTTTTAATTCCGTGAGATTTCCATTTTTCTCCAATTTTTTATTTCATATGGTGTATTGTGTACTACCATTTGATACATATTATCGTGATTCTTATTATATTCATGGTATTATTTGATTCATTTGGTGGTTATTAAATTTTGGTCATACGACTCAATTGATTACAATGTGTTAAAGGGTTTCATCTCACTTTTTATTCCCGTGAGATTCATGCTATATTGTCACCATTTCATTTTGTGTGTTGTATTTACTTAACATGATTTTATTATTTTTGTAGTGTAATTTAATTTTATCGGTATTTACACCTTCATTGTATTATCAGTCTTTCATCGGTTGTATGTTTCGTAAGATACCAAATCAGTAATGTAACCTTCCACCCTCCTCTTTTAAAAGACTTCTTTTTGTTGTGTCTTTTATTTGACATATTCTTTTGTTGTGATATGTTCTTATATACCCATATTGGTGTAAATTTTATTTCCATGTGATGAGATACTCTTTTATCTCTCATAAACTCATTTTCTGAATTTTAATGTGATACCATTCGGCTATCGAATTTCTGTAAGGGAACTTCATATTCCAATTTCAAATCTTTGGGTTAAACTTGTACATCTTTAATATGTCATCCTATGAATAAGTGTGAATGAACTATAATTTTTTTACACTTAATATATACATATATTTGGTGTATTATTATTTTTCACACATAGTTATGTAATGGAATTATCCTTAATCAAAGAATACCATCTTTATAAGGGATTTCTTCTCAATTTACATTCAATTGAGACTTCATTTTTGTTATGCTCTTATTCAGTTTTATATGGTGTATATACTGTCCGTTGGAATATTAAATCATGAATAACTTTATCTCATGATATTATAAAGTTTTTGTTGGATTTTATATCTCAAATGTCTATATTCAAGTGTCTCTCATTTTGTTACAAACTCTTTATCTAAAATATCATTTTAAATGTTTTAAAGATTTATTCTTCTAAAAATTTCTCATTAGTGTGCGTGTTTAAAAAATGTTTTTAGGATTTATTTATATTTACATTAATTTTTGAAAATGTTGATTTCTTTAAAACCATCAAAGTGGTATGGGAAACATTGATTCCAAAATCTCTTTATTAAATGTTTTAAACTATTTAAAAAATGTTTTCATAAAGCATTGATTTTGTCAATATCTTGAAATGATATATTGTTATTGCAATGTGGAAATGTTATCTTTATTTTATGCTTGGTTTATATGTTATGAGTATTTTATGGTTATTGGGAATTGTTTATGTATACGGGTGGTTCCGTGATAAACCTATGGAGGGTGAGCCCGAGATAGCTCTCTAATGCATTGGGTAACGTGACATAGGTAAAATATAATGTTTATACTTAGAGATTTTGGTATTATACTATAATGGGTATTCCAAATTTGACTCCCTATATAGTTGTGATAGCTACAATGTATGTATGTTATGAATTCCCTAAGTTACCTTTATGATTTATGATTTCTACGTGTTATTCACAAATCTTATTATTTCGTAAGGTATGATATGATTAAAAAGTATGGTTACATTGATTTTTATTTATTGATCTGGCTAATTTTTTCCATCATTATATCATATCCCTTACTGATCTTTTTATACTCATCCCATGTTTTTGAAATGTTTTCCACATGACTAAATGATGAATAAGGGTCAAGGTTAAGATCAAGGTAAATTCATGTTGTCTAAAACATGGAACTAGACACGTTTCTTTTTACGAGTTTTCATTTAAACAAAAGTGGATACTGAGTAGTAGTGACTACATATAATTTTCAAGTTGATATGTAATAGTTATGGCCTAATAATCTAAAACATTAAACCTAAAATGATCCTCAATTGGAATTATTCATTTAATTCAATATTATGTAATGTTTTAAGGCCAGGTTCTTATAGCTGAATGACATTTGCTGATATAATCTTTCCACCATATGGATTTATAGAATTGAGGGAAATATTCATTGTTTAGATGTACATTGTGTATCTTCCATTCAAATATTCTTAGAAATATTTTACTCAAATGTCCAATTGGATCCTTCATCTCCTTATTTAAAATGTTTAGCATTCAATATATGCTTTTAAATTTCCCATTTCTATTGAAACTATTGTATGAGGTAATTTGAAACATATTCAGTACATGCCTTTATATTTAAAATAGTTCAACAATCATAAAATATTTTATCCGCTTGAAGATATAATAGTATAGATGAATAGATCATCCTTCTATAAACAACACTTTATTCACTTCTTTTCATTACTTTTGCTGACATGATGTGGTCATATATTCCAGTCAAATTATCCAACATTCCATTAGTGATAGGTGTCGGTAATGGAACATGCATATCTTATACCCCTTTATCAAATGGTTCCAACCTTTAGTGAATGAACATATAATTAACATACTTCTATATAACCCTAAGGAAACATCACTTCCTTTATCTCATTTGACACAAAATATCACTGAAGTCCAATGAAAAAAATTATATAAAATAAATTCAATACATCATAATCAACATGTATTGAGATCTTTAAGAATTGATATGAGAAAACCCATAAATACATGTTAATTATTAACCATAAATTCACATGGGAGTAAACAATTACATCTATTCCTCATAAATGATTCCAACTCAATGAATGGTAATAGAGTCAAGATTCCACTTACCTAGAGTCTCATGTTTTTCTTATTTTATCTAACTTCATTAAATTTAAAATTATATTAAATATTTAATTTCATCAAAACATTAATAAGATTAATTTTCTTATTTTATCGCATTTGATAATTTTATATTGTGTTGCATTATTTTCTTAAATTGGGTATTGTTTATGTTGGTTATTTTTACGTAGTTCATTTCAAAATCTCCAAAACAAATGTGGTAAAATTGATAATGGCAGTAGCCATTTCCAAATTTTTTTATTTAATCAAATAGTGCAAATGTATTATAATATATTTTTTGTATTGGATAATCATTTTATAGGTTCATTCCATGTCAGTATTATTAATGGTTCTCCCAGATAAAATCTACAACAGACCTATTTTAGTAATTTCAAATTAATAAAAGGGGGAATTTAATAATGATTTATATATTAATATTAGAATAATAGAACCCTAAATAAATAATTTATTCCTCATTAATATCATATATTAAAATATGTTAATATTACATAATCATCAATAGTAAAAATTTATTATATCGTTCATGTTGGTTGTTAAACAAACCGAAAAAAGAATATCTTATAATCTATGGCTTAATATAATTATGCAATACAATTATCATAAAATCAGAATTCTATAATTAGAATGATATTATTTTTATTTAATTAATGATATAAATCAAAATTTAGAATTATTGGATGAGGAAGATATATAGAAACATTTGACAAGAATTTATTACATACAATAAAGAAATCAAAAATCAATTATATGATATCTTAGTTTTGAAGGAATTAGCGAATTATCATTACACCCAAAGATATCTAACATGGGATGGAATTATTTGGGATGGAAGTATAGTAGATAGAGGTAAGAATTAAAATTCTCAATATGTCTTGGAAATGGTGGTGCATGGGTCCTCTTTATTTATGAGGGGTTGAATTTTTTAAGAAATTATTTTGTAATATAAAAATAATTTGGTATTCATGGAAAGTGGTTAAAATAAGATAACATGATGGGAGGCCTATTGATCCATCATCCACTAATTTATAGATATTTATTTTTTAATTTATCCCTAATTATAATTCTTCAATCTCATATAAGGATATACCATGGGAAATAACATTTACATTCCTTACTTATTTTTATCAGTAAAAATTAGATAACATATATTACAAAAATTAGAAATTCTAAATCAAAATACAAAATTAATTTTATAATAACCATTACTTTAATTTGAGTGAAATTAGATCACATTTATGTATTAATAACACAATTAAAGGATTCAAAAAAAAATTATGTATAAAAATGAATTTATATATATTTATTTCAAATATTATTGACTCTCATGACATTTATTAGGTTATTATTAAAATAAGGAATCCAATTTTACATTAAAAACAATTCAAAATTGGGTGACATATTTTGAAAACATGATTATGGGAAATGGAATAAAGATGTGGTTATATTATAATAAAATATAACCTAGGATTAAAATATCAAAAAATATTTTATAAAATAAAAAAAATATTTTAAAATTCATTATTTTAAAACAAAAATGCATATATTGTCCAAAAAACGTTTTAAAAATTTATATTTCATTCATATATCATGATAGTGGAATAAAATCTATGTTATTTGTAAAAAAATTATTTTTCACTACTCACCAAGAAATTAAAATTTTTATTAAGACCTCAAAAACATATTATATCTAAATTTTGTATGAATAATCCAAAAAAGAAATATCTTATATAACATTTAAATTTAAATTTATAAATATATAATTTAAGTATATTCATGAGTAATAAATCATTATTTTTTACTATAATTATGGGATTATAGAATGTGTGTTGCCAAAAGTTTTTCTGATATAGTTTTTACTTGTTAGAATATAACTTTTGGTCATACATCCCCTAAACTAATTTCATCTTCAAAACACGTGATATACTTTATCCCATAAACAAATATTGTTAATTCCTCATCATTAACTCTTATGGGTCCCACACTACCTATTATAATTTATACTACATCCAATTTCACTTCATTGGATGGGTTATCTAATTCCACAACACTTTCTATTATATTATGAATAAAGACATCCTCTTAAATATAACACCACATAAATTCAATATATATTTCCTTAGTGATGAGTTTATGTGTTTGTTTTGAAATGTATGTACTCTATAATAGAAGATAGAGAAAATCAATCACTATAAATAGATTGGGTAGAATAAAAAATGATAAAACATAAATTTTTTATATTTATCATTTTAAAATCTATAATGTAAAAATAAATTTTCTTCTCCATCTTAACAAACCATATAAATCCCTCCCTTGGATATAAACATTAGAAGATATGTTCTCTCATAAGAAATTATATGTCCTTCCTCTATTTATCATCTTAACTCTTTTATTTAATTTTTACTATATTGATTTGATCCTAAATATATCACTAATTTATAATTTACTCCTAAAAAATTTCTTAGGCCTACTTACTTGATTTATCTAATATAATCCTGATAAGTTGGAGTGTAGAATCTTTTCTCATATAATTCTTCATATTACACTCTCTGAATTAATAAATGAAAACTAGTATTTCATTGAAATTTTACCCAAGATAAATAATTGGTCCATGTTTCTTTAATATAATGTAATCGTGATCTCAATATGTGTTTTAATTATTGAATCTTCCTTTTAGACTACCCATCTATTCGAGAATGATAAGCAGCTCTCAAAAGTGTCTCAGTGTTACAAGGCTTCTAAAGAGTCTTCTTGAATCTCAATGTGATCCAAGGTTCACAATTAGACTCAATTTATAGAGGTGAACCCTGAAGTCTCACAACCTCATTAAGATAGTTTCGCAGAAGTTTCTCAATGGAATCAACTTACCTTATAGATTGTAAATGTGAAAACATTTTTAGGGTGATAAAAAATTATCCATCTATAATCATTCCTCCAAAGAGTCTTTAGAAGTCTAGTAAAAAATTCCATTATAAAATTTTCCCACCTCCATTGTTGAATAGGGAGATATATCATAGCCCCATTATGATGTTAACTATTAGGCTTCACTTATTTGTACACAATGAAAATTAACACATAATATGAAAATTCATTATTACTTTTTTCCCAAAAAAATTATGTTTCCTTAAATCCCTATACAACATCATCATTTTATGGTGTATACATGATTATATTTATGAGAATCAGTATGTAATTACCCCCTTAGACATGGTATATATAAAACACAAAATCTATTACCAAACATAACCACACTATCGACATTTATAAATTCTACCAATATATAGTCGTCAATGACTTTAATTTTTATTCATTATTAGTATGTAAGGATTTTATTATCTTATATAGTAAATATTATTAGGATGCCTCTTGGAAAAGTATTGATTTTTCCCCATCAAAAATAATTTTCTTTATCTATATTTAATCAATCATTGTATATGGGATCAATGTATATCAACCTCAAGGATAAAAATACATGATCATTTATACTAAATAAATCATCCACCAAGATTTCTTTCCTATAGATATAGTGTATCAAGAAGTCATAGTCCTTGTGTGGTTCCAACCATTTCTTTTGTATCATGTTGAGTACTTTCTAAGAAAAAATGTACTACATTTTTTTTATCCATATATATTTCATATCTCTAACCATAATGATATTGTATCAAAAAATTTAACACAAAAATTTCATCTTTCAATTAATGTTCTTGAGTTGGATAGTTTTTTTCATGGATCATTATTTTTCAAGATGCATAAGTAACCACTCTATCATTATTAATAACAAAACACACCAATAGTATCTATAATTCATCACTATGTATAAAAAATCCAATCATTCCAAATGGTATATATAAAAATAGTAAATAGAACAATATACCCTATTTTACATTAATGAAAATTCTTATATTCCTCCAACCATTAGAATTTGAACCGTTTACTCTCCCATAACCTGTTTCTCTTTTTTTGATGTTTTTATTACATTATTAATCTTCTTTTGTCTATTTATAAATAACGTAATAAATTTTATTAAATAGTAATTATAATTCCTTACATTGTTTAACTACTAGTTTTGGTTATATATGAAACTTTATCCCTCCTATTGATTATTTTTCAATATATAGTGTAATTATTATACAACAATCTGTATGATTGTTTCAGTGGTAATATGAAATTTTATTTTTTCACTCATAGTGTTTTCCATGGAATGTTTACCAATATTAATTTTTAGGTATTTCATACTATCATATTTTCCTTATATAAAATGATAAATTCTTGTAATATTTAAAATAGAACATAAAACCAAGTCGTTCAGCTTCAATTAATCCCCCTTTATCAACTTGAGTCCCTAAATAATCATTTTTGTATCTAAATCAACATAATTTGACATGGAAGCATGATTCCAATATATTCCTTTGTTGTTTACATCTTGGTTTTAATATTAATGAAACTATTATTATTCATCTAGTCTCCCATTTTTTAGATTATATTTTTTATAGGACACATTTGGGTGATTCTTTTAACTATTATTGTAAAAAAATTAAAACGTATTATTCTTAAAAGTACTATTTTATAATTACATATAATGTATTATTAATCCACATAAGATAGTAGTTAACTATTCCACTACATGTAAAAATTCATCAAGTGGATAGAATTTTGGCTAAACATACCATAGTAATTTCATTTTTCCCTTTCTTATTGGTTCATAGATTATATATTTTTCATTCTCTTTTATAAAAATGAAATATGATCTTTTCCATCATAATTCACTACATCTTATTTGACACATAATATTATTTTTATAATCTGGTTTTATTAATATTTGTAATTAATCATGTTATGAATACTAAAATGTTAATTTACATTATTTTTAACATAGGTACCTCCAACTATAGGGTACACTAATGTTTATATCATTGTAATATGTTCTTTATAAAATATCATTATAATTTTCGAAATTCCATATTTAGAATGACGAAAATGATGGTTATGGTATTCGATCCTATTTAATGTCTCATATAAATCCACATAATCTTATTAGATAAACTTAGATCATCTTTCCCCTAGGTAAATTTTCCACAGGATTGGGAATAGATTCCTAATAAATGAATTTTAGATCTTTTCCAGTGTATTGAATAAATTAATCTTTTTTGTTAAACAATATGATATTTCTAGTGAATTTATGTAGGTGGGGAATCCTATCAATTATGATAATATTCACTCTTTACTTTAAGTGTAAAAAATACAAAAATGGGTGAAAATTCCTTGATAAATCCTAGAGAATTATTGTATACCCAAATCCAAAAACCAAGATATAGTGCTAAAAAAATATTTTCATTTTTTTATTTCATACTTATAAACATGTCCAAATTTTTACCACCCAAAACAATAAACATCATAGGGAAATATTTTATCACACAAATAACATAGTACCTATTAGGATTAGAGTTTTTGTGAATTAGGATGAGATGTTACATAACAGTACATGTGTCATTATGTGGGAAAGTTTTCCAATCCACTCACCTTTTTATATTTCCCATTAATTATTTATCATCCCCCACATGAAACTTTTTGTGAAAAATATTACTTAATATAATTCTATATGACATGGGGATAGGGAAACAAATGAAAACTGTGTGGTAAAATAATTAGTTAGAGTAAACATAATCATTATGAATTTAATTTTATGAATGATCATAGGATGAGTAAATGGGGGATGACATAATCCAAGTGAAAAAGCATTACAAAACTAAATTCATACCTATCAAAACATGGATAATAAATTAGTAAAAGAATAATAAAGCTTTAAAATAATACAATATTCATGTAATTCAACAACCATGAGCCAGGTGAATACAATAATTGAGCAAGTATTCCATTTGAAGTTGAAAGAAAGAATATGGAAAACATTTCCCAATCATGGAACATTATCTTCATAAACCCCTTATATTAAACTAGTAGTTTTCACCCCCCAATACCAATTTCATATATTATTTTCATGAAAAACACAATGAGAAAACTAGTTTAAAATCATGCACTTTTCAACATTATAATATTCATTCTTCATTCATTGCTTAATTAACACATAGAAAATAAATGGTTTCCATTACAATATCTTTGAAATAATCATAATTCATTTAGATAATGGATATAAATACTATCATTAACCAATTCCCATAATGGATAATAATTAAAATAAAGGTTTTGT
This sequence comes from Viscum album, assembly GCA_963277665.1. Classification (NCBI taxonomy): domain Eukaryota; kingdom Viridiplantae; phylum Streptophyta; class Magnoliopsida; order Santalales; family Viscaceae; genus Viscum; species Viscum album. The sequence goes on along the minus strand of OY728167.1, from coordinate 389,335,906 downwards.
TATTGAAAATTAAATATTCCATTTAAAATAACATTCAAAACATTAATGGGGAAAATATTCCTTAATGTTTGAAAATAACATTTAAAAACTAAAAATTAAATATTTTTTGGGAAATATTTATTTGAAAGAAATATGAATCCTTGTGAAGGAATATTAATATTTTAGCGGTCATGAATGTGGGAAATTCCCTTTTTACCATCTACCATAAAACATATTTTCCTTTCACATTTTGAGAAAAAAATCAAAATCATCAAATTGTGTAAATGGATGCATGATTCCTCATTAAGAATTTTATAAAATGAAAAATATGCGTAAAATAAATTTTAAAAATAATTTTACTTAAGTAAAATTATTATTGAAATATTTTTGAAAACGTGGATATGGATGAAAATTTTATTTAAATGGAAAGAATATAAACAAGGTTGTATTTTCATAAAAACATTTTATGAATCATTTAGAGTACAAAAGAGGGAAAATAGAAAATACACATAAAAGTTATATAAATATCCATAGGAGAAGAAAATGTAATGATTTTATCCAATATTTATCCCATAATTTTACAATTTAAATTCCATCATAAGTAATCCTGATAAAAATGGGATCGAAACATAACCCCTATACCACATTGGTAACTTTTTAATTATAGTAACAATAAAAAATAACATCAAATTAATCATTAAATGTCATTAACATAAGGATATTCATGATATAAAATTTCTTTGGTGAATAATATATACCATATACAATAATAATGGTTTATAAGATAAACTCATTCCTTTAATAAGGAATATAAGTGAAAAATAACACTTAAAAAGATCATATTGTTGAATTTTATAATTAGTAAATGGAGTGATTATGGGTAAAAAATGTAAATAAAAAAATATTAAATAAAACATAAATAAATAAAGTTCATTTCATACATAATAATGGAATAATATACTCAATTAATATGTTGTATTTTTAATTGTTATAAAATTGATTTAAGAAATCCCTTATTGCTTTGGTAATATCTAAATAAAAACTACATGGATGATGGAAAATTTATTATAACATAAAATATAGTTAAGTATTAAATATTCATGATATAACATATAAAAGGGAATTATATACACCACATATAAAAATTATATGTATAATATTTATGCATTCCTCAATTAGGTGAAATTGAGATGAAATAACATTACTCGAGTACAGAAATACTATGTATTTACATTAAATATTTTCTAATTTTTTATCAACTATTTACTTTATTAAGAAATTTTTTTAGGATTAATGCCTTTTAATTAAACCATTTATTTCATTAATTTTAATTACATATTTAATTATATAATATGGTAAGTCCACATTGGTTGTTTTGAAGATTTCTGATTCATTATTTAAAAACGACTTCGATATATAAACTATGGTCAAAGGGGTATTGTATCCATCATAATTAGATTAATAATAGTTATATAATTATAATTTGATACATTAATTATTATTTTCAAAAAACCATGAATGATGGTTTTGAATAATGAATCATGTTACAATCATGAATATTGTAGATCATACATAAGTATGACTAACATTTCCTTTTTTCAATGAAAATGTGGGACATATGGAAAGTATTATTTTAACATTACATAATAATGATTATTTTATCATCATGTGTAAAATTTTATTACAGATTCAATGTGGGACACACACAAACCATGGTAGGGAGGTTGAATATAATGGATTCAAATAACATCACCCTTATATATATTAATACATTTGGAGGGGGGGTCACAACCTATAATATATAGTAATAGGTGAATCTTGAATGACCCAAGATGATATGAAATCATAATAATTATTCCAGTCATTCCATGTATGGAAAAATTTCACTCAGTTTCTAAGGATTAACTTACTTGTCTGGATATAATGAAAAATGGACCATGGTATATAAGAATACTCAAGAAAATTGATATAGATTATTAACAAATCTGTTTAAAATAAATCCAACATGAAATTATTTTCCTAAAGAACATGAATCCCATTGATTATTGCACATGTCTCTCCAAGAAGTGAATCACTATAACCATATGAACCAGAAAAAATCCACCAGAACTGAACTGATAGAGTTACAAACGACACCCATCCATGTGTGAGACATTGAATGCATGTACCATCAGTTTTAATTTTAAGGACACTAATCGATGGGATCATATTAATCCATTGTCTTGGAAAAGATTCCCTTTGAATGTGTGTAAGAGTAGTTCCAGAAACCATTAATTGACAATGTGAGGGAACCTTATCCCACCGTTTCATTATAAAACATAGGTTATCCTCTAGGTTATTAGATTTATACATCAATGCTTTATAAGACATGGTGGCTCCCCCATAACGAGTCATCTTCCTAGCCTTCCATGTGCACCAGTATCCTGCTACCATGTTGATATCTCTCCATTTATACTACTTGATTCCGCCAACATCATGAAACTAGTTTCAAATAGAATTATCAATAGAGAACCACTAAAAGATGAATTTACAAAATTCAATAATGGTTCCTCAACTAAATTCATCCATTAACCATGGATGAAATAATTATACGAAGTATATTCTATGGATCTCAGGGAACCCCTAGAATTAGAGGTTAGAGATATGCCTTTATTCCCGAAATCTTTTTCCATGGGGATTGTAAGGGATCTACAATGTCAAACTTGAATGAAATATTTGTTTTGGAGATCAATACACCAGAGTAAATTTCCAAATCATCCTAAATAATATACTCCAACAATAGAGTCAAATAATCCTTGGATGATAAGTGGCCTGATGGGGAATTTTTGAGAACTAAATCATCCTACTCATTATTCATCAAAGAAATTATGAGATTGTTTGAACTATTTTTGGTTCAGGACAACACATATGAATGTTGGATATATATATTTCCCAGTAAAAAAAATATTTAGGGGTAAAAATCCTCTAAAATAAAAATAAAAATACCAAAAAAAATTGCATCCAAAAATTAATACCACTACACCAAATAATCAATTGCGAATAGAGTTGAAGTTTATGATTACACTCAAGAATAATTTTATATAGTCCTAAGGTTTAACCTTTCCTTCTATCAATTATGGAATCCTTTTTGTATTTCATGAACTTATCCCAATGTTAGTTCATATACCAAACATCCCAAGCCACTATAACTTTCATTCAGTGAGTGCACTCATTTACAATCCTCAAGTTAATACAACCTAACCTCTATTTCTTTTACATTATCTTTCATAATTCCCTAGGAAAATGGTTATCTGAGTGCACATCCTAGATGAATACAATCATTAAATTTTCAATTTTCATCAAAATATCCCTTTTCACACTTAGATAAGGCAATATGTGCATGGGAATAGATGAAATCACACAATTCAACAACTTAATCCAACCACCAAAGGATAAAAATATATTTTTCTATTTATTGATGATGTTAGAAATTGTTTAAACAAACATCTCAAAATGGTTGGTATGAACTCTATTTGAGGAGATTGGTTCACCCACGTATTTTATGGGGAAATGAATCATGTGAATACTAAGGGTTCTTTAATTTTTTTTAGCACTTCTCAATAGAAAAAATTTTGAAATATAAATGATGTTATTATTATTATTATTAACTTCTCTACTCCATTTACTATAGTTATTTAAATCCATATTCAAATATAAAATATATATTTTGTTCATATTAATATAGAAAATAATATAATTAGTGAATATAATGTGGGAAATTGTAGTAATATTAGGAATCCATTTAATGGTGTGGATGGTTCCATTGTGAAGTAACTAGGAGATTAATTTACTATAAGTGTCTGGCACAAGAATACAAACACTGGGTGATAATTGATCACCCTGTCTAGGCCCCCAATCTAACATGAAGAACCAACAGTTCTTTCTTCTAAGGATGATATAAAAATATGTACAACTAAATAACATTACAAATAGATTCACACCCCAGTTAAAAATATCACGATACTTATTAACTTGACAAGAAAAAACCCTTCTACTTTGTCATAAACCTCTTCCAAATTTGAACCCGGAAGCAATGTTGGTCCTAATGGATTTAATATTGATATCACCAATCATTTCTTATTATAGACCTATTGAAACATCTATTGATATCCCTAAAATAAATCTATGTTGTTCCTCCAAAAACCATTAATGTATATGTCAATTAATTCTCCTATTGATCGAACTAGCCATGGATTTGTAGGGAACATTTCACATTCATAGGGTTATATTCTAATTAAAAGTAAAGGGGTTTTTATCTTTTGGAATGATAAACAATTTTATTGCACTAGTGACCTTGGGAAAATCACCACCATTGAAAAAATCTTGAATGGTGTTAAAAATTAATTCATAATGAGATCACATAATTCCATATAAAAAGTGCCCAAAAATCCATGAGGTATGGAATTGGTTTTCAGGTTATGGGAGAGGAAAAAATCCCAACAATCTTCTTCTTTATTAATATAACCAATACAATAATTCATTTAATTGGTAAACCCACTATAAAAAACATAAAAATATTTTAATGTCTAATTGGGTACCCATCCAACATTCAATGATTTACATCTGCCCAAGGAGTTTCAAAATATTATTCGGTCATCCCTGCCATAGGATCCAAATCACCTGTGAAGTAACTATTATTGAAGTGAAATATATTCATTATATACTTGTTTCTCTCATTATTACATGTATGATAAAATGTTGAGTTTTTGTCCCCTTCTTTAAGCCACATAGTTCTGGACATTAAATGAGAAGATCTTTCTTATTATTGCATCATTTTGTATAGATGAATTTTTATAAAAATTTCACTAAAATTATATCCATAATAGTTATCTTCAATAATTTCCTTAACTAGATAGATATCCTACTTCAGAAAATCCTATTCTAGAAAAAATATGGCAGATTGGTAACCCATATTTTCAAATATGATTTTATTCTCATTTTTAATTGTGAAAACTAACCAAAAAATGAACCTATATAGGGTTGATCCAAAACATATTTACATCATTGAAGAGATAGGTCATGTAAGAAATAAATACATAAGATTAATCAGTTGATATAATTTACACTAATATCCTTAATGACTAGAAAATGATAATAATTAGATATAGATTGAACCATGTTTGAGACTATATCACTTTAGAAGAGATATAATGAATTCATGATAGAAAAGAATCATTTTATCCTCCTCCAGGTTTGTCAAATAAACTTATGATTATTACACCTCATGAATTTATCACATATGTAACCAATTTCCATCAAAACATTATTGGAATAACATTTTGAGAAATATTTTATCGCCTTTTAGGGGGAAAACCCACCACCTTTCCTATCTGACATTTCCATTATGGTATAAAGGTCACCCCTTCTAGAAATATAGAAACTATTGTTTTGAAAGATAATAAATCAAATAATACATTTCCCTTTCCCCCACAACACATTGGGCACAAACAAAGGTTATAAAAATGGTTTTTTAAAGAGACCTTAGTTGGGATGTTCTAGAAATAAATATGAAGTTTTTCCACTAAAATAATGTTCTATTAAAAAAATACATAAGTGGTTTTCATAAGGTTCTATGTTCATAAAATGATTAATTCCTATATATGAGAAAATATTTTATTCCAGAGAGATTTTTTGGGTTCCATAACCATATCAAGTTAAGAATTACAACGATGAATGTCTATAACTATAAAATCGATTTTCACATGACTTACGAGGCCTTAGGTGTTCCAAATAATTTGGGATATCATTTAAGAAGATGATAAATGTATTTATCCCTATGATTCATTAGTAAAATTACTTGAGAGGAAAAAAAAGAAATCCCATTTTTGGAATGAGATCTTGTGTAAAAAACATTGATATGTGTAATGAACACTCGATCAGACTAGACTGTATCAACTGGATCTAGAAGCGGAGATGTCGGATCCCATAAATTGTTTAATACCTTAGAAAATGGAATGGGGGAGATAATTTGGGGACCCTAATCCAATTGAATTAGATAAAAGTTGATATTTGTGGTGTCTTTTGTAACATTTCCCTAGAGAATCATCATTTTATGAATCATATAAAAAATGGAGGAACATCTAAATAATTAGACACTATAGGTGGATTTGAAATATCTAAATCATGACATTAGACCTCCTTGGATGCCTTCGATAATGAAATGGGTTCCACCATTGAGAATACTTGATAAAAAACTCCAAAATTCATAGGTGAATGATATTTATCAACATTTCTACCACTATTTGAAACCCTATATTAGAACAAACCAAATCATACAAGGAAATCATTGTCATCAACAAATATAAAATGTATGGAACCACCCCCGGACCCTCATTTTCCATAAAATGCTGGATAAAAACCATTCAGGATATAGAAGGAACACTTATAGAAGTATAATTAAGACTATGGGATTTATTGGAATCTAAATATTTCATTCACATTTTAATGGGGTGTCCTTGATGTGGCATGATTCAAAGAAAAATACACATCACTTCATAGAGGTGGTATTAAAGATATCTGCACGAACAACGTTATCATTTTTCACAGAATAGAAATGTGAGGAAATTGGTGATGTCTTATCTTTATAGATTTATAACTATGTAATTAATATCAGACATATAATTTAAATAAATCATTATAACCAATCTATAGAGGCGCTGATGGGAAAAGAAGTACATATTTTTAGGAAGTAGTATTCATCTGTACACATGAATGAGGGTTTCATTCCCCATTATATGAAAAAGGATCTCAGATAAAATTAATAAACAATAAAAATAATATAAATTTATATAGGATAGACATATGTTATTATATTAAAATGGAAAAAAATTAATGAGGTTTAATAAAAAATAAAACTAAAACATTTTGTTAGAAACTATACCTCTTCTTCAGAAACACTCCGTATCTTTACACCTTAATCTCTCTGTATCTAGAATTATGTAAAACATTAATTCCTATAAGATGTCATAATGAGTTTCTGGAAGTTATTTTGGAATTTATTTCTCAAAATAGAGTGCTCAATAGGTGCGAGTAAGAGGGAAGATTATGTTCCCTTTTATATGTGACTGGAGGGTCACTCATGTAATTTTTCAAAATATTGAAATATTATAAAGTCCCATTCATTAAAAATTGGTTATAAATTGGAATAATTTAGAATTTTGGATGCGATAGGTTTGAAATAAACTTATCAATTAATATTTAGACAAGGTTTTAGGTCATTTTAACCCTTATCTCTTTTGTTTAACCCATATTAACCATTTAAATCCTTAACAATTGTAACAAAAATTTCAATCATTAAGGGTAAAATATTAACTTGTAATGTTAAAATTGGTAATAAAATTGTCCATGGATGAAATTTTATACCATTTTTCATTATAATTTTGATCATTTAAAATTTATATGTTTTTAAAACCTTTGTATAAAATATTATATAAAATAAATTAACATTATTGTATTTTTTGAAATATTCACATATATTAACATTAGAAACATTAGAACAGGTAATTAATTTTAATATACAATATATAACCACAATATATACATTATTAGTTTCCTCAAAATTCTTATGGAACCATAATTCAGAAGAAAAATATTACTTTTTGTGTTTTTAAAATCTTTTACATTAATTTTTCTACTTATTTCAGAAGAATTGTGTAATCATTATATAAGAGTTTATGGAATATATAATATCAATAAAATATAAAAAAATATCCATTATAGAAATAATTTCACTATTCTCAAAATTAGGTTTATTATCTTCTCAAAATATTATTTTGATCTTTAAGTGATCATAAAACATGAATGTAAACAAAAGAGAGTGAAATTAATATTTTTTTCTTTAATTTAAAGATTATATAGGTGATTTTCACACTAAAATGGATTTAGTAGGACATAAATTAAAATACTAGTATAATATCAATGAAAAAAATCATCCAATATGGTAAATAAAATTATTAGGTATATTTCAATGACTCTTCAGTAAACTATTAAATTTAATTAACTCGAATTACCCTTTACATTAGTTATAACTATTTAACATTTTTATTATCCCTATTATCACAAAATAAAAAGGTTTATATTTACCAATTAGAAATTATGATGACTCAAAATATGGAATAAATTTTATCAAATTCAATTGATACAATTTTGGGAATTTAATTTCAAACTAAACCCCCAAATCCTAATGAAATGAGGTTTTCCAAAAAGAATATCTTTTGTAAGAATTTTTTTTATAAGAAAAATGAAGCATAAATTTGTTTTAATGAACATAATTTCACTAATCAATATATAAACTAATTATTAATTAGAATCCATTTTTTAGAAATAAATTGTATAAATTACTGAAATGGAAAATACTTTTCAATAAAATTCATAATTTTTCACTATTAAATGGAAAAATCAATCATTTCCAAAGACTAAAATTGTAGAAAACTAAGAAAATTTTGATATTCACATTAAAAAAAATTACATCCTTTTTATAATATCAATTTATAAAAATAATATAAAATATAAATAATATTCACTCACAAAAATAAATAAAAGTTTTATAATAAAACATATTTTTGATGAATTGAATAAATTAACTAAAAACATTGTTCTTATTTACTAAGCATTTAAAAAAATATTTTTTTGATAATGTATCTTATATATATTATATAATTTAGTTACTTATATATATACCCTATATTTGAATGGATACACTATAATTCTAAAATTTAAATTATAATTTTTTTGACTCATTTATGATTGGAGGTGTGTGCTATATACACTCTCAAACATAATTTTATATTAAAATATTAGGTTTGATAGTACCCCATTTTAAAAACTACATCATCATAATTTGATCCTGATCATGGTAATGATGGGTTTGATAGTTGAAAGTATCAGTATGGAAATCCCTCAATGCTAAAAATTGTTGATAAAAAATCTCTTTAATGTAGGGATAAGAAAATTAAACGTTCATCTAGAATAATGAATTACTAGGTTTCATAACAGGAGAACATCAGTGGGATATGAAAATATGGAAATAGTGGTAAGAAAAGTAATGTCCAAATAATGGCAGGGAGTGACATAGAAAATTTTTCAAATGAATATGAATGATCATGGGAATATTAAGGTCTTGAAAACCGTATATCAACGATACATAAAAATGGATATAGATTCATAATAAATGATGTTAATAAGATAATAATTTTTTTAAGATCCTTTTTATATAGTTGGGGAGTTGTTTTACATACATACTATGAACATAAAGAAATATTCTTATTTGATATTAGTCTAACCTTTAATTTGTACTTTGTTTGTCTATTTCAATTAATATACATTATTATCTCATATTTTAATCAGAATGGTGAGTATGAAAATTATATTTCAACTACACTATAATAAACTTATGATTAATTATGATGTATATAAATGTATGAAAAGATATTCTTCTTATGTTTAAAAAAACCAAAATGTTATGTGCATGATATGACAATACACAAAATGAATAATCATTCCTATGAATAAATACTACATTAATCTCCAATATTAAATAATAATACAAAAAAGTAAAATAATGTCATTACATAAATAATTAACTATATATCCCATATAACTTCAAAAACCTTAATATTATAGAAATTTGTATCCTTAATGGGTTTCTCATAAATTTAATCTTACATCCCCAGTAATTTAATATAATTATCATAAAATAATTCTTCACATAAAACTGAATGGTTATATATATCTCAACCTATCAAAAATTCCCCAAAATATCATTAGTCACTTTTAAATATCAATACATAAAACAAAAAAATAGGTTTGTATACTTTTAAACATATGATATATTTTAATATTTTAAATGGATGATGATATTCATAACTCATATGTAATCCTCAGAAAAACATCATAATATATATATTTATATAAAAAATTATTTGATACTAATTATAGTATATTGAAATCCACACTCCAAGGTTTGGTGATAAAAACAAAATCTTCTCATTTTTTTCTTTTATACCAACAAACAAGGACCATTTTTAGCCATTCAAAACATAAAATATCAAATAGAATACCATTATAACCAAATACCATTTTGGGATAGAGTTTAATTGAACTAGGATATACTCTTACATAACAATAACCATGTATATACGTGGTAAATTTTCCCACTACACAAAGAATTTTTTATTTGAAAATTTATATTCATCATCATTCCCATTAAACACTTATTGATATATCTAACATAACATTATATTTACACCATGAGTAAATCGATAGATATGTGAAGGGTGAAAGAAAATACTCTATAAACTACAATCTTATAATTTAAAACTAAATTTCATTACTGAGAATTATATTAGAATAAGGGTATGATGGAATATTCAAAGTGAATGATAAAAAAATATAAGTATTTATACCCATTTAAACATGGATTATAGATGTTGAAAAATAGAATAAATCATTATTATAAGATAAAAGTCATATATACCAACAATCATGAGCCAGGCAAAATCAATGTTTGAATAATGGATCAATTATAAACACATAGAATGTATAAATAAAATGTGTTGGTATCTTCGAATATTATCTTCCTAGAATACTTAAAAGAAGCCATATAAATGGGATAACCTTTCCTAGTATGTTCCAGTAATCTCATAGGTTTAACCTTCTAACTAGTTGAATCTGACAACTCTTTTGAGTTACATATATTATGTCATGTCCAACGTCATTACCTGACACACTGGTGGGATATAACAGGACCTTCAATAACATATCATACAATTTTTTCTCTGTTTTTTCATTCATTCCCAAATCCCACTTTGATCAATAATGTATATCTACCATATCATGAGTCATAAATTTAAAATCATTCACATTTCAATATAACAATAATTATTTCTCCTTCACAAGTTAATATCCCCATTGAAAATAAATCAATTTCATGAAATATTTTAGATACCATCATAATAAATCTAGGGAAATAAATAATTCCATAATTTCCAAATTCCTCTAGGGGACCATATGAAAAGGGTGTCTTCATTGATGGATAAAAATACCATTACAGTATCATTTAAATCATTCTTGTAAAAAATAAACATTCAAATTTTAAAATCACATTTAATAAAATACAATAATATTATGATATACAATTAATTATAATTGATCCTCATAAACATTCAATGGATCCTTCAAATCACAGAGCAGTAACAACGGTGATAAATTCACTTCATGATGTGTACAATAAAACAATGATTTATTTCAATTATTTTGTAAAACTATAAGTGTAACTCATTAATAAAATGAGAAGATAGTGAAATTTAAACTTTTTTAGTAATTAAAACAAGGGTAAAATGAATTTTGTCAATCACTTTACTTTAGTATAATAATTCATGAAATAATTCTAGAAATCATGGATATAGAAAAAAAAGTATTTCTGGATGAAAGTAATGAAATATGAAAAAATATTCATAAAATTTTTTTAGAGCCATCTTGAATACAAAATTTAGAAAAATTACAATTAATAATGAAATTTAAGAAATTTTTATAGGGTAATAAAAAATAAAAGAGATTATTAAATAGGAATCATAAGTCTACCAAAGTTAATTCAACCATAAATAATGTCAATTAAAAATGGATTCAGACATTAACCCCTTACCATATTGGTAACATTTGAATCATATGAAACATGATAGATTAAATTTTAATAAATATTTATATATAATTCTCACAAGGAGATTCATGATACATCATCTCAAAGGGTATGTATATATGATTCATTAATACTAGTAGGTACACAATATAAACCTATATACCAATAATGGAAAATTTGTAATGAGTAACCCTTATAAAGATCATATCACTGAATTGTCGAATTAATAAATAGATCCATTTTTTTGTAACAAATATAAATGTTCAAAAAAATATTAAATATAATAAAATAAAATTTAATGGATATTCAAGAAAAAATATAATCAAATAAGATGTTATATAAGACCATGAAAGAAAATTGAATTAACAAAACCCTTAATGCTTTGTTAACATCCAAATAAAAACCCCTTGGATTAATTAACATAAATTATAACTAAATATACTATTAATTATGAAGGATCCATGTTATAAGATGTCAAATAAAATTATATACATCATAAAAAAAAATCGAGTAAAATATTAAAACATTCCTCAATTAATTGAAATAGGGAAGAAATATATTACATTGATTATAGAATTTAAGTTTATGTACTTTCAATCGTAAATAACAAAAATATATAAATTATTAAATTTCATCAAAACCTTTTCCATTTTTAATACCTTCTAATAAATCCATATTTTATAATGACATTATTAATTATGTAATCAGTTAAGTCTACATTAGGAGTTTTGATGATGTTCGGTTCATAATTTCAGAACAAATTCAGTATATTGGCCAACTGGAAACATGTATTATTTAAATCATCCAATGAATGATTATCATGGAATTAATATAATTTTTATTCATTAATTTTAATTTTAATAACAACCATGAAATGGGGTTCTAAAATATAAATTATGTTTTAATCACAGTGACAATCTGTCATACATACGCATGAGTACTATTTCCATTTTTCAGTGAACATGAGAGAAATTTATGAAGTATTATTTCATAATTACATAATTATTATTATATTTCAAATATCATATTGGATTTTTAGATAAACTTATATATACTATCCATGTGATGTGATAACGAAAATTGATTCACATCACATCATGGTTGTGGTAAACTATATGCACACACGAATGGAATTATCATTTTTCAATGGATATAAATGTAATAAAATAGATGATATATTAAACTTCAAGAATGATAATTCTTTCATAAATATCAAATATATACATTTAATCCATCATTTTGACCATCCCTGAGAGTTAGTGATGGAAAATGAACTAATCAGTTCGTGAGGTGGGTTTCTACTATACATGATAATTGTGGTTTCATTTCCCATTAAGTGAACACATATATAGATTAAAGATATTTAATCAACATAATAAAATATTATAATCTGTGAAATATTTATTTTATTATATAAATATGGATAAAATATATTGGAAGAAGGTATATTCTAAAATATGACTAAATCATTCTGTTATAAACTATAGATCTTCCTCAGAAAAAGGCATTTATTTAAACCAAAAAACCATTAAATATTTTATTTTTCCCTAAATAATATATATATAATGTTTTTAGGGATTATAGGAATGTATCTGGGTAGTTAATGGCTGAAATCATGTGCTCAAAAAGTGTGAGAAATATAAGAGAGGTGGTTCGATTATATATGTGAGGAGAGAGACACTCTTTTAATTTCTCAAAATATTTCTACAATATAAAGTAACATTAAAAGATAAGTGGTTAAAAATTTTATCAATTTATAATTAATAATGATATATGATCTAGAAAAATATACCCAATTTGATTTATATATATTTTTAATACATTTTATCTCATATCTCTTTATTTTAACCACTATTAACTCTCTTTTTTAACTGTTTTAAAACATTTTTCAATTATTAAGGTCCTAAATAATATTATAATATATTATTTAGTATAAAAATTTTAAATGAATAATATTTTATATTATATCCCATTCAACTTTCACTCTTTCAATATTCTTTAAATTTTTTATAATTAAATAAATTATTATATAATATAAATTATAATTAACCCAATTTTAAGAAATATTGGCATATTTTTACATTAAAAACATAAATATAGGTATTTAATAATATTATAAAATAATTTAACATCAATTAAATAATATTATTAAAAATATAATCCACTTGACACCATATTTCATCGAAAAAATATTACTTTTGATGTTTCTAAAATTATTCTATTTAATCTTCATATAGTATTTAGAATTATCGTGTAAGAATTTAATATGGGTTAATGTAATTATATAATAACTAAAAATTATAGATAATTTAAAATCATAAAAAAAGTTTTTTTTACCAAAATTACCATTATTATTCATTTAGAGATTATTTTTATCCCCATATGAACATATTATATAAATATAAAAAATGAATGTGAAAATTAGATTTTTTCTTAACATGAAATATTATATAGGTAATTATAAAATTAAAAAAGTTCCAAGTCTCAATAAATTAAAATATTAAATGATTATGGATAAACACAACTCATCCAATAGTGTAAAAAAAGTTTAAGGGACTATTTGAAATTCCATTCACATCATTTTAAAGGTAAATAACCAGATTTACCCATTACTATGATTATAAATAATTACTATAGTTATTATTCTATTGACCAAAAATAATGGGGACATGTTTAAAAATTATAAATTATTATTATTAAAAAAATGATATTCATTTTATCAAATTAATTTAATATAATTGGGAAAATAAAATTTAAAATTTTAACCTTCAAATTATGATGAAAAAAAGTTCTTTAAAAAGAAAATATCAGCTTAAGTATAAGATTTTTTATACCCAAATTAAGCCGAAAATTTATTTAAATATCATATTTTAAATATTAATAATTTAGATGAAAAATATTGGTCTTAAACTATTATATTATAATATATAACATTACAAATTCATGAAATTAAATGAAAACTTTTAGTCAGAATAAGTTATTTTTTCATTATTCACTGAAAAGGAAATATTTTACAAATAGTCAAAAAATATCATCATAAGATAATTTTGATATATTGATTTCAAAAATGATATATTTTCAATGGAATGATATTTTTTAATTTTTCCTAAATAAGTTACAACATTCTCTCATAAAAAGTGTTAATAATGTTTGTAGAAAGCGTATTTTTGATGAATAAAATGACATCACTAAAAATTGAGTACTTCTTTAATAAGAATTTATCAATGTATCATAATTTATTAGTACCATTATATATATTTCATAATTAATTTAATAATATCCCATCTAATTCAACCACTATGTTATTATAGTCATACTTAAATAATAATATTTTCATTTTTGTCTGAGATCGGTGTCATATGTTTTATACATTATCAAACATAGTGTTATTTGGAAATATATGTATGTATAAAGTGTATTATGAATGAAGGACACTAACATACGGTATGAATTTTAGGTAATAAATATTTAGCTCATAATTTATATAATTATGCGTATTAGAATATAAGTCGGGTAACCAATGTCCCAAGGGACATATAAATCCCTTAGTTATAGTTATAATAAATTATTTTTCATGATATTATATTGATATGAATGTTACAATATATTCTGTTAACTCTAATCTAGTCTATTTAATATATATCCTCTATTTTCATACATTAATACTATGTAAGTCTCCTGCAATTTTAGGAATGAGAGGCTATAATTCTGCACTAAAATTCTTTGAGTGAATGTACGTGAAAAAGATACAACACTCTATACGAGTTATATATAATGTAAAATAAATAGAAATTAATAACCTATAAGAATTATATATAAAATTTAGTTCCCATTTTTTATATGAATTTTAAATATAAATAGTTAATTCAAATTATCATCTGTAACAGTGGTTCAAAAACATTATCTATTCTCCTTTATTGTGCAGTAGGAAATGAAGGACATTAATTTGGAGTTACCCCAGGTAATATCATCATGTTTTAATGTTCAAATAATAAATTAATTTTACCAGTGTGATCATGTAAAAAATTTACTGATGTTTTTCGAAAGTATATAACCACATAAAAATTGACATATAAATAAACAATAAATATAAAAATAAAAATTATATGGGTATAAGTGTAATGTATTTTAGTTTAGTTGAATTAAATTAGAATTACTTGGGTGATTCAGATTGGGTCTCTTAATTTATAATACATAATATTTTAGTAATTGAATATAATTTGGAGCATTAAATATTTATTTCTATGTTCTATCTGAAGTCACTCTTGGTATTATTAGTGAAACCTCATGTCCCCATAATATTTTTGTTCTTGAAAAACTGAGATAATTTTTATCTATGTGGTATATGATTAATGTTTATTATAACCTTTATGGACACTATAATGAATTATAGAAAAATGTGTGTATTTAAATTTTATTGGATTTTATTTCAATTCTCATTTATTCACTCTTTCACCGAATATTATCTACTAGTTGATCAGGCTAGAAAATAATTACTATCAATGAAATAGATATCATGAATATGACTTATTAAATATTTATTAAAAATGAAAAACTATACTTCTATTATAAGGCCCGGGCCTTAAACCTTACTTAATATTGAATTAAATGAATAATTCACGTTGAGGAACTTTTCAGGATTAGAGTTTTAGAGAATTAGAACATAACTATTACATCTCAAAAGATTACAAAGTTTTCACTTCTATTAAGTTGCCATAGAATAATTAAAGAAAACTCTTAAAAAAGAAACGTGTCTAGTTCCACGTTTTATAAAGCATGACTTTCCCTTGATCCCATCCTTGACCCTATTCCATATTAAGTCCTGAGAAAAAAATTTCAAAAAAAACTTGGGGTGAGCATAAAAAGCTCAGTAAGGGATACACAAAGGATGAAAATTGTTAGTTTATCAAAACAACAAGTAAACCATGTATACATTATCAAAGTAATAATTTTTACCTTTATGAAGTAATAAAAACTCTTCACTGAATAAAGTATCATTACTTACCTTTTTGTAACCAAAGAATTACCATAAAACCCATATATAGAACACATAACATATATAAAGGTAACTTGGGACATAAACATACTTAAGTGGAATAACCACATGGTCGACTTCCACACATATCACTTAATGGAATATCCATATGGCCAATTTCCATACATACTTAATGGAATATCCATACGGCCGACTTCCATACCCAATGCATTGGAGGTTATAACGTAACCACCCGTCCTGGTATTCACGGCACCACCCGTCATATGGTTTATAACGTAACCACCTGTTAAAATGTCCAAGTACCAATATAAAATCATAAAACATAAAACTAATATAAAGGAATGATAAAATTTCCACATTTCAATCACAATATATCATAAATATATTGACATAATAGAATCATTTTTCAAAACCATTTTCAAAATACATACAAGATTATATGGTATTTATTTTATTTTAAAAACATTACGGCTTGTGGAGGAAGCCAAAGACCAAATAATACTCGCGGCGGCAGAAAAGGTCGTTGTTACCGCATACGTTAAAAAACATTCCTTTTTGTCGTTTAGTAAAGCGCTTCGTAGAAAAAGATTCCTTTTGTATAAAATTAAAATTCAAAGGGGTTTATACACCGTATAAATGAAAGTTGTGTATAAAACGAAATATGCCTCAATGAAAGGAGATTGAGACGAAGTCCCTTACCTCGTGTCCAACTTGACTCGATCGTTCTTTAACGTCCTGAATAATAAACTTGAGTTAATTTATACTTGATTAAGAACCTTTTTAAAGTTCATTATTCCTTTTATATCACTTATTTCCATGTTATAAACTTTATGTAACCATTTAAGTTAATAATGTTTGTTTTGTCGATATTTGGTTCTTAAGTCGAAAGTGGACTTCTTACAATTACATGTTGTTCATGTGGTCAAAGGTTATTTATATCCAGAATGACATTACTAATTTGGATATCATATATATCATATATATACAGCATATACATGTATTTATAATATTACATAATCATTTATAGGTAAGAAATGAAATGCACCGTTCATGGAGACGGTAAGCCGTACGTACGCATGAACGCTACTTTCATTTCTTTGTCATATTAATGGAATTAAAACTAAATGAGAGGTATGTATATTTTAATTCCAGAATTATATTCATCATTTAGATATATCATTCATTACATATATCCATTATATACATGTACTTTTAATAGTACATTACATTTGGGGATAAGAAATGAAATGCACCGTTCATGGAGACGGTAAGCCGTACGTACGCATGAACGCTACTTTCATTTCTATCTCATACATTAATGGAAAGAAATAATAATGATATAGAGGTATATTATAATTCCAGTATAACATCATATATAATATCTTTAAATCCATCCTTTACACGTCCCACATATGGCATTAACGAATCCTATCACTTTGAGGGGGCGGTAGTCCGCACTTCCTTAAATGAAGATATCGTGTTTACCCATAATGGAAACCATAAAGGTATGACCAAAATGAAAAATAAAGAAGCTTCAAGAACCAATAAACATATTATATATCATATATAAAAATAGTGACATCATAATGGCCACCCTTGAAGGTGTTAAATGAGTATTGAACAATCATCGTTTCGGGAGGCAGAATTTCACCATCCACGGAAACCGTATGTTCTTTAACCATTGGATGTAGTTGTGTGAGATTGTAGCTCAAATAAATCTTATAACAACTTCCTAGTATATTGAAGATACTGGTGTTGTTACAGAATAAGTAAATAAAAAGAGTTTAGGGGGTTGGAGAAGCAAAATAAAACAAATGAAAAAGAGAGAATGAATTACCTTTAAAAGTGTAACTCCCTTTTGATTTGAGCCTAAAGGCTTCCTTTGAAAGGATTATGCCCAATGGAAATCCTCTAGGATGAGGAGAGGGATGTGTAGAGAGTAAATGGGCAGGGTTTGGCCGAGCCAAAGGCTTGAGTAGTGTGTGTAAGGTGGTAGAGGTGGGGGCCTTTTATAAGAGGAGAGGAGGAACACTTTTGGAAAGTAAAGAGATATTACTTTATTTAAAAATGTGTTTCGGTTTTAAAAGGTCCCACATTGATATAATTCGTGGATAAGGTGATAAGTCTTTGAAATACACTCATCCAATTGGTTTTGGACATGTTTAGTTTATAGATTTTACATTATCTTTCCATTTTATTTAAATCGTCAAATAATGATGTCATCGTTGCATCATTATTATGTCATAAATAATTTAATTTATTTAATGTCTAAAAATTATAAAAAAACTACTATGATGTAGGAACTCTTTTTATCTTTCCAATGACTATTTATAATCAAAATTTGGACTTGTATAACCCTACTTAAAAATTGTTTTAGTAAAACAACTCATGTTTGTGTCAATTTAAATTTAACATTAAATAAAAATATATTATTGTCATTTTCCAACTAAAGTGGCTCCATGGGGTCCCCAAGTTGGCCCATGGCTTGTCTTGGTCGGCCATGACTCACCCAATAGGTGTAGGACAAGTTTCATGGTGTTTTCACATTCTTATAATATCATTTTTACCTTAAACTACACTAATTACCTCTAATCGCGATTAAGAACTTAATAAGTTACTATTCACGAAAAAATTATTATAATCTCATTGAACCAAATTTTACTTCTTAATGACAACCACGTATGTCGGATTTTTGAAACTCAAAACACAATGATGGAAAAATTTCATTTTAACAGAAAATCATTCTTTATAAGTACCACTTAGTGGTTTCACTATTCATCAAAAATTGAAGTTTTTCAGAAAATTACCAAAAATTCACCCTAAGATATATTTGATATTACGAATTCAAAAATGAAGTCTATTTTAAAAAATTCAAAACCTATAAGTCAAATTAATTAATTTAATAATTAATTCCCGCTGCCATGACAAATAGCGTGTTTTCGTGAAACAATAAGTATCAAAAGATTGACACTAGTTTAAGTCCAATTTCAAAGTGAAATTGATTCCAATGACCACCATTGGATTAAATGGTAAAAATATATTCATATTACACATTAAGACCAATTCAAAAGATAATATAATCATATAAATAAATTAGAATAAAACGAGGTTTTGAATTAAAATACAACATTTTACACTATTCATTAAAAAAATGAACTTTATCAGAAAGGTACCAAAAATTTACACAAAGTAAATTTTGATGTCCCGATTCTAAAGAAGAGTTATATTTGGTCCAATAGAATTTATAAGATCGATCAAAACTATATTTAATGATGGTTCTCCGTCAAAAGGTGATAAGTGGACCTTTCGTGAAAATTAGGGTATAAATGCCTAAAATTGAACTCTTTCCGTATTTTAAGCCTTTATCTTTTATTGGGTAAATGTAAAAACATTTAAAAACATATATAATCATATTTTAGTTATTTCTATCCATTCCCTCCAGTACAACGGCTACTCGTTAACTAACATTTAAAATAATATTATTTTATTACTTGTGTGCTACGTAAGTTTCAAAGAAACTCATCGTTGCGTATCGGGTACGCTGTCGAACATAGCAACCCCTTTAAAAGAAAATTAATATTTAATTCGTAAATATTAATAATTATGAAAATTCTTTATTCTTTATTTACCTGGGATGTTACATCCTTCCCCCCTTTTGGTAATTGTGTTCTCGCAATTTTATTCACTTAACAAATTAAGTGGGGGTATTTATCCCTCATAGCATTTTCAGATTCCCACGTTGCCTCTTCAATCATGTGGTTTTTCCACAAAACCTTTACCTGGTGAATCACCTTATTCCGTAACACTAGCTCCCTGTGGTCAAGAATCTGGACCGGCTGTTCCTCATAAGATAGGTTCTCTTCCAGCTGAACTACCTCTGGACTCAAAACATGAAATGGATCTGGCATATACTTTCTCAACATCGAAACGTGAAAAACATTGTGTACCTTAGATAAATTCGGAGGTAAAGCCACTCGGTATGCAACTAATCCAACTCTTTCTAGAATTTCGTATGGTCCAATGAACCTTGGACTCAACTTTCCTTTCTTACCAAATCTCATCACACTTTTCCAAGGAGAAACCTTGAGAAAAACATGATCACCTACCTCGAAAGATAGATCCTTCCTCCGGTTATCCGCATAACTCTTCTGCCTGCTCTGAGCTGTTCTCATGTGTTTCTGAATCAGCTGAACTTTTTCTGCCAACTCTTCTACCAATTCTCGTCCCATCAACTTCCTTTCACCAACTTCATCCCAGAAAGCTGGAGTTCGACACTGCTTCCCATATAATTCCGGAAATGGTGCCATCTGTATTCTAGAATGAATGCTGTTATTATAAGAAAACTCAACCAAAGAAAGATGTTGGTCCCAACTTCCCTGATAATCCATAGAACAAGCTCGTAGCATATCCTCCAATGTCTGGATTGTTCGTTGTGACTGTCCATCTGATTGAGTATGAAAAGCTGTACTAAAATTTAATTCAGTACCCAACGACTTCTGAAGGCCTTTCCAAAAGTTAGATGTGAACCTGGGATCACGGTCCGGTACAATGGAGAGAGGAACTCCATGTAACCTGACTATCTCTTTAAGATACAAACGGGAAAGTTGATCAAGAGATAAAGTATCTCGCATAGCAAATAAATGAGCAGATTTGGTCAAGCGATCAACAATAACCCAGATTGCATTATTACATCGAGAAGTCTTCGGTAATCCAACAACAAAGTCCATGGATATATTCTCCCATTTCCACTCTGGAACTGGTAAAGGCTGAAGCATCCCTTTCTGTAACTGCCGCTCTGCTTTAACCTATTGACATGTCAAACACTTCACAGTAAAATCAGCAATATCTCTTTTCATTCCATCCCACCAGTAATAATCCCGCAGATCTCTGTACATCTTAGTACTACCAGGATGAACTGAAAACGGAGAACTATGAGCTTCACATAACAACTCTCTCTTCAACTGTGAATCACAAGGCACACATAACCTCTTCCCAAACCTCAAAACACAAACACAAACTTATCCAAGAACTCATGGAAAATTTTATTCATAAGGTCCATGAATACAGCAGGTGCATTGGTTAACCCCAAAGGCATAACTACAAATTCATAATGGCCATATCTAGTATGGAACACAGTCTTCGGAACGTCTGCTTATTTTACTTTCAACTTATGGTACCCCGACCTCAAGTCAATCTTTGAAAAATACTGAGCTCCCTGGAGCTGATACCACTTCATTCGATGGCCCAACATTTACTGAAGTTGTTGCAAAGGATTTCACCACCCCTTTCTGCTTGTAGTCTAACTACTTCCCATCACTCAAGCTCTTTGTCGGACACTCATTTGCATAGTGACCCATCTCATTGTACTTATAACATCTTACTGTTGGCTTTTCATTTCCTTCTTGATCATCTTCCTTACAGTTACGAGAAATATGACCAGACTTCCCACACCTAAAGCACTTACCAGACATGGATAAACATTCTCCAGGATACATTTTACCACACTTCTCACAGGATGGATATTTGGTTTTCTTACCTCCTTGATTCTTTGATGAATTCTTCCCCTTTTCTTGCCAACTAGACCTCTTATTCTGTTGTTTTTCATAGAACACCTGATCATCGGCAAACTCCATTTCCACCTTCTCCACACATCGAACAAGTTTTTCATAACTTTTGAACTCACGAGAAACTAAATCCCTTCGATACTTTGGCTTTAACCCTGAGTAAAAACGGTTTATTTTACTATCAAGATCTCGTATGAAGTTTGGAGCATACCTTGCCAATCGAGTGAACTTTTCTTCATAAGCAGCCACTGAATCATCCTCCCGCCTCAATTCCAAGAATTGATTTTCCATCCTAAGTCGAACAGCCTTAGGAAAATACTTCTCAAGAAACATACCTTTGAATTCATCCCAGTCAAGAGCATCAATCTCATCGGCGTCCCTGATATTTTTAACCATAGACCACCACTGATATGCTTCACCTTCAAAATGGTAAACAACAAGAGTAACCTTTTGATGTTCTGAACACCCCATGACATCAAAAATCTTCTCCAGTGCTTTAATCCACCCTTCAGCTTGCACAGGGTCAGATGATCCTCTGAATGATGGGGGATGTTGCCTCATGAAATGTTCCACCACTGACATGTTCCTCTGCGGTTGATCTAGCTGATCTCGTGCATGGATACCACCACCATTTATAGCCTGAGTCAACTGTGCCATCACTGCAACAAACTGTTCAGTTCCAATTCCGACCATCTCAGGTTGCTGATTTTGAAGTTTATCTTCCTCCTGATGTCGTCCCAACATAGCTGCTTTGTTTCCTCTGCGGAAAACAATTCTGAACACAGAAACATCTTAGGCGAAGCAACATGGTAATCCGTAAATTCTATATAATTTCAATCATATTATAATTTAAAACTTTTCTAACTCCTAAATTTGTCTAAACCGACCTCTGATACCAACTATAAGGCCCCGGCCTTAAACCTTACTTAATATTGAATTAAATGAATAATTCACGTTGAGGATCTTTTCAGGTTTAGAGTTTTAGAGAATTAGAACATAACAATTAAATCTCAAAAGATTACAAAGTTGTCACTTCTATTAAGTTCCCATAGAATAATTAAAAAGAACTCTTAAAAAAGAAACGTGTCTAGTTCCATGTTTTATAAAGCATGACTTTCCCTTGATCCCATCCTTGACCCTATTCCACATTAAGTCCTGTGAAAAAAATTTCAAAAAAAAACTTGGGGTGAGCATAAAAAGCTCAGTAAGGGATACACAAAGGATGAAAATTGTTAGTTTATCAAAACAACAAGTAAACCATGTATACATTATCAAAATAATACTTTTCACCTTTATGAAGTAATAAAAACTCTTCACTGAATAAAGTATCATTACTTACCTTTTTGTAACCAAAGAATTACCATAAAACCCATATAAAGAACACATAACATATATAAAGGTAACTTGGGACATAAACATACTTAAGTGGAATAACCACACGGTCGACTTCCACACATATCACTTAATGGAATAGCCATACGGCCAATTTCCATACATACTTAATGGAATAGCCATAAGGCCGACTTCCATACCCAATGCATTGGAGGTTATAACGTAACCACCCGTCCTGGTATTCATGGCACCACCCGTCATATGGTTTATAACGTAACCACCCGTTAAAATGTCCAAGTACCAATATAAAATCATAAAACATAAAACCAATATAAAGGAATGATAAAATTTCCACAATTCAATCACAATATATCATAAATATATTGACATAATAGAATCCTTTTTCAAAACCATTTTGAAAATACATACAAGAGTATATGGTATTTATTTTATTTTAAAAACATTACGGCTTGTGGAGGAAGCCAAAGACCAAATAATACTCGTGGCGGCAGAAAAGGTCGTTGTCACCGCATACGTTAAAAAAAACATTCCTTTTTGTCATTTAGTAAAGTGCTTCATAGAAAAAGAATCCTTTTGTATAAAATTAAAAGTCAAAGGGGTTTATACACCGTATAAAAGAAAGTTGTGTATAAAACGAAATATGCCTCAATGAAAGGAGATTGAGACGATGTCCCTTACCTCGGGTTCGACTTGGCTCGATCGTTCTTTAACATCCTGAATAATAAACTTGAGTTAATTTATACTTGATTAAGAACCTTTTTAAAGTTCATTATTCCTTTTATATCACTTATTTCCATGTTATAAACTTTATGTAACCATTTAAGTTAATAATGTTTGTTTTGTCGATATTTGGTTCTTAAGTCGAAAGTGGACTTCTTACAATTACATGTTGTTCGTGTGGTCAAAGGTTATTTATATCCAGAATGACATTACTAATTTGGATATCATATATATCATATATATCCAGAATATACATGTATTTATAATATTACATAATCATTTAGAGGTAAGAAATGAAATGCACCGTTCATGGAGACGGTAAGCCGTACGTACGCATGAACGCTACTTTCATTTCTTTGTCATATTAATGGAATTAAAACTAAATGAGAGGTATGTATATTTTAATTCCAGAATTATATTCATCATATAGATATATCATTCATTACATATATCCATTATATACATGTACTTTTAATAGTACATTACATTTGGGGATAAAAAAATGAAATGCACCGTTCATGGAGACGGTAAGCCGTACGTACGCATGAACGCTACTTTCATTTCTATCTCATACTTTAATGGAAAGAAATAATAATGATATAGAGGTATATTATAATTCCAGTATATCATCATATATAATAACTTTAAATCCATCCTTTACATGTCCCACATATGGCATTAACGAATCCTATCACTTTGAGGGGGCGGTAGAGCACTTCCTTAAATGAAGATATCGTGTTTACCCATAATGGAAACCATAAAGGTATGCCCAAAATGAAAAATAAAGAAGCTTAAAGAAAACATAAACATATTATATATCATATATAAAAATAATGACATCATAATGGCCACCCTTGAAGGTGTTAAATGAGTATTGAACAATCATCGTTTCGGGAGGCAGAATTTCACCATCCACGGAAATCGTATGTTTTTTAACCATTTGATGTAGTTGTGTGAGAGTGTAGCTCAAATAAATCTTATAACAAAATCATAGTATATTGAAGATACTGGTTTTGTTACAGAATATGTAAATAAAAAGAGTTTAGGGGGTTGGAGAAGCAAAATAAAACAAATGAAAAAGAGAGAATGAATTACCTTTAAAAGTGTAACTCCCTTTTGATTTGAGCCAAAAGGCTTCCTTTGAAAGGATTATGCCCAATGAAAATCCTCTAGGATGTGGAGAGGTATGTGGAGAGAGTAAATGGGAAGGGGTTGTCCGAGCCAAAGGCTTGAGTAGTGTGTGTAAGGTGGTAGAGGTGGGGGCCTTTTATAAGAGGAGAGGAGGGGCACTTTTGGAAAGTAAAGAGATATTACTTTATTTAAAAATGTGTTTCGGTTTTAAAAGGTCCCACATTGATATAATTCGTGGATAAGGTGATAAGTCTTAGAAATACACTCATCCAATTGGTTTTGGACAAGTTTAGTTCATAGATTTTACATTATCTTTCCATTTTATTTAAATCGTCAAATAATGATGTCATCGCTGCATCATTATTATGTCATAAATAATTTAATTTATTTAATGTCTAAAAATTATAAAAAAACTACTATGATGTAGGAAATATTTTTATCTTTCCAATTACTATTTATAATCAAATTTGGACTTGTATAACCCTACTTAAAAATTGTTTTAGTAAAACAACTCATGTTTGTGTCAATTTAATTTTAACATTAAATAAAAATATATTATTGTCATTTTCCAACTAAAGTGGCTCCATGGGGTCCCCAAGTTGGCCCATGGCTTGTCTTGGTCGGCCATGACTCACCCAATAGGTGTAGGACAAGTGTCATGGTGTTTTCACATTCTTATAATATCATTTTTACCGTAAACTACACTAATTACCTCTAATCGCGATTAAGAACTTAATAAGTTACTATTCACCAAAAAATTATTATAATCTCATTGAACCACATTTTACTTCTTATTGACAACCATGTATGTCGGATTTTTGAAATTCAAAACACAATGATGGCAAAATTACATTTTAACGGAAAATCAGTCTTTATAAGTACCACTTAGTGGTTTCACTATTCATCAAAAATTGAAGTTTTTCAGAAAATTACCAAAAATTCACCCTAAGCTATATTTGATATTACGAATTCAAAAATGAAGTATATTTTACAAAATTCAAAATATATAAGTCAAATTAATTAATTTAATAATTAATTCCCGCTGTCATGACAAATAGCGTGTTTTCGTGAAACAATAAGTATCAAAAGATTGACACTAGTTTAAGTCCAATTTCAAAGTGAAATTGATTCCAATGACCACCATTGGATTAAATGGTAAAAATATATTCATATTACACATTAAGACCAATTCAAAAGATAATCTAATCATATAAATAAATTAGAATAAAAAGAGGTTTTGAATTAAAATACAACATTTTACACTATTCATTAAAAAAATGAACTTTATCAGAAAGGTACCAAAAATTTACACAAAGTAAATTTTGATGTCCCGATTCTAAAGAAGAGTTATATTTGGTCCAATAGAATTTATAAGATCGATCAAAACTATATTTAATGGTGGTTCTCCGTGAAAAGGTGATAAGTGGACCTTTCGTGAAAATTAGGGTATAAATGCCTAAAATTGAACTCTTTCCATATTTTAAACCTTTATCTTTTATTGGGAAAATGTAAAAACATTTAAAAACATATATAATCATATTTTAGTTATTTATATCCATTCCCTCCAGTACAACGGCTACTCGTTAACTAACATTTAAAATAATATTATTTTATTACTAGCGTGCTACGTAAGTTTCAAAGAAACTCATCGTTGCGTATCGGGTACGCTATCGAACATAGCAACCCCTTTAAAATAAAATTAATATTTAATTCGTAAATATTAATAATTATGAAAATTCTTTATTATTTATTTACCTGGGATGTTACATCTATAATTCACCTCTAGGAATTTATCCACACATGTTCACACAATATAATGTAATGAGTATGATGAATCGTCTATAAGGTTCATTATTATGGAAGATCCCCTAATGGTTTAGATGTCTTCCTCTATAATGATAAACATCGAACTCCAACTACAACTAGATTTGAGCTTATTTACCTATACATGATATCTTTGTTATATACTTTTTTATATTCTCAATGATCATTAAACATTAAAATTGAAAATTTAAAACATTACCTAAGAAAAATAACGTGAATTTTTTATTCTATGGAATATGAAAACCACTTAGTGGCGGGGTGGGGTGGGATGGGGGTGAATCAAGGTTGATATTTCATAAGTTTATTTTTATAAAACATAAAATGTAACTCTTATTAATGTTTCTATCATATCAATATTTATAAGTCAAAGTCACTCATATGATAAAATAAAATAATAAATCTTTGAATAATATTTTTTACAATGTTTTATACCAATGTGGGTACCTAGTCCTTAATATTTCAACCCATATAAATAAAGTGTTATCCACTATATAACAAAGTGAATACAAATAAGAAATATACCATATTGGTCAATCTCATTATTTAAAGGAAATTAAACTGGATCCCATCAAATCATTTTTATTCATATCCTTTAGAGAGAAAATAAAATAAAAACAATTACAAAATTATCACTAAAACATTTTATGAAATTAAATACCAATTATTGTCATGACCCATCCCTTGGGGCCCGTGATGTGACTACCCCAAGCCTGCCATCCATAGGCTAGGGGCTGGCGACTAGCACCAAAAGGAATACTCCCTAAAACAAGAAGGAATTGCCTTTATAATCAATAAACTCACACAACCATGCACACAGTAGGGTACGAGCATAGAGTAAATTGTATAGTAAAAAAAATAGTGTGTATAAAAATTATAGGGACCAGGATACGAGCCCAACTAGAAAGTACAATAAAAAATGGAATTTCGAAGTAAAACTATATACAGCTCTGATGAACACCCACCAAGGATCCTACCTGAAGGGTAGGTACAACTCTCGAACGGTCGTCTCTGAGGTATGCCACGTCTAAGGTCCAACTCCGAGCAGCCTCCAGTCCTAGTACCCTCGACCTTAGTCAGCACTATCTGTCGTCTTCACAAGACATGACAAGGTGCTGGCGAAGCCCGTGCAGGAGTGAGTATAACAATACTCCGAAGGGAACCCGAGACCCCTGAATGTATCTCAAAATCCACAAAGGATAAACTACAAAGCATGGAAGAAATAGTCAACCCTACGTATTTATATGCCCATACATATACCTAAGTTATCATGTATACCCATATCATTCACGAGGAAACACAAGTCCCACATCCTTATACAAAAGATCAACTGTTCCACGAAGGAAAAAACACCATGATGGTAACACCACAAAGGTAAACACTCATCTCACACCAGGTTATTAGAGAAGTATAGAAGTACATTTGATTAGTCACAAAGCAAGATCATCTTATTCTGTTACGTAACACTGCTCCAGACCCACACAGGATCGATAGGTAACTAACCCCTGCTAGCCCACACAAGATCTGACCCACACAAGATCGGTATGAGCAGACCCATATAGGATCGATGAGCACTGACCCACATAGTGCTGGTAAGCATTGCCCACACAGTATCGTTGAGAGCTGACCCGCACAGGATCGATAAGAAAGCAGATATCCAGTCACATCTTCTGTAGGACTTGGAACAAGTAACATTCCTAGTCACAATGTCGAATACCTCATATGCTGGAGAACTCCTCCACTAATGAGTACTGTGGGTCAACCGCATCACACAGAGGCACTTCCCACTAACTTTGGATTGTTGAGGTACTCCTCCTGTCGAGTACCATGGGACAGACACATCACATAGTGGTATTCCCCACTATGGGTCGGTCGCGTCACAAAGTGGCGCTCTCCCTTGTGGCCTGCTGAGGTACTCCACCTGTCGATTACCATGGGTATGTCAGATCACACAGAGGCACTCCACACCATGGGTCTTCCTCATCACATAGAGGCACTCCCCCTTGGGCCTGTCGAGTCACTCCAAGTCGAACTGGTCAGTAGTTGTCAGATCTCATCTAGTCGCAGGGTTCCATACATAGCGCTCTTGGGAGATCCTCTACCCAATACATAAATCATTCCTCAACTTCCATGAAGTCCCACTAGGATGTATCCCAAAGGTCCATCATGTCATAGGGGACCCAACACAATGAACAGTGCGTCAATCAGACACCCAGTCTCCAAGTTATTAGTGTTTCTGCTCTCAAGGCCCAGTTGGATTTGGGGTCCGATCCAACATGGTCATTCTCCAACCATATCCAAATTCATGTGGATAATTTCAAAAGTACCATCTTGATCTAATGAGTCTGGTGCCGTAGACAATTTTTCAAACGGGCACACGGTTCACAAGTTATGGTCATAAAAGAAGAAATGGGTATGGTTGGGCCCGGGTCCGGTCTGACCCGGTCAGACCGACCAGGCCTGGGTGGACCCAACCCAGTTCTGGTCGACCCGGCCTAACATGGGTCCGACCCGGATGGCCTGGGCCTTGGCAAGCCCCACCAATTGGGATGTGGTCTTCCCTGGCCCACGTAGGTCGTGACCCAACCCATCCCGCCGGCCCAGCCCCCCGGCGCAGCCCGGTGGTGTGGCCCACTATGGCGGGACCTGCTGTAGTGTGGCCTGCTATGGTGTGGCCCACTCGGCTGGTGGTCCGCCGAGGGGGGTCTGCTGTGACCGAAACCCGATGGGAGGCCCCCCTAGTCTTCCCGAATGGTCCATACACTGTTTAAATGTAGGAATGTGGGACCTACTAGAGGGGTCCCACCCGGTGCGGCGCGGCCGGCCGGATGGTTGGCCAGTATTCTTCCTAGCGGTGTGGTCATGTGCCACTGCTCCACCACAGCCTGCTGAATTCAGAAGGCTTTCGGTCTTTGTCATGGACAAGCGTCCACAGCCTCCTGCTGGATCGGTGGCGCGAAAGTGTACCACCGCTCTGCGACACGGCCGACCAGATGTCGGCCACCACCCTACTCTGACGTGGTCGATGGGCTACGACCTCTTGCTTAACCAACGGCGTGAATGCGCGACGCCCCACCTTCCTCGCGGTCGACTGGGTGTCAGCTGCGGTCTTCTTCCGCGAGAAATTGCAGTGTCGTTCCATGCCTGATAAATTAAGAGATTGCATATTCGTTGTCCTTGTCCTGAGGGATCTACGTCATATATCATGCTCAACAAAATCTGTGTTTCTAACAACAATAAATATTTGGTGTTGAAGAATGGATGAAGAACGCACATAGAATAAAATGAAAAGGATTAATGTTTTTTTGCAGGATGATTTCCATGTTCTTTTGGCTATCATCTTGCTGAATTTAGGATATGAAAATCAATAAAATGTATTCAAACATATATATATATAACCCCTACCACATGATACATGGAGATAAATCCGCAGTTGATGAAGTGGGTTGGTGTCTCCATTCCCGCAACATCCTCTAATGACGTCGCCTGATCCTCGATCCTCATTCTGTATTTCGGTGTGGATTGCCACCACTCACTCGAATCGGCTCATTCATCCAAGAGCTCAATGTCACAACAGTCTTTAATCATTTCGTTGTTTGGAGAAACTCTCCTGACACCTCTCACCAACCACCATATAAATAGGAGAGGGGGTGTCTAACAACATCAAAAATTAATGGGATTACATTAATTAGGAAGCTTCCCAAATTCTTCAACAAAGAAGATACTAGGATTGATGGTTCAAGCCATTTTATGGCTTGACACATCATTGGTCCCACCAAAGTTTTTCCATTGAAGGATAATATAGAAAAAAAATAAAAAAATAAAAATATTTTCTTTTCATTCCTTAAAAGTCTCTAAAACTATCTTTTTCACTCTATGTACTATGGTCAAAGTAAATCATCCCTTAATAGAATCCTTGCGTTGTAGATTCAAAGTTGCCCTCATATTTTTAATCCAAGCACCTCCTAAAAGGTTACAAAATGCTGCTCGCGTGTTTACTGAATGTACCCGAAGAAATATTTGGAAAATTATTATCATTCACCCTCAACTTGAACCGTCCGAGGTTAGGTTCTTGCCTATGTGAAAAAATCCCCAAAAAACACAACGCTACTCCCTCACTTCCAATCCGAGTTACAGTTTAAAAGTTATGGATTTTATAAAAAAATAATTGTCACATAATTATTTTAATTACGACCAAAAATTAACATTCATTGGTGGCCCGCACCGGCCAATGTTAGTATATGCTTAAATAAATCATACTTCAACGAATCATTAATTTAAGCTTAATAATACTTCAACAAATCATTCAGGGCACTCCGAGCCTTAGAATCGCGCGCTGTCAGATTTCATGGTCTCGAAATAATTCCACATAAAAAAAATTTTACGGAATTTTTGGGACATTAAATTATCCCAACCTCAAGGATTTTCATCCCTGAAAGCAACAATATAGACTAAGGAAACAAAGGGGTGTCGTGAGCATTGATCTGAGCCTCTCTCTACCATGTGCCCTCCTGGAGGTTCCCATGTTTCCAATGAATTCACACCAATGGAATAGACCACCCATGAAGGACTCACTCTTGTCAATCCTCAATCTCAACTAGAACCTCTATAAATGTTTCCCCCATCGTCCAAAGCCATCTCTCCATGGTCGATAACGTGTGATGGATCATGAATGCATCTGTGGGGAAATAGATAGATGGTATGCCCCCTCACCCACTCTGCTGAGAATTATGAAAGGTCTGATAAACCACGGAGATGAGTTGTCGCCTCGACCCAATCTCTGAAAACCTCAGTGAGGTGAGACCCGTAGGAAGATATAGTCTCACTCCCCCTATTTGGTTAAGATTTCTACCATCTCTGAGTAGTTTTCACTTACTATCATGTGAGGAATCATGGTATAAACTCTTTCATTGCTTCCTTCATCCCTGTCCATCAGTACTAATGCTGGAGGTCCTGGTACCTCTTCACCACTTCAGGATGTACCGTTAAAGGGGATGTATGGATCTCCCTCAACACCTCCACTCGAAGCATCACTGGTACCATGGAGCATCCTCTGAAAAGTATGACATGCTCCCCACCTTAAAAAAAATCCTTCAAGAGTCCATCCTGAGGATATCTGAGGACGTCGTGTCTCGTAGTCAACATCTCACCCTCTGCCTCCCAAATTCACTAATTAATTGGAGGAGTGATAGTCATAGACTGGAGGAAAGCTGATCTATCGTTATCAATGAAGGATATCTGCAATTTTTCTAGATACTTTTTCACCTCACTTAGTAACTGCAGACCGGACCTCATGCTAAGTGCGCCTGCTACTACGTGCCCCTCCCATGAGTATAGACTATCTGATACTCATAGTCCTGGAGGAACTCTAGCCATCATCGCTATCTAGGCTCTTGAAATTTCATCCAACACTTCTTCGTCCATAAGAAAGTCTCCCCCTTCCATTTCAAAGCCTACAAGGGAGTCACCACCCTGGAGAATTCTGGTTCAAGACATTGGTAGTACCCAACCCAAGCAGAAGTCCCTCTCCCATTGGGGAGGTAATCTTGGAAACATCTTTTGAAAAGATGTCCCCACACTCTTCCACTCCTATTGGGAACGGAAAAACCAAAAATCCCACTATCACGAGGGTATGGTTGGCCGACTCATGAGTGATAGGTTGCACCCTCCTATGCATGAGTATAAAATGTGCTGCCATGGTTTCCTTTTTCATCAACCAAGGAAAACCCCATTCCAACGTTGTAGATAAACCACAACCTCTTTGCCTAATACTAACAATCTGAGTATGAACTGTGTATTTTCAGTCCATACCCAAACTAACATCGTAAGGCCTCGATGCTACCACCAAGAGGTTCTAACCAAAACTCTCACCTCAAGGATCAGATCACACCATCGGTGTATGTGTGATCATCAAGTCTCCTCCTAAAGGTATCTCAAGATGTGAGGGTCAAGTCAATGGATTGACCAGAAAATCATAGTCTTGAACATGATTCGTGGAAGGAATGAATGATTGGTACTTATGTCTATTGATATGACAGCTAGTAGTAGACACAGACTGTACCTCGAATAATTCCTAGAGCCCTTGGGTCACACACTTTGACCGCATACAGCTACTCCCTTACCCTGTATTCTAGCTTTTTAAGTCTGGTGGGGTCCAATGGTGGGTGGTTGTAACATGTCAAAATGTACACCACCTCATGCTTCTCTCCTAGCTCCCCTTCCACATCTGCTGCCCTGAAAATTCATCTTTCCTTAACACTTCCTCCTCTGGGAACATTTTACACTCCCAAGTCTCTGAAACTGGAGACATTTTCCTGCTTTCCCACTTCTAACATTCACTAGCTGTATTCACTCATCCAAAGAACATTCAACCAAAAAGGTTCTCTCTAGCACCATAACATATGTAGGAATCATAAAGGAATAGTGTTGTCTCAGATATCCTTTAACACACCTCACATGTAATTCCTAACCCTAATCACTGATCGTATCATATTCACCAAGTACCACTAATGGACGGTATGCCTCGATGAATACTCACCTACAGATAGGTGATCCTAACGGAGCTATAGAAGCTCTAGGGAACTCTCAGCCACCACCTCAATCCAGTCCTTAGCCACATGTGAGTCAGGACTACCACGAAAAATGAGGGGTATCTGATGCTAAAACACTTGTAAGGCACTAAACCTAAAATTTTCCTCTATCGGTACTTCCAGTCGTAACTACTGACCAACAGGCATTGTTATAGGTGGAACACTACCAAAATTTACAATATCAGGAAATGGTCTAGGTACCGAAGACTCGTCACTATGTAGAACATCCTCATGGTCACTCACTGATAAAAACTAGTAGCTAGGATCACCATCTAATCTTTTGGTGTATTAACTAGGTGGAAAACTCTAGCCAAAGCCTCCAGGGAGTCCTCAACTTACTATGAATCTATCTCGCCTCGAAACCTCGGAGGCCTATGTTGTTAGAACTCATGAAATACGCTCAGTCAGCATACACCATCCACTAGTGTGGCTGGTGGTAAATATTTCCCAACTTGTGGTGGTGCTACTGGTACACCACACGAAGGTGCCAACTAAGTAAGAGAACCCTACATCGGAGCCTCGTTGCTCGGTGGGCCGTTATCGTTTACTCTCTCAGGAATCGTAGCTACCGATCTATGTAGTGGAATCTTGATAAGGAACAGGTGCATCATGGTCATCATGTTATACCTGCTAAGATGACTCTAAATAAACCAAGGAAAAATATTTCCAAAACACATACAATCAATGTTCTCATGCACCAAGTCAAAAATTGGAATTTAGGGTCTTGGTGTAAGAATACATCAGCCGCCGCACCAACAATGGATTCCCCAAACTGAAAACCACACCCATAACACTTAACACTATTTCCACACAGAAAAGGCCAGAGTCATAGTTATTCGGTAGAACTGAACCTCCCTCTGATACCACTTTGTCATGACCCGTCCCCTGGGGCTCGTGCTGTGACTACCCCAAGCCCGCCTTCCATAGGCTAGGGGCTGGAAACTAGCACTGAAAGACATACTCCCTAAAATAGGAATGCATTGCCTTTATAATCCATAAACTCACAAAACAAGGACAAAACAGGGTACAAGCTCAATGTAAACTGTATAGTAAAAAAAGAGTGTCTATAGAAAGCATAGGTGCTAGGATACAAGACCAACTGGAAAGTACAAAAAAAAAGTGGAAAGTACAAGTAAAACTATATATAGATCTGGTGAACACCCACCAAGGATCCTACCTGAAGGGTTGGTACAACTCTTGAATGGTCGTCTCTATGGTATGCCTCATATAAGTTCCACCTCTGAGTAGCCTCCAGTCCTGGTACCATCGTCCTCAGTCAACGTAGTCCGTCATCATTACAAGACATGAGACCGTATGGGCAATGTTCGTGCAAGGGTGAGTATAACAATACTCAGCAGGGACCCCGAGACCCCCTGAGGTCTCTCAACTTCAATAATGGATAAACCACAAATCATGGAAGAAACAGTCAACCCTAATTAGGTATATTCCCATACATATACCAAAGTTATCAAGTATACCAATTTCAGTCATGGGGAAACAAAATTCCCAAGTCCATAGCCAAGAAACTGAACTGTTCCACAGAGGAATGAATACCGCGAAGGTAAAACCACAAATATAAAGAATCATCTCACACTATTTTTTAGTGAACTATATAAGTACATATCATTAGTCGCGAAGCTAGATCATCTAATTTTGTTAAGTAACACTGCTTCTGACACACACCGGATCGATAGGTAACTAACCCCTGTTAACCCACGGAGTATCGATAGGAAACTAACACGTGCTAACCCACACAGGATTTATCCCACACGGCATCAGTATCTACTGACCCACACAGGATCGCTTAGTGCCGACCCACACCTGATCGATAAGAAAGGAGATAGCTAGTCATAGATTCTCTAGGACTACGAACAAGTAACATTCACAGTCACAACGTTGAACACCTCGGCTGTTAGAGAACTCCCCCTCTAATGTGTATAGTGGGATTGTAGTGTCACGCAGAGGTGCTTCCCAATAATCTGGGACTGCTGAGGTAATCCTCTTGTCGAGTACCGTGGGTCTGCCACGTCAAATAGAGGCGCTACCCACCATGGGTCTGCCACGTCACACAGAGGTGCTCCCCCTTGTGGCTGTCTGAGTAACTCATCTTGTCGAGTAACATGGGTCTACCACGTCACACATATGCTCTCCCCACCATGGGTCTGCTGTATCACACAGAGCTGCTCCCCACTAGGCCTGCTGAGTCACTATGAGTTGAAATGGTCAGTAGTCGTCAGATCTGAGCCAGTCGCAGGGTTCCGTACATAGTGCGGTTGGGATAACCTCTCCCCAAGACATTTTTCATACCTCAACTTCCCTTAAGTCCCACAAAGAATAATCCAAAAGGTCCATCACATCATAAGGGACACAACGCAACAGATGACGCCTCAATCAGATGCCTGGTCACTATGTTATTTGTGTTTACGCTCCGAGGGCCTGGTTGGACTCAAGGTCCGATCGAACCCATCCATACTCCAACCATATCCAAAATCAAGTGGAGTATACAAAAAAGGACCATATCGATCAAAGTATTCTGGTGTCGCAGATGGTTCATCAAGCGGACGCTCGGTTCACACATTATGACCATAATGGCGGAAATGGGTCTGGATTGGCCTGGGTACGATCTGACCCAGTCTGACCAACACGGCCTAACATGGGTCCGGCTCGGCCTGCGTAGGTGGTGGCACGACCCAGCCCGCTGGTACGACCCATTGCAGCGCGGCCTGCTACGGTGCGTCCCTCTACGGTGTGACCTGCTCGGCTGGTGGTCCGCTGACACGGGTTCCGCCATGAATAACACCCAAGGGGAAGAACCCCATGGTCTTCCTGATGGTCCGTAGACCGTTTTCCTGATGGAACGCTGGACTCATCGGAGGGGTCCCACCCGGTTCGGCGCGGCAGGCCGGAATTCTGGTCGGTATTTATCCCAGCGGTGCGGTCACGCACCACTGCTCCACCATGGCCGGACGCTTTTGGCCTCCGCTGCGGCCTCCTGCTCCATTGGAGACGTACAAACGCACCACCCCTCCACCACAAGGACGGATAGATGTCGTCCACAACCCCACATTACTCATGGTCAACTATGTTCCCACCGCTGACTTCTTCTGCGGCCATCGCGTCTTTGTTCCAAGCCCATAAAATCAAACGATCTCATATTCCCGATCCTTGTGCCGAGGGATCCACGTACATATATCGCACTAAGAAAAAATTCATGTTTCTAGGGTCAATAAATATTTTGCATTGAATAAAGGATGAAAAATGCATGGAGAATAAAATGAAATGGAGCAAGGATTATGTGTGTGACAATGTTCTTGTTCGTTTGGCCATCATCATCGTGAATTTAGGATATGAAAAATAAATAAAATAAATTCAACCATATATATAAAACCCCTACCTTGTCAATGATGGAGAAACGTCCGCTGTTGTGGAAGTTTTTCTGTGTTTTCCATTCACGGAACAGCCTTCAATGACGTCACTTGATCATCGATCTTCATTCTGGGTTTTGGTGTCGATCGCCACCACTCGCCGGAACCAGCTCCATCATCCAATTGCTTGATGTCGCGATAATCTTCCAGCACATCGTTGCTTGGCGTATCTATGCCGACACCTCTCTCCATGCTACATATAAATAGGAGGGGCTGTCTAATAGTGCCGGGAATTAATGGGTGTAAATTTATTAGCAATATTCCCAAATTCTCCAATAAATCATTTACTAGGATTAATGGTTCAATTCATTTAATGGATTGACACATCGTTGGTCCCAACACCATTTTTTAGTTGGAGGATAAGATAGAAACAAAAATAAAATAATAAAATAAATTTATTTTCATTCCTTAAATGTCCCAAAATCTAAATTTTTCACCCAACCTACTACGGTCAATGTAATGCCTCCCTTATAATAATCGTGGTTCTGCAGATTCAACGGTGCCCTAAAATTTTTAATCTGAGCACCGGTTCAAATGTTTCAAAACGCCACTCGCGCGTTTAATGAACGTACCTGAAAAAAGTTCATAAAATTAGTATCAGTCACCCTTGACCTGCGAAGGTCGATGTTTGGCTCTTCCTAGGTGGAACACACCCTAAAGAACTCAACGGTACTCTCGGATTTCGACTCTGATTTACCATTTAAAAGTTATAGATTTTACAATAAAATAATTGTCACTTAATTATTTTATTTATGTCCAAAAACCAACATTCACTGGTGGGCCGCGCCGGCCAATGTTAGTATCTAACTAAAGAAATCATACCCTCAAAAGTTCAGTGGTGGTATTTTATTTTCTATCCGAGTTACCATTCGTGAGTTATACGCATTTAAAAAATAAAACAACTTTATATAATAATTTTTTACAGTTATGTAATTTTTGGGTTTTCTCAAAGGAGGTATGCACCGACTAAACATACGTCACTCCTAGGGTAAACCCTCCATCCTGAGTGCAATTGTTCCATTAGATTTCTGATCTGTGTAGCCATATAAGATTTATTCAAATTTTTCATAAAATTGTTTATGCTCATTAATTTAGGCATAACAAAACTTCGATGGATTATTATGGGCACTCCGGGCCTCAGAATCGCATGCTGTCAGATTTCGAGGTCTCAAAATAATTACAAATAAATAAATAAATATATATATAATTACAAAATTTCGGAGTCATTACATTATACACAGTCCATTGAACTTATGTCCAGTGTACCATAGTACGTTACCACTACGTGATGATCCTCTATCTGATGAACCTATATATGTTGTACCTCAATATTTTTCATATATGTCTAATGAACATTTGTGTGATTCACCATCAAACAGTAAACTATGTTTATAAATTATTTTTATTTAAAAAGATAATTCATGGTTGGTTACTCAGGCTTCCAAATCTTCATCAATTTAACTCTCTCTTAAGAGAAACAACTATAAAAACTCACAATGATCCATCATCTCTTTATATATCCACATATATTTATAAAATCATGGAGAAGGAACAAGATATAATTTTGAGCATCCCCTTCAACTCATATTTCGATTGAGTGACATCAATGATTTAGAAACACCAGAGTCGGTATTATTCAACATTTTTTCTTCAAATATCTATACCAATTGTCTATTAAATGCTTCATTAAATTTTGTATATATTTGTGATCATTGAAATATCATCTCAAAAGAACCAAAATTTTTATCGTTATAATTTATATAATTCTCCTGAAAAATCCATCTGGTAAATAATAATTTATGTAACTCCATTTTATAGTATTGGAAAGAATGCCTCAATCGGAAATAGTTAAACCCTTCTCTATCTAATCTTATTCATTTGATTGTCTTGATCCAGTAATCCTAGGATTCCTATACCTGTTACTCTCCACTTGTTTCCTCCATCATATGGATTAAAAATGTCTATCCATCCTGATCTATCCTATGAGATTATGTAACTATTTATGGTCATTCTACATCTGATCAATGATATTATAGATATCGATACTTTACAATCATTCTGATACAACTCATATATTTATTTATCTGAGGTAGTCCATCTATAGATATTCATAAATTTATTTTTTATGGATATTTTAAAAAAATTAGGTTAATAATAGATAACTCTTCTTGTTGGAACTACTTTGATCATTATTTCTCTCCTCCCCACAGAATTCACATATCTCATTCTAATGGAATGATGAACAATCATTCAACTAGAATTAAATTTTTTTTTATTTCATCATTCTCATTATAATAATAATATGTTTGATGGAATTATTTTCGAAACCTAACACTATAATAACATAAAAATTTCATATCTTTGAACTGTTTAATGTTTTGAACATCATCATATTGTAACTCAAACTATTTACAAAATGTCTATGTCCATAAACATCACAAGATAACATCATATTGACCCTTATAATATATTTAGTACCTAAAAATTGTAACAACTCAACTTCATTATGCTAATATACATTGATTTGAATAGTTATGTTATCCTCATTTTGGAATAATCATTATAGAAAACAATGTGCCACCCTGTCTCAGTAACTTCTTCATTTGTCTAACATATACTAGGATCACGAATATCGGAATAATTTTTTGTACTATTAGGATAATCACATATCGAATTAAAATATTAGATAATTAAAATAAATCTTTTCTAGAAACTCATTTTTACCAAAAACATAAAAATATTCACAAATAAAATAACGAATAATATACATAATCTTTACAAAATCATCCAAAATGATCTTTAATCTCCTCCTTTGGATTTAATGAGAACATTGTCAATGATATTTTTCCTGGATATTAGGAAACCAAAAATTTTAAAATATACTATTTCCCAAAATCACATTTTGGATTTAATAAAGTTTTTTTAATAAATTTAATCTCTTAGATAAAATAAACTATTTGTCCATGGTATTGATAAAATCATCCTAATCAACTCATCTTCTTGAATAGGATCTTTGGTACCAAACAATTAATCTCATTTATATGATACTATGTATTCTAGATTCACAAAATATAGGGTACACATTTATACTTCTCCCCATTTTTCAATAGAATCTAAAAAATCCTAGGGGATACTCATGAAATTTCTAATGTCATTGGTAGATAATGAACATGTAGTTTCATCCTCGATTCCAAAAATATTTACCTTATAATTTATTTGATGAAAACATTAAAATCATTATCTTCTTTAAAATATAACCATGCATTAAATTTCATCTAAAACATTTTTCATTATAAAATGATATTTAATATCAATTTCTCTTCACCCATAATGTAAAAAATGATATGTTTAGTGGTTAATGGAACTCTAATAGAAAACAATCATTAATCGGGTTTCAATATTCACCCTCAAATATTATAGATTCACTTTCATTCACGTAATTTTTATAAATGATTAGGCAGTAGAAACATATCCTAATCTCGTTGTACATAAGGTATCAAAACATAGATTTATACTATTTTAGGTCACAAGATTTTCTCCTAATAATAATGTTTAACTTGATATTTATTTCTCATAATTAGAATCTCTATCATAATAAACACTAGTAGAACTATGAATGATCATCCCATTGCAATTTCTATACATCAAGCCATAATTGGGTATCCCTTAAATATACTAAAGGATTATCTTTACTGCAATTGTTTGGGATTCCATGGGTTGCTCTAATATATTTGAAATAGATAAAAAAATATGAAATTTTATTTGTCCTAAAGTAGTAATATAGAGAAACCATCTAATCAAATTATATAAATCCTTATGATTTATACATTAGATTGATTATTCTTTACTAATCTTGAAGAAAAAAATATTTATAGAAAATTCCATTGATGAATCCAATTCATACAAGTATAATAACTCCTCAGAATATATTTACTCTAAGAAGTATATATATCTTCCTTTATTTTGATCTTATAATCCTAAATAGAAGTCAAACTATTTGACCAGTTATATTTAAAATTTATTCCCCATTTTTTGAAAAATTCATCAGAATATTAATTTTTATCACCATGAATGTTAATATCTGTAAAAAAAATGGTGAAGATTAGGGTACTTGTGACAATATATTTCACAAATATTCTTCAATAAAATTTAACTTTTTAATAGTTCAACTACTTCCAGAAACTATCATGTTTATAATACTTGAAATGAGGGCTATATTTCAACTCATACAAATAATTATATATTTTACACAACATGTTTATATAACTATAAATTATAAACCCATTTGTTTTCTCAATATATATTTCAACATAAATTTAACCATATAAGAATACTAAATTAACATATATCTAAAGCTCATTGTAATTTATATGTCCAGAAGAAACAAAAACCATTATGAGAGTCTCTAGTTAGTTGACTGGGGGGAAATTTCGCAAATTCAACCGAATCCACCTATTAAAAACATTTGAAAACTATACCATCATTATTAATTAATATTTATACCTATTATTTAATATTATATCTAAAACCCATTTTTTATTAGAAATTAATTTCTTTTGGTGAAGGAACAAGATCACATGTTTCATTTTTCTCAATTTCAACTATCTATTCATTCATAAAATTTACCTATTCTTTATGGTCTATGAATTACAAAACAAGTTATTGTTCAACCTATGAGATAAGAGATGGTTTAACTTAATTCCTAAATTTCCAATTAGAAGAAAATTGAAATTCATCATATATAATTATAGTATTATCTTCACACTTTTTTGTATTGTATGGAATTCCTGTGGTTTTCTAAAATTCTTAATTTCCACTACATTTTACAAATAAATAGCATCTTTTACAAGATTAAACTCAATATAATCCTTATTCTCCTTAAATTATTCATAATTCATCATGATATCTATTTAACATCTTCCTTATCATATTTAATTTTTATGGTTGATTGATTTTTAATGAATTTTATATCAATGAATTGAATAACTTTTCTTTAATTTATTGAATCACTTATAGCTTCATCCATCAGATGAATATCCAATGAATATTCCATCTTCTACATTTCCATACAACATTTCTAGGTCTAGATTTTATTATTAGTAAATTACTCAAGAAAACCTTGAATTATTTCACTATAGGATTTTTCTTATACCACATAACGTAAGAGGTCATTCTTCATTATAGTGGACGAAAAAATCTATTTTAAAATTTTAATTATTTAATTATATATTCTATCTAAACTATTTTTGAAGGTTTATAATCGAAAAGAATTATTCTTCAAATTTCATCTAAACTTATTCCCCTACCCCATATTTGGTGAAGTGTAGGGGGACTATATTGGTGTTTAATTCCATGTTTATTCATGTAGTACACGAGAGTGTTAATTGTATATTCCTTCCCAATATATTTTATCAGATTTACTATAAATAAATCTAGATCATTCTCAACATATCATTTGGAACTCTTAAACAAATTTTGATCATATTATTTATGTTTAATGAACATTACACGAGCCATCTATGCGAAATCATCGATGAATGTAATAATGTAAAAATCACCCTATTCTAATAGATATATCAATTGACCACATAGATCAAAGTGTATAACATCATGTGGTTTTTGGATTAAATTTTATCTTTATTATATATTCCACTAACCATCCTCAATTTGTTGGATGTTCTGAAAATAGAATCATCCTTCCTCAATAGTTATGGTCTCTTTCAACATCTTCCACTAAAATTGTGCACATACTTCTTTGGCCAAGGTTACTAAATTTTTAGTACCACCACATGTATTCATCACCATATCATAAGTAGTAGGATTGACTAGGATCTACAATTACGAATAGATTTCTAAAAAATATCTACCCATTATTTATTCCTTTTCCATCTTTAAAAAATAAAATTATTTAGAAATATTTTCTGATGATATATTCTTTATCATCAATATATATTTGGATGACACTCAGTAAGATGTGATTAAGCCAATGAATAATTTGAACTTCCTTTGACATTAGTTTCTAAACATTAATTTCATATATTCTAATTCAACATATTTTTAAGAAAATATAATTTTTTAACATAACTTCTCCACCCGCATGTTCATATAACATTGTTTAATTTTATCAGATCACCTATAATATGGGAGGAATGATAACTATAAGGAATCCACAGTCTATTATTCTATTAGTATATAGAGTAATCTTGATAATAAAATATTGATCATTAATTTTAATATCAAGATGTTACTTTTATTTTCTATCAAAAAGAACATTCCTATAAGAGATGATATATATTCTTCAATATGGTGATCTGATTGGTTATATATTCCTCAAATATCCTTCAACAAAAAAATAATTTTTTTCAAGGTAGTCATTTATATTCTTCTATCACTGATTTTGATTCATATTTTAGATGTAGAATGTTACTATATTTTCATCCATTATTCCCCCACCCCCTTAGTTCATGCATAATCCAAGGGAAAGACATGTTATGGAAACAAATATATGTCATATTCCCATATATCCCAAAAAATAATAATATTAATTTAACACCAACCTTATTAATAAGTATATATTTTCCCTCAGATATGTTTATTTAGATTCATTATACGTAATAATATATTCCTTCCCATGGCATGTAGAATAATTCTTCTAGTAGTTAGTTTTATGATTCATTAATCTGATTTATTTATCTTATATTGTATCTAATCAATATCTCCCATTATTGATTCTTAAACCTATATGGTTAGTTTAATTACATGAAATTTTTTGATTAGTGGGTGTACATTTCAACTAATTCTTTAATTTAGCTCCTATAATAGTTTCAGACGAGTTTGATTATAGCTACAAATCATTTTTTAACTTCTTTTTAAAATTTCTATAGGCTAATTGCATCCATTAGAAATCTTGATTTACTATTACATTTCTCTTCATCCTTTCCTGCATGTTTTTTATCATGATTTTTCTCATTTTTCAATAGCTCCACAATGTTCAACATGAGATCCATTATTTATTATATGTTTTAATCTTTCTTTTTTGCAAAATTATTTATTCCCAAAATTCTCATTCGAAATCTCCTGCTTTAATGTTCTGGCTTCTTTGTTCATTTTTTTTCTCAAGAAAATTCAAAAGTGATGATATTGTCTATAATTCCTTATTAGTTTCTTCAAATTCTAT
This sequence comes from Viscum album, assembly GCA_963277665.1. NCBI lineage: Eukaryota > Viridiplantae > Streptophyta > Magnoliopsida > Santalales > Viscaceae > Viscum > Viscum album. The sequence continues at coordinate 389,291,476 of OY728167.1, read as the reverse complement.
ATCATCTACATTTTATATATCCTCATTTCATTTAATATGATCTATGATGGTTCTGATATTCTCTATAATTGTATATTCTGATGATAATTTTTCATAACATTCAAACTCTTCCTTCTTAATTAATATACTTATTTATTTTTTGTAGTGTTATTTTTCATTATCTATGTGTATTTCGTAACTTAGTTATTTAATTTATAAAAAATATTCCTCTAAGGTTTTTCTTCTAAATCATTATCATATTATCTATCTCCCTTATTTAGACAGTTCATTGTAAAATATATGATTCATGGACACTCAAGCAATTTATATGGGATCCTTTCTTAATAAAATCCCCTAACATTCCTTTAATTTTCTAATATAAGATACATAATCTATCATTCACTTAAGTTTCAACTTTTTTATATTCAAATACACTAGGGCCCAATACCTCATTTTTAGTTTCTCATATTTTCATTTTCAACATAGATTCAATAGATATACCTGCCTTGATCTTCGTTTTGAATGTTTGACCTTTCTTCATTTCTTATGAAACAGGTATTTTAAGAAATTCATGAACAGATAAATAAATAAATATATTTTAATGAATTGTTTGTAGGACCAAACATCCTTGGAATTCTCCTCATCAATTTGTTAACAATATTTTATTCTTCCAAAACATCCATATGTCCTTGGTGTTTCGAAAAAATCTATTTCTTTTACTGATATAGGAATGAATAGTTTCAAATTTCCCCATTTTTATATAATTGAGATAGATCCCCTAGATTATTATTTTTCCTTCCCTTTCATTTAAATTTTCATTGATGACACTTTCTCCTTTGTCACATATTTCCTTTCCCATTTTGTGACCCATCACAATCATTTAGAAAATTTATATCAAGGACATTAGAATACAATTTTATCTTTCCATCAACCCCAATATTCATTTTTTTAGTTAACGACATTGGAGAATATTTCACCATGGGTAGAAACCTTACAATTACTGTATCAATCACCTCTCATAAAAAAGATAGAAAATATGGTATCTTTCTATTTTTCTATATATGTTAATATTTTTCTTCTATGGTGGGAATAACTTTTCCATTAACTAATTTTTGATTTTCAATAATAATTATACTAGGGATCTTATAGATGGATCCCAAATACCATGATTCACCTTGAGGTTTCTAGGAATGTTTTGATCACTAAGAGGTGGGTGGAGAGAATTAATGGTGATATCTTATAATTTTCATTTTATTGAAATTAACCATTTACATGTTAATGTTTCAATCATCCCAATATTTTTTATGAATCCTAACTCATGTAAAATTATAAACATATAATTAATGGGACACAAGTTATTATATGTTTTGGTCCCTATGTAGATAAATCAACATTATCTCATTGAATCCTATTGATCTAATGATATCCACTATATAATGAAGTGGATATAAATAATCCAACCCCAATAAATCTTCTTTTGTATCCTTATATTAAATTATACTAGATCCTAATGGATAAAAATTTTACATGTCCTTCAGAGACAAAAAAATAGGAACGTTGAAAAACTACTCAATAAAACATTTTTTTGGAAATTGTCATTCTAGTACACACAATAATTTACACCTCTTTCTGTTGTGCCTCATTCTAAAACCTCAGTATGATGATTCAATTTCCAAGGCACCCATGTCTAGTACACTTGTGTTTGATTCTCTTATGTATGGCATACATTTATCTGATAAACAACTTTTCTGTACATTGTGTTCAGAACTCATTTTCTTTAACCATGTAATTTAATAGATTCATAATCATACTGGAAAAAAATCATCAATTTGAATATATATTAATACTATAAAAAATAAAAATTAATAATTTAACATCACCCATTCATAATGGAATACATCCTCATAAAATCATGGAGAAGGAGGATACTCTGATTTTGAACTTCCCACTTAATTAAACATTAATTTTACTAAATTCAAATATTCAGACACATCTGAGTCAATATTCTTCATCAAATTTTCGAATACTCTCAATGTTAACATTTTCCTCTAAAACATTATTAAATATAATTTAGGTTAATGAAAATTAAATTAAAAACTCATACTTTTCAAATGCCGCGTCATCACATTAATTATTAAATTTTCTAAATTATCTATCCTGTAAATAGACTCTTATGTCACTTATTTCGGTAATATTTAAAATATTTCCTCTATCTGAAAAATCTAAAAATTCATCTCTATCTGATTTTTTCCAAATAATTTGATTAGTATGATAAACACAAGAATCCTCTATATGGTTCTCGTCACATGTTTCCCCGATCTGATGGATTAAAAATATTTTTTCTATACTAATCATTCCAATGAGATGGATTGACTTGTTTATATCATTATTATTTCAATCAAAAATCATACAATCCACTAAAAATAGTCTAGTACACAATCATATTTTTTATTAGCTAATGTATTACATCAACGGATCTTCATAAATTTATTCCAGATAAAGTTTCTCAAATTTTATATGATAGACATAGATTTTTCAATTTATTGTAACCTCATTGATCATCAGCACTCTCTATCTAGTAGACTTCATATATCTAATACTAGTGGATTGACGAATCCTTATTCATGTGGAGCTATAAATTCTCTACCTGAACATTCTTGGAGTGATCATATATTGTTACAAGGAATCAATCTCTTAACCTTCATACCATAGCAACTCTATGAATTCGAATCTCTAAACAGTGTACATCATGAAACAACATAATCTTCATATATCATTTCTTTAAAAACTTTATCTATCTGGAATTATATTGAGATAGATTTAGCTTAAATATTTTCTAGTCATTATGACTTGAAATTTGTAACACTACTACTTAATTTTGGAGAACTTGATCTTGTATACATGTTTCATTAACCATATTTTTATGACATTGTTCAAGAAAACTATCTTCCAAAAAGTCACACAACATTCTTCCATTGAGAAAAGTCATCTAGGTTCGTGAAAATATTCCTAATGTTTAATACTTGGAGGATCATCAAGACATCATATAAATTTATATGATTTGTAACATCAATCATCCATAACATCTCATTTTTTTAAACATTAAATAATTGCAAACAAATGTTGAAATTGAATTGAGTAATATTTAAAAAATTAAAACAAAATGATCTTCATCATTTAGATAGGTTAACATCAACTATATCTCATATAAGAATTTTCTTCTCTTTATTGTATTGAATTATATATGTCTAATAATTATTACATTATATGAATTTGATAGATAGTTTTATATGAAGGAAATCTTTATCACCATGAGTTATTCATGTGTCTTATGTAATAACTTTAATGATAAACAATATCCAATACATGAACTTCTTACCTTTGGTCCTATATAAGAATTTAATGGTTTATTTAGTTTTTTGGTATCATGAGTTCTTCTAGAAACATTCCAAACATCTCATATTTGAATTGTAATATTTTGTTAAATTGATCTCGGGTCATACATTTGAGACACTGTAACATGAGTTAAAGCTTTTTATTATGTTTGTGGTGTAATATTATATCAATTAGATATGATTTAGGCCATATTAGAGTGATGGTGTAATGTTAATTTCTTGAAAAAGTATTTTTATAGAATGAAAATATCTTTCAGGGAATGATATAGATTATTTTGGTGTTTTCATAGCTATATAATGTGACATGGGTTGTTTTAGTTTGGAAAATTCTCTAAATCGCATGAATTTTCAAATTCATACAAGTTGAGTGTCATAGCGCATATGAATGTTCCTACAGTATAAAGTATACATGTCCCCCTTACACTATTATATATCCAAGACATATCCTTTTTTGGCCTTCACGAGGTACTTTGGTGGAAATGAAACCTCGGGTAATTCCCCCCGAATACATTATGGTTAGTACAATCCCAGTATGTTAACACACAGTCTATAAATTATTGGATGTTTTCTTATGGTGATTAATACAAGGTGTTGATGGGGAACTAATGTATTCTCATGTCCTACTATGTGACAATATTTTCCTTTACAAATGTTTGGGGTTCTCTACAACACTACATTACATCCCTAATTCCCTCTATAAATCAGCTTTAACATTACATTGATGGATTTAAACCTTATTAGGTTTTGTGTCAAGAATTTGTGGGATTTCAGATAAATCCTTAATATTTATTAAAACCTTATCTATTCCTCTAATAAATCTTAAAAAATAGAATTTTAATTTTATTCATTACTTTTCAACATCTATTCATTCATCCTCATCCTATTACCTAGTGTCCATATACATCCAAACATTAACAATTCATCACTAGACACGTAAAGATTTAAATTAAAATTGTAATTAATTCAACTAAATATATAAGTGATTCATATTAATATCATATTCCAAAAAATAAAATAATTCTATAAACTATCATTAAACAATTTTATAATTGTATAGTGTCAAACAAAATAACTAATAAAATAGGCTAAAATCTATGACATATTTTCCAATGTGTATGGTTATATCATTTTCATTCGGATTTTCATGTTATCCATCCACTAAGAAACCATTAGATAACACCTGGGTCTTCTATTTGGGAAAAATATAAAAATAACTACCTTGTTTTTGGGATATCATAAATTCACTTTTAGTTTTACTTTTCTAATCCCTAAAAAATAATAACCCTTTTTATTAATACAAAAAATCTATATATGTTCTTAAATCATTTTACATCCCTCATAGAGTATGGATCTTCAAATCCTAATTACCTTACACTAAGATGTAATCCCCAAATAATTTTAAGAACTATATATGTGTTGATTCCTACTTCCAAAGGATACATAGTAATATCTTATTCTCTTATGCCACACCTAATGATAATTCCCTCTATTATTTAATCCCTTACTCTATCATAATAATTTGGTCAATTAATTAACATTGGCTTTTGAGGCCCTCATCATCCCACAATGATAATTTTATATTTTATGAAATATTTTCTCATCCAGACAAGGTAGATCTTTGTAGAGGCCCATTACATCCCTGAACTATTTGAGGATTTTTTCTCATTTCCATAAAATATATACTGATGTAATGATATATTGCCTCATAACTAAAGGAAGATACACACCCATACCCAAAACAATTTCAATAAATTACCTCAATAATACCTAGACATCAATAAAAAAAATATTTTAACTACCTATGAACATTCTCATCTTATATACAATACTTAATTATTTGAGTGTGTGTATAACAAAAACGTTCAGAATGATTGTCAATGGGTATATTAAATCCAAATAGACTCCATTGGTAAGGTAACAACAAAACATTTGTGTATTTAATCCATACAAACACATTCAATGATATGCTTTCATCTATATTAATGAATCCTCTTACCCTTTACTGCATCAATAGTGTTATGGTGAAATCCACTATAAGAATTTTTCAATAGTCATACTTGGTATACTATTGAAATAACTTTTAATTGACCCCTCATTTCATTATGGTAATATATTATCCAATAATTCACATTATCCACTGAATATCCACAAAAATTTATATACATTACCATATTATTTAAATCTCTCCTCATTCCATTATTAAAAAATTGAAAAAATGTATTTGGTTCTCCAACCTACATCGAGTACATAAAATCTTCCTCCTATAATTCATAAATTATTCTAACCATAATCATATTAATTATAATAACTAACACTTGAAAAATATATACATTATATAAATTTTTAGTAATTCATAAAAAATTATTAAAAAACACTCCCAAAGGCCCTGTTAGTTTAGTGCCTTTTGAAACCCAGAACACATTTTTATAATTTTGTGAATGATGTTCAACATCCCCAAAAAAGATCTTCCCTTTTAGTACCCCTAACTAAAACCTTTCATTATAACCTAGGGAAATCAAAACATAATAAAACATGTGAGGTAAAATGTTCAGTAAGGGTAAAAATGGATACAAGCACACATAATCACGAGAATTAGGGTATAAGAACATGACCATGAAAATAGAACATAATACCCTTCATATTAAAGATCATATACAAGAATACTAGAATAGAGATTGGTAGTTTTTAAAACATGAATGATGAGGAAATAAATAGCATGATCCATAGAAGAATAACATAGGAATAAAACATATAATTGTGGAAAACACAAAAAAATGTAATAAAGAGTAAAAAATATGCATAAATCCACCTATAGTGAGATAATAATACAATATCACAAAATTATCTGATGTTTAACTTAAACATTCTATAAATTTATAAGTCTACAATCTTTCCAAAATCATAAAATCAAAAACTGTAGAAATATGTCCACTAAATTATCATTACATTTATCCCCCTATTTCTATAAGGTAGTTCATAGTTCTGAAATTCCAAACTTGTGATTACCTTGATAATGTATTCTCATAAAACATGGAAATGAGCTGAATTACTATAAATCATTATTTACGAAATTCATGTTCCCCTATTCTAGTGGTTAAAAATATGTAAACTTCATCCATGATAGCATAACCTAGATGTCAATAAATCCTTAATCAGTTCTGAGGTAACTAGTATCATCCAATTTACTTATTCATATCCAACATATTTTCATCTAAATTTCATTATCTAAATATCATAATTATATTGAGGGTTATCCTTCCCTAAATCATGTGTTTTTAAAAAAAACCTTATAACTCAATCACTTGTCATGCTTATATATAAAATTTGACATATTCTCTTAAATAATTTAGTAAAATTTATATTAGACCAATACAAAAGTGTTTCATTATTCCATTTTACTATAAAAGTAATTTTACAACATTATTCTTAAATTCCAATACATAAACACTCAATCATTCCACATCATTGTTGTCATTCTCTACATATCCAATAGTGATCAGATTTTATTTTCCTATTCATTTGTCCTTAAGAGGCTTCTAATGTAGTTTATCATTGATAAACCTTGCAATGGGTCATTGATTGGAATAATTCCAATTCTCCTTACACTTGTATCACTAAAGTGTGAGAGGTGCATTCTGTGCAACATTCTCTCCATTGGAATTGTTAGATAACTTCTTCCAATCACATCAACACTGAAATTCCTGATGACCACCCTTTAAGAACATAAATCATCTATTATAATCCTTAAGGAAATTTCCTCCATGATATTTCCCACACATAGATCATAAAAAAGGCTTCAAATTTTTCTCTTCATGGTTTTCATATTTCCATTTAAACTACATCTTCCACTTCTTGTCAAAACTATGTGATTATTACGTGACTCAAACCTCCATTTCAACATTGATTGCACAAAAACATATATATTCATTTCATCTAAAGTCACTTATGGATAATTAAAATCTGTGACTTGAATTTAATTGTCTGAAGAACCTATCAACTTTACATTCATTCTATATGATAATTCCAGAAGCTTACCTCACAAGTCTTGTGAAATTAGCCTCATTGGTACCAACTAATTCATCTTCCCATTACATTAACTCGAGAAACTCCTTCTCCATTTTTTACATAGAATAAGGGGAAATTTCTTATTAATGAATAAGTTCATAAACAAGTCCCAATCTATGGATTCAGTTTCATCTTTCCACCTCATATTCTTGATATGATTCCACCACTAGTCTGCTTCTCCTTCTAACTGATAATCATCCAGAAAGAATTTATCACGTTTGAAACACTGGAGAATAGATAATATCATTTCAGAGGTACTGATCCACTGTTTAGAAATAAATGTACTGGAATATCCACTGAATTATATTGGATGTTGCATCATGTAGGACTCAATTGATTAGTGTTCTATATGTTATTAATTTTAAACTACAACATGATTCATAGCTGGAGAAAGGTGGGTGAGCATAACAACATGATTTTTCATTCCAACTCCCAAATCATTTTATTTAACTTAAGTAAAGTCATTTCATTGTCTATCACAATTACCATTAATGTTGTTCTTTAAGTTTCCATCCATTAACTAAAACCAAAATCATAGAATAAGAAACAATTATAATAATTAGGAACCAAGTAATAATGAAAAGTCAATTATAGGATTCCTAACATATAAAACCTTGTTTAATCTATGACACCTTTGGTGCACCCTAGGTTATTCATGGACAACATATATTTAAATACTTTATAATGGTTAGGTAATTGTTTGTGGAAATATAAATAATATCCCCGGTGACTGTCAAATATGGCGTATAGCATGGTATATTGTCATGTACCAGGTTATGATTGAGTAATGCCTGATGCACCTTATCAAAGTTTTTGCTTCTAGGAACATCTATGCCATATCCATATCCACTTTTAGTTTATAGATAGGTATTTAATTCTAGGAAACCACATAATCTCTTAATTAACAAAATTTGATATCATTTTCCAAATCATTAACTCACCCATTGATTTATTCATAGGGATATACCTTGAAAAATCATTAGAAATATCTCGAGGGATCTCACTAAATTTTTTCAAATCATATTTTCTAATGGTTAACTAAATATTTTACATGATACCAACAAAAATGATCCTTTCTTGACTTACATGGACATTGTATCACTTTTAGAGAATGATTCAAACAATACAAACTGACATGCCAAAAGACCATGTTAGTTTCGTGATTTTGGAAACTTTTAACACTTTATTCATATTTGGTTAAATATCATGAACATGTCCTATAATGATCTTCCCCTTTATTACCTCTAACTAAACCCATTATTTATAACCTGGGGAAAAGAAAACAAAATAGAAATGGTGACCTTAGATGCTCAATAAGGGTAAATAATGGATACATGTAAGCAGAATAACGAGCGTAAGGGTATGAGAACATGATCATGAAAATATAATATCATACCCGTCATATTAAGTATACTAAAAATGAATTATGGCATAAATATTTGAAGTTTAAAAAAACTGAATCATGGGGAAATGAAGAACATGATCCGTGGAAGAATAACAAAGGAATAAAACAAGGAATTGTGAAGGACACATAATAATATAATAATTATTTCAATAGAAGTGATGGAATTACCTCTATGGACAACTTGTTAATATGGGTTCACTTCCAGTACAATTTTGTTACCCATGATTCATTCCTATAACCATCATGGTAGCCATGGTTCACTCCAATAACCATCTTGGTGGAAAAGGTCCTTCATGTCTATCTCACGAGTTAAAAATATTTACCCAATTAATTGGAGGGAGATATATGTCCCACAAATCTCCTAATAAAATCATTTCATGTGTTCCATAATAACATAAATCATTCATCATTGGATAACCCATGGAATAAAAGGGGGTTCATAAAAATAATTCCATCATAACATAATCCATGTAAAAATGGATTTCATATATAGAATAATATAAAAAATAATCAAACCCTATCAATAATAAGGATAGTACACCTGAAATATATCAATAAAATATAATGTCATATTTAATGGAAAATAATCCTTATAAAACACTAGAAATTATTTCTTGCGGAAAATAACCTTTCTTATTCAAAAATGTTTTCCTTTCATAAAATGCCGTAAAATTTTTAATGAAAATATATATTTTAAAATAAACATGAAAACATGTAAATAAATATTTTTGGAAATAATGTGTTATGATAGAGTAAAAATACACTCATTTCATATAAGATTGAAAACATTTTTCTCATACATTTTCCAAAAAAGTCAAAAAAGTAGCTCATATCAAAAAGAAAAAAGATTCTTTTCACACCATTTAATAAAAAATCACCATTGTGTAATATTTACTTTAAAAAAATTATAACAAAATATATAATATTTTAGAATACATATTTAGGAAACATGGGAATTTTTTATAAATATACCCTAGTAAATACATATATATAAACAATCTCACATAATAATGAGATTGAACATTTAACCCTTGCCTTAGGTCTGATTTCATCTGTATGTGTATAAAACTCAAGTATAGCTGTTTTAAATATATTATTAAATTATTTTTAAAAAAATAATATTTACAATATCATATACTATTCATTTATTACTTTAGATTACATTTTCATTTATCAATTCCATGTTAAAACAACATTATGGGTAATAATCGATTTGTTTATAGTATTTTTTTTGACTTGTTATTCTTGATATTATTACTTATATAATAATATAACTCCTTCCAGAATGTGAAAAAAGATTTATTTATCACTTATATTCGGTATAAAAATATATCAAATATATAGATAAATGAAAGGGAATACACGGTTCATGGAGACGGTAGGTCGTACGTATGCATGAACGTTGTTTATTTTTTCTTTTCGTATTGAATAAAAGAAAGTAAATGAAATATATATATAAATATATTAATGTATCATTATAATGTCATATAATTAATAATTATTTATTATATATATTTTTATAATCAATCTTGAATTGTTAATGTGGTTAATAAATCTCATCCTGTCGCGGAGACGGTAGGATATACATAGGCACGAGTGACGGTATCATTCCCATAGTGGTTAAATGGTACGGAATTGGATGGTATATTAATTATAATTCATATTAATTAATTACATCGCTTATATGCATTGTTATATCCATCAAATTAATTTATAGATGAAAAATAGTTTAAACCTCGATTTGAAGATGGTAAGTCGTATGCATGCATGCACAGTGATATTGATTTTTATAGGGTGGGTAAAAAGATGAATATGGTTGTACCATAATCATAAAAACGTATCAAAATATAGTAGATGATGGATTTTTTAATTTATTTTGGAATCAACATAGGAAAAAGAAGTATGAGAGGAAAATAACTTGGAAAGCGTTGGTAAATTAATTAACTATACTGTGGGTGTCTCTTTTTGATTACACAAAAGGTCTCCATACATTGGATGTATGCCCAAATTAGGGGCTCTAGGATGAAGTGAGGGAAATTTGTGGGTAAATGGGAAGGTTTCTTCTGAGGAATTTTTTTTGGATGTCCGAATAAATGATATGGGGGCTGCCTTTTATAACATATGGGAGGATCACTTTAAGAAACTCTAAAACTATTAATTTTATATAAATTGATTTTAGATTTCAAATAGGTCAAATGTTATTTATTTAAAATATTAGATATTTAAGGGTTCAAATACTCTAAATCAATGAATTTTATACATGTTTATGTCACGAAATTAACCATATATTTTGTCTTTAACACTTAGTTAAACAATTTAACTCATATACTGAAAACTTCTTTTTTTACACAATATGATTAATATAGTTACTAAAAAATTCCAAATGAACCCCAATTGGATCATTTATGGCATATAGAACATTATAATAGTTATTTCTTCATAATATATATTTTTATGAATTTTTTATGATTTAATAAAATATTATTTATTTTAAAATCTCATTTATGTGAATTGTGACACTATTTTTTAATTGACATTTTATAAAATCATTAAAAAATTATTCCTTATAAAAATACATTAAATTATCAGAAATATTTATTATTCATCTAAAAAAATAATTTATGTCATAAAATAGATCTAAGATTATTTATTTTAATATTATAAATATCATTTCATTGATTCTTCCTTTAATAATTCTATTAATAAAACAACATTATGTCACACTTAAATTAAATTTGATAATGTGTAAAAATTATAAATAAGTTATCATTATTTAGATAAATATTCTATATTTTAAATTACAAATTATAGTCACATTTTTCTTCTATAAACCCCTATAGGAAAAATGATTGACCTATTTAAAATATGAGTATGACATTTTTAACTTATCAATAAATAAAACAGAATAAATGTCATATTCTAACACAAGTGTCTTAAAAAGGTTAACATTTCCACCTAATAATGTTTTTGGTAGAAAAAAAATCATTCCATTAAATTAGCGTAAGTTTCAGGGTAATTTTATAATATTATAATAATATTTTTACCCTTCTCTACATAATTTATCCTTGAACCCTAGCAAATAAAATAAAAAAGTTACTGTTCCCCATAAATTATTTTGATCTTATTAAACCATAATTTTAATACCATTAGAAGTAGTGTATGTACATTTTTCAAAATTAAAATCGTAGATGTGTTAAAATTACATTTAATGATAATCCTGCTAATGTGGCTAGAAGGTGGGTAAAAGGGACGTTCAAAAAAATCAATAAATTCGACAATCTAATTTCAATATTAAAATTATCACAATGACATAATTTCTATTAATAAATTTATTATTGATCTATTTTTACTTTAAATTTGATTTATGATGATTCATTATTTAAACGAAAATCACAGTTTTTAACTACGATATCGTATTTTTCACTATTCAACAAAAAATTAAACTGCACAGAAAAGTACTAAAAATTCATCCAATGTTAGTATTTTCATTATGAGTTAAAAAAAATTATTTTACCATATCAATTACTCTGAGGGTCTAAAATTAATTTAATTATTTTTTTATAGAAGGACATAAAAAATAGTTCCTTTCAAAAATTAATAGTTTTAAACATATTATGACTTTAAATAAATGATATTTTTTATTATCGAAACGATTATAACTAATATTTTAAAAGTGCTTATTACTATTCATATTATAAGTTTAACATCTAGGTTATAACATTATTATCTATATAATTACAAGAATAGATTTTTTTATTACAGAATCTTAGTGTTGAATGTAACTAATGTCAAGTAGGTGTTGCATGCATTGAAAGCTTTCCTTGGTGTTAGGTATAACATAATCCCAAAATATTACTATTATAGAATAATAAAATCTATATTCAATGTTTCCTGGAGTGAAAATATCAATATAATAAATTATTTCCAAAAAAATAATCTCACAAAATCTCAGGATGTTAAATTCTACCCCCATTAAAATGAATTTCTCCTTAGAAATTTTTCTAGGTTATCAGAGGTTTAATATTTGAATTTTCCTTTCATAGAAACCCATATCATAAAAATTGATTCTAAAACATCCTTTTAGGAAAAGAATACTTCTAAAATAATAGTTAACCAATGTAAATCATAACTAAATTTCCACATGTGAGAACATATGTGATGATTTTGGCATATAGGGAATGTGTAAATAATCATAGGGATTGATAAAGATCACTGATCAGAAGAAAGTTGGTTGTCCAATGAAATTTAAAAAATCAAAAAAAAACATAATATAAAAAAACATGATAGAGTTCATTGATGTCATAAAAAATGATGTTAATATGACATCCTTTTACATCATTATTATTTTTCTAATGTTGAATAATTTTCAAGAGAAGATATACTTACATGATTACAGCATAACTTCCCCCTTTTGTGTTCCTAGATCAATTTCTACTTCATCTCATATTCTGAGAAAATAAGTTAATTTTTTTATTCTAGAAGTATTAGCAGATGATGAGATCCATAAAATGAATGATGGTCCATTACATATATCTTTATATCAACAAAAAGGTTATGAAAAGTTGTCAAATATACATAAATTCCCCTACATTGATATAATACTTTAATCTCACAAAAATATAAGTTGTTTAACTTAAAAATTCCATAAATGTATAATCACATGATCCTTGTGAAATTTGAAAACCCAAACAATATAAATATGTCCACTAAATTATCTTACTATTTATCTCCCATATATCATAAGGCACTTCATGGTTCTAAAATTATAAAAATGTGAATACCATAATCATTTATTCTCTGGAAACATGGAAATAACCTGAATTACTATACATCCATATTGAAAACATGCATGTTTCCTTATTATTATATCCTAAATTATGTAAACTTCATCCATGATAACATAACCCATATGTCAATAAATCCTCAATCAATTACAATGTAACTAGTATCATCCAATTTAATTTTTCATATCCAACATATCATTATCCAAATATCATTATCTCAATACCATGCTCATATTAAGGGTTATCTTTCCCTTAATCATGTGTTATTAAAAATCATCTTACTAACTCAATCAATTTTCATGGTTATCAGTACCATTAGTAATTTTCTCATAAATAGTTATGTAAAAAAACTATAGCGGACCAATACAAGATGTTTCATTATTCTATAATAAAATAATTTTACTTAAAAAACATTATTCTGTAATTCCAATACATAAACATTCAATCAGTCCACAACAACATTATTATAATCTACATTACCAATAGTGATCGCATGAAATTTTACATTACCATTATCCATAAGAGGTTGTTGATGTTGATCATCATCAATAACCCTTGTATTTGGGAACTGGTTAGCATAATTCCCATTCTCTATGCACATGTATTACTGAAGTAGGGGAGGTGAATTCTATGGGTATTTCTCTCTATTTTCTTTTTTATCTAACTTCTTCCCATCACCTTGAAACTCAAATTCCTGATGATCTTCCATTATGTACTCAAAAAATTTATTAGACCCCTTAATACAATTTCATACATGATTTTTCCCACATCTAGAACCTATAGTAACGATTCTCTTTTTCACTTCATGGTCTTCATATTTCCCTTTAAACTCCATCTTCCTATTATTGTCAAAACCATGTGATTGGTACGTGACTCTGACATCCATTTAAACCTTGATTTCACAAGTCACAATAACATAATAGCTACTAAAGTGTCGTATGGATAACACCTTTTTGAGACTTGAATTTAATCAACTAAAGAACCTATCAACATTACTTTTAGGATAAATGATAATTCCAGAAGTGTGCCTCAAAATTATTTTGAATTAGGATTTATAGGTACCAATGGATTCATCATCCCCTTTCTTTATCACAAGAAACTCTTTCCCCATTTTCATATTTATAATATGAGTTATGTACTTATTTAATAATATGTTAATGAACTTTTCCCAATACATGGATTAATTTCATCTTGCTTCCTAATATTCTTGATTAGATTCCACCACTAGTCAGCTTCGCCAGCTTACCAATAAATAGCCAGAATGAAATTATCATGTTCTGAACACTGGAGAATAGAGAATATAATTTTTGTTGTACTGACCCATTTTTTAGAAACAATTCGATCAGAAGAGCTGGTGATATATGGTGGACATTCATCATGAAGAAATCAAAAGAATATTGTACCCTCTATTTCTCAATTTAAATTCCAACATGATTCGTAGCTTGAGAAAGTTGGGTGACCATATCAATGAGATTTTTCATTCCGGCTCCCATATAATTCAGTCTCTCTAAAGTAAAGTCTTTTCATTTTATTGCACAATTCCCATTAACATGGTTATTTCAGGTTCTAGCCATTAACAATAATAAAAATCGTAGAATAAGAAAAAACATAAAATAATGTGGAACCACATAATCATGAAAAGTCACATATAAGATGTCTAAATTATGACATATTATTTAACAATTGACACCATAGGTTCATCCTTGGTTATTCATAGCCAACATATATTGAAATCCTTTATAATGGTTTGTGGATAGTTTTTCATTTTTCAAAGCATATCCCTATGGAGTATCAAACCTAGTGTATAACAAGGCCCACTATTGTGTACACGTTTATGATTGAGTCATTCCTGATGCACCTTGTTAGATTTGATCATCCTAGGTACATCTATACAATATCCACATCTACTTGTAGTATCTATATATGGAGATAATTCTAGGTACCCACTTACTCAATCCTTTACCAAATTTTTATTCGTTTTCTTAAAATATAAATAACCCTTATACTTATCCTTAGAGACACACCTCGAAATATCCATATAAATATCTCTAGGGATATCACTAATGTTTATGAATCCTTGTGTTTAAAGGATAACTGAAACATCTCTATGATTCCAACAATAATGACCCATGCTTGACGTGCATGGACATTACACCACTTTTACAAAATACTTAAAACATAGCAAAAACACATCCCTAAAGACCATGTTAGTTTAGTGTCATTGGAAAAATGGATAAAATTCGTCATAATTATGTGTAATATCTTCAAAATCTCTCATATGACATTCCCCTTTATTAGCCCTATCTAAAACAATTCATTTTAACCTGGGTAAAAGAAAACATAATAAAATTTGTGATTTAAGATTCTCAGTAAGGTTATATAAGTGATATAAGTAAACATAAACATGATCATAAGGATATGAGAACATTATCATCAAAATAGAATATCATACCCCACATATTAAATATCATAAACATGAATAGTGTCTTAACAATTAGAAGTTCAGAAAACATGAATCATGGGGAAATAAAGAATGTGATCCATGGAGGTATAACATAGGAATAAACCATGGAATTGTAAAATACACATAAATATATAATAACAAATTACATAGTAGTCAATGAATTTTTCAATGGCCAGCATGGTATTATGGGTTCACTTCTCATACCAACTTGGTAGTCATGGTTCACTCCCATAACCATCTTAGTGGATAAGGTCATTCAGGTCTGTCACACATGAAATAAATATTTACCCAATTCTTTGGAGAGAGATATAGGTCCCACCAATCTCAAAATTAAATCCTTCATACATGTTCCACAAAAAAATAAATCATTCTTCATAGCATAAACTGAGGAATAAAATGTGTTTCATAAACATCATTCCATCATAACATAATCGATGTAAAACAATTGGATTTCATATATAACATTACATAAAAATAATAAAACCATAGGAATAATATGGATAGTATACATGAAAAATATACTTAATATATAATTTCCAATTATAAGGAACAAAATTTTGATAAAACACATGAAATTATTCCAAAATTAAAATAACCTTTCTTCTTCAAACACATTTTTTTTCTTAAAACACCACACAATTTTAAAAAGAAATAAATTATTTAAAAATAACATTGAAATGATATAATGTAATTTTCATGAAAATAAGTATTTATAAATGTGTAAAAATACATTTATTAATTATATTTTAAAAATACATTCTTCTAATACTTTTTCTGTAAACTTCAAAATGTACCTCATATCGAAAATGAAATAAATATTTTTTTCATAACATTTAATAAAAATTATCCAATGGGTAAAATTGACTATAAAAAATTATATAATAATACATAGAATATTTTTTAATAATTATTTAGAAAACATATACATAGATGATAAAAATATCCCAATAAATACTTATGTAGAAACAATCTCGCATAATAATGTGATTACAAAATTAGCCCTTACCTTAGGTCTGATTTCATCTGTATGTGTTTGAAAATCCAATATAGTTGTTTAAAACATATTATTATCTTTTAAAATGTTCATAATAATGTTTATGATGCCATATATTAATAATTTATTACATTATATTTTATATTAATTTAACAAGTCCATGTTAAAACCACGTTTTGGGTAATAATCGTGTTCTTTTTCATAAATGTTTTGAATTTTTATTCTTGATATTATTACATATATCATGATTTACCAACAGATGGAATGTAAAATATTATTAATATATCATATATATTAAATATATAAATATATGTAATATATTGATAAATCAAATGGAAGACACTGTTCATGGAGACGGTAGGTTGTAAATACACATGAACATTATTTCTACTTTCTTATCATATTGTATAGAAGAAGGTAATTGAAATATATATTATTCCTATAGAATTATTATTTAATATATTTAATAATTATTCATTATATTTATTTTTGTAATTATTCTCGAATATTTAATGTGTATAATGAATCTCATCACACCGTGGAGACGGTATGCTAGATGTATGCATGAGCGAGGTTATCATACGCTTAATGGTTAAATCGTATGGAATTGGATGGTATATTAATTATCAAGTCATAATAATTATTTACATAATTTTTATTCATTTTTATATCCATAAAAATAAAATATAGATAAAAAATAGTTTACACCATGACATTGAGACGGTAAGTCATACGTATGAACAAATGGTGATATTGTTTTTCATAGTATAGGTAAATGGATGAATATGGATGTCCCATAACCATAAAAACAACTCAAAATATAGTTATATTTTTATTTATTACATTATAATTGAATAGACTTAGGAAATTGAAGTAGAATAAGAAAATAAATTTGAAATAGTTGATAAAGCAATTTACTCTTCCCCCAATGTCTCTATTTGATTTCACAAAAGGACTTCATAGGTCGGATTTATGAGCCAAATATTGAATCTAAGATAAATTAAGTGAAGTTTTGAGGAGAAATGGGAAGGGTTTGGTAGAGCCAAAGTTATTTAGAGGTGTGAAAAAAATAGATGGAGACGTTCCCTTTTATATGACATGGGAGGGGCACATCCGGAGACTCCAAAACAATAAACTTAATATTAGTTGACTTTTGAATTCAAATAGCTCAAAAGTGAGTTATTTATAATATTATTTGATGATGGTTCTAAATAATCCCATAAAATAAATTTTAGACATGATTACCTTAAAAAATTAACCTTATATTTTGGCATTTAAACTTAGTTAACAATTTGACTTTTACAATGAAAACATCTCTTTTTACACAATAAGCATTATATATTAACTATAAAATGAAAAATAACCACCAATTGAATAATTTATGACCTATTTAACATTATACTAGTAATTTTTCCAAAATATATTTTTTATGAATTTTTAATCATTTAATAATATAATATTTATTTGAAAATATAATTTATGTCATTTCTTATAGTATTTATTACATGAATTTTTTTAAAATAAAAACATATTTATTTTTCCAAAACTACATTAACCCATCAAAAAAAATTCATAGTCATCCAAAAAAATCATAGATGACATGAAATAACACAAATGATATTAATTTTATTGTTATTAATAACATTTATTTGATTCTTACATCAATAAATCTATTATATCATCATCATTATGTCACAATTAAATATTATTATTTAATGTATAAAATTATAAATAAATTATCATGATGTGGATAAGCATATTATCTTTAAAATTACTATTTTTAGTCTAATTTTTCTTCTATATAAACCTATATTAAAATTGTTTACTTTTTAAAAATATGAGTATGAAATTTTTATCTTATCTTTAAATTATAGTTAATAAATGTAATATTCATAACCATATAGCATAAAATGTTTATAATTTAGAACTAAGGTTTATTTATGTCAAAACCCACTCAGAAAATTAAATTTGGACAACTATTATTGTAATTTTATAACATTATAATAATATTTTTACCCTTATTTACCTAATATACCCTTTAATGGTGGTCGCTAAAACCCCAATGTTACTATTCAAGAAATTTATTTTGATCATATTATACCCAAATTTTCATAGTAATTACAATAGTGTATGTCTATTTTTAAAAATTGATTTCATAGCAGTGGTAAAATTACGTTTAATGCTAATCCCATAGATGTGGTTAGAAAGCGGGTAAAAGAGGCGTTCAAAATATCAATAATTTTTTAATCTATTTATAATATAAAATTTATTTTAATGACCAATATTTTATTAATATATTTATTAATTATCTATTTTGACATAAAAATAAATTCCTAAAAATAATAATGTAAACAAAAAACACAATTTTTAACTATGATGCAATATTTTTCACTATTCATCAAAAAAGAAACATCAAAGAAAAATACTAAAAATTCACAAAAAGTTAGTTTTGTCATTATGAATTCAAAAAAAGTTATTCTATGATAATAATTTTCTATGAGTCTCTAAAATTATTACTATTATTTTTCATAGAAGTACTTGAAAATAAAGTAATTTGAGATAATATCATTTTTAAAAATATATTGAGTTTACAAAAAATTATATTTTTCATTATAAAAACCATTATAACTGATATTTTAAAATTGGTTATTAATATTAATATTACATGTTTAATAGCTAGGTTATATCTATCTTATTTAAATAATTATAATAGTATAGTGTTTCTTTGAATAAACATGGTGTTGCGTGTAATGAAAGCCATGTTGGTGTTGTATATAGTGCAAGTTCCCCTTGGTGATGCATATAACATAATAAAAAAATATTGTTAGTATATAATAAAAAATATATATTCATTTTTCCATGATGTGATAATATCAATTCATTAAATTAATTTGAAAAAAAAAATTATTCAAAAAATTGATATTTTTTATATTAATTGACATCAGTTTAATTACATTCACAAAGTGTAAAACCCCCATCCTTACACAAAAAATATTTTAAAAATGAAAAAATAACCTTATTTTGTATGTTTTTAAATTAGGTGGATTATACTAGTTATGGGATTTATCATTCACATTATGTTAATTAAGCCCTAATTACTATGTATACCACGTCAAACCATTTAGTAAAATATATATGACCTTACACTATAGCTATATTTTTTAAATATATATGAACATAAACATTATACCTCTTCGATCTAAGATATTTTATGCTAAACTATAGACAATTGGAAATGTTTATAATTATATGACCTCAAACTGTCAAATGAAATACATATTATTCTAATGTTATCGAAACGCCAAAATAGGGGGCATGATCAAAATTCAAGTGTTTACACGTTAACCCATCCCTATCATGGATTAGAAGAAATTTTGATTGTAAAAAAGGGGTAAATAGAGTGTGGATAAAATAAATAGGAATAAAACACGTCATGTTGAAAAACCATAAAGGGAAACCTATAAAAAGACAATTTTTCACCTGGTAAGAATTTATCTTGGAAATCACAGTAAAAAACCATTGGATGAATAAGAAAGGGAAAAAGATTATATGGAATGATATTTAACCCTAATAAAATATTGACTATGCTTTCTAGGTATCTAAACTATGTAAAAATTTAGATCATATCCATTTTCTTTGAAAATATTGAATTCGATATTTTTTATGAAATAAAAAATGATGTATATTCAGGGTGGTCAGACCCTTTTTTGTCATTATTTATTTTATTCCAAAACATCCTTCATGTTTTCAATTATACCATATCATTCACTGTCTCATTTCAATATGTACAATCCTTCTCCTAATATGATGACACATGCATTACGTATCAATCCATCCTATACCAATCCAAGAGAACCAGTGCAGGAGGAAATCAAACTGCTCCAATCCTTTATCAAATTGGTTAACCACATCCTACAATGAGGGTACATGAGTAGAATTTCTTATATGTTTTTACCCATTTTGGAGAAAATTCCATAGAACATATTGCATTATCGTAATATTTTCATCATTAATTAAATTATTTTTGAAATATTCATTTCAAAATTGATTATCATATAATATTTAGGTAGTTTAACTACCCAAACATTATCCTTTTTTGTTTTAAAAAGTTAACCAAAATCAGTATTCAATGTTAAATATCAATGAATGTTAGAAATTATCATATTGTAAATCCTCTATAATTAATTTATAAAATAATGGAGGATATCTACATTATTTTTATCCTTTATACAGATAGAGTAGCCTGATATAAATAAGAATATTACTATGAAAATTATTATAAGAGTTAACTATAAATACAATGTAGGATAGAAAATTAATATTGATATAAGTAAATTATCCTCTATATATTTTACTATTTAGAAGTTTATGATTTATCCAAATGGTGTAATTTCTCATGGATCAACTTTTATTTCCATCATTCATTTAAATGAATTTTAACTATTACTACAAGTTTCTCTTACATTACAATCATGTTAGCTAAAAAATATTCATATTATACTATATTTATTCTTTATGTGGTAATAATTTTTTCAAATTTCATTTCATACACCTATTTGAAGTTTGAATATTTGATAAAATACTCCCCAATCTTTGTTTTCTGATAATCCATTTTGGCTACTAGGGGATATCCATCACGTGATTCTCTTTTTTCTTAAATAGATTAGTTTTGAATGATTTCATATAATTATCAATAGTATGAACCTCCACATTCCAAAACAGAAATTTTTTGTTTGATGTGATATAATATTATACAAATTTTAGGTATATGAGTCTATGTTACCATAAAATTGATTTCCTACAATGACCATTTATGTATTGGTCCATTCAAAGTGATGGCCTCAACACCAGAGTGTGTTGAATCCTCTTGGATTAAAATATAATTTAGAATTGTTATCTTCATTGAATAGGTATTAATATATTTTGAACAATATTTATTTATAACATAATTTGTTACATTAATATAGAAAGATACATTCAACGAATTTTTTTGGTCGATATATGTTCCATAACATTATATGAAGGAAGGGATTATTGGGGATGCTTTTATGATGCCTTGTTTCAGATATTCATGGATTGTGCTATAAAAATAAAATTTGGAAATATTAATCCTATAACCTAATATATAAATCAATATATTAAATTTGATGTCTATAATTATTAGGACCCATCCATAAACATTACATAATCTTGAATTAAATGGAAAATTCACATTGAGGATATTTTCAGGTTTAGAGTTTTAGGTAATTAGGTATAACAATTACATTACACCTCAAAAATTACAAAGTAGACACTTCTACTCAGTTTAAATGTTTTTCATAAAATAAAAACTCATGAAAAAAATATTCTTGTCTAGTTACATGTTTTAAACAACAATCCTTTTCCTTGATCCCATTCTTGACCCTATTCATATTTATGTCCTGTGGAAAACAGTTCAAAACTAGGGATGAGAATAAAAAGAACAATATGAGTTATAAAATAAAGAGAGAAATCATTATTCCATCAATACATACATAACATAATCTCTTTAACATATCTCATGAAATCATAAGATTTATGAATAACAAATAGTAATCACAAATAATCAAGGTAGCTTGTGGAATCCATAACATACTTACATTATAGAAATCACAACTACATAGGGAGTTATGTTGTATTTACCATCAATGTATATTCCCTAAATCTCTTAATATAAGCATTCATATTTACCTCTGTCACATTACCCAATGCATTGGAGAGCTATCTTGAGCACACCTGCCCTAGTTTTATCACAAAACTACCCATATACATAAATAATGGCCAAGAACCATATGATATTCTTAACACATAAAACAAACATAATGGAAAGATAAAATTTCCACACATCAAACACAAATATCATTAATATATATTGAAATAAAAAATCCATTATCAAAACCATTTTCAATACCAAAATATGTAAAAGAGTTTTTGGTATGTATTTACATTATGTTTTGTTGAGGAACCCAAAGATGAAACAATACTCGTGGTGGCGGAAAAGGACATTGTCATGGCTTACATTAAAAAGAAACATTATTTTTCTTTAGTTTAGTAAAATTCCTTGTAGAAAAATTTCTGTTGAATGAAATGAAATGTCAATTGTGTTTATATAGAATATAAAAGAATTTCATGGATAAAACAAAATATGGCTCAATGAAAGGATATTGAGATGAAGTCACATACCTCATGTCCGACATGACACATTTTTTCCTTAATCTCTTGAATAATAGAATAAATATAATTTATACTTGCATAAGAACCTTTTTAAAGTTTATTTTTATTTTCATATCACTTATTTCCGTGTTATAAACATTATGTAATCATTTATGTTAATACTAGTCGTTTTTTCGATATTTGGTACTTGAGTCAAATGTGAATTGCTTATATATTACATGTTTTCCATGTGGTAAAAAGTTCATTATCTCCATAATTATATTCATGATTTAGATATCATATATATCATATATATCTGGTATATATATGTATTTATAATAGTATATAACATATGAAGGTAAGAAATGAAATGCATCGTTCATGGAGAGAGTAAGCCATACATACGCATGAACGCTACTTTAATTTCTATTTCATATTTTAATGGAATTAAAACAAAATGATACAAAGTTATATTATAATTTCTATCTAATATCATATATAATTTCATTAACTCCATCCTTTATACGTCCCATGTATGGCATGAATGAGTCATATCACTTTGTGAGGGCGGTAGTATGGACTTCCTCAAATGAAATTATCGTATTAACCCCTTATGGGAACAATAAAGATATGATATAAATGAAAAATAAATAATAATAAAGAAACCATAAACATAATATATATCATATATAAATATGGTGCCATCTTAATGGACACCATGAGATACGATTGGATATATTTGGACAATCTTCATTTCGTGAGGCAGTAGTTTGTCGTCCACAGAAACAGTATGTTCTTTACAAATAAGATGGATGTGTGTGTATATTTAGTTCTAATAAATCTCATAAAAACAACCTAGTTCATTTAAGATACTATTTTTCTTATAAAATAAAGAAATAAAAAGAGTTTAGGGGGTTGGATAAGTAAAATAAAAGAAAATAACTTCAGAGGAGACATTACCTTTAAATCGGGTAACTCCCTTTGGTTTGAACAAAAATGTTAAATTCCAGTGCCTTATGCCTAAGGTAAGGCTTCTAGGAGGAATATATGGATGTAGGAACATTAATTGAGTAGAGTTTGGATGAGCCAAGTGGATTGAGAATTTTGAGTAATGGGTTATAAGTGGTGTCCTTTTATAAGGGGGGAGGAGGGGTTCTTTAGGAATGATTGGAAATGTTATTTTATTATAAACATATATTTGGTTTCAAAAGGTCCAAAACTCATTAAAGTAGAATATAAGATGACTAATGTTAGAAATAAAATCATCCAATAATAATTGGACAGGTTTTGGATACTGTTTTAATATTTATAATATTATTTATTTAAATCATTATAAATGAGGTAAACACTGCATCATTATTGTCTCATAAGTAATTTTATTTATTTTATGTCTAAAAATTATAAAAAAATACCATGATGTAGGAATTTTTTTTATATTTATAATTAATAATCATAGTCGAAAAGATAACTTATATAACCCCTTGTAAGAATTGATTTACTAAAAGATATATGTTTGTGTCATTTTTGACTTTACTTTAAATTAATTAATATAAAGTGTCATTATCATTCCCAATTGGCTCCATGGTGTCCAAAAATAGACCAATGGATGACCATGGTCGTACACATATCATCTAATAGGATTAGGGAACATGTTAGGTTAATTAAATATTATTATAATCTTAATTATTACCCTTATTTACCATATTTACCCATTAACCATGGTAAATAAAGTATTTACTAAGGAATATATTTAAAATTAATAAAAATAAAAGTTACATATCTAGAAAATTTTTAACTAATGAATCCATATATGGAATCTATTTTTCTAAACTAAAAACACATAAGTGGTATAAATTAATTTAAAATTAATTCCCACTTTCCAAATAAAAAGCATGTTTTTAAGAAATAATAACTATTAACAGATTGACACTTGTTTACGTCCAATTTCAAATTGAAATTAATTCCAATGACCAAAATTGTATTAAAAGGTAATAATATAATATAATTACACATTAAAACAATTAAAAAGTTAATATAACCATATAAATAATTTATAATAAAATGTAGTTTTGAATTAAAATACAGTATTATGAACTATTCATTAAAAATTAACTTTTTCAGAAAAATACAAAAAATTTATCCAAAGTAAATTTTGATGTCCTGATGATAAATAATGACATTATTTTGTCACATAGAACATATAAATGTGAAAAAACTAGATTTAATGAGGGTTCACCATCGAAAGGAGGTAAATCATCCTTTTAAAGAATATTAGAGTATTTATGTTTAAAATTAGAATCATTCACATTTTAAGTCTCTTACTTTTATTGGATAAATTTAAAAACATTTAAAAAACATGTATAATCGTATTTTAGTTAGTTCTATTTATTCATACCAATACAATGACTAGAAGTTTACTACCATTTTAAATTATAATATTATATTATTATTTTTCAGTATATCTCATCATTGTGTGCAACAAAAGATTTCAAAGAAATCTATTATTTCATATTGGGTACGCCATCGAACATAGCATCCCCTTTAATGTAAAATTAATATTTAATTCAAAAATATTAATAAATATGAAAATGTATTATTCTTTATTAACATGGGATGTTACATCCTTTCCTCCTTTTGGGAATTGCATCTTCGTAATTTTTATTAACTTATAAAATAAGTCGGGGTATTTATCTCTCATAAATTTTTCAGATTCCCACATTGCCTCTTCAACCATATGGTTTTTCTAATAAACCATTACCTAATGAATTACATTATTTTGCAACACTTTCTCTCTTCATCAAAAATCTGGACTGGTTATTCCTTATGAGAGTGATTCTCTTACAACTAAACTACATCTGAGCTCAAAACATGTGATGGAGTTGGCATATGATTTCTGAACATTGAAACATGAAAAACATTGTGTACCTGGGATAAAATTGGAGGCAAAGACACTCTGTATGAAACTGATCTAACTTTCTCAAGGATTTAATAAGGCCCAATGAACCTCAGACTCCACCTTCCCTTCTTAACAAAACGATTCACACTTTTCCATGGAGAAAAATTGAAAAAAACATGATCACCTAACTCAAAAGAAAGATCCTTCTTCCGGTTATCCATATAAATATTTTTCCTACACTGAGCTATTTCATATGCTTCTGAATCATTTGATCTTTTTCTACCATCTCTTCTACCAATTCTGGTCCAATCATCTTCCTTTCACCTACTTCATCCCAAAAAGAGAGAGTTCGACATTGTTTCCCATATAATGCCTCAAATGGATCCATCTGTATACTAGAATGAAAAATGTCATTATAAGAAAATGACACCAATGAAATATGTTGGTCCAAACAACCCAGGTAATACAGTGAACAAGCATGTAGCATATCATCCAGGGTCTGAATTTTTTGTTCTAATTGGCTATTTGATTGTGGATGGAAAGTTGTTCTAAAATTTAATTTAGTACCCAATGTTTTTTGAAGGCCTTTCAAAAATTTAGAAGTATGTCTGGGATCACGATCAGATACAATAGAGAGGGGAACACCACGCAACCTGACTATCTCTTTAACATAAATCCATGAAAGTTTATCTAGAGACAAAGTATCTCGAATAAGAAGGAAATGAAAATATTTAGTCAATAGATCAATAATAACTTAGATTTAATTGTTACCTTGACAAGTCTTCGGTAATCCCACAATGAAGTCCATGGATATATTTTCCCATTTCCATTATTTCACCAGTATTGACAGAAAGCATCCCTTTCGGTAAATTCTGCTCTACTTTAACCTGTTGACTAGTCAAACACTATACAGTAAAATCTGCAGTATCTATTTTCATTCCATCCCACCAGTAATACTCCCAAAGATCTCTATACATCTTAGTACTACCAGGATGAAATGAAAACAGAGAACTCGGATCTTCACATAATACCTCTTTCTTAAACGATGAGTCATAACTAACACATAATCTCTTTCCAAATATCAAAATACAATCATTATCAATGTTAAAAATCAGGAAACTTACCCGTCTAAACCAACATTACCGTTTTCAACAACTCATTGTCTTCCTTCTATGCTTGCTTAATTTTGTCTATTAGAGATGGTTTCACAGACACATGAAACAAAACATAGAAATTTATTGCACCCAGAACTTCTATGATAAATTTCATAAAATCATAAACCAAAGGATATTGTTACAAATGTAGAATGGTTAATGAAGAATTACTTTTTCAACTCAATGCATCATCCGCATTATTTTCTTTTCCTGGATGGTAAAGAATCGTGAAATCATAATCCTTGATTAATTCCAGCCTTCTCCTCTGTATCATGTTTAATTCTTTCTGAGTAAATATATACCTCAAACTTTTAAGATTAGTATATATTTCACATTTTACTCGATACAAATGATTCCGCCAAATTTTTAAAGAAAAAACAATAGAATCTAATTCAAAATTGTGTTTAGGGTAATTTAATTCATGAGGATTCAAATGACGTGAAGCATAAGATATTACATGATCATTCTGCATTACGACACAACCAAGTCCTTTCAACAAATCATCACTATTAATAAAAAACTCACCATTTCAAGAATGAAGTGCCAAAACCTGAGTATTCACCAATATCCTTTTCAATTCCTGAAAACAATTTTCCCATTTTTTTATCCAAATGAACATAACACCTTTTTTAATTAACTTAGTCAGTGGTCTAAATAACTGTGCAAACTTATCAACAAACCTCTGGTAATAACCTACCAAACCAAGAAAACTAAGGATATCTGTTATATTTATGGGTCTTGTCCATTCTTAAACTACTTTTGTTTTGGGAATATCAATAGTTAGGCCATTTTTTAAAAAATTGTAAGCAAGGAAATAAATTTTTTGTAACCAAAACTGACAATAGCTGAATTTACCAAATAGTTTCTTTTCTTTTAATGTTTTCATGAAAACCCATAAATGAATTTCATGCTCCTCTTTACTTTTATAATATACCAACATATCATCAATAAACACAACCACAAACATATCCAAGAACTCATGGAAAATTCTATTCATAAGATCCATTAATATAGAATGTTCATTGGTTAAACCAAAATCCATAATAACAAATTCATAATGGCCATATATATTATGAAACATGGTATTTGGAATATATTATTCCTTTACATTCAAGTGATTTTACCCCAACCTCATGTCAATCTTCAAAAAATAATGATCTCCCTGGAGTTGATCAAAAAAATCATCTATTTGTGGCAAAGGATACTTGTTCTTAATAGTGATGTTATTCAATGCTCTATAATTAGTTAAAAGTCGCATTGAACCATCTTTATTTTTAATAAACAAGGTATGATCACCCCATGGTGATATGGTAGGTAGAATGAAACCTTTATCTGATAACACCTTTAATTAATTATTTAACACTAAATGTTCAATTTTATCTATTCGATAAGGGGGTTTTGAAATTGTATTATCATTAGGAACTAAGTCAAAAGTAAATTAAACTTCCTGAATAGGTATAATACCTGAAATCTAATGAGGAAAATAATCAAGGTACTCATTTACCACTGGAAAATCATTAATCTGAATAGTCCCTTTATTTTCAACAATATGTGAAAAGTAACATTTATTTCCATATTATACTAGTTTCTCTGCTTCGTAATATGTTTTTAAAAGTAAGAGTTCATTCTTGTACACAAAATGAAAATATTTCTGAAAAGAGAACTCTTTAGCTCTGAATTCAATCATATAATGATAAACTGAAATCCAATCTATACCATATATAACACCAAACTCTACTAAAGGAAAAACAATAAGGTTTTTAGGTAGATTCTTTCCACACATAAGGACAAGAAGGTTAATATAATTTCTTTTTTATCTCAACATTTCCTCTCGGTGGTTTTACCATAAGTTCAGGATTCATATATTGATATGAAATTTTTAATTTACTAGAAAACTTCATAGAAATGAATGAATGTGTATACCCTAAATCAAACAACACATTGGCCTAATCTGAAAAAACAAACAGTGTACCTGATTCCACTTCATTTGATGGACCAACATGTACTGAAGTATTTGAAAAGAATTTACCACCCCTTTCTACTTGTATTCTGGTTGCATTCCCTCGGTTGAGTTCTTAGTTGGACACACATTTTCATAATGACCCATTTCATTTCACTTAAAACATTTAATGACTGTAAATCAGATTTTTTCTTACCATTACAATGATCATTTTCAGTACAATTACGAGCCTTATGTCCCATTTTACCACATCGGTAGCACTTAGCAGAATTTAAAATACATTCCCCAACATGCTTTTTACCACAATTTTCACCAACTGTAAACTTAAGTTTCTTAGCGTTATACTTTTCTAAAGAGTTATTCCCTTTCTCCTACCACCATGACCTCTTATTTTGTTGTTTTTCAAAGAACATTTGATCATTGAGAAACTCCATTTCCACCTTCTCTACACATCAAAAAAGTTTTTCATAACTTTTTAACTCATGAGAAGCTAAATAACTTCATTACATTGGCTTTAATCCTGAGTAAAAAACGGTTTATTTTACTATCAAGATCTCATATAATATTTGAAGCATACCTTGCAAGTCGAGTGAATTTCTCATTATAAGAAGACACTAAGTCATCCTCCTGCCTCAATTCGAGGAATTGTTTTTCCATCCAAAGAAGAACCACCATAGGAATATATTTCCGAAGAAATATAACATTGAGTTCATCCCAGTCAAGAGTATCAATATCCTCAGTATCCCTAATATTTTTCACCATTGACCACCAATGATCAGCTTCACCTTCAAAATAGTAAACAACAAGACCAACCTTTTGATGTTCTGAACACCCCATGACATCAAAAATCTTCTCCAATAATTTAATCCACCCTTCATCTAGAAAAGATTAAGATGATCCTCTGAATGATGGTGGTTGTTTCCCCATGAAATGCTCCACTACTGAAATGTTCCTCTATGGTTGATCTGGATGATCTCGTGCATGGATACCGCCACCATTTATTGCCTGAGCCAACTATGCCATCACTGCAAGAAATAGTTCAGTTCCGATTCTGACCATCTTAGGTTGCTGATTTTGAAGTCTTTCTTCCTCCTCATGTCATCCCAACATAGCTACCATGTTTCCTCAAAGGAAAACCATTCTAAGCAGAGAAATATCTTAGTAGAAGCAACACTGTAATCTGTAAATGCTATACAATTTCAATCATACCATAAATTAATTTAGGGACATTAATTTAACAACATTCTAACTCCTAAATGTATCTAAACTGACCTATGATACCAACTATAAGGACCCAACCTTAAATATTACATAATCTTGAATTAAATGGATAATTCACATTGAAGATCTTTTCAGGTTTATAGTTTTAGACAATTAGGCTTAAAAATTACATTACTTCTCACAAATTAAAAGGTAGACACTTATACGTAGTTTCTATTTTATTCATAAAATAAAAACTCTTGAAAAAAAATTCATGTCTATGTAAATGTTTTAGACAGAAGGACATCTCCTTGATCCTATCCTCGACACTATTCGTCTTTAAGTCATGTGGAAAACATTTCAAAACATGGGATGAGCATAAAAAGCTCAGTAAGGGTTATAAAATAAAGAAATAGATCATTAGTCCATCAATACATACATTACATAATCTCCTAAACATATCTCATGAAATCATAATATTTATGAATAACACATAGTAATCACAAATCATAAAGGTAACATGGGGCATCCATACCATACTTACATTGTAGATATCACAGCTACATAGGGAGTTATGTAGGAATAATAATCATAGTATATTCCCTAAATCTCTTAGGAGAAACATTCATGTTTACCTCTGTCACATTACCTAAGGAATTGGAGAGCTATCTTGGGCTCACCCTCCCTATGTTTATTATGGAACCACCCATATATGTAAACAATTCCCAAGAAACCTAACATATTCATAACACATAAAACAAACATAAAGGAGAGATAAAATTTCCTCATTTCAATCAAAATATATCATTTAAATATATTGACATAACAAATCCACTATCACAACGATTTTCAATACCAAAATACCTAAAAGAGTATATGGTATTTATTTTCCTTTGATGAAAATTACAACTTGTTAAGGAATCCAAAGATCAAATAATAGTTGTGGCGGCGGAAAGTGTAATTGTCACCGCTTACATTAAAAAGAAACATTATTTTTGGTCATATAGTAAAACATCTAGTAGAAAAGGCTTCCAATTGAATGAAGTGGAATGTCAATTGTGTTTATACACCATATAAAATGATGTTGTGTATAAAACAAAATAGTCCTCAATGAAAGGAGGTCGAGACGAAGTCCCTTACCTCATATCTGACTTGACCTGTTCATTCTTTAAACTTATAAATAATAAACTATAGCTAATTTATACTTTTTAAAGAATGTTTTTCATTTTTAGTTTTTTTATATCACTTATTTCCATGTTATAAACCTTATGTAATCATTTATGTTAATAATGGTCGTTTTGTAGATATTTGGTACTTGAGTCAAAAATGAGCTTCTTATATTTAAAAGTTGTCCATGTGGACAAAATTTCATTATTTGTATAATGATGTTCATGATTTAGATATCATATATATCATATATATCATTTATATATTAGTATTTATAATAGTACATAACATTTGGAGGTAAGAAATGAAATGCACCGTTTATGGAGATGGTAAGTCGTACGTATGCATGAACGCTACTTTCATTTCTATTTCACATTTTAATGGAATTAAAACATAATTATACATAGTTATATTATAATTCATGTATAATATCATATATAATATCATTAATTCTATCTTTTATACTTCCCACATATGGCATGAACGAGTCATATCACTTTAAGGGGGACGTTGTCCGCACTTCCTCAAATGAAATTATCATATTACCAGTTATGGAAACCATAAAGGTAAGCTATAAATAAAAAAATATAGAAGAATAAAGAAAACATAAACATAATAAATATCATATATTAATACATTTCCATATTAATGGCCACTATGAGAGGTATTTGGAGATATTTGAAAAATCATCATTTCGTGAGGCAGTAGTTCGTCGTTCACAGAAATAGTATGTTCATTTTCCACTAAATGGAGGTGTGTACAAGTGTAGTTACAATAATTCTCATAAAATCAACCTAGTATATTTAAGATACTGGTGTTGTTATAAAATAATTTAATAAAAATATTTTAGGGGGTTGGAGAAGTAAAATAAAAGAAAATAACTTAAGAGGAGACATTACATTTAAATCAGGAAACTCCCTTAGGTTTGAACCAAAAGGTTTACTTGATGTTTATTATTCCTAAGGTAAGGATTCTAAGAGGAAGAGAGGGACTCTGGGAGATTAACTGGGCAGTGTTTGGATGAGCCATGGGGCTTGAGAAGTGTGAGGAATGGGTTATAAGTGGTGTCCTTTTATAAGGGGAGGAGGGGCTCTATAGGAATGTTTGAAAATGTTATTTTATTATAAACATATATTCGGTTTCCAATGGTCTAAAACTCATTAAAGTATAATATAATTTGATTAATGTTATAAATAAAATCATCCAATAATAATTCCATAGGTTTTGGATATTTTTTAAATCTTTATAATCTTATTTATTTAAATCATTTATTAATGAGGTAAACACCGAATCATTAATGTGTCATAAATAATTTTACTTATTTGATGTTTAAAAATTATAAACAAAATACCATGATTTTTTAAATATTTGAATATTTCCAATGAATATTTATAGATGGAAATACAACTTATATAACCCCTTTTGTGAATTGATTTCTAAAAGAAATATGTTTGTGTCGTTTTTGACTTTACTTTATATTAATTAATATAGTGTCATTATCACTCCCAAGTGGCTTCAATTGGTCCCAAAATCGACCCAATGATGCCCATGGTCAGAAATGTATCCTCCAATTGGATTATTATGCATGTTAGGGTAATTAAATATTATTATTATACTGTGTTTTACCCTTATTTACCATATTTACCCTTTAACCACATTAATTAAAATATTTTCTAAGGTAAATATTTAAAATGTCAACATATAAAAGTTATATATTTACAAAATTTGGACCTCTTGAATCCAAATATGGAATCCATTTTTATAAATTCAAAACACAGAAGTGGCATAAATTAATTTAAAATTAATTCCCGCTATCAAAACAAAAAGCATGTTTTTAAGAAATAATTACTATCAAAAGATTGACACTTGTTTATGTCCAATTTGAATGTAAAATTACTTCTAATGAACATAATTGTATTAAAGGGTAAAAATATAATCTAATTACAATTTAAAACAAATTAAAAATATAGTATCACCATATAAATAAATTAGATTAAAATGTAGTTTTAAATTAAAATACAGTAATTTGAACTAATCATTAAAAACGAACTTTATCAGAAAAACACCAAAATTTTACCCAAAGTATATTTTGATGTCCTGATTATAAATAATAATTTTATTTTTTCAAATATAAGATATAAAAGTTACAAAAAATAGATTTAAATATGGTTCTCCATCGAAAGGAGGTAAATGGACTATTTAACGAATATTAGAGTATTTATGCTTAAAATTAGATTTAATCACATTTTAGGCCCCTAAATATTATTAGATAAATATAAAAACATTTAACAAACATTTATAATAATATTTTAGTTAGTTCTATTTATTCCCTATAATAAAACATCTAGATGTTAACTACCATTTAAAATAATAATATTATATTATTATTTTTCAATATAACTCTACATTTTGTGCAACATAAGATTTCAAGG
This sequence comes from Viscum album, assembly GCA_963277665.1. Lineage (NCBI taxonomy): Eukaryota > Viridiplantae > Streptophyta > Magnoliopsida > Santalales > Viscaceae > Viscum > Viscum album. Next base: position 389,257,410 of record OY728167.1, on the reverse strand, counting down.
AAACATGTTGTTGTGTATTGGGTATGCCATCAAATATATAATCCCATTTAAAGTAAAATTTATAATTAATTCAAAAATATTAATAAATATGAAAATTTATTATTGTTTATTTACTTGGGATGTTACAGTAATGGTGTCTTTAGAATATTGATTTGTCCCCAGACCTAGAGTTTTCTCCTCATAAATGTCATATTTAAACATGATGAAATAATAGTCCTAGTCTCATTCCTCCGAAAATTTATTATTGGAACTAAAATTTCTCCAATTTATTTGATTGATTACTCTTTGTGCTACACCAAAACAACTTTCATTCCACATCTATGTGTATTCATTATGCATTCCAATCAGACCATCATATCGTAGTAGGATTATTTTTGTGTTTTTCCTCACGTATCAATATAAAATAAACTAATAATAGATCATACATGTTTCTTGTCGTGTATCATATAATAACAAGATTGGATGGTCCTATATACATATACGAATTTGTATTCAAATCAACACGATGTTTGAAAATCACAAATCGAATCTCCATTAATATGAGATCTAACCACTCAATATCATACTAAGATTTTGTATGTAAAATCATCTACTACAGTAGTGGGTTTTTTATAACTATTAGATTAATATGTTCATTAAGTATGATGTAAAATTGAGTGTTATAATGATTAAATATAAACATGTGTATACTATAAATAATTCCAAAACTAACAAATTACATTACATAATAATACCAACATCCCAATAAACTATAGTTTTTGTGATGCGGATGATCAGTAGAATAAAAAACAATGTATACGAGACTTATGAGGATTATGTCATAATGACACTACAAAGGAACTTCATGTATTATTCCCATAAGATAAGCTCAAACTAATAACTTGGGGAATATAAATATAAGATATTGGTGGGATCAAAGGATCATTATGGGAAAAATTTCAACAATTTAGATGGATTAGATCATACTAATTATAGAAAATATGGATATAGAGAAAAATATATAATAAAAAGTATATATAATTATAAGACACTGGTAGGGTCATCAAGGATACATAAAAATTATTTCATAACATTGAATAATTAATCTAAAATAATTAATCATAAAAACATGAAACTCATATGGAATATTCAAAAAACATAGAACAAACATATTCATATTAAAATAAATTTTTTTGGTGGAGTAAAATCCCAACATGATTCCAATATCACATTCTTCATAGTTTAACAAACCATGTACCATATTATGTCTTGCGATTTAACTCTTATTCATATTTAGGGTTGGGAAAAGACTAGTGTACCTCGTTATTCTTATGAAAAAATCTGATGACTTGTTTAGGATTAGAAGATATTCTTTCTAGCACATTAGCCTTAAGCAATTACACATGTACTGATTTAGGGTTCGATATAACATGTGTACTTTCCTAGGATCATGAATTATTAAACATTAACCAATAAATTAAAGGGTTTTATTGGATCCTAACAAATATCATCCTTAAATATATGTTCAATAAGATAAAAATCATTGAACATATCCAAAATAACTCTTGAGTGAGAATGGGATTCATAAAATTTCCAAATAGTATACCATAAAAAAATAAAAATATATTGTTGGATTCCAAAACATTTCTCACAGAAAGGATTCATATAAAAATGATTTTATAGAGTAACTTAATTAAAATAACCTCATTTAATAAATATTTTTATTTTAATGATTAAAATGGAAAAAAAACATAAATCTGTTTTTTATAAAACATTTGTTTATCTTTCATAATTATGAGATGTTGTTCAATTTTAGAAAAAAATAAAGGGGAATGTGAAAACATTAGAGAATAAAACTTTTAAAAAAAATACCAAAAATGGATCCTTGAAAGTGATATGATGGTAATTAATTAAATTTTGGATGATAATAAATTTTCTCATGGATGTTAAAATACTTTTGATATTTTAAAGACACCATTGTAGAAAACCAAAATGTAAAAAGACTAAAAAAATATTCTATTGAAAATTGGTTAAGGTATATAGAACAGTTACATTAATTAATATATAATATGGTTTAAAAATGGGATATGATAAAAAAAATTAGATGGATTAAATTGGTTATCAAAGAGAAATCACCACATAAGAAGGATGTGAAAAATTAAAAAAAAAATTATAATTTTATGAATACAAATTAATTAATGGAGATAGATTTTTATAAAAACGAATGTTCCATTGTGATATACAAGAGAGGATATCATATGAATTTGTAAATGTAATAAAATAGAAACATAAAAGAGATATGATTCAGAAGAATCCTTATAACTCAATGAAAGAATTTTGAGTTACCAAAAATACCTAATGGGAAAAATAGTTCATGTAATAAGAAAAATTTAAAGAGGGGTTGATGGGCCTAAAAAATCAACCAAAATTAAGTTATAATAACTCATAATTCATTGATATGTTAGTATAGACCCATATTATATTAATTATGTACAATGAAAACATTCATTACTCAATGAATGAAAAGAACCATTACAACTTGAGGATAATATATATATAATACTAGTTAAAGAGAGATATTAATATAAAATTGAAATTACTATTAATAAAATTTATTTAATTATACCAGGAAAGTTTGAACCAGACGTAAGCCTGGTCCCACAAGTTTATTTAATTATAAAATATCCAAAAATGGTAGTATACACATAACATAAATGGAATCAGGTAAACAATACAACACATTTCTCAAAAACATGAATTAGAGAAAAAAACTCTTACTTAATATCCTAATTTCCATGAATTCAAACTAACCTTATATATAAATATATATATAAAATAACAAATTATGGAACCATATTTATTCCTATAATAATTTATAAACATAGTATACAATTTATCACTATAATTATAGTAGTCATTTTTTACATATTTTCTATTAACAGGTGTTTATAATTTTGATTGGTTATACTATATTTTTTAGAGAACTTTCAGTTAATTCTTGATAAAATGTTCATCTTTATTGGATTATCAAAGTTAAATAAGTTTATTTATTATAATAATTTATGATCATTCAAATTCTTTTCATGAGGGTTTTTTGACAATGTAATTTTTTATTTCACAAAATACACTTCAAGGAAGAGGGATAACCAAAGTTACAGTCCCAGAAGATACTACATCTCCTGGCAGGAATCCAATGTTGGAAAATAAAAAATAGAACCTGTTTCCAAATTTGAATTTGAAAAACAACACAGAACTTGATGCCTCGATTTAGGAGTCACTCTTGTCACCAGAGTCACTTTGTAGGCCATCATCCATCAACAAGTTTGGTAATCCACCATCATCACCACCCTTTACATGTCTCTGACGAGGAAGCCTCAAGGTAAGCACCAGCATCATTGTTAGATACACTCAACTTGCAGCATCACTACTGTGAACAAACAAACCACCATTGGAGCATCCACTGTCTTCCATGTCGCACCTCCGAAGACACCAACTGAAACTCAACCCACAACACCCCAAAACCTCACCATGATCCAATGCACGAGACTGACCTAGATTGGAAAGAATGAAATAGATGCCAGAGCAGAGTTTTGGGAGGGAAGGCCAAATTGAGGAGGGGCAACCTGCGACTCGACAAAAAACCTCACTCCTCGGAACTTCCATTGGCACCACACCGAAAATTTCCATCCAACCAGATAATATGAAACATGAAAACTAAAGAGTCATAAAAAACCAACGGGAAATCACAAACAAGATTAATAGAGCATAAAATAACAAAAAACCATTGTGAACATTGAAAAATTCCATCACCAAATGAAGAGGTCGACATCGAGAATGAAAAACAGCACCATATGAAAATCCACCCAAAAATGAAGCAATCAAAGCAACTAAAATCAACCCAAAACATTCCCAATCCGTCTTCAGTGCCACTGTGCTGGACCAAGGTGGGGTCAAGAGTGGTGGGGGTGACAAAAATAGCAGTAGGGAGAGAAACATTACTATGATTGTTGATGATACAAGCATAGAGATGAAGCGAAGAGAAGGATGAAGGAAATGCCACCAATAAGGGTGGGGACCCTAGATCCAGAAGTAAGAGAGGAATGGTCTGACGCAACCAAGGATTGAGTGAAACCCGAATAGTGGAGAAAGGTCAGGTGAGTCCAGAGAGAAACCAAGGAGAGGTGAGGCTGGAGAGAAGCATGAGGAGAAATGGAAGGCGCCATCGGGGAGGGATTGAAACCCTAAGTGGGAGAGGAGAAGTTGGGAGCCCGAAGGCGGACACCATGCGAGTGAGTCCCTATATAATCCCTATCATGAGGGTTTACTTATTTATCATTGAATATGAAATGGACAACCAACATGTTACAGTGATTATTAATGAATGAAATATATTTTCTTAATTAATAAATATAATAATGATATAATCATTCTAGAAACAAATAAATACAAAATTCACTTATTTCTAACATATTATATGATTAGTTAAGTTACTATAGTCATTTATTATTGAATTTCATATAATTGTTCTAGTAGGTGGTCAAATCGACAAAAAAATGAAAATACCATGATTAATATATGATTATCATGTGATTTAGTTGTAATATCCTTATAATACAAGGATAAATAAGTAATTTACTGTCCATTAGAGTGATATATGATACTCAAAAATATTTAAGAGATGAATTGATGGGTTTAAAACACTTACATAATATGAATAAATTAATTTTCTATATTAGTTTTCTTATTTATGACAGTTAATTTATAATGATTTTTAGTCATTCATATTAATAATAGGTAATTCAACTAATATAGAATAACCATATTAATTTAAATTAAATAATATTTAAAATTTAATTTAATTATTATAAGCACCATTTAATGATGGAAAATATATTCAAAATACACCGATCAGTGGAGGATGTAGTCTACAAGTACAAATGGGTGGTGTTATCCTTTTCATATAACAATTCATAGGATAAATATTGTTTATAATTTAATAATATTAAATAATTATTAAATATCATAACTATAAATTCAATATCAATTTTAAACAATCCATGTTTGATTTGGAATGGAAATGAACTTGTCCTGTTATAGAGGTAGTAGTCCGCACACACGCACGATTCACATTTTTTTTAATAAATGGAAAAGGAGATAGTGGTTAATGATAGTACCATAAATTTAATAAAATTTTAATATTCTATTGATACTTATATTATCATTTTGAAATGGTGTGACAGAACATTAGAAGGAATATTTTTACATAATAAAATAGAAATGAGAAAGTAGTGGTTAAATATGTTTACAATAGTACTTCGATTATATCCTTTATGAAGGGGGATAAACCTTCCAGTGAAGTTTGTTAATAAATACTATTATCTCATTACGGTGGAAAAAAATTATTGAGGATTGGGTTAATAATATTTTTGTCCAATCTAATACGGTTATGGTATGAGGGCAGGTGAGGAGAGGAGAGCCCCTTTTATAAGTGAAAGGGATGACATTTTTATAAATACACAACATATATCAATAAATGAAAGTCAATATAAAGGAAATTGTTCAAAAAATATGTGTACCTATTTAGGATTAGAAAAAATATGTGTACCTGTTTAGGATTTTTATAAAACCCTTGTACACCCTTTATCTTGGGAAATAACCTTTTTACCCTTTTAGGATTGGTCAATAACCTATGTACATCGTTTGACTTAGGAAATAAAATTTGGACCATCATGATCTTACATGATATTAAATATTAAACATTAAATTGGAGGGAGATATAGGATCCAAATAATCATTATCTCTAAATATGTGTTTCATAAGATATTAATAATTAATTCTATTAAAAATAAATCATTTATGAAAATGGGTTTCATAACATTTCAAAACCCGATCACATAAAATGACTTAAAAAAATTTGTTCGATTGATACCAAAAACACAATAACCCCATGGGATTATTTGTTAATGTAATTTATATGGTGAATATTCAATAATAACCCCATTTATGAAAAATATTTTAATTTAAAGATTAAAATTAAAACAAAAAAATATTATTTTAAAGATATTTTTTAAGCTTTCGAATGAGATAAAGATGTAGGTCATTTTCAGAAGATTTGTTAAAAATGAGAAATCGAAAAAAAATTAAAACATTTAATATAATTATTTTAAAAAATGGAGAATTGAAAAGGGCATATAGGTATCCTAATAAATTTAATTTGGTAGAATAAATGTTGGTAATGTAAGATAAAAACCCATTGAAATATTGAATATTCATTTTTTTAAACTGAAATAAAATAATTGAATATATTATTTTGAAAAAATGTAATGTAGAATATGATATTCACCTAAATTAATATATAATATGGTTTTAAAATATTAAAAGAGAATAATTTTTCTATGGTTAAAAAATGGTATAGAATAGGAATCAATACTATTGAGGAAGAGAATAATTCAAATGATATTATAATTTAATGAGAATGATTTTATTCATGGAATGATATTTTTATCAAAAATAAAATTTCATAATGAGATTCATGATATAGTATCATATGAATTGTTAAATTTATGAACATAGAGATCATAAAAAAACTATATTCAATAATAAACCTTAAGACTTAGTGATAGATGTTTTAGTTTCCAATAATCCATTACGGTAACTATAGTTCATGAATTAAGAAAATTTTCAATATGGGTTGATATTGTAAAAAATTCCAAAATTCATGATAAAATACCACATAATTCATTCATTGGGAATAATTTTACCAAATTATATGATATAAGATCAAAAAAAACAACAATAAATCCATAATTAAAAATTGTTTTAATAAAAAACCATATGACTTGAGAACATTTAAATTAAATCCCTATAAAAGAGATAGGTTTATATTGACCATAAATTATCATGAAAATGAGTAATTAATGACATAACATCTAAAATAGTTTGTATATAAAACATGTAAATGGAATTAGGTGCACAATAAAAACAGGTCCCATTGTTAGGAATTTGAAATCAAAATTCTTAATTTATTTTTCATCTTCCACGAATACACCCTAAAATATTATATAAAAATATAACTATCATAAAAAAATATTTAGGAATAATATTCCTAAATATAATGATTCATAAACTTATTCTATAATTAATCTCCATATGTATATTAGTTAGTTTTTACCAATTCTCCATATTTGGTGTTTATAATTTTGATTGTTGGTACATGATTTGTAAGAGTGGATTCTGTATTCATTATCCCAAAAAAGGTCAGAATTATAATATTATTCATGTAACTAATGTTGATATATTATAATTATTTATTATATTTTTAATTCCATTCATGATGGTTCTGTTTTTATGATTTAATCTGAAATCAAAAATGATTATGTTTCAGTTATTCCTGAAAAATAATATTTCTTTTCATGTTAATTAATTGGATATTAATATAACAATTACATAAAAAATTATTATTTATAAAATCATATAATATTAAACAAGTAATTAATTTACCATGTTCGTCAGTAATATAATTTCATTTCATTGATCATGTAGGTGGTCAAACCAACCTAAACATGATCATACCGTGATTAATTTTTTATCATAAGGATATTTAATTTTAATATAATTATATTTGGAGCATAATTATGTCATATAGTGTTTATTACATCGATATTGGTTCGTAATAAATATGTAGGTGTATATGTAATGGGTATTAAATAAATACACAGTATGAATAAATTGTTTTCCTATATAGTTTTCTTACTTAACATTGTTAATTTTATAAATAGTGTTTATCCCTGATATTATTAATAGGATATTAATTTTTTTCTACAAGAAAATATTCATATAATAATAATAATTATTATTAATTAAAAATATTTTTATAATAATCAATGAAATAGGGGAAATGAAAAATTTAATACACCAATCTATGTAGGCAGTAGTCCGCACATAACCATGGGTGATGATTTCATTTTTATTGAACATGTTTAGAGAGTAATATGGTTTATCAATTAAGAATATTAATTAAGTAATAAATATTATTATATTACATGAAAATTATTTTTTAACTATCCATATATTTATTTTAATTTATAGAAGCATTATACTTAATTGAGCTTGTAGTATGCACACACATAAGATTCACGTTTTTCTTAATGGAAAATCATATGGTGATTAATGATTGTACCAGAATTATAATAATATATAAGGTACAATTTTAATTATATTATCATTTTAATATTTTTTAATGTAATCTTATGATGAATAATTTTACATAAATAAATACAAATATGAATGGAACAATTAGAAATTTAAACATATCTACTTTGATTATATCCCATGTGATGAGGGTTAAACCTTTAAGGGATGGTATTTTTTGAATACAAGTACCTCCCTGTGGGTTATGGGAGTTTTGGGAGTGTTTTTGGAATATTTTTAGACTTAATAATTGGGTTATTATGTAGGGGAAGGTGAGGAGAGAAGATCGTGTTTTCTAAGTGAAAATGGATTTCATTTTTGTAAATACCTTAAACATTTTAATAATGGGATGTCACCCTCAAATAATATTTCTCCAAAATTAAGAACTAATTGTGAGGAGACGATATAAGGTGCTTAAATCAATCAACTAACCATTTAGAAACATTTTTTAATAATCATTTAAACTCTTTACCATTATATTTTTCCCATTTTCCAAATTAGTCTTTATTATAGTGAATATTCTTTATCTAAAGTATCATAACATTTATGAGAAAAAATAATATGGTCCTTATTACATAATTTGAAACTATTTTTTAAAAATTTTATTTCTATTTTAAATGATTAAATATCTAAATTTTATAAAAAAATAATTTTAAAATAATAATCATATAATATATTTCAAATAATTTTTGAAAAAATATAAATTAATTTATAAAATGAAATACATTTTTTTATAAATTTTAATAAAATTAAAATTAAAATTTTACTACTAAAAAATATATTTTTCCTTGTAAAAATGTTTTAATAATTAATAATTCATACTTATATACAAATATTTAAATAAATGTCAGTTTATTTGTAAATACATTATTCTAAAATAATCATTTAAAAAATCAGTCTTTTAAGAAAAATCTCAAAAAAATAAAAAATTGATATAGTTACAATGAGTTAAATATGAATTTAATTTTATCATCCTCACATTCTAAAATATATAAAATGTAATTTTTTAATAAAATCATAATTTATATTGAAAAAAATTATTAGGACCATGACTTTTTAGAATAACAACAATGCTTATTCTTATTTCATATAATTTAATAATTTAGTAATTATAAATAAATTACTCATCTTTTCATCCATGAATAGAACTTTTTATGATATATAGGTTCTTATAACATAAAAATAATTTGTTGAGAAAAATATATTTTCGAGCATAAATTGATAGAAATGGTTGTTTTATTTACATGAATTGATTTTTATTACAATTAAAAGTTACATTTATGTTACTCTATCATATAATTAATAATATGGTTATTACTATTAGAATCTATTAGTTCAATTATCAGGTTTTAATATATTAAATATTTCACTGTTTATCTTTTTGGTGTTGTGTTTGGATCAAGAAATCAAACACATTTAGTATTTAAGGAAAATATAGTATAAAATATCAGCTATATAAAAAATTCATGCCATATTCTATAATTCAAAGTATTTAACTTATATGGTTATTAGTGATACAACCCTTCCAACCAATTGTATGTGTATATATGAAAATTAGGAATCAAAGATAATTTTCATAGGATTTTAGGTACTATTATGTCTTAATATATTTCCCTAGAAGAATTGGACTAGGGAGTGGGTCCTATATGGGGTCTCATAATTTTGATCATGGTAATGAATTTAGTAAATTGTCTAATAGAATTCTACAATGAGATTTACTATAATACCTATGACCTAACTACCATAAATAAAAAAATTATTTCAATGTACATATTATATCAAAGTGTCTTTGATTAAATTATCATTTTAAAATAAATGAAAAAAATTACATTAAAAAAACAACCATAATTAGGGTTATCAAACACATTAAAATGTAGTAATGAAATATATAGGATAATACTAAAAAAATAAGGGAAAGTATAAAATTTACCTTTATATAATGATGAAAATAATAAGTAACAGAATAACCATGGAATAATAGGCAAGGGAAGGAAATTAATGATAATACATGTTAAAACAAAGTGTTTATGTAATGGGTAATATGACCTTTGGAAGAGTAAGGTGGTTGTGGGAATAATAACTTCACAATATGACTATTGTAATAATAATATAACAATTATATGTATAAGTGTTCAATTAAATATATAAAATCACATGTGAATAATATATTTAATATTAATTAATATTTTATACTAAATATTGAAAAATAATAAAATTATTCAAATATGTATTTGAATTGAACCATGATTTATGAATATTTTTTTTACATTTAAATGAAAATTTCTTGTTTTTTTAAAACAAATAGTTTTATTTAATAATGATATTCATTTTATGTAGAAAACTCTTTTCGTTAATATTAAAATAAATTAAAAAAAACTATTCAAAAATTTTTTAATGATGATTTTCTCATAATTTTTTATGATAATAAAATGTTTCTGATAATAGTACAACATAGTGTCGAAATATGATATGTATTATGAATTCTTTATGATATAAATACAAATTAAAAATTTTTATAAATTATTTTTTGAACAAAAATGATAATTAATTATAATAATATTTTTTATTATATTAATTTTATTTTATGAATCTATAATATACTTAAAAAATGATCATGGAGAAATGGTTCTAAAAAACATTATTTATAGAATACAATTATCTTCCCATTCTAATGAATTATCAAAAACCGTGTTTTATTCATAAGGAAAGAAACATCAAAGGTGATTTAATAAATTTAAAAAAACCATGGGTTGATTGCATTTATAGAACAATGGTATTTTTTCTATGACATGTATTTCCATAGTGTATGTTTCAAACTAAATAAACAATTACTCATCCTTTTATTGATATACCAAACAATCCTCTAATTTATCTTCTATCAAAAATTAGTTGGCATAGTTACTCTCTGACATTATTTTTCAAGAGTTTTTATAAGATTTAATTAAGGTTCTTATTGTTCTTTCTCATGTGTAAAGAAGCTACATAGGAATGTATGGGGTAATAAACATTTTTTATTTCTCCTTTTTAATCCTTTTAATTCCATTACATTTTCATAACAAATGTTTTTATTCACACTTATTATAGACATATCATATTATAGTTAATTATAAAATAATCTTCCCTCTCATTATACAATATTCATAGTCCATTATTATGTATAAAAATTCCAATTGAAATAAATTCCATTATTCAAATCCCTTGACATGCCGTGTATTTTTTTATTGTGGATGTATTAGTTCAATGTTATGATCGATGTCTAATTAATGTTTGTGGTATATAGTTTTTCTATCTTCTATTATTTTCATTTCGATTCATCTAAATTTTCTCACATGTTCACATTTTCCATCAACCCATAATATCTCAGAAATATTTCAATAAGGTAAATTTTCAACCTGATTGCATATCAAGATATATGAGATATATACAGTAAATTTTTAAAGGAGATTTTTTATATCATTACTTTTCTCCCTACCATTAAACATTGTTTTCTACAATAAAGATTTCTTATTTACCTCATTATACCATGGAAGTACCCAACACTATTAATTAATTATAATTACATTGATAATGGTATAATCCATTTAATTGTGAATATTATATAGTTTCTATGTTTATTAATGGGTATTCATATAGATATCCCAATTTTTCCACTGAATTAGTAAATATTGATTTTTTATATCCATTATTTTTATATATAAAAATTATGATCACTTATATAGGATTATGAATGAGGTTTCACTGGGAATAATGGGTTATATTTTTTTTAGAAATTATCTTAAAATTATGTTTTATTGGGATTTATTATGTGATGGCTGGGGCCCATAATTATATAGTACATTAATTCATTTATTTTTTTCATGGACCTAACTTTGCATCGTATTTTATGTTTGATGTATTGTTATATGCCTTGATAATAAGATAATTATGAAAAGATTATTCATTCCATCACTGTGAGATCAATTATTATTATCCATGTGACAATTTATTTATATTTTCATGTTATCCATTGATAAATAATTATAATTTTATTTGATGTATGATGTTATTTGAGTTTTTCTTACTTATTGTGTAAGCTTTCGTCATTCATGGGGGATTATTTTTTCCGACACTGCTTTAATGAGTGTTTGAGCTTTATCAACCCATGTAATGTTAATATTATGTCAATTTAGTTTCTTATATATGTTCATTTACTATATTTTATAGTGTTATATTCATTATAATAATTTTATGTAATTATTCAATCAAAAGGGAAAAATTTTTATTCATATTAACTTCATTTTAATGTGTGATATTATTTTAAAATAATAATCTATAATTTTTTGAATGATACATTAAAAAATCAAATTAATTATTGAAATAAACAAGTCAATTTTCTCTTTGGTTGTTGTTTTCTAAATTTTCAGAGTAGTTAAATTTTATAGTTAATATTGAAAAGTGATTTTTGTAAAACTGTTATTTATTTTCATTGAAAAACATCATTTAATTTTAATTGGATACTAAATAATCATACTTATGAATTATTTTTAAATAATACTTTTAATCATAAATAAATCATTATTATAACTAATTTTTTTTAACTATATTTTTAGAGTAAAAAATGAGGTTTTCTAAAAAAAATAGTTTTAAATTATGTTAACTGTTTTAATCTCATATTAATTTTTAACACTTCGAGAAATAGAATAATAAAAAACGTACTGAAAACATTGAGTTTGATGGCTAAAATTAGGAAAATAGTTCCCTTTTGTTTATATTCATTGTGAATTGTAACCACTGTAATTATTTTTCACCTAGGTAAGGTTAAAATAATTAAAAACATGTCAAAACAATAAGGAATGATTTAAAATCTATCTAATAATTTCCATTATCATACTAGATGTGTCATTTTAGGGGGATTTTGTGATTATGGATTTAAATAATATTCTTTAAAACATTATTTCTAATTTGGGAACCTAATCATGACTTTTGTGAATAATGTTGTATTTTATTCAAATTTAAAACATTTTCTAGGATATTACATTAAATTTTATTATTGTAAGGTTTCATTATATTTTGGATTTATCAAAAAGGTCTAAAAAAATTCTTTTTATTAAATAATAAAAAATATTATTTGACCCCATGTTTTCACTTGATTATAATGTAAAATGATTTGAACTCTTAAATATAGTGTTTTCATAAAAAAGTGTTTTCAATGTGTTTTTTGTTATTGAATTAAAATTGATTTATAAAACCTATATATAATTAATCCTATAAAGGTAAGTAGATAATGAAGTATCTTCACACATTTAATAATTTTATATGCAAACACCATGGAATTGACTAAGGGGAAATTGTTTTTTCTTTAAGTGTAGAGGAAAAGGAAACCATACTCATGATTATTAAAAAATGAAAGAATTATCCAATGTTAAGTGTTTCAATTTTAAGGAGATGGGGAACTATGATAATCAGTGCCTCAAGCATCAAGGTAATATACACCAAAAATGGATAATAGATCACGTTCAAGATTATGCTATTACCATAGAATAAGAGGGATGATTAATATACCTGAGTTTGTATTCAATATTTATTTTATATATGTATTTTATCTATAATTATCTGATTATAATAATCATGAGATATATAGAGATGGTACTTTAGAACTTATTATTTAAGAAATTAAGAGCCTGTGAAAAATATCCCCGGTAATCTAGAGAAGTAATTTTGTTAATTGATCTATTTGGAAACACGTGAATTGGGAACAATAACCCTAAATATGTGTTTGATGTAGATATAACAATAAAAAGATTCTTATTGGATACTTTTGGTAACCATAAAATTGATTAGTGATTTGATGTTTTAAGGAACATATTCAACAATAATATATTTTACTCAGGTAATCATACTTGTTTCATAAAAGATTAAAGGAGATTAAGGTATTCATATATTCAGTATTTGACAATAATAGATAAATTATTTTTGGAAAAATTATGATATGTTTATTTTAGAAATTCAGTGACATTCCATATAATTTTTTTATTCATTGAATGTAGATAGACATGATTTAGAAAATCATTAAGATTAACAACTTGTGGAATCGATCGAGTTATACATTGGAAATTATTTACCATTGATAACATATGATAAATTTATTGGATTAATTAAACTTTTAAAGGCTAATTAATGAATAAGGACCACATGATTCATTAAAAGTTCTTTAGTAGTTAAAATTTCATCTTAACATTCATTTCCAGGTGTATGGGATGAAGTGAAAATAGAATGAAGCACAACCAAAAGATGATATTATTATTATGACATCGAGCATAATAAACTAAATTTACATTATTAGGTACTTATAAGAATATTAAATGAATCACTCAATTATAGGAAATATATTTTGGAGATAAAAAATTATATGTTTACTTTTCTAATGGAGAAATAAATTGTTTTTAACCGATAACAAATTTAAAGGCTATTAAATGAATCACTCAATTATAGGAAATCTATTAGATCTTTCTTCTATGTATATGTATATATTTCCCAATAATTTTATCCTATTTGAGGAGTTATTTTTTGGTACCCTCTATATTTTCTATTTCCCACTAATTAAGAGTATATTTTATTAACCCTACATTTGATGTGTTTTTTTCATAGATGAATTTTGAATTATCAACCTCTGAGTTTTTTATGTACAAGTTCAAATTATGATGAATTAATTGATTAAAGGAGTGTAGAATTTAAAAGACCATTATTTTATTATGTGTTTCATTTTTAATTTAATTTCATTGATATCATAGGTTTCTCAAAACACCACTCTTAAAAAAATAATGATATACAATTAAATTTCATTAGTTTTAAATTAAGGTTTTAAACTAATGATAAATTTGGTGGGAATGAATAGTATTAATGAATATTATATATTATATATTTAATAAAAAAAATTTAAATTCATCCAAATTATTTGATTTGTATAACATTAGAGTAAAACATATCACATAGAAAGGTTATAATATTTTTTCTAAAAATATTTTTACAACCTTTTAATGGTGAACATGTTTTAAATATAATTTTTTAGAATATTATAAATAATATCTCACACAAAAAATTGAAGCGTAATTTCAAAAATTACTTTGATTTAATTTTTTTTATTTTTTGATAAGTTTCATTTTTCCTAACTAGTAATGTGACCTTTGAAATAATAATGTGACCATTAGGAATAGTAATTTGGAAATTAGAACAATAACATCAGCTATTAAAATAAAAATAAAATTTACTCATCTTTTAAATGGTAATATGATATAATTATATCATAATATAAGTAATTAAATGATTTATAAATTATTAATTAAGTGTTAATATTTTAATTAAACAGAAATGATTCTTTTAAATTTTATAATTTATTTATTTATTTAAAAGAAAATTTATTTTCATAAAACGTATGAAATAATTAATATTTTTTTGAATTATAATTATAATATAATTTTATGAGACATGAATTAATTTCTAAACATCTTATAAAATCATTTATAATTATTAAATTGGTATCTTCGATGTAAATTATTATTTTATTTAAAAATTAATTTTTTCCATATATATAATATTATATTCATAAAATGTAGTCTATTTTTTAATTATAGGCATATAATATTGTTTATGGTGAATTCTTGGGATTTTTATGAATTACTAGAATTTTTATTGAGTAGTGATATATGATAATTTATGGTATATATAAATTATAAAATAAATACAAAATTCCTTAGTCGTGAATTATTTAAGAACCATAATCTTTAACTTACCTTCATTATTTTAATATTATTGGTGATAATGATCAGACTATTAAATTTATTGAGGCAAAATAATAATAATAAAGAATAAAATATCAAAAAGAAGCCGCTCTCCACCACTATAAATACCACCCTCACCACCTCTTCTCCTCACACTTTTCAATCATCAATCCTTCTAAAATTTCCTCCCAAAATACTTCCAAATACCCTCCCCCACATCCATGATCCTATTGTCTCAACAAAAGACCAAAACCAATATCATTAAGGAGGTCCTTATGGTGAAGAATTGAAGAGGTAAAAGTCTTATTTTCCATTAATTTTCTTTTCAATTTATTTTATTTAATTATCCTTAATTTACCTACAATATCCAAAGTGACATGATTAATCTAGTATTGTTTATATAATATAATATAATATTATTATTTATATGTAATATCCACCATTATTTATCTTCTGATATTCTATTTATTTTAAATATGAAAACATCATCCGTGATGTGCCGATTTACCACCTTCGTGGATGACTTGATTTTCATATTCAATACCTTCATAAATGATTATTATAAAACCATTTTTATGGTTAAAAAATATTATAATATATTTATTATACGTTGTTTAATGTTATGGGACCATTATATACACAAGATATTAATTTATTAAACAAAACTAGTTTGTGATGATCAAAACCCACCAAAATAATCTAAAAGATTTTCACTAACATTTTGTCTAATTATTCATCCTAAAACCATATAACCAAATGAATTATATAACCATATAATATTTTTTATGTTCATTAATAACATATAATTTTAATTCTGGAAAACTATAATAATTTTACAAGATTTTCCTTACATGTATACACGTAAAATGATCTTTACAACCATGGATGAAAATGCTTCTAAATAATAAAATTGTATCTTATAACTCATAAAAAAGACCATAAATGAAGTTAATAAAATTATAACTAATAAAATTAATTTATAAAATATTATTAATTAATTTTTTAATAGATTTAATATAATATCTAGGATGTTAATTACAAGTGGATAATACTTTCAGACATAAGGTAAGGTTTCACTCAACTCACACTTATTCTTGTGAGATATGTCGTATTCGCAACTATTTGTTTTTATGGTATATTAATAGTTCTCATTGATGTATAATATCATGATTATATTTATCTTAATTTTATTATATTTCTTATTAAATGATCACTAATTTTTTGGGGCATATGGTTTGACTATTTTCAAAGTTGTAATGGTTTATTCTTGAATCTCCATTTTCATTCAGGTTTTGATTTCTCCATCGAAACACCAAAAAAATTATATTTTATTTTTAAATTATTATATTAAATTATGTATACATTACAAAATCATGTGTCTATATCATTTTATTATTAATTTATGGGTAAATACATGGTTTACCAGGTACTCTTCTCAATTCTTCCCGATATGTAATCCCAATTAAAGGAAACATCTCGATTTCATACCCATTTTCATGTACCATCCATAAGATATTTTAAGAAAACATTATTTTTCAAAAATCACTACCTTTTTCCTAAAAAACTATATATTTTCATTAATTGTTTTATAAAAACACAAATTACAAATAAAAATTATTTTTTCAAATGAAATATTATTTTCAAATTAAACTAGGTATTTCTCTCATGAATTCCTTGATGATTTTATTAGAGTATTTTCAGCTATTTCAACAGATATGATCAATTTTATACATTATTTATATTTATATATTATTAATATCATACAAATATTTTATTAAATGGTTTGTGAATATTTTGACTATTGGTGTGCTATCTTGATACCATTCACCAGGCAACTCAAAATGTTTATTGATTATGCTTACAGATATGGGAAATTTATTTAGATTTAATATCCTTATATTGTTAATTTTTAACACTATTCATATTAGGAATGAATTGGGCTTTTTATGTGATTGGTGGGGAACACTAGATCTCCTCAATTCATCGATAAGTCTCATAAGACAAAATAGAAATTGATGTTGGTTGAGGCTTTAACCATTTATTTTCAGATGACTAGGTTGTGGTCTTGACGATAAGTTCTTGATGTCCAGAATATGGATTCCCTCATTATTATTTTATTAATTGATGAAATTTAATGAAATTCAACTATACTAATATATATGTTTAAGCATCATCCTTATGTGATTGTTTATATGGATTTTTTTGCGCATTTATTCTTGTCGTATTTTTCTAAAGATTATTTTCTATTGGTATTTCTTTGTAATTCGTCATGACTTATTTTTTATATCAGATTCCATTGTATTAAATACCCTTAATGAGAACCTAATATCACCCATTTACATTGTTTTATTTTCACCTAGGATGTTATGATGTATTTTATGAATGACTTGTATGGATAATCTAGTATTATAAGGGTGTTTCAAATGGATTTTATATTTTTTATTTCTTTTCATGTAATAATGCAATTTTAATGTATGTTATAATCCATCAAAAACTTATTAACTGATCATTACATTATGATTTGTGTAATATTTCTATGACAATGTAATAATGCAAGTCACTGGCTCTAGGATACTACGGTCAGGGTCTTTATAAATCTTTTATCCATAAAATTGGATTAGTTCTTATACAATGTCTAGAATTAATATAAGATGAATTTTATATTTCTGATTGAATATATTATATATTGTTCATTAATATTATCCAAAAAAAGTGATTTGTTTATTTATTTTTATATAATATACTTATGCACATTTAAATATATTTTTAGAAAAAAATATTTGTTTTATTTAAAATTAATTGTCCGGAAAAGAAAAAATTATATATTAATTTTTATACTATATTTTAATAATATAGTTAACAATGTTTTTCCTTCCATTCTAATGGTGGTAGTTCACAAATATAAAAATGATGTTATCATCATTAAGAGAGTGAGAATGTAAAAAATATTATGATATATTATCTTTTAAAGATAAAATATATGTCATTAATATCATACATATTTTATATATATCACATATATTCATTAACATTCTCTTTATTACCAATCATGTAAATCATCAGTGAAAAAACAAATCACATCCCTTCGTGAGGTGGTAGTCTACCATACTCACGATAGACACTATTGTATCCCATAGGGAAAGGAAATTAAATAGGTATATATATTAGAAATAATGGATCTTCATTTATAATTTTATTATACATTTCATATATATATTTTATATCTATCATCATATCCAAAACTTAGTGGTGGCAATGGAAAAAGTAATGACATCAGTTTATGAGGTGGTGGTCTTCCGTATATAAGAATGTTGATTTTGTAACACATTTTATGTGAGTTGGAATGGTTTTAGGTTCTGAAATTAACATAAGAAATATCAGTATTTTTATGACACTGAGGTTTTTATGTCCATAATTTTTTATAAGAATTTATGGATGTGTAGGAAGAAAAATATTAAAATGCTCATTGAATAATGTTGCCTCAAATTTTGTAACCTACATTTAAATCCACCAAAAGCCTTTCATGGATTTATTTAATCCCAAAATATAGATTATTGGATGAGACTCGGGATTCATGTAAGTTATTTTTTTATGAATAACCTTAATAATGAGGTATAATGGTATGAATAAGAGAGGAGAGTGGGTGGCCTCTTATAAGTGAGTTGAGTGGAACACCTGTAATTTTTTGATAAGAAAAATTTGTACCAAATTTTTTTTCATTCCATAAGGATAAAAAATGAAATATTTTCTAGTATTAGAAATAATATGGTCTAAATATGGCCTGAGAATTAATTTTAGAAAGGTTTTTATGATATTTTATCCAATTTTATTTCAGTTAAACCAATGAAAAAACAATTTTACCTTAGCCGTGGTAACTAATATTTACTATTTTAACTATTAGTTATGATAAAAAAATTAATTTTTCGATATTTGATAATATAAATGATTCTAATTGAAAATATATAACGCATATTTCAAAATTAGATTAACAAAACTTTCAAGTATAATTTTAATTGAATCCCATATACACGATGATAAAGATGATTTTGAAAGAGAAAAAGTGCAATAGCTTTCAATAGTATTTTATAAAACTATTAATTGTTTAAAAAAATTTGGGGCCGAAGCCTCATTTATTTTTAAATCAAAGCACAAACCTCATTCAATTACGTAGAGCGAGACCCATTATAAATCCCGAAGGCCTAGTGGGTATTTAGCCCAATACAGTGCCCATAGGCCCAAATTGTTTGCCCAAATCCAATTCCGTGAATAATACTGTTACAGTACCCAGCTGCTACAGTATTTGTCGCTGCTACTATCCCCTGCTGCCACTACAGTGACATGCCGGCAGGATAGTGCCCGTCGTTGCTACAATGTCTTTTCTACTACAATATGCTACAATACTGCTACAGTACCTTCGACCAATGGGTTTTGAACCCACATTTTTCATGTAGGATTATGGGGTGTTTACCACTAATCCAAACCCCAACTACTCAAATTATTAAATGAAAATGTATACAATGGAAAAAATATGATTAATAGATATATAATTCAATAATTTTAATATTTAACTTATTCAAAATATTATTTAAATTTTTAAATAATTCAAATGAAAGGGTAGTTTTCAAAAAAAATTATGTATTTTGTATTATTCATCAAAAAATTTAACATTTAAATAAATTATAAAAAAATACCTCTAAGATAATTTTTACATTATACATTTAAAAATGAACCATATTATAAAAAATAATGTTTCTAAATGTGTGAAAAAATATCTTGAATATATTTTCGTAACAAAGTGACAAAACTAATTTGTAGAAAAACACAAATTTAAGAATAAAATTAGATTTATTCATATCTCTTGTCTAAAAAACATATAGGATGAATCTGAAATAATTGGTTGAATATATTTTAAATAAATTTCAAAGAAATAATTTCCAAAAATTGTTTTTTTAATTTATTTTGTTAAAATAAGTTTTTTCAATAAAAATTATTTATTTTAAAAAATATTTCCTTATGTTATGATTATTAATTAAAAAGTGAATAGATAATTCATCTTACATACATGTGTAAACCATATATTTTCATAATTTATTCAATCATATCCATTCCCACCATAATAAAGTCTAGGACACAAAAATCATTTTAAATAATAATATTTTTATATTATGACAAGTTTTGTTTAAACTAATTCTTACATGTAATGAAAAATATCAAAAAGAAAAAAGTCATTTGAACAAAATATGTCAAAAAATAATATGGTGTTACAATGGTTCTAAGAGAATATCTATACCTCATTATTGAATGACTCAAGTAGATCTTATAAAATTTTAAAATATTTTCATTATATTTACTAGATAATGGATTCATTTTTCCTAGTACTTCACCATGGAATGGTCCAATTTTATTTGTTAACAAAGAATATGGTTCAAGGATGTTTTCCATTGATTATAGATAATTGATGAAAATTAATTATATGAATATGTATTTGAAGTCATGACCCCCTCCTCACAAAGTGTACCCCTCCTGGGCCGGCAATGTGAGAAGGGAGATAATGACCCCCGAGTCCCGCCTCTAGTAGACCCTGGGTTGGTGACTAGCACCAAGGGTATAGTATGACATAGATGGGAGGAATTACCCTCTAAGGGAACACATACGGAAGAGAGAGATAAGATAGACACCAATTGTTGGGAAAAAATCCCTCAAGGTATCATTGAAGCATTTTTGAGGTTATTGTGTTTGTTGACAAAGTGGAAATCTATGTTGTGATTGTTGACAATGAAAACCATGATATAAAATTTTTTTGACAAAGGGGGTTTTATGGTGGAATGTCAAGTTTAAGAGTTGTGGTCAAAAATCCGTATTTCATTCAAGAACATCGACAAAGGAATTGATGATCTGGAGGCGATACAAAAAAAACAGAGACAGAGTGGCGTCATTTTCCAGTGTTTGCCAAATTTTTGGGCCTGAAAATAAACAAAAGGAGAAAAGTGGTTTTGGAAAAGAGACTTACGCGCCATCTACTTGTAGGCTTGGAAGCTTTTGCACTTAATGTTTTTCCGGATCAGAAGGTCAAAATATGACAATGGGAAGAGGGTCACGCACGTATTGGTGGTGTCGTGTAGGTGACCTGTGCACCATGAAATGACTTGAACGCCGGTCCCTGGGAGGATTGGAAAGCTATGCGCTATATGTTTTTCAAGATCAGATCTTCGAAATATGCCAAAGGAAAGAGGGTCGCGTAGGTGACTTGTAGGGGCAGAGACCCACGTGCCGAGACTTATGGGCTGAGGGGAGACATGTGTGTCATCGCACAGGGTGTTCAAATACCTATAAATACAGGACCAATCCTCCTCATTTTCAACGAAGTTCAACACTTAGAAAAATCAGAGCTCATGTTGTGCAGGTGTGGTGTTCGCACAGGTGGTATGTGGTCGCGCGGGTGGACTTACGCACCAGTGTTTGAAGTTTCGCTTTTTTTGGTAGTTGCGTGCCAATATTGGCTAGGGCATAAAAGGGATTGAGTTGCGCAGGTTTGGAGGAGCAGAATATAGTGTCACGCAGGTGGTAGAGGCAGACTTGTGTGCCATTTGTGACTTGTGTGCCGATACTTGCGTGTAGGGTTAGACCTGAGCGCCAAGTAAGGTTGATTCCCCGACAGTTTTTCGGGCTGCATGGAAGCTGGAAGTTTTCTTTTTACCTTTGGTGAAAAGTGATATTCATCAATGGGTTAAAGATTGGACTTCAAAAGAGCATCCACATACAACAGAGGATGTATTCATTAGAGATAAAGAAGATACCTATAGGTCTATAAACTGTGAGTGGATTCTTTCCAGAGCAGTGAGAAAAGTAAGAGGAAGAAGGTGATCCTCTCTACTGGCAGTGAGCCAGAGAGAGAGAAATAGGGACTAACCCTTGGGAAAGAAGTGAGCTGACCCTAAACCTTGTAAAGGCAGTGAGCATGGGATAAAGTGATTGTGCCTGAACATTGTAATCCACAACTAGTGATGTTTAGTGGAATTTGGTATGACCGAGAACTTTTCGGCATATTCTCCTTGGACGTAGCCCTTAGCAGTGAAACAAGTAAAAATTGTTGTGTCCTATGCATGATTTACTTTCTGTTTATATTGTGAAACAGAAAAGATAGATAAGAGTGTTTTGATTTACAGTGAAACAAGATCAGAACGGGATTTAATTTTAAATTAGTCATACCCTGATTCACCCCCCTCGCAGGGTACTTAGCCTAGCGGACCTAACAATTGGTATCAGATGGAAGTTTTATATTTGGTTTTCTCTCAATGGAGGTCATAAATCATAAAGGGATTCCGATCTTCGACGGATTTAATTTTCAGATATGGAAGAATCGAATGCAACACTATTTCCGATATTTAGGAATGGATGTGTTTTCAGCAGCTTTGCATGGTATCACAGCTGATATTAATAGTGGTGCTTTATCAGAAGTAGAGAATAGAGAGTTGGATGCAGATGCCAAAGAAATCAATTCCTTAGCGGGAGACCTTTCCAACCTCATCTATACAAAGCTGATGTCATGAAAAACTTCTCATGCCATGTGGGAAAAGCTTTTGAATATATCTAAAGGGGATACAAATGTCAGAGAGGCAAAGCTACAAGTGTTGTGGAACAACTATGAAGATCTGAAAATGAATGAAAATGAGTTTGTGGATGCATTATTTGATAGGGTAAATGTTGTGGTAGAAGACATGAATGGTCTTGGTGAAATTATCGAAGACATAAAAATTGTGAGGCGCATCTTGTGAAAACATCCACCTCGGTTCAATCTGAAAGTTTCTGTTTTAGAAGATAAAGACCCAAAAGAGATGACATTGGATAACCTACACAGCACTCTTGTTTCATATGAAATGAGAAATGATGAAAATGATGTTGTGGAAATGGGGAAATCTAATGAGGTGGCATTTAAGGCCATGAAGAAGCTCACCATTGAAGATTCTCAGGAGGAAGAAGAGATAGATGAGGTGATGTCATTCCTTTCTTCAAATCTAAAAAGAGGAAAAGGAATTTTCAAAGGGAAACATCCACGTTCTTGATTTAGATGTGGAAACGTTAGTCATCTTGATGTAATGTGCCCCAAAAAGTTTCAACAAGAAAATGATGAAGATGAAGTTGAAATTCCCAAGAGGAGATCTTCAGCCTATGTGAAAGGGAAGAAGCAGTTCAAGAGAAATTTCTTTAAGAAGAAGAATCTTCTTTCACAAGAAATAGATAGTTCAGATGAGACTGAGGTAGAAGAGGTTGAGGAAATAGAGAACTGTAAAGATCAAGGAGAAAATGAAATGGTGGCGGTCATTGGTAGTTCTCATGAAAAGGAAAAAACTCAAGCTGGAGAAGAAGAAGAAGAAGTTGAAGGAAGAGTTGATATGGAAGCCGAATTGGAACTAGCTCTTGAGGAGATAGACATTTGGAGAGCCAAAATGAAGAAAGCCAATAAAGTGGTTCGTGATGCCAAACTCTATATGCAATAATAGGATGAAGAAAATTTTTACATGTTAGAAGAAATTGAAAGACTAAAATCCTCAACATTAGAGAGCTCAGAAAATATTGTTGAGTATAAGATTAAAATTGAGGAACAAAAGAAAGAAATTGATTGTTTGAAAAACACAGGAAAGGAGAAGGTCAGACGTATCAAAGAGCTTGAAGAAGAAGTGGTCCGTCTGCGATGAAAAATGGTGGATAAAGAAAAAATCTTGACCTCTAGTGTGATGTTAGGAAAGCAGGTCATTCTGAAGTCTGAAAAGTTCAATGAGTAGCCCAGTTGTTCAGTAGGAAAAAAGCAGCAATTGAGCTCAAACGTTAAGGCTGATTCAGGGCATGATAAGAAGAAAACATTTGTAAAAATTGAAGTCAGACCGCAAGCACTCGTCCTGAAATTGAAGGCTGATTTGGGCACAAAGCAGAATTAGAATATTCAAAGATCCCAATAGGAAGCTCATAGTGCTGAAGTAACACAGATAAATGAAAATTATATCAGGTGATATTGTTGTGGGTAGATGGGACATTCATATTATGTGTCTTCCATAGCCAAGATATATCGAAGGGAACAAGAACAGAGGTGGCAGCTAAATAGAGAACAGTTTCCCAAAACATATTTAGAAGGACACTGTTTTTGGTGCAGATGATTTGGGCACGTGGATAGGTACTGGACTTCGACCATATAGAGAAATGTGCCAATTATAATGAAAAGGTTTTCAAGTAGAAGATCAATAAACTGACAGGTG
Source organism: Viscum album (assembly GCA_963277665.1). Classification (NCBI taxonomy): domain Eukaryota; kingdom Viridiplantae; phylum Streptophyta; class Magnoliopsida; order Santalales; family Viscaceae; genus Viscum; species Viscum album. The sequence goes on along the minus strand of OY728167.1, from coordinate 389,232,233 downwards.
AGTTAAAAATGCAGAACAGATTTGCGGCTTTGCAAGATGAAGCTGGTCCATCATACTCTGAGAAAGAACAGAAGTATCAATCTTTGCCGAGTGTGAAGGAAAAACTATGGACCATGAAGAAGAAAAATGGAAGGCTTTGGTGGCAGAAATTTCCCTTAAGGCATTAGATAACTCTAGTTTATGGATCCTTGATAGTGGTTGCACATCTCACATGACAGGTAATAAGGATCTTGTTACAGGCATAAAATATGACAAAGAAGGAGTTGTAAAATTTGGAAATGATGATGGCGTGAAGATTGTTGGCTGAGGAAAATCCATGTTTGGGGGCAAAAAAATGAGACGTATTGATGTATTGGTAGTAGATGGTCTTAGTCATAACTTGCTCAGTGTCAGTCAATGATGTGACTCTGGGCACTCTATCCAATTTACCAAGAAGATGTGTCTTGTGAAAGGAAAATATGGAGCAGTCATTCTACAAGGGAAAAGGACAAAGGGAAATCTTTACCTTATAGGTGGGGAAGAAGATACATGCTTTTTATCCAGAGAGGAAGAATACCAGTTGTGTCATAAGCAACATGGTCATATATTCTATCCACCAATGGATGATCTAGTAAAGTGTGATGCTACAAGAGGCCTTCCCAAACTATCACGTGATCGCACTCATACGTGTGATGCATTCCAAAAAGGGAAGATCATCAGAAATAAATATAGACCAAAGGGACAGAAATCAACAAGAGTGATCGAATTGGTGCATTCTGATGTTTGTGGACCTATCTCACCAGGAGCCATAAATGGGAAAAGGTCCTATGTTCTTTTCAATGATGATTATAGAAGAATGGATTTGGTATTTTTCATTACCCATAAGACAGAGGAGTTCAGTTGCATAAAGAAGAATATGAGGGAATCAGAAAGGATGATTGGGAAGAAAATTCTAAATATTCTTACTTATAACGGTACAGAATTCAAAAACAGTCAAGTGGAAGACTATCTCAAGAAACACAGGATAAGGCATCAAGTTTTATCAGTGATAACTCCCCAAAAAAATGGAGTGGTTGAATGTAGAAATCGTATCATCAACAACATGGACAGAAGATGCTTATTGAAAAGGACCTAGAAGAGAAATTTTGGAAGGAAGCAGTTTTGACATCGGTCTATATTTCGAACAGGTCTCTGTTGTGTCCAAAGGAAGGGAAGACTCTGTATAAAATGTGGTTCGGAAAGAATCCAACGTTGAAATACTTTCGAATTTTTTGAAGTAAGTGTTTTATTCTCAAAAAAGAAAATCACATAAAGTTTGAGTTACGAGGATATGAGGGGATATTCCTTGGCTACTCAGGGATAATCAAAGAATATAAATGATTTAATTAAATTCAAGGGAAAATTGTTGAGAGAAATGATGTCACTATAGTTGAAAATAAAAAGAATACTCCATGACCCAGTAAACAGTTTATGGATGAAAGTGATGATGAGGTGAGGAACACAGGGGGAGAAGAAGTGGCAGAGGCTAAGTCAGAAGAAGATATTAATGATGAATAAGAAAGTGTCAAGTCTGTGTCTTCAAGAGAGCCAAAGATTAGAGCTTAAATTGATAGGAAAAATATCATTGGTGATCAGACAGCTCCAGTTCAGACTCAAATAATGAAATCATTACCGGAAACATAGTTTTTATCTCAGGTGGAGACGAATGTTTTTCCGATGTAGTTGAAGATGAAAACTGGGTTCAGGCTATGAAAGAAGAGCTTGATCAGATTGAGAAGAACTAGACATGGGAGATTGTTTTGTGGCCAGCAGACAAGAATGTCATCGGGACTAAATGGGTCTATCGCAACAAGATTAATGAAGATGGCACAATGATTCAGAACAAAGCATGACTAGTGTGCAAGTGATATTCCCAGATAGAGGGAATATATGTTGATGAGACATTTTCATCAGTTGCAAGGCTGGAGACAATCAGATTATTTTTTGCCATAGCAGTGCAAAAAAAGTTCAAAGTGTTCCAGATGGATGTCAAATATACATTCTTGAATGGAGTTATAAAAGTGGAGGTGTATATTGGGCAGCCAGATGGTTTTCTCATTCCTCAGGATGAGAACAAAGTTTTCCAGATGAAGAAGTTGTTTTATGGGATGAAACAATCACCAAGAGCATGGTACTCAAGGCTTGATCAGTACTTGAAGAAGCTTGGTTTCCAGCGTGGGGGAGTTGATTACAATCTCTAATTCAGTAACAACAGTAATCAAAGGATGATGGTGTTGGTTTATGTCGATGAAATAATATTTGGTAGATCAGATGATGCTCAGTGCATACAGTTTTCTGAATTCATGAAAAATGAGTTTGAAATGTTAGTGATTGGAGAGCTAACATATTTCCTTTGTTTAGAGGTGACACAAGGAAGTAATGGAACATTCATTTCTCAATCCAAATACACCAAGGAGGTTCTAAGAAGGTTTGGAAAGGATAATTCCAAGGAGATGAAGACTTTGGTTTCTACCCGAATAAAATTATCAAAAGATGAGGATGGTAAGGCAGTTAATATCATAGAATATAGGCAAATTATTGGAAGTTTTCTATACTTGACTACAAAAAGGCCTGACATTGTTTTCGCCACATGCCAAGCAGCAAGATATCCTAGTAATCCCAAGGAAAGGCACATGCTTGCAGTGAAAAGAATACTTCTGTATATTAAGGGCATGGTGGACATTGTCTTGACATATAATGGCAAATATCAGACAGATTTATTGGGTTACAAAGATGCATATTGGACTGGATCAGCAGATGACAGAAAATCAACGTCAGGAGGTGCGTTCTATCTTGGTGGATTGTGTATTTATTGGCTGAGCAAGAAGTGAGATTTCATTTCATTTAGAACCGCAGAGGCTGATTATATTACAGCCACTCAGGCATGGACACGGTTATTGTGGATGAAGCAGCAGCTTGAAGATATGGAAGTTGAAGTGAAGTCTCTGATTGGAATCCATTACAATAACTACAGTACTATCAATCTTAGCAAAAATCATATCCATCTCTCAAGGATAAATCACATTGATATCAAATATCAGTTCATCAATGAGAAGGTTGAGCAAGGACTAGTTAAATTGGAGTATGTTCCTATAGAACTATACGTTGCAGACATTCTGACTAAGGCCTTACCCAAGGAAGCATTTGAAAGGCATCGACAAGCTCTCAGAGTTCCGTCGACTCCCCTCAATTAAAAGAGTGTGGATGTGGAACCCCCCCCTCTCCCCGAGGTATGATGTGTTGTTCCCTAATGTGCTGATATGTGTTCTCTACTCTGTTATAGATTGCAAAGGAGTGACATTTGGGTTCGTTGACAAAGGGGGAGAAAATACTGTTTATTCAAGGGGGAGACAGTGTGGCTATTTGAGAAATCATGAAAGATACGGGGAGAAGCTGACAGGTGGAGTAGCCAGATAGGGGGAGTTGAAGGAGAAGACAGATAGCGGGAGTGTATCAAATCTGACGATGCTAAATGTGATCGATCAAAGAACAAATATCACGACACATGAGGATCATGATAAATGAAGAAGAATGGTGCATAAGGGTAGTGTTGGAATGTAGTAAGAATATTTCCCACAATTGGTATTCCAAAAATTTGGTATCAGTTTGGTGTCAATAGTGGGTGTCAGAGTTGAAGTGATTCATTGATGAACTTTTCATTTACTCTTGTTTCTCGCGCCGAACATTGCTCATGTGGGCTTAGAGAATTTTTGGATTAAATCCTTGATCTCTATCAGAATCACAATAGGAAAATGGTGGCTGAAAAATTAACGATTTATCTCTTTATGGAAAAGTTGTAAAAAACCCAAAGGGGGATATTGTTGGAAACAATCTCTCAAGGTATCATTGAATAATTTTTGTGGTGATTATGTTTGTTGAAAAAGTGGAAATCTGTGTTGTGATTGTTGATGAAGAAAACCATGACATGCAATTTTATTGACAAAGGGGATTTCATGTGGGAATGTTATGTTCAAGAGCTGTGGTCAATGATCGATATTTGATTCAAGAACTTCGACAAAGGAATGGATGATCTGGAGGTGGTACAAAAAGAACAGATTCACGGCGGCACTATTTTTCTGTGTTTTCCAAATTTTTGGGCCTGAAAATTGACAAATGGAGAAAAGTGGCTTTGGCAAAGAGACTTGCGAACCATGTACGTTTAGTCTTGGAAACTTGCGTGCTTAATGTTTTTCAGGATCAGAAGGTCAAAATATGGAAAAGGGAAGAGTGTCGCATAGGTATTGGTGGTGTCGCCCAGGTGACTTGCGCGCCGTGAAATGACTTGTACGCCAGTTCCTAGGAGGATTCGAAAGCTATATGCCATATGTTTTTCAAGATCAGATCTTCGAAATATGGCCAAGGAAAGAGGGTTGCGTAGGTGACTTGCAGGGGCAGAGACCTACGCACTGAGACTTACGCATCGAGGGGAGACTTTCATGCCATCGCGCAGGGTGGTCAAATGCCTATAAATATAGGACCAACCCTCCCCATTTTCAATGGAGTTCAACACATAGAAAAATCAGTGCTCCTTTCGTGCAGGTGTGGTGGTCGCACAGGTGGTGTGTGGTCGCACAGCTGGACTTGCGCGCCAGTGTTTGATGTTGCGCATCATTTGGTAGTTGCGCGCCAATATTGGATTGGGTGTAAAATGGATTGAGTCGCGCATGTTTGTAGTCACAGAAGATAGTGTCGCACAGTTGGTAGAGGCAGACCTATGCACCAGTTGTGACTTGTGCACTGATACTTGCGTGTTGGGTTAGAACTATGCACCAAGTAAGGTTGATTCCCCAAAAATGATTTCGGGCTACGTGGAATCTGGATGTTTGCCCGATACCTTTGGTGCAATGTGATATTCATCTATTGTTAAAATATTGGACTTCAATAGAGCATCCACATACAACAGAGGATGTATTCATTAGAGATAATGAAGAGAACTACATGTCTATAAACTGTGAGTGGATTCCTTCCAGAGTAGTGAGCAAAGGAAGAGGAAGAAGGTGATCCTCTCTAGTGGCAGTGATCCGGATAGAGAGAAATAGGGAGTGACCTTTGGGAAAGTAGTGAGCTGACCCTAATCCTTCTAAAGGCAGTGGTCCTAGGATATAGTGATTCTGCACGAACCTTGTAATCCACAGATAGTGAAGTTTAGTGGAATTTGGTACGACGGAAAACTTGTCGTATTGTGCTCCTTGGATATATCCCTTAGCAGTAAACCAATTAAAAATTGATGTGTCCTGTGCATGCTTTACTTTCTGTTTATATTGGGCAATAGGAAAGAGAGAGAAGAGTGTTTTTCCTAACAGCGAAACAAGATCAGAACGGGCTTCAATTTTAATTTAGTCATACCCTGATTCACCCCCCTCTCAGGGTACTCAACCTAGTGGAACTAACACCAAAAAACTCCAACATAGAACTAAAATATAAAATAAACCCAAGTGAATATATGAAATGTCATGAAAAAGTACTAACACTGGAAGGGAAAAACTGCATGTACACAAAATAAAGTAAAACAGTAGCAACCACAAGCCCGAACAGCTCCCACAACCACAATCTAGTAGAAACCAACTTGATCTCCAACCTTCTCCAGGTGACCTGGAAACAGTTTATATATACGTAGGGTGAGTATAACAGTATACTCAGTAGGATCCTCCTCGAAGCCTCTTGTGAAAAAGTAAAGAAATCATGCAAAAGCATAGTGAAAAAAAAGAGAAACTAACTCATCACCTAAATAGGTATACTAAGATCCCATCCTCACCATGCCTACTCTCACCAAGTAACGCATAAAATAATATAGAATATAGTAAAGAAAATCAATGGTTCCCCGCTACTACTTCCCCACTAGTTTGCCTCTTTTCCACAAAAACATACGTCCTGTGCATCTCTCTCCAAAGGCTTGCCCGTAGACACCTGGGCTAAGCTCCACAATCTGCACCTCGTGCACCACAAAGGCTTTCCCACAGATACCTGGACGAAGCAACACACCATCCTCACAACCAACGTAACCAGGTAGTTTCCAAGAGCCACAACATCTCGCTTAACATGTATCAAATGTCGGGTATTATACCTCAAGCCATTACAGCCCATACTCCGAGTAAGGATCCTCAAGCCATCATAGCCTATACAAGCTACACCTATAGTAGTCAATAGGATACTATATCTAGAATATATGTTTGTGAATAACCACAAGCCATTATATCCCTCTACACACATATATGGGGAAAACTAACCATCGTGCCTAATGGAACAAGTATCTACCAAGAGAAGAGAGTGGGGCCAAAGGGGGTAGCCGGCCATTCATCCTCCCACTGGAATGTTGGGGAAAACACCCCCCCAGGGCTCAGAATACCTAGGGTGTCAGTTGCCCTTACTGACAGGGTGGAGTAGCGTATAGTCACACAAAAAGTACAGAATATATTATAACTCACAACCACACTATGGGAATACCCAGTCTTAGACATAACTATAGCTAGCATCTCTTGGACTCTAGGCTGCCACTTCTAAGACTATGTATCCAATTAGCACACAGACATTTAAAGGGATTTATAAGATTACTTCATTCCCTTTTTATCAATTCAACTATATGTTAATTAATTATGAAAACATTAAATAAACATGAAAAAAACCCACATTAAATTTCATTATCATCACACCCAAAGTCAATTGTTCCTTCAAAAGATTACAACCTCATCATTATGTTTCAGCGAACACTAACCCCATGGGTTAATACAATTTAATCAACATTCATTATAGAAACACATTCACATGTTCCCAGGCATTCTAGAAAAGCATTCTATGCTACTAACACAATGGGGGATCAACACTGTGAGTAGAGGTACTACCCTTCGAGTCCTTTCTGCCTAAAGCAAGAGCGTAGACCCATCCTACCTTGAGAAGCTAGACACGAAAAGCTTGTGGAATACCCCCTTGCATCTTAGCCTCTTTCAAGAGAAGGGTAAGTAAGACCAGCTGCCTTGAGCAGTGGGGAATCATAAAGCAGATAAACAACCAATAAGAGACCGAAATCATCCAACAATCACATACATCCCAAACCATCATCCCTGGTGTCCATCCAGACACCCAAATGCATAAACTGATGCATCTCACCACTCTAGGAGTCATCCGCTTCCACAAACAAAAGGCCTTTATGCCACCACATATCACAACAGCCATCCAATATCACATCACAGCACAAGAAGTAGGAAAACAACATCATAGAAATTGGGCTATGGACCTTAAACAGGGCATCCAGCCTTCAAAAAACAGGCCCCAACATATTTCAGTTTTACCAACCAACTGAATTAAAAATGTACATCGACATCAATTTGACTAACATCAAATTGGAACAAAAACCAAAACAACAACAACCAGATTAATTTACATTCCTCTTTATCTTTATCAAATTAATTATCAATTAATTCTGGTTTTACGTTATTTATCAATTTCATTAATAACAACATGCTAACAAGAAAGGCATAGATATCACACTATTTAGCAAATCAATAGGCGAACCGTTATCACAGTACAAAGCAACAACATGTGATCAAACCAATTCATTTAATCTGGTTCAAGTATTTAATTAGGTCAATTTTATTGTGATCCAAAGTGCTAAATCATGCTAACTCTACGATTTCACATAAACAATCGGAGAATCCATGACTCCCCTACCTCTACGGGGTTTTTTTGACAAAAACCACAACGGTCGAGGAACGATCAAGAAACCTAAGTCGATTCTCTAAAACCCCACCTTAGATCTCTCCTCCTAAAAATATCAAGACCATTGTTTATCATATTTGGATTCCACATACTTTGATCTACCCCTAACGGGTGTAGATTTATGAAACCAAGAGAAGACTAGGAGTATATCTAAGTAGATCTAAGAAACCAAACAAGAATGACCTCATACCTCAAGAAACTGGCTTCAATTCACCAAGAGAACCCTTCAGATCACATCCAAAACTCTTTGGAGAGGTTCTTCTACCATCAAGGGAGGGTAATCCAGATTTATGGCTAGTTAGGGGCTTAAACGAACCATTTATGGGAAAAAAGAGTCAGATCCACAATTTAAGGATCTAATTTAAGTTCCCACACTGTTAGTCCGCATAGTTTGACAAACCATGCGCTAATTGTGCATTAGCTTCTGCCTCGTCAAACACTCCTTGCATGGTTAGTCTTCACGGTTAGAAAAACCATGAGCTGACCATGAGTTAGCCACTACCTCCAACACCAACCTCTCACAGTTTGGCCACACAGTTTAGACAAACCATGCACCTCCCGTGCGAAGGCTATATCCCTTTAGTTTCCCTTAAAAGTTCACCAAAATGCACCCCAAGCCACCCTAACCTCCCGGAACACCTCTAGCACCACATTTCCACAATGTAATGGACTTGAGAGGTCCAATACATTACATCAGATAGCTCTCAAAACATTCTCGTCCTTGAGAATACATAACCGATTTAAGGTGGAAATGAAACAGGGTCTGAACAAGCACCCCTCGAGATAACTCTCAAAAGAGAGCAAGCCACAGAACCGACAAAGGGATTCATCTCTTAAAAATGAAAGATTCATATCCACATCATCTACAACGATACATGAAAAGAGTTAAACAATGAACAACTCTGGGTACTGAGCACATATCTATGACTCACATTCCCAGGTACTCTCCTCTAATCCACAGTGTCCCCACAGGACGCGAAATAAAAGAATAGAACGCCCACACAACACCTTCTCCTAGCGTTCTTGGATCTCCATAGGTCGCTCCTCAATGGTTTCATCATTATCAACATTGATCTCTCCCCAATCGATGATGTGAGAGTCTTCATGAAGATAACGAAGGAGTTGTGATACATGGAAAACATCATTTATCTGACTCATTTGTGGGGGAAGTGCTACTCGTTACGCCACAGCTCCAACATGAGCTCACGCCTTGAAAGGCCCAACAAACCATAGTTAAAGCTTACTTCCATGACTAAACCATCACTTCCCATGATGGGGAGTCATCTTTAGAAACACATGATCCCCAACATTAAACTCTAAGGGTCTCTTTATTTGACCGGAATATGATTTTTGATGATCTTGAACTATCTTCATCCTCTCAGGAATCACCTGAACCATCTCTGTTGTATTTTTCACTAGTTCTAGTCCGAGAATTTTTGAATCTTTGACCCCAGTCCAGCACAATGGAGAATGGAAAGGTCATCCATATAAGGCTTCAAACGGCGCCATACCGATGGTGGAGTGCAAAATATTATTGTAAGAAAACTCCACCAAGGGTAACTACCTCATCCATGAACCTCCAAAATAATGAACACAAGTACGTAACATGTCTTCAAGATTCTGGTTGGTTCGCTCTGTCTGACCATCAATTTGAGGATTAAAAGCAGTGCTAAGGCATAGTTGAGAACCGAAAGCATGTTGGAGATCTCTACATATCCTGGAGGTAAAACGATGATCCAAATCAGAAATGATCATCCCAGGGACTCTATGAAGTCTCACCACCTACTCTAGATACTTTCTCGACAAAACCTCCACTGAGATTGACTCCTTGATTGATATAAAGTGGGATGATATTGTTAAACGATCTACTACCACCCAAATAGCATCATGTCCTCCCGAAGCTCGAGGTAAACCAGTAACAATTTCCATTGAGATGTCCTCCCACTTCCACTGAGGAATCTTTAACTGCTGGAGAAAACCACCAGGAACATGGTGTTCGGCCTTCACCTTCTGGCAGACTAACCATCGGGACACAAACTCTGCAACCTCACACTTCGGTCCAGGACACCAAAACTGACTCCTCATGGATCGGTAAATCTTTGTCACACCAGGATGTACCACTAAAGGTGAACCATGGAACTCTCTAAGGACCGTATCGTGCATCATCAAAGGATCAAAAAGCCTTCCGTGATACAACACTCTGTGTTGTTCATCCTCAGACCAACCATCAGGGGCCTCACCACAAACAACTCGGTCTCTCTAGACCTCCACCTCAAGATACCCCAACTAAGACTCTTCCACCGTCATCATCATGGATGATTGTACCGTCATCTGAAAAAGACATCCTCTACCCCCAACATCTCCCATGTCAAGATGAAAAGATGACAGTTCTTCCATCACTCTCCAGGAATCACTGGATTCAAGCATTGCATCACTACGTGACTTTCGGATCAGCGCATCAGCCACAACATTCCCTTTTCTAGGTGTGTATGATATTTCGATGTCGTATTCCTGTAAGAACTCCATCCACCGATGCTGTCATATGTTCAATTCACGCTGGAAGAAAACATACCTCAAAATCTTATGATCAGTGAATACCAAAAAGCGCTCACCAATGAGGAAATGTCTCCACAACTTCAGAGAAAACACCACGGCTGCCAATCTCAAGATCATGGGTGGCATAGTTGCGCTCATGGGGATGTAACTTCTGAGACCCATAAGAAACAACTGACCTCTGCTGCATGAGAACACAGCCTAGCCCCAAATGTAAAGCATCATAGAAAATATCAAACTGAACTCTTTCAGTTGGAAGAAAAAGGACTAGAGCACTTACTAAATTCTCCTTTAGAAAATAGAAAGCTGCCTGGCACTGATCAGACCATATGAATTCATGATCCTTCTTAGCCAAAGCTATTATAGGGGTTTCAACTCATGAGAAATTTCCTACAAACCTCTTGTATTAGACTATGAGACCATGGAAACTTCTCACCTCTGACACTGTCCCGGCGGCTGCCCAAGACAAAAGTACTTCTATCTTCGATGGATACACACCTACTCCCTGTTGGGACACAACTTGCCCCTAGAAAAGGACTTCTCGATCAAAAAACTCACACTTCGATAACTTCCCGAACAGATGATATTGGAGAAGAACTCCCAAAATTGATCGCAGATTCTCTGCATGCTCCTATTCAGACATGGAGTACACAAGGATGTAGTTGTTGAAAACTACCATGAACTTTTCCAGGAACTCTCAGAACATAGTATTCATCAATCCCATGAATAATGCTGGAGTTTTCCTCATGAAAAATGGAATTACAACAAACTCATAATGCCCATAACAACAATGTAAAGCAGTCTTCGGGATATCCTCATCCTTCACATGCATCTGATGATATCCTTACCTCAAGTCGATATTTGAGAACCAACTTGCACCTTTCAGTTGATCGAATAAATCATCAATCTGTGGAAGAGGAGAGCGATTCTTTATTGTCACTTTTTTTAAGTGACGATAATCGAAACCCAACCACAAACTTCCATTGGCCTTCTTCACGAAAACAACTGGTGCACCCCATGGTGACACACTCAGCCGAACAAAACTGCACTGCAACAGACCATCAAGCTATATACGTAGATCTTGTAACTCAGAAGGGGTCATCCTATATGGAGACATAGAGATATGAGATGCTCCTAGATGTAGCCTGATCCCAAACTCGATCTCTCATCAAGGGGGTAATGCTATAACCTATTCTGGAAAGACATCAGGGTACTCCTCTACGACCCTAGGAAACTCCAACTGCTGAACCTCTAATGAAATCAGCATCATCTTAGCCATCAAGAATGATAAGGATGGAATGCCCCAATGACCCATCTTAGGATCTCGCTCACCAACAAACACCACATTCTCTCCATTCGCACCAAGGAAAATGAAATTCTTCCTGAAGTAATCCACGATAGCATGCACTGAATACAACCAATCCATGATGAGGATGACATCATATAGTTGTATTCATAAATATAGGAAATCTCCCCAAGAGTGGTGTTTCCCAAACACTAGCTCACAGTCTCTGCATATTTCAAACCAGTCAGCTAGACCTCCAACTAGCGTAGTCAACGCTAAGAGCACTGGAAGCCTCTCTAACACAAGTCCCAAAGCGTGGACAGGGGTCGGTGATATGATGGAGTGTGTTTCTTAAGGGTTCGTACGTCAGAACATAGGGGGCCCTAAACGCCTATGTCTTGGCCGGTCTCTAGTTTTTACCTCACTTGCTAAACAAGAATGATATCGTTTCCCTACCAACCCATGCAACCTCACATGTTCCTAACTCCAAACTACATCATATCCCTCAACCAGACCTCTGATACCACTCTGTCATGACCCCCTCCTCACAAAGTGTACCCCTCCTGGGCTGGAAATGTGAGAAGGGAGATAATGACCCCGAGTCCCGCCTCCAGTAGGCCCTAGGTTGGCGACTAGCACTGAGGTTATAGCAACACACAGATGGGAGGCATTATCCTCTAAGAGAACACATGCGGAAGAGAGAGATAAGATAGACACCAACCAACTCTAACTCAGAACTGAAATATAAAAAAACTGAAGTGAATATATGAAATGTCATGAAAAAGTACTACAAATGGAAGGGAAAAACAGCAAGTACCCAAAAGAAAGTAAAATAGTAGAAACCACAAGCCCGAACAACTCCTGCAACCACAAGTTAGTAGAAACCAGCTTGATCTCCAACCTACTGCAAGTGACCTGAAAAGAGTTTATATATACGTAGTGTGAGTATAACAGTATACTTAGTAGGATCCTCCCTAAAGCCTCTCATGAAAATTAAAGAAATCATACTAAATCACAATGAACAAAAATTGAAACTAACTAATCACCTAAACAGGTATAATAAGTTCCCAACCTCACCATGGATACTCTCACCAAGTAACGCATACAAGAATATAGCATATAGTAAAGAATATCAAGGGTACCCCAATACTATTTCCCCACATGTTTACCGCTTTTCCCCAATCACATACATCATGTACATCTCTCTCCAATGGATTTCCCGCAGACACCTGGGCTAAGCTCTACAATCTGCACCTCGTGCACAACAAAGGAATTCCTACAGACACTTGGGCGAAGCACCACACCATCCTCACAACCAAAGTAACCAGGTAGTTTCCAGGAGCCACTAAAGCTTGAATAATGTGTACCATACGTCAGGTATTATACCTCAAGCCATTACTGCCCATACTCCGAGTAGGGATCCTCATGTCATCTCAGCCTATACACGTTACACCAATAGTAGTCCATATGATATGGTATCCAGAGTATATGTGTTTGAATAACCACAAGCCATTACAGCCCTCTACAGACATATATGTGGAAAACTAACCGATGTTCCTAATGGCACAAGTATCTACCATGAGAAGAGAGAGGGGCCAAAGGGGGTAGTCATCCATTCATCATCCCACCGGAATATTGGGGAAAACACCTCCCCCCCCCCACAGGACTCAGAATCCCTGGGGTGTTAGTTGCCCATACTGATGGGGTGGAGTAACTACTACAAAAACGGCCTATATCAGCACTAAAAAGGGGCTTTAACAGTGATAAAAAAGAGTTGTAAAGCTCATCACTAATATAGAGGGGTCCCTTTTATCAATGCTCCAAAAAGCGCTGATAAAGTCAACTTTTTTCAATGCTAAAAAAAGCGTTGAAAAATGACCCCTTTATTAAGTCTCTTTTTTTGTGCTGATAAAAGGGTCCATTATCATCACTTTTTTTAGCACTGATAAATGTCAAAAATAATTAAAAAAAATTAAAAAAAAATTAAAAAAACATAAAAAGAATTAAAAATAACGCAGGGAGTCCTTTTATCAGCTCTTCACGCCCTGTTTGTCAGTGCTAGCAGGTCTACCATGCGCTACCCTTATCGCGCATCCTCATACACGCGCACCCCTTCTCTTCCACCCGAAATCGAACCCGGGACCTCCCCCCTTTCGTAGTTTCACCTTTACCACTAATCCATTTGGTTTTGTTCTCTATTTAATGATATATCTATATATATAGTTATATTTATTCTTATATTGATATAGATTCATAATAATATAAATATATTTATTCATATATTCATATATATATTAATTCGTATATTAATATATTTATATGTATATATATATATATATTTAGTTATAATTTTTTATATGTATATTTATTTTCATTTTAATATATACATTTAAGATTAGTTTTAAATTCATTTAGGAAAAAATATGTTTTTTGTGTGTTTATAAATAAATAAAATACGTATATACATACATAGATATATACAACACACATACACACATAGAGACACACACACACACACATAAACACATATATATTTATGAATAAATACATATATATGTGTATTTTAATATCCATAGAATATACTCATAAGATTATTTTGAAATAAATTTATGAAAAAATATTTTTGTGTGTGTGTTTATAAGTAAATAAATAAATACATACATATATACATATATAAAACACACAGACACACACATAGGCACACAGACACACACAGACAAATATATATTTACGAATAAATACATATATATGTGTATTTGAAAAGCCATAGAATGTTAAAATGACCAAAACATATAATCTAGATTCCTTTTTCAACGCCAAAACCAGTCAAATCGAAGAAAATGAAACAATATTTGATATAATATGTGGTATAGGCCTAACAGACATCCGGATAAGACGTTATACTTGTTTAAATGTTTACAAATCGGGGTATCCCGACTAAAAACTCAGTTTTGGAGGCTTTCGAGGCCTTTTTTGGCTCCAAAACTATGACAAAGGCTTTCCTCGATCATAGGTGCATATAAATCGTCACAGACTTCGATTTGATATGCTGTAGATCTCAAACGGACACCCGGATCCAAAGTTATGGCTGTTTGAAGTTTGAGATACATTTTCAACATATTTTATATATTTGTTATTTGTTTTGATTTTTTGTGTCCTCAAATTGTTATTAAAAGATTTTTAATCAATAATAATTAGAAAATTATTAATTAATAATATGTTTAAAAAATATTTTAAAGTTATTTTCACTAAATTTATTATATATTAAATGTAATAGTCTATTTATACGTATCTATAACATATTTAAAAAATATATATTTTATTTATATCAATATAAATATACTTATATAAAAAAATATTATTTTTCATTAATTTTTTTTTGAAACATTACATTTATCAGTGCTCGGGAAAAGCGATGATAAATCCCCCTTTTATCAGTGTTACTTAAAGAAGTGCTGATAAAGGGGACCCCTTTATCAGCGCTAAAAAAGCACTGATAAAGGGGGCCTTTGTCATTGTTTTTTTTAATGCTAATAAAAGCTACCCTTTATCAGCTCTTTTTTTAGCGCTGATAAAGGCCCCCTATATCAGCACTTTTTTCTAGCACTGATAAAAGTGAATTGCATCCCTTTACCTTTTTTGTAGTAGAGAGTATCATGTAGAAACACAAAAAGTACAGAATATATTATAACTCACAACCACACTATGGGCATAACCTAGCCTTAGACATAACTGCAGCTAACGTCTCTCAGACTCTAGGCTTCCACTTCTAATACTAGGTATCCTATAATCACACAACCATTTAAAGAGCTTTATTAGATTACTTCATTCCCTTTTTATCAATTCCACTTTACATTAATTAATTCTTGAAACATTAATTAACCTTGAACAAACACACATTGATTTTCATTAGCATCACACCCAATGTCAATTGTTCCTTCAAAAGATTACAACCTCATCATTATGTTTCATCGAACACCAACCCCATGGGTTAACACCATTTAATCAACATTCATTACAGAAACACTTTCCCATATTCCCAGGCATTCTAGAAAATAATTCTATGTTACTAACACTAAGGGGGCTCAGCACGGTGAGTAGAGGTACAACCATTTGAGTCTTTTCCACCTACAAAAATAGCATAGACCCAACCTATATTGAGAAGCTAGACACGGAAAGCATGTGGCATACCCCGCGTGTCTTTGCCTCCTTCGGAAGAGGGGTAAGCAAGACCAGCTGCCTTGAGCAGTGCGGAAATGTAAAGGAGATAAACAACCAATAAGAACCCGCAAGCATCTAACAATCACATCCATCCCAAACCATCATCCACGGTGTCCCTCCCGAAACCCAAAAGCATAAACCGTTGCATCTTTAAACTCTAGGCGTCATCTGCTGCCACAACCAAAAGGCCTCTATTCCCCCACATATCACAACAGCCATCCAGGCTCACATCACAGCACAAGCAGTAGGAAAACAACATCACATCAATTGGTCTATGGCCCTTAAACAAGGAATCCAGCCTTAAACCACAAGTACCAATATATTTCACGTTTACCAACCAACTGAATTAAACATGTACATCGACATCAATTTGATTAACATCAAATTAGAACAACAACCACAACAATAACAATCAGATTCTTTTACATTCCTCTTTAACTTAAACCAATTATCTATCAATTAATTCTAGATTAATGTTCTTTATCAATTTCATTAAGAACAACATGCTAACAAGAAAGGCCTAGATATCACACTATCTAGAAAATCAAGAGGTGAACCGTTATCACGGTACAAAGAAACAACATGCGATCAAACCAATTATGTTAATCCGATTCAAGTAGATAATTAGGTCAATTTCATTGTGATACAAAGGGTTAATCATGCTAACTCTACGATTGCACATAAACAATTAGAGAAGCCATGAATCCCCTACCTCAACGGTTTTTTTCGACGAAAACCACATCAGTCGATGAACGCTCAAGAAACCTCGGTCGATTATCTTAAACCCCACCTTATATATCTCCTCCTAGAAAGATCACGACCAAGGCTCATCATATATGGCATCCACACACAAAGATCTACCCATAACAGGTGTAGATATAAGAAACCGAGAGAATAAGATGAGTATATCTATGTCGATCTAAGAAACCAAACAAGAACGATCACATACCTCAAGAAACTAGCTTCGATTCTCCAAGAGAAGCCTTTTGATCACCTCCAAAACACTTTGGAGAGGTTATTCTACCATCAAGGGGGAGTAATCCCAAGTTATGGCCACTTTGGGGATTAAACGAACCATTTAGAGGCAAAAAGAGTCAGATCCACAATTTTAGGATCTAATTTAAGTGCCTGCACGGTTAGTCCGCACGGTTTGAAAAATTGTGCCCTAACCGTGCATTAGCTTTTGCCTTGTCAAATACTCCTCACACGGTTAGTCTGCATGGTTAGACAAACTTTGCACTAATCGTGCGTTAGCCACTGCCTCCAACACCAACCTCGCACGGTTTGGCCGCATGGTTTAGACAAACCATGCACCTCTCGTACGAAGGCTCTACCCCTTTAGTTTCCATTAAAAGTTCACCTAAATGCATCCCAAGTCACTCTAACCTCCTGGACCACCTATAACACCACATTTCCAAAAATTATTGGAGTGGAGAGCTTCTTGCCATTACATTTGACTTCTTTGATTATCTCATAATAACATAGTGTTTTTTTTTAAAATTTGATCTAAGGTTCATATTCCATTAGCTGATGGTGATTTAGGGTATAATAATTCAGATAGAGTTTCATATTAGGTATGAGAATTATTAGTTTTTGATTATTCCCTTTATGTTATAGAACCTTCCAGTTATATTCATGGATATTATGAATAGAGTATACCATGTATATTTGAATAAATGTATGGATGTGTTTATTGATTTTCTACTCAAATATTATAAAAGGTATAATGATTATGATAAAAATTTATGTATTGGTTTGGAAACCAAGAATGAAAAGAAGTTATATGGAAAATTTAGAAAATGTTAATTTTGGAAAAATTATATTTTCTTCCTTTGAGATAACATTAATAAATATGGAATAAGTGATGATCCCATTAAATTAATATCGGTTGATTAATGGACAAAACAAATTATTTTGTGAATATTAATAGATTTCTTGAATTAGCATTATATTACTGATATTTTATTGAAAAAATTAAATGGTTATCTATTATGTTAACCATGTTAATCAGAAAATGAGTTAGTTTCATTTTTTAAATGGATGTTTATAGTAATGGATATGAAGAATATAGAATGATCCATTTTTCACTTTCCATCAAAAAATATAGACTTTATTATATATACTGATTCTTTATTAAAAGTCCTTAGTTTTTTTAATATATAATGACTGGATAATTTCTTGAGATTAATCAAAATTAATACCCCTTGAAAAATATTGTCCTACAGATGACATTTAATTAGGTCTAGTAATGTTTTATTTAAAAATTTGGTCGAATAATATATATAGTGTAAAGTGTGAAATATGTACAAATAATTAAAGTATGAAGTATATATTTAATAAAAAAGAGATGAATATGTGGCATATAAGATGATTAGAATTGAAAAATGATTACTACAATACAGGTAATTACCATCATGGAAAAGAAAATATAGTAGTTGATTCATTGAGTTTAAATTAAAATCCTAGATTGAACTTTTGAAATTTGGAACATGAAACATTGGTTAATTATTTTATTAATTGTGTATTAGAATTTATAAGTGAAGGAATACCCACTATATTACTTCATATAATAGTGAAATCTTATTTACCAAACAATATTAATTATTCTTAGAAGGTAGACTATGATTTATATAATAAAATGAATAATTAGTTATGAAATGTAATATTCTTTAATAAAATTTGGATAAAAAGGGTGTTTTAAAACGCTAAAAAAGGTAATGTATTTTATGTGACACCAGTTGAAGAATGAAATGTTAAGTGAGGCTCATAGCTCCTAGTTTTCTATTCATCATGGATGCACCAAATTTTATTAAAAATTCACGAACATTTTCCGTGGGAAGGAATATAGACATATCTTTCATGTATTATTATGATATATTTGACATGACAATAGTTTAAAGTTGAATGAAAATTATAAAAGGGGATGCTTCGTTATATTATTGTTCCAAAATGGAAATGGGAGAATGTGTCCACGGTTTTCCTGGTTGGATTACAAAATGGATCTCAAGATAATAATACGATTTTGGCCTTTATTGATCCATTAACTAAATATCTTTACATTTTTCAATTTTTAGATAATATGTCTTTCCATAAAATTTCTCAACTTTTTGTTAAAGAGATAACTAAATTACATGTAGTTCATATTTCGATTTAATATATTAATGATCCCAGATTCAACTTTATTTTCTTGAAAGGAGTTCATAAGTCATTCAATTTTGAATTAAATTTTCGAGTATCCATTCATCCTTAATCGGATGTATGGGTAAAAAGAATTATTTATATTATGGAAGATATGATTAGAGCTTGTTTAGCTAACTATTTTGGAAGTTGTGAACAACCTTTGAATTTTTAGATCATTATTAAAATAATAGTATGAATTAATATATAAAAATGACACCTTTTGAGTTATTTTACGGATAGTGGTTTCATGACATATCTTGTTGGGATTATGTAGTGAAATAAATATGTTGAGGAAAGAATTTGTAGAAGAAACGGTTGAGAAGTTAAAGATGATTTAGTAGAATATAAAGATGTCTCAAAGAAGGTAGGAATATTATGTTGAAAACTAGATGAATGAACTTTCATTTGAGGTATGAAATCATGCAGTTAATAAACTACCTCAATGGAAAACTGTTACACGTTATTGTAAATAGGTAATTGTAATTCAATGGTTCAATGGATCAAATGAGATCCTGGATAAATTTTGATGATTTTCTTATCTAGTGGGATTTCCACCATGTTTATCGCAAGTATATGATGTGTTACATATTTATTTATTAAGAACACATGTGACAAATTCATGTTTTAAAACATGAAGTATTTCAATTTGAAGGGAATCCTTAATATAAAAAAACTATTAATATTCATAAAAATAGAGATATGGTGTTAGAAAATAATATAATTAATTAGATAAATGACTTTTGAAATAACTATAGGATTGAGGAAACAACATGATAATTTTAAAATCCTATGATGGAAAAATATCCCCCACCTATTTAAGTAAAGAATAAAATACTGAGGGAAAACTTATCAAAAGGAGGGAAGAATGTAAAACCCCTAGAAATGAAAACTTTAAATCAATTTAATTCATTATTAATATTCATTAATTAGAATTTAAATATATATATTCACTATAATAATGTTTTGTAGGTATCCATTAAAAAAATAATTATTTTTATTCTTAAAAAAATTAAATTTTTTGTTTTATATGGTTTCATTTAAAATATTAAATTATAAATATGAGAATTTTAGATTTATAAAAATGAACCTGACATTTTAAATTATCATATCGAAATGACATGTGGGTGGAATTCAAGATTTTCTAAAAAGATTTGTTTTTTAGTGAAAAGTGAAAAATGCCAAATTTTGTTACAATATTATTTTTCAATTAAAAATATCAAAATTTATTGAATTTTATCATAATGTAACTTTAGTAATAAATATTAAGATAATTTATAATTAGTTATTTACTCATTATCTTTATACTCTATTTTGGTGTAAGTTCATTTTTTCTATAAGAAGTTTTTTTAAAAAAAGTGTTTTCTTGAATTTTGTGTTTTTATCATAAATTAATTAAAAACCATTTAGAAATTGAATCATAAAAAAATTTATTCTATATTATGAATAAATTGGTTAGAATTTAGAAAATAGTTCTCTTTTATTTTCCGTTCATTATAAATAGTAATCGTAGTAAATATTTGTCACCCTGATAAGGGAAGATCATTGAAAATAGGGATAAAACTATTGGATTAACGATTAATATATCTATAAAAAATACATTTTTCCTATTTTTTTAGTGGTTTCGGAGAAAATATATATTTAAGGATTAGAATTATTTATTTTGAAAAATATTTTGATTTGGTGAACTATGATTTCCATTTGTGAAAATATGTTAAATCTTATTCAAATTAAAGAATATTTTTTGAGTCGTTGTTTTTAATGGTATGGTTAGAATGTGAAATTATGTATCGGACTGATCCATGACTTCCAAATCAGTAATTTAATAATCAAATAAACATTTTTTTTTAAAAAAATTCTTGATTTAATTTTTTTCTAATTTTTAGGCTTAAATAATGTATTTTACAAAAAAAGAGTATTTATCGTTTTTTTAGTTCAAATATTTAATTGTAATTTATAGAACCTATAGAAATTGAATACGATAAAATGGATTAAAAAGTATGAGTCGTTATGGAATTTTTTTATCATTCCACTTTTAATTCTGTTCATATATTTATGTTATTATAGAAATAATGTTATGTTGTCAAAGTGATGGTTAAAATGGGTTTAATGTAGTTTGACTTTGATGCAAGGCTTATGATATGTCCCAATCTCATATAAATGCGTTTTTTTGAGATCATTTAGTCATTATACAATATTTTCATTGAATTTATTGTTCAATTGGACCACATTACATGATTATGATATATATATTTATAATTTAAACATAATGTAATTTTGTGTGTTCTTTTTCCCTCACTTATAAAAGGGAACCTCATAATCCCTCATACTCACACCTTATTAGAACTCGAGTTCTTCTGAGACATTCGGAAGAATCTCATAAAAATACCTCCCAACTTATTATTGGTATTGGTATAACCAAAATAAAAAACTGAGAGGGAATAATGTGTAATCCAAAGAGGTTATCTAAATAGAAGGTATGAGTTATATCTGACCTATTCACAGTTCATTTATTATTCTACGTCTATCAAATCCATGTCAAACCTAGTGAAATAAAAATTCACTATCTCATATATACTAAATAATTATTATTAATGTTTCATAAACACTATTCAAATCCTTTTCTATCATATGGAAAATAAAAAACATCACTCGAGCGTACAAGTGGATTACCACCTCCACTAAGTGATGTGTTGCATTTTTCATCACCACCTCACAAGGTTAGTTATTATTATGGATTTAATATATTTATATATAAAAATATAATATTAGTGATTGAATTAATATTTTTCAAATATTATATATCATTTATTTTTATACCTTTCCATCCATATAAAAATTATAACCTTGTTCGTTCTTACGTGTGGACTACAAACTCCACTAAGAAATGGAATTATATGACAAATATTTATTTTCTAGATGGGTATAACGTTATAGTCAATTTATAATAATGATAATTATTTCATGATTTATATTACAAAGATGATGTAACAATTAAACCATAAACCAATGTCTTCCTATCTAATCCTTATTAGAATTATGAACCAAATTTATTCATGACGTCCTAAGTAATTTTATCAGGTTCATTAACTAAATAATACGAGGTCATAAATGAAACAAAATAAATAATGATAATGTAATTAACATTAAAAAACTTCTTCATGAATTAAATAAATAATATAAATTTATTATTTCGGAAGATAAATAATTCACGTGACAAGTTCTACTTCAAATAAGGGACCCTTACCTTAAATATTCATTTTAAATGTTTTAATGATTTATTTTCTAAATAATTTTCTTCCATGAACATATTCAAATAATTATTTGATATATGTATTTATATGGAAATAAATTAATTAAAATAAAAAATTTATATAATTGTTCAATTTCATTAATTGGTTTTTAAAATGAGTATATTTACATATTTTAGATGGAACCTTTTGACTATATTTTCAAAATTTAAGGGGAATTCTCTAATTTAATTTGTATGATGTCAATGGGTTTTACCTTTTCCATACCCATTATTTTATGTTTTTCTTAAATTATAATCATTAAGTTTATTAAAAATATAAACATTCAAAACCTTTTTCTGGGTTATTTTATTATTTAAAGCATGGTTTTAAAAGAAGGTGATATATCAATATCCAAAGATGTTTTACTATTGGGTTAAAATGAATAATTTATTATGATAATGATGATGTAAATTTAGTAAATTATTTTATTCATAATGATTATGGTTATTTTACATTGGTTATACTGGTGGGATATCCCATTATAGCTCTATAATGCATTGTGAAAGTGGACAGAGTTAACCATTTATTCATTTGTCCAAAGTGTTTATCAAAATTTACGAGGTTAGTTATTTCATAAGTAAGTGTTATTTTAAGAGTGATATAAAAATAATTAATCAATTTGCCTATATTATTTATCTATAACATATATGTGTTATTATAAAAATATTATGATTTCATAGGGTAAGCTAATGATATTATGATTAAGGGAAAAAATTTTGTACTTATTAAATGTAAAATATATAACATTGTTATGATTTTTTAATGGTTTTTTCAAGACTATAAAATAATCCTTTCTGGTTTTTATTTTTTCCATGAATATTTATTATGAAATGTTTTACAAAAATATTTGGGAAGTTATTTTTATTTTCTTTGGTATGAAAATTTCTATTTTGATTTCAATGATTATTAGAAAAATGGAAAAAATGAAATATGTATTTATAGACTAATGATTTTCTTTCTTTATTTTTATAATACCATTAATAATATTTTCTTCTCATACTATGTCTTAAATTATTTTCATAGGGTATTATGGATAAATTGAAAAAAGGATTAGGTTATGATGAAAATTGTGGAGCAATGGCATTAAAAGAAAAAAGTTATCATAAAAGCTTTGAATTTTTTGAATTGATTATGATTTGAAGTATCCACATTGTGATGTAATATTTTTTTATGAAAGGGGGATGAAATAATTCACTAAAACTATAATAATTAATGTTACTTGTTAAATAAGGGAAAAAATCTTGTATAATGATTCTTTTTAATAATTGTGCAATGTATGGTCCATATATGATCTCATCCCTTTTTATTGTTTCTATTTTCCATAGAAAACTTTTAGGATTACTGTATGAGATATAAGGACAGGAAATGAGAAAAAATAATTTTTGATGCATCTTCATAATATTCATTTTATTTAAAACCTAATTTATTGGGCATGTATCTACCTTTCATCTTGATAATACTATAATTTTGGATCTTATGGATTATGGTTTTGATAACATTGTAAAAAAATAACCACCAGATCTAGTTTACTAAAGTCATTCTTTGTATATATTGTATCATTATTTGTGCACTATAATTTTTCTCAAAAATATTTAAAATAACATATTTATAGAATAAAATCCTATGAAAAAATGTAATTGAATTATAGATATTTTTCCACAATACATTGAACGCACGATATGTATTTTAAATAAATACAGACTATTTATATAATATGATTCCAAAGTCATAGTGTTATTCAATATTTAATTTTATATAGTATATTTTTAGAATTTTTTCATAATACAAGGAATAGAATCCATGTAAAAAACATGCTCAATGTAAGTATTTTACTCCTATGAAATTCTATGGGGTTGGTGTTCTAATTAAGAATCACGTCACTATAATAAATATTTGGACTCAAGTAATGTGGAATAACCTCTACCATTTGTAAACACATTTCCCCCTCACCATGTTGTAATAATAATGGACTGTTTAATATGTAAGATTCTTCTATATTTCAATGTAACCATAAATTTAGTAGTGAAAGAGTATTAAATGAAGTATTTAGAGAATATATTACTCATCTTTTGATATTGTAAAAGGGGTCAGGGTTATTATATCAATATATTTTGTATGTGTAGGTTGTGATTAGTAGCGATCCCTGATTTAAGAAACTGTGAAATGGTAAGATATATAAATTATATAGAAAAAATATTTTAATGATATATTCTAAGAAAAATATTTTTATATGAAATATAGAGATAACCTGGAAATGATATTGATGATGTTAATTGAAAAGGAATATGAAAGAGTTATGGATTATGAAGCTCACATTACATGATTAGAAATATAGGAAATAAATTACATATGAAATCCTAAAATAAAAATCAATTTATTCATTTATATTCTAACGGCCAGACTTTAATGTACATTAGTTAGAAAAAAAAATTATCTAATGAGAAGAAAACGAGTTTTTACATCAAGACAGAAAAAGAACTTTTAAATATTATATTTTCAATGAAAGTAAATATAATAAGAGGAATACTACATATCATGTTGAGAGAAATATTTTAATTAATAAGAATATAAGGTTTAAAATTAAAAATATAAATATTTAGGGAAGAAGAACCTTAGGTCATTATATATGGACTTAAGAGTTTTCATTATATGCCGAGATAAAATCCATCATGCTCATGAGTCAAAGGGAAAGGGAGAATATGAAAATGTCCAAATCATAAATTATAAGGTGTTTGGACACTATTCAAATTAATCCCCTAAGAATCATATTAATATACATCCAATGGAAAATAGTGTTATCCAATGAATAGTTAATTACTACAACATAGGTTACAGTCTAAAATGTTGTAATAACATTTACATTGATAATAAATTCAATGTTAGATTATACATTATTGGATTCTCCCTATACAAACTCATTTATATCATGAGTTTTTGCAACTAATATTAAATAATAAACTAATTTATAAAGGATGGAATTATCAGTTTAAGATCATAGTGGAAATATTAGAAAAATGAAAATACATTTGATATCTCTTTTAAAATTTGTTAATTTTTTCTAGTTTCAAAACTGGATATTATAATGATGGTAGACTTGCCATAATTATTTTGATTGATGTGATCTGAATTAATAATAAAATAATATAATAAATAGAGAATAATATTACAATTGTTTTGTATTTCATAATTGAAGTGTTCTCTGACAAAGCCTCAAACAATTATTCTTCTTGAAATTATTAGAAAAATGAATCAATTAAGGACATGAAAATGTTAATAATAGAGGATGAATATGTTTTCTATTGATTATAATAATATAAGTTCTAATTAATTACAATGATATCCATATGGTCATGAAGTAGATTTTCTATTTACTTTATCCCTGATGAAGACTCCATATATAAGCCTCCCTATAGAATCTATATGGTAGAATTGTTTGATATAATGAATAAAATATAGTCTTTTTGTTATAAGGGATTCATACTCATTAATAATTCACATTGTCAATAACAATTATTATTTTTAAAGAAGGTGGAATGGACTATGAGGTTATGTGTTTACTATAGGGATATAAATTCAATTACAGTTTTACTCAAATTGTGGATTTGTTGGATAATTTTCTAGGGGCTCAATAATTTCAAGAAAATATTCTGCATTATTGTTATTATAAATTAATACTCAAGTGGGATGATATACTAGAGATGTGATCTCATAAAATATAAGATTATTATGTGTTCACAATAATTACTTTTGGATAAAAAATTGAATGATCTATGTTTACAGATCAAACTAATAGAGTATTAAACTATTATGAGGATAAATTTATTTTGATACTTAATAATTATATATTGATATAATATATGATCTATAAAGAACATAATACCCATTTAAATATTGTTTTATAGAATCATTGAGAAGACGAGTTATATGATAAATTAGTACCTATGGATGTTGGATGAAATAAGTTTCTTTTCATGACCATTTTGTTTCAAATAATGGAATATATGTTTTCCCTATGAGGGAAAATATGGTTAATGAACAACCCACAATAATAAATATAATAAAGATATATATATTCCTTTTATTATCTGGTTTCTATAAGTGATTTGTTGAAATTATTCTCCAATTAGCTGATCCATTAACCATGTTGACACATAAAGAGGTAAATTCACATGGTCAAAGGAATGTGAATAAATCTATACTGAAATTTTTATTATTAATAACAAATTATAAAGATGTTATAATGGGAGGAAAGATTTTTATTCCATTAAAAATGTAGTAATAAATTTATAATATGAATTTATAAAAACACTATCTATGAAATTTCTAAGGAATTGAAAGGATTAAAAATGAGAAAATATTATAGGGGTTTTGGAAAACCTTTCCATGCTATGTAGCTTCTTACAGATTCAGAAAGAACGCCTTAGAACTATAAGAACTCCTTTCCTGGACTCTTGAAAAATAAAATTATATTATAACAGTGCTCACTAATTTTATTTTTCAAGAGTCCATCAAAGGAGTTATTAAGGTTCTAAGGCATTCATTCTGAATCTCTAAGAATCTACATAGCATATAAAGGTTTCCTAAACCCCTTTAATCTTTTCTCATTTTAATCCTTTCAATTCCTTATAATTTTCATAGATATTGTTATTATAAACTCGTATTTTAAATTTATTTCTATATTTTTGATTGAATGCAACTCTTCCCTCACATTATTACATCTTTATAAGTTGTTATTAATAATAAAAATTTCAGTAGGTAAAAATTCAATTTTACAAATCCCTCAATATGAAATTAATTTGTGTTATTATTGATTTATTACTTCATTGAGGTGGGATCGATCAACAGAAGGATGAGGGAGATATTGATGATGGAACCCCTATATTTTATTGTTTGGATTAAACATGATTTTTGAACATGTTCTCATTTTCCATCAATGCATACTGACCTTGACTGATTTTAAATATATAAATTTTCATCCTTAAAGTGTATCAAATATATTCGGCGTGTACTCCTAATAATTAAAGACGATTTCTATTAATTTTATGGGCTCCTATAATTATAAACTATTATATTCAATGAAAATTTCTTATTTATAGCCTTATACCATGAAAATACCCTACACTATTGCATCATTATCTTTTCATTCATATTTATACATTTCATTGTATTTATAATATCATATGGTTAGTAAATGTATTTACAGATTTTCACCTAGTTAGACATATTATTTATATGAATGGGTAAATATTTATATTCTATATATATACATATACATTATTTCTATAAGGATGAATGTTGAATACTTTTCTATTATTATGTTTTAGGATCCTTAAAGAACACAGTGATATTAATCATTTTATTATTATCTTCAAATGATAGATGCATTATAATTTTTATGTGATGGGTGGTCATGGAATTATATATCCCCTTAATACATCAGTAGGGATCATAGTACAAACTAGCTTTGGTATTGGTTTATGCGTACACATTTACAGATGAGTTTTATTCAATGACTTGTTGTTATGGTTATTATACTCAAAATTATTCATTCCATCACTACGAGATAAATTATTATTATCCATGTGATTATTTATTTCCAATGATATTTATTTTTGGATATATTATACTCATTTTATCATTTATGTTTTGTTAATTTACTATTTATTCTTTCTATATAATGTTTTCATTATTTATTTATCTTAGAATTCCATTATATGTTACACATTAATTTGTGTTTGATCTCCATCCATTGTATTTTTTTACATTTCTCTAAGGAACTATGATAGTTACTACACAAGACTTGATTACATGTAAGGATAAATAATAATTTTTTTGTGATGATGTTTCATTTTCCAATGTAAAGTACTAATCAAGTAAATAAATGTATCCTATAAAGACTAATAAATTATTCAATACTATGACCTATTTATTTTGAACTATTTTAATAAAACAACAACCAAAATTGGGTTACATGAGTCAAGATTATAAAAGATACTCATTTCCTTGATTCTATGCATGCATCCGTAATAGATGTTGCATCCCTCACATTGGTGTGAGAATCAAAAGATGATAATAACCAAAAACTAATGAACATCACCAAATTCACTACAAATAAAATACCTATATTTAACAATGAAATGTCCCCAATCAGTATGTTATTATATTGTTCATTGTCTAAAATGGACTAGTATGTATTCTGGGTCTTTCTAGACTGTTGAGATAGGCAGGTCCCCATCATTTTTATCTTTTTATTTTTGTTGTACGAAAACCATCTTTCTTTCAAAAACCACCCTCCAAATAATCAAATATTAAATGATTTTTAGAATCACTAAATCATCAACACACATTGATTTTGTACCATGATTAATAAACCATGATCAAAAGTCACACCCTAAATATCGTCTTTCATGATTAATAACCATCCACAACAGGGTTGATAAATAAAAGAATAGCAATTACCGACCATTCAGAATAAGAATAAATATTTTTGCATTGTTTTGGAATTCACCTACTCCATGATAGGTACACATTACCCATTATATTTTAAAAAGTAGAAGAAAAAAAAATTCTTACATGAAATATATTCCAATAATTAGAATACTACACAATGTGAAATAGAAATTAAATGGCATAAAACCATCATCCACCATTGAAAACCCCCAGCCCTTTTATATATAGGTATATCTAGTACACCCAATTCCAATGGAATATAATATTTTCAATGCACTTATAGATTAACCAAGGCCACTAATTGATGTTAATAACACCATTAGATAAAATCCACCACCCTGAATTAAGACATATTTCCATAACACATCCTTCTATATTGTGAACTCTATTATTCGAGAATACTCAACTTCTTCTATATTCTCGAATTCATGTCCCAAAACATCATTCAATTATCATTGTTTCTATATTTCTTTATCCATTTCATAGAAACCATTCATCACAAATAACATTCATCCTAATAATCTCCAACATAAAGACGAATTTTAGGGCACTATCAAAATATCATGGTAACATTAAAATAATCCTCTCAAATTTTTTTTATGCAATTGAAAAATGAAACTCTAAAAATACCTTTATCATATTATCCATACTCAGTCATATCACCACCCAGAGGTTCCCAAAATTGTACCTTTTGTTGAAATTATAAAAAATTATTAAATTGAACAGATCTTATATAACTCTATCAGTCCATTAGCTTAATATTACAGATTATATAATGCATTAGATGAATATGATTTCACAATGAGTGAATGTATATATTATTAATAGGATATATTATATTAATTCGATAAGGTATTAAATTTCTATTTCCCCACTTCCATCAATGTTCCTATTACAAATCATATGATAAAATAAAATCCTCCCTCTATTCCATGATTTTATGGTATTGTTCATTTAATATAGATAGTGAAACTACTAGTTGTTGTATAGATAAAATCCCATTATTATTATTTTGAATTTAAACATATATCCAATGGAACTTCTTCATTTGTTCAAATCTACTCTAATGTTTACTTACCCAAACCCCTAAAATTGATCATCTTTTCCATACCACAAGGATAATCTTCCAACACTTTTGGGAAATAAGAGTATCCAATAAATATATTATAAATACTCTTTTCTATAATTGACCATTAATATTCTAACAAATCAAAATGAAAAAATGATAAACCTTATACAAACCATGACATAAAACTTGTTTTCAAATGTCAATGCATATTGAATGATTAATTTGAACATAGCCTCAAATTTCATTATTGGATATTTCTCTTTGTATAAAATTATATGTATAAGAAAAAGGTTATTGATCAGATTATATCTAGACCTTATAAATCGTTATGATACCTTTTCGAAGAACTTAGTTTGAGAAAACATAAATCTCCTTTAATTCCAATCTCTACTGATTGACTTACCTAAAATTTAATTCACATCCTTTAGATCCTTCATCTATAATTTTTTAGACAATTTAGCCTTTATATCCTCAATTGGTATCATGTTCAGACCTTATAGAAGAAAATCATCCATGTATAAGTTTATTTTTACGAAAATACCACCACTAAACACAATCAGGTCCTTAAAATGATCTAATTCACTCTATACAAATTACTTCACATAAATAAAGTTATTAATATTCTAGTTACATTTTCTATCTTCACACCTAATTCTAAATAAATATAATTTAGTTTACAAACTAGATCTGACCTTTTAGTTCCTGTTAAAAATACCAATTACATCATATAATATTTTCTCCTAAAATTATCCGTGCTGAAATTTATTAATCTAAATTAATTTGCAATTATGTATACCTTAATTCACAACAATTCCAATAACAATCTAGATAATATGATTCTTCAAAACTGTAGAAAATATTTCATTCAAATCCATAGTTTTTGTTAACTAAATTTCTTTTACAATAATAATTACCCTATATTATTTACCAATATCAAATTTATTCTCTGTTGGATGGAATTATTTTTCCATAGTCTTATTTTTTTAAGATAATGTTTCATTAGATCCCATCATCAGTATTCATAATCGGAGTATATATCCTATTTTGTCAAACCATTCTATATCATGTCACTAAGACTTATTATATACTCTAGGATTCCATGTTCTCCACCATAGTTGAGATCCATGTACTAGAATTTAATCTAAATGGTTGTTATGGATATCTGACCATAGTAGATATCATTAGTTAATATTAGGGATGTTGATCTTCAAGAACTGCTTCTTAGGAATGTATATAATATGTTCCCTAAAGGATTTCTAAGGAATGAATAATATTTAATGAATAAATAAAAAAATTTCTGTAACTAATAAAACCCCAAAATAAAATTACATTGAAAATGAAATCAAATGAAATAGGAAATGAATAATCTCTAACCTAAAATTAAATATACGAATTCCATTGCCATCATATAGTTCCTAGTAATGATCACTAATGAACACTAGAAAGGGTAATCTATATGATTAGTATCCATATGTTTCACAAAATTATCCAAAAGGTTTTGGAATGAGCTTCTAAATGTTGATGATATTATATTATCTCATTTTGATAAGAATAATAAACTACGAGATCTATGGGAGGGATAATATTTTAGAAAAATGATTATTTGATGATCGATTACACACTTGACTCGTAGAATGTGATTATTTATAATTGATATAGGGACACTACTTGATACTATTCATTTACTATTAATTGTATCAAAATCCTATGAAAATATAATTAGTTAGAACATATTTTATGATCAACGAACTAGTCTCCCATCTCTGTCATCATTTAAAATTGATAATCATTGATAAACAGCCTCTTAATGATGTGAGTGTTGACTCATTAACACTTCACTTTTGTAGATAAATTAAAGATCTTTCAAATTAATAAAATCATTAAATTTATGGAACTATAACTCCTCAAGTTCAGACAATTTTACTAGCTAAGGACGTTTTGACATGATCCTAACATACGTGAATATTACATCCTTTATATGAATATTTGTTACATCTCACAAATATATTTACACCTAAACCTATAATTATAGTGTATTTTTATATTATATGCATAACCAATTTAGTTTTTCAGTATATTCAACATCTCCTATGAATTTTTTTCTCACATGATACCATTTTAATATATCAAACATAATTAAAATTTTCATTACAAGGTTATTGGAGACATAATAAAGGGTTAACTGATATTCTTAGTTAGGGTATACATGAGAAATAAAAATAGGAGATAAAAACTGAGAATAAGGTAAAAATATTAGTATGAGAACATACTCAAGGTTTATGGTCAAAAATTAAGAGGTTTATATCCAATAGAAACATTATCACAAATCATTATTCATGGGTAAAGATTTTGGATTAATATAATACACATGTAAAAAGTATTGCGAGAATATTTATAAATAATCATGATTCCTGAAAACCTAATGTAGGAATATTAAATTTTCATATATATATATCCATATAAAATAAAATCTTACATTTAGAATCATTGTATAGACCATCATCACATATTAGATAGAGTCTATGGTGGACTAGGTTTACCCCTGAATCCAATAAATGTTAGATCCTGAAATATAAGTCCTTACCTAATGCATAAGACGGATATAGTAGACCCACATGTGACAAAGTGGACAATTCCACTTTGGGGTTGTTTTTTCCTACCAATTACCCTTCCATATCATAAGATAATAGTTTATAAGAACCACTGTAGAGATATTTTATAATGACCTGAGATACCACTCTATATCATCCATAATTAATATAATATTTTGTTTCACAAAAAATAACTAATCTAAACAGAATAAAG
This sequence comes from Viscum album, assembly GCA_963277665.1. Classification (NCBI taxonomy): domain Eukaryota; kingdom Viridiplantae; phylum Streptophyta; class Magnoliopsida; order Santalales; family Viscaceae; genus Viscum; species Viscum album. Next base: position 389,199,649 of record OY728167.1, on the reverse strand, counting down.
ATACTTGATTTATTTTGAATAATAGATTTTACCATTAAGAAATCACTATTAAATAAACAGGTAAAAATTGAAGTAACTCTATCACCAAACCAATATTGAAATTTATAGGAAAAATAGTATGGAAGAAAAAGTATTCTTTATAAAGCCCATTTTTCTAAACCTATAAGGTAGGTTGATTCAATATGTTTTTCCCTTGACCAATCCCAAGAAAAACTCATGAAATTATGGTTTCACAAAATCTGTATGTGGGAGAAGTTCTAGAATTTGGATATTTCACACAGATCTATGCTAGTTAAACCATATACGAATTCATCAACCCAGTCTTACCTGATTCTTAGGTCTTACACACTGATCATAAATGGATATATAAGTATAAATGAGGCGTATATCAATATTTAGTGAAATAGTTTTATAGATATATCATGGATTTATAATCTCTTTAGAATGACTTTTTTCTATATTTACTTTTTTATTATAAATGTATTTGTATAAAAAATATGTTTGTATTAAGGCATGTTTATTTTTATTGAATATTAACATGATATATTAAGACAAGAAAAGTTAGTAAAATTCAATATACCACAATTCATTTTTTCCATAAAAATAGTTTTTCACCCTATTTTATATTTTAATTAAAATTAAAATATAAAAATTTTAATATGTGAATATGAAACAACAAATAGAATTTGAGGATTTATTATGGTAATATATTATTAAGATGATTTTTTTCAATTTTCTGTGGTAATTAATTTTTAAGAGAATTGATAAAATACTTATTTCACAAAATGATGTCTATTTTATGAAACAATATTATTATATGGATACATTTAATATTTTTTGAGACCTTTTGTTTCAACTTGTACTGGTTGATACTAACATGTTCTCGAATCCAGTTTACGAAAAGGCCTCAAGCATAGTTCCACATATACCAAAGGATGTTGAATAGTAGATAGAGTCTAAAGGTTGTATAGTGGGGAAACTACACCCTCATATCACGGTATGTAAAACGTAAATATCTAAAAATCACTCATTGTAAGAAATAATTAAATTATGTAAGAAAAAAATAAAAATATGGATTTAATAAATGAAACTCATTAAATTCCAAAATGACCATGTCGTACATACAATATTATTCACCCACTGTATTGATCATAGATACAAGAATGAATCCAAGACCAACCATGAATATGTTATTCAAGACACTATTTCACTACATCTTCCCAATTATAAGAATATGCCAAATTTTCACCAATCGATCATACAAAATTGGTCCATATCCCTATCAATTATGAATCCTTATTCAACCTGAAATAATACATAAGGTCTGCATGCACACTGAGGTGAAAAATATGGGTTTAGAATATAATCTTAGTAGGCTACACACAAAAATGGACCTATAGTCATATTTCATAAGTGCACGATCATGCCATATTCTCACCCTAGTCGAGACACAATAACAATAAAATAGATAAAATAAATCCAATATAAATCCCAGGATATAAGGGCTTTATCTAATTGATATTCTATAAAATTGGGAATTGGGTTGTATGTTTTAGAAATGAAGTTGATTATTTTTATGCCGATCCAAGGGTCCATAATCTCTATCAATAATACCTATATTGTGTATCACAATAAAATTTCCCAAGTAAGATTTGTCACCATTGGGGGGTACATTTCCTAGTTCTTGGTTCTCCCATACTCACGTCAAATCAATATAATGAAGGATTATATTTAAAATCTAAAATCGTAAAAAAGTAAAACATTTATATTATATTAATAAAAATGATACCCAGGGTATGTAACCACTGAATTCATGTATAATGATAAAAATCATAATATAATTTCTATGTATCTAATTATCCCATTAAAGGAATTATATATTTGGAATCCATGTATTGATCGAGGTGTAGATTAATCTCATCTATCCTATAAGCATGTACAGGGAATTCCATAAAAGGAATCCAAGTATAGCCCATGGAATTTCAAAATAGATATCCCTATGTTCTATTCAATGGAATTGTGTATAATGAACCCATGTATCAGTCAGGGAATGATATAATATCATCTTCCTTGTGAGGTTATCCAAGGAATTACGTATATGGAATCCTAGAATCACTCAATGAATAATATAATTCCATTCACCTTGTGAACCATCCCATTAATGTTGGTATAAAGAATCCATTTATCACCCATAGAAATATATAGTCTCATATACCATGTGAACCATTCAAGGAATCCCATATTATTAATATACGTATCCCCCAAGGAATAATATAATTACATTCACCCTCTAAGACCATTCAAGTAATCCCATAGCATGAATCCAAGTATCAGTCAGGACATTATAATCTTTATCCCAAGATGTACCCTGGGGTATCCTAATAAATTTACAATCAATAAAAATTTCTTAGAATCTGGATACAACAAATTATGAATGGGAACCCTAACAATAAAAATCAATCAACATAATTGTTCAAACAAAAAATCCTAGGTAGTATGTTTGGACATCAAAATAAAAAAGTCAGTTCAACATTTATATCCTAGGAAGTAGGTAAGGACATACAAATCATCTATCACTCATCAAGATAATTGTAAAAAAATACAAAAAAAAAACCGCTAGATATCATAGCTACATCAATAATAGTTTATTAAACACATAAACAAAGAGTGAGGGTGGTCCAATTCCTAACACCATAGCTAAATTTACTTCCCCATATGATATAAAAATTTGTATAGGTTCTATGATTTCAAATATAACCATATATACCCACACCATGAACACACTATCTCGTGTTTGGTCATCTACCGGGGCACCCACTAAGCCTCTTAGGTTAATACGCATGGGAGACGCCTTACTCAGGATCATTGACGTCAACACATAAAAAAGGAGTCCTACATAGAATCCTGTTAGTTAGCATGTATATGAAGTCATCATAGATTGGATCCGCAATATGTGTAAGTAAATAGAGGAATAAAAAATGGTATAGTCACAAATATTAACCCAGCAGAGGCATCCTACATGTGATCATCGAAATGAGTAAGCTTGTAGAGGCATCCTACCTGGGATCCTCAATACCACACTAGTCTCTACTAACCCATGACCTAACATGCCTAGAGGAATACCTCTCATGGTAGGTGTCCATGAGGGAAAATATAAAAACTCATAGGTCTAAATCGATGGCTCATGGCTCACCTCAAATAAAGGTCTCGGTCTATGTCAGTCTGAACACCTAATCCTTCAGTCTCATAAAGTCTTGTCTCAGTCCTACTAACCATGGAATACCTCAAGATATATCAACTGTGGACCATGTAAAACCCATTCCAAATTGAACTTACCATTTCATACAAACCTAAATTGGGTCTCATATCATGTATCACAAAGATAAATATAATGTTATGAACTGGATGAAGGAAATCTCCATTCTTTCTCACTCACCCCAAAACACCAAATAGGATTCCTCAAATTACCCGATGGTTTCTACCATCCTGATTTATAAATTAAAATTCTCAAAATGGATTAATTAAACATCAATTTAGGTCTTTTGGATGTAATTATATGAAAAAAAATATAAATGATTGCAAGGTTGGAGTACGCAATGTTTATAACCTAGAAAAAAGTGTGTACTCTCAAAGACCCACCTGAGTGTCTAATTCAGAAAAACAAGGAATGTAAAACACATTTACATGGTGTGTATAAAATTTACATGGTTTGTACCCAACATGGAGTTCCTAGCATCAAACCCCACATGGATTTGTCATATATCTATTCATATCCATGTTCTTCTACATGGTCTGTAACCCCCAAGGGGTATGGATATGTAATTTACATGTCCATGTTCCCATACATATGAAATAAATACATGTAAAAGGATATATGGTTGATTAACACTACATGGTGTGTAATTAAAACAATTTATCTTCCATAAAAATTAAAAACATGAAGTGTTTGTTATATGAACTAAAAACCATTTAATCGGGACTCTGAAACATGAAACCCTTACGAACTTCTCAAAAAAGAATTCAAAAAAGAAACAGATCAACCATTAGGGATCCATAGAATTATTAAATGGTTTATAAAACTATAAGGTGATTAATCAATACTAATTTTCAAAATAAACATAAAAACCCTACCATTGTGCCAAATCCATAGAATCTTCTCCCATATCCTCGTAGTTACCACATGATGATCTGACTCCTCTCAAGATCCATGGAGGAACATTCCATTTCATTATATATATTTATCTCTCCACATATCCATTTTCTATATAAATAATCGTGAATGAAAATTTATGGGTTTCTGTGTCAGAAGTTGTGGTAGAAGAACAAATAAAATTTTAAAACGAAAAGGAATAAATGAAAATGAATGAAAAAAACAAGATAAATAGACATATTCCCTACCTCAAAAACTAAACTCAGTTGAGGCCCCTCCATAAAAAACCCCCATTATAGACATAATGATGGGGATGTAATATCAATTGGAAACACCATAAAAAGTTACCACTAAAAAAATACTCGAATACATTAGTATTCAATTATGTAGAAATTAAATATAAGTTATTTTGTGGAAATTTGGAAAGCTCAGATTTCAAAAAAACATTTATCCTAGGATAAGAATTATATTTAGGGACCAAAAAAGAAGTTTTAAAACATATCTATGATCATATTCTATGGGAGACTAACATTTTACACCTTATAAGTACTGAGAGGGAAAATTTAAAATTTATCTTCAAATTTAATGTTTGGAAAACACGAGTATTCAAATCCTTACAATCAAAAACAATATCATCCCTGAGAAGCCTTGGTTAGAAAGCTAGAATCATGATATCACCATGAAAATAAATAAAATTATGTTATCTTCAACATCCAATGAACTGTCTCAACAAATTAAAACTCTCCTAGTATGGGATATGTGCAAGAACAACTGATCTAATACTCCCCATGATTGGAGTAACTTTATCATCCCCATAAAAATGAAATCTATCATCTACATCCCGTGATCTAACCATCACCGAATCCAATGAATGTCTTGTTAAATACCACTCATCCAATGTGACAATATGCAACATCAAAGCATCACTACTTCCATTTCCTGAGAATGATTTCCCTGATAAATGAAAAAAATCAACTCATAATGATGGTCACCACACTAAAATGGAGAGTGCATACTCCCCACCATATGGCTTACCTTATTCCAATACTTGAGGGAATCCTCAATAGGTTACATTACCAGACAAAAAATGGTATTTAGATTGTTTCGTGTAATGTCAATGCTCCTTCAGCATCCTTAGGATGATGTCAAGATATAGGGAATGATAATATATACCAATGAGTAACTTATAATTCCAATGACAATCATGTATGATCTCCATGTCCCATTAACACATAAAAATATGAAATAATTTCCACTAACAAGATCCTAAGAACACATCACCGAGAAATTATTATCTATAACAAATCATGGGTCAAATTTATCACAACCATCGTTTTATTCTCAATGGTTCCTCTATCAAGAAGGGGCATTCTTTATTTATCAGAGCTCTAGGGAGAACATACCAAAATCATTAATTTAAAACCATTATACTTTGGGTTACACACAACAAATCACCGATTTATTACATAAATAAAACAACATGCAACAGATGCATGTTTCTATTATCACTCCCAAAACAATTAATGTATAAATGAGTTCCACCAATTTCAATGTACAATTTAATTTGGGTATATGGAACATAAATATCATTAATATGAATCTCCCTTTGAAATAATCTTCAAAATGGGGCACCTCAAACATGACTCGATTTGTTATTTGACTATCCATCACTCTGTGTAGTTCTATTCATGACCATCTACCCATGATTTGAAAAGATTGGTAAAATCACTACCATAGGTTGATTGGGGTGGGAAACTGAATAAACATGACCATAAAAAATATTTTTGGTGTCCACACACTGTAGATGTTTTAGAAAAACCAAAGGAAAAATAATTCATTTATCGCAGAACCCATGTACCTAACAAGGATCAGTCTCTACATGAACGCACCACTATGCTCGCTATCTCAATGGAACCCATTAACCTGGTCTGAATTCTCTCCTAGTTTTTCCTTGATCAATGATACACATTGACTAATAAGGGTTCACATAACAACTTAGGGTCTCTAGATCTCCAACCTAAACCAACCGATCAAGTACAATAACAGTGCCACCAGGACCAACCATTTAGCCAAAAAAGATCAAACCTCTCCAAGGGACATAAAAATAACAACGACTATAGTGTATTAAAACCTATCAACATGAGTTCAAATATATAGGTTTTATATTACCTGTTATAGAGAAAAATTACTTTTACATTGTAATTAAAAAACATTAAATTTCAACCAATTGTTAACTCATCACTCAAAGATAATATGACTTTATTAAACATTCAAGGCATCAAATTCTATGTGTTGTCCTATAAAGGCCTTGATCCTCTCCGAGAATCCTCATCACGAACATCTCCCTTGAGGGTTATGATATCATTGAAAATGATATGAAATATCCCTCAGTAGGACTCCTTATATGGTAATACCCCCTAAAGGTTCCATTATTCTTTAATTTTATGGGTACCTATTATTATCTCCTTCAACAATATAACAAGATATCCATGAATGAAGGTTGGTTATGTAAAATCTAATAGCGAGATATATGGAAAAACTCTATGTAGGATGTATCAAGCCATTAGTTTAACCCACCTAGAAAGGACACACCGATAAATAATCTAATGAAAAGGAATCAACTATAAATATTTATCTATCAAGGAAAATGGTACAAAAGTATCATCATCTCAATGGTCTACATCGTTCATCACTCACGAAGTTTAGTTTTATAGAAGTCAATTCCATGATATGAAAGATAACACTATATTGGTTGTCACTAGTACTTTAAATAACCAAACATAAATAAAAATGCCCTACCAGGGGCTCAAACATATGTGAATCGTGTAACCTATTGACATACTAGGGTCACTGTAGCGACCCCCAAATACCGGGGTGCTTAATGAGACATGATACACTTAACACTACATCATTACAAACAAAATATCATGTCTCATCACAACAGAGGATCGTGAGGCTCGGGACTCTGGGAAACCAGCTGCTTTTGTTTAGCTTCATTAATATCAACCGTACCTGAAAATTTTTAAACAAAACGTAGGGTGAGCAAAAATGCCCAGTAAGGGGTTTAAAAACCATTTTTAGGAAAAATCCTTTCATACATGAATCCTTTGAAAAGAATACAAATACTTTTCTAAAACATTATCATTTATTAAAAACATGAAATCCAACTTTCTTTGAAAACCACTTGCACAAAGAGGCACGTATTTGCAATAAGCCTTAATGTAAACATGGTCAGAGTGCGCAAAATAAACAGAGTAAGCAATACATAAAGTTAAAACAAGGTTACTTCAATTCCAAGGGAATTACTATGGCTAGGTAGGAAAACATGCATATCATGGTTCGTGAGAAGAATGCAGTTCATTTAACAGTTCACCATAAGAAAACAGTTCTTGTCACGTTAAGTACGGTTTCATGATCAAGGGAGCATTTCAAGGCAGACATTTTAGAAAGTGATAAAACATTACATTAAACAAGACAAGGACACGTAAAGTTCTTATGATACCAAACATATGTTTTTCAGTTCTTATCACATGTTTCCTTTCTCATAGTCTAGGGGAATTTACCCAGTTAGGGATGTCCTGTTAGTTGAACCATCCCCTGGTTCACCATTAATCTTCATATGTGGAGGGAAAGTATAATGCCGGACCTTGTCAAGACCTTGCGTCGAGACCATAAAAACATAACTTAATACGGGTCAAGGCTAACCGCCAATCCCGTTTCTATATCAGCACAAGCCGAGGCTAACCGCCAAGACTGTAGCACATAACGTCTCATGAGACTCATCCTTTACCCAATGCATTGGAGCGCTGTATAATTCCGGGCGCACCCGTCCATAACATGTAAGTCCAATACTTCCCTCTCATATTTAGACATGGTCATACGTTCATTAGGTTTCATTCATATATTCATAGTCAAAGTCTCTCATACATATTCACCATTTGAAGCAGATCATGTCATGAGCATAAATAAAGAATTTGGAGCAGATTATGTCATGAGCATAAATAAAGAATCAGAAACAGATTATGTCATGAGCATAGATAAAGAATCAGAACTGGAAACAACAAGCTTATTACACAAGAAAAAAAAATATCTTAAACACTCAATGTATTGGTTTGTCATGTAGAATTACATTATTACTAAGGGCCACTTCCAGGCTTAAGGATATCTTTAAAACATCTCCTTTTGGAAACATAATGTGCTAGAAAATTAAAAACAAGGCAAGTGTCATTCCTTGTAACTATTCGGAGTTCTAGATAGGGTTTTATAAAAGCACACAAGGAAATCAACTTATCACTTGTGTAGGAATTCAGTTTTATTCATACTTTGGATTCCCACAAATCTTGTCTTAATTTGATGTACACAAAAACAGTTCTGATTTGGAAGAGGTTTCATACAAAAGAAAAACATGTATATATATAAGTCGAATTGTAATAAAAACATAACTTAAAATTTGATCTTCCTCGATTATATTTCAAAACATAAAACATGTATATTTATATATATGAAAAATATAAAATAACATAAAACGAAAAACAAACATGAACCCAAACCGAGTTTCAAAAATATCACCCTTACCAGTACGGCGAAGAGGAGAGGAAGACAACGAAGCCAGCGGAATCAGGTGCATAGCCTCAGGACATAGGTATACATAACACACATAGTGCGTACATGCAAAAGGGTTTGTGTCTATATAAACATGTATATACATATTTATATTTCGAAGTAAAAGAAAACACAAAAACACACTTGACCCCTTTCAAGTTTTTAACACATTAAAACATGAGTTTAGAACTAATAATCATATTTAGGGAGCCCAAAAACAAAGGATTCAATGTTATATCCAAATATATATATATATATATTTACATACATAAGCGTACAAAAAAAAGAAACACAAAACTCAACTATCCCTTACCAGCTCGACGGGAAGGAGGAGGAGCAAGGTGCATCTGCAGGATCCCGAAAGTATGCACATGGAATACATATATATACATATATAACCAGTATAAAAGTATATATATAACTCTAAACAACCCGGTACTTACACAACTGAAAAAAAAAACAAAGAAAGAAAGAAAAACGACCCTTACTTCGGCTTGGAGGACGGAAACAGGAGATGACTCGGGGCGATGCTGGATCGGTGGTCGGCCAACACGAGAGCTCGGTGCAAGCTCTTCTCAACCGGTGCAGAAAACAACCCTCATGCCTGCGGTGCAACCAGGTCTTAAAGCCGGAGGGAAAATCGTGCACGGGAGGCGATGGGGATCCAAGGCCGGGGTCAGTGTCAAGCTGTGTGGAAAGGAGGCGTCGCTGGGTCTACACGGCGAAGAAGAAGAAAAGGCTACTGGTTCGGCGCGAGGGAGATGAGCGCGACGTGGAGAAGAAAAACGCGAAATGCGACGTGGAGGAGGAGAAAACGACCGACGGCTGAGATTTAATCGACCCGATCCAGCGGCTGAGGTAAGATGCGGCGCAAAGGCAGGAGGAAATACGGGCCTCCCCTACCCGCGATTTGTTTCCTTTTGAATTTTTTTTATTTTATTTTTTTTTATAAAACTTTATCATTATTTAACATTCAATTATTTACAACTTTAATTATTTTAATAATAATTCTGTTGTCAATTAATTTAATCAAGCCTAATTTATATTTTTATTATTAAACCATTCTTATTTAAAACGTCATGGGTCATTTAATATAAGTGTATATTAATTAGTTCATCCCACCCCGCTTCACATTAACAAAAGTTACACCATTACACATTCAGCACAACAAAGCATTATTATTGTTTAAAAGATTCAAGATCACCAATTATAGTTGCAAGCAGTTAATTATTCTGTTAGATATTAGCATTTTAACATTATACCACAAAATGTGTATAGCAAGAAACCAAAATTTTGACATAATTTCAAAATATAAAAGCAAGTGATCAACATTTATATTATTATCACATATATATATAATTCAGAAAATAGGTATAATCCATTTTACATACAGTTTATCACAACATAAATATATGTACATCTACAAACCGAGTGTGTGCACATTTATATTTGTGAAAGAAGTAAAACTTCACCAGAAACATTAGTCCACCATTTTAAAAGAGAAAATAAGTTAAACAAACAATTACTTGCTCAAATTACATATATATATAACAAATAAAGGAAGAAGAAAATAATATTAATTATCTCCTTTTAAAACATAAAATAAAATTCTTATTTTGGAAAACAAAGGATAATTAACATTGAGGTCATTTAAAAAAAATTAAAGAAAAACTACCCACTTATCATTTCAGTCATTTTATCCCCAACGGTCAACAAGGATCATTGGATTCTTTGGGAATCAACGGTCGGATTTATGACCGTTTGAGGTCCAAGGGTCATATTTGGTGCTTATAAAACGATTGGGTCTCGGTGACCCTTACCTCAAGTGGCTGAAGGAGAAGCAAGGATGGTTCGTATGATCCCCTTGGTGCTGAGCACGGTCGCGGTGGCTTCAGCAATCCTTACGTTCCTTATGATGGATGCTCGGAATCCTTACCGCGTACTCGGGTTCCTAATAGTTCTAAGCAATCTTCCTATCATTGTAATCGGATTCTTGGTTGGAATCCTTGGTTAGTGATGTTTTGATTGTGGGAAGTTGTAAACGTCATGTTTCTTAATAAAGGAGTGTTCCATTCATGCTTGTTGTTACGTTTTTCATTTATTTCCATTTTCTTTTTAAAGCAAGATGGTCCAACTAAAAGGGGAAACATATCATTACACAAAACATGAACTCTCGGGTTGTTACATTATCTCCCCCTTAAAAGAATTGCGTCCTCGCAATTCTATTCGTAAAAAGACAAGAGAAAGACTTCGGTCGCACAACATCACCAGAACTGAAGGCCTGGCTCAGTTAACGGTACCCCTAAACTGGTACACAACTCCTCTGTTTCCCTGACCCAGATACACTTCGAGCAATAAGACTTGTACTCCTGCTCATGGGCACTACACACAGGCTTCCACAGGGAGGCTCGTGCAATAAACAGCTCTGAGACGTCCGAGCGGACGAATCCCCTAGTAACCCTTCGAACTTCATCACGCTCGAGGTAGTTGAGGGGTACAACGCGATTGAGAAGGCTGACGTTCAGGATCTGAAACATGTAGGCGGCTCTGAGGTTGCCGTCCTGAGCTGCTACGAGAAAGCAAGCTCTGGCGGAGAAGTTCTGTGTCATAGAGAAACACTGAAACAGCCCTTCCTGGTATCTCCCCCTTCGCCTATAGCAGGGGAGCTGGGTGGTGGCAAGGAGGTGGATCACATGTTCATTCTCCTGACATGCGCGGAGAATTTATGGACTGTTTGCTATGTCCAGAAGACGTTGACAGGACCCTCGTAGGTGGAGAAATGAGGGAAATTCCTCCATACAAGTTCTGATCAAGACAACCTCTATTAACTCGTCAGGCAGAGACGAGAGGTTCATCTGACTTTCCATCTGGTAGAAAAGGTAAACAAGAAAGGTCACTTAACGACACTAAGAGAAAAGAGAACATAAACTTTTTAATTAAGAAAGTTTACACATTAAAGTCTGAGTTTTCCAGGTGGACACTACAAAGAGAGGCGAAACTCTCTAACTCCACAAACCATACACAAGAAGAGCAAACAGGACTAAAGTCATGGGGAAATTTATAACGCCTCTTGAGTTTCGCGTGAGGGGTGTGGAGTTGGGAAACGTCAGTGTACACTTCTTGCCTAAGAGACACACGAGTGGACTCATTCTCCAACGCTTCGAAGTCCATTAACTGGCCCCAGAAGCCATAGTGCAGGACCTGACACAGATAAGCCGCTCGAAGATCTCCGGCAGCAGCAGCTTCTTGGAAAGGGTTATCTAGCATTGTGCCAAACTCCTCGCCCGCAGTAAACACTCGGAAGAGTCCTTCGTGATACCTTCCTCGACGTGCATACGAGGGAAACTGGGTCATCATCATTAGGAGATAATCCATCCCTATTCCCCGGTGGAGACTAAGCACTCTAGATGAGTTCGACACATCGTACAAGCGCTTACACGTCATGCGAATGTGAGCATAGTTCAAGAAGTTTTCACGGCTGACTAGAGATATAATGTTCTCTAGAGCCTCGGTGGGGAGTGACAGAAGGTCAGTAGGTACATCAGCCATCTGAAAATTGTTTTTACTTAGTTAGTCTTAGCAGTATGTTTATATCACCTGGTTTTCCAGAGTTTCCTGAACCCATCCTCTGATACCAACTGTAGCGACCCCCAAATACCGGGGTGCTTAATGAGACATGATACACTTAACACTACATCATTACAAACAAAATATCATGTATCATCACAACAGAGGATCGTGAGGCTCGGGATTCTGGGAAACCAGCTGCTTTTGTTTAGCTTCATTAATATCAACCGTACCTGAAAAATTTTAAACAAAACGTAGGGTGAGCAAAAATGCCCAGTAAGGGGTTTAAAAACCATTTTTAGGAAAAATCCTTTCATACATGAATCCTTTGAAAAGAATACAAATACTTTTCTAAAACATTATCATTTATTAAAAACATGAAATCCATCTTTCTTTGAAAACCACTTGCACAAAGAGGCACGTATTTGCAATAAGCCTTAATGTAAACATGGTCAGAGTGCGCAAAATAAACAGAGTAAGCAATACATAAAGTTAAAACAAGGTTACTTCAATTCCAAGGGAATTACTATGGCTAGGTAGGAAAACATGCATATCATGGTTCGTGAGAAGAATGCAGTTCATTTAACAGTTCACCATAAGAAAACAGTTCTTGTCATGTTAAGTACGGTTTCATGATCAAGGTAGCATTTCAAGGCAGACATTTTAGAAAGTGATAAAACATTACATTAAACAAGACAAGGACACGTAAAGTTCTTATGATACCAAACATATGTTTTTCAGTTCTTATCACATGTTTCCTTTCTCATAGTCTAGGGGAATTTACCCAGTTAGGGATGTCCTGTTAGTTGAACCATCCCCTGGTTCACCATTAATCTTCATATGTGGAGGGAAAGTATAATGTCAGACCTTGTCAAGACCTTGCGTCGAGACCATAAAAACATAACTTAATACGGGTCAAGGCTAACCGCCAATCCCGTTTCCATAGCAGCACAAGCCGAGGCTAACCGCCAAGACTGTAACACATAACGTCTCATGAGACTCATCCTTTACCCAATGCATTGGAGCGCTGTATAATTCCGGGCGCACCCGTCCATAACATGTAAGTCCAATACTTCCCTCTCATATTTAGACATGGTCATACGTTCATTAGGTTTCATTCATATATTCATAGTCAAAGTCTCTCATACATATTCACCATTTGAAGCAGATCATGTCATGAGCATAAATAAAGAATTTGGAGCAGATTATGTCATGAGCATAAATAAAGAATCAGAAACAGATTATGTCATGAGCATAGATAAAGAATCAGAACTGGAAACAACAAGCTTATTACACAAGAAAAAAAAATATCTTAAACACTCAATGTATTGGTTTGTCATGTAGAATTACATTATTACTAAGGGCCACTTCCAGGCTTAAGGATATCTTTAAAACATCTCCTTTTGGAAACATAATGTGCTAGAAAATTAAAAACAAGGCAAGTGTCATTCCTTGTAACTATTCGGAGTTCTAGATAGGGTTTTATAAAAGCACACAAGGAAATCAACTTATCACTTGTGTAGGAATTCAGTTTTATTCATACTTTGGATTCCCACAAATCTTGTCTTAATTTGATGTACACAGAAACAGTTCTGATTTGGAAGAGGTTTCATACAAAAGAAAAACATGTATATATATAAGTCGAATTGTAATAAAAACATAACTTAAAATTTGATCTTCCTCGATTATATTTCAAAACATAAAACATGTATATTTATATATATGAAAAATATAAAATAACATAAAACGAAAAACAAACATGAACCCAAACCGAGTTTCAAAAATATCACCCTTACCAGTACGGCGAAGAGGAGAGGAAGACAACGAAGCCAGCGGAATCAGGTGCATAGCCTCAGGACGTAGGTATACATAACACACATAGTGCGTACATGCAAAAGGGTTTGTGTCTATATAAACATGTATATACATATTTATATTTCGAAGTAAAAGAAAACACAAAAACACACTTGACCCCTTTCAAGTTTTTAACACATTAAAACATGAGTTTAGAACTAATAATCATATTTAGGGAGCCCAAAAACAAAGGATTGAATGTTATATCCAAATATATATATATATATATATATATATTTACATACATAAGCGTACAAAAAAAAGAAACACAAAACTCAACTATCCCATACCAGCTCGACGGGAAGGAGGAGGAGCAAGGTGCATCTGCAGGATCCCGAAAGTATGCACATGGAATACATATATATACATATATAACCAGTATAAAAGTATATATATAACTCTAAACAACCCGGTACTTACACAACTGAAAAAAAAACAAAGAAAGAAAGAAAAACGACCCTTACTTCGGCTTGGAGGACGGAAACAGGAGATGACTCGGGGCGATGCTGGATCGGTGGTGGGCCAACACGAGAGCTCGGTGCAAGCTCTTCTCAACCGGTGCAGAAAACAACCCTCATGCCTGCGGTGCAACCAGGTCTTAAAGCCGGAGGGAAAATCGTGCACGGGAGGCGATGGGGATCCAAGGCCGGGGTCAGTGTCAAGCTGTGTGGAAAGGAGGCGTCGCTGGGTCTACATGGCGAAGAAGAAGAAAAGGCTACTGGTTCGGCGCGAGGGAGATGAGCGCGACGTGGAGAAGAAAAACGCGAAATGCGATGTGGAGGAGGAGAAAACGACCGACGGCTGAGATTTAATCGACCTGATCCAGCGGCTGAGGTAAGATGCGGCGCAAAGGCAGGAGGAAATACGGGCCTCCCCTACCCGTGATTTGTTTCCTTTTGAATTTTTTTTATTTTATTTTTTTTTATAAAACTTTATCATTATTTAACATTCAATTATTTACAACTTTAATTATTTTAATAATAATTCTGTTGTCAATTAATTTAATCAAGCCTAATTTATATTTTTATTATTAAACCATTCTTATTTAAAACGTCATGGGTCATTTAATATAAGTGTATATTAATTAGTTCATCCCACCCCGCTTCACATTAACAAAAGTTACACCATTACACATTCAGCACAACAAAGCATTATTATTGTTTAAAAGATTCAAGATCACCAATTATAGTTGCAAGCAGTTAATTATTCTGTTAGATATTAGCATTTTAACATTATACCACAAAATGTGTATAGCAAGAAACCAAAACGTTGACATAATTTCAAAATATAAAATCAAGTGATCAACATTTATATTATTATCACATATATATATAATTCAGAAAATAGGTATAATCCATTTTACATACAGTTTATCACAACATAAATATATGTACATCTACAAACCGAGTGTGTGCACATTTATATTTGTGAAAGAAGTAAAACTTCACCAGAAACATTAGTCCACCATTTTAAAAGAGAAAATAAGTTAAACAAACAATTACTTGCTCAAATTACATATATATATATAACAAATAAAGGAAGAAGAAAATAATATTAATTATCTCCTTTTAAAACATAAAATAAAATTCTTATTTTGGAAAACAAAGGATAATTAACATTGAGGTCATTTAAAAAAAATTAAAGAAAAACTACCCACTTATCATTTCGGTCATTTTATCCCCAACGGTCAACAAGGATCATTGGATTCTTTGGGAATCAACGGTCGGATTTATGACTGTTTGAGGTCCAACGGTCATATTTGGTGCTTATAAAACGATTGGGTCTCGGTGACCCTTACCTCAAGTGGATGAAGGAGAAGCAAGGATGGTTCGTATGATCCCCTTGGTGCTGAGCACGGTCGCGGTGGCTTCAGCAATCCTTACGTTCCTTATGATGGATGCTCGGAATCCTTACCGCATACTCGGGTTCCTAATAGTTCTAAGCAATCTTCCTATCATTGTAATCGGATTCTTGGTTGGAATCCTTGGTTAGTGATGTTTTGATTGTGGGAAGTTGTAAACGTCATGTTTCTTAATAAAGGAGTGTTCCATTCATGCTTGTTGTTACGTTTTTCATTTATTTCCATTTTCTTTTTAAAGCAAGATGGTCCAACTAAAAGGGGAAACATATCATTACACAAAACATGAACTCTCGGGTTGTTACAGTCACTAAACCTAATGTACATCAGAAACACATTATATGCCTCTTGGTTAATCAACACAATATTGACACACATGACATACCATCAGATGGAAATATATATACATACCAGTCCTATCAAATTTACTTCCACCAAGAACCTATATGGTACAACAGAATTTAGATTATTTAGACAATTTAAACAATTAACCTCCATTATTTGTAGTAAAATATCACACTTGAAGGCCTATTACATGTTTTTCATATATGATGAATATGATGTCTGAAACATCTTTAGACACGTTAGGACAAGAGTGAAATGTAATCAATGGTCTATCACCAATAGGTGAAGAGACAAAAATGTGTTGAAAATTATAAAACCAATAAAACATGTGCATATCTCAAGGAAAAAATAAAATAAAACTATAACATCACAAATCAAGAACAATAATCATATATCCATAGAAACTAAGACTACTCACAGGAACTTGTCTTCTATTTTAACCATTATGATATCCATCCTAGGTTATGACTCATTCCTAATCATTCTAACTACCATATCCTAAAAAATTAAAACAACATGAATGGAATAGATCTAATAAAAAAATTAAAACATCCCAAACTGGGTTCCACTAAACTAGTTCCCTAAGCTATTTCTATACAAGGCCTCAAGAACACTGCCCCATATTCTAGAGGCTACCCAATAGCAGCAAGGTTCTAATGATGATAAATTCAGGAGAATATACCCACATAATAGATTATGAAATAATGGAATTAAATTAACATCAATCATAACCTAAAATATTAACATTGTGGAAGTTAAGAATATAAACATTGATTCAATAAATGTAATGAAGTGATATTATGAATAGGTAGGTCATACATTCACCACTGATCACCCATTGGGCCGATCACATATACGTGAATAAATAAAATAAAAATAGAAGTATAAGGTTTTAATAAATACTATGATCCCAACAATGTACTCAGTCTATAGGGCACTGTATGTAACACCCCGACCCCAGTTACCCAGAGTAGGTGCATTATTACATAACATTGGCATGATCACAAGAAAGATCATGTCTCGAAAGACCGATTAGTTTAGTATCCTTGGAATAACTATATACATTAATAAAGTTTACATTACATCATAAAATTAAAACTACAACAACATAGTCTCCATAGTCCACACTCTTATCCCCTCATACTATCCCCTCAGGTCATTCATAAAATTATTCTTCACATCCTAGGAAAAATAAAACATAGAAATGGGTGGTCTCAAATGCCCAGTAAGGATAACAATATAGCGGAAACTTTTTAAATAATCATAAAAATTTCATGAAATATATAAATAAAACAAAAGCCTTTTAAAACTTGAACTTCAGCATAATATGGAAAAAATAAAATGAAATAATGCCATATACTTATTCACATGGATATTCTACTAGTTGAATAATCACATGCAATATCAATAACCACTTTCATAATGATGGAATGCATAATGCCAGACTATCATAACCACATAACCAAGGCCACATGCCACGAATACAGATAAGATTTTGTCATGGCCTTGTGCCAAGACACTAGTTTTTCTCATGAGACCTACCTATGCATCAAGGAGCTATAGTGGACTCCACCTATCACGTATTAAGTCCAATGCATTCCTCATATGAACATGTTTAAACATAACATAAACATTCGTATTAAAACTAGCATACGAAATGTCAATACTTTCTCCATAAACCATGAATGGAATAAAAATAACACATCCATAGTCAAAAAAATCACAAAACCTTCAATACAATATGGATGTTTTCAATCATAATAAATCAACTTCAAATAAGCTTAAAATCAATCAAATGATGATGACATAGATGAAATCCAAACTCTTTTTAGAGAAATATCTCTTCCAATTTTGAAATAATTTAAGAGTCAAATAATTATAAAATAAAACATTTAATTTGAAAATTTTCTTATAAGCTTGAAAGGGAAGCTTCAAAGATTTTATAATGGCAGAAAATAGCCACACCCGCTGTATGTGTTAAAAAAACATTCTTACCTTAATTCTGTTGAAAAGGTTAAAAAGAACCTTGTTTGGAAAATGATGGAAAGAATCCTTTATAAACCTCTTATAAAAATTCAAACAATGGTATAAATGAATTTAGAAAATATTCTTGTAAATAGTAAAAATGTTTTGAAAAACATTTTTAAGAAAGATGGATGTGGATGATAAAGAAATCCCAGAAGATTATTACGTATAAACAACTCGGATAATAAAGAGATTGTGAAATAAACCCTTACTTTGTACTTTTCCTTGGTTGAGGGTAGGTTAACCACCTGTATAATGGTGAAATAATTTTTATTAAATTATAAAATAATCATATACATTAATATGATATCATATATGATCTTTTAACATTGCTTTGTTAATAATATCTTAATATTATTGTCGTTTCGGGTGTTAACATACTCATTTTCTTTTATATGTTTTGTTACATAAGCCATGTTTGGTATGGATAGGTTGTATATTATTCATATACACAATTATATTAAGTCCTTAAACATTATTATTAATAATCAAATGAGAATTATACTTGAATGGATACGATGGAGAATGAATCTCCTCGCGTTCGTGGAGACGGTAGTCTGTACGTACGCATGAGAGACAATTTCATTATTTTGATATTAAAATATATTTAATTGGATGTTATATCATATATACAGAATAATTATCATGTTTTATTTATTATTTAAATGAATTACACATCATTATTATAAACATCCAAATAATATTGGTTTGAATAACAATTACACCACGACGTGGAGACTGTAAGTCATACGTATGCACGTATGCTGACATGTCATACAAAGGATGGATATAATACTGAAATATGGTTGTACCATGTTCATAATAACATCAATGTATATATAATATAATGGAGTTATTATTTTATAATCGTAATAAAAAATAAAGAAGAATTGGAAGAAGAAAGGAACTTGAAAAAGGGTGGTGAAATCATTACCTTTTCATTAGGTTCTTCCATTTGATTTGATCAAAAGGGATCCGTAGGTTGGATTTATGACTAAAATAAGGCCTCTAGGATGCAGTGATGGAAGTTAAAAGATTATTTGGGCAGGTTTTGTCCGAAACAAAAGGCTTTTATGGTGTGAAATAATGAGAAGGGTGAGTGCCCTTTTATAAGAGGGGTGAGGGGCACCTTTGGAAAAGTTAGAAATATTATTTTATAATAAATTCATATTCAGTTTCTAATAGCTCTAAAGTGGTTTATATAAAGGTTTATATGGGGATAGGTCGAAAACCACTCAAAAAATATGATTTATACAGGTTTGGGTTACTATATTGACCTTATCTTTAAGTATTAACTCTTAGTTAATTAGTTTCACTTTTACAATGTCTCTTTGTATTTTTATATTATATGGTTAATAAACATACTATATACATCCAAGAGACCCCCAAGTGGTCCTTTAATGATACAAATATCATGATATAAGTCTCTTGGCCGAACCATAGATTTTTATGAATTTAATATCAATAAATAATATAATATTTTTTTTAAAAACTCTTTTATGTCAATTTTGACACTATTCAATAATTGATTTTTTTAAAAGTAATAGAAGAATTATTACTTAAAAAAAGTTATTTAAATCAATACTAACATGTCATATTAACCTATAAAATAATTTGTACTTATAAAAAGTCTCAAATTACATTTATTTGGGTATTTATAATATCAATTATTCTAATTTTCAATTAATTAGGTAATTACTGCATCACCATTGTGTCATACATAACATAAATTATTTAATGTCTAAAAATTATAAATAAAATATCATTATGTAGTAAATATTTGTATCTTTCTGATGAATATTTATAGTCTAAAATCGAACATATATAACCATATTTATAAATTGTTTTTCTAAAAGATATATGCTTATGTCATTTTTGTATTTATTTTAACTTAATTAAAATATAGTGTCCCTATCACCAACATGTGGCTCAATGGGGTCCCAAAATCGACCCAAAGATGTCTATGGTCGGACATGTATCCACAAATAAGGTTTGGACACGTTTTAGGGTAATCTATTATTATTATAATATTATTTTTAACCCTTATTTACTGGATTTATCCTTTAACCATGGTAAATAAAATATTTACCGAAGTAATTTTTCAAAATGTCTAAAATTAAAAGTTACCTATTTACAAAATTTGGACATCATGATTCCAAATATGGAATCCATTTTTCCAAATTCAAAACACATAAGTGGCAAAAATTTATTTAAAATTAATTACCGTTGTTAAAACAAAAAAGCGTCTTTTTAAGAGATAATAATTATCATAAGATTGCCACTTGTTCATGTCCAGTTTAATTGTAAAATTATATCCAATGACCAAAATTTTATTAAATGGTAAAAATATATTGTAAATATACTTTAAAACCACTCAAATTAAAAATTTATCACTATTAATTATTTCTATTAAAAAATTTGTTTTTAATTAAAATTTAGTAATTTTCACTATTCATCAAAATATAAATGTTATCCGAAAAGTTCCAAAATTTTACCCCAGGCTAATTTCGATATTTTTAATCCAAAAATGAAGTCAATTTTGAGAGTTTAAATTTAAAAAATTTCAAAAAGTGGGTATTACTATTCATAACGGCTAGTTTGATTGGTTGTGGTGTGTATTAGAACTCGAAGTTGTATACAACACATGCTACTGTATTATTCAAAGGGAAGCTTACCGTGGAAGCTAGGGGTGTTACATTCTCCTCTCCTTCAAATAATTTCTTCCTTGAAATTTCTAGAATATTACTGCATAAAAATACTTGGGTGTTTATTCATCATAAGTTCCTCGGGTTCCCATATTGCCTCTTCCATTTTATGGTTTCTCCATAGAACTTTTACCAGACGAGTCATCCGGTTTCTCAGCACTTTTTCTCTCGTATCAGAAATCCTGATGGGCTCTTCGCAATAAGACAGATCGGGTTCAAGTTCTAATTCCTCATAGGTGAGTACATGTGTTGGGTTAGGCATGTATTTCCTCAACAGAGATATGTGGAACACATTGTGAACTTTCGAGAGACTTGGCGGCATTTCCAAACGGTAAGCTATAGCCCCAATTCGTTCTAGAATTTTGAAAGGTCCAATGTACCTGGGACTCAATTTACCTTTCTTACCAAAACAAATGACTCCCTTCCATGGAGATACCTTCCGAAAAACCTGATCACCGACTTGAAATTCCAAATCCATCCTTCAATTATCGGCATAGCTCTTCTGCCTACATTGAGATGCTTTGATGTAGTTTTGGATTACCTTTACTTCTTTTATTATTTCCTCCAACAGTTCTGGGCCTACAAGTTTTCTTTCACCAATGTCATCCCAACAGGTTGGTGTGTGACATCTCTTTCCGTATAACACTTCATATGGTGCCATCTGAATACTCAAATAGAAGCTATTCTTATAGGAAAATTCTACCAGAGGTAAATATTGATCTCACATACCCTGAAAGTCAAGTGAGCATGATCTCAACATGTCTTCTAAAGTTTAAATAGTTCATTCTGATTTTCAATCTGTTTGAGGGTGGTAGTAAGTGCTCAAATTAAGTTCAATATCCAAGCATTTCTGAAGACTTTTCCATAATTGTGAAGTAGAATGGGGATCACGATTAGAAACAATCGATAGGGGTACTCCATGAAGTCTCAAAACTTTATTAATATATATTATTTCTAGTTGTTCAAGTGGTAAATCTTCCCTTATAGCAAGAAAATGTGCTGACTTGGTAAGACTATCAACAATGACCCACATTGCATCATTCTTTCTAGGAGTCTTTGGTAGCCCTATGACGAAGTCCTTCGTAATATTATTCCATTTTCACTCAATTATGGGAAGAGGTCACAATACTCCACCAGGTTGTTGCCTTCCAGCTTTCACATGTTGATAAACCATACATCTTGACACAAAATCAGAAATCTCCTTCTTCATGTTGTCCCACCGAAAATTTTCCTTGAAATCTCTATACATTTTGGTGCTCCCAGGGTTTATAGAGAAATTGAAACTGTGAGCACCATCCAAAAATTCCATTTTTAGATCAGGTATATTGGGAACACAAAGTCTCTTCACAAATTTTAATGTTTCTTCTTCATACACAAAGATTGTCAATCTCCCAACATTCCCAGCTTTAATCTTCTTCTGAAACTCTTCATCATCAGTCTGAGAACTCTTAATCTTTCCTAGTAAATATGGTTTGGTAACCATTTGAAAATGAATTGATGTTTCACCTTCCATGGTGATTCCCATATCCAACTTTACTAGATCCATAAAAATAGGATCCCTTTAAATTCTCTTCATGTTCAAAACTCCATGATCTTTTCTGCTCAAACCATCTTCTACCTTATTTGCCTTCCCCAGGTGGTAGTGTATCATGCAATAATAATCCTTGAGTAGTTCAAGCCATCACCTTTTCCTTATGTTGAGTTCTTTTTGTTAGAAAATATACTTCAACCTCATGTTATCAGTATAAATCTCAAAATTTTCACCATTAATGTAGTGTCTCCATATCTTTAAAGCAAAGATCACATCTGCTAACACGAGATCATGAGTAGGATAGTTTTTCTCATGAATTTTCAACTGTCATGATGCATAGGCAATAACCCTATCATTCTGCATAAGGGCACCATCAATTCCTCTCTTTGATGCATCACTATAAATAACGAACCCATCAATCCCTGATGGTAGAGTCAATATAGGAGCATTGACTAAACTTCTCTTCAGTTATTAGAAATATTATTCACACTCTATTGTCCAAACAAATTTAACCCCCTTACATGTGAGCTTTGTTAATAGGTTATCCAATCAGGAAAAATTCTGGTTGAAACATTGATAATAACCTGCTAAACCAATAAAACTGCGTACCTCAGTTATAATCATTGGTGCAGGCCATTCATGGATTTCCTTGGTCTTAGAAGGATCAACAGAGATTCCATCTTTAGAGACAATATGGCCAGGAAAAGAAATCTCTTGAATCCAGAATTCACAATTGCTAAACTTCCCATATAATTCTGTCTTCTCAGAGTCTTCAGGATAATGCACAAGTGATGTTCATGATCTTCATAGCTTTTGGATTATACAAAGATATCATCAATAAATAACACCACAAATTCATCAAGATATTCTTTGAAAACTCTATTCATTAGATCTATGAATATAGAAGGTGCATTACTCAGCCCAAAAGGCATTACCGTAAACTTGTAATGCTGATACCTGGTTCGAAATGCTGTCTTCCGAATGTCTTCCTTCTTCACACACAACTGATGGTATCCAGACCGAAGGTCAATCTTTGAAAATTATTGAGCTCCATGCAGTTGGTCAAATAAATCATCAATACGAGGTAGGGGATACTTGTTCTTTATTGTTATAGAATTAATCTCCCTGTAGTCGATACATAACATCATAGATCCATCTTTCTTTTTAACAAAAAGAACAGGGTCTCCCCAAGGAGAAACACTAGGGAGAATAAATCCGTTATTACTCATTTTCTCTTGTTTTTTCTTTATATCAACTAACTTTATAGTGGCCATTCTATAATGGTTCTTCGATATAGGCCTTGATCCAGGAATTAAATCCATGGAAAACTCAACTTCTCATTATGGAGGATGTCCAGGTAAATTTTCCGGAAACACATATACATATTCTTTCACAATAGGTACATCCTCTATTAAAACATTCCTTTCCTCACCCACAGTCATTTCATTCTATTCCTCCCCAATAATTAAATTTAGTTGAGCTACTTGGGGTGGATATAGATAAGAATTAGGTGGTGAAGATTCTGCTCTAAAGATAAGGTGTTTCTTATCATCATCATCAAAAATCGTATCCTCCTTCTTCTTACAATAAATATTCGCATCATAGTCTGAAATCCAATCCATACCGAGGATTATATCAAACTCAATCATAGGTATGATGATGAGATCAGTGGATAAAGAACATTTATGTGATCTAATGGGGACTGATTCAAAAAACATCGTTGCAATGATACTTCCCTTATGAGTTTTAACTGACAACTCCCTTGTTAAATCAAATTTGAAATTTCTAATTTTCTTATAAAACTAGGAAGATATGAAACAATACGATGATCCAGAATCAAATAATGCATTTTCTAAACTTGAGGAAACCATTAAATTACCTGCCACCAAGTCATTCAGAGCATCTACCTCTGCAGTAGTGATAGCATAATATTGACCTTGATCCCTTGGCCTTTTCTGAGTTAAGTTCCCCTGACACTTAGTTCATTCATTTTCATAATGTCCCATCTCCCAATAATTTTATTATTGGACATCGTTAGCTTCCTTCTTCCCCTTGCAATCACGAGCTTGGTGGCCTTTTTCCCCACACATGTAACAGACTCTCATTCCTTTTAAGCAAGTACCGGGGTGTTTCTTACCACATTTACTGCAGGATGGATATTCAACTTTTCCCTTATTCCCTTTATTTCTATTCCCAGATTGATCAGCAGATCTCTTCTTCTCTTGCATTACTTTAAAGTCATAAGACATAGAGAATTCCTTCTCTGTCTTGATAGCACATGAGACAATATATTCATACGATGCGAAGGATTGTGAGACTAATTCTCGACAGAGAAACGGTTTTAACCAATCAAATAAATGTTCAATATTTCATCTTGGGTTATGTATATAATCTCCGGGATACCTTGCTAACCTTGTAATGTTAGCCTCATACTTGGCGACATTCTCATCCGCCTTTTTTCTCAGACTCAAAAATTTCCTTTCCATATCTGCTCTATTGTCACGAGAAAAGTATTTTTCAAAAAAATACATCTTTGAACTCCCTAAATTCCATATTTGATACTTCATCATCCTCCTTCGTTTTTTGAATCAATGACCACCATTGATAAGAATTTCCAGTGAGGCGGTAAACTACCATGATAACTTTTTCCCTTTTACTACTCCCCAAGGCCTGAAATATTTTCTCTAGGGAACTTGTCCATTGCTCAGCTACTAATGGATTTGTACTCCAATTGAATGTGGGTGGTTGATTCCTCATGAAGATATCGATCATTGATCCTCCACGCTGTGGATCAGGGTGCTCTATACGGGTGAGGTTATCATTCATAACCAGAGTAAGTTGTCCTAGTATGGTGATTAGTTGATCAGCACCGGTTTCATCACCAGCTCCACTATATTATTTTGAGCTGGAGGGAAATCCCTACATGGAGTGAGTGCATTGATACATTTTCTATTTCTTCCACTAGGCTCCATTTCTAAACAATGGCATAAACTAGATCAGTTTATGAATCAAAATACATAATTCCATACTTATAAAATACTTAACATAAATTGAACTATTTATGGATATAATCCATAATCATAAAAAAGGTTTTATTTGAGGATGTATATACTCATAAACCCTTCATAATGATTTTTAATGAAAATGAGATTTGTCCTAAGCATATCCCCCAGGAGTGTCGTAACCAAGAGTGCAGCAAGGCCCGTTGTCGTGCACCAGTTCCCATTCGAGTCTAGCTCAAAGAGGTGTTTTCAGGTTTTACACCTAGGTACATCTGTTCCAGAGACGCCTCTACCTGCTCGTATCTAGATAGGGATGTATTTCTTAGAAAACTCACAAAATCTCTACAATACCAAAATTATAGGATGTTCTTCTATACTAATCCTCAAATTCCATCTTATGTCTATGTTCTCTAATCAGAGTTTATCTAAATCTAGTTTCCATGGTTTTTACTAAACTTCCTCTGATACCAACCGTAATGCCCCGATCCTAGTTACCCAGAGTAGGTGCATTATTACATAACATTGGCATGATCACAAGAAAGATCAAGTCTCGAAAGACAGATTAGTTTAGTAGCCTTGGAATAACTAGATACATTAATAAAGTTTACATTACATCATAAAATGAAAACTACAACAACATAGTCTCCATAGTCCACACTCTTCTCCCCTCATACTATCCCTTTAGGTCATTCATAAAATACTTCTTCACATCCTGGGAAAAATAAAACATAGAAAGGGGTGAGCTCAAATGCCCAGTAAGGATATCAATATAGAAGAAACATTCATAAATAAGCATAAACATTTAAGGAAATGTATAACTAAAAAAAGTCTTTTAAAACATGAACATTAGCATAATATGGAAAAAATAAAATGAAATAATTCCATATACTTTTTAACATTGATATTCTACTAGTCGAATAATCACATGCAATATCAATAACCACTTTCATAATGATGGAATGCATAATTCCAAACTATAATAACCACATATCCAAGGCCTTGTGCCAAGACTACAAATAAGATTTTGTCAAGGCCTTTTTCCAATACACAAGTTTGTCTCATGAGACCTACCTATGCATCGAGGAGCTATAGCGGGATCCACCCGTCCCATATTAAGTCCAATCCATTCTTCATATGAACAGATTTAAACATAACATATTCGTTCGTATTAAAAATAGCATACAAAATGTCAATACTTTCTCCATAAACCATGAATGGTATAAAAATAACACATCCGCAGTAAAACAAATCACAGAACCTTCAATACAATATGGAAGTTTTCGATCATAATAAATCAACTTCAAATAAGCTTAAAATCCATCAAAGGATGTTGACATAGATGAAATCAAAACTTTTTCTAGAGAAATATCTCTTCCTATTTTGAAATCATTTAAGAGTAAAATATTTATAAAATAAAACCTTTAAATTGATTTTTTTTTATAATCTTGTAAGGTATGCTTCGAAGATTTTATAATGGTAGAAAATAGTCGCACCCGCCGTAAAAGTTAAAAAAACATTCTTACCTTATGTTTCTCGAAAAGGATAAAAAGCACATTATTTGGAAAACGACGGAAAGATTCCTTTATAAACCTCTTATAAAAAGTCAAACAAGGTGATAAATGACTTTAACCCATATTCTTGTAAATAGTGAAAATGTTTTGAAATTCATTTTTAATAAACATGGATGAGGATGATAAATAAATCCCAGTAGATTATTACATATAAACAACCTCGGATAATGAAGAAATTGTAAAATAAACCCTTAACTTGTACATTTCCTTGGTTGAGGGTAGGTTAAACTCCTGTATAATGGTGAAATAATTGTTATTAAATTATACAAGAATCATATACATTAATATGATATCATGATCTTTTAACATTACTTTGTTAATAATATCTTAATATTATTGTCGTTTCGGGTGTTAACATACTCATTTTCTTTTATATTTTTTGTTACATAAGACATGTTTGTTATTGATAGATTGTATCTTATTCATATCCAGAATGATATTAAGTCCTTAAAAAATATTATTAATCATCAAATGAGAATTACACTTGAATGGACACAGTGGAGAATGAATCTCATCGCGTTCGTGGAGACGGTAGTCCGTACGTACGCACGAGCGACAATATCATTCTTTTGATATTAAAATAATATTTAATTGTATGGTATATTATATATACAGAGTCATTATCATGTTATATTTATTATTAAATGAATTACACATCAATATTATACCCATCAGAATAATAATGTTTTGAATAACAATTACAACACGGTGTGGAGACGGTAAGTCATACGTACGCACGTATGGTGACATGTCATTCAAAGGATGGATAGAATTCTGAAATATGGTTGTACCATGTTTATAAGAACATCAATGTATATATAATATACTTGAGTTATTATTTTATAATTGTAATAACAATGAAAGAATATGTGGAAGATGAAAGGAACTTGAAAAAGGGCGGTGAAATCATTACCTCTTCTTCGGGTTCTTCCTTTTGATTTGATGAAAATGGATCCATAGGTTGGCTTTCTGACTAAAGGAAGGACTCTAGGATGAAGTTAGGGAAGTTGAGAGAGTATTTGGGTAGGTTTTGTCTGGACAAAAAGGCTTTGAATGTGTGAATTAATGAGAAGGGGGAGTGTCCATTTATAAGAGGGGTGAGGGGCATCTTTGGAAAAATGAGAAATATTATTTTATAATAAATTCATATTCAGTTTCTAATGGCTCAAAAGTGGATTATGTGAATTTTAAGGTGGGGATAGGTCTAAAAACACTCAAACAAAAGGATTTAGATAGGTTTATGTACTATATTAACCTTATCTTTAAGTATTAACTCTTAGTTAATTAGTTTCACTTTTACAATGTCTCTTTGTATTTTTATATTATATGGTTTATAAAAATACTATATTCATCCATGAGACCCCCATGTGGTCCATTAAAGATTCAAATATCATGATATAAGTCTCTTGTCCAAACCGTATATTTTTATGAATTTAATATCAATTAATAATATAATATTTGTTTTAAAAACTCTTTTATGTCAATTTTGACACTATTCAATAATTGATTTTTTAAAAAATCATAACAGAATAATTACTTCGAAAAAAGTTAATTAAATCAATATTAACATGTCATATTAACCTATAAAATTATTGGTATTTATGAAAAGTCTCATATTACATTTATTTGGGTATTTATAATATCAATTATTCAAATTTTTCATTAAATAGGTAATTTTTGCATCACCATTGTGTCATAAATAACATAAATTATTTAATGTATAAAAATTATAAATAAAATACCATTTTGTAGGAAAACTTTTTATGTTTAAAATGAATATTTATAGTCGAAAATTCAACATATATAACCATATTTAAAAATTTTGTTTCTCAAAGATATATGCTTATATAATTTTTTTATTTATTTTAACTTAATTAAAATAAAGTGTCCCTATCACCTACAAGTGGCTCCATGGGGTCCCAAAATCGACCCAAATATGCTCATGGTCGGACATGTATCCACGAATAGGGTTAGGACACGTTTTAGGGTAATTTATTATTATAATAATATTATTTTTTAACCCTTATTTTACGGATTTACCCTTTAACCACGGTAAATAAAATATTTACCGAAGTAATTATTCAAAATGTCAAAAAATTATAGTTACCTATTTACACAATTTGGAAATCCTGATTCTAAATATGGAATCCATTTTTCCAATTTCAAAACATAGAAGTGGCAGAAATTAATTTAAAATTAATTCATGTTGTTAAAACAAAAAGTGTGTTTTTAAGAGATAATAACTATGAAAAGATTGACACTTGTTCATGTCCGATTTAATTGTGAAATTATGTCCAACTACCAAAATTGTATTAAATGGTAAAAATAAATTCTAAATATACTTTAAAACCACTCAAATTCATAATTTATCACTATTAATTATTTTGATTAAAAAAGTTTTTTTAATTAAAATTTAGTAATTTTCACTAATCATCAAAATATAAATGTTATCGGAAAAGTTCCAAAATTTTACCCTAGGCTAATTTAGATATTGAGAATCAAAAAATGAAGTCAATTTTTAGAGTTGAAAATTGTAAAATTTGAAAAAGTGGGTATTACTATTCATAACGGCTAGTTTGATTGGTTGTGGTGTGTGTTAGAACTCAAAGTTGCGTACAACACACACTACTGTATTATTCAAAGGGAAGCGTACAGTGGAAGCTTGGGGTGTCACACTGTAGAGTGGCTCCATCCTAAATAGAAGAATCCAGACAGGCATATCCACTTGATCATGAAACCTTGGGCCTCATTACTATCCATCATTAATCTATTCTAAACTTTAATGTATACATAGTCTCTATACACACATCAAGGTTCATGTATTGTGTGAGAGAGTATAATCACAATAATAAACATCGACAGTGATCGTATATTATACTAATAGAAGTTTATTCTCATGAAATTTGATCATCCTAACATTGACACAAATGGAATTAAAATGTCAAAATAAATTTTCAGTTTCTCTTTGCATCCATGACCCTAGTCGAATGAAAAATATGTTAAAATTAGCATTTTGATAGATGACATACCACTAAATATATATGCAGATAATTCGATCATTGGTTCCACAATCCCGATCAATAATAATGATATTATCTATTGCTATAATTTTTTTTGAGTAAGCTACATCCCTAAAAGGGGATAAATGCCCTAACCCTAGGTTCACCAATACTCACCACTAATCACGATAATAAAGGATTCATGATAAAAACATAACATCCCATAAATATAGATTTTTATATTGTATTAATAAATCTGGGACCTAAGATATATAATAAATGAATCCATTTATAATGATAACAAATGATAAAATAATTTCCATACTTCCAATAATCCCATCCAAGGAATTTCATATCAATAATCATAGTATACCTCAATGAGTTGTATAATATCATCTAATGTATGATTCTAAACAAGGAAATACATAACAAGGAATAAAAATATCTTCCATGAAATTTTATAAGATATACCCCTCTGAGCCCCTATGAGGCATTTCGTATATGAGATCTAAGCATCACTCATAGAATGTCATAATTTCATCTGCCTTGTGATCTCATCAAGTATATTTTATATCAAGAATAATATTATAAGTCATGGCAGAATATAATTCCATTAACCTATAAGAAATTCCATGTAATTTAGTATAAGTAATCGTAGTATCACTCATGGCATGATATAAGCTCAACTTCCTTGTGATCCCTTCCATGGAATTCAATATCTAGAATCCACATATCATTCATGGAATAATGTAATTAAATTTACCCTATGAGATCATCAAAAAAAATTTATATCATGAATCAATGTTTCACTGAGGGAATCAAATGAAGAATCATATGAAGTACCTCTTTGGATAACAATAATTTTGAATCAAATCAATTGTGCCCATAAGATGTATCCTTGGTAGTCTGTTTTGGATCCCCAATAATATAAATATTAATATAAAGGCTTAGAATATAGAATCTAAGAAGTAAATATGTTCATCCTTATAAATAAATAGTCTTAATAGATGGATCGTAGGATGTCTATCTTGGCATCCCTATCATTAATCAAATCTCGTCAGGTTCATTGGCCAGAATCTGGGACACACCTCTAGCAGTCGTATATGCATCATTAATAACATAGTGAAAGCATAAATAAAAGAGTTAGGGTTGTATAATGAATACCCCCCACTAATTCTTCTTCCCCTTGGGATAACATGTTCGGTATATGTTCTATGTTATAACCTGCAACCATCTCTACCCATACCGTCTACGGACCATATTAGTGATGGTAATCTACAAGGGAGGTTATTATGTCACCTAGTCAAATACCATTATAAGGATCCCTACTTGATATCTATAATGATAACACATTAACGATAGTATCTCTATTGAAATATTATGAGTCAGGATTCAAGTAGGGACATCCTATGAAGGATCCTATGAAAGAGTAATTATATGGATGTATCCTACATTGGAACCTCAAAAAAAGAGTATTCTAGATGATAACTCCAACACAAGCTCCTCAAAATGATTATTCTATATAATTCATCCTAAATGGGTTCCTTTACCATAATGTTCAGTCTAACAACCCATGACCTCACATTCCTAAGGAGGAATAGCTCTTAAGGGATATGTCCTTAATGGAAAATCAACATAAGAATTCATTAAGGAAGATGGATCTTGGCCCATATCATATCATGTTATTAATCTAAGTTTGTTTTCACACACAACCCGTCAGTCTCATCAAGTCATATCTCTATCTCACTAATTGGGGACTATCCTAGGATATATCAAATGAGGACCTTGGTGTACCAATTCTGAGACCATTAACCATTTTATACAACCCAAATCTAGGTCACATCCCAAGTATAACTAATATGAGATAGAAGAATTAATTAACATTAGGTAGAACATCCCAATTAAAGGTAACTTCTCCATTAATATAGATGGAGATTTTATGAAGTGAGGGGATGGCCCCATTCTCTCCAGGTTTTTCCATTCTCTCCCAGTGCTCCCCTATCTGGTTCTAGGGTATCCCCCTTCTCTTCCGGCAGTGATCCCTCCTCCCTTCCTTAAGTTTTTATGGTTTAGTTATCTTCTATCCTTATTTGACAAGTGTTTTCTTCCTTCCCCCATGGCAGTGTCAGCTTGGATTTCTCTTAATTCTATTTTCTGATTGATCTTCCAGGCATTCGTTATTTCTTTTTATGGCTCTCAATGCTTGGTTCCATAGCCGTGTGGTCTTCTATCATCTCCTTTCTTCTCTTTTTGTTCTCTCCCACCACACATAACCACATATCAGTCTAGCACAATGTAGTTGAGGGCGATTTGGGATTGTGATGGGTGTAGGATGTAGGCTTCGTCTTTTTCTTCGTCGATTTTGTTTATGCGGCCGCACCGCTGTCAAAACCCAAGTTTGGCCTATCTTCTTCTCTTGCTTCCAGATCTGTTGTTCATGAATACATATTGGTCTATTGAGATAGTGTTTGGGGGAGTTTTGGGATTTTAGGTTGCCCCATCAATGGTGTTCCAGGGGGTTTTGTGTTGTTTTCTTTCTTCCCATGGTTTCGGTATCTCTAGTGGTGATGGTTCTGCCTCATTTTGGATTCCGGAGTGTTGTTCCTCAAGATTCTGATGTGGTTCATTGTGGTTATTGTCAATGATATTCCAGATTCGGAAGGTTTTGGGCTTGTTTTAGATGTATTTGGTGGTCTTCCCTTCGGTGATTTGGTTTTTCATTCTTCTGGTTCCCAGAAACCTTTTGAGTTGAAAGTGACATGGATGGATATTCTCTCGCACTTCTTTACTCGATCGCTTCTAGGAGAGGATTCGGTTTCATATGGTGATCATTTTTGTTTGGATATCATTGGATGATGCTTGAGTGGACATGGTTGTTAAAGTTAGCAGTGATAAAGTCTTGTTTGTTTTCTTGATGGTGGAGTTGTTGATGATGAAGCTGATCTGGCACATTAGTGTGCAAGGATCAAGGAACCAACCACGTCATGTTTCGAGGCATGAGGAGGTGGCATGTTATTGTTTGATATTTGAATTCAGTGGTCTTTCTATGGGGTTATTTGATTTAATTTCACATTTCTATTGAACTTGGGTTTTCTATGATGTTTTGATTTTGGTTTCCGGAAATGGATTGTGAGGTTCCAATTAAGCATAGAGTGTCTTTATTGAAAATACAAAAAAAAAGTGGATTGGAGGGAAAAATAGATGGAGATTTTATAATTTTTAGTGGAATAACATTGAATTATTTTTTAGTAACACCTTGATATTATAAATATATATTCATTTTAAATAATCATTATGTATTCCATATATTTTTTTATACAGAACCTCAAGTCCAAATGAACCATGATATAGTATGGTAAAATACCCCAAACATTGGATTGTTTTATATGAATTGGCTTCACCAAATTAGTAGAAATATATATAAATGTTATTTGAAAATAAATATGTATTTAATGTTCAATAAATTCATCTTATGATTGAATAATATTTTTTCTTCAAAAATGGGTTTTATATTAATTTTTTGCTTGTAAATTATCATTATTTATTACCATTTTTAGAAACATTATTTGTGGAAATTATTTTTTTGGGATATAATATTGTATATATTATATTGGGGTGAATTATAGTTATTATTATAAAAATAATTATATTTAGCCAAACAATAAAAAATTACATTTTTTGTAAAATTGCCATTTTTTAATTTAATATTTAATTTCTGTCATGAAATTGGCTAGATAGCCTCACACACCGACATCGATTCCATTCCTAGAATATCCCAAAGGCCATTTTGGATCTGCACTTGTTGTAAACTATCACTTAAAATCTAATAGAAGTTGGAGGGAATTATTTTTCCATTATTAAAATAGATCAATGGAAGAAAACTCAAAAAATAATATGTCTGGAAAAACTCCCCTCATAAGGAATGTACAAAAAACAGATTGATGTCTAGAAGAATACATCATTCAATATGTATCATATCATTACTAAGATAAGATATTATAACTCGATTCAATGATTGGATCATAGATTCTATTGTTACAACCACCAGTAAAGATACCATGAATCAAGCATTCCCACTACCTCTATGTGGCACATTCCCATTTCTTATTAATTTCATAAAAAGATCTAAAACAACTGATGGAAATATAAGGCCCCATACTTAAAATTACTTATTCTTGAGAAAATTCAATAATTTGACTTTAATTATCCTCGAGGATATTTTTGGGTTTAGATAATTAATGAATTAGATCATAACTTACACATACCATCTTGAATGTTACATATAGACACTTCTACTCACTATCCATTTTATTCATTAAACCAAAAACTATTTAAAAAAAATCCTGACACTATTTCATGTTTTAAAAGTGTAAGATTTCCTTGATCCCATCCTTGAATCCATTCTTCTTTATGTCTTGTGAATAACATTTCAGAATATGGGATGAGAATAAAAATCTCATTGAGGGATACCTAAATAAAGAAAATTATTAGGGTTGTGATAACACAAAAACCATTAATATTTTATCATAAAGTAATACATTTCAATTTTAATAAGTAGTAAATATACATAACCGAATATAATCTCAAATAACTTGTAAATATAATTCACTGAATATAACCTCATTACTTACCCTTTTGTAAGCATAAGATTACAAAAAAACCATGAAAAGAAACATAAAGCATATACTGGTAACTTGTGACATAAACATACTTAAATGGAATAACCAAATGGTTGACTTCCACACGTATCAAAAAATGGAATAACCTTACGGTAGACGTCCATTCCATATGCATTGGAAGTTAAAATGTAACCACCTGTCCTTGGATTATCACGGAACCACCCATCATTTGGTTTATCATGTAACCACCCATCATTGGTTTATCACGTAACCAGCCGTCAAATGTCCAATTACCATTATATAATCATCACATATAAAATATTTCAAATATCATCATTTCACTAATAACATTTAATTTTCTATTACAAGATATAATTTCAATGTATTGAAATACTCAATACATTTCAAAAATCATTTTCAATACTAAATTATGTAAGAAGGCTATATGATATTTATTTTCCTTTTAAAAACATTATGACTTGTTAGAGAAGCCATATATCAAATAATACTCGCAATGGTGGAAAGGATTTTGTCACTTCAAACGTTAATAACATTATATTTCATTTAGTAAAATGCATCATAGAAAAATGATTCCCTTTGAAGGAAAGTAAAATTAAAAGTGTATTATTATAATCCTTGTAAAATAAAGAGCTGTATATTATCAAAATATGCCTCAACGAAATGAGATTGAGATGAATTCCCTTACCTTGTGTCCGACTCATCACGTATGTTCTTGTTCATCCTGAATGATAAACTTAAGTTAATTAATACATTCCTCAGAATATTTTTCTTGTTTATTATTCCTTTTATTTTACTTATTACTTTGTTATAAAAATTTCACGACTATTTAAGTTAATATTAGTCATTTTTTCAATATTGGGTACTTGATTCGAAAATGAACTTGTTATAATTAGAAATTGTCCATGTGGTAAAAATTATATTATCTCCATAATGATATTTATGATTAAGATATCATGTATGAACCCGGGTTTTTGGAACGGGTAAAAATCCTAACCCTGTTTGAATTTTTGACTTGTTTCTGAGGAAACTAGAGAAGTTGGACAATTGTGGGTAAAATTCTTGAAGTTGGGGAGGGTTTTCAGGTGTGCACGGTTGGAGCACGGTTGGCCAAACTGTGCGGACAAACCGTGCGAAGTCTCTGGGGTGAGACAGTGGGCTCTGCATGGGCAGCGCATGGTTTTCCAAACCATGTGGGTTGGCCATGAAAAGTTATTGGGTAAGGCAGTGGAAAACGCACAGTTGGCGCACGGTTTGCCAAACTGTACGGGTTAACTTTGTGGCCAATTAATGTTAGGGTTTTTAAGTTCCAGTCCACCTGGGATTTCTTTTTTCTCTCTCTTTTCTTCCCCCCTCTAGGGGCCTACGCAGGGAGAGCCCACTGGACCTTATTCACTCTCCCGAATATTCATTCAAACACTAATACAAACACCGTGTGATGCATTGTAACTCCCACGGTATGGCCTTGATTCCCCTTGAGTTGTGTTTCCTGATTTCTTCTCTATAATTAGTTATAGGCGTTTGAGCAGTTTTAATTCTTTTTTAGATCTACTGCATTTTAGACCTAATTGGAGGTTTCCATCGTAGGAGTATCATCGTACTAGTATGAGGTAAGTGTTGCATACCTTCTTTCGGGTTTTTGTGGACATCTGGGTGGCATGACCTATGGCACATTTTCGGGTATTTTGAGAATGACCTTGATTATTTTGATAGTGCATGTTTAGATGCTTATTAGATCTATGGGATGCCTCTGGGTGTTTCCCTTGTCATTTTTTCCTTGAGCGGGGCCAAACGAGGGGTCATTGCATATATGGGGAATTTTGTCCGGGTTTGCCTAAATGGGTATACTTTTTTTGTTTAATTTAACGGCTGAGTTTAATTCATTAAAATTTGAAATGAATTGTTAGAGTCTTTAGAGACCTCAATGTTGGTATGGGACAACACATAGTGCATTCAACTATTGAGTTGTTTTTCCTGTTTAAAAGTAATTATTTTGATTATTTATGTGAATGTTGAATTGCTTATGTTGGCACCTTCGGGTTGTGAGGGGCATGGCCCTGATATTGTTGAGTGATGTTGATCTCGTGTTGGGATGGGCCCAGAATTACTTGGGTGGTTTTGACCATGGGATAGGGCGACATGGACGTCGGTTTGAGGCAGTACAATTGTCAGGTTGGGCATGGCCCGGGTTACTTTGGGTGGTTTATACCATGAGATTGGGTTTCATGGAAGTCGGTTTGAGGCAGTATGGTTGTCAGGTTGGGCATGGCCCGGGTTACTCTTGAGCGACATGGTCGCAGGGACAAGAGGTGTCAGATGTGTGGTGGCTTAGTTACATTTCGGTGATTACCGCTGACCCAAAACTTTGTGTAGTGTGAACAAATAGATACTCCGTGATGAGGTGGTTTTTACCCCTCGTGTGGGTAGAGGCCCCCGTAGATGCGGTTTAGGGATTTTGGTTGGGGGTTCTTGTCGTAGAAACCCACGTGGAAGGTGAGGAGCCTTCAGGGGATAGCATTGAGGCTATCGGGTTGGGGGCTGAGGCTCGTCGTGATTTGAGGGTAGACATCGATGTCCCTCCAGTTACTTATTTGAGGGCATACATCGTTGTCCCTTCGGTTACTTATTTAAGGGAAGATATTGCTATCCCTCCGGATTCTTATTTGAGGACAGGTATCGATGTTCCTCCCAGATACTTCTTGGTCGTGCCTTCGGGATGTCAGTACTTGAGACATGAGGTGTCAGGAGGCACTTGGTGTCGGGTTGCTATTTTCCTTGGGTGTGCCTTCGGAACGTCAGTACTTGAGACACGAGGTGTCAGGCAGCACATGGTGCTGGGTTACACGACAGAGATTCTGGCATTGGCTGAAGCAGGTGACACTCCACGGTGGTTGTTGAGCACCAGTGGAGTTTGTGTTTATTTGTGCACTGTACTATTTACTGCTTTCTTTGTAAATGCATGACTACTTGAACACTTATACTAGGTATGCACCATTGGGTGGTATCCTAATATGATTTGTCTCACACCCTGCACGGGCCCTTTGGGACACATGCAAACCTTATGAATTTATGTGCAGGAAAGAGGCCAGCTTCTTGAGCTGGGCTGCATTAGTTGTTGCATGGAGATGGTATAGACCTTGAGGTCTTCCCTAGCTATAGTTTACATTGTTTTTCTTTCCATCCTGCATTAGCATGTTTATTTTTTATGTACCCACAGTTGGTTAGCCATTGGAGCCCCTGTGTATATTGACTTTCTATGGATGCATGTTGGTTTGTTTACAGTAATATTTGTTGTGATATTCAGCATGTTGTCATGTTTACTTTCCGCTGTTGTTGTTTATATTGATTGTGTCCACTGTTTATTGTTATTAAATGGGCTTCTGCTATGTGGGTCTGGTTTGAGTCTGCTGAGTCATATTCCACTGCACCATTATTGTTATACGCATACCAGTACCGTTATTTTATTCCTCCGAGAGGGTATAGCCTCCCCACAATACCTAATCAGACCCTCCCTACTACTCGGTAGCCTTTTGCGTTCAGGGGAGGTGCGCCTAAGGTAGTGAAACCCGGCCTGTTTGGCACTGTTCGGGTGGCTGGCTAGGTCTAGGACGTTACAAAGTGGTATCAGAGGAGTTGTTGATAGGGATTTAGTAGCAGTGTTCTGTTGTCTACTAATGAGATTGATGCATCTCTTTTATTTCTGCTGGTTTTACTATTTGGGATATGGTAGACTGGAGATAGTTTGCTACAGGAACTGGGTTTGTAGCTTGTTCTTGGGTGCCTGTAGCCCCAGGTACGAGGGATAGACCAAGTTGCCAATGGGTGGGAATTGCTGGTTTTCTTTTTCTCAGATTACGGTTTATATGATTTCCACCATGGTGTGTGAGGTTATTTATTGTGATATGTTACCCTTGACCCGGTATGGTAAGGGAGAATTACACCTTGGACCAGTCTGAAAAGGCTTGTTTTCATGTCTTTTGATAGGCACATTTTAGGGTATTTCAATTTCATAATTTCACTTATGCTTTGTGATGTGATAATTCCATGTGAAAAAAAACAACTGCCATGCCTTGTATTCATGGAAATTTGAATTGGTGAAATTCATGATAGAATTTCTAGTTGTGAAAATGAGTATGCCATGCTTTATATTTTTTAAAATTTCATGTGGTGGGATATTTGAGTCTGACTCTTTTGAGAGCAGGTAGGTACTATGACTGAGGCAGTGTGACTTTCAGGATTGGGAGACTCGGTCGTCGTTTTGAGGCAACGTGAGTTGTAAGGATGGGTATGGCCCGAGTTACTTTTGATACATGGCTCTGTAGAGGGTGGGTATGGAGGCCATGTGGCCGAGATGCTGTGGGGCATGGGTTACGGTGAGGGGGAGTAAGGGTAGTTGTTATACACTGCCTTTTACTGCTTTCTTTATCTGTGTAGAATATATGGCTATATATATATATGGGCTATCTTACCATTTATTGCATTCAGTGGGTTACTCCTTCACGACTCAATGGAGCGTCAGGCATGAGAAGATACCAAGCCACATGATCAGGTTTAGAATCCGGTGTAGGCCGAGGATGTGACGCAGGTACAGGCTCATGGACAAGATCAAGTTCAGGATCCAGTGCAGGCAGGACAATAGCCAGGTTTGGCATCATTTGGGTCGTGGCTCGATGAGTAGCTCTGAGTGAGCCTGACACGCGTCTTGCAGGGGATTCACAGAGGCGCGCAGGGTATATAGCCTTCTATGGAATATCTGACGCGAGAGTTCAAGTCGCACCACCAACCACTTTTTCAGGGTGAGGGAAGTCCGCAGGCGGCTGAGAACCGGATAGAGAGCATGTAGATGATCTTCGAGTAGCTCGAGACGCCTCTAGGGTGGAGGTTCAAGCTGGAGACGTACATGCTGAGACGACCGGAGAAGCGTTGGTGGGATGTACAGGTACAGGCTCGTAGGCACGATGGACTAGCATGGAAGGACATCGAGGACATGTTATTCGAGCACTTCTATCTAGAGACACTGAGAGTAGAGACTGCTCAGGAGTTCTTGAGTCTTCAGTAGGAAGATATGTATGTCATGGACTAGGAATCTACCTTCACAGAGTTGTCTCTCTTTGCACCTGGTATGGTGAGTGATGACGCAGCTAGGGTGAGGTGTTTCGAGGATGGATTAAGACATGCCATTCGGGTACATGTGAATATTTTTAGTCTTGGTTCTTTCTCGGAGGCAGTGAACCATTCACTCATAGCAGAGGGAAACCAGAGGGATAGACCCTAGTTTGGCAGGGCGACAAATTCCGTTGACGGCTCGAACATTAGGAAGCGAGGATGGGATGAGTCCCAGCAGGGCAGTCCGGCCATGGATTCTGCTAGGCCCCCTCGTGGTAGTTCTTCAGTGATTTTCTTCTAGTGTGGATAGTCGGGACATGTTTGGACTCAGTGTGATAGGACTCCTATGGAGTGCTGGGCATGTGGAAAGGTCGGGCATCTGGAGAGGTTTTGCCGACATCCTTCTCAGATAGCCGGCAGGCAGAGACGAGGACAGACGGTGGCATCCAGAGTTGGTTTAGGTTTGGTACCAGGATAGGGTATCCGAGGTTCAGCTGCATGCAGAGGACGTGACAGAGACAGCAGGACCCACCTGAGGGGTCAGTGGCCGGTGACTGGAGTAGCAATGTAGGGAGGTCAGGCATGAGGCAGCCGTGTTTCAGGCCAGGTGTACGCCGTGGAGCTGCCAGTGGCTGAGCAGGCCGGTGATCCGACGACAGTTAGAGGTACACCACGGGTGTGGTCGTGATCTTTTCCTTGTTCTCTTTTGGCATGACCTGTAGAGGCATGTCCATTTTTAGTGAACGAGGTGCACAGGTTTGATGTGGGATAACTATATGCTGGTCAAGGGGTTTGGCGCCATCTCAGGTGTGTGATATAATTTATATATATGTATGAGGTTCCATGGGCATCGGGGCATCGAGGATGCGGGTTACATGAGGTTTCGTGGGCATCAGGGCATCGAGGATGTGGGTTACTTGAGGTTCCATGGGCATCGGGGCATCTAGTATGCGGGTTACATGATGATCTAGGCACTAGGTTCGTTTTGAACATCCATGGGATGCAGGACCACGTTGAGGCGGACACCGATGCGGTGCGGGATAAGTTTGCATGTCGGAAATGACAAGGGAGATCCAATAAGGGATAGGGGTGATGATACGTCATGGGAGGACCTTGAGTCTGGGACACAGGTATGTGAACCATTGCTCATTCTGTGTTTTTTCAGGTTGATACTGAGTTAGGAGATTCCTAAGGTGGGGAGCCCTTGAGAAATTTATCTAGAACCTTGTGACTGAAGAGGTCTGGGTTGCTTTGATCGGGGTGGTCGGTTCAGTGTCATCCCTGGGTTTCGTTTGATAGCTCGGGGACGAGCTATATTAAGGTGTGGAGATTGTAAGAACCGTGGTTTTTGGAACGGGTCAATATCCTAACCATGTTTGATTGTTTGACTTGTTTCTAAGGAAACTAGAGAAGTTGGACAATTTTGGGTTAAATGCATGAAGTTTAAGAGGTTTTTCAGGTGTGCACGGTTGGCACACGGTTTTCCAAACCGTGTGAACAAACCGTGCGATGTCTCTAGGGTGAGATAGTGGGCTCCACACGGGCGGTGCACGGTTTTCCAAACTGTACGGGTTGGCTGTGCGAATTTCTTGGGTAAGATAGTGGCAACCGCCCGGTTGGTGCAAGGTTTGCCTAACCGTGTGGGTTAACCAGCCGGACACTTAATGTTAGTGTTTTTAGGTTCCAGGCCACCCGGGATTTCCTATTTCTCTCTCTTTTCTTCCTCCCACTCGGGGCCTACACGGGGATAGCTGGACGGACCTTCTTCTTGCTCCCGGATCATCATTAGAACTCTGATCTGAACACTGTTTGATGCATTGGAACTCCCTCGGTAAGGCCTTGATTCCCCTTGAGCCGTTTTTCCTGATTTATTCTATAGAATTAGTTATAGGGGTTTGAAAAGTTTTGATTATTTTTTAGATCTACCATGTTATAGACCTAGTTGGAGGTTTCCATCGGAGGAGTATCCTCATACTAGAACAAGGTTGGTGGTGCATTCCTTCTTTCATGTTTTCGTGGACATTTGGGTGGCATGACCTTTGGTGTGTTTTCAGGTATTTTGAGAATGACACTAATTATTTTTCTATTTCATGATAAGATGCTTATTAGACCTATGGGATGGCTCTGGGTGTTTCCATTTTCATGTTTTCCTTGAGCAGGGTCGGGCAAGGGGTCATTTCTTATATGGGGCATTTTGGCTGGGGTTTCCAAAATGGGTATACTTGTTTTGATTAATTAAACGGCTGAGTTTAATTCATTAAAATTTGAGATGAATTGTTAGAGGCTTTAGAGACCTAAGTGTTGGTATGGAACAACACATAGTGCATTCAACTGTTGAGTTGTTTTTCATGTTTAAAAGTAATTCTTTTGATTATGTATGTGAATATTGAATTGCTTATGTTGGAATATTCGGGTTGTGATGGGTGTGTCCCGGATATTGTTGAGTGATTTTGATCTCGGGTTGGGTTGGGCATAGAGATACTTGGGTGGTTTTGACCACAGGATAGGGCGCCATGGACATCGGTTTGAGGTAGTACAACTGTCAGGTTGAGCTTGGCCTGGGTTACTTTGGGTGGTTTAGAGCACGAGATTGGGTGTTATGGACGTCGGTTTGAGGAAGTATGGCTGTCAGGTTGGGCATGGCCCGAGTTACTCTTGAGCAACATGGTCGTAGGGACACAAGGTGTCAGATGTGTGGTGGCTCAGGTACATTTTGGTTATTAACTCTCACCCAAAACTTTGAGTAGTGTGCACACATAGATACTCTGTGATGAGGTGGTTTTGACTACTAGTGTGGATAGAGTCCCCCATAGATGCGGTTTGGGTATTTTGGTTGGGGTGATTTCCCTAGAAAGCCATGTTGAAGTTGAGGAACCTTCAGATGATAACATTGAGGCTATCGGGTTGGGGGCTGAGGCTCACCGTTATTTGAGGGCAGACATCATTGTCCCTTCAGTTACTTATTTGAGGGCATACATCGTTGACCCTCCGGTTATTTATTTGAGGGTAGATATCGTTGTTCCTCTGGATTCTTATTTGAGGACAAGTATCGTTGTTCCTCTAGGTTACTTCTTGGGCGTGCCTTCGGGACGTCGGTACTTGAGACACGAGTTTTCAGGAGGCACTTGGTGCCGGGTTGCTATTTTCCTTGGGCGTGCCTTCGGGATGTCGGCACTTGAGACACGAGGTGTTGGGTGGCACATGGTGCCAGGTTACATGAAAGATATTCCGGTGTTGGCCGAAGCAGGTGACACTGCACGGTGGCTGTTGAGTACCAGTGGATTTTGTGTTTATTTGTAAATTGTATTGTTTACTGCTTTCCTTGTAAATGAATGACTGCTTGAACAGTTATACTAGGTACGCACCATTGGGTGGTATCCTACTGAGATTTTTGTCACACCTTTCATAGGCCCTTCTGGACACATGCCGACATTATGGATTTATGTGCAGGAATGAGGCCAACTTCAAGAGATGGGATGCGTTAGTTGTTGCACGGAGATGGTATGGATCTTGAGGTCTTGCCTAGCTGTAGTTTACTTTGTTTTTCATTCCTTCCTATATTATCATGTTTATTTGTTATGTAGCCACAATTGGTTGGCCACTGGATTCCTTGTGTATATTGACTTGCTATGGATGCATGTCGGTTTGTTTACAGTAGTATTTGTTGTGATATTCAGCATGTTTTCCTATTTACTTTCTTCTTCTGTCGTTTATATTGATTGTGTCCGCTGTTTATTGTTATTGAATGTGCTTCCCCTATGCGGTTCTGGTTCAAGTCTACTGAGTCTTATTCCGCTGCACCTTTACTATTATACTAATACCAGTACCGTCATTTTATTTCTTCGAGAGGGTATAGTCTCCCCACTATACCTAATCAGACCCTCACTGCTAGTCGGTAGCCTTTGGCGTCCAGGGGGGGTGTGCCTAAGGTAGTGACACCCGACCCGTTTGGCACTATTCGGGTGGCTGGCCGGGTCTAGGACGTTACATATCATAT
The DNA here is from genome assembly GCA_963277665.1 of Viscum album. Taxonomy (NCBI): domain Eukaryota; kingdom Viridiplantae; phylum Streptophyta; class Magnoliopsida; order Santalales; family Viscaceae; genus Viscum; species Viscum album. The sequence goes on along the minus strand of OY728167.1, from coordinate 389,155,700 downwards.
AAGAAATATTTATCCAATATATACGCATTAATAATAGTCTATAACATTTGTATATAAGAAATGAAATGCACCGTTCATGGAGACGGTAAGTCGTACATACGCATGAATGCTAATTTCATTAATTTTTCATATTTAAATGAATGAAAACTAAAAGATAAATAGGAATATTATAATTCTATTATAATATTAAATATTATATACATTAAATAATTTTATTAACTTCATCCTTTATACGTTCCATTTCTGGTATGAAGGGGTCATATCACTTTGAGGGGGCGGTAGTCCACACTTCATCAAAATAAAATTATCATATTTACACATTATGGAAATAATAAAAGTATCATTTGAATAAAAAAAGAGACATATATACATTGTAATTATAATATATATCTTATATAAAAATATTTCCACCATAATGGCCACCATTATAGGTGATAGGAGATAATTGAACAATCATCATTTTGTGAGGCAGTAGTATGTCGTCCAAAGAACCAGTATGTTATAAATTCATTAGATGGAGGTGTGTGGGAGTGTAGGTGGAATACATGGAATAAAAATATCCTATTATATTGAAGAAACTTATTTTTTTTATAAAATAATTTAATAAAGAGAGTTTATGGTGTCGGATAATGGAATCAAATGATAGAATCTTGAGCAAAGGCAATACCTCAAATCGGGTATCTGCTTTAAATTTAAGCTAAAAGGACTTATTTAATTTCCATATTCACAAGGTAAAAATTATAGGAGTAATATAGGTATATTGGTATATTATTTGGGATGATTTTGGATGATAAAAGCTTCTTGATAGGTTTTATTAAATGGGTAGAGGTGATGGCCCTTTATAAGAGGGAGGAGGGGAAATTAATGAATATCTTGAAATAATATTTTATTATAAATTTAGTTTCGGTTTCAAAAGGAAAAAAAGTCATTTATTTCAAATATATGATATTTTTGGGTCGAAAAAATCTTAGAAAATAGGTTTTAGACAAGTCTAAGTCACAAATTTACCCATATCGTTTTGCTTTAACCCTTAGTTAACAAATTTTACTCTTACCATGTCTTCTTGTATATTCACACAATATGGTTAATATAGTTACTATAAAATGACAATAGAACCTCAAGTTGTTCATTAATAAAATTTTGAAGCATTATCTAAGTCATTTTTCCGAATCTTAAATTTTTAGGACTATTATATCATTTAATATAATAATATCTTTTTTAGAATCATTTATATCAATTTTAATACTATTCATATCATGAATTTTAAAAATCTATAAAAACTTGACTCCTTAAAAAAATCATTAATGAAAATAAGACAAGTCATAATCATCCATATAATTCGTTTATGGCAAAAAAAGTTTCAAAATAAATAAAATTTAATATTTATAATCTCTTTTATTTAAATCATTCATTAATATGGTTATAACTACATCATCATTTTGTCATAAATATACATATTTTTTAAATCTAAAATTTATAAATAAAATACCATGATGTAGGAAATTGTTTTATAATTATAATTTCAATTTTTAGTCTAAAATATCACTTATATAACCCCATATAATAAATTATTACTAAAAGACACATGTTTATGTTATAGTTTTCTTCACATTAAATTATTTCTTATAAAATGTCATTTTCATTCAATGTGGCTCCATGAGGTCCCAAAATCGACCCAAGGATGCCCATGGTCAGGAATATCTCATCAAATAGTATTAGGACATGATTTAGAGTAATTAAATATTATTATAATATTATTTTATACCCTTATTTACCAGATTTTCCCTCTAACCATGGTAAATAAAATAATTACTGAAGTTACTATTTATAATGTCTAAAAATAAAAGGTACATATTTACACAATTTAGACCATATAATTATAAAAATGGAAACCATTTGTCCAAATTAAAAATACAAAAGTTTTATAAATTAATTTAAATTTAATTCCCATTGAAAAACTAAAAAGTGTGTTTTTAAGAAATAAAAACTACAAAAAGATTGACATGTGTTTATGTCCTATATAAAAGTGAAATTATTTAAAATGACCAACATTTGATTAAATGGTAAAAATATAATCTAATTACACATTCAAACTAATTAATAGTACAGTATAACTATATAAATAAATTATTTTAAAACATAACATTGAATTAAAATGTAGTATTTTTCACTATTTCTAAAAAATAAACTTTATCAGAAAAATACCAAAATTTCATCCAAAGTAAATTTTATGTCCTGCTTCTAAAAAAATTTATTTTGTCAAATCGAACATATAAAAATGAAAAAAAAATTACTTTTAAAAAGTTTTCTCCATTAAAAGGTGGTAAATAGAACTTTTAAACAATATTAGATTATTTCATGCTTAAAATATGATTCATTCTTGTTTTAAGCCTCTAATGTTTATTAAATATATATAATGATATTTAGCTAATATATATAATCATATTTTAGTTATTTCTATTAATTTCTTCCAATAAAATGGTTATGTATCAACTACCACTTAAAATGATAATAATATTATATATTTTTTTGGTACAACTCAACGTTGTGTGCAATGTATGATTTCTGAGAAACCTGTTTTTGCGTGTTGAGTACGCTATCTGACATAAAATCCCCTCTAAGAAAAATTAATATTTAATTCAAAAAATTTAATAAATATGAAATTTTCATATTATTTATTTCCCTAGGATTTTACATCCCTCCCCCTTTTAGGAATGGTTTCCCCACAATTCTATTCACTTATCAAATAATTGGGGGTATTTATCCCTCATAGCATTTGAATATTCTCACATTGAATCTTCAACCATATGGTTTTCCAAAAATATTTAGCATGATGAATTACATTATTTCTTAACACTTTCTCTCTTTGGCCAATAATATGGACTGGTTGTTCCTCATAAGAAATATTATCTTCCAACTGAACTACCTCCAAACTCAAAACATGAGATGGATATGACATATTCTTTCTCAACATTGAAACTTGTAAAACATTGTGTACTTGGGATAACAGTGGAGGTAAAGCCAATTTGTAGGGAACTGGTCCAATATTATATAAGATTTCATAGGGTCCAATGAACCTCAGAATCATCTTTCCCTTCTTAACAAAATGCATCAAACTTTTCCATAGAGAAACTTTATGAAAGACATGATCTCCTAACTCGAAAGAAATATCCTTCCTTCAGTTAACCACACAACTTGTTTTCCTCCTCCAAGCTGTTATCATGTGCTTATAACATAACTAAACATTTTATACCATATCTTCTACCAATTATTGTCCCATTATCATCCTTTCACCCACTTTATTTTAAAAATCTCGAGTACAACACTGCTTTCCATATAATTTCTCAAATGCTTCCATCTGTATACTGTAATGAAAATTGTTATTATATGAAAACTCAACCAAAGAAAGATATTGATCCTAAATTACCTGGTAATACAATGAAAATGCTTGTAGAATATCCTCTAATATCATAATTGTTCGTTCGGACTGCCCATATGATTGAGGATGAAAAGCTGTACGGAAATATGATTCAGTTCCCAATGACTTTGGAAGGCCTTTCCAAAAGTTAGATGTGAACCTGGGATCACAATCATATACAATGGGGAGGGTAAATCCATGTATCCCATCTATCTCTTAAATATGAAAATGATAAATTTGATCTAGATACATATTATCTTGAATAGGAAAAAAATGAGTAGATTTAGCCAATCGATCAACAATAACCTAGATTTCATTAATACCTAGAGATGTTTTTGGTAACCCCACTACAAAATCCATGGACACATTTTCCCTTTTCCACTCTAGTACTAGAAAAGGCTGAAGCATCCCTTTTGGTAACTCCCTCTCTTCTTTAACCTTCTAACATATGAAACACTTCAGAGTAAGGTTAGCAATATCTCTTTTCATTCCATCTAACCATAAATACTCTGAAAGATCTATGTACATCTTAGTACTGCTAGGATGAACTGAAAATAGAGAACTATGAGATTCACATAGTCACTATTTCTTCGCATGGGAATCAAAAGGCACACATAATATATTTTCATCCCTCAACACATAGTCTTTATCAATGATAAATTCAAGTAACCTAAAATTATGAACAAATTCAACCTTTTTGTGAAACTCATTGTCTTCTTTCTACGCTTTCTTAATTCTGTCTAATAATGATGATGTCATTTCCACCTGAAACGAAACTAAGGAATTCCCTTCACCAAAAACATCTAATTCAATGTTAATTAGATAAGAAACTAAAAGATCTTATTCCAAATATATCATTTTTAATGGAGCATTAATCTTTCGATTCAAAGCATCATCCATTTTATTTTCCTTTCTTGGATGGTAATGGATCATGAAATCAATACACTTGATTAATTATAGACAGATCCTCTATCTCATGTTTAATTCTTTCTAAGTGAATATATACTTTAAACTTTTATGATCAGTATATATTTCATACTTTACACCATACATATGAGTCCACCAAATATATAATGAAAAAACAACAACAGCTAATTCCAAATCATGGGTAGGGTAATTTAGCTGAATATGTTTCAAATGACGTGAATCATAAGCAATTACCTGATAATTTTTCATTAGGACACAACAAATTACTTTCAATTATGCATCGCTGTACATAATGAATTCACCATTCCTAGAAGGAAAGTCCAAAATTGGATCATTTACCAATCCTATTTTCAATTCATGAAATCAATCATCACATTATTTTTTCCAGATGAACTTAACTCTTTTACATGTTAACTTAGTTAGTGAGATAGATAACTGAGAAATTTTTTAAACAAACCTTCAGTAATAATCCGCTAATCGAAGAAAACTACAAATCTCTGTGATATTGGTAGGTCTTGACCACTCTTCAACAACTTTTTTTTTAGAAGGGTCAACTGTTATGGCATCTTTAGAATTAATATGACCAAGGAAATAAATTTTTTGCGACCAAAATTCACTCTTACTAAACTTTTCATAGTGTGTCTTTTATATTAAAGATTTTAAAACAATCCTTAAGTGACATTCATGTTCCTCTCGGATTTTATAATATACCAAGATATCATATATAAAAACAACCACAAACTAATATATAAAATGATAAAAGAATCCATTAATGAGAATCATAAATACAGATGTTGAATTAAGTAACCCAAATTACATAACTACAAACTCATAATGCCTATATCTCATCAGAAATATTTTTTTGTAATATCATCCTCATTCACCTTAAGTTGATGGTACCTGGACTTCAAATCAATCTTCGAAAAATACTGGTCTCCCTAGAGCTGATCAAAAAATAATAAATATGAGGAAAAAATACATGTTCTTAATAGTGATGTTATTCATGTCCCTATAATCGATACATAGTCTCAATGAACCATCTTTCTTTTTTCACAAATAAATCCTAATCACCCCATGACTATGTGCAATGTCGAATGAAGCCTTTACCAAGAAATTCTTACAACTAATTTTTTACTTCCACCAGTTCTACTTGACCCTTTCGATAAGGGGGTCATAGAAATAGTTTTTGCATCATGTACTAAATCAATAGTAAATTAAACCACTTGATTGGGAATAATACTAGGATATTAATTTGGGAAAACATTTGTGAATTCATTCACTATTGTAATGACACCAATCAAAACTGTTTCTTTCTTTTCAAAAACATGAGCTAGATAACTTTCACTTCCATATTTAATCAATATTTAAGCTTCATGATATGTTATCAATGTTATGAAGTCATTGAATAAAACTTTCATTACTTTGAAACCTATTTTATCATGATAAACTGAATTGAAATCCATACCCAAAAATGATATCAAATCCCACTATGGAAAGTTCAAAAAGATTTTTAGGAAAGATGATCCCACTAATAATAATAGTATGATTCCAATAAATCTTGGTTGCTTTGATACATCCACCTGGAGTTTTTAAGAAAAGTTAAATATCACATTAATGAGGTTATATATCAAGTTTACTTGCAAAGCTCTCAGAAATTAAAGAATGTGAAGATCTAGATTCAAAAAGAGTATATGAAAATTTTGAATAAATCTATAAAATATATGTCACCACTTCATTTGATGGCCCCACATCAATTTTAGTAGTATCAAATGATTTTGTGATTCCCTTATTCTTTCGATATTGGTTGTTTCCACCCTAGGTAATCAACTTTGGACACACCTTGGCATAATTTCCTCACTTATTACAACAAAAGCATCTTACCACTGGTTTTTCATTGCCTGCCTAATCATATTACTTATGGTTATGAGAAATATGACCAGTGTTACCACATTGGAAGAACATATCTACCATTGAGAGACATTCTCCCGGATTCTTAATACCACACTTCTCACATGTTGTAAATTAGGTTTTCTTACCTAAAGGATTCCTTGATGAATTCTTTCCCATTCCCGGGTACTGGATTGATTCTTTTGTTTTCTCTCATGGAATGAATTCTCATCAAGGAACTCCACTTCTACCTTCTCAAAACATTTAACTAGATTCTCATATCTTTTAAACTCATGAGAAGCTAACTCCCTTCGATATTTTGGCTTTAATCCTATATAAAACCGATTTTTCTTACTATCAAAATCCTAGGTAAAATTTGTGACGTACCTTAACAAACAGGTGAAATTTTCTTCATATGTAGCTAAAAAATCTTCCTCCTTTTGTCTAAATTCCAAGAATTTATTTTATATACTAAGTAAAATAGTATTAAGAAAATATTCCTCAAGGAATGTATTCTTAAATTCATCCCACTCCATGGTGTCAATCTCTTCACTTCCTATGATAATTTTAATCATTTACCACCCCTGATAACCTTCACCATTAAAAAGATAAATAGAAAGACTAACCTTTTGATTTTATGAACAACTGATGAAATCATAAATATTTTCCAATACATAAATCCACCCTTCATCTTGCAAAGGTCTAGATGATCCTATGATTGATGGGGGATGTTTCCTCATGAAATGCTCTACGATCAACATATGCCTCTATGGTTGGTCTAGTTGATCTCATGCAAGGACACCAATGCACTTTATAGCCTCATTCAAGTGTGCCATCACTACAAGAAACTATTGAGTTCCTATTCCAACCATATCAGGTTGCTGGTTTGGTAGGTTATTTCTCTCTGTATTCCCTCACAGCACATTTTCCATGTTTCCTCTATGGAAAACCATTCTGAACAAACATATCTTAGATAAGGCAATAAGGTATCCTTAAAATTCTATATCATTTCAATTTGAAAATAAAGTAAAAATATTTTATGTACATTATATTAATAATATTCTAAATCCAAAATTTATCTAAACCAACTTCTGATACCAACAATAAGGCCCCAACCTTATACATTACTTATTCTTAAGATATGTCAATAATTTGAATTTAATTCAGATCGAGGATCTTTTCAAGTTTAGAGATTTAGGGAATTAGAACAAAAGATATAAATTAAATCTTGAATAATACAAGTAGAAACTTCTACTCACTATCCATTTTTTCATAAAATAAAAACTCTTTAAAAAGAAGCATGAAATTGTTTCATGTTTTAATAGTGAAAATTTTCATTGATCCCATCATTGACTCAATTCTTAATTATGTCTTATGAAAACATTTCAAAACATGGGATAAGTATAAAAATATAATTAATGTATAAAAAGAGAAATAAAAATATTCATCTTAGGATAACATGAAAACCATGATTACTTTATCATTAAGTAAAACATTTCATCTTTAAGAAGCAGTAAATATACTTTATTGAATATAAGCTCAAAGAAATAGTAAATATAATTTATTGAATATAAGCTCATTAATAACCATTTTTTGAAAACATAAGATTACCATAAATACCATGAAATGAAACATAAAGCATATAAAGTTGTCTTGGGATAGAAACATACTTAAATGGAATAACCAAATGGTCGATTACAACACATATCACTAATTGCAATAGTTATACAGTTGACTTCAATACCCAATGCATTGGATGTTATAACGTAACCACCTGTCTATTGTTTATCACGAAACCACCCATCATTTGGTTTGTCACATAACCACAAATAATTGGTTTTTCATGTAACCACCCATCAAATTTCCAAGTACCATTATATAATCATAACTTATATAATATTGAAAATATCAACATTTCACTAATAACATTTCATTTTCAATCACAAGAAATCATATCAAGATGTTAAAATAATCAGTCCATTTAAAAAACAAATTTCAAAACCAAATTTTTTAAAAAGGGTATATAGTTTTTATTTTCCTTTTAAAATCATTACAGCTTGTTAAGGAAGCCATATATCAAATAATGCTCACAGCGGCGGAAAGGTTGTTGTCGCTGCATATGTTAAAAAAATTCATTTTGTAATTTAGTAAAATGATTCGTATAAAGAAGATTACCATTTAATGAATGTAAAATTCAAAGGGGTTTATTGTAAATAGTGTAAAATAATGAGGTGTATATTTTCAAAATATGTCGTAATGAATGGAGATTGAGACGAAGTCCCTTACCTTTTGTCTGAATCGTCACTATGTTCCTTGTTCTTCCTGAATAATAAACAGAAGTTATTTTATACTTTCCTTAGATCCTTTTTAAAGATTATTATTCCATTTGTATCACTTATTACCACATTATAAAATTTTAATACTTATTTAATTTAATATCGGTCGTTTTGTTGATATTGGGTACTTGAGTCAAAAATTAAATTGTTATAATTAAAAATTGTCCATGTGGTCAAAATTACACTATCTCCATTATGATATTAATGATTTAGATATCATATATATAATATATATACATTATATATGTATTTTTAATTGTCCATACCATTTAGATATAAGAAATTAAATGCACTGTTCTTGGAGATGGTAAGTCGTAAGTACACATGAACACTACATTCATTTATTTTTCATATTTAAACGAATAAAACCTAAATGATATATAGGTATATTATAAATAAGTTTAATATCATATTTTATATAATTTACATATGTTCATCATGTACATCCATTTATACATTCCATGTATGGCATGAACGAGCCATATCACTTTGAGGAGGCGGTAGTCCTCACTTCCACAAATGAAATTATCATATTTACACATTATGGAAAGCATAAATAAGATTTAAATAAAAAAAGAAATATAGAAAAAATATAAATATAATATATATCATATATAAATATAGTTCCATCGTAATGGCCCTCGTGATAGGTGGTAGGAGATAATTGAACAATCATTTTTTCGTGAGACAGTAGTTCACCGTCCATAGAAACAGTATGTTCTGAATCCATTAGATGGTCGTGTGTGTGCGTGTAGGTAGAAGAATTTTAATAAAAACATACTATTATATATCATATAAGAGTTTTTTATAAACTAATTTAATAAATATAGTTTAGGGTATTGGAGAATAGATAATAAATGAAATAAGCGTGGGATAAGACATTACCTCAAATCGGATAACTCCTTTTGATTTAAGGTAAACAACCTTATTAAATTGTATTATGTATAAGGTAAGCATTATAGAAGGAATATAAAGATATTTGGAGCTTATTTGTGTATAATTTCAATGATCCACGGGGCTTGAGAGGCGTGATTAAATAGGTAGAGGTGATGGCCTTTTATAAGAGGGAGGAGGGGAACGTAAAGAATATCTTGAAATACTATTTTATTATAATTTTATTGGTTTTAAAAGGTACCAAAGTACTTTATTTAAAAGATAAGATGATTTCTAGGTTTAAAAAATCTCAACAAATAGGTTTTAGAAAATTCTAGGTCACAAATTTACCCATATATTTTATCATTAACCCTTAGTTAACTAATTCGACTCTTACCATGTCTTCTTGTATATTCATACTATATGGTTAATATAGTTGTTGTAAAATTCCAATCAATCCTCAACTGGTTAATTAATGAAATTTTCAACATTATCTAAGTCATTTTTCCTAATCATAGATTTTTAGTACTATTTTATCATTTAATAAAATAATATTTGTTTTAAAAAGTCATTTATATCAATTTTTTTACTTTTCATATCATGAATTTTTAAAAATCCATAAAAACTTCATTTATTAAAAAAATATTAATTCAAATATAAGTAGTAAGAATCAATATAATTCTTTTATGGCATTAAAAGTTTCAAAATAAATTTATTTTATTATTTATAATCTCATTTTTTTTAAATCATTCATTAATAAGGTAATCACTACGTAATTAGTGTTTCATACATATATTTATTTATTTGATGTCTAAAAATTAAAAATAAATTACAATGATGCATGAATTTTTTTTATATTTATAATAACTATTTATTGTAGAATATATCACTTATATAACCCCATATAATATTATTTTACTAAAAGATACATGTTTATGTTACATTTTCCTTTAATTTAATTATTATAAAATATCATTTTCACATCAAATTAGCTCTATGGGGTTCCAAAATCGACCCAAGGATTCCCATGGTCTGACATATCTCATAAAATAGTATTATGACAAATTTTATGGTAATTTAATATTATTATAACATTATATTTACCCTTATTTACCAGATTTATACATTAACCATGGTAAATAAAATAATTACTTAAGTTACTATTCATAATGTCATAAAATAAAAGGTAACTGTTTACACAATTTGGACCTCATAAATCCAAATATGGTATCTATTTTTTCAAATTCAAAACATGGATGTTTCAAAAATTAATTTAAAATTAAATATCTTTTGAAAAACCAAAAAACATGTTTTTAAGAAGTAAAAACTACTAAAAGATTGGCATGTGTTTATGTCCAATTTAAAAGTGAAATTAATTTTAATGAACACGATTGGATTAAATGGTAAAAATTTAATTAGAATACACATTAAAACTAATTAAAAGTAAAATATTAATATATAAATAAATAATATTAAAAGGAAGTTTTGAATTTAAATGTATTATTTTCACTATTCGTAAAAAATGAACTTTATTAGAAAATTACCAAAATTTCATCCAAAGTTAATTTTAATGAATTGATTCTAAATATGAATTTTATTTTTTCAAATAGAACATTTAAAAGTTAAAAAACTAGTTTTAAAAAGGTTTCTCAATGAAAAGTATGAAAATTTACCTTTTAAAGAATATTATATTATTTTACCCCTAAAATCGGATTCATTCTCATTTTAAGCCTCTAAATTTTATTGGGTAAATTTAAAGAAATTTTAATAATATTTATAATCATTTTTTAGTTATTTTTGTTAATTATTGACAATATAATGGCTATACATTAACTACCATTTCTAATAATAATGATATTATATTATTTTTCGATATAACTCAACCTTGTGTGCAACGTAAGAGTTCAGAGAAACCAATTGTTTCATATTGAGTATGCTATTATAAATAGAATCCCATTTAAAGTAAAATTAATATTTAAATATATAATATTAATATATATGAAAATATTATATTCTTTATTTACTTATGATGTTATAGGAAATGTATGTTTTGTGAAAAAAATCCTAGTATTATTTCCCCTAAATGTTTCGCAATCAGTTACAATAAAAATAATCCATTTATTCATTAGTTTTAAATCAAATATTTCGTGGAAATTCATTTTTAAAATTTCAATAAAATCATCCTTTTGTCAAATATATGGAATGTATATCAACATAGACTAAAAATAATTTTTTCATAAAATTGAAGGAAAAAGAATCAAGTGATTTCACATGTCCCCAAGGATCGGGCCATTGGGTTAAAATCAATCAACACTCCATCATTGGAAATCATTTTGAACTAAGATTTTTTAAATTTTTCATCATTAATTGATAAGTAAGGTGTTGGGGTTATAGAATAATTTTCATAGTCACCCACTAATTATACGGTATCACATATTCTTTCAATCAATGAATCAGTCTTCAGAAATCAATCATTATTCACTATTTAATTTCCCAATTTTAATTTGATCATGAAATATAAATATCAAAACCAAAATGGATGTTTTAATCTATTTCATTATTTTCAAAAATTTTACTCATTTATATCAATTTTATCTAGAATGGACATAAAATTATTTCAATACATCCTTTCTAAATATATGAAAGATTTATCAAGGCCATTGAAAAAGCGTTCTTTTTCAAATATTTTTTCCTATGAAATCAATAATCAATTAATTAAAATAAAAAATCTATAAAAAAATTTCAAAAGAATTTAATTAAATAATTTAATAAATTTATTCTTTATTGGAAAAATACTTATAGTAAAACCACATTTTATTTTCAATATTAAACCATCACTGATATTAGGAAACACCCATAGAGAGTCAAATTAGACGAAGATGAAGAAGAACCTCATAGAATAAAAATCATTAAAAAATGATACAATCCATATAAATTGTGAGGATTCATTACTCTCAATAAAATGATAGATTATTTGGGAGGAATATTCCAAATAAATAAGAGATACTCTTACCTAAGGGAGATCAGTCTTACCCACCGATAATTCGATCTGAGAGGAAAATAGTTGAAAGGTCCAAATCCTATCTATATAGCCTCCAATATCCATGAGGGATTAATAGAGTTGAGTGGAAGGAATTTGGAAGAATTAATGGAGGTATGGGAGTTTACTAAATTGAAATCAAAAGGCCACATATTGGCCCCCCATTACGATGGTTGTAAAATTTTGAAAAACTATTAGATAATGGAATAGTGAAATTGGCTATACCCTAGTACTCATTGGCCGAACTGTATCCTAGGTCCAAGGAACAAAGCTCACATGTATCATATTTACCAAGGTTAAGGACATGGAATATCCTAAAAATTTTATTTTAACTACCCAAAAATGTAAGTGGCATCATAAATTAGTCAAATTCCACATATCTCCTCTATGTTATAGTCCTGCTCGAAATGGAAGATTCTCTAAAAATATATATGATGTAGTTGTCTGTGCATGGTGAAACTATTCCTAAAATGGAAGATTTGTAGAAAAATCTATCATGGGGATCCACACTACAATAGAATCCATATTCCATTTCCATGAAGGTATTGGCAGAGTTACCGAAATTCTATAAAATTTAACTTGATTATCCCCACGACAACCAGTCCCTATCAATGTTGTAGTCCCCCTCTAGGGTTTCTGCCACCTCTTCCGCGGTGATGAACCCCCCCCCCCTTCTTCCTGTTTATCTCTGGATTTCAGCTTCTTCTTCTTGGATACCAAGATGTCTGGGACATCTCAGGTGGCAGTTTTGTTGCTTGGTCTTTTTTATGATGGCGGATTATACAATGCCATGATTGAAGGATGGTGGTTTGATGAGGAGGAGAAAGATGGTGGTCCACGTCCACTTTATCCCATATTTCAATATCCGCTTCATCGGAGGTTCTGTAAACTTCTATGAAGGTGGGATTTGGATGACGATCTTGGATCTGCTCGTGGTTAACCTGGATCTGGCATGTTTCTGTCATTGTTTTGTTTGATTTTGGTTCTCAAAGGAATGTCGTTGTTGTTTCTTTGGTTATTTTGGGTTCTCAAAGGCGTGTTTTCACTGACTTCTGTGATGTTATGTTTGTGATGGTGGTGGATTCTGGATTTTCTTCCTTGTTGATCCCCAGCGTGTCTCCGGCAACATCAACGGAGGCGCTGATGGTGTGGATTCATGAGGTGATGCTTCTTGAGGTGTGGACGATTCAGAAGATCGGAGAAGACGGTGGTGGGGCCTACATGTCTCGCCGGAGACCTGATCGGAGGCGCTGTTGGGGTTACGCGATGACACACAACTCGAGGTGGTGGTGCAGCTCGAGGAGGACACGTGGTTCGATTAAAGTTTGAATTTGGAATTTTGAATTTTTAATAGTATCTAGAAAGTTTGGGGTTTCTCTAGACACTCAGTTGATGTATTTTGGTGTTTGGTTGTACGGTTACCGGTTACCCTAAACTGGCTTTTTGAAAATTAAAAAAATGATTTCCAGCAGTAGAAAATACCAAACCAAAATTTTATGAAATACAATGCTAAAAATACCTATAAGATAGTAATGAAATGTTATAATATCAGCATCATTAATTCTATATATCACCAAAAACCTTTCATAAAGACTTTATTTAAAATAGAATAGGGAAAGGCTCCTTCATCAGTTAATCACACTCCCTATTTTCACTTGAATCAGAATCATGATTCTATAACACCCAAAAAAAGGGTATGTCTCTCCAAAAAATAACCCTCATCTCAAAATAAAGGATCCCAACATGCTTATCAATCACAGATATATTGGATTCCACACCAAGGTCCTACCATCTCAAAACATGGGATGGATCATAAAGATAATTTTTGAGCTATGATACGTGGAACACATTATGAATCAACATAAACCAAGTTGTTAACATCAAATGGACAAAACTTTATAATATTATACACAATCTAAAATTACCATAGATATTGTGGAAAAATATTTCCCAATTTATTTGATTTCGGCCACCTAATCAAGGCTGAACTCTAAAAAAAACCTGATAATGAATAAAAACTCCATTGGGAATTGACAATGATTTAATAAAGATTTATACAGACTATATTTTTTCACAATTTTTTAAATAATTAAATAAATTTTAGCTATCGTATCTTAAGAAAATATTATCCCAATCATGGATGTTTCGATAGTGTCACATCCCAAGTAAATAAAGAATAATACATGTTCATATTTATTAAAAAATATTAATTAAATATTAATTTTATAATAAATTGGATTCTATGTTCGATGGAGAACCTGATACACAACAATGTGTTTCTTTGAAATCTTACATTGCAAACAACATTTAGTTATACTGAAAAATAATAATATAATATTATTATTTTAAAAAGTGGTAAATGCCTAGCCATTTTATTTGTGTGAATGTACAGAACTCACTAAAATATGTTTATAAATGTTTTTTGAATGTTTTTAAATTTATCCAAGAAATTTTAGAGTCATAAAATCAGAAACAATCCAATTTTCCGCACAACTAGACTAATATTCTTTAAAAGGTCGATTTACCGCCATTTGATGGTGACCTAGTTTTAAATCTAGTTTTTTCAATTTAATATGATCTATTTGACAAAATAATATTCTTTTTTATAATCGGGACATCAATATTTACTTTGGATGAAATTTTGGTATTTTTTTGATAATGTTCATTTTTTAATGAATAGTGAGAAATACTATATTTTAATTCAAAGCATCCTTTTAATCTATTTTATTTATATGGATATATTATATTTTTAGTTTGTTATAATGTGAAAATAGATTATTTTTTCTCTATTTAATCCAATTTTGGTCATTTAAAGTAATTTCACTTTGAAATTTGACATAAATAAGTGTCAATATTTTGACAGTTATTATTTTTAAAAAACACGCTTTTTGTTTTGACAACGGGAATTAATTTTAAATTAATTTATTCCACTTATTTTTCTTGAATATGGAAATATGGATTCCATATTTGGAATCATGGGGTCAATATTTTTTAAATAGGTAACTTTTATTTTTAGACATTATGAATATTTAATTAAATAAATACTGAATTTACCATGGTTAAAAGGTAAATCAGGTAAATACGGGTAAAAATATTATTATAATAATATTAAATTAAACTAACATGTGTCCTAATTCTATTATATGATACCTATCTGACCATGGTCCTCATTGGGTATATTTTAGGACCCCATGGAGCCACTTACGAGTGATAATGACACTTTATATTAATTAATTTAATGTAAAGACTAAAATGACAAAAACATGTATATTTTAGTAAATGAATTTTTACATGGAGTTATATAAGTTATCTCTTGTACTATAAATATTAATTGGATATCTAAAAATATTTCCTAAATCATGATATTTTATTTGTAATTTTTAGACATCAAATAAATAATATTATTTATGACACAATGATGATGTAGTGATTACCTTATTAATGAATAATTTAAATAAATTAGATTATAAAAATTAAATCAATTTCCAAAACCAATTAAATTTTTATTGGATGAATTTATTTCAAATATGAGTCCTAATTACTTCCAATTAAATAAGTTTTGGACCTTTATAAACCGAAAATCATTATATAATAATATTATATTTTCAAACATTCTTAAAGATCCCTACCTTCCCCTAATAAAAAGCCATCACATCTAACCCATTACTCACACCTCTCAAGCCCCTTGTCTCATACAACCTCTGCCCAAATAAGATCTCAATATCCCTCTTTTCAACCTAGAATACTTACCTTAGGCATAAGGAACTTCAAGGAATTATTTTTGGTTTAAACCAAGGGGAGTTACTTGATTTAAAGGAAACTTCTTCTCTTAAGTTTTTTTACTTTATTTTACTTCTAAAACCCCTTAAAATATTTTTATTCCATTATTTTATAACAACACCAGTGTCCTAAATTTAATATGTTGTATTTATGAGAAGGATTATAACTACACTTACACACACCTCCATCTTATGGGATAAGAACATACTGTTTATGTGGACGGCGAACAACTGCCCCACGAAATGATGATTGTTCAATCTTATCCTTCCACCTCTTACGGTGGAAACTATGATGGAACAGTATTTATATGTGATATATATTAAATTTATATTATCTTTATACTTCTGTATTTTTAATTTATAGCATTCCTTTATGGTTTCCATAATGGGTAAATGTGATAATTTTATTTGAAGAAGTGCGGACTACAGCCCTCTCAAAGTTATATGACTCATTCATACCATACATGAAATGTATAAAGGATGGTGTTAATGAACATATATAATGTATATAAAATATGATATTATACTGGAATTATAATATACCTATTTATATTTTGGATTTCATTCCTTTAAAATTTGAAAAAAGAAAGTAGCGTTCACGCGTACGTACGGCTTACCGTCTCCATGAACGGTGAATTTCATTTTCATATATCCAAATGATATTGAAAATTATAAATACATATATATTTGATATATATTAATAATATGATATTTAAATCATGAATATCATTATTTATATAATTTAATTTTGACCACATGGACTACTTCTAATTACAATATGTTCATTTTCGACTAAAATACTAAATATCGACAAAATGACCGTTATTAACTTAAATTGTTATATAATTTTTATAACGTCTTAATAAGTGATATAAAAGGAATAATAAAACAGAATAAGGTTATTAAGAATATATAAATTTATTTTATTTTATTATTCAAGAGATTAAAGAACGAACGAGTCAAGTTGGACACAAGGTAAGGGACTTCGTCTAAATCTCCTTTTATTGAGGCATAATTTGATTTATACATGTATTTATTTTATACTGTGTATAAAACCCTTTGAATTTTAATTTAATGCAAAGGGATTATTTTATCTATGAATCGTTTTACTAATCTTCAAAAATAATGTTTTTTTAAGTATGAGGTGACAACAAACTTTCCGCCGCCGCGAGCATTATTTTATATTTGGCTTCCATAACAAGACAGAATGTTTTTAAAAGAAAAATAAATACCATATACTCTTTAAATGTGTTTTGGTATTGAAAATGGTTTTGATAATGGATTTATAATTTCAATATCTTGAAATGATATATTGTGATTGCAATGTGGTAATTTTATCATTCCTTTATGTTTATGTTATTTGTCATGATTATGATACGGTTATTGGGAATTTGTTATGTATATAGGTTGTTCCATGATAAATGTAGGGCGGGTGAGTCCGAGATAGATCTCCAATGAATTGGGTAACGTGAAAAATGTAAGAATTAATGTTTCTCTTAAGAGATTTAGGGAATACATTGTTATTGGTATTCCAAATGTAACTCCCTACGTAGATTTTAAGATACAACTTATGTATGTTATGGGTGACACATGTTACCATTAAGATTTATGTTTTCTATGTGTTATTCATAAATATTATGATTTCATGAGGTATTTTAAACGGCTTATGTTTTGATGGAATAATGTTTCCTTTCTTTATTTTATAACCCTTAGTGAGATTTTTATGCTCATCCCAAGTTGATGAATTGTTTTTCACATGACTTAAAGATTAATATGTTCAAGGATGGGATCATGGAAAAGTCAAGATGTATAAAACATGGAAGTAGACATGACACTTTTTTTCAAATGTTATTATTTTATGAGAAAAATCGATACTGAGTACAAGTGTCTGCTTAGTAATATTTGATATTTAATGTATATGTTATGACCTAACTCTCTAAAGCTCTAACCCTGAAAATATCCTTACTGTGAATTATTAACGTAATTCAAGATAATGTAATGTTTAATGTTGGGTCCTTATAGTTGGTATCAGGGGTCTGTTTAGACAACTTTAGGAGATAGAATATTTTTAAATTAATGTCCGTAAATTTATTTATTGTAATATTGAAATGATATAGCATTTACAGATTACCATGTTGCTTCACCTATGATATTTCTGTGTTCAGAATGGTTTTGTGCATAGGAAATAGAGCGACTATGTTGGAAAGGCGTAAAGAGGGAAATGAACATCCAAATCAGCATCTTGAGATGGTCAGAATCATAACTAAATAGTTTTTTATAGTAATTTCTCGGTTGAATCAGGTGATAAATAGTGGTTGTGTATATAGAATATATTTTGGTATATTCTAAAATGTGAGAGGAACATGAAAGTAACTTAAGTATTGTTTTAAAAATACTAAAAAAAAATCTTTGTGGAAAGTTTAGTAAGTATGAATTTTGATGGAAATTTTTTTTTGTCCTTGGTCATATTGTTTCTAAAATATGGAATTATTGTTGATCCTTCTAAAACAAAATTTTTTGAAGAATGGATGACACCCACAAATATTACCAAGATCCATAGTTTTCTTGGTTTGGAATGTTATTACCAGAGGTTTGTTGAGGATTTTTCATTTTTATCTAGCCACCTAACTAAGTTAACTCGAAAAGGTGTTATGTTAATTTGAACAAAGTAATTTTATGATTTTTTTAGGAATTGTAAAGATGATTAGTGAATGCTCCAGTTTTGGTACTGCCTTCTAGAAATGGTAAGTTTGTTATCTACAATAATGATTCGTTGAAAGTACTTGGTTGTGTCCTTATGAAGAATGATAATGTAATTTCTTATTATTGACATCAGTTGAAACCTCATGAGTTAAATTACCCTACATATGATTTGGAATTAGCTGTTTTTATATATTCTTTAAAAATTTTGAGGTATCATCTGTATAGAGTAAAATGTGAAATATATACTTGCCACAAAAGTTTGAAGTATATATTCACTCCGAATGAATTGAAATTGAGAAATAGGAGATGGATAGAATTAATCAAGTATTATGATTTCTTGATCCATTACCAGTAGGGGAAATCAAATAAAGGGGTTGATGATTTGAGTAGAAAAATTAATTCTTCATTAACCATGCTAACTTTTGAACGAGATCCTTTGGTTTTTGATTTGATGAACTTTGGGATAGAACTTGATGGTGTAGGAAATTCCTATGTTTTGTTTCAAATGTCATTGAAATAATATCTATCAGATAGAATTAATTAAGTGAATAAGGAAGACAGTGAGTTGCAGAGAAAGGTAGTGTTGGTTCAGAAGGGTATGTTGCCTGATTTTAACATTGACAATGATTGTATTTTCATATTTGGAAAGAGATTATGTGTGCATTGTGATTCATAGTAGAAGAATGAGTTGTTATGTGAATCTCGTAGTTCTTCATTTTTAGTTCATCTTGGTTTTTCTAAGATATATAGAGATTTTCGAGTGTATTATTGATGGGATAATATGAAAAGAGATATTGATGAATTTACTCTGAAGTGTTTGACTTGTTAGCATGTTAAAGCAGAGCGACAGTTACCGAAAGGGATTCTTCAGTCTTTACCGGTGCCAGAGTGGAAATGGGAAAATATCTCCATGGACTTCGTTGTGGGATTAACGAAGACATCTCAAGGTAATAATGCAATCTGGGTTATTATTGATAGATTGACCAAATCTTCTCATTTAATTTCTATTCTAGATACTCTATCTCTAGATCAACTTTCTCGGTTGTATGTTAAAGGGATAGTAATGTTTCATGGAGTTCCCCTCCCCATTTCAACTAATCGTGATCCAAGGATTAGTTATAACTTTTGTAAAGGCCTTTAGAAGTTGTTAGGAACTAAATTAAATTTTTGTACATCTTTTCATCCTCAATCATATGGGAAGTTAGAAAGAACAATTCAGACCTTGGAGGATATGTTACATGCTTTCTTGTTGGATTTCCAGTGAATTTGGGACCAACATCATTCTTTGGTTGAGTATTCATATAATAACAGTTTTCATTATAGTATACAGATGGCTCAATTTTAGGCATTATAGGTGAATTTGTGTCAAAGTCCAGATTTTTGGGAGGAAGTAGCTGAAAGGATGTTGATGGGACCAGAATTGGTAGAAGTAATGGCATAAAAAGTTCAGTTGATTTAGAAGAACTCAAGAATAGCTCAGAGAATGTAGAAACGTTGTGTGGATAACTGGAGTAAGGATATTTCTTTCGAGGTAGGTGATCAGGTCTTTCTCAATGTTTCTCTATGGAAAAGTGTTATGTGTTTTTGTAAGAAGGTAAAGCTGAGTCCGAGGTTCATTGGACCCTATGAAATCCTACATAAAGTTGGATCTGTTTCCTACAAAGTGGATTTACCTCCAAGTTTATCCTAGGTACATAATTTTTTTCATGTTTTAATGTTGAGAAAGTATATGTCTGATCCATCTCATGTTTTGAGCCCATATGTTGTTCTTAGAATAGAATCTCTCTTATGAGGAAAAACCAGTCCAGATTCTTAACTGAATAGAGAAAGTGTTGTGAAATATGGTAATTCATCAGGTAATGGTTTTGTGGAAAACCCATATGTTTGAAGAGGCAACGTGGGAATCATAAAATTCTATGAGGGATAAACACTCCCACTTATTTGATAAGTGAATAAAAATTGCGAGGATGAAATTTCTAAAACGGGGGATTGATGTAACATCTCAAGTAAATAATGAATAAAACATTTTCATATTTATTAATATTCTTGAATTAAATATTATTTTATATTAAAGTGGATGCTATTTTATATGGCATACTCAATAAACAACAACGAGTTTCTTTGATATCTTACATTGCACACAACAGTGAGTTATAATGAAAAATAATAATATAATAGTATTATTTTAAATGGATGTAAATGATTATTAATTATAATGGTGGGAATGAATATAACTAAATAAAATATGATTATACATGTTTTTTAAATGTTTTTTCATTTATCCAATAAATTTTAGTGGCTTTAAATAATACATATTCCAATTTTAAGCACACAAAGTCGAATATTTTTTAAAAGGTCGATTTACCTCCTTTTGATTGAAAACAATTTTTAAATCTAGTTTTTTCACTTTTATATGATGTATTTCAAAAAATAATATTCTTATTTAGAATAGTGAAATCAAAATTTATATTGGATGAATGTTTGGTATTTTTCTGATAATGTTCAATTATTAATGAATAGTGAAAAATAATGTATTTTAATTCAAAATTTCCTTTTAATATAATTTATTTAATTAGATAGATTATCTATTTAATTGGTTTTAAAGATTAATTAGATTCTGTTTTTAACATTGAATCTAATTTTGTTCATTTTAAGTAATTTCACTTTGAAATTGGACATAAACAAGTTTCAATCTTTTGATAGTTTTTATTTTTAAAAAACACACTTTTTTTGACAATGGGAATTAATTTTTAACTAATTTATTAAACATATGTGTTTTGAATATTGAAAAATGGATTCCATATTTTGAATCAAGAGGTCCAAATTGTGTAAATAGGTAAATATTATTTTTATTCATTATGAATATTTACTATACTAAATATTTTATTTACCATTGATAAAGGGTAAATCTAGTAAATAAGGGTAAACAAATATTATATTAATAATATTAAATTAGACTAAAATGTGTCCTAATACTATTTTTTATACCTTTCCAACCATGGTAAACCTAGGGTCCATTTTGGGACCCCATGTATCCACTTAGGAGTGATAATGACACTTTATATTAATTTATTTAAAGGATAGAAAAAAAGACATAAACATATATCTTTTAGTAAATAAATTTTTAAATGGGGTAATATAAGTTATCACTTATACTATAAATATTATTTTTAAATATAAAAAAATTCCCTACATCATGGTATTTTATTTATAATATTTAGACATCAAATAAAAAAAATTATTTATGACACAATGATGATGCTGTGATTTCCTTATTAAAGAATAATTTAAATAAATTAAATTATAAAAATTAAAACAATATAAAAACATGTCTAATTCGTATTGGATGACTTTATTTCGAACAAGAGTCATGTTATCTTAAAATCAAATAATTTTTGGACCTTTATAAACCGAAAATGTTTATATAATAAAATAATATTTTCAAACTTTCCTAAAGAGCCCCTCCTCCCACTTATAAAAATGCCATCACCTCTAACCCACTACTCACCCCTCTCAAGCCCCTTGGCTAATCCAAAATCTCCCCAAAAATCTCTAAATATCTCTATATTCCACCTAGAATCCTTACATTATGCATAAGGCACCCTAAGAAATCGTTTTGGTTCAAACCGAAGGGAGTTACCCGATTTAAAGGTAATATCGTATCTAAAGATCTTTTATTTTAGTTTACTTCTCCAACCCCCTAAACACTTTTTATTCCTTTATTTTAAAACAAAACAATTATCCTAAATAAACTAGGTTGTCTTTATGATCCGTATTCCAACTACACTTAAACACACCTCCATTTAATAGGTAATGAACATACTCTTTCTGTGGACAGTGAACTACTGCCTCACGAAACAATGATTGTTCAATATTCTCCTACCACCTCTTACGGTGGCCATTATGATAGAAAATTATTTATATGTTATATATATTACATTTATATTATCTCTATAATTATATAATTTTCATTTATAGAATTCTTTATGGTTTCCATAATGGTTAAACACGATAATTTTATTTGAGGAAGTCCGGACTACCTCCCCCTCAAAGTGATATGACTCGTTCATACCATACATGGAAAGTATAGAGGATGGTGTTAATGAACTTATGTAACATATATAAAAATTATATTATAAATAAATTTAAATATACCTATTTATAATTTGGTTTTCATTCCATTAAAAATGAAAAAAGAAAGTAATGTTCCTGCGTATGTACGACTAACAGTCTCCAAGAACGGTGCATTTCATTTTCATATATCAAAATGATATGGAATAATCTAAATACATATATACTGGATATATATGATTTATATGATATTTAAATCATGAATATTATTCTTTATATAATTTAATTTTTACAACATGGAAAAATTTTAATTATAAGAAGTTCATTTTCGACTCAAATACCAAATATCGAAAAAACGACCGTTATTAACATAAATGATTATATAATGACTATAATGTGGTAATAAGTGATATAAAAGGACTAATAAAACTGATAAAGGTTCTTAAGAAATTATAAATTAACCTTAATTTATTATTCATGAGATTAATGAACAAACGAGTCATTTCGGACATGAACTAACGGATTTCGTCTCAATATCCTTTCATTGAGGCATCCTTTGATTTTTAAACGACTTTATTTTATACAGTGTATAAATCCCTTTGACATTTAATTTCATTCAAATGGAAACTTTTCTCTATGAAGAGTTTTACTAAATGACAAAAATAATGTTTTTTTAACATATGCGGTGACAACGACCTTTCGTCCATCACGAGCATTATTTCATATTTGGCTTCCTTAACAAGATCCAATGTTTTTTAAAAGAAAAATAAATACCATATACTATTTTTATATATTTTAGTATTGAAAATGGTTTTGATAATGGATTTTTTATTTCAATATCTTGAAATGATATATTGTGATTTCAATGTGGGAATATTATCTTACCTTTATGCTTATGTTATGTGTTATGATTATGTTGTGGTTCTTGGGAATTGTTTACATATACGAGTGGTTCTATGATAAACATAGGGCGGGTGAGTCTGAGATATATCTCCAATTCCTTGGGTAACGTGAGGGAGGTAAAAGTTAATGTTTCTCCTATGATATGTAGGGAATATATTTTGATGAGTATTCCATATTTAACTCCCTATGTAGCTGTGAAAGCAACAACATAATTCTGTTATGGATGCCACAAGATTCAATTAAGATTTATGTTTTCTATTTGTTATTCAAAAATCTTATGATTTCATGCGGTACGTTTAAAATATTATGTTTTGACTGAATAATGTTTCATTTCATTATTTTATAACCCTTATTGATATTTTTATTATCATCCCAATTTTTTGAAATGTTTTCACATGAATTAAATATGAATAGGGTCTATGATGGGATCATGGAAAATTCATGTTGTCTAAAACATGGAACTAGACATGACTCTTTTTTTCAAGAGTTTTTATTTTATTAAAAAAATTATTACTGAGTAGATGTGTCTAATTTGTAATATTTGAGATGTAATGTATATGTTATGACCTAATTATCTAATGCTATGAACCCTAAAATATCCTCAATGTGAATTATTACGTTAATTCATAATTATGTAATTTTTAAGGTTGGGTCTTTATAGTTTGTATCAAAGGTTGGTTTAGATAACTTTAAGAGTTAGAATATTGTTAAATTAATGTCCATAAATTAATTTATGGTAATATTGAAATGATATAGCATTTATATATTACCATGTTGCTTCTCCTATGATATTTATGTGTTCAGAATCGTTTTCCATAGAGGAAATAGAGCAACTATGTTGGGGAGGAATACATAGGGAAATGAACTTCCAAATTAGCATCCTAAGATGATCAGAATCAAAACTGAATAGTTTGTTGTATTAATGTCTCATTTGACCTAGGTGATAAATATTGGTTGTGTTTATATATGATATTTTGGTATATTCTAAAATTTTAGAGGAACATGAAAGTCAGCTAAGAATTTTTTTTTGCAAACCTTAAAAGGAACGAAGCTATATGGAAGGTTTAGTAAGTTTGAATTTAGGTTCAAAAAAAATTTCAATCCTTGGTCATATTATTTCTAAAATATGGTATAACTGTTGAACCTGCTAAAACAAAAGTTGTTTAATAATGTCCAAGTCCCACAAATATAACCGAGATCCATCGTTTTCTTGGTTGGGAAGGTTATTACCAGAGGTTTGTTTAGAATCTTTCGTGGTTACCTATCCCACTGACTAAGTTAACTCGAAAAGGTGTTAAGTTCATTTGGACAAAATAATGTGATTATTGCTTTCAGGAATTGAAAATAATATTGGTGAATGATCCAGTTTTTGTACTACCTTCCAGAAATGGTGAGTTTGTTATCTACAGTGATGATTCATTGAAAGGACTTGGTTGTGTCCTTATGCAGAATGATCATATAATTGCTTATTCTACAAGTCCGTTGAAACCTCAAGAGGTAAATTACCTTAAACATGATTTTGAATTATCAATTTTTTTTTTCTTTAAAAATTTGGAGGCATCATTTATTTGGAGTGAAATGTGAAATATATACTGACCAAAAACGTTTGAAGTATATATTCACTCAGAAATAATTGAACATGAGATAGTGGAGATGGTTGGAATTAATCAAGGATTATGATTTCACAATCCATTACTATCCGGGAAAAGAAAATAAAGTGGATGATGCTTTGAGTTTAAAAAAGTAATGCTTCATTAACCATGCTACATTTGGAAAGAGATCCTTTGGTTTTTGATTTGAGGAAATTTTCCATAGAAGTTGTTGGTGTAGGAAATTCCACTTTTTTGTTTCAGATTTCAAAGAAATCATCTCTATAAGACAGAATTAAGAAAGCATAGAAAGAATACAGTGAGTTGCAGAATAAGGTAGAGTTGTTTTAGAAGGGTATGTTTCCTGATTTTAAAATTGATAATGATTTTATTTTTAAATTTTGAAATAGCTTATAACTGCCTTGTAATTCACAGCTGAAGAATGAGTTGTTATGTGAAACTCGTATTTCTCTATTTTCAATTAATCCTGGGAGTACTAAGATGTACAAGGATCTTCAAGAGTATTTCTGGTGGAATGGAATGAAAAGAGATATTAATGAATTTACTATGAAGTGTTTGTATTTTCAACATGTTAAAGTAGAGTGACAGTTAACGAAATTAGATGCTTCAGACTTTCTCGGTGCCAGAGTGGAAATGGGAAAATATATCCATTATCTTCATTGTAGGATTAACAAAGACATCTCGAGGTAATAATGT
This sequence comes from Viscum album, assembly GCA_963277665.1. Classification (NCBI taxonomy): domain Eukaryota; kingdom Viridiplantae; phylum Streptophyta; class Magnoliopsida; order Santalales; family Viscaceae; genus Viscum; species Viscum album. Next base: position 389,129,457 of record OY728167.1, on the reverse strand, counting down.
AATGTGGGTTATTGTTGATCGATTGACTAAATCTGTTCATTTCCTTCCTATTCGGGATACTCTATATCTAGATCAAACTTTTCGGTTGTATGTTAAAGAGATATTTAGGTTTAATGAAGTTCCCCTCTCCATTGTATTTGATCGTGAACTGAGGCTCACCTCTAGATTTTGTAAAGGCCTTCATAAATCCTTGGGTAGTAAATTGAATTTTTGTACAGATTTTCACCCTCAATTAGATGGCAGTCAAAACAAACAATTCAGATCATGGAGGATATTTTATGTTCTTTCTCGATGGTTTACCAGGTAAGTTGGGACAACCATATTTTTTTGGTAGTGTTTTCTTATAATAATTGTTTTCATTCCTGTATGAAGATGGCTCCATTTGAGGCATTATATAGTAATTAGTGTCAAACTCTATATTTTTTAGATGAAGTAGGTTAAAGAAAGTTGATGGGACCAGAATTGGTAGAAGAGATGGCAGAAAAAGTTTATTTTCTTCAGAAGAACATGAGAACAACTTAGAGAATGAAGAAGAGTAATGTGGACAACTGGAGGAAGGATCTTTCTTTTGAGGTAGGTGATCATGTCTTTATCAAAGTTTCTCCATGGAAAAGTCTTATGTGTTTTGTTAATAAGGGAAATCAAAGTCCAAGGATCATTAGACCCTATGAAATCCTGGATAAATTTGGATCAGTTTCCTATAGAGTGGATTTACCTTCATGTTTATTCTAGGTACATAATTGTTTTCATGTTTCAAAGTTGAGAAATTTTATTCAAGATCCATCTCATGCTTTGAGCAGAGAGGTAGTTCAGTTGGAAGATAATCTCTCTTATCAGTAACAACTAGTCCAGATTCTTGACTGAAGAGAGAGAGTGTTGCATAATTAGGTAATTCAATAGGTAAATGTTTTTTTGGATAAACCATATGGTTGAAGAGGTAATTTGGGAATCTGAAAATGCTATAAGGGATAAATAACCCAACTTATTTGATAAGTGAATAAAAATTGTAGGGACACAATTTCCAAAAGGGGGGAAGGATGTACCATCCCAGGAAAATAATAAATAATACATTTTCAATATTTATTAATATTTTTTAGTTAGATATTAAATTTAAATTAATATGGATTCTATGTTTGATGGCGTACCTGCTATGAAACAATGAGTTTCTTTGAAATCTTACATTGTACACAACATTGAGTTATAATGAAAAATAATAATATAATATTATTATTTTAAATGATAGTTAATTCCTAGATAATTTAATGGAAGGAATGAACAAAACTAACTATAATATGATTATGCATGTTTGTTAAATGTTTTTACATTTGTCCAATAAATTTTTGAGGTTTAAAATAAGAAAGAATCCAATTTTAAGGTCAAATAGTCTAATATTCTTTAAATGGTCGATTTACCGCCTTTTGATAGTGAACCATTTTTAAATCTAGTATTTTTCACTTTTATATGTTATATTTGACAAAATAATATTCTTATTTATAATCGGGACATCAAAATTTACATTGAATGATATTTTGGTATTTTTCTAATAATGTTCATTTTTTAATTAATAGTGAAAAATATTGTTTTTTAATTCAAAACTACCTTTTAATATTATTTATTTATCTGGTGATATTATCTTTTATAATTGGTTTTAAAGGTTTATTAGATGATTGTTTTACCATTTAATCCAATTTTGGTCATTGGATGTAATTTCACATGAAATTTGGCATAAACAAGGGTCAATCTTTTGATAGTTATTATTTTTTAAAAACACACTTTTTGTTTTGACAACGAGAATTAACTTTAAATTAATTTATGCCACTTCTGTGATTTGAATTTGGAAAAATGAATAACATATTTGGAATTAGGATGTCCAAATTTTTTAAATAGTTCACTTTTATTTTTATACATTATGAATATTTACTTTAGTAAATATTTTATTTACCATGGTTAAAAAGTAAATATGGTAAATAAGGGTTAAAAATTATTTGTATCATAATATTAAATTAAACTAACATATATCCTAATCCTATTGGAAGATACATTTCTGACCACGAGAATCCCTAGGTCAATTTTGGGACCCCATTGCACCACTTAGGAGTGATAATGACACTTTATATTAATAAATTTAATGTAAAGACAAAAATCACATAAACCTATATCTTTTCGTAAATCTATTTTTACAAGGGGTTATATAAGTTATATCTTCAAATATAAATATTTATTTGAAAGATGAAAATATTTCCTACATGATGGTATTTTATTTATAATTTTATATATCATATAAATAAAATTATTTATGACAAAATGATGACATAGTGATTACCTTATTATCGAATAATTTAAATAAATGAGATAATAAAAATTAAAAAAATATCAAAAACCTGTCCAATTCTTGTTGGGTGATTTTATTTCGACCAAGATTCATCTTATCTTTTAATTAAATATGTTTCTGTCTTTTAGAAACCGAAAATCATTATATAATAAAATAATATTTTAAAAGGTTCGTAAAGTGACCCTCCTCCCCCTTATAAAAATCCGTAACCTCTAACCCATTACTCACACCTATAAAGCCCCTTAGTATATCAAAACACTTCCAAAATAAGCTCTGAATATCCCTCTATTCAACCTAAAATCCTTACCTTAGTGATAATTCACTTCAAGAAATCCTTTTGGTTCCAGCCAAATAGAGTTACCCGATTTAAAGGTAACATCTTCTATTAAGTTATTTTATTTTATATTACTTCTCCAACCCCATAAAATATTTTTATGAATTTCTTTTATAAAAAATAGTATCCTAAGTATACTAGGTTGTTCTTATGAGAATTATTTTAACTAAACTTACACACACATCCATCTAATGGTTAAAGAACATATTGTTTCTGTGGACGGTGAACTACTTCCTTGCGAAATGATGATAATTCAATCTTCTCCTACCAAATCTTATGGTGGACATTATGATGGAAATTTATTTATATGTAATATATATTATATTTTTATTATCTCTATTCTTATTTATTTTTGATTTATAGCATGCCTTTATGGTTTCCATAATGGTTAAACTCGATAATTTCATTTGAGGAAGTGCGGACTACCACCCCCTCAAAGTAATATGACTCGTTCATACCATACATGGATCATATAAATGATGGTGTTAATGAACATATGTAAAATATATATAAAATATTATATTAATCTGGAATTATAATATATCTATGTATCATTTGGTTTTCATTCCTTTAAAAATGAAAAAAAAAAGAAAGTTGCCTTCATGCGTACATACGGTTTACCATATCCATGAACGGTGCATTTCATTTTCATATATCCAAATGATAGGGAATATTAAAAATAAATATATACTGGATAGATATACTGAATATATATGATTTATATGATATTTAAATCATGAATATTATTCTGTATATAATAGAATTTTGACCACATAGACAACTTGTAATAATAAGTATTTCATTTTCGACTCAAATAACAAATATCGACAAAAAGTCAGTTATAAACATAAATGACTATATAATGTTTATAATGAGGTAATAAGTGATATAAAAGGAGTAATAAACATCAAAAAAATTCTTTAGAAGTTATAAATTAACTTTATTTTATTATTCAGTCCATAAAATAACAAACGAGACAAGTCGGACATGAGGTAAGGGACTTCGTCTCAATCTCCTTTTATTGAGGCACCCATTGATTTATACATGACATGATTTTATACGACGAATAAACACACTTGAATTTTTATTTTTTTTCTTCTTTCTCTATGAATCATTTTACTAAATGACAAATAGAATGTTTTTTTAACGTACGCGGTGACAACGACCTTTCCGCCACTGCGAGCATTATTTGATATTTAGATTCTTTAACAAGACTCAATGTTTTTATAGGAAAAATAAATACCATATACTCCTTTTACTTGTCTTGGTATTGAAAATGGTTTTAAGAATGGATTTGTTATTTCAATATCTTTAATTGATATATTTTGATTTCAATGTTTTAATGTTATCTTTCTTTTATGCTTATGTTATGTGTTATGATTATGTTATGGTTCTTGGGAATTGTTTACGTATACGGGTGGTTCCATGAAAAACCTAGGGCAGGTGAGCCCGAGATAGCTCTTGAATGCATTGGGTAACATGGAAGACGTATAATTTAATGTTTCTCCTATGATATTTGGAGAATATACTGTGATGGGAATTCCAAATGTAACTCCCTACGTAGCTGTGAAAGCTACAAAGTATGTATGTTATGGATTCCATAAGTTACCATTAAGATTGATTTTTTTTATGTGTTATTCATAAATCTTATGATTCCATGAGGAATGTTAAAAAGATTATTTTTTTAGGGACTTAATTTTTCATTCTTTATATTATAACCTTTATTGATATTTTTATGTTCATCCCTAGTTTTTGAAATTTTTTCACAGGTATTCAAGATGAATAGGGTCCAGGATGGGATCAAGGAAAAGTCAAGTTGTCTAAAACATGGAACTTGACATTACTCTTTTTTAAGAGTTTTTATTTTATGAAAAAAAAAGGATACATAGTATAAGTGTCTTCTTTGAAATTTTTGAGATGTAATGTATATGTTCTGACCTAATTCTCTAGAGCTCTATACCTGAAAAGATCCTCAATGTGAATTATTAACTTAATTCAATATTATGTACTGTTTAAGGATGGGTCCTTATAAATAGTGTCCAACCAACACATAATATATCTACAAGGATAGCTATAAAATGCATAGTTCAGTATGTATGGGCTAATGGTGCCTATTTTGTAGTAAAAATAGTCCAGTCTCACGTGCTTATCCCAATATCAACAAAATTCAGGAAGGAAAACATGAATCATTTAAGCCATGATCTGAATATCACATTCTGTATGGCCATACTTCTATGGATGGTATTCCATGCTCAATGTAACATAAAATCTCACTGACTTCTGGAGGAAATTCCCAAAATTATAAATGAAATGGTGACACCTATCAGAAAATGTATCAAATTAATCTCAATGAAATAGGTTGATTTTTTTACCCAAAAAATCATCACAATTCCTTGATATTTTTTATATCATGAATGAGTATAAGGTTATTTGATTTGATCATATGATTGATCACTAACCTTATCACATTCTTCTCTTGAGGGGTATGTGGCAACCCAACCATGAAATACATAGAAATATCATCCCAATTAATTGTCGACACAAGAAGGGGTAGAAGAAAACATTTAGGCTTCTAGAATTCATCCTTGATTTTCTGACAATTATAAAAATGAGAAACAAAATCAGCAATGTCTCATATCATAGTTTTCCACAATAATAATTTCCTCATGAAATATAACATATTGATGGTGACATGGTGTACTAATAAAATTGTATTATGGAAACCCACATCGTACTATTATTCCTCATGGGAAGATGTATGACATAGTAGTTATGAATCAATTGATTCCCTCATAAGAGAACATCAACTAGCTAATGGAACCCCAACATAATGAGATTCCATGTAGTGATAAAATTCATCATCAAAATGCCTATCCTAAAGAATCATCACAAAAAGAGATTTGGTCACCTGAAAAATTAACCTCATAGTTCCAGTCTCAAATTAATGGAGTCCCAAATGAATATATAAAATGATAACCATCATGTTCGAATATTTTTATGATTCTTTCTAATAGGTACTTGGCATTTTCCTATATATAGCATCAGGAATGAAATTCCCATTATCGGCAGTGTAGGTAATTTTTAAATCAAACAATTGTACATTCCCCAACCCGACACTTATGGACAAGATTGAAATATTTTTAAGTGAAGATAAAATAAATTTTTTCTAGTTTTAGTAACCACTTAAAATTTTTTCAAAAATGTAAAATTGATATCTGTTATGGGAATGCATCACCACCATGAGTTCTAGTTCACGTGTATTCTAGTTGTTATCATGTGACCAATGATATACTGAATTATATTCCACCGCATAATCAACAATCAAGAGAATGCAGTCCAAACCTGAACATGATGTGCTACAAATTACTACATAGACCCTCTCAAACTCTAGAAGAGTCAACACTAGCGTATAATTCCATATATATGTTGACTGATCAAATGAAATTTTAAATTTAAAATCCCATAATAAAATCATTCCTTTTCGAGTGAGAGAGTTCATAGAATATGATAACATGGATAAATACCAAATCAATTAGTGGTAATTCAATAATAAACACAAGAATTTTTAAATATAAAAGATATTTTGTTGTTTTTTACATTTTTTAAAAGCCTAATAAATTTTAGGATAAAATAAAATACATTTATACAAGACCATGTTTCCCTAGAACATCACATCCTGAAACCAACAATTAAATTTTCAAATAAAATAATAAATAATGCAATCTCTAAAAATTTCCATAAATGTTTTCAGAAGATGACCGTGATCATCCTTAGATTTAGATTTTACCGAGATTTTATCCAAAAATAATATTATATATGACTTGAGTTACTTATGGAATACCCTTTTAATAAGTTCCATATAATCAATATGAGCATGGCTTAAAATAAAATTCAAAAAATACACTCTCAATGACCACTAAAACATTAAAAGGCATTCATTGGAATGATAGATTATTTGATTTTTAACTGGTGATAACCATACTGATGGTCAATGATTGAGGACTATTTTACTCCTTTCAACCAATCCAAAATAAAATATTTGATCCAAGGAAATAGATAAATTTTATTTATCATAACTCAATTGATTTTCTGATATCCAGGATAAAGGTGAAGGGTCCCATATGATTTCATTGAAAAAAGATCTGGTGCCACCCATGGTGACTCACTTAGGAATATAAATCCTTTATCTAATAGATCATTGAACTAAGTATTTGACATTCTCAATTTAGATAGTTCTATATGTTATGAAAGAAAAAGAGATAATATAATTAATATTTATCAAATAAATAATTAACTCTACCTCCCTTATAGGTGGAAACCTAGAAAATGCATATCAGAGCATGTCAGGAAACATTATAAAAACTATAGGAATATTTCCACTCAAGGATTCATGATCTAGATAAAAATGAAGCAACAATATCAACACACTCAATAAGTGAATTGGTGTTATAGATCTAATCGATATAGATTCCCATTCACTATGAAAAATATGAACAATCCCATCAGATGCAGTAAACAAGACACTATAAAGATAATATTCAATTTGGGAATAATGGGAAATCAACCAATCCATCCCAAGAATGAAATCAAATTTTTTTCATTTCAAGAATAATAATAACCAAAGATCGATTGATATCTGTAAAAATAATACACAAAAAGTGAATGGGAGATTGTATCCTCCCTCTATTTTGAGGGGAATAACCATATCCTACGCATATGACATGATATCTATGGTATGATTTAGTATAATACCAACATGAGTCATTATAATGAAGTTAGATCCATTGATATCATATAATAAAGTCACTAAATATGAAGCTATAGTGATGGAAACTATCACTAATTTTAATCCTCATCAGCTTCCTCTAGAGACTATCCTACTGTGTGAAGAATCATTAATTCAGATTCTATTAGTTGAAAACACTTTGTTAATAAAACATATAATTTTAACACAGTAACTTTAGGTGCTGATGAGTCTATTCCACTTCATAGGGAACAATTATATGGAAGAACATATATAGTTGTCCCAAGAGAATGCATGAAAAAAAATTGTAGTGCCTCCGAACAAACCCGCTTTAAATAATCAACCTTTCCACATTGAAATAAAGTCAATGGGCCTCTTCCACACATCACAAAAGGTCTACATGAAACATTATTCCATGATCTTCTATGTGACTCTTCATGATTCCTCTTTTAGTTAAACTAACTAACTGATCTTCCATTGGGAGTAAGAGAAACTCCATGATGCAAAAATGCTAAAAAAGGGTTAGAACGTCACAATATGCGAGAGTATATTCTCTAGTATCCTTGATACAACTCTATATTGGACCCACATTACATATATATTCTAGATCTTATTTACCCCATATAATGCTACGACACACCACACACCTTGTTGTATCTACACTAAATATTTTCGAGTCACCCCAAACGCCTCCAACAACAAAACTATCCTCTACGAAATAGTTATGGATGAAATGGAAGAGTCTCTAAAAATATCCATATGAAAATATCTATCCATGGGAAAAATATTCCTAAAATGGAAGAGGCATAAAAACCCATCATGGGGATCCATACCATAGTAAAATCCCTACGCCGAAACCACATAAGAAATGGTAGAGGCAACAAAGTACCATACATTATAGATGGTTCATCCACACTATATCCATCAAAATAAAGTCCACAATACCTATCATCCATGTTGGATACCCATTGTAACCTCTTTTAAATATTTTTTCCAAAAAACACCTAAAACACATGCCACAACACCTACATAAATTGTTATCAAATATAAGGATAAAAATTACCTCCAAATAGATAACATATTATTAAAATTTAAATATCTCATTATGTTTTAAATTTTATATAATATTAACATATGACTCCTTTAATTATATATAATATAATAAATTACCCAATAATAAACATTGTACATTATTTATATTAAAATATCATTCTTTTGTTTGAATGCATATTTTTCTAAAAATCGTTTTCTATCTGATTTTGTGTGTTTATATTTAAATTTAGGTCATAAAATTATTGGAATTATTTTTAATATAATGTAATTAATAATTAGAATCAATGTATCAAAAATTTATATTGAGGCATCATATATTTTGGTCATTATTAATAGTAATCAAGTAAAAAATTCAATAAATTGGTAAAGGATAAAATTTATTAATAGAGGTTAAAAAATGATACGGGTTACATTTACATTAAAACAATTAAAAACCATAATTTATATATTTATTTATAAATTATGACTTACACCATTTAAATATAGTCAAATTTAGATCCCAATGTACTGAGTAGGATATTATTATATTTTAATCATTGGAAAAATTCCACGTCTTTCTTCTCCAACACTTATAAAAGGACACATTCTCTCCTATATTCCATGAACTTAATGAGCATACTATCTCAGAAAAATATATTAATTAAATCATAAGCTCCCCCATATTATATAAAAGTTCAATTTTAATCAAAATTGTATCAATAAATGGATTAATGTGTGTGATAAAAGAGGTTATTGAAAAAATATTTATAGCTCTTAACTAAACATTTTCATTTTATTTCTTCTTATATATCCTTAAATTATATGCTATCTATGATTATATAATATCATAAATAATTCCCATATTCTGAGATATTATTTTGTTATTTTTTAATCTTTTATTCATCTCAATATCTATAAAATAGGAAATTAATGCATCGTTTGTACTTAATTGCGGACTACCACCTCAAAAGGCACAATATTTAATTTAAAATCACCACCATTCATAGTTATCTATTATAATAAATTTAATTTTTATATAGGTTATTTTTTATATAATTATACTAATTGTATTATAAAATATTATATACCTTATTATCGTAAAATCTATTGGAATATGACAATATCTCTCATGTGTATGTGTGGACTACCACCTCTATGAAGTGATGTGATCCATTTTTCATCACAGATTTAAATGTATAATGATAAAAGTGAATATGATGAATAATTAGGAAACTTGTTACATGATTATGAATTTTTATATGATAAAACCATTAATAAGGGGTATGTAACAGACATATGAAAATGAAACATGCATAGAAAAGAGACCTGATTTCAACCAAATGTTCAATTAATTGAAAAAAAACATAATAAAAGAATAATTAAATGTTATCAATGAATTATAATTATTGTTTTATGTTTGAATACAGTCCTACAATATATTTATAAAAAATATATATTTACTATAAAATATATTTTAATGCATAGGATATCTGAAGATACTTTAGGTAATGGTGTATTTTACAATCACATTTCTATTTGAGATTGTTGATGATAATTTCATTAGAAAAATTTTGGCCATATTATTATTTAATCCCCAAAAATTTTATTTTACAATATTTGTTGCTATAATTTTAGTCTATTATTTCCATTTCCCTCTATTTATCATTTGATAATATTGAGATAAGTTTTTAAAAGTAAAGTTGATAATATTTCCTTTTAAAAAAAACTATTTCCCTCAATGTCATAGTAATCGCAATTATTTTAGGGTTATTTTAGCATACCCATAATTTTTTTAATATAATTTTCACTTTTTTTTAATTTATGAAAATTTTTATAAAAGGAATCATTTTAATGAAACATTTTCTAATTTTTTTTGACCATATAAAATGGCTCGAAAATAATATTCTCTTTTAAAATAATGAGTGATGTTTCCTACCATCATGAACAATATATTCATTAAATATTAATTTTGATATTTCGATGGTAATTTTAAGATAGACTAATTTAATAGCATACGAATAATCCTAATTCAGAAGTCTAGGAAAAATGATAATTTTACATTGTTTTGTGGTAGGGATCAAAAATTGATTTTATGGTATTATTTATATATGTCAAAATCCTTTAAATATTGGTATGATTAACTATGTATACGACCTTATTATACCATCCAATTTCATTATTTTGATAAATTTTGATAATGATTATTTAAGGATTAGTCTATGCAGCCTAATTATCTACAACATATTAATTATGTTATGATAGAAAGTTTTTTGAAACCCAATTCCTTTACATACATTATGCTTTAATAAAGATAAGAAATGTTCCTAAAACATGTTTCTATTAAATCAGTTATGATATGATGATATGAATAATTTTTTATTATTATATTTCTCGTATATGTAATATTATTATTATTTAATGGGTTAGCCTATAAATATTACCCCTCAAATGCATTGGGTAAATTTTGATACCTCCTGAAATAATGAGAAATAAAATGGGGAGTGAACATAGTTTTATAAGGGTATCCATCCAATAAGAGAGTCGTGGGAGTGATCCTTGAATATGTAATTGGTGGAATGAGGTGTGAACCCAATCCACTATGATATCCTTTGTATATTTCTTTAACTAAGGAAATTATTTTCCATGTTTATTCATATGAGACCAACTTATGTATTATGATTGTGATATGATATCAAGGCTCGTGATTTATTTTTTATGATTCCACACACCGATGACATATGATTTTTTTATGAAAAGACTTATTCAATTACATATGATTAATTACCTATGAAAAAGTGTGCATGACTATCAAAAGATATAATCATGTTCTTAAACCCTTTTTCTTATCATATTTTTTCTTATGATAATTTACTGATATTTCATATTTTTACCCTTATTGAGAATCTAATATTCCATTTTCTATTGTTTCCATCATTACTAGGCTATAATTAACAGTTTTAGGTTGGGTATGTCAATGTAGTGTACTTAAGGGGAAATAAAATTTCCAAGATACAGATTATCTTTTATAAAATTACTTGATTTTTTATATTCTATAAAAAAATATTATTTCATGTCCCTTGGGTTTGTATTATTGTAAAATAAATCGAATATTCATAAAAAAGGGTATATTATTTATATATGTTATACTAAGATCACCTCGGTGGGCATCACATTAGGGTCTAGTTATTTTTGGTCATTAATATCATAGAAAGTTTTTCAAAACACCGAGGGAACATCTAAGTATACGATAATGTCATGAAGAGTTGGTAATATATAGAAGTTTTAGTATTCCAAGTAAATAAATTAATCTCTCTATATTTTAATGTTGATTTTATTTTGGAATAGTTGTATATTGTGGTGAAATCAATGAAAGGGGAAGAATGGGTTTCATATTTTTGTCTCCAATGCATGATGAGTGGGTATAGTATTACACTCCTATTTAGAAACTCTTTGAGTATAATATTTGGTTAATTCAAACTTTATCTATAAACCAATATGATGGATTTGAATAGATTATTACCTTGAATAAACTATATTAATCCTATAATGTCATTGATTTAAAATTAGGTGTCCTGACTTAGATATATTATGAATGATTTTCAAGATCACGTTATTTTTTACTCTGATTAATGTTTCATACACTATTATTTTGTGTCATTGTCAATGGATAGACCTAGGTGAAATTATATGAATGCTGAATGTGACTAAATTCAATGTAATCCCTCAAGAAAATCCAAATGAAATGGGATATGTGAAGAGTATAAGAAATTATTTTTCAATAATTATTTTCCATGATTTAATTACAGGAAAATGTAAAAGGAATTACTTTAACTAAATTAAAAAGATGATTAAAAATTTACCATCAATGAGGAATATTTGAAAATACATTCAAATTACTCTTAATGTTTTATTATTGGCCCTGAATTATAATTTGATATATTCTTTTGTGTCTTGAGACAAGGTATATAAATGGAAATTGTATAATATATTTTGATAGCTATACACAAAATATTTTATGTTTTCAAAATATGGAAATTGAAATTTGAGACTTTTGATTTTATTAAGGTTTGGGGATAAAAATATAAATATCCAATGCTGAGGAAATTGAATAAAAAAAGACACTTAGGATAGATAATCAATATTCCTACATGTTAGGTGTATGGAAGGAAGTGTTAAGGAATATTCTGTATGGGTTATGGTAAAATTTTTAAGTGAGGAAATAAATTCCATCAAGAAAATGAATGTTTAAGTGATATTAAGAGGTTAAATAATTAATGTAATGGAAAAAAAGAATAGTTTAATGTGCCACCGACACTCCAATTCTATAATTACAGTGAATATAGATAATATTACAATTAGTTCATGAATCTAGGGGTTAAGGATGAAAATTGTCATCAAAACCTCTTAAGAGAAGATAAAAAGGTTAATATCATGTGATAAAAACTCATTATTTGAGTCACTATAATGGTTTGGGGAAGTTAAACATACCTTAAACTAAATAATAGGAAAACTTTATTTTATTGTGGATATACCCACTTATTTACATATAAATAATTATCTATGGTTAAAATGTCACCACCTCAATGTTTTGAAATTGATTTAGTAGTAAAAAATCATAATTATTTGATGGTGACATCACAAGTATATATATTTTCCTCAATATAAGTTTTTGGGAATATTATTTATGATAATATTATGGTTCTATATCTTATTGAATTTTATGTGATTTCAGGAATTGGTTGGATCCCTCTATAAAAATTCATTATCAATATCTGAGGAATGTAATTCTATTTTAATATTCCAAATAATCATATGTTCATATTTCAATGAAACAATGAAAATGAAGTTCTAATGAAAGTTACATTTGTGTTATGGTTGGTACTAACAATTCATGGGGGATATTTGTCTCAAGTGGTCAGTGAGAAACTCGGTATTGTAGATATGACTATTTTTTAGAATTATAAAGATGTATTTTTTTGAAGAATTTCTTCGGCATCCCCATAAATAATGAAGTATATTTTTCAATAGGAAACATACCTGGTTATTTGACTATTTCAAATACTACATATAGAATGTCCCTAATTGAGTTGTAGTAATTAAAAAAACATATCAAGGAGAATATTGATAAGGGAATCATATGCCCTACTAAATCACCATGGGGGTTAACCAATGATTTTTTAAGTATAATGATGGTTTCATGCATATTTTCAATGATTATATAGAATATAACAAGATCACTATCAATTAAAAGTATCTTATACCCTGTATTGATGACACTTTTTGTCAAATTCAAATATCTCAAAACATTTCCTAATTTGAAAATTATTTTTGATATTATCAATTGAGGTTCATGAAGAAGGATATAACCAGAAAACATTCTGTATAAGCTATGATATTTATAAATTTATAGTTCTTAAATTGGGAATTACCAATTACCCTACCATGATCATGTAGATAGCTTATAGAGTGGTTATAAATTATTTCAATTAGTTGTTGGTAGAATGTTTAGGTAATATTCTAACATATTCTATGATAAAATAAGAGAATTAATATTTTTTTATGAATTTAATGAAGTAATTATGGAACTTAAAAATGTATTACAAATTTATAAAGTCTAAATTCTATTCACATGATGTTTTATTCATTTTTTGTATAACATCATGCGAGAGTATATCCTAGGATCCTTCAAGGATTGAATTTATTTATATATGATAAATAAAAACTATTTTAACCTAGATCAATATTTTTAATAGGTTGGATGAATACTAACATATAATTGGGTGGTATTTATCATGGATATCTAATCCAATAACCATGTTTATTTGGAAGGGATCCAATATCCTTTAGACTTATGAAGGTGAGAATAATTTCAAGGAGATAAATAAATGTTGGTTAGTAAACATGTGAATATAATACCCTATAGTGGAGAATGGATTGTGATCAATATTTATGCATAGAATAAAGTAGAGGTTTTTATTCTCATGTATAATTATTTAGTAATTTCTTATGAGTTCTGTAAATTTAACATTATTGAGAAAAAATTACCCGACTCTTTATTTGGAGTTTGAATCAATAATTTTTATAGTGAATACAAAGAGGCAATATCATAATAGTGATGGATTGTATATATATATATATATCAGAAAATATTAATTTACACATTCACACAGAAGGGGGATAAGTATGAACCAATGGAGATAGTTGGCATTGATTAATGTTTATGACACCACAATACATTGCCAATATTGAAAAGTTAACGGTGTGGTTGATGCTCTGAGTTGGAAATACTATGATAGATTTTCATTGATGAAGATTTAAAGGTATATAATATATATGGATTTAATGAGAATGAATATTTAATTCAAAAAAAATGGGGAAGAACATATCCTTCTATGATGAATGTTCTACCATATATAAATTTAGTGATTAAATAGGTTTTAAAGTGGATGTAAAACTATATAATATGTTGTGAAATGATTGTATGTTAAATAATGATTATGATGGAATGATATTTTTCAATAACCAAGTATAGATATCCTTAATAACAATCAAAAATATGGAGCTATTGTATGAAGCTCATTGTAACAACCCAGCTCATTCACTCCATCTATTACCCAAACCTATTTATCACTTGACATCAAGAATACCTCCATGTACTCTAGATGCTAATAAATAGAAGTGAGGATCTATTGAGAAACAAGGACAGACAACAACCTCTTAATAAAATTAGAGATATGATATAAATAATTATAAATAATTTCCTTCAATAACCACACATCGAATAAAAAATCCCTAAACTAGAAAAGTTCCCACAATCTAATAAAAAAACAGGTTGTCTCAATATAGTCTCATATTCGAAAAAGAACCCAAAAAATTAAAATTGATTTTTCATAAAAAGGGTAATAAAATATATCATGGTATCATCATCCTAGATCTATCCCATATGTTACAAATCATCAATTTATCGCTGGGCCTTTTCCATTGTCCAGAAATGGAACCATGAAGGTTTTGTAGGTACCAATGGATGCCAAAGTAGGGTGTGAGTACATCATAGTAGTCCACTAAAAATTATCTCTAAACTAATATCCAATATAATAAATAGTTTTTACAAATGTAAAAATGAATAATAAACATGATAATAATTTTAAACTCATTTAAAATAATAAATAGTTATTAATTAATAGTTTTCCCTACAATTATAATGTTACGCCCTGGTCATCCTAACCAACATTGTCTCATGTCCATCATCTGAACCGAAAACCATTGTTTAGTGAATAAATTAAATAAATTAATGTATTTAACTAATAATTTCATTCATGGTACCAAGGGGCTTTGATCCTAGGTACTTGTACCATGTTTAATTACTATTATTTATTGGAGTATTAGTCCGACACCAAAAATATTTGTAAGCATTGGTGGTTTCCAGATTATTCGTCCAATATCCTGACCCATGGTTGTAATGTATCGTTACAAGATCTAAAACCATGTATAAAAATATTGGTTCCCATAAAAATAGTCAGAAACCCAAACCATACCAATGTATACCCACTTATAAGGCTTTATACATTTTACCTTTTAATGCTTTAGGAACCCAATGGTGTTCCATTATGACATTTATTATTCCCAATGGTCTATCATACTCAACATATTCAAACTAAATTTCACAATAAAAACATTTCATAATTAATTCAATTAAAAGAACCATTAAGTTTCCTTAAAAACAATTTAACCACATAACAATTCTATTTCATCTATTTTTCACTCCATTCCTCTTCAAAAGATATAGACCATTTAACTCCAAAGCTCCAAAAAGTATGCCCTTTAAAAATACTGAAAATACATTTGTCAAGCCTAACCAATTTAATATTTTTACCCACCCATGTAATCTTTTAACATATTACCATACAATTCCCATGAATTAAGAAAACCATATGGGTGGCCATAGTTCTAGTCCCACAATCATCAATGGACCCTAAATGATTTGTGAAGGGTCTATGGTATAAAATTATGGCCCAACCTATTTTCATAAAATAATAACATGACCCATAAACTATAAAAATATAAAAAATGTGAGTAAAACCTCTTATAACACTTACTTATGCTATTATATATCAATACATCTATCTTCATCCTTTGAATCAAGATAAAAAACCCATACCCAAAAAATATTATAAATTCATAAAAATGTGATTATAAGATATCAATGATGAGGGATAAAAAATAATTGAATCATATGGATAGTAGAATTAAAAAAAATAATATACTGACTTGAGGCTTCAAATAAAAATAAAACACTTAAAATGTCCTTGAAATGAATGATTTACACGCTTTGAAGAGGACAAGGATCTTGGATTGGACCTATGAATGATGGGAGTGAAATGGGGTATAATATAAGGTATGATTATATAATTTTTTTGAGTGAAAGGTAGTAATGTTTTAAATTTTTATGATGTTCATAGTTTGGCCACATTATTCTCTAAACCATTAGCCAACAATGTGAGCCTCATTGTCCAACAAATAATCTATATGAATTATCTCTTGGGCTACCAACATGGTTCGATAAACCATATGGAAGCTATGAAAATGGGTTAGGAAGTTTTATTTACCTAAATAGAATGGTTTTTAGGGACATCATACATGGATTTCAAAACCAAATTTCCCCCAAAACCGAGTCGTATGGTCATCAGGAATGGTTAGAGATAATTGTGAAACATGTTTTGTAAGCCCAATTATCTAAAATTTTTATATCCTAGATACTGCAACTGCTCTTAGGTACTTACCTACTCACCTAAAATAGTTCCATAAACAAATTGGAAATAAGGTTAACCAAAAATTATTATAAAAATGTACCTCAACATGTTCAGAAACATATATCACAGTTCAGAAATATTTATTTGTTCTAGAAGCAAGAAGATGTATATATATATTAAAAGATTATTTTTCCTATGATAAAAGGAAATGGTATATTTGAGAATATTAATTTATTTTCTTGGTAAATCCACAATTTTATACTTTTATATAAAATTATAAAGGGATCTTACGACCATTTTCATTACAAGAATATAAATGAAATAAAATTACCGTGGATTTCACCATCAGAATCCCAAAAAACATAAATGCAAGAATGATATTTGGGTTATAGTTGATCTTCATATGAAATCATCACATTTCATTTACAATAGAGATTTTTTATCTCTTGTATTACATTCCATTATATATGTTAATTAAGTTGTATGTTTACATGTATTACAATATTCCATTGTATCTAATCCAAATCCAAGGTTGAGATTGATTCTCTAGATATGTCTTCTAAAAGATGAGAATATGAAGTTGAATATTACTACTACATATCAACCTAAAAAATATGGTCAATTTTAGAGTATTATTAAAACCACAAGGATATGATAATATCATATTCTCTAGGTTTCAAATCTTGATGGGATCAACACATTGTTTTGGTACAATATTCATTCAACAATGTCTTTTAGTGATGCATTACGATGTGTGTATATAAATACATCTATGGAACAAAGTGTAAAAATCATACCTTCTATGATTAAGGAGAAAAAAATCTTTTGGTAATTGAGAAATATGAGGAAATAAAATTGATGCGCACAACCATTCATCTGAATTTGAAGGTACCAATGTTTCGATAGAAGAGTTATGCATAAAATGATTCTGGAGACTTGGAATTCATTGTTGGAGAGAAGATATTCCTACAAATATTTCTATAGAAGAATTTTATCATATTTGGAAAGAAGGGAATATTAATCCCAATACATATAAACTAATTCACACTTATTTATCATATTGGGATGGTTTCATATCACTTGGTGGTTCCAGTAAACCACTATCATGTTCACAATATGTTCTACGAATATATTTTGAGGAAGTGTGTAACTGAACATTAACATGTACCGAACTATGAAAAATATATTTGGAACATGATCTCTCTAATTAATAAATAATATTACTTCTTATGAACTAGATATAAAGTTCAACCTTACAAGACCAATCACATAGTAAAAGTTATTTAGGTGAATCGTAAATTTGGTAATTCTATATGGGAACCCAATGAAGTGATGAATCACTGATATCACATTTTTTCAAATTGGAGTGATTGAATTTTTATTTTTAAATTCGTTTAAATGGGTGTATGATTTTACACCACATGATTATATATATAAATATTCCATTGAAATAAAATTATTGTATGTGATAACTTGTTTTACCAGCAACCCTATGTCTAAATGAACATTGAATAGTATGTTACTTTAACCTAGAAATTTTATTCATTTGTAATATTATGATTAAAAATATTGTGAAAAAAAATTATAAATTTTAAAAAATTATAAATAATCCTTCGATGTTTAATAAACTCATTTTATGTCTCATAAATATATTTTTAATGATTATTATTTAATTTTATGTGGAAAAATATAATAAATTTATAATATTTATAGAAATTTTTCATTGGTTAAATAATACATTATTTGAATGAATAATTTATTTATTATAATATGGAGAAATTTTGAGATTTACGTCAAAAAGATTTATTTTTAATTAATATTCGAAAATAACAAATTTTATAAAAACGTCATTTATTTCATGAAATAATTTTATTTAAAAGACACATTATGTTTTCAGTTTTAAAATAAATATAATTTAGTTTTCAATAAATAAAAATAATCAAATTAATTATGTAGGAACCATCATTATACTTGATTTAGGTATAACTCTATTTTTTTGTTTCAATTTTCTTAAAACCATTTTTTATTTCATTTTAAAATGCTTTTTTAAATATAAATTTCAAAATTATAGATATTAAAATCATTATTTATTAAATAAATAATTTGATACAAACTTTTTATATTTTTTAATGTGTAAAATTTCATTTTTTTCATCATTATGATTATTAAGAGGGGAAAAAATTCAATACTACGCTAAATGTTAAATTAGAATATTGGGGGATGGGGGGTTTAAACTAAAATCCTTAGTGTTAGAAATACCTAAATACATGTTTAATCATGATATATATAGATATTATCCCTAATTTAATTTTAAAATAGTATAAATTTGAGAAACATGACTCGAGTAATTCACTAATATATTTTACTAATTTTAAAAATTCAATGTGTGTTATCTCCATCCATTATAAAAAGACACCACATATCCTCTTTTAATCACACATCATGAGCCTTTTATCTCATCCAAACCTAGAATAATCCCTTAAAAACATCACTACCCATTATCAATAGGTCTCGGTTTGATATAAATACTGACTTTTATGTTTAATGTGTTATCCAAAAGATGATTCAAACGAAGATTTATTTCTCATAGATGAGTCTTTTTGTTTTATTCTTCATATAAATACATAGATTGTGTACTAAAAAAATGAAAAAATAAAAAATATTTCTCCCATACACTGATATGTTATTATTTTATTGGATCATCCTTTATTCATCTATTTCTCAATCAAATGGAAAATTAAAGCATCAAGTGTGTGTACGTGTAAACTACCTCCGTATAAAGAGTTTTGTTTACTTTTTCATCACTACCATAAATGGTTGGTTATTATGGTGGATTTATTATTTATATTTTATATTTATAATTCAATTAATCTTATGTAATTATATGTTCTTATTTACCTTCTAACCTTCACATACATTGAAAATAGTAATGTTGCTCATGCGTACGTCTGTACTACCACCTCCACGAAGTGATGTGATTAAATTTTAATCATCAAATTATATGAATAATTAAAAAATTATATATTATGAACAAATATTATACATTTTTCATGTTTATGAATTTATATTATGAATCCATGATCAAGTATCACATACACAAACCATAAAATTGAAACATGAATGTAAAATGAGCCAGTTTTCACTAGAATTTCATTTTTAATGATGAAATTTGTAAAGAAAGGAAAATTAGAAATTATTAAAAAATGATAAATTCAATTTTATTTAATATATTTATATTATATATATATATATACTATGAAGGATATTTTAACATTGATGAAGAATTATTGGACTTCAGGCAAGGTTTTATGTCACAATCTCTTTTTTTTAGGATTGCCTATACAAAATTTAAATCGAGAGAAATTATATGGATCTAATCCACTAAAAACAATATATTTTATTAACATATTCATATTCCTAATAATTTTTGGAATTATTACCATATCTTCTTTTTTTTAATTAATAATAATGAGAAAAAAATTATTGAAAAGCATACATTATTTTCTTGGTTGATAGTATTTTTATACCCTATCTATGATCTTAAAAATTGTGTTTTGGATGATTTTATAAATTCATTAATTTTTTTTTAAAATGGTCCATTTCAATACCTCCTCATTTATTTATAAATGATTTTAAATTATTATTTTTAATGTGATTTTTCTTTAAAAGGTCATTTTTTGAATTTTTACACAGGTGTGAAAATAATATTCTCATTTAATTTATACACTATGAACATATTGTCCCAATTTTATGAAAATTATTTTATTTTAATCATTCTTTATAAATTTTGATGCCTAAATTCAAAGAAAAATATTTTATAAATAATTTCTTAATTTTCAATTAAAATGTTATCAAATTAAAATTTAAATTTCCTAATTTTTTAATTCATGGATTTAATGTTCATTTAATGTTATTTTTAATCAATGTCAATATCCCTTATGTATTTATATGTTTCCCTAGTGATATGACCTTGTGATACAATTTATTATAATGAAGAGTATTTTAGGTTGATTCATTGGATATTTTTTATTTCTCATGGTTTAAATTTGTTATTATGAATCCTTTGTGAAACCTATTTAGTTTGAGTGGGTTATAATATGATTAAATGATTAGATGTTTATAAAACCCATTAACCAGCCACATGTTATGATTTTAAGAAATTATAAATGTTTTCTAATATGTTGGAACACCTATAGAATATTTTCAATATGTGAGAGGTGGGACTAGGATTATATAGATCATAATGTATTGGGAACAGATAGATTTATCTAGAGAAAAAATTTGAATGGGGAGACAACCTATTTTAGTCAGGGACTCATTCTAATAAGGTTCTGTTGGGAGTTAACCTTTACCAAGTAATGGATAGAATTAGGATTGAACCCAATCCACTATGATTGTCTTGGAAGTGGTCCTTGACTAATGGAATGAATTTATATTCTTATTTTTATTCCATTAAATAATATATTATACTAATTATATATTTACATATCTCATGGTTTATTATTGATGATTGAAAAGGCTTATGACTTATGTCTTTTGAAATGAAAAATCCTTATGAAATGATGCATGATCAATGATATTTGTCTCATTATGTGTGTCATTATCATAAGGTATGACCATGTTATCATACCATTATGATTATATTAATTACAAATATGATAATTTATAGATATATATTATGTGTTACCATTACTAACCCTCTCATTTTAAATTTTAGTATGATCACTTCTTCCCCAGGTTATGAGGAATAGTTTTAAGTATGGTGTGTCTTAGATGTGTACTATGTGAGAATAACCATATAGGAGATGATGAATATATTTTATTAAATAATATGACAATGTATCTGTTATATAATGACACTAAAACCTCACAATCCTAAGGGATGTATTTTTCAAAAATGTATTGCATATTCATCTATAATGATGCAATATTTAAGTGTTTTATGGTTGGGTCACCTCATAGTGTAAATATCTCATATGAAAGGCTGTAATAAGAATATCATATCATTATAACATCAATTTATGATATATGTAGAGATATTTTATATATTGAAAAGTATTGATCCCATTGTATTTGATTCAAAAAAGTCAACAATATGGAGATTATGATCCATATTCTTGATCTTGATCTCATTGTGTCCATGGAAATTAATACAGAGAATCCTTGAAATATATTTATTTAACATGGTGGACTAGTTCACCTTATGGTGAGGCACCTAGGTATAAAAAACCTTATCCACGTCATCATGGAGTTTAATCATAAACTCCTAAAATTATTTTGAGTTCATTCTATAAGGATTCATAGATGTTTTAAAATACACAAGAATTAGTTCAATAGAAATCTCAATATCATGATATATTGAAAAATGGGGAAACTATTCTATAATTAAATAAATATATTCAGCTATGATAGAAATATCATCAAAATTGATATTATCTCTGAAACATTGAGATATATAACCCTTATGATTATATTTGAACACCTATATAATGAAATAAATTTCTATTGGCAGTGAAATATTAGAAATATTTATTTTCTATCAGAATATTTGTGTTATATACCCCTTATGATAGAGTTTTAAAACCCTTATAGGGGAATATATTTCATAGGGAGTTCATATCAAAATTTCTAGTGCTAAAAAATAATCAATTGATTTGGTATAAGAAATTTTTCTTCCCTATCATAACAAATAATATTGGATATATGTGGAGACATCAAACCCATACCAAAAATCAATTTCTTTTTACTAAAGAGAGAATAATATGGTTTTTAAAAATCTCTATTTACAAAAAAAATCATAGAATTTTAGAAGACTTTGGATGAAATTATCTCACCACTTGGATTTTCCACCAATTATTCAATATAAAACCATTTTTGAAAAAACTGAATATCCATAGGTACTTTTATATATATGAAGGTATTTATATGAATATGTTAAAATAAGATGTTTTTAGAAATAAGAGTACCTTTAACCACCCCAATTTCATGATACTTCCATCAATCCCTTACTAAAACCCAAATAGTTACCATTTGTTTCACAAAATAATAATTAAATTATGAAATTATAAGTTAGGTAAAATATTATGTATTTTGTTCTAAATTTGGAATCCTTCATTTTATGCTATGTTATTTTTTGTTTTATCGACAAAGATTTAGGTTTATAATAGGTTATTTTAGGTTCAATACAACTATTAATCATATAATAATGCCCAAAAATAACAAATCCCTACCCTGATATAAATTGAGAAGACCGAAGAATAAAATAAATGCATATTAAACAAATTAAATTATTATTGCATACATATCAGAATAAATCCCAACCCATTACCAGTAGGTTTAATGCCTTTGGAGATTAGATACATAACCAAATTATTTTACAACATCTTAATAATCATCAAAAAATAGTCTTCTCAAATGATATTATGTTAAAAATATCTCATATAATACTCTACTTTATAAAATTTGGATTGGAAACTTGATAAAGAGTGATCTATGATGCTCAATAATGGTAAACATGAAATAAAAAATCATATTCCATAAGTGAGTAGGTGAGAGTGTGGGTAAGAGAACATAATCAAGGTGCATGGGAATAAAATAAGATATTCACACATAGTAAAACATAGAACATATATCATGAGACATGGAATATGGATTTTGGTATCCCAAAATACACGATTAAAATGATTGTGAGGAAATGAGAAAATAATCATTAGATAGGAAGAATATTATCTTGATATAAGAACATGATATATAAATAGGCATAAAAAATACATACCTCAAATCCCATTACGAGACCATACATACATAGTAGGTTGAGCTACACAATGGATTTTGAATAATCCCCACTCCAAAAAATTAATCCTATGGATATAATTCTTTACCTAATACATTTTAGGGCTATAATACGCTTACCCAAATCATAATGTACAAAGCCCTTAAGGGATTATTTTTTGTCCACATTCCTTATCATCTCAAGTGATAATGCTCTGTCTAATGGATTTGAGAGGTATACAATTCACATAAAACCAATCACATAATTAAAAGATCATATTTGAGCCACATGATCATTAAAACAATCATAATCCTGACATAGCTTAATTAACCAATTCTAAAGAATGAGTTTTGTGACAACTTCGATAAACATTACCATACATCATCTAGAGAAGCGATGAATATGGTATCATTAAAAAATATATCCAGTGAAGAATAAGAAACAAAATAAATAAATTTTACATCGATTTAAAAGCAGGTAAGAGTACTAGAAATTTTTCAAAATATAAAAGAAGAAAAATCATTTAATTTTTATTAAATTTATTTTCTTAAAAAAATAATTTATAAAATAATTAGAAAATTAATTAATTTGAAAAATAAAAAAAATTAGAGAGGAATCCTTATATAGAAAACCATTTAATGTGGTTAAAAAATTATATGGTGTTGAATGAAGTAAAAAATAGATACCCTTGACATTTTTTATTAAAGGTGAAACTTGGGATAAAATGACCGTATAGAAAATAGTAAAAAAAGATTCCACTTATAAAGAAATTGATATCCATGAAAAAACACCTCAATAAATCATAGAAGAAGATATATTAAAATAATTAAAAATATAATTAATATGGACACGGGAGAGAAAGATTCCTTAGAAAAAAAAAATTTTGTGTTGGATCCACTGATAAGTATCCTTTCAGATGAATTATTATGAAAAAATAAGTGAAATATTAAGAGGACATATATGGACCATAAATAACTAGAGTAAAATAAAATATATGGGGATATTGATATAAATATCATTCAATTCCAAAAATAGGAATTTCAATTTCATCAATCTCTATTTCATTGTGATATTGAAAAATAAACCCTTACTAATTTTGTAATTTTTTAATTAAAGTCCCTTGAAAGAGATATCAATAGATATTTTTTTTAAATCCATTTAATTTCAGGAAATATAATTTTAAATAAAAACATTGGGAATCATACATACTATAAAAAATAATAAATATAGTTAATATGAAACATATTTCAATGAATGTATAAATGGCATGAGAAACACTTACATTTCTTCCTAACATCCAGGAAAGAGCTTTAACCAATTTAATGAAATATAACTTATCTTTTTATTGAATTTTATATGATTCCATATGAGGACATAATGAATAAAAAAATATAAAAAGTATTTTAGAGAAAATAAATGGGAACTAATTGTGGTATAAATGATGAAAATAGTTGTCTGGGAGGGGTAAATGGTTGATCATTTTATAGGTATATTTTGAGTATAATTTACTAAATTACCCATTCCATAATGTATATGGTTGTTATTTTTAATAGTTAATTAGAAACATATTAAAAAATGAAAGATAAATAATTAGAGGTGTTTCATATTTCTCTCATACACTCAATTAAATATTGGGTATTATTATATATTTAGTCATTTCTAGTATATAAACATATATTCCCCATTTTACACTTACAATGGTAACTCATTTTTTACAATGGTGTATTTTTTATATATAAAGATAAAATTTATCATCATAGATAATTTCATAATTATAATTCCAAATTTTCTATATAGATAATATCATGTAATATCTAATTATGAGAAACATAAAATTTAAATGAAAACATAATGACGTCCTCCATGTTAGATTGACCACTAAATGAGGAGGGGTGAATTAGTGGTTTATGTTATTTTTATAATAAAAATCTTCTAAATTAAACTTATGTGGATGTATAAATATCCAATCTAGTCATCTTATGTCTCTCATACATTAATCAAATAATGTAGTAAATTAAATGGAACGTCACAAATGGATTTATAAGGTTAGTTAAAAAGACTTACTACTTTCCATGTTGGTTATTCATCCCAACATATATTCTCAACTATAACATTTAATTTCAATTATAGTGGTCCAAATAGATTCACATGTATGTCTCTAGAATCCACACATGATTTTTTTTATGTTTTATCCTTTAGTGTTATTAGAATACATGTAGTCCCACTCCATAATTCGTATAAGAAACATCAACTCTTGAATCCCACAACAGAACTCTTACTTTGGCTCAAAATTATGAAATCCACATTTCTCTATGGTTGGTTCAATTTAATATTATTTTTTTATAATACTTTATAATATCTCTGAATCAAACTAACTTTTTTACATATTTAAGTACATTTGTAGCATACTGGTCTTACACATATAATTATGATCATCTAAGAATTATCATTTTCCATAGTTCAACAAATGCTCAAGATATTATTACATCTACTAAAGTCCCAACCTCACATAGATTTGTAAAAGTTGTACTGACAATTACTTAATTCTTATTTCTTGTATGTGAAAACATTTAAAACCATAAATCACTTATTCTTGAATTATCAATTCTATCACACCTCATGGATGGATTTTATGGAATCTGGACATCTTCTTTTGTGTATTTTTTCTAATGAAATTAAATTTATATATACATCAATTTTAATGAATTACCTTTTATTACTTCCTCTAACACACTGAGAATTCACAAACATTGTCTGTTGTTCATTAAATGTATTTGATTCATGCATGTTCTTTTGAACTGTTCTAGGTGTAAACCCAAATTTTTGTAGTACTTATTTCTCTTAAATACTAATACTTCATGAAATATTATTTATATAGTTTCCTTATTCTTATGCGCACATGAAACTCATCATGAATCACAACTTATGAAACTATCTAAAAAAGAATCACTCTATTATTGAAAACAAGGAGGAAAATGCATAAGGATATCACACACCCATGAATTATTTGGGGATTAATTTATCAGAGAAGATTATTTAATATTGATAAACACTTGTCAAATGCCTAAAAAATATTTATCCATTCAATAAAAAAAATCTCGGTGGAAGGGATTCTTGTTTAGTAAGATCAATCTTCATGGTGGATCTATTCTCATTGAAAAAAATATATCTTTCCAAATATTGGGAAAAACATGTCTTCCTCATGAGATTTAATTTTTTAGATAAGGATTATAGTTCCTTACATCACCACTTATTATATTTTCATTCCATATTATTGATTAAATAATAATATTTTATCATGGATCTCATTCAAACACATGAGTCGTTTGGTGTCTATTCAAAATAGTTACACTGATTTTTATAGTATTTTTACATTAATTAATTAATCAAAGACCTCTCATTAATGAACTTAGGATAACATTATCCTTTTATTCTAAATGATAAAACTCCTACATAAGACAAATTCCATCCAAAAATTATTTTCTCTATTCAAATAAAGTGTGTATTTTGATTTATTCTCATTATTGAAAGAAAATGATTTCATTAATAGAAATTTGATAGCTCTTACTCACTTTATCTTGATAATAGAGAAACTATGGAATCATCATTATTGTAAAGGGAAGATCCAAAATTAATTTTGGTTATTGATAAATTCTCAAAAAAGATGGAGGATGAAAAATAATTCCAGAAATGATCGGACAACTCAGATGAGCCACATATTTTGGCTCGAATTCAAACTCTATCATTCCAAATAGGATGACTAGTGTCCACTAATACCTTAATCACTCATCACTAGTTTAATTTTTTGAGTAATAATTTTATTACTTATGGAGTATTTCTAGAGGTCCAAACTTCCCATGGGATATTAGCACCATAACAATACACAGATCATGCATTGTGGGGTGGAACTGAACTGTATTGTTCAACTAGAGTCCTTTTAGATCTCTATTATACAACAAAAACTTCAATAAGAGGGATTATACATAGCCCCCACACCGATATATTAAACTAGCCCTTCACCTTATGGATTTTTTTGGACAGTTCTCTTGGGAATGGTTGACCTTTGGGTCCCACATGATCCTAATGTCAAGCTATCCCTGGTAGGCATATGGGTTGGCCCTGGTTTTTAATTGATTCCTCTATTATATTACATCAAAAAATTATTATGTGACATATAAAATTAAAATATAATTATCACTTATATTTATAATCCAAATCTATCTCAATTTTCTTCTACCAATCATAATATAAAATGTAAATACATTTTTCAGGTCTTTGATCATCACTTATTGAGAATTCTCATTTTCATGGTCATAAAATATTCTAAACTTTTATTCAATGTACAAACTCCTTAGAACATGACTTTTAAAATTTATATCATCACAAAAAATCATCAAAAAAGTATGGAGAATTTATCAAGCATGACATCCAATTCCATCCAAGAATACCAATGAAATTATCCAAGAATTTCCACTTCTTATCATCAGTTTACCAAACACATATTGAAATTTTATAGGAATGAATTAAATCACTAGGCTAAAGAATCCCACCCTTTCTATTTTTTTCAATACCTCCATAGCACACATTATAAGAATCAATATGTATATTCAAGTAATTTTCTCCTTATTAGAAATTAAATGAAAAGGAAAAGTCTTGTTTTCTATATGATTCTCATGGTTCTGAGAGAATAATTATATCATAGGATTTTCCTATAGAAGATACGATACATTATCAACTATAAGTAAATGTGTAATTTCATAGTGTAGAATAAAAGAAAGATATAATAAGGTATTTCATTGATTTCTATAAAATTCCATACATTTGAAATAATGTTCAGAACATGCTCAAAATGACTCAATATTCAAAAAGGGTTTTTAAATAATCATATTTATCATGAAATGATAAATCCAACACATAATTTAACAATCCAAATATAAATTTCAAGTGAAAATATAATGATCCTTCATTATCTAATATTTTCATTAACCATTAACTCCCCCTTATTGGACGCATTTTTTTCTTCCAAACCATGAAATACAGTAGACTCTATGAAGGAAAAAAAATTCATGTAATTAAAGAGTGAAAATCGTAAAACACTAATTTATTTCCTGCATGTTAGCTCAAATGCATAATATAATAGGGAAAATCCAAGTACCAAATTTTTTCTTTGAAATAACATTCAGATTGAGAGAATACCCTTAATATGGACTTCTATTTTTTAGATTCCTTATAATATGTGATTGATCATTCCTCATTAGTTAGCACTTCTGACGTGGATTTACATTACTTTTCATCATCTGATTCATTATTTTTAAAAATTCAATTTCATATTAATGATCTTCTCTTGAGCTAGTGAAATTTTCATATAATATCTTATTCCATTCCTAGTTTCTTCATGACATTAAAACTTAATTATTTTCATGTTACTATATGTAGATCAGTTCCATTAAAATTTTTGGTGAATAAATTACTCAACAAGAGATTATGTTATAACTTGGTTTCCTATAACATGATCATGTTTTCTAGATTCCTACAGTTAATTTACCAATATTTGTTTCTCTGTCCAAAAAAGTCATTTCTTCTTGAATTTTACTATACTCTCAGAATCTCGAAAATATGTTCCAGTATTTTTTTAGTTGAATATTTTTCACATTCTGAGTATAGAGATTTTCTCCTAGTTATCTTACCATGAATTTCACAACTATGTGACCTTCTTGACCTCTTCATCCTCATACTATATAATGGAATCCAATTTTTGTCTATTTCGATGGTTTTGATTATATCATGTTCACATTCCAATCTTTCTAAAAATAAAATCTCATTTATTTCACATTACTCACCATTGATACATGCCTTTATCATAGTACTGACATGTTATACAAAATTGAATAATATTTATGAATAAACACTCATTAATACTAGAAATAACATCTAAATTTTGATATTCTAGACTAATAATAATTTTTATCTAATTATTTTTTCAATTTATTTTCATATATTGTTGGAGTTTCATATTAGGATGGTACTTATGGATGAATTGGTATGCTGATACATTATGTAAGATGTTTTATGATATGTTATTTTGGTCGAACAATATTTATTATGACCATCATCCTATTCTAGTTAGCTTCATTATAAATGATCGTAAGCTTGTTCTTCCTTTTAAATTTAATAATTCTTTGTCTTCGAATCCTGATTGCATTACCTTTATACATAACACTCGGAACTCCATGAATCACCATAAGGATTCCTTTTCCTATATGTACAATTTTAAAATCTTAAAATAATCCCTCAAGGGTTGGTGTAAAACTGCAAATTCTCAAATAGACCTAGATATTTCCTCTCTTGAAACAGATCTTAGCCGCGTCCAAACTCAAAACAATAATTTAGATTTTAATATGGACCCTCAATTGGAAGAAAATATATCCCTTAAAATTAATTCTTTTCTCACTTTTAAGGATAATATTCATAAGCAAATTTTTAAGACTAAATGGCTCACTGATGGTGATCGTCATACTAAATTTTATAACTCCCTTCAAGGAATCAGAAAGGCCGATCGTCCTATATATAAACTTATTCATAATGATTTGATCATAGACTCTAAAGATTCCATAATGGATCATATTATCTCGTACTTTTACAACATGTTTAATGGTTCAGAGATGAATTTTGATCTCAGATCTGACATTATTCCTTCAATAGTGGATGAAAGAGACAATGAATCACTTTTAAGCACTCCACTTGGTCAGGAAATTATAGATACTATTTTTGGCCTTAATCCAGATAGTGCACCTAGTCCAACTGGGTTAAATAATTGTTTTTATCAAAATCATTGGGATATTTTCCACAATGATGTTTGTAACCTAGTTAAGACCTTTTTCCCTAATGGATCTCTCCCTCACGGAACAAATGCTCGATTTATAAATTTAATACCTAAGGTTGAAAATGCCTTAGAGATCCTTCAATTAAGTCTTATTGTTCTAATTAACACTCTCTATAACATAATCACCAAATTTATTACGAGTAGACTTGCGGCTATTTGCAATAAAATAGTCTCATGGAATCAGATTGGTTTTATTAAAGGTACATCTATCCAAGACTGTATTTTTCTTACCTCCGAATGCACCAATAGTCTTAATAAAAACACTAGAGGAGGATCTGTGGCCATCAAAATTGATATTAAGAAGGATATTGACACCATTGATTGGAAATTTATCTTCAATGTCTTAAACAATTTTGGATTTCATGATTCTTTCATTGGAAAATATAAAACATTATTTCCCTCATCTTTTATTTCTGTTCTAATTAATGTCACCTCTAAGAATTTTTTTTTCAAATTCTCTAAGGGTTTCAGGCAGGGAGAACCTCTCTCTCCCATCCTTTTTGTTATTACTGAGGACTAATTAAGTAGACTTCTCAATAATCTGGTTGATCAAGGTAATCTCAAGCCTATACAAGCTGCCAGAAATCTAAATACCCCTACCCACCTTTTATATGCTGATGATATCATCCTATTTCTCAATAGTGAACAAAAAAATATACATTTTCTCATGAAATCTCTTAATCACTATGATGGAAAAGTGATTTCCTGGAATAAATCGTATATTTTTTTTGGAATGAGCTTCCCAGTTAGAAGAAAATCTAGCATTACCACTTCTCTTGGAATTAAAGAAGGCCTCTTACCTTTCACTTATCTGGGTGTCCCGGTTTTCTGGGATCCTCCTAAAGCAAGCTACTTTGCTAATATCACTGATCAGATCATATATAAACTCTCTGCTTGGAAGGAGAAATCTCTCTCCATGGCTGGTAGAATATGTTTGGTCAAACCGAACATTATCTAAAAAATGGTCTACTCACTTATGATTTACAAATGGCCTGTCAGAATCTTCAGGAAAATTAATACTTATATTAAAAACATCATTTGCTCAGAAAATATTTTTGAAATGAAACATGTCACTATCCCTTGGAATTCTTGTTGTGGAGTTGCAGCATATTTATACCAATGGTTTTCAAAACCATTGGTATAGTGTTTTGATGTATATTATACCAAAGGTTTTGTTATAACGGTTGGTATAAACCTGTACCAACAGTTTTTAAAACCCTTGGTATTTTCTTTGGATGTACAAAGAACACTATATACCAATGGTTTAGTACCATTGGTATAAGTGTAACATATACCAACGGTTTGGGAAACCGTTGGTATATCTCTTCTTTTAACACATATACCAACGGTTTAGATAGAACTGCTGGTATAAGCCTTTTCCCATAGCATACTTGGCCACTATTTGGATAACTGTAGGTATATAATATACCAATGGTTTTCAGGCCTTTACCAGTGGTTCTGAACTGTTGGTAAAGGGTATAATTCCAGTAGTGTTTTTCCTAAAGTGACCCTCATCTCTCTTATAAAAGGGTACTTCCCCTTCTCTAAAAATCACACCTCCAAAGCAATTTGGCTCAGCCAACCCCTACCCAAATCTCCTCCCAACTTCGCTCACATCAACCTAGAGTCATTCCCTTGATAATAAATCCAACCAAAGAATCCATTTTGTTCAATTCAAAAGGAATCACCCGAATAAGAGGTAATAATTTCATCACCTCTTTTAATGTTATCTTCTTCTTCCACTTTCTCTTTCATTGTTATTTCTATACCAAAATAATAAATCCAGTATCTTATACATTCTATTATGTTATTATAAATATGTTTAAAACATATTAATTATTCTATCCATCCTATGAATGATAATGTAACCATGCGTGCGTACGTACGACTTATTGTCTCCACGCCATGGTGTAATTTTTCATTCAATGCTATGTTATTTGGATGGATATAATGATGAGTAATATGTATATTAATAATGAAAATAACATTCTAATGTCTTTGAAAAATTAATAAACCATCCAATTACCTATCTTTTAATCATTAAGGAAATGATATCATCGCTCGTGTGTACGTACGACTTACCGTCTCCACGACACGATGAGATTTATTTCCAAATTCACCATTCAAATATGATTATAAAAATATATATTATAATTATGTAATATATTAACTAATAATTATACTGAATATATATATATATATATATATATGTATATGTATATCTTATTCACTTAGTTCTGTTCTATACGATATGAAAACGGAAACAAAGTTTATGCGTACGTACGACCTACCGTCTCCATAAACGGTGTTTTATATTTCAAATATCTATCTATTATACAAATTTATATTATGAATATATGTGATACATAAATAATTTTTTTTGTTTTGGAAGAAATTAAATCATTATATAAGTGATACGATCAAGAATAAAAAAGTAAAAACTCGTATGATAAAGAAAGCGATAATTACCCCAAATGTTATTTTAACAGAGAAATTATTATTAAATAAGTAGTATAATGTCCTAAATGAATCTAATATGAAATAATAAATATGAATATGGTTCTGGTATAATTTAATAACATACTATGGTCATTATACAGAAGGTTAAACATACCCTTGACCAAAGGAATGTACAAGGTAAGGGCTAATTCCTCAATTTCATTATTAACCGAGATTGTTTAATGAATGTATTTACTAGGACATATTTATCATCCATGTCCATGTTTGATAAAAAATGTTTTCATAAATAATCTGTTAAGGTTTTATGGAAGGTACTCTTTAACTAGATCATCATCTTAAATGGATTAAATATTTATTCTTCTATATCATTCTCATTAATTTTCATGATTTCAAAATGGAGTTTACGGATTTGTTTGTATGGACATGAATGTTTTAAAATGTTAATTCATTTCAAAAGTTCCAAAGTGGTTTGGGAAACTTTGATTAAAAAATTTCTTTAAATTCCTACCTTTCTAAATTCTGTTACTTTTAAAAGTTTTCATCCAAAATGGATATTTCACTCAAAGAGTTTTACTAATCATTTTAAACTATGTCAACATCCTTTTTGGATATTATTCTTGATTGAGGTTGATTTATTATAAATACAATCTTAATTATTATATTGAATGAGTTATGATATGCTTGACTATAAATGTGCTATTTTTTATACCATTCATGGTTTATGGATAATGTATTGACATTTTGTATGCTAGTCTTAATATGAATGTTTATGTTATGTTTCACCATTTTCGTATAAGGAATGTAGTTGACAAAGTATGTGATGGATGGAGCCTGCTATAGCTCCTCGATGCATCGGTAGGTCTCATGAGAAAAACTAGTGTCTTGGCACAAGGCCTTGAAAAAAAATTTATTTTTAGTCTTCACACGAGGCCTTGACTATGTGGTAATGATGTCCAGTGTTAAGCATTCCCTCATTATGAAATAACTTATTACATGTGATTATTCAACTAGTAGAATTTCTATGTTCATTTTTATATGGTAATGTTTGATTTATTTTATCCATATTATTTTTATGTTAATGTTTAAAAGGTTGTGGTTTTTATTACAAATCTTTCCTTACAAGTTTATAGCTTCCTCTAAATTATTTAACCTTACTGAGCATCTGAGCTCACCCCTTATGATTTGTTTTCCCATGATTCCAATAAGTGTATTATGATTGATATGCAGGGTTATTCTAAGGGAATAATGGAGTTATCAGGCATATTATGATTCGATTCTAGTCAGAGGAAGACCTCATCAGAGCCTGGTCTGGGGCCCCTCACAGCCTCAACGACACCCGCTTCTACCTTTTTTATTGGTCGTATGATTTCCATATGCGGCGTGATTCTCTGATGATGTAGGTTTGGGTTAGTTTCCCTAATCTCCCACTACCTTTTCAAAATCCTTCTGTGATTCGAATGTTGGCCAATTTGGTCAGGAGATATCTCTTTTCCGATAGCTGAACGGAGTCCCTATGCCACCCGGTTTGTTCGCGCATCTGTGTGAAGGTCGACGTGTCCAGGGTGCCCTTCGAGTATGTGTGGATTATAGTGGGCGAAGAATTTAGGTGTAAGAAGTCTGTGTTTTATGAAGCATGGTCTGAGTTCTGTTCAGGATGAAAGCGTTTGGTTCACTCGCAACCTCTCTATCGTCGGGGGGCACCGACTTCTTCCAAGATGACCATGGATTGTGGTATGGAGAGGCAAGCCTCCGCTGAACCTGGGGTGCCTGAGAAGAATATTGTGGGTGAGGTTATTGAGAGTATAGATGCAGGGGGTTCACTGAGTGGACCACAGGAGGCAGTTCCCATGGTGGCTAGGGATCATGAGCAGTCCCCAGTGGGTGTGGAGCCTGGATGTGCTGATGAAAGGGGTTTGCTGAATGATCCACAGGAGATGAAGGCCATTTCGGGGCTTGGGGGATCTGGCGAGGCAGACGATATGTCTGGAGGTGCCCACAACTGGGAGGTGCTACAATTGGTGGATGAGGGAGTCTTTATGTTTCAAGGCAAGGCCTCTTATGCTAAGGTGTTAAGCTCGGATGGTTGTAAGAGCGATAGAGGTGTTAAGCTCTTTGAACAGGCTAGCAAGAGTACGGTTTCCTTCAGGGGGGGCTCTGTAGAGGTTTACAGTATTGAGATGGAAAACCAGTTTGATGCTCTGGTAGTTGAGGATCCTGAGTATGTGGAGAAAGTGGAGACATCTTCGGAGGGACAGTCTAATGTTGAATGTTCAAGCCATTTCGTTGGCGATAGAAAGGATGAGGACCAGGAGTGAAGGTATCCTTGTTCGAGGTGGAGCAAGAATAGAAGGGGAAAACGGAAGGAGAAAAAGGACTATTCGTATTTACCCTTACCAATGGAGACCTGGTCGGTGAAGAAGGTGAAGGAAAAACTGAACTATTTTGACCCTCTTCCCCCCAAGGGGGAAATCCAGTAACGGGAGTGGGATGATAATCCTCTTGAGATTCTTATGAGTTCGGATGAGATTATGATAGAAACTTTTCTGATTATCAACGCTCTTAAGGATGAGGCAGAAAGAATGATGACGAAGATGCTTAATGTGGAAACCAATGATGAGCATAGTGATTGGACGGACAAGAAGGATTTGATTCTGGTTTAGGGGTTTAACAATGGAAAGATCAATGTCATGGAGTACATCCAGTCTTGGGGAAAGTTGGCATTCATATTTGAAGATCTTCTGATGGAGCAACCAGACATCCAGGTAAACAACATATCTTGGAAACTTCTTAGAGAGGTTAAAACGGACAGGCTGCAATTTCACTTTCATGACATTGTTTTATCTTTCAGTTCTTGACTCGGTTTCTCACTTTCATCCTTAAAAGTGTTTGATAATAAAAATTTAAATTTGTTGTGCTAACAATGAGTTTTGGGCATGACCTGCGGTATCCTGTTACACGACAACAAGCCTTGTTGCATTCTTGGTTACGACACTCCTGGGGATATGCTTAGGATAACTCACATTTTCTTTATAATCCATTATGAAGGATTTTGGAGTAAGTAATTCCCTAAAGAAAATATTTTTTTTTATGATTATAGATTATATGCATAATATTTTCAATTTACATTAGGTATTTTAAAATTTTGGAATTATGCATTACGATTCATAAACTAACCTCATGTATGGTGTTGTTTCGAAATGGCGCTCAGTAGATTGAATGACAACTCCAACAATATGCATGATCCAAAGAGTAAGAAGGATCATATCATTCATGGTATTAAGACAACATGTAGAAGAGAAATATTATCCCACACAGTCATATCATATGAAGAAATAATATCATTTGTTAATAAGAGAAGTAAATAATTCTTTGAGTCTTATGGGTTTGAAGAAACGCTAAATAAGAAATGGATTGTAGAGAGAAAGGAGGATAAGTGAAAGAAGGGAAAGAAGGAATTTCCCATATGTGATAACTGTGGAAATAATCACCTTGTTAAATGATTAAAGGGAATGGTAGTTGGTTATTTTTGTGGATAAAAAGGACACCAATTACGTTATTTAATGGGTAAGAAAAAGGTTTCAAATGTACAATGCTTCATCTACAAGGAGTTGGGACACTATGTGAATCTATGTCCATATCATTAGAGTATTCCCCAAATGATGCTATTGGAAATAATCAAGTTATGATACTACCACCGATGAAGAGGAGTGACTAGTTTTATTATGTTGTTATTAAATAAGTATTCCATTTTAGTGTTATATTAACAATGTACTGTTTATATGAATTTTGGAAATAAATAAGGAATGTACTGTAGTACTATTTCATTGAGTATTTCAGATTATATGGTTCTAGGAAAAGTGACTCAATAGAAAGTTAAAATTTTTGGAAAATATATGGTTTAAGGAAAGATAAACATTAATGTGGTTCTGATACTGAGGTTGTGATTTCGGATTATTATATCGTTGATTTTGATAAATTATTTTTGATATTCTTGACTAGTTTGAAAATAATTAATTATCTGTTTATTCCATTATTGTTGGAGTTTACAAAATTCTTGGATATAAGGAGTATATCAAGTATTTTATAAGAAATAAGGGATAATGAAAGTAATCAATAAAGTTTAATGGTAATTCAGGGTGTTACCGTGTTTTAAAGAATACATGATAAAGGTATTCACATGTTATTACGTTGGAAAAAATGACCTCATTATCGTTACCTTCCTTATAAATTTTTTACTATGAGTTTGGAATGAAGTATTTTGTATAAGAATAAAGGTTTGAATAGATTATGTTTGACATTGGATTCTATTTTTTAGGTTAAATAGTTTCTTAAGATTATTTTTGGATTGTTATAAAAAGTACAACCCATAGGTTAGGCGACAACCTGTCGCGTCCGACAAGGTCAATAGACATGAACCGGCAATAGAAGGGCGACAAGGGTGCATCACCCACCACTGGCCTAAGTGATTTCCTGGATTGTATAATGTAGTTATTTTTAAATATTCTGACAAATAAAATATAAATTCATTATTTTTTTGGAACCCTATATGATTAGGATAAATATAATATTTTTGAATTCTATTATCTTTTGGAGTTAAAGATGAGGTTGTGGTAGGAATTAATTGAATGATGAAACTCTAATTGTCATGTATATTTTTTCTCTCTTATTTTATGAATAAATTAATTC
The DNA here is from genome assembly GCA_963277665.1 of Viscum album. Classification (NCBI taxonomy): domain Eukaryota; kingdom Viridiplantae; phylum Streptophyta; class Magnoliopsida; order Santalales; family Viscaceae; genus Viscum; species Viscum album. Next base: position 389,091,464 of record OY728167.1, on the reverse strand, counting down.
TTAAACATTAGGTAAGGGATCATAAAACTGTAAATTTGTTATCCTAATACCTTTTGTTTTGTTTAACAGATGATATTTTAAATCATCATAGATTGATGGCTTTGAGGCTATCATTTTTACATTTTTTTGTGATTGATAACCTAAATCACTCCCTATAAATATATTTTTTTTTCCTCCTATTATGTTTCTTTAATTTTTACCAATGTTACACTAATCGAGATCATAATTTTTTTGTCACTTTTTCATTTTCTTTTCCCTCTTATTAAGACTAAATTTTATTATCTCAATTCCCGATGTGGGTTTTCCACAATGGAATTTTTCTAATTTTAACCTTTTATTTTTGAAGAACAATTTCAAATTTTGAGGACGCAATTTGTTTAAGTATGGGATAATGTAACACCCCAAGATTTCATTGTACGTTATCTCTTCAAAGTAATTCTATAACGTACGCTACACGCAACCCTGAGTTCGAGCGCACCACGGCATACCAAGCTAGCCGTTCAAAAAGCTGTTATGAATAGTATTAACTAAATTTTGAATTTTATATACTCCATATAATTTCCTAATCCATATAATGTTTTTCTTAGACATAATATAAGAACAAATTCTTTTTTAGATAAAACAAGTATTTTTCAAAAATGAAATTTTACAGCATTTTAATGGAGAAACCTTTTTAAAACCAATATTTGAAAATATTATACATTCAATTTAATGAAATTAAATTTGTATTTATAAGCAGGACATAAAAATTTAGTTTAGTTAATTTTTTGGTATTTTTTCTGATAACTTTCATATTTTTATGAATAGTGAAAAATACTAAATTATAATTGAAAACAACTTCTTTAATCGAAATAATTTATATTGATAAATTATTCATTTAAATGGTTTGGAGGTATAATTAGATTATATTTTTATCGTTTAATACAATATAATTCATTATAAGTAATTTTACATTTAAATTTGACAAAATCACATGTCAATCTTTTGATAGTTGTTACTTTTTAAAGACCCTCTTTTGTTGATTTGATAACGGGAATTAATTATAAATTAATTAATCAAAAATCTATGTTTTTAATTTGGTAAAATAGAATTCATTTTTTGAATTCAGAATATCAAATTCATCTTAGGGTAAATGTTTGGTATTTCTTCTAAAAACATTCAACTTTTGATGAATAGTGAAAAACACAACGTTATTGTTTAAAATCAAAATTTTATTTAAATAATTATTTATTTTATTTTATTTTATTTTAATTCAAAAGTTATATATAATACATATATAAGTTCAATGTAATTCTTTGAATTCATTTTATTATAAAATTGGATGTATAAAATGTGATTGAACTTTTTAACGCCTTTTACCCACCTTCTAGCCAAATTTACAAATTTGCATAAAAAGTAATTTTACCACTTCTGTGAATTGAATTTCAAAAATAAAAAAGATAGGGTTGAAATTATTATGTAAAATTTGGTTGAATAAGATGAAAATATTCTTTGGTCAATAGTAACTTTTGACTTTTATTTACCACGGATAAAAATAAATAGGGTAATTAAAGGTAAAAATGATACTATTATTACCCTAACACATGTCCTAATTCTATTGGGTAAGTGTATTTTGATAAAAATCAACCTTATAAAAAAAATCTTATCATTTTGACCCACTTTTATTTGATTAGGAAATTTATTATTATTTTATTTAAATAAGAGTTAAAAGTGTTAAATTCAAACATTTATAACTAAACCATTTTTAATATAGGGTTATACATAAGATAAATTCTACTATAAATATTCATTATCAAGATAAAAATATTTTCTACATCATGGTATTTTATTTTTAATTTTTAGACAATAAATAAATAATAGTATTTATGACACAATGATGATGCAGTAATTACCTTATTAATAAAATATTAAAATAATTGATATTTTAAATGTTAAAATAAATAAAATTTGATAATTTTAATGAATTACATGAAATTTTTAGGTTAATATGACATCTTAGAGTTGATTAAATAAATTTTATCCTAAGTGAAAAAGTTGTTATGACTTTTACAAAAATCAAATACTAAATAGTGTCAAAATTGACATAAATTTGTTTTTAAAACAAATAATATATTATTAAATGATATAATATATCTAAAAATATATGGTTTAGAAAAAGGACATAGATAAGGTTATATATATATCAATAATGAACCACACGGGGTTTTCTTGTCATTTTATAGTATTTTTATTAAACATGTAATATAAAAATACAAGAAGACATTGTTAAAGTTAAACTATTTAACTAAGAGTTAAATCTAAGAGATAAGGTTAATATGGTAACCTAAATATTTCTAAAGCCTATTGGTTGAGAGGATTTCGACACATAACCACCTAAGTTTTAATATAAATTCATTTGGAGCCATTATAAATATAAAATTATTTTATAATAAAATAATATTTCACTGTTTTCCTAAAGTGACCCTCACCTCTTTTATAAAAGGGTACTTCCCCTTCTCTCAAAACTACACCTCCAAAGCCATTTGGATCGGCCAAACCCTACCAAAATATCCTCCCAACATCCCTCACTTTAACCTATAGGCATTAACTTGAGTAGAAATCCAACCTAAGGAGACCTTTTTCTCAAATCAAAAGGAATCAATCGAAGAAGAGGTAATAATTTCATCACCTCATTCAATGTTATCTTCTTCTTCCACTTTCTCTTTCTTTGTTATTTCCATAACAAAATAATAAATACATTGCCTTCTACATAATGTTATGTTATTATAAATATGGTACAAACATTGTCATTATTATATCCATTCTATGAATGATAATGTCACCATTCGTGCGTGCGTACGGCTTACCGTCTCCATGCCGTTGTGTAATTTGTTATTCAACACTATGTTATTTGGATGGATATAATGATGATTAATATATATATAAATAATGAAAAAAACATTATAATGTGTCTTTAAAATTAAATACCATCCAATTCCAAATATTTTAATCATTATGGAAATTATATCCTCGCTCGGGTGTACGTACGGCTTACCGTATCCCCAACGTGATGAGATTGATTTCTACATTCACCATTCAATGATGATTATAAAAATATAAATTATTAACAAGTATGTAATATATTACATAATAATTATACTTAATATATATATATATATATTTGTGTGTGTGTGTCTGTGTTTTTATGTCTGTGTGTGTATTTACATATATCTTATTCACTTAGTTTCGTTCAATACGATATGAAAACGGAAACATCGTGTTTACGTACGTACGGCATTCCGTCTACATAAATTGTGTTTTCCATTTCATATATTTATCTATTATACATATTTATATTCTGATTATATATGATTCATAAATAGTGTTTTATATTCTAGAATCAATTAAATCATTATTTAAGTTATGCGATCAAGAATAACAAGTTAAAACACGTACGATAAAGAAAGTGATTATTACCTAAAATGTCATTTCAACATGGAATTTATTATTAAATAAGTACTATAAATTCATAAATGAATCAGGTATGAAATAAAAAATATGAATATGGTTCTGGTATAATTTAATAACATACTATGGTTATTATAAAGGAGGTTAAACGTACCCTCGGCCAAAGGAAAGTACAAGGTAATAGTTAATTCCCCAATCTCATTATTACCCAAGATTGTTTATATGTACGTATTTACTAAGACATATTTACCATCCATGTCCATGTTTCATCAAAAAAATTAAATAGGAATCTTTTATTTTTTTATGGAAGGGACCATTTAACTAGATCATCATTTTAAATGGTTTAAAAATTTATTGTTCTTAATAATTCTCATTAATGTCTGGGTTTTCAAAATGGTTTTTAAGGATTTATTTATATTGACATGAATGTTTTAAAATGTTACATACATTAAAATGTTTCAAAGTGTTATGGGACACAAAGGTTCAAAAATTTCTTTAAATTTCTTCCTTTCTTAGTTGTGTGACTTTTAAAATTTTTCATGAAAAAGGGATATTTATCTCAATGAGTTTTACTAGTCATTGTCAACTATGTCAACATAATTTTTGGATATTATTCTTAATTGAGGTTGATTTATTATAAATACAATATTTAATATTGTATTGAATGAGTTATGATATGTTTGACTATTAATGTGCTATTTTTTATACCATTCATGGTTTATGGATAATGTATTGATAGTTCGTATGCTGCTCTTAATACGACAGTTTTTGTTATGTTTCAACTTTTTCATATGAGGAATGCAGTGGACTTAGTAAGTGACAGGCGGATCTCGCTATAGCTCTTTGATACATCGGTAGGTCTCATGAGACAAACTAGTTTCTTGGATCAAGGCCTTGATAAAAATTTTATTTTTAATCTTGGCATGAGGCCTTGACTATGTGGTAATTATATGTCACATTAAGAATCCCCTCATTATGAAATTAATTATTACATGAGATTATTAGACTTGTAGAATAACAATGTGCATCTTTATATGGTAATTTTTGATTTATTTTATCCATATTATGTTTAATATTATTTTTAAAAGGATGTTGTTTTTATTATACATTTTGCCTTAAATGTTTATAGTTTCCACTAAATTATTTACCCTTACCGAGCATCTGAGCTCACCCCTTTCTTATGTTTTGTTTTCCCCAAATTCTATGAAGTGTATTATGATTGATATGAAGCGTTATGCTAATGGAATAATGTATTTCTCAAAGGATTATTCTTGTTGTGATTTATGTTAGAAATTGTAATGTAACATTCATGTATGTAATCTATTTTCCAAGACTGCTAAACTAATCAATCCTTCGGGACTTGATTCTTTGTAATCATGCCAATGTATTAAAATAAGGCACCGGCTCCGGGCTTCTGGGGTTGTGGCATTATATTTTATCTTTTAACCAATAACTTTTTCAATAAATTGATATAATAATATTTAATGGTATTTAATAAAAATGTTAAATAATTAATTTAAAATAGTAACAATAATATATAATTAAAAATGAATAATTATAATAAAATATTTTAATTAATAATTTTCATTCCATTCCATTGTGAATTATTTTTCCATAATATTATAACTAATAAATAAATTATTTCAAATTAATTATTAGATATTTATATATAAAGAAACCACATATAAAATATATATATCCCCAATGGCCATATTCCCAATAACCACATATTTAATTATCCTATTATAATCCTATATATTTCCTTGCACAAATTTATTGAATCATTATTCCTATTCATTTACATCATTCTAGAGATATCTATTTTATTTTTAATTAAATTCATTATATAGTTATAATATGAGGTATGATCTTAAATCTGAACCATAAGTAAAATGGTTTCATGTTTTTTGTTGTGTATTTACATGAGGTTTTATTCCACTAGTATTTATCATAATGTTGTTTAAAAATGCATCATGAAAATGTATTGATGTTTATCATTAATTTTAATATTCTATCTCAAAAACAAAATTTTTTGCCCATTTTATTTCTATTGTTAATGTATTATAAGCTTTCAAACTTATTTTATTATTTATTGTTAAATATATGTTAAATTCATAGAGTGTTACAATGTTATCCTATACGATATATCTATATTATAAAGTATAATATACCATAATTTTATAAAATGTAAAATTTTCATATGTATGTGATACTCTATGACCTACCATATAAAATAATATTATATCAATTTAATTTAGAGCGTATTTATTTCAAACTCTAACTTGCACAAAATTCTAAAATAAATTCTTTCCATTTATACTTATATTAAATGATAGGATAACTTGTGATACCATATCAAAAAATGACATTGGATACCTTCCAAAAAAATTATAAATACACAATCAATTTCACATTGTATAAAATCAAATATTCAATAAAGTGAATAACTATTAAAAATCTCAATATATGATAATCAATCAGAGTTTCATTAACTAAATGCATAGTTAGTCCACAATAATGTGTGAACCCATGGGCCATTTAAGAGTTGAAGAAAATATAAATCTCTAGATTCATATGTTTAATAAAATAGTGTAATATAACAAATAATATTTTCTAATTATGCAACAAAGAGAACTTAAATGTTCTTCATTAAGAACATGACTCCATATACCTATTCTCAACAACCCAATCAAATGAAAACATGAATTTTTTTATAATTACATTTTCTTAATGATCTAGTAATCATGGTTTAAAATCTCTGTAATTCCCATATTTCCTACTCAGACATTATTGATTCTATGATGAATGACTAACCAAGTTGATTAATACATCACATTTGATTTTTCTAGAAGATGAGGAAATTAAATGATTATATAAATGTAGATAAGAACATAAAATATAAATTATAAGAGTGGACATCATTTTCCATAGTATATCACAATTGGTGGAGAATATTTCACTCTCATCATAAGAGGGAAATATCTCATCTTGGTTATGGTCCAACAAAATACATTGTTATCAACATCGCACTGTACCTAGATATGTAAGAATCATGTTAAACGAATAGTTTTGTTGAATTTTTTTTATGAGTGAATTGATTTTATTTATGGATATAGTTTCACTCAAAATCAATTTAATCTAGTGTTATACACTATACTATGTCATGCTTGTGTCAAATGCATCACTGGATTTAACTAGTGTTACACACACCATTGAGTTTCTATGAATCAACATAGTTTTATTATACTAATTTAAAAAATATTTATATAATATATCCATTAAATACAATAATATGAATATTAACAAATAAATTTTAATTTAAATTTATAATGGTTTAGTTGAAGGAAGACATATTTGTAATGAAATATATAATTTTTGATAAAGTTAATATTTTTTAATATAAAATTTTCTTAAAAGAACTTTATTTTATGTCCATTAGTGAAAAATAATATAATTATTTGTTGAAACTATTTTCAATTTAATTTGATAAAAATTAATTAATTTTTCAATTCATATTGTTCAAATTAACTTTTGTTGTGTTTTTTTCTGAAATATTTCACTTTTGGATGAATAGTGAAAAATATTAAATTCTAATAGATAATTTGTTTTCCTCTACATTATTTATATAGATAAATTAAATTTTAAATTATATTTAATAAATAATTAGTTCAAAAATAAATCAATAAATCCAATTTTCGACATTGGAATCAATTTCAATATATGATTGGATATAAAAAAAATTGATACTTTTGATCTTTTCCACTTTAAAAACCCTTTGTATCAACCTGTCAGCAGGATTAAATTTAAATTAATTTTTGTCTATTATATAAATTGAATTTGGAAAATGGATTCCATATTTTTAAATATGTATAATATATAATTTCAAATAATACCAAAATCTTTTCACCAAATAGATTACTGAAAATAGTTTAAATAGATCACGGTAATTAAGAGAAAAGTGAGTTTACCAAGGGAGTAAACATTAAACATAAGGGGAAAATTTCCATGTAAATTTTCTAGTAGCTAATTTTTTGCCATATTTCGGTCATAACCCCTCATGAGTAAAAATTGGTGAATTATTGAATAATTGTTTTAGGTAAAAACATGTGTACAACTAACATTCTTTTAAAATATTCTAAGCATATATTCTCCACTGCATATAGATGGCCACAAACTATACCCCTCTAATCAAACCATAAAAACCAATTTGATCATTCAATAGCTACCCAAATCACTTCTTCACTTCCGTATCGTCATCCTATAAGCTATTATTTTTATTTAAATCCATCCAAGTAAGTCCTTGTTGCAAATCAAAAGGAGATACCAAAAGAAGATTTAACACTCATCAACAAGCATTCATGTTTTATTTCAACATAAAAAAACCATAAATTATTTTTATATCCTAAATATATGAAATTATAAATATATTAAATTTACTGATATGTTTTAATGTTAATGGTATAACATAAAAACACACAGACTTCCATCAAATGGGCTATGAAATTGTCGTTAATGTGTATGACGGACTAAGACCTCGCAAACCTATCTCATTTATTTTGTCATTGACACCAATAGAGGATATAGATGATTATGGTAATACTATTATTATATGATATCTATTATTTTTATGATTTTATCGTGATTCTATAATTTTTATGTCACATATACCTTCATGATTTGTGTGTAGTGGGAATACAATAATGTCATTCATGTGTGCGGTGGACTACTTCACCATGAAGTAATGTGATTCATTCAAGATTTAAGTGGAATATATTAAGGATGGGTCTAATATAATTTTGTGATATATATATAAAATATAAATAAATATATAATTATACTATTTCATTTAGTTTTCATTCGTTCAATCCAATAATAAAATGTGAACAACATTCACGCCTACGTATGTCTTACCATCTCCATTTACAGTGTATTTCATTTCACATTTCAATCATTTATAGAATTTTATAAATACTTATATACTTAATATACATGATATTTATACTTTATTTATCATTATTTTGTATGTTTTATGATGGTTAATTTAGGAGAACCAATAATATTAAAAATAAAAACACATACAAAAAACAAATCAATTATTACTTGAAATGTAAAATTAAAACGGAATTTTTTATAAATGGGTAATAAAAGGTCATTAGTAAATATTATATCTTATTTTATAAATTAATTTTGTTTAATAATATATTTTAATAAAATTGAATTTATTATATAGGATAATTTAATGAGTAAAAAAATTCAATACTTATGGTAAGAGATTTCCATCTAACCATTTTTTTTGTAATACACATGCCATGTTCACGACCTATTTATTTTATATTGTATGTATAAATACCATATATTTATAATATTACTAATCTAATGAGAATTATTTGAATTGAAATATCAATTTTAGGATCTCTCTTTCATGGGTTTTAGAGTTTAAACTCTACCAACATGGTAAGGTGGTTTTTTATCTCAATTTTCCTTCATTGAGTTGTATGTTCTGTTATTCACCTATATTATTTCACAAGGTTTATATAAATCAGATGACATGTAATTTAATGAATTTTTCCATCCTCATTATATTTTTTCATTTTATTTTATTAGTTCAATTGTTTTATGATTCAAAGATATAAATGTTGTGAGATTGTATTACTATTATCTCATATTTCATTAATATTATTTTTTATTATTCTTTTATAAATGAAATCTTATGATCCTTCCGTAAATAATTCTCATGAATTTCATATCATCTATTTAGTCATGATATATTGAATTATCTTTACAAGTTTATTATATTTGGTACTAAGGATAATTATGATAATACTTTTAAGTAAATTTGACTTTATTTATATCATTTTTAGAAATATGTTTTCTTTCAAAACCATGTTTTCAGAAAATACTTTCAAATTTATTTTTGACTTTTGAAAATAAATTAATAAAGATAATTTCACTTAATTTATACTTTTATTTATTTTTATACAGAATATTCATTTCATTTTTCTAGTCAAGGCACTTTTCTAATGTTTCTAGAGTCTGAAAATAATGTTTATTTAATATGTACGAAAAGTACGGATATACCCACCAAAATTACTATAATTTCATTTAAGAATCTTTTACAAGATGATGAGGTTATTTTTAAATAATATTTCTGATATTCTTCAAAATCCTAAATTTAATTTTTTTTAAGAAAAACGATTTCAAAAATGTTTTCTATTTTTTTAAATAATTTTCAATGTGAAAAGTATATTTTCATCAAGAAATGTTTTGAATGATACATTAATTTTTTTCTAGATAAAAGTTAATGGTGTCATTTCATATTGGGTATATGATCCAAGGGTACCATTAATAGTTTTTCTCTATACATTTTATGTTTTGATGCCATGATTTTTATGAATCATGTTACCCTTATGTGGGTTATATGCTTATAAAACCCACTTTTCTCATCTATTATGCTATGATTTTGAAACCTATATCTATTCCATAGGTTAATATATGATGAAGTTTTAATGATACTAATTTTATTTCAAGTGATTTCAAATGATTAATTTTTATGATCTTTTGGAACACATATGTATAATTTCATTATTTGACAGGTGATACATGCATCTCCCTCCAATGCATTAGGTAATGATTTATATATCAAAATATAGACATGTATGGAATGGGGAGTTAACTTGGTTAAATAAATTACTTATTACACTAATATGGTCTTGGTAGTAATCTGTGACTAGTAATATAGTTTGGGGTGTGCACCCATTCCACTTAGATAACATTCACAGTGAGCCATGACTACTACAAAAATCATTTTACATATCAATGTATTTGAAAAAATTACACATCTGAAGCCTTTATTATGATCACATGGATAATTATCATTGATTCCATTATTATTCATGTCTTATGAGTACCAATACTTATTTAATTACTTGAAATTATTATCTTTAATATGAAGTTAATGATAATATATTGTTATGATCAAGTTATAATACCTTTATTCTCATGATTATGCTTATGTATCTCCCTTGGTTACCTGTATTGAAAATCTGAGATCACACATTCACATTCTTCCTGTCGCCTGGTTATGAAAATATTTATTATGTATGACGTGTCTAAGAAGAGATATATTCATGAAGAACCTAGTTGGAAATAATGCAGTCCACTTATGGGATATGGTTTATGTTTTCCATGATTCCAAAGGAACCAAAATAATAGGTTATATGGTCATGGGTTTTTGTAATGTATTGAATATTACATAAAAATGATGTAACTCCTATGTATGATAATCATGGGTCTCCAGATATGGTATTAGAGAAAATATTTTCTTAATTTTTTGAAACTAGGATGATAAAAACTTCATCGGATCCCTAATGATATGTCTAAATATAAGTATTGGTATGAGTCAAAGTAGATGCAAATTTCCTAGAATTTTGGTGAAGGATATAACTAGTGGATCTATGAAATACGTACCTTTAATAATTATACAAGTGGATGTTTCTCTAGAACATATGTATATAGGGGTAAAAAATCCAAAAAAAATAATTATGGATCTAGTCCTTAAAGGGAATTCTTACATGAAAATAGCCATTCTTGCACACCTAGTTTGAAACTTCTAGGTTATATGCTATAGGTAATCACAAACTCATTAAAAACATCCTAAAGTATTTAAATAGGTAATAAATATTTAATTCCTAGGATATTAATTTTTTTCATAGATTAAAAAATATGGCTTCCTTATTTAGACATCCTTTAATTATTTTTTCATGATTATATGGGTCTCTATAGTCATAATAGTTTCTTACACTATGGTGTTTTCAGTAAATGTTTAGAACCTAGATGGAAAACATTAATACTGAATGTGATGGATCATGATAATAATTTCATCATGAGAAACTTATTGCAATAAGATATAGAATGAAAAATAATATTTACATTCTCACATAAATTTCTAAAGTGATGAATCATATTAGACTCCCAAAGGATCAATGATAGGAAAAGCATTTTGTTAATTCCGTCCTATGAAAACAACCACCTTATTTTAGTGGTACTTCCAATAAACTAGTCACTAAGAGATGGATCATTACCACTGCAAAGGTTATTTACATTCTACAATACCCATAACATGAGAAAGTCATTTTGGTTACTTATCATTTAGAAGATGAATCAGAATGGTGGTCAAATATAATCAATAATACGAGGAAGAATGATGAAATTCAATATATGGATTTGGGATGAGTTCAAGAGCTTATTTTTAATAAGAAATTTCCCCTTATTCATTTTATAAAAATGTTGAATGCTTTTATTAAGATAAAGAAAAGTGATTATTAATTTTTTCTACTTTTGAAGCCAATATTACACAAATTGTGAGGTACAATTTTTGATTTATCATCTAACCTAAATGTAATATTTTTCAATTATTTAGTGGTGTAATGAAATATATCTGAATGTTGTTATCCATAAGATACATTAATATGTATGAGGAAATTTTTTTATGTTCAATTAAGGCGGAAAATGGAGGTTGGAATTATGAATAAATTTCATGGTTTTGATAATAGTAGAATGATATAATTCAAAAGAAATTATATGAACCATGGTGAAAATAATATATTCTATCATTTATGCTCAATTTATGGAATGAATCATAGAGTGAATTTTTTTAATGGTTCCAAAAAATGTTTTAACTATATAAAGGATTTACATCAAGAATTTGGAAGCCAAAGTGATATAAAAATGGTACCTAATGATGTGAATAGAGAGTGGGAGCTGGATAGAATCCACATCTATCACAACAGTCCACCAAGTGTAAGGAAATCAGACATTATGATAACCAGTGAACAAATCAAAGGGATTCCAATGATTATTGATATCAATAACCTATCAATCCATGGGACAGTGGGAAATATCATGCAATCATTGTTTCTAATGAATGTTTCAATAACAACATGGTGAAAGGTACTCTAGACATCTATTCTAGAATTTCTAATGTTTTATTTGACCTAATATTGGTATCAAAATGAAACCCAGATTAGTATATATAAAAATAGTAGTCCAAATACCTAATGGAACAATGGTCACACATATGTCTATATTTCCTCTCTAGTTTATGTTTATGTGAATGTGATACCAACAAATCTTACTATTCTACCTCTATTTTAATTTGATGTTATCTTAAGAAAGAATTGGATTTATCTACATAATGATAACATCTATTTCCAAGTAATTAAATAAAAAAAAATTAAATCAAAATGATCCTATTATTACCTATTAATGTGATGACAAATATGAAATTTTTATGGAAATCAAATATGTTTAATGGGTCATTATTCCTTTTCAGAAGTGTTGTTTATCACGGATGGTTGGGGAAAAACAAAACATTGATGATATTAAAATTGTTCGGGAGTTTGTGGATTTATTTATAGAATAAGTTACTATTATTACACAAAAAATAATGATGTTGTTCTTAGAATAGAACTCATACATGGTGCCTCACATATATTGAAGACTCCCATTAAATGGACCTCATTGAGTAGTATGAATTGAAGAAGAAACTCCTGGAAATTTTAGATAGGGGATTCATTCAGCCATGTGTTTCACCTTGGGGTTAACTTATTTTTTTTATTAAGTTATATGAATCAATGTGAATTTATCTTGATTATCTGAAATTTAAAAATATCATGATCAAGATCAAGTATCATCTTCCCCATATTGATGATTTATTTAATGAATATCAATAGTTTTCCAAGATTGAAAACAATTATGGATATCATCAATTGAAGGTTAAGAAATAAGTTATACCGAAGACAACATTCCACACATGGTATGGAAAATTTGAGTATATAGTGGAACTTTTTGGTCATACTACTGACCCTTCTATCTTCATGGATTTAGTAAGTATATTCCATAGAGAATATCATGATCAGTTTGTGGTAGTCTTAATAGATGATATACTTATCTCTTCAAAGAGTTAGGAAGAGAATTAATATCACATTATAATTGTACTAGTGAAACTATAGAAGGAGAAAATATATGAAAATTTTAAATATTGTGAATATTGGATACAAAATATTTCATTTTAGGGTTACATAGGGTCTATCAGTAGACCAATTAAGGATGGAGGATATTTAATGTCAGTCGAGACCAACCACGGAGAGTAAGGTCCATAGATTTCTTAGTTTAGATGGATATTATCAACGGTTTTAGGATACGTTATCACTACTATCTAATCACATGACCATGTTAACCTATAAGGGAGGAAATTACCTTAGACAGTTGTATGTGAGGATGATTTCAAGGAACTAAAGACAAGATTAGTCATCCAACCTATTCTTAATTTACCCTATAGTAGATACGGGTTTTTGATCTATAATGATGCATCGAAGAATGGATTCGGATTCATTCTTATGCATAAAGACACTGTTATAGATTATTCCTCATGATGAATAAAGATTCATGAAAAAAATTACCCAACTCTTGTTTTAGAGTTAGTATTAGTAATTTTTGTTTTTATGATATGTATGAATTATATTTACAAAGAAAAGTTTTAAATATATATACCGTCTACAAAATATTTATGTATGTATTCACAAATAAGGTGTTGGACGTGTGAAATAGAAGAAAGATGGGGAAAATAAAGGAGTATGAATAGTCAATACATTAAAAACGTGGGAAATTAGAAAAGGTTTCCAATTATTTGAGTCGAAATCATAATTCTACCTAATCTATGATGAGCATAAAAAATCTAATATATTTTTATTTTTAATGGATGGATATGGAAATCTAGAAGGATGGTGAAAATTGGTATATTTATATATTGAATTATTAACTATCTATCCTAGTGAATATTAGAGAGGATAAGAATATTGATGTATACAAAAAAAATAAGGTTCAAAATGCCCTAAATTTTATCCTTAATAATGAAGGAATAATAAGATTTAGGGAGTTTGTTTGTTTTCCATCCGTACCATACATGAAAAAGGTTTAATTATAGGAATCTCCTAGTTTTTCATTCTTTATTATTCCCAAAAGTAAGAAGATATATATAGATTAGAAATAATACTTCAGGATTTATGGATTTGAGATATATATTGAGAAATTTGTATCTCAATGTATTGTATACCAACAAGAAAAATCAGAAAGAAAAAAGTATAAGGGGTTGTTTCATCCATTACCCATAACATATTGGAAATGGAAGAACAACACTATAGATTTTTTCACTGGACTCCCCAGATTTTTTAGAGGGTATAATGCTATATTGGTTGCATTTTATCACCTTAAAAAGTATGAATAAATCATCTCTATCCGAGTAGACTTATCTCTAGATCTTCATGTAATAATATACTTTATGTAAGTGTTATGATTTCATAGAGTACCACTAAAAATTTTAATTAATTAAGATCCAAGGTTTATATAGATGTTTTGGAAATATATTAAGAATGATATGGATACAATGTTAAGAAGTAGCACTGCATATCATCCTCAAATATATGGCCAGTTTTCCAGAACAACTCAAAAACTAGAGGTTATGCTAAGATCTTTTTCTATAAATTTCAATGGTGGTTGGGATCAACACCTTCTTCTAGTTGAGTTTTCATTCTAAGTTATATTTAAATTAAAAATTTAGATGAATCCATATGAATTAATATATATAAATAATTGTAGATATCAATAATTATGGAATGAGGTTATTTAAATAATGTGGTTTGAACCTCAGATAGTGATGATAATGATAGAGAATGTCAGATCAATTCAGCAACACATCATGGAGGATAAATGTCAATAGAATAAGTATGGTGATAATATCAAGTTTTATAATGAATATGATTTTGGTGAGAAGGTAATTCTTTGAATCTCTCTATATAATAATATTATGAGACTCCAAAATAAATAGAATCTAAGACCTCAGTATATTAGCCCTTTCGAAATCCTTGATTGAGAAGGAATGGTTTCTTGTCACTTGGAACTTCTACCAAACCTCTCCAAATTCTATTATGTGTTTTATATATCTATATTAGGAAGTATATACCTGACCCTTAAAATGTACCAAACTTAGAGGTCATACTACTCAATCCATATATTCTTTATGTGGATTAACTGGTGGAGATTTTTTATCAAACTGATAACATTTATTGAAAAATGACCACTCACCTAGTAAATGTTTTGTGAATAAACCACTAGTTTGAAGAAGATATGTGGGAACATTAGGATATTATGAAGTAGAAGTATCTTAAATTGTTTATAACAAAGGGGTGATTTCTGAGGGATGAATTCATTTTATGGGGGTAGAATATAACACAATGTTTTTTTTTGAACTTTTTTTCTGAATAAATTCAAAATTTCCATGTCATGCATTTCATGGTAATCATTTTATTGATTTCATTATATTCTAAACTACATTAATCTTTCACTACAACCATAATCGAGTTTAACTTCTGTTGCATACAACACTGAGTGTCTATGAAACAACATTTTATTATTTAAGTTTTTTAAATAAGATTTTTATAACCTGTCTGTTAGTATTAATAATGTGAATAATAATAACTACTGTATAAATATAATTTATAATGTCTTTATTTAATGAAAAAATATTGTTAATTAAATATAATTTTTTATAAATTATACATGTTTTGAAAATACTATTTTCTCAAAATATTTGTTTTTCATGTCCTTCAGTGAAAAATAATATAAATAATTTTTAAAATTCATCATAATTGAATTTTATAAAATAAACATCATTTTTTATTACATAATTTCAATATTATATTATTGTAAATTGTTATGATTTTTTTGCAATATTTTATTTTTGGATGGATAGTGAAAATAATGAATTTTAATTGAAAATAGACTTTGCATCTAATTTATTTATATAGTCAAAAAATATCTTAAATTGTTTTGAATTTCTAATTAATTAAATTTTACATAATAAAATCCAATGTAGGTTATTTTAATTAAATTCATATTGATATTTGAAATAAATTGATTTCAAACCATGATATTTTTCACTTTAAAAACTCATTTTCTCATCCTATATGTGGGAATAATACTAAATTAATTTATTCCAATTATGTTAATAGAATATTTAATCTTGGATTCAACATTTGGATTCGTAATAATTTAAAATTTATAATAATTCCAGCAGAATTTTTTTACCAATGTAATTATTGAAAATATTTCAAATTAATCACAGTGATTAAGTGAAAAATGAGTTGACCACGAGGTTAAAAATTAAACATAAAGGAAATAATTACATATAATGTTTTCAAATACCCATTGTCTAGAAATATATCTAGATTACACCATAATGTATCAAATTTGATGACTTAATGAAAAAAATAATTGTAAAAATGTGGGTACACCTAACATTCTTTTTAGAAATGCCAAGTGTCTCCTCCCTAAAACATATAAATGGCCACCAGCACTTAGACTCTCTTAAAACCCACAAAACCAATTGGTTTATCAAATAAAATACTTAATAAATTCTCCATTTACCTCCCTTAATCCTAAAATCCTTTATTACTCAAAAATCCTACCAAGGAAGTCCATTTGTGAAAACTAAAATGAGATACCTGAAGAAGAGGTTACGTTCATCACAGAACAGCTTTGTTTTATTTATTAATCAAACCCCACTAATTATTTATATATTTCCTTTATATAATATCCTATGTATATTTCATATACTTATATGTTATTATTTTATGGGTATAACCTACAAACACACACTCTTTAGTCAAATGAGTTATAAAATCATCATTTTTGTGTACGACGGACTACCACCTCAAGAACTGAAGTCATTAGGTTTTCCATAAACTCATATTAATATTGATAACAATATATATTATACAATTTTTATATTTTATTTACTATATATATGATTTAATAATTATTTTAAAAATTTTATGTAACACATACCTTCATGGTTTTTATTATGTGGGAGTATTATAACATCGTTCGTGTGTATGGCGAACAACAGCCTCGTGATGGGATATGATTCATTTAAGATTTACATTGATTGTATTAAATATGGGTTTAATAAAAATATGTTCTATATATAAATTATTATTTCTTCTTTAATTATAATGTCTTGTATACTTTTCTTTCATTCAATCTTACTGAAAAATTGGAAAAAGCTCATGTGTACGTACGGCCTCAAGTCTTCATGAATGGTGTATTTTATTTCCCACTATTAAATTTTATAGATTATTATAAATAAATATATATGAATTCATATTATATTTATTTCATTTTAATATTTTTGGATATAATTACATCATGATTACTACAATATGACCAAAAAGATGAAAAATCAAAATATATATGAAAAACAAAGTGGTTATTACCCAAAACATAATTTTAACATGGAATAATTAATAAAAGGTATATAAAAGTTCATAAGAAAACCATATATGGTATGATATAAATTAATTTGGCTTCTTATTTAATGAATAAAAAAATTATATGTATTATAAAAGAGGATATAACAACTACAACAGAAGTTGATACATAAGGTAAGGGATTTCTGCCTCACTTTTAATTTTTGTGAGGGACAAAAAATGTTCCCCAACTACTTATTCTATGTTGAATTTTTAATACTGTTAGGTCCACAAGGCTGAATACCCTGAGAGGGGGGTGAATCAGGGTATGAATAATTTAAAATTAAAGCCCGTTCTGATCTTGTTCCACTATTAAGAAAAACACTCTTCTCTCTCTTTCCTGTGGCACAATATAAACAGAAAGTAAAGCAAGTACAGGACACAACAATTTTACTTGGTTCACCGCTAAGGGCTACGTCCAAGGAGCATACGCCGACAGGTTTCCGGTTGTACCAATTCCACTAAACATCACTAGATGTGGATTACAGGGTTCGGGATAGATCACTTCTAAGCCCAGGCTCACTGACTTTACAAGTTTAGGGTCCTCTCTTTGCTTTCCCAATGGTCACTCTCTGTTTCTCTCTCTCTCTGGCTCATTGCTGGTGGAGAGGATCACCTTCTTTCTCTTCCTTTTCTCACTGATCTTAGAAGGAATCCACTCACAATTTATAGACCTATAGGTCTCTTCATTTTAATGAAGGAATTCATCTTCTTCTATATGTAGATGCTCTATTGAAGCTCAACCTTCACCAATAGATGAATTTCCCTTTGCACTGAAGGTACCGGGAAATCCCCCAGCTTCCACGCAGCCCTAAATCACTACTGGAAATCAACCTTACTTGGTTCCCTTCTCTAAGGTGGCACGCAAGTCTTGGTGCGCAAGTCAACA
This sequence comes from Viscum album, assembly GCA_963277665.1. Lineage (NCBI taxonomy): Eukaryota > Viridiplantae > Streptophyta > Magnoliopsida > Santalales > Viscaceae > Viscum > Viscum album. The sequence continues at coordinate 389,072,765 of OY728167.1, read as the reverse complement.
CTAGCACGCAAGTATTTCTTAACACTTGTGCAACTCAAGATTAATCTTCTCCAAAATTGTGTGACACACTTCCTTTGTTGCCCAAACCACCTCCGGCATGCAACAAACACATGGCGTGTAACTTCCTTCTCTGGCGCGCAAGTACCACTTGTGCGACATACCACCAATTGTGTGACCACCACACCTGCGCGACGGGAGCTCTGAAACATCAAAGTGTTGAACTCCGGTAAAGAATGAGGAGGTGTGGTCTAGTATTTATAGGCATTTGGTCACCCCTACGTGACGACGCGCAACTCTCCCTTTAGCGTGCAAGTCTCAGTGCACAAGTCTCTTCCCCTGCAAGTCACTTGCACGACCCACTTCCAAACTTGTGCAAACCTCTTTCCATTGCCATATTTTGATCTTCTGATCTTGAAAAACCATAGGTGCACAAGTTCTTAAGATTCCAAGGCATTGGTGCACAAGTCTCTTCATGGCGCGCAAGTCACCTGCGCGACACCACCAATACTTGCGCGACACTTATCCCTTTTCCATATTTTGATGATATGATCTTCAAAAACATATGGCGTGCAAGTTTCTTATCCTTCAAGACCTCAGTGCGCAAGCCTCTTTTCCAAAACCACTTTCTCCTTTCATCGATTTTCAGGCCCAAAAATTTGGCAAACACTATAAAACGGTGCCACCTTGTATATGTTCTTTTTGTACCACCTCCAGATCATCCATCTCTTTGTCGACGTTCTTGAATCAAACATGGATCATTAACCACAGCTTTTGAACTCGACATTCCATCATGAAATCCTCTTTTTCATAAAAAATTTATGTCATGGTTTGTATTTTCAACAATCACAACGCAGATTTTCACTTTTTCAACAAACACAATCACCTCAAAAAATAATTCAATGATAACTTGAGGGATTTTTTCCCAACAATCTCCCCCTATGGGTTTGTTGACAAATTTCCATAAAAATATACAGCATTAATTATTTAGCCACCATTGGCCTTTTGTGATTCTGATAGCGATCAAGTATTCACTCAACACATGCTCTAAGCCCACGTGAGCAATGCTCAGTGTGAGAAACAAGAGTAAATGAAAAGTTCATCAATGAATCACTTCATATCTGACATCCACTGTTGACACCAAACTGATAACAATTATTGGAAATCTTCTTACCACATTCCAACATCTCACTTTTTCTTTTATCATGATCCTCAGCTGTCGTGATATCTATTCTTTGATCGATCACTTCCAGCATCGTCAAATTTTATACGCTCCCCCTCTCTGCTCATATCTTCAACTCTTGTCAGCTTCAAAAACCTCTTTATCCCTATTATCTGTGTTGTCCAATCTAAGCTCTGGCTAAGCACGTTAAACTAGCTTCAACTCCCCCTATCTGGCTGCTCCACCTGTCAGCTTCTCCCCATATCTCAACTCTCCACACTATCTCCCCCTTGAACAATCACTATTTTCTCCCCATTTGTCAACAAACCCCAAGGACACTCCTTTGCAATCTGTAACAGAGTAGAGAACACATTATCACATTAGGGAAAAACACATCATACCTCAGGGAGAGGGGGGGTTCCAAATCCACACTATTTCAAGTGCGGTTAGTTGACTGAACTCCCAGAGCCAGTCGATACCTTTCAAATGCTTCCTTGGGTAAGGCCTTTGTCAAAATGTCTACAACCTATAGATCTGTAGGCACATACTTCAACTTCACGATTCCCTGCTCAACTTTATCCTTGATAAAATGATACTTTATCTCAATGTTCTTTGTCCTTGAGGGATGGACGGTATTTTTTCAAAGATTTATGGAACTTGAGTTATCACATTGGATTCCGATCGGAGACTTCACTTCAACTCCCATATCTTCAAGCTGTTGCTTCATCCATAATAACTATGTGCATGCTTGAGAGACCACAATATATTTAGCCTCTATGGTGCTCAATGAAATGCAATCTTTCTTCTTGATAAGCCATGAAATACACAATCCACCAAGATAGAATGCACCACCTAATGTTGATTTTCTTTCATCCACTGAACCGTCCAAGTCTGCATCAGTATATCCCAATAACTCTATCTGAGATTTATCAGTATATGTCAAGCTGAAATCAACTGTGCCCTGGATATACTGAAGTATTCTTTTCACTGCAAGAATGCGTCTTTGTTTAGGATTACTCTGATATCTCGCTGCTTGGAATGTGGAGAAAACAATATCAGGCCTTGTTGCGGTTAAGTACAATAGACTTCCAATAATTTTCCGGTATTTTGTGATATTAATTACCTTACCATCCTCATCTATTGATAATTTCATCCAGGTAGGAACCAGAGTCTTCATCTCCTTGTAATTATCCATTCCAAACCTTCTAAGAACCTCCCTGGTATATTTAGATTGAGAAATGAATGTTCCATTCCTTCCTTGTTTCACCTGTAGACCAAGGAAAAACGTTAGCTCTCCAATAATTGACATTTCAATCTTATTTTTCATGAATTCGGAAAACTGTCTGCGCTGAGCTTCATCTGATCTGCCAAAAATTATGTCATCGACAAACACCAGCACCATCATCCTTTGATTACTGTCATTGCTGAAATATAGATTGTAATCAACTCCTCCATGCTCGAAACCAAGCTTCTTCAATAACTAATCAAGCCTTGAGTACCATGCCCTTGGTGTTTGTTTCAGCCCATAAAACGGCTTCTTCAGCCTACAAACATTGTTCTCATCCTCATCAATGAGAAAACCATATGGCTTCTCAATATACACCTCCTCTTCCAGAACACCAATCAAGAATGCAGATTTGACATCCATCTAGAACACTTTGAATGTTCTTTGAACTGTTGTGGCCAAAAATAATCCGATTGTCTCCAGCCTTGCAACCTGTGCAAATGTCTAATCAACATCTATTCCCTATATATGGGAGTATCATTTGCACACTAGTCGCGCTTTATTCCGAATCACTATACTATCTTCATTCATCTTGTTGTGATAGACCCATTTAGTTCCGATGACATTCTTGTTTGCTGGCCTCGAAACAATCTCCCACGTCTGGATATTCTCAATCTGATCAAGCTCTTCATTCATAGCTTGAACCCAGTTTTCATCTTCAGCTACATCAGATACACATTTCAGCTCCACCTAAGACAAAAACGATGTTTTATGTACTGATTTCATTCTTCGAGTCTGAACTGGAGCTGTCTGATCACCAATGATATTCTTCCTATGAATTTCAGCTCGACTCTTTGGCTTCCTTGCAGACACAGACTTGAAACATTCTTGTTCATCATCAGTATCTTCTTCTGATTCAGCCTCTTCTACTTCTACTCCACCGGTGTTGCTTACCTCATCATCACTTTCATCCAGGAACTATTCACTGTGTCGTTGAGTATTCTGTTCATTTTCAACTATAGTGACATCATTGCCCGCAATAATTTTTCCCAGCCATTTATTGAAGCATTTATATGCTTTACTTTTCCCTGGATAGCCAAGGAATATCCCCTCATCTCATTGTGCCTCAAACATCCTGTGATTTTCTTTGTTGAGAATGAAACACTTACTTCCAAAGATTCAAAAGTATTTTAACGTTGGCTTCTTTCCATACCACAGTTCATACGGATTCATTCCTTGCTTCGGATACAAAAGAGAGCTGTTCGAAACATAAAGTGATGTCAAAACTACTTCCTTCCAAAATTCCTCTGGTAGGTCTTTATCAATAAGCATCGTTCTGGCCATGTTGTTGATTATCTGATTTCTCCTTTCAACCACTAGATTCTAATGGGGAGTTCTTACTGATGAAACTTGATGCCTTATCCCATGTTTCTCAATATAGTTTTCAACTTGACTGTTTGTGAATTCTGTACCGTTATCAGTACAAAACTTCATAATTTTCTTCCCAATCATCTTTTTTGATTCACTCCTATAGTGCTTTATGCAACTGAATACCTCTGTCTTATGTGTAATGAAAAATACCCAGGCCATTCTTCTATAATCATCAATGAAAAGGACATAGTACCATTTTCCATTTGTAGCTCGTGGTGAGATTGGTCCACAAACATCTGCATGTACCAGTTCGAGCACTCTGGTTGATTTCTGTTCCTTTGGCCTGTATGTTTTTCTAATGATCTTTCCTTGTTGACAAGAATCACATGTATGAGTATGATCACGTGAACATTTGGGAAGGCCTCAAGAAACATCACACTTTACCAGATCTTCCATATACAATTGCCATAGATGACCAAGTCGCTTATTCCACAACTAGTTTTCTTACTCTCTGGATAAAAGACATATGACTTCTTCCCCACTTACGAGGTAATGATTTCCCTTTGTCCTTTTTCCTTGCAGAACAACTGCTCCATCTCTTCCCATGACAGTACAGGTCTTCTTGGTAAACCGTATAGAATGACCTAAGTCACACAATTGACTGACACTGAGCAAATTGTGACTGAGACCTTCTACAACCAACACATCATCACGTCTAATTTCTTTTCCCCCAAACCTATCCTTTCCTGATCCAATTATCTTCATGCATTCATCATTTCCAAACATGAAAACTCCTTTGTCATATTTTATGCCTGTAACCAGATCCTTATTGCATGTCATGTGAGACGTATAACCACTATCAAGAATCCACACACCAGAACGATCTGATGCCTTAAGGGAAATTTCTGCAACTACTGCCTTCTCTGCTCTCTTCTTCATGGTCCATATTTTTGTCTCCATGCTCGGTATAGATTCATTCTCATGATCATTCTCAGAGTTCGATGGACCAGCTTCATCTTGCAGAGCTGCAAATCTGTTCTAAACTTTTAACTCACTTGTCGGTTTATTGATCTGCTACATGCGAACATTTTTATTTTTATTTTCCACATTTCTCTGAATGTTCAAAGTGTAGTACCTAGCCATGTGCCCAAATCCTCCACACCAAAAATAGTGTCCTTCAAAATATGATTTGGAATACTATTCTCTGTTTGGCTACTATCTCTTTTCTTATTCCCTTCGGTATCTTTTTTCTATGGAACAAACATACTGTGAATGTCCCATCTTACCACAACAATAACACCAGATATAAGGTGTATTCCTTCATGTTAGTTCAGCACTATGAGTTTCCCCTTGGGATATCTGAATATTTTGATTCTGTTTTGTTCCTAAATCATCTTTCAATCTCAGGACGGGTGTCGGCGGTCTGACTTCAATTGCTACATATTTTTGCTTCTGATCAATCCCTGAATCAGCCTTAATGATTGAGCTCAATTGTTGCTTCTTTCCTGATGAACTACTAGGTTCCACTTTCATCTTTTCAGTCTTCATAATGACCTTCTTTTCCAAGAATGTATTGTGAATTGAGGGTTTTCCCCGGTCATTAACTTTTCTCCGCAGACCGACAACTTCTTCTTTAAGCTCTTCGATACACTTTACATGATCATTCACTTTTTTATTCAAGCCATTGATCTCCATTTTTTGTTATGCAGTCTTGATCTTATACTCACTAACTGGTTCTAAGTTCTCTGGTGTTGATAACTTGAGCTTTTCAAATTCTTCCATCAACTCAGACTTCTCTTCTTTCTGATGTTGCATGTAGAGTTTGGCATCATGTACCACCTTGTTTTCTTTCATTGTTTTTGCTCTCCAAACGTCTATCTCTTCAAGAGCTGCTTCTAATTCAGCTTCTATGTCAACTCTCCCTTCAATTTCTTCTTCTTGTTCAGATTCAACTTCTTCCTTTTTCTGAGAACTACCAACAATTGCCACTAAGGGATTTACCCCATGATCATTACAATTTTCTATCTCCTCAACCTCTTCATCCTCATATTCATATGATCTTTCAAATTCATGTGAATGAAGATACTTCTTCTTGATGAAATTTCTCTTGAATTGTTTCTTCCCTTTCACAAATGCGGAAGTCTTATTATTGGTAATTTCAACTTCATCATCATCATTATCATTATCTTTAAACTTCTTGGGGAATCTTGTCGCAAGATGACCAACCATTCCACATCGAAAGAATTCTAGTGGAAGTTTCCCTTTAAACTTTCCTCTTCCTATTTGCAGATTTGAATAAAGGAATGACATCACCTCATCTGTCTCTTCCTCTTATTGAGAATCTTCAATGGTGAGCTTCTTCATGGCCTTGAATGCCACTTATTTGGATTTCCCCGTTTCCACAACCTCGTTATCATCATTCCTCATTTCATATGCAACCAAGGTACTGTGCAAATTATCCAATGTCATATCCTTGGGATCTTTATCTTCCAGTACCGAATCATTCAGATTGAACCGAGGTGGAAGCTTCCTCAATATGTGCTTTACTATATTTATGTCTTCAATGAATTCACCAATTCCTCGCATATCTTCAACAAAAATATTTACCCTATCAAATTATTCATCAACAGACTCATTCGGGTTCATCTTCATATCTTCATACTTATTCCACAGCACTTGCAGCTTTGCCTCTCTGAACATTGTATCTCCTTCATATATATTCAAATGTTTTCCCACATGGTATGTGACATTTTTCATGACATAACCTTTGTGTATATGGCATTTGAAAGGGCTCCCCCTAATGCATTGACTGCATTTGCATCAGCATCCAGTTCTCTATGCTCTGCTTCTGATAAAGCACCACTGTTAATATCATCTATGATACCATGCATAGCTGCTGAAAACACATCCATTCCCAAAGATCGGAAATAGTGTTGCATTCGATTCTTATATATCTGAAAATTAAATTCATCGAAGATCGTAATCCCTTTATGATTAGTGACCTCCATTGAGAGAAGAACTACTGTTAACCACTCCCTCTGATACCAATTGTTAAGTCCACAAAGCTGAATACCCTGAGAGGGGTGGTGAATCAGGGAATGACTAATTTAAAATTAAAGCATGTTCTGATATTGTTCCACTGTTAAGAAAAACACTCTTCTCTCTCTTTCCTGCTGCACAATATTAACAGAAAGTAAATCAAGCACATGACACAGCAATTTTACTTGGTTCACCGCTAAGGGCTATGTCCAAGGAGCATACGCCGTCAGGTTTTTGGTCGTCCCAATTCCACTAAACTTCACTAGTTGTGGATTACAAGGTTCGGGCTAGATCAATTCTAAGCCCAGGCTCACTGCCGTTACAACATTAGGGTCAGCTCACTGATTTCCCAAGGTTCACTCCCTGTTTCTCTCTATTTGTCTCACTGCTAGTGGAAAGGATCACCTTCTTTCTCTTCCTTTTCTCACTGCTCTTGGAAGGAATCCACTCACAGTTTATAGACTTGTTGGTCTCTTCATTTGCATGAAAGAATGCATATTCTTCTGTATGTAGATGCTCTGTTGAAGCTCAACCATCACCAGTAGATGAATTTTCCTTTGCACCGAAGGAACTGGGGAATCTTCTAGCTTCCACGCAGCCCTAAATCACTGCCGGAAATCAACCTTACTTGGCATCCTTCACTAAGGTGGCGCGCAAGTCTCGGCTCGCAAGTCAATGATGGCACTTCATAACACTTGCACGACTCAAGCTTAAGTTTCTCCAAACTTGAGCGACACACTTCCTTTGCTACCCAAACCACCTCAGGCGCACAACAAACACATGGCGCACAACTTGTTTCTCTGGCACGCAAGTCCCACTTGCGCGACATACCACCACTTGCGCGACCACCACACCTGCGCGATGGGAGCTCTGAATCTTCAAAGTGTTGAACTACGGTGAATAATGAAAAGAGGTGGTCCAGTATTTATAGGAATTTGGTCACCCCCAGCACGACGGCGCGCAACTCTCCCTTCGTTGTGCAAGTATCGGCGCGCAAGTATCTTCACGGTGCGCAAGTCACCTGCGCGACACCACCAATACTTGCGCGACACTTATCCCTTTGCCATATTATGATGATCTGATCTTCAAAAACATATGGCACGCATGTTTCCTATCCTCCAAGACCTCGGTGCGCAAGCCTCTTTTCCAAAACCACTTTCTCCTTTCATCGATTTTCAGGCCCAAAAATTTGGAAAACACTGGAAAATGGCGCCTCCTTGTATCTGTTCATTGTGTACCGCCTCCAGATCATCCATATCTTTTTTGACATTCTTGAATGAAACATGGATCATTAAACACAGCTCTTGAACTCGACATTTCATCAGGAAATCCTCTTTGTCAACAAATTTGTATGTCATGGTTTGTATTGTCAACAATCACAACGCAGATGTTCACTTTGTCAACAAACACAATCACCTCAAAAAAATTCTTCAATGATACCTTGGGGGATTTTATCCCAACAAATACCCATATATGTGTTTTTTTATTCTTATAATTTAAATTATTTTTATTTATATATCCATTTTAGGATCTCCCTTTCATGGGTTTTACAGTATAATTTTTTCAAACAATATAAGTGGATGTTTTTCTCCATTTTTCATCTCTGAGATGTATATTATGTTATTAACCAAGATTCATACATGAGGTGTATATACAACCATTTAAAATTTAATATAATTAATTTTTTCATCCTCAATATTTTTTATATTTCATTTTATGTTAGTATATCATGGTGTTTATGATTCAAAATTGCCATAGTGGATAGAATTTATTACTACAATCGCATTATTTATCATAATTGTTTTTTTTATACATCTATTTGATAAAATATTATGATACATACCTTAATAAATCTCATGAATTTTTTAATACTATTTTAAATAATGATATATACATGTAATTAAACAATATTTCTACATTATTGTATTAAAGGTAATTTAGAAATGTTTTTATGAAAATATGATGTTATTTCTTTGTTTAGCCAGAAATATTTTGTCTTTCAAGGTCATGTTTTCAAAAAAAAAATCAAAAGATATTTTAAACATTTTTAAATTATTTATTCAATAGATTTTAAAAAAATCCCTTTAAAATTTTATTTTAAAGGAAACTTGTTATTATTTTCTAACAAAAAAACTTTTCTAAACTTTTTACAGTGCAAACTGAATGTACTTTTAACATGTATGATATATAAAAATTTATCCATTGTCCTCGCCATATTTTCCTTAAAGCTTCCATTGATAGATTACACTATTATATTTATTGAATTTTTTTACTGATATTATTGAAATTCAATGTTTCTGTTTTTTTCAATGAAAAATGATTTCCAAAAATGATTTATGCTTCTTAAAAGAATTTTCAATGTGGAAAGGATGTTTTCTTCACAAAATGTTTTAAATAATATTTCAAAATTATTTTCCACCTGTGATGAATTCAATTGGTGTCAATCATGAGTTATTGGAGATATGATTCAAGGGTTCCATTTATATTTCTTCTATGAATGTGTTATGTTTTAATGGTATGATTTTTATAAAACCCATTAATCTTCAATGAGTTATATCCTTAAAAAACCCTGATTCTTTTCACAGGTTATTCCATAATTATGAAACATTTTTCTTTTTTATAGGTTAATATATGATGAAATTTTCTCATAACCATTTAATTTAAAGAGTTATTATATTATGAATTTTTATGATCTTGTGGAACATATAAGTATGATTTCATTATTTTAGGGGTGGGACCAATATATCCCTCTAATGAATTGGGTAAGGATTTATATCTAATGAGATAGAATGGGATAGAATGGAGAGTGATCCCAGTTTAATAAAGGAAAATTTCCTATAAGATGGTATTGGGGTTGAACCATGACTATTAAGATGGTTTTGGGAATGAGCCCATTCCATTAAGATATCATTTGAAATGAACCATTTCTACTAGGTAAATCATTTTATATTTTAATATACTTTCAACAATTCCATGTCTTATGCCTATTTTATGCTAAATTTGAATATTATTTTTTTTTACTTTATGATTATTATCTTATGAATGCCAATTTATATGTCCTGAATCAAAATTATGATATATGTATGAAAGGTGTGATCTTATAATGTTATGATCATGTTATCATAACCTTATGCTCATCATTATGATTAAGTTGATCCCTTGTTTAACATTACATACCATCTGATATCACCCTTTATTATGTTTCCTTTCAAAAAGTTATAAAGATATGTATTATGTATGATATGTCTAAGAAGTTTGGTATTTATGGTGAACCTAGATAGATATAATAAAGTTAAACAAAGGACCTGGGTTTATGATTCCATGATTCCAAAGGCACTAAACTAATAATCTCTTTGGGTATTTTTTTGTGTAATGCATCATACATTCATAAAAAATGATGTAATGTTAATGTATGTTATGTTTGAGTTTCTATAGATAATGTCCTTAATAATAATTTTAGCAATATATGATGGTTCCCATGCTACATATCTCATTAATATCAAGTATTGGGAACTTCACAAATGATCACTACTATAAGACCCCACCCTTTTCTAACCATTTTCATCTTTATGTTTTTAATGAATCATTTTATATTTAATGACGATCATTAAACCTGATGTAAAAGAGGACATGGAGGTGTACGATGACATAGAGTTGTATTTTTGGTTTTTATGGTCCAATATAGTCTAGAAAAAAATTGTGATGGTGGATATATTATAGTACCATATTCTTCATTTGAAACATGTTTATCTTTTCCTGGAATGGGGTGAATTGTTTAGGATGTGCATGAAAGGTCACTTCGTGTACCATGACCAACAAAGTGGACCACGAGCATGGTGAATCCCTTTTTTGACAAAATATTGATGGGTATTGGGTCTAAAGCCTGACTGAGGTTGTGTCAGTTTCAATTGTTCAATTTGGTGAACAAATAGTGGTGGGCCAAAATGGTGCTGGTATAGGGCATGGTCAAATAAAATCATCATAGACTCTTTCACGAAGGTTTATATGAGGGTGTTTTATATGGAATTCAAATTTCCATATTCTATAGTGGGCATTCAATCGTCCGAATAGTTATGAAATCCATTTAAAAAGTTAATGGATGATTTTAATGACTCTTAAATCATTATCCTTCACTTTAATCCAACCATTCTCATTTATTTCACATCATTTCAATCTTGATATGTCATTTAAGGATTTGTTAATAGTTTTAGTATTTATAGGAAGATATCCCATTATTTCCTTATATATTATATTTAATTGATGTTTTTGGTATGAAAACATCTTATACTCTAATTTTTTAATTAGTTATTTGTTTTAATGTTCAAACAAGACATTCATATTTAGTAATTTTGGTGAATCATAAAAACCATGTGTTGAACTCTTTTGTTTTCATCATACTTTAATTTTGTGGCCTATGAAATTCCCTATGGTCTATTTTTTATTTTTATTATGTGTAGAATGTGTTCTCATTCTGGAACAATGTGTGAGACCTATCCTATTTATATATCACTAGTTTTGGTTGAATCCATTTAGCTAGAGTTTTATGAACAAATTTGAGATAATGGTAAAATTGTATGGGTTTTATGGAATAGTTTTCTCAACATTTTAGTTTGTAATAGGGAATAAATTAAATGTCAGTTTAAATTGTTACAGTTTTTTTGAAAATTGGAAACATATCATGTAATTGGGTAATTATTATGAATTTGGTTAAAAATATTTTTCCTTGTAAGAAATTTGTAAATTTTCTGTTGAAATTGTGGCATGGTGGAAAGGATTGAATAGAATTATAATTGTTAATTATTTTAAATAAATTAATGCGGCGTGTGTTTAATTTTTTAGAATTTATTGGTGTTTTGGTATTTGTTTGAATGTTGTGTGTTCATGATACTAGATACATGATTTTCGAGTAAGATATGCATAGTTACCTGATACAGGGAATGGGTAATTCTCCATTGGAAAGGTTAATGCACCTTGGTAATTAGTATATGTCTTTGGAATAAGAATTTTGATAGATCCCATTATCAATTTTTTTAATTCACCCATTTCATGGGTAATGTTCCCTTTTAACATGTATGTGGCCCTATAAGGGTAATTCACACTATGTTCATCAATAAAATTTATGGGGGATTCATTAATGGCTTGAGAATATTTTCATGGATAGAGACAACAAGTATCTTGTCGAAGCAGGTTATTCTAAACCCAGGGTTCAATTTGTATCTTGAGGGTAACTGATTTTTTTGTGTGATTATATGAGGTTATATAATATATTTTTTATCATTCATTTGTAGACATAATTATTTATACCATAATTGTTTGAAAAAGATTTGTGGGGCCCTATAAAGTATTACCGACACCATGTCTGGGATGATGTTTGGAACCCAAAGACCCTACATTAATTGAGATCTGGAAAAGGGAAAGGGGTTATTCCCTTTATTTGTTGATATACATGTATTTCTAGAGATGGAATATGGTACTGATCATCGGATTCAGAATTGGTATTGGAGAATTTGTGTTTAGATACTTTCTTTTAGTTTTGGTTGGTTGTTTGAAATTATAGTATGACACCCAATGTGACATTTCATAATTTAAAATGTTGGGTTGATTTTTCATTTTATCAATCTATACTATAGTTGATTTATATTGAGTAATTATCATGTTTATTTTGTTATTATTATAATGTTTTAGAGGTTATATCCTAGCCAAAATATATCTTCAACCCTCACCTCTAGTTGGAAGCATCTAGTACATTGGGAGGTTTGTACATGGTTTCTTAATTATCTAACTCGGTCATGTGATGAAGAAAAAAGATGAGGATTTAGAAAGTGGTATCAATGTAGGTCTATTCTCTATTACATTACAGTTTGGGTATGTTTGAAAAGAACTAGTATGTTTCGAGGTTTTGTAATGAGATATTTCCAGGTAGTGTATAACCAATGTGAGGGTGAAAACCCAAGATCCCATTGATCATATTTCTATTATTTATGTTTGTATGTTATACTTGTGTTTTTATTTAACCATGGGTTATGCAAATATAGTGTTATGTTATTTATTTTTTATATTTTACCCATGGGATGGTATGGAATGAGTTGTGTACACATATGCTATAGTAGGCATGCAAGGAGATATATTAACATGTATCGTTCATGAAATAGTGATATTTACCACAAAAGGGAAATATAATCTATAAATTATACATTAAACTACTTTACATATCTAATTAAAAAGGAATAAATTTAGTATATTTATGTTGAATTAATTCACTTTTTAATATACGCTATAAAGTGACCTTGAATTTTTGGTCATTAGTATCTTTTTATCCCTGTATGATTAATATTTTTTTTCAATGTGAACTGAAGAGTTTTTTTACCCTTGTAGATATTTTCTTATACCCAATATTCTTATTATATGTTTAGATCCTCTTTCTGCACTATAAAATCTGATGGATTACTTTCTTCATGAATTTTTTCTATATGTCATGTCTTCCATGCAGAGGGAGAAACATTCCAATTTTTTATGTTTAATGTTACAATGGAGATTCAGATGTTGAACTCACCAACACTCTTCAGGTAGGGAGGTCCTGAGGTGGTCATGTTCTAGATTGAGTCTTTATCGAAAAAATCTGGTCACATGGATACCCGCATAGATTTGAGGGTGAATCTTGAAACACATATGATTAGAGTACATGACATGCAATGGTGTGAGGTCATATTTCTTGATGGAATGAATTGGGATATAACATGGAAGGGATTAAATGAAAAATTTCTTAGAAACTTTTATCTAGATATATTGAGGGATGAATGTGATTCAGTGTTCATGCACATGACACAGTGGATCATTTGTATGATGAACTATATCTTGTTGTTCTTATAGTCAAGAGAAAAGCATTCCCAACATATTGAAATTTTACAGACTATGATAAGAGAGAATTAACCCTATTCTATGTTATCTAAATATTATTTATATTTTTAAAATGTTCTCTTCATAGGCCATGTTATATTATAGGATGATGTGTCTATAGACATTGGAAATGTTGCAGTTGTGATTTCTTGGGAACGACCTAAGAAAATTATTATGATTTGGATATTTATATTTCTAAAACAATATTATCAGTATTTCATCCTGGTCTTATCCCAAATAGAAACACCAATGTGAGGCATATCCCAGAATGAGGAAATTTTTGTTTATCCAAATTCTTATATGGAGGCTATCCATGAATTATAGAGCAGGATAACACCATCACAGATCCTGAAATTCCTAGATCCAGTTATGTAGCATAATATGTTTTGAAACACATTATGAGTTTGACTTAGAGATTTATTATTCAATAAGATCGAGTGGTTTTTTATGGAACTAAATAGTAATATCTAAATTAGTAGAACTATAAAACCCATGATATAGTGTTAGTTATAGTGGTGCATTCCCTGGGATGTTGGAGGCCTTATTTGTTTGGCGAGTGGTTTATGGTGTACATGGGTAGTAAGCTATTATATTAAATCATTTCACAATAGGATATGAGGATTTGAGTTATGTATATTAAATATTTTTACTTTGAGTTTTGATAAAATCCATGCTATGGGAACTTGGTTGATGAGATATTGTGTAGGATGACACAAACATAGTCGGTGCAGGAATCATGTGATTAGTGGCACCAGATGATTATTTTTGTAGATATACTTTGTCATGTTTAGGATTACCATGGGTGAGAAACCCTAATATTGAAATATATTACTACCATCCATATTAATCATATAAATAGAGGTAAACTATCTAGTCAATGGAGTTTCTCCTTGAGGGATAGATTTTATTGTGGCGATCCACCATTATGTTTTTGTCTAAGAAGTGATAAGGTTCATCATGTCCATAAACATATTTAGGTTCCTATTAGCTTATATAGGGATCTTATGAGAAAAATCCATGCTTCAGAATGGATGGTACATACTATATTAATGAATATGTATTGTGATCTCCAAAGGTAAAACTATTGGCTGGGGATGTAGAATGAGGTAACATGATATTTAGAGCGATGTTTCATCTTTTAGCATGTGAAGATTGAGTATCATAGGACTATTAGGATACTTCATCCATTCCACATTCCAAAATTGATGTGGTATAATATCACCATTGAATTCCTGATAGGTTTACTTAAAACACCATGATAGAATGATATAGTATGGGTGACCATTAATAGACATATTAAAGTATCCCGTTTCTTTAAAATTAGTGAAACTTTCACTATAGATGACCTGGGTATCCTTTTTGAGAGAAAGATAGTTCAATGGGATGGTGTTTTGAGGATAATAATATCTAATCAATATCCACCATAAAATTCATTTTACTATAAAAACCTTCAGAGAGCATAGGGTCTAAATGTTATTCCCGGACCAACTTACCATCCTCAAACATAATTATATTCAAAACTGATGAATCAGATACTAGAAGACATGTTGTGAGACTGTGTTTTGGATTTTAGTTATTCATGGGAGCATTATATCATAATCATGGAACTAAATAATAATAATAATATCTTACATGAATTGGTCAATGTGAATATTTTTAAAACATTATTTAGAATGAAATTTCATTCTTTATTAGTTTGGTTAGAGGTGATCTAGTTAGTGCCCATTGGGCCTAGTACCATGCAAGAGTCATCATATTAGGTATATATGATAATAATGTAGCTTGTAATTTTAATGATCTATAATAAATATAATCAAAATAATTAGAGATGAACTATAAAGTTCTAGTTCTCTCATTATTTTTTTTGTGTGTTTCCTGTATTAGGGAAACACTATATTTGGATGTTGGGATAGGTAGCACAATTTTTTTCTTTGTTTTTTTAGATAACATTGATTAACATTATAGTGGAATATTGAATATTTCTTACACAATTCTATTATGACATTAATGATGTGTTCCATATGTTTCAACATCAGATATACCACCTTGATCCATCTCATATAATTGATGTCAAAGGCATTTATTATTATTATTATGTATCTTTTACAAATAATTTTATCTGTACCTAAGTCCATAGTGAGATTAATATCTATAAAAAGACCATTATTCTAGTGTCAGTTAAGTGGTTCTATGGGTGAGTGTTGGGGGAGACCTATGAGAGAGAGTTTGATATGTTGGTGTAGTGGGTCAATTTATTTATTGATTGATCTCTACAATGAATATGAATTTAGATTAAGAATTAATTTCTATATGGTGGGGAGGATGTGTGACCCTTCCATTTTTCTAGGCACTCTCTCCTTTATGTTTCTGATGACTCTTTTTTACATGTAAGAATGATCATTCCACCTGGTATAAATGCCACAATCTGAGACTCCCACGCTCAGATCCGATGCAAATAATATTAAATTTTCATTTATTGAATTGATAGTAATAAATGTGACCCAATTAATCATATCCATGTCATAAAACCTATAAAAAGAAATATTAGATCACTTATGAGCCCATGGACATTTTAGTACTACAATTTGAGTGGATTACAAAAAACTCTTAAAAACATGGGATTGAAAACAACTGGTTCATAAATTTCAACATCATCAAATACAATAACCATATTAAATATCCCATGTTAGGTCCTCAATATCTCAAATAAAATTCCTCACATATGAATCCTTTTAAACACAAATCATTTATCACTATTCTTATAACCTTGGAAAAGTAAACATGATCTCATATGTTCAGTATATATAAGAATGTGAGATATAAATCACTGATCATATTAAATCATAAGATAGTCATTAGGGTATAAGAAAAAGATCATAACATAAATAGTTCATAACCAATCTAAATATGATCATAAAAATGAGATATGACAGAAAACATTATCATTTTAAAATACACGAATCATAATAATGAAAAATAATTATAACTCAACCATGACACACCATTTCATGTCATAAATTTATGTATAATCATAATAATTATAGAACCCATTTCATATATCATAGTAAACTACCAAGAACAATTAATCTGGAATCATAAATTCTTTCATGTTGTAGATCATGCACATCGACTTGTTTCCCATAACTGATCAAGAACTTCATCATGTTTCCCATTACAGATCAAGAACTTCAACATGATTCCATAAACTATCTCATGAGAAATAATACTTTACCAAATTAATTAGTGGGTGATATAGTTCTCACCCATCACATAATTAAATACACACCTATGTATGTTATAGAATTACAAAACATTCAACTTATTAGAACCTATTAATGGAAATGGGTTTATAAACATTGAATTATTTCAAAACTATTTTATAAGAAATGTGCTTCATATACATCAAGACATCATGAAAATAAAATATACAAAGAAATAATTAGGATGATATCCTTATATAAGATTCCTAATATATAATAGTTAACATCAACTGAATTAATCTTAGATAAATAATGATTTTGAAAGACCACATGGATAAATTTTTGAGAAAAAAACATTCCAAATTTGAAATTAATTCCCTATTTTTTTTTAAAAAAATACACACATATAAATGAAATCATTTTATTTGAAAATAAAATGATAATATAGAAAAAGATGATTCAAATCATTAATTCATTATGATGGAATAAAACCCCACTCATTCTATATCAGTAAAATAAACATTACTTTAATATTTTTGTTGAAAAATTCACAAAAATGAATTATTTGAAAATTGAAAAAAAATATTCATTTCAAATATTTTTTAAAAAAATTAAAAAATGCCTAAAAATGATTTTAAACAATTTTAGGTTAATATTAAAAAGTATTCAATTTTTTTTACAGATAATGGACATGGAATATAAGTATTCCCCCAATTGTAATTATACATAAAAAATCCAAAATAATGTAGATATTATGAAATACACCATTACCAATTTGGTAAAAATTGAATCAGAAGCCCCATGAAAGAAATATCATCATATTGATATGTATAAACAATAATTTTCCAAATAAAAATCATAAAATACATTCATGGGTATTGTATACACCCTATAATAGAAACAAGTAGTGTGTAAGGAATGTATCCCACTGAAATAATTGTGAGATGAAATTACATTACCTTGAGTCTGACTCTTCATGTACATTATTTTCATCCTTAATAATAAACTTAAGTTAGTTATATAATTCTATAATAACATTTTTATGTTTATTTTTACTTTTATCTCACTTATTAACATGGTATAACAATTATGTAATAGTTTATATTCTTGTCGAATATTTTATTAATATTTGGTACATAAGTGAAAAATGAATTTGGTAGGTTGAATATTGTCCAGAAAGTCATTATTCAATAACCTCAAGTGCAACGCCCCATTACCCTATGGTCATGTATGTTTTAATTTTTCCCACTTTTTTTGGTTCCTTAATGACGAGAAGAAGTTTCATTGAAACTTTTAATGGTGAAGTTATGGATTTTTTGGAATTATCAACATCGAAAAAGAAATTTTTTGTAGTCATCTATTGATATACATGCTTTGTAATGGGGTTACATTATGTGTAATCACAACCTAGAATATTCACTAAAATGGGTAAAAAACATGAAATCTTAAACGTGGTATACAACTTCCACATTATGCTGTTAAAAAGTGATGGTTATAAATAAAAATGTGATTTATTTTTTAGTAATTATATTCTTTATGGATTATAGGACTTCAAATGTTATTATAATCCATGTAATTTTCATGAGATGATTTTTATTGAGGTGAAAAAATGATTTCATTTCATTTAACTGTGTATTCAATACATCTCCACCCCGAGTACACCATATGGGATTTTGGGTGATTCTTTGTCATTGAGAATTGTTTTTTCAATTATTAATCAACATTGTTGTTATACCACTAAATTATTGTAAGGTAATACTCTTGTATCATCCTTTTTTTTCATTGTGTCTATGGTGTGGTAGAGGATTTGTGATTAGAGAGTGTTTTTTGTTATTTATTTTCAATTTTGTGGTGCCCCGTATCATTTAATGTCTGTTCTCTTAGTTTCCTATCTCTATTGTCGAATGAAAATAGTTCTCTAATGTTTTGAGGTCTGTGTTTCTATACAATGGGTTAATATTCATAATTTGAAATTAATCATGATAAATTAATTTTGGATATTCCTTTCTTTGAGATTATAAATGTTTTAATATGATTTCTTGGAAAGGATAATGTTTTCAAAATGTTTTCTTTCATTGAAATTGGATTTAGATGATTTTGAAATGGGTTTTCAAACTCATAAAAGGTTTATATTGGCTTCAAAAACATTTTATGAAATTGTTATCATGGTTTCAAAAATTTATTAGACAATTTCACATTAGGATCCTTGGGTACATCAGTAAAGAGACACGTATAACCTTATTTTTTTGTTCACTAAATGGAAGTAAACTTTTTTGATATCGACTGGAAGGGCTCAATATTTTTTGGATCCAACGTAAGCCTGTTTCGGCTTGTGAGTGTCTAGAATACATTGTACCATAGGCTAGATCCCAATATCCAAGGTTCTTTTTCATTTATGGTATCTTATCGCATTATTGTTTTTATCATGGATTTTTTCTCACATGTTTTCATATATTAGGTTGTATAACAAAACTTTGAATTATAGTTTACTTCATAGTAGTTTTTTTACTTTTATATATCTTGATTCAAGTATATTGTTTTATATTTTTATCACTTCTACTTTTCATATTTCTAGATTGATAATATGAAAGGCCTTTATAAAAAACTATATAAGAAAATTTAAAAATGACTAATAAATGATTTGGATTTATAAATATTCTTTTTAAAACTCTTTTTTTTAATCTTTAGAATTATTTCATTCTTGATATTTGACCTTTAATAGAGACTATGGTGGTATGCTATTGGGTTTTGGATAACAATGTACTTGTGAATTTCAGAATTTATAGATGTTGTTTTGAAGGATTCATGTAAAGGGAGCTGCATATTGTTTTATGATGGTTACTCTTTTTGTTATTACATTAATTGTGGGTTGGTCTAGAGGTAACTATTAGTCACAATAGGAAATAAATTAAATATTGGTTTCTCATTTTTTATTAGATTGTATATATTTTTTTATATTCCATATATTTTCTCTTTGTAATGTAGTTGTATTTTTTTTTCTTATACTCTGGACTAGTTTTTTTAACATTTGTTACCCATATCAGTTGATAGGATAGTGTGGGTGGATTGTCTAGTTGACTCGGGTTGTTTTGTTAAAATTTTGTATGAAATGGATGATCATCCTAATATGTGCTAGAACTTCCAGTGTTTAGTTTTGTGCATTTGGTATAAAATAGTTAGCATAATCATAATCCAGATAGTAGTTGTGGAATAGGGGCTTTCCCCACTCACCTTTGTGACTAAAACCAAGTTAACATTGGTGGTTAGGGACATTTACTAGGTTTGATACATTGATTTTGAGGTCAATTAAATGAACATATTAGGGGATGTTTATTTATATTTACATGTTCCATTTTAAGAAATTTTTTTCATTGATATATTTTTGGTTTCTTTGAATTATTAATATTTGAAGGCATTGTTCTCAAAAACTGAATTTAGTCCTATTATTTTTGGATTTTCTCAAATATGATTGGTTTTTTTATTTTGTTAGACAATGAATCTGAGAATAGTTTTTCCAAATCCATGAAAGGAAGATGCAGGATAGGTTCCCTAGTTTAATCCTTCATTGGAACCTACATTGGTAGAAGATGTTATCCACACTGTTCAAAATATGGGTCAAGTTTTTATCGAGAACCAAGGACACATAGTGGATCATGGATTTAAATTTAATATGAATCATCCACCCATTATTCATGGGGACAAGCGACCCCCATAATCAAAGGAGTGGATACAAGTAATAAAGAATATATTCAACATCATGATGAGACCTAAAGACTCTAAGGTGGGTTTTTACATGTGTATGCTCGAGGGACTAGGAAGGAGATGGTAGGACTCTATTATACTTGTTATGTTTCATGATGGTCTTATCTTGTATTCTTTAAAGAAAATTAGTTTCTTACAGTTTCATCATGATACATTCCATGTGATATGACCAGAGAGTTTCTGACCTTAGTGCATGGGTTGTGTACTATTCTAGTTTATTCTACCTATTTTTTGGGACTTTTTTACATATGAAACTAGAGATTGTAACGAATGAGTTCCTAATGGATTGGTTTATTGAGTTAGGGATGAATACAGATCAATTTGCAATGTTGATAATCTTGTACATTTAGAACATTATGGAATTAGTTGACAAGTCATCTTTAGATTACCCAAATATTGTTAGGGAGACTAGTTTTGTAGAGCATAATTGGGTTCAATGGTTAGCTATGGTGTACACACTATCTTGAAAAGGAACTATAAAAATGTTTAATATTTTTGAGGACTATGTTTGGGGCTTCTGAAGGGAAGTAGTAGGTTTCCCACATCCAGGGTTGAAATCCAGGTCATAACAAGAATAACTGTTCAGAGGACCTAAAAATTTGTCACCATTTTGGATTATATTCCAATCAACAACAATTTTTTTAAGAGATATCTAAGGTATGTAGGGATGGATACACTCTCATCAAGGGTTCGCAGGTTTCTACAGAATCTTCCAATGGTGTTGGGCCTAATCCTCATGCCAAGGGAGAATATCATGTGGCTAAATTGTGAAGGAATTAGGCATCAGAGTGTGCACTAATGAAATCTAAGGAAGTACCAACTACTATTTTAGGTCTACTATTTTTCTCTTGTCATATGGTTCTAGATATGTTTGATACATGTTCTAATCATTATTTTATATCTTTAAAGTAAATTTATGTGTTGGGGTTTTTCTCAGAACATATTCCATTCTTTATTGACAATTTGACGCCTTTGGGAATGAGGTTCGAATAAGGATTCATATTTCCCATGTTTCGGATGATGATATCCAAATTTGAGGTTGACTAGGACTTCATAGTTCATGATCACAACATATTTGAATGGATTATCATCATATATTGGATGATTTATGTGAAGGGCATGGAAGGCCTTTATTGTTTTTGACTTTAGAGCTTATCTATCTTTGGGGTAACTCGAGTTTTCAAGGGTGTGTGGGGATCTTGATCATGAAGGATAGGTCCTACTATTGCATATGATTGATTAATCTCATGTTTGTGGTCATAGAAGTTTCAGGATAATTTTGACCCTTTATTCGGTCGATTACATCCTATGGTTGTTTTTATATACCCTAGGTATTTTTAGGTGATTTATTATGGGTTAACACCATAGATAGAGGTTGTGTTTAATATTTACCTTCTCCTTTTTATGATTCATATTTCTATATTATCTTACCATATAGAACCTGAAATGGTGGTAGAATTTATGTTCAAGCATGGGGACATAGATACTAATGGTGCAATTCATCATATCATGTCACCAAGGGATTCTTCTATATTTATTTCTAAGAATTAATATGGTAGACACAATCATTATGTTGATTATAAAAAAGTTGAATCAGGTGACTATAAAAACAAATATCCATTTCTAAGGATTGATGATCAGTTTGATATACTTATATGGGGTAATTAATTTTCTATGATTGACCTATGATTATTTTATCACTAGCTAAGGGTCCAATAAGGGGATATACCTAAGACAACATTTAGGTTTCAATGTAGGAATTCTAGTTTATGGTTATCCCATTCGGTCTCACTAATTCTCTTACAATGTTTATAAATTTGATAAACCTAATCATTCATCAGTTTTTGCATGATTTTTTTATTGTGTTCATGGATGAAATATTGGTTCACTTCTTGATATAGGTGGAGCATATAGAACATTCAAATAACACTCTTCAAACAATGAAAGGAATTTTTTTGTATGGTAATATTTCCGTGTGTGAGTTTTGGATCTGAGATATGATGTTTTTTGTGGTATGTGATATATAAGAGGGGTGAAACTATAGATCCAAAAAAAGTAACAGTTATTTATTTATTAAGAGTAGTCCATAAATTTGTTTCATATCTAGAGATTTTTGGGAATGTATAATTACTATCAATGGTTTGTTCAGTATTTATGAAAGAACATATCATTAATGATAGATTCACCCCAAAAGGGTGAACTATTTGAATGGAATGACAAGTGTTAGATATAATTTGATGTGAAGGATGTGTGGTTACCATCAGCAATAGTTTTGATACATCCAGAACAATGGTTGGGGTATGATTTTTTTCAATATTCTTCTAGTATGGGTTTGGGATTCATCTTGATACAGTGGAAAATTTGGTGTCTTATGGATCTCACTATTTATGCCCTCATGTGAAGAACTACCCTATCCATGACCTCTAGTTGGTAGATATTATGCATTCACTCAAAACATGGAATAACTATCTCTTTTGGGAATGTCTTATGGGATATTATAATCATAAAATTATGGGAAATATTTTTACTAAGATGGATCTTAATTTTTAAAATAGATTTTGGGTTAAGTATTATTAAACTTTTATTTTGATATTTATAATACCCCTAGAAACCAAAATATGGTTACTGATCCATTGATAAAAAATGACTGATATAATCCATGAATGCAGTAGTTTATGATTGGTCTCTGGGAAGTTTTCTTGCTGATATGAACTTTGATGTGTAAAAGTTTAGTTCACTTTTGTTCTTTTATTCAATGAAATAAGGATTATATTATGGTGATAATGTTCGGATTGCGTACTTGATAGAAACCTATTGTCAATTATTTTGTGAAATCCATTATATTGTGGAGACATTGTGTGATTGGTCTTGGTCTACCAGTGGATATTTTTTATTTCGTAGTATTATAGGTGATGCAGTTTCCTTGAGAAATGAGTTTTTTTGGATAGTTTAAAACATTCATTTTAGTTCATTCACCATGAAGATACAGAGATGTATAATTATATGAGGCATCGGTATTGGTGGTAAGGGATGGGATGATTGATATAAGATTTTATTTAATGGTGCCTTACTTATCATAGAATTAAGGTGGATCACCAGAGACATCTAATGTCGTTGTAACCTTTACCCATTCTGGTATGGAAGTGGGTTGATATTTTCATGGATTTCGTACTTGGTTTCATATCGAATCCAGGTGAGAAGGATTATTTGTGGGTGATCAGTGATTCAATCATGAAATTGGTTTATTTTACTACCTATCCAAGAGGTGAGGAATGTTTAAAAACTTGGGGACATGTATGTACGAGAGACGTTGAGACATAATGAGGCTCCCTCTATAGTTGTTTCTAAAATGGATATGGGGATAACATCTTGGTTTTGGAAACATTTTTAGGAGGTGATGTGGTACAGGAATAAATTAATCACAACTTATCATCCACAGATAGATAGATAGTCAGATAGATATATCTAGGTTATTTAAGATATGCTTCAAATTTGTGTGCTCGATTTTGGAGGATATTTGGAGAATCATTTCCCTTTTTTTTATTTTTCCTAAAACAATCATTATCAAAAATTATTTAAGATGGATACCTATAAGGTTTTTATGGTAGGCCATTTAGATCTTCCTTGTATTGGTTAGTGTTGGGAGAGAAGTCCATGGTTGGGCTAGGTGTTTTGTATGAGTTAATGAAGAAGGTTAAAAATATCCAGAGGCATTTGATCATGGTAAAAAGTCGTATGAAATCCTACAAGGACCAATGATAATGGTGGCTGAGTTCTAATGTTGGTGTTCAGGTCTTTCTCTGAGTTTCACCTTGTTTGGGACATCGCAGGTCCTGTATTCATGGTATATCGGAAGTGAGGATTGTTGGACCCTTTGAGATCGTTGGATGAGTAGAGAGGGTTTCCTATTAGTTCAACCTTCCATCTGGTTCGGAATCTATCAACAAATTGGTTAATGTTTCTTATTTTAGGAGGTATATAAAAGATCCTTCCCATGTGATTATATGGTAGGATATCGATCTTGATCCTGATACCACAATGGTGAAGTGGAAAGTTCTAATAATGGATCTCCAAGATAAGTTGTTACATGGTAAAATGATCCCAATAGTCTGGGTAATGTGGAAGTGTGGATAGGATATCCACAATACGTGGGAGTGACAGTCTCTAATGAGGTAGTTGTTAGATTCGGTGGCCTAGAACCAACTACATTGTACTTTATTCACTAATAAATACCATATCACATCTTTATTGTTCTTCTTCATGACAATGCATGTGATAATCTCTTAAGGATAGCTATTGCATTAAAGGGTCGTAGAAGATCCCTGCTATGATGAGAACCCGGAAGTGTCGTAACACTATTCTTGAATATATGTTCTATGTCTGGATGATGTTATTTGAGGGACACAAATAATACAGTCCATTAGGGGTGAGGACTCATAAAAATTTGACTCACCCTCTCAGGGTGTTCACCCTTGGTAGTATACCGGAGGATATTATGAGAATGAGACCCAGCGTAGGATATCCACATTTCATAGTGTCATTTGATGTTCTTATATGTGGGTGTGTGTATTGGTCCTTGTACTTTAAGATTATTATTAATGGTTATTACAACTTACAGACTTAGATGTATTGATGAAAACTGTGATGACACACTATTAGTAGTGAGGCAGGATATGTTGGGCATGTCACGAGTAATAGTTAATTAATAGATAATGCGAGAAAGGATTTGTCCCTTCTGTTCCATAACATAAGTATATATCTCAGTCCCTTTGATGGAATTGATATAGCCTAAATAAATCAATGGCCATGGTAAGGAATTGGTGAGTTCAATTACTAGAAGTCAAAGAATGAATAATTGAGAACATGGGTTGATGACACTAGCATGCAACCCGCTTGATTATATATATATATCATGAAAAAGGGATTACATTACATGGTAACTATTCATAGGAGGTGACGCGTCATTTCAGCATTAACTTCTTTCTCTATGGGTGTCTTGGCATGTTGCTAGACGTTATCCTTGGAATTTAGGCAGGCTCCACCTAATGCCACTGAGAAAGAGGCCTAGAGGGTCACATACTAAGTATGTCCAAGTATCTCAGTTAAATATTAATTTAAAAGGTTAAATAAAGATTATTCCTGATTGTGGTTTAATAATTATTTAAGGATTCCTGATCGCATTTATTTTGACACTAGTTATTCAAGATAATATATTATGGGAGAAATAATATATTTATTAGTGAATAATGCAGTTATATTTATTTTATAAATAAATAGCCATTATTCAAGGTCTAATAAATGTGGCGGAGGAAATAAAAGAAAATGGATAAACAAAAGTACATGCCATGTATATTTAAATATACACGCCATGTATTTTTTCTGGGAATTTATTAGAAATAATAAAATTTATTTAATTAAATAATATTAGGAATAATTCTCTGGGCGCATTTCATGTATAAATAATAGTCACCAATTATTTTTAGACATGGGGTGTTACTAAGAATTAAATGAAATAAATAAATGATGTCGGGTAATTAATTAATTATTTTATTCTATGTAATTAAAAATACTAATTATATATTTCTCATTAACCTAGCCATTTTTTGTTGGTTGTGCACAATAGATTTCGAAAAGCTCTCAAGCAAAGAGAGAATTCCTTTTCCACCAAGAATGCTCTCAAGATAGGATAGAGAGATCCACCTCCACCAGATCAAGAAGATCGAAGGTGTAAAATGGAAGGGAAATCTATTTCGTGATAGATCTCGGAAATCCCTTCAGCGACGTCCAAAGATATATGGAGCACGTGGGGATCACCTCTAGAGGAATCCTACACTTGGATTCTACGATGCAACAATAGATCACATTGGATCGTGACCGTAGACATCAACGAAGAAAGAATTACATCAAGGTAATTCTTGTCAATTAATCAAATTAATTATAATCAACATATGATGATCCTCTCAATGGTTCTGAGACTCCCTCTTTCTTTTTCATTCTTTGTTCTATTCCGATGATCCGGCGTTATATTATCATGACAGATTGTGGATTGGTCATTGTTAACGCTAAAATTAAAGTTTTGTAAACCCAACAACGTGCTTCCTCTACACCCAGAACCTACAAGTGGTATCAGAGGGGTCCTATCATTGATTATAATTATTTAGTTTTTCATTGATGATTTTCACATTTAATAATTTAGTTGTTTCAATTCAATACTTATTTTTCTATAAATCTGATCCCGAGATCTGTTCCTCCTCTCTTGTTTCTCGTTCACCTTATAAAAACAAATTTTTCTTTTAATTTTGATTAAGATAAAATAGAGGATCTCATCCGAAGCGGCCAAAAATTCCTAGCCGTACAACACCATAATACACAGTGTGTATTATAAAGTACACATCATGTAGTCTAGGTTCAATGCATTGGACTGGTCCGCCAAATCAGGTCATGTTAATGGATCCTACCTAAGTCATAAATGACACCATATGTTGATTAGGAATATGGGGCACATGGTTTCCAGATTACACACTGTGTGGTCCACTGAACAAAGCGTGTAGTCCCTTAGGGTTAGGGTTGGACCATGTACCCCGTACATGGCTTGCCTGACTGGAAACCGTGTAATGCGGAAACTACATGGTGTGTGTCCCATTGAACATGCCATGTACTATAAAATTTTCCAAATTACATCTACATGCCATGTCCCCAGGCATGTGCTTTGGATGGACGGTGAATAAAAGTACATGCCATGTAGTCGGAACTACACGTCGTGTACTCATCCAAATTTTGTAGATTTATTAAAATTTATTATTATATTATACAAACCCTTGAGATGTGTACTATAGTGTAGGCATAAATATGAGTCACAACACATGATTGGTGTTTTATAAATGTGCGTTTAATTTAACAATCTATGTAATGTCCATTTTTAAATCATTGGGTAGTTATGAATGGGAATTCACTGGGTTGCCTCTAAGGAATAAGCTACATACAAAGATAATTTTAAATGAATTTAGTTGTTTGAAATTATATTGGATGATAATCTCAAGTATATTCTAAAAATGGTTTAAGATAAAATGATTGATTAATTAAATATAATTAATTGATTCGAGTGTGATTTTTCTTAAACAAGAACAATTAATGAATTGAATTCTAGTTTTATTTATCTGTAAATATCATTTCATGTATGTATGATCATGAGAAAGACCAATACATTTGTATGTGAATGATTTCCTTTAATTTATTTATTTAAATTAAATTTTTTGTAATGTAAGCCTTCTCCTCATTAATATGTAGGGCCTACGTGCCCAATGTTTATTTTATGTAAAAACCCATTTTACCCCTCACCTGCATGTGTGATAAATGCACATGTAATGGATAGAGCTCCCAAGCTAGTTTAGGTGGATCTAGTCATGAGCCAAGGTGAAACCAATCTAAGGAGATACAAAGGTGGATTGGTGGAAAGCTGTAAAAATGAACCCGAAAGGTTCAAGTTGTTTCTCCCCTAGGTTGTGGGTTAGTTTATCAACTGCTAGATAAACTAACCAATAGAAAAAGATCATGATCATACAATTTATTTTATTTTTGTTAGTTTCATGGTTTATTTATTGTGGGTGTGTTTTCACGATCACAAAATTAATGAATTAAATAAGCATGTAAGATGTAACTAAAATAAAGGCAGGCTTATGCATAAATAATATCTTAAACACGGTTAATCACTTATGTATATCCCACTTAATATTTACAAGCCTGTAATCAAAGATAATAAATTGTAAATTTATATATATGGATAAAATCCATCAATGAAATATTAAGTCGGTATAGCCTTCCTTAATCTTGGTTAGAATCGAACCATAGATCAAAGTGCTTGAAAAACCCTGGTTAGGATGCTTTAAATTATCGGGGAATTATAATTCAAGGTTTTGGGTTGAATTGACTTGCTTCACATAAAGGGTTGACTACCACAACAGAACTTTGTGTGACTAAGAGTAAAAGGTTGAGGAAATCCCAAATAAAATGATTTTGGGATTGGGGAGTCCACTCAGCTGATCAGGGAGCTGTGAGTTAATGCAGATGGAATTGGGAATGACTACCTCAAACCCTGACAGTTTCTTGTGTAACGACCCAAAGTTTCATTAATGGAAATATCTCTTAATCTAATTAAATGTCTCTTTATGTTTATATAAAATTTCAACTTCTTTGGTTTTATGTTATGAATTTTGATCATTGCTAATATAGTCATTGAACAGTGATCACATGATTAGTATAAATATAGGACTTTAACAAATCCAATTTACTCAGACAAACGAAGTGATTTCCTCATCCAGTAGAATTTCCCCATACGAAGCCAATTTGTCAGAGCTCGGAAAAGAGGTGGAATCTTTGGGCTTCGCCCTCGACAAAGCCCAAGCTGAGCTTCATCATGTCAAGCTCGAACGTGACCGTCTACAGGAAAAGTGGAAGTTGATTGAAATTACCACTCGAGCGATGTTATCCGAGCCACCCCAAGAGTCTGTCACCATCACACACCTTACCCTTAGATCTTATGTGGCTGTTTTAAGGGGTTATGTAACAAATAAGTAGTACTATGTTCATTTACATTGTTTTTGTATATAATAATGAATATAATTTCTAGTCATTTTTGATACA
Organism: Viscum album; assembly: GCA_963277665.1. Classification (NCBI taxonomy): domain Eukaryota; kingdom Viridiplantae; phylum Streptophyta; class Magnoliopsida; order Santalales; family Viscaceae; genus Viscum; species Viscum album. The sequence continues at coordinate 389,043,472 of OY728167.1, read as the reverse complement.
TTGTAAATAGTTTTTTATAGTACAAATGGTGTTTTTTAGTTATTATTTAATTAAGAAATATATTTTATTATATTAAGGGATTTTTGAATTAAATAATATTTTAATAAAATAATATTATTAAATTAATTTTTTTTAAATATAAATGATATTATAATTTTATGAATGCAATTAAAATTTTTATTATGGTTTGAAAGCCATTTCTGTCAAAACCCGTGAATTTTCGATAAATGTAGGTTTTTATGTTAAAAGTGAAAATTATCATATTTAGAACATTATTTAGATAAAATAAATGTTATTTATGGAATCAGGACATCGAAATTATCCAATGGTGAATTTTTTATAATTTTCTGAGACAGTCAAATTTTTGGGTAAAAATTTAATACCGTTTAAATATATAATGTGTTTAATGACATCATAATGACTCAATAGTGATGTAATAATATACTATAATCTTTATATTCGGCCAATATATGTTTTACCATTTAAATAATTTGATTTTCGGGTTGTTTGACTTACTTTTCAAAGCATTAATGGACCCATCAAGACTTATTCAACACCTTGGCTTTTTTAAAATAATTTCCATGGGAGTGTGACTCACCTCCACATAAGCAACCCAAATATTTTAAGAAGTTAGGTCCTTGGACTTATAAAATATTGTTTTCCTCTTCCCTTTTCCAAAAACCATGGGCAAAAACCATGGGATGGTTAGTGGTTTGGATTAATTTAATATAAGGGGTACCAAAACTAAATAATAAAGAATTCCCTCACCTTTCCTATATAATCCCACCCAATCTCCCACTTACTCCTCACTAAAATTACTTGGGATTCGTCCTACCTCTGCCCTACTCTCTCTATAATCCTTCCAAGGTGCCCCAAGCTCCCAAGAAGCCTTTCACAAGCCTCTCTCTAGCCTTTGGAAGCACACTTCCAAGTAAGGGTTTTTCTTCCATTCTCATTTTTTTCAATTTTCTTTAAGTTGTATTTCCCTTTTAATTTCAATTATGAATGTTGGGTTATGGTTTCTTTAAGTTTTATTTCCCTTTAAATTTCATTATGTTTTATTTACCTTATTGTTTTAATGTTGGGTTACTATGCCGAAATTCCGAAAGGAACTTCTCTCTCTTCTTTTACATTTAATCAATAATTTTGTATCATGAATATAAATTCCATTAAAATTGTTGGGACATGTATCTATATGACCTCGTAACTTTCCATTACATTTAAATATGATGAGGAACCCCTTTCTCTCTCATCAACCATTTTTTATGAATTCTTATGTCACGCCGTTACACTGCCAAAATCACACCGATTTTCTAAGCCAATGCCATTGTGTAGTAGATACCATGCCCATTTCTCCATCAAGGGTATCCACCTTTATTCACATTTACTTATTGATTACAAAGTTTCATTTATGAATTCCACATTCCTTTATCATGGAATAAATGATTATGTTTTATGAATCCATGTTTTATGATCCATGTGGCACACTTATGCATGAAATGAAATGTTTAAGAAGGGTTCGCCCTTATAGTGCTCTAATGAATTTGGTGAAGTATAGTATCATGATACGTCATTTGCAATGAGTGTTGACTCATGATAATTGAACTGAAAAGAGGGTTTACTCGTTCTTTATGTGCAATGAGGATTTACTCATGCTCCATGTGCAATGAGCCTTGGCTCATGCTAATTCCATGTTAAGTGTTGTTGCCACATTTCCATGTTATGATTATAATGCTTTATCATGCCTTTATGTTCATGATTTTGATATTCTCTATTGATATGCCTATTGTCTAACATGTATTGTAATCCTCATGTTATTCCATGTGTACTCCCTTACTGGGCTTTATAACTCACCCTTTTCTTATGCATGTCCTCAGGTTATCCCATGCAATGCTATGTACGAAGGAATGTAGTGGTCATTTAAAGAAAGTTTTCAATAAAGATGAGGTATTTCATGTTATAAGTTTTTATGTAATGATACTAAGCCCCAAAGTCACTAAACCTCTTGATATTCTTTGTTGTATCAAGTGATTTTTTATGTAATAAATCATGTTTAAGTTGTAATAAAAATTAGTGTTGTCATAGTTGGTATCAGAGGATAGGTTTAGTTATTTTTGGGATTAGGAAACCCTAATAAATCCTTATATACAATACTAAGTACAATAAAAACGTCCCTAAGTTTTGGTGAGTATTGATTAAGTGGGTGATCAAGCAAATACATCCCTGTCTGGATATGCGTAGGTAGAGGCGGCTCTAGCACAAAAGTATCCTAGGGATAAAACCCGAAAACACCGCTTTAAGCAAGACTCGAACGGGAACAGGTGCATGACAACGGTCCTTGCTGCACTCTTGGTTATGACACTCCCGGGGGATATGCTTTGGTAAATTCACAATCTTAGTATGAACCCTTATTAAGGGAATTAAAAAATGCCTTAAGAATATATGTTAGAAAGTAGATCATGAAAATCCTAGATTGAAGCCTATAGACTCATGAGTTAAGTAAATAAAAGTTTATTTATAAGTCATCAACATTTGTCTTTGGATTACCCTTTATGTGTTACCCATAACATTCCTTTTATTCCAGCCAATGGCCAGTACTAGGAGGACTCAGGCTGACAACCGTTGTGAAGATCAGTGGGATGATTGTACTAATTAGATGCCAAATCTAATGGGAGTGGGAATCGCGAACTTTGTCATGCTTCTCTCTCAGCTAACTCAAGTTTTGAATTGAAACACGAGTCAAGAGGAATGTTCAACCCCCCCTAAGAAAGAACATGTCGCTATCGAGAGCTTCATGAGAGAAAGGCCTCCTACTTTAAGTGCATCATATGATCCCACAATCACTGAACAATGGATCAACTCTATTGAAAAGATCTTCTCCATCCTTCAATGTTCTGAAAAAAATATGGTTCTCCTGGCGGCTTATTGTCTGGAGGGTGAAGCTGATCAATGGTGGATGTTGATAAAAAATACGAAGCCTGAGGAAGAGATCGAGGCATTGGAATGGAATGATATCTGGAAGATGTTTTTCGATAAATATTTTCCATGCACCCTCCAGCTTAAGATGGAAAGGGACTTCCTTTACCTCATGAAAAAAGATGAAGAATCTGTTGGACTGTATGAGGAAAACTTCACAAGGCTTGCACGATACGCTTCTGTCTTTGTCGTTACCCCTGAATGCAAGGTTGACCGCTTATTTGGTGGGATGAAGCCTATCTTGCGGAAAGCATTAGTGATCCGTGACTTCGACAACTACGAGGAAATTGTCCAATGTTCCCTCAAGGTCGAAATAGAGATCGGGGAATCACAGGGGTATCATGGGGACAAGAAGAGTAAGGTGGACTTCAATGCTGGTGGTCTGATGGATAAATCCAATGGTGCTAAGAAGATCCATCACCCCACTTACCAAAAGTTCAGAAAGAAGCACCCTGAAAATTTCCTTAAGTGGACGAGGAAATGCTTCAGGTGTGGAAGGGAAGGGCACCTAGCTATTAATTGTCGGCAAGAAAGACTCGTGGCTATGATAGAAGATAGGAATGCTCTGTTCGAACCTCAACGCGTTGTTCAATGCTACAAATGCAATGAACCAGGTCATTTTGCAAATCAGTGCCCTAATCCAAGGGTTTTCAGAGACAACCAACAACCTCCAAGGCAGCAAGGAAGAGCTTTTTCCATCACTTCTGCCGAAGTGAACCCCGACAACGAAGTGGTGACAGGTACGCTAGTTATTCATTCAATAATAGAGAACATACTTTTTTATTCAGGTTCTACGCATTCTATTATATCTTGAAATTTTAGTAGGACAATCCTAGAACCACCACAAATCATGGAAGTGAAGATGTTGATGAGTACGGAAAATGGGGAAATCATTGCATCCCATGAGTATAAGTCCTCCCCTGTTATTGTCTGTGGATTGAATTTCCCGTCTAACCTCATCATACTCCCTCTGGTGGAATTTTATGCAATTATTGGCATGGATTGGCTTTCCTTATATAGATCCAACATAAATTGTCGGGAGAGGGAAATCACACTCCATATGGAGAATTGACCCCCGATTCCTTACAAGTGTCAGGAGGAAGATGTATCTCCTTTAGCTCCATCACCTCAATCATGGACATTACTTCCCTATGAGCACACATATCTGGATCAGATGATTGAGTCGAAGGAAGAAACCATCCTTGATGAAATGCCTATTTTAAGGGAATTTGCTGAAGTGTTTCCCGAGGAACATCCTGGTCTTCCTCCTAGAAGAGATGTTGGGATCTCAATTGAACTTATACCTGGGTCACTACCAATATCCAAGACTCCATGTAGAATGGATGTTGCTGAGCATTAAGAGCTGAAGAAACAACTACAAGAGAATTTTGATAAAGGGTTTATACGCCCAAGTACTTTACCATGGGGTGCAACAGTCCTCTTCGTCAAGAAGAATGATGGGTCAATGCGGCTTTGCATCGATTATCGTGAACATAACAAAATCACAATAAAGAACAAGTATCATATCCCACTAATTGATGACTTGTTCGATCAGCTTTGTGGAGCACAATACTTCTCCAAGGTATATTTCCGGTCGGGATATTATCAAGTAAGGGTGAAGAAGGAAGTTGTCCCCAAGACTACTTTTTGTTTAAGATACAGGCAATATGAATTAATAGTAATGCCTTTCAGACTCACCAATTCTCCAGAAATCTTCATGGACATGATGAATAGAGTCTTTAGATATTACCTAGAAAAAATTTTTGTAGTCATTATAGATGATATTCTAATATACTCCAAAACTAAGGAGGATCATGAGGAGCATTTAAGAACTGTACTAGAGACTTTGCGCAAGGAGAAGCTCTAAGCAATGTACAATAAGTGTGAGTTCTAGTTGAAGGAGGTCTCATTCTTGGGCCATATCATCACAAGAAATGAGATATCTGTAGACCCCTCTAAAACAGATGCAATTGAGGGATGGACGAGGCCAACATCGGTAATGGATATCTAGAGCTTCTTAGGGTTAGCTAGATATTATCGACGATTTGTGAGGAATTTCTCACGATTGTCCAACCCCCTTACCAAGATAACTCAGAAGGGAGTAAATTTTTCTTGGAGTGATGAATACGAAGAAAGCTTCAAGGAGTTGAAAAGGAGGCTTATCACTGCGCCCGAGCTCACTTTACCCATAAGTGGGGAACTTTTTGTGGTATTTCGTGATGCTTCAAAGAAGGGCTTTGGCTGTGTGCTGATGCAGAATGATAAAGTGATATCCTATGACTCACGGAAGTTGAAAATCCATGAGTGAAACTATCCCACGCATGATTTGGAGTTGGCAGCGGTGATCTTTGCCTTGAAAATCTGGCAGCATTGTCTCTATGGGGAGAAATGTGAGATATATACTGACCACAAGAGTCTTAAATATATATTCACATAGAAAGAGCTTAATATGCACCAGAGAATATAGATACAGCTCATAAAGGATTATGATTGTTCAATACATTACCAACCTGGGAAAGCGAACAAGGTGGTAGATGCCCTTAGTAGAAAGGATCCAGCGATTCTATCAATGATGAGAATTGAGAAGGATCCAGTCTTCTTAGAAAAGATGAAGATGGATGTGGGAATCCTAAAGAAGGTAACATCATCAATCCATTCACAAATAATTTCTCAAACATCTCTTTTGGAAAGGATAAAGTATTCTCAAAAGGATGATGTGGGAATTCAGGAAAAAGTGGAAGCTATCAAAAAAGGGAAATCCTTAGATTTTAATGTTAATGAAGAAGGAATTGTATAGTTTGGGAAAAGTCTATGTCTTCCATCAAGTCTAGATATGAAGAAGGAACTTTTGGATGATGCACATAGTTCAAATTTCTCTATTCACCTAGGGAGCACAAAGATGTATTGAGATCTCTAAGAAAACTTCTGGTGAGATAATATGAATAAGGAGATCCCTAAATATACATCAAAGTGCCTAGTGTGTCAGCAAGTGAAGGCAGAGAGGCAGAAGTCTAAGGGGATGATGCAACCATTTCCCATACAAGAATGGAAATGGGAGAACATCACCATGGACATTGTCACCGGACTTTTGAGGACATCCAAAGGCAACAATGCAATCTGGGTTGTTGTGGATCATCTTACAAAGACTTCACACTTCATTTCTCTTCGGGAGTATTTCTCTTTGGATCAACTGGCAGGGGTATATATCAGGGAATTGGTAAGGTTGCATGGAGTACCACTATCTATTGTATCTGACCGAGATCCAAGATTCACCTCTATGTTTTGGAAGAGTAATCAACATGCTCTGAATACTGAACTGAAATTTAGTATGGCCTATCATCCTCAAACTGATGGCCCATCCTAGCGGACTATCCAAACACTTGAGGATATGTTGAGAGCATGCTCAATGGACTTTAAAGGAGGATGGTATCAACATCTTCCTCTGGTTGAGTTCTCTTATAATAACATTTTCCACTCGAGCATCCAAATGGCCACATATGAAGCCCTGTATGGGAAAAGGTGATGAACACCGGCATGTTGGGATGAGGTCAGTGAACGTAAGCTGCTTGGACCAGAAATGGTTGAGGAAAAGGTGGAGAAGGTGAAAACCATTTAGCAGCCCAATGTCGACAGAAGAGTTATGCAGATAATCATCAAAGAGACCTTGAGTTTAAAGTTGGATACATGGTTTTTCTACGCATATCTTCGTGGAAGAATGTCATGAGGTTTAGAAAGAAAGGGAAGTTAATTCCAAGGTATAACGGCCCCTTATAGATTCTTGATCGTGTCGCACTACTGGAAATGCTGTTTTTCCCAACGGGAGTTTACCAACGGTTTGCTAAAACCGTTGGGCTTGAAGGATTAAGAAAGCCTTTCCCAACGGTTCATTGAAACCGTTGGGAAAAGCCACCCCTTTGCCAACGGTTTGAAGAAACCGTTGGTAAAGGGGTGTGTTAATCACCCTTTCCCAACGGTTCTTTTGAACCGTTGGGAAAGGGTCACCCCTTTGCCAACGGTTTCCTCAAACCGTTGGCAAAGGGGTCTTTTAGCATCTCTTTCCCAACGGTTCTTTAAAACCGTTGGGAATTATTTCCCCCAAATCCCACGCGGGCTGCTCTCCCCCATTCGCACAGAACCTAATTTCATCCGCTCCACTGCTCTCATCTCGCGAAATCCCAGGTGAAAACCATCTGAAATCAGGTATCTTTTCATTTATACACATATAATTCCTTATTTTTATTGTTATTGGTTTAGTATTTTAGTTTTAAGTTATCAATCCACCACCAGCTCTCTGCTGCTCTCCAAATCCCCCATCCGAATAGGTGAAAACCCATTTGAATCATCTCAAATCAAGTAATTTTTTCTTTATACACATATGGTACCTTGTTTTTATTGTTATTGATCTAATATTTTAGTTTTAAGTTTGGATTTTGATGTGATTTCACCGTGTAAAATAGGGAAATGAATAAATATTTTGTTAATTAATTAGTTTCCCCTAGAATATCAGTTGTGTTATAATGTCCATGCTAAATAAAGGGGTAATGTAATAAAAGACCTTGAATAAATAATTTGTGGAAGTTGGGGTATGTTGCCTCTATGAGAGGTTTTTTGTTGTGTTTCATTGTATGTTGTAGGCTTTTTTATGGGGATTGAGGTGACCAGTTGGGCTTTGTGATATGTGGGGTTGTAATGTGATGGTTAGTGGGCATGGATGTGTCATATGAAGTTGTATGATAGTGATGATGTGTGGTGGTGTTGTGTCGTGTGGAGGTGTTGTGTGATGAAGTTGTGGTGTATAATGTGGTGAGGTGGTTTTGGTTGTGCGGTGGTTTGTGATGTGCAATATTTTTATTGTGATATGTGGTTGTTTTGGTGAGATGGTTGGTCGATGTAACATGGTGTCGATGGTTATTGTGAGATGGTGAGTTGTTGTGTGGTGGGGTTGTCCAGGGGGTGTGGGCTGTCCTGGGGGTCTGGGTGGGGTGTCCTGGTGGGGGAGGGGTGTGTGGGGTGTCCAGGGGGGTTGGTATGTTTAGGTGGTGGTGGTGGGGTTGCAGGGGAGGGGGGTGTGGGCTGTTTGGGAGGGTGGGCGGGGCTATCCCGGGGGGGGGGGGGGGGGGGTACGGGGTGTCCAGGGGGGTACGGGGGTGGGCGGGCTGTCCACAAGGGTGGACGGGCTGTCCACGGGGGTGGTCGGGCTCTCAAGGAGGGGTGGGCGGGCTGTCCAGGGGGGGTGGGTGGGCTGGCCACAGGGGGTAGGGGTGTCCAGGGGGGTGGGCGGGCTATCCAAGGAGGTGGGGGGCTGTCCATAGGGAGAAGGGGTGTCGAGGGGGGTGGGTGGGCTGTCCACGGGGGTGGTTGGGTTGTCTAGGGGGTAGGGGTGTCCATAGGGGTGGGTGGGTTGTCCATGGGGGTGGGCGGGGCTGTCCTTGGAAGGTGGAGAGAGCTTCTGCCCAGGAGCCACCGGCTGGCCGGTGGGAAGGCCACCGGCTGGCCGGTGGTGAGACAGTAGGTCTCCTATTCCAAAGAGTTCCACCGGCTGGCCGGTGAGGAGGCCACCGGCTAGCCGGTGGTCTGGACAAAAGACATCCCATTCTGTCTGGGCCCACCGGTTGGCCGGTGGCCAGACACCGGCTGACCGGTGGCACCTGGCAGAGGGCAAGCCCTTCTGCCTTGTCCACCGGCTGGCCGATGGGCTGGATCCGGCTGGCCGGTGCCCTTACCGGCTGGCCGGTGGTCCTACACCGGCTGGCCGGTGGACTTGAAAAAAGTCCACTTTTCCTTTTTTTTGCCACTTCTTGCTCCTGAAATCATGCCTATTAACAAGAACACTTGAAACAACATTAGATCACTATGAGAGTGATTGTGATCATTAAAATCCAAGAGAGTGGGGTACAACATTCCCTACTCTTCCTTCAAAAGTGATTGACCATGTGTTTTTAGGCAAGATGCGATGTGATTGTCCATGTGTCTTCAGGTGAGATGTACTATGATTTCCCTAGTGTTTTTCGATGAGGTGTGATGTGATAAGGCTATAATAAGATGTGGCATGTGGTTGGGGTCATGTAGGGTAGGAGGATGGCACAAGGTTGATGTTATTCATGTTCATGATACCCTACTAATATGGTTATGGGATGAGTCATGCTGTTATGTGATATAACACATTAAGTTCTTGTTGGTTTTACATTTTTTCAATAACACATTTGTATGTTTTTTTGACATGTGTAGTTGATACCTTGATTATTTTCTTCCTTTATTGATGATTGTGGATTTCGAGTAATTAATATGACCCGCACTCTTGCAACCGAAGAACCATATGTGTTGGCATCAATGGCTAAACAAGTTTTTTATGTCAAAGATCAACTTCAACCTGAATTTGGTGTCGTAGTTGAAGTAATTCCAAGACATATTTTTGATGATGCTGATGATGGAATTGACACTGTCCCTATTGCCATTGGAACCAATCCATTTATTTCTTTTGATGACTCCAATAGCTCAATTGTCAGAGTTGATTGTGAACCTGAAGTTGTGGTTGGAAATATATAGAATCATTTATCCATGTTCTCAATTCTTTTGGTTTACCTCGAGTTGGGTTGTTAAGGTTGGTAATATTCATATTTATTTAGTATTGATCACAAATATGTTTTAGCTGACTTGACCGTTATGTGAATTTTCAATGTTTATTGGTTGCTGTTTTATTTGAATTGCATTTTCTAATTTGGAATTGAACTGTATTCAAACCAAATCAAACAATATTTCAAACTTGGTGAACATTACAACTTGTATGTTTTATTAAATTCATTCAAGCTCTTCTAAAACAATTGATAGGTAAATTACCAATGAATCCCCTCATTCCCTCATATATTTAGTTTTTTGGTTTACACATTAATTTTCTTTTTCTAATTAATTACATATTTGTTTTCCAATGCAGGAAATGAAGCCAATTGAAGAGAGACGAAGAAAAAAAATGGCGGAGAACAATCGTCGGATGGAGGAGCTGGGCATTCCACCATTAGTGCCTACAGTGAGTACTTTATTTCAAATATATATATATATATTTACAGAATATATAATGTCATGTGATTAATTTTTTTTGTAAACTTTTTTGTAGGATCCACCATTACGTCGACAGTTATTCGACGAGGAGCCTAGTACTGGTCCGAGTACTCAGGCCGGTGGTACGAGGAGGGTTCGTACCAGAGGTGGACGTAGAGCTGCGCGTGCCCGACTAGACCCTGCCCCTCCCACTGACATTTCAGCCTTCCCACATTCTGATCCCGGTGTGTCGTTAGGGACACACGGGATATTTAGACCTCCCATGTTTTCGCTACCTTCTGCATCTTCTGCCCCATCATTTTCACATCCCATGATGATTCCCACTCCCCAGTCAGCATCAGGTCATACAGTTGTTCCATCTTCTTTTCCTTCTACTTCTGTCTCTCCGAGCTTTTATATTCCATCGTCTTCGACTCCCGTTCCACCAGAGGGTGTTCCATCAGGTTCTGTGGATCCGGCGCCACTCATTGATCAGACTAGCACAGACAATTTTGGGCCATCTGATCACTTACATCAGGTGTTGGGAGATGATCATTCTGGCAGAGTACGCTGCCGACCTAGGATAGCCCCGACGAGGTATTGGCCTGCCTCAGGTACGAGTTGTAGTGCCACCGAGCTGCAGCAAGTTAGGGCACAAGCAGAACAGGCTGAGAAAAGGGCCACAGAGACGGCAGAACAGTCTGCAAGGGCAAACAGTGCATTTATGAAATTTATTGAAGTTCTACGTCCAACACTTCCAGCAGAGGCCAGCCCAGCGATTGATGAATACATGTCGTCGATACATTCTATATATGGTGCACCAGGTGGCAGTTCCAGTGGTGGTCAGGCCGATGTCGAGCTTGAAGATGATGATGGCGAGCAGTCTGATTCGGAAGAGGATGGAGATGAGGAGGGCGAGGAGGAGGGCGAAGGCGAGGAGGAAGGCGTTGAGGAGGGTGATGACGATGAGGAGGACGATGACGAGGGCGATGATGATGATGATGATGGAGATGGTGATGCTGATGTGGGACATATTGATCCGTTACATTTTTGACTTGACATGTGATGTTTAATCTATTCTAGTTGTTGGTTTTATCTAGACTCGTAGTATAGTATTGGAGTTGAATTATTTTAATCAGTCGCCCGTATTTGTCGTCTGATTTCAGGCCATTCCGACATCGTTCGGCCCGTTTGGACCCCCCTCACGCGCGTTTACGAAGCGCGCGCATCACTTAAAACACGAATATTGAGCCGTACCGCGCAAACCGCACGTCCGATTGAGGTGCCGTCTGCGCGTACACGTCACGAATAATAATTAAAATGTTCCACGGTGGTTTCAGATCAATCTGAGGCCGTCCGCTATGAATTTGACCGTTGGACGCCCGTTCTGGCCGTTTATGACACCATAACTGCGTTGTCGGTCACCGCGGGCACACGACAAGTCCGATTGACGTGCCGTCTGCTCGACCACTTCAGAAATCACTCACCCGTATTTGTCGTCTGATTTCAGGCCATTCCGACATCGTTCGGCCCGTTTGGACCCCCCTCACGCGCGTTTACGAAGCGCGCGCATCACTTAAAACACTAATATTGAGCCGTACCGCGCAAACCGCACGTCCGATTGACGTGCCGTCTGCGCGTACACGTCACGAATAATAATTAGAATGTTTCACGGTGGTTTCAGCTCAATCCGGAGACGCGGTGTGGCCGACACCACTCAAAGTGTCCGTCTTTTGTTTCAAAAGGACGTCATTTTAAGTGAAAAGAATCAACTGGCTTACGGAAAACCGACCAAACGCATTCCGAATCTGTTGATAATTTATCCCAACAATCCATGGGTCATATGTGACGTGTACGAGCCAACCCGGGATGAATCCGAGTCGCGGTGTTGCCGGGATAAGTTTAAGTGGCTCTCTTTTGTTTAAAATGAACACCATTTTAAGTACATACGGAAAAACGACCAAACGGATTCGGTTTCCGTTGAAACTTTAGGAGAACGATCCATGGGTCATATGTGACGTGTACGAATCAACCCCGCCACAATCGGAGACGCGGTGTGGCCGACACCACTCAAAAAGTGTCGGTCTTTTGTTTCAAAAAGACGTCATTTTAAGTCCACCGGCCAGCCGGTGTGAGACCACCGGCCAGCCGGTAAGGTCACCGGCCAGCCGGATCCAGCCCATCGGCCAGCCGGTGGACAAGGCAGAAGGCCTTGCCCTCTGCCAAGTGCCACCGGTCAGCCGGTGTCTGGCCACCGGCCAACCGGTGGGCCCAGACAGAATGGAATACCTTCTGTCCAGACCACCGGCCAGCCGGTGCCTGACCACCGGCCAGCCGGTGGAACCCAGACAGAATAGCATGCTTCTGTCCAGACCACCGGCCAGCCGGTGGCTCAGCACCGGTCAGCCGGTGGAGCCAGAGAAATCCCTTGCTTCTGTCTGGTGCACCGGCCAGACGCATTCGGTTTCCATTGTAACTTTAGGAGAACGATCCATGGGTCCTATGTGACGTGTACGAATCATCCCGCCTCAATCCGACATGCGGTGCGGCTGACACCACTCAAAGTGTCCGTCTTTTGTTTCAAAAGGACGTCATTTTAAGTGAAAAACATCAACTGACATACGGAAGACCGACCAAACGCATTCGGATTCTATCGATACTTTAGCACAACGATCCATGGGTCATATGTGACGTGTACAAGTCAACCCCGTCTTAATCTGAGATGTGGTGTGGCCGACACCGCTCTAACTATGTCTCTTTTGTTTAAAATGGACATGATTATAAATGAAAAGAACAACTGGCATACGCAAAACCGACCAAACGCATTCGGAATCTTTTTATAATTTATCACAATGATCCATGGGTCATATGTGACATGTACGAGCCAACCCGGGATGAATCTCAGTCGCGGTGTGGTCGGGATGAGTCTAAGTGTCACTCTTTTGTTTAAAATGTACAACATTTTAGGTACATACGGAAAACCGACCAAACGCATTCGGTTTCCATTTAAACTTTAGGAGAACGATCCATGAGTCATATGTGACGTGTACGAATCAACCCCGCCTCAATTGGAGACGCGGTGTGGTCGGCACCACTCATAGTGTCCGTCTTTTGTTTCAAAAGGACGCCATTTTAAGTGAAAACCATCAACTGGCATACGGAAAACCGACCAAACGTATTAGGATTCTGTCGATACTTTAGCACAACGATCCATGAGTCAAATGTGACGTGTACGAGTTAACCCCGCCTCAATCTGAGGTGCGGTGTGGCCGGTATCACTTCAGGTGTATGTATTTTGTTTAAAATGGACATCATTTGAGGTAAAAATATATGGTATAGAAAAAACCGATCATATTATGAATTGAATTTCAGATTCCACGTATAATTGTCATCTAAATTTTAAATTGAATTCTATATGAATTATGTATGTTTATGAATTGTAATTTAATTATGGATTTGTATAGTTTCAGGATCCATTATATGTTAAATGTGTATGAATTTGTTCGTAATTGAATATGTATGTTTTATTTTATTACTAGTACAATAGTTGGATCGAAAATGAGGTGAAAATGAGGTGAAAATGAGGTGAAAATGAGGTGAAAATGAGGCCTGATGACCGGTGGTGATAGACAGGGGCTGTGCAAATTGCAGGGTGCTGCAATTTGCAGCATAGGGTATGCCAACGGTTTGAAACCGTTGGCATATTTCTAGCATGTCTTTTCCCAACGGTTCTAAACCGTTGGGAAAGACTTCACCAATTCCCAACGGTTTAAAACCGTTGGGAAATTGTTCCACATGGTATATCCCAACGGTTTGGAACCGTTGGGAAAATGTGTGGCATTTAGTTTTCCCAACGGTTTGTGAGAACCGTTGGGAAAAACTAAATTTCTATAGGCCTATTGCAACGGTTGGAAGTAAAACCGTTGGGAAAACCTTTTCCCAACGGCTTACTTCCCAACGGTTATGAGAACCGTTGGGAAAACCTTTCCCAACGGTTTGAGGGGCTTTCCCAACGGTTCAGAACCGTTGGGATATTGTATATTTCCAGTAGTGTCGGGGCTGTGGCCTAACAACTAGCACTTCTGTCAACTATGGCCAAAGTACATGATGTGTTTTATGTATCCCTCTTAAAGAAGTACATACCAGACCCTTCACATGTACTCTCTTCTGAAGAGGTACAATTGTAAGACGGTCATTCTTCTGAGGAGAAACCAGTGAAGATCTTAGATCGTAGAGAAAAAGTTCTACGAAATAAGACAATGCCCCTCATCAAGGTATTGTGGAGAAACAACAAGTTTGAAGAAGCAACTTGGGAATTTGAGGATATGATGAAGCTGAGTCACCCATATTTGTTTTAGTGTGGGAATGGAAAATTTCGAGGGAGAAATTTTTTAAGGGGGGAATATTGTAACGACCCAAAGTTTAATTAATGGAAATCCCTCTTGATCTAATTAAATTTCTCTTTATGTATATATAAAATGTCAACATATTTGGTTTTATGTTAAGAATTTTGACCGTTGCAAATATAGCCATTGAATAGTGATCACATGATTAGTATAAATATAAGACATTAACAAATCCAATTTACTCAGACAAAAGAAGTGATGGCCTCATCTAGTATAATTTCTCTATACAAAGCCCATTTGTCAGAGCTCGGAAAAGAGGTGGCATCTTTGGGCTTTTCCCTTGACCAAGCCCAAGATGAGATTCATCATATCAAGCTCGAACGTGACCGTCTATGGGAAAAGTGGAAGTTGATTGAAATTACCACTCGAGCGATGTTATCTGAGCCCCCCCAAGAGTTTGTCACCATCGCACACCTTACCCTTAGGTCTTATGAGGCTGTTTTAAGGGGTTATGTAAAAAATAAGTAGTACTATGTTCATGTACATTATTTTTGTATATAATAATGAATATAATTTCAATTCATTTTTTGATACATTGTAAATAGTTTTTTTAAAGTACAAATGGTGTTATTTAGTTATTATTTAATTAAGAAATATATTTTATTAAATTAAGGGATTTTTTAATTAAATAATATTTTAATAAAATAATATTATTAAATAAATTTTAATTAAATATAAATGATCTTATAATTTTATGAATGCTATTAAAATATTTATTAAAGTTTGGAAGCCATTTCTGTCAAAACCTGTGAAGTTTTGATAAATGTAGGTTTTTATTTTAAATTTTAAAATTAACATATTTAGAAAATTATTTAGATAAAATAAATTTTATTTCTGGAATCAGGACGTCAAAATTATCCAACGGTTAATTTTTCATAATTTTCTGAGACAGTCAAATTTTTGGGTAAAATTTAAATACCGTTTAAATATATAATGTGATTTATGACATCATAATGACCCAATAGTGATGTAATAAAATATTATAATCTTTATTTTCGGCCAATATATGTTTTACCATTAAAATAATTTGATTTTGGGGTTGTTTTACTTACTTTTCAAAGCATTAATGGACCCCTCAAGACTTATTCAACACCTTGCCTTTCTTAAATTAATTTCCATGGGAGTGTGACTCACCTCCACATAAGCAACCCTAATATTTTAAGAAGTTCAGACCTTGGCCTTATAAAATATTTTTTTCCTCTTCCCTTTTCCAAAAACCTTGGGCAAAAACCATGGGATGGTTTGTGGTTTGGATTAATTTAATATAAGGGGTCCCAAACCTAAATAATAAAGAATTCCCTCACCTTTCCTATATAAACCCACCCAAGATCCCATGTACTTCTCACTAAAAGCCCTTGGGGTTCGTACAACCTCTGCCCTACTCTTTCTATAATCCTTACAAGGTGCACCAAGCCCCCAAGAATCCTCTCACAAACCTTTCTCTCGCCTTTGGAAGCACACTTCCAATATGGGTTTTTATTCCTTTCTCATTTTTGTCAATTTTCTTTAAGTTGTATTGCCATTTTAATTTCAATTATGAATGTTAGGGTATGGTTTTTCACCTCCCCCATACATCCCTCTTATTGTTTTAATGATGGGAGACCCCTTTCTCTCTCATTAAATGCCTCCCATGTACACCCGTTAGTATGCCGAAATTCCGAAAAGAACTTCTCTCTCTTCTTTTACATTCAAGCAATAATTTTGTATCATGAATCTAAATTCCATTGCAATTGTTGGGACATGTATCTATATGACCTCCCTACTTTCCATTACATGTAAACATGATGAGGAACCCCTTTCTCTCTCATCAACCATTTTTTATGAATTCTTATGTCACGTCGTTACGCTGCCGAAATCGCATCGATTTTCTAAGCCAATGCCATTGTATTGTGGATACCATGCCCATTTCTCCATCAAGGGTATCCACCGTTATGAACCTTTACGTATTTATTACAAAGTTTCATGTATTAATTCCACATTCCTTTATCGTGGAATAAATTATTATGTTTTATGAATCCATGTTTTATGATCCATGTGGCACAGTTATGCATGAAATGAAATGTCTAAGAAGGGTGTGCCCTTATAGCGCTCCAATGCATTGGGAAAAGTATAGTATCATGATACGTAATGTGAAATGAGTATACTCTCTTACTGGGCTTTATAGCTCACTCTTTTCGTATGCATGTCCTCGGGTTATCCCATGCAATGCTAAGTACGAATGACTGTAGTGGTCATGTAAAGGAAGTTTTCAATAAAGATGTTGTATTTCATGTTTTATGTTTTTATGTAATGATTCTAAGTCCCAAAGACACTAAACCTCTCGATATTCTTTGTTGTATCAAGTGAAGTTTTATGTAATAAATCATGTTTAAGTTTTAATAAAAAGCAGGGTTTTCATAGTTAGTATCAGAGGATAGGTTTAGTTATTTTTGGGATTAGGAAACCCTTGTAAAGCTTTAGATACAAGACTAAGTATAATAAAAACGTCCCTATGTTTCAGTGAGTATTGATTAAGTGGGTTATCAACCAAATACATCCCTGCTTGGATATGAGAAGGTAGAGGCGGCTCCGGCACATATGTATCCTAGGGGTAAAACCCGAAAACACCGCTTTGAGCAAGACTCAAATGGGAACTGGTGCACGACAACGGGCCTTGTTACATTCTTGGATACAACACTCCCAGGGTATATTCTTTGGTAAATTCACAAGCTTAGTATGAACCCTTATTAAGGGAATTAAAAAAATTCTCCT
This sequence comes from Viscum album, assembly GCA_963277665.1. NCBI lineage: Eukaryota > Viridiplantae > Streptophyta > Magnoliopsida > Santalales > Viscaceae > Viscum > Viscum album. The sequence continues at coordinate 389,026,304 of OY728167.1, read as the reverse complement.
GAGAATATATGTTAGAAAGTAGATCATGAAAATCCTAGATTGAAGCCTATAGACTCATAAATTAAGTAAAAAAAAGTTTATTTATAAGTCATCAACTTTTGTATTTGGATTACCCTTTATGTGTTTCCCCTAAATTTCCTTTTATTCCAGCCAATGGCCGGTAATATGAGGACTTGGGCCAACAACCGTTGTGAAGATCAGTGTGATGACTCCACTAATGAGATGCCAAATCCAATGGGAGCGGGAATCGTGAACTTTTTCAAGCTTCTCCCTTAGCTAACTCAAGTTTTAAATAGAAACATAGGTCAAGAGGAACGTTCAACCCCCCCCCCTAAGAAAAAACAAGTCGCTATCGAGAGATTCATGAGACAAAGGCCTCCTACTTTTAGTTGATCATTTTTTCCCACAATCTCTGAACAATAGATCAACTCCATTGAAAAGATCTTCTCCATCCTTCAATGTTATGAACAAGAGAAGGTTATCCTGGAAATTTATCATATGGAGGGTGAATCTGATCAATGGTGGACGTTGATCAAAAATACGAAGCCTGAGGAGGAGATCGAGGCATTGGAATAGAAGGATTTCCAGAAGATTTTTTTCGATAAATATTTTCCACGCACCCTCCGGCTTAAGATGGAAGGGGACTTCCTTTCCCTCAAGAAAAATGATGAAAAATCTGTTGGAGCGTACGAGGAAAACTTCACAAGGCTTTCATGATACACTTCCTGCTTTTTCATTACCCCCGAATGCAAGGTTGACCGCTTCTTTAGTGGGCTGAAGCCTAGATTGTGGAAAGAATTAGAGATCTGTGCCTTCGACAACTATGAGGAAATCTTCCAATGTGCCCTTAAGGTCGAAATGGAGATCGGGGAATCACAGGTGTATCATGGGGACAAGAAGTGTAAGGTGGACTTCAATGCAGGTGGTCTGATGGATAAATCCAACGGTGCTAAGAAGATCCAGCACCCCACTTTCCAAAAGTGCTGAAAGAAGCACCCTGGAAATTACCTTAATGGGACGAGGAAATGCTTCAGGTGTGGAAGGGAAGGTCACCTAGCTGTTAAATGTCGGTAAGAAAGACCTGTGGCTGTGACAGAGGAGAGGAACCCTCCGTTCGAACCTCAACGCATTGTTCAATGCTACAAATGCAAAGAACAGGGTCATTTTTCAAATTAGTGCCCTAATCCAATAGTTTTCAAGGACAACCAACAACCTCCAAGGAAGAAAGGAAGAGATTTTTCCATCACTTCTACTGAAGTGAACCCCGATAACGAAGTGGTGATAGGTACGCTAGTTATTCATTCATGAATAGTGAACGTAATTTTTGATTCAGGTTCTACACATTCTTTTATATCTAGAATGTTTAGTAGAACAATCCCAGCACCACCACAAATCATGGAAGTAAAGATGTCGGTGAGTACGGAAAATGGGGAAATCATTGCATCCCATGAGTATAAGTCCTCCCCTGTTATAGTATGTGGATTGAATTTCTCGGCGAAACTCGTCATACTCCCTCTGGTGTAATTTGGTGCAATTCTTGGCATGGATGGTCTTTCCTTATATAGAGCCAACATAAATTGTCAGGAGAGTTAAATCACCTTCCATATGGAGAATCGACCCCCGATTCTTTACGAGTGTCAAGAGGAAGATGAATCTCTTTTAGCCCCATCATCTCAAGAATGGATATTACTACCCTATGAGCACACATATCTACCTCAGATGATTGAGACCATTGAAGAAACCATCCTTGAAGAAATGCCTATTGTAAGGGAATTCGCTGAAGTGTTTCCCAAGGAACTGTCTGGTCTTCCTCCTAGAAGAGATGTTGAGTTCTCAATTGAACTTATAACTGGGGCGCTACCAATATCCAAGACTTAATATAAAATGGATGTTGTTGAGCTTGAATATCTAAAGAAACAACTACAGGAGAATCTGGATAAAGGGTTTATACGTCCATGTGCTTCACCATGGGGTTCACCAGTCCTCTTCGTCAAGAAGAAGGATGGGTTAATGCGGCTTTACATCGCTTATCGTGAACTTAACAAAATCATGATAAATAACAAGTATCCTCTCCCACAAAGTGATGACTTGTTTGATCAGCTATGTGGAGCACAATACTCCACCAAGGTAGATTTGCGGTCGGGATATTATCAAGTAAGGGTGAAGAAGGAAGATGTCCCAAAGTCTGTTTTTCGTACAAGATACGGGCACTATGAATTCATAGTAATGCCTTTTGGACTCACCAATGCTCCAGAAATCTTCATGGACTTGATGAATAAAGTCTTTATAGATTACCTAGACAAATTTGTGGTAGTCTTTATAGACGATATTCTAATATACTCCAAAACCAAGGAGGATCATGAAGAGAATTTAAGAACTGAACTAGAGACTTTGCGCAAGGAGAAGCTCTATGAAATGTACAACAAGTGTGAGTTCTAGTTGAAGGAGGTCTCATTCTTGGGCTATATCATCACAAGCAAGAGGATATCTGTGGACCCCTATAAAACATATGCAATTGAGGGATGGCTGAGGCCAATATCGGTAATGGATATCCGTAGCTTCTTGGGGTTAGCTGGATATTATCGACGATTTGTGAGGAACTTCTCACAATTTTCCAACCCTCTTACCAAGCTAACTCGAAATGGAGTAAAGTTTTATTGGAGTGATGAATGTGATGAAAGCTTCAAGGAGTTGAAAAAGAGGCTTATCACTGCACCCGTGCTCACTTTACCCATAAGTGGGGAACTTTTTGTGGTATTCAGTGATGCTTCAAAAAGGGCTTAGGCTCTATGCTGATGCAGAATGATAAAGTGATATCTTATTCCTCAAGGCAGTTTAAAATCCATGAGTGAAACTATCCAACGCATGATTTGGATTTGGCAGCGGTGATCTTTACCTTGAAAATATGGCAACATTATCTCTATAGGGAGAAATGTGTGATATATACGGACCACAAGAGTCTTAAATATATATTCACACAGAAAGAGCTTAATATGCGCCAGAGAAGATAGATAGATCTCATCAAGGATTACGACTATTCAATACCTTACCACCCTGGGAAAGCGAACAAGGTGGCAGATTCCCTAAGTAGAAAGGATTCAGCGATTCTATCATTGATGAGAATTGAGAAGGATCCAATCTTCTTAGACTTGATGAAGATGGATGTGAGATCATAAACAAGGGAACATCATCAATCCTTTCACAAATGATTTCTCAACCATCTCTTTTGTAAAGGTTAAAGGATGATCAAAAGGATGATGTGGGAATTCAGGAAAAAGTGGAAGCTATCAGAAAAAGGGAAATCCTCAGAGTTTAATGTTAATGAAGAAGGTATTGTACAGTTTGGGAAAAGACTATGTGTTCCATCAAGTACAGAGCTGAAGAAGGAACTTTTGGATGATGCAAATAGTTCAAATTTCTCTATTCACCTAGGGAGCACAAAGATGTATCGAGATCTCCGAGAAAACTTTTGGTGGGATAATATGAAGAAGGATATCACTGAATATACATCAAAGTGTTTTGTGTGTCAGCAAGTGAAGGCAGATAGGCAGAAGTCTAAGGGGATGATGCAACCATTTCTCATACCAGAATGTAAATGGGATAACATCACCATGGACTTTGTCACTGGACTTCTGAGGACATCCAAAGGCAACAATGCAATCTGGGTTGTTGTGGATCATCTTACAAAGACTGCACATTTTATTTCTATTCGGGAGGATTTCTCTTTGGATCAACTGGCACAGATATATATAAGGTAAGTACTAAGGTTGCATGGAGTACCACTATCTATTTTGTCTGACTGAGATCCAAGATTCACCTCTATGTTTTGGAAGAGTCTTCAGCATGCTTTGATTACTGAACTAAACTTTAGTACGGCCTATCATCCTCAAACTGATGGCCAATTTGAGAGGACTATCCACACACATGAGGATATGTTGAGAGTGTGCTCAATGGACTTTAAAGGAGGATGGTATCAACATCTTCCTCTGGTTGAGTTCTCATATAATAACAGATTCCACTCGAGCATCCAAATGGCACCATATGAAGCCCAGTATGGGAAAAGGTGCAAAACACCGACATGTTGGGATAAAGTCAGTGAACGTAAGCTGCTTGGACCAGAAATAGTCGAGGAAATGGTGGAGAAGGTGAAAACCATTCAGCAGCCCAGAGTCGACAGAAGTGTTATGCAGATAATCGTCGATGAGACCTTGATTTTAAAGTTGGAGACATGGTTTTTCTACACATATCTCCATGAAAGAATTTCATTAGGTTTGGAAAGAAAGGGAAGTTGATTCCAAGGTACATCGCCCCCTTCGAGATTCTTGATCGTTTCGGGGCTATGGCCTATCGACTAGAACTTCCGCCAACTATGGCCAAAGTACATGATGTCTTTCATGTATCCCTCTTAAGGAAGTATATACCAGACCCTTAACATGTACTCTCTTCTATGGTGGTACAATTGGAAGACAATCTTTTTTATGAGGAGCAACCAGTGAAGATATTAGATCATAGAGAGAAAGTTCTACGAAATAAGACAATGCCCCTCGTCAAGGTATTGTGGAGAAACCACAAGTTTGAAGAAGCGACTTGGGAATTGGAGGATATGATGAAGCTGAGTTACCCACATCTGTTTTAGTGTGGGAAAAGGAAAATTTCAAGGGCAAAATTTCTTAAGGGTGAAATATTGTAATGACCCAGAGTTTCATTAATGGAAATCTCTCTTGATCTAATTAAATATCTCTTTATGTTTATATAAAATGTCAACTTCTTTGGTTTTATGTTAAGAATTTTAACCATTGCTAATATAGTCATTGAATAGTGATCACATGATTAGTATAAATATAGGACTTTAACAAATCCAATTTACTTAGACAAAGGAAGTGATGGCCTCATCCAATAGAATTTCCCCATATGAAGCCAATTTGTCAGAGCTCAGAAAAGAGGTGGCATCTTTGGGCGTTGCCCTTGACCAAGCCCAAGCTGAGCTTCATCATGTCATGCTCGAACGTGACTGTCTACGGGAAAAGTGGAAGTTGATTGAAATTACCACTTGATCAATGTTATCTGAGCCACCCCAAGAGTTTGTCACCATCGCACACCTTACCCTTAGGTCTTATGCGGCTGTTTTAAGGGGTTATGTAACAAATAAGTATTACTATGTTCATGTACATTATTTTTGTATATGATAATGAATATAATTTCTAGTCATTTTTGATACATTGTAAATAGTTTTCTTAATGTACAAATGGTGTTTTTTAGTTATTATTTAATTAAGAAACCTATTTTATTAAATTAAGGGATTTTTAAATTAAATAATATTTTAATAAAATAATATTATTAAATTAATTTTCATTAAATATAAATCATCTTATAATTTTATGAATGCAATTAAAATTTTTATTAAGGTTTGAAATCCATTTCTGTCAAAACCCGTGAATTTTCGATAAATGTAAGTTTTTATTTTAAAAGTGAAAATTAAAATATTTAGAACATTATTTAGATAAAATAAATGTTATTTATGGAATTAGGACATCAAAATTATCCAATGTTGAATTTTTCATAATTTTCTGAGACAGTCAAGTTTTTGGATAAAAATTAAATATAGTTTAAATATATAATGTGTTTTATGACATCATAATGACGCAATAATGATGTAATAAAATACTATAATCTTTATGTTTGGAAAATATATGTTTTACCATTAAAATAATGTGATTCTAGGGTTGTTTGACTTACTTTTAAAATCATTAATGGACCCCTCCAAACTTGTTCAACACCTTGACTTTTTTAAATTAATTTCCATGGGAGTGTGACTCACCTCCACATAAGAAACCCAAATATTTTAAGAAGTTCGGACTTTGGCCTTATAAAATATTGTTTTCCTCTTCCCTTTTCCAAAAACCATGGGCAAAAACTATGGTATGGTTTGTGGTTTGGATTAATTTAATATAAGGGGTCCCAAAGCTAAATAATAAAGAATTCCCTCACCTTTACTATATAAACCCACCCAAGATCCCACTTACTCCTCACTCAAAGCCCTTGGGGTTCGTCAAAAATATACCCTACTCTCTCTAGAATCCTTCCAAGGTGCCTCAATCTCCCAATAATCCTCTCAAAAGCCTCTCTCTAGCCTTTGGAAGCACACTTCCAAGTAAGGGTTTTTCTTCCTTTCTCATTTTTGTCAATTTTCTTTAAGTTGTATTTCCCTTTTAATTTCAATTATGAATGTTGGGGTATGGTTTCACACCTCCCCCATACTTCTCTATTATTTTTTGAATGATGTGAGACCCCTTTCTCTCTCATTAAATGCCACCCATGTACACCCGTCACTATGCCAAAATTCTGAAAGGAACTTCTCTCTCTTCTTTTACGGTCAAGCAATAATTTTGTATCATGAATCTAAATTCCATTACAATTGTTGGGACATGTATCTATATGACCTCATTACTTTCCTTTACATGTAAATATGATGAGGAACCCATTTCTCTCTCATCAACCATTTTTTATGAATTCTTATGTCACGCCGTTACGCTGCTGAAATCGCACCGATTTTCTAAGCCAATGCCATTGTGTAGTGGATACCATGCCCATTTCTCCATCAAGGGTACCCACATTTATGAACCTTTACTTATTGATTACAAATTTTCATGTATTAATTCCACATTCTTTTATCGTGGAATAAATTATTATGTTTTATGAATCCATGTTTTATGATCCATGTGGCACACTTATGCATGAAATGAAATGTTTAAGAAGGGTGTGCCCTTATAGCGCTGCAATGCATTGGGTAAAGTATAGTATCATGATACGTCATGTGAAATGAGGGTTTACTCATGCTTTATGTGCAATTAGGATTTACTCATGCTCCATGTGCAATGAGCCTTAGCTCATGCTAATTCTATGTTAAGTGTTGTTACCACATTTCCATGTTGTGATTATCATGCTTTATCATACCTTTATGTTCATTTTTTTCTTATTCTCTATTGATATACTTATTGTATAACATTTATTGTACTACTCATGTTATTCCACGTGTACTCCCTTAATTGGCTTTATGGCTCACCCTTTTCTTATGCATGTCCTCAGGTTATCCCATGCAATGCTAAGTACGAAGGAATGTAGTGGTCATGTAAAGGAAGTTTTCAATAAAGATGTTGTATTTCATGTTTTAAGTTTTTATGTAATGATCCTAAGCCTGAAATACACTAAACTGCTTGGTCTTTTTTATTGTATCAAGTGAAGTTTTATGTAATAAATCATGTTTAAGTTGTAATAAAAAGCAGGGTTGTCATATCTTGACCGACCCTAGTTAGGGTAATAGAAAGAGAAATATGGATCCTTTCCACTAGAAGATTCAGGAAACATAATATTCTGATGTCAATGGTGAGGGTTATTGGATTTCGATAAAATAATGGGAGACTAATAAGTATTAATTTATTTATTTTTCTCAGTTTTATAATAAATTACTAAAAAATTTCACATATTAATTTTTAGAAATTTCAAGAAAAATTAATTCTATCATATCATTGCGAACCATACTCAAGAAGGAAACCCTTCTCATCTGCACCAATTTCCAAGAGTGGTAGAGGCATTTACGCATCATCCTTCACCATGAGAGAAAATTGTATGTGCTGGAATATCCTATTCCAGTTGTTCCTGTGAAAGATTTAAGTGATGAGAAACTATATATATATATGAAACATATGGATGATGCCACATATATCCAATGTTTCATGCTATCATCCATGTTTAATGAGCTCTTATAGCAACATGAAAACATGTACATGTATAGAATGTTGTCTCACCTTAAGGATCTCTACCATGAAAAGGTTAGACATGATAGATATGAGATCTCCAATGATTTGTTTACAACTAAGCTTGGAGAGTATGCACCAGTTGGGCCTCATGTAGTCAAGATTATTGGCTACATTGATCTCCTGTACATCTTAAGGATTAATTTCCCAGATGATTTGCGTGCAGATCTAATCCTATCATCACTGACCAGGATGTTCTCTAGCTTTACTGTCAACTACAACATGAGAAAAAATGAGAAGAGTTTGTCGGAACATCTAACCTTAATTCACCAGGTAGATAAGGACATGGGGTGTGACAAACCTGCAATACATATGGTGAATAAGAAAAGAAAGGACAATGCAAAGAGTCCAAAGACTTAAAAATGGTTTGAAACCCCTGAGCGCTATCCACCCATGAAGGGGAAGATCCGAGGTAGGGAAAGGAATGAGAGGTGGTATGTTTTACATGTGGAATGAAAGGCCACTGGAAGATGAATTGCACCCAAAAGCACTGGGATGCTAAAGGTGCATTCGTTATCAAGTGTAATCTTTCTATTTCTACACATTGGGTATTAGATACAGCTTGTGGGGATCACATCAGTATTCAAATGTAGGAACCAAGTATATTTATAAAGATTGTTGTGGGAGAGGTGGATCTTCGATCTTCCACTTGCGCGAGGATGGATGCATTAGCCATTGGCAATTACCACCTATCTTTGCAAAATGTGATGATTTTGGTTATACATAACTTTTATAATGTGTCTAGTGTTACCAATAACATAATTTCTGTATCTTTTTTGGATATGGATGGATTTATTTTCATGTTTGGAAATAAGGGTTGTCTCTTTTATAATAACAATGTATGTTATGGTATGGAACATTTAAATAATGGTTTGTATGTATTAAATTATGAAAACCAAGTGTTGTAAATCAATAACGAAACAAACTCACATGACTCACACATCACCTAGTTGTGGCATCACCGTATCGGTCTTGTAAATGATAAGCGCTTGACAAAGCTCTTCCAAGATGGCTATTTAGACAATATAGAGCTCAGACCACTTGATTGATGTCATTCATTGTTACAAAGTAAAATGACCAAGATTCCTTTCGGTGGATGCGGTGAAAGGGAAAGAGAGATTCTAGGATTGGTTCACACGGATGTATGTGGACCATTTGTAGTAGAATCTATAGGTGGATATTATTACTTCATTACTTTTACTGATGATTTATGTAGATATGGATATGTCTACATAATGAGGTATAAGTCAGATTCCTTAGAGAAATTTTAGGAATACATGAATGAAGTAGATAATCATCTTGGTAAGAATATAAAGAATCTTCACTCGGATCGTGGTGGAGAATATCGGAACCAAGAGTTCATCGATCTTCTACGGGAGCCTGGGATTCTATCTCAGCTCACTCCTCCTTATACACCACGGTGGAATGGTGTTAGTGAAAGGAGGAACCAAAACTTGTTGGACATGGTGAGGTCGATGATGACTCATGTAGATATTCCATTATCCTTTGGATGATATGAATTACAAACTGCAGTATACACATTAAACTGAGTACCAACTAAGGTGGAAAATGAAATTCCCTCCGAGTTATGGAATAGAAAGAAACCTATTTTTTCGCACACACGTGTATGGGGATGTGAGGTGTTTGTTAATGTCTTATCAAGAAACAAACTAGAACCCCGAAGAACAAGGTGTATATTTATAGGATATCCCAAGGAAACGAAATGATATTACTTATATAATTCTTCAAACAGTAAAGTGATTGTCACCAGACAAGCCGTCGTTCTTGAGAGGGAGATCATCCTCAAAAAGGATAGTGGGAGTAGCATTGAATTAGACGAATTTGATGCTCAAGATACACATGAGTTGGTACAGGAACAAGTTCTGCAGGTCTACATGGAAGTGGTTCCATAAACACAAGTACTACATAGGATCTTAAGAGAGGGAAGGCAACCAGAGAGATTTGGTTTCCTAGTCACCAAGGATGATGAATCATTATTGTTGGACAATGATGAACCTCTATCCTATAAGGAAGCAGTAGAAAGCCCAGAAGCAGCAAGATAGCTAGAAGCTTTGAATTCTTAGATGGATTCCATGTATCAGAACCATGTTTGGGTTCTGGTCGATGAGCCAATTGATGTAAATCCTATTGGATACAAATGGGTATTCAAGAGAAAACTGAACATGGATGGTCAATTTAGAGCCTATAAAGCAAGGTTAGTGGTTAAAAGATTTAGACAGCATCATTGAATTGACTATGATTAAACCTTCTCACCAATTTCCATGTTTAAATCCATAATAATCATACTTTCCCTAGTAGCTTACCGTGAATACGATATTTGGAAAACGGATGTCAAAACAACATTCCTTAATGAGAACCTTCAGGAAGATGTCTATATGACACAACCATAAGGTCTTGTGACATAAATTGAAGCCAAACGTGTTTGCAAGTTGCAGAAATCCATTTATGGATTAAAGAAAAAATCTAGGTCGTGGAAAATTCGATTTGATGAAGTAGAAAATGAATTTGGTTTCATTAAGAATGAATGTGAGCCATGTGTTTATAACCGGTATAATGGGAATGCAGTCGTTATCCTAGTAGTATATGTTGATGACCTATTTCTTATTGGAAATGATTTACCAATATTACAGTCACTTAAGGATTGGTTGAAAAAGGGTTTCTCCATGAAGGACTTGGGTGAAGCAGCCTACATTCTAGGGTCATGATCAATCATGATAGATCCAACAGGTTTCATGGACTATGTTAGGGTACATAAATTGACCAAATACTAATGATATTTAGTATGAAACAATCCAAGAGGGGATTTGTTCCAATGTCACATGGTCTACATCTTTCTAGGAAAATGTGCCCTCAGACACAACAAGAGAAAGATAGATTCAGTAAGATCCCATACGCTTCGGCAATAAGATCCATCATGTATGCCATGTTATGTACCAGGATTGGTGTTTCCTATGCACTGAGCATGGTAGGTAGATATCAAGAAGATCAAGGAGAACACCAACGGACTGCTGTTAAGACTATCCTTAAGTATCTAAGAAGAACTAAGGATATGTTCCTAGTGTATAGAGGAGATGATGATCTTGTCATCAGAGGGTATGCTAATGCTGGTTTTCAGACATATCAGAATGATCTGAAGTCACAATATATATATGTTTTCTGTCTCAATGGAGGAGCTATGAGCTTTAAGAGTTCAAAGTAGCCAATTGTCGCTGACTCTACAGCAGACTCCGAATATATAGAAACTTCTGATGTTGCCAAGGAAGCTGTCTGGATTCGGAACATTTTCCAGGAGCTTGATGCGGTGACTAGCATTAAAGATCCTATCACGTTGTATTGTGATAATACTGCAGTGGTGGATCTTTCAAAATAACTAAGGTCATATCAAAGAACAAAGCACCTTCTCCTAATGTATCACCAATTGAGGGATTTCTATCAAATAAGTGAATTTTTAGTGAGTAGATTGTCCACGTAAGAGAACGTGGCAGACCCCATGACTAAATTCCTATCTCATAAGAACCATGAATATCATGTGAGAGCTAGTGGGTTAAAGGTTGTTAGAAGTTGGCTCTAGTCCAAGGTGACGTCTCTTGGATTTGGTGGCCTATATGAAACAACTTTTTACTTTATTCATTAATAAATACCTTATCAAATCTTTATTGTTCTTCTACATGACAATGCATATGATAATGTCCTAATGATAGTTGTTGCATTAAAGGGTCATAATGGATCCCTGGTTTGATGAGAACCTGGAAGTGTCATAGAAATATTCTTGAATATATGATCTATGGTCAGATGATGGTTTTTGAGAGACAAAAATAATACAGTCCATTAGGGGTGAGGAATCCTAAAACATCGAGGAACCTTCTCATGGCATGCCCCTTGGTAATATCTAGGAGGATATTACGATAACGAGACCCGCCAGTAGGAAATCCACATTTCATAGTGTCATTGGATGTTCCTATCTATGGATGTGTGTATTGGACCTTATACTTTAAGATTATTATTAATGGGTATTACAACTCGTGCACTTAGATTTGTTGATGAAAACTGTGACCACGCATTGTTCACAGTGAGGTAGGATACGTTGGGTGTTTCATGAGTAATATTGTATTAATAGATGATGAAAGAAAGGATTTGTACCTTCTATTCCATAATAAAAGTAGATATCTCGGGCCCTTTTATTGAATTTATATAGCCTAAATAAATCCATGTCCATGGTATGGAATGGGAGAGTTCAATTCCAGGAAGTCAAAGAAATAATAATTGATATCATGGGTTGATGGAACTAGCATGAAACCCGCATGATTAGGGATATGGTGACAAAGGCATTACATTACATGGTAAGCATTCATAGGAGGTGACACGTCATTATGGCGTTAACTTTTTTCTCCATGGGTGCCTTGGCATGTTTCTACATGCTAACCTTGGACTTTAGGCAGGCTCCGCCTAATGCCATTGAGAAAAAGGCCTAGAGGGTCACACACTAAGTGTTTCCATGTATCTCAGTTAAATATTAATTTAAAATGTTAAATAAATATTATTCCCGATTGTGGTTTAATAATTATTTAAGGATGCATGATCGCATTTATTTCGACAATAGTTTTTCAAGAGAATATATTGTGGGATAAATAATATATTTATTAGGAAATAATGTATTGACATTTAATTTAGGAATAAATATCCTTTATTCAAGGTCTAATAAATGTGGTGGATGAAATAAAGAAAAATGGCAAAATAAAAATACACGTCATGTATATTTAAATATACAAACCGTGTATTTTTTCAGGGAATTTATGAGAAATAATATTATTTATTTAATTAAATAATATTATGTATAATTTTATGGGCGCATGTCAAGTAATAATAATAGTAGAATGTTATTATTAGACACGGGGTATTACTAATAATTAAAGGATATGAATAAATGATTTCAGGTAATTAATTCATTTTATTATTCTAGGTAATTAAAAATCCCAAATATATATTTCTCATAAACCTAGAAATTTTTTTTTTGTTGTGAACAATGGATTTGGAAAAGCTACCAAGCCAAGAGAGAATTTATTTTCCACCAAGAATTCTCTCAGGATACGATAGAGAGATCCACCTCCACCGGATCAAGGTGATTGAAGGTGGTCATCGCATGTGAAGGGTCTTCTGCGCTAGCACCTAGTATCCTTTTGCTGACATCCAGAGATACATGGAGCACATATGGATCACTACTAGAGGAATCCAATAATTGGATTCTATGATGAAACGATGGATCACATTGGATTGTGACCAGAGACATCAACGAAGAAAGAATTCCATCACAGAAATTATTGTCAATTAATTAAATTAATTATAACCAATATATAATGATCCTCTCAATGGTTCTGGGACTCCATATTTTTTTTCATTCTTCAATCTGTTCTGAAGATCCAGCATTTGATTAACATGATGGATCTTTGATTGATCCTTATTAACGCAAAAATTAATGTCAGGTAAACCCACCAATGCGCTTCTGCTGCACCCGGAACCTACAGTAGTAATGACCTTCTATTTTCCTAGATCCATGATCTTAATGGATTTTTAGGGAAGAAATTGTTTTTGGTGGGGAGATTGTAATGCCACAACATTTTCTATAAGGTATGTTTTAACATATATTTTTTCTCCTTTTCCATTGGTTGTGTAATTCTGATATTGAGATGGGAGGATACCTGTAATGTAGAAGTCATGGAATTTTTTTGAATTTTCAGATTAAACGGGGTAGTTTTTACTTTATATTATAGATTTAGATGCCATGTAATGAGGTTACATGACTATTATTCATCACCTAGAATATTCCATTAAATTGGTATAAAGGATGAAAGGTTACATGTCATGTACAACTTACACATCATGTAATGTGAAAAATATGATTTTTAATAAAAATCAAATTCATTTTTCGGTGATTATAGCCACCATGGATTACAGGATGTTTAATGTTATTTAATGATATGTAATTATTATGAGGTTTGGTTTTTAGTGTGTTTCTCTACTGACTTTATTTAATTCTATAGTGCAATAAACCCATCTTGACTTGGAGCTTATCCTAGGTGATTTTGTGTGATTCAATCCCATCAAGATCACATGGTTTATCGATTTATCACCATTTTCATTGTATTTATTCTCTACAGGTATTAAATCCTCTTGGTTTTTCTTAGTTTTTGTTTATGGCTTTATTTTGGATACATATTTTTGATTATATAGTTTTTTATCAATAATATTCAATTTATTTGTGTATATCATCTTTCTAGGAAATTTTATTAGTTTAGAGACCCAATTATTATATAAAAGTAGGTTCCTATAATGGTTATGTAGGTGTTTCAATACAATTTTCAAATTTGGTGAATTCAATGATATTCATGATGAATTATTCTTGTTTTTTCATTCATTTTATGTGATTAATGGTTTCAAATGATATATTGGAAATGATAATATTTTCAAAAGGGGGGGTTTTAGTGAAAATGGGTGTTCATATTTTGGAAATGGTTTTCCAAACTTTGAAGGAGATTCTCTTGGAATTTATTTTTTTTAATAAATTTTTATCTTTTATTTTGAAAATGTATTGGAAAATTGCACATTCAGAACCTCGGGTGTGTTGGGAAAGAGACACGAGTAGCCTTATTGTGTTTTTCACCCCAAGGAGGTAACCTTTTTTATATCAACTTATAGGATTCGATATCTATTGGATCGAATGTATTACTACATAGTCTTATGAGTGTCTCGTATAAAGTTTCCCAAATGATAGATCCCAATTTTTGAGGTACATGTTAATTTATGGTCATTTATTACATATTTGTTTTTATAATTTATTATTTCTCATAGATATTTATATATGAGGCTATATCACATAGTTTCAGAGGATATTTTGTTTAACATATATGTTTTTAAATGTATAACTCTTGAGGAATGAATATTCTTTCCAATTTTTATCACATCCACATGAAACATTTCTAGATCGATAATATGATATTCATTTATTAAAACCAAATGAAGAAAAATGTTAAATGATTTATAAATGGTTCAGATCCATAAAAATGATTTTCTAAATAGTTTTTTTGAAACAACAATAATTCCATACTTGATATTATAAATTTTATATAAAATTTTATGGCATCCAAGTCAGTATAGGATGACACCCAACATGTTCCTTTTGGTGTCTTTATATTTTGTTTTGTGGGATTTTGGTAACGTTAAGAAAAACTTATAGTAGGATGGATTCTCATGTAACTATTTATTTTAGTAATGGTTGGTATGGAGGTGACTATTAGTCATGAGTGTACATGACATACATTCTATTTTTTCATGTTCTTATTTTATTGTATTTCATTTTTTGTATCTTTTCTCTTTACAATTCATACTATGGTTTAATTTCTTATTATAGTTAAATTCAGGACTAGTTTCTATAATCCTATTTTAACAACATCATGTGATGGGACAGTTTAGGTGGTTTGACTAGTTGAACTATGATACTTAATTATATCTATAAAAATAATAATGACATAATTATGATTTTTACATATCAATTATACTTTTCAATCCAAATATTATATATAATTACGATAAATGAACTATGTTACAGTCATGAAGTTTGTAGGTCATATATATGTATAAGTAGTTTTCCCATTTTTCAATGAACATTATGGAAATAAGTTAAGTATTATATTATATTTGTATAATTATTATTGTATAATATATATCATATTACTATATTTAATATGTATATAATAGTATATCATCCATGTGAGGTGGGTAGGAATAAATAATTACATCGCTTCAATGTTATAATTTTTCAGTGCATGGTATTTTAAAAAGATAAATTAAATATAATCCTTTTTAATTTTAAATATTCCATGAATATAATTTATATAAATTCATTCCATAAGTATCTCTTGTTTTTATAGATGGTGATTGAAAACAAATTACTTCGGTTCATGTGGGAGAAGTTTGTCGTACTCACAGACGATGAATTTCACTCTCATTTGATGGATGTTGGATTTGGATATAGGTTGTTTCACTACTATAATAACATCCCAAAATATGGAAGATACCATTTTTCATTTTTATCATGGTTGAAAATCATTTTTAGGATTTTTAAGAAGAAATAAAGAAGAAACACTCGATCAAAAATGATACCTCTTCTTTGGAAAACCTTCGTTGCATATCTTCTTAGGACCAGTAACATAGGTTTTTTTCCTAAAAAATACGTCTATAATTAGGGATTTGATTATATGAATGAATTTGCATAGGTATTGTCTGAAACAAATTAGTTTGTAAGTGTTTAGTAATAATAAGAATGGGTTTCCTCTTAAGGAGAGGGTAGGGGCACTCTTGGAATTTCACTTAATATAAAATTAATATAAATTAATATTCAAATCAAAATGGATAAAAAATACTTTAATTAAAATATATGATGAATATGGGTCAAAATAATCTCATACAAACAAATTGTACTTTTTTAGGTCACATTTTTAACTTTATAAATAGGTTTCTACCCCTCATCCACCCTTTTATAACTTATTATGAGAACACGTATTTTTAATATTTGAGGTTTAATGTTGTTACTATAAATGGAAAATAAATGTAAATAAATAGACCATTTTTAACATTATAATCCATATAATAATCACATAGTAGAGTTTATTATTTTTAAATGTTTTACGTAGTTTAATAAAATATTTTTTTATTATAAAATGAAAATAATGGTAATTTTTAGAGCAATCAATTGAATTAATGTTAATAATACCATCATAAAACAAAGATTTCAAACCAATTATTTTATTACTTCCCTAAAATGTTATATCAGTATTGTAAATTCTTTTATTTCATTAATTATATCATATTATAAATCTTTTTATATTTTTAATATCATTTATTTAATTTTTTACATTTATTTAATAATTACTATATATGTGTTATTCAACCATTTAATGTAATTATTTAATCACTAAAAATTAAAAGGAAATTACAATGATGAAGATAAATATTTTATTTTTTAAAATTAACATTCATAGGTAGATATATCCTCTATATATGACAAGATTTAAAATATTATAGATATTAAAAACCGGACCTTGACATGTTTTGCTTTTATTGAAATAAAATAGTATAAAGGTCATAATATAATAAACAAGGATAAAATTCCATATAACAAACTTTTTGGGGAATATGGATGAAATTTACTTATCCAATGAAATTATTGAATGTGTTGCGGGCTATTTATTGTCCATATAATTTTATTTTTATCTTTAATTACTCAATTTATCATTTATCATGGTAACAAATACTACTAAGGTTACTAATAATATTGATCCCAAATAAAATGGAAATTTTTAATAAATTTTTAAATAATGATTCAAAATATAGAATTATTTATTTTTGAAATTCAAAAAAATGTACAATTTAATTTAAAAAAACTAAAAAAACATGATGAATGTAGTTTTTCAAAAAACTATGCTTTATAAATATAAAATGTTTTTATGCTTTATTCAGGTATAAAATGAATTTCAAAAAATTAATTGAATTATTTTATATTCAAATTAACTAATTAAATTTTTATAACACTATAAAAAGTGATTTTAATGTATAAATAATTTTATTAAAAATAAAACTTCCCAATAAAAATCTGTATTTTTTACTATTCATTGAAAAATCAATCTATTCAGAAAAGTATCAAAAATTCATTTTAAGGTAATTTTGACTAGATGAATTCAAAAATAAAATAATTTTTTCAAATAATATTATATAACTTCTATTGATTAGTTATAATACTCCCTTTTAAAGATGTTGAAGATTCATTTTTTAAGGAAACATATTTTTTGAAAAATAAAATGACCTTATTAAAAATTGTGTGATTATTTCAGACAAATATTTAAATAAATATATAGTGATTTATAAAATTATATATATTAAATAAATTATATAATTCTACTTATCCCCACAATTTTAATATCTAGGTTATGACTATCACATTTAAATAATAATATTTAATTGTGGTTTAAGCTCGATGTATCCTATCTTGTCCACTATATACTTTTTTTTAATCTGAAGATGTTGGATCCCCCCAATTAAATTTCATTACATAAATAATAAAATTGTCTCACTAACTAGGAATTGATTTCTCAAAATACCATTTTTGAAATCTAGTATCGTAAAAAGTGTTTATAAAACATTCACATGAAAAGAGGGAAAGGAAGGTACAAAATTGATATGGAAGATCATATAATAGGATTCCATTTAAGAAATATTTGGTGGAATGTCACGACCCGCCCTCGGGGTCCGTGCCGTGACTACCCCAAGCCCGCCTTCCATAGGCCAAGGGCTGGCGACTAGCACCAAGGCGTAAATCCCGGTAAAAAGGGAAGGCATTGCCTTTGAAAAGTAAACACACACCACAGAGTAAACAAGCGGAAAGTAAACACTAAGCAAGCAGAGTACAACTGAAAGTGCGGAAAAGTAAATGGGCCAGAATACAAACCCAAACTGAAAGTAAAGTACAACTCGAAAAGGGAAAAACAGCAACTGTAAAGTAAAAGCCGCTACTCCGAGCTGTCCACCGGAAATCCCACCTGAAGGGTGGGTACAGATAGCTCCTCTGCTCCACGGGTCCCGCCGTCCGCTCCGTGCACATCCCGCCCAGTGGTCCACCTCCGGGTACCGTCCCGCTCCGCAAGCCTCATCTAAGGTCAACGCTGTCCGTCGTCTGCAACCAACACAACGTAGTGCGGGCAAAGCCCGTGCAGGGGTGAGTATAAGCTACTCAGTAGGGACCCCGAGACCCCTGAAGGTCTCTCAAATCCACAAAGGATAAACCACGAAGAAAAGTAACAATCACGAAGTAACATCCGACACTGCTTAGGTATATGCCCATACATATACCTAAGTCATCAATTCAAATACGCTCCAACCTCCGAGCCCAAGTACAACTCAGTCCACACAGGATAGTAAACGTATTCCACATAGGAAAGAAAAACATAATCCACACAGGATTGCACAACACAATCCACACAGGAAAGCAACAGGATTCAGCTCACACAGGTATACTTCTTCAAGGACGATAAAGATGATCACTGGTCCATCTAAGTCGTCGGACCCACGAAGGATCGATAGGTAACTAACCCCCGCAGAAGACCCACACATGATCGGGCTCACACAGAACCTGTAGGCGCTGGCTCACACAGAACCGCTGAGCGCAAGGACCCACACAGGATCGGGCCCACACAGGACCTGTAGCACTGATCCACGTAGGATCGCTGAGTGCTGTAGTCGTCGTCGTCGAATCCATACAGGATCTCTGTACTGTCGTCGTCGAATCCACACAGGATCTCTGTACTGTCGTCGTCGCTGTCACAGTAGCATTCGTAGCAGTAGTAGCAGTCGCAGCCAGCACTAGGGTTCCCGCACACAGCAAACTCGTACGGAGGGTCCGCTCCACGAGCCGAGAGGCTGATACATCAACTGTCACGAAGACCGAAGTTGATGTATCCAAAAGTTCTGTATCGTCAATAGGAACTCAACGCAACAGACGGCGCGTCGATCGGACGCCCGGTCTGAGAGTTATTGGCATTTTCGTCTCCGGGGCCCGGTTGGTTTTTAAGGCTAAACCAACCCGACCGTACTCCACCTGCGTCCAAACCTCGGGCGGAGTATGCCAAAAGATCCGTCTCACTAAGAGGAACACAACGCGACTGACGGCGCGTCAATCGGACGTTCGTAGCTCAAGATATGAGCGTTTCCGCTCCGAAGGCCCGGTTGGTTTCGTGAACGAACCAACCTGGACGAACTCAAAGTTAACCGAAACCTTGAGTACGATATATCGAAACGACCGTCTCGATCCAAGGATCGCGTTTCCGCAGACGGTTCGTCATTCGGAGGTCCGAGGCTCAAGTTATGAGCCAAAAACCAATTCTGGTTCGAAACGGGGGGTCCGGGTCCGGGCCGACCCGGCCCGACCCCCCCTGGGCGGCGGCGGCGGGCGGCGGCGCGGCGGCGCGGCGGGCCGCGGCGGCCTGGCGCCGCGAGGTGGCGGCGCACGCGGGGGCTAAGCCCCGCGGTTTTTGAAGGGCGGCGCGGCACAAAGGGCCGCGCCCCATTTTTTTTTAAAGAAGCCCCCCCCCCCCCACGTGGGGGGCCTGCTGGTGCGGAACCGAGGGGGCCGGCTGCCCCCTCCCTTTAAATAAAACAGCCCCCCCTCTTTAAGAGGGGGGTTTAGCCAGCTGGCCGGGGAATTAATTCCCCGGTTTAACGGCATCCGGCCGGCCAGCTGGCCGGCCGGTTTTCTCCAACGGGACCGGAACTTCCGGTCCCCTCTTCGGCTTCCGACGCCGGCGGCCCGGCCGCCGGTCTTCCCTTCCTCCGCGGCCCGGAACCGGCCGCGGTCTCCTCGTCCCGCCGCGGCCCGGAACCGGCCGCGGCGTTCGTCATCCGGCGTGGTGCGATGGCACCGCGCCCCTTCGCCGTACTTTGATTCTTTTTAACGCGGCGCGATGGCGTCGCGTTCTTGAAGTTTCTACCCCGGCGTGGCGCGACGGCGCCGCGTAAAATAAACGTACGGTAATCCGCGTGGTGCGACGGCACCACGCCACTTTGCTTCCACCGCAAGAATTAAACAAGAACGATGGAGGGGGGGTTCAGCCGTGTTCGTGCGGTCCGGCCCCCCTCACGTTAACTATAATCACTTAAATAAAATATTTCAAAGCCTCACGTAGACATGCGATCCACGAGCAAGAAATGGAAAAATTTAAGAATTAAACAACAACCCCTACCTCGGGTTTAAGATTCGAAGATTCGTCTACGTTCCGCGGAAGACGGCGTCGCGGTGGTCGGGCGTCGCGGTCGTCGTTCGTCAAATCCGTTGACGAAGAGATATGCCCGAAGAGACACGTCGTTGGCGGATCTTCGTTTGCCGACGAAGAAGGTCCGAGGAGGAAGCGGCGTTCCCTCTTGTTGACACCGAGGACGAAGAAGAGAGGCGTCGTTCTTCGTCGGAGTTTGAGCGTTCTTCGTTCTTCGTCAGAGCTCGAAGATGAAGAGGAAGCTCTCAAAATGACAAACAAAGAACTCAAAATAAAATAAGACTACATCTTATTTTATTAACACATAACACAAAAGAATTTCAAATGTTTGAAATTCAAAAAGGCTTAACTCCCATAATTAATTAAGTAACTTAAGCCATTAAAGAGGGGGGGTTAAGGGAATTTGAAAAGTCTAGGGGTTCGTGTGGGCCCCACCACACTTAATCCTCCCAAGGGAGGTTAAGTGGGTGTGGGTCCCACTTCCAACCCCCTTAGGTAGGTTTTTAACAAACTAAAAAATAAAATTTGTCTTACACAAATTTTATTTAACTCAACTAAAAACCCCAAAACTTAACTTTCAACCCGCAACAAACGCAACTCCCGAAAAGGTCTCTTTAAGCGAATATCGGCGCTGCGAGTTCATCGGTGCCCTCGGATTTCAATTCCGAGCACCGGATCAAAAGTTAGGAATTCCTGCTCGTTCGTTCACTGAACGTACCCGAGCCAAACTTCGGAAATTAATTCCGGGCACTCCGGGCCTCGGAATCAGGTGCCGTCTGAAACCGCGCTCTTGTAAAATTCTAAAGAAAATTAAGAAAAAATTTCCCTTGAATTTTACGGGTCATTACATTACTCCCACCTCAGGGCTTTACGTCCCCGTAAAGATACATCAAAAACTAGGGAAACAAATGAGGGTACTGAGCACGCATCTGAGCCTCCCGCTCCCATGTGCTCTCCTGGAGATTCCCGTGCTGCCATCTGATGCGCACAAGAGGAATCGATCGCCCACGTAGGACCCGCTCCTGTCGATCCTCTATCTCCACCGGGACCTCCGTAAAAGTCGCCCCTTCATCAACGTCAAGCTCCCCATGGTCAATGATGTGCGTCGGGTCGTGCACGTATCTCCTCAGCTGGGATACGTGGAAGACGTCGTGCACCCGGTGCAACTGAGGTGGTAGAGCCAGGCGATAAGCCACCTCGCCAATCCTGCTGAGAATCTGGAAAGGTCCGATGAAGCGCGGAGATAACTTGCCGCCTCGGCCAAATCTCCGAATACCACGTCGAGGTGAGACCCGCAAGAAGACGTGGTCGCCATCCTCGAACTCCAGTGGCCTCCGCCTCCTGTCTGCGTATGACTTCTGCCGGCTCTGAGCTGTCCTCATCCGCTCCTGGATGACCTGGACCTTCTCTGTCGTGGCCTGGACCATCTCCGGTCCCACCAGTGCTGACTCCCCAGGGTCTGTCCAGCACAAAGGAGATCTACATGGTCGGCCGTACAACGCCTCGTACGGTGCCATCCCGATGGTGGAGTGGTAGCTGTTGTTGTACACGAACTCCACCAAGGGTAGGTGGTCCTCCCAGCTATGACCAAAGTCGAGGACACATGCGCGGAGCATGTCCTCGAGAGTCTGAATGGTCCTCTCCGTCTGACCATCTGTCTGAGGGTGAAAAGCTGTGCTAAGACGTAGCTGCGTCCCGAACGCCTCCTGTAACCCCTTCCAAAGCCGGGAAGTAAAGCGGGCATCTCGATCGGAAACGATAGATGATGGCACGCCGTGGAGCCGCACAATCTCCTGAATGTAGAGACGTCCCAAGCTCTCCACCGAGCCCTGCTCTCTGATGGGTAAGAAGTGTGCCGACTTGGTGAGTCGGTCAACAATCACCCAGATGGAGTCGTGACCTCTGGAAGTGCGTGGAATTCCAGTCACGAAGTCCATATATATGCCGTCCCACTTCCACTCCGGAACCTCCAAGGGTTATACCAAGCCTGCTGGTACCTGATGCTCAGCCTTCACCTGCTGGCAGGTGAGGCATCGAGAAACGAACTCTGCTACTGCCTTCTTCATGCCCGGCCACCAGTGCTGTCGTCTGAGGTCCTGGTACATCTTCGCCACTCCAGGATGTACCGCCAAAGGAGATGTGTGAAACTCTCTCAGCACTTCCTCTCGCAATGAGACGGGTACCATGGTACGTCCTCTGAAAAGGATGTCGTGCTCTGCTCCAAGGGAGAAACCATCAGGTGCCTGTCCCGAGGATATCTGTGCACGCCGTGTCTCACAGTCAGCGTCCCCACGCTGTGCCTCTCTGACCCGCTGCAGTAGTGGAGGAGTGACTGTGAGAGACTGAAGAAAGGCTGCTCCATCTCTATCCACGAAGGATATCTGCAAAGAGGCTAGCTGCTCCGTCGCCTCCTCAAGTAGCTGAATGCCCGTCCTCCTGCTGAGGGCATCGGCTACTACGTTCCCCTTCCCAGGAGTATAGACTATCTCAAAGTCATAGTCCTGGAGGAACTCGAGCCATCGACGCTGTCTCAGGTTCAGGTCCTTCTGCGAGAAGATATACCTGAGACTCTGATGATCGGAAAAGACTGTAAAGCGCTCGCCCATCAGATAGTGTCGCCATGTCTTCAGAGCGAAGACCACTGCTGCTAACTCCAGGTCATGGGTAGCGTAGTTCTGCTCATGTGGCTTCAACTGTCGTGATCCATAGGCGATCACTGCCCGCTCCTGCATCAGAACACATCCGAGTCCGGTCCCTGATGCATCGCAGTAGACTACGTACCCTACTCCCTCCTCAGGCAACCTCAAGATAGGTGCGCTAGTCAATCTCTGTCTCAGCTCCTGGAAGCTCTGCTGACATCTGTCAGTCCATACGAAGGGTTTCCCTTTCTTCGTCAAAGCTGTGAGTGATGCCGCAACTCTGGAGAAGTTCGGTACAAATCTCCGATAGTATCCAGCTAGTCCCAAGAAACTCCGAACCTCAGTCACGCTCCTGGGTGGCTCCCATGCTAACACAGCCTCAATCTCCGCGGGATCCACTGCAACTCCCGCCTCAGAGATAACGTGTCCCAAAAAGTGGACCTCACGTATCCAGAACTGGCACTTCGAGAGAATACCATAAAGCTGGTGCTCTCAGAGTGTGTCAAGAACAACTCTCAAGTGATAGGCGTGCTCCTCCTCTGTCGTGGAGTAAATCAGAATGTTGTCGATGAAGACCACGACAAACCGATCGAGGTATGGCTGAAAGATCCTGTTCATGAGAGCCATGAACACTGCTGGAGCATTGGTTACACCGAAAGGCATAACCAAGAACTTATAGTGGCCATACCGACATCTGAAGGCCGTCTTCTGTACATCCTCGTCTCTGACTCTGAGCTGATGATAGCCTGGCCTGAGGTCTATCTTCGAGAACCACCGTGCTCCCTTGAGCTGATCAAAGAGGTCATCAATCCTCGGTAGTGGATACTTGTTCCTCACTGTCACCTGGTTCAGGCGACTATAGTCAACACAAAGTCGCAAGCTCCCGTCCGCCCTCTTGGCGAACAATATCGGGGAAGCCCAGGGTGAAACACTGGGTCGGATGAACCCCTTGCTCTGCAAGTCCTCCAACTGTACCCGTAGCTCTCGAAGCTCGGCGGGGGCCATCCGATATGCTGGAGTGGATATCGGGGCTGTCCCGGGGTACAAGTCAATATAAAAGTCTACCTCTCTGCGAGGAGGTAGCCCTAGAACGTCGTCGGGAAAAACATCCGCAAACTGATCCACCACTGCAGGAAAACCAGGACTCTGCACGTCAACTGCTCCAAGGATAAGGCTAGCCAACTGATGAGTGATAGGCTGTCCTCTCCTCCGCGGAAGTCCATCCTGTGCTGCTAAGGCTCCCTTCTCGCCGGTGAAGGTGAACCTGCTCCCGTCGGTGCGTACACATCGCACCTTGGGCCTAAAACAGTCAATCTGTGCATGGACCGTAGACAGCCAATCCATGCCCAAGATGACGTCGTAAGGCCTCGACGCTGCTACAAGAAGATCCCAGCCGAAGCTCTCGCCTCCTAGAGTAAGCTCACACTGCCGGCACCAGTGCGTAATCGTCGAGTCTGCTCCCGTAGGAGTCTCTAGCCGTAAGGATCGAGCCAACGGCTCTGTCAGAATCTCCGAGCTCCAAACAAGGGCAGCGGCTATGAAAGAATGACTCGCTCCTGTGTCTATAAGAACTGCAGAAAGGGTGGAATAGACACAGATAGTACCTCGAATCATCTCGGGTGCGCCGTGGTCGTAGGCCTCTGCT
Organism: Viscum album; assembly: GCA_963277665.1. Taxonomy (NCBI): domain Eukaryota; kingdom Viridiplantae; phylum Streptophyta; class Magnoliopsida; order Santalales; family Viscaceae; genus Viscum; species Viscum album. The sequence continues at coordinate 389,001,370 of OY728167.1, read as the reverse complement.
GCCTGGAGCTGTGCCTGTCGCTGCCCGCCAGCTCCATGTGGTCGGGGTGGACCTCCTGGTGGTGGTGGTGGTAGAGCCTCAAAGCGTCGGCCACCACCAGCTGCTCGTCCAGCTCCTCTGCCTCGTCCGCCTCCTCCCTGCGGACCGCCACGGTCGACTCTCTGCCTCTGCCTCGGTGGTCCATCAACTGTCTGTTGCTCCTCGGCACGGCGGGTCGGGCAGTCACGAGCCATGTGGCCCTGCCCGCCGCACGAGTAGCACTGTCTGCCTCTCGTAAGACTGGCTCCGCGCTGTGTGCCCCGCACTGCTGAGCCAGTGCCCTGAGATCGTCTGCCCGAAGGTCTGGTCTGTCTGGACCCCTGAGTCATCCGTCGACTGCCTGCTGCAGATGACTCTGCCACGTGCCGCCCTGCGGTGGGTCGCTGTGCTGGTGTAGACTCAGCAAGGAAGCTCTCGATCAGAAGAGCCCGCTCCAGTACTCCTGTCTGAGTCGGTATGCTGAGGGAGATCAGCAATGCCCTGATCTCATGTCTCAAACCCTGCTCGAAGGTCCGGGCCCGGAAGAATGGGTCCCGTACCATGTCGGTCGAGTAGCGCGAGAGATCGGTAAACCTCGCCGAGTACTGAGCGACCGTCATGCTGCCCTGCCGCAGTTGTAGAAGCTCCTGGATACGCACCGCACGAAGGGTGGCTGGGACAAACTCCGAGCGGAAGAGGCTCTCAAAGTCCGTCCAAAGTAGAGATGCCTCATCGTGCACCTGGAGCATCAAGCTCCACCATCGTCCTGCTGCTGCGTGTAATAGGCTCGCAGCGAGGATCACCATGAGGTCTGCTGGTGTCCTCACTAGCCTAAACACTCGAACCACTGCCTCCAGCCAGTCCTCTGCTGCCTGGGGATCCGTCTCCCCGCGAAACCTGGGCGGTCGCTGGCGCTGAAACTCATGCAGTGCGCTGAGGCGACGTGCATCGTCAGCGGCTGCTGCTGGAAGCATCGGGGGATCGGCGGGTAAAGCTACCGCCGGTGCCTCTACTGGCAAAGGGCCCTGTACCGAGGCCTCGTCGCTCGGTGGGCTGTCGTCTCGCTCGACTCTCGGAACCCTAGCTGGCTGCCGTCGTGGGGCCATCCTGAAAAGGAAACAGGTGCGCCACGGTCAGAACAGTATACCTGGTGAGCTGACATAAGTAATCACAAAGAAAACTTTGAAACACACACGCAATCAATGTTTTTGTGCATTAAGTCGGAAATCAGAAGTCAGGGTCCTGGTGTACGGATACGTCGGCCGCCGCACCAACACTGGACTCCCTGGACTGATAACCACACTCAATACGCTAAACATTATTGCTTCACATAGAAAAGATCAGAGTTCACGGTAGAACTGAACTCCTTTGATACCAATTTGTCACGACCCGCCCTCGGGGTCCGTGCCGTGACTACCCCAAGCCCGCCTTCCATAGGCCAGGGGCTGGCGACTAGCACCAAGGCGTAAATCCCGGTAAAAAGGGAAGGCATTGCCTTTGAAAAGTAAACACACACCACAGAGTAAACAAGCGGAAAGTAAACACTAAGCAAGCAGAGTACAACTGAAAGTGCGGAAAAGTAAATGGGCCAGAATACAAACCCAAACTGAAAGTAAAGTACAACTCGAAAAGGGAAAAACAGCAACTGTAAAGTAAAAGCCGCTACTCCGAGCTGTCCACCGGAAATCCCACCTGAAGGGTGGGTACAGATAGCTCCTCTGCTCCACGGGTCCCGCCGTCCGCTCCGTGCACGTCCCGCCCAGTGGTCCACCTCCGGGAACCGTCCCGCTCCGCAAGCCTCAGCTAAGGTCAACGCTGTCCGTCGTCTGCAACCAACACAACGCAGTGCGGGAAAAGCCCGTGCAGGGGTGAGTATAAGCTACTCAGTAGGGACCCCGAGACCCCTGAAGGTCTCTCAAATCCACAAAGGATAAACCACGAAGAAAAGTAACAATCACGAAGTAACATCCGACACTGCTTAGGTATATGACCATACATATACCTAAGTCATCAATTCAAATACGCTCCAACCTCCGAGCCCAAGTACAACTCAGTCCACACAGGATAGTAAACGTATTCCACATAGGAAAGCAAAACATAATCCACACAGGATTGCACAACACAATCCACACAGGAAAGCAACAGGATTCAGCTCACACAGGTATACTTCTTCAAGGACGATAAAGATGATCACTGATCCATCTAAGTCGTCGGACCCACGAAGGATCGATAGGTAACTAACCCCCGCAGAAGACCCACACAGGATCGGGCTCACACAGAACCTGTAGGCGCTGGCTCACACAGAACCGCTGAGCCCAAGGACCCACACAGGATCGGGCCCACACAGGACCTGTAGCACTGATCCACGTAGGATCGCTGAGTGCTGTAGTCGTCGTCGTCGAATCCATACAGGATCTCTGTACTGTCGTCGTCGAATCCACACAGGATCTCTGTACTGTCGTCGTCGCTGTCACAGTAGCATTCGTAGCAGTAGTAGCAGTCGCAGCCAGCACTAGGGTTCCCGCACACAGCAAACTCGTACGGAGGGTCCGCTCCACGAGCCGAGAGGCTGATACATCAACTGTCACGAAGACCGAAGTTGATGTATCCAAAAGTTCCGTATCGTCAATAGGAACTCAACGCAACAGACGGCGCGTCGATCGGACGCCCGGTCTGAGAGTTATTGGCATTTTCGTCTCCGGGGCCCGGTTGGTTTTTAAGGCTAAACCAACCCGACCGTACTCCACCTGCGTCCAAACCTCGGGCGGAGTATGCCAAAAGATCCGTCTCACTAAGAGGAACACAACGCGACTGACGGCGCGTCAATCGGACGTTCGTAGCTCAAGATATGAGCGTTTCCGCTCCGAAGGCCCGGTTGGTTTCGTGAACGAACCAACCCGGCCGAACTCAAAGTTAACCGAAACCTTCAGTGCGATATATCGAAACGACCGTCTCGATCCAAGGATCGCGTTGCCGCAGACGGTTCGTCATTCGGAGGTCCGAGGCTCAAGTTATGAGCCAAAAACCAATTCTGGTTTGAAACGGGGGGTCCGGGTCCGGGCCGACCCGGCCCGACCCCCACCCTGGGCGGCGCGGCGGCCGGCGGCGGCGGCGGCGGGCGGCGGCGGGCGGCGGCGCGGCGTCGCGGCGGGCCGCGGCGGCCTGGCGCCGCGAGGTGGTGGCGCACGCGGGGGCTAAGCCCCGCGGTTTTTGAAGGGCGGCGCGGCACAAAGGGCCGCGCCCCATTTTTTTTTAAAGAAGCCCCCCCCCCCACGTGGGGGGCCTGCTGGTGCGGAACCGAGGGGGCCGGCTGCCCCCTCCCTTTAAATAAAACCGCCCCCCCTCTTTAAGAGGGGGGTTTATCCAGCTGGCCGGGGAATTAATTCCCCGGTTTAACGGCATCCGGCCGGCCAGCTGGCCGGCCGGTTTTCTCCAACGGGACCGGAACTTCCGGTCCCCTCTTCGGCTTCCGACGCCGGCGGCCCGGCCGCCGGTCTTCCCTTCCGCCGCGGCCCGGAACCGGCCGCGGTCTCCTCGTCCCGCCGCGGCCCGGAACCGGCCGCGGCGTTCGTCATCCGGCGTGGTGCGATGGCACCGCGCCCCTTCGCCGTACTTTGATTCTTTTTAACGCGGCGCGACGGCGTCGCGTTCTTGAAGTTTCTACCTCGGCGTGGCGCGACGGCGCCGCGTAAAATAAACGTACGGTAATCCGCGTGGTGCGATGGCACCACGCCACTTTGCTTCCACCGCAAGAATTAAACAAGAACGATGTAGGGGGGGTTCGGCCGTGTTCGTACGGTCCGGCCCCCCTCGCGTTAACTATAATCACTTAAATAAAATATTTCAAAGCCTCACGTAGACATGCGATCCACGAGCAAGAAATGGAAAAATTTAAGAATTAAACAACAACCCCTACCTCGGGTTTAAGATTCGAAGATTCGTCTACGTTCCGCGGAAGACGGCGTCGCGGAGGTCGGGCGTCGCGGTCGTCGTTCGTCAAATCCGTTGACGAAGAGATATGCCCGAAGAGACACGTCGTTGGCGGATCTTCGTTTGCCGACGAAGAAGGTCCGAGGAGGAAGCGGCGTTCCCTCTTGTTGACACCGAGGACGAAGAAGAGAGGCGTCGTTCTTCGTCAGAGTTTGAGCGTTCTTCGTTCTTCGTCAGAGCTCGAAGATGAAGAGGAAGCTCTCAAAATGACAAACAAAGAACTCAAAATAAAATAAGACTACATCTTATTTTATTAACACATAAAACAAAAGAATTTCAAATGTTTGAAATTCAAAAAGGCTTAACTCCCATAATTAATTAAGTAACTTAAGCCATTAAAGAGGGGGGGGGTTAAGGGAATTTGAAAAGTCTAGGGGTTCGTGTGGGCCCCACCACACTTAATCCTCCCAAGGGAGGTTAAGTGAGTGTGGGTCCCACTTCCAACCCCCTTAGGTAGGTTTTTAACAAACTAAAAAATAAAATTTGTCTTACACAAATTTTATTTAACTCAACTAAAAACCCCAAAACTTAACTTTCAACCCGCAACAAACGCAACTCCCGAAAAGGTCTCTTTAAGCGAATATCGGTGCTGCGAGTTCATCGGTGCCCTCGGATTTCAATTCCGAGCACCGGATCAAAAGTTAGGAATTCCCGCTCGTTCGTTCACTGAACGTACCCGAGCCAAACTTCGGAAATTAATTCCGGGCACTCCAGGCCTCGGAATCAGGTGCCGTCTGAAACCGCGCTCTTCTAAAATTCTAAAGAAAATTAAGAAAAAATTTCCCTTGAATTTTACGGGTCTTTACATGGAAAGTGAACACATGGATATAAACGAGAAAACTAATTCCCAATTACTTATATAGAGTCATAGAGAACATGATCGTGAGAAATTTAACCATAATAATTCCATAAATATGTGACATATTTAGAGGCCATTGGTTTATCTTTAAGAAAAGTAAATGTATAATTTTTTTATTTCAAGACCATTTTAATAGATTTGATATTTTATTTTACATCCTTGTATAAGAACATGAGAAAATATTCTTACTTGCAATTTAGAGTTTCATCCTTTAAAAAATTTCCACCACAATCTCACATTTTTTACCAAATGATGAGTATTCAAGATTAATTTTTCATGCCTAGAGTACTAAACTACACTAATAATCGATCTCACTATCAGATAATAATAAAAACAAATTACACATGTCTTTAAAAATTAAAATAACCCAAAATTGTTAATACATGATAAGGTGATTCCCAAAATGAATAATCCTTCATATGGGGAATATTACTTTTATTTCTAAAAATAAATAGTAATACCCAATGTTTTATATAGATCATTAAATAGAAAATTATCCATAAAATTACTAAAAATATTATATACAAATATTGAAACCCAAAAAGGAGATGTATTTGATCATATGATCTTCGAATATAAATTAATTACATATCTCCCAAAATGTACATGACATAAACATTAAATCTCCATGATATGAAAACAATATTTACAGATAACCGGAATCACTATAAATACACAATAAAATCATATATTCCTCCAAAGGAAAATTCAAAAAAAATTCCTTGAATAAAATCCCATAACATTATGATTACCATAATCATACAGGGTTCCACAAATAAAGAACATCTTCCAAAATAACATTAATCACTTAACAAAAAATAATATTACAATCCCTTGGTAATCTATATGATAAAACACATGTACCCCAAAATAAAATATATTTTATCTATTAGATAGTTCTCAAATTTTAAAATAGTTTATGCTAACTAGGAAATCATGAAGGCTAGTGGTGGGTGATTCACCTTTATCTCCCATCAAGTGTGGTTTTAAGTCTCATGACTCTCTTGATATGATTGGTTATCACCCAACCTATATTTTTTTTGAAATTATATTAATATAATATTTATAACATTCATTTAAATGTGATAAACGTCCTCATAAATAAATATAAAATATTCAAAATTAAAGAAAAGTGATAACATGCCAAGTTATCTCATTCCTTTCATTTTACATCCCAAAATTGTAACAACCCATACATACCAAAATTTCATATATCAAATAAACCCTAATTTTGATAAATAACTTTATAACATATATCCAAAATATTTACACAATTTCTTACAAAAATATTACTCTATTTTAAAACTAACTATTACAGACAACTGTCCCAAAATATTATTGGTCTCATTAAATTACCATCACTTAAAACCTCATATAGAGTGACTAAGAAACCTAACATACGATCAAGACCAAACATATATAACCATGAAGGTATCCAGAAATCATAAAATAAAACCTCAAGAAAATATCATATTCTCCAAAATTCTATAAACCCTCTTCTAATAACAATTATAATATCATGATACATGCACTCTCATATCTGGTTCTATAAACATAAATATTACATTTATAGATTTGATATAGGTAATTGTGACCAAATTAATCCAATATAAACATAAAAAATCATATGAAAATATTGTATCACTTACATACCCAAGATCCTTTTAATTTTAGAGTTTTAGAGAATTATGAAAAAGTCATAAGAACTTGGATTTATAAACAACCTATTCAAAAATATCAACATCATCTTCAACTATAACCATATTTTTATATTTCATGTTAAATCATTATCATCTCGCATAAAATTACTCAAATATTAAAAATTATAAACATAAATAATTTATAATCATTCCTTATAACCTGGTTAAAGGAAACCTGAGAAATGTTGAGGTCAGATTCTTAGTAAGGGTATTCCTTGGAGATATTAATCATTTATGATATAAAAATCATAAGAAAAAAATATGTATATTATATCATGACATTAAAAAAAATATTTCATACCTAGTCTTATAAAGATCATAATCATGAGTTATGGAATAAAAAATTTATATTTCAAAAGAAATGAATCCAAAGATTGAGAAATCATAATAACTAAATGATGAACAATAATTTCATGTCAGAAATTTATATGGAATATTCTTATGTGTAGTGACCATATTTCATGTATAAGAACCAAGATTATTAGATCAGATATAAAAACATTTTTCCCATTATATATCAAGTACATCAACATGTTTCATATAACGATTCAGAACTTCAACTTGTTTCCCCTAATGGATCATGATCTTCAACATGGTTCCCATAACTATCTCATGAGATGTAATACTTTACCAAATGCATTTTAGGGATATATAGGTCCCAAAAATCATAGAATGAAATCATTTATATTTGTTCAATAGAATAATAAAACATTAATCATATCAGAACTCATGTAATGAAATTGATTTTATAAAAATATAATCATATCATAACTTCTAGAAAGGAATTGAGATTCATAAACATTATAAAATCATAAAAATAAAACATCCAGATGAATAATATGGATTATATACATATATCATATCCCCAATAAAGATTATTTAGCATCAAAGGATGTCCACTTATTTTTAAAATGATTTTGAAAGACCACATGGATTAATTCATGAGGAAAAAACTAATCAATTTTGAAATAACTTATCTTTTTTATATAACTATGAATTTAAAAATGAAAATATTTCTTCGAAAATAAATAAATAAACATGTATAGTATTATTCAATGAACTTATTATTCATGATGGGTGAAAACCCCTTTCATACTAAATAAGAAAAAAACATTCCTTCAATATTTTCTTCAGAAAATTCACAAAGTACATCATTTTAAAAATGAGAAAAATATTCATTTTATACCATTTTTTTAATAATTAAAATAGGGGTATAATTAATATTAAAACAATCTAGTAGTATAGTAAAAAACAATTTTATTTTTAATAGAAAATATTGTCTTTGTAGTGAAATATTCCCCAATAGTGTCTTAAACATAACAAATCCAAATTAATGATGAGATTTTGAAATAAACCCTTAAAACTTTGGTAACATTTGAATCATAGTACCCATGATATAAGGAAATTTATATGGATATGTATACCCCATAATTTTCATGAGAAGAAACATTAAATATATTCATGAGTAGAATGTACACCACACAAAATAATCAAGTAATGTATAGTGCATGTGTCCCATAGAAATAAATATGATAAGAAAACCAATTATATTGAGTCCGACTCATCACATACGTTATTTATCTTCATGAATAATTAACATAGAACAATTATCTAATTTATTTCAAAACATTTTAAATTTTATTTTTCCTTTTATCTTACTTATTACCATATCATAATAATTAGTAAATTAGTTATATTCACATAATAAATTTTATCTATATTTGGTACATAAGTCCAAAATGAATTGGGTAGGTTGACTATGGTCAATTATTTCATTACTCCATCATATAAAAGATAATAATAATGAAATATTTATTATTATATATGTAATTTAATATTCAAATCCAACCATTAAATATGGTTAAGAAAAATTATTTACATTATAATCACAGAGAAAGTAAGTGATACATATTCTTGAGTAACATTTCCATTTTTCAATGATATTTATGGAAATATGGTAAGAATTAATTAATATTTCCAAAATTACCCTCATATCAGTTATATCATAATACATTTTTAAATAAACATAAATATATAGTATCTATGTCATGTGGTGATAAGAAATGAATCACATCATTTCGATGTTATAATTTTTAATTAGATGGAGTGTTAAGAAGGTAAATTATATATTATTTCTTAAGAATGATAAATATATCATTAATATAATACATAATTCTTAATTCCATCATTATAACATGTCATGATGGATAGGGATGGATAACTAATTGCATATTTTTGCAAGGTGATTGTCTTCTGTACACATGAAGAAATAATTATTTTCCCATTTGATTGAAATAGGAGACTGATATAGGTTATTTTATTAACATTATAATATTTATGTGTATGTAGGATAATGGTTTTACTATATAAATAAGGTTTAATAATATTTAAAATAGGTGGAATAATAAATTAAAAATAAATGATCAATTAAGAATGATACCCCTTCTTTGTTCAGTCTACATTTTTTAATACCTTAAGACCAGTATTTTTGATGGTCTACCAAAACAAAATCCTATATAGTGAATGGGTGGATTATAAAAATTTATTTGATGTAGTATGAATATAAAAAAATGTGTTTTTAATTTTGAAGTAATGAGAAGAATATGTTCCCATTTATATGAGAGGGGACGACCGGTCATTGAATTTATGAATCTATTAAAATCATATATATTAATATTCACTTTCCAAAAGCTAAAAACAAATTTATTATGAATATAGTATATGGATGTGTCTAAATAATCTCATATAATATTTTTTACAAGTTTAGTTCACATTTTTACCATTATCATTTGGTTTTTCTAACTCATTAACCTTTTTAAAACATACCATGACAATAACCATTTTTACTCATTAAGGGTCAATATAGTCATTATAAATGAAAAAATGCATATATATGGAAAAAATTTGAATTATAAACCATATAAATATCACTACAATATAATATATGATATTTAGGAACTTATATTATTTAATAAAATATTATTTATTATAAAATATCAACAATGTCAATTTTCACAACTATTCATTACTTTGACTTGAACTATATGATGATAACACTTCTAATTTGAAAAAAAAAATCTAATAAATTAACAAAATATCATGGTTATATATAATTTTTTTTTATTATTATAATAATTTTTATATTTATATCGTAATTATTTAATTTTTTTATTTAATTAAGTAATTACTATGTCGGCATTATGAATGAATTTAATGTAATTATTTATTCAAAACAAATTAGAACTAAAATACCATGATGAAGATAAATATTATGGAATTTAAAATCCAATTTATAGTCGAAGATATCCTCTGGATAAAAAAATTATCAAAAAAAATGTATTTATTAAAAACAAGTCTGTGACCTGTTTCACTTTTCTTGAAATTAAATACCAAACTGGTCATAATCTCAAAAAGGTGTCCAAAATTGACACATTACCAAATATTAGATGATTATGGATGAAATAGTAACATAAAATAAAATCAATTCAAGTGTTTGGTAATTTTTTTGATAATTATCATTTATTTTTTTAGTTTAATTTCCATATTTAGCTTTTATCATGGTAACAAAAATTACAGTGATTAATAATCATATTGACAAAAACTAAAAGAGAAATATTTACCAAACTTTTTACGTCCAAATTTCAAATATGGAATAAATTTTTTAGAATTCAAAATACATAAGTATGAGAATTTAATTTGAAATTATATTGTAAAAACACGATAAAAAGTAGTTTTTTATAAATTTTACATTTTTAAATACCAAATGTTTTATGCTAAATTCATGTAGAAAACGAATTTTAAACAACATAATTTAATTTTTTTTAAATGAAATGTATCGAATTATATTTTAATAATTATTATAAAAATAATTTTACATTTTAAAAAAATTAAAAATATATATTTTTCAATAAAAATTAATATTTTCATTGTTAAATGAAAAATTATTCTATTTTGAAAATTCTAAAAAATTCATTTCAAGATATTTTTGAAATTATGAATTAAAAAATTAAATTCAATTATTCATATAATATTTCAATAAAATACTAAATTAGTTATAATATTCACTCATAGAAAGAATGAAAATTCATTTTTGAAGAAATTATTTGTTTTAAAAAATAAATATACATTAACTTTTTTTTGATTATTTTATTAGAATTGTTGAATAAATTTCTATTTTGTTATAACATTATATTTATATTATTAATTAGTTAATCATAATCATACCCACACATTTTATGGCTAGGTTATAATTGTTAGATTTGAAAAATAATAATTTTTTTCTAATTAAGTTTAATGTTTTTTATCTTATATGTTAAATACATTCATTTGAAAATCATTGGATATTACACAAAAATAAGATATAGTGGTGTATAAGGACTTAATGGGGGATTTTTTTGTTTGGTAGTGAAAATCAGTCAGGACTATGACCCTGATGTCAGTATTGGTATTCTACCATATTCCTTGAGTGAAATCTCCAAACCTAAATAGTTGACCATAAGACTGATGTAGGGTGGATTATGTGGGGAATGCGTGTAAGGTCACTCTATATGCCACAACAAAAAAGGTTTATAATTCTTTTAGTGGATCCCCTGAACTTTCTAAAAAGGGATGGTTCATGGGGCAAGGTTTTGGCTAAGGGCATGGCCTTGGAAGGGTTGAATTGTGAAAAAACGACCAATGAGGAGACAAAATAGGCCTTTCTTGGGGCATGGAAAAAATGAAATTTTCCCTTTCACTAGGTTTTTAATGAGATAGTATTTCAAGGGTTTAAAACATCAAAATTTCGGAATGTCATTTTCTATTATGAAAAATTACATCAGTCGTTCATAGAGTTACTGAAAGAATTTAATCATTCTCTTAATTATTTTTACTATGTTTCTGAAATACCCTTCTCCATTATTTTGCTTTATTTTTATCTTCATACATTTTTGAAGGATGTTCTGATAATTACATCTACTGGAGGATTTTTGGAACATTATTTGGATTTGAACTGTGATCTAATTTCAGGATCAATATACCTGTTATCCTCTAACTTTATTCTACATTCCATGGTCTTCTGTTCAATGTAGACATCCATATTTGGGATTTTAGGGACCCTTGAGAACCAGTTATAGAACTCTTTATTTTTCATCAATTCTTGACTTAGGTTATATATGTATCTCTATATGGAATGTTTTTTATTCATAGTATGTGTAAAAAGTGTTCTCACAGTGGAAGGTTGTTTCTGTGACATCAATTATTTAGAAATCACCAGTTTTTCATGAACTCTTTTACCTAGATTGATATAACAAATATTTTTATAGGGGATTATGGGTATGGATTTTGTAGATCCCTTGGATTGACCTGTGAAATGTTAATAAGGCATAAATTGAATGTGAAATTAAATTATTACAACTATTATTATAATTTGTAACATATCATAAAATTGGATAATTATCACGGATTTGGAAAATAGAATATTTCAATGATATATTTTTTTATATTTTTTACTGGAAATTTTTACTTTTTATAATAACTGAATATCATAAAAATATTAATTATCTTGAATCAACCAATGTCACATATGTTACATTATTTTATGATTTTTGTGCATTGGTGTGCATATGAAACATACCTATTCTTGTTACCAGATACAAGATTCTTGAGGAAGATACGCATAGTTACATGATACCTAGAATGTGTAATTCTCTCTTATAATGGGCAGTGTGCCTTCGAAACTGGTAATATGAACTAAAATCTGAATTCTCATAGATTCCATTACCACTTGCAATTCATAATTTACTCATTAAACATGTAACATTTTTTTGTAATATGTATGTGGCCATAGAATGGGATTTTACTATAGTCTGTTGATATACATTATGAGTGATTCATACATTTCATGAAAATATGCTCATGGGAAGAGATTAAAAACATTATGCTAAAGTAGGCTTGGCTTATTCATAGTGTTAACCCATAGGATGAGGTTTATGGAGTTATTTTGGTGTTTCTTTTGAGTTATATTATATTTTAGTTTATTATATTGTTTCATGAATTATTTTTCAAAAATTATTTTTTAGACACTATTGCTGGTGGTATATTGTGTTTTACCAACACCCTATTGAGGCCTCTAATCAGTATTGAGGGATACCTCATTGATTCTCATATAGATAAGGGAATGTGACACCATTCTAGATTGGATGACTTGATTGTGGTGTTGGAGCTCAGATATTGGACTGAGCATGGGGTTCGAGACTGTTATTAGGAGTCATTACTTTTGGATTCATTCTTCTTGTATTGGTTAATTGTATTACTGTAACATCCCCAATTGATAAAGGTTTAAAAAGCTAAATGATATGACTCATGTCAACAAGGTGCACCTGCCTTTTCGGGAGCATACCTGATTAAAACTCCACAGTTAAGCGTGCTTGGCCTGGAGTAGAGATCAGGATGGGTGACCTTCTGGGAAGTTTTCCAGGGTGTGTGTGAGTGAGGACAAAGCACACTGGAAAGGACATGTGTTGGCCTGTGGGGACAATCATTAGTCATATGACCCGTTCGGGCATGTGGGTGGACCTTAGGGTGGGCCCCACGTGTCTGTGGGGCAACTGGGGGTACCTGGTGGGCCAAGACCCGACGACCATGTTAAGGCGGGGTGTATGTGCTGTCACCGGGACCCGGTTTTCACATTTGGTATCAGAGGAGGAACCTAGCCTTAAGTGTGCGGTGCACTACCTGGGTTGAGATGTAGGGCCCACAACGAGGGAGTTGTGCTCTAAAGGGGGGGGGGGTGATTGTAACATCCCCAAATGATAAAGGGTTAAATGGATGAATGATGTGGCTCATGTTAACAAGGTGCACCTTCCTTTTCAGGAGCCTACCTGATTAAAATTCCACAGTTAAGCGTGCTTGGCCTGGGGTGTGTGTGAGTGGGGACAAAACACACTGGAAAGGACATGTGTTGGCCTGTGGGGACAATCATTAGTCATATGACCCGTTCGGGCATGTGGGTGGACCTTAGGGTGGGCCCCATGTGTCTGCGGGGAAACTGGGGGTACCTGGTGGGCCAAGACCCGACGACCATGTTAAGGCGGGGTGTATGTGCTGTCACCGGGACCTGATTGTCACATTTGGTATCAGAGGAGGAACCTAGCCTTAAGTGTGCGGTGCACTACCTGGGTTGAGATGTAGGGCCCACAACGAGGGCGTTGTGCTCTAAAGGGGGGTGTGATTGTAACATCCCCAAATGATAAAGGGTTAAATGGATGAATGATGTGGCTCATGTTAACAAGGTGAACCTTCCTTTTCGGGAGCCTACCTGATTAAAATTCCACATTTAAGCGTGCTTGGCCTGGAGTAGAGATCAGGATGGGTGACCTTCTGGGAAGTTTCCCAGGGTGTGTGTGAGTGAGGACAAAGCACACTGGAAAGGACATGTGTTGGCCTGTGGGGACAATCATTAGTCATATGTCACGTTCGGGAATGTGGGTGGACCCTAGGGTGGGCCCCACGTGTCTGTGGGGCAACTGGGGGTACCTGGTGGGCCAAGACCCGACGACCATGTTAAGGCAGGGTGTCTGTGCTGTCACCAGGACCCGGTTGTCACAATTACATTTTAATATGGCATCTAGTATGAGCATGAAATATTTTTTATATTTTATTGTTTTTTAATTTTCATGTAATCTAATGGAGTTAATTTATATTGCATCAATATCATGTTTTCACTATTATTATTAACATTTAGTAGAGGGTATAGTCTCCCCATTATATAGCATGGACCCTCACTGCTATTTGGAAGCATCAATCATATGGAGAGTCACACATGAGGTTTCTTAATGACCTTACTATACCGCATGAGGGAGAGTTAGTCCAGAGAAATTACATATTTACCCCTTGTGTACTAAATTCATTGTGTATGAAACTCTTGGTAGTATACATCATTGAAAATTCAGTGACTTTATTATATTTTTTTACCTATGATCATATTTTATATTCCAATATTTCAAATGTACTCAAACTAACCTTAAAATATCATGAAAAACATTAATATTCCATGATAAACATTGGTTATGGATAACTCAATGTCATAACTTGAGATACTAGTATTCAGTACACATAATGAAATGTGTATATATATATATATATGAATCCAATGAGAAAGAATGGTAACGTAGATATTTCCATTATTATTGTATAATACAATTTATATTCATAAACTATTTCAAAATATTCTACCAAAACCATAGATAATGATATTTATATAAAATTACATGTGTAAAACATACAGATCAATCTTATGTTTAATGCACTTTTAGGGGTTCTGTTAAACTCATTGTATATCAATGTAATTGAAACCACATATATATTTATATATCTAATAAAATCCTTTAACTAAATTATTTAGTGAATAAAATATATGATGTAAGTTAATTTTAATAATTTTTAGACGTAGGAATTAAATTCCTAATGTTCAAATATATGATATTATTGAAACTCCAAATCATCACAACATCAAATTTTATGAAGGTAATAATTTCATTTCCCTAACTTTCAATCATTCTATCTTCATCATCATCCATCATAGAATCTATTACACTAAAATATTCCTATAAGAACGACTTGTAAATAATGAAAATTTTTAGATTGTATCTTTTACAACATATCACAAACACCATAAATAAATTAAGTGAATTCAATTAATTATGATTGTTGTAATTTTTTAATAATTAATATTGAACTTATATAAGTCCAAACATGTTCCCACTGTCGCCTTAGTGAATGTATTTTGTTAGTAATATCATCTAAGAAACAAAAACTAATTTTTAGGAAATTAAAATTTGTACCATTAATGGGAGTACATAATAGAAAAAATATTACATTCATATCACCTATAGCATTCTATGTGATATGACAGTTGTGTCAAAAATATGATATTTTTATAAATTCTACTATTTGATATATAAGTTTATTCCCTCAAATTCTCATATAAACACCTGATTACATACAAAAATAATTTTATCCTGGTATCCTTTTGAAACATGAAATAGAATTTTGGATCATTTAAAACATTATTTATCAAAACAACCATATCATTTTATTGATATTATAAAAAATTTTAGAAACCAAACTTCACATCATATATAATTTAAAATTTTATGATAAAAAGGAATTATTTATATTGATCTATTCAATATTTAAATTATCTATTGATCTGTACAACATAATGAAACAATACATTACTCTAACAAGTGAATGAAAACACTAATAATTCATATTTAACTTTTACATCACTTATGAACTCTTATGTATTAAAAACATTTGTAAACTATATACTTTGTCTCAAATAACTTTTTGAAAAAATTAGTTAAATACAATAAAATTAATACCTATGGTAGAAAAATTATGATGTTACTTAGAATAACTCATGTATAATAAACAATTCCTTCTCCTATAGTTGGGTTGACCCAAATGATTGTATCACCCATCCTTTGTTTTCTATAGTTTAGCTGAAATTTTGAACACTACATGAAAAATTTTATTAAATTTTTTTGAAATGAAATTACTCTTATCTTTTAACTCCATAATCACAGTATTTGATCATTGAAGTCTGATGTATTTCACAAAAATAATCAACATATTGGGGAGATCGCTTAAAATTTTATAGAACTCATTCATTTTTTAGTTCATAGTGACATGCAATGTCCTTTTTGGGAGTGATTGTAGAATAATTTTATGGCATGATCAAGCATAAGAAGTAAACCCAACCCCTCTTAGTCATTTACATACCTAATCAAATTGATTACTTTAGTTGATAATGATGTTTCTTTATACATATTTCTCTAAAATAGATTCATTGACACCGCATATCTCTCATTATTTGATTTTCCTTTATATATACTTTTATGTTCGTCTTTCATCTTATAAAAATACATCTTCTCATGTTTCATTTTCAACATGAGATCCATGGTTTCAAAGTATCATTATATAGACTTCCATTGAATTATTATGATTATTTTTATATAAATATTATTTCTATTTATTTAAATTATTTATGAGTTTATTTCGAAGGTGGGGATTTCTCCACAAGATATAATTTTATGTCATTTTAAGAACTATTTTTATGTTCAGGTTCCAATCAAAAAATTACTAATATTATGTTTTTTCATATCCACTATACTTACAAAGGGTAATATGATAGATAATGACTCCATTATCTATAACCATACATCTTATTATATTTTTATCACATTTTTCATTCATTTAATAATGTATTTTATTAAATGTTTCCTTTCTCACTATTATTTTGAATCATTTTAAAATATTCATATCCATTAGTGCTTTAGGATCTATATTTCTATAAAAAATGAGTTTTACATGTAATATTCTCACCACATACTTATATAGGTAGGTAATCATCCTAATAATATCATATATGTTTCATAGATAATAAATAAGAACATCACTTGTCTCAATCTAACATTTGGATAAACCTAACATTATTCCCTTTGTAGAGATGTTTTATTCAAGCCTCCAAATAAAGTGTAACGAAAATATTAAACCAATATCCAGGAAAATAAATTTTAGGGTCACCTCATTATTTTCATTCTTCATATAATATAATTGACTAGAACCTGGAAACGGAATGAAGCTACATAATTGGATTATCGTGGTCTTGAAAAGAATTACTTTGGAAGGAATCTAAAAAATTTTACATTGAAAGTGATTCAATTCTCACCATATTGGTCACAAACCACCTACACTAAGATGATGAAAGGGATATAAAATTGCCAGACCCTTCCTTCTTCATGTTTAAGGAGAGATAATGACCCCCGAGTCTCGCCTACTATAGGCCCCGGAGTGGCGACTAGCCCCAAGGGTATATAATCTCACATAAAATGAAAGGAAATACCCATTTTATTTAATAAGATCAGGGGATAAGATGGTAAATCCCAAACAAATCCAAAAACTGAAAGTAAAAGTAATGCTAAAAATCCATTCCTATATGCATGTTAAAAAAACTGAAACAAGGTACACAAAATCTCTGATGAAAAATACCAAAAAGAAAGAAAAGCTGCAAAGACAACTCCTGAAGCCCAAGCTAGTAAGGTCTGACACGGTCCTCAACTTCATATTGGAAACATGAAAGAAGTTTTATATGTGTAGGGTGAGTATACAGGTATGCTCAGTGGGGAAAACCAAAATCTCTTGTGCACGAGTGGGGAGGAAATCTAATGCCCTGTGAGAAATAGAGATAACCAAAGCACCTAGAGAGGAAACTATCCACCCAACCTCACTAAGGAACACTCCCCAAATAACACAACATAGGTAAAGTAAAAGTAGTATCACATTGATAATTGGGAACCTGACACTACTTTCCAACTGGTTATTTAGGACATTATACGCATCAAACCTCCCCCATAAGTCTCACTACACTCCCACTACTACCCCAACAACAACCTTATGGTCCATCCCCATCACACACCCCACCTGTAGACACCTAGGAAACCACAACCATACAAAACCACTCCTGCAGACACATGGGCCACAACTAACATTGCCACACCCGAAGACACCTGTGCCCCATCCTGAAGACATTTGGGAAACAAACCTGCTTGCACACACCTGGGCCAACCACCACAACACACCCTGCCCGTAGAGTCTTGGGCCATAATTAACCTTAGGCCGTCATGGCTTGCCCAAAGAATATCGGGCTACCTGGGAGAGGGAGCAGAAAGGATCTAATAACCAACCACTCATAAGAATTTTGTGAAAAACACCATCCCCCATGAAATGGGGGTGTCCAGCATGGAGTTGTCAACATGGGTGGGGTGAGAATACAAAACAAAAGAACTAAATTTATACATATAATTTAACAAACACGCATCATAACCTAAGGTTTCCGAAATAGACAACCAACCCATACACAACCATAGCATAATCACCCTCATTACTATTCCAACATGCCCGAACACACAACATCCACAACCAGAGTACAACCCATTTCTGGAAAAATATTCCCCCAGTATACCCATTATTGTTACCATGTTCAAGTGATTCCATTTAAAATAATTCTTCACTATCGGGAAACTAAACAAGTATAACCACAAGCCAAAAAACAATAGAAATAAAATAGCCAAGAATGATTTTTAAAATTTACACTCGGTTCTCTTGTAAAGTCATAACCACAAAAGGTATCTATGAGAACCATCAAAGTAATATAACCAAACCAAGCCCCAACATATGTCTCCACATGGCCTCAGATTCACAAACCAACAACCCTTCAACCAAATGTTCCATTCCCATCCACGTCACCCCACACGACATCAAATAGAGCCACAATACATATTACCAGAACCGATCAAGGATGTTTTTCTGATTTAACCACACCATTCATTAAGTTCTTTCTTTACATTTTATTTACCGGTGTGATCACACAAGGATTATTGTTCATTGGGAATCCATTTAATCAACTTAGTTTACATGATTAACCAGTTTCCATGTTATAGCAATTCAATCAAAGGATTAACTAGAAAAATAGAGGATCCTTGGTTCGCAAGGAAGGACCACCAATGGACATGATTTTTAGTGTAAAAGGACTATACAATTCACAACATAACAAAAAAATGTATAACACAAAAAAAACATCAACATTCACACCCCTTCATTATTTAAAGGTTCGTTTATTATCTTCGCTAAATTTGATTTAATCTATGTCCTGAGTGAACATCATTATACCCACCCGACATGATTCACAGTAAAGATAGACGAAGGAAGAACCCCTAAATGGATGATCAAGGATCAAAATTTTTCTCTTGGTGCCAAGAATTGGGGATGTGTGACTTGTAGAAGAAGAAATACAAGGACTCCAAGAGTGACCATGAAAGGCTCCAACATGAGTGCACGATTCATCTTCAGAACAGGGACTCCAAATGCACCAAGGAAGGGAGAGAGACCAAGGAAGAAGAAGATCTCGGGTGATAAAAGGCCCTATCTTAGAGTTACGAGATGTGAAATATCAATATGATTAAAAAGTGGATCATGGTTTAACAACATATACGGGCGGTTTTCACATGTTATAATCTATTGTAATTTAATATTTATCCCCAGAGATGGTGGATTTAACGGCTGTGAGTATATATATTTCCTTTAAATGGAGAAAAAAACACATAACAGGGGAGAAATTGGAATACATGGAAAGATGTAAAATGCGGAAAAAGGGTGGGACATGCCACAAATTTTTGTAACTCAAGGGTCACCCCATTCTTAATGGATTTAAAACATAATATATGGGATTAAAATAACCTTAAACGATATTAAAAAGGGTAAAAAGACTTAAGAGAGGCACTATGGGAAAACTGGGGAATGAATCCCTGACACCACTATGGTGGCACAAATCATTGAGACCAATTGGTGAAACTGATCCTTGACACACCAATCGGTCGACCAAATTATGTGAAGGTGATCAGATAAAGATGATCAGCAAAGATGATTGGGTGAAGTTGATCAGTGGAGATGATCAGGTGAAGCTGATCTGTGAAACTGATCATTGGACCAGATCGTGTGAATATTTTCAGGTGAAGATGATTGGGTGAATTTTATCTATGAAACAGATCAGTGGAGATAATCAGGTGAAGTTAATCGGGAGAAGCTAAGCGGGTGAAGATGATTGGGTGATGCTAGTCAGTGAAACTGATCGATGGAGCTGATCAGGTGAAGCTGATCGGGTGAAGCTGATCAGTGAAAATAATCGGTGGTGCTGGTTGGGGAAGAGGATCAGATGAAGTGGATCTAGTGAAGCTTATCATTGAAACTAATCAGTAGAGCTGATCAGGTGAAGCTAATCATGTGAAGCGGATCAGATGAAGCTGGTCGGGGGAAGTTGATCGAGTGAAGTCGATTCGATGAATTCAATCATTGAAACTGATCAGCGGAGAAGATCGGGTGATGTGGATTGGGTGAAGCTGATCATGGTAGATGATTTGTGAAGCGGATCAATGAAACAAATCGCTGAAGCAGATCAGTGAGGCTTATCAGTGCAGTTGATCGATGAGACACTAATCGGTGAGACTGATGGGTGGAATAGACTGATGAGACCAATCAGTGGCACCGATAGGTTACACCAGAGTGATATGTTTCCACCGGCACCAACATCCTCCTAATTCACCAATGGATCCCAGGACACCCCCAAACATAGAAATTTGGAAGAGTAAAGGACCAGTAGGTTCTGGGTCATTACATCAGATACCTCTCAACATATTCTTGTCCTCGAGAATTCAAGAGTAACCCGAATAAAAGATAGGGGTCTGAACACCAACCTCGGAAGATACCTCTCGGGGAAAAAACACCACCAAACAGACATAAGAACCCCATGGATCACATATTCCAAACACGTGGTTCAAGGAGTTATTTCCTTCAGGTCAAGATACTATCCTCTTTGGGCCACACTGACTTTCCTGCACATGTTTAATCGCATCTGCACAGATGCGTCTTGATTAGGAGCCTGATTCTCCCTTCCCCAAACATCGGGACTTTTCATACACATCGACAAGGTAAAGGAAACAACTCATATAATAATGAAACAATGTTATAATTATATCACATCAAGTCACTAAAACAATAACATCAAGTAAGGCTCATAATAGTAACTCAAAACAGCTCTGGGCACTCGGCATGCATCAGAGCTTCTCGCTCCCAAGTACTCTCCTTAAGGCCGTCGTGCCTCCACAACACATGAAAAAAAGGGATTCCATGTCCATGAATCACCTTCTCTATTAGATCATTGATCCTTACTGGTCACTTCGCAAACATTATGTCATCCCCTATATCCAACTATCCTTAGTCACTGAAATAGGAGTAATCATGTAGATATCGACGAAGCTGGGAGATTTTAAAAACGTTGTGGATCCTTTCCAACTGAGGTGGCAACACCAATTGATATTCCAACTCACTGATTCTCCCCAACACTTCAAAAGGCCTGATGAACTTATGATATTTATGTCTCCACGTATCGAATCTTTACTGCCCACATCGAGGGGAAAACATCAAGAACACATGGTCTCCATACTCAAACTCCAAGGGCCTCCTCCTTTGATCGGCATACAACTTCCGCTAGTATTGAGATTCCTTCAGTGTAAGATACCTCAAAGTAGTTGTCCTAATAAAACACCAACCACCTTAGATGTCTCATTTTCATGTCCTGCTAGGTAAATATATTCCCCAACTACTATGATATGTGAAGACCAAAAAGTGGTCCCTAATGAGGTAATTCAGCCACAACTTCAACATGAACACTATTGATGCAAGATCTAGGTCATGGGTGGAATTGTTACACTCATGAGGAAGTAAATTCATAGACCCATAAGTGGTCACTCCTCGCTACTGCATCATCACACACCCCAAGACAATACCAAAAGCATCACAAAACACCTAAAACAACACCCCTTCCCTTCGAATCCAAACCATTGGATCACTGACCAACCATTCCTCCAGATAGCAGAAAGCTGCCTGTCACTGCTCACTCCAAAAGAAATATTATTCCGTTATGGTCAATGATGTCAAAGGAGTTGCAACTTGATAGAAATCAGGTATGATCCTCTGATAATAGCTTTCTAGACTGAGGAAACTACGAACCTCCAAAATGTTCTTGGGTGCTTCCCAAGAAAAAACCACTTCAACCTCTGACGAATCTACCTCTACCCCTTGATGAGACACCACGTGTCCAAGAAAGTGCACTTATCATTTCAAGAACATGCACTTGGACAACTTTTCATAGAGATGATGGTGTCGAAGGATCTCCAAGACCATCCTGAGGTATTCAATAAGCTCCTCCTCTGATGGTTAGTAGATCAGGATTCCTTTGATGAACACAAGTCATTATGATGCATGTAACTTTCCTATGGTCTCTACCCTAAAATCTGTGTAGCCTCGTCTTGTTATTCTATCGGCCCAGATTCCTTGCATCGGATCATGGGGGGCCAAAAATCCTTTGTCCTAGCCTATCTTCCTAAACCTATTTCGTGCACCAAGATTTCCTAACACTATTGCCCTACCATCTGATGAAATATTTTTCGTGCCTAACCCTAGACTACATACTATCTCTCAACCATCACCTCTGATTCAATTTTTTCATGACCCACCTTCACCAAGATGAGGAAAGGGAAGAAAAACTACCAGACCCTTCCTTATTCAAGTAGATGGAGAGATAATGACCACTGAGTCCCACTTTCAATAGGCTCGGGAGTGGTGACTAGCACAAAGGTTATAGAATCTCATGTAAAATGGAAGGTATTAACCTTTTTATTTAATAATGTTGGGAGATAAGACGGTAAATACCAAAGAACTCAAAAAATAGAAATTAATAGTAAAGCAAAAAATCCATACACATATGCATGTTCAAATAAACTGATACAAGGTATAAGAAAACTCTGATGAAAAATAACCAAATAAAGAATAGAATAAATGAAAACTCATGAAGCCCAGCTAGTAAGATCTGGAATGGTCCCCAAAGTCCTCCTGGAAATGTGAAAGTAGTTATATATATATATGGTGAGTATACAGGTATACTCAGTAGGGAAAACCAAATTCTCTCGTGCACAGGTGGGCATGAATTATAATTCCTCGTGAGAAATAGGGATAACCAATGCACCTCCCAAGGAAATTATCCACCCATCCTCACCAAGGCACACTCCCCAAATAATGCAAGTAAGGTAATTTAATATTAATAAAACATCAATATTTGGGTACCTCGTACTACTTTCCCACTAGTTATTTAGGAAATCCTACGCATCAGACCTCTCCCCAGAAGTCTCATTGTTGTCCCACTGCCACCCCAAAAACAACCTTATGGCATATCCCAACCACACACCCCTCCCGCAGACACCTGGTCCAGCAAAACCACACATAACCATGATCATAGACACCTGGGCCACAACAATCACTGGCACACCCGAAGACACCTAGGCCTCCATCCCGAAGACACTTGGGAAACAAACCTGCCCACACACACCAGGGCTAACCACCAAAACACACCCTGACTGAAGAATCTTGGGACATAATGAACCATAAGCTATCATAGAATTCCTGAAGATTCTTGTGCTACGTGGTAGAGGGAGATGAAAGGGGATAATAACAAGCCACTCATAAGAATGTTGAAAAAATCACCCACCCCATGAAATGGGGGATTTCGACACAGAGTGCTCTACATGGCTGGGGTGAGAATAATAAACACAAGAACTAAATTTATACATATAATTAAAAAAACGCATCCCAATCTAAGGG
The DNA here is from genome assembly GCA_963277665.1 of Viscum album. Taxonomy (NCBI): domain Eukaryota; kingdom Viridiplantae; phylum Streptophyta; class Magnoliopsida; order Santalales; family Viscaceae; genus Viscum; species Viscum album. Next base: position 388,977,547 of record OY728167.1, on the reverse strand, counting down.
TTCCGAAACAGACAACCATCCCATACACAACCAGATCACAACCACCCTTGTTACTATTCCTACAAGCACGAACACACAATAACCACTACCAGAGCACAATCTATTTATGGAAAAAGATCCTATTATACCCATTACTATTACCATGTTCAAGTGATTCAATTTAAAATAATTTTTCACTACTGGTCAACTAAACAGGAATAACCACAATCCAAAAACAATAGCTGAAACAAAACAACCAATCATTCTTTTAAGAATTTACACCCAGATCTCTTGTAAAGACACAATAACAAAAGGGATATGTGGGATCCTGTGAAATACTAGAACCAAACTAATCCCAATAATAGGGCTCCACATAGCCTCGGATTCAAAAACTGACAACCCTTAAACCATGGGTTCCATTCCCATCCATGTCACCCCACACAACATCAAACAGAGCCGACACACATATCACCAGAATAGAGCAAGGATGTTTTTTAGATTTAACCACACCATTCATTAAGTTCCTTATTTATGTTTGATTAATTAGGTTTATCACACAAGGATTATTTTTAATTGGGAATCCATTTAATCAATCGAGTTTATGTGATTAACTATTTTCCATGTTACAACCATTTTATCAAAGGATTAACCAGAAAAACAAAGGATCATTAGTGTGCAATGAAGGACCACCAATGGCCATGATTTTTATTGGAAAATGGACCATAGAATTCAAAACATAACAAAAAAGGTATATAACAACAACAACATAATCAATCCCACACCTTCATTCATTAAAGGTTCATGTATTATCTTTGTTAAGTCTTGGTTTCACATATTATAATTTATTAGGATTTATTAATTATCCTCGGAGATGGTGGAGATAATTCCTGTGAGATAATAGATTTCCTATCACCAGAGAAAAAAATGTAAAAAGAGAATAACTGGAAAATAAAAGAATCTTTAAAATGCAAAAAAAAGGTCTAAAATGCCACATATTTTGGTAACTCAAGGGTCCCCCCATTCTTATGGGATTCAAAACATAATTTATGTGCTTAAAATGGCTTTAAACCACATTAAAAGGGGTAAGAAGACTTAAGAGAGGAGTTACAAGAAAACTATGGAAGGAAGCCTTGACACCCCTATGGTGGCACCAATTACTGAGACTGATCAGGGAAATCGATCTGTGACGCCCTGATCGGTGATACTGATAGGTGAAACCGAACGGTCGAATAGATCAAGTGAAGCCGATCTGGTGAAGCTGATCGGTGGAGCTGATCGGGAGATGATGATTGGGTGAAGGTGACCGGGTGAATCTGATCAGTGAAACTAATCGGTGGAGGTGATCAGGTAAAGATGATTGGGTGAAGCAGATCAGGTGAAGCAAATCATTGAAACAGATCGGTGGAGATGATCGGGTGAAGCTAATTGGGTGAAGCTGCTCGGGTGAAACTGGTCAGTGAAACTTATCGGTAGAGCTGACCAGGTGAAGCTGATTGGGTGAAGCTGGTTAGTGAAACAGATCGGTGGAGCTTATCAGGTGAAGCTGATCGGATGAAGCTGATCTGGTGAAGTTGGGTAGTGAAACTGGTCGGTGGAGCAGATCAGGTGTAGCTGATCAGTTGAAGCTGATCGGGTGAAGCAGATTAGTGAAACTGATCAGTGGAGATGATGGGGTGAAGAAGATCGAGTGAAACTGATTGGGTGAAGCGGATCTGTGAAACTGATCGGTGGAGCTGATCAGGTGAAGCTGATCCATGAAACTAATTAAATGAAGGTGACCTGCTGAAGCTAAATAGGGAAACTGATTGGTGAAGCTGATCAGTGAAGCTGATTAGTGAAGCGGATTGGTGAGACTGATCGGTGAGACCGACGGGTGGAACTGTAAATACCTGTAAAATTTCCCTTGAATTTTACAGGTCATTACATTACTCCCACCTCAGAGATTTATGTACCTGTAAAGATACATCATAAAAAGGGGAAGGCATTGCCTTATAAAGTAAACAAACACCACAGAGTAAGAAAGTTAAAGTTTCACTAAGTAAAATTGGGTACAATAGTAAGTGCGGAAAGTAAATGGGCCAGAATACAAACCCAAACTGAAAGTAAAGTACAACTGGAAAGAAAGTACAATAACTGAAAGTAAAGCAGTAACGTCGAGCCGTCCACTGGAATTCCCACCTGATGGGTGGGTACAGATAACCTCCTCAGCTCCTCAGGTCCAGTCGTCTGCTCCGTGTATGTCCCGCCCAGTGGTCCACCTTCAGGTACTGACTAGCTCCACAAGCCTCAACCACGATCAGTGTTGTCTGTCATCTCCATCCAACACAACGTAGTGCGGGCATAGCCCATGTAGGGGTGAGTATACGCTACTCAGTAGGGACCCCGAGACCCCTGAAGGTCTCCCTGAATCCACAAAGGATAATCCACAAAGGAAAGATACAATCATGAAGTAACATCCAACACTAATTAGGTATATTCCCATAGATATACCTAAGTCATCAATTCCAGTTTGGCTCCAACATCCGAGCCCATGTTTGATCACGTCCACACATGATTGTACAACCCAATCCACATAGGAAAGTACAACACAATCCACATAGGAAAGTAAGTCAATCATATCGAAGATAAATATTGAAAGTCAAGAGTCAGCTCACACAGGTATACTTCTTCGTATGGTGATAGAGATGATCAGATATAGGCACTGATTCATCTAAGCTGGGACCCACGTAGGATACTAAACCAGCTAAGATGTCAGACCCACATAGGATACAGACCAGCTACTCTGCCAGACCCACGTAGGATAGAAAGAATAGAGTAATCGTTGTCGAACCCATGGATGATTTCAGTACGGTTCTCATTGATGCCGAACCCACGGAGGATTTCAGTGCAGTCTTCATCGCCGTCGAACCCACGGAGGATTTCAGTACGGTCTTCATCACTGCCGAACCCATGGAGTATTTCAGTGCAGTCTCCATCGTCGTCGAACCCACGGAGGATTTCAGTACGGTCTTCATCACTGCCGAACCCACGGAGGATTTCAGTGCAGTCTTCATCGCCATCGCAGCCATCACTAGGGTTACTGCACACAACATGCTCAATTTCGGGAGGGTCTGCTCCACGATCCAAGGGGTCGATACATAAACTGACACATAGTATGAATTTGATGCATCTAAAAGTTCCGTCTCGATAAGAGGAACTCAACATGACAGACGGCGCGTCAATCGGACGCCCGGTCTGAGAGTTATTGGCTTTTTCGTTCCAGGGGACCGGTTGGTTTTTAAGTCAAAACCAACTTGATCGCACTCCAACTGTGTCCAAACCTCGATCAGAGTAATCCAAAAGGTTCGCCTCACTAGGAGGAATCCAACAAAGTCGACGACACATCAATCGGACGTCTGGAGCTCTAGTTATAAGTGTTTCTTCTCCGAGGGCCTGGTTGGTTTCGTGTTCTAACCAACCCGGCCATACCCAAATTCTCCGAAACCTTTAGTGTAATATGCCGAAACGACCTTCTTATTCCAAGTATCGCCAAACAACTGACGGTGCGTCGATCGGAGGTCCGTAGCCCATGATATGGGCAAAAGAACGAACTTGTCTGGTTTAGGGGGCTTTGGGCCCGGTCCGACCCGGCCCAAGACCACCCTGGGTCGGCCCGAACCAGGTCGACCCGATCCGGGTCCAGGTCCGGCCCATTAAGGAGCAGCCCGGCTAGGTGGGCACGGGCGCGCCCCACACGGTCCGGGCCGAGCCCTAATGGGCCGAACCTGGACCCGGATCGGGTCGACCCGGTTCGGGCCGACCCATGGGGGGTCTCGGGCCGGGTCGGTCCGGGCCCAAAACCCCCTAAACCGGACAAGTTTGTTCTTTTTTCCATTTCTTGGGCTACGGACCTTCGATCGATGAACTGTCAGTTGCGTGGTGATACTTGGAAAGAGGCGGTCGTTTCGGTATATTACACTCAAGGTTTCAAAAAACTTTGGGTATGGCTGGGTTGGTTCGAACAAGAAACCAACCGGGCCCTCGAAGCGGAAACACTTATACTAGAGCTCTGGATGTCCGATTGATGTTCCGTCGACTTTATTGGATTCCTCTTAGTGAGACAGACCTTTTGGATTACTCCGCTCATGGTTTGGACGCAGTTGGAGTTTGGTCGGGTTGGTTTTGACTTAAAAACCAACCGGGCACCTGGAAGGAAAAGGCAAATAACTCTCAGACTGGGCGTCTGATTGATGTGTCGTCTGTCACGTTGAGTTCCTCTTGCCGAGACATAACTTCGAGAAACATCAACTCTGGACTATGTGTCAGTTGATGTATCGACCCCTTGGCTCGTGGAGTGGACCCTCTCGGAATTGAGCATGATGTCTGTGGGAACCCTAGAGCTCGCTACGACGGCAATGAAGAATGCACTGAAATCCTCTGTTGGTTTGTCAGTGATGAAGACCGTACTGAAATCCTCCGTGGTTTCGACGGTGATGAAGACTGCACTGAAATCCTCTGTGGGTTTGGCAGTGATGAAGACCGTACTGAAATCCTCCGTGGGTTCAATGGCGATGAAGACTGCACTGAAATCCTTCGTGGGTTCGACAGTGATGAAGACCATACTGAAAGCCTCTGTGGGTTCGACGGTGATGAAGACTGCACTGAAATCCTCCCTGGGTTCGATAGCAATGAAGACCATACTGAAATCTTCCATGGGTTCGACGACGATGACTCTCTTCTTGCTATCCTACGTGGGTCTGGCAGATTAGCTGGTTTGTATCCTATGTGGGTCTGATAGCTTAGCTGGTTTAGTATCCTACGTGGGTCCCTGCTTAGATGAATCAGTGGATATATCTGATTATCTCTATCAACTTATGAAGAAGTATATCTATGTGAGCTAAGTCTTGACTTTCAATCTTTATCTTCGATATGATTGACTTGCTTTCCTATGTTGATTGTGTTGTGCATTCCTGTGTGGATTGGGGATTGTATCTTTCCTTTGTGGATTATCCTTTGTGGATTATGGGAGACCTTCAGGGGTCTCGGGGTCCCTACTGAGTAGTGTATACTCACCCCTGCATGGGCTATGCCTGCACTACATTGTGTTGGATGCAGACGACGAACAGCGTTGATCGTGGTTGAGGCTTATGGAGCTAGTCGGTACCCTAAGGTGGTCCATTGGGTGGTACGTACACGGAGCGGACGGCTGGACCCGAGGAGCTGAGGAGGCTATCTATACCCACCCTTCAGGTGGGACTTCCAGTGGATGGCTCGACGTTGCTGCTTTACTTTCAGTTGTTGTACTTTCTTTCCATTTGTACTTTACTTTCGGTTTGGGTTTATATTCTGGACCATTTACTTTCTGCACTTACTATTGTACCTAGTTTTACATAGTGATACTTCTGCTTTCTTACTCTGTGGTGTTTGTTTACTTTATAAGGCAATGCCTTCCCCTTTTTATTCATTACTTAACCCATTATTTTAATAACCACACCTGAGAAAACGCAACTCTAGAATAGGTGTTCCTAATCAATTATCGGCGTTGCGGTTTCGTCCGTTCCCTCGGATTTTGATTCCAAGCACCAGTTGAAATGTTAGAAAAACTCGCTCGTTCATTCACTGAACGTACCCGTGATTAAACATCAGAAATTGATTCCGGGCACACCGGGCCTCGGAATCAGGTGTCGTCAGAAACTGCATTCTTGTAAAATCCCAAAGAAAATTAAAAAAAAATCCCTTGAATTTTACGGGTCTTTACATTTATCCCACCTCAGGGCTTTACGTCCTCGTAAAGATACATCATAAACTAGGGGAACAAATGTGGGTACTGAGCACACATCTGAGCCTCCCGCTCCTAAGTGCTCTCCTAGAGTTACCCGTGCTGCCATCTGATGTTCACTAGAGGAATCGACCACCCACGTAGGACCCACTCCTGTTGATCCTCGATCTTCACCGGGACCTCCGCAAAAGTCGCCCCCATCGTCAAGGTCTAGCTCCCCATGGTGGATGATATGCATCAGTTCGTGCACGTATCTCCTCAGCTGAGATACATGGAAGACGTCATGCACCTAATGCAACTAAGGTGGATGGGTCCAGCGGTAAACCACCTCGCCTACCCTATTGAGGACGTATAAGGATCCGATGAAGCGTGGAGATAACTTGTCGTCATGGCTAAAACATCGTAATCCACGTCGAGGTGAGACCCGTAAGAAGACATGGTCGCCATCCTCGAACTCCAGTGGTCCCCGCCTTCAGTCAGCATAAGACTTTTGTCGGCTCTGAGCTGTCCTCATCTGGTCTTGGATGGCCTGGACCTTCTCTGGTCCTACAAGAGCTGCTATGATTTCTTCTTTGCCGATAAGAGAAATCCGGTCTCATCCCCTGGATGAACCACGTTTTTTGCCTAATACAGTCAATCCCAACATATATGATACTAATCCATACCAAGGATGACCTTGGTGCTAGTCGCCAGCCCCTGGCCTATGGGAGGCGGACTAGGGGTAGTCACGGCACGGGCCCCGAGGACAGGTCATGACAGGAACTAATTGGTGGAACTAATAGGTAACACCACGGTGACACGTTTCCACTGACACCAACATATTCTTGACTCACTGATGGTCCCCAAGACACCCCAACACTTAGAAATTTGGAAAAGTAAAGGACCAGGAGGTTATGATCCATTACAATATTATCTAATGTTATTCAATTTTACTGATATTCATGCTTCTAATGTTTTTGTTTTGAATCTTATTCCTTCAAAATAATATGTTCAATCCATATTGACATATAACTCTATATATATCTCATAGATTGTGTTAGTAATCTCATATAAAATAAAATTATAAATGTACATATACAAATACATCATATTTATTAGGAACATGATATTTTTTCATATAATGGTTTAGAAAAATCTTAAATCAATAATACCCACATGTGTAATCCTGGAACCAAAATTTGTCAAAAACCAGTTTTCTAGAATTTGATATTAGCCCAAATTCTAATAGTAATTTTGGCCTAGAATTTGTCTTTATATGGATACTTTAATCAGGTGAGATCTATATTCATTCATAAATAGACCACCTCATATGAAAAAAACATTATTAACTAGATAATTAAAACTCAAAAATAATTACATTCCCATATAAATGTAGAAGAAAACTAAATTAATTATCATACCTTGGATAAAACTCCTCAAATATATTTGATAATCTCTAAAAGAGTTATGATAATATAAAATTTTACATATAGATATTCATAGTATGAAAAATTTGTTTCTATGAAAAATAAGATAGGTAGTATTGTCTATATAAATTAAAAATTCAAAGATTTTAACATTAGATTAATATTTATGATCAATTCATAAATAAATAATCAAAAAACATTATAATTGAATCATTAATTAAAGAAGAAGAAAATATTGGGAATAGAATTAAAAAATTCATAAGAATTGGTGTGATTATATGATTAATATGGGTAAGCATTGAAAATAACACTATGAAAGGAAATATTATCATCAGATAAATATATTGGTATGAGAATTTATTTATGTGACATAAAAATAGAATATATAATTAATACCCAATAAATCATGGATCATAATCCAAAAAATAATAGAATGAGGATTTAATATAATGAAAATTATATCAAAGGATCTTTGAATTGAAATATTTTTACCATAATAAAAAACATGAAATCATTCAAATATGTATGGGTTCACTCTAAAACCCATCATTACAAAGTGTAAAAATTCCCATAGTTGATTAGGTTGACTCCCTAATCCAATACATTACATACCATGAGATATTAAGATCTAAGCAAAGAATTGTAGGTCATATAATTTTTTGACCACCCATTAAATCATAAAATGTACATGCATATGTGTGACACATTGTAAAACTTACGGAACATCGTCAATTAATTATTAAGACATGAAATAAATGTTTTTCATGATTATTTTGATAAAACATAATTATAATCCATCTAGATAAATCAAGTGGATTATATCTTCAAAACATATCTTGTGAATGATTATATATTGTTTACATAGTCGAAAATATCTTTATTATATGATAACATGAATTATCCCACAAATGAAGGGGGCACGAATCAGAGTCGTAAAATCACATGAGATTAATTCATAAAATAGAAAATATGGAAATATAGATTATATGATCAAACATGAAACATAAACCCAATTAGGCTAAATCCTTTATAAATATGAAAGAAAAATATACGATAATAAAAATTTGTTTTTTAGAAGTCATTTTTATTTCATTCATAATATATGAACTAATGTATTTTTTCAAAAGTAACTTTTTAAATGATAAAATGAAATATTTTGAATAAATTTTCATTTAAAAAAAATCATAAATAATTTATCATTGAAAATGATATAAATCATTGTCTTGAGGATGTTTCATGTGGGATACAACCCCATTTATTTTTAAAAGGGAGAGAATACTTTTTAATAATATAGAAATAATATTTATTAAAATCTCAAATCATACGAAACAATAAAAATATTCAATTCTAAATTTTGTAAGGTGGTGGATTAATGACATAAGAAATAAAAAAATGTTATTATTTTAAATATTTGAGGAAAAATTGACTTGAAGAGGAAATCAAGTACATTGATGATAAACCGTTATTTAAGTGAATGATACTTATTCTCAATATTGTAACAATTTTAGGGAAGAATAAAATTCATAAATAATTAATATTTTAATAAATATTTATTTCAAAAGATATAAATAATTAATACCTTATGTATTGAAAAATTAAGCTCAATGAAAAATAGTACAACTCAATAATAAAAATTGAGTTATAAAACCACTTATATTTTATGCAAGATAAAAATATTATTCCAAAACAATGGAGAGTAATTATTAATTAAAATTTACAAAATCAATAAAAATTAGTAAATTTGATGTTAATGGGTAGTATTTATAGAATAAAAAATAATATTGTCTAGTAATATCAGAACATGCTACAATGAAAGGTGATTGTGATGAAAAACCTTATCTTTTATCATGATTTCCTCAAATGTTCTCTGAACACTTATATAAAAATAGATATATTTTATTTAATTAACATAGAATCTTATTACAAACTATTCCAACATAATATAATCATTAATATTTATTCTTTATGTTTTTATGAATTTGGTATTGTATATTTTTAATATCAGTTGTGAGTAATGAAGATCATTTTTATGTAGTTTCATAATAGTGGGGATTTATAATTTATATTCTGTAAAAGTACATCATTCCTAGATAATTAAATTTAATTAAATTTATTATTAATTATCTATAATTTTATAAATCAATTTTATGGTAGTTTTGGTTATGATCCCTAAATTTGAAATCGACATCAATTATGTTTTCATGTTTTTTTTGACAAAAACGGATTTTATCAAAATTGATGATATCAATATAAACTTTACCATTCCATAAAAAAAATTTATTATTTTTATCATTATATACTAGTAACATCTTTTAAATTGTTATCCATGATAAAAATTCTTTACTTTGATCAAGTAGGTTGTTAAACATTTTAAAACATGAATAAACGTAAATTAATAGATGATAATAAAGTGATTAATTGAAATATTATTATAAAAGTAGATTAATAATTTTTTTTAGTAATTATAAGTGTTATATATAATAATTTTAAATAATTATAATGAGAAGATATTTTATATAAATCCATCCCAGAGAATGAAGAGATTATTTTCCTCTTATTATGATTTTTAAGAGTTTTAATTTTATAGAGACTATTTATTGTTCATATCAATAATAGGTTGTCAATTTTTCCTTAATATAACATTAATAACTTCATAAAAATAATATTTTACCTTAAAACATGTTCATAAATCCATCCATTAATAGGGGTAGTGAAAATGTATCACACCATTCCATGGATGTGGTGGTCCACATATACACTAGGTTGATGCTTTAATTTTCCACAGAATGGAGAAGATGAGTAATATAGTTTATCAATACAAAATAATAAATAAGATATATTACAATAATGATATATTAAAATCTATTTCATATCCCATCGTTGTTAGGTGATGATGGAAGGATAAAATGTTACTTTATAGAGGTGGTAGTCTACACATAAAAATAATTCAAGTTCTTTCATTAATTGAAATGATAATGGTGGTTAATTCTTGTATCATAAATATAATAACATAAAATTATAATAATAGTATATATGTTTTTATTTTTATATGGTGTAATGTAATTTTAGGAGGAATAAGTGAACAAAAATAAATATAAACGATGATGGAGCAATAAGAATTTTAAACCTCAATTATTATATCTCGTTTATAAATGGGTTAAGCCCTTGAGGGGTCACCTTTCAAGAATTGAATAACTACTTAATAGTGTATTATAATTTTTAGGAGACCGTTGGAAATTTTGTTTGAATTTATGGGGTTTTTTGTGAGGGTATATGAGAAGAGAAGAGCCCCTTTTATAAGTTAAAAGGTGTTATAATTTTAAAAATACCCAAAATATTTTAACAATACGATTTAACACTCAGTCAAATTTTAACAAAAATTGATAAATAATGGATAGGTGAAGTGATATATAATATATTTTTCTCAACCAACAATTCTTGAACATGTTTTAAACTATGTACTATTATATTTTTCACTTTTACCAATTTTTCTTTTCCTCTTGCTAATAGTTTTTACCCATGGTAACAAATCATTTGTGAAATAAATAAAATTGTTTTTATTACATAATCTGAAGATAATAAATCAAAATTTTAAATCTATTTTATTTGATTGATTAATAAAGGTGATAAATATTAATTTTAAACAACTAAATTTGTGATGTATTAGAAGTAATTTTTTTAAGGAAAATATCACTCATGTTCCAAATTGTTAATTACCAGATATTAAACCAAATTAGATGTTTTAAATTTAAAATTTCACATATTAAATAAATATTTTTCATGAAAAAAATTCATATATTTAAAAATTATACTCTTATACTCACATTTCCATAAAGGGTGTGATATTTGTGAAAACGGTATATTTTACTATTCACCTTAAAATATATCATTATAGAAAAAAAGATAATTATCATAAGATAATATTTTTATTAAGAATCAAAATATAAATTATATTTATTAAATATAAAGTATTAAAATATATAAACATGGATTAAAAAATCATAGAAAAAAACTATTTTTATAAGAAAATATTTGTTTAAAATACATGTTTTTTATTCATAATTTATATAGAGCACTAGTAAAACTAACATTAATATAAATATTATATTTTTAAACATCATAATTTAGGTACAATATAGTTTATTATCATTACCAAAATATCCATCATATAAAAATTATTTTTTTAAAATATAATAATGAATTAAACAAATATGTATAAATTAAATTATATATACAAAAATATATGAATTTATTTTATAATTTTGTTACTAATATTCATATCAACATTTTTGGCTTCTATTATTGTATTCCATTTTAATAATTATAATATATATATAGACACCTCGGTTTCTTTTTACTACGGTTTTATGTGTAGAGAAAGCTACCAAACATATCTAACATAATTACAACTAAACTATATTAAGATCTCACGTATTTACATTCTCAAACATAAATATATTTATTCCTAATAGTTATACAACTTATATGATGTGATTAATTTCAAATGGGAGTTCCAAATAAAACATAAACTTGTAGATGATTATGGGTTGATTTAGGATATGAATTGTGGTGTAACTATATACATTTTAATATGTCCACTTTTTAAAATGAGGTATTCCATTACTAATAGAATCCTAATAATTGAAGTATAAATAAATCTATAAAAATATTCATCCTAAAACCTTAATGAATATCATTTCACTATTGTTAAAATGTTTATATCACTAAATGTTTCTATTTATAATTAAATATCTATTATGTTAAATTATCCATGACATAAGGGAAACACATATCTATAGTAATAAATCACTATCTACGTTAATATAAGTCATTGTATATGATTTTCCTTATTACTATTGTATATGGAGTTTTTCGTGTCTATTTTCCCCAATAACTCATGGATCAAGGAATTTATATTCAAAATGTTTAATTTCATTACAGTAAAAAAATGGATTTTTATAGCTTCTATATTTTCCTTAGAATTTTGTTTTTGTGTCCTTCAACACCACAATTCTATAATCTAACCATCCCATTAATGAGAATTCACCATGTTTATTTACCCATTTCAAGCATATATGGATTTGATTCTTCTTACCTTTGTTATCCTTAACACATAAAAATCTATGAGACTCCATCAGTCTCTTCTTTGGTTTTTTTTCTACTTCAACTATGTTCACATTATTAATCATGTATCGTGATACCAAGTTTTACATAATCACTTGCCTTATCACTCCTTATCCCATTATAAAGTGTTTTTAGTTGAGTAAATAATCACATTTTCCATCACATACATGGTTACATCATTCTCCATCCATTACTAAATCCAAATGTGGATTACATGAGTGGTGAGAAATTAATATTTTAATATTATTATCAAAAATAGACTTTGATTTTTTTTCCAAAAACATATCTTACTTTTTAATAATATCATATTAATCTATTGTTCTTTTACTTTAAACAATGTCACTCTTAGTTCATCCTATATCAATATTTTTTCAAGATATGTTAAATTAGTTTTTCTTTTCTAATATTTTTTAACTAAATACATCAAAATAACCTATAAATAAATCAATCATTCTGTATCTTAAAGATCATTTTATTAGCCAAAAAATATCCCTCAAAAGTGCCAATCTAGGTGTGCAGTTAGGCCACTTTTTCATAGACTAGGTGACAATTGAGTTAATACCGAAAACACCCTTTCTAGGGTTATAACGCCTGGTTAAATTGGTGGAAGATTTTGTATCTAGTAGAAGTATCTTGGATGAGATATTATTTCGTGGAAAACCAGGAAACCACTACTACACTGAAACATCAGGTTGTTATCCAATATATATACATATTCCGAGGGGTTTGTATAATTCCCACTTATCATAAAACCATTAATATTATATATTAACTCAGTTAACCAAATTTTTCCCTATAACTTCAATGTATGATCAATCACAGCTTATCAACCCTTAAAATATCCTCAAATTACATCATAGTCTTTAAATTTATCTAAAACCTACTTTAATTGTAGTTATAACAGCCAGCAAACATGGACATATGGTTACATGACATAAACACAATAATTCATTACTACACATACCAAAGATACTTTACCTTTAGAGTTTTAGTTAATCATGATAAAAAAATACCTAAGAGGACCCTAATATATTTAGGTAAGAAATATTTTCCCACTATATAATAAACTTCTTAGCCCATGGAAATTCATCAATATCTCTGAAAAATTTTCTACATGATATAATGTTTTGGACATACAACATGAATTATATTCCTTCATTAACATTCAAAATTGAAACATAATAAGGTGTTCTCAACTACTCTGTATGGGAACAAAAAATGTTTCAAAAAAAACAAAAGTGTGCATAAGAAAAACAATATTTTTTGAAAATTTATCTAAGGAACATGAATACAATATATAGATTTCATACCATATAAGTTATTGATCATAAAATAAGAATCATTTAATGAGGATTTAGAATAAAGAAACTAATATCAAAGGATATTTAAAACAAAATATTATTACCACAACATAATACATGACATCATTAGCATAAGCCAGGGTTCAATCCCAATACCATCATCACAAAAGGGAAAATGTCCCATAGTGTATTATGTTCACTCCATAATCCCATATATAACATCTCATGAGAAAAAATTCATTAACCAATTCATTGGATAACTATATAATTTCATGCACACCAATCACATCATAATATTAATGTGAATATGTGTTCCATAGAGGAAAACATTAATAATTTAATGAAATCGTTATTAACGCAAAAAAGTTCACGATTATTTACATAAAAACGATCATAATCCATACCATGATATAATATGGATTTTATCTTCAAAACATATCATACGAATGATAATACGATGTAGATGTAGAAGAAAACACCCTTATTATTATATAAAATGAATTATGAGTCAAAAAAGAGATAAATAAATGGATTTATATCAAATAACAAGATTAATTCCTCCAAAATCAAACAGTAGAATTTCAATTATAGGGTTAATCATCGAGAATAAATCAAGTAATGGTAAACACATTTGAATATAAAAATGAAAATGAAAGCTAATTTATATATATTTTTAGAAAGCTATAGTCATTTTCATAAGAGGAAAACTTCTGAGTTAGATTAGAATGTTTTCTTTGAAAAGGTGATGTGTAAGAATTTGAAGAAAAATTACTTTAAAAATAAAATAAAAGTCAATAATACAACCTTGAAAATGGGATAAAGATTTATTTTGATGAAATATTGTGTGGTAGAAAAAACCATAATTATAAAAAGGTTGGAAATCATTTTTAGTATTATAAAAAATAACTTTATTGAATCCCTAAATTGTAACAACCATTCCAAATTTCTTTCTAGAAATTGGGTATGGATAATTATGAATTAAATAAAAAATGAAACTTTTTTTTGTTTTCCAATTATTATGGGAAGGCATTGATGGGAATATGAAAACATGAACTGGAATGATAAGCATTTTTTAGATGGATGAAAATTATACATAACATACATTAAAATTGAACAAGGAATTGAATTAATAAATGTGCATTATATGAATCAAAAATGATTTATGAAGATAAAAATAGTTAACACAACATGAAATGAAAGATAATTCTCAATGGAAATTGTTATAACTCGAGAAAGAAGATAGAGTTTTAAAAACACTTATCTTTTAGGGAAGATGTTGATCATAGCCTAAATAAAGGAAGATAAATTATTAATGTTATGTTTTCAAGGTAAAAAAAGATATTTGTAGGCAAGTAACATTACATAGACTATAGAAAAATAATATTTGTATGTAATTTCAAAACATGACTCTATAAAGGGTGACTGAGACAGAAACCCTTGAATTCTATCTTGATTCATTTACACTATCTCTAAAAAATTGTATAAAATCATAAATATTTTTATTAATTATTTCATAACCATATTCATTTAAAAATATGATATATTCCCATCATTTATATTCATTATTTTCTCATATCAACTATTTATCAATTATTCATATCAGATGTGAGTAATCAGGATCATTTTGATCTAGTTTTGTAATAGTGGTTTCGTTATTCATTATTATATATAAATATAATTATTATAATACAGTTAATAATAATTTAATTTATTTGATATTATTTATAATATTACAATTTTTTATGGGAGTTTTTGTTATGATCCTTGATGGTAAATCAATAATTATCATTTTTTGATGAGTTTTAACATTTAGATATATCTAATTTGATGAGTTTAATATCAATTTTTCAATTAAGAAAACAAATTATGGTAATTTTTTTATAATTAATATCATATTATTTTATTATTTATGTTCCCATAGTCAAGCATGATATAAATTCATGGCACTATTCATGTCGGTTGTTAAAATGACCTAAACATGAACACACCATGGTTAATGGATGAATATGAAGTGGTCATTTGAAATATATTTAAAAATAATAATTTAATGACCGTATTTAGTGTATATAACATTTATATATCAATATTATATATAATTTTAAAGATCTGATAACTTTTATAATTACAATATTTTGAATGGAGATATTTTTCAACATAGTGTGCTTGTTATAAAATGTTATTTTCATAATTGTTATTTATTGTTCATATCATAAATATATTATTATATTTTTACTACATGATCTGTAATAATTAAATAAAAATAATATTTTCCCATTAAAAAATACATTAATCCCTAAATTAATTTTATCATTGAAAAATGACACATAGTTTCATGGTGGTAGTAGTCTACACATACACATGGATGATGATTTCATTTAACATTGGAAATGAGGGATCATTTGTATGGTTTATCATTTCATAATATTAAAATACATATATTTGTAATAATTATATATTAAACCCATTATTTAAAATTTCCATGATATGTGGTTATAGAAAATGAACACATTACTTTGTTTAGGTGGTATGCCTCCCTTAAACATGATTCCCATTTCATTTCTTAATGTAAAATTGAAGGGTGGTTAATAATTGTACAATAATTATGAGAATTCAGAAGTATAATAACAATACATATTTTAACATTTTATGAATATGTAATAATATTTTTTGATGAGTAATTGAATATAATTAAATAGAAATGAATAAGAAGTAGTTAGAAATTTATACCTTATGTCTTGGGATTAATTCCTTAAAAAGGGATTAATCTATTATGTAATTGTCTATTCAGAATAAAAAACCAATTAAATTTATATAGTAATTTGTAGGATATAATTGATCATATTTTTGGCCCAAAATATTGTGTTTTTAGTGTTAATTAATGTGTAGAGAGGAGAGAATATTCTATAAGTGAAAATGGAATTGATTTTTCAGAATACCCAAAAAAAATTTAATAATGGTAAGTCAAAATCAGGGAAAGTAGCTCAAAAATATTTAAATAATATAAATAAGAAAATATAATTTTTATTTCTTCCATAAACACCCATTCTCATATATTTGAAATCATTTTTTAAAACATTACCATTTGATTTTCCACAATTTCCCTTATTTCTTTTACTGTGGTAACTAGCTTTTACGTAAGGTAAATTATCATTTTTTACCAAGAATGAAATGGCCATTATTACATAGTTTGGAAAATATAATTTTAATTTTTAAATCAATTTTATTTTATTCAATTTTTATAAGTGATATAAACTTATTTTAAAATACTAAATATATATGATATAAAAAATAACTGTTTTTGAAATATATCAACGTGATTCTAAAATGTCCATTATATGTTTCTAAATAATAATGTAGTTAATAAATTATTCTTTAAATTAAAAAATAAATATATTTCTAATAATTTGTTTTCATAAATTTCAAATTTATATTGTAATACTAATAACTCTATAAAAAGAATGATATTTATTAAAAGTGTATATTGTATTATTCACCATAAAATTATTATTTTTATAAAATACCAAAAAATTAACAAGACATGAAATTTTTATACTTAATACAAAGTCAAAGATAATTTTTTCAAATTAACATTCAAAAATCTTAAATTTATCTTTTAAAAATATTTATGAAGCATAGTGAAAAACTATTTTTTTCTGGAAAATAACTATATTATCCTAGAAATGTGACCATCTAAATCACTTGTAAAAAATAAAATATTACATTAAAAAACATTCATAAGTCCTTTCGGTATTATAATTATTTTAATTTAGGAAAAATATAAACTAAAATCCCAATGTTATAATAATCAAATAGAAATTTTTTCAATTATATATGAAACTATATAATCCATAACGAGACGTTAGAATCACCCACGAATTATCCACATGAGAAACACTTACATACATTTCCTATATTTGCAACCCTAGGAAATTGAAACATAAGAAATGGGTGAAATTAGATGCATATTATGGTTATATATAAAAGATAATAATTAATCCTCATATGAGAACAAATGATGTTCCTATGGGTATAATCAAGATAATTAATAAAAGAAAAACCATTAAGGGTTAGATTATTAATCATTGAATAAATCATGACATAAAATTAGTCCCTGATCAAATGATTTGGTCAATAAAAATGAGCCCTGATATCATAACATATTAATTAGAAAAAGAATAAAAATGGGAAACATAATTCATTTAGGGAAAAATCATGAACATAAGAATATTTCGAAAAAAAATTCCCATATCAACTTCACACAACAGCATGTGAATAAATCTCCAAAAATTTCATTCACAAAAAAAATATGAACAAATATTCCTATAGGTAATTCACATAAAAAATATAATATTTATTCATAAATCACATTCTCATAACATTTCACCATCTAATGTGATATGAAACCTCAACCAATTCGTATAAGGTCATTATAAGATCCCTTCCATTATTATCCTTTAATATGAGTTCCACATGAAAAACATTATTCATTGTATCATAAGGTATTATTGAAATAAAAATGGGTTTCATTCAATATTTTATGAAGAACCCATGAAAAAAATGGATTTCATATCCCATTCCAAAACATTCAATATTCCATTAGTATTCAAAATTTGACAACCTAATGAAAAATAAATGGGATCCAATAAAATCAATTGACATTATATGTAAATACCATCCCGCTATAACAATATGGAATATGGTATTTGAACAGTATAGATAAATGGTATACTATTATGAAAAAAAAATTCCCCAATCAATCAATTTTTATAATCATGGTGAAACCCCTTTAATTAAAGGAATAATGAATATTATATTCATAGAGGGATGGAATTTGAAGAAAGATTATGGTAATATGTATATAATTATTAGTCATGAAATATGTAGTGATGAATCATTTATTAAATGATAAGGTCATTAAATAAGTACTCTTCAGAAAAAAGGTGTATAGTTATATTTTAATAATATCATTAATCAAGCATGAGATATAAAAAAAGGAAAATGATCTAGAAGAAAAATATGTTTTAAAAGTTTTGAGAAAAACAAATTTGGAAATAAGAAATATCATTAATCTTTTGAATTTTTTTAAAAAGATATATATTTTAAATATTTTAGAAATAGATTTTTCTTTTTGAAATATTGAAAATATATAAAAACTGTTTCAAATAAGATGATAATAGCGGTGGGATGATTTATTCCCACATAATACTTTAAAAAATATCATTTATAGAAATTTTTTAAACTAATAAAGATATCGTTTACATTGAAAATTTATTTTCAAAATAATCAAGTGAAGACTTTTGAAAACATTTTTCATGGAAAATGATACTTAAATAATTGATACCTTCAAAAATAATATTTATTATCATAATAAGTGAATTGCATAAATTATTTTGAAAAAATATTTTTTAAACTGCATTATTAAAATAGCAATATGTTTTCCTTTTTATAAGACATAATATTAATTGTTAGAATTATAGAAAATAATCCACATTAGATTCCCCAAAAATAGAGGAGAACGTTATAGGGAAAGAAATTATATATATTTTGAAAAAGATCCATCTAAATGAATGAGTGATTTTCATTCCAAATTAAAACTTTTATGTTAGAATTTTGTTCATCATGGAATATTATATGAATGAAAATAAGTAACATCCCCCAAAAATAATGTGTAATTAAAAAAAATATCATTATAGTATACATAATGTCAACCGTGAAATGGTTAAGACAAAAACGAGTGATTATGACTTATAAAATTGATTTGATTCACATATTATTTGAATAAAAACCCCTTGAAAGGTAGTAAAATAAATTGAAGAATAAATATCATTAAAAATACATGAATCATGATACAAAATTAAAATGTTGTAGTATGTACAACATTGAAATGAAAACATGTTGTATAACATACACATCTATCAACAGATTCATATTTGAGATGAAGAATACCTTTATAAAGGGGTAATATTTTAACCAAATCACCCTGAAAAAGAGGTTTTATAATAAATTTTATATACCGTGAACAAAATATAGTTAATTATATGTTATCTCCAAAAGTTATTATATCTACTACATAACATAATTACGTTTCATACTAAAAAATGTCTCAATTAGAGGAATTTTAGATGAAATAACCCTTACCAAGGTCCTAATTAATTATGAACATGGGATAATTCATAATTATTTATGAAGTTTAAATTTTATTTCAAGTGTTCTTTTGTCTTCGTTCTAGAATTTGATATCGACAACAAGAATTTTTTCAGTGATTTTTAATGTACCAAGAGTGTTTTATTCATTAATGATTTATATATTAATGTTTCCACTAGAGAAATAAACAAAATTATTATTTACATATTAAATATTATTATACTAGTAATTATTTTTTCATAATAATCTTTGTTATAATATCATGTCATTGTTCATATAGGTTTTCAAACTGACCCAAACAGGAATATACTGTGATTAATAAATTATTATGATGTGATTTAGTTGCATTATCATTATAAAAATTGTATAATTTTTGAATCTAGTGTTTGTTATAGATATATTTTATAATTTTAAGGAAGTATAATGTATATGAAAATATTACATAATTGGAATTGATTTTTGTTTTTTTATTTGTTGTTTTCTAATTTGATATGGATAGTTTTTTAATGATTTTTTTCAATAATATTATTAATATGGTATTCAATTTTTAATTTATAGAACATTATTCACATCATAAATATAATATTTATCATTTAATATCATTCTAACGACAAGACATGAATGGTGGGGACGAAATGAAAATCGAAAATGGATAGTTCCATAGAGGATGTAGTCCACAAGTATGCTTGGATAAATATATCTTTTATCATAGAATAGGAAAAATGTGTAATGTGGTTTATTAATTAAAAATCCTAAATATGTCATTAATATAATGAAATATATTATATTTCTGATTAAAACTCACATTGTAATGTGGTGGAGGAAGATGAAACACGTTGTGTCATGCATGGGTATTTCAGAAAATGCACGATTCACATTTTCATTTTTTAATAGAAACAGGGAGAGTGGTTAATTCTTTACCCACAATAAAATAACATAAAAATATAATAATGATAATGATTTTAGAATTTTATTATGGTGAAAATGAATTTTTCAATGAATATAAACTTATAAATAAATAGGAAAGAGATAGGTGTGGTAAGAAATATATACCATACTATAAGGATTATCTGCTTCGTGAAGGTGATAAAACATTTTGTGGTTAAAATTTTGAGAGTTCCAGGACATCCTTAAAGTGTGTATGATGGTTATGGAGAGGGGTTTTCAGAGTTTTGGTTGAACTCGGGAATTTTTTTGTGATGAGAAGTGAGGAGAGGAGAGCCACTTTTATAAGTCAAATAGAGGTGGATTTCTATAAATACCCAAGGATATTCAATAATGGGAAGTCTTACTCAAGAATGACAGCTCCAAAATTGAAGAATAATGGAGAGGATATTATATAATATTTTTCTAAAGGTCATCTAATAAATTAAAAAAAATTATTTCTTGTTACCTCATAGGTTACTCATTTTTTTCCATTTCAGTTTTCATCACATAAAATAGTTTTTGTCGAGGTGATTTTAAATTTATAGAAAAAAATAAAATTTGCCTTATTATATATTTTAGACCAAATTATTTAATAATTTAAATCCATTTTTTATTTTTTATCTAAAATTGATAAAAAAAATTATTTTAAAACACATAATGTATAATGTATTATAAACACATTTTTGGTAAAATAGAACATAAATTATAAAATGTGAAATATGAGTTTATAAATTGAAACTATTTGTTTTAAATTTATATAGTCAATTATAATATATATATATATATATATATATATTCATATTAAAGGGTTTTATAAATTCCCAATTCATACATGTACACCAATAATGGAAAAAAGAAATGTCATTTGTAAAAATTTTATTTTTCAATGTTCACCAACAAATCAATTTTTTTTTTTAAAAAAAATATAAAATATAATTAAATCTTTTATATTCACTTATTCAAATTAAAATCTATTCACTTATTCAAATTAAAATCTTTTTTATATTTAGATATTTAAATATAAATAAAAATCATGTAGATAAACTTTTTTTATAGAAAAAAAATTCTTAAACTTCACGTGTCAATAATATTATTTCACATAAATTTTTAAACAATTTAATTTTGGAATATTAGTTTGCAAAATATATATTTTTTATATTATATTAAACTTTTAAATATGATAAATTTAATTCATTAACGTATTATATTATACCGTTTTCTATAATTGATTTTCGAAATGCATCCCTTTTAAAATAATAGTCATAGAGAAAAATAATATTTATTTATTTTTAGTGATTATAATCTTTTTATCTACTAATCAATATATAAGTAATTTATTTTTAATATATTATGGTTTGTTTTATTTGGATTTTTTATTAGTTTGTCATTGCATATGACATATCAGGAAAGTTCAAGACTAGAGTTTATTCCTAACAATTTATTTAAAAAAATACAAATACAGCAAAACACAACATGCAACACAAAAGGCACCGCAAAATCATAACGACCGCAAAAAAAAAAAAAAAACATCCTTAAAGTCTGAAAATTCAGTCACACATAAAATATCCATATAAATCAACAAATTCACCCTGCGCCAGACTCAAACCCGCACTTGCCAAGCCACGCCGGAATTCGGCACGCCTAAAAGTCTGCCTCTCCTTAAAGTCTACCACAGCCTGTAAACTCAGCCCACTCGACTGGCCTACCTTCTCATCACTGTTCAAACCCCATCGCCATCAATCCGCATCTTGTGGTGAGCTTCCCTACCTTCACCCTCTCTGAGGTCGCCCCGGAAAACCGGTCATGCCTCGTCGCCATCAGACCACATCGACTAACCCAACAAAAAAGATGTCCTAGCTCTTCACCTCACACCGTACTACCAACGACACCCATCCCAACTCGCCGCCACTCACGTTCGAGGTCCCGTCAGTGCCACAATGCCAAAACACTGCCAAACCATCCGGTCAACCGGCTTCAACAATCATCATCCCGAACGACCTTCATCCATCCTCCGACGTGCCAGATGCACATCGCTTCTCATCGCCGGCCAAGATCCACCAGGATCACCACGCCGTCAGACACCGTCTGAGAAGCTGCACTGTCACCGAGTGGAACTCTCACCACCAAGATCCCATACAAGCTGTGGCCTGGCCCCATCTCCCAGACATGGTGACTCTATGACAAATCCCACCTCAACACTATTTTCATCCCCCGATCAACAAAGATCTACATCTCCCGCAAGATCAGGACACCCAATCGTACCAGAGAACCTTCTTGGCACCCTACTATCATCTTGAACACTCGCCATCAGCCACCGACCATATCGGAGTCTGCAACCAGCGCCTCACCATCGTCCTAAATCATCACCCTTCATCTCCAGACCAATCACGTCGCCAACATCATATGGAGAAAAACCAAATCCCAAATCATCATCAGAAACCATTTCAACACTAGCCTTTTGATGACCAAGATCACCATAAAAAATGGCTAGAGGACTTGCCTTAACGCATAGTGCAAACATTTAATAATGTCTAACGATTCCATTTCATTCTCCGCCTGCGATTTTTGGTTTCTTATTGGGCGATTTGGATGCGATGTTGGTTGTTGTTGGGATATAGTTTCGTGTTCTGCGGTGGGTTTGCTTTGGTGTTGCGATGGCGGCGTGGTCTCAACGACGACTTTTGATTTCTTATGGGTTTTGGTCATTCAGTCAATGGTCGAGCGTGAAGGATTTATCGGCTTTAGTGAGTTTTTGTAGTATGGATGATGGAGCTGCAATTTGTGTAGGATTCATCGCAGACCTGATTTTGGTGTTTTTTTGGTAAATTGTGTTTGTTTGATTTGAAATGTTGAAGTTGTTGGATGAATACATTGAATTGGTTCAATGATCTCTTAGCAATGTGTTTTCTTGTGGCCCTCGGTTTGAGGATTGAGGGTCGCTGCATCTATCTCACAAGGGGTTCCATGGGGGTTAGATCAGAGGGTTTTCCCCAGTCTTCACTTCGGAATCGGACATTTGAGAGGGTATGGATTTTCCATCGGTTCCAGGCCCCTTCATTCATGCACAGTACCGTTAGCCCATAGTGAGGAGTAGAAGGAAACTAATCTTATTGTTTTGATGCTGGGTAGGGTCTCTTCTTTGTAGAATTATGTGGTTTGGCATTGAACTCTTATACCATAGTGGTTTGGTGGTTTTACGTAGTGAACTCATGTATGGTTTCTCAATTTTTCCTTAAAAGTGTTTAAATAAATAAAAATTTAATTTTCAGTCAGTTATTACCCGTCTATTAATGTAGAATACAGTAATCCAAAAATATTTATTATTCAATATTTAACTTCCAATGTGAAATCTATCTTACTATCAAAATCTAGAACAACATACATGTATTTCCTCGCATAATATTTATTGTTTGTACCATAATCAAATATTTTCCAAAGTATACCTTCGAAAAAACAACATATGTCTCTAATTCATGAAAACAAATTGAAATCACATTTTCTTTTAGAAAGTTAATTTTATCATTAATCCTAAAATGTTATTGACAGACATTTCACAAAATCACATAGTAGCCTATATATACCATAAACTCACTATGAAAATTACCTTAAAAACCTCCTAAATCAAGTACCAATACAATGATTAAAAATACAATATTACACACTTCTTCCAAATTCACTCAATACATATTACATTAAAAAATAATAAATATGTTAATCCAAAGAGTTATCATTCATTAACCATGTGTTTTTTATTAGTTGTCTACAAATATTTGTACATATAATTATACCACTCTATAGGTTTCCAATAAATTTTAATAAATTTATAAAAATCATTAATGTTAATAGACTAATTAACAATCCTTATATGCTTCTTATAATCCTCAATAACATCTAGAATACAACAAAATATAACTCACTATTTCAAATATATAAAATATTCATGATCTAAATTATATTTTTAAATTATCCTCATTACATTTCTTAAGACTATTAGGCTCAATTTTCAATCATATATTATGATTTAATCCAATAAGTATTATCTGCACTTGGTTTATATGAAAATGGGGTTACCAGTTATGTACATTTTTCAACTTCATGTTTGTGATTATTTTATTGAAACAAAAATTGCTATGAAAATATCCATAATATGAAATGGAAACCTCGATTGATATAAGTCTTCTATAATGAATCCTTTATTTACATAGGATACTTTCATTTCAACCTATTATTCTCTTCATTCTATCCTTTGTATCCATAATAATTTTCCTATTATATTATCATCATCTAGTTTTGTAATAATGTGTTCAAATACATCATAATGGATTATAAAGATTAAGTGTATTATCGAATTAATACCGCATAGAAATTTATAGGTAGGTGTTTATTTATTCCTCTTTGTTATGCACCAGGTCACAACAAATTTAATACCCAACACGCCCTCTTCGGGGTTTCTACCCCTGAGTATAATTTTTCCAGAGCCTATATCCATTTTCAAGTAACCCTGCAAGGTTGTATTTTATTTTAAACCCACAAAATCAATAGATTATAGAAAATTACAAAAGTAATCATATACTTAATCATTTAGACGTATCCCTTGGGGTTTTTGTAACATCCCAAGTAAGTAACGAATAATAGATATTTTTATCTATGTCTATTAATGAATTAGATAGTGTTTTAGAGGCTTAAAATGAAAATAAATCCAATCTTAAGCATGAAATACACTAATATTTTTAAAAGATTGTTTTACTGCCTTTTGATGGCAAACCATTTTTGAATCTATCTTTTGACAATTTTATAAACTATGTTTGTCAAAATAAACTTATTCTTTATGATTGGAACATCAAAATTTACTTTGTGTGAATTTTTGGTATTTTTCTGACAATGTTCATTTTTTAATGAATAGTGAAAAATACTGCGTTTTACATCAAAACTTCTTTTTAATCTAATTTATTTATATGATTAGATTATGTTTTGAATTGGTTTTGAAGTGAAATTAGAATATATTTTTACCATTTAATCCAATGGTGGTCATTTGAATCAATTTCAATTTGAAATTGGACTTAAACTGGTGTCAATCTTTTGATACTTATTGTTTCATAAAAACACGCTATTTGCTCTGACATCGGGAATTAATTAATAAATTAATTAATGTGACATATATGTTTTGAATTTTGTAAAATAGACTCTATTTTTGAATTCAGAATATGAAATATAGCTTAGGGTGAAGTTTTGGTATTTTTCTGAAAAACTTCAATTTTTGATGAATAGTGAAATCACTAAGTGGTAGTTAAAGAAACTGATTTTTCGTTTAAATGAAATTTTGCCACCTTTGTGTTTTGAATTTCAAAAATCTGACATATATGGTTTTCATTAAGAAGTAAAATGTGGTTCAATGAGATTAAAATAATTTTTTGGTGAATAGAAACTTATTAAGTTTTTAATCGCGATTAGTGGTAATTAGTGTAGTTTAATGTAAAAATAATGTTTTAATAATATGAAATGACCTAGAAACATGTCCTAACCTTATTGGATGTGTCATGGCCAACCAAGAAAATCCATGGGTCAACTTGGGGTCCCCATGGAGCCACTTTGGTTGGGAAATGACATAAATAACTTTTTATTTAATGTAAAAGTAAAAATGACACAAACATAATATGTTTTACGAAAACAATTTTTACATGGGGTTATAAAGATTGGATTTTTGATTATAAATAGTCATTGGAAATCTAAAACGATTTCCTACATCATAGTATTTTTTTATAATTTTTATACTTTAAATAAATTAAATTATTTAGGATATCATGATGATGCAGCGATGACCTCATTATTTAACGATATAAATAAAATGAAAAGATAATGTAACATCTATGATCTAAACATGTCCAAAACCTATTGGATGGGTGTATTTCGAACCCTTATCACCTTATACTCAAATTATATTAAGGTGGGACCATTTAAATCCGAAACTAATTTTCAAATAAAGTAATATTTCTTTACTTTCCAAGAGTGCCCCTCCTCTCCTCTTATAAAAGGCCCCCACCTCTACCTCTTTACCCACACTCCCAAAGCCTTTGGCTCGGACAAACCCTGCCCATTTTGTCTCTCCACTTCCCTCTCTTACTCCTTGAAGCCTCAATTTGGGCAGATGTCTTCCCAAGGAAGCCTTTGAGCTCAAACCAAAGTGAGTTCTCCGATTTTAAGGTAATGTCTTCACTTGAGTCCTTATGTTTTATTTTGCTTCTCCAACCCCCTAAACTCTTTTTATTTATTTCTTTTGTAACAACTCCAGTATCTTCAATATACTAGGATGTTTTTATAAGAAGGATTCATGCTTCACTTACACACACCTACATCTAATGGTTAAATAACATACGGTTTCCGTGGATGGTGAATTTATGCCTCCCGAAACGATAATTGTTCAACATTTCTTTAACACCTTCAAAGGTGTCCATTAAGATGTCACTATATTTATATATGATATATAATATGTTTATGTTTTTCCTTAAGCTTCTGTATTTTTCATTTTGGGAATACCTTTATGGTTTCCATTATGGATAAACGCGATATCTTCATTTAAGGAAGTGCGGACTACCGCCCCCTCAAAGTGATTTGATTCGTTAAATACCATATGTGGGACGTATAAAGGATGGAACTATGATATTATATATGATATTATACTGGAATTATAATATATCTTTATATCATTATGATTCCATTCTATAAATATGAAATAGAAATGAAAGTAGCGTTCATGCGTACGTACGACTTACCGTCTCCATGAACGGTGCATTTCATTTCTTACCTCTAAATGATTAAGTAATATTATAAATGCACGTATATACTGAATATATATGATATATACAACATGATTATAATCCTGGATATAATGGATACAAGAACAACTTGTAATTATAAAGGGCTTATTTTTTACTCAAGTACCAATGATCGTTAAAACGACCATTATTAACTTAAATAATTACATAGTGTTTATGACATGGTAATAAGTGATATAAAAGGAATAATGAACTTGAAAAAGGTTCTTAAAAAATTATAAATTAACTCAAGTTTATTATTTAGGAGATTAAAGAACAACCGAGTCAAGTCGGACCCGAGGTATGAGACTTCGTCTCAATCTCCTTTCATTGAGGCATATTTTGTTTTATACACAACCTTTTTTTTATATGGTGTATAAACCCCTTTGACTTTTAAGTTTATTCAAAAGGAATTTTGTTTATACGAAGCATTTACTAAACGAAAAAAGGGAATGTTTTTGTCGTACGTATGCGGTGACAATGACTTCTCCGCCGCCATGACTATTATTTGAGTTTTGGCTTCCTCTACAAGCCATACCTTCTTTTTAAAAGAAAAATAAATACCATGTTTTACTTTTATTTTATTTTGGTATTGAAAATGGTTCTCATAATGTTTTTATATCAATGTGTTGTATTGATATCTTCTTATTGAAAGGTGGAAATGTTATGTTTCCTTTATACATGTTTTATGTGATACGATTATGTTGAGGTTCTTGGGAATTATTATGAAGACGGGTGGTTCCGTGATAAACTAAGGGCGGGTGAGCCCGATATAGCTCTCCAATGCATTGGGTAACGCGAAGGAGTGAAACGTTAAGGTTTCTTCGAAGAGATTTAGGGAATATACTGTGAGGGGTATTCCAAACGTAACCAAGAGGGTTACTCCCTATGTAAGAATGTTATGAATGCCTCATGTTACCTTTATGTCTTATGATTTATATGTTTTATTCATGTTTTGATGAGGTATGTTAAAGTGCTTATGTTTTAGGGGTAAAGTATGATCTCATTCTTATGTATATATGTACCCATGTTTCCTTTCCATATTTTTATATCCCTTACTGCGTTTTTTATGCTCATCCCATGTTTTTTTGAAATGTTTTTCACAGGTCAAGGGAAAGGTACATGATATGATGATAGTTTCAAGGAAGTGTCAAGAAATAATCCATGTTTTATTTTAAATATCTTTCCATTGATGGGAATGAAGAATACTATATTTATGTAACCACTTTGTTTATATGTGGAATGTAATGCAAGTTTTATGATCTAATTCTCCAAAACTCTAAACCTGAAAAGATCCTCAATATGTAATCTTGTAATAACTCAAGATTAAGTAAGGTTTAAGGCTGGGGCCTTATAGTTGGTATCAAAGGTTGGTTTAGATAACTTTAGGAGTTATAATTCTATTAAATTATTATCCAAAAATATTTTTTTGAAATGATATAGAATTTGATGATTACCATGTTTCTTCATCTAAGACATGTTTGTTCAGAATGGTTTTCCGCAGAGGAAACAGGGAAGTTGTGCTAGTAAGGCATACAGAAGGAAATAATCTTCCGAATCAGGATCCTGAGATGGTCAGAATTGGAACTGAACAGTTTGTTGCAGTGATGGTATAGTTGACTCAGGCTATAAATGGTGGTGGTATGCATGCACGAGATCAGCCAGATGAACCGCAGAGGAA
The DNA here is from genome assembly GCA_963277665.1 of Viscum album. Taxonomy (NCBI): domain Eukaryota; kingdom Viridiplantae; phylum Streptophyta; class Magnoliopsida; order Santalales; family Viscaceae; genus Viscum; species Viscum album. The sequence continues at coordinate 388,948,415 of OY728167.1, read as the reverse complement.
CATGTCAGTGCTGGAACATTTCATGAGGCAACATCCCCCATCATTCAGAGGATCATCTGACCCTGTGTTAGCTGAAGGGTGGATTAAAGCACTGGAGAAGATTTTTGATGTCATGGGGTGTTCAGCCAATCAAAAGGTTAGTATTGCTATTTACCGTTTGGAGGGTGAGGCAGATCAGTGGTGGTCGATGGTTAAAAATATCAGGGACGCTGATGAGATTGATGCTCTCGACTGGGATGAATTCAAAGGTATGTTTCTTGAGAAGTATTTTCCTAAGTCTGTTTGACTTAGGATGGAATAGAAATTCTTGGAATTGAGGCAAGAGGAAGACTCAATGGCTGCCTATGAAGAAAGGTTCACTCGATTGGCAAGGTATGCTCCAAATTTTATCCAAGACCTTGATAGTAAAATCAATCGTTTTTTCTTAGGATTAAAGCCAAAATATCGAAGGGCATTAGCTTCTTGTGAGTTTAAACGTTATGAAAATCTTGTTCGATGTGCTGAGAAGGTGGAAATGGAGTTTTCCGATGATCAAGTGTTCTATAACAACCAGCAGAAGAAGAGACCGAGGTGGCAGGAGAAAGGTAATAATTCTTCAAAAAAGTCTTATGGTAAGAAAACTAAGTTTCCAGTTTGCGATAAATGTGGAAAAAGGCATGCGGGGGAATGTCTTTTGAATTCTGGAAAGTGCTACCGATGTGGTAAGATGGGACATAAGGCTCGTGATTGAACTGAAAAATATCAGGGTGATGGTAAGACCAAATTTGATTTACAGTTAGTGAAATGTTATAAGTGCAATGAGATGGGTCACTATGCAAACGAGTGTCCGACAAAGATCTTGAGTGATGGGAAGTAGTTAGACTACAAGCAGAAAGGGGTGGTGAATTCTTTTGCAACTACTTCGGCAGACGTCGGGCCATCAAATGAAGTTGTATCAGGTACTTTGTTTGTTTTTTCAGATTATGTCATTGTGTTGTTTGATTTAGGGTCTACACATTCTTCCATCTCTGAAACCTTTTCTAGTAAAATGGGAATACCATATCAAGAAGTAACTCCTGAACTTGTGGTAAAAACACCTGGGGGAAAAGTTGAGGCAAAAAGAATTTATAAGAATCTTCTTATCCTTATTTGTGGAAAGAACCTACTTGCAAACCTTATTGTTCTACCTCTAGTAGAGTTTGATGTTATCCTGGGTATGGATTGGCTCTCTATTTACCATGCTAAGATTGACTGTAGAGCTAAACAAGTTTCTTTTCAGAAAGACTTTCTATTTGTGTACAAGAATGAACCCTTACTGTTGATAACTTATCAAGAGACCAAGAAATTTGTAAAAGATGGAAATGAATGTTACCTTGCACACATCGTTTAAAATAAAGGAACTATTCAGATTAATGATGTTCCAGTGGTAAATGAGTATCCTGATGTTTTTCCTGATGAGTTTCCTGGAATAATACTAGATCGGGAAGTTGAGTTTACTGTTGACTTAGTTTCTGATGCTAAGCCAATTTCAAAACCCCCTTATCGAATGGCTCAAATTTAACTTTTAGAGTTGAAGGAGAAATTGCAAGATTTATTAGAGAAAGGTTTCATTCAACCTAGTACATCACCTTGGGGTGCTCCTGTTTTATTTGTTAAAAAGAAAGATGGTTCTATGAGACTTTGCATTGATTATAGAGCCTTGAATAACATCACTATTAAGAACAAATATCCTTTGCTTCATATCAATGATTTGTTTGATTAGCTCCAGGGAGCTCAGTTTTTTTTCAAAGATTGACCTGAGATCGGGGTACCATCAGCTGAAGGTAAAAGAAGCAGACGTTCCGAAGACTGTGTTTCGTACATGATATGGCCATTATGAATTTGTAGTAATGCCTTTTGGGATAACCAATGCACCTGCTGTATTCATGGACTTAATGAATAGAATTTTCCATGAGTTCTTGGATAAGTTTGTGGTGGTTTTCATTGATGATATTTTGGTGTTTTCTAAAAGTAAAGAGGAGCATGAAAGACATTTAAGGGTTATCTTGCAAACCTTAAAAGAAAAGAAACTGTATGGAAAATTCAGTAAGTGTGAGTTTTGGTTGCAACAAATTTCTTTCCTTGGTCATATTGTTTCTAAAGATGGAATAACTGTTGATCCTGTAAAAAAACTTGTGGAAGAATGGACAAGACCCACAAATGTTACCGAGATTCGTAGCTTCTTTGGTTTGGAAGGCTATTACTGAAGGTTTGTTAGAAATTTTTCACGATTATCTATTCCAATGACTAAGCTAACTCGGAAGGGTGTTAAGTTTATCTGGACAAAAGAATGTGATGATAGTTTTCAGGAATTGAAAAGAAGATTGGTAAATGCTCCAGTTTTGGCACTACCTTCTAGGAATGGTGAGTTTGTTATCTACAGTGATGCTTCATTGAAAGGACTTGGTTGCGTCCTAATGCAGAATGATCAGGTAATTGCTTATGCTTCACGACAGTTGAAAACTCATGAGGTAAATTACCCTACACATGATTTGGAATTAGCTGCTGTTGTTTTTGCTTTAAAAATTTGGAGGCATCATTTTTATGGAGTAAAGTGTGAAATATATACCGATCACAAAAGTTTAAATTATATATTCACTCAGAAGGAATTGAACATGAGACAAAGGAGATGGCTAGAATTAATCAAGGATTATGATTGTACAATTCATTACCATCCAGGAAAAGCAAATAAAGTGGCTGATGCTTTGAGTCGAAAATGTAATGATTCATTAGCAATGTTGTGTTTGGAACGTGATCTTTTGGTTAAGGATTTGATGAACTTTGGCATAGAATTTGTTGGTGCAGGAAGTTCTTCTGTTTTGTTTCAGGTATCAGTGAGATCATCTCTATCAGATAGAATCAAGCAAGCACAGAAGCAATACAGTGAGTTGCATAAAAAGGTAGAGCTGGTTCAGAAAGGTAAGTTGCCTGAATTCAACATTGATAATGATTGTGTTTTGAGATTTGGGAAGAGATTGTGTGTGCCTTGTGATTCACAGTTGAAGAGAGAGTTGTTATGTGAAGCTCATAGTTCTCCATTTTCAGTTCATGGTGGCATTACTAAGATGTACAGAGATCTGCGGGAGTATTACTGGTGGGATGGAATGAAAAGAGATATTGCTGACTTTACTGTGAAGTGTTTGACTTGTCAACAAGTTAAAGTAGAGAAGCAGTTACCGAAAGGGATACTTCAACCTCTACCAGTGCCAGAGTAGAAATGGGAGAATATATCCATGGACTTTGTTGTGGGATTACCGAAGACATCTCGAGGTCATAATGCAATCTGGGTTATTGTTGATCGCTTGACCAAGTCTTCTCATTTCCTTGCTATACGAGATACTTTTTCCCTAGATCAACTTTCCCATTTGTATCTTAAAGATATAGTCAGGTTACATGGAGTTCCTCTCTCCATTGTATCTGATCGTGATCCTAGGTTCACTTCTAACTTTTGGAAAGGCCTTCAGAAGTCGTTGGGTACTGAATTATATTTTATTACAACTTTTCATCCTCAATCAGATGGGCAATCAGAATGAAAAATTCAGACCTAGGAGGATATGCTACGTCCTTGCTCTATGGATTATCAGGGAAGTTGGGACCAACATCTTTCTTTGGTTGAATTTTCATATAATAACAGTTTTCATTCCATTATACAGATGGAACCATTTCAGGCATTATATGGGAAGCGGTGTCGAACTCCAGCTTTCTGGGATGAAGTGGGTGAAAGGAAGTTGATGAGACCAGAACTGGTGGAAGAGATGGCAGAAAAAGTTCAGCTGATTCAGAAGCACATGAGAACAACTTAGAGTAGGAAGAAGAGTTATGCAGACAACAGGAGGAAGGATCTATCTTTTGAGGTAGGTGATCATGTTTTTCTCAAAGTCTCACCATGGAAAAGTGTGATGAGATTTGGTACGAAAGGAAAGCTGAGTCCAAGGTTCATTGGACCATATGAAATTCTGGCGAGAGTTGGATCAGTTTCATACAAGGTGTCATTACCTCCGAGTTTATCTCAGGTACACAATGTTTTTCATGTTTCAATGTTAAGGAAGTACATGCCAGATCCATCTCATGTTTTGAGTCCAGAGGTAGTTCAGCTGGAAGAGAACCTATCTTATGAGGAACAACCGGTCCAGATTCTTGACCATAGGAATCAAGTGTTACGGAATAAGGTGATTCACCAGGTAAAGGTATAGCATCCCGTCTTTTTATAACGTAACTATCATTTCATTACACAGAACTGAGGATTGTTAAGGTTTAATGTCTTGGAAACAAGGAACATAATACATGAAAAAAAACATAAAAAATTCTTCTTAAACACTTGAAAGGCTTCTCCTTTAGTTCATCCTAGGTTCATTAATGCATCTAATAACCTGGGGACATACATCAAAAGAAAGGGTGAGGAGAGGGCCCAGTAAGGGAAACAAGAGAGACATTTTACATGTGAACTTGAGATACTTCTATAAGGACATGAAAAGAACTTTAAGGCATGAGAAAGAAATCATGAGATACATTATAATAAAAATAACATTTTTCATAACATGAAGATGTGGCTGCAAAATTTAATATTGACAATCTTTTTGTTTCACCAAGGTCCATCCCCAAGGTGTCGTTAAAAATTACCAAGGTTATTCACCAAGGCGTCGTTAAAATGGTCATCTCTAGAGATTAAGTCTTTACCCAATGCATTGGAGCGCTATCAGGGAGCACCCTTAAATTTGACTTTATTATCATGTGAGCCACATATATCATCATCAAACATTTCATAAATAACCCATATAGCATAAAATAAATGGGTTTCATTTCATAATCATAACGTTTTTAAAACTACGTTAAAGACATGATCTTCACGTCACTTTAAACCCACGTAAGGGGAGAGCGGGTTTTATGTATGTAAATCCAAGAATTTAAAATTGAAATTTTTTGTATATATTTGAATAACCCTTTATAAATAAGAGTATTGAGTATTCACTTAATAACATGATGTAATTTTGAGAAAAAGAGAGAGACATTTTGAGACAAAAATTCTGCAGCACAATGGCTACGTTACAGGGTTTTAGAGAACAGTGAAAAGAGAGGGGAAAAGGGTCAAAAAATCATAAATGACCCATAAAATAGTAGAGGGACATAATATAAGGGATTTAAGAACATGGTAATGAAATTTGAAAATATACCATATGAAATGAAGAACATGAAAGGAAGACAAAAATAAGATTTCTCTTATGAAAATTCGGCAGCCTAATAGCGTTACATAAACTTCAACTAAAAATGAATTGATGATGTCGAATAGGGTCTCTCATCATATGAACATAAAAGATCAGTATGATAGATATAGAGATCATAACCCAACATAATAAAAATGAATTTCAAGACTTGACATGGAATTAGAACATTGAAAAGGAGAAGGGTGAAAGAATCCCTTAAAAATTCGGCAGCCTAACGGCACCACTTAAAACTTCAAAATAATGATTTGAAGAGATCAAATGGGGTCTCTCATCATATGAAAATAATATTCCAGTATGATAGATATAGATATCATACCCCAACATAACAAAAAGGAACTTGAAAGAATCGACATGAAAGTAGAACTTCAAAACGAGGAGGGTGAAGAACCACTTAAAAATTCGGCAGCCTAACGGCGCCACCTAAAACTTCAAAATACTAATTTGAAGAGATAAAATGGGGTCTCTCATCATATGAACATAAGAGTCCAGTATGATAGATGTAGATATCATACCCCAACATAACAAAAAGAAACATTAAATAATTGACATGAAAGTAGAACTTCAAAATGAGAAGGGTGAAGAACCACTTAAAAATTCGGCAGCCTAATGACGCCACTTAAAACATCAAAATACTAATTTGAAGAGATCAAATGGAGTCTCTCATCATATGAACATAAGATTCCAGTATGATAGATATAGAGATCATACACCAACATAACAAAAAGGAACTTGAAAGAATTGACATGAAAGTAGAACTTCAAAACGAGAAAGGTGAAGAACCACTTAAAAATTCTACAGCCTAACGACGCTACTTAAAACATCAAAATACCGAATTGAAGAGATAAATTGGGGTCTCTCATCATATTATCATAAGAGATTAGTATGATAAATTTAGAGATCATACCACAACAAAATAAAAATTAACTTGAAATACTTTACATGATAATAGATCTTGAAAAGTGAGAAGGGAGAAAGAATATGTTACAAAACTTTCGGCAGCCTAACGACGCCACTTAAAACTTCATAAAATGAAATAATGAGAGCAAGAGGGGATCTCTCATTATATGAACATGAAAAGGGCAGTAAGAGGAGTATAAAATAACATCTTTTAACATAAGAACATGGAGCATAAAAGAAATTACATAAAAGAGATTTCTTGAAAAGAAAGAGAGAGGTCAGATCTCTTACCTTAAAACGTAACTCTTAAAACTCAAAGGTTTGGACCTTGAGGGCTTGGGGGCACCTTGGGAGGACTCCTTGGGAGGTAATGAGAACAGAACTTCGTTGTGGGAGAGTGGGGAGTCGAATGGATGAGAGGATAGCTTGGTATTTATAGGGAAAATGAGGGGACAAGGCATTAATGACCAATAAACACCTCATTAGTGGTTTTGGAAAAACCATGGGCTTGCCCATGGTATTTGCCCATGGTATTGGACAATTGCGACACCTCATACCTTATATTACTATTCATAAGTCGACCATATTGATTACATACTTAATACATCATTTAATGATGTCATTAAACACTCGTAACTTAAAATCTGTATTTTCACTATTCATCGAAAATTCAACTTTCTCAGAATAATCCCAAAATTTCACCTTAACCAAATATCAATGCTCTGATTTAAAAAATGAAATCCATTTTATGAAAATAATTTTCTAAATATTTTTAATTAAATTTTTAATTAAAAACACTATTCATCGAAAATTTATTTTTTTCAGATAAATCCCCAAAAATTACCTTAACATAATATCGATGCTCTGAGTTCAAAAATGAAGTCCATTTTATAAAAATAATTTTCTAAATATTTTTAGTTAAAATTTTAAATAAAAAGAACACTATTCATCCCAAAAAACTAATACTTGAATAATAATTTATGAAACCATTATTTAACCATTTTATTGAATCACATTACTTAATCAAAGTGCCTAGCTTATTTTAATACTTTCTTTAAGTGAGATTACTAATCCGTTTGGACACATTATTAATCCTAATCATAAAATCACTATTCATAATTTACTATTCATCAAAAATCAAGTTGATCTTATTAGACTCTAAATTTCGTACTGAACATAATTGTAGAAGACCATTTTTTGAAAATCATTACACATTTTTCATTATTTAAGGTTTACATAAACATTTTTAAAATATCATTTTTCTAAAATTCATCAAAAATATGCATACTATATTTATCCGGTCATTTGAAAATTCATAAAAGAAATCGAAGTTTTTATTTAAAACAATGGATTACACAAGACAGTTACGGTCTCCTTACATATCCCCTTATCACACCAACATAGGACCTAAATGTAAGGTGTGCTAAGGTGAGAGAATCCGAGGGAGGCTCAGCCAACATCGCACGAGTAGTAATTTCTATCAGTTTGAACTTCTCACGAAGGAGATCCCGTTCTAGCTTTATACGATGAAGTTCAGCTTGGGTTTGGTCCAGAGCAAAGCCCAGTGGTGCTACCACCTTCCCAAGTTCTGTTAGATGGGCTTCGATCGGTCCAAGACTACTGGGTGAGGCCATCAAATCTTCTTTCTATATTAATTAACCACGATTGCTTGTATTTAGAGACAATAGTCAAAACATTTAGTTTCCAGCGGTCATATTGACCAATGGTCAAATAACAGTCAAAACCCAGCAGTCTCATTTTAATTATACTCATGTTATCAAATGAAACATTTTTGTTGAGTATAAAAATAAAATAAAATAACACATAAAATTAGGAAACAATATTTATTTAAAATTCCGGGTCATTACAATCTTCCCCCATTAAGAAATTGCATCCTCGCAATTTTTAAAATTGGGGTTTTGAAATTTCATTGAAAGTCTCAAATCAGAAAAGGAGTCAGAAAAAATATTACTTTAAAATAATGAAAGGGAAGTACAAAGGTCACCCGAGTTAACCCACACTAGGATTCCATGTAGGAAAACATGGACATGGAGGAGAAAGGAAAGGGTCATGTTCTGAGGGAGAGTGATAGAGAACATGATTAGGAGAAAGCTAACCATAAGAAAATCCCAAACTTATGATGTGTGTAAACGGTCTTTGATTACCTAGTAGGAAACGTAAACCAACAACATTTTTGTTTTACGTTTCTTTTCATAGTTTTGAGGAATTCATTTACTACATAGAACAAAAACATAAGAAAATATACCTACCTTCTAGTAGAGTTTCATCCTATAATAAATCCCTACCAACACTAATCTTTTCTCCAAATGATGAGAATTCAAAAACACTTGGTCTCATAAAAGCATAAGAATCATCTTCTAGAGAATCACATAATCTACAAAAGATTAACTATCTATTTCTTCTATCTTTAAACGTTATCCCAAAAATAGAAAGGTTATGGTAAAACAAATCTTCAAAAAGAAAGAATCCCATAGGAATGGAAACTACTTTTAAATCTTCAATGTTCCATGGTACTACACAAAGTTCATCATAGACCATTCCATAAATAACGGTCCTTAAAATTCCTCAAGATAAACCAAACTAAGATTGAAACGCAAATACAAGAAGGATTTGGTAACATAGTCTTCCAAAACAACTTCATTGTTCATCTCCAGACAACATCAACCACTCCTAACATCTTATAACAAAAGTAGCTAACCTAAACATATTTTACCCAAGATAGGTTAATCATTCCCATAAGTAACCTAAATTACTATAAGTCCACCTTAAATTAATAAATTCTTCGAAATATAAGTCAAACTTACTCCTCAATGAAAATACTATAGTAATCTATTTACCTCGATCATATAGGGTCCCCAAAATAGTGAACATCTTCAAAATAATAATCGTCTTTTAATCCCCTAATCATCTCTGTCATATTAATATGGAAACCATCGCATTTACTATCACATTGGTTGTAGGGACACGTTATTCCATTTCCCACCATTAACTAAGAAGAGAAAGTATTATTAGAGGCTTAAATACTTTACCAATAATCATGAAAAGTAACTTAAAGAATATAAGGATAACTTGTAGAAGAAAAGTATACCTTAAATTGTGATCCCCTAGGTTCCCATCTAGGTTATCCATGATCATATATTCTTATGTGAATCTTTATTTTATTTTATCATTATTCCTTTAACAATGGTTCATACCAAGCTTATGAATTTACCAAAGCATATCCCCCGGGAGTGTCGTAACCAAGAGTGCAGCAAGGCCCGTTGTCTTGTACCGGTTCCCATTTGAGTCTAGCTCAAAGCGGTGTTTTCGGGTTTTACCCCTATGTACATCTGTGCCAGAGCCACCTCTACCTGCTCGTATCCAGACAGGGATGTATTTTCTTGGCAACCCCTTACTCAATACTCACCAAAATACCAAGAAGATTTCCTATATTTAAACTTTTCTATAGGGTTCTTCCTAGAGTTTTCATATCCTAATTTCCACAAATAACTAAACCATCCTTTGATACAAACTATAGCATCCTGTCTTTTTATAACATAACTTTCATTTCATTACACAGAATGGAGGATCGTTAAGGTTTAGTGTCTTGGAAACAAGGAACATAATACATGAAAAAAACATAAAACATTCTTCTTAATCACTTGAAAGGCTTCTCCTTTAGTTCATCCTAGGTTCATTACTGCATCTCATAACCTGGGGACATACATCAAAAGAAAGGGTGAGCAGAGCTCCCAGTAAGGGAAACAAGAGAAACATTTTACATGTGAACTTGAGATACTTCTATAAGGACATGAAAAGAAATTTAAGGAATGAGAAAAAAATCATGAGATACAACATAATAAAAATAACATTTTTCATAACATGAATATGTGTCTGCAACATTTAATATTGACAATCGTTTCGTTTCACCAAGTTCCATCCCCAAGGTGTCGTTAAAAATTACCAAGGTTATTCACCAAGGCGTCGTTAAAATGGTCATCTCTAGAGATTAAGTCTTTACCCAATGCATTGGAGCGCTATCAGGGCGCACCCTTAAATTTTCCTTTATTATCATGTGAGCCACATATATCATCATCAAAAATTTCATAAATAAGCCATATATCATAAAATAAATGGGTTTCATTTCATAATCATAACGTTTTAAAAACTTCGTTAAAGACCTGATCTTTACGTCACTTTAAACCCACGGAAGGGGAGAGCGGGTTTTATGTATGTAAATCCCAGAATTTAAAATTGAAAATCTTTGTATATATGTGAATAACCCTGTAGAAATAAGATTATTGAGTATTCACTTAATAACATGATGTAATTTTGAGAAAAAGAGAGAGACATTTTGAGACGAAAATTCTGCAGCACAACGGCTACGTTACAGGGTTTTAGAAAACGTTGAAAAGAGAGGGGACATGGGTCAAACAATCATAAATGACCCATAAAATATTAGAGGGACATAATATAAGGGATTTAAGAACATGGTAATGAAATTTGAAAATATACCATATGAAATGAAGAACATGAAAGGAAGACAAAAATAAGATTTCTCTTATGAAAATTCGGCAGCCTAATAGCATTACATAAACTTCAACCAAAAATTAAATGATGATGTCAAATAGGGTCTCTCATCATATGAACATAAAAGATCAGTAAGATAGATATAGAGATCATACCCCAACATAATAAAAATGAATTTCAAGACTTAACATGGAATTAGAACATTGAAAAGGAGAAGGGTGAAAGAATCCCTTAAAAATTCGGCAGCCTAACGGCGCCACTTAAAACTTCAAAATACTGATTTGAAGAGATCAAATGGGATATCTCATCATATTAACATAAGAGTCCAGTATGATAGATATATATATCATACCCCAACATAACAAAAAGGAACTTGAAAGAATTGACATGAAAGTAGAACTTCAAAACGAGGAGGGTGAAGAACCACTTAAAAATTCGGCAGCCTAACGGCGCCACTTAAAACTTCAAAATACTAATTTGAAGAGATAAAATGGGGTCTCTCATAATATGAACATAAGAGTCCAGTATGATAGATATAGATATAATACCCCAACATAACAAAATGAAACTTGAAATAATTGACATGAAACTAGAACTTCAAAACGAGAAGGGTGAAGAACCACTTAAAAATTCGGCAGCCTAACGGCACCACTTAAAACATAAAAATACTAATTTGAAGAGATAAAATGGTGTCTCTCATCATATGAAAATTAGAGTCCAGTATGATAGATATAGAGATCATACCCCAACATAACAAAAAGGAACTTGAAAGAATTGACATGAAAGTAGAACTTCAAAACGAGAAAGGTGAAGAACCACTTAAAAATTCGGCAGCCTAACAGCGCCACTTAAAACTTCAAAATACTGAATTGAAGAGATCAAATTGGGTCTCTCATAATATGATCATAAGAGATAAGTATGACAAATTTAGAGATCATAACCCAACATAATGAAAATGAACTTGAAATACTTTACATGATAATAGATCTTAAAAAGTGAGATGGGAGAAAGAATCCGTTACAAAAATTTCGGCAGCCTAACGACGCCACTTAAAACTTCATAAAATGAAATAATGAGAGCAAGAGGGGATCTATCATTATATGAACATGAAAAGGGCAGTAAGAGGAGTATAAAAGAACATCCTTTAACATAAGAACATGGAGCATAAAATAAATTACATAAAAGAGATTTCTTGAAAAGAAAGAGAGAGGTCGGATCCTTTACCTTAAAATGTAACTCTTAAAACACAAAGGTTTGGACATTGAGGGATTGGGGGCACCTTGGGAGGACTACTTGGGAGGTAAGTAGACCAGAGCTTCGTTGGGGGAGAGTGGGGAGTCGAATGGATGAGAGGATAGCTTGGTATTTATAGGGAAAGTGAGGGGACAAGGCATTAATGGCCAAGGGACACCTCATTAGTGGTTTTGGCAAAACCATGGGCTTGCCCATGGTATTGGCCACTTAGGACACCTCATACATTATCTTACTATTCATAATTCGACCATATTTATTACATACTTAATACATCATTTAATGTTGTCATTAAACACCCGTAACTTAAAAACTGTATTTTCACTATTCATCGAAAATTCAACTTTCTCAGAATAATCCCAAAATTTCACCTTAACCAAATATCAATGCTCTGATTTCAAAAATTAAATCCATTTTATAAAAAAAAAATTTCTAAATATTTTTAATTAAATTTTTAATTAAAAACACTATTCATCGAAAATTTATTTTTTTCAGATAAATCCCCAAAAATTACCTTAACATAATATCGATGCTCTGAGTTCAAAAATGAAGTCCAGTTTATAAAAATAATTTTCTAAATATTTTTAGTTAAAATTTTAATTAAAAAAACACTATTCATCCAAAAAAACTAATACTTGAATAATAATTTATGAAACCGTTATTTAACCATTTTATTGAATCACATTACTTAATCAAAGTGCCTAGCTTATTTTGATACTTTCTTTAAGTGAGACTACTAATCCGTTTGGACACATTATTAATCCTAATCATAAAATCACTATTCATAATTTACTATTCATCAAAAATCAAGTTGATCTTATTAGACTCTAAATTTCGTACTGAACATAATTGTAGAAGACCATTTTTTGAAAATCATTACACATTTTTCATTATTTAAGGTTTACATAAACATTTTTAAAATATCCTTTTCCTAAAATTCATCAAAAATATGCATACTATATTTATCCGGTCATTTGAAAATTCATAAAAGAAATTGAAGTTTTTTTTTAAAACAATGGATTACACAAGACAGTTACGGTCTCCTTACATAGCCCCTTATCACACCAGCATAGGACCTAAGTGTAAGGTGTGCTAAGGTGAGAGAATCTGAGGGAGGTTCGAACAACATCGCACGAGTAGTAATTTCTATCAGTTTGAACTTCTTGCGAAGGCGATCCCATTCTAGCTTTATACGATGAAGTTCAGCTTGGGTTTGGTCCAGAGCAAATCCCAGTGGTGCTACCTCCTTTCCAAGTTCTGTTATATGGGCTTCGATCGGTCCAAGACTACTGGGTGAGGCCATCGAATCTTCTTTCTATATTAATTAACCAATATTGCTTGTATTTAGAGACAATAGTCAAAACGTTTAGTTTCCAGCGGTCATATTGACCAATGGTCAAATAACAGTCAAAACCCAACAGTCTCATTTTAATTATACTCATGTTATCAAATGAAACATTTTTGTTGAGTATAAAAATAAAATAAAATAACACATAAAATTAGGAAACAATATTTATTTAAAATTTCGGGTCGTTACAATCTTCCCCCCTTATGAAATTGCGTCCTCGCAATTTTTAAAATTGGGTTTTGAAATTTCATTGAAAGTCCCACATCGGAAAAGGAGTCAGTAAAACTATTACTTTAAAAGAAAGAAAGGGAAGTACAAAGGTCACCCGAGTTAACCCACACTAGGATTCCATGTAGGAAAACATGGACATGGAGGGGAAAACAAAGGGTCAAGTTCTGAGGGAGAGTGATAGAGAACATGATTAGGAGAAATTTAACCATAAGAAAATCCCAAACTTATGATGTGTGTAAACGGTCTTTGATTACCTAGTAGGAAATGTAAACCAACAACATTTTTGTTCTACGTTTCTTTTCATAATTTTGAGGAATTAATTTACTACATAGAACAAAAACATAAGAAAATATAGCTACCTTCTAGTAGAGTTTCATCCTTTAATAAATCCCTACCAACACTAATCTTTTCTCAAAATGATGAGAATTCAAAAACACTTGGTCTCATAAAAGCACAAGAATCATCTTCTAGAGAATCACATAATCTACAAAAGATTAAATATCTATTTCTTCTATCTTTAAAAATTATCCCAAAAATAGAAAGGTTATGGTAAAACAAATCTTCAAAAAGAAATAATCCCATAGGAATGGAAACAACTTTTAAATCTTCAAAGTTCCATGGTACTACCCAAAGTTCATCATAGACCATTCCATAAATAACGGTCCTTAAAATTCCTCAAAATAAACCAAACTAAGATTGAAACCCAAATACAAGAAGGATTTGATAACATAGTCTTCCAAAAAAACTTCATTGTTCATCTCCAGACAACATCAACCACTCCTAACATCTTATAACAAAAGTAGTTAACCAAAACATATTTTACCCCAGATAGGTTAATCATTCCCATAAGTTACCTAAATTACTATAAGTCCACCTTAAATTCATCAATTCTTCAACATATAAGTCAACCTTACTCCTCAATGAAAATACTATAGTAATCTATTTACCTCGATCATATAGGGTCCCCAAAATAGTGAACGTCTTCAAAATAATAATCATCTTTAATCCCCTAATCATCTCTGTCATATTAATATGGAAATTGTCGTATTTACTATCACATTGGTTGTAGGGACACGTTATTCCATTTCCCACCATTAACTAAGAAGAGAAAGTATTATTAGAGGATTAAATACTTAACCAATAATCATGAAAAGGAACTTAAAGTATATAAGGATAACTTGTAGAAGAAAATTATACCCTAACTTGTGATCCCCTAGGTTCCCATATAGGTTATCCATGATCATATATTCTTATGTGAATGTTTATTTTATTTTATATTTTTTCCTTTAACAATGGTTCATACCAAGCTTATTAATTTACCAAAGCATATCCCACGGGAGTGTCATAACCAAGAGTGCATCAAGGCCCGTTGTCGTGTACCAGTTCCCATTTGAGTCTAGCTCAAAGCGGTGTTTTCAGGTTTTACCCCTATGTACATCTGTGCCAGAGCCACCTCTACCTGCTCGTATCTAGACAGGGATGTATTTGCTTAGCAACCCCTTACTCAATACTCACCAAAATACCAGGAATATTTCCTATATTTAAAATTTTCTATAGGGTTATTTCTAGAGTTTTCATATCCTAATTTCCATAAATAACTAAACCATCCTTTGATACCAACTATAGCATCCCGTCTTTTTATAACATAACTTTCATTTCATTACACAGAACTGAGGATCGTTAAGGTTTAGTGTCTTGGAAACAAGGAGCATAATACATGAAAAAAAACATAAAACATTCTTCCTAAACACTTGAAAGGCTTCTCCTTTAGTTCATCCTAGGTTCATTACTGCATCTCATAACCTGGGGACATACATTAAAAGAAAGGGTGAGTAGAGGGCCCAGTAAGGTAAACAAGAGAAACATTTTACATGTGAACTTGAGATACTTCAATAAGGACATGAAAAGAACTTTAAGGCATGAGAAAGAAATCATGAGATACATCATAATAAAAATAAGATTTTTCATAGCATGAAGATGTGGCTGCAACATTTAATATTGACAATCGTTTCGTTTCACCAAGGTCCATCCCCAAGGTGTCGTTAAAAATTACCAAGGTTATTCACCAAGGCGTCGTTAAAATGGTCATCTCTAGAGATTAAGTCTTTACCCAATGCATTGGAGCGCTATCAGGGCGCACCCTTAAATTTTCCTTTATTATCATGTGGCCCACATATATCATCATCAAAAATTTCATAAATAACCCATATATCATAAAATAAATGGCTTTCATTTCATAATCATAACGTTTTAAAAACTGCGTTAATGGCATGATCTTTACGTCACTTTAAACCCACGGAAGGGGAGAGCGGGTTTTATGTATGTAAATACCAGAATTTAAAATTGAATTTTTTTTATATATGTGAATAACCCTGTAGAAATAAGAGTATTGGATATTCACTTAATAACATGATGTAGTTTTGAGAAAAAGAGAGAGACATTTTGAGACGAAAATTCTGCAGCACAACGGCTACGTTACAGGGTTTTAGAAAACGTTGAAAAGAGAGGGGACATGGGTAAAACAATCATAAATGACCCATAATATAGTATAGGGACATAATATAATAGATTTAATAACGTGGTAATGAAATTTGAAAATATACCATATGAAATGAAGAACATGAAAGGAAGACAAAAATAAGATTTCTTTTATGAAAATTCGGCAGCCGAATAGCGTTACATAAACTTCAACCAAAAATGAATTGATGATGTCAAATAGGGTATCTCATAATATTAACATAAAATATCATTATGATAGATATAGATATCATACCCCAACATAATAAAAATGAATTTCAAGACTTGACATGGAATTAGAACATTGAAAAGGAGAAGGGTGAAAGAATCCCTTAAAAATTCGGTAGCCTAACGACGCCACTTAAAACTTTAAAATACTGATTTGAAGAGATAAAATGGGGTCTCTAATCATATGAACATAAGAGTAAATTATGATAGATATAGATATCATACCCCAACATAACAAAATGGAAATTGAAAGAATTGACATGAAAGTAGAACTTCAAAACGAGGAGGGTGAAGAACCACTTAAAAATTCGGCAGCCTAACGGCGCCACTTAAAACTTCAAAATACTAATTTGAAGAGATAAAATGGGGTCTCTCACCATATGAACATAAGAGTCCATTATGATAGATATAGATATCATACACCAACATAACAAAAAAAACTTTAAAGAATTGACATGAAAGTAGAACTTCAAAACGAGAAGGGTGAAGAACCACTTAAAAATTCGGCAGCCTAACGACGCCACTTAAAACTTCAAAATACTAATTTGAAGAGATCAAATGGGGTCTCTGATCATATGAACATAAGAGTCCAGTATGATAGATATAGAGATCATACCCCAACATAAAAAAAGGAACTTGAAATAATTGACATGAAAGTAGAACTTCAAAACGAGAAAGGTGAAGAACCAATTAAAAATTCGGCAGCCTAACGGCACCACTTAAAACATCAAAATACTGAATTGAAGAGATCAAATGGGGTCTCTCAGCATAAGATCATAAGAGATCAGTATGATAAATTTAGAGATAATACCCAAACATAATAAAAATGAACTTGAAATACTTTACATGATATTAGATCTTGAAAAGTGAGAAGGGAGAAAGAATCTGTTACAAAAATTTCGGCAGCCTAACGGCGCCACTTAAATCTTCATAAAATGAAATAATGAGAGAAAGAGGGGATCTCTCATTATATGAACATTAAAAGGTCAGTAAGAGGAGTATAAAAGAACATCCTTTAACATAAGAACATGAAGCATAAAAGAAATTACATAAAAGATATTTCTTGAAAAGAAAGAGAGAGGTCAGATCCGTTACCTTAAAATGTAACTCTTAAAACTCAATGGTTTGGACCTTGAGGGCTTGGGAGCACCTTGGGAGGACTTCTTGGGAGGTAAGGAGACCAGAACTTCGTTGGGGGAGAGTGGGGAGTCGAATGGATGAGAGGATAGCTTGGTATTTATAGGGAATGTGAGGGGACAAGGCATTAATGGCCAAGGGACACCTCATTAGTGGTTTTGGCAAAATCATGGGCTTTCCCATGATATTTTCCCATGGTATTGGCCACTTGGGACACCTCACACCTTATCTTACTATTCATAAGTTGACCATATTGATTACATACTTAATACATTATTTAATGATGTCATTAAACACCCGTAACTTAAAAACTGTATTTTCACTATTCATCAAAAATTCAACTTTCTCAGAATAATCCCAAAATTTCACCTTAACCAAATATAAATGCTCTGATTTCAAAAATGAAATCCATTTTATAAAAATAATTTTCTAAATATTTTTAATTAAATTTTTAATTAAAAACACTATTCATCGAAAATTTATTTTTTTCAGATGAATCCCCAAAAATTACCTTAACATAATATCGATGCTCTGAGTTCAAAAATGAAGTCCATTTTATAAAAATAATTTTCTAAATATTTTTAATTAAAATTTTAATTACAAAAACACTATTCATCCGAAAAAACTAATACTTGAATAATAATTTATGAAACTGTTATTTAACCATTTTATTGAATCACATTACTTAATCAAAGTGCATAGCTTATTTTAATACTTTCTTTAAGTGAGATTACTAATCCTTTTGGACACATTATTAATCCTAATCATAAAATCACTATTCATAATTTACTATTCATCAAAAATCAAGTTGATCTTATTAGACTCTAAATTTCGTACTGAACATAATTGTAGAAGACCATTTTTTGAAAATCATTACACATTTTTCATTATTTAAGGTTTACATAAACATTTTTAAAATATCCCTTTTCTAAAATTCATCAAAAATATGCATACTATATTTATCCGGTCATTTGAAAATTCATAAAAGAAATCGAAGTTTTTATTTAAAACAAAGGATTACACAAGACAGTTACGGTCTCCTTACATAGCCCCTTATCACACCAGCATAGGACCTAAGTGTAAGGTGTGATAAGGTGAGAGAATCCGAGGGAGGCTCAGCCAACATCGCACGAGTAGTAATTTCTATCATTTTGAACTTATCGCGAAGACGATCCCGTTCTAGCTTTATACGATGAAGTTTAGCTTGGGTTTGGTCCAGAGCAAAGCCCAGTGGTGCTACCTCCTTCCCAAGTTCTTTTAGATGGGATTCGATCGGTCCAAGACTATTGGGTGAGGCCATCAAATCTTCTTTCTATATTAATTAACCAAGATTGCTTGTATTTAGAGACAATAGTCAAAATGTTTAGTTTCCAGCGGTCATATTGACCAATGGTCAAATAATAGTCAAAATCCAACAGTCTCATTTTAATTATACTCATGTTATCAAATGAAACTTTTTTGTTGATTATAAAAATAAAATAAAATAACACATAAAATTAGGAAACAATATTTATTTAAAATTTCGGGTCGTTACAAAAGGTTTTGTGGAAAAAACACATGATTGAAGAGGCAACATGGGAATCTGAAAATGCAATGAGGGATAAGTACCCCCATTTATTTGATAAGTAAATAAATTGCGGGGATGCAATTTTCTAAAGGGGGGAAGGATGTAACATCCCAAGTAAGTAATGAATAATAGATATTTTTATCTATGTCTATTAATTAATTAGATAGTGTTTTAGAGGCTTAAAATGAAAATAAATCCAATCTTAAGCATGGAATACAATAATATTTTTAAAATATTTTTTTACTGCCTTTTTGATGGCAAACCATTTTTGAATCTATCTTTTGAAAATTTTATAAACTATGTTTGTCAAAATAAACTTATTTTTTATGATTGGGACATCAAAATATACTTTGTTTGAATTTTTGGTATTTTTCTGACAATGTTCATTTTTTACTGAATAGTGAAAAATACTGCATTTTACATCAAAACTTCTTTTTAATCTAATTTATTTATATGATTAGATTATGTTTTGAATTGGTTTTGAAGTGAAATTAGAATATATTTTTACAATTTAATCCAATGGTGGTCATTGGAATCAATTTCACTTTGAAATTGGACTTAAACTGGTGTCAATCTTTTGATACTTATTGTTTCATAAAAACATGCTATTTGCTCTGACAGCGGGAATTAATAATTAAATTAATTAATGTGACTTATATGTTTTGAATTTTGTAAAATAGACTTCATTTTTGAATTCAGAATATCAAATATAGAATAGGGTAATGTTTTGGTATTTTTCTGAAAAACTTCAATTTTTGATGAATAGTGAAATCACTAAGTGGTAGTTAAAGAAACTGATTTTTCGTTTAAATGAAATTTTGCCACCTTTGTGTTTTGAATTTCAAAAATCCGACACACATGGTTGTCATTAAGAAGTAAAATGTGGTTCAATGAGATTAAAATAATTTTTGGTGAATAGTAACTTATTAAGTTTTTAATCGCGATTAGTGGTAATTAGTGTAGTGTAAGGTAAAAATAATGCTTTAATAATATGAAATAACCTAGACACATGTCCTAACCTTATTTTATGTGTCATGGCCGACCAAGATAAGCCATGGGTCAACTTGGGGACCCCATGGAGCCACTTTGGATGGGAAATGACATAAATAACTTTTTATTTAATGTAAAAGTAAATATGACACAAACGTAATATGTTTTACGAAAACAATTTTTACATGGGGTTATAAAGATCAGATTTTTAATTATAAATAGTCATTGGAAAGCTAAAAATATTTCCTACATCATAGTATTTTTATTATAATTTTTATACTTTAAATAAATTAAATTATTTATGACATCATGATGATGCAGCGATGACCTCATTATTTAACGATTTAAATAAAATGAAACGATAATGTAATATCTATGACCTACACATGTACAAAACCTATTGGATTGTTGGATTTCGAACCCTTATCACCTTATCCTAGAATTATATCAATGTGGGACCATTTAAATCCGAAACTCATTTTCAAATAAAGTAATATTTATTTACTTTCCAAGAGTGCCCCTCCTCTCCTCTTATAAAAGGCCCCCACCTCTACCTCTTTACCCACACTCCCAAAGCCTTTGGCTCGGAAAAACCCTACCCATTTTGTCTCTTCACGTCCCTATATTACTCCTTGAAGCCTCAATTTGGGAATAAGACTTTCCAAGGAAGCCTTTGAGCTCAAACCAAAGGGAGTTACCCGATTTTAAGGTAATGTCTTCACTTGAGTCCTTTCGTATTATTTTGCTTCTCCAACCCCCTAAACTCTTTTTATTTATTTCTTTTGTAACAAATACAGTATCTTCAATATACTAGTATGTTTTTATAAGAATGATTCAAGATGCACTTAAACACACCTACATCTAATGGTTAAAGAACATACAGTTTCCGTGGATGGTGAATTTATGCCTCCCGAAATGATGATTGTTCAACATTAATTTAACACCTTCAAAGGTGGCCATTAAGATGTCACTATATTTATATATGATATATAATATGTTTATTTTTTTCCTTAAGCTTCTGTATTTTTAATTTTGGGCATACCTTTATGGTTTCCATTATGGGTAAACGCGATATCTTCATTTAAGGAAGTGCGGACTACCGCCCCCTCCAAGTGATTTGATTCGTTAAATACCATATGTAGGACGTATAAAGGATGGAACTATGATATTATATATGATATTATACTGCAATTATAATATACCTTTATATCATTATGATTCCATTCTATAAATACAAAATAGAAATGAAAATAGCGTTCATGCGTACGTACGGCTTACCGTCTCCATGAACGGTGCATTTCATTTCTTACCTCTAAATGATTATGTAATATTATAAATGCACGTATATACTGAATATATATGATATATATGATATATACATCATGATTATAATCCTGGATATAATGGATACAAGAAAAACATGTAATTATAAAGGGCTTATTTTTTACTCAAGTACCAATGATCGTTAAAACGACCGTTATTAACTTAAATAATTACATAGTGTTCATGACATGGTAATAAGTGATATAAAAGGAATAATGAACTTGAAAAAGGTTCTTAAACAATTATAAATTAACTCAAGTTTATTATTCAGGAGATTAAAGAACGACCGAGTGAAGTCGGACCCGAGGTATGGGACTTCGTCTCAATATCCTTTCATTGAGGCATATTTTGTTTTATACACAACCTTTTTTTATATGGTGTATAAACCCCTTTGACTTTTAAGTTTTTTCAAAAGGAATCTTTTTTAAACAAATCATTTACTAAACTAAAAAAGGGAATGTTTTTGTCATACGTATGCGGCGACAATGACTTCTCCGCCGCCGTGACTATTATTTGAGTTTCGGCTTCCTCTACAAGCCATACCTTCTTTTTAAAAGAAAAATAAATACCATGTTTTACTTTTCTTTTATTTTGGTATTGAAAATGGTTCTCATAATGTTTTTATATCAATGTGTTGTATTGATATCTTGTGATTGAAAGGTGGAAATGTTATGTTTCCTTCATACATGTTTTATGTGATACGATTATGTTGAGGTTCTTGGGCATTATTATGAAGAAGGGTGGTTCCGTGATAAACTAAGGGCGAGTGAGCCCGATATAGCTCTCCAATGCATTCGGTAACGCGAAGGAGTGAAACGTTAAGGTTTATCCGAATAGATTTAGGGAATATACTGTGATGGGTATTCCAAACATAACCAAGAGGGTTACTCCCTACGTAAGAATGTTATGAATGCCTCAAGTTACCTTTATGTCTTATGGTTTCTATGATTTATTGATGTTTTGATGAGTTTTGTTAAAGTGATTATGTTTTTTGGGTAAAGTATGATCTCATTTTTATGTATATATGTACCCATGTTTCCTTTCCATATTTTTATATCCCTTACTGAGCTTTTTATGCTCATCCCAAGTTTTTTGGAAATGTTTTTCACAGGTCAAGGGTAACTTTCATGATATGATGATAGTGTCAATGAAGTGTCAAGAAAGAATACATGTTTTATTTTAAATATGTTTCCATTGATGGGAATGAAGAATACTATCTTTATGTAACCACTTTGTTTATATGTGGAATGTAATGCAAGTTTTATGATCTAATTCTCTAAAACTCTAAACCCGAAAAGATCCTCAATGTGTAATCTTGTAATAACTCAAGATTAAGTAAGTTTTAAGGCTGTGGCCTTATAGTTTTACAAAAGTTCTCTGATCATAATACCTATAGTATTTAGTATCAACTCATATATCATAAAGGGTTTTGCACACCTTATAAATTTTGAAAAATTTTAAATAATAAAGCATTTGTGACATTTCTAATGCCTAATTGATAGCATCATGTTCTCTTAATTTATCTAAATCATTCTTCTATACCAAATATAACATAATGCAATGATTAATATATAAAGTACATAATTTGATGAAAAAATGATCTATAACACATTCCTATGCCTATTTGGGTTTAAAGATTTATTAAATTAAAAATGATTAATTTAACAAAAATGATGTCCTTTGTATCAAATGGACATTTTCCTATTATATAATAAATTATTTATTCTATTATGATTCTTCATCATCTCCCATAAATTCCCCACATGGGAAACTCTTCAATTAATTTTTCACATTTCCTATCTTCATAACATGGGGAAATGGAAATATAAGAAAGGATTGAACTCAAAATCTTAGTAAGTGTAATCATTTCTATTGACAATATAATATAATATATACACATAACATAATCATATATATATATATAATAATGATATATAATAAAATCACACCAAATACACCTTGTTCATAAATCAATTCATAAAGATTGACATAATGTAAGATATGAACCACATGATTGAGTCAATAAACCTAATCCATGCGTTCATAAAACATTGATGAGATTAATCATTACATTATGAACCACATTCGATACGTGGCATAATAATAAGAATTGAAAATTATTTGTATAATAATTCCCACATCATGTTTTCACAAAAAATTATGAACACAGCTTCCCACATCTCATTCACACAAAAGTATTCTAAACAAAACATCCCACATCTCATTCAGACAAAACAATATGTATAAAGATACTTTTATTTCATCCACAAAATATTACATCACAACACGGGATATAAAATATTAACCAATGCATTGGAGGTTGATATAAGAGCCACCCATCATTATCAATACATATGAGGTACAAATGAAAAAAAAATATTCATCATATAAAAAAGAACCCATAAATTGAAAATGGGTTTCATTCAACAGATCATCAAGAACCCATGGAACGAAAATTGGGTTCATATCAATTTCAAAAATAATAAAAATTCTATTAATAAAAAATTCATGATAAACCCATGTAAAATAAATTTTTATAAAATGTAATCATGTAAAATTATAGTTAAATACATTTTCAATCAGGATAATAAAGCATATGTTTTTTAAAACATATAAATAAAAGGTATATTGTTATGATAATTTTTTTCCATTAAATATATGAATGTAATCTATGTGAACAACCATTAATAAAAGTTACCATTCATTAGGTATTCATAAAGGAAAGTGATTGGAAGAAGTATATAAGTTATAAACCATGAACGATATGAAAATAAAAAGGCATTGATGGATACATTCCACAAAATTAGTTATATAAGTAAACCATAGATAAAATGTGGATGTATACTTTTAAAAATTTAATTCATCAATTATATAATATTCAAAATAATGATCAAATACATAAAAAATAAAATTATGGACTTTTGAAAAAAAATACTTTCAAAATATTAAATATCCTAGATCTTTTGAAATAATTCAAATTATTTTTTAATTTCAGAGAAGAAAAATATTATTTTATAAAACATGAAAGTGTAGAGGAAACATTTCAAATATACTGATAAAGGTGGAGTAAAGATGTTTTCCAATAGAAAAAATTATAAGGGACCATTTTTAACACATTCATAAAATTTAGATGATACCAATAAAAATGAAAAGATACCTTAAAAATGGTTAAGTGAAAATAATGTAAAACCTTTAATTTTAATAAAAGAAACATCAATAAATGGATCCTTGGAAAATAATAAATATTACCAAAAGTAATGTAGAGTTTATTTTTTATATTTTTTTGAGAACTAACATCGTAAAAAGTATTAGGTTTTCCTTTATGTTAATAGGGTAAATACAATTACTTGATTCATAGAAAATAATCAATATTATCATCCATAAGAATAATGGAGAAAACATACAGGTAGGTAAAACATGACATGGTGTTAAAGATCCATCAGAAATAATATGAGTTATTATTTTTGAGAGTAATCTATTTTTTGCGAATGTATTTCATCATGGGAGTTAATATCAATAAAAATAATTAACATACCATTAAAAGAAAATATAAACAGAAGATAAAATCATCATAGGATATATAATATCAAAATTGAATGTTGTTAGTCTACGAAAAGTGATTATTACACAAGGAAAGGATTTTAGTCATGAAGAACCCTTACCTCATTTGTAATATTCTAATAAAATCAAAATGAGTGGTATAAAAATAAATAAAATACTAAATATCATGGAAAATAATATAATCATGTTTGAAAATTAAAATGGGGAAATATCTACACCATTTAAAACAAATAACTATTTTCATCACCATGTTGTTTTAAGGGATTCAAATTTGAGACACATAATCCCATAAGAATTCAACCACATTTTAATAAAACCCCATGAAAAGGGGGTTCTTATAATTAAAATTCAAATATCATGATTAATATATAATACATTATATGATATATGAAATAGTATTCATATACACCACATATAATTAATTAGGTTTATACTATAAAACATGTATCAAAGAGAGAATTTGATACAAAAAACCCTTACCTTGGTCTTGATTCATTCTGAAATTTAACCAAAAATTATAAATAATTTACCTATGTTTATAAATGAAATAATAAGTAATCAAATTAAAAATATGAATCTTTATACTCTTTATTGATAATAATTTCAGAAATAAATAAATATTTTAGTTTTTAACTAATTTCCCACGTAGGCTATTTAAAATTTTCATGGTTTATATTAGTTTTCTAGGATTAATTTATGAATTTCTTCCTCTTCCAAATATCATCATGAAAAAATATTTCATTTTTATAAAAGTTATCACTTATAATTACTAATTATATATATATTTCTATTCATTAGTAATTTTTTTTATTTATCCTAGAATATTATATCAACAACTAACATTTTTCATTAATGTCTTACCTACGAAGGGAACATCCATAATTAAAGAGTTAAATAAATATGTATCTATTATTATTCAAAAATAATAACTATTTACATATTTATATCATATTATATGAGTAATTATTTTTTATAATCCACCATGATATAATTTTGTGCATTAATCAAGTAGGTGTCCAAACCTATAAGTCCATACCCATAAACATTATATAATCTTGAGTTAATTAAATAAATTGAATTTATTTTTTTGAGGATATTTTCAAGTTTATATTTTTACGGAATTATTCCATAACTATAACATAACATCTCAAAATTTACAATGTAAAAAAGTCTGTATTCTATCAATTATATTCATAATCTGAAACATTTTAAAATAAATCATGAATTCATTTTTTCATGAAAATCTTTAGAACATTCATCATGCCTTATTCCTTTCTCTTACCCATCCTTATACCCTATGGAAAACATTTCAAACACAGTGGATGGGAATAAAAAGTTGAGTAAAGGAAATAAAATAAGGAATGATACTATTAGTCCATGAATATTTAAAACTCATGAAAACATTTAAAAAAGATAATTTTCAACCATAAACCATAAAATATTTAACATGCCTCATGAAATCATAAGATTCCTAAAAATATAAAAAATACCATAAATGATATAGGAAACTTATGGAATCCATAACATAATTACATTGTAGCACTCACATCTACATAGGGTGTAACCTTCATGATTACGTTTGGAATACCCATAATTGTATATTCCCTAAATATCATAGGAGAAACCATATCGTTTAACTATATCTCATTACCCAATGAATTGGATAACTATCATATGATCACCCACCCTTGGTTTATTAGGGAACTACCCATATACATAAAAAATTCCCAATAACAATGAAATAATCATATCACAGAAAACATGCATAAAGGAAAATTAACATTCCCACATTGGAATCGAAATATTTCATTTCAAGATATTGATAAAAGAAATTCATTATCAAAACAATTTTCAATACCAAAATACACGAAAAAGGAATATGGTATTTATTTAACATTGAAAAATTTTATGGCTTGTAGTGGAATCCAAATATCAATTAATGGTCACGACAGCAAAAAATTCATTGTCTCCCCACTTGTTAAAAACATTCCTTTTTTCATTATGTAAAATGCTTCTTAGAAACTGATTCATTCCAAAAACCCATTGAGTTAGATTAAATGTTAAAGGGTTTGATTATACACCTTATAAAAAAGGTGGTGTAAATTATTATAATATACCGTAATGAAAGGAGATTGAGATGAAATCCCTTACCTTGAGTCCAAATCATCAGGTACAAGATTTATATTCACCAATAATAATTTTAGGTCAATTTTAACTTGAATGAGAATCATCTTCAAGTTTATCATTCCTTTTTATCACTTATTAACATGTTATAAACCATACTTAATTATTTATGTTTATATCAAATATTTTATCGATATTTGGTACTTGAGTCAAAAATGACATTGTTATGATGTAATCTGTCAATGTGGTCATAATTACATCATCTAGAGAATAATATTCATGACATAATAATCACTTTTATACATTACACATAATTTTTATGTCAAACCATTAATTATGGTCATCAAAATGTAGAACATTATAAACATTGAGATGGTAGGTCGTACGTACACATGAGCGATGTTTTCCATTTTTCATTGATCATTATGGAAATAAGGTAATTATTATTTTATCATTTAACAATTTCCAAAATATTATTAAAATAATTATTATTATTTAAATATACTTATATATAACATACAAGTGATGTGGTGATTAAAAATGATTCACTTCGCTTCTTGGAGGTGATAGTTCCCACGTACGCATGAACAACACTATCATTTTTTTAATATTAGGATGAGATCTTGCCCTAAAAAGTAAGACATCATTATTAATAAAAAACAAACACAAGACTGAAGGTAGAAAATTTACATTGATCCCTCCTAAAAATAGGATGAAGATTAACCAACACTTGATCATCCCAATAATAAGCAACCTAATTAACACCATTGTTAGCAAGACCATCCGCCAGTGAATTTTCCTCTCTATAAGCATGAGTAACAATATGCTTCTTTGAGAAAAACAAGATCAAGACATATGATCCAACGATTTGTGAGATTCCATGAATGATGCAAAGAGAATATCCAAATGGTCAGGACAACATTTGTAGAGTCACATTCAAGCCAGATCATATTCCATCCCCTTGGCTCAGCATGATCAATTGAAAAAATATCCCTAATAATTTAAACCTTGAGAGAAGATACAATGACACATGAACCATAATGTCACCCAAGAACATCAACCTAATGGTCCCTGAAAACCACACCAAAATCCACAGGACCCAGATTCCCTCTTGATGCACCATCTAAATTGATTTTAATCCAACCAGGAACTTGGGCCTGCAAAAAAACCTCAAGAAACCCAGGTGGAGGGAAAAATACCATTGATCCTAACCCTATTGAGAACTGAGATATCCTGAAGAGTGTTTAAAGAAACCTTACCTCGTGGGACTCTTACCTCACATACAGTAGTGAGAATACATGATAAAGAAGATCGAACATGATAGGTCTGAGACTCATGCAAAACTTTTTTTCTTGAAGTCTAAATAATGTCCTCTAGTTCATGCACAACATCTTGAAATAGGGTTAGGAGTTGTGGTGATAGGTTCAGCTCCACCCATATCCTAATGAAATCACAAATAGAGCTGGCTCGTGGTAGGTGAACTTCAAAGATGCCATAAACTGCTCTCCACATTGCGGAAGCCACTGCACAGCTTAGAAAGAGAGGATCGATATCCTCACAGTGCTGATGGCATAACACACACCTGGAACATAGAGATATTCCACAAGGTTGAAGATAATTATCAGTTGGAATTTTCTTATGCACCTGTCTCCATACAAGGATGGACCGAGAAGGTTTCAGGAAGCATTTATGCATTCTATCCATACACTTGTATTCAAGATTACTTCTAATAGACTTCTTATATAACTCATTGGATGAGAGTAATCCATTGATAGCCGGCTCCCAAGCCCAGAAATATCCTTTGGGGGAGAAGAAATACTTCTCAACAATGGAAACAATATTAATTTGAAGATTTTCAATGCATCCAAACAGTTCCTTGATTGAAAAATCAATATTCAGATTTGTCTCATCCTCCGGAACAAGGATTTCCATGTGATGTCCAGCCTAATTACAATTCCAAAAATTTAGGGAAGACTCCCTAGAGACCAACCTCCGTGAATCAACATCAATTTTGGTGAAACTATTCCTGAAATCAGGCCACACCGATGACTTAAAGAAATTTAGATTTCCAGATTTGAGTCTATGGATGAATCTGGCCCTAAGGAATCCCAAAGCATCGAAGTGATTATTGACGAGCCTCCATAAGAACCCCACATGCAATGAGTAATTAAAGCATCCAAAATTTTTGATGCCAAGACCCCCTTCCTTATAAGGCTTGCAAACAATATTCCATGGAACCGTTGCAATCCACATTTCCATTATGCTACCACTCCAAATGAAATTCCTAATGCACACATTGATGCTCTTAAGAAGAGAAATCAACCATTTGTACACCATGACGAAGTAAAAAAATTTAGAAATAATTATTGACTTTACAAGACACACCCTACGGGCCAGGGATAATGATTTCTCTTCCAAGAGGAGAGTTTTATTTTAATCAGGCTAAAAATTCCAAAAAAGGAAATGCCTTCAGTCTTCCCTAGAACATGGGTACTCCCAGGTAAGTGAAGTGGATAGACCCTTCCCAAATGCCCAACTCACTAGTGATGTCAATTTTCTGGTAAGGAGAAAAATTCCTTCCAAAAAAGACAAAATACTTTCTCCAACTAATCTCTTGACCAGAAACCCTCTCATAATGCAGAAGAGCACTCTTGATGTTTTTGATGTTTCCCTTGTCCCATTGTGTGAAAAGGATAATGTCATCATCATATAAAAGGTGTGTAGGGTAAACAAGCCCTCTCCCAGCATGAATGGCCTTCAACTTTCCCTTATCAGCCATAATGGAAAGAAACCTTGTGAGATAGTCCTCAGCAACTGAAAAAATGTCCACTGATAGAGGATTCCCCTGTCTAACCCCTCTCGAAAAATCAAAATAGCCTTATGGAGAACCGTTAATGAAAACTGAGACATGTGGGGAACTCAATATAGATTTAACCCAATTTATTAAAACACCATCAAAACCATAAATGATGAGAATCTTGAATATAAAACCCCAATTAATTGTAACAAAATCATTTCTAACTTTCAACTTGAGGGAAATGTTTCCACCTCTGATTGGAATTTTGAGAAGATTGGACCATTCTGAAGCAGTCATTAGGAAATCTTGAATCGATCACCCTTTGATGAAGCCAAACTGATTAGTAGATACAATCATTCCAATGAAGAGAGAAATCCTATAATCTAGAATTTTGCAGATGATTTTGTAGATGGTTTTAACTAGAGCAACAAGCCTGGATATATGAATTTCATTGGCATTCTCCACCTTCAGGATAAAGGCAAGAAATTGGGAATTTAGACCCTTGGGAAGAGTCCCACCTCTAAAAAAGTGTTTGACTAGCCTGAAAACATCTGAATGAATAACATACCAAAAAATTGAAATAATTAGTTACCAAAGCCATCCAGACTGGGGGAACTATCAGGTTTGAGATTAAGAATAGCCTCTTTAATCTTTGGTTCAAAAGGAACAACAGTCATGATGTCATTATCCTCCTGATTCACAAGCTTCAAAATGACACCATCCACAGGATTAGTGGTGACTGATGAACAATTTAAGAGATCTTTGTAGTATGATATGACATGCTCAGAGAGATCCCTTCTGTTATCAATAATCCTATCCCCATTTTTGAGCAAGGAAAGAGGCTTAGAAACTCTACTTATTTTCTGTAAGGAATTTAAGAAGTTTGTGTTCATGTCACCATACTTTAGCCATTTTACCTTAAAGGAATCCCATTGTAAGGCATATTTTAAGTCAACGAGTTTTTTGAGCATGAGGGTTAACAAATATTCCTCCGGAAAACCCTCATAGAATTCGTTATTAGTGTTGAAATCCTAGACATTCTGATGAGAAGCTTCGAGATTAAAAATATCAGTATCAAGCGAGCTGAATCGACTCTTGCTCCAAAGTCTCAGATTCCTTTTATGTATTTTGAGCTTGGTGATACATGAAAAGGCATCATTACTGCAATTCATCGAATTCCAAGTGCTTTGAACAATTACCTTGAATTATGGATGAGATATCCATTCCCTATTGACTCTGAATGGAAGTAGAGGATTGATTTCCTTTTCAGAAAGATCAACCATTATTGGATGATTATTAGAATTGAGCTTGGATAGGGTAGAGCATGATATGGATCCCCAAGTATCTATTAAAGACTCATTGACGAAATCCCTGTCGATTTTACTAGTAAGAAAACTATTAAGATGCTTTATGTGCATGGATTGAAAGAAAATAATTTAAATATTATTCTTTTAAAATGACAAATAGTTCATTAATATATTATATGAACATTTATTCAATCATCATAACCAATATTGGTAGAAAGTAATGAAAAATAACTATATTGGTTCATGAGGAGGTAGTACGCTATACAGATGAACAAAATGTTCATTTACCTTGAACAATAACTATATTCAAAGGCATCATTACTGCAATTCATCGAATTCCAAGTGCTTTGAACAATTACCTTGAATTCTGGATGAGAGATCCATTCCCTATTGACTCTAAATGGAAGTGGAGGATTGATTTCCTTTTCAGCAAGATCAACCATTATTGGATGATTATTATAATCGGGCTTGGATAGGGTAGAGCATGATATGGATCCCCAAGTGTCTATTAAAGACTCATTGATGAAAGCCCTGTCAATTTTACTAGCAACAAAACTATTAAGATGCTTTATGTGCATGGATTGAAAGAAAATAATTTAAATATTATTCTTTTAAAATGAAAAATATTTCATTAGTATATTATATGAACATTTATTCAATCATCATAACCAGTATTGGTAGATAGTAATGAAAAATAACTATATTGGTTCACGAGGAGGTAGTCCGATGTACAGACGAATGAAATGTTCATTTAAAATTAAATTAAATTGGAGTTTGATTTAGGTGGTGATATTAAGAAATTAATATCTCATTATATGTATGATACTATGGTTATTATTTCATCTTATAAGAAGAAAATTTAAAGTATGTGGAAGAAGAAATAAAATAGAAACACTTAAAAATAATATCTCTTCTTCGGTTGATCAACATTGAAGATCACTGTAACAGTTCTAAGAAGGGTGTTATGCATTAAATAAGACCTCAAAATAGTGGACAGGGATTCTAGGATGGTATTTGTGCAGATATTTCATAATTTTATTTATTGAAGTGTTATTATTAGAGAAGAGTGGGAACCTTTTTATAGGAGGGAGGAGGGGCACCCTCTGAAACCCTTAAATTATTAAATCAATATGAATTAATGTTTTAATCCAAATGAACCCAACATGAGATATGAGGGATATTAGACGAGTATAGTACTAAATAATCTTTTCCAATAATATTTTATGTATGTATTTATTTTATTTTAAACCTTACCTTTTTTTTACCCACAATTAATTAACTTAAATTTAAATTGCGGGTAACAACATTTTAAATATTAAGAGGCCATAAATTTTTCATATATGGGATAAATTCACTATAATTGGACTCTTAATGAAATTTTAGACCTTATCATAGTCAATTTTATATTTTAAAAGATTTTTATGATTTCTAAATAATTTAATAAATTTTTATTTCTATAAAATATCAATTATGTCAGTTTTTACACTATTCATTTCATTGAATTTAAATAAAATCTAAACAGAGAGATAACTTAGAAAAAACACATTTCCTAGACTTATAACATGTCATATCCACATATTTAATTGATTTAGGATATAAATTATTTCAAATAATATTTATTTTAATATTTATAATATAACTTATTTGATTCTTTCACAAATGATGTTAATCAGTAAATCATCATTGTGTCATAATTAAATTTAATTATTTAGTGTCTAAAAATAATAAGTAAAATTCCATTATGTATTTAATATTTTTAGACTACTAATAAATATTTATAGTTGAATATATCAATTATATAACCCCATATTAAAATTGTTTTAGTAATAATATACATATTTATGATATTTTTTCCATTACTTTAAATTAAATGTCATAAATATCACAATCACACCCAAGTGAATTATAAAGGCCAAAAGTTCATCCCAAGGATTTTATTGGTCGGAAATAACTCATCCAATAAGGTTATGATCGGTTCTATGGTATATATATGTTATTGTAATATTATTTTTACCATTATTTAGGTGATTTACCCTTTAACCGTGGTAAATTAAATAATAAAGTCAATTTTCCACAAAAATTATTTTGATCCTATTAGATCAAACATTTCTTACTTATTAAAACCATTTATGTACATTTTTGTAAATTCAATTCATATAGGTGGTTAAATTAGGTTTAACAAGAAATCTCGTTGGCAGATTGAGAAAATGGGGTTTTTAAGTAAAACCTTCAAAGGTACACATTGTTTTTTCTATTTAATATTAATTTGAAATTGTATACAATAAACTGCATTGGATTAAATGCTACAAACTTCATCTACAAATACCATAAAACCATCCAAAATGATATTATAGAATAAAATTAAATAATATGAAAAGGTTGTTTTGAATGAAAATGCAGTATTTTTTCACTATTCATTAAAAAAATTAATTTTATCAGAAAAATACATGAAATTCAACGAAAGAGAATTCTGATGCCCCACTTCCAAATAAGAAGTTCATTTTTTTAAAATAAAATATATAAAAGTGAGAAAACTAGATTTAAAAATCATTCAACATCAAAAGGCTGTAAAACTAATTTTTAGAAAAATACACCTTTTATTCATAAAATTGAATTGGTTCCTATATACTGTCTAGAAAAAATATAAGATGAATTTTAAATGTGAAATTTAATATATTACCTATATATATCATATATAATTCATTAATAAAATTGATAAAGAGTGATTTTATTATTTTATAAACTCACACATTTTCATTTAAATAGTTTTTTTTTCAGAAGAACACATCCTTTATATTCAATTGGTTTGTATTTAATTTACTAATTAATTTCATAACTAATAAATCATTATATAATCATGTATAAACAATATTTTAATAATTTAGTTAATATCATTAATTCCTAGAATTATAATGGATTTATGATAAATACATTATAAAATAATAATATCAATAATATATTATTTTTTGGTATAACTCAGCATTGTGTGCAACATAAGATTTCTTAGAAACCCATTATTGTGTGTTAGGTACACTCCCGGACATATCATCCATTTTAAAGTAAAATTAATATCTAATTCCTAAATATAAATAAATATGAAAAAGACTTATTTTATAATTACTTGGCATGTTACATGCTCCCCCCTTTAGGAAATTGGGTCCTCAATATTTTAAACTTGGGCTCAGTAACTAATGTTTCACTTTTCAAAATTACTTCATTGAAATCGCAAATTGAAAAAGAGCCAATAAACATTTCACATTAAAAGAAATAATGTGAATTAAAAAGGTCACCTATGATAACATATACTAGATTACATGTAGGAAAACATGGATATGGAAGAAAAAATAGCCATCAGGTTCTGATGGAGAGTGATAGAAAACACGATCAGGAGAAAGGTAACAATCATAAAACAAAAAACATGTGATGGGTTAAATGTTATTTTATTTCATAGTAGGAAAACTAAATAGAATACATTTTGGGTTTAGGATCCTTCTCTAAAAGTTGTGTAATTTATTTACTACCAAAACTATGATCATACAGAAATACACTTACTTGAAAAGTAGAGTTTTATACTTTAGTCATATTCCATCACAAACTCATCCTTTTCTAAAAATTATGAGAATTTAAGAGGAATTTATTTTCACGTTAGAAACACTAAAATAAAATTCTAAATAATCACATAATCCACAAAAGAATTACCATCTACTCAACCTACCAGTAAACATTAACCAAAACCAAAATGTTAGAAAAAAATACAATATAATTCCCAAAATATAAAAAACATTAAAAGAATAAGGACTACTTTTAATATCCAAATTCAAATGTAATCCCCATAGTCTAGTATAGACCATTCAATAATTTACTATCCTTAAAATTCATCAAAAATATTTTAACTAAGATTAAATCATAAAAATTAAGAGGATTTTAGTCAAATAATATTCCAAGATAAGTTCTAATATTTAACTCTAAATAACATCAACCAATTTTAATGTTTCATACAAAAAATGTAATTTCCAAAATGATATATTATCAATGATAGTTTAATCATTTCCATAAATTACCCGTATCTTCATAAGTCCACATTAAAAACAATTATTCTTCCTAAATAAAATTCAACCATTACTTATCAACTAAAATCCCATAGTATTCATTTTTCCTTAGATATATAGGGTTCCGAAAATAGTGAACGTCTTCCAAAATAACATTTATCACTTAATCCCTAAATCATTTTCCTATACCAAGGAAATCCATTTGAAAAAACATAAGTTCCAAAAATCAATGTATTCTTATTCCATCAACTCATTTCACTAAAAATAAAATGACTTATTGAGCAGGTACTTCCAATAAGACATTGTTAAGTGATAAAGCATTATTTCACATTGGTTGTGTGTTATATTTCCATACCATTGTCCGATGCGACATGTTTTTACCCTTCCTACAAGCTTTCCATTTCCTAAAATTATATATTTTTATAACATTCACATAATGATATAAAATCCTCAAGAATAACCATAACATGTTTTATCCTAAAATTTTATTTCATACCTTTCATTTTGAAACCCAAAATGTAATAACTAATAATTACTTAAAAATAAAATATCATGTAAAACCTAATAGTTATCCATAAATTTCTTATTATTTACCCACAATAAAATATAATTCATCATCAAATAACATTTTCACATAACAAACATAAGGGTTACACATACTAGAAAAAAGTCTTCTAATGTAATCCTATCATGGAAATAGCCTAAATACATTTTAAAATTTTTTCATCCTATAGTATATAATAACAGTTGAATCAATTATATGTAGACACTTTTAATCATTCATAATTATTCATGATACTTTAACCATTATTTTCTATAGTATTCCTTTGTACGTATTTCCTACAAAAAAATAAGAATCACGTACTATGACTAAATAATATCAAAACATTAGACATGAAATAATTCACATATTTAATATTTAATTTTCAGTCTCCTAGTCTTTAATTGGAATGGAATTAGGTATTAATAAACATATATTTTTATGGTCTTCTTGATCCCATTCACAAACCTTCTTTATAGGATATTAATTTTCATAACGACCGTACGCCCAACATTTATAATTTTTTATTGATAACTTGTAAATATCTTCTTTCCCTTTCCTGGAGTCAATTGAATGCTTCATTTTTACTTTAATGATATTGCTTTATGAACAAAATTGACACATCTATAACATATTCCCATACCATTAAAAAATTTTCCTAGGTGTTTCCTTCCGCATCCTTGACACATATGTCATTGGATATACTTATCTTTAAGATTACTTCCTAAAAATCCATAGGGATTCATTTCTGTCATATATGATTCATTAGAATACTGACCAAGGATCCAATGGTTAATCACGAATCATTATAGTTGGTTTTGAAAAAAACATAAAAGTTATTATTTTAGATCCTATTTCATTTGGTTTCTTATTCAGTGACACCCCACATTTTCGTTCACATCCATTGTCACTTTTAGACATGTTATATCCAAAAAATTTAATAAAACCAAAATGGTTTGTGTGAGTATATCAATGGAAAAATAATATAGTATATTATGAGGAAGAAAAACACTAATATATACTCATTCATGTTATCTCAAACTCATTCAATTTATCTAAAATAACTATGAATCTTTCTATTATGTTAACCATTGTGGTTTTATATAACTTGTAACTTATGCTTAAATATCACCCTACCCTATAAATTTGACTAAACCATCCTCTAATACCAACTATATTTACCTATAAATAAATATTATATAATATTTATTTAATTAATTAATTTAAAATTATTTATATTTAATGATCTTTTCAGGTTTAGATTTTTAGGGATTTATGCCATAACTATTACATAACATCACAAAATTTACAATGTAGACAAGTGTACATGTTATCCATTTTTTCATAGTATAAAACATTTTAAAAAAACATGAAATAGTTTTTTTTGATGAAAATGTTCATAACATTAATCTTGACTTCATTCATTATTTTACCCATCCTTATACTTGGTGGAAATGATTTGAAAAACTATTTTGAGTAAAAAATTATTATTAAGGGATACAAAATAAAGAATGAATCTGTTAGTCCATGAATATTTAAAATACATGAATTTTTTTTCAAAATATCATACCTTTTACCTATAAAACATAAACAC
The DNA here is from genome assembly GCA_963277665.1 of Viscum album. NCBI lineage: Eukaryota > Viridiplantae > Streptophyta > Magnoliopsida > Santalales > Viscaceae > Viscum > Viscum album. The sequence goes on along the minus strand of OY728167.1, from coordinate 388,911,183 downwards.
TTTAACAGACCACATTAAATCATAATATTCCTGAAAATATCATAGAAATAAAAAATCATAAAGGTAACATGTGCCATCCATAATATACATACATTGTAGCTTTCATAGCTACATAGAGAGTAACCTTCATGGTTACGTTTGGAATACCCATCACAGCATATTCCCTAAATATCTTAGGATTAACCTTATCAATTAATTCATTATAATTACCTAATGAATTGGAGAGCTATCATGGGCTCACATTCCCCTGGTTTATCATGGAACCACCTGTATAAATAAACAATTCCCAAGAACCATGACATAATCCTAACATATAAAACATTCATAAAGGAAAAATAACATTTCCACATTGTAATAAAAATACAAAATTTCTCTAAATTGATTAAATAAATTCATTATAAAACAAATTTTCAAGACCAAAATACCTGAAAATGGAATATGGTATTTATTTTACTTTTAGAAATTTTACGGCTTGTAAAGAAATCCAAATACCAAATAATGGTTATAGCGGCAGAAAATTCATTATTACCATATACTTTAAAAAAATTCCTACTGTCATTTAGTAAAATGATTCATATAAAAAGATTCCTTTAATTTTTTTAATGAAATTAAATTTCAAATGGGTTGATTAGAGACCATATAAAATGAGGTGGTGTATATTCAAAATATGCCTCAATGGATAGAGATTGAGACGAAGTCCCTAACATTGAGTCTGACTCGTCACATACAATTGTTAAATTCCAAAATAATAAACATAGATTTTTTATACATTATTTAGAACCTTTATGGTGTTTATTATTCCTTTTTTATCACATATTACCATGTTATGAAACATACATAATTATTTAAGTTCATATCATACGTTTTGTCGAAATTCGGTACTTGAGTGGAAAATGAAGTTGTTATGATGTACATTTTCCATGTGGTAATAATTCCGCTATCTATATAATAGTATTAATTACATTATATTCACTTTTTTACATTAATAATAAATTTTTAATCAAACCATTAATTATTGTTATTAAAAGTTAAGAACGTTAGGATCATGGAGATGGTTTGACGTACGTACGCATGGGTAACATTTTCCATTTTTCATTGATCATTATGGAAATAAGGTAATTATTATTTTATATTTATAGAATTATCATAATATAATTAAAATCATAGTAATAATTTTAATATATTTATATATATCAAAAATGTGATGTGGTGAATAAAAATGATTCACATCGCTTTGTGGAGGTGATTGTTCAGAGGTACACACGAACGACATTATCAATATTATGTGCATAGAAGGTAAGAACATAATTGAAATAGTATTCATTAAAAATATAAAAATTACAATAATATCATATGTAAACATTTATTCCTTCATTATAACAAGTCGTGATAGACGTTAATGAAAAATGAACTATATCAGTTCATGAGGCAATAGTCTTTTATACGCACGAGCAAAATGTTCATATCCCATTTGATGAAATTGAAGATATATTTAGGGTATTATATTAATATAACAAAATATTAGTATATATAGGATACTAGAGTTGTTATTTCATCTTATAATATGAAAATTTGAAGGAAGTGGAAGTTGACATATAACAGAAACACTTAAAAAATGATACATCTTCTTTGGTTGATCACCATTGAAGTACATCTTAACACATATCAGAAGGGTGTTATTCCTAAAATAAGTCCTAAAATGAATAGGGATTATAGAAAGGTTTTGTGGAAGATCATTTCTCATATATATTTTTATAGAACTGTGATTACTAGAGAAGAGTTGGTACCTTTTTCTTGGAGAGGGTATGAGCACCCTTGGTAACTCTTAAAATATGAAATCAATAAAAATTATTTTTTAATCAAACGGACTCAAAAATGATATATGTAGATTAATAGATTATCATTGTTCTATATACCCTCATGAAATAATTTTTACTCATGTATTTTGTTTATTTTAAACCTTAACTTTTCAGTTTACCCTTCAATTTTCACTTTTAATTTTAATTGCGGTAACAATATTTTATATATTAAGAGGCTACAAATTTTAATTAAATGGGGAAAATTTCCCATAATTGTACATATAATAAACTTTTAGACCTCATAATTATCACTATTTAATTTTGAAATAAATTTATGTTTTCTAAATAATTTAATAAATTATAATTTTTTATAATATCAATTATGTCAATCTTTAGGCTATTCATTTCATTGAATTTAAATAAATTCCAAACAAGCATATAAATTCACAAATAAAATTAAAAGATATATAACTTGTACTAGTAACCTGTAATTTATTTTTATTATAGAAATTATGTAAAATAATATTTATTTTAATATTTATAATATCACTTATCTCATTCTTTTATAAATAAACAAATCAGAATGTCATTATTGTTTCATAATTATATTTAATTATATAATGTCTAAAAAATGTAAATTAAATACCATGATTTATTTAATTGTTTTATCTTACTAATTATTATTTATAGTCTAAGGTTTCAATTATATAACCCCGTATTAGAATTGTTTTAGTACTAAGAGACTTGTTTATCATATTTTTTCCATTACTTTAAATTAAATGTTATAAATTTCATTACCACACCCAAGTGGATTTCAATATCCAAAAGTCCATCCCAATTATTTTATTAGTAATAAATAACTCATCCAGTATGGTTTGGATAAATTTTACAGTAGTTTTGTATTATGTTAATTTTATTTTAACCATTATTTACCTGATTTACCCTTTAACAGTGGTAAACAAAATAATATAGTACATATTCAGAAAAAATTACTTTCATCCTAATAGATCATATTTTTCATACTCATTATAACCATGTATGTACATTTTTTAAAATTAAATTCATAGAATTTGTTAAATTAGGTTTGACAATAATGTCATTGAGGGATCAAAAAATGAGATTTTTAAGTAAAACGTTCAAAAGTTCACATTGTATTTATATTTAATCATAATTTGAAATTTTATCCAATGAATTAAATTGAATTAACTGATAAAAACTTAATCTAGTTAAACCTTAAATCCATGAAAATGATAATCTAACAATATAATTAAATTAGATGAAAATGTAGTTTTGAATTAGAATGTAGTATTTTTTCACTATTCATTAAAAATGAATTTTATTCGAAAAATACAAAAAATTCATCCAATGTGTATTTTGATTCCCCATTTAAAAATAAGTAGTTTATTTTTTTAAATATAACTTTTGAAACTTACAAAAATATATTTAAAAAGGATTCTCCATCAAAATTTCATAAAAATACATTTGTAGAAAAATACTCCTTTTATCCGTAAAATTGAACTTGTTCTTATATAATGTCTAAAAACATATAAGATGAATTTTAAACTTTAAATTAAATATATTACATATATATTAAATCTGTATATCATACATATATTTCATTAATAAAATCCATCAATAGTGATTTTGTTATTTTATAAACTCCCTTATTTTCAGTTAAATAGTTTTTTTCCAGAAAAACACATCATTTATATTAAATTGGTTGTTATTTAATTTAATAATTAATTTTTTAACCAATGTTTAATTATATAAAGAAAATTTATACCATATTTTCATAATTCATTTTATATCCTTCATTCCCACCATTCTAACAACTTTGTGAAAACTTCAACTTTTTCCCCAAGAAAATATAATATCCTCAAAATACATAATCACAATAAGTGATGTGTTGTTGGTAATTTTTTTGAAAGGATGAGATCATTCCCATAAATTAAATATCCCTTTATTGATTAGAAAAAAAGCACTTATACCAGTATAATAGTATATTGCTTACATTGATCCTTCCTCAGAAAGGAAAGGAGATCACCCGGAACATGATCCTCCCAATGAAAATCAGACCCATTCACCCATTTGTTCACAAGACCATCAGCCACAACATTTTATTCTTTATAGACATGTGTAAAAATGTGCTTTTTTGAGTAGATAAGATCTAATCATCTTGACATTTTATTTGTCAACTTCCAAGAAAGATGAAGAGCACCTGTCCTAATAGCAATCACCACTTGTGTGGAGTCACATTCAACCCATAGCTTGTCCCAACCCCTTCTACCATCATGCTCATCCACTTCAATAAAACCTCTCATCTTGGCTTGAAGAGTAGTGGCGAAGCCACACGAGGCATATAGACAACCAACAGCACACCCAATATGATCCCTGAAAATCGCCCCAAATCTAGAGTTACACGGGTTACCTCGCAAGGCTCTATCAGTGTTGATCTTGATACAGCCTTGGATGAGAGGTTGGAAAAGAACTCAAATCATGCCATGAGGTGGAGGGAAGTTTCCCTGGACTCCTAGTATCTTCAGAACAGAAAGATCATGGCAGGAATTGTCACAGAAGAAGGTTCTCGGGAGAACAACCTCATGACCAGTAGTGAGCAGCCCAGAAATCTAAGTACCACTGTTTAATTTATGCTGCTCATGAATGGCCTTGTTTCTATATTTCCATATAATACTAGTTAATTCTACCACATTAGTTAGGAATAGATACCCGAGTTGTGGAGATATATTGACCGAATTCTAGGTTCTCATGATGTCCATGATTGAATTACCCCGAGGCAGTGGCACTTCAAATATTCTGGAAAGTACATGCCACATTGTTGCAGCTACCACACAGCTGAGGAAGAGGTAGTCTAATTCCTCTCTGTGGTGACGACGTAAAAAAGATCTAGATCAGAGATATATGCTACATCTTTAAATAAAGTCATCAAGGGGATGTTTCCTTTGTGCTAATCTCCACAAAAAATTTCACGTGATGGTTTCAGAAAGCCATTATTCAACTTAACCATCCATTGAGAGCCCGAATCATTTCCAACAGTATGCCTGTAGAAGTCCTTTGAGGAAAGGATTCCATTTGAGGCCAACCCCCAAGCTCAGAAGTCCCCCCTGGAGGAGAAGAAATAGTTCTCCACAGTAGAAATAATGTGGTTCGGAATACCCTCCATAGAACCCAATTTCTCCTTGATTGACAAGTCCAAATTCATATTGGAATTGTTGTCAATAACCAAGTCTTCCAGGTTTCTTCTAGTACAGTTTCATTTCCAGAAAGGTAAATAGGATCCCTTTGAAACAAGCCTCTGGGAGTCAGCATTAATTCTAGAGAAACTGTTCCTAAAATTCGGCTAGACAGATGAATTGAGATAATTGATCTTGACATATTTTAACTTGTGAATGAATCTAGACCTAAGGAAGGATAAGGACTCAGATTGAGTGTTTACAAGCTTCCAGATAAAACCATATTGCATAGAGTCATTGAAGCATGTCAGGTTTTTAATTCTCAGACCCCAATCTTCATAAGGCTTGCAGACTGAGATCCATGGAATTTTTTCAAGACTTTTTTCAGAGATGCTTCCACTCCAATTGAAGTTTCTGATGGAGGTGTTTATGTTATTGAGTAAATCAAGATGCCACTTCTAGACCATGAAATAATAGAAAAATTTTGAAATGATGATGGAATTCACAGTACATACACTGCTGGACAGGGAGAGAGATTTCCCCTTCCAAGAGGAGAGTTGTCTACTGATCATGCCAACAATGATAGAGAAATATCATGATTTTTCTCTACCCCAAAACATTGGAACCCCCAAATAAATGAATGGGAGAGAACCTTCTCGAATTCCCAACTCTTTGATAACATCATTCTTCCTGTTAGAGGAGAAGTTTCTTCCAAAGTAAAAAAAGGACTTGATCCAGCTAATCTCTTGACCTGAAACCATCTCATAGTCCAAAAGAGAACTCTTAATGTTCCTAATATTATCCTTGTATCCTTAAGTGAAGAGAATGATGTCATTAGAATAAAGAATGTGAGATGGGGCAACCAACCCTCTTCCAGTATGTATGGTCTTCAGCTTTCCATTGCCATCCATGATAGAGAAGAATCTATGGAGATAATCCTCTACAATAGAGAAAATGATTATTGAAAGAGGGTCACCCTTCCTGAAACCCCTTGAGAAATAAAAGTATCCTTCCATATCTCCATTAATTAGGATATAAATGTGAGCCGTGCACAAAATAGACTTGACCCATTTGATAAAGACATCATCAAACCCATACATGGCATGAATCTTGCATATGAAGCCCCAATCCATTGTGTCAAAGGCCTTCCTGATTTCTAGCTCGAGGGCAATATCTCCACTTATGATAGAACTTTTGAGAGGGTTCACAAATTCTCTGTAACGCCCTGACCCCAATTACCTAGAGTCACTGCATTATTACATAACATTGGCATGATCACAAGAAATATCAAATCTCAAACGACCGATTGGTTTAGTATCCTTGGAAACACTAGATATATTCATAAAGTTTTACAGTACATCATAAAGTGAAAAACTACTACAACAACATAGTCTCCATATTCCACACTCATATCCCCACATACTATCCCTGCAGGTCATTCATAAATTACTTCGTCACATCCTAGGAAAAATAAAACATAGATAGGGGTGAGCTCAAATGCCCAGTAAGGATAACAATATAGCAAAAACATTCATAAATAAGAATAAAAATTTAAGGCAATGTATAACTTAAAAAAAGCCTTTTAAACTTGAACTTCAACATAGTATGATAAAAATAAAATGATATAATTCTATTTACTTATTCACATGAATATTCTACTAATTGAATAATCACAAGCAATATCAATAACCACTTTCATAATGATGGAATGCATAATGCCAGACTATCATAACCACATAGCCAAGGCCTCGTGCCAAGACTACAAATAAGATTTTTCCAAGGCATTGTGCCAAAGACACTAGTTTGTCTCATGAGACCTACCGATGCATCAAGGAGCTATAGTGGGCTCCACCCGTCACATATTATGTCCAATGCATTCCCATATGAAAAGGTTTAAACATAACATAAACATTCGTATTAAAACTAGCATACGAAATGTAAATACTTCATCCATAAACTATGAATTGTATAAAAATAACACATCCACAGTCAAATATATCACAAAACCTTCAATACAATACATAAGTTTTGTATCATAATAAATCAACTTCATATAAGCGTAAAATCCATCAAAGGATGTTGACATAGATGAAATCAAAACTCTTTTTTTAGAGAAATATCTCTTTCTATTTTGAAATCATTTAAGATTCATATATTTATAAAATAAAACATTTTCTTTTAAAATTTTCTTATAATCTTGTAAATGAAGTTTCGAAGATTTTATAACGGCGGAAAATAGCCGCACCCGTCGTATAAGTTAAAAAAACATTCTTAATTCTACCAAAAAGGTTAAAACACCTTGTTTGGAAAACAGCGGAAAGATTCCTTTATAAACCACTTATAAAAAGTCAAACAAGGGTATAAATGACTTTAAACCATATTCTTGTAAATATTAATAATGTTTTGAAATACATTTTTATGAAACATGGATGTGGAAGATAAAGAGATCCCAGTAGATTATTACGTATAAACAACCTCAGATAATGAAGAGATTGTGAAATAAACACTTAACTTGTACTTTTCTTTTGTTGGGGTAGGTTAACCTACGGTATAATGGTGAAATAATTGTTATTAAATTATACAAGAATCATATACATTAATATGATATCATATATGATCTTTTAACATTGATTTGTTAATAATATCTTAGTATTATCATTGTTTCGGGTGTTAACTTACTTGTTTTCTTTTATATGTTTTGTTACATAAGACATGTTTGTAATGGATAGGTTGTATCTTAATCATATCCATAATGATATAAAGTCCTTAGATACTATTATTAATCATCAAATGGGAATTATACTTGAATGGATACGATGGAGAATGAATCTAATCGCATTCGTGGAGACGGTAGTCTGTACATACGCACGAGCGACAATATCATTCATTTGATATTAAAATAATATATAATTGGATGATATATCATATATAAATAATCATTATCATGTTATATTTATTATTTACATGAGTTACACATCATTATTATACCCATCCAAATAATAATATATTGAATAACAATTACACCACGACGTGGAGACGGTAAGCCTTACGTACGCACGTATGGTGACATGTTATTAAAAGGGTGGATAGAATACTGAAGATGGATGTACCATATTTATAAAAACATAACAATATATATAAGATACTGGAGTTATTATTTTAGAATGGTAATAACAAAGATAGAATAAGTGGAAGAAGAAAGGAACTTGAAAAAGGGTGGTGAAATCATTACCTCTTCTTTGGGTTCTTCCTTTTGATTTGATCAAAAGGGCTCCGTAGGTTGGCTTTATGATCAAACTAAGGCCTATAGGTTGTAGTGAGGGAATTTGGGAGAGTATTGGGGCAGATTTTGGCTGAACCAAAAGGCTTTGAAGGTGTGAAGAAATGATAAGGAGGAGTGCCCTTTTATAAGAGGGGTGAGAGGCACCTTTGGAAAAGGTGGAAATATTAATTTATAATAAATTCATATTTGGTTTATAATGGCTCAAAAGTTTATTATTTAATGTTTAAGGTGGGTATGGGTCGAAAAATACTCAAACAATAGAATTTATACAGGTTTGGGTTACTATATTAACCTTATCTTTAAGTATTAACTCTTAGTTAATTAGTTTGACATTTACCATGTCACTTTGTATTTTTATATTATATAGTTAATAAACATACTATATATATCCAAGAGACCACAAAGTGGTCAATTAATGATACACCTATCATGATATAAGTCTCTTGGCCGAACCATAGATTTATAGTAATTTAATATCAATTAATAATATAATATTTTTTTTAAAAACTCTTTTATGTCAATTTTGACACTATTCAATAGTTGATTTTGGTGAAACATATAACAGAATTATTACTTCGAAAAAAGTCAATTAAATAAATCCTAATATGTCATATTATCCTAGAAAATTAGTGTAATTCATTAAAAATCCCAAATTATATTTATTTGTGTATTTATAAAATCAATTATTTTAATTTTTCACTATTATGGTAATTACTGCATCATCATTGTGTCATAAATAAATTAAATTATTTCATCTCTAAAAATTATAAATAAAATATAATTATGTAGGAAATATTATTATATTTCTAATGAATATTTACAATCGAATTTTTCATATGTATAACCCTATATTAAAAATGTTTTAGTAAATACACTTTGATTTTAACTCTTTTAACTCTTCTTTGAATTAAATAATAAAAGATGTCCTAATCTAATCCAAGTGGACCTAAATGATAATATTTTAATCCTAAGCTTGTTTTTGGTCGAGATACACTTGTACAATAGAATTAGGTCACGTGTTGGGGTAATATTAATATCATTTTTACCCTTAATTACCCTATTTACTTTTAACCGTGGTAAATAAAAATAAAAAGTTACTATTCACCAAAAATTATTTTCATCTCATTGAACAACATTTTACTTCTTGATATTAACCGAGTCTCTCAGATTTTTGAAATTCCATTCACAGAAGCGGTAAAATTATGTTTTATGAAAAAATTCAGTTTTTTAACTACCACTTAGTAGTTTCACTATTCATCAAAAATTGAAGTTTTTCAGAACAATGCCAAAATTTCACCCTAATCTATAATTGATATTACGAATTCAAAAATGATGTATATTTTAAAAAATTCCAAACATATAAGTTGCATTAATTAAATTTATAATTAATTCCCGCTGTCACAACAAATAGCGTGTTTTTAAGAAACAAAATATATCAAAAGATTGACAATTGTTTAGGTCCAATTTCAAAGTGAAATTAAATCTAATGAACACCATTTGATAAAATGGTAAAAATATATTCTAATTATACCTTAAAACTACTCAATAATATAATTTATCACTATAAATTATTTTGATTAAAAAAGTTTTTTTTAAGTATTTTTCACTACTCATAAAAATTGGAAGTTCTCAGAAAAATACAAAAAATTCATCTTAGGATATTTTCGATATTCCGAATCCAAAAATGAAGTCCATTTTGAAATATAAAATATATATAATTTCAAAAAGTAGGTATTACTATTCATAACTGCTAGTTTGATTGGTTTTGGTGTGTTAGAACTCGATGTTGCGTACAACACACGCTATCGCATTATTCAAAGAGAAGCGTACCGTAGAAGCTTGGGGTGTTACATTCTCCCCTACTTCAAATAATTTCGTCCTCGAAATTTCTAGAATACTACCAAATGAAAAGACTTGGGTGGTTCTTCATCATAAGTTCCTCGGGTTCCCATGTTGCCTCTTCCATCTTATGGTTTCTCCACAAAACTTTTACTAGATGTGTCGTCCGGTTTCTCAGTACTTGTTCTCTTGTATCAATAATCTTGAAGGGTTCTTCGCAATAGGATAGATCAGGTTCCAATTCCAATTCCTCATAGGTGAGTACATGTGTTGGGTCAGGCATGTATTTCCTCAATAGAGATACATGGAACACATCGTGAACTTTGGAGAGACTTGGCGGCATTGCCAATCAGTAAGCTACATCCCCAATTCGTTCTAGAATTTCGAAAGGTCCGATGTACCTGGGACTCAATTTACCTTTCTTACCAAAACGTATGACTCCCTTCCATGGAGATACCTTTTGGAAAACACGATCACCGACTTGAAATTTAAAATCCTTCCTTCGATTATCGGCATAGCTCTTCTGCCTACTTTGAGCTGCTTTGATGTGATTTTGGATTACCTTCACCTTTTCCATCGTTTCCTCTACCAGTTCTGGACCTACAAGTTTTATTTCACCAACGTCATCCCAACAGGTTGGTTTGCGACATCTATTTCTGTATAACGCTTCATATGGTGCCATCTGAATACTCGTATGGAATCTACTGTTATAGGAAAATTCTACCATAGGTAAATATTGATCCCACATACCCTGAAAGTCAAGTGAGCAAGATCTCAACATGTCTTATAAGGTTTGAATAGTCCTTTTTGATTGTCCATCTGTCTGAGGGTGGTAGGCAGTGCTCAAATGAAGTTCAGTATCCAGGGATTTCTGAAGACTCTTCCAGAATCTTTAAGTAAAACAGGGATCACGATCAAAATCAATCAATAGGGGTACTCCATGAAGTCTCACAACTTCATTAATATATAATCTTGCTAGACGTTCCAGTGGTAGATCTTCTCTTATAGAAAGAAAATGTGCTGACTTGGTAAGACGATCAACAATAACCCATATTGCATCGTTACTTCTAGGAGTCTTTGGTAGCCCCATGACAAAGTCCATCGTAATATTTTCCCATTTCCACTCCGGTATGGGAAGAGGTTGCATGACTCCTCCAGGCTGTTGCCTTCCAGCTTTCACTTATTGACAAACCATACATCTTGAAACAAAATCAGAAATCTCCCTCTTCATGTTGTCCCACCAAAAATGTTCCTTCAAATCTCTATACATTTTGGTGCTCCCAGGGTGTATAGAGAAATTGGAACTATGAGCATCATCCAACAATTCCATTTTTAGATCAGGTATATCAGGAACACAAAGTCTCTTCCCGAATTTCAAAATTCCTTCTTCATACACAAAGTCTCTCAATCTCCCATCATTCATAGCTTTAATATTCTTTTGAAATTCTTCATCATCGGTCTGAGAACTCTTAATACTTTCTAGTAAAGATGGTTTGGAAACCATTTGAAAAAGCATTGATGTTTCACCTTCCCTGGTTATTCCCATGTCCATCTTTACTAGATCCATCAAAATTGGATCCCTTTCAATTCTCATCACGTTCAAAACTCCATGGTCTTTTCTGCTCAAATAATCTGCCACCTTGTTTTCTTTCCTCGGGTGGTAGTGTATTGTACAATCACAATCCTTGAGTAATTCAAGCCATCTCCTTTTCCTCTTGTTGAGTTCTTTTTGTGAGAAAATATACTTCAAATTCTTGTGATCAGTATAAATCTCACATTTTTCACCATAGAGGTAGTGCCTCTATATATTCAAAGCAAAGATCATAGCTTCTAACTCGAGATCATGAGTAGGATAGTTTTATTCATGAATTTTCATCTGTCACGATGCATAGGCAATAACCCTATCATTCTGTATAAGGACACAACCAAGTCCTTTCTTCGATGTTTCACTATAAATAACGAACCCATCATTCCCTGATGCTAGAGTCAATATAAGAGCATTGACTAATCTTTTCTTCAGCTCTTCGAAACATTCTTCACACTCTTTTGTCCAAACAAATTTAACCCCTTTACGTGTGAGCTTTGTTAATGGATTAGCCAATCGAGCAAAATTCTGGACGAAACATCGATAATAACATGCTAAACCAATAAAAATACGTACCTCAGTTATACTCATCGGTGCTGGCCATTCTTGGATTGTCTTGGTCTTAGAAGGATAAACAGAGATTCCATCTATAGAGACAATATGGCCAAAAAAAGAAATCTCCTGAAGCCAGAATTCACACTTGCTAAACATAACATATAATTCATGCCTTCTCAAAGTCTTCAGGATAATGCCAAAGTGATTTTCATGATCTTTGTAGCTTTTGGAGTATACCAAGATATCATCAATAAATACCACCACAAATTCATCGAGATATTCCTTGAAAACTCTATTAATCAGATCTATGAATATAGAGGGTGCATTACTCAATCCAAAAGGCATTACTGTAAACTCGTAATGCCCGTACCTGGTTCAAAATGCTGTCTTCGGAATGTCTTCCTTCTTCATACAAAACTGATGGTATCCAGATCGAAGGTCAATCTTCGAAAAGTATTGAGCTCCATGAAGTTGGTCAAATAAATCATCAATGTGAGGTAGGGGATACTTGTTCTTTATTGTTATAGCATTTATCTCCCTGTAGTCAATACATAACCTCATAGATCCATCTTTCTTTTTAACAAAAAGAACAGGGGATCCACATGGAGAAACACTAGGGAGAATAAATCCCTTATTACTCAATTCCTCTAGTTGTTTCTTTAGTTCAACTAATTTTATAGTGGCCATTCTATAAGGGGTCTTCGATATAGGACTTGATCCAGGAATTAAAACAATGGAAAACTCAACTTCTCGTTCTGGAGGATGTCCAGGTAAATCTTCCGGAAATACATCTACATATTATTTCACAACAGGTACATCCTCTATTTGAACATTCCATTCCTCACCCACAGTCATTTCATTCTCTTCCTCCACAATAATTGAATTTAGTTGAGCTACTGGGGGTGGATCTAGATAATAATTAGGTGGTGACGATTCTGCTCTAATGATAAGGTGTTCCTTATCGTCATTATCAAAAATCGTAACCTCCTTATTACAATAAATCTTCACATCATAATCCTAAATCCAATCCATACCGAGGATTATATCAAACTCAGTCATAGGTATGATGATGAGATCAACAGATAAAGAACATTTATGTGCTCTAATGGGTGTTGATTCACAAAACTTTGTTGCAATGATACTTCCCTTAGGAGTTTTAACTGACAACTCCCTTGTTAAATCAAATTGGAAATATCTAATTTTCTTAGAAAAATGGGAAGATATGAAACAATGCGATGATCCAGAATCAAATAATGCATTTTCTAAACTTGAAGAAACCATTAAATTACCTGCCACCACATCTTTCGGAGCTTCTACCTCAGCAGTAGTGATAGCATAAGCCTGGCCTTGATCCCTTGGACTTTTCTGAGGTAAGTTCTCCTGACACTTAGGACATTCATTTTCATAATGCCCCATATCCCTGCAATTGTATCACTGAACATTGGTAGCTTCCTTCTTCCCCTTGCAATCACGAGTTTGGTGGCCTTTTTCACCACACTTGTAACAGACTCTCGTTCCCTTCAAGCAAGTACCAGGGTGTTTCTTACTACATTTACCACAAGATGGATATTCAACCATTCCCTTATTACCCTTATTCCAGTTCCCATATTGATCAACAGGTCTCTTATTCTCTTGCTTTGCTTTAAAGTCATAAGACTTAGAGAATTCATTTTCAGTCTTGATAGCACATGAGACAATGTATTCGTACGACGAGAAGGATTGTGAGACTAATGCTAAATGGATAAATGGTTTTAACCCATCAAAGAAACGATCAATATTACTTCTTGGGTTATGTATATAATCTCTGGCATACCTTACTAACCTTGTAAAGTTAGCCTGATACTTTGCGAAATTCTCATCCTCCTTTTGTCTCAGACTCAGAAATTGCCTTTCCATATCTGCTCGATGGTCATGAGGAAAGTATTTTTCTAAAAACAGATCTTTGAACTCCCTCCATTCTATATTTGATACTTCATCATCTTCCTTTGTGTTTTGAATCAATGACCACCATTGATCAGCATCTCTAGTAAGGTGGTAAACTACCATGATAACTTTTTCCCTTTCACTACTCCCCAAAGCCTGAAATATTTTCTCTAGGGAACTTATCCATTTCTCATCTACTAAGGGATTTTTACTCCCATTGAACATTGGTGGTTTCTGCCTCATGAATCGATCTAACATTGATCCTCCATGCTGCGGATCAGGGTGCACCATACGGGTAAGTTTATTATTCATAACCTGAGTGAGTTGTCCCAATATGGTGATTAGCTGATCGGCACCAGTTGCATCACCATCTCCACTATAATTATCTTGAGCAGGAGGGAAATCCCTACATGGAGTGCGTGCATTGATTCGGTTTCCATTTCTTCCACTAGGAGCCATTTCTAAACAATGGCATAAACTAGATCAGTTTATGAATCGAAATACATAATTCCATTCTTATAAAACACTTAACATAAATTGAACTATTTATGGATATAATCCATAATCATAAAAATGTTTTCTTTGAGGAAGTATATACTCATAAACCCTTCATAATGATTTGTAAAGAAAATGAGAGTTATCCAAAGCATATCCCCCGGGAGTGTCATAACCTAGAGTGCAGCAAGGCCCATTGTCGTGCACCAGTTCCCATTCGAGATTAGCTCAAAGTGGTGTTTTCGGGTTTTACCCCTAGGTACATCTGTGCCAGAGCCACCTCAACCTGCTCGTTTCCAGACCGGGATGTATTGCTCGGAAAACTCACAAAATCTCTACAATACCAAAATTCTAGGAAGTTCTTCTATACTAATCCTAAATGTTCATCTTAGGTCTACGTGCTCTAATAAGAGTTTATCTAAATCTAGCTTCCAAGGTTTGTACTAAATTTCCTCTGATACCAATTGTAACGCCCCGACCCCAGTTACCTAGATTCGGTGCATTATTATATAACATTGGCATGATCACAAGAAAGATCAAATCTCGAATGACCGATTGGATTAGTATACTTGGAAACACTAGATATATTCACAAAGTTTTACATTACATCATAAAGTGAAAAACTACTACAACAACATAGTCTCTATATTCCACACTCATATCCCCACATACTATCCCTGCAGGTCATTCATAAATTACTTCTTCACATCCTGGGAAAAATAAAACATAAAAAAGGAGTGAGCTCAAATTCCCAGTAAGGATAAAAATATTGCAAAAACATTCCTAAATAAGAATAAACATTTAAGGCAATGTATAAATTAAAAAAAAGCCTTTTAAACTTGAACTTCAACATAGTATGGAAAAAATAAAATGAAATAATGCCATTTACTTATTCACCTGAATATTCTACTAATCGAATAATGACATGCAATATCAATAACTACTTTCATAATGATGGAATGCATAATGTCATACTATCATAACCACATAGCCAAGGCCTCATGACAAGACTAAAAATAAGATTTTTCCAAGGCCTTGTGACAAGACACTAGTTTGTATCATGAGACCTACTGATTCATCGAGGAGCTATAGCGGGCTCCACCCGTCACATATTAAGTCCAATGCATTCCCATATGAAAAGGTTTAAACATAACATAAACATTCGTATTAAAACTAGCATATGAAATGTAAATACTTCATCCATAAACTATGAATGATATAAAAATAACACATCCACAGTAAAATATATCACAAAACCTTCAATATAATACAGAAGTTTTGTATCATAATAAATAAACTTCAAATAAGCGTAAAATCCATCAAAGGATGTTAACATAGATAAAATCAAAACTCTTTTTTTAGAGAAATATCTCTTTCTATTTTGAAATCATTTAAGATTCATATATTTTTAAAATAAAACATTTTCTTTGAAAATAATATTATAAGCTTGTAAAGGAAGCTTTGAAGATTTTATAACGGCAGAAAATAGCCGCACCCACCGTATAAGTTGAAAAACATTCTTAATTCTACCGGAAAGGTTAAAACACCTTGTTTGGAAAATGACAGAAAGATTCCTTTATAAACCACTTATAAAAAGTCAAACAAGGGTATAAATGAATTTAAACCATATTATTGTAAATAGTAAAAAAAAATTGAAATACATTTTTAAGAAACATGGATGTGGATGATAAAGAGGTCCTAGTAAATTATTACGTATAAACAACCTCGGATAATGAAGAGATTGCGAAATAAACTCTTACCTTGTACTTTTCCTTGGTAGGGGTAGGTTAAACTACTGTATAATGGTGAAATAATTGTTATTAAATTATACCAGAATCATATACATTAATATGATATCATATATGATCTTTTAGCATTGATTTGTTAATAATATCTTAGTATTATCGTTGTTTTGGGTGTTAACATACTTGTTTTCTTTTATATGTTTTGTTACCTAAGACATGTTTGTAATGGATAGTTTGTATATTAATCATATCCATAATGATATCAAGTCCTTATATACTATTATTAATCATCAAATGAGAATTATACTTGAATGGATACGATGGAGAATGAATCTCATCGCGTTCGTGGAGACGGTAGTCCGTACATACGCACGAGCGACAATATCATTCTTTTGATATTAAAATAATATATAATTAGATGATATATCATATATACATAATCATTATAATGTTATATTTATTATTTACATGAGTTACACATCATTATTATACCCATCAAAATAATAATATATTGAATAACAATTACACCACGACGTGGAGACGGTAAGCCTTACGTATGCACGTATGGTGACATGTTATTCAAAGGGTGGATAGAATACTGAATATGGTTGTACCATATTTATAATAACATAACAGTATATATAATATACTGGAGTTATTATTTTAGAATGGTAATAACAAAGATAGAATAAGTGGAAGAAGAAAGGAACTTGAAAAAGGGTGGTGAAATCATTACCTCTTCTTTGGGTTCTTCCTTTTGATTTGATCAAAAGGGATCCTTAGGTTGGCTTTCTGATCAAACTAAGGCCTCTAGGTTGTAGTGAGGGAAGTTGGGAGAGTATTTGGGCAGATTTTGGCCGAACAAAAAGGCTTTGAAGGTGTGAAGAAATGATAAGGAGGAGTGCCCTTTTATAAGAGGGGTGAGAGGCACCTTTGGAAATGCTAGAAATATTAATTTATAATAAATTCATATTCGGTTTCTAATGGATCCAAAGATTATTATTTAAAGGTTAAGGTGTGGATGGGTCTCAAAACACTCAAAGAATAGAATTTATACAGGTTTGGGTTACTATATTAACCTTATCTTTAAGTATTAACTCTTAGTTAATTAGTTTGACATTTACCATATCACTTTGTATTTTTATATTATATAGTTAATAAACATACTATATACATCCAAGCGACCCCCAAGTGGTCCATTAATGATACACCTATCATGATATAAGTCTCTTGGCCGAACCATATATTTATAGGAATTTAATATCAATTAATAATATAATATGTGTTTTAAAAACTCTTTTCTGTCAATTTTGACACTATTCAATAGTTGATTTTGGTGAAACTTATAACAGAATTATTACTTCTAAAAAAGTCAATTAAATAAATCCTAATATGTCATATTATCCTATAAAATTAGTGTAATTCATTAAAAGTCTCAAATTTCATTTATTTGGGTATTTATAATATCAATTATTTTAATTTTTCACTATTATGGTAATTACTGCATCATCATTGTGTCATAAATAAATTTTATTATTTCATGTATAAAAATTATAAATAAAATATAATTATGTAGGAAATCTTATTATATTTCTAATGAATATTTACAATCGAATTTATCTTATGTATTACCCTATATTAAAAATGTTTTAGTAAATAAACTTTGATTTTAACTCTTTTAACTCTTCTTTGAATTAAATAATAATAAATGCCCTAATCTAATCCAAGTGGACCTAAATGATAATATTTTAATCCAAAGGTTGTTTTTGGTCGAGTTACATTTGTACAATAGAATTAGGTCATGTGTAATGGTAGTATTAATATCATTTTTACCCTTAATTACTCTATTTACTTTTAACCGTGGTAAATAAAAGTAAAAAGTTACTATTCACCAAAAATTATTTTCATCTCATTGAACCACATTTTACTTCTTGATATTAACTGCGTCTCTCAGATTTTTGAAATTCCATTCACAGAAGCGGTAAAATTATGTTTTATGAAAAAATTCAGTTTTTTAACTACCACTTAGTAGTTTCACTATTCATAAAAAATTGAAGTTTTTAAGAACAATGCCAAAATTTCACCCTAAGCTATAATTGATATTCTGAATTAAAAAATGATTTCTATTTTACAAAATTACAAACATATAAGTTGCATTAATTAATTTTATAATTAATTCCTGCTGTCACAACAAATAGCGTGTTTTTAAGAAACAATATATATCAAAAGATTGACAATTGTTTAGGTCCAATTTCAAAGTGAAATTAATTCTAATGAACACCATTTTATAAAATGGTAAAAATATATTCTAATTATACTTTAAAACCACTCAATAATATAATTTATCACTATAAATTATTTTGATTAAAAAAGTTTTTTTAAAGTATTTTTCACTACTCATAAAAATTGGAAGTTCTCAGAAAAATACCAAAAACTCATCTTAGGATATTTTCGATATTCTGAATCCCAAAATGAAGTGCATTTTGAAATATAAAATATATATAATTTCAAAAAGTAGGTATTACTATTCATAACGTCTAGTTTGATTGGTTGTGGTGTGTTAGAACTCGATGTTGCGTACAACACACGCTATCGCATTATTGCTAGAGAAGCGTACCGTAAAAGCTTGGGGTGTTACATTCTCCCCTCCTTCAAATAATTTCATCCTCGAAATTTCTAAAATACTACCGCATGAAAAGACTCGGGTGGTTCTTCATCATAAGTTCCTCAGGTTCCCATGTTTCCTCTTACATCTTATGGTTTCTCCACAAAACTTTTACAGACGCATCGTCCGGTTTCTCAGTACTTGTTTTCTTGTATCAATAATATTGAAGGGTTCTTCGCAATAAGACAGATCAGGTTCCAGTTCCAATTCCTCATAGGTGAGTACATGCGTTGGGTCAGGCATGTATTTCCTCAATAGAGATACGTGGAACCCATCGTGATCTTTGGAGAGACTTGGCGACATTGCCAATCGGTAAGCTACATCCCCAATTCATTCTAGAATTTTGAAAGGTCCGATGTACCTGGGACTGAATTTACCTTTCTTACCAAAATGTATGACTCCCTTCCATGGAGATACCTTTATGAAAACATGATCACCAACTTGAAATTCCAAATCCTTCCTTCGATTATCGGCATAGCTCTTCTGCCTACTTTGAGCTGCTTTGATGTGATTTTGGATTACCTTCACCTTTTCCATCATTTCCTCTACCAGTTATGGACCTACAAGTTTTATTTCACCAACGTCATCCCAACAGGTTGGTTTGCAACATCTATTTCCATATAATGCTTCATATGGTGCCATCTGAATACTCGTATGGAAGCTACTATTATAGGAAAATTCTACCAGAGGTAAATATTGATCCAACATACCCTGAAAGTCAAGTGAGCAAGATCTCAACTTGTCTTCTAAGGTTTGAATAGTCCGTTCTAATTGTCCGTCTGTCTGAGGGTGGTAGGAAATGCTCAAATGAAGTTCAGTATCCTGGGATTTCTAAAGACTCTTCCAGAATCTTGAAGTAAAATGGGGATCACGATCATAAACAATTGATAGGGGTACTCCATGAAGTCTCAAAACTTCATTAATATATAGTCTTCCTAGACGTTCCAGTGGTAGATCTTCTCTTATAGCAAGAAAATGTACTGACTTGGTAAGACGATCAACAATAACCCATATTGCATCGTTCCTTCTAGGAGTCTTTGGTATCCCCATGACAAAGTCCATCGTAATATTTTCCCATTTCCACTCCGGTATGTGAAGAGGTTGAATGACTCCTCCAGGCTGTTGCCTTCCATCTTTCACTTATTGACAAACCATACATCTTGACACAAAATCAGCAATATCCCCTTTCATGTTGTCCCACCAAAAATGTTGCTTCAAATCTCTATACATTTTGGTGCTCCCTGGGTGTATAGAGAAATTGGAACTATGAGCATCATCCAGCAATTCCCTTTTTAGATCAGGTATATCGGGAACACAAAGTCTCTTCGCGAATTTAAAAATTTCTTCTTCATACACAATTTCTCTTAATCTCCCATCATGCACAGCTTTAATCTTCTTTTGAAATTCTTCATCATCGGTCTGAGAACTCTTAATCCTTTCTAGTAAAGATGGTTTGGCAACCATTTGAAAAAGCATTGATGTTTCACCTTCCCTGGTTATTCCCATGTCCATCTTTACTAGATCCATAAAAATTGGATCCCTTTCAATTCTCATTACGTTCAAAACTCCATGGTCTTTTCTGATCAAAGAATCTGCCACCTTGTTTTCTTTCCCCGGGTGGTAGTGTATCGTACAATCACAATCCATGAGTAATTAAAGCCATCACCTTTTCCTCATTTTGTGTTCTTTTTGTGAGAAAATATACTTCAAATTCTTGTGATCAGTGTAAATCTCACATCTTTCACCATAGAGGTAGTGCCTCTATATCCTCAAACCAAAGATCACAACTGCTAACTCGAGATCATGGGTAGGATAGTTTTATTCATGAATTTTCAACTGTCGTGATGCATAGGCAATAACCCTATAATTCTGTATAAGGACACAACCAAGTCCATTATTCGATGTATCACTATAAATAATGAACCCATCATTCCCCGATGGTAGAGTCAATATAGGAGCATTGACTAATCTTTTCTTCAGTTCTTTGAAACATTCTTCACACTCTTTTGTCCAAACAAATTTAACCCCTTTACGTGTGAGCTTCGTTAATGGATTAGCCAATCGGGAAAAATTCTGGACGAAACGTCGATAATAACCTGCTAAACCAATAAAACTACGTACCTCAGTTATACTCATCGGTGTTGGCCATTCTTGGATTTCCTTGGTCTTATAAGGATCAACAGAGATTCCATCTTTAGAGACAATATGGCCAAGAAAAGAAATCTCCTGAGGCCAGAATTCACACTTGCTAAACATCCCATATAATTCATGTCTTCTCAGAGTCTTCAGGATAATGCCAAAGTGATTTTCATGATCTTCATAGCTTTTGGAGTATACCAATATATCATCAATAAATACCACCAAAAATTCATCGAGATATTCCTTGAAAACTCTATTAATCAGATCCATGAATACAAAGGGTGCATTACTCAATCCAAAAGGCATTACTGTAAACTCGTAATGCCCATAACTGGTTTGAAATGCTGTCTTCGGAATGTCTTCCTTCTTCATACACAACTGATGGTATCCAGATCGAAGGTAAATATTTGAAAAGTATTGAGCTCCTTGCAGTTGGTCAAATAAATCATCAATGTGTGGTAGGGGATACTTGTTCTTTATTGTTACAGCATTGATCTCCCTGTAGTCAATACATAACCTCATAGATCTATCTTTCTTTTTAACAAAAAGAACAGGGGCTCCCCATGGAGAAAAAATAGGGAGAATAAATCCCTAATTACTCAATTACTCTAGTTTTTTCTTTAGTTCAACTAATTCTACAATGGCCATTCTATAAGGGGTCTTCGATATAGGACTTGATCCAGGAATTAAGACAATGGAAAACACAACTTCTCGTTCTGGAGGATGTCCAGGTAAATTTTCCAAAAATACATCTACATATTCTTTCACAACAGGTACATCCTCTATTTGAACATTCCTTTCCTCACCCACAGTCATTTATTTCTATTCCTCCCCAATAATTGAATTTAGTTGAGCTACTGGGGGTGGATCTAGATAATAATTAGGTGGTGACTATTCTGCTCTAATGATAAGGTGTTCCTTATCGTCATCATAAAAAATTGTAACCTCCTTCTTCTTACAATAAATCTTTGCATCATAATCCTAAATCAAATCCATACCGAGGATTATATCAAACTCAGTCATAGGTATGATGATGAGATCAGCGGATAAAGAACATTTATTTGATCTAATGGGGGTTGATTCACAAAACTTTATTGCAATGATACTTCCCTTAGGAGTTTTAACTGACAACTACCTTGTTAAATCAAATTGAAAATATCTAATTTTCTTATAAAAATGGGAAGATATGAAGTAATGCGATGATCCAGAATCAAATAATGCATTTTCTAAACCTGAGGAAACCATTAAATTACCTGCCACCACGTCTTTCGGAGCTTCTACCTCAGCAGTAGTGATAGCATAAGCCTGACCTTGATCCCTTGGAATTTTCTGAGGTAAGTTCTCCTGACGCTTAGGATATTCATTTTCATAATGCCCCATCTCCCTGAAATTGTATCACTAAACATTGGTAGCTTCCTTCTCCCCCTTGCAATCACGAGCTGGGTGGCCTTTTTCACCACACTTGTAACAGACTCCCGTTCCCTTCAAGAAAGTACCAGGGTGTTTCTTACTACATTTACCACAAGATGGATATTCAACCATTCCCTTCTTCCCCTTATTTCCATTCCTAGATTGATCAGCAGGTCTCTTCTTCTCTTGCTTTGCTTTAAAGTCATAAGACTTAGAGAATTCATTTTCAGTCTTGATAGCACATGAGACAATGTCTTCGTACGAGGAGAAGGATTGTGAGACTAATTCTCGATGGGGAAATGGTTTTAACCCATCAAAGAAAAGATCAATCTTACTTATTGGGTTATGTATATAATCTCTGACATACCTTACTAACCTTGTAAATTTAGCCTCATACTTTGCGACATTCTCATCCTCCTTTTATCTCAGACTCAGAAATTGCCTTTCCATATCTGCTCTATGGTCATGAGGAAAGTATTTTTCTAAAAACAGATATTTGAACTCCCTCCATTCCATATTTGATACTTCATCATCTTCCTTTATGTTTTGAATCAATGACCACCATTGATCAGCATATCTAGTGAGGTGGTAAACTACCATGATAACCTTTTCCCTTTCACTACTCCCAAAGACTGAAATATTTTCTCTAGGGAACTTATCCATTTCTCAGCTACTAAGGGATTTGTACTCCCATTGAACGTTGGTGGTTTCTGCCTCATGAAGTGATCTAACTTTGATCCTCCATGCTGCGGATCGGGGTGCTCCATACGGGTAAGGTTATTATTCATAACCTGAGTGAGTTGTCCCAGTATGGTGATTAGCTGATCGGCACCAGTTGCATCACCAGCTCCACTATAATTATCTTGAGTAGGAGGGAAATCCCTACATGGAGTGCGCGCATTGATACGGTTTCCATTTCTTCCACTAGGCGCCATTTCTAAACAATGGCATAAACTAGATCAGTTTATGAATCAAAATACATAATTCCATACTAATAAAAAACTTAACATAAATTGAACTACTTATGGATATAATCCATAATCATAAAAATGTTTTCTTTGAGGAAGTATATACTCATAAACCCTTCATAATGATTTTTAAAGAAAATGAGAGTTATCCTAAGCATATCCCCCGAGAGTGTCATAACCAAGAGTGCAACAAGGCCCGTTGTCGTGCACCAGTTCCCATTCGAGTCTACCTCAAAGTGGTGTTTTCGGGTTTTACCCCTAGGTACATCTGTGCCAGAGCCACCTCAACTAGCTCGTATCCAGACAGGGATGTATTGCTCGGAAAACTCACAAAATATCTTCAATACCAAAATTCTAGGAAGTTCTTCTATACTAATCCTCAATGTTCATCTTAGGTATACGTGCTCTAATCAGATTTTATCTAAATCTAGCTTCCAAGGTTATACTAAACTTCCTATGATACCAACTGCAACACCCCGACCCCAGTTACCTAGAGTCGGTGCATTATTACATAACATTGGCATGATCACAAGAAAGATCTAATCATGAAATACTGATTGGTTTAGTAGCCTTGGAAACACTAGATATATTCATAAAGTTTTACCTTACATCATAAAGTGAAAAACTACTACAACAACATAGTCTCTATATTCCACACTCATATCCCACCATACTATCCCTGCAGGTCATTCATAAATTACTTCTTCACATCCTGGGAAAAATAAAACATAAAAAAGGGGTGAGCTCAAATGCCCAGTAAGGATAACAATATAGCAGAAACATTCATAAATAAGAATAAACATTTAAGGCATTGTATAACTTAAAACAAAAGCCTTTTAAACTTGAACTTCAACATAGTATGGCAAAAATAAAATGAAATAATTCCATTTACTTATTCACCTAAATATTCTACTAATCGAATAATGACATGCAATATCAATAACTACTTTCATAATGATGGAATGAATAATGTCATACTATCATAACCACATAGCCAAGGCCTCGTGCCAAGACTAAAAATAAGATTTTTCCAAGGCCTTGTGACAAGACACTAGTTTGTCTCATGAGACCTACCGATGCATCGAGGAGCTATAACAGGCTCCACCCATCACATATTAAGTCCAATGCATTCCCATATGAAAAGGTTTAAACATAACATAAACATTCGTATTAAAACTAGCATATGAAATGTAAATAATTCATCCATAAACTATGAATGGTATAAAAATAACACATCCATAGTAAAACATATCAAAAAACCTTAAATATAATACAGAAGTTTTGTATCGTAATAAATCAACTTCAAATAAGCGTAAAATCCATCAAAGGATGTTGACACAGATAAAATCAAAACTCTTTTTTTAGAGAAATATCTCTTTCTATTTTGAAATCATTTAAGATTCATATATTTATAAAATAAAACATTTTCTTTGAAAATATTCTTATAAGCTTGTAAAGGAAGCTTTGAAGATTTTATAATGGCGGAAAATAGCCGCACCCGCCGTATAAGTTAAAAAACATTCTTAATTCTACCGAAAAGGTTAAAACACCTTGTTTGGAAAATGACGGAAAGATTCATTTATAAAGCACTTATAAAAAGTAAAACAAGGGTATAAATGACTTTAACTTATATTCTTTTAAATAGTAAAAATGTTTTGAAATACATTTTTAAGAAACATGGATGTGGATGATAAAGAGATCCCGATAGATTATTACGTATAAACAACCTCGGATAATGAAGAGATTGTGAAATAAAACCTTACCTTGGTTGGGGTAGGTTAACCTTCTATATAATGGTGAAATAATTGTTATTAAATTATACAATAATCATATACATTAATATGATATCATATATGATCTTTTAACATTGATTTGTTAATAATATCTTAGTATTATCGTTGTTTTGGGTGTTAAATTACTCGTTTTCTTTTATATGTTTTGTTACGTAAGACATGTTTGTAATGGATAGGATGTATATTAATCATATCCAGAATGATATCAAGTCCTTATATAATCTTATTAATCATCAAATGATAATTATACTTGAATGGATACGATGGAGAATGAATCTCATCGTGTTTGTGGAGACGGTAGTCCGTACGTACGCACGAGCGACAATATCATTCTTTTGATATTAAAATAATATATAATTGGAAGTTATATCATATATAAAGAATCATTATCATGTTATATTTATTATTTACATGAGTTACACATCATTATTATACCCATCCAAATAATAATATATTGAATAACAATTACACCACGACGTGGATACGCTAAGCCGTACGTACACACGTATGGTGAAATGTTATTCAAAGGGTGGATAGAATACTGAATATGGTTGTACCATATTTATAATTACATCACAATATATATAAGATACTGGAGTAATTATTTTATAATGGTAATAACAAATAAAGAAGAAGTGGAAGAAGAAAGGAACTTGAAAAAGGGTGGTGAAATCATTACCACTTCTTTGGGTTCTTCCTTTTGATTTGATCAAAAGGGCTCCTTAGGTTGGAGTTTTGATCAAACTAAGGCCTCTAGGTTGTATTTAGGGAATTTGGGAGAGTATTGGGGAAGATTTAGGCCGAACCAAAAGGCTTTAAAGGTGTGAAGAAATGAGAAGGAGGAGTGCCCTTTTATAAGAGGGGTGAGGGGCACCTTTGGAAAATCTAGAAATATTAATTTATAATAAATTCATATTCGGTTTCTAATGGCTCAAAAGTTGATTATTTAATGGTTAAGGTGGGTAGGGGTCGAATAACACTCAACCATTAGAATTTAGATTGGTTTGGTTACTATATTAACCTTATCTTTAAGTATTAACTCTTAGTTAATTAGTTTGACATTTACCATGCCACTTTGTATTTTTATATTATATAGTTAATAAACTTACTATATACATTCAAGAGACCCCCAAGTGGTCCCTTAATGATACAACTATCATGATATAAGTCTCTTTGCCAAACCGTAGATTTTTAGGAATTTAATATCAATTAATTATATAATATTTGTTTTAAAAACTCTTTTATGTCAATTTTGAAACTATTCAATAGTTGATTTTTCTGAAACTCATAACAGAATTTTTACTTCAAAATAAGTCCATTATATCAATCCTAATATGTCATATTATCCTAAAAAATTAGTGTGATTCATTAAAAGTCTCAAATTATATTTATTTGGGTTTTTATAATATAAATTATTTTAATTTTCCACTATTATGGTAATTACTGCATCATCATTGAGTTATAAATAAATTAAGTTATATAATGTCTAAAAATTATAAATAAAATATCATTATGTAGGAAATCGTATTATCTTTCTAATTAATATTTACAATCTAATTTATCATATGTATAACCCTATATTAAATTTTATTAGGAAATACACTTTGATTTTAACTCTTTTAACTCTTCTTTGAATTAAATAATAATAAATGTCCTAATCCAATAAAAGTGGACCTAAATGATAATATTTTATTCCTAAGGTTGTTTTTTGTCGAGATACACTTGTCCAATAGAATTAGGACATGTGTTAGGGTAATATTAATATCATTTTTACCCTTAATTACCCTATTTACTTTTAACCGCGGTAAATAAAAGTAAAAAGTTACTATTCCCCAAAATTATTTTCATCTCATTAAACCATATTTTACTTATTGATATTAACCGTGTCTCTCGGATTTTTGAAATTCCATTCACAGAAGTGGTAAAATTATGTTTTATGAAAAAATTCAGTTTTTTAACTACCACTTAGTAGTTTCACTATTCATCAAAAATTGAAGTTTTTCAGAACAATGCCATAATTTCACCCTAAGAAATAATTGATATTCCAAATTCAAAAATGTTGTCTATTTTAAAAAATTCCAAATATATAGGTTTCATTAATTAATTTTATAATTAATTCCCGCTGTCACAACAAATAGCGTGTTTTTAGGAAACAATATATATCAAAAGATTGGCAATTGTTTATGTCCAATTTCAACTTGAAATTAATTCTAATGAACACCATTGGATAAAATGGTAAAAATATATTATAATTATACTTTAAAACCACTCAATATTATAATTTTTCACTCTAAATTATTTTTATTAAAAAAGTAGTTTTTAAGTATTTTTCACTATTCATAAAAATTGGAAGTTCTCAGAAAAATACCAAAAATTAATCTTAGGATATTTTCGATATTCCGAATCAATAAATGAATTCCATTTTAAAATATAAAATATATATAATTTCAAAAAGTAGGTATTACTATTCATAACGGCTAGTTTGATTGGTTGTGGTGTGTTAGAACTCGATGTAGCGTACAACACACGCTATCGCATTATTCAAAGAGAAGCGTACCATAGAAGCTTGGGGTAATCCTGGATTGATCTCCCTCTGATGAAGCCAAACTGATTACCAGACACTATCTTGTAAGAAATGGATGAAAGCCTACTAGAAAGAATTATTCAGATAATCATGTATACAGTGTTTAACAAAGAAACCGGCCAGAATAAGTGGATTTCATTCGCATTCTACACTTTCAGAATTAGGGAAAGAAAATTAGCATTCAGACCCCAAGGGAGTGGCCCTCCTTTGAAAAAATGAGTAACAAGACTGAAAACATCGACATAGTTAATATCCCAAACGTGCTGAAAGAAGAAGTTACAAAAGCCATCTGGGCCCGGAGAGCTCTCAGGTTTACGACTAAAAACTGCCTCCTTGATTTCTAGATCAAGCAGAATAACAGTGAGAATAGAGTTATCCTCATGATTAACAAGTCTTGTAATCACACCATCCATAGGGGTGGTGGTGGTATTTTATCTATTTAATATATTTTTATAGTAAGGGATGATGTTCTCTATAAGGTCTTTTCTCTTATCAATGAGGGTATCCCCATTTTTGATCAGGGAAAGAGGATTAGACATCTTTTGAATTTTCTGGAGGGTGTTAAAGAATTTTTAGTTCCTTTCTCCATCCATTAACCATTTTATCTTGAAAGAGTCTCTTTGAAAAGCATCCTTTAGATTGAGATGTTTGTTAAGCTTATTGGTTATCTCAGCTTCATCCAGGAACCCATTAGAAAAATCCCTAGAAGTGGTGATCTTTTGATCAATCTGCAAAGAGTTATCAAGGGATTAAATTCATAATCAAGGGTACTGAACCTATCCTTTCTCCAAATTTTCAGATTTCTCTATAGGACTTTTAGATTTGTGATACAAGCAAAGGCATCATCCCTACAATTAACATAATTCCAGGTGCTCTTCACTATGACCCTACACTCTGGGTGAGTCATCCAGGCTTTGTTGAACCTAAAGGGATGTGGTTTCTTAGGTTTTTTTTTCAAAAAGATCCACAAGAATTGGATGATGATCAGAGTTTATTCTGGAAAGGGTTGAATATGAGATAGATCCCCATGTGTCTAGAGAAACTGCATTGATGATGGCCCTGTCAATTTTGATAGAAACAAAAGTGTTGGGATTCCTTCTATACCAGATGTATATGGAGCCTACTAAATTGATCTCAACCTGGTAATTTTAGTCTTGCAGGAATGGATTTTTATGGAGGAAATGGAGTTGTCAAGTTCACCCATTTTCTCATCCGGGTTAAAAATTGCATTAAAGTCCCCCAAATTATTCAAGAGCTCAAGAAGATAGAGTTTAGAGATCCCAATTCAAGCCAAAGATTCCTACGATCCTGGTACCTGTTATTGGCATAAATGAAAGTACAAGAAAAGTCTGAACAATGGTAGTTGAAGGAAAAGGGGACCTGCTGGTCACTAGAAATAGCCATGGAGGTGCTGGCCAGAGAAGAGTGAGCTACAACCCATAGCCTTTTGACATCTATTGAGAACCTATTGGTTTAAATTAAAGAAAAGCCCAACTTCTGAAAGTTAGTAAGATTAGGAAGGAAGATTTTTTAAGGCTCAGAGAGGCCTATAAGATAAGGTTAATGTATTTGGACGATCATCTGGATGGACCTGGTTGTTTCCAGATTAGCTAGGCCCAGACAATTCTAGAACAGAATTTTCATTTGGAAGTGGTTCCGTGGGTGGAGCCCCTCATATTTTTCCCACTAGTGTTTTTGGTGGTCGACCATCCTTTTTCCTGCGAGGTGTGGAGACGTCAAGAAGGTCAGAGACATCCATCTTTCTATTCATAATGATTTCATCCTTGGTTGCATTCCCCTTTTATGGCCTAGTTTCCCTATTCTCCATAGTAATTGGGTCGTTACTGGAGTTTCTAGTTCTGTTTTGTTCATCTTCATCCATTGGAATGGCCTCTGTATCAGCAAATCCATTTTTTTTGAGATTTTAGATCCGTGACTTTGCTGTCCAGCATGCCCAGTGTTCTGTCCATTCATAGTTTTCCTGGAGCTTATTTGGGAAGCTGCCACAACATCCTTGTCAGTGTCTTTCAGCTTATAGAGGTCCATTTGAGCCTCCTCATCATTGAGTCCCTCCCTTTAAGAGCATACCAGATTGAGAATGTCACTGTATAGTTCAAGGAAAATGGATTCCTCCTCCATTTCTTGCTGACAGAGTAATAACAGGTTGTAAATATCCTTTGAGATTTCAGATTCCAGGACTTGAATTGTCTCAAGTTTATTCTTAGGAAGATAATTCATCAATGCTTCTTCAGCCTCTTTAGATTCCTCTTACTCCACTTTGTCATCCCATGTCTGTTTCTTGCTGGATCTAGGCCTGAGATTTTCTAGGACAGAGGGATGAATTTCTTTTGAATGGAAAGATAGATTGTTGTATGAATTTTTTGGGAACCCTGTAAAGGCTTAGCCTGCCCGGAGCCTCCATTTTTCTCAATAGGGATATTTTTATGCTTCTTGATTTTACTGAAAACATTCCATTCGGGTTCTTTTGTAGAAGTTACCTTCTTCTGTAGGACTCTGCAGTTGGACACCGAATGTCGCACCATCTTTCATACCTCATAGAAAGGAGGGACATTTTCATACTCCACTATCACTTTTGATATGTTACCTTTATCCAGGAAGGCTATAATGTTAGTCCATTTCAGTTCCCAGTTTACATCTATCAGCATGTGAGAGAAGAAACCAAGCTCCCCATTCATGGTTCATTGATCCATTTGGATATGAGTTCCAATACAAGAGGCTATGTCATTCAGAATTCTTGGGTGCCAATACACCTAGTTTAAAACATGAATCCTTATCCAAATATGGGAATTGGATTGCTTGAGATTGAAGGTGTTTAAGTTTACATCCCATTCAGATATCCTTAGAAGAACATGCATTGGCTGTAAGTTTCCAATGCTCCATGCTGAGTTCAGGGCCTCCCTAGATTGCAGGATGATATGAAAAAACCCTCCCGATGGGGATTAACCTCCATTACCTATTTCCCCAGCAATGTGAGATTCGATTCTTGAGTTCAGCATACAGCCAGGGTCTATCACCCTTTGAATAGATCACACGACCTAAAATTGAGAACTTACATAAGTCAATCCTCTTTTGGAGAGCCTATAGATCTTCCTCGACAGAGAATCCTCCATTCTCTAATCTCGTTACGTTAGATGGTTTATGTGAGTCATCCTTGGAAGGATCCCTGGAACCCAGGTGGGCCTCTGCAAATGATAAACCATTATTCCTCCAACCTGAGGGTTCTTGGGGGTCCCTAATTTTGATCGAGTTCCTCTGGGGTCTCGATCATGCTCCAATTCCAGATTCAATTCGGGATATTGAGAACTGACCTTGCGGTGGATAGAATCCGAGGACTTTTGATTCACAAGCACTGGATCCATGTGCTTATGAGAATAAATGCGGCCATGAGGAAGGAATTCTGCCATCGATTGCAAGGGCGAAGGGGAAAATAATCCTTAATCACCATTATGAAGATACGATAGCATTACAAGATTCAAACTACAACTTAAAATAATTATATTTATAATATATTATTTTTCTGTATAACTCAATCTTATGTGCGATGTAATATTTCCAAGAAACCCATTGTTTCATGTTGGGTACTCTATATGACATATAATCCCTTTTAAAATTAAAATTATTACTTATTTCATAAATATTAATAAATATGTAAAAGTCTTATTCTATAATTACCTAGAATGTAATAAAACCGACCCAAACTTGAGGATATCATGATTAATGGATGATTATGTGGTGATTTATTGGTAATATCATTGTTTAAGTAGTATAATAATTTCATATACAACTTTTTAGAGTGATATATCATTATTTTTATACATAATATGTATAATAAATGGATTTTAAATTGATACATAATAAAAATAATTTTTTTAATTCTTTATTGTTTTCTTATTTAAGGAATTCCATTTCAGAATGACTATTTATCATTATTATTAATAATATGTTTTATAAAATTTATTTAAATAAAATTATTAATAAAAAATCATATTTATCCTTTAAAACCATGACCAAGAACATCTATGTAAGGCAGTTATGAAATGAAAAATCATAATTGAACGTTCTACGGAGGCGACAATCCACACCTATGAATGGATAATGATTTTGTTTTAAATAGAAATTGTAAAATGGGTATTACGGTTCAAAATTTTATAATATAAAATATATCATATTAATATATTAAATTATCCATTATTACCTTCCTTTCATGGTGATGATCAAAAATGAAGTGTGTTGGGCTGTGGAGGCATTTATTAGCACAACACATGATTGATGTTTTCATTTCCATTAATGGAAAATCAGTTTATAGTTAACAAATACAAAATAATTATAATAATAAAATAGTATAATAATGGTACATATGTTATTATTATTGGATTGGGAAATGATATTTGATGATGTATAAAAGAACATTAATAAATGGGAAAGAGAGAGTAGTAGTTTGAAATGTAAACGCTATTACTTGGATTATCTCATTTGTTAAAGGGTTAAAACCATTGTTGGATGGTAATTTGAGAAGAATATAATATCCTTAATAACAATATGAGGGTTAAAGAGTGGGTTTGGTATGTTTTTGGATAAACTAAGGGGATTTTGGTGTCCGTGTGTGAGAAGAGGAGCACCCTTTTTATAAGTGAAAATAAGTAACATTTTGTTGTAAATACCCATGATTTTTCTATAAAGGGATGACATTATCAAGGAATGTTTCTACAAAGTGTTTTAATAGTATACATAATAAGGGATATGGTTGAGCTAAATCTCAAAAAGTCAATTAAAAACATGTTTTAAATTTTTTCCCCTTTTATCTCTTTGGTTACTCTTTTTTTATGTTATCATTGTTTTAACCATGGAAAATAGTTTTTAACAGGGTAATTTAACTTCTAGGACCAAAAAATAAAAAAGATATTAATATATAAAATGAACCTAATGATTCAAAAAATGAAATTCACTTTTTCATTGATTTTTTATAATTGATCAAATTTATTTTTAAAATACATATTTTATAATGTATTAAACATAAATAATTTCTAAAAATATAATATAGCTTCAAAAATGAAAAATAAAGGTTTATAAATTTTAAAAAAATTAAAATTAAAACTTCACTTATAATAGAAATTTTTTTTTAAAAATGGGTTTCATAAATTTCTAACACATACTTATATACTAATAATGTAATATATTTATATCATTTTAAAAAATGGTATGTTAACTATTTACCTAAAAATAATTCAATTTTGAAAAATATAAAAACCATAATATAAATTTGAAATTTTAAATTTCTTGAACTAATTTGTTATTATGGAATTAAAATTATCATATTTATATATTTAGGTATATAAATAAAATTAAAAATATGATGACAAATTCAATTTATTGAAAACTGGCTTCTTAAAAAACATGAATATTTAATTTAGTTTTAAATAAATTTCTAAATAACTTAATATTGAAATACAAGTTTCTAAAATATAAATGTTACCACTTATAAATAAATACAAATTCAAAAAATTATATTTATTAATGTCTTATAATATACACTTTTTAAAATAGTAAATCGAATAGGATCTTTTTAAAAATATTAACCAATGAAAATAATAATATGTAGTTATTTTAAATAATTAATATTATTTTATCTAATTTTTTTATTTTTCTAATATGTTATTTTTTATTTATCTTAGGTGTCATGTTAGTTTAGGGAAGTGTTTGACACAAGGTAATGAACATAATATTTATTAAAAGGATAAAAAATATATGGTCTTTACAGTTACATTTTTAAAAACTAGTTTTTATATACAAAAAATTCAATACAATACTAATAAAAAATAATTAATTACTAAAAATTTTAAGTTATTGAAATCATCATTTAATAATAATATATTTTTTTTTCATTATTTAAAAGTAAAATTCCTAAAAAGACCTACTTTTAAACTCAATAAGGAATTTTTTATGTTTGTAAACAATAAGATTTATTTATAAAAATATATGTATTAATATATTTCATAATTTGGTTAATCTTATTTTTATTTAATAATTCAATAAATTGTTTTAGTGGAAATATTTAATATTAATAATTATATTAATATGTGGAAATCAGCATTTCATTTTATTTAAGTGTTTCATGTATATAATTCCATAAAAAACAATTTACATAATTTATGGAAAACATATATTAAAATATTAGGTCGTTATTTTATATGTCACCCAATACAATTTTGAAAAACGAATTTTGATATCAATATCTATTATTTATGAATATTTATTTAATTTATGTTTTAGGAAAACTTAATTAATAATTATTAACAATTTATCATTAATTAATTTATTAAATATTTTACAAATTAAATAAATATCCAAGAATAACCGTTATTATTATTTTAAATTAATTATAAACCATATAAATATATTTAAAATTTAATTTTGAGAAAAACTATATCCTTTAAAGACCCTTTTAATGATAAAATGGAATTATAAAATATTATAGATTTATTGTCATTCATCAACAATTTATGAATTATTATTCATATTTTATTATCGATAACACTGTAACTACTTATAATAAGTACCTTACATAGGTGTCTTTAAATTTTGGGGAAATGAAAAGGTCTTTATATATATCAACCCCATTACATCACGTGGTAAATGTTATGAATCATTGGTTTAACAATTATGCATTAAAAAATTTATGATCCACAAAAATATTTGTAAGGGGATATGATGCTCTATTTTTCTTATCGTGGTCCAGTGTTATCATTGTATACAATATCTCAATATCAAATTCTACGAACACCAAAAAATAAAATATTTGAACTGATTCATTATCTGTGATATCTCAACTCAAAATTCATGACTTTATTTTCTATAAATATAATTTCAATTATATTTGATAATTTTGAATATAATAGGCATTGTGTTTTCCAAAAAAATATTTCTAATATAGTTTCATGAATAAAGCAATGTTGTATGTATCAGATACAACCAAATGGTTTCCATATTATGATTCAAATTTAATCAATGTAATCGAAATGTTGAGATACCATAAAACCCCATGATCATATTGCCTTTAAAGACGAAAAAAGTAAACAAGAAATATTGAACGTGTCCCTTACAAAAAAGTATGTTGATGTTGTTTTCTTCACCTAGTTCCTGATGATGTTAACCAAGAAAAAAATAAAGTTTCTTCCCTCTATGGTTTATCCATGGGATGCACTAAATCACCCAATAATTTTAGAAAAGAACATATAAACCTCCAAGATATTATAATATATCATGGTTTTGTGATGGATGGAAGAGGAGATCTTATGGAGGGAGGGATTTTTCACCAGAGGATTTCTAGAGGTTCTCCCAGAATCTATAATCATTACATTATTGTCTTTATATTGGCTACAAGGATACCCCCAAGCCCATGCATTTTCTAACACATAAGTTAATTTCATGATTAAATTCATTCAGTTATATATATTTTTAAATTTAATCCAACCACTCTTCCATTATTTTAATATTATAAAATTTATAATCAATAATATCCAATAAGAAAAATATTTAATGGTTAATTCATTAATAATTCATTACTTTAGATGTATAATATCTGCACCGAATGAATTTAGCCATTACATTCATATCTCTATTATGCCACAATGTTTTATCATTTGAATATCTAAGGAAGACTATATAATATATCTATATAATAATGTAATATACACCGTAAAGTAAAAAAATATGAAACTTTGTTCCATTTTTATGACATACTCTATGACATCCCATAATATACTATTAGGTATCATGTGGATTTCGCGAATATTTAATTCACTATCACGATATTATATATTTTCGGAATGAAAGGGCTTGTTGATACCTCTATAATCTAGCATCTATCTAAAAAACCAAATTGAATGGTATCTCTAGAACTTATGTGCTCCCTGAACTATCAAGAACAAATATGTGTCCCCATAAGCCTCCACAACCATGGATAGTGCTAAAAAAACTATGTAAACATTATATTTCCTACCAAGTGAGATGTACCAATATAATATTTCATATATATGACATTATTTTAAGATTTTTAGAATTTAATCCCATA
Organism: Viscum album; assembly: GCA_963277665.1. Lineage (NCBI taxonomy): Eukaryota > Viridiplantae > Streptophyta > Magnoliopsida > Santalales > Viscaceae > Viscum > Viscum album. The sequence goes on along the minus strand of OY728167.1, from coordinate 388,875,117 downwards.
ATAATCTAATAATCACAGAACCCAATGGTCATGTTTCATTGGAGATTTTCTAAATAAGAACATTATTTTAGGCATTTCTCTATAAAAAAATTCACCCAATATCCTATTTTAGATACCTCTTAGTTTATACTTGTATTATCAACATGGTTATATAAAATTAAATAATGGGGTAACTTATGATGTTTATTAAAAAAAAATTATTCATGAAGTCATAAAAAGTATAGTTCATATACATATGATAAACATGGGAATGTGAGACAAATATGATAAAAACAATCAGGTATTCGTAATATTCGTCAATAAGTCAATATAGAAGTAAATTTAATATGAAATGAACAAAGATATACCATGGAATAATAGTGAAAAATCATGAGACAAAAAATCATGTTTCAAGAGAATAACAATGGAATATTACATAGAAGTGCGGAAATAAGAATACACAATGGAAATAACAACATTGTGATACAAGTTTAAAATATTCCTTCCCACATCTGGTCATGTAAACATAGATAACCAAAAGAACATCCTCACACAACTCATTTGAGTACATGTAACAATAGTCATGTACACACAAAAATATTTTAAAAATATATTATTATAATCACATCCATTGAAAATTCTTATAAACATAGAAAACTGCATTCACACTAGTGAATTATTTTTTGAACATAGCTAAACAAAATCACGTTTGAGCACATTTATTATGAACATAGATAACCACAATCACATCCACACACAATTTATTTAAACATAGATAACTATAATCAAGTACAAAATAAATGATGTTAACATCTCTAACTGTATTCACATCCATGTATGATTCACTACGAGATGATAATTAAAACCATAACCAATGCATTGGAGGGATATATAGGACCTCAACCACATCAAAATAATAAGAAATATGAATTATTTTACTCAAAAAATCAATGTAATATAATTATATATTTAAACCATGTAAAGAGTATGGTTTCATAACATTTCCATGTTGAATATCATAAATTGATCTGAAGAATTAGATCATTTGATACCAAAAAGTGAATAACCCAAAATGAGTATTTCATACGAAAATATATAAGTTTATTCATGAAGAATAACTAAATATAAGATACATATCTTATAGATAATGAATATATTGGAATTGAATCGATAATAAATAATTTTTAGATATAATTTCATAACATTTTCCAAAATATATGACGTTATGCGCCACTTAAAAATATTAATTTCAAGAAAGTAACATCAAAATATTTTTTGAAAACACCCTAATAAATGATATAAAAATAATGAAACCTTAAGATGAAATATGTAATAATCCAATAAATATATAGTAGGTTATAAAATATATAAAATGACCAGAGAATCCTTTTTAATATTTTAAAATACATTAAATTAAACCAAAATCATAAAATTTATAATAAAACCTTATTTAGGAATGTGATAAAGGAAAATTAGATAGATACATGAGATAATAATTTTTTTAGTTTCAAAAATGGAACCCAGTATGAATAATGAATATGTACATTGATGTGAGATACCTTATTATATATGATGTGATTTATTTATTACAATGTTATACATTTATGAGAAAAAATTCATCCTGGAAGTAACATGGAATTAAAAATGTAATTTTCCCTTGATAGAAAAATAAAATATCATATAATAAAATTTTATAGTGGATGAAATAATATATTAAAAAAATATGTTCAAGCTCATGTATTGTATGTCAAAAAAGGTGATTTGAGTTAACAAGATCCTTAATGGATTTTATAACATTTGAATCAAAAGCTCTTAAATGTGTGAAAATTAAATGAAATATTAAATCATATAAATAAATATTAAATCATGATATATTATTACAAATAGGTAGTAGATAAATCATATAAATATAAATATGTGCATAAATTAAAACCTGTATCAATGGAGGTAATTCAAGATGAAATTCCCTTACATTTAATCTTGAAATAGATGAAACACATACCTGAATGGCCTAATGACCTTCAAATTTTTATTTATTGTCGATAATCCTACTTTTTATGGTTGAGGGGGAACCCTTACATGTCCTCTCGTCTTATGTAACACATTACATGACACAAATGTCTTAGAGGAAATGATCCCAAAAAGACTACTTGAAACTGCCCCTCCATGCCATAAATTATAGATAAAAACAAATTAACATTTAATATAATAAACATGATAATCATAATAAATTATTCAATAAATATATTCATATATATTAACTTTTATATTTTTTAATTATAATAATTTACTAAAATTTTATTAGTTAGTTAATGTTTATCTTCTATATTATATGATTATTGTTAACACATGTTTCATAATAAAGATATTGAAACCTGTTTTTGATACTGAGCTAATCCATACTAGATAATAAAATATATTTAAATAATTATGTTTTAAGGATTTATAATTATCTTTTTTTATTTTTTTAGGAAACTGGGGGTATTATTCATAATAACAAGATCCTTGATAAAATTATTTCAGGTAATTTACTTGCATCAAAAGATTAATTTGTAATAATATGTATTTTTTTGTAATCTATTAAGAACCATATTTATTAAATACATTACTAATTAATATAAAATATTTATATCGAAAAATATATTTTATAACCATTCATGTATGGTGGTGATGAAAAAGTAAATATTATCATCCATGGGGTGGTAGTACCTGTATAACATGAGTGGTTTTAGGACCTGACCCACAAGGGCTCTCCTGGAAAGAGATAAGCAGAGTGTGACACCTCATTCCAACCACCAAAAGGATAGGTTATGGATAAATGCATTGAGTATGCATAATACCCAGATTGTAGGCCATATCCAATGGTACCTGTATATAGGCACACATATTCAATCCACCAACAACATAAAGAATGATAAAAAATAAAATTGGTACCCAAATATTTTCATACACATATATATCCCAATTAGAGTGAAAAAAAATGTTTTAGAAAGTGTAATGTGCTAAATAAAATCCTAGAAATACTGTAAATTAGTGAAACCTTCTATTAAAGAGGGGATTGTAGTAAAATTCATCGTATGGTACGAACTATGTATAGTTTTTACAACTATGACCTATCTATTGCTATACCACCTAGGACACCAAAGAAAGGCATGTATTCTACATTAGACATGACATGTGTGGGAAGATTTTGTGTAGGGATGAGTATACCAATAATTTGAAGGAAACCCCAAAATCACCAATCATAAAGATTCAAGGAAGTAAATTTGATTTAACATCATTAAAAATATATGTAAATTTGGATATGATACATAAAAAATAATAACATGGATATAATCAAGATAAAAACTACATCTGAAGGAAAGGCCACTACCATAAAAGTATCCAAGAATCATGATCATGTATTCAAATTAATGTTCATTAGAGAGAACACACTCCATGTGTCTGATAATGATGATGGAACTCATCTAAGAGGATGTTCTTGTAGGTCCTCACAATGAATAAGTACACACTAGAACTTAGAAGATATCAATATAATGGTAAGGTATTTATCCCAAAGCTTGTTTCGTATATTGTAACCTATTTGAAATAAAATTCATTTTAGAGGATCAGACATAAGGTTATATTGGTCTCGCTGATTCCAAAATCACTATAAGGTGAAGAAGTTGATGATGGTGGATCCCACCTTGAGCCACATAGAGGAATTATTGAAACTCTATCTTAGACTAATCCCATAGAGAGGTTCACACACTATACTTAGGATATAATTCCTTATAGTACACTCATGGGGGTGGAACAAAGGAAGAGACCTTGGATATAATAAATCAATGCTGAATAGAATGTGGGCACCAAACATCCTAGATGAATGGACACACCATGTACTAGTTATAAATTTCATGTCTAGTATTTGCTGGGTATAAACGTATTCCCCAACCCACTCCCTTGTATTTTATCCCATTCCCATATATCCAAGTCATGCCAAGGTAAAATGTTGCATCTCGCTACTATATTTGTGTTTGATTATTGGGTCATTACCATGTACTCTGGATTTGACAATGTTGCTTGTCGTGTCCATGTGTTTTTACCCCAAGGGTACATACTATGATGCCAGCACTAGGTAACATTGTGTGTGGAAAGTCCCACATGAGATTTGATAGTTTATTTTTCTAAAACATTGTCTACTACAGTCAGGGTCAAACAAGCATGTTTCATTCAGACTACATGCCAGGTATATTATAATTTTCTAGATATCAAAATACATCACACATATTTTGCTCACATCATCTCCGCCATCGATTCCACTATCAAATCCATCGATTATCATTGATTTGGGATTGAATGATCCTATTCTCAACCAGCGGCTCGAATACAGATACCCCATCTATTTGGTACCAATTAATCTACCCCGTACACCACCTCAATAACTCTAGTCCATGAATTTTACATCCCCAATATTTTCCCTACCTACCATCATTACTCCCACAACTTAATTTTTTTTATAGCTACCATTATAGAAACCCTGGTGATAATACATTATACAAATTGGTGATTGAAAAATGTTCATCCTCTAATTATTTGTCAAACTGCACAAAAATGTAATATTAGTGTTGAAGACATGATGCATGATGGGATAAATGTACAAAACACTACATGAGGAGATAACCATTGAAATTTTTCAGATAGTACAGAATGTTTTTCCAATAAAATGTAGAAAATAAGATCAATAACATGGGATTATCCAATGAAATATCAAATCATAATTTGTAGGATGATAAAACAATACTCATAAAACAAATATTGACCAAGAAGATAATTAGGTATGTATTTAATTCACATTTCACATGGGACAAAAAACACAAGACTAATCAAATATAAACAAACATTTTTCATTATTTTTTTGATCAAACGATGATGTAGAATAGTTACATGTCAATTTTATTGGTGAGTTCCATGAACTCCTTTGTCACATTGATTACCAAATAATGATTTGTCATTGATCATTTAGGAACTCTCCTCTAATGGATGTTATCTTAGTCCCCTGGGTTATGTAGATAACCTTAAGGATTTTCCATTAGTATGATATTAAAGATTGGTATTAGATATGCTAATATCATATGTAATATATTAATTAATTAATAAAATAAATTATTAATCCTTGTATAATCCTACTTAATCCAAAATCCCTAAAATCAAAAATATTATGTTGCTCCTAGAAAAAAACCAGCATTATAGATTTAATAGAATCCTCATATTTCCAATTTTAGACTCCATTTAAGAGATAATTAATTTATTCATAAAACTTTAACCCATATAATTAATATATTTAATAATTTTAATATATCTATATTGAACTTCGTTTCCCCCGTAAATTCTATAATAACACAGTGCAGAGATATGAAAATATTACATTATATATACTAATGATTTAAAAGGATAAAAAATTTTGTTACATTCTCCCCACCTCAAATATTTTCATCCTGCATATACAATAAACCTACTCAAAAAGAAGAGTGTACTCTGGCCAAATCTGGTTCTCATTCTCTTATGTTTTCTCAGGATGATTCTCATTCTTCTAATAGACACATACCAAGGGAATCACTAACCCATAAAGGAAATTCTCCAACCAATACATGTTCTCTAATAGGTATGTTGCAAAACTATCTTAAGCCATGATGTCCAGCTCTCCCCAGTCAATAATGTGCAGTGGACTGTGCACATACATCATCATCTATGACACAAGGGATATTTGTTTTACCAACTTTAACTGTTGTGGTCGGTACATATGGTACTCCGCCTCACCAACCCTACACAATATCTACAGTGGGATAAAGAACCTTCTAGATAACTATATTCCCCTTCAAAAATATCATCAATACTCACTGAGGTGATACCTTAAGGAATATATGGCCTCCATCATTGACCATAAACAACCACCATTTTCAGTTTTAATATGTATTATGATAGATTTAGGAAGTTTTCACCCACTACTGGATGATATGAACCTTCTCTATCCTCACCATCACTATCTATAGGTCCATAATCACAACCCCCCTATATTAGTGCAGTATAGCAGTGACCTTTAGGGTATCCCTTAAAAGGCCTCCTATTGTTTTATAATAATGGGGGAATTCTGTATATTGTTGTAAAAAACTCACCAAGGGTAGGTGATCCTCCAAAATATGACCACAATTAAACATGAAAGCCTGAAGCATATCCTCCAGATAATGGATGGAATGGTCAGTCTAGCCATCACACTGGTGGTTAAATTACATGCTCAAATGAAACTGAGGCTTAAAGAGATCCAAAAATAATCTCTATAATTGTGATTTGATGCATGAATAATGATCTAAAATGATCATTGGTGAAAATACATGAAACCAAAATATCTCAAATATGTAAACAATTATAATGATCTTCATTGAAAATTACTCTCAAATAGATATGAAGTGGTTCAACATGGTGATTAATTCTAGATCACCAAGATAATGTCAGGTCCCATAGATTTTTTTGGAGCTCCAACATGAATTCCATAGAGAAAACATCCCACTTCAACTCTTACACCTCAATGTATAGACAAAAATTGGATGGAACATGGTTCCCAACCTTCAACTTATAATAGGTGTGGCATCATGAGAGAAACTATGATACTGACTTGTTCATCCCCAGATAAGAGAACTGATGTTGATGGTCATAGTACATACTTTACAGACTTGGATATACTACTAATAAGGATATATGAATTTACCTCATAATATCCTCTTGTAATGTCAATAGTATAACCTTTTACCCTCTAAAATTGATGACATGCTCCGCACATTCAAAAAATCTATCAGGAGCATGTACATTCAATATCTCAACACCTAAGGTCAAACAATCAGTCTCTACATGATGATACTACATAATAAATTGGTGAAGTGGATAGGTAACAAAAACTAACTGAAGGTAATAAGAATTATCCTCATCCACTAATGAATAGTAAAATAAAGCCAATTACTCTAACTCTTGTAAGAAATAATGAGAACCGAGATCTCAAGATACGAGAATCTACCACTACGTTTCCCTTCCCATGTGTATAGAATTACTTGACATCAAAATTTGGGAGGATATTTAAGAATCATCTCTATATCAATGTAATATATTTATGTGAAAATATGAACTTGAACTCATGTGTTTAGAATATATAATGAACCACTCACCTATAAGGTATTATTGCTATATCATTAAGATGAAGAACTCCACTAACATCACCAGATCATGGGTCTTGTCGTTCTTCAAATCATGTACAAGATTATAGTACTCGTAACCAATCAACATCTACATCTATATAATAAAAAATCAACATATGGTAATGGAGAAATCACAATATACCATATACTGAACACCTTCCTCTAGAGGTCTTAAGATGGGGGAAATTTTTTCCCTTTACAGAAACTCCTTAAAAGGGTTCTGGAACCTCTCAGTCCAAATAAAAGGTTGTAACTTTTCGGTCCATGCAGTATTGGGTCACATAATAATTGAGAAATTAGGAATGATTTGGCAATCAGATCCTTCCATACCAAGGAAGCATCATACCTCAATTTCACTATTGGGAGGATTCTAAGCTAGAAACACATCAACCTTCACCGGGTACACTAGTACTCAGACTTATTATATGAAATGTCACAAAAATTTGACGTCTTGGATCATAAAATGATAGTTTCAGATATTCCCACAAACCCAATTCTCTATGAGTTTGTCAAGGACCACCCCCAGGTGTCCCATTCTCTCCTCCTCAGATTTCAATTACACCATGATGTCATAGATGAAAATAACCATGAACTAGTATAACAAGGGATGAATGATCCAATTCATGAGTCCTGTGAACATTTCAAGGAATTATTAATTCCAAAAGGGCCCACAAAGTTATCATAATGACTATAAGGACATAATAGTTATATCTTCTATAATATCCCCATCCCGATCACGGACATGTTGATATCTTGATTCATGGTCAATCTTCGTGAACCATCTCACCCCCTTCTTCTAGAAAAAGTAGTTGTTATTACTTGGTTATAGATACTTATTTTTACTAGTAACCTACTTTGGATGATGATAATCCACACACAATATAAATCACCCACCCTCATTATTGTGGAACAAATATAGGGATCCTTATAGTGACATATGAGTTCTAAAAAATTCCATTTCTCTATAAAATCCCATAACTTCACCTTGAGCCCATGATACTCTACTGGTTCCATCCAATTTGATAGAGTAGATATTAAGGAATTCCTTGGGTGAAAGTATATACTTGATTTTATCTCTCGGTCGGGAGATAATCCTTCCATATGCATAGGTAAGGGGTCCTCATACCCCACAACCATCATATGAAACTGATATATCACAGCGTATGATACTCTATTGTTCATAATGGAAAACTATTGAATACTCACATGTATATTCCTGAATATAAACCCACCCTTTATTACCTAGGTCTCAATATCACCCATGAATGAAAACCTAAACCCATAATCGTGTAAACATTTTTCCTCTTCCATAAACATTAAATCTAGGAATTAAATTTGAATACCCATTCTATACAAATTATGTCATCATAATTCATCATCATTTATACAAAAATATCCCATATAAATCCCTCTCCCACATGATTTATTTCACACTGTTGATAGAAGTGTGTGATCACTAAATCCCCTATATTTCAAGTCTTCAATTCTAATGGTAGAGATAATGGCTATAATGGAATCTGTATATATCAGAAAAAGGATTTGAAAAGAAAAGAGTGGCATGATCATGTTTATACCAGTACTACAACTAAAGTAGAGAAAAAATAGTTCAAACCTCTTATCATTCCATGATCTTCTTGGTCAAACAGTTAACACCCCGATATATTAAAAAGTATTTTCTTTTCTAATAATTTTAATTTCATTGATAGCTATCTCTACACTCAACATCATCTTTTAATGAAACACGACATACAATTTAGAAAAATATTTAATATGATAGTTATCTCATAGGCATTGAAATAGATGTTATGAATAGTGTTGACTAAATTATTAAAATATATGATTTATACAAGTATATGAGATAAATTATTTTGTGTCTAATTAATTTAAAATGAAATTAAGAATAATTTTAAAATAATGAAAATATTTATCTTAAAAACCTATTTTTTATAAAAATAAGTTTTACATAAATAAATTAAATTTTTTTTATTGAATTATTGAAATGGAATTTATATATTATAAAATCAAGCAGAATTCTAAAATTCATTTTTGGTCATTATGGAAAAAGTATAAGAATAAAACCACTTTTACACTTAAATCATTATTTTTTCTAAAAATTAATTCCATTACATTTTTCACATTAATTTTATAATTAATTATTAAAAATTTTAAAAATATATTATTAATACTTAACTAAAATTTTATATCATAATTTCATAATTATATAGGGCTTAATTTTTGATAATTTTATAAAATAATAATTTTTTCACTCAATAATGAAAAATGATGGGTTTATTAAAACAATTCTGATTAATTCAATTAGTTAAAAATATAAATTAAATTTTAATATTGTTATAAATGTACCATTGGTTCAACTATATATATATTAATACAATTTATCTCACTGGAAGCTGTTAAATACTGAATTTTGATACAAAAAAGTTTTATTGTTTCGATGATTTTCTATATGGAAAACCACATTTTCATCATGTTAGTAGTTTTAATATTAACTTAAGATTTTACATATATAGGAATGTAATTTTGAAAAATGGATTCCATATTTGGTATAAGAATAATATATATCATATAATAAGGTCTACTAATTTTTTACTCAAGGTGTATTAAAAATATTAAAAATTAATTACAACGGTTAAGGTTAATAAATGTTTTCCAGATAAAGCGTAAAATGACCTTGAAAATTATAGAACAAATAGTGGATGGAAATATGTCAAAATTATAACATATAAGGATCTAAATTGGACTATTTTAGATCCTTTTGGGTTGTGTCAAAGTTAGATACACCTTTTTCATTTCTAAAAATACATGGGTGCCCCTCACCTCACTTATAAAAGGCCATACCCTCCCCACCTCATCACATATTCTAATACCATTGAATCCACCAATACATAACTAAATATATCCCATAATTACCTAAAAATGACCATTATCACTTAATTATATTGAAAATTTATCATTTGAATACTTTTTGTGTATACCAATAGAATTTTATAAAAAGGGGGTATTGTGCTAGATTTGAGCATCATTATATTATTTCTTCTTACACCCCTTAAAATATTCATAAATTTATATTAATATATAAACAAATATCAGGTAAATATATATGTGGCTGTGTTTATTTCATAACATAAATATATATCATCTTCCACCAAATTGGTTATAAAATCATGATTCATTTGTATAGCGGACTACCACCCCGTGAATTGATGTGATGTTTTTTTTAATTTCAATTATAATTTGATGTTAATAAATATTTATTAAATGAATATTTATGATATTTTTAACATAATTATACTTATTTAATTATAATATCTCATATACCATCTTGATTTAATTTTTTTGGTGGATACGATATAATAGTTTATGTGTACGGCAGACTACCACATAGCGCAACAATGTGATTAATTTTTTACTAATGCTTTACATGGAAGGTAATTAGGGTAAATTTAATTAAAACATTTGGTATATTTGAAATATAAATGAATTCATAATTTCAATATATTATTTACCTTTTCTTTCATTTCATCCATCAATATAATTGAGACAGTGTTGATGCGTATGCATGACCTACCATCTCCATGAATGTTTTATTTCATATTCCATATCAAAAATATACTGATTACTATGAATAAATATATAATTAATATATATATATATATATAAATATGATATTTATATCATTTTTTAATTATTTATATTATGGAATCATGATGAATTTAAAATGACCAAAAATACCAAATCAAACCATACAAGAAAATATAGTTATTTCTCAAAAAGTAATTTTTATAATGAATTATTAATAAATAGGTAATAAATGTTCATAAATAAAAAATATATGGTATGATATATATAAAATTTTTATTTATTAGATTTATAATATTCTGATATTTAGTGTAATGGTTGTTCAATATAATACATAGGATTTTAGGACTTATACTAATGGATTTTGACTCAATTTAATTTCTATAAGATACAGTCCATATTCTCCTTGTGATTCATTTACGTGGTGTATATAATAAATGTAAATACATTCAATGAATATTCTCCAAACAATTATGGAAATTCATGTATCCATTTGAAGATCTATCTCTTATGGGGTTTATAGTTCAAAATTTACCCAAATAGTAATGGATTTTGTCTTAATTTGTATTCTTTAGAAAATATGTTATGTTATGAACCTATCTTAATTAATGATGTGTATATAAAACACCATTGACATGTAATACTAGGAATTTAATTATAATTATGATATTATATGTCTCATATAATGATATTGTTTTATAGGGAATATGAATTAATGTTACCAAAGTTGTATAGGTTCCATGATACAATGTCTTTGTTTAATAGAATTTTTTATGTTTATGTTTCTGACGATGAAATATTAAGAATTAACCCTATGTAAACAAATAAATTTTATTCTCCCCTTATTTTAACTTTAGGATAAATGTTTTAAATTTATTTTACTATCATTTTTGTAATCATGATCCCAAAATAATGTTTTTAAAGAAAAATGAACTTATTTAAATCTTTAGTATAATTTTTTTTCTTCAATATCTATGTTCTCTAAAAATGTATTAAAAAATTTAGTAAAATTTCTTCAAGTTTTTTAATTTAATTTTTACCCATGTTTAAAAAATTTGAAATATTTTTTGAAATAAATATTCATGTTATTTTAGAAATAATTATTATTTGGATGTTATCGAAAATGTGAAAGGAGTCGTTGTTTTAAATTTTATGACATCTCCCACCATCAAGATAACTAAATGTTTTTAATGTTAAATTATAATTATAAAAATTATTTTCAATGAAATGGATTTTTTTAATGTTTAATTTTTAAAAAATACTTTTTAAAAGTGGAAAGGATATTACCCTCAATGAATGTTTTAAATTATTTTTAAATATTCATTTATAAGTTTTAAAATGTTATTTCAAATGATATATATTTTGAAAATGTTTTATGTTTTAATTTTTTCAATATAGAAAGAATATTTTCCTTAAGAAATGTTTTAAATTATTTTGAATGATTCTTTTTTATATTATCAACATTATTTTCATTAAAATTGATTTCAGTCATATTTTTGGAATTTTTAATCTTAAAAATTTGATATTTAAATATATTTTCTTTTCCTCAAGAAGCAATCCATTTGATTTTTCATTCAATATTATTTTCCATAATGATTACATCCTATGATATTACTTACTTTTTAATGGGTATATTATCCAATGAGACCATATTTATTATTTATCTAGATGGTTAATTTTTATGACGATGAGAATATTATCAAACACATTCCTATTATTTCGGTTATGAAATTATGAATTGGGGATATAATTTTGAGACCCATTTCATTTTTACGGTCTATTCTAAGATTAAATGCATTATAGAACCCATTTATATTCATGGGTTTTAATGTTGTGATTATTTTATTATCATGTGCCATGCCTATGTAAGGTTTTCATTATGTGATAGTGGTTATGTTATAATGATGGATGTTAGTCAAATTATAAAGAAATATTAGTGGGACATATATATACCTCTAATTAGATAGGAAATTATTAAAGGTATATGGTATAATAGGGTACGTGGGAGGTTATCACATTCCCAAGATATTTTACCTAGCTTGTTGTTACAAGCTGGAAATAGGGAACATGGGAGGTTATCCAAATAAAAAAGTAGGAACATGGGTGGTTATCCCAAGCCTAACTTATTATGAATTACTTGGTGGATATCCATGAAATAATATTTTCTATACTTTTGTGTATCCCAAAAATCTATTTTTTAGGAAAAATTTATGTTGTACTGGATCATGTTCCTTGATTCGTTTATGAAACCTATATTATAAGAATCCATGATGTATTACTAGACTCTTTTATATGATCTTATATATGAAGGGTGTAGTTTCCAAATGTTATTCCGAGGTTCTCATAATTATATGATCATGTTATATTGATATATCCCATGTTTATCCTTAATAATCATATGATATCACATTTTATTATGTTTCCTTTCCATATTTTATGATGAAAGTATTTAAGTTGGGTATGTGTATAAAGAGTCCAAAAGGGGGAGATATTTATGGGAGTTGTCGAAGATGTTTCACTAAACATTAATATTGTATACCTAGTCCTCAATGATATTAAACAATTAAATTCATTGGTAATTTATTTGTGCAATGTATTTTATATTAATCTGAAATGATGTAATATTTATATGTGAATAGTTTGGGTCTTGATAGAAGGTATCAAAAGAATGGATTGGATAACACTTAGAAACTAGAATGAGAAACAAATAGTGAGAGGGATATGTATATGGATACATATATGGATTATTCTATATATATGATAATACCGTGGAAAAATTGTGAAGGATAGAATGAGTGGCTTCCTTAAAATACACCTCTCTAAAGATACTGCATATTGAGATAGTTCTAGAACTGATGTACCTAACAGTAATAAATCTAAAAAAATACCAATTAGTCTTGACTGTATTTCTATATAGAAAATAAAAATGGGCCTAATTGTGAATCTCGGTTTACACCCACTTGGGAATTTTTTTGGGGGAAATTCACAAACTCGTTACATTTCATCATGATGGATTTTTATAATGGTCATGAATGAACTATGTTAATCCTAAGGTGAAATATTTTGGAAAGGAATTTAAATTATTTTCTTATCCAATAAAATAATTTTCATGATTTTGTGGTTTTCTAAAATGAATATTTTTCCTCAATCAATATTTTTTGGTTTCAGTCAATAGAGGGACCAATAAGAAACATGGTTAACATTGAATGTGATAGAAAAGTTTTACAATAGAAACCAAATTGGATGATTATTGTATTGAATATATTATTAGTATACCCAATCACTTATAATTATATATGATTAATAACATTCACCTAATCCAACTCTTAGATTCACCAAATAAAAACGGATTTTTTTAATATTTTGAGTGGTGGAATCCACATCGGAAGGAATATTTAGTTTCATATATATATATATATATATATTAAATGTGAAAGGAAAAAATTAAAGGAATGTATCAAAGGAACTAGATTACTTTTCTATTGTAGAAAATAAGGACACAAAGAAGATAATTATCAATGAAATAATTGAATTTTTGGTTAATTAGATGGATGAGAGTAATGTTATCCATAAACAATATTTGATGGTTGAATATTTTAAATGTGGAATGTATATGAATTATTCAAACATTTTTTCCATGGGCAAATCTCATGAATAAAATCAGCACGATTGTACATGTAATGGTAATATTGCTGATGATAAAGTGAAAACAAATGGATAATAACATATATTGGTTTATCTAATAGTATTGATTACATTTTTTGTAAGAATAATGATTAATTTTTGGTTAATTAATGTTAACACGTTATTTATATTTCATATTGTAGGAATTAGGTATTAAGGAATAAGATGATAAATCCTAGTTGATGGGTTAAGAATGAAGTGGGATGACTATAGTGTTTATTAATTGGAATTCAGGATTTATGTTCTATTAATGATGAAAAATATAAAAATTGTATTGTATAATATTTTTTTAATGATTACGAATAATGTGTTGAATATTAAGGATATAAAATAAAATTTATTTAATTGAAAATTTATTTTTATGGAAAAAATAAGATTATCGGATGAAGGCCATAATATTATCCTGATGTTCAGATAATGATGTTGGGATAATGATATGTGGGATTTTAAGAAATAAAATTGGATAGTATTGGTGACCATGGAACTAAATAATGATTTTTAACAAAGTGTTTTATATTATCATTGATTGAATTTAACACATTATTGGATATTCAGAATATATTCAATAATTTGATGTTTAATTCAAGGAATGAGGAATCATATATGTTTTATATAATGTTTTCTTGTAATTATAGTTATTATCATGTTTTTATAGAATATATTCCCTTGATACTCAGTTTTTTGGTTATGTAATAATTAAGAGATATTTTATGATACTTTGGGGAATAATTTTATGTTGTTTTATGGAATTTTAGTTACCTTGTTTCTGAATTTTTTTATTTCATTTTTTGTTTAGACATGGGGGAACATTATGGATAACTATTAATGTAACGAATTATATTCATCATTAGATGTTATTTGATAAAAAGGAATAAAAAATTATATTTTTGATTATAAATACAGAAGAATGAATGGATTAAAATTATTTAATAGAAATTATTATCCACTACTTCTTCAGGGATGATGAAATAAAAAAATTTACTGTTACTTTTTAGAGTAAATCATGAAGTGGAAATTGATTGAAGAATAACCAAATGATGAAATTGTGCTAATGAAATGAAATGAAATAAATTTATCATGTATTCTCATGATTTTTTTTCAACATTTTGACATTGATATTGAAATTAATTTTTATACATTCACGTTCATTTTTGATGATTGATGTCTCTTCACCTGTTATAGAATTATTGTTTTGTGGTAGTTAACTTTCCCTTAACCATGATATGTATCATTATCTATCTATATTTTCTTATTATTTTAATATTTTAAATCCTTTTATTCACCCCCGATCAAAATTATTCTATATAGAAAACATTTTATGTGTTATTCTACATGACTTTCACTAATCCCTTTATTTATTTTGAATATGATGTTTTATTAACCCTTTTTACAATTTGGGTTTTTAAAATGGGATTTTCAACTGAAAAAACCATTTTTAATGAGTACAAGTTCAAATTTATATGATGGTACATATATTATTGTGTATAATGTAACACCCATGAGATTTTATGAAATATATTTTCATCAAATAGGTTTGATTTATTTGATATCTTTTGATACAAGAAACATTGTACGTAACGCCCCGACCCCAGTTCACTAGAGTTGGTGCATTATTACATAACATTGGCATGATCACAAGAAAGATCAAATATCGAAAGACCGATTAGTTTAGTAGCCTTGGAAACACTAGATGTATTAATAAGTCTTACATTACATCATAAAAATGAAAACTACAACAACATAGTCTCCATATTCCACACTCATATCCCCATATACTATCCATGAATTTCATTTATAAAATACTTCTTCACATCATAGGAAAAATAAAACATACAAATGGGTGAGATCAGATGCTCAGTAAGGATAACAATATAGCAGAAACATTCATAAATAAGCATAAACATTTATGGCAATGTATAACTAAAACAAAATCTTTTTAAACTTGAACTTCAACATAATATAGAAAAGATGAAATTAAATAATGCCATTAACTTATTCACATCGATATTCTACTAGTCGAATAATCACATGAAATATCAATAACCACTTTCATAATTAAGGAATGCATAACGCCACACTATCATAACCACGTAGCAAAGGCCTCGTGCCAAGACTATAAATAAGATTTTGTCAAGGCCTCATTGCAAGAGACTAGTTTTCCTCATGAGACCTACCGATGCATCGAGGAGCTATAGCAGGCTCCACCCGTCACTTACTAAGTCCAATGCATTCCACATATGAAAATTTTGAAACATAACATAAACATTCGTATTGAAACTAGCATTCCAAATGTCAATACATTATCCACAAACCATGAATGGTATAAAAATAACACATCCACTGTAACATCCCAGGTAAATAAAGAATAAAACATTTTAATATTTATTTACGAATTTAATATTAATTTTAATTTAAAGGGGTTTCTATGTTCGATAGCGTACCCGATACGCAACAAAGAGTTTCTTTGAAATCTTACGTTGCACACTAGAAATAAAATAATATTATTTTAAATGGTAGTTAACACGTAGCCATTGTATTGGTGGGAATGAATAGAAATAACTAAAATATTATTGTATATGATTGTTAAATGTTTTTACATTTATTCAATAAAGGATAAGAGATTAAAATATAAAAATAATTCAATTTTAGGCATAGATACTCTAATTTTCACTAAAGGTCCACTTATCGCCTTTTGATGGTGAAACGTCATTAAATATAGTTTTGATCACTCTTATAAATTATTTTTGACCAAATAAAATTCTTATTTAGAATCGGGACATCAAAAATTAATTTGTGTAAATTTTTTGTATTTTTCTGATAAAGTTCATTTTTAATGAATAGTGAAAAGTGTTGTATTTTAATTCAAAACCTCTTTTTAATATAAATTATTTATATGATTAGATTATCTTTTGAATTGGTTTTAAAGTGAAATTAGAATATATTTTTACCATTTAATCCAATAGTGGTCTTTGGAATTAATTTCACTTTGAAATTGGACTTAAACTAGTGTCAATCTTTTGATATATATTGTTTCATAAAAACACGCTCTTTGTCCTAACTGTGGGAATTCTCTATTAAATTAGTCAATGTCACTTATATGTTTTGAATTTTGTAAAATATACATCATTTTGGAATTAGGAATATCAAATATAGCTTAGGGTGATGTTTTGGTAATTTTCTGAAAAACTTCAATTTTTGATGAATAGTGAAACCACTAAGTGGTACTTAAAAAACTGTTTTTTTTGTTTAAATGAAATTTTACCGCCTATGTGTTTTGAATTTCCAAAATACGACATACATGGTAGTCCTTAAGAAGTAAAAGGTGGTTCAATGGGATTAAAATAATTTTTTTTAAATAGTAACTTTTATGTTTTTAATCGCGATTAGAGGTAATTAGTGTCATTTAAGGTAAAAATAATGTTTTAATAATATGAAATGAACATGAAAAATGTCCTACCCTTATTGGATGTGTCATGGACGACTAATAAAATCCATGGGTCAACTTGGAGACTCCATGGAGCCACTTTGGTAGGAAAATGACATTAATAACTTTTTATTTAATGTTAAAAAAATTCACAAACATGTGTTGTTTTACTAAAACAATTTTTAAATGGGGTTATAGAAGTCGTAATTTTGACTATAAATATTCATTATAAATATAAAAAGATTTCATACATCATGATAGTTTTTTTAGACATTAAATAAATTAAATTATTTATGACACCATGATGATGCAGCAATTACCTCATTACTTAGCGATTTAAATAAAATGAAATGATAATGTAAAATCTAAGACCTAAACTTGTAAAAAACCTATTGGATGGGTGGATTTAGAACTCTTATCACCTTATCCTTGAAATATATAATTTTGGGACCTTTAAAATCCTAAAAGCATTTTTTAATAAAGTAACCTTTTATAACTTTCCAAGAGTGCCCCTCCTCTCCTCTTATAAAAGGCCCCCACCTCTACCACCTTACCCACACCTCTCAAGCCTTTGGATCAGCCAAACCCTGACCATTTTGTCTCTCCACAACCCTCTATTACTCCTAGAAGCCTCACTTTGGGCAGAATTCTTCCCAAGGAATCCTTTGAGCTCAAAAGAAAAGGGGTACCCGTTTTAAAGGTAGTGTCTTCTCTTGTGTTCTTATGTTTAATTTTTCTTCTCCAACTCCCTAAACTCTTTTTGTTCCTTTATTTTGTAACAACACCAGTATCTTCAATATACTAGGATGTTTTTATGAGAATTATTAGCACTACACTTACACACACCTTCATCTAATGGATAAAGAGCATTCTGTTTCCATGGATGGCGAATTTCTGCCTCACGAAACGATGATTGTTCAATATTCTTCTAACAACTTCAAAGGTGGCCATTAATATGACGCTATATTTATATATGATATATAATATGTTTATTTTTTCCTTAAGCTTCTATATTTTTCATTTATGGAATACCTTTATGGCTTCCACTGTGGGTATATGCGATATCTTCATTTTCGGAAGTGCGGACTATTGCCCCCTCAAAGTGATTTGATTTGTTAATTCTATATG
The DNA here is from genome assembly GCA_963277665.1 of Viscum album. Classification (NCBI taxonomy): domain Eukaryota; kingdom Viridiplantae; phylum Streptophyta; class Magnoliopsida; order Santalales; family Viscaceae; genus Viscum; species Viscum album. The sequence continues at coordinate 388,856,079 of OY728167.1, read as the reverse complement.
TGAGACATATAAAGGATGGATTTAATGATATTATATATTAAATTATACTGGAATTATAATATACCTTTATGTCATTATAATTCCATTCTATAAATTACGAAATAGAAATGAAAGTAGTGTTCATGCGTACGTACGGCTTACCGTCTCCATGAACGGTGAATTTCATTTATTACCAATAAATGTTATGTAATATTATAAATGAAAGTATATACTGGATATATATGATATATATGATGTCTACCTAATGAATATAACTCTGGATATAATGTATACATGAATTACTTGTAATTATAAAGAGTTTATTTTTGACTCAAGTACCAATGATCGTTAAAACAACCGTTATTAACATAAATAATTACAAAGTGTTCATGACATGGTAATAAGTGATATAAAAGAAATAATTAACATGAAAAAGGTTTTTAAGGAAGTATTAATAAAATCAAGTTTATTATTCAGGAGATTAAAGAGAAATCAAGTCACGTCGGACACGAGGTAAGGGACTTCATCTCAATCTCCATTCATTGAGGAATATTTTGTTTTATAAACAACTTTCTTTTATACGGTGTATAAACCCCTTTGAATTTTAAACTTATTCAAAAAGAAATCTTTTTTTATACGAAGTGTTTTACTAAATGACAAAAGGAATGTTTTTTTGTCGTACGTATGCGGTGACAATGACTTCTCCGCCGCTGTGACCATTATTTGAGTTTTGGCTTCCTCTAAAAGCCATAACCTAACTTTTTTTTTAACAAAAAATAAATACCATGTATTAATTTTATTTTATTTTGGTATTGAAAATGGTTTTCATAATGTTTTTATTATATCAATTTGTTGTATTTATATCATGTGATTGAAATGTGGAAATGTTTTGTTTCCTTTATGAATGTTTTACGTGATACGATTATGTTATGGTTCTTGGGAATTGTTTTGAAGACGGGTGGTTCTGTGAAAAAATAAGGGTGGGTGAGACCGATATAGCTCTCCAATGCATTCTGTAATGTGATGGAGTTAAACTTTAAGGTTTTTCTGAAGATATTTATGGAATATATTGTGATGGGTATTCCAAACGTAACCATGAGGGTTACTCCCTACGTAAGAATGTTATGAATGCCTCAAGTTACCTTTATGTCTTATGATTTCTATGATTTATTCATGATTTGATGAGGCATGTTAAAATGATTATGTTTTATGAGTAATGTATGATTTCATACGTGGACTAATGTTTCATTTCGTACATTTACATCCCTTACGTATCTTTTTATGCTCATCCCATGTTTTTGAAATGTTTTTCACAGGACATAATGTGGAATAGGGTCAAGGATGGGATCAAGGAGAAGTCATGCTATCTAAAACATGGAACTAGACATGTTTTTTTAAGAGTTTTTATTTTATGGAAACTTAGTAGAAGTGTCTACTTTGTAATCTTTTGAGATGTAATAGTTATGTCCTAATTCTCAAAAACTCTAAACCTGAAAAGATCCTCATTGTGAATTATTCATTTAATTCAATATTAAGTAAGCTTTAAGGTCGGGGCCTTATAGTTGGTATCAGTGGTCGGTTTAGAAAACTTTAGGAGTTATAATTCTATTAAATGATTACCCAAAAATATTTTTTATGGTTAAATTGAAATGATCTAGCATTTGAATATTACCATGTTGCTTCATCTAAGACATGTTTGTTCAGAATGGTTTTCCACAGAGGAAATAGGGAAGCAATGCTAGGAAGGCATATAGAAGGAAATAACCTTCCGAATCAGCATCCTAAGATGGTCGGATTTGGAACTAAAATGTTTGTTGTAGTAATGGCACAGTTGACTCAAGAGATAAATGGTGGCCGTATCCATGCACGAGATCAGCCAGATCAACCGTAGAGGAACATGTCAATGATGGAACATTTCATGAGGCAACATCCCCCATAATTCAGAGGATCATCTGACCCTGTTCTAGCTAAAGGGTGGATTAAATCACTGGATAAGATTTTTTATGTCATGGGGTGTTCATAAAATCAAAAGGTTAGTCTTGATATTAACCGTTTGGAGGGTGAAGCAGATTAGTGGTGTTCGATGGTTAAAAATATCAGGGACGCTGATGAGATTGATGCTCTCGACTGGGATGAATTCAAAGGTATCATTATTGAGAAGTATTTTCCTAAAGATGTTCGACATAGGATGGAAAAAAAATTCCTGGAATTGAGGAAAGAGGAAGACTCAGTGGCTTCCTACGAAGAAAGGTTCACTTGATTGGCAAGGTATGCTCCAAATTTTATCCAAGACCTTGATAGTAAAATCAATCGTTTTTACTCAGGATTAAAGCCAAAATATCGAAGGGCTTTAGCTACTCATGAGTTAAAAAGTTATGAAAATCTTGTTCGACGTGCTAAGAAGGTGGAAATGGAGTTTTCCGATGATCAAGTGTTCTATAACAACCAGCAGAAGAAGAGACCGAGGTGGCAGGAGAAAGGAAAGAATTCTTCAAAGAGGTCTGACGGTAAGAAAACCAAGTTTCCAGTTTGTGATAAATGTGGTAAAAGGCATGCTGGGGAATGTCTTATGAATTATGGAAAGTGCTACCGATGTGGTAAGATGAGACATAAGGCACGTGATTGCACTGAAAAATATCAAGGTTATGGTAAGTCCAAATTTGATTTACAGTTAGTGAAATGTTTTAAGTGCAATGAGATGGGTCACTATGAAAACGAGTGTCCAACAAAGAGCTTGAGTGATGGAAAGAAGTTATACTACAAGCAGAAAGGGGTGGTGAAATCCTTTGCAACTACTTTAGTAGATGTAGGGCCATCAAATGATATTGTATCAGGTACTTTGTTTATTTTTTCAGATTATGCCAGTGTGTTGTTTGATTCTGGGTCTACACATTCTTTCATCTCTAAAACCTTTTCTAGTAAAATGGGAATACCATCTCAAGAAATTACTCCTAAACATGTGGTAAAAACACCTGGGGGAAATGTTGAGGCAAAAAGAATTTATAAAAATCTTACTATCCTTATCCGTGGAAAGAACCTACTTGAAAACCTTATTGTTTTACCTCTAGTAGAGTTTGATGTTATCCTGGGTATGGATTGGCTCTCTATTTAGCATGCTATGATTGACTATAGAGATAAAAAAGTTTCTTTTCAGAAGTACTTTTAGTTTGTGTACAAGAATGAACCCTTACTGTTGATAACATATCAAGAGGCCGAAATACTTGTAAATGATGGAAATGAATGTTACCTTGAACATATCATTGAAAACAAGGGAACTGTTCAGATTAATGATGTGATAGTGGTAAATGAGTATCCTGATGTTTTTCCTGATGAGTTTCCTGGAATAATACCAGATCGAGAAGTTGAATTTACTGTTGACTTAGTTCCTGATGTTAATCCAATTTTGAAACCCCCTAATCGAATGGATCAAACTGAACTTTTAGAGTTGAAGGAGCAATTGAAAGATTTATTAGATAAAGGTTTCATTCGACCTATCACATCACCATGGGGTGCTCCTGTTTTATTTGTTAAAAAGAAAGATAGTTCAATGAGACTTTTCATTGATTATAGAGCCTTGAATAACATCACTATTAAGAACAAATATCCTTTTCCTCATATCGATGATTTGTTTGATTAGCTCCATAGAGCTCAGTTTTTTTCAAAGATTGACCTGAGATCGAAGTACCATCAGTTGAAGGTAAAGGAATCAGATATTCCTAAGACCACGTTTCGTACAAGATATGGCCATTATGAATTTTTAGTAATGCCTTTTGGGCTAACCAATGCACCTGTTGTATTCATGGACCTTATGAATAGAATTTTCCATGAGTTCTTGGATAAGTTTGTGGTTGTTTTCATTGATGATATTTTGGTGTTCTCTAAAAGTAAAGAGGAGCATGAAATACATTTAAGGGTTATTTTTCAAACCTTAAAAGAAAATAAATTGTATGGGAAATTCAGAAAGTGTGGGTTTTGGCTGCAATAAATTTATTTCCTTGGTCATATTGATTCTAACGATGGAATAACTTTGGATCCGACAAAAACAAAAGTTGTTGAAGAATGGCCAAGACCCACAAATGTAACTGAGATCCATAGTTTTCTTGGTTTGGCAGGTTACTACTGAAGTTTTGTTGAAAATTTTTCAAGGTTATCTAGTCCAATGACTAAGCTAACTCGGAAGGGTGTTAAGTTTATCTGGACAAAATAATGTGATGATTGTTTTCAAGATTTGAAAAGAAGATTGGTGAATGCTCCAGTTTTGGAACTTTTTTCCAGGAATGGTGAGTTTGTTATATACAGTGATGCTTCGTTGAATGGACTTGGTTATGTCCTTATGTAGAATGATCAGGTAATATCATATGCTTCACGTTAGTTGAAAACTCATGATGTAAATTACCCTACATGTGATTTTATAATTAGCTGCTGTTGTTTTCGCTTTAAAAATTTGGAGGCATCATTTGTATGGAGTAAAGTTTGAAATATATACCGATCACAAAAGTTTAAAGTATATATTAACTATGAAATAATTGAACATGAGACAGAGGAGATGGCTAGAATTAATCAAGGATTATGATTGTATAAGTCATTACCATCTGGGAAAAGCAAATAAAGTGGCTGATGCTTTGTGTCGAAAAAGTAATGCTTCATTAACAATGTTGCATTTGGAACATGATCCTTTGGTTAAGGATTTGATGAAATTTTGAATAAAAGTTGTTGGTTCAGGATGTCCTTCTGTTTTGTTTCAGGTATCAGTGAAATCTTTTCTATCATACAGAATCAAGCAGGCACAGAAGCAAGAGAGTGAGTTGCAGAAAAAGGTAGAGCTAGTTCAGAAGGGTAAGTTGCCTTAATTCAACATTTATAATGATTGTGTTTTGAGATTTGGGAAGTGATTGTGCGTGCCTTGTGATTCACAGTTGAAGAGAGAGTTGTTATGTGAAGCTCATATTTCTCCGTTTTTAGTTCATCCTGGAAGTACTAAGATGTACAGAGATCTGCGGGAGTATTACTGGTGGGATGGAATGAAAAGAGATATTGTTGATTTTACTGTGAAGTGTTTGACTTGTCAGAATGTTAATGTAGAGAGGCAATTACCAAAAGGGATGCTTTAGCATTTACCAGTGCCAGAGTGGTAATGGGAAAATATATCCATTGACTTTATTGTGGGATTACCAAAGACATCTCGAGGTAATAATGCAATCTGGGTTATCGTTGATCACTTGACTAAATCTGCTCATTTCCTTCCTATTCGAGATACTTTCTATCTAGATCAACATTCTCGATTATATCTTAAAGAGATAGTCAGGTTGCATGGAATTCCCCAATCCATTGTATCTGATCGTGATCCCAGGTTTACTTCTAACTTTTGGAAAGGCCTTCAGAAGTCATTGGGTACTGAATTAAATTTTAGTACAAATTTTCATCCTCAGTTAGATGAGCAGTCAAAATGAACAATTCAGACTTTGGAGGATATTCTACGTGCTTGTTCGATATATTATCAGGGATGTTGGGACTAACATATTTATTTGGTTGAATTTTTCATATAATAACAGTTTTCATTCCAGTATACAGATGGCACCGTTTGAGGCATTATATGGGAAGCGGTGTCGAACTCAAGCTTTTTGGGATGAAGTGGGTGAAAGGAAGCTAATGGGACCAGAATTGGTTGAAGAGATGGTAGAAAAAGATCAGTTGATTCAAAAACACATGAGAACAACTCAGAGTAGACAGAAAATTTATGCAGACAATAGGAGGAAGGATCTGTCTTTCAAGGTAGGTGATCATGTTTTTCTCAAAGTTGCACCGTGGAAAAGTGTGATGTGATTTGGTAAGAAAGGAAAGCTGAGTCCAAGGTTCAATGAACCATATGAAATTATGGATAGAGTTTGATCAGTTGCTTACCGAGTGGCTTTACCTCCGAGTTTATCTCAGGTACATAATGTTTTTCATGTTTCGATGTTGAGAAAGTATATGCCAGATCCATCTCATGTATTGAGCCCAGAGGTAGTTCAGTTGGAAGAGAACCTCTCTTATGAAGAACAACCAGTCCAGATTCTTGACTGAAGATAGAAAGTGTTACGAAATAAGGTAATTCACCAGGTAAAGGTTTTGTGAAAAAACCATATGGTAGAAGAGTCAATGTGGGAATCTGAAAATGCTATGAGGGATAAATACCCCCACTTATTTTGATAAGTTAATAAAATTGGGAGGACGCAATTCCCAAAAGGGGGGAAAGATGTAACATCCCAGGTAAATAAAGAATAAAACATTTTCATATTTATTTATGAATTAAATATTAATTTTACTTTAAAGGGGTTACTATGTTCGATAGCGTACTCGATAGGCAACATAGAGTTTCTTTGAAATCTTATGTTGCACACTAGTAATAAAATAATATTATTTTAAATGGTAGTTAACACATAGCCATTGTATTAGCGGGAATGAATAGAAATTACTAAAATATGATTGTATATGTTTTTTAAATATTTTTACGTTTATCCAATAAAGGATAAAGGATTAATATATGAAAAGAATTCAATTTTAGGCATAAATACTATAATTTTCACTAAAGGTCCACTTATCACATTTTGATGGTGAACCGTCATTAAATATAGTTTGGTCACTCTTAAACATTATTTTGGACCAAATAAAATTTTTCTTTAGAATCGTGACATCAAAATTTACTTTGTGTAATTTTTTGGTATTTTTCTGATAAAGTTCATTTTTTTAAAGAATAGTGAAAAATGTTGTATTTTAATTCAAAACCTATTTTTAATCTAATTTATTTATATGATTAGATTATCTTTTGAATTGGTTTTAAAGTTAAATTTGAATATATTTTTTCCATTTAATTCAATAGTGGTCGTTGGAATTAATTTCACTTTGAAATTGGAGTTAAACTAGTGTCAATATTTTGATATATATTGTTTCATAAAAACACGCTATTTGTCCTGACTGTAAGAATTAATTATTAAATTAATTAATGTAAATTATATGTTTTGAATTTTTTAAAATAGACATCATTTTTTAATTCGTAATATCAAATGTAGTTTAGGGTGACGTTTTGGTATTTTTCTGAAAAAATTCAATTTTTGATGAATAGTGAAACCACTAAGTGGTAATTAAAAAACTGTTTTTTTGTTTAAATGAAATTTTACCGCCTATGTGTTTTGAATTTCAAAAATCCAACATACATGGTTGTCATTAAGAAGTAAAATTTGGTTCAATAGGATTAAAATAATTTTTCGTGAATAGTAACTTGAAAGTTTTTAATCGCGATTAGAGGTAATTAGTGTAATTTAAGGTAAAAATAATGTTTTAATAATATGAAATGAACATGACACATGTCATAACCTTATTGGATGTGTCATGGCTGAACAATAAAATCCATGTGTCAACTTGGGGACCCCATGGAGCCACTTTGGTAGGGAAATGACATTAATAACTTTTTATTTAATGTTAAAATAAAAATGTTACAAACATGTGTTGTTTTACTAAAACAATTTTTAAATGGGGTTATACAAGTCATACTTTTGACTATAAATATTCATTAGAAATGTAAAAATATTTCCAATATCAAGATATTTTTGTAGACATTAAATAAATTAAATTATTTATGACACCATGATGATGCATCGATTACCTCATTACTTAACGATTTAAATAAAATGAAAAGATAATGTAAAATCTAAGACCTACACTTTCCAAAAACAAATTGGATGGGTGGATTTTGAACTCTTATCACCTTATCCTCTAAATATGTAATTTTGGGACATTTAAAATCTGAAAAGAATATTATAATACAGTAACCTTTTATAACTTTCCAAGAGTGCCCCTCCTCTCCTCTTATAAAAGGCCCCCACCTCTACCACCTTACTCGGACATTTCAAGAAATTGGCTCGCCCAAACCCTACCCATTTTGTCTCTACACATCCCTCTATTACTCCAAGAAGCCTCACTTGGGGCGTAAGTCTTCCCAATGAAGCCTATGAGCTCAAGTCAAAAAGAGTTACCCGTTTTAAAGGTAATGTCTTCTCTCGTGTTCTTATGTTTTATTTTGATTCTCCAACCCCCTAAACTCTTTTTATTCCTTTCTTTTGTAACAACACCAGTATCTTCAATATACTAGGATGTTTTTATGAGAAGTATTAGAGCTACACTTACACACACCTTCATCTAATGGTTAAAGAGCATACTGTTTCCATGGATGGCGAATTTCTGCCTCACGAAATGAAGATTGTTCAATATTCTTCTAACACCTTCAAAGGTGGCCATTAAGATGACACTATATTTATATATGATATATAATATGTTTATGTTTTCTGTAAGACTATTTATTTTTCATTTATGTCATACCTTTATGGCTTCCATTATGGGTATACGCAATATCTTCATTTTAGGATTTGTGGACTACCGCCCCCTCAAAGTGATTTGATTCGTTAATGCCATATGTGGGACGTATAAAGGATGGAGTTAATTATATTATATATTAAATTATACTGGAATTATATTATACCTTTATGTCATTATTATTCCATTCCATAATATACGAAATAGAAATGAAAGTAGCATTCATGCGTACGTATGGCTTACCATCTCCATGAACGGTGAATTTCATTTCTTACCTCTAAATGTTATGTAATATTATAAATGCATGTATATAATGGATATATATGATATATATGTTGTCTACATAATGAATATAACTCTATATATAATGGATAAATGAACAAAAAGTAATTATAAAGAGTTTATTTTTGACTCAAGTACCAATGATCGTTAAAACGACCACTATTAACTTAAATAATTACATAGTGTTCATGACATGGTAATAAGTGATATAAAAGGAATAATGTACTTAAAAAAGGTTCTTAAGAAAGTATAAATTTACTCAATTTTATTATTTAGGAGATTAAATAGAAATCTAGTCACGTTAGACACGAGGTAAGGGACTTCGTCTCAATCTCCATTCATTGAGGCATATTTTGTTTTATACACAACTTTCTTTTATACGGTGTATAAACCCATTTGAGTTTTTCATTTATTCAAAAGGAATATTTTTTTATACGAAGTGTTTTACTAAATGAAAAAATGAATGTTTTATTGTCGTACTTATGTGGCGACAATGACTTCTCCGCTGTAGTGACCATTATTTGAATTTCGGCTTCCACTACAAGACATAACCTAACATTTTTTTAAAAAATGAAAAATAAATACCATGTATTAATTTTCTTTTATTTTGGTATTGAAAATGGTTTTCATAAAGTTTTCATTATATCAATGTGTAGTATTTATATCTTGTGATTGAAATGTGGAAATGTTATGTTTCCATTATGCATGTTTTACGTGATATGATTATGTTATGGTTCTTGTGCATTGTTATGAAGACGAGTGGTTCCGTGATAAACTAAGGGTGGGTGAGCCCGATATAGCTCTCCAATGAATTGGGTAACATGAAGGAGTTAAACGTTAAGGTTTCTCCGAATAGATTTATGGAATATACTGTGATGGGTATTCCAAACGTAACCATGAGGGTTACTCTCTACGTAAGAATGTTATGAATGCCTCAAGTTACCTTTATGTCTTATGATTTCTATGATTTATTCATGATTTGATGAGGTATGTTAAAATATTATGTTTTATGATTAAATTATGATTTCATACATGTACTAATGTTTTAATTTCATACTTTTACATCCCTTACTGAGCTTTTTATGCTCATCCCAAGCTTTTGATATGTTTTTTACAAAACTTAATGTTGAATTGGGTCAAGGATGGGATCCAGAAAAAGTCATGCTATCTAAAACATGGAAGTAGACTTGTTTCTTTTTAACAGTTATTATTTTATGGAAACATAGTAGAAGTGTCTACTTTGTAATATTTTGAGATGTAATAGTTATGTCCTAATTCTCTAAAACTCTAAACCTGAAAAGATTCTCAATGTGAATTATTCATTTAATTCAATATTAATTAAGGTTTAAGGCTGGGGACTTATATCCACAGTCAAACATAACTCATTCAATACAATATGGAATATTTTATTTTAAAATATTAACCTCAATCGAGAATAATTAAGGATATTGACATAGATGAAGATAATCATCAAAACTATTTGAGAGAAATATCCCCCATTTCTTGAAATCATGTAAAAGTCACACTATTTGTCAAGAAGCGATTTAAAAATAGATTTTTGAATCAAAGTGTCCCATAAAACTATGAAAATTTTAAAAGGAGTTTTAATTTTTGAAAATTAATGTCAATATAAATAAATCCTTAAAACCATTTTTAAAACATGGACATTAGTGCGAAGGATTTAGAAGAATAAGTCTTTAAAACATTTAAAAATGATATTTTAGTTAGAGTTTCTAACCAAAAGAGAGACACTTAAATACAATAATTGAGGTAATCAAAACTTTTTAATATCATGAGAATAAAGGGATTCATGATATACTAGGTTGAACTACATTATATACAACACATAAAAGTGATTTTGGGTATAACAACAAAGAAGTCTCAATGGGATGTAAATTGAGATTAAGTCTCTTATAAAGACCGTATCCTTAGGTTAAGGGTAAATCAAAGACATAATTATGTGTGAAAAGTATAAATACACTCAATATGATTGGATATTCAGTGTAAATAAATCAGAGGACATTCACACATATTCTTGTAAAAACAACACCAATAAATTGGATGATTAACTCAATAAATGATGATTGTGTTAAAATTACTCTTATCAAGATCATATCGACGACTTGAGAATTTATAAATTGGGTGATTATGTGTATCAAAATTATATCCACAGAAAGGGGAGTGGAAATAATGACATAAGCAAATGAATAGTGATTCCACACATAATCTTAGTGTAAAATAATCAATGAAGTATGCATAATGCTGAATGAGTAGAAATTGAAATTTCCAATTCCCTTATCAATTTGGTAACTTAAGAAACATACAACCATGAAATAAGTATCATAAAATGATGATGTAAATATCCATAAATTAATGTATATTACACAATTAATACAATCATGGGTAGTACACACACCACATGCAATAAATAAGTGGTGAACAATGGAAATCTCACGGAATTAAAAGTGAGATAAGAAACCCCTTACTTTGTACTTTTTCCTTGGTTGAAGATAAGTTAAACTCCTGTATAATGGTTAAATAATTGTTATGGAATTATACCAAAATCATTTACATTAATATGATATCATATATGATCTTTTAACATTGATTTGTTAATAATATCTTAGTATTATCGTCGTTTCGGGTGTTACCATATTTTTTTCCTTTATATTATTTGTTATGCGAGCCGTATTAGTTATGGATGAGATTTATCTTATTCATAACCAGAAGGATATCATGTCTCTAAAAATTATTTTTATTCATCAAATTAAATTCAGTCTTTAATGGATATTATGGGGAATGAATCTAATCGCGTTTGTGGAGACGGTAATCCGTACGTACGCACGAGCGACAATATCATTCTTTTGGTATTAAAATAATATATAATTCGATGTTATATCATATAGAAAGAATAATTATCATTTTATATTTATTATTTAAGTGAATTCTAAATCATTATTATACCCATCTAAATAATAATATATTGAATAACAATTACTTCACAACGTGGAGACGGTAGGCCGTACATACGCACGTATGGTGACATGTCATTAAAGGGATGGATAGAATAATGAATTTGTTTATTACATAATTATAAATGAATCACAGTATATATAATATACTTTAGTTATTAATTTATAATGGAAATAACAAGGAAAGAAGATGTTGAAGAAGAAAGGAACTTTAATGAGGGTGGTGAAGACGTTACCTCTTTTTCGGGTTCTTCCTTTTGATTTGATCAAAAGGGATCCTTAAATTTGATTTCTGATCAAACTAAGGACTCTAGGATTATGTGAGGGATGTTGGGTGGATATTTGGGAAGAGTTTTGCTGAGAAAAAAGGATTTTATGGTGTGAGGAATTGGTTAGAAGTGGTGTCCTTTTATAAGGGGGAGGAGGGGCACCATAGGGAAATCTAGAAATATTATTTTATTATAAATTCATATTCGGTTTCTAATGTCTCAAAAGTTAATTATTTAATGATTAAGGAGGGGATGGGTATAAATACATTCAACCTATAGAATTTGGACTGGTTGGGTCATTATATTAACCATATCTTCTAGTTTTAACTCATAGTTAATTAGTTAGCACTTACCATGTAACTTTGTATTTTTATATTATATAGTTAATAGACTTACTATATACCTCCAAGAGACCACCAAGTGGTCCATTAATGATAAACCAATCATGATATAAGTCTCTTGGCCGAACCATAGATTTTTAGGAATTTAATATCAATTAATAATATAATATTTTTTTTAAAAACACTTTTATGTCAATTTTGACATTATTGGGTATTTTGTTTTTGATAAATTAATAATAGCATTATTACTTCAAAAACAATTTATATAAACAATAATAATATGTCATAGTAACCTTGAAAATTATTTTAATTTATAAAAAGTCTCAAATTTCATTTATTTGGGTATTTATAATATCAATTATCTTAATCTTTCATTAATACGATAATTACTGCATCCTCATTGTGTCATAAATAAATTAAATTATTTAATATCTAAAATTTATAAATAAAATAAAATTATGTAGGAAATATTTTTAGCTTTCCAATGAATATTTATAGTTGAAATTCCAACATATATTACCCTATGTAAAAATTGTTTTTCTTAAAGATATATGCTTATGTCATTTTTGTATTTATTTTAACTTAATTAATATAAAGTGTCCTTATCACCAACAAGTGGCTCCATGGGGTCCCAAAATCGACTCAAATATGCCAATGGTAGGACATGTATCAACCAATAAGGTTAGGACACATTTTAGGATAAATTATTATTATTATAATATTATTTTTTAACACTTATTTACTGGATTTACCCTTTAACCATGGAAAATAAAATATTTACCGAAGTAATTATTCAAAATGTATAAAAATAAAAGTTACCTATTTACACAACTTGGATATCCTGATTCCATATATGGAATCCTTTTTTCCCAATTCAAAACAAAGAAGTGGCAGAAATTAATTTAAAATTAATTCCCGCTGTCAAAACAAAAAGCGTGTTTTTAAGATATAATAACTATCAAAAGATTGATACTTGTTTATGTCTGGTTTAATTGTGAAATTATGTCCAATGACCAACATTGTATTAAATGGTAAAAATATATTCTAAATATACTTTAAAACAACTAAAATTCATAATTTATCACTATTAGTTACTTTGATTAAAAAAGTTGTTTTTATTTAAAATTTAGTAATTTTCAATATTCATCAAAATATAAAAGTTATCCGAAATGAACAAAAATTTGACCCTAGGCTAAATTCGATATTCCAAATCCAAAAATGAAGTCCATTTGGAGAGATAAAATTTATAAAATTTCAAAAATTGGGTATTACTATTCATAACGGCTAGTTTTATTAGTTGTGGTGTGTGTTAGAACATGAAGTTGCATACAACACATGCTACTGTATTATTCAGCAAGAAGAGTACCGTGGAAGCTCGGGGTGTTACATTACACCCTCCTTAAATAAATTTCATCCTTGAAATTTTTAAAATTGGTCTTGGGAATGTAATGGAATGCCCCACATCGGAAAAAGAGTCAATAAAACTATCACTTTAAAAGATAGATAGAGAAGTACAAAGGTCACTCGAGATAACCTATACTAAGATTCCATGTATAAAAACATGGATATGGATGATAAACTAAGTGTCAAGTTCTGATGGAGAGGTATAGAAAACATGATCCAGAGATAGTTAACAACAAGAAAACCAAAAACATGTGATGGGACAAACGGTCATTAGTTTCCCAGTAGGAAAAGTAAACGAACAACATTATTATTATTATTTTTAGTCACCTTACATAAAGATGTGGAATTAATTTCTGATATTGACTATGAACTTAAATAGATATACTTAATTTTTTTGTAAAGTTTCATTCTTTAATAAATTTCTACTACTAACTCATTTTTAAATGATGAGTATTCCAGAAGACTTGGTCACACTAGAAGTGCTAAAATAAAATTCTTATATAATCACATGATCCAAGAAGAATAAACTATATAATTAACCTTTCTTTATAGATTAATCAAAACCAAAATGGTTATTATAAGATCTGATGATCCCTTAAAAGGTTATTTATTAGAGAAAGAAACACTAATCTTAATTTCTAAAAGTAAACCAAAAATACCCCAAAGTTAAATAAATAGCATTAAATAAAGAATTGTCCTTAAAATCCTTTAATAAAATCTAAAATAATATTGAAGCTCAAAAAATAGGAGAATTTTGTTATGTAGTTTTCCATGTTAAATGGTATATCCAAATGACATCAATTACTCTTAAAGTCACATACTTAAAAGTAATTAACCTAATCACATATTATCTATTATAGGTTAATCATTTCCATAAATAACCCAAATCACTATAAGTCCACAATAAAAACAAAGATAAAAATCTAACATTACTCCTCAAATGAAATCCCATACTATTCTATTTTCCTTGGGCATATAGTGTTCCCAACAAAGAAAACATATTCCAAAATAACATTTATCACTTAATCACCAAATCATTTTTCTATACTAAGGTTATTCATTTGATAAGACATAAGATCCTAAATAAAATTATTATTGATCAATAAAATAATTTAACTAAAAATAATTGTCACACTAACCAGGGACTTCACGTAGTCCAGTGGTAGGTGATAAATCCCAATCGCACTTTGGTTGTTGGTTCGATTCCCACAGCTTTGTCCGATGCGACGGGTTGTCACACGGTCTGCATGTTTTCATTTTTAAACAACTATATTTTATAACATTACCAAAATGAGATAAATTCCACAAAATAAAAATAACATAATTTAACCACAAATGTTATCTCATACCTTGCATTTTCATCCCAAATTATAATAACTTGTAATTTCCTCAAACCCAATGATCATATAAAACCAAATGGTTATTTATAACTATATCCACATGAGAAAAGATAATTCTTCCTCAAATATCATTCTCACATGGAAAACTCCAGTGTTACAAATACAAGAGAAAATTATTCCAAAGTAAACCCATTAACAAGGAGCACTAATACTTTTTAAACATTTCTCCAACCATTTATTTCCACATATCTTCTTCTTTGACCAAAAAAATATCCTGTAGAATAGGGAATTTACTTGGGTAATGGCCAGGTCCCCTGTATTTATGGAAAATGATTGTAAATGGATTCTTGGGAAAATTTTCATATTCTTCCATAGTACTCTTCATTTTTCTTCGACAATTCTTCACTTTATGTCCTTCCTTCTCACACGTAAGGCATTTCTTTGTCCCATTGAGACACTTTCCTTGGTGTCTCCTTCCACATTTCCTGCATGATGGAAATTGAGGATTCTTTTCTCCATGGTCTCCACTGTTGGAGTTCTTATCATTCATCACCTTTCTCTTCTTTTTTGAGTCTAAGAATTGGTTAATATATATATTTTTTATCATATTTTTTGAAAATTGATTTGGAATGAAGACGATATATTTTACGCCTATCAACATTACATTTTGTTTCTCATTGCCACCATTGTTCCCACCTTGTACATCACTCTCAAAGTCACCATGACATCCTTGGAATCTATCCATTGACTAAAACTATAAAGCATTGTGTGAGTAACAGTAGTCATAAAATCATGTAGAGAATATCATGTCACCAGATTCTAAATTTGAAACAAATTAGGATTAACCAAGGTCATTTACTCTCATATTATATATAATACTTCAAATAGGGTTGTAAAGAAAATGTAAATTATCCTAAGCATATCCCCCGGGAGTGTCTTAACCAAGAGTAAAACAAGGCACATTTTCTTTAACCGGTTCCCGTTTGAGTCTATCTCAAATTGGTGTTTTCGGGTTTTACCCCTAGGTACATCTGTGCCAGAGCCGCCCTTACCGGCTCATATCCAGACAAGAATTTATTGCTCTAAAAACATACAAAATCTCTACAATTCCAAAATTCTAGGAAGTTCTTCTATAATAATCCTCAAATTCTATCTTAGGGCTATGTGCTCTAATCAAAGTTTATCTAAATCTAGCTCCCAAGGTTTGTACTAAAATTCCTCTAATACCAACTATAACACCCCGACCCTAGTTACCTAGAGTCGGTGCGTTATTACATAACATTGGCATGATCACAAGAAAGATCAAATCTTGAAAGATGAATTAGTTTAGTATCCTTGGAAACAGTAGATATATTCATAAGTCTTACATTACATCATAAAAATGAAAATAACAACAACATATTCTCTATAGTTCATACTCATATCCCCACATACTATCCCTACAGGTCATTCATAAAACACTTGTTCACATCCTGGGAAAAATAAAACATAGAAAGGGGTGAGGTCAGATGCTCAGTAAGGATAACAATATAGAGGAAACATTCATAAATAAGCATAAACATTTAAGTTAATGTATAAATAAAACAAAAGCCTTTTAAAATTTAACTTGAACATAATATGGAAAAGATAAAATGAAATAATTCAATTTACTTATTCACATGGATATTCTACAAGTAAAATAATCACATGCAATATCAATAAAAACTTTCATAATGAAAGAATTCATAATGCCAGACTATCATAACCACGTAGCCAAGGCCTCGTGGCAAGACTACAAATAAGATTTTGTTAAGGCCTTGTGCCAAGACACTAGTTTGCCTCATGAGACCTACCGACGCATCGAGGAGCTATAGCGGGCTCCACCCATCACTTACTATGTTCACTGCATTCCTCATATGAAAATTTTGAAACATAACATAAACATTCGTATTTAAACTAGCACATGAAATGTCAATACATTACCCAAAAACCATGAATGGTATAAAAATAACACATCCATAGTAAAACATAACTCATTCAATACAATATGGAATATTTTTTTGTAACAGATTAACCACAATCAAGAATAATGAAGGAAATTGACATAGATGAAAATAATCATCAAAACTATTTGAGAGAAATATCCCCTTTTTCTTGAAATCGTTTAAAAGTCACACTATTTATCAAGAAGCCATTTAAAAATAGATTTTTGAATCAAAGTGTCCCATAATACTTTTAAACTTTTAAAAGGAGTTTAAATTTTAAAACTATAATGTCCATATAAATAAATCCCTAAAACCACTTTTAAAATGTGGAAATTAATGAGAATTATTTGGAAGAATAAGTCTTTAAAACATTTATAAAAGATATTTTAGTTAGAGTTTCTAACCAAAAGAGAGACACTTGAATACAATAATTGAGGTAATCAAAACATTGTAATATCATGAGAATAAAGGGATTCATGATATACATTGTCAAAGTACATTATATACACCACATAAAAGTGATTTGGTTTATAACAACAAAGAAGTCTCAATGGGATGTAAATTGAGATTAAGTCTCTTACAAAGACCGTATCCTTAGTTTAAGGATAAATCAATGACATAATTATTTGTGAAAAATATAAATACACTCAATATGATTAGATATTCATTGTAAATCAATCAGAGGACATTCACACATATTCTTGTAAAAACAACACCAATGAATTGGATGTTTAACTCAATAAATGGAGATTGAGTTAAAATTACTCTTATCAAGTTCATATAGACAACATGAGAATTTATAAATGGAGTGATTATGTGTATCAAAATTATATCAATAGAATGGGGAGTCTAAATTATGACATAAGAAGATGAATAGTGATTCCACACATAATCTTGGTGTAAAATAATCAATGAAGTATGTGTAAAGACGAATGAGTGGAAATTGAAATTTCAAATTCCCTTATCAATTTGGTAACTTAAGAAACATACACCCATGAAAGAAGTATCATAAAATGATGATGTAAATATCCATAAATTAAAGTATATTACACAATTAATACAATCATGGTATGTACACACACCACATGCAATAAATAAGTGGTGAACAATGGAAATCTCACGGAATTAAAAGTGAGATAAGAAACCCCTTACTTTGTAGTTTGTCCTTTTCTGACAGTAGGTTAACCTAATTTATAATGGTGAAATAATTTTTATTGAATTATACAAGAATCATTTACATTAATATGAGATTATATATGATCTTTTAACATTGATTTGTTAATAATATCTTAGTATTATCGTCATTTTGGGTGTTAATGGATTCATTTTCCTTTATATTATCTGTTATGAGAGCCGTATTTGTTATGGATGGGATGTATCTTATTAATATCCAGAATGATATCATGTATCTAAAAATTATTTTTATTCATCAAATGAAATTTAGTCTTTAATGGATATCATGGGGAATGAATCTCATCGCATTCGTGGAGACAGTAATTCGTACGTACACACGAGAGACAATATAATTTTTTGATAGTAAAATAATATATAATTGGAAGGTATATCATATAGACAGGATCATTATCATGTTATATTTATTATTTACATGAATTATACATCATTATTATACCCATCTAAATAATAATATATTGAATAATAATTACACCACAACGTGGAGACGCTAGGCCGTACGTACGCACGTATGGTGACATGTCATTCAAGGGATGGATAGAATAATTAATTTTTTTGTTCCATAATTATAATAACATCACAGTATATAGAATATATTGGAGTTATTATTTTATAATGTAAATAACATGGAAAGAAGAATTTGAAGAAGAAAGGAACTTTAAAGAGGGTGGTGAAGACGTTACCTCTTCTTCGGGTTCTTTCTTTTGATTTGATCAAAAGGGCTCCATAGGATGGCTTTCAGATCAAACTAAGGCCTCTAGGATTATGTGAGGGAAGTTGTGATGATATTTGCGCAGAGTTTGGCCGATCCAAAAGGCTTTGATGGTGTGAATAATTGGATATAAGTGGTGTCCTTTTATAAGGGGGAGGAGGGGCACCTTAAGAAAATCTAGAAATATTATTTTATAATAAATTCATATTAGGTTTCAAATGGATCCAAAATAGATTATTTAAAGGTCAAGATGGGGATGGATCGAAAACCACTCAAAAATAGAATTTATAGAGGTTTGGGTCATTATATTAACCTTATCATTTAGTTTTAACTCTTAGTTAATTAGTTTGACACTTACAATGTAACTTTGTATTTTTATATTATATTGTAAATAAACATATTATATACCTCCAAGAGACCCCCCAAGTGGTCCATTAATTAAACAACTATCATGATATGAGACTCTTTCCTGAACCTTCGATTTCTAGTAATTGAATATCAATTAATAATATAATATTTTTTTTAAAAACCCTTTCATGTCAATTTTGACACTGTTGGGTATTTTGTTTTTCATAAATTCATAACAGTATTATTAATTCAAAACAAATTTATATAAACAATCTTAATATGTCATAGTAACCTTGAAAATTATTGGAATTTTTGAAAAGTCTGAAATTACATTTATTTGCGTATTTATAATATCAATTATCTTAATCTTTCATTAATACGGTAATTACTTCATCATCATTGTGTCATAAATAATTTAAATTATTTAATCTCTAAATATCATAAATAAAATCCCATTATGTAGGAAATATTTTTATCTTTCTAATGAATATTTATAGTTTAAAATAAAACATATATAACCCTATGTAAACATTATTTTTCTAAAAGATATATGCTTATGTCATTTTTGTATTTCTTTTACCTTAATTAATATAATGTGTCCTTATCACCAACAAGTGGCTCCATGGGGTCCAAAAATCGACCCAAAGATGCCCATAGTCATAAATGTATCAACCAATAAGGTTAGGACTTGTTTTAGGGTAATTAATTATTTTTATAATATTATTTTAACCCTTATTTACCAGATTTACCCTTTAACCATGGTAAATAAAATATTTACCGAAATAAATATTTACCGAATTAAATATTCAAAATGTCTAAAAATAAAAGTTACCTATTTACACAATTTGGAAATCCTGATTCTAAATATGGAATCCATTTTTCC
This sequence comes from Viscum album, assembly GCA_963277665.1. Lineage (NCBI taxonomy): Eukaryota > Viridiplantae > Streptophyta > Magnoliopsida > Santalales > Viscaceae > Viscum > Viscum album. The sequence goes on along the minus strand of OY728167.1, from coordinate 388,836,045 downwards.
AAATTCAAAACAGAGAAGTGGCAAAAAATTAATTTAAAATCAATTTCCGCTGTCAAAAAACAAAAAGCATGTTTTTAAGATATAATAACTATCAAAGGATTATTACTTGTTTATGTCTGGTTTAATTGTGAAATTATGTCCAAAGACCAACATTTTATTAAATGGTAAAAATAAATTCTAAATATAATTTAAAACCACTAAAATTCATAATTCATCACTGTTAATTATTTTGATTAAAAAAGTTTTTTTAATTAAAATTTAGTAATTTTCACTATTCATCTAAATATAAAAGTTATCTGAAAAGTTCCAAAATTTCACCCTAGGCTAAATTTGATATTGTGAAGCCAAAAATGAAGTCCATTTTGAGAGATAAAAATTATAAGATTTCAAAAAGTGGGTATTAATTTTCATAATGGATAGTTTTATTAGTTGTGGTGTGTGTTAGAACTTGAAGTTGCGTACAACACATGCTACAGTTTTATTTAGCGAGAAGAGTATCGTGGAAGCTTAGGGTGTTGCACTGTATTTTAACAAAACATGACATTATATTAAAAAAATTAATTTTAAGACAAAATATATCACCTAGAAATTGGAATTGAATTTATGACTACGATTAACTACATTATGAAAATATATGGTTTCCACATGTATATAAAATTTTTATTTTCTAAAAAATAAATTACAAATGAAGATAAGAACCATTTGAAAATAATAAAATTATTTTTCTAAAAAATATCTTTGTCAAGAAAAAATTTATTTTACCTCAATAATTTAGAAAACTACCTTTTATGAAATTATTTTAATGAAATTTATATGTTTTATATTCAATAAAGATTCTAAAATTACTCTTACATGCTTTCTAGAGAAGTGATATCATTAAATTCTATTTTATGCCTAAAAAAATATTTTTATATCAAATAGTTTTGTCACATTTTCACCCTTATTTTAAATTAAATTTTCCAAAAAATTATAAAATTTATTCGAAAAATTTAATATTATTTTTTATTCATAATTTTGGAATTATATTTTGGTGATATTTTTATAGTTTTACTAAATATATAAATTTTTTAGTAAGTAGTGAAAGATGCTGCTTTTTACTGAAAAATAAATTTTCATTCAACAAATTTATAATAAAATATTATTTTGATAGTATTTTAAACAAAAAATATGTTGAATTATATATCCATTAATCCAATTCATTTAATTTTAGGCAATTTTATATTGGTTTTTGATATAATAAATTTTTAATCATTTGAGGATCTCATTGTTGAAGAAAGGTTTTTTTCATCAGGCCTATGGGTTTAATTTCAAAATATGTTTTTCAAGTTTTATGAATTTAATTTCAAAAAATGTTTTCCACATTTGGAATTGGAATAATTTATATTATATAATAATGTAATATTAATTTCTTACCATAATTAGTTGTAAAATAATTAAAATGTAATTAGTAAATTTAACAATAAAATTGGTTTACTAGAGGGTTAAACTAAAAAGATAAAAGGTAAATTTACAAAAAATATTTTCCAAAACCAATGGGAATAATTATAATTTATATCCTCCAATTTTAGATAATTTATGAATATGTATCCATGTTTTTTGTGATAAACCTGGGTGCACCTCTTTCTTTTCCAAAATTACATGTGTACCCATCAACTCTCTTAAAAAAATGCCACCCATATCCTCACCTATTCGAACTTTATTTTTTATTTTTCATAGAAAATTACTTAAAAATGTTACATAATTATATAAAAACAAACTATTTACCTTATTATCCTCAGAAATAAATCCTATTAATTCATTTGGTGTATACCTATTGAGGTTGTTAGAAGAAGAGGTATCATTCTTAATTGAGAATCATTATTCTATTTTTTATTCCTATCTATAAATATATACAATAATTATTCTGATATAATTAATATATTATAAAATGTAAAATGAAATTCTTTATTGTTAATCTAATAAACTAAATCAAATCCTCTTTTAGCAAATGGCTTATGACATCATCATTTGCGTGTTTAGCGCACTATCTCCTCACGAATCGATACAATATGTTTTTCATTTCTATTTTACATGGATGGTATTAAGGATTTATTAAATTAATAAATAAGATATTTTTATGTAAATATAATTATTTAATTATGTTATATCATAATCCATATTAATTTCAATACCATGGGGGATATGATAACATTGTTCATGTGTAAGGAAGATAACCACCTCGTGATACGATGTTATTTTTTTTTCACTAACTATTTTCATGCAAGGTAATTAGGTTAAATATTCGAAATATAAGTAATATATGTGTTATAAAAATGATTCATGTATTTTAATATGTTATTTAACATTATTTTATTTTGTTCATTGGGAAATGGAAACAATGTTCACTTATATATGTGGCCCACTGTCTCCATGAACTATATTTTTCATTTTTTATCCCTATATTTTATGGATTACTATAAATACTAATATATGGAATATTATATGATATTTCTATAATGGATACAATTATAGAAATTAAGAAACAATGATCATTGTGAAAGGACAAGAAAAAATAAGAACATACATAAAAAGGAAGAATTTATTACCAGAAATGTGATTTTAATAAGGAATTGTTAATAAATGGGTAATAAATGGGAATAGCTAAAAAATATATGGGATGATATATATAATTATATTTGTTTTATATATATTTAATAATAATATATTTAATAATTAGAATTTTCAAATATTCATAAAGGTAGTTGAGACTAAAGGTAAGGGATTTCCATGTCACTTATTTTTTCTATGAGACACATGCCATATTCACCACATTGTTTTTATGTGGCTTACATAATAAACCTAAGTGTATTTTATAATTAATACCCTTAAAATTAAATAGATTATATATTCATTTGAGAATTAATATTTCATGGTGTTTATGGTTAAAATGATTCTAAAGAGATAATAGATTTTTTCGTTAATTTTTCTTCTTCGAGACCTACATTTTGTTATTCACCAATCTTAATTTTTAGGTTTATATATAAAATATTTGAAAAGTAATATTATGAATCTATATATTCTCATTATATTTAAATTTTAATTCAATCCAATTTCTTCATGGGGAATATGATTCAATGTTACCAAACTAGTATGAGTTTTATGATATAATCTCAATATTTGTTAGGATTGTTTATGTTTATGATTATGATGATGACATCTTATGAATAATATCTCAAGAAACTATTATATTTTTGTATAATTTGGTTATTTAATAAGAATACATGTTTTACCTTAGTTTTATTCTCTTTATTTACTCATTATTCCCAATTTTTTAATGAAAACAATATTTATATCCCTCTTCCATTAGAAACCCTTTTTTTCAACCATATCCATGTTTTCTAAAAATGTGAAAAAAGTCATCAATGATCCTTTTGGATTGTGTAAAGTCATTGTTACCGTTTTTTGAAATTTTTTTACAATACGATTTTTGATGAAACACCATAACATTTTCAAATAAAGGCCCATTTATATTTTGTTGAAAATGGGAATCGAATTATTGTTTTAATGAGGGAGATATATCCCGACTTCATGATCACTCATGGTTTTAATGATTCCTTTAATATTTTAAAATTGATAGGTTAAAATAAAATAATTTTGAGAATGATTAGTATTTTATATTTGGTCAATTTGGAAAGTTTATTTTCATTAAGATATGTTTTAAAATATTTTTATTTTTTTTTTTGCAGTTTCAATAATTTATTTTCAATGAAAATTATTTGAAAATGTTTTCCATTTTAAAATATTATTTTAATAGTTGAAAGGATATTTTCCTCTAGAATATTTTGGATGTTTTTTAATATTAATTTTTCATTTTTAATTGATATTTTCAACAAAAAGTATTTCATTGATAATTTATGGATCTTCTATTTTTAAAATGTTATCTTCAATGAGTTTTTATTATCCTATAGAGATTTTTCAATTGGTTTTTGTTTCAAAATCATTTTCCATCTAAAATTACATTGTATGATTTTATGTTATATTTACTGGGGATATGATCCAATGATACCAACATTAATCATTCTTTGGATAGATTATGTTTATGATTAATATATTTCTGTAAAACCCATTATTTTTTATGGGTTATTCTATGATGAATTTGTGAGATGATTATGAGATCCATTTCCTTTATATGGGTTACTCTATGAAATAATATTTTTGTTGAGTCATAAGGTTTTCCTTATGACTTTTCCATTCATTCTTGTTTTTTAAAATCACAAACACCTTATACTTTAGCCAATCGATATTTTACTTCAATAAGGAAAATTTTGTTCTTTAAGGAAATTTACCCTAACCTAGATTTTCTTATATATATGAATATTTTTCTTAAGTACAAAAACCAGATTCATACCCAAAAACCCGGAATCATATAATTTCAAGAATTGGTGTATTCTATTTTTAGGATCCGAATTCTGGAAGTGAACTATAAGGAAGTTCCACTCCGAATTATGGATGTGAACTATAATGAAGTTCCACTCCGAATTCTAGAAATGAACTCTTATAATGTTTGACTCCGAAATTTTACTAGTTTGACTCCGAACTCTTATGATGTTCGACTCTGAACTTTTACTAGTTTGACTCTGAACTCTTATGAAGTTCGACTCTGAACTTTTACTAGTTCGACTCCGAACTCTTATGAAGTTCGACTCCGAACTTTTACTAGTTCGACTCTGAACTCTTATGATGTTCGACTCTGAACTTTTACTAGTTCGACTCTAAACTCTTATAAAGTTCGACTCCGAACTTTCATGAGTTCGACTCCGAACTCTTATGAAGTTCGACTCCAAAATTTCATGAGTTTGACTCCAAAAACATATGAGGTATGACTCCGAACTTTTACTAGTTCGACTTCGAACTCTGTAAGTTTAGATTCTAAACTCTGGTGAAACCAGACTCCGAATTTCCTTAGAAATTCAGACTCAGGACATCTACAGATTTCAGGTTCTGAATTCTTATAAAAAAACATATGAACATTTTTTAACATAGAATCTGAATTCCATTTTGGTTAGACTCCTAACTTTTATTTTCTTACACTCCAAATTCTAGTTTTACTTATACTTATACTTGTTTCATTATAAAACGATGTCGTGATTTTAGTTACCCATGTTTTGTTATAAAACAATGTCACCCATTCTATTTCTAATTAACTATTGGTTTAGTGACACGTGTACAGGTCCCTCCAAAATTCAAGGAAAATATGACCGTTATAGGAGGGAGAAAACCTTCCAACCAAGCCTATAAATAGGAGCTCATTTGAAAGAGCTCAATAATGAGTTGATCACTCTAGAGACCACACACTCATAAGGTGATTTCTAGAGAGAGAAACTTTTCATGCTTTGTGCGTACTGAACCACTCGCTCAGATTGATTCATGCGACTCCGAATGTTTGTGATTATATTCGAGGGCTTCTGAGGATAAGAAGACAGAGGTGCCGACTACCTTGAAGTTTGAGGGCTTCCTTTTTGAGGAAGACAGAGGTTCTAACTACCTTGAAGTTGGAGGGCTTGCGGGGATAGAAAGATAGAGACACCGATCTTCGTATCGATGGCTTAACCTGGTATGGGTAAGACAGACTTGCTTGAAAGTATAAATCAAGGGACCGTTATCGAAGGTTGTTGGATACCCTTCTCTTTGGGTTAAAAGATTTATATCTTATTACTTGTAGTTTTACTACATGTTTTTTCCATTGTATTTCGTATTGTAAGGGAAGTATAATCTTATTATATTTCCTTAAACTTGTACTCTGATTAGTTTAGATTCTATATGCTTTAAGGTAGAATCTCATATTGTAAAATTTGGTTATGTTTAAATTTTCGGATCCATATTTTCGGAACCACTTTTTCGGAATCACATTCCAGATTTAAGCAAGTGAATAGAACTAGAAGTTTGTAACTTCATATTCTATACCAATACTATAATGGGTATTTAAGGTGTTGTGAATTTACTTAGTTTAACTTTGTTAAACATAGATCTTTCCTTATTTAATGAAACTTTTTAAAGTTTATAATTCACCCCCCCTCTTGTATATTGAGCATCTACATCACTATTTGAATCCTAAATTTTTATGATAGCCATTTATTTTCATGTATAAAAATTTAAAAAATGTTTTATTTTCTTGTGGAACACGTATGTGTGGGTTTTTTATGTGTTTGTTGTTACGTAATTACCAAGGATGGATAAAATTTTATTACCAATGATGGGTGGGACAAATATACCCTCTAATTAATTCGTTAATGATTAAAGATATATATTCTCTATGGGTACAAATAAGGTTATAAAAATACCAATATAGGGAACATGAGTGGTCATCCCAAGCCCAAAATATGGTACAAGAGAGATTATACGAAGCTGAAAGATGGTACAAGGGTGGTTAGCCTAAGACTAAAATATTTTGAATGTCTTGGTGGATAGCCTTGATATAATATTTTTTATACTTATATATATTCCAAAAATATATGTATTATGATAATTTTCTTTTCTCATAGGTCATGTTCATTATTTCCATTATGATTTATGACTTTTGAACTATAATGATGTACAAATGGACTCATGTTTATAATCTATGATATGAATGATATTATTTTAAAATTATTTTTTCATGTTCTCATACCCTTATTCTCATGTTCTTTTGATACCTCCCATGTTTACCATTATAGTGCATCTGAGCTCACCCTTTCTTGTTTTTCATTTACCCAGTTTATGATGGATGTTTTATGTAGGGTCTAATTTTGAAGAGTATAAAAGGGGAAGATATTTATTGGGGTTGTTGAAAATATTTCATTAAATAATATAATTATAATCCAAGACTCCAAAAACAATAAACCATTATGGTCCTTGGGTGAGTATTTATGAAATGTATTGAATATTCAGTTAAAAATATGTGATATTTATAAATGTGTTTTTTGGGTCTCTACAGTACGGAACCACTACATGTATGTATACCCATCCCTGAACACCGGTTCCCAAAGCCTGATACAGGCCACCTGGGGGTGTTGGTGGAAACAAATCAAATCAGAAGCAACATCATACAACTTTCCTTACTTTTTGGTCACTCCCAAAACCCAATAGACCTCCCTGTTGGGGCCCCTGCCTCTATATTATAGATCCATAGCATTTATCTCTATTAACTATGATATGAGTTGGGAAATCCCATCCTAGTTATACCTAACCATAATAAGAGTATCACTATATCCTCTTTGTAGACTAGAACAATCTTAATATTTTTGAAATATAATCCATATTTCCTAATATAGTCTCTAAATATTACTATCTCACATGAATCCATGTTTTTGATGCCGACTACTAGTAGCCAATGTCTCATCTTCACAATGACTACTACTTGAAGTAACTGCTAGTGAATAATCTTCCATGAACCTCTATGATACTATAGATTTATCTAGAAATTCAGTATAAGTGGGAACAATGGAAGATATAATGATGTTTTATTCAATCTAGTAATATAATATAGGTAGAAAAGAATATTATTTTCCATGAAACTAAAATTTAACCAATATGGTCGTCCATAAAATAATTATGTTTTATTTAATCTACTAAATGAATAAGAATATTTTATGGGGGTGATCCAAGACATTATACATGAAATAAGAATATTCACTTTAATTGGGTTTACATTAATGTTATAGTTTTCAAAAGAAATAATTACATGTATACCTCAAAAATGAAAATGATATTTAACATGGTATATATATATAGGACTCATATAAAAAGGTTATTAATTTCTTGAGATGAATATTTTGTATGAAAGAGAACAATAGAGTGAACATGAAACAAAAATGTAATGAGGGTGATATGGAAGAACCCTTATTATACTCCATAACAACCCCATCAAAATCCTACAATTTAAAATAATATAATTAAACTCTATGTTGAAAATAATAGAAGGTAAATATAATGTTCACATGAGATAAAGCTTAATTTTGTTTACAATTAAATATAAGATCATACTTGGGAATGGAAATTGTTTAAAAGGAGGGTAAACCATCTTTTGAATGAATGTCAATTATTCTTAATGTAGTTTAATTTTTTAAAAAATATATATTATAACTAACTAATAATGAAAATTTGAATCAATAATGAACTCCTAAGATATAAATAGGTTATAAAATATGAAAACGAAGAAAAAAATATTAGAAAGAATTTATAACTAAAAAAATCATATTATGATATGAAAGACCCTTGTATTTTAGATAAAAAATCAATAATATCTCAAAAAAAAGAATCCCATTAATTCAAGGGATGTTTCCATGTACAAAAATAATTTGTTGTGCTATAATTCATGAGGGAAGTAGTTATACTAGAAAAATGAATATTGGTTGTTAATATCATAACACTACTTACTGATGGGTGATTGAGATGGAACCTATACTTCATGTATGAAAGGGATTTGCACACACACATAACATCCTATACCTTGGATTTTATCCCTTGTTTATATCCATAAAACACCAAATAATAAAATCTTGATGAGAAAATGGCATAAATCTAGTTGTTCGGGTGTTGGAGAGAGTGTATGGATGTGTTTTTTGACAAAATTCATTGTAATGGGTGTAAAAATGGGAAGAGGTAATGTACTTCTATACGTGATGAAATGGTCACTTGTGAAAAAAAATAATTATTTATCATTAATATCAATACATTATTTGAGAAAAAAATCTCCAAATTTGAAAAATAATAATGTGTGTAAATTGATATGATTTATTATCCCTCCAAGATCCCATATCACACATGTTTTCCACAGGTTTTAATTAAATTAACTATGTTAAAAAACTTTTACAATAATTTAACCTTTCTACGATAATTTTAGTTTCACCATTGAAAACTAATTTTAATGTGAAATTTATAATTGAACATATTTAAAAATTTGAACATGATGATTATAAATATATAATCCATTCTATAAAATTCAACATCAATGTGTTATAAAATTTAATTATTGTAGTATTTCGAATGACTCATACAATCATTTGACAAAGTTCATTTAAAATAAAATATTTATGTGTGGGTAATATTATCATTCTTTATTATTTTCAATTCCAAAATTGGTTTTTTATAAAAAATATGATGTGAATTTCAAATCATTTCAAAAAACAATTTACCATAATATAAAAAAAATTATTTGGATCAATGTATAACATTGTTATAAGGATACTCAAGGGTTATATATATATATAAAATAATATCTTTATAATACATAAAATTTTTCATGAAATAAATTTTTTTCAAATTAAAAGGTTCTGTAAAATTCTATGTATCCCTAGTATACTGATAATATAATAAATGTCAATGTTTTGGAAAAAATGGAATTTTTTAACCATTCATCCAAAAATCAATTATTTTATTAAAAAAATATCCTAATATTGTGAAAAAATTATGACTAAAAAAAGGTAGTCATATTATTATATTAAAATTAAATAACTTGTACAAATTAATTTTTAAAGACTTTGTGTATAATGTATGAAAAATATTTTAAAAATATATATAACTGAAGTTCTAAAATGTAAAATATAGTTTCTTAGTTAAAATACATTTGAATAAGAATAAATCCACTTGTAAAATAAAAATAAATCATTGTAGATGGTTTGATGGATTTTAAATTTATAAATCTATACATATAATTTCATAGAATTCTTGTCATTTATAAATGTGACATTTGTCAATATTTTACTAAAAATAAATCTTTTTAAAAAACACAAATATTAATAGTAATCTATTATTGATATTGTAAATCCAAAAACGAAGATTAATTTTTAAAATTAAATTTCTTCATTTTTCTATTTAAAAATTTATTTAAATTTATAAACCACAATGAGGAAATATTTTATTGGAAAATTAATATAAAAATACTATTTTTTATAATTCCTAATTACTATAAAACAATAATATAGCTATCGATAAAAAAATATTATATTTTATTAAAATCATCATTTAATAGTAATATATGTTGTTTTACATAATAGAAACTAATCTATGTAGAAATATAGATTCATAAACAGAATACATAATTAAGTATATTTGTATGAAATAACCATCATATATAAATATACAAATTAATCAATTTCATAATTCATTTTCTCCTATTCATATATAATATTTCCATGATAAGGGTTTAACAATATAAACATATCTTATTTTGAGGTTAGTTTGGTGTTTCATTTGAATATATCTATCGAACGTATTTTTCTCTACTCAAGAAAAACATATATTAAAATCGACGGTCGTTGAATAGTCTCTATATCTTCCTCATATGTTGGATTTCAAAATCACCTTAAATATAGTTATAGAACACTTTTGAACATAGGAAAGCACTCTAATTCTTAGCGTGAGTCAAAATTTGAACTTGTTATAGTAGGTGGTGTTTGTTGTCAAACTAGAAGGATATAGGGTCCATTTATATGGAATGTAGGTCTAAGAACATGAAATTTTAATGTAAACACTCATAATATTTTAATGTCTTAGGTTTGACTCTAAGAATTTTAGATCTATTGAAGGAGGCCATATGTGGTCTTTGAATAGGGTCTATCTGTGGGTAGTGTACAATAAGCATATGAGTCTGAGGGTGGTAATTAAAGGGAATAGGGAAATTAATTCATGTGAATAGTGTATGGTGTACAAAAAAGAATTTCAGAACATATGTGTAGCACATATAGGGAAAAATCATAGTTGTGATCTAGGGGTTTCATTTAAGCATTGAATAGAGAAGGAATATAAAATTTTTATACGAAGATAAATACAAAATGTTGAAAACCCCACATTGAAAATTTCAAATATAAATTTTCATAAAAAAAGAGTCATGTGTCCATTTTAGCTCCATGATATGTTAAATCAAATATAATGGAACAATTTAACCCGAGATACTTAGAATACCCACAACTTTATATTACGAGGGAATAATGGAATGCATAAGTGTAAACAATACCTTAAAATATTTTTGTTGATTCTATTCTAAATTCAAGATAAAAAGTTCTCCCCATAACACCACTGAATTAGGGAACATTTTTAAAGAATAATAATCAAATGATGTTTTTAAATTTAATAAAAAAATAAAAATCCCATCTAAACCTTCTCCATGTGATGAAATATATGTTTCAAATAAACTCCTCTTATGTCATCTATATGTATATTAACTTTTTATTTTCATTAAAAAGCTTATGGAACACATTTTCTAGTGCCTTCATTTATACACAATAAAAAACTAATTAGTTTTGACATAAAAATAATTTGAATAAAATAATTTGAATATATGATGATATTTTCTTTTAATAATGTGGTATTCGGGAATGTAATTTACATTAAACGATGATATTGGGGAATCTAAAGGGGTATGTGATGATTAAAATGGTAAAAATATTAGTATATTATTAAATTTGAAAAACATACCCAATAATTCAATGTAGTAATTGATGAGGAATTCCATAATCAAGGTAGATATATTTTTTTAATAAATATAAAACTTATGGATTCAAAAAATAACAAGGGAGATGATATAATTTTTTTTCAAACACAAAAAACCTTGTATTATTATCATCACACAGTTTTTAATTAATAGCTTGTATTGGAAATTAGAATAGTGTCCATGAAATAAAAGGATTTTATTAGTGTTGTGAAAGTGGAATTATATCAGATAAATAATTTTGTATCATGATAATTGGTGTTACATCCTTATGAAATGAATTTCATATAGATAAAATGGGTTATAAAGAATATTTTAAATGATAAAAGGGAAGTAGAATATAATAATGGTCATATTTTTTTCAAGGGTTACTCTCAATATGAGGTTACTAAAATTGATCAGACTTTTTAATGAATCGTGAAGTTTAAAATTAGTTTATTTTTTTATGATATCATCTATCTAAATATTTAATATTTTCTAAATTTATTTGAATTGATTATTTAGGAATTTTGATATTTATGAGGGGGATTATATTAAACAAATATAAAGATTAATTATTGATGGTTTTGGTTCTCATGTGTTCATTATAAAGAAATAACATAATGGGTATAAATATGATGTGTATATATGGTATTCAAAATCTGAATGTATCTTAAAGGGAATGGAGTTTAAAAGGAGAAAGGTGGATAACAATATCCCGAAAAATGAAAATAAAATCGTCTAAATCATTTTGATAGTGCGTGTTATTGAAATCATTTTTCTAAATAAATTAGAATCATGTGAATAAATTTATACCAAAATGTATAATTCTTTTTGAATTTTCTATGATTGGATAGATGATAGTATTCATGGGTTTTCGTGCAGTGAACATAGAAAAAATACATCTCTCGATAATAAGAAAATTTTTCTTCAGTCGTAATTTGACACTACCAGGTTCATCTTAAAATGAAAATGGGTTTGAGAGTGAACTTAATATTCCACCTTTATTTGTCCAGGGGGTGGTTATTAAGAATATGTATATGAAAGAAATAAAAAAATTCATTAATTACCTATTCTTTCAAAACCACCCATTTTCCGGATGATAATTATAACCACATGTATCATCCTCCATTTCCTACTAAAATTAGTATACATATACATGCCTATCTTAAAATAAATTATTACACATAACTATATATCAAATTTGAAGGAAATACATCAATAAGATATTCAATGTAATGTTTTCATAATTAACCCATACATAAACTAATTATGGTTAACACCAGCATTACTTATAAACCAAAATTCTGAAAATCAATAAGGAATAATATGTTTAGAATACAAGTATACCTATAGTAGGTTCTTCCTACAACAACTCCTATATGAAGTGAAATGGTATAGGAAACCAATAGTGAATGACATATCTAATTTTTAATCAATTAAAAAATTAAAAATAAGTACGTAATAAATAAGTAACCCGCACCACCTATCATACACAACCTCAACGACACCACCCTAACTAATAATCAAAACAATCACCACCTCACTATGTTTAAAACTCTATAATTAGTATATATAACCACAATAACTACCATCCACCATAACATGGACAACTCAACTAAAAAATCTATTACATTTTGTTACATCCAGAGAACAATATATTCATATTTTTTTAGGATGACACTATGTCTATCACATCACCTCAACCCCTAGGAATACCAAATTATCTCTTTCAACCACATCATGAACATTACAAACAAGATAAAAAAATTATACAATGAATATTCAATATAATATAATATATCAAAAACCTTAATGCATCATAACAAATGAATATATAATAAGAGACCAATTCCACTATTAATATTATGATAAATAGTAAAAATCACTTTTAGCCTTAACATCCACCACTCGTCCATGATATAAAGAACGAATTTTTTTTAGCAAATAATGTTAAAAAATATCATAAACCACATATACCAAGTATTATAATTTTTCCTTACAATCAAAATACCATAATTATTATATTAATTTCAAATATTTAATCAATAACAGATTTGTTACATGCCAATAATTGAAAAATAATAGAAATTTAAACCTTATAACTTTCCTATGGTTACCATATTAAGAATACATTTCATTAATTCATATTCTAATCATACCAAATTTTTTCGACTATTTTTATGTTATATTAAATAAACCCATCACTATAATTACTGTAATTACAATTTGTATATAGATTATTATTTCATGTATGGTCAATTATTCTCCTATACATATATTTAGGTGATTTATTTATTATAGTTTTTACTTTCTAATGAATCCAAATAATTACCCAATACTAGATCAACAAAACTATAAAATTTATCTTAATAAATAAACAATTTAAATTTAAATCCTCTACCTCATTTTATTCTTTAATCATCACAGAACCAATAATAATTTTCAACTCTCATATACACAAATATCCAATAATAAACCTATAACCACATGAATAAAAAAATATCCATTATATAAATTCATCAATCTGGTTTTGAATTCCATTTAGTGGGGTAAATATGTCATAGAAGAGATAAGTAAGAAAAAAATTAAATTTAGATCATGTGTATTTGATTTAATTAGTGTGAGACTAATGCAACCATACACAAGGCACTGAAACCACTAAATAAATCCTATTTACTGTCCAATGTAACAAGGGAGTTGAATATAAAAAATGATATGGATGATGGATGATTAAATTTATATTTAATTGAATATAAACAAAACCATGTCGTGGTGTGCTAATCTATATCATCATTTGGGTTGGTCAACAATGATCCAAGTACCATTATATCGTAAGAAGTCAAAATTTTAAAATTTTACCAAACATTTCCTTTCCAAAATATAGGTCTTATTAAAAAAATGTGGTCTAAGAACCCTGACATTTTTCATAAACCACATTAAAAACCAAAGGACAGAAACTAGAACCCTTCATTCAAAAAAATCATTTTTTCAGACCATAATGAAAATCCCCATCTTGATGTGAGACAAATAGGGAGCAAAGATAATCACACAGAGATATTAAATCATTTTTTGGTAAAATTTATTTAATATATTACTACATGCATGAGATTCTTAATAGTTTAGTTCCTTTGAAAACATTGAAACTTATACACTAGAACACATGTGAGCTACGTCATCTACCACTACATTGTTTATAACTAGAGAGCTTCTCAGACATATCATATATAAAACATATCCTCATAAAATGTGGAAAGGAAAAATAATAAAGTGTGAGCTTAGATTCTCAGTAAGGGAAAATAAGGGAGATATTTAAGTATTAGAGGAATAGAAGGTTATAAGAACAAGAGTATAACATTTTAAAACCATATTCTTGATACCAAATATCACAATCCCATGTCAAGGACTAAAGATTGAATGTTTAAGTAACACGAGTCACATGGAAATCAATGAAAATGATTTCTAAGAGAATAAGACATGAAATATAGGCTATATATATAATAATAAATAATATTATATCATTGATACCCTCCATGACATATAAAACGTGTTAGCCTTGGACTAACCACCAGTCCACCTACATTGGGATTGAGATGTCCACCCAAGCACTATCTTTATTGGGATTGGGATAACCGTCTATGGACCCTTATTTTTAGGACTAGGATAACTAACTCTACACTCCCTATTTTGGTCTTGGGTTGACCACCCATGAACTCTCCTTTTGTTCTTGGGAAAACCACCATTAATCCTTCCTTTTAGTATGGTATAAACCACCATATACCCTTATCATTGGGATTGTACTGAAACCTCGTGTATCCTAATCTATAGGCTTGGAACTAAAACTTGTGTATCACATGATATCTTATGGAATTTATCATTACCCAATGCATTGAAGCACTATCTGAGCACACCCATAATTTTAGACATAATAAGCTCACTCAGCCCTATCTAGGATTCCCCATCATATAATATAAAATTAGATTAACTAGTGGTGTTTGGGACACCCCATCATGTAATCTTTAATGGGTTCACCTCATAGTAATTGGGATGCCCCATAATATAAGATACTAGTACTCCACCTGTGAGATGCATGACACTATAAAATAATTCTTATTATTAACTATAGGTTTCTATTTATAAAACATAATAATTTATTATCTATCTTCTTTAGAGTACTATTTGTAATAGTTACAAAGAAAAATTAACATTTAATGTATTTTAATAAAAAATAAGTGGTGAATAATTTGGAATTATAAGTGAATCTATTAAGAAGACATCAATATAAAATGTTAAAATAAGATACATCAATTGTAATGTGAAACACTTTGGAATAGTCAAGGATGGAAACCTGACTTCAATATAAACTATATTTAGGAAAACAATATTGCATACTATGAAACACAAAGTTGAAGAGAATATACTTAAAGAATATTTTATCTAATAAAAAATATGAGATGTGATGAGGAATAATTATAATACAAAAAAATTGTATTCTACAAATAGAGATGTTGTGATGTTTAGACATGGAGTAATTTTCTAGATAGTAGAAGATGTTCCCAATGCATTTCATCTGTTCTTCACCAATATAAGATTGGTTGGAATCTTCCTTGTCTAACACATCATAAGAGTACCTGAATATGCAGCATAAGAATACAACATAAGAATATATACAAAATAAGAATACAACATAAGAATACATGAAAATGTAGAATAAGTATTAATGTCACCGAGAAATAGACATGAATGAAATATCCAACTAAAAAAGAACATTCAAATGGACATGAATCGCACAACATAAGTATATACATCGTAATATATAAATGGACAGGAATAAAAAGAACATTCATTGAAGCACATAGGATGGGAGGGATGACATAAAGCAGGCCTATCCCCCCACTCCTCCCCTCCCCTCCCCTCCCCTCCCCTTGCCCAACCTCTACCCCCAGCACCCCTCCCCCTGCCATCATCCTCCTCTCCCCTCCCCTCCGCTCCAACATGTTGATCCCCTCCCCTCCCCTCCCCTCCCATATCCTCCCCCCTCCCCTCCAACCTTCCCAGCCCCAGCCCTTCCCCTCCCCTCCCCCCTTCCCATCCTTTTCCCCCAGTATCCCCCTCACCCTGCCATCACCCTCCCCTCCCCCTGCCCAAACTCTTCCCCCAACACCCCCCCAGCCATCATCCTCCTCTCCCCTCCCCTACCCTCCCCCTGCCATCATCCTCCTATCCCCTGACCTCCCCTCCAACCTGCCTAGCACCTGCCCCTCCCCTCCCCCCTGCCCAATATTTCCCCCCCAGCTGCCCCCTCCCCCCTGCCATCACCCTCCCCTCCCCTCCCCTCCCCTCCACCCTGCCCAGCCCCAGCCCCTCCCCTCCCCTCCCCCTGCCCAACCTTTTCCCCCAACAGCCACCTCCCCCTGCCATCATAATCCCCTCCCATCCCCTCCCCTCCAACCTGCCCAGCCCCTCCCCTCCCCTCCCCTCCCCTCCAACCTGCCCAGCCCCTGCCCCTCCCCACCAACCTGGAAAATGTTTCAGACATCCATACTGTTCAATACTATAGAAGCATGTCACTTATTAAATAACATTGAAGAAAGAGAACTATTTTTTAAAAAAATTAGAATCAATGATATTTTGTTCTCTTATAATGATCTCTTCAAATATAAAAGATTCCATAAAAATAGCAGAAATTTGATAATAAAAAATATATTAATACCTTCTCTGTACAAAGTGCATCCGTGCAAACATTTGTTATGAGGTGGGCGTTAAACTAGATTTAATATACATTTATTAAAATCCTATGCTCAAATAAAATCTTCTTCTGAATCAAACAATTACTTTAAAAAATTACTCTTACATGCTGAATGGATTCCAAATGAATCAAAACCAATAAATTAAGTTGTTAATATTTATTAATCCCTAATTTCAACAAAAAAGTCATATTTGGCATGTGCTTCAGTAGAAATTAAAAAATGTTTTCATGTTTATGTTTTGAGCAAAATAGATTTTCTTGTCTTCCTAATTCATGTTGAGACTTAAAACTAATACCTTGCATATTGTATCAAACAAAACATTAGTCTCAACAAAGTCGTAATTGAGATCCCCATACAATGTAACAGGAACACCATCAAACTGCATTACAAAACCAAACAGTGGACAAATTGTGATACAAGAAAAAAAAGCAACGCATTAAAATATAATTATTTCATGGACTGAACTCCTTGGTCTAAAATTTTGCTTCAGCAAATGTTTCTGTATGTTGAGCAGCACCTGTCCAGCCCCTCCTACCCCCTCCTCCCTCCCCTTCCTAACTCATCCTCTCCCCCCGCCACCCTGCCCAGCTTGTCATCCCCCACCCAATTTCCCAGCACGTCCTCCCACCCCATACCCAGCTCTACCCCTCCCTCCCCCTATGGTTGCCTACCACCCAATCCCAGCACCTCTCCCTCCCACCTTAGCCCCCCCTGCCCAACCCCTTCCCCCACCACTCCCCCTACCTAACCTCTTCCCCCACTAGGCCCCTCCCCCTGCCCTCATCTTCCCCTCCCCTCCCCTCCCCTCCAACCTACCCAGCTCCTCCCCTCCCCTCCCCTGCCCACTGTCCAGATGAAACAATTCCTTTCTTAATGCATGAAAATGATTGAAGAGAAGAAAACACGTTCCAATGACCCACTGCTATAAAACACATGATACAATGGTTTAAAATACATGACACGGTGCTCTAAAAAATGATCCAATGATCTAATAAATCGCAAGATCCTCTGCTCAAAAAAAGAACATATTCTATGACCCAGAAAATGCATGAGCCACCTGTCAAAGAAAAAACACATTCCATTACTCTAAAAAATAATGCGATACATGAAAAAAAATACAATACATGATCCAATAATTTATTAAAATACATGATCCACTACTGAATTAAAATACATGATCCACTATCGTAAAATATTATTCACTTCTCTAAAACATGTAATGTCAGATTTAGTAGAAGTAACTAATAACATATTGATATTAAATTCTTGATGACCAATAAGAAAAAAATTCATGAAATTAAAGGTATTGTTTTAATTAGTTGTTTAGTGATGAGGAGTAATAGTGGTAGAATAAGAGATAATAAGCCTTGACCTGATCACATACACAATCATGCAATATGTTTACCATCAATTAAAGTAAAATTTAAAAATTCGAGAAATTCATTGTATGTATCAATCATAGAAAAAATGCAACTTGCATGAAAAAAATGATGTTTTATTAGTTCAAATGATGTCATGAAAGTAAAACTCAATGAATCACATGATTAAATTCTCTAAATGTCTTGATTTATTGCTCTTAAAATGATTCATTGATCTAATGAAGCACATGATCCACTTTTTGAAAAAATAACATGATACAGTACTGAAAAAAATGCATGATTCAAATGCTCAAACTTGTTCCACTACTCTAAAAAAGTTTCCATCAATGAAAAAAAATATATGATCCACTAATCAAAGAAAATAGAAGACTCTATGTTGTGTAAAAATATTTACTACATTAACACATGGAAATTCATATTTAGTAAGAGTATTTTTAACTATTAATATTTGGATATTAAATGCTTGATGACCAATAACAAAACATTTATAGAAACAAATATGGTGTTGTACCTAGTTTTTTAGTTGTGAGGAGTAATAGTGGTCAAAGAAAATGTAATAATCTAGGAGCTGAGGACGTGCACATTCATCCAATATATTTACCTGCACATACATTAATGTTCAATAAAACATACTATGTGTGACTAAAATGGAGTAATTTAATAAGAAATCCACAAATATGTATATTATATCTGTAAAAACACATTTTCCGCAATAGGGATAAAGTTCAATAACAAATCCACAAATATTAATTTATAACTAACAAGTAAACACATACATATAAATAATCTCAAATATTTTATGCATCCTCCTGTAAGAAATTATGTAAAGTTCAGTCCAAGGTAATAAGGATGCATTTCTCATGTAAACAGTATTTGATGGTGTCATGTAAGAAGGATTTTTTTGTGATAGAATGTTTTGTAGTGATTTTAATTACATACCTTGTCGCGGTTCCAAGTCATTCTTCATGACCATGGTGGTGCAAGTAAGTCTCTAAATCAATCCACTTAAAAAAATTTTGTCAAGGAAAAAAATGACCCACTGCTCTGAAATAAGGATATATCATAAATACACAAGAGTGTTGTGATGTTGGTTTTAATGATCACCTGAGTAGAGACCAATAATGGGTAAGCATAGGGGCTACCCAATTTTAATAATGAATATATAGAAAAACAAATTCACATTCACACTGAGGAAACAATTAGAAAATAGTGATATATAACTGGTAATATTTAATAATGAATGTAAGGGAAAACAAATTCATGAAATGAGGATAGAATACATTTTTCACAGAACTTGATTTCTATAGGTTGAAACTAAGGCATTGACATTGATATATGTTTTGATGATCCGAACATATTCATAGGCCTGGATGAAATATTTTTGTAGTCAAGGATGAAAGCTTTATAATCATCTGTTTCATATGTTTTTAGTGCATAAAAAACATTAAATAGTTATAGTGGATTCAATAGTGAAAAAAAATTACCTGCTTTCATATGTTAGACAGAAGGGAGGTTAACTCCATGATTTTAGGAAAAATTACCGGCATTCATTTCCAATTCCTGTTTACATATTCACATGCAATACTGAGAAAAAAATTTAAAAAACAGTCAAATAATACAGCTTATAATTATTCATTAATATAATTTTTTAGAAAACAAATGCCACATTATTGTAATATTCAATACAGGTTGAAAAATTGTAGTCACATCATAAACTAAGAAACATTTAGTAGAATCAATATGTGAAATTACCTGCCTTCATTTCCAATTCTTGTTTATGTATTCACATGCAATGACAAAACAATTAGAAAACAATAAAATAAAACATTAAATATTTAAGCAGGAATATAAAGAAAAAAATTCACTAAATGAGGATAGAAAACCTTCTTCATAGATCTTGATTTAGATAAGTTGAAACTAAGGCATTGACATTGAAGATGAAAAATCAAAACCTTGCTTGTTGAAAAAAACAATAGAAATTGAACATTAGTGCATAGAAAAAAACTACCAAAATAACTCAAAACTACCCACTGAATCCAAATTCATGTACTGTCATGTAAAACTGAAGAAGAACATGATTATTGAACCGATACCTTCCTATTTAAATACATGTTTTTCGATGCAAACCCAACTCCTAAAATCCGAAGAATCCACACATCAGAATCCATAAAAAGAAAACAATACCATTACTTTTATATAAGTGAGTCTTCATTGAGACACTAATCCAATTAAAAATTTAAGATATGTTTCCAGTCATTGCCATTAGAGAACCTACACTAATTCTACAGTTTGAATATTTTTCTAGGTCAATACAGCTCCCTCATCTTGAATCGATCTCTGCATATCCCTAACAATTTTCTTTAGACTCATAGCTCCAAACTTTTAAATATGAAAACTGTTTCTATGAACATGAAGTTAACATAAATATTCTCAAGAATATGATTCAAAAATAGTATCCGAAACCAAAATAATTGATCCTAAAAAACCTGAGAAATAACTTAAGGCAATAATATTTAATCCTTTACAGTGAATGAAAAGCATAATAAAGTCCTGATTTAGATCCTAAAAATTCTCCAAAAAATGAAATATAAGTATGTATATAGAACCAGATAATCAAAATCACTGCAATCTAATGGTAAACAACTAATTAGAAAACAAATAAAAAAATTAAAAAAAAATCGACTTGAACTGTTACCTTTCTATTTTAGTAGAAAAAGTCTGTCACTTTTTCAGTCTTCTTGTTTATGTATCCATTCATTCGGGTGTGCAGTTCAATGGTAAGGAATGTTTTGGCCACAGTTTATAAGAAAAAATACATATTATGTTGCACCGCATCCTCACTATTTAAATTACAAGACCGGTTTTTCTACATATATAGTATAGTTATAATTTTAATTAGAAAATATTGGTGACAAATAAATCATAGAATATGAAATTAATTTGAACCTATATATTTCAATTCTAAAATAAATATGAAGCTGTATAAAAAATAGGTCTTACTGTAGTAAATAATTAAAGGGTTACTATAGGTAGAGGGAACCAAAATTATGATACAGAGGTGGATTTGCAATGCGTTGAGGTTACAATAGTGTAAATAAAGAACAACCGTAGACACCAGCGATGAAAATCACGACCCCAAGGTTGGGGCGGAAACTTTTGGAGGTGATGATGAGCCGACGGTGAAGGTGGAGAAAAATATGAACCTTTCGATTTCAATAAATATGAACCTGCGTATTTAAATTCTAAAGAAAATGTGATCCTATATATTTTAATTCTGAAAAAAGATAAGTTACAAAAATAATATTCAAACATTAATTTGTATAAACCTGCAATTATTATGAAACTTGGTAGTTCAATTCTGAAGTAAAAATGAACCTGCATATTTAAATTCGAACCCTGTATATTTTATTTTTGAATGAAATACAAACCTTCATATTTCAATTTTGAATACATATAAGTTACAAAAATAATTTTCAAATAATAATATTTATAAAACCAAAACATATAAGATAAAAAATAACATTAAAAATGCATATGAAACAAAAATAACCTTCATGTGGTGGTACACTTCATGCATTTTCATGGTGTATCTATTTAATGCACCAATCATAGAAACAATTATAATGATGGTTAATTTATATCAAATAAATAGTTAAAGAGTAAGTGGATAGTAGTAATAAAAAGTAGAACATGGGGAAATAATATTTCTGGAAAATGATCATCAATTAGGAACTCTGTATAATAGAGATCCCACAAAAACGAATGAAATGCTGGTTACTACAACTCAGTAAGCAAGAGTACCCTATCCTCCCAAATAATGAAAACACCTACAACCACCAATGAAATATACTACATCATAATAATAGTATGGATAAATATTCAGGGCTTTGATCAATGCAGGGATTACCTCCTCATCTAGTCCTCTAATTGGTGAATGATTTATCTCAATCAGGGCTCTGATAATTGCAGTTTAATGGAAATCATTAGGTAGTTCCATCAGTATCAATGAACAACATTGATGATTTGAGATCAATAAAACTCAAAATCAATGGTCATATAACATTTTGTAATTGAAATCAAACCTGACAGGGTCATCATTCCATAAAATAATAGTTAAACCAAAGTTAAACTGCGTGAAAAAATTACAAAATAAACAGCAGAATATGGGATGAAGGAAATATACCAAAGGGTGAACTCAAAAGGAAGTCACTTTACACCACCTTCAATGAAATCATACCATTCTATGGGGATTAAAATGGCAACGAAAAATCGGGAGGCAAATTTCTGGAGGAGAAGAAAACAACAAGAAGTATAAGATTTTTTTTTGGAATTTCCTAAGACTGAAAAAACATGTATTTGTGGAAGAAAGAGTAAATGAATTTTTATTTACCTTTTTAAAATTCTTGAATGAATAGGTATATGTAATGGAGTAACAAACTGAAACTGTCACATTTGTAGAAGATCTTCTCAGATCTGTAATTGGCCGACCAGTACGTGGGAGTGTTTATACCTGAAATAGACAACCAATGTAGAAGATGTAGTCGGTTTTGGGGGAAGGAATTGGTTTAATGGTTGCAGGACATGGAGCTAGCAGTAGCTAATATAAATTGTTTTTGTATCTAGAGTCAAAATTACTCACAATCTACAGTGTTTCTAGGTTACTATAGTGTATATGTATGGTCACCTCAAGTACAAGCGACCCAATTCATCAACTAAAGATATCTCCATGGAATGGATTTATTTTATGTGAAATTATCATTTGTTGAAGTGAACCGTTGTGAGTAGACACTCATTGGTCGACGTCGGCCTTCTAATGCAAGAACCCCACAATGGTGTCATTCAACTGGAGAGAAACACCCACTGAATTGGAGGCTTGAAACAGTAAAAAAAATTCGGGAGGCACTTTGCCGGAGGAGAAGAAAATAGTGGGAAGCCTCAGTGAGGATGATCGGTCAGTCGTTTTTGGAAAATGAAGTAGATAGTAGGATCCATATATGTGGAAGATTGGTCTGTGAGATAGCATGTGAGCTGCGAGATGGAGAAGAGACATGAAGAAACTTGTTTGTAAGAGTAGTGGATCGAAAACCCTACCGAAGGACGATTGATACCAGAAGGTTCATGGAGTTCGTGTGGCCGCACAGTGGAAACAGGGAGATAATCGAGTGATGGATAACAACAGAGGGAGGAGATGGGAGATGGATGAGCCGAATACGAAGGAGCTGAGGGAAGAGGAGCCTAAGGCATAGGAGATGAAGGAGGATCACTCGGAGTCGGATTCGAGCTCATGGTAATGATTTTGGCTGAAGTGCTCGATTGAACAGAGTTCTGTCGAAACCCTAGGTGCAGACGGAAGAGTAGCTAAACAAAGCGACGCGAATTAAATGCCTGGAGCTTGGAGAACTCATGCCAGTTGTAGAGCCCAACAGTTTGGGGGTAATTCCGGGAATATTTTGTTTTTCAGGTGACGTGGCTTCTTGTGGAGGCGACAAGTTAGGCTAAAGGAACCCAACTTTAGTATATATAGTGGATTTCCATGAACCATAACATGAATATAGAACAATGATCTTGAATATAATCATTCAAATTCATAAAAAATAAATATTCTTCTATAGCCTGATTAACTCATATATTATTAATGGGTTCTATGTCAGTCCTTTTGTGGAATGATTAAACCTTTGAAAAGAAATAGGATCTGTAAACATCATGGCATCAAAATATAAACCATTCAAAGATATAATATAAATGATATCATTGGATCATATCACCATAAATAATAGGTAACACTAACTTATGTCAACCTAAATGGAAAATAATTTTAAAGGTTGATTTAAAGGATTTCATGTGGAAAATATCCTTTTTGAATTAAAAAACTCTTTTTAAATCATAAAAAATTATGAAATCATTTTTCATTGAATATAACCATAAAAATTTTAAAAGGAAGCTTTGAAATCCATTTTAAACAATTTTTAAAACAAAAAGAATTTTAAAATCCTTTTTGAGGAAAATTAGATTAAAATTAGATTAAAATATTATTTTGTAAATTGTTTTTGAAAATATGGGTTTTGAATAAAATAGATTTCTAACTGAATATAGAAATAAAGTAGGAATTTATAAAAAAATCTTAATTATCTTTAGTAAAAAAACAGAAAAGTTTCACCATTAAATGTAAATATTATTAAAAACCATATTATGGGAAAATTATTTATAAATAAGTATATTTAAACCCTGAAATTTCAATATTTGAGACTTATTAAAATCCTGATATATGAAGATATAATAAAAAAATCTATAAATGTTTAATAGCATATAATCATTGATAGAATGAAATGATAAAATAAAATGAAACCCAGAATATTGTAATTATGAAAAAATCATGATATTACACATCACTTGAGATTCATATAAACCTCGTGAAAGAATATAGGTTTGTAATATAAGATCTTACCAAAGATGTAAAATTTATTAAAAAATCAGTTAACAATTTACTAACTCTTGAATCGTAATCCCCCTGAAATAGAGGTTATCAAAAAGATATGTAAATCGCAGTAATTCATAGTATAATAATAATAAAATAAATTCATGGGAATTATATACAACACCTATATGAAAGAGGTTTTGAATATATCGTGTACTTCTCAAACATAAAATGTGAGATGGAAATCCATTACTACATGAGTAAATTTTGAATAAACATATCCATGATAGAATAAAATCAATTGAAAAATTTATTATCATGTAATAAATGAAACAAATGCTATAAAATTTCATAGGGAAGTATATACATCACACAAAAGAAATGAGTGTTCGATGTGACATATATCTCAACGAAATAAAAGTGAGACTATAAATCCCCTTACATAAAGTATTGACTTCATTATTACATGTTCAAACCACCAGTATAATAGTTTTTAAAAAAAATCTATCATATAAAAAATAATAATATATATCATACCACATATGATTTTATTATTGATTTATGTCCCTATTTGTTAACAATTTCATGTAAAAGTTATATTTCAAGTAATATCTTATTTGTTTTTATACATGTTTTGAATTTTAATTTTTGGTCTTCTTACATAGATCATGATTTTATAATATAATAAATGATAACCAATGAATAGAAATACTTTATATTTAATATATATTCATTTAGAGTATTCATAACAATTTAGTGATAGGAAATGAATACAATATTCATAGAGATGGTAAGTCATATGTACACATGAACGTTGTTTCCATTTTCTTAATGTATTGAATGAAAGAAATTAAATAATATATATAATAATTAGTTTATAAAAAAAATTTATATATATCACATATTTCTGTTAATATTATCCTTAATATATTCCTTATAAATAATGAAAAAATCATGTTGCTTCGTGAGGCTGTAGTATTCATTATACACAAATGACATTATCATATTCCTAAAATTGGAAATCCTGAAGGAATTTGTGGTATAAAAATTATAGAACCATAATAGAATCATTGAAATAAAAAATATAATAAATAAATATTATTTACATCATTATTATCAACCATGGATGGTGTTAATGAGAAGAAACGACATTGGTTTGTAGGGTGGTAGTCCTCCTTACACACGAAAAATAACTTCATAACCAATTTGGTGGACGTTTCTGTGGTTGTGGGTCATACCCTTAACAAGAAAAAATATCCATATATTTAATATGATGAGTTAATTATGTAGGGATGAAATAAAAATAAATTAATGGGTTTGAGGAAAAAACAAAACAAAACTGTTAGTTGATGAGTGTTACCTCTTCTTCGGGTATCACCTTTTAGTTTGCACAAAAGGAAATCCTTGGTTGGATTTTTATGAAAAAAATATATTCTAGTTTTAGAGGATATAAGGGTATATGTTATTTCTAATGGTCTATTATGATAAAATTTGTTTTTATAGTGTGACGATAGGGTGATAGGGGGTGGCCTTTTATTAGTGGGGGGAGGACACACTTGGTATTTTTCTAAATAATGTAATGTGATCCCAATATTTTACATACCAACATGATCCAATAATGATAAAAATTCAGAATACAAGTTATAAAGATGACAAATGTCCAAAAAAAAATAGATTTTGTTTTATCTTATAGGTCACTTGTCCATATATGAAAAATGATTAGTCTTTTGGTAAACTTGTATTTCTCTTAATAATTGTTATTATCTTTTATACGCTGTCACTAATAAATTTGGTAAAAAATTAAATTTATCCATATTATATATTATAAATAATGATTATTACATATATATAATCCATTTTGTAAAATTAAATTCATGGAAATTGTAATATTTTAATTTAAAATTAACCCCACAGACTCGTTGAGAAAACTTGTTTTTAAAGGGAAAAAGGTCAAAAGATTGAAATGATTTTATATCTAATTAAAATGTGAAATTTATTCCAATGAAATAAATTGGCATTAATGATATATAATTGATCTAGTTATATATTAAACCCAATTTAATATAAAAGTTAAATATATAAAAAATTTATATTAAAAAGAATTTTTGTATTAAAATTCAATATTTTTGACTATTCATAAAAAATGATTGTCCTCAGGAAAATACCAAAAATTCACCCTAATGTAATTTTTAAATTCTAGATTTAATAATGAAGTTTATTATTTGGTATAGAATAAATAAATTTTTAAAAATTCAGTTTTATAATAGGTTCACTATTAAACGGTAGTAAAAATGCCTTAAAAATTAAAATTTTTTATATATAAAATTGTATTTATTTTTATATCTTTTCAAGAAATCAAATAATAAGAATGTTAAAAAGTTTATTTATTATATAATATATAAATTTCATTAAAATATTTCATCAAAATTATTTTGTTTAATTTATTGAGATAAAATGTGCTTGATCAAAGAAAAATAGTTTTCCAGAAAATGAATTTCTTCATTTTCAAATAGTTCATACATTAAATTATAAATAAATATTTAATAAAGAATTAATTTTATAGACATAAATAACTGATATTTTTAAAATTTAGTTAAGCATTTTCATTTCCAATATTCTAATTTATTGGTGATAACAACAAAAATATTTCAATAATATGTCATAATTTTTTTTAACCTCAGTGTTTCATATAATTCAAGCTAGGTTCAATATTAGATATAATGAAATATAAAGGTTGTATTGCATGTAACATAAGAAAAAAAATATTTTTTTCTTATAAAAAAAATCTCATTGTTTTTTATAGTGAATGTTTAACATGGTGTTTTGTATAAAGGAATCATAATTTGGTGGGGTACGTAATTAAAGCCCTCAATGGATTTCAATTTATTCAAAAATAATAATTTATAAAAGCTATGGTCATTACACTCTACCCCTCTAAAAATTAATTTAATCCACTAAATTCATCTAGGTCATAAAACATAGAAAACATGAGATTTAAATTCTATGAAAACCATATCATAAAAGTGAACACTAAAACATAATTTTAAAAAGGGAATGTAGGAACTATAATGGTTACACTAGGTAAATCATAACCATGTTTTCACATATTAAATAATAAGTGGGACATAGAGATTTTTACTTTTAATGAACAAAAAAATAATTATAGAAGGTGAAAAATATGGCATATTAAAAGGGAGTGGGAAATCCAAATAATGTTAATGAACACAAAACCATTACACATATAGACATGAGAATGTCATCGATATCAATAAAAAATGATGATAACAAGAAAAAGTTTTATTTCATGTCCCATTTCCTACTTTTAAAGAATTTTAACTGGAAGAAAAACTTACTTCATCTCATTTCATTTCATAAACATAATCTCACCATGTGATTGTAAATTGATCAATTTTCAATTCAGCCCTAACTCTATGAAATTATGTTGGATTTGTTACACCCAAAGTACTAATGGATCATATTACCCATAGATATAATGACTAGTCAGTCCGACTATCATTATTTATCATTACAAATATAATTATCATAGGTTATGTATAAATCTACATATGTAGAAGTAATAAATTAATCTCTAAAACGACATTTGATTTTTAATATAAACCACTCCATAAATATTTAACCTTATCACCATTCAAAAAATTTAAATTTTGTATGAAGGACACTGAATTTCAAAAACTAATCATTACATTAATGCTCAGAATATCATTATGCAGCTCTTAATTGTCACATGACATATATGTGAATACCGTGGCCATATATTCTCCCGAAGCATTAAAATAACAAAAATTACCATAAATTTCTCTTAAAATTCATTAATATTGGTAAAATCCCACCATGTAAAACCTCAAGAAGGTAGCCTATTATTTTTAACATATAATCAACATTATACATATAAACCAGGATGGAATCCATAACTCATAATATAATCAAAAGGGATATATATACCCTTCTTGATGTTAATTCACAATTTAGTACATGTATAAGATATTATCATATACAGAAGAAATTAATTTGATTCTTGGGTTCATCATAATACTGAGAGAATATTTGATTTCATTATTCTAGAATCCATATAGATAATCATACGAAATTTTACTAAATAATGAATAATAAGATTTACAAAGGGGATCATTCATACAAAATCAATCCTGAAATTCTGAATATATTAGGGGAGGATATGCGTTCCCTATTTTTCATGGTTAACTTCATCCATTATGATGGAATAGTGCTTCCCTATATTTGTATTCTGTAGATATGGTTAGGTCTTATCATCCTCATTAGTCCTTGGATTGGGGTAGTTGTTAGCATAATTTCCAAATTTCTCAAAATTGAAACAATGAGTTGTGGGAGGTGTTCTCTATAGTTATTTCTCATTATTATCATCACTAAAA
This sequence comes from Viscum album, assembly GCA_963277665.1. Classification (NCBI taxonomy): domain Eukaryota; kingdom Viridiplantae; phylum Streptophyta; class Magnoliopsida; order Santalales; family Viscaceae; genus Viscum; species Viscum album. The sequence goes on along the minus strand of OY728167.1, from coordinate 388,806,667 downwards.
ATCTTCTTCCCATAACATCATAATTCATACACTCTATGTCCTAATTTATAAATATAAAACATTTCTTAGTCCCAATAAGTTATTTACATAAATATTTCATCCAACATATTAAGTAAAAGAAAACCTTATCTTCTTCTCTCCATAGCTCTTAAATTTTCTTTTTGATTCCAATTTTATCATTTAATCCAAACCATGAGACTGATACAATGTACATAATTCCATTTCTATGTTTATATGATATCAAAAAATCTCTTAATAGAAACTAAATTCCCCATTGGATAACTCCCTAAAGAGAGTTTATTTTATGCAAATCAAGAATCAGTTAATATTACTTTCATGATAAATGGTTATACTCAAAGAGTACCTATCAAGCTTAGTAAAATATTCTATATAGGAACCAAGATATTAATAAAACTTTTTATTAAGAATTAATAATTCATTATCAATATTTATATAAATAATAAAATAAATTTAATTATTGAAAAAAATATTGAACTCATCCCAATATTTAGAGTCATTTTCATCTTGCCACCAGATATTCTTTATAAGATCCCCCAATTGATTCGTCTCACTTTCTAGGAAGTAAAAATAACATGTTACGTTTTCATTCTCAAAACATACGAGAATATTAAATATATTTTAAGTGGTACTGATCCATTTCTCAACAACTAACAGATCAATGAAACCGGTGAAATAAGGTGGGTGTTTCCCCATGAAGGCCTCAAATTACTGTTTTCACTCCATTAATAATTTTTATATCCACAATGATCATACCTTGATTTTTTTAATAATTATATAACATACCATTTTTAAAAAAAATAATTACTATGTTCAATAGTCTATACGACACGCCACACTGAGAATAAGAGAACTAGTATATATAGTTTTTTAAATGTTAATATTATAACCCAGTCCTTAGAATGGATGGAATGAATAATATTAACTCAAATTTGAAAATATGTCTTAAATATGTATATATAATTAATTAATTGGTTACTAATTAATTACTAATGAAATAAAAACCCTTTTCTAAAATAGAAGGAAATATTTTTCTAGAAAACTATTTAAATGTGAGGAAGTGTGATTTAACCCAATAAATAAAAAAATCACACTTATTGGATTATGTTAATGAAATATATATATAATATATTCAATATATGGTTTAAAATTCATCTTTTATTTTTAGTAATTATATAAGAAGAAATCCAATTTTACGCATGAAAGAAGTATTTTTCAAAAAAGGATTTTTTTCCACCTTTTGATGAAACACTTGTTTTAAATTTATTTTTTACAATATTATAAATTAAAATATCCAAAATAAACTATTTTTTTGAAAAATATTTTCAAAATTTACTTTTTTTATATTTTTTTTGTATTTTTCTGATAAGCTACATTTTTTGATGAATAATGAAAAAAAATATTCCTTTTTAATTGAAAACAACTTTTTCATATAAATAATTTATTCTGTTCAATTTTATTTTTAGTTGTTTATAAAGTATAATTAGATAAATTTTTTGTCAGCTAATCTAATATAGGCCAATGGAATCTATATAACATTCAAATTTTTTATTAATACATTTTAATCTTTTGAATGTTTTTACTTTCAAAACTAGTTTTATCAATCCTTCAACATGAAATTTTTTAAAATAAATATGAAATTTCTATGTATTGAATTTTGAAAAATTTATTCGAAATTTTTAATCATAAGATAAAAATTTAGTAAATACTTTCCTTTTAATTTTGGGTAAAATATAAATAGAAACGTTTGTAATATTTTTTATTTCCACAACTAATTGTAAATATGGTAATTACGGGTGAAAATAATATTATAAATATAATAAAATTACCCTACCAATTTTCCTAATTTTATTGGGTGAGTATTATTCATCCCTAATAATTATTGTATTTATTATGAGACCATTTAGGGCATTTTGGAAGAGAATATAATCACTACAATATTATATTTATAGGAAAGTCAACATTTCATTTCATATATTTGTTTTTAATAGGAGAAATAATTTTATAATGGGGTTATATAAGGGATATGTTTGAATATAAATAATATTTTGAAATATAATTTTATTATATAATTATTGGTAAATTATATATAATATTTTTAATATAATAATTATCTTAAATGGTGACACAAGTTTGATGTAGTAATTGAATAATAAGTGGATGAATCAAATAAATGATATTAACAATATTAAAATGAATATAATTTGGAATAATTAATGTCTTCAAATAATTTAATATATGAATGTAACATCTTATTGGTGATATAAAATAGTTTTTTTAATATATCATGTTATTATGTCATTTTTAATAAATAAAGTAATGAATACTGTCAAAATTGACATTGTTGATATTTTAAAATAAATTATATTTTATAAAATAATATAAAATTTTAAAAAAAAATATACATTTCATGAAAAATAGTGGTATCCATCTTAAGACGTAATAAATGACTCATTTATTGGTCATTTTCAATTTTATTATAACTATATTAACCCCCAATCTATAAATTACATGATGTCATGGTAATAGTTAAAATGGTTAGATAAGTGTTAAAGCTAAAAGATAAGGATTTGAAATGATAATTTCATTTATTATAATTTTCATTTTATTATGGTATTCTGACACAAAATCATCCTATATTTAAAATTAAAATGGTTTGAACCTTTTTTATTATAAATTTAATTTATATTAATTTCATAATTTGAAGATTCCAAGAGTGCCCATGCCCTCTGTTAATCTAGGGAACTCGTTATTCATATTTCTTTACACTTAAATTTTTTTTTGGTCTAGTCAAGAACTGAATAAATACATTTTTACAATCCATCCCAACATTATATAGGCTATATTTTAAGTAGAATAGAAACCTTAGAGGTTTTAAGGTGTTAATAGAAGGATATCATCTAAAGGTTATGTGTCATTTTTAATTTAGTTTTCTAATTTAATTTATTATTAACATTCCTTAAAATAATCTTCCAACATGAATAAATAGTAAAAATAATATCCTAAATATAATTATATTTTATTATGTCGATATAACATAATAAATCCATCTCTACATCTATCATTTTGGAAAAGAGTTATCGTTCTAGTGTACTACGAACTACTGCCTCATTAATCGATATATTTCGTTTTTAATAACCATCTCACAAGAATTGTTATAATGGTGGAATTAATATTAATATATAATAATAATGAAATATTTATCATAATTTAAAAATAATATTCCATTTATGTTTATACCATTCCATTCATATAAAAGTGATAACATCATTGCTGCGTATTTTTGAACAATAACATCCACGAAGAGATGTGATTCATTTTTCATCACCACATAACATTAATAATATATATTAGTATATTTAAAATTTCTATATGATATTAATTATTTTATGATCAATTTTCAAATATGAGATAATACTTACCTTCTTTACAAAATGATCATTGAAATATGAAAATATTTCTCAAGTGTACGTATGACATACCATCTCCAAGACTATAACTTAGTTTATTTTTAATAACCATATTTAATAAATGGTTTTAAAAGTTTTATTGATTTATAATAAATATTAATATTTCCTTAATATAATTCTATATATGACGGAATAATATCTTCTTTAATAATATTTTACTTACTAATGCCATTTTGGGCTCATGTACTGAATATTGTCCAAACATTTAATGTAAACAGAAATTAGTAAGTAATTATTGTAACTATTTATTAAGTACTATAAATGTAATAAAAATTGGAAAATATGGTTATAAAGAAATATTAAATTAACATTTTTTTTATTTATGAATATAAATAAGGAAGATGAAAATTCCGACTCACTATATGGCACTCTTTAGGTAAAACATCGATTAAAATTTATTTAAATATTTAATATTCTAAATATTTATATTTCATGTATATGTTTTGAAAATGGTTGTTATTAATTTATTTATATAGAAATAAAATTTTAAAATTTTAATTTTCTAATTTCCCTCATATGGTTCAAATTGGTATGATACACTTTGATTTAAAAATAACTTTTGAAATGTTTAAAATGGGATTTAAATATTCATTGGTTATTCAATAACATGAAATTTTTTCTAATGGGTGAAATGGATTTTTAGGACTGAAATGAATAAAATTGTAATCTTTTATGTATTATTATTATATTACGGTACTTGTGAATTTTATGTGTGGTAACATGGTAAAACATGGATGGGTGGTCAAGTGATAAACCAATTATGGATGGTTTTGTTAATGACGTCTAATGCATTGAGTATGGAAGTCGGTCATATAACTATTCCATTTATAAGAGTGAAAAGTATGGAATTGAACTATACTTTTAGTCCATTTGAGTATAATTATGTCCAATGTTACCTACTTAACTTTTATAATCATTCATATGATTTTTCATGAAAATCATTTTATTTTCAAATGGAAAGATAATGTTATTTTTGAAATAATGATTCTTTTTTCAGGGTAAAAATATCTTATTTTAAGGAAATGATTTATGGGTTTTCACAAGACTAATGGTTTCCTTTCTTTTAAGATCATTGGTGAGATTTTTTTCTCAAAGAATGTATTTAAATGATTTTCACATGACTTATGGGCGAATATATACAAGGATGACAACAATGGGATAATTGAGATGATTTTCAGAAATAGAAACCAAGCTTTTTATAAAACAGTTTCTATTGGGGAAAAAATGGATAATGAGATTAATTTTCCACATTGAATTTTTGAGTTTACTATGTATGTTTTATTCATGGTTCCTTAAAACTGTTGAACTAAAAGTAATTTCAGAAAATAATGTGATTTTGAATATTATAATAACAAGATTATATTATATTAATGGTCAGCTTGTTACATTTGGTATCAGATCATGGTTTAGACAATATAAGAGATTATGATGTTTTATTTAGAGTTAGGGATATTATCCTGGGATTATAATTTTAATTTTTAACATAAGTTAAATTTCCTAGAAAACCCTTTGGAGGATTTAGGATATAAAATTTTAAGGTGATTAATAATATTTTTAGATACATTTATATTTGAGGTAATTATTGGTTATTATATTTTTGGATGAACAATGAATATTATGAGATAAAATTTTATGATAAAACATTTAAAGGTTATTTTTTAGGAAATTATCATATTTTTGGAATTCTATAATATTTATATAGTCATAGAAAAATGACAACACATAGGATGGTTGACAATTCCTCTCATCCGTAAAACAAATGGGAATTGAACCCAAGATTGAATAGAAACAAGGGTGCATTGAATACCATTGGTCAATGTGATGGACTGATTTGTATAGAGTTATCTTTTAAGTTAAATGATTTTTTATGAAGAATAATTCTATTTTGGGAATTTATTTTTTACTGAATAGATATACATGGAATTAGAAAATGATTTGGTGATTAAGTGATTAATGTTATTTCAGAAAATGTCCAATATCATGGAAAACCTATATGATCAAGGTAAAAATAGTACTATTGGATTTCATTTTAGAGGTAAACGATTAGTTTTATTTAAAATTAATATTTTAATTTATTGTGAAATTATGGTGATTTCAGTTATTTATGGTAATTATCATATCATGGAGATTATGTGATTTAGAAAATTACATTATTGGTATAAGTCTTTATGAGTGATTGAATATATTTGGAGATAAATGATAAAAATTATCTTAGATGACTATATAATCAAATACATATTATTTTCTCTGTTTATTATTTATCTGTAAATGTTTTTTACGAATTTTTAGGATAGTTATTTGTTGAATGATCTATGTTGAATTTTGATTATTACTATTGAATTTTGGAGATTCATTTAGTATTTCATCACATAAATTGTTATTATTTTTTGTAGAATTGATTTATCTTGTCCTTAAATTTTTTGGTTCCTATTAATTTCTAAATACATTAGGGATAGATAGTTAATATTCTTTATATTATGTGATACTATAGAAGTTTATTCTAGTTCTTTAGGAGTGAAAAATTCTTCGTAAATATTCATCATTTGGAGAAAAAGATGAGTTTGTGGTGGAAATTTATTAATGGATGAAAAAAACATTTCAAGTAGGTATATTTATTTCTTTATTAGTCTAGGAAGTTAATGAATTACTAAAATCTAGGAAAAATATCTTAAAACTAAACCATTATCTGATTACTTTTATTACTATGATGTTAGTGACCATTTAACCAATGAAATATTTATGGTTTTTGGATTGTTAATGTTCATATTACCATGTTCTCTATCACCCTCCATCAGAACATGAGAGTTTATTTTTCATCCATGTTTATATTTTCATACATAGAACTCTAGAATGTGTTATCTTTGGTGACCTTCATATATCCCTTTCTTTATTCTAAAGTGGAAGTCCAATTAATCATTTTTCTAAAGTGGGATTTTAATAAATGTATTTTGAAAAGTCAATCCTCGGTTACTGGGACCAGATTACAAATTTCAACGAAAAAAATTTACATAGGGGTGAGAAGGTATCATCACTACATTTTTAAAAATATTTATTATTTTTTTATGGAATATATGGTACACCATATTGATCTTAAGAGGAATGCTGAATATTGTAATTTAAATTTTACCATTATAACCTAGCTGTTAGAATGGAGAGAATAAATATTAGTAATTTAATTATGAAATTATGGTTTAAAAATTTATGTATAATTAATTATTTTGTGACTAATGAATTATAAATGAATGTAAAAACCTTTTTAAAATAAAAGGAAATGTTTTTTCGAAAAACTATTTAAATGTGCACAAGTGTGATGTATACCAATAAATAAACAAATCCCACTTGTTCTAATATATTCATGAAATATATATAAATATATATATTCAATATAATGTTTAAAATTCATTATCTATGATTTATATACATTCTATAAGAAAAAAAATCCATTTTTACGTATAGAAGAAGTATTTTAAAAAATGTTTTGTCAATTTTTGATTGGGCACTTGTTTTTAATCTTATTTTTGAAACACTTATATATTATATTTTAAAAAATTCAATTAATATTTGAAATATTCGTATCAAAATTTTCATTGGATGAATTTTTTCTATTTTTTATAGGAATCATTTTTTAATGATTAGTGAGAAAATATTACATTTTTAATATAAAACATCGGTTCCGTCTAAATAATTTATGGTGCTAAAATATATATTTAATTTCATTTCAAGTACAATTATATCATTTTATTTTCATTTAAACCAAATTGTTTCAATGGAATAAATTTCAAATTTAATTTTAATATAAATACATTTAAATATTTTGGATTTATTTACTTTAAACCTTCATTTTCTCATTCTATCTACGAGAATAATTTTTAAATAATTTCAGAAATTTCTATGTTTTGAATTATGAAATATTTATTTTAAATTTGGAATCATAATAACTTAATTTATTAAATAGTTCCATTTTATTTTTTGATAATAAATAAATATTAACATTGGGAATATTTTATTATTACCACGATTAAGTATATATTTAGAAATTAAGGATAAAAATAAAATTTTATAATTTATCAAATTACCCTAAAACTCATCCTAATTTTACTAAATGCCTTTTAACTCCCAATTAATTAATGTATTGCTTATGAGACAATTTATGTCCTTTTTAATGAGAAGAAAACCTTTATAATATTATATTCAAAGGAATGTCAATTTTTTCATGCTTTTATTTTTCCAAAGTGAAATATTTTTAATATTCTTTTATATTATGGATATTTTAGAATATAAATAGTCTTCAAAAATATAAAATTTTTATCTACAGATGGGTATTTTATTTATAATTTTTTTCATAAAATATTGACCATAAATGGTGACACTACATTGATAAAATAATTTTTTAATTAATAGAAGAATTAAATAAATGTTATTCAAAATATTAAATAAAATATTTTTTTATATAATTAATTTAATAAACCATTATTTTGGATTAATTTTATATATTAATGATGATATAAAATATTTTTTTGATGATATCATGTTATTATGATATTTTTAAAAATTTATGTAATTAATTGCTTCCGAATCGACATTTATGTTATTTTAAAATAAATATTAAATTATTAATTGATATAAAATTTCAAAAAAATTAAATTTCATCTAAATGATTGGATTAAATCTGAAACAATAATCAATGACTCATTTATGTTTCTTTTTTCATTTCATAGTAAATATATTAACCCTCAAAGTGTAAATCATATGATATCACAGTAAGAGTTAAAAGGGTGAAAGCTAAAATATAAGGATTAAAAATTGTAAAATTTTATCTAATTTTCATTGGAATAAGGTATTTGAACCCAAAATCAACCAATATTTGAAATTATATGTTTTGATCTATTTATATTACGAATTTAATTTATATTAATTTAATAATTTGAAAAAAAATCAAGAGTGTCATCCTCTTTCTTATAAAAGGGAACCCCTTATTATCTTTTCTTCACTCTTAAAACCCTATTTGTTTTAGCCAATATATGAAAAATTACCTTCCTATTATCCCTAACCACATTATATATGTTTTATTTTTGTCACAAACCCCTCCTTAGTGGTTTTAAGGTGTTAATCAAAGGAGATCGTCTGAGAGAGAGGTATCATTTTTAAATAAGTGTTTCTATGGTATTTATTATTACTATTCCATTAAATATTATACTATGATGATGAAATAATCAATCCATTATACTCAATATATAGTGATTTTTTAATGTAAATATCATGACGTATATCAATATCCATTTCCATAAAATAGGAATAGAGTTATCTTTCATTTGTATGAAAAGTACCACCTCACAAATCAATATAATTCGTTTTTCTCACCATTTCCCAAGATTTTTTATACTAATGAAATTATTATTAATAAATGATATTCATGAATTATATATCATTTTAAAATACTAATATATCATTTAATTTATTTCCTTTTTTAAAAAGGTTGAGGATCGAGGGACTCGTTATTAATGAATGTTGAAGAGTGGAAGAGGAATATACAAAGACAAAACATTACAAAACACAATAAGGTGAAGGGCTCAAGTAACTTGTGATCTGGTGCTCATACTCTGGTGAGGGAGTCTCCCATCTCACTCGTGAGGAATTATTCCTCTTCTCTCAGTTTTGGCCTGCAACCACGGTCCACCTCTATCATCCCAGAGTTCCTCATCTTTGACAGCCATCATTTCTTTTACAGTGAGTGTACGTTCAGATTTTTCTACTTCTTCATCACTATATGCGGAGGAAATCTAATCAAATGAGTTGAATGTATTCACATTAGAGTGAAATTTGTCCTTATATTAGAAATAAACTCTACCAGATGGATTATAATGACCATCACCTTCCTCTTTAGATTGGAAGGTGGCAGTAAGTGTTTACTTTATTTCCTTTCCATGCACATAAAATTGATAACATCATTCATGCGTATATGTGAACTACCACCTCCACAAATCAATTTTATTAGTTTTTCAACTCCACATATAATTATTGATATATATAAGTGTACTTAAATTTATAATATGATATTAATTATATTGTGATAATTCTATAAATATAATATAATACTTACCTTCTTTCCATAATGATTGTCCAAAACTATAAAAATTACTCATGCTTACATATGGATTAACATCTACATGATTGTAAAGTAGTTCATTATTCATAACCATATTTAATTAATGGATTTAAAATTATTATTGATCTATAATAATAATTATGTCATTGTTATTATTCTGTACATTACGGAATACTGGTATATTTGACCATATTTGACTTAACATTTTCATTTTGGACTCATGTAATGAATATCTTCAAAACATCCGACGTAAACACAAATAATTAAGTAATTTTCATAACATGGTAATAAGTGATATAATAGGAATAATATATGTGAAAAAAGGTTCTAAATTAATTTTAAATTAAATTATTTTTATTATTCATGAATATAAATAAAGTACTCGATGAGTCAAACTCATGGTAAGGGACTCTTAAAGTAAAACATTATTTTAAATGTTTTAAAGATTTATTCATCTAAATATTTCCCTTTCATGTACATGTTTTAAAAATGGTTTTTATGAATGTATTTTTATGGACATGAATGTTATAAAATTTTGTTTTCTAATTTCTCAAAATAAATTCAATGTGGTATGAGACACTTTTATTTAAAAGTATCTTTTTAACTGTTTAAAATGGGTTCATGAAATTTGACTGTTAATTAAATAACAAGAATTTATTTCATATAGGTGAAATGGTATTTAATGAGTGCAATATATAGTATTGAATGATTTAATGTTATAATATTATATATTGTTACTTGGAAATATGATGGGTGGTTACATGATAAGCCATGGATAGGTGGTTCCGTGATAATCATAAGAAGGGTCGTCACATTATAACCTTAAATTTATTGGGTATGGAAGTCATTCATATGTATATTACATTTGTAAGAGTTACATGTATGGAAGTGGACTGCATGGTTATTCCATTTGAGAATTATTATGTCCCATTTTACTTACTTATCTTTTGTATTCTATCTTAGTTTTCATGAAAATCATTTCATTTTCAAAAGGTAAGATAATGATCAGTTTAAAGTAATGATTATTTTTTCAGGGTAAAAAGTTATGTTTTAAGGAAATGTTTTATGGGGATTATCTTGGATAATGGTTTCAATTATTTTATGTTTTTTATTGAGATTTTGGTTCTCATGCCTTGTGTTTTAATTTTATTCAATGGATTTATGTGGGAATAGAGATAATGATGAGAACAAGGGGATAATTGAGATTATTTTCATAAAGAGAACCCATGTTTTTAAAGGTTTCCTTTGGTTAAAAAAATGGATAATTTGAATAAGAGTCCTCATATAATTTATGAATTCACTATGTAATTTTTTTTGTAATTCTAAAATACATTATACCTATATGATCATTTTGAAAATAATGTGATTTCCAATTTTAAAAGTACTAAAATAAATTATTTTTATAGTTGGGTCCGTTCAAAATAAATGAAGTTTTTCATTATAGTTCCAATAATATTCGATTTATTAGGATAAAAATAATTTCAATATTCACTTAATTCCTCATTAACATGGATTTATTAGATTATAACTACAAAATAAAACCAAAATAAATCGTGTGAGAAACACTAATCATAGTGGTGAAAAATATAATTATGAAAATCACTTATAGGATGGCTAAATCATGACTGGTTCATAATTTATCTACGAAAACATTAGTTTATCATATGATATTCATAGTTATAATCTATTTAAATAATTTATTCTTATTCATAGAGTTTTTAAATTTCGAATGTGTATCCCTTGAGAGTGTTAAACTAGGTGGACATCTAGGCCCATTATCATCCATCGGTCCCAAATCAAATATTGAACAATAAATTGTTTTAGGGTTTCCTCCCCTATGTATATTTGTTCAATATCCACATAAACATTCGAATTTATGTGGGGATTCATTTCTTTGAAACCACTCTCTATATCCTTTACAATAATTCCAAGACATGTTCATATATAATTACTCATCCTTAGGATTAACCTTAGATAAATTCTGAGGGATATCGTTTAGAATTTATCATCATATTTTTCAATGGATAGCTAAAACTAATCTCTAATACCAACTATACCTACCAAGAATTTTTTATACATATATAATACATAATATTTCTAGAATATTTATTTAATTAAATTACTGCAATCCCCAAGAACCATAATATTTTAGTTCCTTTGGAAACATGGAAGCATTAACACTGGACCATAAGTGAGCTACATCATCTCTCTATACATTCTTCATAATAAGAATCATTCTTAGAAATTTCACATATAAAAAATATCCTCATTATCTATGGAATATAAAAATAATAAATTGTTCGCTCAGAAGCTCTGTTAGTTAAAACATGTGAGAAATATAAGAATAACATGAAAATAAGAGTGTGAGAACATGAGCATGTTATTTGCGAAGCATAACCTGTATACCAAATATCATAAAAATTATTCATTGAATAAATATTGGTGTTGCATAAGACATGTTTAAAAATAAAATGCAGGAAGATTTAATATGAGAGCACAATACATGGAATTTGTGTAAAACATATAAGTATAAAATATCTTATGTACAGGTTACCCATCTATATATTCATAACATATTTTACTTAGGATAAACACCGATTTACCTACATTCTATATAGAATGAAAACTTTTGAAACCTTTGTTTTGAGATTCAAATGACCACCAATGAACCCTAATTTCTAGGCATAGTATGAAAACCCATGCACCCTCCATTTCTTGTATTGGCATGTACACCCCTACACTATCCAACTAGGATTGGGATGACCACTCGTGAAACCTTATTTCTGACATGAAATAACCTCCCATATACCTTCATATTCATACTTAGGATAAACACTCATGTACCCTCATCATTGGGATTAGGCTAAACACCCATGTACCCTCTATGCTCATAAAAATTTATCATTTCAAAATGCATTGAAGCACTGTCTAGGTGAACCTATTATGTAAGATATAATGGGATCGCCCAATGCTATGTAGGCATCCCCGTCATATATCATGTATTGGTCTTACCTGAAGCTATATGTTTTTCCACAACATATAAGCTATAAAACACATACCGGATGCTATCTGGGCCTCCCCATATTATAAGCTGTGTCCAAGAACTCCAAAATGAATAATTTAAAAAGGGAATTTATATAATCATTAAAATTATTAAAAAATAATTATTCCTTCATAAAATGATCTACAAATGAAAAAATGGCTTTCAAGTCAATATCATTGGAACATGATTAACCCATGGAAAATATATGTGTTTCATAATCATCATTTCATAAAAACAAAAACCATTTAGAGAAATAATAGAAATGGTTTCCATGGATCATATCCCCCATAAGTCATTGGTAACCCCAATTTATGTCATCCTAAATGGAAAATAAATTTTAAATTATCATTTGAAATGTTTCTTGAGGAAAATATCCATTACACAATGAAAGATTAACATTATAATATACAACATTTGGAAAACCATTTTATTGGAAAATAACATAGAAAATTAAAATGGTTGTTTTGAAAAAAAAATTAAATATATATATTTTTTAAAAATTAATAAAAATGTTTTTCCATAAAAATGAGTTAAAAATAAAATTTAAAATTAATTCCTAAATCAATTTTATAAAACATTTTTTTGGAATAAATTATATTTCTGACTGAAAGGATAAATAATGTTATATTTTCTTAAAAAATTCATAGTTATCAGATGTACCATAGAGTGGGAGAATGGTATCATTACTTGAATATATCATGAATAATAAGAGGATAATAAATTTTAAGATAAATATTGGGATTTATATCATTAAACTTAAAAAATTTAGAAATAATGATAAACAATCCTAAAAAATTATGTGATTGTAAGATGAAATATTACGAATTTTATAGCATTTAGTCATATAAACCATGAAGGAATACCATATAATGAAACCTAGACTATAATTAGGTTGATTAAATTGATGATATTACATGTCATATAAGAATTATATTCCCCTTGTGAAAGAATATACGTATATAACATAATATATATTTCAAGAAGGAGAATTGAGACAAAAATTCCATACAGATTTATTAACATTAAAACCATAAAATTATTGACAATGTGGTACTAAAAAGAATATTTAAATCAAAATAATTATTATTATAAGATTCATTTAATAAAACCAGGTTCAGTGTACACACCACATAGAATAAAGAGGTGGTGAATATAGCAAGTGGCTCACAAAAATAAAAATTGAGATGAAAATCCCTTATTGCATGAGTAACTTATGAATCCGGAGATCCATAAAAGAATGAAAAAAATTGAAAATTTTAATATCCTGAAATAAATTAAATCCTTGATATAACATTTCACAGGTTATTATATAAACCATACAATATAAATGAGAGGTGAATATGGAATAAGTCTCACAAAAATTAATGTTAGACTAGAAATCTCTTTACCATAAGTCTTAACTTCCTTTATTCATGTTCAAACTAGTTGTTTAAAAAATATAAGTTTATTATAAATATACCATAGAACTATATTCAGATAAATCATACCATATATTATTTTATAATTGTTTAATGTTACCCATTTATTAACAATTGAAGGGAAAAGTTATGTTTTGGGTGATAATGGATTTGTTTTCATAAATGGTTTGGACGTGGTAATATTAGTCCTATTACTAAGATCATGATTTCTCCGTCTTCAATATTATACAAAATTTAAAAAATCATATATTTTGTTCATAGAAATATTTTGATTAATCCATTAAATTTTGGGATTGTAAATTAAATATATAATTCTTGGAGATGGTAGGTTGTAGATACGCATGAATGATGTATCCATTTTCTTATCGTATGTAAATAATAAAGGTAAATATTATATATATATATATATATTATTAAAGTATATTTTTTTTATATAGATAATATATTTCTATTAAAATCATTCATAGTAAATGACATGTATTATGTTATTGAATCACATTACTTCATGTAGCGGAGGTCTGCTGTACACATGAACGACGTTATCGCATTCCTAAAAAATGATACGTATGAATATATGTGTGATATATCAGTTAAATAATAATAACAACCTCATAAAAATTATTAATCTAATATATAAATAGTATTTCAGTCATAATTACAATCCCTGAAAGGTGGTAATAGAAAAATGATTGACATCAGTTCTGGAGATGGTAGTCCATGGTATACAGAAGAAATGATTTTGTAACCTATTTGATCGATGTGTCTAGTAATATATATATAACATAATATAAAAAATACCACTATATTTATCTCAATATTTTTATGATATAATAATGATATAAAAATAATTTAATGGGATATAGGAGGAAATTAAATAAACGTTTGTTGATGAACATTAGATCATCATTGGATATCTCCTTCTAGTTATCACGAAAGACATCTGTGGATGTCTATATACCAAAAAATAAGGCTCGTAGGTCTAGTTTATATAATTTTATATGTTATTTGTGTATAAATTGTCTAATCCAACTGGTTATGAGGGTGTGAAGAGAGGAAGAGAGATAATGACCTTTTATAAGCAGGGTGGACGAGACAGTTGGTATTCTTCAAAATATTTTTATGTGAACCTATATTTTCACCTATAAAAAGGATAAAAAAATTCATAAAATATGATTATACATTCTATAAGACTTTTATATGGATAGAAAATGGGTGTATAAAATTTATTTCAGTTATTTGGACCCTTAAGATTAATGGTATTTCCCTTATTAAACTTGACTTTCTCTTAGTCACTATGATTTGTTTTAATTTCATTTAGTAAAAACTTTGGAAAAAAATTAAGATACCTTATAAAAAATTAAAATTATGATGACTCAAAATAGTTAATCCATTTTTAAAAATTCAATTAAAATAATTTTCAAAATTGAATTTAAAATGATCCTATAAATGCGACAAGAAAGCATGTTTTTAAAGAGAAAATGTTCAATAGTTTGAAGTGTTTTTATATATAATTTCACTCTAAAATTTATTCCAATAATATAAATTTTATTAATTGATTTCTAATTGACTTAATTATATTTTCAATGAAATTTCACATATAATTTTACTACATAAATAATTTAGATGAAAATACATTGTTCAATTAAATTTTAGTATTTTTCATTATTTAAAAAATGAAACTTATCTAAAAAATATCAAAAAATTACCCAATTATAATTTTTAATTTCTTATCTATAAAACTAATTTTATTTATAAAATATATTATATAATTTTTTTAAAATTAAAATAATTGTTCCATTAAATGACAGTAAAAGTGCCTTTTTTAACAATACATCTTTTTCTGTAAAATATTTTATTTATTATAATCCCTTTTCTAAGACACAAATAAGTTGAATGTTAAATAGTGGGATGAAGGTATAATAAATATATTTCTTAAAAAAACTTTAATTGTTTAATCATTTGACAAAAAATGGGGTTTTATATTGAAAAATAGTTTTCTAGGGAAGGAATTTATTTATTTTTAAATAGGTCATACATTCATTTATAATTAACTGATTACCAAATTAATCATTTTATAAAAATAAATAACCAATATTTTCATAATTTTGTTAATTATTTTTATATCCTCCATTCTAATGGCCAGCTGGCATCTATAAAAATATTTTAATAACATGTCATGTATCATTTAATCTTAGTGTTGCATGTTGCATAGACTAAGATCAGTGTTGCATCCAATACTATATAATCATGGAGTTTCATGTAACGAAATACAATCTGTGTTTTTCATATACTACATGATTAGAATATTGTGTCATGTAGTGCAATCTTAACAAGGAACTGTGTTTAAAGGAATCCTAAATTTTTATAGCCTGAATTGAATGCAATCAAAGAATTATAATTTATTAAATACATATTAATTCAAAAACACTTGAGGTGTTAAACTAAAAATTATAAACATAACATCAATAAATATACTTTACACCCATGATATGAAAAAAAATCTTAAACCATATCATAAGGACCTAAACTATGTAATGATTTTCTTCTTTATGGTGAGGAATGGCCCCCTAAAATATTTCCCAAAAACAGGGATGAGTCCACCATAATTAGATTAACTACTATAATGAGGGTGGAAAATCATGATGTGGTTTATAGGGAACTATGTCACATATTATATAAAAGTATAATTTTATCATAGTTCCTTTAAAAATGTAATTTCAAATTTTCCATGAAAATTTTACCTAATAAATCATCCATTCTTATTCTGAAATCCCTATACTCTATGAGAAAATGACCAATAATATTAAATCCTATAAATTAGACACCTCTCAAATAATTATCATTACCAATAATCAATGAAATGCCCGGGATATAAAATATATGGACTTTAAATTTGATAACCAATTAAGATACCTCACAAATAGGAATATCACCATTGCACAAACTATACATAAAAATAATAATAGAGAAATATCAGTCAAATTAACTCGAAATTCACATAAATTATTAATATAATGGATTAAATTAGAAACATATTTGGGTAATAAATCCAAATCTCTAACCCTTTCTCCTATATAAATTCCTTTAAACCACTAATCCATTGTAAGGCACAATCCAAGGGATACCAAATACTTGAAATTCCCTCTACGGTATATTCAAAATATCTATAGTTTTCTCTATGAATGTGGCATCCTAATAAATATTAAAATCTACCCAATATGTAATGTGAGAAGAATTATGAATATTCCACTAAAGACAGAACACAAAGATGATTTCATGAATTTGATCAATCTAAGGCGTAAAAACCAACCTTTGGGATACCTTCATCTATTCATGAATCAATTTCACTCTCTCTATTATACTCAGAACCAATCCTATCCCATTTATTTTGAACTACCCATCCTTTTTATTTCACAAAGGGGACACCAAAAATTCACTAAAAAAATTAATCATATAATATAAATCTAATGGATGAGTGATAACAATTAATATAATTAAAATGGAGTGTAGAAATGTGGTTCATACATGCATATTCAAAATTTTGGATTTACACACGTGACATATTATTTGTGTTCATGATTACCAAGTCTATTTTTCTATATTATTTTGCATTATATTTCATGATATTGATTATTTTATAGTTGAAATCATATTTAAAACATTTCAACCCTCATGAAGAAAAAGGGGGGATTCAATAAGATTTGGTCATCCATGTGTGTCTGTGATTCCTCCTGACATAATAAATTTAAATCCTTTCCACCACATTTACTATACTAGAAATTATATTTACCATGAAATTTCTCCACTTATCTAATCAATTAACGATAATATTGTTTGATATCCATACTAAAAATTCGTAAGGAAACTCTATCATAAAATCAATACATATATATCTCTGTATTTCCAATGATATAAATAGAAGGGTCACACAAGACTGGATAGAGCACAATGTTGGACCTTAAAATATAGATAGAATATACATTAATCTTAGATAAATGAAAGAAAATAGTTCATAATAATGCATAAAACAACCCATAATGTCATAGTATATCATAGAAATTCTAGAGTGCATATCCAGGGGTGATCTATAGAACTAATAATAAATAGACTCTTAATTAACGTGTAGAGAAGAAATTTTTTCCTAAAAAGAATATATTTATTATTATCCACTACCAACCAACTTAGTGAATATATATAAATGGTAAGATATTTAAACACCTTTATCATGGGATATTTTAACTAAGATTTATATACCCACAAAACATGGATTTTTTAACAATTATTAGATATTTGTATACTCTAACACAGACATCCATTGTGTCCAAATGAATATGCATAATATTTTTTATTATTCATCACACATCAAAATCCAGATTAAAAACATCATTATGAATTTTATTTAACAATGCATTGATAATTATTTTACTTTTCCTGGAGTATAAGAGATATTAAAGTGATAATCATATAAAAACTCCACCCATATCCAATGAAAAGTATTCATATTATATTGATAATATATATATATATATATCAAAAACTCTTATGACATTTTATAAAAACAAATGCAATATCAAATAAGTAAATTTTATGAGTTATTTCAAGGTCTCTTTAAAAGATTTTTGATTTTTGTAATTCCACCATAGTTGATGGCCTATGTTAGTATATTGAGGAGTACGTGTATAAACCAAACCTCATTTTTTGAGGAAATGAAGAAAAAAATGAAATAGGCATCAAATGAGGAGGGTATTGTTTGAGTTATTTTAAAAATAAAAGAAGTAAATATATGAATTCTATTAAAAAAACTATGTTAATTATAATAGTCAATATCATCTAAACCTCCATTTATTAATTAAAATTTATTTTATAGGTTAATATAAATTAAATTATGATCACATATTTAATTATCCCCTAACCCTAAATGAGTAAACATGACCATATGATATGAAAAAAAGAAATTTCTCTGCCAGATTTGAGATATAAATTCATGGAATCATGCATTGATTATTATTATAAATATATCATATGGTAAATGACTAATTAGGGAAACAAATATCCTATATACATGATTTTTTTGGTTTAGTTATTTTATTTGTACCCAAAAATGTGACCCCAAGTTCATTACATCTTATTATTATTGTTTCACACCCATAATGTTTCACGAGAATGGCCTCACGTGCTATGCGATCATCAATCAAGTGCCTAAAAATACATTATATAAATCAATTAATATATTATACGTTAATATAGGTTTAGATATTCAAAAAAATAGTAAAGGTGGTTTGAGTTAGATCTACTAAAAATTGAACTACATTTTCAGTGATGAAGTGGTCATCATTAGAATGAATTTCATATGTATAGGTAGAAAATTAGAAGGACCAAATATCACATATTTTACTTTATTCTTTCCCAAAGAAGTAAGAGAAAATTGGTTCTAAGGAGAGTACACAATTTATAATGATGGGAAAAGAAATTTGAAAATTTCAAGAACAAAAGATATAATGCAAATGAATTATTTGAGAACCTTTTAGAAGATATCCTTATATGCCAGCCATCCCTGTTCAAAATTGTTAAAGAAATTGTATGGAAAAAATCTCTTTGGTGATTTTTTAATCATATTTTCTATGATAATTTATCTACATGAGGATGGGTAAATATTATATAAATAAAGGGGTCTCGGCTTTCATGAACCATGTTCACACAATCCATTATAATTTTTTAAATAAATTATCTTTAATTAGTGATGTTCACTCTATATTCATATCTTCTACACTACTAAAATAAGCATCATCCGATTAAGTCTTTTCAATTTTCTAAATTTAAATATTTTTTATATTTTTTTTAACAATAATAACAATAAATCATTAGAAAATAATAATGATGATAAATAATTTAATTAAAAATAATGAATAAATTACTATTATTTAATTATAATTATTGATAATTATGTAATTAATAATATAATTATTATGAATTAGATATGTAATTAGTAGAAATTAATGTTAAAATTAATAATATTTATCATATGATTAAATAGAAATAAATATTTTAATTAATTGAAAATAAAGTATTTTTAACTTCTAATACTCAATTATATTATTAATAATAATTAATAACACACACACACATATATATATTATTAATTAGAAAATATTAATATTAAAAATAACAATAATCAATAATGGAATTAATAATAATTAATTATGTAATTAATAGTAATTATTTATTAAAAGTTCATAAAAATTATTCCTATTGAATATTCACCATGCGATTCATGGAAAACCCCACTATGAGTGAAAAATAAAAATATATAAAGTGGATGAAGGCATCGATTTTAGATGATAATAAGGGTCAATAAAAGAACTTCTCAATATTTCCTCCTACATGCACTATCTTTTTAACAGTTATCCTAGATGACCTAGCTACTAGAAAAATTTATTTAAATATATAATGTTTTGTTCTTTATTAGGTGAAAAAAATATGAACCCATTATAGGAATGGATTTAGACGTTACAGACCAAATGGCCAATTGGATTCCATGATGATGTGTCCATTCATATAATCAATTCATTCCCCATTTCATTATCTCAAACATGTGATCTAGTTATCATGGTTCAATTGAAAATTTTTACCCAATGAGTGACTATTTCTATCAAGAAATTTTAATTAAAAGTAACTTCTATATAAAATTATATAAAAAAGTAATATAGTGTTGGTGAAATGGTTCAAATGAAATTTACATGGGAATTCCAATTATGTGATTCATTTCAATATTTTTAGTAAATAATCATGTTTATCTAAATAAGGAATAAATATAATAATTATTATTAATAAAATATTGATGAAAAATATGTTTTATCAACTCCTCTACAAAATACCATTTTCATTCATGGGAAATGTCACATTTTATTTCATCTAGAAATTAATTATCATATATCCACAAAAATAATTTTCAACTAATAACAGCTATATGTGAAAACAATGAATCTCATCAAGATGTTAATATGAATAATTTTTAATTTAAGTACATCATAAATTAAATAGAAATCAGTGTGATTTATGAAACTAGTCATGGAGAAACATGACTGGATTATAGTAGGCTACTAATTCCCCATGTGTGTATGTGAAAACTATTTCAAACTATTCTATCCAATGCTAGTCACAATCACCCTAATAGATGAGGGGTGGGGGTAATTAGTGTAAATTATTTTTAAATATTTATTTTATCTTAAACCTATAACTCATTTCATATTGATCCACTTCCACCCATTAAGATGAATATATACCATACATTCTCAAACACATTCAGACCAGATGATAGATAGAATGTTTATACAGTAAAACACCCATTATTTTTTCATATTTTCCCCCCAAATGTAAGATAATAAATACTTATTATGTTCATATTTCAACTGATACATAAATTCCCAAAAATGTTTTTGTGTGTGTAACTGTTTAACAACAAAAGTATAAGTTTGATTCAACTGTGAGTTTAATTGAAAGATTTAACTTTTGTTTCATAAGTGTCTCTAAATATTATACACATTATGTGATCAACACATTTTCTGTATAACAATTATTTACACAACTAAAAACGTAGAAATAATTTCATTATATCATACTTTTATTTATCACAATTCTTCAGTTCCAATGAATGCTAGACACAATTTAAACATTTTTCATATAACATCAGATTTTTCAGTGTCTCTAAACGTTACAATATGATATTATTATACCATAACATCATTTATAAGTTGCCTAAATTTTATTTATACTTTCATTGGTGAGTATAGTATTCATTTGTGTAGTTTACTATTCATAGGTGTCATGTTACTATTCCCAAGATCATGTTACTGTTTCTTATGTATTGGTTCCTTAACATCTAGAAATACTTATTATTTCATTAATTATTTGTTTATAATTGTTTCATTATGGTCTATAACTGATTTTACGGGATTTATACTATATGAAAATACTATAATAAAGGATAAATTCCATTGATAATTGTTTGGGTCGTTACATTCTTCACCCCTTTTCAAATTTCACTGTCAAAATTTGGTTTTAGGTATTTAGGTGAGGGTATTTCTTCTTCATTTTCTAAACTAATTTCCATGTTTCTTATTCATACTTATGGTTCCTCCGCAAAACATTTACAAGGTGGGGTTTTTATGCATAGAACAAAATCTCCTTGGTATAGAATCTTTACTGGATACTCCTCGTAAGAGAGATCATCGTATATATATACCACCTCTGAGCTCAAAAAATGTGAGTGATCTTGAATGTACTTCTCTATGAGTGTTATGTGTAATAGATCATGAAATCATGTCGTTTTTTTGTGGAAGTGCAAGATGATATGCTACATTCCTATGCGATAAAGGATCTCAAAGTGGCTAATATACCTTGGTATTAGCTTCACATTCATTCTTGAATGCATATCAGTCTTCCATAGTGATATTTGAAGGAAGAATTTATCTCCATAATTAAACTCAATGTCCCTTGGACGGTTGTCAACATATCACTTTTTAAAACTTTGATCATCCTTGATAGGTTGTCAATTTTCTTGAACCTTCTCTATCATGTCCTATGAAAGATTAATTCAAATAAGATTTCATTCACCAACATAATCCCAATATATTGGAATTATACATTGGTTTCTATATAGTGCTTCATGTGGAGCCATCTGAATACTTGAGTTGAAGCAATTATTTAATGAGAACTCAACCAATGGTATGGTTTGATCCCATTAACCAGTTAATTATAATGAGAAGGCTCTACGAAAATCTTTAAGCAAATAAATATTCCTTTCTGGTTGGCCATCAGTTTTGGGGTTATAGGTCATCCTGAAACATAATTCAGTACTAGAAGCATGTTGAATACTCCTCAAGATTTTAGATGTGAACTAGTGATCATGGTCAGAGAAAATCAAGAGTTGAACTCCATGTAGTCTCACCACTTCCTTTACAAATATCATTCCAAGTTGTCCAGGTGATAGATCTTCCTGGATAGAGATAAAGTGTGCAGTTTTGGTGAGTTCTTACACCACAACCCATATTTCATTATTTCCTTTTTATGTCTTTAGGATACCAATGAAAAATTATATATTGAAATTCTACCATTTCCACATGGTTATAGGGAACAGTTGCATCATCCCTTTGGAATTATTTCATTATGCTTTAACTTGCTGATATATCAATCACCATAATAAATACTCTTAAATCTCCTTCTTCATGTTTTCCCACATGATGTATACTCATAGATCATGGTACATCTTATTACTTCCACGATGGATAGATAACATTGAGCTATGTGAATTATCAAATAACCCCCTCTTTATCTCCAGTGATGAAGGAACACAAAGCCTCATTCCAAGAAAAATCACACCATTATCATTGATATAGAAATCTTGTAGTTTCCATTCATTTATTGAATTCACATTCTTTAGTTACTCTAAATCAACCCCTTTCCCCTCATTAAAATTCTCATGGATATATGGTAGGTCAACCATTTGGGAAATTTAGGATGTATTCCCTGTCATTATGATTTTTAAATCCATATTTTTCATATCCATGAATATAATCCTTTCTCAATCCACAACATGGATAGAGTATAAGTTTCTCTTCTGCTAAGAGCATTAACTAACTTGTTTTCTTATCCAGGATGATAGTGAATATAACAATCATAGTATGTGATTATCTTAAACCAAATCCTTCGTCGCATTTGATCTCTTTTTGTGTGAATATATAATTTAGGCTCAAATGATCAATATATATGTCACACTTCTCACCACATAGGTAGTGCCACTAGATATTCATGAAGAAAAGCACAGCTTCTAGCTCCATATTAGGAATCAGGTAGTTCTGATCATGGAACATCAAATACTGTGAAGCGTAGTCTATCACATCATCATTTTTCTTGAGTACACAAACCAATACTTTCTTTAGAGCATCAATTTATATCACAAAACATTCTTCACTTTTTTGTAATCTGAGTACATGTGCAATGATCATCCCTCTCTTTTTCACCTTGAATATTTCATCACATTATTTTATCTAGACATTATTTAGCCCTATCCTAATTAACATGGTCATAGGTCTTGATAGTCATGAGATATTCCCCCTAGAATGTTTGTTGTACCCTTCTAATACATGAAATATGTTTATTTCTGTGACACTAGAGGGTCTGGGCCAATATTTAATTGCAATTATATTTTAAGTGTCCACATAAATTCCCTTATATTTCATAACATGTCCCAAGAATGTGACATGTTATATACAAAAGTCACACTTACTAAAATAGGTGTATAACTTATCCTTCCATAATGTCACCAATAAAAGATTTAGATGTTCTTCATTTTCCTCCTTTATCTTGGAGTATATGAGAATATCCTCGATAAACACAACCATAAATTTGTTGAGGTAATGTCAAATGAATATATTCATCAAATCCATAAAGATTTCAGGGGCATTAGTTAGTCCCAATGGAATCACAAGAATCTCACAGTGCCCATAAATTATACAAAAGGATGTATTCTGAATAAAATTCCTTCTTTACATTTATCCGATGATATCTAGAATAAATATTCACCGTTTATACTTATTGATACCCTACTATTTGATCCAAAAAGCCATAAATACATGGAATTTGATACTTTTTCTTTATAGTGATATTTTTGAGTTTTCAATAATTGATACACTGCTACATTGATTCATCCATATTCATTAAAATGGGGACTGGAACACCCCAAGGTGATGCACTTGGACATATAAAAACATTTTCCAAATTCTCTCACAGTTTATTCTCTAACTCCTCCATTTTGATAGGATCCTTCCTATTGGGAAACATTGATATAAGAGTATGTCTAGGTATGATTTCTATTATGAAATCTACCTCAGGATCTACGGAAATTCCAGGCAACTCTTTGGGAAATATGTAACTTTATTCCCTTACAATCATAATTTCCACTAGATTGATACCTTCCTTTGACGAAAACATTTAATCGAGTAATGCTTATTTATAGGGAATCAACAACCACATAGTTGAAGGGATTTTCAAGGTGATTCATGGTCATCCTATCATCTGTAGAGGAGTATTGGATTTTTTAAAATATGAAAATATATATCCATTTTTTGATCGTTTATATGTTCTCTATATAATGAGAGACAATGTGGTCTCATTATAGTATCAAATTGCACTATGGGAAGTATCACAATATTCTAAGGAAGAATATTCCCACAAAATCCAACATGAGAAGAGTCCAACACTTGTGGTGTAATTATTTCACCAAATGGTTTTTTCATAGATATCTCTATATCAAGGTTTCTAAGAATCGATTCAATAGTTATAGAAAAATTGCATCATATAATGGAATGCATAGAACCCGAATCAAATAATAAATTTCCAATTCTTGAGCGAATAATAATTGTACCTTGTACGACTTCATTTTCTTGCTCCTCTTATATAGAAGTTATGGTATAATCCTTGCCTTTTTCGTTTGTCTTCGATTGATGATGATGCTAATTAATCTCAAGGACATGAGAATTAGTGCACTGGCTTGCATAGGGACCTTTCTCCTTATAGTTTTAGCATTGGACCATGGGTGGTTCTCTCCTTTTCTCCACCACATTTTCTTGCCTTCTCATGTCTTCTCCTAATTCATGATCATGGTGTAATTATCTCCCACACTTGAAGCATCTCCCAATCCTTTGATGTGGAACCAATAATACTTCTTCCCACATATTTTACATATGGGTGATTGAGTTTTCGTTCATCCTTTCTCATTAGATCCTCCTTCTTGAAATTATATCTTTCATTTTACTTCACCATAACCATGGGAAAATTATAAAAAATCCATATCCAATTACAGGGAACATCAAACAATATCTTTATAACTCCAAAATTCATGAATATAAATATCCTTTTGGAGGTGTGGTTTTAAACCAATAGTTAGTCTATCAAATTTTCTCTCCTTTTTGATAGCAAAACCCAAAGAATTCCATGAATGCCCTATAAAATTTTCTTCATTTTCAAAGATAGATTCTCATTTCATTTTCTTAAAATCAATAAATTATCTCTCCATAATTTTATGAATAGTTAATGGGAAATACCTTTTGAGTAACATTATCTTAATGTCTAACCACATCGCCTCTTCATTTTCATCCCTCAACTTGGAGTTCAAAATCAACACCCACCATTGACCAATATGTCTATATAAATCGTAAAATACCATAGTCAAATCCTCCAACATAGAATATTGAAACATAAAAAATATATTCTACATTTAGTTGACCCACTTTTTTGTGACTAGTGGATTTGAAAATCTACTAAACATATGTAGTCATTGACACATAAAACCCTCGATATCTAGTTGATTCCTCTTATGTGAAGGAAGAAATTCCACATTTTTAGTTTATTGTTTAGAACCAGAGTTAGTTGGGTAAGCAGTAACATGAAATTTTCAACTCCACATCCTAATGAAATGGGGATTCCATTTGGGAAATCACTGCATTGTCCCGCACACAGGTTTTTGTCTTGGTTTCTCCAGGATGCCGCCATTTTCTAAAATATGAAAGGTTATAACAAAAAATTAGTTAATAAGTCATTAATAAATATTTTATTCCTCTGAGTAATTATGTGTAGAGGCATATCTTATGGGATCCATATGTTTATACTTTTCTAAAACAATGCTTATTGGGTGCTTACTTATACTTAGTTTCATAATAAGGGGTTTCCCTATGGTTCTATAATCTAAATACCCAAATTAATTATCTTTTCTCTAATACCAACTACAGATACCATACTTTTTCTTATATAACTTATTATATCATTTAATAGAAAAACAACATAAAAGTATTAAAAAACCATGATCCAAAGGTTTAGTGTCATGGGAATAATAGAACCATATATTACTTTTACAAAATAAAACATAAAAATTTATTTAATTCCTTCTTCTATAGCTTCTTAGTGGCCTTGACATTATCCTTAGTACACGTAATCACATGAGGATATACATCAAAGTGAGGCGAGATAAAATCCTAGTAATAGGATAGATAATAACATGAATGAATAAAAATGGGTTGAGAATAATAATTATATTCATAATATATTCATATGATATCAATGAAGAGAATAATAATTAAGAAATGGATTGGAATGTTGAAATTCATAAAAATGAAACATTGTACCTTAGTACTCAATTACCACATATTGTTGTGAATAGAGATAACATCATGTTCATGTATATTTCACTTTTCTCATGAGATGTATTATAACAAACATGGTTTAACATATATTTATATTTTATCATTTTAGAATAATTTTCGGTACATTATAATCATACATGCTCGAGGACCATAATAGTTTAGTGTATTTGGAAACCTCAAAACCAATTCTTCTATCCTGGTGAAATATCTTCAATATCTCCTATAAGGATCTCCAAGTTTATTACTTCTACCTAAAACCATTCTCTGTAACATTGGGAAAGGAAACATAAGAAAGGGGTGAGTTCAAATGCTCAGTAAGGGTAAAAATGAGAGATATGTATGAAAAATCATTAGCATAAGGGTTTGAGAGTGTGATCATAATGTTAGAATACCATTCCCTATATATAAAATGTATACATTAGTCATAATAAAATAAATGAAACATCATCCAGTAGATCATGGAAGTGACATAAGGCATGAAATTGTGTCATACACATCAACTTATAACTTTATAAACATGTACAAATAGTAAAATGTTCACTCGTTAAGGACATGGAATCTATATCTTGCATAAAAATGTAGAAATGAAAACCTGGTCCATACATAAAATTATGGATGTGAAAACTAGGTCCACGCATAGAATTATGGACTTGAAATCTAGGTCCACACATAGAATTATGGACATGAAAACCAGGTCCATGAAAAGAGTTGGGACCATGAAATCAGGTTTACACATAAAATATATACCTCATGAGTTTTTCATATTTACCTGATTCATCATAAGGAGATATAGGTCCCACATATCTCACAATTAAATCATTTATACAAGTTCCACAATATCATAAAAATCATATCATAATCAATGTAATGGAAAGGGTGTCATAAAAATGTAATCATATCATAACCCGTGTAAAAGAGACATGATTAATAATCCTTTCATTAAAAGTGTAAACTGTGAAAAGAATGGCATTTCTTAGACACCATTACATCAAAACATAAACCATTCTTAGAAATAATATGAATTTTATTCTTTAAATAATTACAAAGTCATTCATCATAGGTGGGGAAGGATATCTAAAGATCACTTAGAACATGAATTTTCTGTTAAAATCACATTCTAAAATTTTTAAAAAATTCAAAAAAAAATTATGTGAAACAACTTTGAAAACATATAAAGGAATCATGAAAATAATTTAAATTGGTTCTTGAAGAAAATATCCTTTCTTTGATGAAATAGTTTTCTTTTCTTAAAATATCATGAAATATTAAAAGAACGCATTTTATTTGAAAATAATAGTATATGATTTTAGGGGAAGATTCAATGTAATAAGGTATAATGAAATCATAAAAATACCTTTATACTGTATAAGTTAAAACACATTCTTATATTACTTTCTCTGGAAATGTAAAATAGTACATCATTTGGAAAATGAAAGAAATATTCATTTCAAACCATAATGTAAAAAGTCCAAAATGGGTAAAAATGAATTCAAACATCCATAGGGGGGAAATAAATCATATTGTGAGTTTTTTAGAAAACAATGACATGGATGTTAAATATTACCCAATGGATTCTTAAAATGAAACAATACCAAATATGGAAGAGATTGTGAAATCAAACTCATCACATAATAATCAATTGAATCGTATACCCCTTGTAAATAAAATTATAAGAATATTTAAATAACATAATATTCTTGATAAGATTTATATAATATAGTAATGGGATGTATATACACCATATATAAGAAACAGGTATTGTATTAGGCTTGTGTCACACAAAAATAAAGGTGAGAAAAAATAATCCATTACCTGGTCTATCGAGTCTCTTCGTACTTGAACATGATTCATGTATGAAAATTATAAGTATATTATAAATCTCTTAAATAATAATATTAGTATATCTAATACCATATATTGTTTTATTATGACCGTATATTACTCTCTAGTTAACGATCCTATGTCAAGGTTTCACTTAAGGTAATATTCGCTTTGTTCTTCACATGTGTCGCAATTTTTTATATAGTTAGTCCTTATACTTATATCATGATTACAGAATGTAAATAGTGATATAAATATCATGAATATCCTATATCAGTGTATTATAACAATCTATAACATAATGAAGTTCGAAATGGAGTATACTGTTCATGGAGACGATAAGACGTACAAACACATGAACACTGCTTCCATTTTAATTATTGTATTGAAAAAAAGTATGTAAATGACACATAAATATATATATCATTGTTATAGTTGTATTATTATATCATATATATAATATATGTTCACTAAAACTATCATTAATATAATCTATGTGGTCTGTGAACGAATCACATAACTTTGATGGGGTGGTAGTCCACACATACTCAAATGAGACAATCATTTTAACACCAAATGGAAAGTAAAAATGTATTTGTCGTAAACATGAATATATATGATTAAATACAGA
The DNA here is from genome assembly GCA_963277665.1 of Viscum album. Taxonomy (NCBI): domain Eukaryota; kingdom Viridiplantae; phylum Streptophyta; class Magnoliopsida; order Santalales; family Viscaceae; genus Viscum; species Viscum album. The sequence goes on along the minus strand of OY728167.1, from coordinate 388,776,964 downwards.
ATACATATTATAAATAACACATACTAATAGGATTTACATGATAATGGACACCATGATTAGTGTTAAATGATAAAAAATCATCATTTCATGAGGCATTAGTTCACCGTACACAAAAATAGTATGTTCGATATCCATTAAATATTGGTGTGTGTATGTTTAGGTCAAAAAAATAGTATAAATAATCATATTATTTTTAGTATACTGGTTTTGTTTTAAAATAATGGAATAAATATTGTGTAGAGGTGGATAAGTATAATTATGGAAAGGAGATTGAGGGAAGACATTACCGCTTAATCGGGTAACTCCTTTTGGTTTAGGACAAAAGTCTTACAAGAGTGTCATATTCCCAAGGGAAGGATTATAGGAAAAATAATGGAATTTTTGGAGAAAAAATGAATTGGGGTTGGCTGATCCAAAAAGTTATATAGGTGTGTATAAAAGGGAAGGAGAGGTTTCCTTTTATAAGATGGAGGATGGACACTTTATGAAACTCCAAAACTATTAATTGATTATAAAATTATTTTCAATTTAAAATATCTCAAAATGGAGTTATATCAAGGATAAAATTAGGATGGGTCTAAATAATCTCAACCAATGAATTTTATAAATTTTTAGGTAAGAAAATGAACATTATCTTTTGGATTTAACCCTTAGTTAAATAATTAAACTTTTACCATGAAAACTTGTTTTTTATACTATAGTGTTAATATAGTTACTATAAAATGACAAAAAAACCCCAATTGGACCATTTAGGACATTTTTTTACCACCAAAGTTATTTGGGAGAAACTTATATTTTTATGAATTTGAAAACATTCAATATAAATTTATTTTTTTAAAATCACATTTATGTCAATATTGACACTATTTATTGAATGACATTTTATAAAATCCCTCCATATTGATTCCTTAAAAAAAACTACATCAACTCATACCTAACATGGAACTATCATCCTAAAAATTTGTGGATGGCATCAAATACAAAAAATAATATTTATTATAATATTTCTAATATCATTTGTATGATTATTCCTTTAATAAATCTATTACATCATCATCATTGTGTCATAATAATAAATAATTATTTAATGTATGAAAATTATAAATAAATTACCATGATGTAGATAAATTTATTAGATTTATAATTTATATTTATAGTCTAATTTATCTTATGTATCACCCAATATTAATAATTTTTTGGTTATTAGAAGTTTAATTATGGAAAATGAGGGTATATTTTGTGGATGAGCCAGCGCTCGTTCTCTCTTGATGGTTAGGGTTTTGGAAGAAGCAACTCGATGACAGACAGTTTTCTTCACCCTGGGAGATTCAACTACCATGCTCACGCATCAGGAATGTCTGGAGCCGTACCTAGAAAGCCAGGTTCGTATATACCCGAGGTCAGTAAAGCTTGTAGGTCTTTTTCCCAGTTCAAGAGTTTGTTTGCGAGCATTAGAAAAAGGGGATCTGTGGCTCATGTCAAGGAAGATTCTACTGCAGGTTTGGAGCGTATGCTATTGGGAGAACACTCTATTATTGGAAGATTGATTCTTCTGAAAGGAAGTATTCCTTGAAAAATTGATTACCTTCTGCAAAAACTTGTTTATGTCTGGGGTTTTGAAGATTTGCAATGTGTTTCTCTTGTAAAGGGTTATTACCACTTAATTTTTCCCTCTACGGATCTCATGCTCAGATACTGGAGCTTCGGCTCAATTTCTTTTAGGCCAGGTGCTTTCTACATCCGGTAATGAGACAAGAGTTTCAACCCTTCTGAATTAGGTAACACCTTAGCTCAGTTATGGATAAAATTTTTTGGTCTTAACTGTATTTTATGGCATCCTAGAATTCTTTATTATATTTCCCTTGCCACTGGAGTTCCTATTAGAATGGATAGAGAAACCAAAATGGCTAGATTCAGCCATTATGCTAGATGCCTTATTGAGATTGATTTATGCTCAACTCTTGTTACTTCGATGGAAAAAATGCATACTATACAATGCAGGGATTTTGATCTCACTGATACTCCCTTAAAATATTTTATTGTTTCTTGTAATACTAATATTGTTTCTCCTGTTATAGGAGATTTAGATCCTTCAGCAGGGGCTGGAATCATGCCTCCTTCGGGGGGAGTTTCTTCTGATTCTCCGATTGCCAAGATGCAGGTTCCTGTTTCAGCAGACAAAACTGAAGCAGAGGACTGCTAGTGGCAATAAGCACGAATAGGAAGACAAAATAAAAATCAAAGAAAGGAGGAAATGAAGAAAAAGGAAGATGATCAAACCGCCAGCTCTGATGAAGACATTGAAACTCTATTGCAGTGAGCTCAGGAGATTTCAGACCGCTACTTTGGAGGAAGAGGTCGGGGACGTCTCAGCACTAAAATGTGGAATGAGATGAGAGCCCAAGAGCGCAAAATTGGTTACAAGATAAGGAAAAAGATGGGTCTCTATTAATGTATGTCTTTACACTATTTCCATGTATTTCTCCCCTTCGTCCTTTTTTATAAATAAATTTATGGGGCTTGTCCCCTAATCTTTTAAAAAAAGAATTTTAAGTATAGCATTTTTAACTCTTCTTTAAATAAATATAATAAATGATGTAATCTTACAAAAGTGGCTTGTAGAGGATCATAATTTTGACCTATATTATATTTGGGTCTAAAAATATTTATGAAAATAAATTAGGATGATATTTAGGGTAATTTTATATTATTATAATATTATGTTTACCTTTAATTACCCTATTTACCTTTATATGTGGAAAAAACATATTATTGAAAATAAATTATTTTGATCTTATTAGACCAAATTTTTCATAATGGTTCCAACCATGTATTTCTATTTTTCTAAATTTAATTCAGGGAAGTGGTAAAATTACATTTACTACTAATCCCATAAATGTGGCTAGAATGTGGGTAAAAGAGATTTTCAAAAGTTAAATAATATTTAATATTTAATTCTATTAAAAAATTGATTCCAATGACAAAAATTTGATTAATATATGTATTATTTATCTATTGTGACTTAAATTAAAATAATTGTTTAAATGAAAATGTATGTTTTTAAATACTATGATGTTTTTTCACTATTCTAGAAAAATTGAAACTTTTAATAAAAATACAAAAAAATCACCCTAATCTAATTTTAATTTTCTGAATTCAAAAATTATGTCTTTTTTACAAAAGTAAATTTCTACAAGGGACTAAAATTAATTTTATTATTTTCCACAAATGTATATAAAATCAGTTCATTTGAGAAAATAACAATTTTAAACAAATAACATCTTTACATGAAATTATATTTTTCATTATCAAAACCATTATAAATAATATATAAAATTAGTTATTTGTATTAATATCAAAATTTTAATCACTAGGTTATAACTATATTATTTAAATTATTATCATAGTATAGCATTGTTTTGCAGAAACTCAGTACGACGTGTAACAGAAACCAATTCAGTGTTGCATGTAGTGAAAGCTTCCCTTGATGTTGAGTATAACATAATATAAACATAGTTATATTATATAATAAATAAAACCTATATTTAATGTTGCGTGAAGTGAAAATAACAAAAGATTAAATTAAATTGAAAAAAATAAATTCCCAATATCTCAGGCTGTTACATTCTACCCCCTTTAAATAAATTTCACCATCAAAATTCATATGGGTTTTCAAAGGATTAATAATTCAATGTTCTATTCATAGAAACCCACAACATGAAAATTAATTCTAAAATTTAGTTTTAATAAGGAATAGTTGGAAGATAACAGTTACCGAAAATAACTCATAACTAGGTTTACACATAAGAGAATATTGGTGATGATTTGGTCATGGAGGAAAAGTGTAAATAATTATAGATATTGATAAAGATCTCTAATCACAAGAATGTGGGTGATCCATATAAATTTATCAACCAAAAAACCATAAACTTTGGAAATGTGAAAGAGGTCATTGATATCATCAATATGATGATAACAAGACTACCATTTACATTACAACAAATTTTTCTATTATTGAAGAATTTTTACAAGAAGATATAATAACTTGATTTTAGAGTAATTTCATCCTTTGTTATTATATTATCCATTTCCACATCATCTATTATTCCATGAATGAAGTTGAATTTTTCATTCTTAAAGCATTAGAAAATCCTGAGTATAATGATATGACATTCTATCTAGCTTCAATAAAAAAGTTATCACAAGTCATAAAATATGTATAAATCTAACTATGGAAAGATAATAAATAAATTCAATAAACATATCTAAAGTTTAAATTAAACATTCCATAAATGGATAATCCCAAAATCCATCCAAAAGTTAAAAATTCAAAATATTTAAGGGAAGATGACTACATCAACATAACATTTATCCCATAAATCATAAGGACATTCATGGTTCCGATATTCTAAACATGCGAATAACATAATCATTTATTCTCTTGAAATATAGAAATAAACTGAATTAGCATATATCCTTATAGAACGATTTCATGTTTCCTTATTCTTATGTTCAAAAGGATGAAAAATTCATCCATGATATCATAACTCACATGTCAATAAATCCTTAATTAGTTCCAAGGTAACTAGTATCACCCAATATACTTATTTATATCCAACACATATTTATCCAAAAATCATTATCTCAACATCAAGCTCATATTAATGGTTATCTTTCCATTAATCATGTTTTTTCAAGAAAATATTCACCATATTACCTCAATTACATTTCATTCTTACCATTACCATTCAAAATATGTTCTTAATTTCTTAAGCAAAAACTATAGTGGACGAATACATAGATGTTTCATTATTCCATAATACCATAAAATTACTTCTACAATGTTATTCTGTAATTCAGATACATAAAAAGTAAATCATTCAAAAATATATTTATTTGTCCTCCACATTGCCAGCTATGATCACATGATATTTTTAATTTACCTTTTCCTTAAGAGGATGCTAACATGGATCACCATTGATAACCCTTAGATTAGGTCACATGTTAGAATATCCAACATATCTTTATCTGAATATAATTATCATAACATCATGCTTCTATTAAGGGTTATCCTTCAATTAATCTTGTGTTTTCCAAAAAAACCATCTTATTACCTAAATCACTTTTCATGTTTACCATTACCATTCAATATATGTTCATAAATTATTAAGTAAAAACTATAGTGGTCTAATACATATATGTTTGATTTTTCCATAATACAATAAAAGTACTTCTATAACATTATTCATGAATTCAAATACATAAACATTCAATCATTTCAAAACATTACTGTCGTAATCCACGTCATAATCAATTATTACATGAGATTTTCTATTTCCATTATCTTTAAGAGGTTGCTGATGTCAATCACCATCAATAACCATTATATTAGGGCACTAGATAGCATAATCCCCATTCTTCGTGCACATGTACCACTAAAGTTGGGGTTGTGAATTCTATGTGGCTTTCTCTCCATTCACATTGTTATATAACTTATTCCCATTACATTGGCACTCAAATTCTGTATGATCTTCCTCTCCACACTTAAAAAATTTAGTAGAAACCTTAAGACAATTCACTCCATGAGTGCCTCCATACTTTGAGCATAAAGAAAATGTAATCAACTTTTCTCTTTACTTTCAAGAGTTTACTTTGAATCCTATCCTTCATTTCATATAATAATGATGATATTGATGAGTAACTACAATCTCCATTTTTATAAATAATATATACAATGTACATACTGAAAAATATTTTCTTGAAATAATCCTAATCTATGGATTCATTATTATCTTGTTACCTCATATTCTTGATAAAGTTACACCATAGATTCACTTTACCTTCCAAACGATAAGTTCTTAACTTATCTTTTTCACGTTCTGAATAGTGGAGATTAAAAAATATCTTTTCAAGGTAAAAAATTTTTCTAATCAACTAGTGGATTAGTCATTCCAATAAAATATGGTATAATTTTCCTTGAAAATGATTCATGAGAATGTTCTTCCATCCTTTGGTCATTTGTAATCCTAAAATAATTTAAACCTAGATAAGTTTTTTGTAGTCATAGAAACTAGATTTTTTATTCAATCTCCCGTAACCTTTGGTTTATTAGAAGAAAAATTGTGGTATTTCCCATTGCATCCCTCATCAACACAGCCCTTCAAGTTCGATACATTAAAAAAATGGAAATGAATAGTGTAAGCAACATAAATCATACTGAAAAACCACATAATTAGGGGAATGTAATTTCAATCTATAACATCTTCCGATTAATCCTTGGTAAACTAGGATAATTAATAAATTCATGGATTGTATCCTAGGATTATAATTATCCTTAGACACATCCCAATACATATAAAAAGAAATATCTCTAGGGATCTCACTAATGCTTTCACATCCTAGTTTCTGAAGGTTAAATAATCATTTCCTCTATTTCCAAATATAATGACCCAATATTATCATACATGGATATTAAAACATTTTTTATGAATATTTAGTACATTAGAATAATACATGCCCATGGATCGTAATATTTTAGATTCTTTGGAAACATAGAAAAAAATTCTTTTATCTTGGTGAATGATCTTCAACATCTACAATGAATATCTTTACCTTCAGTACTTTTACATTAAGCCATTCTTCATAACCTGGGAAAATGAAACATAAGAAAGGGTTGAGATCAAATTCCTTGTATGGTTAAATAAAGGATATATTTAAGCATAATCAAGAGCATAAGGGTATGAGAATGTGATCATAACATTAGAATATCATGCCTTGTATATCAAAGGTATACATGAATCATAAGAAAGTCAAGGAAAAAATAATCTATAAGATCGTGAAACTGACATAAGGAATAAAAGTGTTTCTAACACATCAATATATAACATTATGAACATCTATAAATAGTAACAGTTTCACTCATTAAGGACACAAAATCAGGCCCTTTCATAAATAAACGGACATGAAAACTAGGTATGCACATAAAATTATGGACATGAAAATGAGGTCCACACATAGAATTATGGACCTGAAAACTAGGTGCAAACATAGAACTATGGACTTGAAAACCAGGTCCACACATAGAATTATGAACATGAAATTATGTTCACACTTAGCATATATACCTCATGTGATTTCCATATTTACCCATTTCATCGGTGGGAGATACAAGTCGCACCCATCTCATAAATAAATCATACATACATATGCCACAATATCATAAAAATCATATCATAAACAATGTAGCAGAAATGGTGTCATAAACATGTAATTCTATCATAACCTATGGAAAAGAGATAGGATTCATAATAATTTCATTAAATGAATAATTTATAAAAATAAGGGGGTTTCTTAATCCTCATTCCATCAAATCATAAACCATTTATAGAAATAATATGAATGGTATTCATGAAATAATAACAACATATGTCATCATAGGTGGGGAAGGATTTTAAAAGGTCAATTAGAACATTAATTTTCATTAAAAATCACTTTTATAAAAAAAATATTTTTTAGAAAAATATTATTTGAATACACTTTGAAAACATATAAAGGAATCATGAAAATAATTTAAAATTGTTCATGAAAAAAACAACCTTTCATTATTGAAATTATATTTTTTTCTTAAAATTCCGCATAAATTTAAAAGGACGCATTTTATTTGAAAATAGCCTTTTAATCTTGTAGAGTAATATTCAATGTAATAAGGTGAAATGAAATCATTAATTTCTATTATTTCTGTATAAGTTTATAAATTTCTTAATGTATATTCTCTAAAAAAGTAAAAAAATACCTCATTTAGAAATTAAAAGAAAAATTCCATTGAAATCGTGAAGTAAAACATTAAAAAATAGTAAAAATGAAAATAAAAAACCATAGGAGAACAATAAATAATTTTATGAGAATAAAAATAGAAAAATGGACATGGATGATAAATATTACCCAACAGAGACTAAAAATTAAACAATCCCAAATATGAAAGAGATTGTGAAATGAACACTGAACACTTAATATTTAATAGAATCAAATGCCCCATGTAAGAATTAAAATTATAAGAATATGAAAGTATTATAATCTTATATATATGACACATAAAATAAATTATTGGGTACTACATATGTCACATAGAATAAATAAGAAGTGTACGAGTCATGTGTCTCACAGAAATGATGGTGAGACAAAAATAATCCCTTAACCTATATATTGACTCACTTCTTACTTTAAAAACCATACTATATAATACGTATAAATTATTATACATCTCATACAGAATAATATTATTATATATAATACCACATATGGTTTGATTGTGACTGTTCAATATCTGCTTGTTAATGATCTTATGTTATGGTTTCACTTCCGGTAATATTTGATTTGTTCTTTGCATGAGTCTAAATTTTTTATTTCATTCATACTTATACATATATAATGATTAGAAAATTTAAATAATGATATAAATATCATTTATATACAGTATATGTATATTATAACAATATATAGAAGAAATATGTATGAAATGGAATAATCCATTCATGGAGACGGTATGTCTTACGCACGTATGAACGATGTTTCCGTTTTAATTATCGTATTGAAAGAAATTATGTAAATGAAATATTTACATATATGTAAGTATATATATATATAATTTTTACAGTATCATGATTATACCATATAAATTTTATAATTTCACTAAACCCATTCTTAATAAATTCTGTGGGGTGTGTAAACAAATCACATCTCTTTGAGAGGGCAGTAGTCCACACTTTCTCAAACGAGATAATAGTTTTAACAAGAAATCGAAATTAAAAATGTTATGTGTTGTCAAAAGGAATAAAAAAAATTAAATAAATAAGAAATATTACATATAACATATATAAATATTGTTTCCCTCATAATGGCCACCATGATTGGTGGTAATTGAAAATTGAACAAACATCGTTTCGTGAGGCAATAGTTCTCCATACGTAGAAACAGTATGATCGATATCCAATAGATGGAGGTGTGTGTATGTTTTGGTCAAAATCGTAGCATAAAAATATCGTAGTATATTTAGTATACTTGTGGTGTAATAAAATAAAGTTATAAATAGTTTGTAGAGGGTGGAGAAGTAAAATAAAGAAAAAGGAAATTGAAAGAAGACAATACCTCTTAATTGGGTAACTCTTTATTGGTTTGTGCCAAAATGCTTCCTTGAGTTGACGAATACCCAAGGTAATGATTATAGGATTAAGGGAGGGATTTTGGGAGAATAATTGGGTAGTGTTTGGCTGATCCAATAGTCTTTATAGGTGTGTAAAAAAGAGAAGGAGAGGTTCCCTTTAATAAGAGGGAGGAGGGACACTTTAGGAAACTCCAAAACTATTTATTTATTATTAAATACTTTTTGAGTTAAAATAGCTAAAAAGATAGTTATTTAGTATAAAATAAGAGGATGAGTCTAAATACTATCAAACAATGAATTTTAGACATGTTTAGGTCAAAAAAATGAACCTTATTGTTTGGTTATAACCATATGTTATATAATTTAACTTTTACCATGACTGCTTATTTTTTTACACTATAGGGTCAATATAGTTACAAAAAAATGAATAAAGAACCCCAATTAAGTAATTTATGACATATTTTGACACTAACCAATTAGTTTACAATCCATTATATTTTTATGAATTTTATAACATAAAATAAATTGTTATTTAATTTAAAATCACATTTATGTCAATTTTGACACTATTTATTACTAGAATTTTTGTAAAGACCTAAGATCTTTAATCCTTCATGAAAAAAAATTAAATAATTACTAACATATAATTTTCAGCAATTGTTTTTATGGAATCAAATAGATTAAATTATATTTATTTTAATATTATTAATATCATTTATATGATTTTTCCTTTAATAAATCTTTTACTATATCATCAGTGTGTCTTAATTAAATTTAGTAATTTATTTTATAAAAATTATAAATAATTTATCTTGATGTATATAAATACATTATCATTATCATTAATATATATAGTCTAATTTAACTTATGTATTACACAATATTAAAAATTATTTAGTTATTAAATGTTTTAGTCTGACATTTTTTACTCTGAATAAAATATAACAGATATCTTAATCTAATAAAAGTTGCATAAAAAGGATACTAGTTTCGACATAAGGTTGATTTGGGTCAAAAAACACATATGAAATTAAATTAGGCCATATGTTAGGGTAATTTTATATTATTATAATATTATGTTTACCTATAATTACCATGTTTACCTTCTGCCATGGTAAATAGAATTCAAAAGTTACTATTCAAACAAAAATATTTTGATCCTATTAGACCAAATTTTTTATACTTATTAAAACCATGTATGTCTGGTTTTCAGAATTCAATTCATAGTAGTTGTAAAATTATGTTTACTGCTAATCCTTCAAATGTGGTTAGAAGGTGGGTAAAATAGACGTTCAAAAGTTCAATAAATTTTTATATATATTTCTATTATAAAAATTATTCCAATGACCTAAATTGTATTTATATATGTATTAGTTATCTATTATAACATTAAAATCAATTTAATGTAAAATAATTATTTAAAAGAAAAAGTTGGTGTGTAACTATTATACAGTATTTTTCACTATTCATTAAAAATTTAAACTTTTCTGAAAAATACCAAAAATTCATCCTAATCTAAGTTTGATATTATGATTTAAAAAATGATGTCTAGTTTAAAAAATTATATTTATATGAGGGACTAAAATTAATTTAATTATTTTTCACAAAAGGAAATAAAAACCAATTCATTTAAGAAAATATTAATTTTAAACATATAAAGCCTTTACTAGAAATTATATTTTTCATTATCAAAACAATTATAACTAATATTTTAAAATTATTTATTACTATACATAGAAAAATTTTAATATCTATCTTATAACTATAATATTTAAATAATTATAATAGTAAAGTGTTGTATCACAGAAACTCGGTAATGCGTGTAATGCAAGATAATACAGTGTTATATGTAGTGGAAGCTTCCCTTAATGTTTCATATAACATAATATAAACATAATGCTATTATATTATAACAAAAAATTTTATTCAATGTTGCATGATGTGAAAATATCAAAATTTTAAATTAAATTGAAAAAATTCACAAAATCTTGGACTGTTATATACATCACATTACCCAATGCATTGGAGTGATATATAATTATTGGATCACCCATCATATCACAACATTTACATTTCATTATATTATTCTGGGTACACCTGTCACATTATAACATTTACATTACCATGCATGCCACATAGAACTTATAAAAATCATGGACATAAAATAGCCAATGGAATGGAACGGGTTTCATTCCATAAAGCATACATTCATAAAAATTTGGTTCCTAAATTAAATAGGGAATAACATTCTTTATCTAAGAATCATCAACCTTGAGAAAAGAAGAAAAATTCATGAGAAGTAAACAGTGTTTCTTAAGAATAGTTCTTTTGGAAAACATTGTGATTATTGTAAACTTATAGGGGAAACTTTATATCCCAAAAAGGAAAGATACCGATGAATAAAAAATATTTAATAAAAATCCATACTGAAAATAGGGAAAAAGAGGTAAACCCCAAAGAAATAGAGTTGGGTTCGATAATTCCTCTAACCTTGTGTATGAATGCTTTTATCATTTTAAAATCATGTATAATAACATTAGATTCATTAATTAAAAATTCCAGAACCTTTTATACATGAACTGATACATTAGGGTTTTGTTATTTTCTTTTATGGTCCTTTAGATGAGTTATAGAGTTTAATTTCATTGTTCAAATGTGTTCACTTTAAATGTTTTCTTTATCAGTTCAGTTTTATACATGAATGGAAGTTCATTTCAATTGAGGATAAATATAAATAATTGTTATTATATGTTATTTATGATATTCTATAATATTAAATGATCTTACATATAATGTTGTTATATGGTATGTAGATGAAGTATTAGATAAATGTTAATAATGACAGTTTGAGGTTAATTTTGGCATTTTTTCAATTACAATGAACACGTTTTATTTTATCATTTAATATTATATATATAGGTAATTTGGAGAACATAAAAAATTTTATAAACTAAAAATTAAAATCTATTTCCATTTTTATAATTATTTTATTAACAGCATTGAAGGCGTTATTGGAAAATGAAAGTGCATCGCCCATGATATCAGTAAATTGACACATCATGGGTGATAATTTAATATTTAAAATAAAAGAGAGGGGAGTGTTTAATGTTGGATCTTAAATTAAAAAGATATAATTCTATTATATGTAAGATACTAGAGTTTTGATGATATTTGGATCAAGGGAGGTGAGGATAGACTAATATAAGAAATTAAATTTAAAGGAAATTATGAGAAAAAGAGAGGGGATTTACCTCTCGAATTTTCCTCTTGATATCATCCTCAAGGAACCTAGGAATGGTCTTTTGATAAGAACAAAATATCATGTACATGTTTAAGGGCCTATATAAGATTATTGGGAATGAATTATGACAGGATCATATATTAAGAGGTGTGAGTAGAAGAGTGGGTGAGGGGTGGTATTTGTAGTGGATGGGAGGGGTTGATTCTCATTATTATATTAAGTAGTTTATTATTTTTTACCAAGGCTATAAATAGTTTTAGAATTATATATAAATATATTTAAATAATAAAGGATAGCTCTAGATTTTGGGCTTACATCATCCTTACATCCTCTATGAATCCATAATTTATATATTTAGCTTTTATTGTATATTATCACACATTATTATTCATAAAAAATACAATTATTTTAGAAAAATCCATAAAATTAATCTGAACCATTTTTAATATTTAAAATTCAAAAATAAACACCATTTTATGAAAATAATTTTCTAAATATGAGTTATTTAATTTTAAATTAAAATCAACATTTACTTGGAAAATACATATTTTAAAAATATATCTTATTTTATAACACATTGAAAACTTATTGAAGGAATCTTAAAATTATATTATAAAATTATCAAATCAAAATATTAATTTATTGATACAGTTTATGAAAATAAATTGTCATTTAAATTATTAAATTAAACGTAAAATTTTAATTAATTATTTATTATTTTAAAAAATACCAACACTTTATTAATAATTTTTTTAAAATTTATTTACATAGAATATGATATATTTATATCAGACAATAATTTATAAGATTCAAAAAATTTATTTATACTTCATTTTGTGATGTCACTACTTATTTGGTTGTTTTACTATTGATAAGGGTCATATTATTATTTATATGGTTATGTTACTATTTTATCTATATTTATTCCTTAACTTATATAAATACTTATTATTTCCTTAATTCATCATTTAAAAAGGTTATTTTATGGTCTATAAGTTATTTTATAAGATTTATAATATATTACTATATAATAATAAAGGATAAATTTCACTTATAATTTTTTTGGTCGTTACACTCAACTCTTATAAATTCTAGCCATATTTTCCAACATTCTTCATGAAATAACTCAAGGATTCTTCTTAAAAATTCACAGTATCTGCATCTGCTACATATCATTTAATAGTTTATATTTTGTGAGTGAATCTTCCAACTATTGTAATGTCATGATTTTTATGATTTTTTATTATTATCATTCATGGTTCACCATCGATGAATTTTTTTTTCTAATAACTTATTTTTCACAGATTCACCTTATAAATCTAGATATAACAACCTTTAAAATAATTTTCTATCATCCAAAAATGAAATTTCTATGGTTATAAATTATGAAAATTATAATTATCACAATTTTTTTAAATGTTACATACTAATTGTTTTTCAAAAATTGCATTCAATATATTTTTGAAATAATTTAAAATAAAATGTGGAATGTAGTGCTTCAGGGAGAATTATCATCACACCCATTACTTAAAATATGTCACACCATTGATATTCTCAACAATCATAATATTTGAATGTTTTTAATTAAACAGAACTCGGATTTACCTTAAAACATATTTTATAACTACTGTATGATTCTAAATTGTGTTAAAATTGATGCAACCCCATTCAAAAAACTCCTTCATTCCATGATACACATTATAAACATGTAGAAATTAATTGGGAACATCCACATTACCAAAATTCAAGACACATTTACTTTGCATTATAAAAACCTGTTGATAAGAAATACTACATCAAACTTATTTTTCTATTTTTGTACTTTAATCCCACCCATTTAATTTGTTTTTAATATAAAATTAAATTCCATATTCAATGTTATTATTTTTATTTTAGATAATAAATTCAATAGTTTAAAGATAAAGAAATGGTTTTCTCATCTCATTCATCCTAAATTGAAATTTTCATCTTCTCCCAAATATTATCCCAATTATTTTAAGGTAAAAAACTAGTTTAAATATCTGTAACATCATATTTAAATTATATATGTTCCAAAATTAAGAAAATCTATGTCAACATTAGTAAATATCAGTGTTGAAAACAAGAGGGAGTAACATAGAAATCAATAATATCGATAAAATATTTAGAACATGATACCATCTCTAAAATATTCATTTATGAATTATTGCATTCTTCTTCATTGATTTAGTAATTATATCAATAAATAAATTAAAAACATTCTATCCAGGTTGGGTTTCAATATTTTAAATTATTATTAATCTTTCATCAAATAATAATTCTCTCTTTTTTTTCTTCAGAATTTATTTTCCATATGTTGACAATAGAACCTAATTATTTGATGTCTTGTTTTGATTTTTGAAAATTTAATTTTCTGAATCACCAGAACCAACTATTACCTAAATTTTGGATCTTTATGGGATATAGATATATAGTGAATTTCTAAATACACTACCCAAAAAACTAAAAAATTCATCAATATTTCATATCATGGCTGATTGCAATTGAAGTATTACGAAAGGTCTAGATGATAACTATTGAATAAAAATATTCCAAGATGGGTATTTCTCTAGATTATTTATAAATTTTACATCATTCATTTAGTTATGCCTTCCCCTAAATACTGTCCTCAACTTCTATTCCATTTTCTAAAAAACAAATACAATATATATATGGGATTACGGTAGTATTCATTTTTATCTAAGTAAGAAAAATAGGTAAGATATGTTTTAAAACCATAAAAACTTGTTAATTCTAATCCATATTTAAAATAAATATAAATTATTTATAATTATTCTAATTTAAAGACATAATAAATCATGAGAATCGTGACCTTAAATTTTTTAACTTCCTTCTTAAATGGAATATGAATTTTTACAATTTCTTATAAGAAACATTCTCACTTTTTTGACTTCATTACCGTCTTAGGGAATTATAACTATATAGGAAATATGGTTAAGAATTATCATTCTTTTTCTTTTTTTAGACTCTATTTTCATTTAATTAATCATTAAACATGAATTCACTAGTGTATTATATATCATTACTAAATTTTCATTCAATCTTGGTATCTATGTCACTGAATTATATAAAGGTTAGACAACTATTTTCATCTTACACATAGGATGCCACCAAATTTTAGATTACAATTATTTGAAAACCACTATAGATGTTCCCAAATAATTCATTCACCATAGCATTATATCTAACTTTTATTTCATATAGATTTTTTTCTTTGTTTAAGAATACTTACTGTAATTTTCATATTCATGCATTGATCAAAATAGTCCATGATGTGTCCATTTACACCATAATAGAACAATCATTTCATTGATATATAATACATATTATACTTCTTCATTGGTTTATTCTTCTATAAAATAATCTCTATATGTTTACTCCCCAGGGACAAATCATCTCTAATTATCTATTTTTTTATCTTGTAGGGAGTTATTTTCTCATGATCATATGAATCATGTATAGTATGTTTGTACCAAAACATTTCACTACAAAGACCAAGTTTGTTATAATTTCAATATAATTTGTTTAGTTTTTCAAATCATTTCATATTTGAGATATTTACCCTCATATATGTAATTTATATTGGGTTGGATGTACTTCTCTTCCCTACATATCTTCCCCTCTTGGTAAATGACTTATTTTTCTTTTGAATATTAATTTTTTAACTATTCAATGGATTACTATCTAGAAAACCCACCTCTCAAAAAATATTTTAAAAATTCTGATTTATTATTTTAGGAATCATTCTAGTTGGATTTGATATCATGTTATTTGAATTGAACATCCATTATTTTGATCCTATTTAATAGAACAATATTTCCTACTAGTGTTTACATCAACCCTATATGACATCACTTGTCTATGAAATTTGTTTCTAAAAATATTTTCCTAGATTATTATATATATATATATATATCATATTATTATAGATTAATCTATATTATTATTAATTAATCGGTTTGTTCTTCTGTTGCCTACATCCATGAGTTTATAGCGGATTTTTCTCTTGATGACGTCATTTTATTATTTCCAATAATATAAATAATTTATATAAGAATCTAATTAGAGGATTTAATAGAAATATTTATATCTCCATTAGCTTGGTATGATTTAGGACATGTCACTGCTTAATTTCAATTTTCAATTTCTAGTAAAATACACTTTAATATGAATATATTTTTCTCAATGTCAATTGCTATCAATCTATCTTAACATTCATTATTTAACTCTCATATATTACTTTCATCTTTATCTTTCAGCTATTGTATGGAACTATCAGTTTATATTATTATCTATTATTTAATTTCCTAAGAAGATTATATGGAGCACAAAATGGTCTTGTGATGATGTTATAATGCATAGATAAATATTTTCAAATTATTTCTCCATGAAATTTTTTATCAACAATTTCTTTCAATTATTATTCAATCATGGAAAATATTTAACTGCAAAGTGATACATAATGATTTATTATTTATAAAATTATAGTGAGATTGTTGTATTACTAAAATACATTAGCCAATTACTATTATAATTAGTTTCTAATTCCATATTTTAAATCTCATATAGTATACCCCTGATATATACAAGTATATATTCTATAACATCAACAAGTAATTTTTTATAAATATTACATAATTTTAAAATAAAAAAAATTATGCGATTAAATGTGAAAATTATTTTCAAATATTGTACTAGAATATTCAAGAGGATCATTATAATCATATTTAATAGATATACTTCCATTTTGGATACTTTCAACTAGTGAAATATCCACTTTCTCATTTGATGATTTTATCAAATTTCTTTCCTCTTTATTCTTTTTATTAATCATGGTTTTTCTAGTGACCTACCTTTTGGTGGTGAAATAGATGATAATTTTATTTTCAACATAAGTCAGATTAATATCTTCTTTAATGCTTTATATCGTTTAACTCTAACACAAAAAAGTTGTACATGAACAATAGATCTAGTTTAAATGAATCTCTTTCCCTTGTAGCTCTTATAGTTCCCGAAAATTGGTGCGTTTAAACTGAGAGTAATGTATTATTCATTTTGAATAAGTTACAACTATTTTCATCTACATAAAATTTTACCCCATTTTGTATCAAACCTACTCCTAATATTTGCATAAATAGATCTAATATGTTGTCAAACACATTCGTATGAAAATATGTTACGAATGTAAACAAAGTAAAGTGAATTATATTTTTAATAGTTTTCCCCAATGTGAGTGACTATGTCCTTGTTGTGTCTAAGATAATTCTAAGACATAGATTGACCACTATAAGTATATGTTTAAAGAAATAATTTTATCATAATGAGACTATGAGTTAATATAATCATAAACTCCATTTAGAAAATATTACACACATTCTTATCTCTCCCTAATGAAATTTGAAGATAATAATTAAAACCTCTAGTATTTTTTAGTTAAATTTATAATCAAAAAATTTAGTAGACTTTTGGATGTCACTGTATCAACGTGGGGTCATTTTTCACAAAACTTATTTCTTCAACTTCCACTAAATGTAAAACATCAATTAAAATGATTGTGCCCCTATAATATTTTACATAATAGTGATCAACTAAAGACTATGCATGTCTCTTCATGTATTCTTCTTCCTATAATTTTTGGATATTAATAACATATATCATTCTATTCAATATACTATATAATAGAAATATATAACATCCAAATATAATCACATCAATTACCCAATATTAAGAACATTATATGAGATATGTATTTTTTTTCCAATGTAACTTCTAGTTCTTTTTATACCAATGTTCTGAAAATATTTAATTAATATAACCAAACCAACACAACACATTTATCATTCTCACTATATAACCAGGTGATTTAACTTTTAGTTTCTTCTCAAATCTATACTGCCAAATAAATTTTATGTTATTAATTAATCTTCAAAAAAAAATATTGAACATTTACCCACATAACCAACACAACCAACCTATGATTCATCTCTCAATGAAATCCAAAGATGCAATTAATGATTCTTCAACATCTCCCAATGCAAGGTACTTTTTTTTCTCCACTCATTATTTTCAAGGAAATTTTTGGCATAACCAATATTATCAAAATAACATTGCATGAAAAGTAAATAATTTACAAAATAGTCTTTTAATAAATCCCTCAAAAATATTCTTTCACATTATTCTATTTATATATTTGTCTTATTTGCAGAACTACTTTCCAATAAACCTAATTTGAGAATGGATCAGGTGATCATGACATTTAATAATATCCTCTCATAATCATTCTCATCTTAATACCATAAGCAATCCATGTTTATAAACATAATTATCTATACACTTAACCCTTTTAAATTCTATAATTTATAGAGCCTAGTTTATCATATCTTTATATTTATAAAAATACACATTCTATTATAAAACATATCATTAACACATTGCAATGATGAAGAAACCACTTTTTTAAATGAAACCTGATTCACTCACTCAACCTAACATATTCATTGATCTTCCATTGAGTTCAAACCTCTAAATTATAAAACATATGACATCGAACATTCCAAAAAATTAGTTGTCCCCACCTCAGACCATATCCATCTTTTAATTTCCATAATCATCCACATTCATGGCCATATTCTATATCTATTTTCATATGACATAGAATATTTATACCATCTTCTCTTCAATAATGATGAATTTCTCATCATACTGATGTTAGTTACATGAAATAAACAATATTCAAATATCATATTTGATTTATGGATTGTATTACTGTCATTCTAAAATAAGCCCCTCTTTCATACTAAATCAATCATCCCATATAAAAAATTGTCAACATCGATGTAACGATGAATTATATCTAGAAAAAAGAAATATCTAGATTATAGAAAGTAAACAATTTATATATCTCCTAATTGGGATATACCATAAACTATTTATACATTTCAATGATATATACTAAATACATTCATACTCTGATTATTCTTCTTTATTAATAACATACAATTGTTACGTTTCTTCTCATTCATCATTAATATCATGTCGAAAATACCATACCTAGGAATCCCATTTTGAGGATATTATATAATAAATGTTATTGGGGTTTTAAAATTTAATATTTCTAGTTTACTACATTATTAAACTATTATAACATTTTATCATATGTGACAAACTTCTTCAATGTTTGGATCACAGATTCTGATTATAGATTCACACAGTCTTCATTGACTAATTATCTTTATATAATGTATCTTATAAATCACATATTATCCAAATTTGTATCTCTTTTATCTATTAAAATTATTTATCCAAATTAAATGATTTTTTATCTAGAAACATATTATCAATGAATTCACCTTGTTTCATCCATATATAACTTCCAGTAAAATATTATTTTTACAGACATGTTACTTCCTCATGTAGAAATTCAAGAACCCTTTCTTCCTCATCATATGGTTATAACATTCATACGTCTTCAATTTTGGAACAAAAATTTAGTAACATTTTAAAATAAATGATCTAAAACTATAAAAGATATTTCAGTAGGATCAATATTTCTTCACATTTAGCACTTCAAATTATGTATTGTTAAGATCGTCTCAATAATCATATGAAATAATAAATGGTTCCCATTAAGAAACATCTATTATCCAATAAAATCCTTTTCCAAAAAAGGTATTGTTCTCAATAGTATTCTAATGGATGAAAATAATTTCATTAAACACTTCCATTACATGATACTCTTCATATACCATGAGGAAATTCATTGCGATTATCCACATTACCCAACATTAACAAATAATAACTTCACATCACGCAAAAATATTGACCAAAACTAAAATATCATGTTTTTAGTCCATTTTGACTAATTTGATTTTCATATTTCATCCCTTAATTCTGAAAATTTATTTCATGTAGAACTTTTCAACTTACATAATTATTTCCCATCAAACATAAAAAAATAATTTTTAATAAAATTTCAAAATCCACTCACATTATAATTTTTTAAATCCCAACCTTAATATGTTGACCAATATATTTCATCATGGTTTACATTTCATCACTTCCACTTTTACTTATATTTTTTATTTTGTTTATGACTTTTTATATGGTGTATATGAGTTTATAATGGGCACACATGAATAGGTCAATCCAATACTGTTATGAAATTGATTAGGTGAGAAATTAATGTATCAAAAAATAATTATTATAAGACTACTAAAAATTAAATAGCTTTATTAGACATGGAATTGAGTAATTTAATTGAAAATTCATAATTATATATGATTTTTTAAGATATTAAATGAAAATATTTCCCATTAACAATAAACCAAAATTGATATTAGAATATCAATGGTTATATGAATAAACATTTGAATATATAAATGAATAAATTCTATTATTTTGTAATATAAATCATTTATTATAAATAATATCAAAAAATTTTAAAATCTACCAATGATATTGTTAAAATTAAACATATTTTTCTGATAAGTTCCCAACATGTAATGCGAATGTCACATTGATATTTTTTTTATTTTATTTTTTTTATTAAAATATGAAACTAAAATACAATATAAATGATGTTTCCCTCCCCCGCACCTAAAAATTACACATTAAAAATGTAAAAAAATATTTATGTTTAGAAGTAAATTAATATAGGTAGAACATATAAATTATTAGGTTACGACAAAATTTGGATCCTTAAATATTAGTTCCTCTAGTATATTATTGGAAAAATCCCCATCATAGTGTATAATAAATTCCTCAATATCTTGAAATATCATTCTTATGGCCTCTTCTATGATATCCACTGCCCTATAAGAAATATCAAGTGACACAACATATGGGATAAAATTTATAGATATAAAATCACTTAGAGAAACCTTTTCCATTATATATTTACAATTAATTTTCATCCCAAGTGAATCTATATATTTTCCATTATCTTTCCAAGGGTTTTTTCATTATAGGTATTTTAGTTCAAATATGATGAAACAAAAATATCTTTATGATCATATAGTTCTATCTTTTTTTGTTCCACTTATTTGGAATAATCCATATTTCATTTTTTGATTTCCTAATATTCACAGTGTTTTACAATAGTAGGAATAATATATCCCTAAAAAATGAAATGATATAAGGAAATGTATTTAAAATTGTTGTATTACATCATATAATACTAATGTGTATCATCAAGGTGATTTCCCTTATCCTTTCTATTCGGATGAATGGATTTATCCAATGGTTTATTCAATATTTTATTTGAATATTTTAACTAAGTTTTTAGGGTTTTATGGTGTTAATATTTCATACATCATTTCATGCTTCCAATGGAGGGAAGCCTTTTTTAATTCAAATGTTTATTAAGAGTAGATTGTTTTATTTTCCAAAAATCTATACATAATCACTGAATTATTTTTAGTATCAATCCAAATAACTACATCCTATTAATTTTAACACTTTTTACCAAAATTTCCAAGGGTAAAATCGAATGGATCTATCACATTATGAGTTATATATGGGATAAATAATTCTTTCCATAAGTAATTTTCCACCAATTGTTTTTTCAAATTATAATATAGTGATGTTATATCATTATAGTTTTTCTTAACTCCTTTAGACCCATCATTTAAAATAGTCCCCTTCCATGAATATAAAGGGTCTAACACCCAATATGTTTAATGAGATCCACTCAATTGCACTAATTTTGTCCCTCAAAAGATCCAAAAGGTGAGTCACTTGTTAAATAGTTTTTCTTAATAATAATAGTTGAAATTTATTCATCACACAATTATGGATTTTTTAATAAGGAGAAAGGGTTTGGTTCAAGTGTGAGTGGGTGGATAATAGTTGGAAACAATTATATAAAACTAATATGGGTTCAATAAAATCATGTTCCAATGTTTGAAATCAACATCATAGAATAAGGCATCAAAGTCAATAATATAACAAAAACCATTTCATAATATTATAATACATGACCATTGTTAGAATATGAGTCGATAAGAAAATAAAGACCAATATTGTTTTGATAAAGACAAAAAATTCTTTGAAATAATCTAAATAATCCAACAATCCTTATTAAATATAATCGATAAATTCATAAAATATATCTGTTTTCCAAAATATTACATGTAATGATCGGAATGACTACTAAATGTCAGATAAAATGGGTTAAAATGAGTGTATAATGCTCATTAGAGGGGTATTTAAATGAGAAAAAAATAATAAATCTTATTTTTATCCCCTATATCCAAAAAATGTGTTTCTCTTTATAAATTTATAATTTTATTAGTTATTGTTTTTGTAATTTTGTAATTAAATTTATTGGATAATTAAAGATTCCTTCTTCTTCTTAAAGTTTTATCATGTTGGAGTCAACAAGAAATATCATTTATTTTACTTGATGAAGAAAAAAATCAAGGAATTCCCACAAGAAACAAAAGAGACCAATTATATAATTTGATCCCTATAAATATTTTTTATATATCACCATGTGTAAATAATTCAAAACAATGTGATGAATTAAAACTATAGAAGCACTATTATGACCTAGAGCATAAAAAAATAAAATTATCTATAGTGAATGGTATAGTGAATTCCCAAGAGTCCCCACAATAGGTAGGAATTGAAATGGTGGAAAAAAATGATTAAAAAATTGGTTCTTTTAAGGATGAACCTATAAATTAATATTAGTTATCTTATATTTGGGTAAATTATATTTTAAAACTTATAAAATGATATTTTTATAATCGACTCATTTTATGGAATGATGATTTGGACTCACCTGATTATGTTTACTACATTGTTTTTATTTTCCTATTCTGATATATTTTGGGTTTTTACCACTCTATATATAAATATATGTGTTTAATGGGGTATTTTGTCACTATTCTAATTTTTTTTATCGTTGTACTTTTGAAAGTCATTGATTGTAATTGAATAAGGATTGTCATAATATAAGGTGAATCATGCAATATAGGTAAGATAATATATTTAAATATTTTTCTTATGACTACTCACTATGATGAATATATCATTCCCTTAGTGATATGTAGTGGGTTTGGAGTGAATATGAGTAGACTTTATAAATACCATCTCATTGAGGGTGGTTGTAATTTGGATGATTTTTAAATTTATCTCCCTTATTTTGACAATTTTCTCTTCATATAATTCAATTTATTATTGATAATTCATTTTTAATTGTCATCAATATTATAATATTACATTACTTTGGAATTTCCTATTTTTTGGACAATTATTTATTTTCCATTTAATGCCTTTTATAATTGTTGAAACCCATTTTATTAAGAAATGTATATGGTATTTCTTATGGAAAGGTGGATTATTTTATCTTAATATCATACCTGATACCTCTATGGTCCATAAGTTCGATATTATATATCGTTGTAAAGGGGTATTAATTTTTTTGTATTTTTTTATTTTTGATATTAATTCCTTGAATAATCATTATAACACTCTTTTCCATTGGAGTTTTGATCAATAATTATTAAGATAGATTCTTATTATAGACAATCCATAGAGTCCAGATGATTTTGTTGTGATGTCTTTTTAGGAAAACAATATACCTCACCATAGCAGATAACTCATATAACTTCATAGGAATTAAATTATTCAAAAATAAAAAATTAATTACATTTTTCCTCCAAATATAGATGGTGTAGCATAATCATTGAAATCTTGGGTGTTTCACAACATTTTTTCAATAAATGGCCATTCTATTTCTAGTGTTTTTGTCAAAAATATTCCTATTTACAATACATATATATTTATCTTAAACATGGTTAGGATACCATTATATAAATATTGGATGACGAGTTCCCCATCAATTTGGTTATATGATTATCTTTAACATAACTTGTCTAATTTCTCATAGTAATCATACATTGAATCCCCTTATACATTCATTATCTATGATATCTCATTAAAAATGGATATGTTAATTAATTATAGAAAACATATCAATGAAAAAATTATTCAAATAATTGTAACATGTTATCTTTTTGGGTTGAAAGTAGTCATTCTTATACTTTTCTTTTTCATCCAGTTAGAATGGAAATTTACTGACTTTTGTTTATTCAATGAGATATTCATTTTTATTTATACTTTAGTATTAAATATAGGATTACTTTAAGTGTTTATTTTGGTTTTCTCAAGTTAGTTTACAAAATATAAGAAGAAGGTGTAATAAAAC
Organism: Viscum album; assembly: GCA_963277665.1. Lineage (NCBI taxonomy): Eukaryota > Viridiplantae > Streptophyta > Magnoliopsida > Santalales > Viscaceae > Viscum > Viscum album. Next base: position 388,752,313 of record OY728167.1, on the reverse strand, counting down.
AAATTTTAGTACAATCATTCATTTGAGGTTCTCGTACGCATTACATCTCATATGATTTTTAGTGTCATGTGAAACCAACTCTTAAACAGTTTTGTCTTGTTAATTGTGTTTTATCATCTATTATATTATATATTGAGTTAGATTTATAGAATCTATATGTTTTGGTTTTCTTTAAATGAAGGAAATCCTCCAAATGTTTGAATTTATTCACTTCAATTAAAATGATATTGTCTAATCCAATACTGAAGTATATAGTAAACCTTAGGTTATAGTTCAAAAAATTCTCTAGGATATGAATTGTGGTATAGATAATATAAATAAATAAAATATTATAAATTTAGAATACAATATCAGGATATTTATTTTCAACTCATCAATTAAAATAATGTTCCCAGAATGGTAAAAGTAAAAAAATAGATGACACAATATTGGGAATTAAGAGAAAGAAAAAAGTAGGGAAAATAAAAGTAAATTTAACACAAAATTACATATGATAAGGGATTAAAATAACTTTATACTAAAAAATAATACCAATTTGATTAGAAATATCATTTTCACTATCAACAGATTTATGATCTTACTAATTGCACCAAAGTGGGTAACCTTAGTTATTCCCTTTATGAGGATTTTTATTAGACAAACCATAATAGGATTGAATAAATAATGGAAATAAATAAAGGTGGGTAAAAAATATGGTTATTTTGTTGAGTTTTTTCATATAAATTGGAATAAAAAGGAAAAACTAAACAAAAAATAATTTTTGGAACTAGAATAATCAATCTAATCAACCACATAATTTATTTAATCGCATTACATATAAGATAAAATAAATTAATTTATTATCCCTTAATATTTCAACACATTAACCTTATAAAATTATTCAAATAACATATAATAAAATAATATAAAAACATAGGATCGCTACATGATATGTAATCATGGCCCTTTTATTTGATTATTGTTCTAAATAAAACATGGGTTCATTGATAAATTGAAGAAGCATAGAAAGTCTTTAAATGATATTTATTTGATTTTAAGGTTTATATTTGATTCCTATAATTTGATACCCTATTGATTATATTGGAATATTAAATTTTTTCAATCATGATTTTAACAAGATCGAAGTCACCAGTTAATTGATCATAAATCAAGTACAATATAAATTAAAAAAAAACTAATTTATCCAAAAATTTTGTATTATAGTAGGTTTGTGGGTTAAAATAATTAAAGGGTATAAGAATTACATTTTATAGGAAAATATTCTACTCTTTTATGGATAAATTAGGAATCATGGAAATGATATGTATAAGAAAGTGATTAAAATAGGAAGGACAAAATATTTTTTCTACCATATTATTTTATCCTAGAGAATAAAAAAATGTATTTCCTAGTTAGAATATATTTGGAATTTATTGTATTTATAATAGTCTATGAATCATAATAATTTTGATGGTAAAAAATATCCTTGTTTCTTTTCTAATGAAATAATATCAATTATTTTTTAGAAATATATTTGTTGACATTATTATACTATTATCTTATTTATATGTTATAATATTTTTAACAATTTTATAAATGTGTTTCGAATGTATTATGAAAACACTATCCATACCCTATAACTCTAATTTTAATTTTACTATATGGTTCAACAAACCTATATTTGAAATAGTGGGTATGGTTCATTTACCAAATGCTGTTGGAAAATTATTGATTATAAACCCTATGATTAGATGGAACCCTATGTTTGAGAAAAGGGGACGTATGGATAAAAAACCTATATTTTAATGAAACCCTAAAATTGAGGAAACAAATTTATGGTACAACAACCTTATTTTTTTGATTAATTATATTATTTCAATCCAACATTTTGTGTTTTTTTCATAACATGAAGGAACCCTACGTTTAAAAAATCAATGGAGAGGTTAAAATTAAATATATTTTCCTTTATTTCATAGTGGTGTAGATATAATTTAATAGTATTTTAATTATATTTCTAAGATACTTAAAGGCTCGTATTTAATTGAGTTCATTTTTACTATTTCGAAGGAATGTTATGACTATCGTGGATGTTTTAAATTTGAATGATTTTGATATTTTAGGTGACTTTTGTCGATCATCTCAACCAAAAGATATATATATATATATATATATATATGTCCTGAGTATTTTTAATTTTTTTATGACTGTAGGTATGCAATATGTTTTTGAATACATAGCTTCTACAAAGAATCAAAATATCGAGAGACTCTGTTATTTATGATGAAGCTACACCTTAGAGGTATACATATTTCAATATCATGATATTGTGTAATCACTACTATTTTTTAGTTCCTCATATGATTGAATATAATTTAAAACCAAGATATCTTCAAAGATATTCTTTCTCAAATACATTCTTATTTGAAGAAGAAGATCTATATTCTACTAGTTGGTGTTAGAACTATGATCACTAAACTATCAATTCAATCAAATCAATCTCTGTTGATTTATTCAAGTCATGGATGCTAGAACTCAGTCATGGAAGAGTATCATCTTCTCAGATTATTATATTGGTAAATTAGATCCCATTTAGAGAACTAAAAGTCTTTTTAAAGAATTATTTTAAAGGTGTCAGTTGCCTACACTCAGTTATGAAGGTCTTGTGATAAGAGGACATTTCTAGTGAAGATCACCATGCTCTCATAGAGATTTTTGGTGTAGTGGAATAGGGTATCATTGTTCCCTGAACCACAACAAAAATTTATATGTTCATCTTTAACATTTATATGCTAGTCAAATTAATTATTAAATATAATGTTACATATTTTCATAAGTTGCACAGAAAGGTAAATGCCAGAATGTAAAAATGTAGTCAAAAAAACAATTCACCCCAATTTTGTGTATATGTATTATTAAAACCTATCAGAATTTGTATGTTTAATAGAGTATAAAACAAATATTGAAATTATAAGAAAAAATAAAATGTAGGTGAAGAATATGAGATACTCTTGGAATAGGTTCTTGTATGAAATCAATCCTCTTCCAAATGGTCAAAGAAAAATAATATCAACAAGAGATTCATATAATCATATTATGATCTATAGAAATATCCCTCAATGTGTGTAAAGAAAAAATACCAGGTCCGTAAGGTTATGGATTAAAATTATTACAAGGATAAATAAATAATTATACCTATAACATTTCCTCCCATTTCCACCATAATTTTTATTAATTTCCCCTAAAAATGACTATCAACAATGTTGATGAAAACTCCAAAGGATATCCTATACTAACTATAGTAATTTTACACAAATTCATGAAAGGATGAATACTTTATGAAAAATGTTTATGGTGGTGTCTGTGTATATGGCTCCAATCTATCATTCACTTCATAGACCCTTATTTAATCTAAAAAGAAGTACTAAAAATTCGTATTCTTTTTCATCTCAATGAGTGGGGATTAATTTCAATAAATAATAATTCAAAATAAATATAAATAAATTTTTAATAAAAATTAAAAGAGTGAAGTTGAAATGTTTCAACTTTTAATTTCCATTAGATTTGAAAATAAATTCTCTAATTCAAAATTTTCACTAAATAATTATATATTTCTCAACATTGGGAAATTATATTATTTAGTGTTAACAAAATATTCATGAATAATGTGTTCTATAATAATTACACCACAACATAAAATAAAATAGAAGTAATTCATGTTCCAAACCATGTGAGTCATAGTCATGTTCATGATTACATTGATGCATATACCCATAGGATATCACTTGACCCTCTTGAATCTATACACAACCCAGAACAAGATTAGAAGAATCAAAATAAACCTTGAATATGAATCCTTCCTTAGGTAAAAAATGAATTGGTCCCCAAAGTGTATCCATCAATAAAAATTAAAATACAATGTGACCTTGATCGGTCTAAAAAATATTATTCATTATTTTCAAAAAGAGTCATTGATATATTAATCTAATCGAAATTAGATAAAAACATGTAAAATCAGAAATGGTTAATGAAATTACATACCTCTTCTACATTGTTTTGTGATTCCCAAGAAATAACTACTATAACATCTGAATGATCAAGAATCATTCCCTATTGAGGCATGACATTCCCTTAGAAATTATACATGAATGTCCAAAAATTTTATTGGAATAATATTCCATAAACGTGAGTTCATTGAAGATTCTTCAAGATAATCATAAAATTTTTAACATTATCCATCTCTAGCCTCAAATATAAAACAATTAAAATTTTGAAAATTATAAAAACATTTACCTTGAATATAATGAAACATGAAATTATTAAAACCCTATAAAACATCTAGGTCATTGATAACATTAGTGGGAATCACTACAAAATAAAATTCTATATACCAATATTAGAAGGTGGTCTTCTGAATATCTTCCCATTTCACTCACTTATTATGATATGATGACCACAAATAAATCTCTTAGAATTATCTCAATCCCTTATTTTGATAATTAATTCCCCAATACATATGAGTGCATAAAATGTTTTCACATTCACATGGTTCAGTCAATGATAATGTAAAAACAACCAAAATGTACTACCAACGTTCATAACATAAAAGAACAAATCTACCCACAGTTACACAAAGTAGAAGATGAATAAACTATTTAATACATCATCAACCAAAATATTCAACTCCCATATATTTTGTGGTGACATCCTATAGGGAGACAATGTAATTCAAGTTATTCTAGGATGAAACTATATTCAAAACATGCATTCAATCTAAGGAGGTAGTGTAGAAAAATATATTGAAAAGGTGTCAAAGAAGTACTACAAAACACTCACATGCTTCTCCACCTATATCATTCTAAAACTCAATATTAATCCTTCCACCTAAAATGTAATATTTTGAAAACATATGTATTCTATCTAATGATATCCATGGTGTGACATCCTGATCCGAACAACCATCTGAGTAGTGCTTCTGTGATGGTGGGGCAATAGCCTTAGGCACACATCCCCAAACTCCAATGGATGTCAACTATCAGTGAGGGTGTAAAGATATATAATGTGGAGGATATAACCTTAGTGGAAAGATAATAATACTAGTATGAGTTAAAATATATAACATGAAACAAAAGAATAAGACTTAGAAAACTCAAAACAGACACTAAAAAGGTAGAATCATAGTCAATAACAATAAATACCCTCATAATAAAAATTCAATAAATAAGGGAAAATAAAGAAATATCCATGAATGTGTCATACCACCTGTAGAAAAAACCTAAATAAGAATTCAATCATCTTATGTTGTACATGTCCATATACAAAAGAGGTCCATCCTTGGTAGACCATTTTAGTTACATAAATAATAATAATGATGATATATAAATGAAAAAAATAGGAAAATGATTACTATGCATGACCTCAATATCCTACAAACATCCCGTGAATGGAATCTCTATGAACCATCTTATTTGGGTGATCCTTTACAAGAATGTAATAATATAAAATCCACATGTCTTAAAGGGCCTATGTAGGGTTTGATAATGAGTCATAGTATGATACCACACAAGTCGTCATATCCATCATATATGTTTATATCGGTGAGTAATATAAAAATAAACAAGAAATACATTACAATATTTAAACAAGGCCTCCTTAGAGATCAAAATCCACCAATAAACTATCACCCACATTGGTCAATTTCGAGAATATGAATGAAATGGATCATTAGTTAATGGCCCATGGTGTCCCTGATATAGAATAGCTGAAGTGAACCATTAGGATCCACATAGTATAGTCAACCAAGAACCTCATTACTTCGGACACCTCATGTCTCAAGCCAATCCACTGATGTCACAAATACATGCCCAGACATAGTTACTAGCCCCTCAAACCCTACTCAAAAGAACTAATAATAGGTCAACCAACATCTAAAGTCACAATGATATCCTTCGTCAAATAAAATTCATCTTTGTTTGATAGCCCGATGACCCAAGAAATGGTGATATCTATTCTCCCTAATCAATCTATGCCCACAACCTCAATATGACAAGCCTTCACCCCCAAACTATAGAATTATTGTTATCAAATTAAGGATCATAATCATTTAAAGGGATATAAAAAAGAGGAACCCTCAAATAATATTTCTTATTACACACTACCGAGGGCCTATACCCACAAGAGTTCTCAAAACCAACTCATCGTGGTGTATACTTATGTACACATGAATCAATATGGGGATTTAGCCATCACGTGTGATCGAAAATCAATAAAATAGTTCCTAAGACAAATAAACCAACACCTCTTTCCCTTGTGACCATGTACCACAAGTCTGATGGACTCACCACCCATTATCATAGGTCATACCCAAACATTACGGTCTCACTACCTCAAACCGACATCCACGATGCCAAATGATTTGATCATCATCAGGCAATATCTATGCCGAGACCAACCATATATCCATGTCAACTCAATCTTGATTGTCATTCCAACTCAATTGCTTTGTCCAATCCCATTATGAAACATTGGGTCTCAACGGTATATCCCAAGAAGTATGTAAAAATAATTCACATGCATTTTACAAGAAATTCAATGTAATTTATTATAACATCTGAAATTCAATATAAATAGCCAAATAACATTATTACCATTTAATTTCACCATAAAATAATATAACAATTCTATATAGAGGCCATTAATTATTTGGAATAAAACCACATGTATAATTCAATGTTAAAAAATAAATTTAAATGAATGGAAACCCCTTACCAAACCACCCTAGTAACAACGACCTATAACCCATCCTCACTCGAGAGAAAATGTGTTGGGCAATCCCATATGAATCACAGAGGGTGAAAAAACCATTTTGATATGAAGAAACATGCATAAATGGGTCTCAATCAAACTAATTAAATGTGTTATTAAAGTTTCACCCAAAATGATCACAAAAACACAGTGTAAGAGATAAAATGCCTACCTTGGACTCAAAGACATCGACACATCAAACATCGATCTCTAACTCCAAGAGAATTGTATTATATCTAAGATACCATTGAGCATCATGAATATGTTAAAAAATTCTTCATAGATTTTTTTGACTCCATTATGAAAAAAGAAAGAACAAAAGAAGAAATGATGGGTAAATACTTACCACTATTCTTCCAACGCATCCGACAGATTTGAAATGAGTCACCGATGGAGAAGATGGATCAAAATGTAGGAGAGGTGGAAAGTGGGAAAACTCACTACTGTGTGTATGAAAAAGAAGGGGAAATAGGAAGAGAAAGTATAATGGTGGGAGGGGAGAAACTATTCATTTTACACTTTAATAGGGTCACACAATTTTCTCCCACACATTTCCAAACCGCGTAGTAACTATTTGATAGCCACTATCCAAAAGCTCTAGGCCACCCGACTACCTTGCACTATTTTACTAATTGTGTGAAAACTACATGGTTTTCACTATAAAAAACTACATAGTATCATGTATGATCAGTCTTCACCCTACACATTTATCCAAAACCATGCAGAATTTCAAAATCAGGGTGCATAATTACAGTGAAGGGTCCACACGGTTAACCCCAGACCATGTGCTCTGACACACAACACCAAAATAGGTCTTTTTGCCTTAGATGCTCCACAAACATTCTTGAAACACCTTTGGAACTCTCGAATCCTCTAAAAACCTATAAAAATTAATACAAAGAAGTTATAATTCTAGTAATTGAGTTTTGATGAACAGATTAGAAAAAACTTAACTGCTAATTGAAAAATTCAATATGGAGTAGTTTTCAACCCAATTAAAAAACCTGGGATGTTACATTCACCACACATTAATAAAGATAATCCCCAATACATAAAATTAAACCTAAATATGATACGAAATATACCCATCCTTGTAGAAGATAACCTATAATACCATCGTCTAAGTGTTTTGGTCAAAAACCTCAGGTGGGGGCTCCCAACCATAGGTGTGAACTACACTGGTTTAAACAGACCCAAAACTGATATTAAGAAATGGTATAATGACCATTCCAGGACTCAATTGTCCTCCCATGACACATCGTCATTCTTTCACCACATCATGTTCTCCCATGTCATATGAGACACCCATTCACAACACACACCTCTTCGGATCCCACCTTAATCCAATGTCAGATATAGAACTACAAGGTTCGGAATCCCGTCTAATGCTCAAATATGTCCATGTTATTTTCTCCTCAATTAGGTATCATACTGTAATGGTGTCCAAGTTTAATGAAAACACATGTAATCATGTCTCCTCAATGACCTAGTAGCAAAGAAACCTCAAGAACTCTCATTCATTGATGCTCAAGTATAAAACCTAGTGCCTCACACCTCATATATATATACAATGCACTCGAGCTAGTTCTAACCTACTAATTAGTATATAGTAAGTCCATATACATACCCTTTTCACCTCCTGAACCAAATCAAACTTGCCTCAATAGGCCATGAAAAAATGGGAATGCCTCAAAATGCCATTCCAAAATAAATAAAAATAAATCATGGCCTTTCCCACAACATAGCTATGACTATCATCAGCTCACTAGCTTGATCAAACCTTGTATGCTCTAAGACATGTACCTGACATGAATAAGACTACCTAATGTCTGAGCTCCATATATCGCTACACTAGCTACTGACCATTAACCGTACTACTAGGTCCCACTATCTCTTCCGTGACTGACACATACAGTTGAACCTCGATTACCCACACCTAATACCCATCATGAACCACCCATAGACACTTGATTCTGCTTCGTTCCCTTAGTGCTGGATCTTTGATAAGGCATCATAAATAACCTATTGAGATTTCAAACCTATCCACTTTCCTAGAAGTAATTTAGATGTCGATCACACTATGTATGGATGTGTCTTGGCTATCCATATTGGATGAAAAGAACAAAATATTCAATAGAAAGTGGTATAGCTAAGTCCACTGCCTAACCACCATATTGGATCTCATCGCAGCCTCTCCTCCTACAATCTAAAGAGTCATAACTAAAATTAACTGAAACTAATGAATGAATTGAGTATGATGTATCAATATTGTTACCCCCAGCTATGAGTTCCAAGTTAACTACCTTAGAGAATGAGGGAAGTCTAAAGATGTTTAAATATACCCTAATGGTGTGTGCTAAACCATCCTCAAATCACATCTACCATTAGGTGTCATAACTCACAATTTTGGGTGAAAAGCGGCACCAATCAGTGACTGTCGCTGCATAGTCCATGACAGATATATCACCCTCATGAAGGCATAAAAAACCCAAGATCTTTCAAACCATAGTGTCTTTGGGAAGAAACAATCGAAGATCCTAAAAAAATTATTTCCAGGAAAGTCCCTTCTATTTTCTAGCCATAACCTACACATCCCACCATCAAATAACTTGTCCTTTGAGTATATACATCACCAACATCAGTCTCTACCATTTAGGTGTCTTGAGATACTCGATGATCATCTAGAGGCTCTTGATCATGTTATCACCGCATGTGGAATATCCTAACCCAAAAAAGTGGTGGGTGTTGTGAGTGGAAGTCCTGATTGAGGTACTACATAGATGAATATACTCCCAAATAACCCATGTCTAGAACCTAGATAACCCAAACATGGATCGCAAGGAGATGCTCATCACACCATAGCCCAACCGCTATGAAATATGGTGGATAACCTACCTTCACCTGAACCTATGCTGCAAAAAATCCTTGATTCTACCCTTGAGATAGCCTTTACATCCAATATCATGGGCTATTCTCCAACCCGAGGGTCTCACTGCCTCAAACTAACCTCAATGATGCCCAATCGAATGATCAATATCAGTCAATATCAGGTCTATTTCCATCAAGACTAACTTGTAACCTCAATATTAATGGTAATGCCACCTCAATACCTCAGTCCTAGCCCCTCACTGTCCCTTGGGTCTCAGTTGTATAGAACAAGAAAATATATATAAATAATTCCCTTTCAATTTACATGAAATTCAATGTAATTGAATTTCACATCTCGAATTCTATATAAATAGTTAATTAAAGTTAATACGATTTAATTAAAACATCTAAATAAATATGAAATTTCAATATAGAGGTCCTGAATGACTCAAAATCAAAAAACAAAGAAAAATCGATTTAATGAAATCATTTTAAATGTATAAACACATTACACCAAACAACCCAATGAGTGACGACAACTAACCCTACCTCACTAGAGCAATAAAGGAATTGGCATGACCATAGGAATCCCATAGGGTCACAATATATTTTTGATATGTTGGAAATGCTATAAATGGGTATCACTCAAGATAACAAAATTTGTGTTAAAATATGCACCCCCCAAGATGATAATGAAAGCAAAATTTAAGATATGCACCCCCTACCATGGGTGTGTAGATGCTGTCACATCCAATATAGATCTCTATCTCTAATGAGTTCAGAAAAGATATGAGTTTTGGTCAAGAACCCGGATGATAGGGAATATGAATAAATGTATTTAGGGGTCTTTGTAGAAGAAACAAATAAATAATGATGTAAGTATGGGGAGAGCCTTACAACTACAATTATGATATATCTTATGGATCAGAAAAATAGATCACCAATGGAGAATATGGATCAAATTAAAGGAGAGTAGGAAAGTTGTAAAACCTAATGATGTGCGTGAATCCAAGGTGGAGGAAAATATAATGAAAATTGAATAGGAGTTAGGGGTAAAAATATAATTTTTCTTCTTTAATGGGGTTTCATGGTTATCTAGCACAGTTTTACAAAAAATGAGTAAACCATGCGACAACCACTATCCAAGTGATCTAGGCCGCACAACTATGTCGTACGCCTTGCAAAAACGTGCACAAATCTTGTTGTAGCCATTGTTAAAAACTGAAGATAACACTACACAATCATGCACCACAAAATACAATTTTTTAAAACATTATGGATGTTCAAAATCTGGGTGTACGATTACCAGGAAGGGGCCACATGGTTTACCCCAATTAGTGAGCCTGGACCTGCAACACCCAAACAAGACATTCATCCTCAAATGCACCTGAAACCTTCCTGAAACACCTGATGCACTCTATAGTCCTATAAAACCATGTTAACACAGTATATGAATATGATGGAACTCTCATAATTGAGTTCCAAATATCTTATTAGAAAATACAATAAAAAATAATTGAAAAATTCAAAAAGGGAGAGGTTTTTGACCTTATTAAAAAACACTGGATGTTACAAATGACAACACATGTATTTTATACAATTTATTTCATGATTTATTATATAAAAAAGTATATAATACAATTAAAAATAATGGATATTATTACAATTATTTGGTAATTATATACATAACACCATAACTTGAATTATGGAAAAAATATAACTATATAACATTCCCTTCAATTCAATAGATCTGCTTTTAATACATGATATATCCTATGGATGTACATAAGAATGGGGTTAATTATAAATCCCTGTACTAGAATAATCAAATCATTACATGTGTAAATCGATATATGTGATTGAAGGAACATACCTATTATCATCAGAAGGTGAGATTCATAATCATGAACCTCAAATCATGATATATTATAATATCGTTAAGGCCTAATAGGAAGTTGGAAACAACATAAAACATGAAATCCTATTCATATTTCATGTGTAAAATTTGATACATTATAACATTGTGTTGTTTAGTGAAATAAACATGCACTATATATATAATCTCATGAGTTAACAAATTATCCCATGCATTGAAGGGATATTTACTTTCAGTCTCAAACCTCAAATTCATATGATGTGCATGAACTTTTGTGAAATATAATTCCTACCAAAAAAATATTTCCTCAATTTTAATGTCATGATATAGTAGTGTGGGTTTCATACATGTAATTTACCAATTGACGAAGGTTATCTATAACTAGGTGAATACCATTGAGTGTAAATGAGAATGGGTAATCACACAAAAACATTGGTTTCACAAAATTATGGGATAATTTTGACAGTATAATGGGTGTACGTAATGTTCCATGGAATATTTTAATTTGAGTGAAAGGTGGTATATTATTTTTGATGAATCATAAGTTTAGGAAAGGGATTTGTAAGAAATCATTAAATGTTGAAAAAATTTAAATCAAAATCCTTAATACATTGAAATTACTTTCAAAAAAGGAAGATGAAGACAATCCCTTAACTTTAGAGTGTTCTTATAAAAACATTATAGGATCTTTTTAAAAACATGGAAACACCTTAAATGAGATTTTCAGAGGAATAATTATAGGATATTAATGAAAAATGGATCTTTGGAGTAGTGGAATGATATGTTGGGTTGGTATTTATAGAAAAAGAGAGGAGAATTTTTATTAAATTCAAAATTTTGGTTTTGGAAAATATTTGATAAAATAATCAAAAAAAAATTCTTTAGGATGGTTTTTATGCATGTTTTTTTCAAATATTCATGTTATTAATTATTTTCTTAGGATAATAACTGGAATCCTTAAAATAATACCATCAATGATGTGAAAGTGAGTCATTCTTAAAAACGATTGGTTTTTAAAAATTAATATACAATATTTATTTATAGGAATCATTAATGGTATGTAAAATTAATCAAATTACATCATGGAAATATTTTTAGTGGTAAAACTATTTTCTTAATGATTCTATATATAGTGTTTATTATATCACTTTTTGGATATTATTATATCATATAACATGTAGTATTTTTATATCATATTTAACTTATACTCAAAAATTAAACTATCTTAAAAAATTATAAATAATTCAACATAGGATAATTTTTACATTATGATTTTAAAAAAAATATTTTTTTAAAATAGTGTGGTAGATATAATCATTTACGAATTTAAATAATAAACCTTATATACTGTAAAATACTAGTTTTATGATATCATCTTCAGTCTAGCCCATATAAAATTACATTGGACTTATTTAAATTATATTATGATATATATATATATATATAATAATTAATAATAATATTTAATAAAGATTCAATTTATTTAAAAAAATAAAAAAATTAACAAAAAAATATGCTTTGGAGGATACTATATACTTCCCAAAAATATAAATTTGATTTATTCTTGTCAAAATAAAATTTGAATCAACATGATTATACAATCAACTATAATTTAATAATAATAATAAGTTATAATTATAATATCTATTTAAATAAAAAATAAAATAAATAAATTCATAATACTTTGGACTTCATACGAAACCTCTTATTACATGAGTTTATTTAATAAGGGTAAGGTGTGATCTGGTGGTACTTTCATGGGGTGGTTTCGAAAACATGGTTTGATTCATGGTCTTTGTAAGATTAAACTTCTCCTTAAAATGTATTTTATCAAGTTTTAGTTGTTTAATATATTCTTATTACTTCTCAAGGGAAAATCATACCGATTCCATTTCCCATAGATTCTCTGATAAATGCATTTTATAGGGTTCAATCCTATATGTCGAGGTCTTCACTTCTTCTATCTGTGTCTTGTTGAATTTTTTATAACCTGTAATATATTCTAATATATATTATCACTATAAAACAACTATATTACCAGGATTAATGATACTTAACGGTCTATTAATCTATGAAGAAAAATTATGGCCATATTTTATAATGGCGCAAAATAACAAAATGAAATGTATTTATTATTTTCTCTATAACGACTTTTCATAAATATGAATTTATTCACTAAAAATGGAATTTCATTAATAATAACATGTGTTGTTACTTTATTCCCCCTTCATTAATTTCACCAAAAAAATTTATTTCATAGACAAAAAAGATAGGGGTACTCCTTTTTTATTTTCTCTTAAAGTTTTATTATATTCTTTTTAAACTTGTTGTTCTACCATAGTACATCGACAATGTAAGTTTTATTATTTTTTTAAGAACATTGTCTCTATGATCTACGATCTTAAACAAATGATTCTGATATAAAATATCATTCTCCAAAGGTATTATCTCTATATTTAGTACATGTGAGTGGTTTGGTATGTTATTCCTTAAAAGTGATACCAGACACATATAAATCACATGTGATAGTTTAGTTGGGAGTGTTGGTTCATAGGCCATGATATTGTTGTGATCAAGAATCTTAAAAGGTTCATTATATCAATGAATAAGATTTCCCTTCTTCCAAAACCTCCAAATTTTTTCCACAGTGATATTTGAAATAACACATTTTTTTTGACCTCAAACCCCATGTTTTTTCGATGATTGTTTTCTTAAAGGTTGGGGTAGAAGCCTCAATTTATTATTAAACCAAAGACCTCTTTAGGATTGGGTAGAGGGAGATCCATTACATAGCCCGAAGGCTGAAGGACAAGTGTCCTGAATACAAGGCCTGAAATCCCATTTTGGCCCAAAGGACCCCTCAGTGTACAGTACTCCACCAGTACCCCCCCTGATATATTACCTGCTATAGTACCACATCCACTATAGTACCCTGCAATAGTGCCTCCACCGATACAGTTTTTCCGCTGCCATAGTTCCACCACTGCTACAGTACTACTAAAGTTCCCTGCTACAGTACTGCTACAATACCTGGAAATTCTTCTCTACCCGGATATAATCCTGTGTCTTTTGGATTCAAAGCAGGAGCCTATTCAACTTGGGTACAGGCTCGTTGGAATTTTCGATGATTTTAAATAATTTTTTTATAAATATATTGCCAATATTTTTTATGGCATATAATGGATTGAAATTTATCTATTAATTCATTGGTAAGATAAGGTCTTATCAACTTCCAATATAAAAAATTTTCCCATCATATTATAGTTTGAAACCTATTCCTTTGAAATTCCTCTAAAGGTTCCATTTAAATTTCATATTAGAAATAATTATTATATGATAACTCCTATAGGGGATGTTATTTATCCCAAAATACTCAAAAATACACTATACCTGATATTATCATATCCTCTAGAGCATCATGGGTTGTCCCTGGTTATTATTTTCAGTCGAAAATTCCAATCAGTTGACTTCTTTGAAAAATTCATCAACGATGCATGGCCCCAATTAGAACAAGTAATGAATAGACTTTTGGACACTATAAATTTCCTTCTACATTTCCCAAGCATTGATGATCTCACTACCATGTTGTATAAGGGGCTTTGATCCTATGAATGTTCTTAGTTATTCCTTCTTAGATGGAGTGGTGATTTCCTATAAAAATTTGATCCCACTTCCATGGTGATATGGGTATGTTTTATGTGCATTCCCCTTCTGTTCAAAAACCACACATTTCTTAAGATTCTAGGTATTCTCATCGAGAGGTTTTTAGCCTTAGATAAGCTTTCAATATCCCTATTCAAAATAATTATTCACCATATAAGTGTGAAATTTGACCTGTCAAAGCCCCCATTGATGTTTTTTGGATTCAAGTTGGTGGAATTATATGTTTCCATCAACTTGAGGTTTTCGAGAACCACTACAATTTCTTAATGTCATGTGATCACCTTGTTCAACTAAATAATGATTTCCACTCACCCTGCAACATGGTGTCAAATGTGAGGTTCTTTCTTGGTATACTAGATAAGGTATGTATTGCTTTTCATATTTGGTTGAATGTCATGCTTATTTAATATGATTTTAATGGGTATAGAAGTCTTGATGTTTGAGGTTATATCTGGTTGGGATCAAATAGACAATATTACTGGATACATAGACATGATCATATCCTCTAACAACAAACATTCTTTTTCTCAATTTTTTTATATGAGGGTGGGGAATGTAAGAGTTTACACCTAGTGTTCATCCAAGTTCACACCACTTTAAATTTGTTGAACATGTTATGATACTGGTGGATGAATGAGAGACTCAAATATAGAAGCCTCTTAATTATATGAACTCCCATGGAGAATCCAAGCTTCAAAACCATAATTATGCTTTAGGAGAACCCGTTTATGGTGACTATAAATAGGAATTATGGAAGATGGTGATCCCTATGCGGAATAAAAATCTCACTGGTTCGATGAATCAGGTTGATATACCAACACGTGTCTATGAAACTAATACTTTACTAGTATCAGAAGGTGAGAAGGATAGTCAGATGACTGATGATGAAAGGTCTTAAAATTTTTTTGGATTGTGTTGTGCACATGAATGTTGTAGGTATTTATAACCAAAGGAGGAGGAAAGGGAATAGAGTTACCTGGGACTCAGAAGGGAATATATTTATTAATTGGAAAAATAAAAAAGGATAATGGGTTAATCTTATTTTCCTAATCCATTTGAGATAAGGTAAGAAAATAATGATGGGAACAATAAGGAACCTAAATTTAAAGTTATTATGAGGGAGAAAACTAATGTGTATCACATTGATCTATAAGAGGTGAATTATTTGGCATAAGGTGTGGTTTAAAAGGTGAGAGGGAAGACCTATGTTTCTAATAACATAGTTTTATAGGATTTTATACCCAAAAATGATGTGATGAGAATGTCTTAAATCCTATAAAAATAAAAATAACAATTCCTTGAGATCATTATCCACTCAAAAGATGAAATTCATAAAGGATCCTTCCACACAAATTATTCACATGAGGATAAAAAATGAATATATGAAAGAATTATCCAAGATGAAATTATTGACAATCATATGGTTTGGATAAATAAACAAGATCACATTTTAGAATGATGGTTTAATTAAAAGGAGGCCAATATTGAGTAAATCATTCAAACATGGAATAATTTGGCCCCCCATTTTGATGAAATCATCAAAAAAAACCCAAGAACTATGGAAAATTCATCACAATGGGGAATATATAGAATGATTATTTTTAATAATCTCACAATTTTTTTAATGAGTTTTGACATCTTTCTATTTTAATTGATCACTATGCATTAAATTGTAAGGGTTATAACAATATTAGAAAATATTTTTTGAAAAAAAATCAGTTATCATAACATCTGGAGTATGAATTGTTCACTTGGACTATATATCAATCTAGGGGTGATAAGTAGTACCTAAGCATATACTAATATCCAATGATTTCAAAAGAAATCTCTAGAACCTATAGGAAAAACTGAAATATCAATCAGATACAATAGTTAAGGGCACCCTATGATGTCTCACCACTAAAATTCTATATTACATGGTGATTTGGTTAGGAGATAAGTCTTATTTTATTGAGATGAAATACACTGACTTAGTAAGGTGATCAGATACCAACCAAATAGATTATATTTTCTTCAGATATCTTGGGGAGTATTATAAATAAATCCATCGTTATATTTTTCCATTTGAATACTTTTTTGTGAAATGCATTCACTATATCATTAGACTAATATAACTCATCATTGAACAGTATTCGTACCACGAATTGATATAATGATTTTGTAATCTCCATCTCCATTTAATCCCACAATATATTTTTCTAAAGATCTATATACATAATTGTGCTTCTTGGAAGAATAGAAAATGGTGAGCTACTAAAATAATCAAGAATATGCCACACCAGTTTGTGTTTTTATGGGACACATATCTGGGTTCTAAACCATATAAATCCATCTTTGGAAAAGATGAAATTCAAAATATTTGATACATTTATTTGTAGTTATTCACCAATTTTTGGCCCTCCTCAATCATCTCATGAACAGATAGTTGAGTACTTATTTGTTAAAGGTAGGATAATGTTCCTTCTATGATTCCCAGGAACATCCCTTTCATATCTAAGAATAATGGATATATTTAAATATTTGTCATGAATAAGGTATCAAGATATTTTCTACTCATAGCATCTACAACATTATTCTCCTTCCTATGATAGTAATGGATTGAACAACCATGATACAATCTCTACTCTAACCACCTTCATTTTCACATATTTATATCTTTTTTTTATTATATATTAAAATAATTATATATATATCAAAATTTTAACTATAGAGATGATTTTCCAAAATATTTAATGTGAATAAAACTACCTTTAATTCCATATCATTGGTTGGTTCATTATGGTCATGGATATTAAATTTGTAGGATTCATAAGCTGTCAACTTGTCATCATTTATGAGTACCAAACCCAATCCCTTTTTGTATGTATTTATATAGATTAAAATTGCATAACCAATGGTGGGTAATCTATGTATATGTGTTATTATTGTTCTCATTTTTAACATTTTAAATATCTCATTACGTTCACTAGTCCATACAAACATCCCTCCATTCCATGTTTTCTTGGTTAGTGTGATTTAAAATCAGGATAAGTTTCTCAAAAATCAAATACATAATGTATATAATCCAACTATATTATATATATACATCACGATTAATGGTTTGGGTCAACCTTTGGTTTCCTAATTCATTTAAGGATCCATAAATATCGCTTTACTGGTGATAACATACCCTGTGAATATTAATTTATCTAAAAAAATTCACATTTACAATATATTTCATGTAAATTTTCCTTTTAAAGGTAATTCTTATCCTATTTACATGGTTTTGATATTCCTACTTGATTTTAGAATTGTTAATATTATCCCCTATTAGGACTCCAAAAACTTTACTGATATAATCTCAAAAATACTCTATTCACTAAGTCAGTGACGACATATTAATCATTAGTGATTCCAAATGGAATCACTGTGAACTCGTAGTTCACATACCTTATACAAAATGTGGTCATGGGGATATCCCTGTTCTTTACCTTTACATGATAATATCATAAGAAAATATCATCTTTAATGATTTAGTGGAATCCAAAATGTTTGTAAAATAACTCAAATTTCCATGTTAGTGGATACATATTATTTACCAAGATATTATTGAGTTCACAATAATAAATTTATAGGAACATTGACCATTACTCCTTGAATAAATGAGAGGAGCATCCCATAATGATCCAATAATTGTATAAAACCATTATCATGAATCTCTTAATTTTTTTTTTTGCTTTCCTCTTCATGTTAGATAGTATAAATTCCATATGAAGTCTTGGATACTTGAAAAGCGTTAGGTATAAGTTCGACCAAGAACTCAACCACCAGGATAGAAGGTAAACCAAGAAAATCATTAGGGAACATATTATCAAATTCTTTTATAATGGGCATGTCACTAAGGATGATTATTTACATATTATCAATCAATTGAGAAACACTAACATGACCATAATGGAATAATATCAATGATTTAAATAATGAATAAAAATAATATACATCCTTATCCATAAAAATTTATAAATTTAGAGGTATAGTTGTAATACATATGACGATTTCCATCTATAAAAAATTTATTTTTTCTTAATACAATTACATGAACTACATCCCAAGTATAACATCGAAATCTGTTAAAGGTAGTATCATAGGGTTTTTTTGGGAATTCCAACATAAAAATACTGATATGGGAAGATATAAACATGTGATGTAATAATTTCCACATTTTCCCTTTACAAAAAATGGCAATCTTAAATTTGAGGTATTTTTTGTATAGTACTACTAAACTAGCATGATATGAGAAAACCTGTTGAACCATAGTCAAATATGAAATTTAAATTATATTAATGGATGATATTAATTTTTTTCAATTAAATTAACCTTCTAATAGTTTAAATTAGACAGAATATTATTCTGTATGTTATTGTTAAAAATATTGAAAAAATGGAAACAATGAAAATTAAACAGAGAATTAAAAAATTATGTTTATTCCTTATAATTTTAATTTTTAGGGTTTAATGTATGTTATGAATGGTATATTTTTTAACAAAAAATTGTAATTATTATTTTTCTCATTATAATGGGTATATAAAGAACTTTCAATTTATCGAATAATATACACCTAGAGTATCAAATTATGCATGTATCGATACCACTATTCCACACACCCAGTGATGATCGGGTAAATATATAATGAGCCCTTTCAAAATTTTGTACCCCTTAGTACAATTTTACCATACCCAAATCAAGTTTTAGTATGCTGAACAGGATTATATTTATTAGAAACGAATATCTCTATACTTTACAACAATATAGGTATGCCTTCTTACTCTTATTCTCGTTCATTTGGTTTTCACTAATGTTTTCTAATCATAGTACCCAAAATAGGTAGACTATTTTCTGATACCAACTACGAAAAACCATTTATTTTATACACTTTAATTCATGATTTATTATATAAATTCACACAGAATAAAATCATAAAGGATATAGAGTCCTCGATACTTTTTGTAATTGAATTCATAACACCATAACAAGAAACATGGACACAACAAAATTATAGAAAAACTCTATAACACACCTTTAAATTATATTGAACTTCTAATACTACATAAGATAACCTAGGGATATAGATAATAAAGGGGTGACCAATAAATCCTAGTTAGGAGGTAATAAATTAATATTATGAAGTCAAGTATTACATGTGATTTATGGTATATAACATGGTTAAATAAGAAGATGATAATAATAATCATGATCATTGAATATTGATATAATATGATACCATCAAGGACTCATAGGAATGTGGAAAAAAAATAACACATGACATCACAAGCATAAATAAAGGATACACATAAATAGATCATAAAATTTTGTGGTTAGGCTATCCATCCATAGACCATAAATGGTATCTCATGTGACAAAAACACTATAAGTTTCATTAGAGGGATATCTAACTCCATTCCCCCTTCTCATTCATATAATGTACATTCATTTGAGTTCCACATTGATTATGAAACCTAAGAATGTAATTTGTAACTAATAATCCAATGATTAAAGATATTAGGTGACAAACATGGATGTATAAAATCAATTTATGTCATGTATAATGAGGTGAATACTCATGACTATAAATTGGGATGGGTATTCACAACACAATAGTTGGGCATGAAAAATACCAGGATAATTTATACAGCATAATGGGTATATATAAAGTATCATGTAAGGGTTTAATGAGACTGAATGATATTCTCTAATTAAATTTTGATCATATTTAACATAAATGGATCTATAAAATTGCATTACAACTAGAGAAATTAGAAATTAAGAGACCTAATAAAAATAAAGTACTTGAATAAAAAAGGGAGAGATTCACTTACATCAAGATGGATCTTCAAAAATGGTTTGAGGAGATGATTATGTTCATGATAATTCCTTGTGAATCCTATTAAAATTGATAGATTGATAAAATTTATCATCAGTTTGTTTTTAGTGAAGAGTAATGAGAGGTTTTGTGCGTATTTATATCAAAAGAGAGTAGAATTCATTATTAATTTCTAAACAAAAGTTTTGGACTCTGGTGATAAAAATTTTCAAAAATAAAAACCATCCCATGGGTGTTCCCATGTTTTTTTCTAAAGGAGATAAGAAATAAATATTTTTATAAATATAAAAATAGAACCCCTTAAAATAATTTCTTCCATGATCTGGAAGTGAGTCATGTTCATACATAAATGATTTTAAAATCTAAAAATATAATATTTATTTTATAGGATTCATTAACATTTTTTGAAACTAAAGAATATAACATTAAAACTACATTGTTTTAATGAGGATTTTTTTCTATTGGATTCCATTTACAGTGCTTATTTCATCAGTTCGATGATATTACAATATCAAATAGAATATCACATAATTACACAATATGTATATTTTACCAAAATTTCAGTTTAATTATAAAATTTCGAAAAATTTACCGTTGGATAATTTTCATAATCTCATTTGGAATATATTATTTCATTTTGAAAAAATATTTTTTGATATATGAAAAGGTTCTATTTAAAATGGAAATCATTATTTTTTGTAAAATACAATTTTGTTACGACACTATCTTCATTTCGAACCATAAAAATTTACATTTTCATTCAATAAAATATATTATAATATATATATAAATAAATATTATTTAACAAGAATATTTCAAGAATATAACATTTAGTTTAAATAATTATTTAATTTATAAAAAATAGTGTTATAATTTAGACTTTATGTTTCCTAAAAAATAAAAATATTATTTCATTTTATCAAAAAAAAATTTATCAAACATGCTAAATAATCATGTAGAAATTAATAATAATAAAAAAAGATAATTATAATAATTTTTTATTAAATAAAAAATATAAAAATTCCTACAACTATGTCCTAGATACAAAACCCCTCATTACACTAGTGTTCCTTCTATGGGTATAGTGTGTATTGGTGATACATTCTTTGGGTGGTTCAATGAACATGGTTTATGTTGTGATCTTGATAATATTTAAATTAATCCATATATGGGTTAACTCATGTTTTGGTAGTCGACTCTCATAATTGGATTGGCTACAGGAAAGTCACAATAATGTCATCTCAATCATAAGAATTAAAAAATGGTGTTCATACCAGTGGATCACAATGGTTGATGCCATCTCTACTTCTTTCTATATCATATTGACTTTACCATAACTCTTAATAAATACTTATATTAATTATTATTATAAAATGGATATATTATAAATGATTATAATGATTAATAGTATTTTAATCCTGATAGTCAATTTTTTCCATATTTTAGAATATTCCAAATTAAAACAAATGAAATGTAGATCCTGGGTTTTCTTTCACTGTATTTCTAAATAATGAATTAATTCATTAAAATGGTAATTTTATTTATATATTTTTTTGAATTAAAATTTCTCTCATAAATAAATCACATGATTAATCTCAATGGAAATAAAAATTATCCATCTTTAATAAGAATGAATGATGGCTCACAAAATACAACAAATCAATAGAATATATGATTTATTATGGTTGTATATGAAATAATCAAAAATCACTAAGTAATTATCACTACCCTATAATTATATTAAATCACCAAAAAACCTCTATCAATCTAGACTTACCCCAAATTATTTTAGGAAACAACCAATGTCTACAAAGACTATGCATCCTTATACCCAATGCTTTGAAATTAGGAGATGAAATAAATTAATATGAATTTCTCGGGTTAATAATATATTCAGATAAAATGGAACATAATTAGAGGAAATCATTAATGAACATTAGTATGCCTAAAATTATAGCCTTCAAATTATGAAGATATCCACAATGTAATTCTACTTCTCAATATATTTTATGTCTTCCTACTACCCTTATCTACTCATTCCCTTATCTTGGAGGATGAGAAACATTCATGGGGTGACCTCTATACCCACCATCATGTATTATCATTCCATCTAGTCATTGGAAATACTTCTAGTGAAACTATTAAGGTGGACACTATGATTTTTGTTGTGTGTAACCAACCATCATGTTTTTTATGGATATCCCAGTCCTCCATGGAATTATGAACACATAAAAATTTAGTGTCCTCATCCTACATACAAATAGAAGATTTCATTACACCCACACATGAGGGATGCAAACAACCATCTCCAGGAAATTATGAGTAGTGAATCCTATATTGAATGACAATATATCTATTTTTAAACATGAACCTTCATCAAACTCAACTATTTACTAAATACTATCATTTTTTACCACACACCACTCTTTTAGACCATGTCAAAGTTTATATAATGACTCATAACTTATTGAGGATCTATGCGTATGGTTTCATAGTAAAAGGAAATACCTAGTGTTGAATAAAAGGTATTAAACCACCTTAATTTGTCTATATTTTCACTCTTTATCATCTAATAAGAGAGGTACATATCAAAAAATACTCATAAAAATTCAATCCATATGAACAAATAGAAAATATATCGTACTACATAAATAATAATTTGAAATATTTTTATGACTGAAGAGAATATTCCAAGGACTATTATATAAATTTATTTAATTTTTTCCCAAATATAATTTAATTAAATCACAATATCCCAAATATACGGTTAACCACTATCATTCAAATACACAAAATAAATTGAAATCATATGAATAGTTTTCAGCTAAATGAATTTTACTTTTATATGTACATCCTATATCCACCTCCCTATATAGATATTTGAAATATAAAAATCACAATTTTCAAAATATTATCCTTCTAACTCATGTAAATTAACTATAGAAACCTCCAATACTTCTGGGTACAACCTCTTATAGTCTTCCATGGGTTTCTATATAACACACTCTCCCTTTACCAATTTATACTTACACACTTGTGGAATAAAAACATGCATAAAAAAATCATCCTATATACAATGGTGATAATCCTACATACTATTATGACCTTCCCCTACTATATCCCATACTAGGGTTTCAATGAAGACAAGGGTAACCGTGGAATCCAGACTCTAGTATACAATGCATATTTCAAAAACAATGAGGATATAATGATGCACACATTGGATGAATTAACCTCGTAAATACTAGGAAAAAATTAATTACACAAAAATCAACTCCAAAATATAAATATAAAATAACATATAACCCCATAATAGATATATATTTATATAAATGGAAATAGAACCAAAATTAAATTCCAACTACAATTAGTTGATATTGATACCAACACTAATCATGATCTGTGCAAGATAATAAGTTCTAGTAATATAAAAAATCATCTTACAATCCAATATATATATATATATATAAACACAACCAAACATATAGGGGTTAGAATATATGTATAATCTGTAGT
This sequence comes from Viscum album, assembly GCA_963277665.1. Classification (NCBI taxonomy): domain Eukaryota; kingdom Viridiplantae; phylum Streptophyta; class Magnoliopsida; order Santalales; family Viscaceae; genus Viscum; species Viscum album. The sequence goes on along the minus strand of OY728167.1, from coordinate 388,727,750 downwards.
ATCATCCCAAAAACAGCTCATGAAAATTTTGAAGTACAAGAAAACCATATTAAACAAATATAAGTGAAATTGTATGGCAATATCATGTCAACTATCACCCAGCCTCACCTATAACCCATCGCACAAGAATGAATCTATGTATAGTAATGTAATAATACAATAATATATCCAGAATTGTTCTTGATGCCACATACACAATAATCTAATCACTTTGACAACCCAATGGAATATATCCTATTTCTCTCATCCCTTCAATGTCCTCATAACAACATAGCCACATCATACCAAAACAACATATCCATAGCCACCCCTACATACCATATATAATTCCATAAACACATTATAACATATAAAATAACATAGGCCACATTTCCACATCATAATCAAAAATCACATCATCATTATATTATGGTATCGTGATCATAATGGACATAATCTGCATTCCCTCCCCATGTGATGCTCACCCCCACAATGAATCATTCCACAAGAACATGATTATAAATATACAAAATAGGAATTAAATGAAGTTCATAATAATCTTATTTCATTGTATCTTATACAATCTCTCCAATAGTGATTTTTGAAAAGGGATATGTCTAAAATCATTTACTTATACAACCTAGATGATGGGATTTATACCAAGAAAACATGTCCTCGTTTGGGTGTAATTATTAATATCTAACTCTAGTGGTGGATCATAGGAAACAAAAAAAATATAATATGACTATTATATTAACCACACATGATACCAACCCATGGATTATCTCAAAAACATGGTTCATTTATTTCTAAAACCTATGATAAAAACATCATTACAATATGAATATTCATAATATGAAAAAACTATAATGTTATAACAGAAGGACCACATAATAACAATAACATCAAAATTTGTCACAAAAATGAAAATTTTATAATTATCAGAATGAACCACATTATATTCAATGATTTACATTTATTTCCAACAAATCTATATTCAATATCCCTATTTATTCAAGTTGGTAAAATTATGCTTAAAAATTTCATCCCACATACCACACATCATTTACCCATTGTATCATTTATTAAATCCATAAAAACATTAAAACAACATATAATTCCACTTAAAATATTTTATTAACTCATTTATTTAATTTTATGAATAAAACAATATTTTGGGGAAAGTAAAATATAATCCAAACAAACTTATCCCTTAACCACATTCACCACTATAGTATCATAAGCTAATTGAAACTAAAACACCACAACTATAATCGAATAAATTTATTCACTTTTATATTAGCCATGGAAAAGTACTTTCACAACCATAATTTGGTACAACCCTAATAAAAACCACATACAAGAAAAGAAAAAATATGTCTAATAAATCCAAATTAAATATCACATTAAACACCACCACATATCCATAATTTTTTCATTATATAATTTTAAATTATAATAACATATATATATAACATTAAAAATTTATATTTCTTCTATGGTGTAATTACTAACTATGAGTTGTTTTACAGTTATTCAATGATATTGAACTCTTAAATATCCAAAAAAATAAATTCACAACAAAAAATGTCATATGTGATGTGTCAAAAATTTATAAATGACATATAATCACATTATGTGTAAGAGAATAACATATTTCCATTCTATTTCATCAGCATGGTTTATTTTATTTATTCTAATAATTCTATGAATAAAGTCAATAATTGGGAGAGAATAGAAATTATTCAATACATATAAAAAAGTAATGTTTATGCTTCAAATCCCCTACCCCAAAGGGATTTTTCAAATTATCTACCTAAGAGTTAGAAGAAATTACTAATCAAACACCCCCAAACATAAAACAGTCTTCTTAAAAACATATGAATCTGCATCCCCCAACATGACCACATCCCAAAAAAACTAAAACAAAATCATCAATGCTCATATATCCTCTACAAGACAAAAGTACTTATAGAAAATGATAAATAATAGGAAGATATGATAGATCCTTATATCAAAGAAGAATTATATTTTAAATATAATAGTTTAAAACAACTATATGATTATAAAGTATCAAAAAAGATAGTCCTCTAACTTCCTAGAGTCTAGATAATGAGAAAGTATTTCAAAATAATATGATTAGTCAAGTGAATTTATAAAAAATATGAATATAGTGGCCTTATCTATAAATCAAGGAGTGAAAATATTAAATCCTGTAGAGGAAAACAACTTATGATTTATAAGACAATTGGGGATATGGTGGATTTTATTCCTTCATGCAACAATTCCTGAATCCATGAAAATATGAGTTCAACCCATATGTCTCCAGCTTCAAATATATAAATCATAAAAATAAACCACAATTCATCTCTCATAAACCTAAAACAAGGGACATAACATGATAGAAAATAAAATGTCACTATTAAAACATAATGGTGTGACATAACCCTTATTTTTTATAGTCTATGTCATTATGGTTAATAGCCACACATGGTCATATACCGTCACACCAAATTTTGGATAGTGTATTGATCATGTCATAACCTATATCTTCATGTAATAACAATACCATTCAAGGTGAAACCTAGTCACAATACTTATGTTTATGTCAATAGAAACACTCTTCTGTACCTATCACCTCCAAATACCCCTCCTAAAACCCTTATTTCCTAGGAAAACAATGTATGTGTGTAGAATAGTACAAGAGAATACATTACACATTTAAATTATTTTCATAATTATTAATAAAATATAATCCTTTGTATATGGAAAAAATGTAATATAAAAACCGCATAACATATATCTAAAAAAGGAATCTCACCATCAGTGAATCACATGAATAGTATAAGAAAAAACAACTAATGTCAAATAAATACAGAATCAAGAATAATAATATCCTATTGAAAAAATAATGATTCCAAAAAAATTCAAGATATTGAGAAATAATATATGAATAATGCTCTCATGTACACTTCTATAAGATACCATGACTCCATAAGATAAGAATAAATCTAATGAAATGCCCATGTATCTTCTTTTCCTTATGATCTAAAAACACAATAATTTATTATTCAAACATCACATCATAATCAAAATATTATTCTATCTAATTGATTACATGGAAATCATCATAAATATTTCGATGAAGATATGAAAGATAGACAGAATCATAGATCTATTTTAAATTGTGGTGGAATATTGAACTTATATTCCACATCAGCAACTTGTTCCAATGCCACACATTGTTTGATGAACTGAGGTGGAAACATAATACATAGATCAAACTATCATTATCTATTATGAGGATAATCCCATTAGAAAAAATGGTCTCCAACCTCAGAAACAAGAGGAATCCTCCATAAATAAATATATTAAATCTAAAAAAATTACTAGGATTAATATATTCATGAACTAGTGAAACCATCTCGGTTGTTCTCGGCGTATGATGTTTTCCGTAGATTGATTACTCCCAAAACTCAGTCCAACATAACACAAAATTGTACACCCAAATAATGAACCTAATATAGAAATAAAAATTTATGTTTTATTTGCGTTATTATTGGAAAACCTGATCTAGGCATGGTTATTCACCTACAAACATACAAAATATAAAACAGAAATTTGAAATGTGTCATCCAAATTATTCACTAATTTACACATCTAACCATTAACTTTAAGATGAAATATAATACTATGAAATAACTGATAGAGAAAATCATACTAGAGACCCATCTAAAATCCTAAGAAAAAATGATGATCTTTTTTAATGGTGGTCATAATTATAACCCCATCAATCCACAAAATCTTCTAAAAATAAGACATCACCAATATAACCACCAGGATCAAATCATTAACCACCAGGAAATGAGTTGACATTATCAACTCATAAAAAATAACACATTTGGAATCAAAGCCTCCATAGGATTGTTATAACCTTATAATGAAATCTATTATGATGTTCTCTATCATTCACACATGAACATCTGATTGATGCTATGACTGACATAGAATAATATGATCATCATTTAGCAAGTGGCATACTAATCATATGGAAACAAACCCTACCACTGATTACTTATTTCTAGGACACCATAACTAACTCCATACATATGGGTACGTCCTGGTTATATCTAGATAAATTTAAAATAGTTAATAATGAAACTCATATAGGATCATAACATGCACTAGTGGAATAATAAAGAGGTTCCCTCAAAATTAAACCTGATGAAAACCATCCCATGAAATTCCTTTAGGTGCATCACCACTGATGATACAATAATTCCAGACCTCCACCTCATGTTCTCCCAACTTGAACTCCTCCACCTACTACATAAAAAATGGATTAAAGATATTTTTATATGGTAAACACATATCAACAACAAATCTTATATCAAGGTGAAAAATATCAAGCTCCTCCATTACCCTCCATAAATATCCAACATCACAAATAACACAACCATTAAACATCCGATTCATTGAATCATAAACCTAAATATATTTCATAGACCCACACAGGATCTTCAATTCATAATATTTAAATAACAACATCTACCTCTAATGGTCCATATAAATATATCAATTAGAGACGATTTATGTTAATATTTTTTGATTGAAAAAACCACATATGAATCATCATATAGGTAATATCACCAGAAAATTTGAGAAAACACTTAAATTGTTAACTCAAACTCATGGATGGCATAATTATGATCATGGGGATGCACTTTTCAACAAACAAATTTGATAACTCCCCATTACTACATCGTAACAAACACCAAATATTAGTTGAGATTCCTCAAAGACAAACCCAATCATGTCTCCTTCCTCTATAAAGTGTGTATAGGAGCCCAAATATAACACCATCATGTCATACATATAATATTAAATCATTTTAAATATGAATTACAATATAAAAACAAATGAATATATTGGTGTAGTTTCTTCATGTGATTAAATAAAACATTTTAAAACAAAAATCCAAATATCTCATTTTAATTTTCATTATTATCCCCTATATATCAAAATTATCCTTACTAAATCGGATAATTTGAGTATTTACATATATTAGGTGTGGGAAAAATTTACTGTAAGGTGTAATCATAGAAAAATATATGGAGATATATCCTTAGTAATGGAATCATAAATAGTTATTTGGGATGAATATATATAAGGAATGGAATCATAAGAACATTTTAATCATGAAAATTATTTGAAAGTGGAACAACATAATATATGAAATAAAAATATGTCGGGTCTCATTTATAAGACATCATAACATAATATGCTATATTAACATCTTATTCACCATATATAGAATCTCAAGAGTTGAAAATTTCACCTAGTTTATTGGGATGATGTATAATATTGAGGCCACTAATCATATCATAAAATATGACTCTATAAACCATAGGGAATCATAATTCAACCATAAAAAATTTATAAGAAATAAATGCAATAAAAGATAATCAGCTACAGTGTGATGTTGAAAATCTTAATTAGATTATGAAACACATAGGTTCCAAAAATAAGAGGAAATTTTTTTATAATATACATTCAATGGTATATTCAAAATAGAGTAAAGGGTATAATATCATAGATATAAGTAAATGTGCAGATGGAAAAATACAGAATCATCGAGAACATAATGAAATACATTTATTTTCTTTTAAATTTATCATAACAAGGGTTTTTATAAGGAAAAAATGGATGAGAATCTTATTGAAATGAAGATCCCTGGATGAGTAAGGATAATATAAATTAATAGTGGTAGAAATATAAAATGTTTGAACATGTAAAGTTAATAAGTCAATAAATTAGAAAACAACATTTATAATAACAATGACCTTCATAGAGCCTGTTAGCATGAGTCGGAAGTGATTTTAATACGTCCTTAAAATTTATAATGACCAAATTTACTTTTTTAATTAATTTCATCATAGCTAATTTAGTTTTAAATTTAATATTGTTATTCATTTATATTCATATACTATTCAGTTGACATCTTTTATGTTTCTCATTCCTAAATCATAAAGTTGTTTGTTTTATGGTCTCATTCTTTTAATTGGTAGGATGATATCATTCATCGATAATGGTCCCTTGATTGCCTAAATTCTAAGAGTGTCAATGCAATGATCAAATTAAATATAGTAGTATAATGTATCAATATTCACATTAACAATAAAAATAAATTTTAGTGGTAAAATGTATTTCATAAAATCTCTTTTTTTATAAGTTGAAATAAATGTTATTTTATAATTTTGTAATCTTATAATGAAATTAATTTCATTTTTAATACCAACTTATTTCTATAAAACCATCCTCAAAACCATAAATTTATGTAATTCCTGATCTCACACATACATGGTATAAACCCACCATGGTATGAGTAGTGATTTTATAAATAATGTAATGAGAAGAAAAAAATATTTAATTTATTAGTATAATATCTATATAATGTAATTATAAAAATTTAATCATATATAAAGAGTATATTATGGGGATTCAGAGGTTTTTTAAGTGAGTAAAAATTATAAACAACATAATGAGAAAATATACCTTCATTAGGATGCTTCATTGGACTACTCCTTAAATCGTTGATTTTTTGTGTTTCGTTGTGACCATAGAATCTAAAAACATAGTAAGGGGAGTTAGGGGAGTCATTTATTTAGATATTAAGATATTTAATATGTTTGTATATGAAGATAAATTTTGTATGATAGGGTTATTTTTTAGATTAAGTGGATGGAATATTTAGAATAAAATATTGAGAAATTTTATTATTTTAACTCAAGACTATGGATTATAATTATTCGTGTAATGAATAATAATATTTTTTAAATTTTTTATATCATCAATTTATAAACATTTAAAAATGAATATTATCATTGGATAAAAACTTAATTTAATCACCGGAATATTTTATTTAATATAAATAATAAAATTAATATTCTATTACAATATGAAAAAGATACAATTTGGGAATCCATTTCCTGATTTCAAAACTATGTTTTTTATAAGAAATAATTTACCCATGAAAATAATTATACAACATTAAAAATGTTTAAAAACATACTGAGATATTTTGACTTCATTATTATGTCATAAGACAAGGATTATGAAAATATTTAATTAATCATAAAAAATTAATTTACATTAAAAAAGAAGAAAAATTCACTAGAAGATAATTTCAACATGATGATTTCAAAAATATTTTCAATTATATGATAACATATTTCAATATTAGGTATCTCTAGTATTTATATTTTTTAAAAAAAATTAATAGTTCTATAAAGTATCTAATAATTATATATATTTTGAGGTTTATAATCTTAGAAGTTATTTTATGAAGTTATTATATTTATATATAATCATTATATTAATGTAAAATATATTTCATTAGTAATTTTACTATTCATAACTGTCAATTACTATTCAAAATATCCAATTACTTACCCCATTTTTAGTTACTCAACCCAAAAATCATATAGGATTAAAATTCCAATAAATTTCACATTTATCTACCATTCATATTAAATTAAAATATATCTCAATGATATTTAATTGTTATTTTCAAAATTAGAAATGATTTATTAGTTTTTAATGTATTCTTTTCTAGTGTGAAAATTCTAGGATACGACGATTCATCATAGTTTCAAACTCTAGTTTTATTATTTTCATTTATTTATTATACCGTTATAATATTTTCAAATTTTTGTAGTATATTAATAATTAATATGATTTCTTCTATGGTAATGTTATATCATAGTGTACTTTTTTATTATGATTTTACTCTTACATACTTATACTATACCATAAATATATACATTGAGAATGAAATTTTACATGGATAATGTCAGTTTCATTACTTTATTCCCCCATATTGAATTTTTTTCCTAAAAATATCATATTATACTTCATGATAGAAAAGATACTGGAAGTTAAATTTAATTTCCTCCTTAGTTTCTTTTATAGAATCTTTATACTTATAGTTTTGGGGATGTATATTTAAAATGTGAGTTGTATTAAAGCATAAAACATTGTCTCTACGATCTCAGTTTTTCCCTGACTGCTTTTTATTGGAGATACCATGTTGTAACATCTCCACCATTAGATTTTATAAATGTGATGGATCAAATATGAACTTCCTCAAGAGGTAAATATAGAACATGTATTTATCTAATGAATGTTTTGGAGGTATTTTTAGTTGATTGTCTAAAAATACTACATGATCATGAATCTAAATGGGGTTTATATATTTGAGTGTTAATATTCAATTTTCCCCATATGTTATCATTATTATAGGATGGGATATACGAAGGAACAATTTACCTTTAACCTCAAATTCCATGCCTCATAGATGATTATCATTATTTATCTTCTAAAACACTGTTATACATTGATTTTTTTTCTAAAAAAATAATACCTCCTTTTCCATTTAATGAACCAATTCATTCCTAAAATATCATGATATCCAACATTATCGTAGAATGTTGGTGTTACAAAATTCTTCAACTAGAGTGATTAATAAGGATATATCATTATTTTTTAGTGGAAACTATTGTTATAATAGAATTACAGCATAGGAAGATGTTAATTAAACCAAATTTTTATGTCTATAGATAATAATCCAAACATGAACTCAAGTGTATAGATAGTAGTTTCATATTGTTTATAAATTTGGGGTTGTTCAACCATCCCAATTTTCAACAATATATTCATGTCTTAATGGATAATCTTCAAGAAATTTTAAGTGAATCTCGATCTAGATAAAATGAAATTGATAGTAGTGTTACATATAATTTTAAACCTTATATGATGCATGTGTTGAAAATTTTATTTAGTGAGAATTATTCCTTAATGAAGATGCAATGTGCAGTCTGTGGTAGATGATCCACTAGAACCCATATGTAATATTTTTCAATGTATATCTTCATAATACCTCGTAGAAAATATATTTTTGTGTTTTTTCATTTATATTTTTCATTTGTAATGTTTTTACCACCCCCTTGAATATTTTGTATTATACCTTAGTTTATTAGTATATTGGGAATCGTGATGTGTTTTTCAAATTCTTGTTTGTCATATTATCCTACCAGAACTGATATTAGAGCTCCATATGTATCTTTTTTTGATTCCATGATTTACATTGAATATTGAGATAAGAAAAAATTTTAATAACTCATTTATATCAAGATCAAATAGTAAATAAAATAATGTTACATACCATAAAACTCTTTATTTTTCAATGAAAATCATTGAGGTTTTCCCATTCATTATTGTTTCTATTATATTATTTATCTCTATATCATACCTTTTAGTAAACATAATCCTAATAATGATACGTGGGTGATGATTAATTTGTTTTGGGTAGTAAGTTGTACCTTCCTTTGAGAATTCCATGTCTATACTTTTCATTTCTATATGTATTGGTTCTTTTTTAATCATCATCAAGGATACTATTTCACTATATATTTTTTTACATCAAGAATCAAACTTCAAATATTTTTTTCTTAGATGGAATTGAATTGAGAATTTACATTATATGATCTTCTATAATCTTATTAATTAGAATATAATAGTCTCCTTTTATGTGAATATATTCTATTATGATCATAATATATGTCTAAAATATCTCAATAATGATGATTTATAAAAATATTTAATGTAATTATTATTTCATGTAAAATCATATTAAAATTTGGATAATTTTCATAATCCCATTCAATATCTGTGATGAATAGTCTTTTACATTATCTTGTTTATTGATCTCAAAACTCAAGAACATATTTTATACATCATTGTATAAAAAATATTATTCCCCACATAATAGTAGTGTCGTTATAGGTTAAATTATTTTCCACCTCTACATCTAATTGATTATTTATTCACACTCATCCATACGTACATAAATTAGTCTTTTTTAGGTTATCATGGTTGGTGGGTTTAAAAAACAAGTGAATTTTCATGAAAAACATAAATAGTATGTAGATAGAATGAGAAAACATTTGATCTCTATTATTGATATCAGTCTCATCCAGCCCAGCACTTCTTTTTTAATTAATAAATAAATATCCCCTTACTTATTATTACCTTACATAATAATGTTACTTTATACTTCATATTTAACATTTTCCTTACATTAGAAACTTGTTATCCATTAAAAAATTATTTAAGATAGTACTCTATTTCCCCCCTTATTCTTCCCTAATTATGGAGTACATGTGCATATCATTTATAATGATCATGAAAACAATTTCAAGGATATATCTAAAAAAATATTCATAATATAAATGAATATTTATCTATAATTAATCAGTCTATATGAAATCACTATGGACTCATGGTTTCAATATATTATTAATAAGGTAGTATTTTAATATCATCTTATTCACCTTAATTTAAAGATATATTGATGGAATTTACACCTTTTAGAAGTACACATCCTCATATAATAGGTCAAACAATCCATTTATATGTGTAATAATATAATTTTTTCTTATTCATTATCTTGATAGTAACCTAATAATAAACTCATAGAAGAAATGAACCATCCTCTTTCTAGAAAAATATTAATTTGGAACCCCATGTAGAATAACTAAGGCATATAAAACCCTATTCCAAGATCACCTAATGTTTTATTTTCAACACTTCCAGTTCAATGGGGGATATTTAGTAGGGATTATAATATTTTTATAGAAATACAAGTATAATTTTATTTATAACTAAACATATTGATCATAATGGATACCATGAAACTATTCAAAGAATTAATAAATATATTCCCTTATAATGGGAATTTCATCAGGGATTATACTTTTGATATCAATTATTTCCACAAGATATGATTTATCAAAAATAAATTTCCTCCATGATTGATAATTATTTCATATGGGTGATTTGTCATTTTTTTAACACATATATAAGATTAGACGGTGGATTATGAGGTGGAAAATGTAATGTCATTTATTTTATGTGTATTATTTTTAGAAAATATATGAATTATTTTTGAGATTACGCACTAAGACAACATACGAATTCCTGGCCTGGTTTTCCCAGAATAAATGTTTGAAATATTTAAACTATATTAAATAGAATGAATGAAAATGTTACCTAATATGGTGGAATTAAATCTAAAAGGTTCCTATATTAGAAATATGAGGTCACCATTGAGTTTAGAATGCATTTTTAGCCTATGTGTGACTTAACATTAGTCATCATGGTTCGTTTGTAGGAAATTTATTGCATGCGTAGAAATAAATAATATTATTGAATAATATTATTTACTCCAATTTTGTTGGTTTAATGATTGATAGTATTTATATATTGACCCAAATTGTTTCAAGGTATGTTTTTTTAATTTATTCTTTACCATTCATCAATTTTATGAGGAATTTGAATGCATCAACGAATATATTGATCCACAATTCAATCATCTAGAAGGATTGGACTATTTGTGGGGTTTTTATGGGACATTTATCATTGTGATTTGGTTATTTTCAATAGTCATTCTAATCGTGATGGATCAAGATTAACATAAACATCTATAGAGGTTCATTACTTTAATATGTTCTTTTTCTTTTCACCCACCATTCATCATTCATTGTGGGAAATATTCATTTGTCCTGAAAATCGACAAATCACAAGAAATTGATCAATTTTCACTTGTTTTATAGATCAAAAATGAAACTTTATATATCTAGGATCGACATGACAAGATGTTTGTTGGATAGTGAGAGATTTGATGAATAAGATGATGAAAAATACTAAATTTCACATTATTAGAGTTTCTTCAACATGAAATAACGAATGACACATAATTATGATTCTCAAAAGAATCAAAGGGATGGATGTTACAGGTAATTGATGATGAGGTTTGTTGGAACCTATATCATTTTTCTTCGGTAAAGAAATCACCAGATCAAAGGTTGGATGAAGGAGACAGTCCACAGAATCAATGTATGGATTTCTAGAAATTTCGGTATTACATGACAAGTAAGTTCGATCCATAATCTATGTGGGCCCCCAAAAGATGAAGTTAGGGTTTCTGCAAGAAGTTAAACATCGCATGGAGTGTGACCCTTATCACATGATGTGTGGTCTCTCTTGGATTACTCGACCTGAACTCAAAAAGTACACAGAAATGGGGTAAAACACATGGTTTGGAGCACTTTGTGTACTAACCATCAAGAAGGCCAGAACTATACATGGGTAGGAGACATGTACTAGAAAACGGGTAGACTACATGGTATACACACATTCTATTTAGTACCCCATAGACATGGGTGGAAGACACATGCATTTTACATAGGTAGGACTGGGGTCAAGGGACAAGGAATATAACTCCTACTACACATCTCGTACTCTTCTATACATATATTGAATCTATTATAATCAATATCTTGGAAAATTTTCATTAAGTATTTTTCCACATATCCTTTCCCTGAAGGTTGGTATGGAATTGTATGTTACTACATGGACTACAATCCCTTCAGCAGGACTTCTTGGATAGAGTCATTAGAATCCTTCCAAGAGGCACAAAGTGAGGTCCTCTATTAATCTTCCCAACCTACGTGGACTTATTGTTATCAACGTGACCAAACCAATGTGGGGGATTGATCCTCAACATATAGGGTTGATCTATATTGAGTTCTTGGTATCACCCCATGTCCCTGATAGTAATCCTTATTTGGGTATCATATTATCTTTGGAAAATCATTGTGTTATTCTGATTATGAGACCCGATGAGCAGTACCTATCATACAGACTTCATCAGTTCTATTAGACTTAGGAGTGTTTTATTAAAGATGATTGATTCCTAAGATCATTAATTTATAATCCTAGGCTTCAATACTACGGTGGCTACCTATCTCTAAAATGTGTGTCTTTGTTGAGTATATTTGAATATTCTTATTATGTGTGTTGTAAAAATATACCTTTTTAGAGACTAATCGAATTTTAATTATTGTATTATTTTTGTTTTAGGGGTTTCCTATAGAGTATTTTTATTATCACCATTTAATATGATTTTATAGAAAATGTCGTGTCTTTTGTAGACAATAAACCTTTTCACGGAGTCCAAGGCAGACCAGGACTAGAAGGTGCTTTGCGCAACCTGACAAACTGAGGTTTTTTCTTGTGGATTTATAATAGTATCCCCAGTACATACATCCAGTTTGGAATTATGTTTTTAGACTCATTTTTTTGTGATTGAATTTTTCCATGTTGACTTTATTTTACTTATTTTTGTACAATGGTTACAGGATTTAGATGTATGAATGCTTAGTTGTGCAATGTTTTTTACATTTCATAACTGTATAGGCTTGGTTATGTGTGTGTGTTATGTACATAGGATAAGGCATCCCATGCTTGTGATATTCCTACATAGTTCTAGTCACCATCCCCTGACCTATTAGAGGTGTTATTGGGTGTCACGTCATATGCCCCACTATGACGGGTCATGACAGAGTGGTATCAGAGTGGTCAGTTCTACATGAATTTTGAGAGTATGTGAGATTAGTTTGGGGTAATAGTGTACATTATTGGGAATGATGTAACCATATATGAGGAATCTCATCACATACTTTTATATTCGGTACATGATAACATCGATTTTAGGGAAAACAATGGTAGATGAATCATATAGAAATGAGTAATTGTTTTCATTTCCTTCATGATTCAACTCTATAAAAATACTCTTTGGCTATGGTGCATATTGTTTTTTAGGATTCCTCTGTGATGTATACCATCTATAAAAAGAATCATGATAACAAGAATGATCCCCTTAGTGATGAGGAATTGATACAAGGACCAACTCCCAAGATGTTACATCCTGATAGGGCACCGGCCACAACACCACCTATAGAGTAACCCATGGTACCGGTAGTACCAGCAGATGAGGTGTGAAGTTTGAGCATGCTTCATGAGTATAAGTGACAGAGAACACTCATTCTCCCATGAATGCTCAACCCATAGGCTGTTGAGGACTGGATTGAGGCAGTGACCGTAGTTTTCCATCAAGTCAGGACATTGAAAAATCAGATGGTGGCCCCGGTAGCAATTCTTCATTACGTCACAGTAGGGAGATGGTTAGGTTTATTTACCTAGTCGTATAATGAGGTGAATATTTCATGGATTGAGTTAATGAGTCTTACCAGAGAGAATTTCTCACTAGATACACTGAGGATTTTACATATCCAAATGTTTCTACAGCTCCTCTAGTTCTTCATGACAGTAGTTGATTACTCATAGGTTTACCTACACATCTTATTACTCAATGGATATGGTTCAAGATAAGTTCTTCAGGTCTTGGCCATCTGAGTGTGGTCTATATAGATATATATGGTCCAGTTTTATTCCTATGTGAATTCCTACATATGATTGGATACTATAGAATGTTTGGGTGGTTTGGAGATTCATAGTTGAGTAGATACAACAGGTGGTTGTTGTAGTGGGATGTAGTCGAATATACCTTGGAATTAGGGAGTTGATGAGAGTCTCAGGGACCTGGACATTCCAAACATTTCAATGGGTGGATAAAAGATATGGGATATATAGTTCATGGCACAAAGGATGGGTGTAGTTATCCTAGAGAGAGGCAGTGTTATTCATGTGACAGAATGGGACATCGCAGCCTATATTGTCTGACCCACCATACAACTAAAAGAAAGGTCAAAGATGATTGACTGAGGTAGAGAAAATTGAAGGTGATAGAAGGTCCAGAGTTTGATGGATTTTTAGAGGATCTAGGAGAGTCGCAGGAAAGGGTCTGTGTTTTGACTTGTTACCACCACCACCCCTAGTGGTCAATGATAGACTCATGGACATATAGGAAAGGGTTGTGGTTAGTTACATATGCTCAAATCTTATGACCCAGAGACTCGAAGAATTATTCAAGGTATGATATATGTGTTCTCTATCATATCTGTAATAATGATAGACAGGTGTTCAACTCATTCCTTTCTTTACACATACCATGTACACGACTTATATATTACAGTTTAACTATTGGATTGAACCTTACTCTTTGAGAATACTAGTGGAGAAGACTCACGGATCAAACAACCCTTCGATATTGTGACCTGACTCTTGTAGGAGGTAGTTTTTATTAGATTCTATTGGTAGTACTGTTTATTCCATACAACATCATTAATGGTATAGATTAGATTTCTATAGTTCATGACCATATTGATTATTTTAGGTGAAGAGTGAGGTGTGCCCGCTGTTATGGAACCAGGTTATCTTTTGTTGTTGAAAAGTAAACCCAATTAGTGTAAGATGTGCTAATTCTTAGAAGGTTGTAACCAAAAACTCATCGATTCTCTAGCCTAGCCTTTGGTGAAGTGGATGTTATGATATCCTAGTTTACTGGAGTGATGGAGGAGTTCAAGGACATCTTCCCCTAAGATGTTCTTGGTTTTCCTCCCTTATAAGATATAGAATTATTCAATGATCTACTCCATAGGATGAAACCAATATATTCACCATCATATTGGATGGATCAGATAGATAATTACAAGATAAGGGTTCAGTTGTTATAATTAAAAAATGGTCTTTTTTAGACATAGTCTGTCACCCCGGGAGGCCCCAATTGTTTTTCAAAAAGGAAAATGGGATCTTGAAGTTGGGTATGGATTTCTGGTGCTTGAAACAGGTGGATGTGAAAATCAATTATGAA
This sequence comes from Viscum album, assembly GCA_963277665.1. Classification (NCBI taxonomy): domain Eukaryota; kingdom Viridiplantae; phylum Streptophyta; class Magnoliopsida; order Santalales; family Viscaceae; genus Viscum; species Viscum album. Next base: position 388,712,098 of record OY728167.1, on the reverse strand, counting down.
CAACGAAGGATCTATATCATATTTGATCAATTGATAGGGGATGATGGTTCTCAAAGGTTGACCTCAGGTAAGGCTACCACAAGTTTCATGTTCGAGATGATGATATATGGAAGAAGAAATTTAGATTTTTCTAAGTTCACTATGAGTACATGATTATTCCCATTTGGCATGAAAAATGAACTAGTAGTGTTCATAGTACTCATGAATCAAATATTTCATCCATACATAGACTAGTTCATGGTGGTATTCATTGAGGATGTCCTTCTGTGCTCACCATCTGAGGAGGAGCACGTGATACATTGGAGGATTGTTCTGGATATACACTGAGATTACTATCTTTATGTAAATATCTTGATGTTATAGTTCTGAGAATATGCGGTAAAATTTCTAAGAGAAAATATCTCATCAGATGGAGAAGTAGTGTAACCACTGAAGGTCAAGGAAATTTTAGTAAAGGAGGAACCTATGAGCAAGACAAAGGAACATAGATTCCTTACGTTCTCATTTTATTACTACAGACTCAGATATAGATTTAAATAGAATATAAGAACACCTAATAGATTTGAAATTAAAGGGGTATCCTTTCGTCTGGACCAGGAAGTGATAATTGGTTTTTAAGCAGTAAAGGAATAGTTTTACAAGTGCTCCCATCTTTAGATTTGCAGAGTAGGGTGTCAAGTACATTCTTTATTGCACTGAAATATGAACCAAGTTTGGTTGTGTTCTGATATATATGAATGAAAAGATTTCCTATAGTTCATGGCTATTGAGACCACATGAATAGAACTACACAACCCATGATCATGATCTATCAATGATAGTCTATACATTAAAGGTGTGGCAACACTGCCTGATGGGTGAGGGATTTATCATATACTCTAATCACAAGAGTATAAAATATATATTCTATGAGAAGGATATCAAAATGGGATAATGGAAATTACTAGAGTTACTACATGATTCAAACATATAAGTTGCCTATATTCCTGGGATGGGGAATATGGTGGAATATTCAATTAGCTGGATATCATGTTCGATGTTTCTAAACAAGGTTTCAGAGTCATTGGCCTCATTTCAGTTATCCATTATAGATGGAGATAGAGCATCTTACCTCTAATCAAGGGCGTTTACACATCCACTCTTGAATCTATTCATGAAGGTACAACTTGGGGATACATACTATGGGACCCTATGTGGTCATATATCAATAGGGCATGCTCCTGATGGATATTCTAAAGGTGGGGAGCACATAGTTTTTTTAGAGAATGGATGGTGGTTCCAATGATGTTGGGGTAATATGTTATTGTAGAGTTTCATAAATACCAATTGGCAGTACATACAGATGTGGGAAAGTTGTATTGTTACCTTTGAAATCATTTTTTCTAGGAAAGAATGAAAAGAGCTATTTCAGTGTTTTTTTCTTGATACCTTACATATCAATAAGTGAAAGTTGAGCACCAAGTTCAAGAGGGATCATATCAACCCACTGAGGTGCCAGAATGAAAGTGGGATGGTATATACATTTCATTATTGATTGGATTTAAAAATAAATACAGAAGAAATGGTGACATCTTGATTATAGTAGAATGAATTAGAAAGTCGGCCAACTTCCAGGATATATGTGAGAAGAGTCCAGTAGAGATATTGGGACGCCTCTACAAGAAGGAGATATTCTGACTCCATTGAGTTCCATCAACAATTGTTTCTAATCATGATTATCACTTTACATCCTGATTGTGGAAGGGAGTAGAGGAGGATTTTGGGACTCATTTACACTTCATCACATCGTTTCACACCTAAACTGGCTGCTAGATGGAGTAGACCATTTAGGTTCCGGAGGAAATGATGCAAGAATTCATGATAGGGTTTTTCCAAAGTTGAGATGTTAACCTACCACTAGTAGTGTTTTCATAAAAAAATTGTTACCATTCCACTAATGTCATGGAACCATTTGAGGGGTTGTACGAGAGACCCTATAGGTCACAACTATGCTAGACTGACCTATGAGAGTTATCACTCTTGGGCCAAGAGATGGTGTGAGCTACAAAAGAGAAGGTTATGATTATCTAGAGTAGATGAATACTACATGGAGACATTATATGTCTAATGATGATAGTTGAAGAATGGATTTGGATTTATAGTAATGATACCTTGTTTTCCTAGGGGTTACAAATTTTCCTGGATTACATAGATTTAGTTTGAGTAGTAAGCTATCTCCGAGGATCATCATAACATTCCAGATATTGGGTAGTGTTGGCAAGGTGGCGTACCACTTTCCTCAACCACCATATCTTGACTAGGTCCATGAAATCATCCCCGTGTCATAGTTAAGGGGGTAGGTATGTGAACCATCACACGTTATCAACTAGGTTGAGGTGGACATCAATGATAGAGTGATCGTTGCTATGTACTATGAGGAGATTTATGATCAGAAACATAGGATTATTCATGGGTGATTGATTCCCTTGGTGCATATCCAGTGGTAGCACGAGAATCATTAGGATATTACATGGGTCCAAGTGGCATATAATCACGCTCAATACTCAAATATTTTGAGAATACATTGTTTAGATTTTTGGGGTGTAAATCAATAGGATTGACAGAATGTCATGTCTGATATTTTACATGTATTTTTTTGAGATTTTATGGATTATGTTTGATTCCCAGAGTTAAGATAGTGTGTGAATATGAGGTCCAGATTGCTCAGAATAAAAGTTTGAAATTTATAAAATATATTAAATTGTATACACACATAGTATTCCTAAAAATGATGAACAACTTTTAAACCAGTGCATGTATTATAAATTTGATGGAACCATTAGGTTCAGGATATGTGTTTTACCCTAGGAATTTCTAAACATTAGTCAGAATGAGTCATTTCTTGAAAATTCATCGTGAGTGCAGAAATGAATACAATAATTGAATAATATTATTTTTTTTCCAATTGTGTTGAAAAAGTGATTAATAGTCTAAAAATATACCATTATGGAGAAATAGCAGGGTTATCTGTATAACCATAGAATTGTTGGAGATCCCGTGGGGATACCGTTGGAAACTTATCTGATGAAAATGACGTTGATCTCGTGGATCGACAATAGGCACGCAACAGGTTCGAATGATATCGCCAATGAATGGGTCGAAATGTTTTTCTTCATCAATGATCAATCTGAATCAAGGTAGTGCTTGTTTTTTGATTCTATTTATACATATTATTGAGTTACGACATAGATGTGAATAAATCAATTAATATAATGATATACAGTTCGATCACCCTCTGAGAAGGGAATATTTTAGGGGTTTTGATATGAGATTAATCTTTTTAGTTTGGTCATTTTAGAATGTCGTTTAAATAGAAAAAAATCAAGATCAGCATCAAAATCACTTGAGGTTTGTTCCTATAATCTATTATACGGATTTTATCTGCTAGTAATGGATGTTAGAGGGCTGATTTTTCTATATACTATGATAAAGAGGACGTTTTTAATTAAGTAAAAATGGTTGTTTTTTAGGGTGTATGTATAGGATAAGTGGATGTGCAGTTTTAATGGGAATATAGACTATTTTATTATATGAGAATTATAATATTAATAAAAAGTATTATTGTGGATAGTAATGGTATTGGATTATAACATTAATATCCTTATAATTTATATAGTGTATAATATAAATTTAATCATTAGAAAATTTAATTTAAATTAATCAATAATAAATACTATTTTATTATAATAAAGTAAAATATTGACTTTAGAATTTAATATACACATATACATATATAACTTATATTATTATTTTTAGTTGATTTATTTTTAATGATAAATATAATTTACCTTGTTATTTTTTGGGATTAATTAAATCATTTGGTATCATTATGATTTCATTTAAAATGGTATATGAAAAAAGTATTTTTACTATTCATAAAAAAATATTTTATAAGAAAAATACTAAAACAACACACTAAGATAATGTAAATGTTTTTATTCCAAAAAAATATACATTATATCCATATAATTATCTTAATTAATTAATTTTAATTTTTAAATTATAGTATGAAAATAATGTTTCTACTAAATAAATAAAGAAATAATTTAATTGAAATATATTAAAATAATTTTTTTATGTTTATGATTTATAAATTATTGGAACCTAGGATTTTCATACAAAACGTTTTCTTCTATATAGATAAATATTTTTTACATTACACAAATACATGCCTGCCAAATGTAATTATTTAGTGTTTTGGAGTCTATGTGCATAATATTCTATTCTGATGAAAATTCTTCCACATTACTCATAATGATATTCCCCCTTATTACTCTTCAAATAAATACCCTACTTGAAACTTTCCATCATAACATTGGTTAAGGAAACATAACAGTGGGTGATCATAGATTCTAATTAAGGGTAAACATGTAAATTTGTAATCATAAAATTAAAATAACGGAATGAGAACACGAGCATAACATTTGATTACCAAAACCTAGATTTCAATGATGTAACATTTAATTATAGAGTATTTGGTGGAATTTCGTAAGACATGAATCTTAAAAAAATCGATGAACATTTTCAATGAGAGAATAACATTGGTATAAGACAAATATAGTTTCAAAACACATAATCATATTGTATTATATGTCAAGGATACAAACAAAGGCATTAATAACACATTTGGAATAGGCTAACCACATGTGTACCTACATCAGGCATATGATAACAAAAAATTAACCATATTTTTGGTTTTAGGATTACCACACATGTTTCCACCATTTCGGATTTGGATAACCACCAGTGTACCGTCCTTTTCATGATTGGTCTAAACCACAATTTACCCTCCTTTTTGGGTGTGGGATAACCAACCATGTACAATATAAGGTCATAGAATATATCTTATTACCCCATAAAAAAGAGGTTGATATATGTTTCACCCATCACATAATGAAAATCATGAATTTTTTTTTCACAAGAACATAAAACATTCCTCACATCAAAACCAATGAATTAAAGTGGTTCATAAATATTTAATCAAAATGCATGGAAACGAAATAGGATTCATAATAATTGCATTATAACACAACCCTTGGAAAAGAAATCGGTTTCATAATATATTAATCATTTCATTATATCATAAAAAATGAAAAGGGAATTATTTTTATAAATATATTGTCATCAAAATTTATATCATATAGATAAGGTTAAGAATGGCTTACAAGGATCATATTCCTAGTAATGTAAATGTAAAATCAATGGACTTAATCTTCGATGGATAATTCATTGAAAGATCACATAGAATTTTTATTGAGAAAAATATACTTTACACCTGAAAAACCATTCTAAATAAAAAACATTGTAAAAATCATTACGCTTGAAAATAATATTTAAATGTCATTTTAAAAAAATTATTCTCTAAAATATCCTTTCTATGTTGAATACAATTTTTTAAATCAGAAATATTTTTAAAAAAATATTTTTAATGTATCCATGAAAATTTATAAACGTATATTCAGTGAAAATATTTTTCATGAAATTATAAAATTTAATTCATGTTGTACATGTTAAAACAACGACTCTTTTAACACTTTTAGTAAATCTGAAATTGGAATTTTGTTGGAAAACAATATAAAGATTGCTTTAAATATATTTTTTAAAAAAACTAAAAATGGGTAAAAATATATTTAATAAATAATTTTAAGAATTTATTAATACATTTTTGAAATAATTTTTAGAAATCATTTTATTTTTAATGAAACATGTTTTCAACCGAAAAGAGAAATAATGATGATTTTTAAAAAAAAATTACTTTCTCGCATATATAGTGTACCAAAGTGTGGTAAAGTGTTAATATTATTTGAATAAATCCAAAATAACCAGAGGATGTGAAATTTATTATTAATTATTGAGTGGTATATGATAATATTTAAACATTAGAGACTTAATCTTAAACAATCCAAATAAAATATGGGATTCTGATATAAAACTCTTACCATTTTGGTACAATTTAATTTTAATACCCATGAATGGATAATGTAAAATGAATTATAAATTAACATGAGAGTACATAAATTCCTTATATTACATATCATATGGGTTTTATATTCACTTCATAAAAGAATATAGGTGAATAATATGGCGTAAGTCTCAATGAAGGAAAATTGAGACAGAAATACCTTACGATTTAGTAATATTTTGAATCCTAATACCAAAAAATGAATAAAAAAATGAATCATTAAATATAATTAAAATATGGTATTCATGATTTAAAATTTCAATGGGGTAGTGTATACACCTCACAAAATATATGACGGGGGAAATTTGATATGTCTCCTAGAAATAAAAGAGATACCAGAATTTCGTAACTGATTTGTTTACTTTTGATCTATAAACCCCATGAAATATATATCCTCAAATGGATATGTAAACTATAAAAATTTTATGGATAATAATAATAAATTAAATTCATTTTATGTTTATACAACACATAAATGATACACATGGTGAATATTAACTATGTTCCGAAGAATGATAAAAGTGAGCTGAAAATCCATTCCCATATTAGTAATATTTCATATAATATTATCCAATAAATCATAAGAAAAATTGAAACATTAAATATCATTAAAATAATATTATTAATGATATAATTTTCCAAAAAGTGCAGTATGTACAACACACAAAAGTAATTAGTGGTTAATTTCTACATGTCTCCAAGAAATATAAGAGAGAACAGAAATCCCTTATCGATTTCATAAATTTTAACCCATAAACTCTAGGAAATAGATACCCTAAAATTGAAATATAAACCATAATAATTATCAGAATAATGAATAAAATACATTCATGGGATGTATATACAACCTAAAAATAAACACGTTGTGAATATGGCTTGAATATCGTAGAAAAATAAAAGTGTGACTTAAATCTCAAACAACATTAGTAATCCTTTAAATCGTCGTAACCAATAAATAATACAAAAAAATGAAGCATTACATATAATAAAAATAATTGGATTAATTATATAAAGTGTCTAATAGGTATTATACACAACACACAAAAGAAACGATCTGGGAATATTTGTAGGCATACCATAAATAAATGAGAGACTAGAAATCACATGCCTTAAGTTTTAACATCCTTTTTACATGTAAAAAACTCTACTTTTAAAAATAAAAGTTTAAAATAAATATATTAAATAACTATATATATAATTATTTATTTAATTTACAAATGTCATTTTATTACCAATTTCTTAATAATTCAAAGATAACTTCATTTTTTTGTTATATCCGCTTTGTTTTTTCGTATATGTTTTGATTTTTTATATTAGGTACCTTAAAATATATTGTGGTTACATCATCTAAGGAATAATAATCATTATATTATTATCAAAGTTATTAATCATTTGATCTTTTCTGTATAATAATGATGTATTATAAAGAGAACTGATTTACGTTACGTTCATGGTGATAGTGAGTCATACGTACACATGATTAACATTTCCATACTTAAATTATTAGTATAGAAAGGAGGTATGAAATATATTATATTTATATAAATATCGTAATATCATTAATAAAATATTATTTCTTTAAATATACATATACATATAATCCATGTGTTGTTGGGAGGAATGTAGAGAGTCGAATCACTTCATGAAGCTCGTAGTCCGCACGTACATGAACACTGGTATCTTCATTCAGTGAGGGAAAATGTAAGTAATAAAATGATATATTATCTTTATATAAAGGTAAAACATTTATTAATATCATAATTATTTTATTAATATAAATTATATTTTTCATTATTATCTTTCACATAATGTGTTAATGAAAAGAAAATCACATCCCTTCACTAGACAGTAGTCCCCCATACACAGAAGTTACATTATCGTATCTCATATGTAACAGAATATAAAAATGGAATATATTAAATAATTAAGGTATTGGTATATGTATATTAATATATATATATATATATATATATATATTCTTTAGATACATCATCATACTCAACCATGTGAGCTTGTAATAAAAAAATGAAAGACATCAGTTTACTGGGAGGTAGTTAACCGTACACACGAATAATTATTTTGTAACACATATTATGAAATTGGTGATGTTTTTAGGTTATATACTAAACATAAAAAAAATATTATTATATTTAATATAATGATGTTGTTATATATAGATGGTTTAATAATAATTGAACTAGGTGGACAAATAAATAAATAAAATGATGGTTCATCAACATTACCACATTTTTTATTAACCTCCATAGGAATGACTAAATACATTCCTACTTTAGATATAATCCAAAAATTGGACATCTGGGATGATTGTATGGAATTTAAAATCATATTTTTTTATCAATTGGTTATGTAATAGGTTTTCAGTGTGTGAGGAATAGAAGAGAGCAGGTGGCCTTTTATAAGTGAGGTGAGTGGCACACTTGAAATTTTTGAAATGAAAAAGGTGTACCCAAATTTTTTACATTGAAAAAAAATGAAAAATGAAAATTATATATCTATACACATTATATGGTCAAAATATGGCCAAAAATTTAGACATGTTTTAAGTCATTTTAAACCATATCATTTCATTTTAATCCCCGATAAACCCATTTTTACATTAACTACTGTAATTTATCTGTAATATTTTCACTATTAAATTTGCTAAAAAAATAAATATTAAAATATTATATAATATAAATTATTATTTCAATTATGAAATTTATTTTTCAAATTCAATTCATATATTTTTAAAATTTCTATTTATATTTATACCGTATACGAGATGAGAAAGATGATTTTCAATGAGAAAATGTTCAAATATTTAACATGTTTTTATATAAATATTAAATATTAAAATTATTAAAATTATCTAAATTGGATATATATATATATAATATAAGTAAATTTATAGGCAAACAAATTAAAATTTTATTTTAACCTTATAAATAATTTAAATGAAAAGTCAATTTTCATTTAAAATTTACTAATTTCACAATTTTTAAAAAATTAATATTTTCATAAAATTATCAAAAATTAAACCAAACATAATTTTTATATGATGAATTAAAAAATTATTTTCATATTTTCAATGATAATTTTATATAAGTGTGAAAATATAGTTCTAGTATAATTTTGAAAAATGTGATACAACTGTTTTTTAGAAAAATAATTTTTCAAAGAGTAAAATGGAATTTATTACTATGTATTTTTCAGATAACATTTTACATTAATTATAATCAATTGTTTGACTATATAATATATAATTTCTCTAAAAAATAAATCACCAAAATATTTTCATAATATATTGACTTAAAATATGTTTTTATCAAAAGAAATATTTTTTTAGAGAAAGGTTTCCTTTATATAAACTAGTTTTTATTTTCATTTTTAATTAATTTTTCACTAAATATATAATTTTATATACATTTTTAATTCATATATTTTTATAATATATATTTTTTCAATTCATAAAATAAATTTCAATGAAAATTTTCTATTTTTTCTATAATAATATATTAACAATATAAAGCATTTCATTTAAATATTGTGTTGTGTGTGACACAAGAAGAACTTAGTGTTATGTGTAACACAAGTATAATTCAGTGGTTTCTGATAACAAGTGTTTCTTATAACATAAAAAATTTAAAAGGATAATGTATTTTGAGAAGAAAATATTTCATAAAATCCCATGGTGATGCATTGTACCCCCTTAAAACAATTTTCTCCCAGAAAATTCATCTTGGGAACCAATGTCATAACATTTTAAAATTAATTTATAGAAACCCAATTCGTAAAAATGTTTAATAAATCATCCTCTTGAAAAATAATAACAAATGTTTCAAAGTCAACAGGAAATGAATATACTAGGTTTCAAAATATTATAGTTGGGATGTGAAAACATGGACATAAAAGTGAAGAATAACTCCCAAATACTGATGGCAAGTTATAGAGAACATGGTCAGGATAAAGTTAACGACTAAAAATCCAAAAACCAAATAGGTTTGAAAAGGTCCTTGATATCATCAGTAAATATTATACTAGGGAATGACATTAATTCAAGATCCTCTTTCTAATGTTGGGTAATATCATTTCTATCTTGACTGAGAAAAAAAATTACTCACATGATTTTTTTTTATTTTTTTTTTTAAATTTTCATTTATGGTTATTCCTTAATCAATTTAAAATTCACCATGAACTCTAAGAGATGATTTTTTAATGTGGAAAATAAATTCCATAAAATATTCAGAAGTTATTCCTTATATCATTAGTTTGAAAATATTATTATTGATTATCCAATGTTGATAAGTCATCATATGGGGAGGTAATATATTAATCACTAAATACTACTCCAAAGGTCAAATTAATCCATTCCATAAATTTTTAAACTTAAAAACCATAAAAAATTTAAAAAAATTGATAAGGTCACCAAATTTCCCAAACATAAAATTAATCCTCCAAATATCATTAAGCATCACTTAATATTATAATGCAAAATATGTTAGTGTATGGTTCATATATCTCTTTAATCTTGGTAATAACTAAAATTATTTTAAAATCTCAATGAAAACCTAAATTCATCATCCTTCTATGAATGAAACTATATATTATGGAATATATTCATTATATCAAATAATTTTTTAAACTCTATAAATAAAAACATAAACCACTTTGTCATAAATCCATTTTAAGTTATGATTTCACAATTACAATCCAATTTACATTATCCATATCAATCAACCAAAATAAACCCCATTTTCTCAGAATAATAAATTATTATGGGATATCTTCCCTTAATCATGTTTTTCCCATAAAATATAACCTTTCCATTAAATAACTTTTATTGTTCAGTAGTACTATTCAAGATATAATTTCAAATGATTACTGAAGGAAATATATAGAACAATATAAATATTTTTCGTTATTTATATAACATAATTATTGAATTCCAATACCTTAAAATTTCAATTATACAAATTCCTTCCCAAATCGTTACCTAGGATCTGTTTTCTTACTCCTTACAACATATTTCCTTTCATAATTCATATTTACACTCTTCATCATCAGTAATATAATTGTTACTCACACAAAATTGATGATTATATTCATCTGTATTCCCCTTAGTGAATAAATTTTAATAATGCTCATAAATTCCACATTTGAGTCATTCAAAAAAAGATGATAACATTATAAGACCATTATTCTCATCCATTGTGTTGATCAAACTTTTCATTTTTCTCTGGGAAATTACTTTCTTTTTATGCTTTGTTTCCACAACCAAAATATCATATCATCGATCTTACACATTATATTGAGTGATTATTCCCACACTCTTGACATATATGAAATCTAATTTTCTTTCCTCCATGGTATCCATTACCTAATCTTTGAGAGAAATCTATTTACCTCTTCGGTTATTATGATAGTAGGTTAGGGTTCATGTTGTTAATCATATATTAAGATAACTTAATAGGCATAATAATAACATCATTTACTTTGGTTATTACCACATTTGTATCATCATTAGTAAATTATTCATCTCAGTCAATTTTAACATAGTTAATTTAAGTTCACATAATTTACTAAAAAAAATAAATATTGTGATAAATGATAATCATAATTGTAAAATAACTGTTCATGAAAATGAATTATAGGATGTCTAATACATGACCCCAAATTTTTTATATGTGGAACCTTATGTTTATCTTATATAATCCATACTCAATATCAATATAAATTCTTCATTATGGTTTATAAGGAGTTTTTGGATTTCTAATATATATCCCCCAATAGTGTCAAACACAGTGTGCAAAAAGTACCATTTTTTATTCACTTGGGGATTCATGTGTTTAAGTGAATTCACTCTTTTCATAGTTATTACCACTAGGTATCCTTTATTACATATCTATATAAACTTGATGAATACATACATGGAAATAGTTCCTTCTAAATCACCTTCTCTATCATTTACAAATATTCCTTGAAATTTTCCTATACTTTAGGTCATCTATTGACTTATACAAAAAGAAATTGATAGAAATATCCTAAGAAATATACCCAGGTATCTCACTGCAATTTTCTCATTCAAGATTCCAGATGTTAAATATAATATTTCCCAAATACTAACTATAGGGACCCAGTATTATCATATATAGATATTACATCTTTTTATATTAATATTTAATGCATTTCATAAACACACAACTTAGGATAAAAATAGTATTTTGTCTTTGGGGACTAGGTAAGAAATCTTTTAATTTGATAAAAAATCATCAAAATCACCTATATGGATCTTCCAGTTTAGTACTACTCACAAAAATACCCTAATTAAATACTTTCATTATAACCCGGGAAAAGGAAAAATAATAAAGGGTGATCTCAAATGCTCATTAAAAAAAATAGAATATATAATAATAACATTAACATAATTTTTTGAGAACATGGGCATAAAATTTGAAAACCATACCCTGTATATAAAATAGAAAAATCTTGATTCATAGAATAACGGTTTTTTAACCTAAAACATGAATCACATTGAAATCAATTAACATGATCCATGAGATCATAAAACTGGAATAAGACAAAGATATGTTGAAAATACATAATCATAGAAACCATTTTTCCATGATATAAACAAAGAAATTCATAACATGTTTATCTTGGGTGAGCCACATGTGTGAATTCTTCATTATTGGGATAAAAAATAATGTTCCCTATTGTTTTGTCTTCGACTAACCACCAATGTACCCTCCTTTTTAGGACTTGGATAACCACATTTGTATCCTTTTTAGGTTTGGTCTAACCACCCATGTACCCACTTTTCAGGATTGGGTAACCACCATTGAAGCTTCCAAAATCATAGAAAAATTATAATTACCCAATTCTTTGGATGGAGACATAGGTTCCACCCATTTTATATTTATAATCATACACAAGAGGGTCATAAAAACATAAAACAATCATCATTTCGAAACCAATGATAAGGAAATGGTTTAAAAAACATCTAATCATAACCTATTCAGAGAGTCATCATAGATAATAATTTTATCATAGACTAACCTATGGATTCATAATCTATTAATAATTTCATAATACCATAAATTATTGAAAATTAATTTGTTTCATAAACTTATTTTCATTAAATCAAAATCATTTATATGAAGGATAACAATGGTTTCCTTGGATCATTTCCCCAATAAAGTATAAGTAACATTAGAGGATCTAATCATATATAGAACATGGTTTTTAAATATAAATTGTAATATTCCATGAGTAAAATAGACTTCCGACATGAAAAACACATTTTTAAACATAAAATATTTTCAAAACCATTTTCCTTGAAAATAATCATTAAAGATCATTTAAAACATTTCTTGAAAAAATATCATTTCCTGATGCTTTAGAAATAAACATAAATCATTTTTAAAATAATTTTTTAAATAATATTGGAAAAATATAAAGTGATATTCAATTAAAATAATGTTTTTTAGGAATATGATTATATTCATTCTGTACACGTTACAAAAAAAAATTCCTTTCATATTTTTGTTAAAAGTTATATGGGTATTTGTCGTAAAATAACCTAAAGACTCCGTTCAAAATATTTTCTAAAAATAGCTCAAACAAGGAAAAAATTACCTCTAATTAATTTTTTGAAGGATTTTAAAAACATTTTTTTAACACTTTTACAATATATAGTTTTAGATGAAAAATTTTTCTAACCGTAAGAGATAAATAAAGACAATTTTTCTTAAAAAGAATTTATCAATAATATTAAATTACAATTGGTGGAATAATTGTAATATTAATTTAAAACAGCATTAAATACTTGATGAAATTATAATTAAAGATATTTATTGAGATTTATATTTTAATATTTCAATAATGGAGACTTAATAAAAAATTCTTTTAAAATATTATATTGTAGTACAAAACTCTTACCATGATGGTAACATTGAATCATAATCCCCAAGAAAGGATAAAATTAAATATAAAATAGAATATGATGATAATAAAAAAATTCATGATATTATATGAATTATTTTGTACATACTCGTCATAATATAAGTTAATTTTATAACATGACATGTGTCTAAAATAAGGAAAATTTAGACTAAAATCCATTAACGCTTTGATAATATTTTGTATCACAATACCCAATGAATATTAAAAAAACAAATGTTTATATATCATGAGAATTATGTGATAAATGTAAAACAATTAAAATGATAATTATATACACTATAAAAACTAAATGACTTCTAAATTTTTATATGTCCCATAAAAATAAAAGAGATAATATAAATCCCTACTAATTTGATTATTTTGAACTGAAAACCCCATCAATGGGGGATCATCACCTGTATATGTAAAACACAGTAATTTTAATTATAATCATCTTAAAGGACAATTATGGGATTTATTTTTACCACATGAAGAAAACACTTGGTGAGTATTTCATCTGTCTCATAGAACAATAAATGTGAGCCAAGAATTCCTTAAGTATTTTGTAATATTTTGAATTAGAATCCTAAATAAAGAATAAAAAATTAATAAATATAAAGAATAAAATTTTATTCTTTATATTAAATTTCAATGGGGATGAATATACACCACAAAAAAAATTTGTTATTTTTCCGATGTGTCCCAGAAATACTAGATAAATTAATAATCCCTTACAGATTTGATAAATTTTGAACTGAACCCCGTGAAGTTAAGATCATAAAATGGATATGAATACCATAATAATTTTAATGAAAACATACCTAAAATATATTAATGAAAATTATATACACCACATATAAGAAACATGTGGTGAATATGGCATGTGACTCATCGAAAATTAAAATTGAGATGGAAATCCCTTAACAATTTAGTAATATATTGAATAATATTCCGTAATAAAATAATAAACATAAAGGGAAATTAAATATGATTAAAATCATGTCAATAATTATATTAATTGAAAAATGTTAAGTATATAAACCACACAAAAACAATTAGTGGTTATGTTGACATGCCTTCGATAAATAAAAGATATATTAGAAATCCCTTACCTTAATTATAAACTTAATTTATACACATTTTAACCTCCTATATAATATATATATTTTTATTAAACATATATAAATGAAAAATAATAAAATATATCATACCATATATGATTTATTTATTTCCTTTAATTACCGGTTTTATTAAAATTCCATGTTAATAACACTTTTTAGGTAATAACTTGTTTTTATATATATGTTTTTTTTCTATATATATTTTGGTCATTTTACATTGATCCTAGTTCCATAATCTCCATAATACTAATCATGATATAAATATAATATTTATATTTTAATTTTGAATTTAATATAATTCTTGAATGATGGTTTTTAGAAATGAATTATGTTACATTCATAGAGAAATTATGTTATATGTATGCATGAGTAACGTTTTGATTTTTAAATGATCATTGTGAAAAATAGGTTAGTAATATTTTAAAATTATATAATGAAAAAAATATCAGAAATATAATATTATATATTTATACTTACTTATATCATCCACATGGTTTGGTGAGGAAAATAGAGAGTTATATTACATTAGAAAGACTATAGTCCACATGTACGTGAATGAAGTTATCATCATTCAGTGATTGAAAAGGTAATAAATAAAATGATCAATTACCTTATCAAAATGATAAATATATTATTAATATTACAATTCTTTATTTTATCTCATATATATTTATCCTTATTTTGTTCCTTATAAATATCAGTGAAAAATGAATCATATCACATCATGAGGTGGTAGTTCGTTGTACATTTGAGAGACATTATCATATCCCCTACATAAAAGAAAGTAAAAATATATATCAATGATATAATGACTTAATATGTATAATTATGTTATTAATATCATATAAATACTTTATATACAACAATATACTCAACCGTGATACATGGTAAATGAAAAAAATGACATTGTTTCATGAGGTTGTTGTCCTTCATACACATGATCGATGATTTTAAAACCCAATTGATGGAAGTGGATATGGGTTAAGGTATTCCCCATAAAAAAGAAACATATATGTATATGTTATATACTGGATGATTTTATATCATTTTTTTCATAATAATTTAAGGAGTTAGAGTAAGAAATAAAATAAAAATATCATTTAAGAACATTACCTCTTCTTCGAGAAATATCCTTAGGTTTACAACGAAAGACTTTATAGGTTAACTTTTTGCCAAAAAATTGGATTCTAGGATTATATTATGGATGTTTGAAATTCATTTTTTATGTTCTTTTCTTAAAATAATGTGTATGAATTTGTGAGTAAGAGAGGAGAGGGTAAGATTTTATAAGTGAGCTGAGGCGAACACTTGAAATTTTTGAAAATAAAAATATGTACCCATGTTTTTCTTATGATAAGAGTCTAAAAAAATTTCTTGAGTATAATAAATGATATGGTTAAAATATTTTTAGAAATAAGATTTTGGAATTTGTTTTCCATATTACCATTCTCTTCTTAGTTTGACATCCATTAAACCCATTTTAACATTAACCTTGAAAATAATTATTAAATTTTTCTCTATTACTTTTTTTAAAAAAATTATGTTGAACATGTTATATATTATAAATTACACTGATTAAAAATATGTAATAAATGTTTTCAAATTCCATTCGTATAGGTGGAAAACATTTGTTTAAAAATAATCCTTCGGAAGAGACGAGAAAATAGGGTTTCAGAAATAAAATTTTCAAATGTTTAAAATGATTTTATTTCAAAATTAAATATGTAAATGATTCCAATATAAAAATTTTTATTAATAGATATATTATTTATGTAATTTTATTTTAAAATAAATTTAATATATAATTTATCTTTTTAAATAATTTAAAAGAAAAGGAAGTTTCCAATTTAAATTTTGTGTTTTCCACAAATCATCAAAAAATAAATATTTTCAGAATATTATAAAAAATCCACCAAAACATAATTATAATAACCATATTTAAAATATATGTTTTTATATTTCAAATAAAAAATTTAAGTTATTCAAAATTTTGGTCTAAATTAAGTGTTTATAAAGGGAAGAAAATTAGTTTTTATAAGAATATAGTTTTTAAGAATAAACCTTGATTTATTCTTATCTATTTTTTAGAAAAACATATTATGAATTTAAAATAGTTGATTGAATATATACTATATAAATTTAATTAAAATCATTCTAAAAAACATGATAATTTAAATTATTATATTAAAACCTATAGGTTTTAATAAAAATAGATTTTTAGAAAAAGAATTTCTTTATTTTGAAATTGTTCTTTTTTTATTTTTTAATTAATTGGTTAATAAATAATCCATTATTTATACATGTGTACAAAATATATTTTTATAATTTAGTTAGTCATACACATACCCACTATTCTAATGTTTAAGTGATAATTGAAATATAATAATAGTTTAATAATATGAAACATTTGGTTTAAACTGAGTGTTGTGTGTAAGGAATGATAAGCTCATTTTTTACATGTAACAGAAGATTAAATTAGTGTCTTGTGTAACAAATTCTTAACTTGGTGTTTTATATAAAAAACATTGAAAGGATGTAAAATATTTTCTAAAAAATATTTCAAAAAATCATGGCCCATTACAAACAACATATTATGATATTATAATATTTATATTTATCTATATTATTATTATTATTATTATTAAATTCAATTTATTAAATAAATAACTATTTATAATATTCTATTACTATTCAAAAAATATTATTACTATTTCCAATGTATAGTTACTATTTTGAAAATAAATACTGGTTTTTTTTACTTCTTAAAAGTACCTCGTATATTTATTATTAATCATTTAGTACATTTGTAATTAGTATTCAATATACTTTATTTTCAAAATTTGTATTATATTAAAACTGTCTTGTTTCTTGTTTATAATGTTTTTTTGTTGGGGTGATAATTCATAGATAACAAAACACACATGAGATTAGAATTATACTTCTAATATTTAATTTTTTTTATTTTATAATGATATATATCAAATATTATGGAGAGTACTTATAGTTCATAATTAATACTCTCTGTTTTTGTAATAAATAAATGTTTGTTCTCTTTTTGTGAGGTGTATATGATTTTTTAGACTATAACTTATGGTTATATATTGAGAGGAGATTTTCATATTCAAAAATTATGGTTCAATACAACTGATTATCCCCTAATTAATATACCTAAATACTACATGACACTCATCGATCTACATAAAGGTTATGGAATTCATGTTTGAGTTTGTCAAATGGGGTTGAATCTGAGATTATTCAGACATGAACCTCCTATAGTATTTTTATCATACATGTATTCTATAAACCAATATAACATTATTTGGATACCTGTAAGGAAAAAACAAACTCTATATTTGAAGGATTTAGTACTAATACCCACTGAGACACCACATGCATAGGGAAATGTACCTATTTCCACCCAAACATTTACTAGGAAAGATTCCTATAATGATAATCTATTTTAAGAACCCCTAATTAGATCTCATATTTTCAACATGTTCCACTTATGACATTGAATATAAAAAACACCAGCATTAAACATAGTCATAAACTAATCTAGGAAATCATAGAACATAAAATTCATAATTCATATGGAAATAGATAATGTATTTATGGTATCAAAAGGTATTACAACAAAATTTAGGTTCTCATGATGACATAAGAATTTATTATAGAATAAAATATACTCCTTCAAAATCATATACTGATATCCATATCTTAAATAATTCCTTAATAGCCATATGGTTCCCTTCAATCGATCAAATAAAAATTTAATTTCCAGGAGAGGATAATTGTTCTTCATCATTACAGGATTCAACCTTCAGTATTGTATACTCATCCTCATACTACCATCTAACTTCATGATGAATAATACCATGTCACCCAAATGGGATACATTAGGTATGCTAAAACCCTTTTACTAAAGGTCATCAACCTAAATCCTTGACAGCTACAACTATTATGCTTACATTTTATAAGAATCCATCAAAATTAATGATGGGGTAGGCTATAACATTCTCTAAAACTTGATATCATATTGCAGGATTAGTGTAACAACTGCTAATAATTTAAAAAACTGTGATAATTTTATATAGAATCAAAAAAAACCATGACATTAGAAATATTTAATTTTTGGATCTCTTCTAATATTTTGTGAACATAGTGTAATTTCCTTTCCCCAAATTCCCAACTCTATAGAAATCACATAGGCGCACTCACAAAAAAATAAAAATAACATTCAAGATTGTGAAAAATGAATGAATGAAAATAATTAAATAATATTTATTTTATAAACATTGAATCCTATGTCCATGGGATAGACACTATAATATTTCATTTATCATTAGTAAATCATTCAAGTGAATAGATGTTGGTGTCCATAATTATCTAATAACTCAATCATATAAATACAAATGTTCATGTAGTCCCACCTACCATTATAATGGGTTCTGACTGGGAAAATAATTGAAATGAAATATTTGTTATGTGGCAGTGTTTCTATTTTATATAGTTATTATTGATGTCCTATAGAATTACATGGTTTAATATGAATAAATAAGTAGAAAAAAATTACTCCAATGTTTCAATCATATGATGGAAAATGATTCATAATGTGAATCCAAATTAAACTCACCTTTTTTCTAGTGATCTAATAACTACCCATGTCACCTAACATAGGATTTCCAGTTTTGACTAATAAATCATGAAAATTATTGTATGTAAAACTTTCTCATAGATGTTCAACTATTGAATCCTTCAATATATTGAGACGTCTTATAGTATCTCATGATTTGGTCAAGTAATACAAGAATCAATGAGGGTTAAATTTTATTACAATCTACCAATATATGATTCATCAATGGGCCTCTATAATAATCTTATTAACTTTGAAAAAAAACAAACTACACCAACTTTTAATACTTGTAGTTATCATCAGTAATATCCCATTTTTGATGTCCCACTGAGAAATAGGGTTCCCTCAAGCATTCTTGGACTAACATATCTATAATCACTTCCTCTAGATTTTGGTTTCCACTGATCTCTCCCAAAACTAGTATACCATATTCCAATAACTTCTATATAAAATAAAACATATGGTCGTTATGTTTTTTTATAATTTGGAATACATGATTCAGGAAGAATTTTATTTCATTATGGTTTCCAAATAAGAGAAATTTTATCCCTTTATTTATTCATATCTCATCCAATTTTTTTTGATCCATATCAATCCCATACCCATTTTCATTATTCATCATTTTGTACATCAATTATTGAGAGTGTTATCAGTGATTGGATCCTTGACATCCAACATATTTCTATCCCTAAAAATAAAAATACAAATCCAATTATAGTATTATATTTATTATAACCAACCATAATTTAAGCATATACATACCACAACCATAATTATTAAAACATAAATCATAAGGATATATCTTTAATTTTTTTCAGATTCAGAACAATCCCTCTCATGGATTTCTAGTTGTCCTTCCATTTATTTTCACGTCCCAACTAAAAAATGAAACTATATAATTTTTTTTGATATATTAAACACCATTGAGTATAGAATAATTCCAACCACTAAAGAAATAATTACCTTAATTATAAAAATGCACTCATGTTATGTATTTAAGGAATTATCTTTTGAATTCAATAAGACCATTTTCATTATTGTGATAGATAATTTTAATTTAGTCATCCCAAATAATTTTATGTCCTTATTAAATGTATCTCTCTATAGATTATGAATTTTTTTTGTATAATTATCTCCTTCTATATTTCTTCCCACAAAATTCTTGTATTCTCAACGATCTTGTATTTAACGATTATGTTTAACTAATATTACATTTACTGAATCCAATCAATGTCTAGGAAAACATAAATAATCTTTTCCATGTAGACAAGAAAATATACGAATATTACATCATTTTAAACATTTTGGTAGAGATATTTTTCTAGGTTTCCTCTCAAGAAATAATTTTTCATAAATAATAGAGGGGTGAATAGTTTGTTTAAACCATGAACCATTGGCCACACGACCAAGAAGTAATTCATATGGTCCTCAAAAGAGCTTCTTGAGATGAAAATGTTTTAAAAAACCCATGAACTATTAATACATGGGTAGTGAAACATTGTAAGTGGGTGTAAATAATTGGGTAATGATTTCGAAAAACCATGCACCCCCTAATAATTGGTAAAATTCTCATTTTACCTCTGACATCTTTAATGGGTAACCCTCTTTTTCTTCCCATCTCATGAAGTGGAATCCCACATTGTTCGAATCTCTGTACCTCACATAGGATAATAAGGATCTTTTTAGTCTATGCTATGATTCAGATGATATTCCTCATGTTGGTTAGCCGCTGTTTTTTCCATCAATATTCATACATTTTTCCATAATTTATCTCACTATTCGTTATTTTTTAATCCAAACTATAAAATATGCCTTATTTTCAGGGTATTCAAACATTTATATCATTTCTTATGTTCTATCCTATGCTAGTGGATGATAATGGATGTGGAATAGTTTACCCAACTATGGTAGGTGTTCTATACATTATCCCTTAATGCCTTTATTTCTACACCTCACACCATAGTTCCTAACACCATAACCCTCCATGTGTTTCATCCTAAATGAGTAGTACAAAAAAGTGAATGTTGTGAAAAATGTAGTGAATTTGGAAATCCCTTTTTACATGATTGGAGGTCCTCAACCGAAACCCAAACCACACATTAAGGTGTGTTAATTTAACTATAATGAAGAGGAAACCCCTTTCTTGGTGTGTTGAGAATGGTTCCATGAGTAGAATCCATATATTAATTGAATTGAGATACTAATGGTTGAATAAATCATGGAATGCATGATTTGTAAACGAAATATAAATTTTAAATAAGACAAATGATCACTTGGTGTATGAATATAAATGGGAATGGTTAGTATGGAGGCATTGACACTAACATCACCCTCCTCCAATCACTCATTCATTACTTGATCAATGATTATAATTTCATTAGTTTTATAGATAAAAATGAATTAGAATTTTATATTGTCCCATAAATTATTACATATATGTTAATTCACTAATGAAATTAATGTGATGATTTAAATTGTTAAAGAGAAATAATACTAACATGTCCCCCTAATCCATTATTTAAAATGGTTAATGAAGGATATTTTGTAATGGAACCCATATTATGGGGTAGGAATCATTAACAACCTATATTGGATGCCTTGTGTAATTACCTTGGAAGTTGATCATTTGACAACCATGGACAAGGTACTTTAGGTACACAAATGACTATCCCATGTTTTCCATGGATGAACTATATAGACTCGATTTGGACACCCTGGTTAATAACAAATAGTGATGGGCCATATAGGAGTATATTATATTTAATTGTTTTGTTGATGAGATCTATGGACTCAAATACATTTCCTTGGTCAATGTTCATGGGTCATAACCCACATAATTTTAATACTTGATATGCCCTATGTGTACCATAAATACATATTTATTCTTATATAATGTTCATTATCTTATAGAAATCATAAAAAATGTAATTATAGATTTTATTAAGTCAAATTAAAATTAATGATTGATTCTTGTTATAATTTCACACTTTTGTATCTTATATTACGAGAATTTATTTTCTTTAATGTGGTTGGTGGTGGAAAAATGAGTACCTCTCACATCCGATTTGGACCAATGATTACTACATGGGATAATAACATGGTTTTAGGTATAGAAAAGGGGAGGGTCTAGCAATGGATGTCTGATTTCCTTTTCTATGATGGAGAATGGGATTAGTGGACAGGTCTAAATCTCATGATTCTAGTATAGAAAGGGTTTGGGTCCTTTTTTTGTTAAGTGTAGCATGTTTAATATACCTATTTATATGTTACCAAAGCATTTCCACAATTTTTTATATCATGGTATGGTCATATTTTTGTTTGTATATGATATTTGATATAATCATGTGGTTATTATTCCATTGTGTCTATTATATTTGGATGATTACCTTTTTTCTTGGCATTATATTTATACCTGTTGTAATTCTCTGACCCTTGAATCCAAGAGACAGTGTATTATTTTTTTACATTAGCATGTTTACAATGAGTCAAACCCTGAAGTGCTGATTAATTTAGATGTTTTGGAAAGCAATATTACATAAATGATACCAATAATACAATGGTAAATCAAAAATACAAATAAGATACATAATAAAATGAAATAAAAAACATCCTTGAAACCCATTCAATGGATTCCTCTTTAAAACCTACGACAGAGAACAACAACAAGGGTGAGCTCAAATGCCCAGTTAGGGTATGTAAGGAAGAGTAAATAATGAATCAATGTGAATAAATAATATTGGAATGGTAAATAGATGATAAAAAATTAAATTCAAATAACTGCATAAGGCATAATAAATATGTCATGTCAGAAACTGAAAACACATTCCATTTAATCAAAAAACACTGAATGATGTGAATACATATATTTTATCATATGAAAACATCATGAATAATAACATCAATGAAATAAATATCTATCAATAATATGATTTATTATTTTATTTCTTGTATTTGTCACATGAGGACATATATTTCAATATCAATCCTCTAGATAGTTTAAAACTACATGTAAAAAGCGGTTTAATTTGGAAAAATTAATTTTCATAGGAGAACCTATCGATTCGTCATGGGGATATATAATGGATTAAGCCCACCCAAAATTACATGTAAAAAATATTACCCATATTTATTATTCTATTTAATCCATAAATAAAATTTATTTTCAAATATCTATGTTGAATAAAATATACCAATTCATCAATAATTCCCTAGATAACCAAATAACGGTCAAACTGATGGTCATACATGAAAATGGTATAAATTTTAGGAAATAATAATATAAATAGACCAATAATGTATATATTTAAATGATTACAATATAGTTATTTTTCCGGATAATTTTAATAACCATAAAGAAGGTGATATTTTAAAGATAATCGTTTAAATCATTAATGAGGAGAATAATATTTAAACATTCCATAGTGTCACATACCACATTAAATCATTTGAATCATAATGTCAAAGAATGATTAACATTAAATGAAACATTGAATATCATGATAATAAAAATATTCATGATATAACATGGCAAAGGGAAGTGTATACACCATATAATATGAAGTTTTGCATAACAACAAATAAGTCACAAATGAATGTAAATTTAGATGAAATCCCTCACCTTGTGTTTTATTTTTGTGTGATCAACCATTAACTTATATTATAATAGTTTTGATAGTGTTACAAACATATTAAACAACCATATTCATGTTTATAATATCTTATATTATATTATTAAATTATCATATTACAAATTTGATAACAATCCTTCATTATTGTGACTATTCTAGGTGTTAATTGCCTAGTTTTTTTAGTATGTTTTAACTTGTCACTTGTTGTTTTTATTAATTTGATCTTGGTTTCATTATATCTAGAATGTAAATCTTGATTAAAAAACCATATTTATTATTTATATATATATTTATAATAATTCATAAAAAATTTATATTTGGAATTAAATGCATCATTCATTCAGACAGTAGGCCATACATACAAATAAACATTAATTCCTTTCATTTTCCTATTAAATGAATGAAAATTAAATGATATAAACGGCTATAATAATTATATAAATATATTTATTTAATATATTTCTAATATATTCAATAAAATCATCCATTATATGTTCTATTTATAGTGTGAACGGATCATATCGTTTTGATGCGGCGGTAGTCCACACTTCCACAGACGATGTTATTGTATTTACAAAAAATAGAATGAATAAGGGTATGTGTTATATAAAAAATCATAAATACATTATAATTATCGTATATATAATATATAAAAAGTATGTCCATCATAAATCCCACCATGAGAGGCATTAAAACAAAAATGAACAATCATCATTTCGTGAGGGGATATATCGCCGTACACATAAACGCAAGGTTCATTACCTATTAGACGGATGTGTGTGTATGTGAAGGAAAAAAATAACATAAAAAAATATTATTATATTTAGGATAGTGGTTTTTTAAATAATCATCGAATAAGGATATTTTAGGGGGTTTTTAATTGCCAAAAATCTAAAGAGGATGAGGAAAGACGTTACCTCTTATTTGAGTAACTCCTTTTAGTTTTCCCCAAAGGCCTTCCTTGGATGGTTTTAATCATAATTTGAGGCTAATAGGATTATTTTAAAGACTTTAAGTATCTATTTGGGTAGATTTTGGTTGAGCCAAAGTATCTTGATTAGTGTTAGGAAGTGGGAGGAGAAGAGGCCTTTCGGTAGTAAAGGATGAGTGTCACCCATGTATATTTTGGAAATGGGAATTCCACCAAATATTTACCATCGAATGTGGATCCAATAAATAGAAATATTCTATAAAATTGATTATAGGGTAGAAATATGCCTATCCAATTTAATTTTCCATGTTTATTGGCCATTTTTTGCACTTATGATTAATATTTACTTCCCTATTATGTTAATTATTCACTTAATCTATGTAATTAATTTTATTAACTTTCACTAATTTTTTTTGTAAAAAAAAATATATCCTTATAATAAATTATAAAATTTTGAGACTCCAAATATGGTCTATAGTTTAAAATATTTTATTCCAAAATTCCTCATTAATTAATTGAAAATTAATCCCACATATGTGATGACAACATGGGGTTTTAATGTAAAATCGTTCCAAAATTTTCTATGTTTTTATGATCAATTTAAAAGATAAATTGATTAAACTGACCTCACTTTGATGCATTGAAGAAAAAATAATATAATTAAACATTAAATACATTTAAAAATACAATTTATCATTATAAAAATATTATACAAATAAGTTGCATTGAATTAAAATTCATTATTTTAAACTACTCATTAAAAATTGAATCTTCATAGAAAAACACCAGAACATCACTCTAAGATAATTATTATGTTCAAAATTCAATAATTAATTTTATTTTTAGATATAAAATATATAAAAGTTCCAAATTTTAGATTTAAAATTGGTTCTCCATTAATAGGTTTTAAAATTGCATTAATAGTAATACAGTATTTCATTCGTAAAACTATGATTATTGTTATCTTATGCCTATCAAATATATATAATGCCTGTTAAAATATTTGGTTGGATATATAATATGTAAATTTACTAAATAAAAACTGAAAAAGTGTTTGAATTTTATTAACCATGGAAAACTTGACTAAATAGTGTTTTGGTCAAATTGGGTGTTTGTGTATTGCAAAGAGATCAAAAAAAATTTAATTTATTTTTAAAGGAATATATAGTAAAGTCTTCTTGTGATACGTTCATTCATCCAAAAACAATTTCATGTCAAATAATTCTTGGTTATTACCTTCAAAAAGGTGAGTGTATCTCTCCTACATATAATCCTATGGATCCCTTAATCCATCTTCTATTTTATTATTTGTATTGAGTACCTTTATTAGATGAGTTGTCTGATTCCTCAATTCATGTTATTTGGTATCAAGAATTTGGATGGGTTCCTTATAGTATGAAATGTCAAGTTCCAACACCATATCATTAGATATAAGAAAATGTGTTGGGTCATAAATTTACTTTCATAGAATAGATATATGTAACACATAGTGCACCCTTGAAATTTTGAAGCATTATTAATCAATAAGAATTAAATCCAAAGATTTCATAAATTTTGAGAGGTCTGATGGACCTGGGACATGGTTTTCATTTATTAATAAACTTGATAACACCCTTCCCTTGAGACACTTTCATGAAAACATGATCTCAAACTAGGAAATCTAACTATTTCCTCTAATTATCAATGGAACTCTTTTACCAACATTGAGTTGATTTATTATGGCCCGTAATTGTAAAGACCTGAACTGTTATAAATAAAATTTCCCATGATATTTTAATTAAATTTCTTATTAAGTAATATGGTTATAAGAACCAAATTTACTCCTATGGTTTTATTATATCCTATTAAAATTAAATAACCATTACTTATCATTACCATTGATAATATATTTGTTGAAAAGTGTTGATATTGTTAGTATAAATATAGGATTTTCAAAAAACCAATTGACACATACAAAAGGATTTGATGTCCACAACTAGTAGGATCGAACCCTACGAAATCTCTTTATTAGATCTTCTGGGGGAGATAGAATCCCTAGGTTTTTCCCTTGACCATGTCCATACTAAGATCACACAACAAAATCATGATCAAATTAGTTTATGGGAGAAGTTCAAGATCATCAATATCACAACCCAAACTATGTACGCCAAACCACCATAGGAAATTCTCACTAACACACACCATAAACATAATAAGTTTGATGGTGTATTAAATTTATATGTGTCAAAATCATTTTAAAATGTTTATGTACCATATATTATAACATAATTGATCAATTTTTTCTTATTAAGTTTACTTTAATAATGTTTTTTATTTTTAATCAATAAAACAATAATTTTATTTATCATGTAATATTAAAATTCAAAAATGAAAATTATTTTTATGAATTAATGTATTTTTGAAATAAATAATATTTAAATAAAATATTATTATTAATTTATTTTTATTAAATGTAAATTTACATATAATTTTTATAAAGTCAAATAAAATTTTTAAAAGTAGTTAAAAACAGTTATTGTGAACAAACCCAACATTTCTTAATAAATTAAGATTTTTTCTTAATAATGAAAATTAAAAAATATATAAATTTATTAGGATAAAATAAATATTATTTTTGGAATCATAATGTTGAAATTATCCAATACTGAATTTTTCATAATTTTCTTGGAGAGTGGAATTTTTTTGCTAAAAATTAAACATCGTATAAGTATACTTTTTATATTATGATATCATAATGACCCAAAATAGATGTAATGAATAATATAACATGTATCCATGAATCAATATTTGATTTAATGTAAAAATAATGTGATTTTAATTTTTTTTAATAATTTTATAATTTAATTATGAATCCACCAAAGCCATTTATACATTTCAGGGTTTTAAAATCATTTATTTAGGGTGTGACTTATATACACATAATTGAGGGAATTATTTTATTAATTTAGACCTGTGGTAATGTAAAATAATTAAATCCAAATCCAATTGGAATAAACCATGGTATATTTTGATCTTTTGGTTATATTATTATATAGATTCCAAAACCTAGCTTTTGGACATAATAAATAAGTCTTTACTCATTTCCAATATAATACCATCAAATAAACCATTTATCTTCACTCAAGATAATTGGAGAACTTCCTTACTCTTCCCTTCCCACTATATAGTCCTCTAAAGGTTCCCACAAACTCACAAGATGCTCTTGCCATGCATTTGGAGTTACACACTCAAGTTAGGGACCCTCACATTCTCATATTTATTCAAGTTTCATTATTATCATATACCATAAATATTCAATTCCTAATGTTGGGACATGACATAAAATTACCCTATTACTGTCCATTTTATTTTTAAATGAATATAGACCCCTTTCTCTCTCATCTACCCTTTTTATTTAATTTTATGTAAAATCATTATGCTATAGAAATTTCACCACAATTTTACATTCCAAAACAACTGTGTAGTGAATACCGCACTAATTTACGGTCAATTGATTTCAACTTTATGAACATAAAATTCTTTGACATGGGAATTTCATCTATAAATTCCTCACCCCTTGATCTTGTAATAAATTACGATGAGGAATTAATCCATGCTGTATGATTTCTGTGGAACACTTAAGCATGAGAATGAAATGAATGTGATGGGTGTGCTCAGAATTATATAGTGCTCTTATACATTTGGAAATGTATGGTCTCAAGAAAAATCATGTAGGGATAGGATTTAAACCTGATTCTATAAATGGACTTTTTCCATCATGATGTCTTGGTAGTTCCACTGGACCGATGTTTATTATTTATAGTTTTATGTAGTTTCCATATTTCTCATGTAATGATTATGATGTTCTTTTATGCCTTATTATTGAAGTTATTTTTATTTCCAATTGAAATTCCTATATTATGACATGTTTTATCTTATTCCATTCATATTCCATTAGGGGCCTTTATGGATCACCCCTTTCTTATGTATATTTCCAAGTGATCCTGTACTGTTTTAAAAGCCATGGAGTATTATGATCATGTGAAGGAAGATTTATATAAAGATTATGTATTTCATGTTTTATGTTGTTATGTATTAAACCTAATTCAAAAATACACTTGACTTATCAAACATTGAGTAATATTACGTTTTATCTCATATAATAAATCATGTATTAATTTATAATAAAGAGTAGGGTAGTTATAGTTGGTATAAAAAAATTAGTTATTTTTTGGATAGTGTTAAAAAATTATAGAAAAAACCATAGAGATAATATTATGTATAAGAAAAAATAGATAAATTTCACTAATTATATAGTTACTAGTCTATCATGAAAATGAATCCATGTCTTGATACTACACGTGGATGAGGTTGTGTTACAAATCTACCTAGGGGAAAAACCTCTGACAAGGTGTGTTGGCCCAGACTCAATGTAACCTGGTACAAAACAACATGCCTTACTATGAACCTATTTTGAACATCCTAGTGAATATTCTATGGTAAATTAATAATCTCATTACAAAATATTAGTATGGTAAAAAAATAAAATAAAATTAGAGTATATGGTATGAAATAGAACATGGATGGAATTTTTCAAAGCCTAGAAATCCATAGGTTAAGGAAATACATGTAATTTATAAGTTATCACGTTAATGTAATTAGATTCCCCATTTATGTGTTTAATAGTTTAGAAATACTTGTCCATGATTTTCCTTTTATTATAGTCAATGTGTTGAAATTAGATTAATCAATTAAATAATAAATTCTATGAAATATTTTATAATTTCCCCAATGGGATGCTAAACCTGATGGGAGTAGGAATCACAATCATTGGGAAGAAACTATCTTAGTTGAATCTGTTTCTGAATATAATAAAAATATGAAATTGATTATTTTATGCAACAATGTCCTCTTAATTTATATGGATCTAATGATCTCATTTTCATGGAATAATGGATTATCTCCATTGAAAATATATCCCCCATCCTTCAATGTTATGAATAAGAGAATACTCGACAATATTCCTATAATTTGGAGGGAGAATCTGATTTATGGTTTACAATGATCAGAACTATAAATAATGTGTAAGAGATCAATGTGATGGGTTGTAAGGAATTATGGAAAAAAAATTGATAATATTTTCCTCACAATATATGGCCTAAATGGAAAGGTATTTCTATGACCTGAATAAAAAAAGATGATTTATCTATCGAGGTGTATAAGGGAGACTACCCAAGATGATATTCTTCCTACTTTGTCATTACTCCTAAAGTAAAGGTTGAAAACATCCCTATTCATATAAAACCAAGTCTATGTAATTCCCCATAAATGTGAGAGAATGATAGCTATGAAGAAATTTTCTTATGTTCCATCAAAATCGAAATGGTGTTTAGTGAATTCCATGGGAATCATGGAAATAAGAAGTAGAAATCATAGATTAATTCTGGAGGTTTGATGGGTAAATCCTTTACTTATATAAAATTTCAACATCCGACTTTTCAATGTTTTAGGAATTAGAACTTATTTAACTTTATAAGGGGGGTGAGGAAATGCATTAGTTTCGGAATAAAGGGAACCTAGGTAATGTTTTTTAAAAGGAGAAACCCGCTTATTTGATAGAGGAAAGAAATTCTCTAATAAACTCTTACTGAATTTTTCACTACTTCAACATCCAGGAAAACATGAACATTTCAAATCAATTATCAAATCCAATGTTTTCAAAGAAAACCAACAACCTACAAGGCCACATGGGTGATCATTTTCTGTCACAGCCACAGAGGTGGATCCTGGTATTGAAAGTGTGGTAGTTACACTACGTAATCATTCTATAATACAAAAAAATCATTTTTTACTGATATAGAAATTCCATCATATCAATAATGATTACTATAAATATTCAAGAAACCACCCCAAAATATAGAATTATACTTTCCAGTGTAAATGAAAAAATGGGAAATTATTACATCCCATGTTTATAACTCCTCCTCTATCACAATTTTATGAATGAACTACCCAGAAAACCTTTTCATACTACCTTTGGTGGAATTTTATGAAAACATGGGAATGTGTTTTCTTTCATTATGTATATCCAACATTAATTTCTGTGATAAAGAAATCACGATATGTATTGAAAATCAACCCCCATTTATG
Organism: Viscum album; assembly: GCA_963277665.1. NCBI lineage: Eukaryota > Viridiplantae > Streptophyta > Magnoliopsida > Santalales > Viscaceae > Viscum > Viscum album. The sequence goes on along the minus strand of OY728167.1, from coordinate 388,680,714 downwards.
TAGAAGTGAAAAGAGAACAATGAATCTTATTTAGCACCAAAATCTTAAGAATGGATATTATTTCCCTATGAGAAATCGTATATAGATCAAATGACTAATTATATGGGAATAGACATCCTCTATGGCATTCCTATTGTGAATAAATATGGAGCTGTATATCCTGAGGAATTGACTGGTCTTTCTCATAACTTAGAGGAAAAATTTTCAATTGATCTAATATCTTTGGAATTATGATTTTCTAAAAATCCATATAGAATAAGTATTTTAGAACTTGAGGAGATGAATCAAAAACTAAAGTAGAATATAAATAAAGGGATCATATGCCCAAATCCTTCCTCATGGGGTTCACTGGTCCTCCTCGACAATAATAAGGATGGTTAAATGAGCATTTTCATTGATCATCATGATCTCAAAAAAGTCACAATAAAGAACAATTATCCTCTATCATAAATTTATTTCTTTTTTGATTAGCTACATATAACACAATAATTTTCTAACGTGGATCTATGGTCGGGGTATTACCATATTAGGGTGAATATGGATAATATTCCCAAGGATTATTTTTTTACATGCTGTGGTCACTATTAATTCATATTAATAACATTAGGACTCACTAATGCTCCAAAAATCATTATGGATAGGATTAATAGTGTATTTAGATACTAACATTAAAGATTTATGGCTGTATTTATATGTGATATTGTAATATAATCAAAAAAATGAGGATCATGAGGAGGATTTGAGCACTATGCAATGGAAAATATAAATAGAGATGTTTTATGAAAAGTACATCAAATTTGAGTTCTAGTTGAAGGAAGTTCTCATTATTGGGGAATATCAATAGAATCCATGATATATGTGTGGATCCTTTAAATACCAAAGCAATTGATGTATGGAAAATTCCAACATCTGTAATAGATATTCTTATACCCTTGGATTAGATGGCTATTATCAAATATTTTTGAGAAATTTTTTACGATTGTCAAAACCACTTACCAAGCTAACTCGAAAGGGTGTCAAGTTTTCATGGAATAATGAACATGAAGAGAGCTTCAAAGAGTTTAAATGGAGGCTTATCACTTCCCATGCTCTCATACTAACCACAAGTGGAGAAAATTTCATATTATTCAGGGATTGTTTAAAGATGGGATTGAGTTGTGTGTTAATGAAGAATGAAAAAGTCATAGCCTATGATTCAATGAAGATGGATGCTCACAAAAATAACTTTCCAAGGTATGATTTAGAGCTTTCTCTAGTGATGATTACATTGAAAATATGGCGACATTATCTATTTGGAGATAAATGTTCAATATATAATGATAAAAAATTCCTTAAGTATATTTTCGCATAGAAAGAGATTAATATGTTCAAACAAAGAAGGTTTGTGATGATCATGGACTATGAAAGCAAAATTCATTACCATTCATGAAGAGAAAATAAATTAGAAGACGCTCTAAGTAGAAAGGTCTAGAAATTCTATCATTGATGATATTTTAGAGGGATATGATATTCTTAGATTTAGAATGGATGGATATGGGAATTATAATGGAATGAAAATCCCCAATACATTCAAAAATGATTTTGAAACTATCTCTTCTCGAGAGGTTAAATGACCCTGAATGAGATGATGTGTGAATTCAGAAGATAGTGGAAACTCTATGGAATTGGAAATCATTAGAATTCAATGTTAATGAAGAAAAAATTGTGATATTTGGGGTAGGAATATGTGTACCATCAAATCCTGAGTAAAGAAGTATTTGATTCATGATTCACATACATCAACCTTCTCTATTCACTGAGGAAGCTCAAAGATGTGTTGTGATATCTAAGAGCAATATTGTTGGAACAATATCAAGAAGGAGATCATTGAATGAACATAAAATTTCCCGGTATGTTAATAAATGAAAGTTGAAAGGTAGAATTATAAGGGGATGATGAAACCGTTACACACAACAACATGTATATGGGAAAACATCAAAATGGACTTTCTCACCAGACGTCCAATGAAATCCATGGAAAACTATTATATATAGGTTTTTCAATAATCATAAAAAACCATCTCAATTTTTCACAATTTGAGAGGACATCTCACTGGATTAAATTGAGTGGATATATATTAGAGAAGTGGTCAGGATTTATGGATTTCCACTATCGATTGTATCCAACTAAGATCCAAGATTCACCTACATGTTCTGATAAAGTCTCGGACATGATCTAAAAACTATGCTGAACTTGAGTATGGCCTATCATCTAAATATTGATGGCGAGTCTGAGTAGACTATATATACAGTAGAATAAATATTTCTAGAATATTCTATAGACATCACTTGAGGATGGGACTAACATGTTCCACTTTTCGAGTTCTTTTACGAGAACAATTTACACTCGAGCTTCCAAATTACTCCATATAAACATGCACTTAAGCCTAACTTATCTCAAGTACATGATGTATTCCATGTATCCCTCTTCGAAAAGCTCCTACCATACCCCTTACATGTACTCACTCTAGAGGTGGAAGAATTGAATAATTACCATTCCTATGAGGAGTATCTAATGATGATATTATATCATATAGATAATGTTTTTTGAAATATGAGAATGAACCTTTTAAATTTTTTTTAGAGGAACCAAAATTTTGAAGCAGTGAAATGGGAACTGAAGTAAGTTATGAAACAAAGCTATAAACATCTATTTTTTTGGGAAAATAATACATGGAAGGAGAACTTTCTCAGTGGGGGAAGATTTTAATGGCATGACCTATTATAAATAAATTTTCCCTTTGTATTTTAATAAAATTTATTATTATATAATATAGTTGTAGAAAATACATTCACTCCATGAGTTTTATTACATCCTATACTATTTAAATGACTGTTAATTATTATTACCATTAATAATATTGCTAATGAACAGTGATCGTGTGGATAGTATAAATATAGTGTTTTAACTAATCTAGTAGACATAGAGAAATGATGTTATGGAATCAACCAGTATGATTGTACCCTATCAAGCACATTTATTAGAGCATCTAAGAGAGAAATAATCACTAGGATTTTCCCTTTCATCACGCCCTATCTGAAATCAAACAACATAAGCAAGAGGGAAACCATTTATAAGATAAGTTCACACTCATCGAGATCATGACCGAAACCATGTACATTGTGCCACCCCATGAATGTCTCACTATCACACACCATACTATAAGGCCATTTTCCGGTTTATTGAAGGTATATGTATCAATAACCTAGTAAATATTTTATGTACATTACTTTATAAGATAATTTATAAATTTCTATTCTATTAATGTTACTTTATACAAGAAATTTTTTCCAAAAAATAAATGAATATTATTATTTTTCATTTAATAATAAAATTAAATTAAGGAATTCATATTAATGAATTAATGTATTTATGAAATAAATAGTATTTTATTAAAATATTATTATTAAATAATTTATATTAAATACAAATTATTGTATATTATTTATGAAGTCAAATGTATCTTTTTTAGTGGTTTGAAAACCATTATTGTCAAAAAAAACCCAGAATTTCTTAATAAATGTTGGTTTTATTTCAAAAGTTAAAATTAAGATATTTAGAAAATCATTTGTATAAACTGAATATTAGTTTTTGAATTAGAACAATGAAATAATCTAATAGTGATTTTTTCATAATTTTTTAAGATAGTGGAATTTTTGGGTAAAAATTATATACCGTATAAATATACTTACTATATTATGAAATCATAATGACCCATAATTGATATAATAAGTACTATAAAAGGAATCCATGAAAAAATAAATGTTTTAACTTTAAATTAATTATATTTTAGTTTTATTTGATTAATATTATATTTCTATTATGAAGCCTCAAAAACCATTACTATATTTTAGGTTTTAAAAATCATTTCATTAATAGTGCAACTCATATACACATAAGCTAGGTTATTGTATTATTAAAATTAGAACATGGTCTTAGAAAATAATTAAAACCAATCCCATTTGGTCGAAACCATGGCCAAAATCCATGGCAATTTTTGTAGTTTTGGATATTTTATTATATAGAGTCAAGAACCTATGTTTGAGAAATAATAAAAACAATTCCTACCATTTTCATGTATAAGCCTTCCAATGATCCTAATTATCTTCACAAAAGATCATTGGAGGACATCCATAATCTAACCACTCCTCTATATATTCCTCCAATAGTGCCCCAATGATCTCAATAATCTCCATCGAAGCATATGAGGTCACACATTCAAGTAAGGAATCATCTCCTTCTACTCTTTATTAAAATTTCATTAATAAATTATGCCATTTAATTACAATTCCTAAAGTTGAGACATGGATTTCCATATCACTATCACTGATAATTTGATTTCAAAATTATTATTGATTCATTTCACTCTCATCAACATTCTATATGATTTTTATGTGACGCTATTATGCAGCAGAAATTTCCCAACAATTTTTCCTGAGCAAAACATTTGTGTAGTGAATACCTTTCCCATTTCATATCAAGGTAGTTCAACTTTATAAACATATAATTCATTGAAATTGGATAGAAATTTATTTATTCCACACTCCTTGTTCATAGAAGAAATTATGATGATTAATGAATCCATTTTTTATGATATATGTGGAACACTTAATAAATATAATGAAATGAAAGATACAAGTTCACCCAGAATTGTAAAGTGCTCCAATTAAATGGGTAATGTTTAGTCACATGAGACATAATGTTCTGATATGGAAGGAACATTATTTATTTATGGGATTTTTTCCATCAATATTTCATGGAATTTAGCCTTGAAATATGTTTATGATGTTGTTTTATAAGTTTTTTCCACATTTCCCAAGATATGATTATCGAGGTATATCATGCTTTATTTTTCATATTCATTTTACTCCGCATTTATTTGCCTATGGTCTAAAATATTTTAATTTAATCCATTATTATTCCCATTTGGGAGATCTGTAGTCTACAACTGATAATCTATCTCTTTTTTTGGACTTATACATGTGTGAGATGACTATACACCATGGGTTTTCCATTGTGGTGTACCTGGTGAAATTTACTTTGTGGTATACCTGGTGAATTTTCCTTAGTGTTTTACTTTGTGGTTCATGGATTCATTTTGAGTATTTTTTTACTCACCCTTACAAAGGTTTTCCTTCACATGTAATTTTTTGGGTAGATGATCGATGATTTGATAGAGTCATAGGTGGACTAGGACCAGGTGGTGATAGAGTTCTCATATGGATAAGGTTTTCTTATATAGCTTCAGATAGCTATCTTACACCAACCCTTCAGGTAGAGTTTTCTATATAGGAGTCTCAGTTTCTTATTAATTCACTTGTCAAACACTTCTTTTCGTGGGATTATAGTCTTTCCCTCTTTAATTATAGTTTCGTATTATCATAATATGTTGTTGGTATATTAGTATTATGTATTCTTGTTTAATTTTTGTCTTTACATTTCAAAATTTTGGGTCTTGGAGATTTGTGTGTGTGTATGGTGTGTAGTTTAATTCCTCCCATTTGTGGGATATTCCTACTCGGTATTAGTCTCCATCCCCTATACTATTGGATGAATTCTTGGGATAATCATGAAATGGTCCCCTTTGGGATGGGTCATGATAGTGGTGTATCAAATCTTGTTCGGTTCTACATAAAGAACTAAGAGTCTTTGAGATTGGTTTGGGGAAACATTGTTAAGTGTTTCATGTTTGGCTTTTAGACTACAGAATCCAGTTTTGGTGATGTGGAAGACATATCCATACACCAGGACTCTAAAATCTGTTTTTCTACTCGGTACATGAAAACACTAGTTTCAGGGAAAATAAATGGTAAATGCATCATATAAGATTGAGTGTGTTCTCATATCCTTCTTTATTTAGAGCTAGATCACCAGGTATACTCTATTGACTATGGTACATCTTGAACTATTTCAAGATTCCTCCAGGCAGACAACTCTCAAGGATTCTGATACATGATAACAAGGATGATCCACCTAGTGATAACACATTGGTACCAACAGCACCCCCGAGTGGGGTACCCATAATTCCACCACCCGGAGAGTAGTAGTTACTACCAGCATTACCAGTAGAGTATGAATGGAATTTTAGTGCGTTGCATGAGTTCCAGAGGTAGTGATCTCCCATGTTCAGGGGTGACCCATACCCATGGACAGATGATGCTTGGCAATATGCGGTTACACACATCTTCCACCTAATAAGAATGCCTCTTCACAAGATTACAGTTCTAGCTGCCAGTCTTCCATAGGGATTAGTGGTTCGATGGTGGAGCTTAGTCATCTAGACACATGACAAAATGACTCTATATTGGTATATATTGGGAACATCTTTAGGGATGAGTTATTCACAATGGAATTATTCTTCATGCATATACAGGATATACTGTATATGCAGTAGGGAAGCCAGATAGTAGTGGATTACTCACTAAGATTTATGGATATTTCTCACTACTCCACAGATATGGTGCGAGACCCATTCTTCAGGGACCGGACCTTTGAGAAGGGGATACTCTAATGGATCAAGGAATCCATCATATCACTTAGCATATTGAAATACGATGGGATATGGGATAGATAATTTCTATTGGAGAGTTTTCTGGCAAAGGAGACACCGACAGAGAGAGCTACTAGTAGGAACAAGACATCTGAGTCTTAGGTGGTGGATAGCGAACAATAGACATAGGGAACCAAGCAGATCAAGCACTCCGGGGGATGAATCTAGTATATGGGATTAGTATTATAGATATCCCCAGGTAGAGTAGGTCATCTTATGGACATGTTGTGTTACAGGTGCGGTGGTCAGGAACACAAGGCTTGGGATTGCCTGACTCGCCATTTGGACAATCAACAGACGACCGAGGGACCACCAAGGTAGAGGATGAGGAAAGAGTAGAGTTTTCAGTTGGGATGTGTGTGTAGAAGAGTAGTAGGTAGATTATTAGTTGTTGGGAAGAGGTTTGAAGTACTACCAACATCACCCCCATGTGGTCCACCATGGGCTTAGGGAGCTTGTGGACAGAGATCAGGTCAACTCTAGGGAATGGAGGATTATGAACCCGATTCTCCAAAGATGATTAGAGGTATTATAATTTTGTTTTACACACTAGATAGAGTTTTAATAGACACATGTGTCAGTAACTCTTTTCCTTCCACAACCCTTGTTCAAGGATACATGATTCTAGTGGAACCATTGAATCGATCTGTATGCTTATATACTCATACATAAAGATTTGACGATCAAACGCTGGTTCCAATAGTGTGCCCTTTCTCTAGGGGGTGAGAGATTTAGTTGATATATCATGGTGGTAATGTCGACAACTTATGATTAATTCTTGGTATGGACTGGTTATACATAGTTCATGCCCATATTATCTATTTTAGGAACAGAGTGTGGTGTGTCTTTAGTGATGGGAATATGTTCTCCTTTGTTGGTTAAATGAAAATGCATGCAGTGCAAGACAAAAATTCTTATAGGATGGTGCAGAAAATTACATGTTAGTTGGCTAGCCACACCATTTTTCCAATAGATGATATGAGTCCTCAGTTTCCTACAGTTGTGGTAGATTATGAGTACATCTTTCATGAGGATGTCCATAGGTTACCTTGCCAAAGGGAGGTAGACTTCTAAATTGATCTGTACACTAGGATGAAAATTATATATACACTTTAATATTGTATTATTCTTGTAGATATTCATGAGTTAAGGGTACAGATGGAAGTCTTACGGAGGAGTGGATTCATGAAACATAGTGTTTCACCTAGGACAAACATTTTTTTTTCTAAGAAGGAAATGATATCTTGAGATTATGTGTGGAATTCTAGTGCTTGAACTAGGTGACTGAGAAAAAAAATTATCCATTAAATAGTATTTATAACCTCTTTAATCAACTAAATGGGGGTAAATGGTTCTTCAAGATAGAACATAGATTATGATATCACCATCTTCGAGTATGGTATGAGGACATATCAATGGAAGATTCCAGATGCTGGTATGGCCACTACGTGTACTTGGTGATGTTTTTTTGGCATGAATAACTCCCTAGAAGTGTTCATTGGACTCAGGAATTAGATCTTATTGACATAATTATATTGGATCATCATGTTCTTAATTTATGTCATCCTAATGTACTCAGTATATGAGGGGGAGTTGGTGATGCTGTTGTGGATGGTCCTCAACACACTCTGAGAGAACCATCTTTATGAGAATCTCTTAATGTGTCAGTTATAGATTCATGTAATCCACTCACTAGGACACATCATTTCATAGGTTGTAGTTGCAGTAGATCCTGCGAATATAGAGGTGGTTCTTGCTTGGGAGCAACCTATGAGTGTTACCGAGGTGTAGAGTTTTTTGAGTTCGGTCTTGTGCTATTAGATGTTTGTACCTAACTTTTCTATAGTAGAAACACCCTTTACTTACATTAAATATAAGTTAAAACCTTTATTTTGGATAAATAAGTGATAAAAGAGATTTCAGGAGATGAGTAAATGATTGACGAGAACCCCCATATTGAGATTACCAGATGAGGGTGTTGAGTTCGTGGTGTTCTATCATGTATTAAGGACCAAGCTTTGATGTGTCCTGATGTAGGAGAAATAAGTGTTTTCCTATGATTAGTGCCAGTTATGGAAGCATGATAATAACTAAGAAACTCATGATCTTGATCTAGCAGCGGTAGTCTTCGCATTGATGATTTGGAAATACAACTTGATGGGTGAGCAGTTTACTGTCTAATCCCACCACAAGTGTCTCGTAGTTGTTGAGTGAGGCATCTGAGATGTTGGTCTCACTACAGATGTCCTTCTAGGATAGATATGGATAAACTTACCCTCAGTTGAGGGTTTTTACCCCGCCACTCTTACAGTGAGTTAGGGAGTCACATCATGGGAATATCAACTGTGATTCACGACATGCTCAGTTGTCCATAGGGCTTTCTCCTTGTGAATGTTCAATAGATAAGGAGAAAGTTGTTCTCTACACAGGAATCATAGTAGTACCAATAACGTTTCTGGATGAGGTCTTAAGAACGTTCCATACACCCCCATTGGCAATATGTTCATGAGTGTAAATGATGTTTCAGGACCTACGATATCAGTCATGGTTTCTGAGGATAAAGAATGAATTGACAGAGTTAGTATCTAGGTGCCTCACTTATCAACATGTGATGGATGAGAACTCGGTTCCAGAGGGATTGTCCCAACCACTTAAGGTGCCAGAGTGAAGGTGGGATAGGATATCGATGGAATTCATGATGAGATTACCACACACATCTAGGGGACATGATACCATATGGGTGGTCATTGACTGACTCACCATGTCTCCCCACTTTTTTCCAATCCATGAGTAGATTACATTAGAGAGCATGAGATTAATATACGTGTAAGTGATTTTTCAGCTTCCCAGAGTGCCATCAAAGATAGTCTCAGACCATGATTCTCATTTCACATCCCAGTTGTGGAAGAGATTGAGGGAGTATTTTGGGTACCATTTGTGCTTGATCACAGCATTTCATCCCCAGAAAGATGGATAGAATGAGATGAAAATACTTGTTCGTGAGGACATGATACATGATCGCATCCTAGACTTTGGTCGTAGTTGGGAGGATCACCTAAAACTGGTGGATTTTTCATACAACAACAGCTATCACTCCAAAGATGCTATGTAATTGTTCGATGCATTATATTGTATGTATTGTTGGTCACCACATTGCTGGACTAACCTAGGAGTGTCATCACTCATGGGTCTAGAGATGGAATGAGCTACCATGGAGTAGGTATAGGTCATCCAGGAGAAGATGAATACAACACATAGTTGTCAGAAGTCCTATACTGATAGGCATCAGATTGCTTGGGTCTTTGAGGAGGGAGACCATGTGTTACATCGGGTCTAATCATGAATGGATTTTTTAGAGTTGGCATGGGCGGAAAGTTAGCTTTGATATACATCATCCCTTTTCAAATTAAAATTATTTTTGGTGACGTGGATACTACATTTTTATACACCCACAGTTGCATCAGATGCATGATTTTTTCCATGTGTTGGAGCTATGGAATTCAATGCATGATCCATCTCTCATCATAAACTAGGGAGAGATGGAAATTGATGTTATGGTGAATTTTATGATGAAACTGGTAGATATTGAGAATTTACCAAAGAAGATCCTTCATGGATGATCAATTCCTCTAATACGTGTCAAGTGGCATCATAGGAATCTCCAGGAGATCACATGGGAGTGGGGGGATCGGATTTGTGCTTAGTACCCACACCATTTTTTTGAGTATCACATGTTTTTTACTTTCACTGATGTAAATCCATAAGGTGGGGAGAATGTAATGACTTTTATTTTCTTAGGTTTTATTTTTATAAATTAATTTGGAAAATTATGAGACCATACCCTGATACTATGTGTGATTCAAAGGCTCGGGGTTACTTGAACAATTCATTGAATAAAGATTAGTTTTTAATTAAAACATGCTGGTAGTTTATCATTAAACTAGAATAACATCTAAATAGATCCCCATATTTGAAATGTGTGGGAACTATTTTGTTAAGAATAGTGACTTTGTCTTAGGCTGAGCATAATCATGACTAGTGTGGGATAATGGTGAAATTCATTTTTGGGACATGAAAATCATTAAAATATTTAATAAAAAAAATTCAATTGAACATTACGTGTTGACATAGTCGATGTTTCTTTTTTTATTATAATCCATGTACGAGGATTTCAAGGTTATCATCACAACCATGGAATTCCCCATACACAAGGAGAATGAAGTTCTCTCTTTATGATGAATGTCGTAAGATTGAGGATCGATGGAAACACAGACCTTCATTCGTCATAAAAAATTGATCCAAAATTGAGGTATCACATTGATGTTATTGTGATTTCATTTACTTTTAATAAATTGAAATGAAGAATGTGAACCAAACAACGAATAGGTCGATCCCTGATTCAGTCATTCTTGTAGGATGGTTAAACTACGGGATTAAATGAAATAGATCATTGGGATTATTCTCCAGTTGGTTTATTCATGATTCTACTAACAATAAAAGATTAAGGATAACACAATTAAGGACAAGATCGATTCTTCGGGTTTTCTATGTGAACCTTCTATTCCCGTTCATTACGTTCTTCTCCATTGTACCCACATGGTTACACCATTATTTTTCTAGGAGGCTATGAATACGATCAGACCCCCAAAGTGCCAGAAAATAATATGAAGGCCCAGGAGAGTGACAGATGCCACCTGATGATCGTGGAAGTGGCGCATTTTCAAAAAAAAATAGAGCCCTTGAGAAATAGTAGAGACCCAAGGATCCAAGGCCACTAGATCCCGACACTGTCAGCTGTGTGTGGGCGCGATGGTGGATGTAGGTCACCCCAGAGGCATGTGAGGAGGCAGGGGTGACCAGACCACACGGGTGACACAGACGGACCACAGAGGGCATGCAACACTGGAACACTTAGGTGGCCGTGGCGAAGCACGTGATGAGGATTCAAGCTGCGTTAGAGGGAGAACCCATGGTAGATCCATGAGTGCATGTGGGGAAGGTGGCCCGACCATGTTTCACATAGTATGATGCAGTGATAACATGAAAAATATGGCCAGTGAAAGACTTATCAAGCATGAACACACACTGGTCCGCACTGGTGGGCCAGAAAAAATAATATGGGCCTCTCTAATGGCAGATAAGGAGATCCCAATAGGTTGAGTTTGTTTGGGACGAGTTAGGTCTGTCAAACTAGGTAGGGTTGGGTCGGCGGTACCAGACTGGGTAGGGTCTTCCGGACCGGGTTGGGTCAGACCTAGACCAGACCAAACCCATTTCACCAAATTATATGTATTGTTAAAACTGGTTGCTTATTTGATGAGACAGTTGAGGAATTGGGACACTTCTTATATTGAGGCCCATCTAAGATAGCCTATGTTAATTTTTGTGGAATTTAGTGTATGAACTAATTGCTTGTTGTGTTGGTGCTCCCAAAACGTGCATTCTATGAGCAGAATCCTATAGCTGGCTGTGAATATGTGATCATGGTGACTACATGAATTGGGGGTGGTAGGACCAATTGACACTCTATGAACTGAAACTAATGATATGACTTCTATCAATGCTCCACGCACCAAAACTGACGCTTCATGTGCCATATATTCTCTATGTGATGACACTGATTCTATATGAATTATCGATGATCTCTTCACAAAAACTGATTAAATCAACACCATCGATGATCCATGCATTGAAAATGATGCTCTGTGCACAATATACACGTTTTTCACCATCACTTATGCACTGTAAACCATCGATATTGAAATTGGGAGATTTGTGGATGACAACTAATAATCCCTCTCTTTGTGATTTAGAAATATACTTGTGTGAGCTGACTGTACTCCATACATATTCCTTTGTGGTGTAATTGGTTTAAATTTTTTTATGGTTAAATTGGTGTATTTTACGTAGTGGTTTCCATTATTGTTCATGATGTCCCATTGATTATGGTTTTACTCACCCCTATACGGGATTTTCCCACACATGGCGTGTCTTGTGCAGATGATCGATGATTTGATTGAGTCCTAGGTAGACTATGACGAGGTGGTGCATAGAGTGATCAATATATGAGGTTTCCTTCGAAGGATTTAGACAGGTATACAACACCTACCCTTTATTTTGTGATTTCTACACATTAGTTTCAGGAGCTTGTGGATTAACTTTGTCAGGCTCTTCTTTTATGGGCTTGTATTTTGGCCCTATTTACATTCAGTTTCCCACCGTCATACTCTATTGTTGGTATCATAGTAGTAAGCATGATTTTTTTTACTTAGTGTTTTTAAATTTCAAAAAAATCATTCAAAATTTTTTCATGTGTAGCGGTACATTGGCCAATGCCTCCCAATTGTGGGATATTCCTACTCGGTTCAAGTCGCCATCCCCTGGCCTATCCAAGGTGGGATTGTGGTACTCACTGAATGGGAACCTTTGTGATGACTTGTGTCAATATATTTGATATTAACTTCATTGTCTACATTCTTTATATTATTATAAAATGATATATTTAATAAGAACAAAAATTAACCTGTCAAAACATACCCGAGAAACAACGAAATTAACACCCGAAATAGTAAAAATAATGAATAGTTATTAACAAATTGGTATTTTGATATTATAAGAGGATGGCATATGATATAATAAATATCAATATTATTTTTTAATAAGTTACTAACATGTTTATAAATATTATACATCAGGTTATCATATAGCCACTTAAAAGAAAACACAAGGTAAGGTATTTTCATCTCACATTTTACATATGTGAGATAAATGTCATATTGACCACTTACTTATTTTTTTTGGTGGGACTACTATGCATTTTGATATATTATATCACAATTTACCATTTTTCATAATATTAAACAATTGATTTGATGTTACTCTTTCATGGATTCCATTATTCAAAATCTACTCAAGTAGTAAGGGATTTGTCAAATTGTCATTCAGTGAGGCATACCAAATTTTTGTGGACCTAGTTTCATATATATGGCCTATGTACTTCCACAATGACATGTAATATTATAAATAAATATTTCGTTATAAAATTTGGAGTTTAAATTTTTTGTATTTTATTTAAAAGTATTTTAGTTTAAAGTCATGATTGAAATAAAATTTCAAAACTCAATTTCATTTCGTTGAGTTTTATTACTCACTCATAGTCATAAATATTAGATGATTATGTGTGTACGAACATTAAACATTCTAATTTTGTATTAAAAATTATCTTATGTGGATTAATAGTGGATACACATAATAAAATCATTGATATATTCTCACTTCAATATTATATACTTTTTAAGGATTTATTTCATAATATCCTTTTATTAGAGATTATTTGTACTTGAATTTCCATTTGAAGAATCATTTTTTATCATTGATTAATAAAACAATTTCATTTGAATATCAACTGGTTATAATGAACTTTAACAATTATTAGTACCATTTTCCCACTCTATGTTACACAAGTGTTTTAGAAAATGATTTTAAAGAAAACTCAACTTCGTTTCTCTATTTTGTTGGAGAACCTATTTTCTTCTAAAAATATTGTCTTCCAAAATATTTTTAAAAACAATTATCCTTTAAAAAATGATTTTTAACGAAAATGTACCCCTTTTTTCATTTATGAATTTTTTTAATGGAATATTCTTGCCGTTTACTGAAAAAGAAAATGTTCTAACACTTTTTACCTTGAAAAGGGAATGTTTCTTTTTTACCTCGTATGACATGTACAGATTCATCCACCGTCATTTCATTGATTATTCCTTTTTCAACTATAAAGGTTTAATTTTTAATGATTTTTCTTTCAAAATTTCTTTATCAAAGAAATGTTTTTTCAAAATCTATTTTTTAAAATAAAGGATATTTTCCTCAATATTATTTTTTAAAGTTATTTATATATTTCATCAGTAAAAAAATGGAATATTTTTTATCCACATGGGACATTTTGTATTGATAAAATCCATATCCTTTATCTGGATGGTTTTCGATAGATTTTTCTGAGTAAATTATTAATATTCACTTATTTTATTTCCTTGTTAGTCCCCTTGAAATATTCAATTTCATATGGTCATTGAGCATTGAATTTCCCCAAATTATCCATATCATTTATCATAGATATTATTATTTCCAAAATTTTATACCATTTTACATATGTTTTTTTACCTTGAATGTTATTTTATTTACATGGGAATTGTTAATAAATCAGTATTTCTTATTCAATATAGTTATTTTATAAGACATATTATTTATTTTGATTATTCAATATGAGGATTTTTTTAGACTGGCAATGATAGGTGGGTCTCATACATTATATATCCCCTCAATGAATTGACAATTTCTCATGAGACAAATAAGATGTGAAAATGAAATGAGTTTCTATGAATAATTTAAACCATCTGGTGAAGGGTATCGACAGTATATTTTTTCATGTTATTGAGACAAGATGTATAATAATTAATAATTTCCTTCATTTAGACTATACTATTAGTATCCTTGAGGTTTTTTATCGACATATCTATGGGTAAATTTCATTCTCAGTTGATTGATTATGTGGAATGGGTTTTCAGTTTCATATATTTCCTTATTTATTATTCCTTATCTAGTTATTTTAATGGCATGTGTTTTAATTTATGACCACTACATATAATATATCATTTCAGTTTATTGATTACATGGAATGTGTTCTTAGTAATTTAACTTACCATATTGATTATTCTCATTGATTCATTATTTTTTATTATGATTTAAATAACCTTACTAAGCATTAAAGATCATCCTTATTTTATTTCCTCTATATAAGAATCCAATAACTGTAGTAAGAATGCATTAAAAGGACACAATAGATTGAATAATTGTTTTTAACATATAATGGAAAAGAGGAAGAAAAAAAATCATATTGTAATTATTGTATTCTTCTATAATAAAACACTAATGTATGATTCTAGTTTACATAGAAAACTAAACTATTCGGTCCATCGGGGTTGATTCCTTATAATCATGCCGATGTAATTAGTAGCAAACAACTACTTTGGGATTCTGGTGTTAGGTCTCTATAGTTGGTATCAAAGGAGCTTTAGTATAATCATTGGGAACTAGATTTAGAAAAAAATTAGTTTAAGAACATAACCATAAGGTATAATTTGATGATAATCATAGATGATTATACAATAAATTTGGTAAGACATATATTATGCGGGTCATTCTAGAAATACATCCATGTCTTGATACAACAAGTTGATGAAATTCATTCATGGATGTACCTAGTATTAATAACTCAAAAAAGGTGTTTCAAACCTGACTCGGGGTAACATAGTACCCAACAACGGTCCTTAATGAACACCTGGTTTGACACTCCTATGGGGTATGCATAGGAAAATCAATTTTTTCTTTATAAAACATTATGATGAATTTGGATGGATAATGAAAACAGATGAACAAGGTTAAACCTATGGAGTTTTAGATTTAAAAATAATTTTTCATGATCTATATTTCTTATACATGATTTTATACTTTTATCATTATTACCATTATTTCTCATACTATTCTTTCTATTTTTAGTCATTTACTGGAACTCAATGGATTTAAATAAACATTGAACCTGAATGTTGAGGCTGTAAAAATGAGTAACCAAATGAGGTGCTGACAAGAGTGAAGGATATTTTTTTATACCAAATCAGGTTTCCTAAAATATGATTAAAAATATATACCATTAAAAAATCTTGAAGAAACCAAATAGGATAATGATGGAGGTTGCTAAGAGATTGAGTGGTAGAGACCGTAAAGAAAGGAAGGCTCGATTTTTGACATGAGAGATGTGTGGAAGGAAACACACATGAATGTATCTAAATTGAAAATGTAAATTCTCTATTTTTGGGAAAGACAGACATAAATAAAATAATTACTGATGAAAATTAAGATTATAATTGAAGGAAATGAAATTTTTCCTAAGGATACATTTGTGTCTTGTTACCTTAAATTTGGGGAACCTAGGCATTAGTGGGGTTAATTCACACTCTTAAAGGATAAATCTTAGATCATAGAAATATATATGTAGGAAATAAATTTATTAGATAGTTATATACCCGGGATGTATTAAAAACCATAGTTAAGAATCTATTTAATGATTAAGTTTCAAGGATGTCTGCTAGATTTATTTTAGAAATTATATAAATATGGTTTTAGACATGGAGAACCTGTATGTAGTGTGAAAACCTATCATGTTCATTAATGTAATAGGTTCTGAATCCATGAACAAAGGATGATAATGGTTTCACACCAACCACTGACCAACACAATGTCATGTTTAAATTTTCATTGATTTTAGTTAAACAATTTGAAGAATAAATGTTAATGTTGAACCAGTAGTATAACTTTTGAGTATTGGTGATTAATATATTAACTATATTAGTTATGTAATATATTTAAAGACAAATATTTAGACATTTCACCCTTTTATAGGTCTTATGATCGTTTAAAATTATATTTTTTGTATTTAAGCATAAGTTTTTTTATAAATATTTAATTTCTGGGAGAAAATGGATGAATTAAAAATTGATGAAAGCACAAAAAAATTTACAATTCTCCATATGAAATTAAAACCACCCATGTAGTAATATTTTCTAATATTCATGGTCAGTAAAATAATTACCCCACATTATTAAATTTATTTTTAAATGAAATAATTTCTTAATATCATAATTTCTGTTGAACCGATGGTCTTTTAAAAAACCAATTATTTATGGCTTTGAGGCCCTCAACATTATATTGATCATTCACTTGAATATTATTTATTTCCACATTAACTCCCTATAAAGATTTATTCTTTTCTTCTAAGTACATATTTTCACTTTCAACTAATTTTCTCATACTTAGACACCTTGTTACAAGGTAGTCAATCTGAACTTTGTAAATACCATTATATATTCTCTAGAGGATGTTTTATGAAAAATTCTCATTATGTGTTATTTAAACACAGTAAACATCAAAAAATATATTATGAAGTTAAAATTTAAATTATAAGTACGAAATTTAATTAAGTTGTGGAGAATGTAACACGCCAAAATTTTAATGTACAACATTGAATTCAACAACGTGTACAACACGCATCACCAAGTGAATAAGGGAATATAATATCCCAATAATCTACTATATATTAACTATTTTAAATAAATTAATACAAGATATATCTTTTACTTCATGCAACACTATGATATCTTGGATCACACATAAGAGCGACATTCTTCAGTAGCTTTTATTACACGCAAGACCGAGTTTCACCAAACAATGGTATATTATTAAAATATTATTAATTTATATAATATTGTATAACATATCCCTTATGTTAGTATTTATGAATATTATAAAAAATATTATTTTTTAAATACAAATATATAATTATTTCATTAGCTCCCATTAATGAGAAAGAAAAATTAGAACCAATTAGATAGAAAAATAAAAATTATTTTTTATGCATAAAAGAAGTTTTTTTAGTAAAAATTATTAATTAAAATAGATTAATTATTTTAAGGAAAAATATATTTTATATATTAAATCAAATTTTATTATATTCATTGTTTTCATTTTATATTCCCATTATAAGAACAAACCCAATTTCACTCATAAAAACCTATATTTTTATAATGGAAATTTTACACCCTTTACGGGAGAACCAATTTCAAATCTAAATTTTTGATATAATTGATTTGTTATTTAATAATAAAAACAATATTTGAAAGATAAAAATAATAATTAGTTTAGGGTGAATTCTTTATATTTTTTTGAGACATTTCATTTTTTATTAAATGATTAATAATATTGAATTTTATTTCAAAACTACTTTTCCATCAGTTTTATTTACAGTGTAAAATTATATTTAGAATTGTTTTTGAAGTAAAATTATATTAAATATACAACCATTTATATAATTTATTTTATTGTGACAAATTTTATTTTGATATTTATTGTAAATACTTATCAAATGTTTTGACGTTTTTATTTTAAAACCCTACATTGTCGCCCCGCCTGCGGGATTGAATTTAAATACATTCCTAACACTTATATGATAGGAATTTTGTTTAAAATGATTAAATATTTTTAATCATAATAATTCATATTTCCTAATAATACAAATTTTTTCATAAAAAAAATTTTAGGGAAGGTGATTAAAATTAATTGCAACGTTTCAAGTAAAATTAAGATTAATATGGGACGAAAGCTTAACCTTAAGTCCTAAAACACCTTATAGAATTGTAAAAAATATATTAGCTAGACATATATAGACCCTATAATATTTGTATTAAATTGGTTACATTATTGGTACCTTTTACATCATTAAAAACTTTGTAATAATTCCATTGTAAAAAAATTACAAGAGTGTCACTCATCCTCCACTATAAAAGGCCACCACTTCTCCCGAATCCCCACACCTCTCAAAACACTAAGTTTCGGCATTTAAATTCCACAAAAATATTCCCAAAATCCATCCTCTTGAACTTGAAGCCACCTATTTTGTAGGAACCCTACCAAGGAATCCCTTTGGTATATTCCGAAAGGAGTAGCTGATTTTTTAGGTGATTCATTCGAATGTTCACTTTTCTTTCATTTAGTTTTCCACCATCTAAAATAATATTCTTCAATTTCAATATAATAACACCATTATCCAAAATATACAGATTTTTTTGTTCTATTAAGTGTTCTTTCAAAACTTATACACAGTTCCATCTAATGGATAATCAAATTATCATTCGTGTACGGCAGACTACCACCTTGCGAAATGACGAATGTTTTTTACCTTTTCCAACATTTAATGTTGGATATTATAATGGATGATATTTTTATATATGATATATATGATATTTATAATGTATTGTTAATTATTTAATCATTTTATAGAACACACCATCAATACTTTCCACTTTTCCTTAATACGATAACATCGGCTAACAAAATGTGGACTACCTCCCCCTCAAAGAGATGTGATTCATTCACACTAAATATGAAATCTATTAAGGATAATTTAAATAAATTTATATGAAATTTATTACATAAATTGGGTAATGGTATTATAATATACATATATGTATGTATTATTTAATTTAAATTCTTTTAAAATATGATAATCAAATGAAGGCAGTGTTCATGCGCATGTACGGACTACCGTCTCCATGAATTGTGCATTTCATTTCTTATCTAAAAAAATTATATATTATTATGGATACATTTATAATGGATATATATCATAATAAAATCGTATTTTAAATTTTTCATATGATAAAACCATGATATATTAAATAATAACATCAAATAACAAGTCAATATATACCCGAGAAACAACGCAATTAACACCCTAAATAGTCAAAATAATGAAAGGATTTTAACAGAAGGGTAATAATATATTATAATAGGATTATATGTGATACACTATTTATTAATATGTTTATATAATAATTTATTAAAATGTTTATAACTATTATATATGAGGTTAGCAGATGACCTCCGGAAAGGAAACACAATGTAAGGGATTTTCATCTCACTTTTTACATCAGTGAGATAAATGTTGTACTCACAAATTAATTATATTGTGTGCTATAGATACTGAAAATTTTGATATATTATATCCTTATTTAATTTTTTATATTATATCCTTATATTGTGTGCTATAAATGTTGTACTCACAAATTAATTATATTTTTGGATCCGGTGATTCAAAATCTACTCAAGTAGTAATTGATTCTTGTCTCATTTTCATTCTGTGAGGAATAATTTAATATTATGTACCAAATATCATATATATGGTTTATCTATGTCCACATTGACATGTATTGTTATTAATACATATTAATTTATGGTATTTTTAGTTTCAATTTTATTTATTTCTTTTATGTACATTTAATTTAAAAGTCACCAAGTGGAATAGAATATCATAACATAATGTCTTTTCATTGGATTATATTACATTATAATTTTCATTAATATTATATTAATGTATGTATAATCACTTATTAATATATATTTTTTTACATACAATTCCATAATTGATACACATAATCCACTCATTTGTTTATTTTCACTTCAACGATATATCTTTTTCAAGGGTTTATTTCACAATCTAAATTTATTCATGATTTTTTTACTTCAAATTTTTATCAAGAAAATTATATGATAATTGTTTAATAAACCCTTTTTATTTTAATAACTTATGGTTTTTAGTGACCTTTCTCAATTATTAGTTCCAGTTTGCACTATTTCATACACATATTTTTTTAAATTTTCTTTATTAAAACCAGACATCATTTCCCTATCTAGTCAGAGAACCCCTTTTAATATAAATACCGTGTCTTATAAAATGGTTTTTAAATATTCTTTAACCTTTAAATATTATTTATAAAAGAAATTTTAACGTATTATTATTATTTATGAATGTTCATAAAGTAATATTCTTATCTCTTTCCGAACATGTAGTTTTTCTATCCCTTTTTACCTTAAAAAAGTAATGTTTATTTCTACCGTATATGACATGCATAGATTCATCCATAATTAAATAATTCAATCATCCATTCCAAGATTAAAATGTTAATTTTTAAATAAATTTGTTTCGTAAGATAATTTTCAATGATTTTTTTCAAAACGTTTTATTCAAAACAATGGTTATTTTCTCAATAATATTTTTTAACATTATTAACTTATTTTATCAATGAAGAAAACCCCTTTATTTTTACTACACCTGGGAAATTTTTTATTGATACCATCCATAACCTTTATCTAGATGGATTTCGATTTATTTGGCCAAGGAAAGTATTTATATTCACTTATTTTATTTCCATGTTAATCCCATTTAAATATTCAATTTGGTATGATCATTGAGAATTGAATTTCCCCTAATTTTCCATATCAATTTTCATGGATATTACTAATTCTAGAAATATAAACCATTTTACATTTTCGGTTTACGTTGATAATTATTTAATTAACTAGGGAATTATTTATAAATATGTATTTCTCATTAAATATGGTTATTTGATAAGGAATATTATTTATTTTGATTGTTACATATGAGGAATTCTTTGAATTTTCAATGATGGGTGGGTTTTAGAATTTATAAATCCCCTTGATAAATCAAATAATTTCATGAGGCAAATAAGTTGTGTAAATTGAATGGGGTTCTACCCTTAATTTAAGTAGTCTTATGAAATCTCCAGACAATATATGTTTTCATGTGCCTAAGACATGTTGTTCAATAGTTTAGTATTTTCATCATTTAGACACTATATTTTTATCCTTGAGATTTTTCATCGACATATCTATGGATACATTTCATTCTTATTTTATTAATTAAGTTACATGGGTTTTTAGTTTCATACCATTCTATATTCATTAATCCTTATCTTGTTATTTGAATATAATGGGTATTAATTTATTACATTTCCATTTTATTTATCATTTTAGTTATTTGATTAGATTTCTTGTGTGTTTAGTTATTTACCATCATATATAAATAATTCTAATTGATTCATTATTTCTTCAGTTATTCTTTAATTAAACTTACTTGGAATTTGAGCTTACCATTATTTTTTTCTCACTGCATAGGAATCTAAGAAGGATACTAAGCGAGATTATTAAGGATACAATATATAGAATAATGTTTTTTACCTAGATAGGAAAATGAGAAGAATAAAAGTTATTTTCTAATTTGTATATTCTCTTGTAATAAAATAGTCATGTATGTATTTTTTTTCCAATACAACAAAAAAATTCAGACTTTATTCGGTTGATTTCTTATTATCATGCAAATTTAATTAGTAGTATAGATGAATTGTAGGTTTCTGGGGTCGGGTCTCTACAAAGGTTGTATAATATGCATAAATCCTAATATGGTGATATATTAATTTAATCTCACAAAAATTAAAAAACAATTTATATCAATGGATAATATTATAACCCTTATAAAAGATTTAAATCCAAAACATTAAAATAATTACTCTAAATTAGCTTAACATTTATCTCTCATTAATAATAAGATAACTCTTTGTTTTCAAGATTCCAAACATGTGAATACCTTTGTTATATATTCTCATGAAACATGGATGTAACAAACATTACCATACATTCTTTTTTTATACATGGATGTTTCCTTAATAATTTTTTATACATTATTTTAGACAAAAAATTTATAAGATTCACCTATGATAGTATAACCCAATTTTCAACAAACCCTTAATTAGTTCCAATTCTACTATTGTTGTCCAATTAACAATATCCAACATATATTTATCCACACATAATCATCTTAAAATAAGGATTATATTAATGTAAATTTTTCTCAGAATCTTGTGTTCCCATGAATACCACAATTCAATAAAATCACTTTTCTTTTCCATGATAACTATTCATGATATTCATGAAATTAATTATAAAAAAATATACACTAAAAAATCCTTATAAATTTAACCTTTAATGATTATAAAGTCCAAATAAAGAAATAAGTCAATCCATAAACATTAATGATTGGCATGTAATTTGTCCTTCATTACATTATGGGTAAATTCTTATGTTAGGGAATTGATTTTGGTAATTCTCGTGTTTTATATAAATGAGACATTGAACTCCATGAAAATTCATCACTCTGTTGCCCATTTTCCTACAACGATAATATCTTAAACTCCATTTGAGTATTTCTTCAAGGTTATTAATCCTATATTCATAACCTGTTCGAAACCAAATCATATTTCCAATAATTTCCATAAAAAGTGATCATTTATAATATGGATTCTTCCTCTTATTATATGTGTTTGGAAAATCACCATAGATGAATATTTTAATCATATATCATGATAGATGATTTAATATAATCATAATTTATTTCTCCCTAGTGATAATCCCATTTGACTTCTCATAAGAAAATTGTTTGTCACCTTCAATGATAACCATATTCCTTACGGTTCCCTCAATTGACTAAAATCAGAAAGCATAATATTAGAAACATTCATCATTGTAAAAAACCACATATTCAAAAAAATTACATATATAATGTCTAAATTATGAAACCTTCCTTAATATATGTCACCTTAGGTTTATCGTAGGGTAATCATATAAAACATATTTTTTAATCCTTCATTATAGTTAATAATATGTTTGTGAGTTTCCAACGCATATCACCCGAGAGTGTCAAAGCAGGTCTTCCATAATGCCCATTTTCATGTACCAGGTTAAGCTTGTGTTAGACCCCACACACCATTTCAAAGTTGTTACCCCTAGGAATATATTTCTGAGAGGAACTTCTACTTTTAATATCGATATAGGGCTGTAATTATAGAAATCCACTGACTCCCTCCTTTACCAAAATTCCCTGAAATATTCCTAAACATTAACTCATCCATATAATAATCCGTAGATATACCCCTATACATATCGGTAGAAGTATCCCTAGGTATATCAAAATGTTTTTCTCATTATAGCTTCTGAAAGATAACTAAATTTTTTTCTGATACCTACTATAGTAAAACAGACCTGACATACATTTATAATATATCATTTTTTGGAATAATTAACACATTACACAGAAACAAGCCTGAAGACCATATTAGTTTAGTTCCTTTGGAAACATGGATTAAATTGTTAAAATTTTATGAATTATATTATATATATCAATTAAAGATCTACTCCTATAGTACCCATAACTAAAACCTATCTTTATTACATGGGGAAAGTAAAAAATAAGAAAAAAGTGTGAGCTCAGTTCCTCAGTAAGCGTAAACTTGGGTGGCATGTAAACATAATCATGAAAATAAGGGTATGAGGACATGATACTGAAAATAGATGTTCATGCCATGTATATAAAAGATCATAAAATGGTCATGTCCTAAAGTATGAAATTTCATAAGACATGAATCATATTGAAATAAAGAACATGATCACTGAAATAATAACTTTGGAATAAAACATGGTATTTTGGAAGACACATAACCATATGATAATGATTTAAATGGTAGTCAAGGAATAACTTATAAAAAATAATGGTAGTATGGGATAACTTCGCATAACATCACAGTAGTCATGGTTCACTCCCATGATTATCTTAGTGGAAAAAGTCCTTATATGTCTAACTCATGAGATATAACTCTTTACCAAATGTATTGAAGGTAGATATAAGTCCCACTTATCCAATAATGAAATCATACATTCATGATCCAAAATTACATAATAAATCATATAGTAACCCATAAAATTAAATGGGCATTAGAAATATTTCATAATATCATAACATATAAAAAATATATAGGTTCCATAATCATTTCATCCCACTATATCCCAAGAAAAGAAGTGGGTTTCAAAATCATATAACTCGTCAAAGAGAAATAGTTTTTGTCAATAACATGCTAATAAACATAAACAATTTAGTGAAATAATATGAATCAATTCATTTAATTATTTCTTAGAAATTAATTAGTAACACCAATTGTTTTCATCTCTTGTGGGAAATAATTTTAAATGAACTTTTAAAAAATCATTTCTTGAGAAAACTATCCTTTATTCATTGAATTTTTTTATTAAAATTCCAAGAAATACTAAAACAAAAAAATTTCATTATAAATAACCATGAAAGATTATGTGGAAAGCATAAATTCATTAAAATGTCCTAAAAGTTCAAAAATCCATTCACGTTATACGTGTTAAAAAAAACAATCTTGATGTAATTTTTCTGAAAAAGTAAAAACAATACCTAGTTAGGAAAATGAAAAAAGATTCCTTTAAAACAATTTAAAAAAAACTCCAACATGGGAAATAACTAACATAAAAAATTATACAAGAATATTAAGAATATATTGAAATAAAGTTTTAAGTAAAATGAACATGGATGATAACTATCTCCTAGAAAATACTTACGTATAAAAATTCCTAGTAATAATGAGATTTGGAATTAACCCTTACATTATATATGATTCCCTATGTATGTTTCAAAAACTCCATTTTAGTAGTTCTAAAAATATTATTAACTTATACCATAATAATAATTATAATTATGATATCATATATATTATACAGTTAATAATTTATATTACTTGTTAATTAATAAATCTATGTTAAAACAACATTTCTAGTAATAACCTCATTGTTTATAGTATGTGTTTTCAATTTTTATTCTTGATACTATTAAAAATATAATTATTTAAATATATATATATAATTTCAAAAATAATTTATATAACATATATATTATATATATATATATATATGAAATGCGATTCACCGTTCGTGAAGACGGTAAGTCATATGTATGCATTAAAGATGTTTTTGATTTCTTATCATACAGAATGGAAAAAGGTAAATGAAAAATATGTGTGTGTATATATATATATTATTACATTATAATAATTATGTAATATATATCATATTTATTAATTATAAAAATAATATAACCCTTTTTCAATTGGGTAACATGGAAGATGAATCTTATCGCATCGTAGACATGGTAGGTCGTACGTACACATGAGCGATGACATCATTATATTAATGGTAAAGGGTGAGTAATAAGATGGTATATTAATTATATAGAATAAATTTAATGTTGTGTTTATTATTTAGATCCATTATATTAATCATTATTTATATCTAAATAAATTAGTGAAGAAAAGCGGATTACACCACAAGGTGGAGAAGGTAAGTCGTACATACGTACGCTTGGCACTTTAATTTTTTTATGTTGAATAAATGGTGGAATATGGTTGTTACATTATAATAATAAAATAATATAATATATTGTGTTCTTGAGCTATTACTTTATAATGGACTAACACAAGAATAGTTAGTAGAAGAACAATCAATTTTGAAAGAGTCGGTAAGAATATTACCTCTTCTTCGACGATCTCCAAATAGATCTCCTCTTAGGGACACTAGAGTTGGTGTTTATAGAATAAAAACATTAATATAATGTTACTTAGGTTTTTTATAAGGGAAATGTGTTGGTTATGGTCGGGATTGAAGGCTCATTGTGGTGTGGGGTAGTGAGGGAGGTGGTGTCGAGTTATAATTGTGGTGAGGGACACTTTTGGAAATCCTCAAAATATTAAAATATAATAAGTCGATTATAAGATAAAAAAAAGTCCAAATGAGATATAAATGAATGGGGTGTGAAATTTTTGACTATATTGTACCCACTTTGTTAATATTTATCATTTTTGTTATTTTTTAAAAATTTATTAATATATTAATTCAATAAAATATCATTATTTTCAAATTTGACACTATTAAATTAATTTGACTTTAAGTATATGAAGAAATAGGGAATTATAGTATACTAGTTTCATATTTCTATAATATATCATCCTGATCTAATAAATTTGTTATAATTTTTTTCAACCTAAATATATGAAAATTATGTTTATAAAAATGAATCATTTATTTTGAATTTACTTAAATAAATATTTTTTTAACATTGAAGAAGTATATATGGTAGTTATTTGATTTCTAAAAATTCAAAATAATATAATATCCTGAATTTATTTTATTTATGATGAAAATAGTCATTTAGATTCGTTCATAGACTGATTTGTTTTCCTTATGTGGACACATAAATGATATTAAATACAATAGAGTGATATTTTGTTACAATCAATGTCTTTAAATAGTATATAAATTATTTTCATTGAATAGTGTCCATTAAAAAACTAAAATTAAATCTTAATGTGATAATGGTTGAATAATATTCATAAATTTTTTTGAAATGTTTTGGTTTTATTATAAACCATATCATATTTATTTACCCAGAATCATTCTACTCTAATTTTAATTGTTGTAACAAAATGATAAACATTAAGAGTTTATAAATTATTTCTTATATGGGGCCAACTATCCATTAATGTTCATGTTATAAAATTTTATACCATATAATAATCATATTTTTGAATTTTAAAATATTTTTATTATGTTTATTTAATTTGATAAATTAGTTTTTAAATAAAATATCAGCAGTGTCAATTTTGAATCTATTAAAAAAATTGACTTGAAATAAAAATTCACAACGTAAACCAAACCATTTACGATAGTAATAAAATTTTATAGACATCTATAAACTTTAGGGAGAACTTTAATTAATTGGAATTATATTTATTTTAATATTTTTAATATATTTAATATATTTAATTTATCCTTTTATTAAATAAACAAATTATTGTATCATTATTCTATCACAATTTACTTTACTTATTTTATCAATAAATATTATAAATAAAAATTCTTGATTTAGATAAAGAGTTTATCATTCAAATTACTATTCATAGTAGATTTTATATTCTATATAACTATATATTAAAATTTATAAAGTTACTAAAATATTAGTATGATATTTTTAACATATGTTTAAATAAAATATTAAAAATTCTATATTCATGCACAACTGGCTTAAAAATGTTGTTATTTCAGTCTATGATTTATTTTTTCCGAAATCTAAAATATATATTGAAATTATAAATAGTGTTTTCAGTAATTTTTTATATTATAATATAATTTTTACCTTTAATTTCCTAATTTATCCTTAACCATGGTAAATAAAAATTACTAAAGTCTCTATTCATAATACAGCAAAATAATGGAAAAGTATATACATAATTTCGACTATATTATTCCAAATATCGAATCATTTTTTCAAATAAAATTTTTTTTTGGTTATTTAATTTAAAATTAATCTCATTGACAGGGGAAAGAAAATAGGTTTTTAAAGATAAAAAATGCAAAAGATTGAATCTTTTTTTTTATAAATTCATTTTAAAATTGATGAAAATGACCAAAATTAGATTAAATGATATATAATATTATAATTATATTGTAAAGACCCGAAAAATTCAAGGGAAATTTTTTTTTCTAAATTTTCTTTGGGATTTTACAAGAACGCAGTTTTTGACGGTGCCTGATTCTGAGGTCCGGTGTGCCCGGAATTTCTATCTGAAGTTTAGCTTGGGTACGTTCAGTGAACAAACGAACGGGAATTTCTATCTTTTGAACCAATGCCCAGAATCGAGTTCTGAGGGCACCGATGGAACTGCAGCACCGATAATTGCTTAGGAACTCCTGTTTCGGAGTTGCGTTTCCATGAGGGGAGTTATTAATTTTTGTGGTAGTTGAAAATAAAAATTAACAATTTTTATTTTTCCCACTTGGTAGTTTTATCCTAAGTAAGGATGTTGGTGGTGGGACCCACTTGTGATAACCAACCTTGAGAGGATAAAGTAGGGTGGGACCCAAACGAGCCCATCCCCTCAGTTTCCTAACCCCTCTAAACCCCCTATTTAAGTTTTGTTAACTTATCACCTCATTAATTTTATAACATCTTATGTTAATAACTTAAGTGAGTTAAATGTGGGTTTTGAATTTTCAAACTCTTGAAATTCAAAACCTATGTTGGGTTAATAAAATAAGTGGGTGGATTATTTTATTTTGGTGTTAGTTGTTATTGTGGTGGAGACTTGGGAGAGAAAGGGCTATGTTTGAAGTCTTCTTCTTCTTCAACATCGACGAAGAACGTGAAGAACACTGTTCTTCAACGAAGAACACCTCCGACGAAGAACACCGTTCTTCAACGAAGAACATCTCTGCCGAAGAACATGACGTCTTCTTCCAACGACATTTCTTCTTCGAACGCACCTCGACGACAACGGAATCGACGTTCGTTTTCCATGATGCCCGACTTCCGCGACACTCGTCTTCCGCGGCTCGTTAACCTGCACCGTTCCTGAACCGAGATAGGGGTTTTATTTATTTATTTGTTCGTGAATACCAACTTGTTGATCTTCGTGGACTAAACCGCTTGTTATCGAATAACGCGAGGGGGTTGGACCACACAAACACGGCCAACCCTCCTCCTTAATTTTTTATGATTGATTCCTTTGTGGATTGGTTCGGGAAGGTGTGGTGCCGTCGCACCACACGGAATCGATCAAAAGGAAACGTGTGGCGCCGTCGTGCTGCGCTGTGGAAAGAATTTTAAGAACGCAATGTCGTCGCGCCGCGTCGAAGAAAACCGATGACGCCGCAGCCGGAGCCGGGCCGCGGTGGAGGGGCACGGTGTCGTCGCCCCGCACCGGACAACAATGGTCGTGGCCGGTTCCGGGCCGCGGCGGAGCAAGGTGACCGGCAGCCGGTACCGGGCCGCTGGCGACGGAGCTGGAAGGGGACCGGCCATCTCCGGTCCCGTTGCGCAGAAACCAGCCGGCCAGGTCAGGCTAGCCGGACATGGGGGAGCCGGGGGAATTAATTCCCCCGGCTGGATTTCAAGCGGCCCCAATTAAAGGGGCCGCCGTTTTCATAAAGGAGGGGCAACACCCCTCCCTTGGCATGCGCGGCACAAAGGCCTCGCTGGCCGCTCAGGCCACGCCGCCGCGCTGGCCGCGCCGCCGCGCCGACGGCCGGGCCGGGTCATCGGACGGGTCGTCGCCCGGTCCGGGTCGACCCGGTTCGGCCAACCAAGGGGCGTACTGGGTCGGGCCGGGCCGGGCCCAGACCCCCTATTTTTTGGACTAAGTTGGTTCAAACGCCCATATCTTGGGCTACGGACCTTCGATCGACGTACCGTCAGTTGCGTAGAAATCCTTGTAACGAGATGGTCGTTTCGGTATGTCTTACTCAAGGTTTCGGAATACATTGGGTTCGTCCGGGTTGGTTCGGGTACGAAACCAATCGGGCCCTCGAAGCAGAAATGCTCGTAACTTGAGCTCCGGACGTCCGATTGACATGCCGTCAACTTTGTTGGATTCCTCTTAGTGAGACGGATCTTTTGGTTTACTCCGCTTGAGGTTTGGATGCCGTCGGAGTGCAGTCGGGTTGGTTTGCTCACGAAACCAACCGGGCCCCTGGAACGAAAAAGCCAATAACTCACAGACCGGGCATCCGATTGACGTGCCGTCTATCTCGTTGCTTTCCTCTTGATGAGACGGAACTTTTTTCATACTTCGCCCGAGTTTTGGTTGCTGTTGGATAGTGGCCGGGTTTGATTGTACCCGAAATCCAACCGGGCCCTTGGAACGAAAAATCTGATATCTTACAGACAGGACGTCCGTTTGACGAACCATCAGCGGCGTTGGTGATCACGTTCAGGAACGGTCCCTATGAGTATACCCTATGAGAGTTCGGGGTACAGTTGGGATACGGACAGGTTGGTTCGCTCACGAAACCAACCGGGCCCCTAGGATGAAAAGGCTAATAACTCACAGACCGGGCGTCCGATTGACGCGCCGTCTGTTGCGTTGAGACCCCTATGACAAGGAGGTCCTTTGAGATACTTCTTCGTGGGACTTTGAGATACATGGAGTATCAAACTATAGCTCATGGAGCAGACCCTCCCAGAGACGAGCGAGCGGAGTACGAAGACCGTGTAGCCGGCTGAGACCTAACGACTTCTTGACCGACTCGACATGGAGTGAGTCGACTAGCCCAGTGGACGGAGCGTCCGGTATTTGGCGGCAGACCCACAGCGGACGGAGTGCCTAGTAGTTGGGAGCAGACCCACGGTACTCGACTGGAGGAGTACCTATGTAGGCTATTAGGGGGAGCGCCCAGTATTTTGCCAGCAGACCCACAGCAGACGGAGCGCCCGGTATTTGGCAGCAGATGCATAGTACTCGACAGGAGGAGTACTTCAGTGACTTGGTTTAGTGAGAAGTACCTCGGAGTCCTGATAGGACCACTGTACACTCCAGAGACGGAGCTCTTTAGCAGTTACGGTTTCGATAATGAAAATCTTGGTTTGAGATGAGTCAATGACCTTTGAGTTTACCTCTTGATTGAGATGGGTCACTTGATAACTTAGGTATATGTATGGGCATTTACCTGGGTAGTGGTTATCCGTTGATTTCATAATCCTTGTGTTTCCTCATGATTGAGATGGGTTACTTGATAACTTAGATATATGTATGGGCATATACTTAAGTAGAAGTTATCTGTTGAGATCTTCTTTGTGGCTATCCTTGTTGGATTTAGTGAGATCTTGATTGTCTCAGGGTCCCTACTGAGTATTGTCATACTCACCCCTGCACGGGCTTTGCCCGCACCTCGTTGTATTGGTTGCAGATGACGGCAGTGCTGACGGAGTCCGAGTGTTCGAGGACTGGATGGTACCCGGTGGTGGACTACAAGACAAGTCAGTATCTGGAGGAGGACTTCACGGCGAGATGACACACGGAGGAGGTTGACGGGTGAGAGCGTTGAGGAGGCTATCTGTAACTACCCTTCAGGTAGGATCTGTGGCGGGCGATCCAGGAGCTGCGCTATCTGTACCTACCCTTCAGGTAGGATTTGAGGAGGATGACCTAAGATCTGCTTCCTTCTTCCATCTGTTTTCCTTTTTCTGTTGTACTTTCGTTTAGTTGTAGCTGCACTTTCAGTTGGGTTTGTATTCTGGCCCATTTACTTTTCAGCACTTTCTTTTGTACTTAGTGTTTTGCTTCTTCTTGTACTCTATGTTGTTTTGTTTACTTTTATAAAGGCAATGCCTTCCTATTTATCGGGATTTATGCCTTTTGTGCTAGTATCCAACCCCTGGCCTATGGAAGGCGGGCATGGGGTAGTCACAGCACGGGCCCCGAGGACGGGTCGTGACAAATTGGTATCAGAGGACTTGGTTCTACCGTAGAACTTATAACTCTGATATTTTCTTTCTGTGAAACAATAGTGTTAAGGGTACCGAGTGTGGTCTTCAGTTCAGGGAGTCCAGTGTTGGTGCGGGCGGCCGACGTATCCATACACCAGGACCCTGACAACTGAATTCCGACTTTGTGCACGAAAACACTGATTGCATGTGTGTTTTCCCAAAGTTCTATTTAAATATCAGCTCAAACCAGGCCAAATCACTAGGTATAAGTCTTTTGACAGTTTCATGTTTGTTCCTTTCAGGATGCCTCTACGTGGATGACCAGCTAGAGCCCAGAGAGTGGTACGTACTGACAGCCCGCCGAGCGACGTGGCCTCAGTACAGGGCCCTATCACAGTTGAGGCACCAACGGAGGCACCAGTGGTACTACTACTCGCTGGGCCATCGATGCCACCAGCCCCAGCAGCAGAGAGTGCACGTCACTTGAGTGCACTTCACGGGTTCCAGCGCCAGAGGCCACCCAGGTTCCAGGGAGGGGCGGACCCGCAGGCGGCTGAGGATTGGCTGGAGGCTGTGGTGAGAGGTTTCAGGCTAGTGGGGACGCCGGCAGACTTCATGGTGATCCTTGCTGCCAGCCTTCTTCAGGCAGCAGCCGGCAGATGGTGGAGCATGATGCTCCAGATGCATGACGAGGCGACACTTCTTTGGGTAGACTTCGAGAGCCTATTCCGGGAAGAGTTTGTACCAGCCACCCTTCGAGCGGTGTGTATTCAGGAGCTACTTCAGCTGCGGTAGGGTAGCATGACAGTGGCACAGTATTCATCGAGGTTCACAGACCTCTCGCGCTACTCCACATATATGGTATGGGACCCGTTCTTCAGGGCCCGAACCTTCGAGCAGGGGCTCAGGCGGGAGATTAGAGCTTCTATTGTTTCTCATAGCATTCCGACCCAGACAGGAGTGTTGGAGAGAGCCCTCTTAGTGGAGAGTTTCCTTGCTGAGCAGTCTCCAGCAGAAGGACCCACCACTAGCCAGCTTGCAGCAGAGTCTTCTACAGCAGACAGTAGACAGATGACGCAGAGGTCCAAGAGGACCAGACATACCGATGGCTAACTGCACGACTCAAGTTCAGTTGTGCAGGGGAACCGCGGTGGAGTCAGAGCCAGTCGTGCCGAGAGTGGTCAGTGTTACTTCTGCGGCGGGATTGGTCACATGGCACGTGACTATCCGACCCACTATGCAGATGACCAGCGGTTAAATGAAGAACCACCTAGCCAGAGGCAGAGGTTCGATCAGGGCAGACTACAGGGAGCAGGCGGCCATGGAAGAGGAGCTGGTCATGCGGGTGGAGGTGGACGACGCTTCGGGGTGTTGCCACCCCCACCACCAGGAGGCCTACCCCGACCGCAGGGGACAGGAGGACATAGGAGAGCTCAGCTTCAGGCAGCTGAGGCCTACGGTCATGGAGCTCCGAAAGCAGATGGACAGGAGCGGGACTAGCTTCCGACCTGGAGGCTATTGATCCTATTGCTTCTAGTTCTGTTGATGTTTGTCTGTAGTTGCTTTGTGTCTTTGTACTATGAGTTGCAATAATGAAAAGACATTTATCTTTGTAAAGTTTTCTTTCCTGTCCTTTTTGTTTGGTTGATACTGAGTGGTACCGGTTAAGACTATTGACTTGACCCTCACTTTCGAGATTTCTACTGGAGGAGACCTAGTGACCTCACACTGATGTCGTCAGTGTGACTCGACCCTTGGAGGTGATAGTGACAGTTGGATCTCTTGGTAGTTACGTCGAGGTCTTACGACATCATCCATGGCATGAATGCAACATTCATGTCAGGATTGACTGTATTAGGCAATGAATGTGGTTCATCCAGGGGATGAGACGAGATTTCTCTTATCGGAAAAGAAGAAATCATAGCAGCTCTTGTGAGACTAGAGAAGGTCCAGGTCATCCAAGAGCAGATGAGGACAGCACAGGGCCGACATAAGCCTTATGATGACAGGACTTGGAGGCCTCTAGAGTTCGAGGATGACAATCATGTCCTTAGACGGGTCTCACCTCGACGAGGATTACAGAGATGTGGCCAGGGAGGCAAGTTATCTCCAAGGTTCAACGGACCTTTCTAGGTCCTCAGCTGGGTAGGCGAGGTGGTTTACCGCTTGACCCATCCACCTCAGTTGCACTAGGTGCACGACGTTTTCTAGGTATCTCAACTGAGGAGATACATGCTCGACCCTTCGCATATCATCGACCATGAGGAGCAGGACAATAGCGATGGGGTTACTTCCATGGAGGTTCTAGTGGGGATCAAGGATCGACAGGAGAAGATCCTACTAGGACGATCGATTCCTCGGGTGCACTTTATCTGGCAGTACGGGAACCTCCAGGTGAGCACATGAGAGCGGGAGGCTCAGATGCGTGCTCAGTACCGCTTTTTTATCCCTAGTTTGTGTTGAAGCTTTACGGGGACGTAAATCCCTGAGGTGGGAGTAATGTAAAGACCCGTAAAATTCAAGGGAAATTTTTTTTTAATTTTCTTTGGGATTTTACAAGAACACGGTTTTTGACGGCGCCTGATTCCGAGGCCCGGTGTGCCCAGAATTTCTATCTGAAGTTTAGCTCGGGTACGTTCAGTGAACGAACGAGCGGGAATTTCTAACTTTTGAACCGGTTCTCGGAATCGAATTCTGAGGGCATCGATGGAACCGCAGCGCCGATAATTGCTTAGGAACTCCTGTTTCGGAGTTGCATTTACACGAGGGGAGTTATTAATTTTTGTGGTAGTTGAAAATAAAAATTAACAATTTTTATTTTTCCCACTTGGTAGTTTTATCCTAAGTAAGGATGTTGGGGGGTGGGACCCACTTGTGATAACCAACCTTGAGAGGATAAAGTAGGGTGGGACCCACACGATCCCAACCCCTCACTTTACTAACCCCTCTAAACCCCCCATTTAAGTTTTGTTAACTTATCACCTCATTAATTTTATAACATCTTATGTTAATAACTTAAGTGAGTTAAATGTGGGTTTTGAATTTTCAAACTCTTGAAATTCAAAACCTATGTTGGGTTAATAAAATAAGTGGGTGGATTATTTTATTTTGGCGTTAGTTGTTCTTGTGGTGTAGACTTGGGAGAGAAAGGGCTAAGTTGAAGTCTTCTTCTTCTTCAACATCGATGAAGAACGTGAAGAACACCGTTCTTCAACGAATAACACCTCCGACGAAGAACACCGTTCTTCAACAAAGAACATCTCCGCCGAAGAATGCGACGTCTTCTTCCAACGACGTTTCCTCTTCGAACGCACCTCGACGACAACGGAATCAACGTTCGTTTTCCACGACGCCCGACTTCCGCGACGCTCGTCTTCCGCGGCTCGTTAACGTGCACTGTTCCTGAACCGAGGTAGGGGTTTTATTTATTTATTTGTTCGTGAATACCAACTTGTTGATCTTCGTGGATTAAACTGCTTGTTATCGAATAACACGAGGGGGTCAGACCGTACAAACACGGCCGACCCTCCTCCTTAATTTTTTATGATTGATTCCTTTGTGGATTGGTTCGGGAAGGTGTGGTGCTGTCGCACCACACGGAATCGAGCGAAAGGAAACGCGTGGAGCCGTTGCGCCATGCCGTGGTAAGAAGTTTAAGAACGCGACGCCGTCGCGCCGTGTCGAAGAAAATCGAAGATGCCACAGCCGGAGCGGGGCCGCGGTGGAGGGGCGCGGTGTCGTCGCACCGCGCCGGACGACAAGGGCCGCAGCCGGTTCCGGGCCGCGGCGGAGCAGGGTGATCGGCGGCCAGTACCGGGCCACCGGCGACGGAGCTGGAAGGGGACCGGCCATCGCCGGTCCCATTGAGTAGAAACCAGCCGGCCAGGTTGGGCTGGCTGGACAAGGGGGAGCCGGGGGAATTAATTCCCCTAGCTGGATTTCAAGCGGCCCCAATTAAAGGGGCCGCCGTTTTCCTAAAGGAGGGGCAACGCCCCTCCCATGGCATGCGCGGCACAAAGGCCGCGCTGGCCGCGCCGGCCGCACCGCGGCGCCGCCGGCCGGGCCGGAATTCTGGGCTGGGCCGGGTCGACCAGGTTCGGCCGACCTAGGGGGGTACTGGGTCGGGCCGGGCCGGGCCCAGACCCCCTATTTTTCGAACTGAGTTGGTTCAAACGACCATATCTTGGGCTACGGACCTCCGATCGACGCACCGTTAGTTGCGTAGCAATAACTGGAACGAGACGGTCACTTCGGTATGTCGCACTGAAGGTTTCGGAATACTTTGGGTTCGGCCGGGTTGGTTCGGATACGAAACCAACCGGGCCCTCGGAATGGAAACGCTCGTAACATGAGTTCCGGACGTCCGATTGACGTGCCGTCAACTTTGTTGGATTCCTCTTAGTGAGACAGATCTTTTGGCTTACTCCGCTCGAGGTCTGGATGCCGTCAGAGTGCGGTCGGGTTG
Source organism: Viscum album (assembly GCA_963277665.1). Classification (NCBI taxonomy): domain Eukaryota; kingdom Viridiplantae; phylum Streptophyta; class Magnoliopsida; order Santalales; family Viscaceae; genus Viscum; species Viscum album. The sequence goes on along the minus strand of OY728167.1, from coordinate 388,644,087 downwards.
GTTCGCTCACGAAACCAACCGGGCCCTTGGAACGAAAAAGCCAATAACTCACAGACCGGGCGTCCAATTGACGCGCCGTCTGTCTCATTACATTCCTCTTGATGAGGCAAAACTTTTTGCATACTTCGCCCAATTTTTGGTTGCTGTTGGATAGTGGCCGAGTTGTATTGTACCCAAAATCCAACCGGGCCCCTGGAACGGGAAATCTGATATCTTACAGACAGGACGTCCATTTGACGAACCGTCAGCGGTGTTGGTGATCATGTTGAGGTACGATCCCTATGAGTATACCCTATGAGAGTTCGGGGTACAGTTGAGATACGTCCGGGTTGGTTCGCTCACGAAACCAACCGGTCCCCTAGGACGAAAAGGTTAATAACTCACAGACCGGGTGTCTGATTAACGTGCCGTCTGTTGCATTGAGACTACTATGACGAGGCGGTCCTTTGAGATACTTCTTCGTGGGACTTTGAGATACTTGGAGTATCGACCTGTAGCTCGTGGAGCGGACACTCCCAGAGACGAGCAAGCGGAGTACGTAGACCGTGTAGCCGGCTGAGACCTAACGACTGCTTGACCGACTCGACTTGGAGTGAGTCGACTAGCCTAGTGGACGGAGCGCCCGGTATTTGGCGGCAGACCCACAGTAGATGGAGCGCCTGGTAGTTGGAAGCAGACCCGCGGTACTCGACCAGAGGAGTGCCTCTGTAGGCTATTAGGGGGAGCGCCCGATATTTGGCAGCAGACCCACAGAGGACGGAGCGCCCAGTATTTTGCAGCAGACCCGCGGTACTCGACAGGAGGAGTACCTCAGAGACGTGGATTAGTGAGCATTTCCTCGGAGTCGTGAGAGGACCACTGTACACTCCAGAGACGGATCTCTTCAGCAGTTACGGTTTTGATAATGAAAATCCTAGTTTGAGCTGAGTCAATGACCATTGAGTTTACCTCTTGATTGAGATGGGTCACTTGATAACTTAGGTATATGTATGGGCATATACCTGGGTAGTGGTTATCCGTTGATTTCATAATCCTTGTGTTTCCTCATGATTGAGATGGGTTACTTGATAACTTAGTTATATGTATGGGCATATACCTAAGTAGAAGTTATCTATTGAAATCTTCTTTGTGGCTATCCTTGTTGGATTTAGTGAGACCTTGAGGGTCTCAGGGTCCCTACTGAGTATTATCATACTCACCCCTGCACGGGCTTTACCCGCACCTCGTTGTGTTGGTTGCAGACGACGACAGTGCTGACGGAGGCCGAGTATTCGAGGACTGGATGGTACCCGGTGGTGGACTACAAGACAAGTCAGTATCTGGAGGAGGACTTCACGGCGAGATGACACACAGAGGAGGTTGACGGGCGAGAGAGTTGAGGAGGCTATCTGTACCCACCCTTCAGGTAGGATCTGTGGCGGGTGATCCAGGAGGTGTGCTATCTGTACCTACCCATCAGGTAGGATCTGAGGAGGACAACCCAGGAGCTGCTTCGTTCTTCCAGCTGTTTTCCTTTTTCTGTTGTACTTTCATTTAGTTGTAGCTGCACTTTCAGTTGGGTTTGTATTCTGGCCCATTTACTTTTCAGCACTTTCTTTTGTACTTAGTGTTTTGATTTCGCTTGTACTCTATGGTGTTTTTTTTACTTTTATAAAGGCAATGCCTTCCCAGTTATCGGGATTTACGCCTTTGGTGCAAGTTGCTAGCCCCTGGCCTATGGAAGGCGGGCTTCGGGTAGTTACGGCACGGGCCCCAAGGACGGGTCGTGGCATATATTTTAAAACTATTCATAGATAAAATTTAACACTATAAATTATAATATTGAAAAAGATTTGTTTTTAATTAAAATCTTGTATATTTATACTATTCATAAAAAATGAAACTAATTAAAAATATACCATAAATTATATAAAAATTAAAATATTATATTCCAATTTAAAATAAGATGTTTTCTTCAAATAGAATATATATATTCCAATAATTGGATTAAAAATGGGTTCTCCATTAAAATATGATAAAATTATCCTTTTGAAAAAAGAGGGTTTTCTGCATAAAATTGGGGATGTTCTTATCATGAAACTATAATATCTATTTTATAAATATAAAAAGTATTTTAATTAATATATGAAATATATATTTCATTAACATTATTCACTAATTTCAATTTATTTAATTTATTGAGAAAAAAAGTCTTTGAGAGCATAAATATATAAATACTTCCTTTAAAATAAATTGGTATATATTTTCATTCCTAATTAATTGTTAACTAATTAATTTATACTATAAACCTTATATATTCATCATAGTAAATATTATTCCTAACCTCTAATTTAATGGATATGTTATATCAAAATATATTACATAATAATATTTTAATAATCTACTATTGTTTGGTAAATATCAGTCTTGCGTGATACACAACCCATTGAATGAACTAAAAATGGTGTGTAACCTAACACAAACATATTGTTTCCTATACCAAAAGATAATATGGTGTTGCATGTAGTTAAATCTTATCGTAGTGTAGTGTAAAAAACAATACATCAATAAAATGAATTTATTAAAAAATATATCTCATAAAAATCTTAGGACGATACATTTCTTATGAAGTGGATGATTAAAGGTTGATGGATGGGATATTGAGGAGGAATTTGTGTAGTTCTTGATAGAACAAATTATTTTTTAGAGGTTTGATGAAGTTGTAGGAGAGGAGGCCTTTTATAGTGGATGAGGAGTGACACTCTTTTAAATTTTAGAAAAAGTAATTCCACCCATGTTTTAAAAATAGAATTTGGATACAATAATGGAACGAAGTTGATCCAAGGGAGGATACTATTGAAATATTTCTAGAAAATGGATTTTGGAAAATTTTGAAGGTCATTTCAGACATTATGTTTAAGGATTAGTTCCTTGTTGTGATAATATTTCTCATATGGTATGTAATAAATTCATTCACATTGACTAATGTTTTTTGTCAAAAACATTTTTGAATATATTAGAAATTATAAATTATTCTGATTATAAATATTTAATCAAATATAAAAATCCCTATCACAAAAGTGGAAGGAATTACCTTAAAATTAATCATGCATATGTTACGATAATGTAGGGTTCTAAAGTAAAATATTTCAAAAGTTTGTTATGTTTTTTATTCAATTTTAAAGTGAAATTGATTACAATGACATAAATTGAATTAATTGATAATTTATTAATCTCTTTATTCTTTAAAATGATTAAGATGTGTAATTTGTCCTTATAAATAATTTATATTAAAAATTTGTATTCAATTAAAATTCATTACATTAACTATTTATTAAAAAATGAAACTTCACATAAAAACAAAAAAAATTCACCCTATGATAATATTTATGTTCCTATTTAAAATTTAAAGATTATCTATACATATATAATATAAAATAGTTCCAAAATGTATATTTAAAATAGGTTCTCCAATAAAAGGAGGTAAATTTTCAATTATAAAAATATAGTAATTTATGCACAAAATTGGGTTTTTTATCATATTCATATAAAATATATTGGACGAGTGTCAAAATATTTTTTTGGATATATAAAATATAAATTTACTATATAAACACTCTAAAAATTTTAGAATTTAACTACGTCTTCAAAATATCACTAAATATTTTTTTTAATTGAAGTGTTCTCTGTATTGAAAATCTATAAACAAAATTAAATTAATTCTAAAAGTAAAATATGGTAATGTATTAGGGTACTACAACTTATTAGGCTACTTATTAATTTTTTACACCGAAGTGATACACTCAGATCATGAGGGTATGGTCTACCCACTGAATCATCAAAGACCCATAAAGCTAGCTAATATCCTCTAACATAAGGGAAACCATGCTTGTGGCCATGTGTCAATTAGGTTAGGTTACACATCAGAGAACAAAAACCATGTTGCTAAAAGTGGTATCCAACCTTCTTTTCCCTTTGTATTACTATTTTAGTGTTGGTAGATAGGAGAGTAGAGATATTTTGTAATTTTTTTAATGACAATGTTCGTAGTTGTAAGATTTTAACATATCAGGAAAAGCCATGTTACTTGTTTTGTGGCTTACTGTTTTGGAATATTAGGGTTACAGTTGTACCAATATCTATATTGGGTGACACACATGATTTTTTTTAACATATCTATATTATGGGATTACCTTAAACCCTTTCCTAATAATTCCATGATGCATGGTCTCAGAAAACATTATCAGAACATGATGGATAACATGCTATTAATATTCAATGGCATGTTTATTTTATTAGGTTCATTTCCTTCAACATGTTGTTGTGAATTATCTTCTACATATGTAATATAGGTAATGCTTCTGTATGATAACTGAGATAAATAATTGGTAATTTAATGAGTAATCATCAACCAAAATGGTATTTTCGTTAATAAATTGATTGTGGCACATTAAATTGACCAAATATGTAATGTTTGATCCATACAATTAGAAGTCTCATGATATGAATCATTAGGGGTTTCAATTAAATGAATTTCAATTGAAATTTAAGAAGTATAGGTACCAATATAAATTAGGAATGGTGATTCATATGATTGAAGGATTGTAAATTATTTTTCTTAGTTACGTGATATAAAAATTTGAACTTTAAAATATAAGGAATCTATGACAATGAAAATAAAGTTCCTCAAACTATACCATGTTATAAACGCATAAACACACAAACACACACATATTTATTATTAAAAATTATTAAAATTAAATTTTTTCCATTATATGGGGTTTTCCTCTATAAAATTTCGTTGAAAATTCATATATTGTAATCCCTAAAGAGAACATGAGAACATGATTTGACCTGACGTCTATATTTGGATGTAGGGGGTATGTCTCATGACTCTTATGATCCATTAAATATCACATATACCTAGCATCAAGAGTAGGTATAAGGATGTTACTTTTTAAAAAGGAAGTATTGTTCCTATCCTATTGGTTAGTTATGATAATTTTATAATCAAATATTTTTATATGTTGTGTTCATGAAAATGTAGTGATATTCCTCCATGACAACATCGAGTCATGATCTTGGGGGTGGAAATGATTCTGCTTTATATATGGTGGGACCTAAGACACTATTATTACCTTTGGTAGTTCTACATATAACATCTACGTTTATACCTCATATTGGAGATGATTATTAGTCTATATAGTATTTACTACGAATTATAAAGACTATGTATTTAACATAATGACCTTCCCCGACTATGGAGTTTTGCGCCATGAGTTTTACTATAAGAAATCCATTTAAATTTTTTTTAAGAGATTAGTACTTATGAAACCGAGTCATGTATAAAATCTACTTTATCTATCTCGGACCATCTATAAATGTCACTAGGTAGGAGATTCATGTTACATCATATATGCTTAGATTGTTAGTCGAGAGACTATGGGATGATTTGACCAAGGCTAACCAGCATCAAGTTTTCATTAGAAGGTATTACCATATAGCCATACATTACTATTTCTTTCCTGATATTTTGTGGAATGAAAGATCCAGATAGATTGTATTTATGGAGAGTGGAACACTAGATGTTATGGATTATTAATCTTGATGTATGGGTCTTTAGTGTTTCTTTCCTACTGTCCCTGTGGACGAGCTATCTAAAACTACATGTTTTGAAGATAGGCTTCTATAAGCCATCAAGTCTTATGTTAATGCATTTCAATTGAATATTATCAGGGTGATATTAATCATGGAACTCTTAGTAGAGAATAACATTAAATAATATGGATGTTTGGACCAAGGCGGTTTATTAGAACGTCAGAGTAGTAGTTCTTCTAGTGATAGGAAGAGATATTTTGAGCATTCTTGGGGAGGTGTCAATAATAAGGGTGTGAACCAAGATAGCCCTGAAATATGTCATGAATTTGGTAAGAAGGGTTATATGATTACACATTTCAATATAGAACGATATGAGTGTAGATATAGTGGTAGAGTGGGATATCATTATATATTTTTGTTAGAGCATTCCACATATTTCAAATTGAAGGGTATTTTCACCTGTTCCACCATACAAAGTAGGATATTTAGCTCCTTGCTAGGAAGGTAATATGATTACATCTGGCTATTCAAGATGAGTAGTTGGTTACTATCAAGGGGTAAAATGGTATATTTTCAACACCATAAGAGTGGTCCTTCTTATAGTATTTAGGGTGTATCATAGGGCCATTGTTTGGTATAGAAATATAAAGTTCACCTTATACCCTATGAAAATAGTGCCAGTCTATCTATTTTTCATGGTATGATTTTAGTGGACTCTTCATTGGATTATATTTTATTTGAAACAATATATTACAAATACATTATGTCTATTTTAATTTTTGAGATATTTAGAATAGAAATAAACAATTATTATGGGTTTATATCACTCATTACCCCACTATGAATTCGATCAGATTGTGAAATATATTGTAAGTAATCCCCCTTGAGGTAAGGAACTTTATTTTTTTGGATAATATTTTTCATCAAAATAAATATTTCAGAAATCATTCTCTAGATGTACTCGTTGATTAATTATTGTGCCTATGTGGATTGTTATCACCATAGGGTTTCATTTAAATCACCAAATAGTGGTAGCTATATTAATATGTGTGAGTGGGATGTCCTGGAAATTTGAGTGGGAATTAATTATCATGTTCTAGTAAGAGTGATAGTAAATAAATACAATAATTTCATTTTAACTAGGGAATATGATAGAATTATTTCCCTCCATTAGTCGATCATTACAGGGTACATCTTCTCTAACATCATTTTTGGGTCACCTCTTAATTGAGAGTTTCATTTTACTTATGATAATATTCTAGGAGTAGCATCAATATCCATTCATCCTTACATGATGGATAATACTATATAATAGAAGAATATGAGGAAAATAGATTACATCTAACCAATGGGTCTTATATGATCCATTACTTCACCGTGGTGTCCACCCATGTTTTTTTCAATAACATTGACAGGACCCTTAGTTGTTGTGTTTATTATTGAAAATTTATCCATCTCACAGTCAATAACATTTATCCTTTAACACTTATAGGTGACCTCATTGACAATAAATTAGGAGTGAGCTTTTTATCCAACATTAATTTGATTTTGGGATACTATCAGCTCTATTCCTATGAGATGGTATATGTTGGATTTATATATACTTATTGGATAAATATATATATGCATTAATCATACTATATTCAATAATACATTAGGTTTCTTTTGTTTTCACAAGAATTAGTAATTTAATACTCAATGGATGGATGCTATAAAAAAATTCATTGTTATATTAATTAATTAGATGTATGTGACATGTACTCATTGAGTAAACCACATACTAACTAGTTTTCACATCATAGATCTTATTTACATTATGTGAATCATATACATGAGGTGATTCCTATCTTCACATCATTAAGTCTTCTACGTATAAAAATATTTAGGATACACAGTGTGAAATAATTGGTCGACATTAAAATATTGAATTCTAAATCATACTAAAGATACATGCCATGAAATATGGAAGATCCAATATCTTCAATTATAATTTAGGATATAATGTACGTGATGTGAAAACTAATTACCTATCATGATTCTCTCTATTAATAAGTCACCTAAAACATTTTCACAACATTAAATAGTTTCATGTCATGTACCTCATTGGGGAAATAAATATTCAAATTAACCTTCAATAGAAAAGAGGTTTGAGGATGAAAATATTTACCATTTTTCATTATTTCTTTTTCAATTTCTAATAAAAATGTTTCTTTGTATTTCATTTTCTATTTTAATCATTACATTTTTACTGGATACTAATTCCATGAAATGTTCATTGTGCATTGTTGTTCCAACTCTTAAATCCAATCCTTTTTTTGATCAACATATCTTATAACTCCATTCTTCCTTATTCCTTTATTCAAATCAGTATTTTAATTACATGAAATTTATTCAATTGTATTATTCATTATTTTAACCGTTTATTCATCATGTTGATAATGATGAAAATTTCCATGATTTCATTTTATAAATTAATTTCTTCATAACCTTCCTTGGGTTAGGGTTTGAGAGTAGGAGTTTGTTTTAGTATAATGAAATTCTATACCAAAACATTGTAACCATATGAATAGTAATTTGGTTAAAATAAACTACATAACTCATTCTTCTTCACTTCCATATACACGGGAGATGCAATTAAAGGACCCTAGACTAGTTAGAGTTGAGAACAAAAGGACGCATATCATGTGATACATTCTTCCTGCAAGTTAACATTACTACACCTAGGTTTTTGAATATTTGTGGACATATTAATAGATTAATCCTTGGAAAATCCAATTGGTTAGACCAAAACTAGTTAGTCACATTTTCACCTCTTCACAACCTAAGTCTAAGTTATATCCCAAGAAATATTTAAGGATTTTTTCTCCTAAACCCTAAATTTAACCCTTACTCATTATTGTTAATGTGATTCAAACCCATGATGTGTAGTTTTAGAAAAATGAAACAAGATAATGATAATAAGTAATATGTCCATATGAGTATACCTCTTTGTTTCCTACTTACTAAGTCTCCGTAGGGGTTTAACCCCGCAATTCCATTGTACTATAACATAGTAGATGATTGAAGTTTGGGAAATATAAATTCTAATTAGATCAATTATCATACATAATCAACACCATCATGTGGTCCAGTTAAATTTTTGTATGATTCTCTCGGATAAATGTTCCTTGGAAAAGAAAATTTTTGTACGAACCTTATATTTTCTCAACCACTTTTCTTTTCATCATTCATTTTATATGTATATCGCATGTAATAATACTAGTATCTATCTTGGGAAACTATTTCTGGATATAGGTTCCTCAAACTCATTAATTAACCTTGGTCTATCATGAATTGGAACTTTTTGATATTGAAATTTAATGATATATTTATTTACATTTCCATTTCTTCATGACCATGAATCATAATATCTTGCGACCCAACCCTCAAAAATGAAAAATATGAACCCTATAAAATTATGAGAGATTGACCAACACTATAGGAGAACTTCATAATGGATTATTTCATCTTATCCATCAGTAGTATTGTTTCTTTTAATGTGCACCATAATATTTAGAAACATTCATTTGAAATAAAACCTAGAATCATCCATATGATTAAAAAATATTGGGAAATTTAGTGGACATCAATGAGAAGAAACCCATGAAAAAAACTCCAATTTCATGGAATTATGAAAATCCATTATTTAACATGGAATATCATATAACACCACTATAATAAGGGTCAAATTCTTCTCTATTCATGATCAAGAAATGTATTGGATCAAATGTCAAGCTACTCAGTCTATCAGGCCTTGGAAGGTTTGGAAATGATGCTCCCTAATTAATAATTCACACGAATCCAAACATGGAAACTTTATAATGAGACTTAAAACATTTACTAAGAATATGTAGAGTCATATTTAGAAGCATGTGACCATTTCAAAGATCCAACCTACAAATTCCCACTTCTCAGCATTAATGTGTGGCTATAAATCCAAACAATCTATCAAGAACTCCGACTAGTTGCATGCAGTATTGAATATGTAACCTCTGATGGAGGGCTCTTCCTATAGTCATCAAAATATATTAGAGTTTTATTAGATGAGATATACCACAATGAAATTAGATGGATGGGTGATTAAGTATCACCCCATTGGGAAATCTATGAAGTGGAAGAGAATACCTTCCTAGTGACGCAGTTTGAATCCCTTAAAAAAATTCTTCTTTTCATATACTTGATACACCACAACCCCTCAAACCCATATTAAGGAAATTAAATAATGTGAAATTTTTGAATACCCACAAACATATCTAGAGTATTGGAAAATTTTTGGGGAACCTAATATCAATGAATTTAATGATTTACATTAAAAAAACTGGTATTTTCAATAGCCTTAACAATAACAGTAGTTATATTATTAGTAGAGACCATCTTTCTATTTACAGGGACATGTCGCATCCTTAAAAAATTAGTAGAGAGACCATATCAGTATGAGAAATTTAAAAATTAAGGATATTATCATCATAGTAGTGGTCATGAACAAATAAATTATTAGGAAAAACCTCATAACTCAATACAAAATCATGCTCCTTGATTGAAGAAAAATTTTCAACAACAACCATTTTCCACTATAGATGAGAATATTACACCTACTCACCAATAGAAATATAAAAAATATCCACCAAGATAGAAATAGAAAGACACACCTCCATAATAAAATATTTAAATACTGGACACCACTATCATGAAGAATGAAGTTAAGAGGATGACTTATAAAGAGACTTAAATGAAAAACCAAAGGGATTCCCTCTACAACCATGAGACAAAAGACAGAAAATACCAAAGACCCTATCTGATAAATTACTCGATACATTTATCAGTAATACTGAGACACATAATAATGAGTAGTATAGATTTGTGGTTTTTAGGAGTGGGATAATATTGGTATTTCTGAAGAAATAAGGAGGTGAGGAAAATATTTTTAAAGAACATGATAAACATTTAACAATCATCATCATGGATGATGATGATGATAACACAAAAAAAATGTTATTATAATAAATATCTAGAATATTATCCCACTAAAAAATATCCCTTAAATGGAATTTATGAAAATGATGGTGTTAGTGAGGAAAATCTACAATAAAACCCCCTTTTACCCTTTCCATAGATGATGAGACAAAGAAAATGTGAGGGAAAACATAAAAGTTTTCTAGATATGTTTGAACAATAACACAAAAACATCCACATTCTAGAGGCCATTACTATGATACATTCTAATTCCATGTTTTTGAATGATTTTATATATAATAAGAGGAAAACGGAATAACTATGATTCATATCCCTAAATTAATAATGATTTACATTTTTTTAGAGGAAGAACCAGCCAATGTTGTGAGACCCCATAAGTTTCTCTTTTCCAAGCACTATATGGACATGAAATTTCAAAAGATCCTTGTGAAATCTTTGAGAAAGAATAAATATCATTCATGTGAGTGTATTCAAAATGGTCAGGGCTATTGAATTAAAACCAATTAGGGTTGAACTTACAATGGATGATCTCTCATTCAGGAAACCTTTTTGACTTCTCTATGATATCTTAGTCAAGGTTGAAAATATCAACATTCCCACTGATATCCTTATCCTTGCAATAAAAGAATATTCTAATTGTAGGATGACCATGTCCCACCACAAGGAAGGTGATTATTGATATAAATTAATGAAGGATGATATTTTGAGTTGAAATAGAACATGTTGTCTTTGACTTAGTAGAAACCACTAAACAATGTGTTGAGTCATTGGATTATCAGGAAATCATTCTTACTGAAGATAAAGAGGATTTTACCACTAGTATTGATGACAAAGAGAACATGTATGCTAACGAAAATGGATATAGTGATCACAAGGATGTGAATTACAATTCAAATATGATGAGGAATGGAATCCCACAATCTATACCCTCTATTATCAACAACTACTCTCTAAGGGGTGTGTCCTTTCATTTAAATTCATCATAATAATAACAATCCTAGCTCTAAAAAATAAATTAATAACTTATTGTGAATAATCCAAAGATAGTTTTAAAATTTTAGATTATATTTATGTAAAATTAAGGAAGGTTAAAAAATGTTTCAGAATGTTTGGTGTTATGTTTACAAAAATTTAAAAAATAATTCCAGAATTAATTTTTTCTGAAAAAGGCACACCATGTAATGATGTAACCTAAAATGAAAATTTCCCAACCATAAAAAATTAAGAACTACATTTTACATGTCACATATTGTTTACATGATGTTAAAATCATTGGATGACTTTAAAATCTATGTCCCACAGGTTGTCGCCCGACCCAGCATCAATTACCCATGCCCCATTACCAACTCTTTCTCCAACCAACACTCCATCAACCAAACATATCCTTCCTTCCCCTACCTATTCCGCTACACCTAGTAGAAAAACAACACAACCACCCCTACCACATATGTAATCACACCACCCTCCCCATATGTTGTTTGGTCTAGTCTCTAGCATCTATTCTAGAACAAGAGATAGAACTGCCACTATTTCCCCATTCCCATCGCCACATCATACATATTTATCACCCAACCCAACCAACATCCCCTACTTTATGACACCTACTACAACATGCAAGACTCACTTAATCATTTATTCACACCCTAGCTCCAGCCTAGGTCAGCCTACCTTCAGAGCTCACAGACCATGCCTCCTAGCATGAGTATATTAAATTGAATGCATGATGAGGAATGGTTCCCATAATTCCATCTACAAATTAGGAACCTTATATTGATCAAGAAACTAAATGTACGGACATGGTAGGTATCAGAACCTCACCCACTCCATCCTCGAACGAGCTTACATCAGGCACCACGACACCAAATATAGTGGTTGATCCTATATCCCTCACCTATTATGCTGATATATATAGAATGGGGATGATCCATATCCCCACTAAAGAGGATGGAAAATATGATGAAGATATCAGTGAGTCTACCCCTTCTATTTAGTTGTTTCCTAGTACCCCTTCTATATTTTACATTATCTCAGTTATTTTTGTACCTTTATTATAATCTTTATTGCATAATGTTTCAATTATCAAATACATTAATGGGATATAGTGTTGATTTCATGACTTGATTGCATTATCCCATTTTAATTTATGCATATATTTATCCATACATATATCTATTTTATCATCCATTGTCATTGATAAGTATTCCATGTCACCATATTCCCTCCCACATGAGATCTTTCATCATGTTGTAGACATACAAAGACCTCATAAAGAGATACAACTCCATCTCAATATATAGAATGTTTCCCATCAATAATTTTCATAGAATTTATAGCATTCACATGATCATTTTGTTGAACCCATTCCCAAGGTTGTTAACACCACTAAAATCCAATGAGACCTCGATGATAATGCAACAATTTTCTATAGGAGGTATGGGACATATGACCTCATGGGTGGCACAAATGATCCTTTTTTACATTAGTATAGATTAAGAATACATTTTTCGAACATTATGTTAGGTAAGCCATATTTTTTGTTCTCAATATTTTGGTTCTGTTCTTTGGAATTTGATTTTTATTTTCCAATACTTTTTTTTCATAAGTGGTCCAAAACATCATTATAGACAGTTAAAGAATTTATCTAAGTTATATTGTCATATTAATTACTATCTGAACTATCAAATTTATCTATATTCATATTTATTATCAAATATCTATTAATGGTTGAACTATTTTGGGACAATTGTTTCTAATAGTTTTTTCAAATATAAAACTTTTCACTCTATATCTAACAATTAACCCTATTAAATGATTTTCATTAGAGGTATCTCTCAATTACCTATTATAAATTCCTAATTTCCATTTAATCTTACCACATTATATACTTTCTATATCTCCCATTTCTCTTTAAAAAATAGTTCCAACACAATATCATTTTATATGTGGGTGAGTCCTTATGGGGCTTTATTTCTAAAAACCTGGATTAATTTCTTTCTTTAATTTGACAATGATTATTTTTTTAATTAAAATAATTCTTTATAAATGAAATATCACTAAACCCATTTACGTAAAATAATTTTATTTGTTGTATATTATAGAAAGCTATTTTTGTTCCTACTTAGAATTTTAATTATGATTAGTGAGTTGAGTGTTTTAATATTAATTCTATATTCTTACAATTTATTTTTATAAACATATTACTGGATACTATGACGTTATTGACTAATTTTTATTTTATATACTATCAAAACTGAGATTATTACATACATAAATTTCCATATTAATTTTAGAGTATATTTCTTGAGACATATTCTAGGCATGTAAACCTATTAGAACATTCATTAGATTATTATTGAGGCTATGATTGAACAAATACATTGATAAAATTATTGAGGAAACCTTTTTTGATCCAGTTTTCATGAAACCCATAGGTACACATATTCTTTTTTATCTTTTAGTATCCTTGAATTAAATTGTTAGAAAGAGACTATTTCAAGCCTATTATTCATTCCTACACTATACATGGTGTTATGGATGTCTTTTTTTTACCATGTTTGGGGATATTTTACCTCTTACATATATGGGATTCTCATTGGTGAGGAGATATATGGTATCCTTTTCACTAGATTTATATGACATGGTTCCTGATTACAATATTAATTTTTTACAAATACCATGTTCCTTTAAAATAAGAAATATATTTTATAAAATATGAGTTATGTACTGGGATCATCAAAAATCAACATTACTAGACCAATGAATCATATGATGGATTATATGTTTTATGGTAGTAGATGTGAGAAATGGACTATATATGATTTTGGAAACCTAAATAAATTAATAAAGTGAGAGGAACATGGAACATTATTTATTTTGTGTTGACATATGTATGGACCTTCATTGAGATATTAGAGAACGAAGACACCATTATTTTCTTATAGGAGTTACTTCATTTCATTGTTTATGACTATGATGAATTATTCTATAGATGTTACCCCAATTTTATGAATGATTTTTACAATACACCATCCCTCAGCCACAGATATATTTAAACCTTATTGGTAATTACCTTTTTCATAAATTTTTATTTTTTCAAACAAAGTAGATATGTCAGAACCAGTGAAAGCTTATAAGTATGAAATTTTATTATGGGTGTAAGTATAACTCAATTTTAAATTTACCTATATTTTTTTTGAGAAAATGTGTTGCAAGGAAAATTTAAAAAAATTTATATCTTATAAGAAACATTTAAAAAAATATAATTAGAAGATTAATGAATTTTAATAAATAAAATATTTACGGTTTATTACTAAATTTATCTTCTTGATAGAATCTTGATGACTTGATTTTTCAGATACCACTTAGTTTAATTTACATTGTTGTAATCCAATTTCCCCATATAAAATGCATCATTTGCAATCCCAATTTAGTTTATTTTTTCTTGAGGAAATTAAATAGTTCATGTGTGGAGAAATATTATTAGTAAAATTTATATATAAAACCTAGATACATGTATTTAATAGTTAGTAACACTATATTCGATGATACACTAGATTTGTATGAGTTTTTATAGGAATTGGAAATTCATGAATCAAAAGAAGAATTCTATAAAAATTGATAAATTCATCATTACACATCATGAATCTAATTTAATGAATATCTTCCTCGATTAGACCAACTACCAGCTGGGTTTCAGGCCATGAATACCATTTACATGATGTGAATCATGTAAACACTAAAAATAAAATTAACACATCATTAAAGCATTAATATCAAAACATGATGAAGATACATGACCTGAGATCAATCCACAACGTGAAAAGATAGAATTATGAGTCTTTCTGATGATACATGTTGTGAAATCAATGAGATCCATGATATTCAAAGATATTTTGGGATATTAATTTTACAACATGAAAATCAATTACACATCATAAATATCTTGATGATAAATTCACTTAAAAAAATTTCATTATATGAATCAGTTAAATATAGTGAACTACTGGGGATAATTAATTTTCATGTGAACCACCGATGGAAAATAGTTAGGCCACCTGAACTGTTTCCCCTATTTTATTTTTTTCTTATCTACATTAATATAAAAAAAATTCATTTTCATTATTTTATTGTTTTATTCATTCCATTTTACCACTTACTAATTCCATGACATATTCATTGCATATTATTTTTCAAATACATGGATCCAAAACTTCTTGTTGTTTAAATTTCTCCTTGCTATGTTATTCATTACTCATTCTTTCAATTTAGTATTTAATTGAATTTTTATTTTCGTGGATTGTGGATTACTTTATTTTGAATAATTTATTTTTAATGTTGAGAATGCATCATATTTCCATGCTATCATTTAAAAACGTCATTCACAGTCAATCTACATAGGGTTAAGGGTTGATAATTGTGGTATGTTTTAATTTGTTAAATTTCTAGAATGAGATATGGAAACCATATTGATAGTATTTAGGTTAAAAAATCACTTCTCTAATTTTTTCAATACCTTGACCATTGGAGAACAAGATGAAGGAACCTAACATATTTGGAGTTGGCCATGATAAAACTAATATCCTATAATGCTTTTTTCCAATAATCATTACTAAACTCATCAAAGTTGTTGATTATTTCTGAAAATAAGTATAGTTGTAGCATAAGTAGATTAAATTGGTTAGACTATGAATATTTGTTGATAGTTTCACCTCTTTTCAGCCTAATACATATGTATAATGAGTAAAAGATTTGGGTTTATTATTTATCTATGACCCTTTAAATTACCATTATACCTTCTTGTGAATCTATGTTAAACCAAAGGTAAATACTTTTAGAAAAATAAAACCTGGGGGAGTTCTTGAGGTCTCCATCCACATGGTTCTTATAGCTAGGTTTCCTAACCACCGGTGTCCCCTATGGGTTTGACCCTAGACTACAATTTTATTTTGTGTTATTTGATGTGTAACACCCCAAGCTTCCATTGAATTCTTCTCTTTGAATAATATAATAGCCTGTGTTGTATGCAACTTCGAGTTCTGACACACCACAACAAATCAAACTAACTGTTATGAATAGTAATTCCCACTTTTTGAAATTTTATAAATTTTATATTTCAAAATGGACTTCATTCTTGGATTCTGAATATTTTAATTAGCTTACGGTGTATTTTTGGTATTTTTCTAAAAAATTTCAATTTTTGAGGAATAGTGAATGGCACTGAGTTATTGTTTAAAATAGAATTTTTATTTAAATAATTATTTATTTTATTTAAATATATTTTAGGTTAAAATAGATACATAATACCTATATAAGTTCAATGTAATTCATTGGATCCAGTTTATAATAATTTTACATATATATAAATTTTATTGAACTTTTTACCGTCTTTTACCCACCACCTAAGAGCATTTGAAAAATTTGCATAAAACATAATTTTACTACTTCTGTGAGTTGAATTTAAAAAATCCAAGACACACGGTTGATATCAGGATGTAAAATGTGGTTCAAGGAGATGAAAATAATTTTGGTGAATAGTAACATTTTACTTTTATTTTACACTGTTAAAAGTAAATAGGGTAATTAAAGGTAAAAATGATAATATATTTACCCTAAAACTTGTCCTAACTCTATTGGATAAGTATAATTCGACGAAAAAAACATTATTAATAAAATATGAACCTCTTTTGTCCACTTGGATTAGATTAGGACATTTATTATTATTTTATTTAAAGAAGAGTTAAAAGAGTTAAATTCAACGTTTAATAACTAAACCATTTGTAATATAGGGTTACACACAATATAAATTAGTCTATAAATATTCATATAAAGAAAAAAATATTTCCTATATAATGGTAATTTATTTATAATTTTTAGACATTAAATAATTAAATTTATTTATGACAAAATTATGATACAATAATTACCGTATTAATGAAAGATTATAATAATTGATATTATAAATATACAAATAAATCTAATTTGAGTCTTTTAATATATTAAACTAATTTGATAGGTTAATATTAAATGTTATAGTTGATTAAATTAAATTTTTTTGAAGTAATAATGCTGTTATAAATTTAACAAATCAAAATACCAAATAGTGTCAAAATTGACATAAAAGAGTTTTCAAAAAACATTTATATTATTAATTGATATTCTATTCCAAAAAATCTAAGGTTTGATAAAATGACTTATATAAGGATAAATATATTAATAATGAACCACTTGGGGTTCACTCCAATTGTTATAGTAAGTTTATTTACCATATAATATAAAAATACAAAGACACATGGTAAGTGTAAAACTATTTAACCAAGCGTTAAATATAAATTATAAGGTTAATATGGTGACCTAAACCTATCTAAAATCTATTGGTTGAAAGGATTTTGACCCATCCCAACCCTAGACTCTAAATAATTCATTTTGGAGCCATTATAAACCGAATATGAATTTATTATAAAATAATATTTCACTCTTTTCCTAAGGTGACACACACCCCTCTTATAAAAGGTCACTTCCCCTTCTCTCAAATTCACACATTCAAAGCTTTTTGGCTCAGAAAACCCCTTCCCAAATATCCTCTCAACATTCCTCAATTCATCCTATAGACCATCATTTAGTAAGAAATCCAACCTATGGAGCCCTTTTGGTAAAATCAAAAGGAAGAACCCGAAGAAGAGGTAAATATTTCATCACCACTTACAAGTTCCTTTCTTCTTCCACATCCTCTTTTTTTTGTTTCCATTCTAAAATAAAAACTCCAGTAACTTCTATATACCGTGTTGTTATAATAAATATGGTACTACAAAATTCATTATTCTATCCCTCCTTTGAATGACATGTCACCATACGTGCGTACGTACGGCTTATCGTCTCCACGTCGTGGTGTAACTGTTATTCAATACATTATTATTTGGATGGGTATAATAATGATGTGTAATTTATGTAAATAATAAATAAAACATGATAATTATTCTTTATATATGATATAACATCAAATTATATATTATTTTAATATCATAAGGATGATATTGTCGCTCGTGCGTACGTACAGATTACAGTCTCCACAAACGCGATGAGATTTATTACCGATCATATACATTTAAGAATAATTTTCATTAGATGATTAAAAATAATTTTTAAGGACTTCATATCATTCTTAATATGAATAATATACATCTTATCCATAAAAAACATTACATATGTAATAATTAATATAAAGGAAAAAAATCTATTAACACCTGAAATGACGACAATACTATGATATTATTGTCAAAGAAATATTAAGAGATCATATATGATATCATATTAATGTATATTATTATTGTATAATTTAATAGAAATTATTCCACCATTATAAAGGATGTTAACCTACTTTCAACCAATAAAAAGTACAATTTAAGAGTTAATTCTACATTCTCTTCATAATCTGAGGATGTTCATATGTAATTATCTACTAAGACCTCTTTCTCATCCACATCCATGATTCATAAAAATGTCTTTGAATTTTTTTTTACTATTTAATAGAAAATGGTTTAAATTCAATTATACCATTATTTTACCCTTTAGGTTTTTGAAAGGAATCTTTCCGTCGTTTTCCAAACAAGGTACTTTTTAACCTTTTCGACAAAATTACAGTAAGAATGTATTTTTTTAACTTATACAGTGGGTGAGGCTATTTTTCACCGTCATAACAACATTTAAGATTCCCTAACAAGATTATAATAATATTTTCAAAAATAAATGTTTTATTTTATAATTACATGACTTTTAAATGATTTCAAACTAGAAAGAGATATTTCTCTAAAAATGTTTTTATTTCATCTATGTCAACATCATTTGATGGATTTTAAGTTTGTTTGAAGTTGATTTATTATGATACAAAAATTCAATATTGTATTGAAGGTTTTGTGATATGTTTTATTGTGGATGTGTTAGTTCATACCATTCATGGTTTAGGGATAATGTATTGACATTTCGAATGCTAGTTTTAATACAAATGTTTATGTTATGTTTAAACCGATTCATATGATAAATGCATTGGACTTAGTAAGTGATGGGTGGACCTGATATAGCTCCTCGATGCATCGGTAGGTCTCATGAGATGAACTAGTGTCTCGGCACAAGGCCGTGACAAAATATTATTTGTATTCATGGCACAAGGCCTTGACTATGTGGCTATAAAAGTCTGACATTATGCATTCCATCATTATAAAAGTGGTTGTTGATATTTCATGGGATTATTCGACCAGTAGAATATATATGTGAGTAAGTAAATGGAATTTTTTTGATCTATATTTTCCATATTAAGATGAATTTTATGTTGAAAAGGCTTTTGTTTTAGTTTTATACATTGCTTTAAATGTTTATGATTATTCATGAATGTTTCCTCTATATTGTTATCCTTATTGAGTGTTGAGATCACCCATTTATATGTCTTATTTTTTCCAGGATGTGAAAAAGTATATTGTGGCTGACCTACAAGGATATTCTATGGGATCTCAGTGTGTCTATGGAAATAATTTGTTGTAGTTTTCCATTTTATGATGTAATGTAAACCTTATGTATGTATCTATTACTTCCAGAGCTACTAAACTAATCGGTCTTTCAAGACATAAACTTTTGTGATCATGCCAATGATATGTAATAATGCACCGACTCTGGGATTCTGGGGTCGGGGCGTTACAATTGGTATCAGAGGAAGTTTAGTAAAAACCTTTGAAACTATATTTAGATAAACTCTGATTAGGGTACATAGCCATAAGATAGACTTTCAGGATTAGTATATAATAACTTCCTATAATTTTGGTATTGTAGAGATTTTGTAAGATTTCCAAGCAATAAATATCTGTTTGGATATGAGAAGGTAGAGGTGGCTTTGGCATATATGCACCTAGGGGTAAAACCCAAAAACACCGCTTTGAGCTAAAATCGACAGGGAACTGGTGCCCAACAACGGGCCTTGATGCACTCTTGGATATGACACTCCCAGTGGATATGCTTAGGATAATTATCATTTACATTACAATCCATTATGAAGGGTTTATGAGTATATAATTCCTCAATGAAAACATTTTTATGATTATGTATTATATCTATAAATTGTTCAATTAATGAAAAGTGTTTTACAAGTTTGGATTTATGTATTGAGATTTATAAACTAATCTAGTCTATTTCATTGTTTATTAATGGCTTCTAGTTTATGGAATGGAATCTGTATCAATGGACGCACTCCAGGTTGGGATAGTCCTCCTAATCAAGATAATTATAGTGGAGCTGGTAATAAAACTGGTGCTGATCAGTTTATCACTATACAGGGACAACTCACTCAGGTTATGAATAATAACCATACTCATATTGAGCACCCTGATCTGCAGTATGGAGGATCTATGTTAGATCGCTTCATGAGGAAACAACCACCAAAATTAAATGGGGGTACAAATCCACTAGTAGCTGAGAAATGGATAAATTCCTTAGAGAAAATATTCCATGCCTTGGGAAGTAGCGAAAGGTAAAAATTGTCATGGCAGTATAACGCCTCACTGGAGATGCTGATCAATGGTGGTCATTGATTCAAAACAAAAAGGAAGAGGATGATGTATAAAATATGGAATGAATGGAGTTTAAAGAAATTTTCTTAGAAAAATACTTTCCTCGTGACCATCGAGAGGATATGGAAAGAAAATTTCTGAGTCTAAGGTAAATGGAAGATGAGAATGTCACAAAGTATGAAGCTTACTTTACAAGGTTAGAGAGGCATGTTGTAGATTATATATGTAACCCCATAAGTGATATGGATCGTTTCTTTGATGGGTTAAAACCATTTCTCTCTCGAGCATTAGTCCCATAATCCTTGTCATCATATGAATATATTGTCTCACGTGCTATCAAGACAGAAAAATAATTCTATTAGTCTTACGACTTTAAAGCAAGCAATGAGAAGAAGAGATCTTCTGAACACTATGGAAATGGAAATAAGGGGAAGAAGGGAAAAGTTGAATATCCATCCTGTAGTAAATATGGGAAGAAACACCCTGGTTATTGTTTGAAGGGAATGGAAGTCTGTTACAAGTGTGGTGAAAAAGACCACCATGCTCGTGATTTCAATGGGAAGAATGAGGATGATAATGTTGAATGATACAATTTTAGATAAAGGGGACATTATGAAAATGAATATCCTAAGCGTCATGGGAACTTACCTCAAAAAAGGCCAACGGATCAAGGCCAAACTTATTCTATAACTACTACTGATGTTGAAGCTCCGAAAGACATAATGGCAGGTAATTTAGTGTTTCCTCAAGTTTAGCCAATGATTTATTTTATTATGGGTCATCAAATTGTTTCATATATTCCTAGTTTTCTATGAAAATTAGATATTTCCAATTTTAATTACCAAGGGAGTTGTCGGTAAATACTCCTAAGGGATTTATCATTGCAATAATGTTTTGTGAATCAGTTCCCATTAAGGCATATAAACATTGATTATCTGTTGATCTCATCAACATACCCGTGATTGACTTTGATATAATCCTTGGTATGGATTTTCTATCAGACCATGATACAAAAATTTATTTTAAGAATAAGGAGTTTACAATTTTTTATGATGATAAGGAGTACCATATCTTTAGAGAATAAACGTCCCCACCTAATTCTTATCTAGATCCACCCCCATTAGCTTAACTAAAATCAATTATCAGTGAGGAAGAGAATGAAAAAACTATGAATGAGGAAAGGAATGTTCAAATAGAGGGTGAATCTATTGTGAAAGAATATGTTGATGTGTTTCTAGAGGATTTACCTGAACATCCCCTAATATGATAAATTGAGTCTTCAATTTAATTAATTCCTGGTTCAAGGCCCATATCAAAGACCCCTTATTGAATGGACACTGTGGAATTAGTGGAACTAAAGAAAAAACTAGAGGAATTGAGTAATAAGGGATTGATTCATCCCAGTGTTTCTCCATGGGGAGCCCCTATTCTTTTTGTTAAGAAGAAAGATGGATCTATGAGGTTGTGCATTGACTATATGGAGGTCAATGTTATAGCAATAAAGAACAAGTATCCACTAACTTGCATTGATGATTTATTCCACCAAATTCATGGATCCCAATACTTCTCAAAGATTGAACATCGATCTGGATATCATCTGTTGTGTGTGAAGAAGGAAGACATTCCTAAAACAACATTTCAAACCAGGTATGGGCATTACAAGTTTACATTAATGCCCTTTGGAATAACTAATGCACCCTCTGTCTTCATTGATCTAATGAATAGATTTTTCAAGGAATATCTTGGTGACTTTGTATTGGTATTTATTTATGATATCTTGGTATACTCTGAATGCTACAAAGATCATGAAAATCACTTGTGCATTATTCTAAAGACTCTTAGAAGACATGAATTATATTGGATGTTTAGCAAGTGTGAATTCTGGTTTCAAGAGATTTCTTTTCATGGACATATTTTCTCTAATGATTGAATATTTTTTGATCCTTCTAATACAATAGAAATCCATGAATTGCCAGCACCAATCAGTATAACCGAGGTATGTAGTTTTATTGGTTTAGAAGGTTATTATCGGAGTTTCGTCCAGAATTTTTCCCGATTGGCTAACCCAGTAACCAAGAGCACACGTAAAGGGGTTAAATTTGTATGGAAAAAAGAGTTTGAAGAATTTTTTGAAGAACTTAAGGGAAGATTAGTTGATGCTTCTATCTTGACTCTACTGTCTGGGAATGATGGGTTTGTTATTTATAGTGATGTATCAAATAAAGGACTTGGTTGTGTCCTTAGGCAGAATGATAGGGTTATTGCATATGCATCACGACAGCTAAAAATTCATGATAAAAACTATCCTACTCAGGATCTTGAGTTAGCAGCTGTAATATTTTCTTTGATGATTTAGAGACACTATCTCTATGGTGAAAAATGTGAGATATATACGGATCACAAGAGTTTAAAGTATATTTTTTCACAGAAAGAACTCAACATGAGGAAAATAAGATGTCTTGAATTACTCAAGGATTATGATTTCATGATACAATACCACCCATGGAAGGCAAATAAGGTGGAAGATGATTTGAGTTGAAATGATCATGGAGTTTTGAACAAGATGAGAGTTGAAAGGGATCCTATTCTAAAGGATCTAGTAATGATGGATATGGGAATAACCATGGATTGTGAAACATTAATGATTTTTCAAATGGTTGCCAAACCAACTTTTCTAGAAAGAATAAAAAGTTCTTAGATAGATGATGAAGAGTTTCAGAAAAAGATTAAAGCTGTGAGTGATGGGATATTGTGTGACTTTGTGTATGAAGATAGAATTTTGAAATTTGGGAAGAGACTTTGTGTTCCCAACGTACATGATCTAAAAAGGGAAATTTTGGATGATGCTCATAGTTATGATTTCTCTATACACCATGGTAGCACTAAGATGTATAGATATTTGAAGGAACATTTATGGTGGCACAACATGAAGAGGCAGATAGCTGATTTTGTGTCAATATGTATGGTTTTCCAATAAGTGAATGCTGGAAGGCAACAACCTGGAGGAGTAATGCAACCTCTTCCCATACCTGAGTGGAAATGGGATAATATTATGATGGAATTTTTCGTGGGACTACCAAAGGCTCCTAGAAGGAAAGAGCAATAAGGTTCATTTTTTATCATCTTACCAAGTTATCATATTTTATTGCTATAAGAAAAGATTTACCACTTGAAAGTCTAGAAAAACTATATATTAATGAAGCTGTGAGACATCATGGAGTACCCCTATCGATTGTTTCTGATCGTGATCCCCATTTTACATCAAGATTCTGGAAAATTCTTTTGAAATCCATGGATACTGAACTTCGTTTGAGCACTGCATACCACCCAAAACTGATGGTCAATCAGAACAGACTATTCAAACCTTAGAAGACATGTTGAGATCCTGCTCACATGACCCTCAGGGTATGTGGGATCAATATTTACCTTTGTTAGAATTTTTCTATAACAATAACTTCCATTAATGTATTCAGATAGCACCATATAGAGCGTTATATGGAAAGAGACGTCGCACGCCAACATTTTGGGATGATGTTGGTGAAAGAAAACTCATTGGCCCAGAACTTGTTGAGGAAACAATAGAAAAGGTAGAGGTTATCCAAGACCACATCAAAGCTGCTGAAATTAGGCAGAAGAGATATGCCGATAACTGAATAATGGATTTGGAATTTTAGGTAGAAGATCATGTTTTCATGAAGGTATCTCTATGGAAGGGAGTTATACGTTTCGGTAAGAAATGTAAATTGAGTCCCAGGTACATCAGACCTTTCGATATTCTAGAACAAATTGGGGCTATAGATTATTGTTTGGAAATGCCTCCAAGTCTCTACAATGTTCATGATGTGTTCCACATATCACTATTGGAAAAATACATGTCGGTCCTAGCGGATGTACTCATCTATGAGGAATTAGAATTGGAACCTGATCTGTCATATTGCGAAGAGCCCGTTAGGATTCTTGATACGAGTGAGCAATTGATGAGAAACAGGATGACTCGTCTGGTAAAAGTTCTATAGAGAAACCATAAGATGTAAGAGGCAACGTAGGAACTCAAGGAACATACAATGATGAACCACCTATTTTGTTTTTTTCAATAATATTCTAGAAATTTGAAGGACAAAATTATATTAAGGAGGGGAGAATTTAACACCCCCTGCTTCCACGATACACTTCTCTTTGAATAATACAATAGCGTGTGTTGTATGCAACTTCGAGTTCTAACACACCACAAAAATTAAAAATAGCCATTATGAATATAAATACCCACTTTTTAAAATAATATAAATTATATCCTTCAAAGTGGAATTCATTTTGGGATTTAGAATATCAAAATTAGATTTAGGTAAATTTTTGGTATTTTTCTGAAAACTTTCAATTTTTGATGAATAATGAAAAACACTCAGTTATAGTTTAAAACTGAATTTTTATTTAAATTTATTTTATGTCCAAATAGATACATAATACCTATATAAGTTCAATGTAATTAATTTGTGTCAGTTTATATAATTTTATATATATAAGAATTTTATTGAACTTTTTACCGTCTTTTACCCACCTCCTAGGAACATTTTAAAAATTTGCATAAAACATAATTTTACCACTTCTGTGAGTTTAATTTCAAAAATATGAGAGGTACGGTTGATATCAGTGTGTAATATTTGGTTCAATGAGATGAAAATAATTTTGGTGAATAGTAACTTTTTGCTTTTATTTGCCACGGTTAAAAGTAAACAGTGTAATTAATCGTAAAAATGATATTATTTTTACCCTAACACATGTCCTAATTATTTTGGATAAGTATAATTCGACCAATGAAAACATTAGGAATAAAATATGAACCTATTTGGTCCACTTGGATTAGATTAGGACATTTATTATTATTTTATATAAAGAAGAGTTAAAAGAGTTAAATTCAATGTTTATTAAATAAACGATTTTTAATATAGGGTTACACACAATATAAATTAGAATATAAATATTCATTAGAAAGCTAAAACTCTTTCATAAATTATTGTATTTTATTTATAATTTTTATAATTTAAATAATTAAATTTATTTATGACACAATGATGATGCAGTAACTTCTGTATTAAAGAATGATTAGAATAACTGATATTATAAATATCCAAATAAATCTAATTTGAGACTTTTATTGAATTTCACTATTTTTATAGGTTAATATGACATGTTAGTGTTGATTAAATGGTTTTTTTGAATTAATAATGATGTTATGAATTTAACAAAACCCAAATACCAAATAGTGTCAAAATTGACATAAAAGAGTTTTCAAAACAAATATTATATTATTAAATTATATTCTATTACTAAAAATCTATGGTTCGGCCAAATGTCTTATATAAAGTCATATATATTAATAATTAACCACTTGAGGTTATCTTGGATTGTTATAGTAAGTTTATTAACCATATAATATAAAAATAAAAATAAACATGGTAAATATCAAACTATTTAACTAAGAGTTATATATAAATGATAAGGTTAATATGGTGACCTAATCCTATATAAAATCTATTTTTTGAGAGTATTTCTGTCCATACCCACCCTATAATCTAAATATGTCACATTCTAACCATTATAAACCGAATATGAATTTATTATAAAATAATATTTCACAATTTTCCTAAGGTGACCCTCACCCCACTTATAAAAGTGCACTTCCCCCTCTCTCAAATTAACATTTTCAAAGCCTTTTGGCTCGGCCAAACCCTTCCCAAATATCCTCTCAACATCACTCACTTCATCCTAGAGGCCTACCTTTAGTTAGAAATCCAACCTAAGTATCCCTCTTGGTCAAATCAAAAGGAAGAACCTGAAGAAGAGGTAAATATTTCATCACCTCTTTCAAGTTCCACTCTTCTTCCACATCCTCATTATTTGTTGTTTACATTCTAAAATAATAACTGTAGTATATTCTATATACTTTGATGTTATTATAAATATGGTAAACCCGTATTCATTATCCTACACATCCTATGAATGACATGTCACTATATGTGCGTACGTTCGGCTTACCGTCTCCACGACGTGGTGTAATTGTTATTCAATACATTATTATTTGGATGGGTATTATAATGATTTGTAATTTATATAAATAATAAATAAAACATGATAAATATTCTGTATATAGATATACCATCCGATTATATATTATTTTAATATAAAAAAATGATATTGTCACTTGTGCGTACATACGGATTACCGTCTCCACAAATGTGATGAGATTCATTCCCCATCGTATCAATTCAAGACTAATATTAACTATATGATTAAAAATAATGTTTATAGACTACATATCATTCATAATATGAAAAAGATATATACTATTCATAACAAACATTACTTACATAACAAAGCAAATAAAGGAAAACAGATCAGTTAACACCTGAAACGATGACAATATTAAGATATTATTAACAAAGCAATATTAAAAGATCATATATGATAGAAATTATTCTTGTATAATTTAATAACAATTATTTCACAATTATAAAGGAGGTTAAACTACCCTCGACAAAGGAAAAGTACAAGGTATGGTTTAATTCTACAATCTCTTAATTATCCAATGTTGTTCATGTGTAATTATCTACTGGGACCTCTTTATCATCCACATCCATGATTCTTAAAAATATCTTACAAAATATTTTTACTATTTAATAGACAATAGTTTAATTTCATTTATAACATTATTTGACCTTATACGTGTTTTATGGAATATTTCTGTCATTTTCCAAACAAGGTATTTTTTAACCTTTTCGACAAAATTAATGTAAGAATGTCTTTTTTTATCTTATACGACATGTGAATCTATTTTAATCCATCATAAACAAGTCAAATATTCCCTTACAATATTATAAGAATATTTTCAAAAATAAATGTTCTCGTTTATAATTACATGACTTTTAAATGATTTCAAAATAGAAAGAGATATTTCTTTAAAATGGTTTTGATTTCATCTATGTCAACATCCTTTTATGGATTTTAAGTTTGTTTGAAGTTTATTTATTATGATAAAAAACTTCTATATTGTATTGAAGGTTTTGTGATATCTTTGAATGTGGATTTGTTATTTCAGACCATTCAGGTTTTATGGATAAAGTATTGACATTTTGTTTTCTAGTTTTAGTACGAATGTTTATGTTATGTTTAAACCTTTTCATATGAGGAACGCATTGGACATAGTAAGTGACGGGTGGAGCCTGCTATAGCTCCTCAATTCATTGGTATGTCTCATGAGACAAAATAGTATCTTGGCACAAGGTCTTGACAAAATCTTAATTTTAGTCTAATCTCAAGGCCTTGACTATGTGGTTATGAAAGTCTGGCATTATGCATTCCATCATTATGAAAGTGGCTATTGATATTAAATGTGATTATTCAACTAGTAGAATATACATGTGAGTAAGTAAATGGTATTATTCTGATTTATATTTTCTATATTAAGATGAATTTTATGTTGAAAAATGATTTTGTTTTAGTTTTATACATTGCATTAAATTTTTATGCTTATTCATGAATGTTTCCGCTATATTGTTATCCTTAATGAGCATCAGATCTCACCCCTTTCATTGTCTTATTTTTCCCAGGATGTGAAGAAGTACATTTTGACTGACCTTCAGGGATATTATATGGGATCTCAGTGTGTCTATGGAAACAATGTTTTTGTATTTCTCTATTTTATGATGTAATGTAAACTTTATGAATGTATCTAGTACTTCCATGTCTACTAAACTAATCGGGATTTCAAGAAATGATCTTTTGTGATCATGCCAATGATACATAATAATGTACTAAATCTAGGCATCAGGGGTTGGGGAATTAAATGATGGTTGTAGTTAGGGAAATATGAATTCAAATTTTACCAATTCCCACATGAAATCAACAATTAAATATTGGTCATTCATGTATCTGATGATCATAATTAACATGAAAAGTTTTATGGGGATGATTGAATAATACAAGTGATTCATTTAGGATTTTTCACACCCATGAGGACCAATAATGGGCTTAGAAAATAATGTAATCAAGTTTAAATGGTCACAATCTTATGAGAGGGACTTTCACTATATAAATGGTAGATTTAAATCAATATTGATCTTAACATTTCCTGGTCTTGGTAGAGGCCCCATGGATTATTTAAATTAATTAATCCTTTATCTAGGATCCATTATGAAGTAGGGACATCAATAAATAGCATAGGAGTACAATCAGTTGATAACATATCAGCAGAATTACCATATTCGCGATAATGAGACAGTAGTAGTGGTTCAAGACGTGTTTTGTTAGAGGTATAATGGATTAGGAGATCTGGTTAAGGTGTATATGAGAAAACAAGATCCTTAAATTCATAATCACATATTTTTAAGGAATCTCAAATGTTGAATATTAGTTGAATAACAAAATTCATTTGACAATGAAGTTTATTAAATTTTTGGGACATGCAATGCCATTTATGATTTTCTATGAAAAAAACTAATACAATGGTAGTTCATGAATCCAACAAAGAGTAGATATTGATGTCTATATTATAAAAGGTTCATTTAGATGTCCAGGAGAATCATGAAAAACTTTTTATTATAGATTTAAAAATGGAATATTTACTTATGGATAGGGTGAAGATGAGGAAATTATCTAATTCCAAGGGAATGTTCATGAGGGAATGGATTGAAGGTGAGGACACACCACATGGATGGGTTTTTTCATGGGGATTAGAACATGAATATTTTCGGTTTTTAAGGATTCCTATAGATATAAAAGAAGAATATAAGTGACTATCATGCCTCTAAATGGGAATTACATCTTGGTATTACTGATTTATACCATGACATACACCACTAGTGTTGGTGTTTGGGGATGAAATGGGATACAACTAGTTTTATTAATCTGTTCTTCAATTTTCACAAGGTTATGGTAGAACACCAGTGAGAAACCATGATTTTATATATTCTACAAAATCATTATTAAAATGATATTAAATCACCATTTATTTAATTATGGGTTTACCTAGGTCACCCCGGGGTAGTAACACAGTGTGGGTGATAAAATATCAGTTGGAAAATGATTCCAACTTCTTTCTTATCAGGTATTCCTATTCATTTGATTATGTATGATGGATATATGTCATATAGATCACTTGATTTCATGGATTTAAAAATACTGACATATCATTCATGAAATATTATTTTATGTTATAGTTATAGAAGGGGTTTCAGAGGGATCTGGGTTCATAGGTTTTTCATAGTGCATCCAATCACTCTTAGACTGATGGGATGTCTTAGCATATGATACGGGTGCTATAGGACATGCTTCATGGGGAAATATTTGTTATTGGAGGTACATGAGAGAAGCATAAATCTATATTAGAATTATCTTATAATAAAAACTTTAAAAAATTTTCTTCTGATGCCTTATATTGTAGGATTCTCTCATCACCCCAATTCTGGTTAGAGGTTCGATAGATAGTGATATTAGAAACTTGTATCATACAAGAAACATGAGAGTAGGTTTATCTAATTAGGTAGCGTAAGGATACATCTAAGTCTAGTATGATACAATATTTCAACCACCATAAAATAACTCTCGTTTTTGAGGTTTGGGATCTAGTATTCATTTATATTTTAACTGGACTATGGCATAGACAGTTAGGATGGAATGGTAAGCTAGAACCATGGTTCATTAGGCCCTTTGTGATCTTTGGATGAGTCAGGATGACAGTCTATCAGTTGTAGTTACCTTAGATGTACCAAGCCATGAATGATTTATTCCATGTATGACGGCTTCACCAATATCATTCAGGCCCATCTTATTTTTTCCTCTTGTTGAGGTTGAGTTGGAGGTAGATGATTATCTGAAAAATTATCTGGTGTGTATCATTGATCATAGCACAAAAGATTTTTGTTTTTGTCTAGTTCAAATAGATTGAGTGAAATGGAAGGATGACTATGTACTGAACTAGACCTATGGGAAAGAGGTTGATTTATGATCTCAGTGGCTAGAAATATTCTTAGATGATTTTTCACCACCATGAGAAGGGAAAATCAGGCCAGAGTTTTTTTGGGGACGGGAAGTTGCATCATCCTAGATTTTTTATCAGCTATGAATCTTTCAGAGTTTCATAAAATAGACTAGGTGCATAGATTGATTAAATCCTCCACCAAAGGGTGCATGATTTGATTAAATCATGTTTGGTACTACTAAAAACTACAGAAGGGATGATAGTCTGTATTAACCATCCAAACCAAGAATCAAGACCAAATAGTTATATAGAAAGTGTGGAGAGGATCCACATGATCTTTACATAATTAAAAAAACTATGATCTATTTATGCATGGGTAGTGCCACTTAGGTAGTGGGATTGGATGGTTGGTGCACTGTTTGGGAAAATTATAATGGAAAACCATTGAACCCTACATAAATATGTGAAATTACAATTTTAACATAACATAATAAAGAGGAAAACCCGCAATATCATTTATATTTCAAGCATTAGCCACCCCATTCATAGTATTATCTCTTTCTCCCATAATAATTTCAAGAAACATCATCATATTTGATTGGATTCAGAAATAGTTTATCATGATGGTTAGCTACTTGTATGTCTGCAAATATTATTACCTCCTTCATTTATATAACCATATGGGATGATAAATTCTGGAAAGAGTGTGTTCCATATATTAATTGTACTCATCAGTTTCTATGAATACATAACTTCTAGAAAATGTTAATGTCTAATAATAGATGAGGAATATTATACCCATCTAAGGTAGGTGGTCTATACCTTTTAGATTTATGTATTGATGTTTATATCATATCTCGTACTTCTACACATCAAAACCCTAAGTGAATTTAATCATAAATTATCAATACATTTAATTTAATGTAGTGAAACATGTCATGATGTTCTAATGCCCTTTGACATGGTTAAAGGACCTCGACTAAAACCTGAACCACCCATTATTTAATGTTTGATTCACTTCCATGATGAGGTCACCCCTTTTGGGTGAGTTAACCATTCAAACCAATGTTGTATAAATATATGAATTTAATTGTGATGTTAAATTTTGAATAAATCTTGAACAATATGGGTTATAAAGTAGATAGATATTTTAAATGATATGAATGATATCACGGATGATGAATATTAATAGTAATGACCAATATGGTGGCATAGAAACTAACATGGCCTCTCTTCTTATCACATGTTATTGAATTGATTAATCATTATATTATGAAAAATTAAATAGTTAAAACATGAATAGACATTATACTGGACCCTCCTCTTATTACATAGAAGTGAATTAATAAATGAAAGGAGTGTGAAGAGTAAAATTGATAAAGGTAATAGACACTAACATTTCCCCCTAATCCATTATAAAAAATTGATAATAATTGTTCTTATTGTATGGAATATACGTTGATTTGAATCACAAATAACTCTTTTATAATGGATAACATGGATTATTAACTTATATATTTCGTTCCTGGAACGCCTTCGACAAGCTCCAAGGGATCCCCCAATTCTATCCCCTCTTTTCTATGGATCGTATCGGTGGAATCATAGAGGAATCCCTTACAAATTTCCTTGGGTCTTGGCTCATTTAGGTCTATATTAAACTAAGCTTTCTATTTATTTATTCGATGGACATGAAAAGGATTTTATTTACAATGGATATAGTACCTGGCCCACGAAGGTCTGATACTTGATACCTAGGGAATATGTCTTTGTTGATAGTTTATTATTATAAAAAGTTCCACATCTTCTAGGATGATTCTCACAACATGAAATTATATATTATTTTTCATCAATTTGTAGTCAAATAGTTATTTCAGTTGTACTTATACACAATTATAGTTTATATACACATAATATATTATTTATAGACACTATTGGTGGTGTCCTACATGGTATTTCTCACACGCTTTCTGGGATGTTGATGGGTAACTAGACAGAATTCAAGGTTAGGGGTAGAGGTTAAAGGAAAGTTACATCATTGGATTCCTAATATCTAATTCCATGATAGATAAATAAATAAAATAATGGATATTATGATCATGATTCTAGTAGAAATATATTTTTGATATTTTGTTAATTTTGTGAAGCATGTTTCATATGACCATTTACCAGTTCCCCATGTATCGCCCCACATTTGTATACCATGAAATGATTATGATTTGTTTTTATGATATAGGATATGGTTCTTAAATTATTATTTTATAATATCTATTATATTTAGATAATTAAATTATTCTTCAACCTTATTATTATATCTAATTTCACTACTTATTATTTTATAATAACGCATTGATGTGCTCTGATCATGACTGTATAGTCTCGTCACCATACCACCAATGAACCTCATGTTAGAACCATGGTAACTCTGTGCATGAATTGGAGTATGGTTTGATATTGTTTTCAATCCTCAGTGGAAGTTCAGAATGTGTGCCAGCGAAGTGATCATACAAAAAAGAAAATAATAGTATTGAAGGTGGCACCATTTACCTGTGTTAGCCGAATTTTTTGGGCCTGAAAATCGACAAATGGAGAAATGTTGTTTTGTTAAAAAGACTTGTGCTCCATATGTTTTTGAAGATCAAAACATGAAAATATGGAAAAGGGAGAAGGGTGCCCAAGTTTTATGTTTGGCCACGCAAGTGACTTGCGTGGCAGAGACTTGCGCGCAGAAACTTGCAGGCCAAGGGAAGAATTTTGCATTGTAACGCAAGTTATCCAAAAGCATATAAATAGAGTTCAACCCCTCCTCATTCGAGAGGAAGTTCGGACATAGATAAAATCAGATCTCCCATCGCGCTAGTGTAGTGGTCGCACAAGTGGTGGTGGGTCGCGCAAGTTGAAGTTGCGCGACAGTTGTTTGATGCACGTCCAAGGTGGTTTGGTGGAGAAAGGGTGTTGGTCACCCAAGTTTGGAGTTGGGGAAGGAAGTGTTTCATATGTGATTTGGTGACACTTGTGTACCCGAATTTGAAGAAGCGTGATAGTTGACCATTTCACACCACAACCGATTTGGGTGGAAAATAATGTGAGTCGCGCAAGTTTGAAGTTGAAGAAGTGAGTGTCGCACAAGTGGGATAGTTGGAATTTCACACCATCATGAAACTTGCGCAATGGGCTTGGAGAAGCGCATTAGGTGTGGTTAAAATATGATAGTATATCTGGGGATGTGCGAAATCTGGAAGATTTCCTGATAATTTCACTGAAAAGTGATATTAGTCTACAGGTGAGAGTTGGACGTCAATAGAGAATCTACATACAACAGAGGATGTATTCATTTTCAATGATGACGATACCTTCTTGTCTATAAAAAGCGTGGGACTTCAACAAAGGTAGTCAGCCAAGGGGAGTCAATGGGAGTGACCCAAGGGACGCAAAAGGCTATCCCTGAACCTTTGTAAAGGTAGTATGCCTGGGATAGAGTGAATGTTCCCAAAACATTGTAATCCATAGCTAGTGAAGTTTAGTGCAATTTTGTATGACCAAAAACCTGTCGGTGTATGCTCTTTGGATGTATCCCTTAGTGGTGAACCATGTAAAAAGTGTTGTTTCATCTCTCTACGTGTGAATGTTTACTTTCTGATCATATCCATCATACAGGTTTAACGAGATCCCACCAACGTAGGAAAAAGACCCATCACTTTAAAAGAAAAAGTGGTCACCCTGATTCACCCCTCCACTCTCAGGGTGTCCTAGTTTCCTAGAAGTAGTATCAGAGGTAGGTTTCTGGTGTTAAATCTGTCCTTTGTCATCATGGAGAATGCATTTATGGTCAGGGGAGTCCCCCTATTCGATGGAAGCAATTTCAAGATCTAGAAGAATAGAATGAGATCTCATCTAAGATCCCTTAGAATGGAAGTCCTATTTTCCACTGTTCAAGGAATACATGTTACTGATCCAACAGGGATGGATATGATGGATTTCAATAAGAAAATTCTTGATGCTGATGCTATATCACATAATGCTCTCACCACAACCCTTTATGATCAGACCTATCTAAAGGTAATGAGTTGCACCTCTGCAAAATCCTTGTGGGATAAACTTGAAAATATTTATGAAGGAGATAGAAAAGTTAATGAGGAGAAACTAGAAGTCCTACACAATAGGTTTGATGATCTGAAGATGTATCCTGATTAGAATTCAGACTCCTTCTAAAATTTAATTACAGAAGTGGTTAGAGAAATTTGGGGTTTAGGTGAAGAAATCAAAGGCGTTTACATTGTAAAGAAAATATTAATAAGAGATCCACCTCTTTAAAATGAAAACGTGTCAGCCCTTGATGAAATAGATCTTTCCACACATTATTTGGATGATATATTGAGCACCCTTGAGGCATATGAAATGAGAGTCAAACCATAAGATGCTATTACACGAGTAAGCAATGAAATGTCATTCAAATCCATGAAGAAACTGAAAATTTAAAAAGGTAGTAGTGGCGAAGATGATGAGTAAAAAGATATTCGTTCTCTCATTGAAAAGAAGTTTCAGAAGGGAAAAGGGAAATTCAAGGGGAAGTTACCTCTAGATTTCTTTTGTTGTGGAAAAGTCAGGCACATTTCTTCTTAGTTCTTAATAAAGATCGATGATGATGATAGCTATGATGAAAACAATGAG
Source organism: Viscum album (assembly GCA_963277665.1). Lineage (NCBI taxonomy): Eukaryota > Viridiplantae > Streptophyta > Magnoliopsida > Santalales > Viscaceae > Viscum > Viscum album. Next base: position 388,608,306 of record OY728167.1, on the reverse strand, counting down.
AAGCCTCAGAAAAGGTTTTTCAAGAAAGGAGACTTCAAATATAGAAAGAATGTACTAAAGAACAGTTTTTTCTGCGAAGAGGAAGATTATGATAATGAATTCTTTGAAGTAGAAGAACCAGAGTTCAAAACTGGAAACCATGCTTCCATGATGGCCACTATTGAAAAATCAGAAGATAATGGTGGAGACAATAAGTTAAAAACTAGTGAAAATCCCGAGTTGCAACATAAGGACTGTATTATAAATCTTAAGATGAAATTTAAGAGTTGAAATAAGTGGAAATCAATTGTAGAGGAATCAACTAAGTATGTTGATGAAGCTTGAAGCTGAAATTGAATGACTGGATGAATTTGTGAAAGTATAGTGTAAAATACTTGAAAGTAATGATGATGTAGTGGAACTGAAGCTGAGAATTGAAGAACAAGAAAAATTCATAAATGACCTTTCATCTAGACTAGAAGAGAAGTCCAATAATATTGAGGTTCTTGAAGAATAAGTTGTTACTCTTAGGAGTAAAATTGAATGTCAATCAACCAAAAATGAGGGTAAGAAGAAAATTCATTTTGGATGATTATATGATGTAGAATTACTATCAATAGCCAAGTGTGGTTCAGATGGGGTCAGACAAATCTTGAGTGATCAATGGAATGCTTGCAAGGGAAGGATTGGAATTGGTTGTGAAGCTGAGACATCAACTGCTGGAATTAAAGAGGGCCAAATGAAAGGCATGATGAAAGTTGAACATGTGGAAACGTTGGCTAAAGTTCTGACAAATAAACCCTCAGTCCAAACTAAATGAAGAACTGAAAATTATCCTCAAAAGTGAAGAAATGATAGGCAGTCAAACTATTCTCCCAAGGAAGAAGGCATGTGGAGAAATTCAATTGAGAAGACATTTCCTCACATGAAGTGTCAGTTCTGTGGCTATATGGACCATAACATGTCATACCACGAAGAGGCAAGGAGCTACCTGAATGGGGAAGATCTGGTACATCACCAAAGGTGACTGACATAATATCCTCCATCTTATAGAAGAAATACTTTCTATGGATATTGTTTTCATTGTTCTAAATTTGGTCATAAGGCTTTAAATTGCAGGCAGATAAGGGACATGGACACCTCATACTGGAGTTCGATACATGTGAAATATCATAAACAAGATTGTGTTTCTATTTAAAATAGGTTTTCCCCTCTCGAAAAGACTTCGACTATGAAGAACCAATGTACACATATGAGATAATTGAAAGTCCATCAGTACCCTATACTCAATCGAATGTATCATGGAAAGAAAGAAAGAAAATTGAGAAATCCAACCATGCAGAGGTGGCCCTCAAAGCTACAAAAAGAAATAGTGTCTGGATTCTGGATAGTGGTTGTTCATCTCATATGACAGGTAATGTTGGCTTGTTAACATATATCAAAATTAAGGTTAATGGTACAGTATGATTTGACAATGATGGAGCTCTGAAAATCAAAGTTAGTGGAAGTACTGAATTAGCTAATGGAGAGCTAAAGAAGATTGAAGTCCTTTAAGTAGATGGAATACGTCATAATCTACTCACAGTGGGTCAACTCTATGACTCGGGACTTATAGTTACTTTTAATCAAAAAGGCTACACTATCAAGGTAATGACAGGAAATTCACTTATGAAGGGATGAAAAATAGAAGGAAACATGTATCAGGTTGATAGTAAAGAAAATGTTTGTTACATGACTGTTGAAGAAGAAAACAATTTGTTGCATCGGAGACTGGGACACATCAATCAACAAGACATGGAGAAAATATCAAAATTCTAGATTTTCATGGACATTCCCAACATGAAGCATGAGCATGAAAAGACTTGTGCTGCTTGCATTCATGGGAAGCTGGTTTGTGGTTCATATCGGCCAAAAAAGAAAAGGGAATCTCATCTTCTTGATCTAATTCATATAGATGTATGTGGGCTGATAAATGTCACTGGAAATCATGGAGAAAGGTAATTTTTCCTTTTCATAGATGATTATAGTAGAATGGAATGTGTAATGGCCATTCACAGGAAACGAAAAGTGCTTGACTGCTTGAAAACATATCGGTTAATCACCGAGAATGATACTTGATGAACAATAAAATTGTTGCGATATGACAATGGAGGGGAATACACATCCATTGATTTCGAAAATTACCTAGAAAAGCATGGGATATAACATGTGGTAGCTGATGTGATAACTCCTCAACAAAATGAAGTTGTTGAAAGTATGAATTGACAGGTGAACAACATGGCACAAACTATGCTGATTGAGAGTCGTATTCCACAACATTACTGGAAAGAGTCTGATCAAGCTGCATTGTATATTCAAAATTGAACAAAACTTTATGTGCATGAGACGAAGACACCATATGGGTTGTGGCTTATAAGGAATCCCCCTTTTAAATACTTTCATGTTTTTGGAAGTAAATGCTTCATCAGGAACAAAGAAGGAAATGAAGGGAAGTATGGTGACAATGCTGGTGAAGGCATTTTTCTTGGATACTCAATGAACAGAAAAGCCTATAAATGTTTCAACAAGTGATTAGGAAGGATCATGGAAAGCAGTGATGTTAATATCATTGAAGAGAAAACCAAAAATGATTCACGGATTTCATATGCTGATGTGATAGAAAGTGAGGATGTAAATGAACTTGGAGTAAGTTTAAATACACGAATAGAGGAAGGCGAGGAAAACAATAAGTAGTCACATCATGATGTTGATTCAGAAGAAGAATCTGAAGAGGAAACCTTGGTTGGAGAGAATGCAGCTGAACCTTACAGGAGAAATCTAAGATTTGTGGTTGATCTATGTAACATAATCGGGGATAGGAGTGCCCCAACACAAACAAGAAGAATGAGGAATAACAACCAATCTGCATTTCTGTCAGTTGTGCTGCCATCCACATTTGAAGAAGCTGCAACAGTTGAATCATGGGTGAATGCCATGAATGAAGAGTTGGATCATATTGACAAGAATCAGACATGGGATCTTTTCCAGAGACCCGAATGTCATAATGTGATTGGTACAAAATGGATCTTCAAGAACATGTCTGTTGAGCATGGAAGTGTTTTTAGAAACAAGGAACGACTGGTATGTAAAGGAAACTCTATGATTGAAGGTGTTGATGTTGAAGAATCCTTTTCTCCAGTGGCTAGACTGGAGTCAATCAGGCTCTTCCTTTCCATGGTTCTCCAAATGGGATATAAAGTATATCAAATGGATGTTAAGACAACGTTCCTGAATGGTGTACTCTAAGAAGAAGTATACATTGAACAACCAGTGGGTTTTCTTCTTGGTAATGATGAAACAATGGTCTGCAAACTAAAGAAATCACTTTAAGGATTGAAACAGGCACCACGGGTGTGGTACTCCCAGCTAGATTCTTATCTCAAGAAGCTGGAATTCAAAAGAGGAGGAGTAGATCACAATCTATATGTGAAGTATTCTCCAAAAGATTAGTTCATGGTTCTAGTATACGTTGATGATATCATATTTGGTGGTAGTAGGTATAAATCAGTGGATGAATTTTCCAATCACATGATATCATAATTTGAAATGTATATGATTGGGGAGCTTGAATATTTCATAGGGTTACAGGTGATTCAAAGGTGGGATTATACTTTCATTTCTCAAGAAATGTATACAAGAGAGCTGCTGAAGAAGTTTAATATGCATGAATCCAAACAAATATAAACTCCCATTACAGTTGGAACCAAACATGGAATGCATGAGGATGGGGCATCTTTAGACCCCACTTTGTACAAGAGGATAATTGGGAGCCTACTATACCTGATGAAAACGACACAACCAGATATTGTCTTTGCAACCTCTTTTGCAGCCCACATTCAGAGTAATCCAAAAGAGGAACATATGACAGCAGTAAAAAGAATCATGAGGTATATTCAAGGTACTCATAATTGTGGATTATACATTACTGTAGGAAGAGACAGTGAATTATCATCATTTTTTGATACTGACTAGGCTGGTAATGTAGTGGACAAAAAGTCCACCAATGGTTAATCATTATATATTGGGAATAAATGTGTTGGATAGTTGAGAAAGAAACAAGAAAGTATTTTTCTTAGTACTACTGAAGCTGAGTATATCTCCGCCACAAAGGCATGAACACAACTGGTATGGATGCAACAACAACTAACAGATATTTGTGATGAGGGGAAACTGCCCATGGTGATTTTCTGTGATAACAAGAGCACAATTGATCATACGAAGAATCTTGTTCATTATTCTCATATGAAACATATTGAAATTAGGTATCACATTATCAAAGAAAAATTTGATCAAGGTGTGATTAAAATAGACCATGTGGGAACTGATGAGAAAGTGGCTAATATCTTGAAAAATCCACTATCAGTGGCTCTGTTTGAGAAGCATCAGATGAACCTTGGTGTTCAGCCACCTCCCAATGCATAAGGAGGTTACAGAAATCCCCTCTCCCCAATTATGTTAATTTTTTTTAATCTGTTTATGGATGTGATGTAGGTTTTTGGGGGATAAACTCTCCAGGGGGAGTGTGGTTTGAGCTAAATAATGAACACTTACTGGTCATTGGGTTTATGATCAATGGGGGAGAAAGGAATAAATTCATGGACATGTAATGCTTCTGTGACAGAATGAGAATTCAGTGTTGGTGATAGGATGTGAATGATGAGAAGGAATTCGTGGGCGTCATTGTGAATTCCAACACACGGGAACCCAATTCATGCTTCTTCTCTAGTTTTCTACATTGATCATTGCTCATGTAAACTTAGAGTGTTGGCTGAGTTGATTCTTGAATTTGTGGTTTTCCTATGGTTGGGGCTCTATTGAATTTATTTGATGATTTCCAACAAAACCAAAGGGGGAGATTCTTGGAACCATGGTCCTTCTGTGCATGAATTGGAGTATGGTTTGTGTTTTTTGTAAATCCTCAGTGGATATTTAGAATGTGTGCCAGCAAAGTGATCATACAGAGTAAGAAAATAACAATACTGAAGGTGGAACCATTTTCCAGTGTTTGCCAAATTTTTGTGCCTGAAAATTGACAAATGGAGAAACATGGTTTTGGAAAAGAGACTTACACACCGTTTTCTTGAGGAGAGGAAACATGCACGCCATATGTTTTTCAAGATCAGAATATGAAAATATGGAAAAGCGAGAAGGGTTCCCATGTTTTATGTTTGGGCGCGCAAGTGACATACGCGGCAGAGACTTGCACGCCGAAACTTGCACGCCATGGGAAGACATGTGCACTGTCGTGTAGTGTATCCAAATGCCTATAAATATAGGTTGAACCCTCCTCATTCGGGATGATGTTTAGACTTAGAGAAAATCAGATCTTCCATTACGCAGGTTTAGTGGTCACACAAGTGGTGGTGTGTCGCACAAGTTGAATTTTCATAACAATTGTTTGTTATGCATCCAAGGTGGTTTGGGCGAGAAAGTGTGTTGGTCGCCCATGTTTGGAGTTGGGGAATGAATTGTCACGCATGTGATTTGGTGACACTTCACGCCAGAATTTGAAGAAGCATGACCGTTGACATTTTCGTGCCAAAACTGGTTTGGGTGGAACAGAATGTGAGTCGCACAATTTTGAAGTTTATGAAGTTAGTGTCGTGAAAGTGGGAGAGCTGGACTTGCACACCGTCATGAAACTTGCACACCGGTCTTGGAGAAGTGCTCCATGTGTGGTTGAAATATGCCTGTCTTTATGGGGCTGCGTGAAATATGGAAGATTGCCTGATACTTTCGGTGAAAAGTGAGATTATTCTACGGGTGAGAGTTGGACTTCAACATAGCATCTACATAAAACAGAGGATGTGTTAATTTTCAATGATGAAGAGACCTTCATGTCTATAAACTGAGTGGGATTTCACCAAAGGCAGTGAGCCTGGGGGAGTCAAAGGGAGTGAACCAAGGGACACCATAATGCTATCCCTGAACCTTTTTAAAGATAGTAATCCTGGGATATAGTGATTGTTCCCAAAACTTTGTAATCCATAGCTAGTGGTGTTTAGTGGAATTTGGTATGACCGACAACTTGTCGGTATATGATCCTTGGACATATCCCTTAGTGGTGAACCTTGTAAAAATTGATGTGTCATCTATTTTCGTGTGAATGTTTACATTCTGATCATAACAATCATACAGGTTTAACAAGTTCCTATAAACATGGGAACAAGATCCATCACTTTAAAAGAAAAAGTGGTCACCCTGAATCATCCTTCCCCTCTCAGGGTGTCCCGGGGTCCTACACGTCAATGTTGTTTGAAATACTCTCCCATATGGGGACGTATTCTTGATGCAATGTGTCTTTAAAGTTATTTTACTTTTCAGTGAACTATACATCGGGTGATACAAATTTCATCTTCTTATCCATCTTTTGTAGATGTAATCAACCAGAAGAAACAAAATTTATAATTGTTCAGATGGTTTAATGTTTTTTGATTGGGGAAAATATTTTATAAATGTCAAAAAATTATATATGTTTAAAATTGGTCACCACCATCCTTAAAATGTAAATTTTCAATCCATTAGCTTCATCAATTTACTAGAAAATAAAATTGTTCTTAGGTTACTTCTTTTTTATTCCAAACTACATCATCACTCAGAAGTTCTATACTTACATTAAATCAAACTCATCCATCATTTTCAATTCATAATTTTCAATATAACACATACTATCCACTTCATCTATAGTCCCTAGTTCTCTTCCATATATTGAAAGTAATAATTTAAATTAATCTTCATATATCAGTATTGGCCATCTTAGTCTTGAATACTTATACTAATTTTCATATGATTTTTTTGTTTCTATAACTGAAACATTTGAAATATCTCTTTATGATACACTAACTTAATCATTGACAAAATTTTATCTATCTAGTAAATAATCCATTTATATCATATCTTAACTCCCAATTTCACTAATATTTTCCTCAATAAACTATGATCTTTTGGTCGATTTCATATTGTTATTATAGTTTTTTATTTTTACTGCTATGAATATTCATCAAATATACACTTCAAATATTTCTATAGATTATTCATTATTATCCACTACATCTTCCAATTTATAGTATTTTCACATGTATTTCTAATATAATATAGTATTTTGGATTTTGATGAGTTATCTCTTATAATTATCCTAAAATTTCAATCTAATGATTTAATCATCATTACCAATAATGAAACTTGTGTGATACTTAACATTGAGTTTATATTGATCCTTAGAATCAAAATTCTCAAATCAGTAACTTCTAAAACATTTATGTTACATTGATTTGGATAATAATATATCATTGTTCTTATAATGAAATTTGATTTCATTATATAACATCCTTAAATAAAAAATATATGAAATTTTTTTTTCACGCATTATACTCATCTATAATGAAAAATAATGAATTATTTCAAATTTTAAAGGTCTCCATTTCAAACACATCCCTTATATTAATGGGTATGAATATGAGTACAAATATTATGAAGAATGGGTATAATAAATATTATTTCTACTTTTAATATTAATGAAATTCAAATAGTATATCAAAAAAACTAAGATAATCATTTATACATATAAATATATATTTTATAATATTTTAATTTTCATTCAATACATAATTATAATATTACTAATGAGTAATAAAATTTTATAATCATATGAGTAATATATTAAAAATAATTTTATTAGTAATTAATATGAAATAATAATAAAAATAGATGATATTTTAAAAATATACTTTACAATGTGAATATTTTCCTCTATAATTTGGGATTTTAATAATATTTAGGGTTTTAGAAATTAAAAAATAAAAATTAATGATGATTTTTGGATTGTGAAAAATATATAATTATAATAAGTATTTTTTATTTTTTAAAAATAAATTAAATTTAGGTAAATAAGGAAAAATAACGTTTTTGGATATATCATGGACTTTATGACAACACTTTGATAAAAGAAAATCCAGAAACATAGGAAACAATTTTAATGGAAAAATATATTTTTTATATATGACATATATATTTGAAAATATTAGGTTCGAATTAATATCCAATATTTTATTTTTTATAACATAAGTGAAAATTTCTCAAAATTGTTTCAATAAATTAAAATTTAGTTTTTTTATAAAAATTTTATTATTAAATTCATAAATTGAATAAAATAAAATGTTTTTGAAATTTATAAATATTGATACATTATAAAATATATTAGGATTTATTTGTAGTCATAAATAGAATGATGGAATAGTGAAAAACTAGATACCACAGTGAAATATTAAATGGAAAAAGTTATAATTCAAGGGGAAAAATCTCAAAAATGATAAAATTGTTTCTAATTGATTGGATCAGTTTTGAAACAAACATATCTCATCATATATACACTATTTCTCAATTTTTGTCCTAATTTCCTAGAGATTGAATTCTAATTATGTAATTTTTTTGATATTTATAAAAATTTAATCCCCTTACACATATAAAATGGTCACTCCTCTCCTCACCTATGACATCAAAGACCCAGACTCCACTTAGAGGTTCCCCATTATTGATGAAAAACATGGCATAAATCAAATATCTGTGACTTCAAAAGGCTTCCTTCTAGTATCGAGGGCCTTGGGGTTTTTTGTGGGGAGGTTGTTTCCTCATTACCAGTGTATCACAACAGTAAAATAAAAAAATAAAAAACATAAGCTGTGTAACGATGAATAATAAATGTATATGTGAATAGCCAAGAAATATTAATCAACTGAAAACTTTTGAATGAATCATATAAAATGGATGATAATGTAATTTGATTATAAAATAGTATATCATGGATACATGAAGCAAAAAATACATGATGTACAAGATAAAAAAGGTACAAAAAAGTCCAAAAGTCTTTCCAAGCATCCTATGATCCTGCCCATACATCTACAAATAATCCTCCATCATATGTCATAGAATATACCACACAATCTTAATATGATTCTACCCCTTGTCTACATATGAAAGAATGTAGTCCTCCCATGTACCATAGGTGGCCCAGATAAGGTGTGAGATAAATCTCAGTAGGCCACCACCAACAGTGTCTGTAAATATCCATTCCATGTATATAACATGGTAGAGTGCAGAAATAAAAATATAAATAGGGATATATCTAAAAATGGGTATGATCTGGTTCCTAATAGAAACTAGGCTGACACTACCTACTTTTTCCTATGCCAGAATATCTCTATAGAAGTATCAAGGGACAGAATGACCAATATCACATTTACATGGGACATCATTCCCAATATAACTGTAGCATAGGGGATTCCATTCCCATTATAATAGTAGAAAGGGATTTTGTTCCTAGTATCAAATTATAAGTATACCATCAGTAGTATCATAGTATAAAGAAGCCATGCACAATATCAGATATAAGGATTCCATTCTCGGTATCATAGTAAGGGTCATCATGACCATATAATATCACCTAGTTTTTCTTTCCCGTGTTGTATCACAAGGTACATCATGCTCATATAACATCGTAAGGTATTTCATTCCCATTAATACATACATACATATAAATATACATACATATACATATAGATATATATATATATTCATTATATATGGTTCTCCATGCTCGTATCATATAACATGTTCAAGGGTCGTCATTCCCAATCAGTGTAATGTAGAAGGACATCCATAAATAATTATTTAATTTATACGTAATGGTTCCCATTCCTATTTAATATATTTCTCAATGGTCATCATACACAAACACTGTTAGTAATAGTATACATTGTACATAATATGATCCAATAAAATATTCATATTTCGTTTACATTAAAAGAAAGAAAAGTGCAAACCCATTTACATTAAATTACGAGACATGGTCTTACAATTCCCCTATGATAAATTCACTTTATTAATAATAATTTTCATGGGAACTAGAAATTATATACCACTACATTCATTCCATATCAAAATAAAATTATTATTTTCAAATTAAACCAAACACTTCAAAAGATTATTTGGATATTTATTCTTAAAATCCATTCAACCTTGAAAGCAACTCACCCAATTGAGGACTCACTCAGTGGTAGTAAAAATTGATATGATATTTTTCTAAGAAGTAATTTTTTTTGTAATATGAAATATATTATAAAACATGGTGAAACTGGTGTGCGACAGAATGCAAAATAATATAAAACATCTAAAACTGAGGTATAAATTTTAGAACACCTACAATGTACTCACCCAGCTCTCCTCGTCTAGTATCATCCTTTAGTCTGTACTGGATTGGAAAAAATCATATGAATGTATTGATACACTGAAAATAATGTATAAGTGATTTAATTAGAATAGTTTCATTGAGGGAAAGAGTAATGAAGAATTAATGAAAATTAATAGAGTACTTACCGATGTCCATCCATTATGATTAGTGAGGATTGAACAATACTTCAGATCAGTGCTTGATATAAAATGCTAGGAAAGAGGATTTGGTAGAATAAAAAGGTATAATAGGAAGCTTGTTGTCCATTGGAATGATCCACAGAGGAAGATTTTCAAGATGAACAATTCATTAAGGTATTTTTTTTATTTTCACCCAAAAAATAGAGTTTCATGGTTTGTATTTACATTTGGAAAAAATGTGCACCTAACATGCTAGGCTCACTACATAATGATGGAACATAGATGGTTAGGATACATGGTTAGGGGAACGGTGTACCAACATTGTGAATATCCACTACTAAAAATTTTAGAAAGCCCACATAGGTGTATAGACCCTGATGCACATTTAGGTCAAACAACACCCCTTGCTTCACTGCACTATCCAGCCTCGAATGGTTAAGATATACCATGAGGGTTGGGTACTAGGGTGTATAATAACTATGTAACCCTATAATTTTCACTATCGATGGATGTATCAAGCTTCAAACAAGTTTTAATATCCTAAAAACCATTATAACCTCATTATGAATTAGTAATAGAACAAAAATAGAATTAGATCAAAATTAAAAGGATCCATACCTGATATAAAAAATATATTCTTAAAGTCATAACCTATAAAGGAAATTGTCCCCATGTTCACCTTACAATGGTGGAAGAACACTGTGTGAGAATAACACAATCCATTGGGCATGTACGTCGGCCTCCTGTTCCCAGGTATCATCCTATACCCTATCATATTTCCACAGTCCCTATACTAATGGGATAGACCATCCATATATAGCCGTTAGTATATAGTAAACATTGTGTATAAATTACCTTGTAATAGATGCATCATCATCTAGCTCAACATCATTAGGATAAAAAAAATATGCGACTGGATGGAATTATAATGATAATGATGTGAAACCTAGAAGATGTAATTCATGTAACAGAACCTCTGATGTAATGGAAATTGAGAGGATATCTGCCTAAATCACTCCAAAATATCAAATGGAAAAAAAGATCTGGAAAAAAATTCCCTTTCTTCTGTATCTGTATATTCCAAAGTATGGGTGATACCTGTAAGAACAAATGATCCCCGACCATGAAATCCAAAGGTATTCAATTGTGACAGACATAAGATTTTTTCATGACTGAGTATTTGAAATAAACTTCCTGATTAGTTTAAATTACTATGATGTCTTTTTCATTATAAAAGGACCAACTTGCACTACCTCTACTGCCGCTAACCCATACAAGGGTGAATGAATCAGCCTACCATATAGGGCCTCATAAATTTCCATTAGAATAATCAACCAATAACTGTTGTTTTATGAGGAAACGATGAGAGGGAAATGTTTTTAAAAATATACTCTGATCTCCCGGATGCATGCTCAAAACTTTTCCTCTAGAACATTAATATTCTGTTACAATTGAACATTAGTATGAGGGTGAATGGTTGTGCATAGAAGCACCTATGTACCCATAGTCTTCTACAACCCATAGAAGAACATTAATTTGAAATGACCATCCATATCTAAAACAATAGTACATGGGATCTCATGTTGTTGAATTTTCTCACCTGAATATAGTCTACCCAGATCATTAGATGAGAAAGTATCCTAGATAGGAATGAAGTGGGATAATTCCCTCAGTCTACCCATGACTACCAAAACTGTGTCATTACCTCGAGGAATCCTTAGTATACCAGGGACAAAATCCATTTTAACATCCTCCCATTTACATTCTAGGACTGTTAGCCATTGTATTAAGGTAGTAGATCACTGGTGTTCTTCCTTCACCTACTGATAGGTGGAAAACCTAATGATAAAACCTACAATTTTTTTCTTCATCCCTAGCCCCCAATACTATTGGTGAATGTCCTAACACATGTTACTTATTCATGTATGAAAATCCTCCTTAGAAACATGATAATCATGTTTCATTTACTCTTGAATATCTGTGTGAACTCAGATACACCCACAAATATGAAATATGTTTTCATTATCGATAAGACAACATGGATGTGGGTCCTCTCTATTAATACATTATTGTTGGACCAAGCCCTCAGGATCATGAAACTGTATCCTCTTTAACTTCTCTGGAAGTGAAGAGGTCACAGTTAACCATGAAAGTATAGATTTTTCAAGATGGTCATGAACTTATATAAGTATCTCAAAAAACAAAACCCCAATATTTCATTCTCTACTAGCTTCAAAAAATATATTCATTTGAGTCCTCCAACTTAAAGAATTTTCAACAAAATTACCATTCCTTGGAGTATAGGCTATCCCAAATTCAATGGAATTTAGATATTCAATACATCATCAATTAATATAATTTAATTATAAATATTTATAAATACAACTATGTCTCATGTTTTCTGTTAAACACAACAAAATTTCTCTCATTGGGTAATTCCCCCAGCAGTGCACGTCTTACCCAGTGGCTAATAACTTGGGATCATGCATTGGGTAATCCCAATCTTGAGACCACAACTTCTATGAGAAAAAAACAATTACTCTAACTTTCTAGATCAGAACATTTCCCAGCCTGATATCATATGCCTCAAAATAAACTAAATAAACACTTCCCATTTCTTACTGAAGATGGATCGATGATGAAGTCAATCCCCCATTCAAATCCTAAAATGTTTTTTCACTGTATTCATTCCATACAAACATAACACCCTTCACAGTCTTGACCATAATAGGTCCGACTAAGTGTGATAATTACTATGTGAATTTATTGTGATAACTGACTATCCCCATGAAAATATTAATGTTAAAATTATTATTAGGATGCTCCCAAGTATCCACGGATCTCACCTAATTTGGGTCAACTGAGACTCATTTCTCTTAGATAAGGTGACCTAATATGTGAAATGTTTCAATGAACCAATGAAATTTATTGAACTTATTATACATCTCATTCACTCTCAGTGTAGTAAAAAGTATCTCAAAATTTGTGGAATGGCCATTCCATGTATATTAATACACCAATATATCATCTACGAAGACCAAAAAAATTAAATCTACATAGGGATGGAAAAAAATATACATCAAATGCATGAATATGGGTGGTGTGTTCATAAGACTGGAAAATGTCACAAGATACTAATATAGGCCATACTAACTATGTAATTAATTGTGTGGAATATATGAAGGTCTAAATTGATGCTGATGAGAGCCTTATCTCATGTCGATCATTGAGAATACCCCCGCTCCTATAAAATAGAAAAAAAGATATTCTATACAAGGATTGATATACAGATTATTCACTGTAATCTGATTCAACTTCTGGTAATTCAGGAAATTATGTTGAGTTATGTCATTATTCTTGGAGAAAAGAATCAATGAACCACAAGTATAATTATTGTTTCATATAAAACCCATTTCCTCTAAATACTCTATTTGAATGTTATATTCCTGTAATATAGTAGTATCCATCCTTTAATGAGGAATGGATATTGGTCAAGTTCAAGTAACTATCCTGATGGTAAAATATACCTCTCTCTCAGGATGTAGTCATGAAAGTCGTTAGGTAAGACATCCATAAATTGAGTGACTACTAGAGGGAACTAAATATGATGTATCCCCAGATCATTCATGAAAATTCTTATAATATTAGTATTCATCCCACCTTTCCCAAGATGAATTGGAATAGTTATACCTTCGTAGACATACCATTTACCCATATGGAGATATGTACCACACTTTAGTGATGTAAATGAAACCATCTAGTAATAATAATACATGTAGATATTATAGGGAAGCAACCAATCCATTCTAAGAAAGATATCAAAGCCTATTATATATTGGATGACCAGGATTCATAATAATCGATAACTCTCCACCTCAAGAGGACAATCATTGAACAGGGGTATACTATATGATTTCAAACATAAAGGTGTATTCGGAGTCATAATTCCATAGGATTACTCAACATGATGTCTGATACATTCTATAATCAGAAAAGATGTGAATGAATGTGACCCAGCAGTATCAGATAACATATATAAAATTGTGGTGGATCTTAAAATAGTACCTCAAATAGTAGATGGCATGTTATCATGCTCCTCTTGTATAGGCTACAATGAATTGATATTGACTGATCCTCATCCCTATGATACAACATAACTACCAGAAACAGATCCACTCGTTTAGTGATTTATATTAGATGTCTTGTTACAATGACCATTAACTCATACTCTGTATGTATATCCTATATTACTCGAGCTATAGGTCTACTGATATGATACTTACTTGATCTAGAAGCTCGAGACAGTACATATCCTCCCCACTCAGCACATATGGGAAGGTCCTACTGAAGCACAGTAGATTCCCCAATAAGCCACAACCTCGAAACTTCATAGGGTATTTGGGTAACTTGATCGTAATATTCCCAATCATCCCACATTGATGACATACCATGTAAAAGAATGTGTGTGTCAACAGAAGGTTCTGAGCATAGCGGATGCTCGTGGGAAGATGTTCCCACGTAGATTTTTTTCATTAGAAATGATAAATTAGGGATCACCATAACGATAAACACCAGTCTCCACAGATCGAATCACAGAAATAGAAAAAGAAGAAGGATATTCCTGGAACCACAAACGAGGATTGTCACAGGTTGATTATAATTAATTTAATTAATTGACAAGAATTACCTTTTGGGTGTTCTTTCTTCATTGATATTCTTGATCACATTCTGATGTGATTCATCACTGCGTCGCAAAAGCAATGTGTAGACTTCCTCTTGTGGTGATCCACATGTGCACCATGTATCTCTGGATGTCGCCAAAGGATTGTTCTTGTGGTACCATGGATAATCCTTTTCTTTGATTTTCTGCCTTAGATCATCTTGATCTGATGGAGGAGGTTCTCTCTTTGTCCTGAGATTATTCGTGGAGGAAGGAGTTCACTTGACCTTGAGGGAATTCTCCAGAATTGTTGGGCACAATGATTAAGGAAATGTGTTGGGGTTGTGAGGATATTTATAATCGGGTTTGGGGTTATAGAGTTATGACAATAAATAAACGCGTTACGTGCTTTATTTACTTCGTTATCTTTTATTTAAAATCCCTATGTCAAATCATTAATTATTTGACATGTGCCCATTCTGATTATAATAAATATCATTTAATAAAACAATATTATATCCTCAACATCCCGACTGGGAAAACTACATGGTGTGTAATTATTAATAGACGCCGTGTAATTGTTTTTCAAAAAAACTACATGGCGTATAATCATTAATACACGGCATGTACTTGTTTTTCATTTACTTTCGAAAATAAAAAACTACACGGTGTGTTATTATTAATACACAACGTGTATATCTTTTTTTTAATTTTATTCTTCCTCCAACATTAAAATGAATTAGTCTTCCTTTAATAATTATTAAACCACGTACGAGAATAATCTTTATTCTACTTGATATACTTGGATACACTTATTGTGTGACCCTCTAGTCCTCTTTATTATTGGCATTAGGAGGGCTTCCCTAAAGTCCACGATTACTGTCTAGAAATGAGTCAAGGAACCCAAGAGAAAGAAGTTGACGTCACATTGACATGTCACCTCATACGAATGCTTAACATGTAATTTAATCCCCCTGTCTCAATATCTCATCAAGTAGGTTTCATCGCAGTGTCATAAAACTATATGCTTGATCATTAATTCTTTGACTTCTAGAAATAAAATCGTTGTTACACCATGGCCATGGAATTTGGGTGACAGTTCTATTTCAATCAAAGGGCCAGAGATATATACTTCCATAAATATGGAAGGGACAAATTATTCCTTGACTTATCCATTAACAACATGTCATTCGTGACACA
Organism: Viscum album; assembly: GCA_963277665.1. NCBI lineage: Eukaryota > Viridiplantae > Streptophyta > Magnoliopsida > Santalales > Viscaceae > Viscum > Viscum album. Next base: position 388,592,063 of record OY728167.1, on the reverse strand, counting down.
CCCAACGTAACCTACTTCCCACCAACTCTCTTCATGACGATTTTCATTAGAAAATCTAAGTGCTTGAGTCATGAAATGAGTTAATGATAATCTTATAACCTAAGGATCATTACACATGCTCATATATTGTAATGTCTGATGACACCAAGACATGGGGAATTACTACTGGAGGGTATGTTCTCACAATCACCCATCTTGGAGATTACCAAGTGTGAACTCCATGAAAGAGATTCTCATCTTCTTACGAGTACTCGCATATAATGGTCTGTATATTATGTGTCACGACCCCCTCCCCACAAAGTGTACCCCTCCTGGGCCGGCAATGTGAGAAGAGAGATAATGACCCCCGAGTCCCACCTCCAGTAGGCCCCGGGTTGGTGACTAGCACCGAGGGTATAATAAACACACAAATTGGAGGCATTAACCTCTAAGAGAACACATGCAGAAGAGAGAGATTTGATAGACACCAACCAAATCCAACTCAGAACTGAAATAAAAAACAATCCCAGGTACATATATGAAATTCCCTGAAAACGTACTACAACTGATAGGGGAAAACTACAAGTAACCAAAAGAAAGGAAAAACAGCAGTGACCACAAGCCCGAACAGCTCCTGCAACCCCAAGATAGTAGTAACCAGCTGGATCTCCATGCTGCTCCAAGTGACCTGAAAAATAGTTTATATATAAGTAGGGTGAGTATAATAGAATACTCATTAGGATCCTCCTCGAATCCTCTCGTGCAAAAGTAAAGAAAGGATGCCAAAACACAGTGAACAACAAGTGAAACTAACTCGTCACCTAAACAGGTATACTAAGTTCCCAAACTCACCATGGAAACTCTCAGCAAGTAATGCATACAAGAATATAGCATATAGTAATGAATTTCAAGGGTACCCCACTACTACATCCCCACTGGTTTTCTACTTTGACCCAACGACATATGTCATGTACATCTCTCTCCAATGGCTTTCCCATATAAACATGGGCTAAGCTCCACAATCTACACCACATGCACCACAAAGGTTTTCTCACAGACACATGGGCTAAGCACCACACCATCCTCACAATCAAAAGTAACCAGGTAGTTTCCAGGAGCCACCAAAGCTCGCATAATGTGTATCATACGTCAGGTATAATACCCCAAGCCATCACAGCCTATACGCCGAGTAAGGATCCTCAAACCATCACAGCCTATACACATTAAACATATAGTATTCCCGAAGATACTATATCCAGAATATATGTGTGTGAAATAACCACAAGCCATTACAGCCCTCTACACACATATATGGGGAAAACTAACCATTATTCCAAAGGCACTAGTATCTACCATGTGAAGAGAGCGGGGATAAAGGGGGTAGTCAGCCATTTTTCCTCCCACCAGAATTTTGGGTAAAACACCCCCCAGGTCTCAGAATCCCCAGTGTGTCAGTTTCCCTTACTGACAGGGTGGAGTAGTGTATAGAAACACAAAAATTACAGAATATATAATACTTACAACCACACTATGGGCATAACCTAGTCTTAGAAACAACTGTAGCTAACGTCTCTCGGACTCCGGGCTTCCACTTCTAAGACTATGTATCCTATAAGCACACAACCATTTAAAGGCTTTATTAGATTACTTCATTCCCATTTTATCAATTCCACTGTATGTTAATTAATTCTTTTAACATTATTTAACCATGAACACAACCTCAAAAAACTAAATTGGAATCATATTCAAAAAAAACTGCTCCTTTTAAAAGTTACAACCTCATCATTATGTTTTAGTATCTCCAACCCCATGGGTTAACATCATTTATTCAAACATTAATTATAGAATTACTTTCCCATATTACCAGGCATTCTAGAAATGCAACCTATGCTACTAAACACAAGGGGGCTCACTATGGTGAGTAGCTATACTACCTGTTGAGTCTCACCGCATATAGCAAGAGCGTAGACCCATTCTCCCTCGAGAGGATAAACACGGAAAGCACGTGGAATACCCCGTGTGTCTTCGCCTCCTTTGGAAGAAGGGTAAGAAAAACCAGCTCCCTTGTGAAGTGGGGAAAAGTAAAGCATATAAACAACCAATCAAACCACCAAACATCCAACAACCACATCCATCCCATTACATCATCTCTGGTGTCCTCCCTGACACCCACATGTATAAACTGATGCATCTCTCCACTCTTGGTGTCATCCGCTGCCACAGCCACAAGGCCTCCCTGCCTCCACATATCACAACAGCCATTCAGGCTCACATCACAGCACAAGCAGCTGGAAAACAAACATCACATCAAATGGGTTCTTGGCCCTTTAACAAGGCATCCAGCCTTCATACAAAATGTGCACTCATGGCTCTAAACCACAAGGCACTTGGCCTTACAAACAAGAGAGTAACTAAGAACCCTAATAGGAGTTAAATTTTCTAAACCAAACAGTTCTTTTAATCTCTATTGAATTAACAGATTCAATTTTTAGGTTCCAATTCTAGGATACCTAATCAGTAATCTATCACAAAAGATTGAGCATGCTTACTATTCCAATCTGATTAACATTAAATTTAGAACAACTACAACAACAGAAACAACCAGAGTCATTTACATGCCTCTTTATCTATACCCAATTAATTATCAATTAATTTTGTCTTTACGTTATTTTTCAATTTCCATCAAGAACAAATAGCTAAGAAAATCATGTATAGATATCACACTATCTAGCAAAATATGAGGTAGTAACATACGAGCGATAACAATTTCTTTATCCGGTTCAAATATTTAATTAGGTCAATTTAATTATGATCCAATGGGCTAAAACATGCTAATGATATAGTTGCACATAAAAGAAAATTTAAGCCTTGAATCCCCTACCTCAACAATTCTTGACGTTCTTTATCCACACAACAGGTCACTATCCTCCTCTCACGACAACTACATCCACCGTAGGATGCCACGGTATGACAACACTAGCCAAAACCCAAGAAAAACCCATTAGAATCTTGGATATTACATGGTATAATATGGAAGGGAGAAATAGGAGAAGATGATCCCCAAAGGAAGTTCAATAAAACTTAACTTATATGGAAGATTGACCAATACAACTAGGTTGCATCCAAAACCGAGCAGAACCAATCCTAGGAGTAAAGTTTGATTGTGAAACTCTTGTAAGAAGGTTTGAAAGGTTATAGCATCTCATAACAGAGAACAAAGAGGAATAATATGGGAGAATGATATCTTGTTAATTTTTTGAAGATTTAATGAGGCGACAGTTTAATATCCGCTTAATTCTCTATTAAAAACAGATCACATTAACCCATGCATTTTGACCAAGTAAAAAAAACATCCCAGCCTTAGGAATAATTAATATTAGATTTATGTCCTTTGAATCGTCCTTAACATCCCTTAAAATAAGGCTTTAAATTTATTTTACATAAAAGGAAACATCAAAAGGGGCAAAAATGTAGGAAGCTGGAAACACCGTTCACATACTCAAAATTTGGAAAAGGAAAGTATACCGATCTGGAAACACTATACAAGTCTACCAATCTGGAAACACTGTACAAGTCTACCGATAGAAGGTCACTGATAGAACCTCACCGATCGAAACATTGTTAATGTCTACCGATAGAAGGTCACCGATAGAAGCTCACCAATAGAAACGTTGTTCAAGTCTACTGATAGAAGGTCACCGATAGAATCTCACCGATAAAAACACTATTCAAGTCTACTGATAGAAGGTCTCTGATAGAACCTCACCGATATTAACATTGTTCAAGTCTACTGATTGAAGGTCACCGATAGAACCTCACCGATAGAAACACTTTTCACTGAACCTCACCGATAGAAACATTGTTCACCTACCGATACTGTTCCTAAAACTTGAATCATTGTTCACAGAACTAGAAATTTGGAAAAGTGTTGGGGATAAGTCACCTTGACCTCCCGGATCACCTCCAACACCACATTTTCACAAATTTATGGACCGGGGAGATCCGGACCATTACATCAGATCCCTCTCAAAACATTCTCGTCCTCAAGAATTCAAAACCAACGTAATGAGAAAAAAATGAAATGGGGCCTGAATAACCACCCATCGAGATACCTCTCAAAAGAGAGCAAGCCACAAAACGAAACAAAAGAAGTTCATAAATAAAACATCAAAGGTCAAACCATGAAGGAAACAACATTACATGAAAAGTGTTAAACATTAAACAACTCTGGGTATTGAGCATGTATATGTGACTCTCGCTACTAGGTACTCTCCTCCATGCCACCGTGTCGCCACAAGACATGAACTAAGGGGATAGAATGCCCACACAACACCTTCTCCTTTAGATACTCTAAATCTGCCTAACAATAATCAGTCCATATGAACGCTTGATCCTTCCTGTTCAAAGCTATCAATGGAGTTGCATCTCTGGAAAAATTTGATATGAACCTCCTGTAATAGCCTGCAAGACCAAGGAAACCTCTCACTTCTGACACGGTGTTGGGGGATTCCCAAGAAACCACAGCTTCTATCTTTGAAATATCCACAGCCACTCCCTATTGGGACACAACATGCCCCATGAAACAAACTTCTCGAGCACAAAACTCACACTTCGACAACTTCCCAAACAACTGATGTTGGCGAAGAACTCCCAAAACAGCTCGTAGATGCTCTGCATGCTCCTCTTCAGATGTGGAGTACAGAAGGATGTCATCGATGAAAACCACCAAAAACTTGTCCAGTAATTCACAGAACACAACATTCATCAAATACATGAAAATAGCTGGATCATTCGTCATGCCGAACGACATTACAACAAACTCATACTGCCCATGACGACAACGTAATGGATTCTTCAGGATATCCTCATCCTTTACACGCATCTGATGATATCCTGACCACATGTCGATCTTTGAGAACCAACTTGCACCCTTCAGTTGATCGAATAAGTCATCAATCTGGCGAAGAGGATAGTAGTTCTTTATTGTCACTTTGTTTAAGCAATGATAGTAGACACACAACCGCAAACAGCCATCGACATTCTTCACAAACAAGACTAGTGCACCCCATGGTGACACACTTGGCCGGTCATAACCACACTGCAACAGATCATCAAGCTGAATACAAAGCTCTCATAACTTAGAATGTGCCATCCAATACAGAGATATAGAGATAAGAGATGATCCAAGATGTAACTCGATCTCTCATCGAGGGGGTATTGCTACAACCTCTTCAAGAAATACATTAGGGTACTCCTCTACGACCCTAGGAAACACAAACTACTTAACCTCTGAAGAAATCATCATCAAATCATCCATCATTGATGATAAAGATGGAATGCGCCTATGACCCATCCGAGGATCTCGCTCAACAACAAACACCACTTTCTCTCCATCTGCACCAATGAAGATGACCTTCTTCTCGAAGCAATCCATGATATCCTTAACAAATAAAACCAATCCATGCTAAGGATGAAATCATATGTATGTATTTGTAAATATAGGAAATCTCCCCAAGAGCGGTGATGCCCCAACACTAGCTCACAGTCTCTAGATACTTCGAACAAGTCATCTTGACCTCCAACTGGTGTAGTCGATGCCAAGGGCACTGGAAGCCTCTCTACCTCAAGTCCCAAAGCATGGAAAAGGGTAGGTGATATGAAGGAGTGTGTCGCTCGTGAGTCAAACAATGCATACACCAACGTAGAAAACAAGAAAATGGTACCTCGAACGACGTCTGGCTCACCTGGTGCTGGAAATGCTAGAGAGTGAAGCTGACCACGACCTCCTCCATGGCTCTATGACCTTGATAATGACTACCACCATCGCCGCTCTATGCTCTCTGTAGACGGGTAGCATCATTGGGTTGTCCTCTGCCTACCCCATCATCCCTCTGGTGATCTAAAGCTGGTGCAACCTGATGTTGTTGCCTCGGCTGGAACTGCCTCAACAGAGGAACCTGGAGCAGAGCGCCCGGTGCACGATGACTGCTCTGAAAAGTCAGGCACTCCCATTACTGATGACCATGACCACCACAAGAAAAACAAGTGCCTGAACCCTTGGCATATGCCTGAGAGTTTCTGCCTCCGGAGAAACGCGATGGGAAGGGCTGGGACCTACCCCCAGGTGAATGGAAACTCTTCTTCCATGAAAACTAGGAACCCCGGACCACATCTTGGCATCGTGAGGGATCATGATGATTCCCATATCGTGACGATTCAGTCCTGGCCAAAGTCCTCTCAACAAACTCTGCCCTCGCCAGCACTTCAATATATGTCTTTAGCATAAATGGGGTCACCTTACACTAGATATCTGGATGCAAAGCCTCCCCAAAATGCCTCTCCCTGGCCTCCTCATCTGGTAAATGGTCTGAAGCATATCATAAAAGGTTCCTAAAATGGATTCCAAACTCTTGATCACTAGAGATCCCCTATTGAAGGGTAAGAAAATCCTAACGACTGGATGCCTTTGCAGTTGAAGAAAGAAACTCAACTCTGAACATGTCTCAAAACTCCTCCCATGAGATCTTCGACTCCTCACGATCCCCGAGGAATAAGATCCACCACTGCCTCACTACTCTATGTATCATCGTCACCACCAAGGACACCCTATTCTCCTTACGAGCACGAATCGAACTGAAGCTGATCTCAACCTCCTCCAATCAGTCTTCCATGACTACATCTGAAATAGAGCCATTGTACTTCTGCAGACTCTGGTGCTAAAACTCATGAAGTGTCTTCTTCCACGTGTCATCATCATTAACCTCTACCCTGCGGCGTTATTCAGTAACATCCTGCTGGACATTTTCTGTGCAAACCTGATGAGGACGTTGACCTGGAGCCATACCTGTAAAATAAAAAACCATTAGATCTCATAAACCTGGAATATGGAAGACTCAATATTAATTAATTAATTGTTTTCTTATATTCATTTTAGGTTAACCTATCCCAAGGTCTACCAATTCAAACAAAGGCACAAAGAAGAATGATGCATGATCCTTTCCTAGATCTCTACCCTACAAAAAGTTTCACCTTGTTTAGTAGCCATTATAATCATAAAGGTTCATGTAACAGATCATAGGGGGCCCTAAACAACTCTGTCTCTACTGGTCTCCAGTGTTTACCCCGCTTTCTAAACATGAATGACACTGTTTCCCTACCATCCCATGCAACCTCACCTGTGCCTAACTCCAAACTCCATCCTATACCTTAAACTCCCTCTAATACCACTCTGTCATGACCCCCTCCCCACAAAGTGTACCCCTCCTGGGCCGGAAATGTGAGAAGATAGATAATGACCCCCGAGTCCCGCCTCCAATAGGCCTTGGGTGGGCGACTAGCACTGAGGGTATAATAAACACAAAAATGGGAGGCATTACCTTCTAAGAGAACACATGCAGAAGAGAGAGATAAAATAGACACCGATCAAATCTAACTCAGATCTGAAATATAAAATAAACCCAAGTACATATTTGAAATTCCATGAAAAGTACAATAGCTGAAAGGGGAAAACTACAATACCCAAAATAAAGGAAAAACAGCAGCGACCAAAATCCTGAACTACTCCTGCAACCACAAGCTATTAGTAACCAGTTTGATCTCCAACCTTCTCCAAGTGACCTGAAAATCAATTTATATAAATGTAGGGTGAGTATAACAGTATACTCAGTAGTATCCTCCCCAAATACAATCATGTAGAAGTATAGAAAGGATGCTAAAGCACAGTAAGAAACAAGTGAAACTAACTCATCACCTAAATAGGTATACTATGTTCTCAACCTCACCATGGATACTCTCACCATGTAACGCATACAAGAATATAGTATATAGTAAATAATATCAAGGGTACCCCGCTACTACTTCCCCACTAGTTTTCCTCTTGTCCCCAACAACATACGTCCTGTGCATCTCTCTCCAAAGGCTTTCCCATATAAACTTGGCTAAGCTCCACAATCTGCACGACGTGCACCACAAAGGCTTTCCCGCAGACACCTGGGTTAAGCACCACACCATCCTCACAACCAAAAGTAACCAGTATGTTTCCAAGAGCCACCAAAGCTCATATAACGTGTATCATACGTCATGTATTATACCTCAAGCCATCATAGCCCATATGCCGAGTAAGTATCCTCAATCCATCACATCCTATACACGTTACACCAATAGTATTCCATAGGATACTATATCCAGAATATATGTGTGTGAAATAACCACAAGCCATTACAGCCCTCTACACACATATATGGGGAAAACTAACCGCTGTGCCAAAGGCATTAGTATGTACCAAGAGAAGAGAGTGGGGATAAATGGGGTAGTCAGCCATTCGTCCTCCCACCGGAATGTTGGTGAAAACACCCCCGGGGCTCAGAATCCCCGGTGTGTCAGTTGCCCTTACTGATAGGGTAGAGTAGCATATAGAAACACAAAAAGTACCAAATATATAATACATACAACCACATCGTGGGCATAACCTAGTCTTAGACACAACTGCACCTAACGTCTCTCGGACTCCGGGCTGTCACTTCTAAGACTAGGTATCCTATAAGCACACAACCATTTAAGGGCTTTATTAGATTACATCATTCCCATTTTATCAATTCCACTGTATGTTAATTAATTCTTCAAACATTAATTAACCATGAACACAACCTCAAAAAACTTAATTGGCATCATATTAAAAAAAACTGCTCTTTTTAGAAGTTACAGCCTCATCATTATGTTCGAGCATCTCCAACCCCATGGGTTAACATCATTTATTCAAAAATTCATTATAGAATTACTTTCCCATATTCCTAGACATTCTAGAAAAGTAATCTATGCTACTAAACACAAAGGGGCTCAACACCATGAGTAGTTACACTACCCGTCGTGCCTTTCCACCTATAGAAAGTGCATAGAACCATTCTCCCTCGAGAGGCTAAACACAGAAAGCACTTGGCATACCCCGCGTGTCTTCGCCTCTTTCAGAAAAAGGGTAAGCAAAACCAGCTGCCTTGAGCAGTGGGGAAAAGTAAAGTAGATAACCAACCAATCAAACCACCAGACATCCAACAACCACATCCATCCCATTACATCAACCCTAGTGTCCTCCCTAACACCCACATGTATAAATTGATACATCTCACCACTCCAGGTGTCATCCGCTGCCACAACCACATGGACTCCCTGCCTCCACATATCACAACATCCATCCAGTCCCACATCACAGCACAAACAGCAGGAAAACAAACATCACATCAAATGGTCTCTTGGCCCTTTAACAAGGCATCCAGCCTTCATACGAAATGATCACTCATGTCTCTAATGCACAAGGCACTCGGCCTCACAAACAAGAGGGTAACTAAGAACCCTACCAAGAATTAACTTTTCTCAACCAACCAGTTCTTTAGCCCCTCTTGAAATAACAGATTCAATTTGTAGGTTCCAATTCTGGGAAACCTAATCAGTAAGCTATCACAAAAGATTTAGCATGCTTACTATTCCAATCTGATTAACATCAAATTTAGAACAACTACAACAACATAAACAACCAGATTTATTTACATGAATCTTTATCTTTAGAAAATTAATTATCAATTAATTTCGGCCTTATGTTCTTTATAAATTTCCATCAAGAACAAACAGTTAAGCAAAGCAATCATAGATATCACACTATCTAGCAAAACATGAGGTAGTAACATACGATTGATAACAATTTCTTTATCCAGTTCAAATATTTAATTAGGTCAATTTCATTGTGATCCAAAGGGATAAAACATGCTAATGATATAGTTGCACGTAAAAGAAAAGAGAAGCCATGAATCCCCTACCTCAACAATTCTTTACGTTCTTTATCCACACAACGGGTCACAATCCTCCTTTCAGGACAACTGCATCCACCGTACGATACCACGGTACGACATCACCAACCAAACCCCAAGAAAAACCCATTAGAAACTTTTAGATTACATGGAATAATATTAAAGGGAGAAACATGAGAAGATTATCCCCAAGGAACATTGATAAAATATACCTTATATGGAAGATTGACAGACACAGCTCGGTTGCATACAAAACAGAGCAGAACCAATCCTAGGAGTAATGTTTGATTGTGAAACACTTATAAGAAGGTTTGAAATGTTCTAGAGTCTCATAAGAGAGAAAAAAGATTAAGAATAAGGGAGAATGATATATCGTACATTTTTTGATGATTTAATGAGGCGACAGTTTAAAATCCGCTTAATTCTCCATTAAAAATGGATTGCATTAACCCACTCGCTTTGACCAAGTAAGAAAAACATCCAGGCCTTAGGGATAATTAATATAAGATTTATGGCCTTTGAATCAGCCTTAAGATCCCTTAAAATGAGGCTTTAAATGTATTTTATGTCAAAGGAAATATCAAAAGGGGAAAAACTGTAGGAAGCTGGAAACACTGTTCACATACTCAAAATTTGGCAACGGAAAGTCTACCGATCTGGAAACACTGTACAAGTCTACCGATCTGGAAACACTGTACAATTATACTGATAGAAGGTCACCGATAAAACCTTACCGATAGAAACACTGTTCAAGTATACTAATATAAGGTCACCGATAGAAGCTCACTGATTGCAACATTGTTCAAGTCTACCGATAGAAGGTCACCGATAGAAGCTCACTGATAGAAACACTGTTCAAGTCTACCAATAAAAGGTCACTGATAGAACCTGACCGATAGAAACACTATTCAAGATTACCAATAGAAGTTCACCGATAAAACCTCACCGATAGAAACACTGATCACTGAACCTCACGGATAGAAACACTATTCACCTACTGATGCTGTTTATAAAACTAGAAAAACTGTTCATAGAACTGGAAATTTGGAAAAGTGTTAGGGATAAGTCACCTTGACACCCCGGAACACCTCCAACAGCACATATTCACAAATTAATGGACCGGAGAGGTCCGAGACATTACACTATGTGTCCTATCATAGTGTGTCATCCAATCGCAGAACTTTATTTAGGAATATTGTTATAGAATTTCATGGTTATCATCAGAGAAGGGATCTTCCATTACCTTATTGATGGAAGAAATACTCTAGAACATTATTATATTATAGTCCTGCAAAACAATGAACAATATATAATAAGTGTACATTCGTGTAATCAATGTACAAACAATTGGTTCTCAGGACACCATCTTTAACAAAATCCCACTTGGACTAGAGTCAACTGCCTACGACATTTAGTCCGCTAGACCTCAAATGATGATCATGTTTCTACTGAGTCAAGGCTTTAGTCAAGGGGTCCTCCATGTAGTCCTCCGTTGAAATAAGTTTCATTATAACTTCACCTCTTTGAGAAAAATCCCTCAAGAGATGATACTACCGAATTATGTGCTATGTCCGCTGTTGTAACCTTGGATCTATTGCATGTTCCACCCTGTAGGATTATCACAATAAGGTGTTATAGGATCTTTACTGTAAGGTATGATATCCATATCTTGGATGATTCTTTGCATCCATACTTCTTCTTTAGCTACCTCAGAAGCTGTGATATACTCAGAATCTGCTGTAGAATCTGCCACCACACATTGCTTTGAGCTCTTCCAGCTCACTACACCTCCATTAAAATTGAAGATGTATCTAGTATGCGACATCATGTCATCTTGATCATTCTAGAAGCTAGCCTCTATATGTCCTCTGATAACTAGTTCCTCGTCTCCTCAATAAAACAGGAACATATCATTAGTACGCCTTAGATAATTAAGGATAATATTGACTTCCATCCAATGGTGGTCTCCTGGATCTGCTTGATATCTTCCTACCACACTTAATATATAAGAAACATCTATCCTTGTATATATAATATCATACATGACAAACCCAATCGTGGATGCGTATGGTATCCTTTCCATTTTATTTCATTCCTCATGATTTTGAGGATAGATATTATTTGAAAGATGAATTCCATTTGACACTAGCAATAATCCCCTATTGTATTGTTCCATACTGAATCTCTTCTGTATCTTGTCAATGTATGTACTTTGACTCTGGACCAACATTCTCTTGGATCTATCACGATGGATCTTGATCCCTAGAATATATACTACCTCTCCCATGTCTTTCATGGAGAATAATTTATCCAACCATTCTTTAACTGATTGTAAGACATGTACTTTATTTCCAATTAGTAATATGTCATCAACATATACTATTAGGAAAATGGCTGCACTTCCACTAAACCTTTTATAGACACAAGGCTCGCATTAGTTCTTAAAAAAGCCATTCTCTATTACAGCTTCATCAAAATAAATGTTCCAAGAACATGATGCGTTCATTAATCCATAAAAGGATTTCTTCAACTTCCATACCTTGTTGGCATCCTTTGGAGTCATAAAATCTTCAGGTTGTGTCATGTAGACATCTTCCTAGATGTTCCCATTAAATAATGATATTTTGAAATCTATTTTCCAAATTTCATAGTCCTATTAAGTGGAAATGGCAAATAGGATTATGATGGATTTCAGCTTTGCAACCGGTGAAAAGGTTTCATCATAGTCAATTCCTTAACGCTGTCTAAAACCTATTGTAGCCAGTCATGCCTCATTGGTGATTACTTGTTCCTCCATGTCCAGTTTCTTATGGAATACTAATTTATTACCAATATTCTTTACATCAAATAGAGGATCTACCAAAATCTAGACATGGTTTTGGTAAATGGAATCCATTTCAGAATTCATGGCTTCTTGCCACTTGGAAATGTCTGTGCCTTCAACTACTTCCGTGTAGGTAATAGGATCATCATTGACAACCAATAATGAGTCACCATACTTGGTGACAAGAAAACCATATCATTCTAGTTCTCTCACCTCTCTCGTGCTTCTAGAGAGTTCATGTGTCTCTGAAATAGATTTTTCTTCCATGGGGATTTGTGGAATATGTTCTTGTACCAACTCTTTTGTATCTTGAGCCCCAACTTCATCAAAGTCTATCTCTCTCCCACTATCTATTTTTGAGATGTGATCCTTCTCAATGAATATGGCGTGTCTTTCTACTATAACCTTTTTATCTGAGGGGTTGTATAGGTAATATCCCCTTGTTTTCTTAGGATATCCTATAAAGTTACACTTTGTGCCTCGGGGTGCATGTTTGTTACTTGAAGAGGACTTGGAAGATACTTCTCTACCCAAAACATGTAAATTTAATAATATGGATTTGCGCCCACTCCATAACTCATATGTAATACCATTTATCGATTTAGTTGGTACTTGGTTTAGTATGTCTGTTGCTATTTGTAATGCATATTCCCAAAAGTATAATGGAAAACATGCATGACTCATCATTGATCTCACCATGTCCAATAGGGTGAGGTTCCTCCTTTCACTTACACCATTCCATTGAGGCATGTATGGAGGAGTGAGATGAGATAGAATCCCAAACATTCGTAAGAAATCAATGAAGTCAAGATTAAGATATTCAACTCCTCTTTCTGAACAAAGATTCTTAATCTTTTTACCAAGCTAGTTCTGAATAACATTTTTTTATTCTATGAACTGATCAAAATAATATGACTTATACCTCATTAATAAAATATATCCATATCTACTAAAATCATCAGTAAATGATTTTAAGTACAAGAACCAACCCCTTGCTTCAACTGGAAATGGTCCACACACATCTCTATGAACTAATTTTAGAAGCTCTTTATCCCTTTCACCTTTCCCACTAAATGGGGCTTTGGTCATTTTGCATTGTAGACACGCATGACATACACCAAATTGTCTTAGTTAGAAAAAATCTAAATACCCATATTGATGTAATCTTGTCAAATGTTTCCCATTTAAATGATCTAACTGGTGATGCCAATGTTGGGTGTGGTATGAGTCATGTGAATTAATTTTTTCATCGATTTACATTACTTGTTTTGTGTAGTATAACACATAATGGATGTTATATAAATGTGCCCTACCAAAATAAATACTATCTTTATAAAAGTAGCAACATTCATTTACAAACATGAATATGAATCCATCAGTATCTAATCTAGATACTGAAATAATATTTTTAGTAATATAAGACACATAATAAAAACCCTTTAACACCATGATCATTCCAGTTGGCAATGTGAGGTGGAATTCCCTGACAGCTGCAATAGCAAGTCTGGCTCTGTTGGCTTCTTGTAGATCCACCTCGCCTCTGTAAATCTTTCTGAATCTACTTGGTTCCTATATTTGGATACAGATGTGAGCATCACAAGCAGTATCTAATTCCCAATTGGTAGAAACAGATAAATTTCATTCGATAACAAATGCAACTGAAGATTCCCTTTTCTTCCTTGTCTAGGTGCAGTTTTTCTTACAGTGGACCTTCTTTCCACATGAGAAACAAACAACCTCCTATTATGTTGCCTCCCCTTTGATCTTCCTTTTCATGGAAGGCCTTGAAGAATAATTGGGATTAATTCTCTTCGCCTTCCCTTTACTTTTATTCACTATGAAGACAGAAGGCTTTTCACGCTTCATATCATTGTCCACTGGGCGAATGAGGATAAGAAGATCTAATAGAGACTTCTCAATGTTTTTCATGTTGAAATTTACAAAAAACAAGGAGAAGCTCCAAGGGAGTGATGTAAGAATGAGATTGGTACCCAGTTATTTAGAGAGTTTACACCCTAGAACCTCCAAGTGCTCAATGTAGACAATGAGCTTGACTACAAGAGGCCCAACTAGGGAACCCTCTCCAATCTTTCTCTGAAATAGAGCCTTGGAGAACTCTATCCTTTCCTGTATGGATCTCTCCTGGTATAGACCATGGAGGTGCTCGAGCATGCTATAGGGATCCATGTCTTCATGAGACTTCATGATTTCACAATACACTTATTATATTATCAAACATTGAACATTTAGTGCATCACTCAAATGATGATTATAGACCCGGAAATCTTCATCACTCACCCCTTGGAGAAGCGAATCAGGAAGTGAGGACTCTGACACGTAAACCTTTCGTTCATGGTGTAGGATAATCCGAAGGCACCTAAACCATTCTTCAATGTTACTACTGGTGAGGATATTTTATTTATCCAGAATTGATTGAAGAGATAATGTGGTTGACGATTTTGTCATATTGATTCTAAAAATTAAAAGAGCATATTTATCAGTACTTTCTTGATTACATATTATGAGAAATAATAAATTTTATTGAGTCTCCCACTAGTTTATCAAATCCCAATGGCCCTCACCATTGAACTTGGAATATGCAGTTGCATTGACAATCTAGTGTAAAGGATCCATATTCCCCTTCGTATAACCCCAACAAGGGTTGGTCAAGCAATTTGAAGATATTTTGGTAGGCAGGTATTTTCCAACTATGAGCTTACTGTTCCTTGATCTATTGAGTGGACTCCCAGATCCTGAAATCCTGAATTGGATTTCCTCAACACTTACCTCCATTTTAGAATAGGTCTAGCAAGGGATACTCCTCTTGATATAAAATGTTTAAGTTAACCTGAAACATTCATAAGAGATTCCTTTATAAAATTATGTGTACCAACAAGGGTTGGTCAAACACATAGTTTTATTGAGTCTTTCCCTTAATCATGTAACGAAAGGCTTTGTCTAACTTAATATGGTATTTGAGGGATTTTAATTATTTATGCATATTTTCTCATTATCACATGCTTGTTAATATTAAGTGATGCTTGCTTAAGTGATTAACCATGTTCTTAATGTTTACGCATAGTCCGGTTTTTATTTTATTCCATATTTTCATGCCTGTTCATTTCATTAATTATGTGATTTCGACAACACATACATAATAAATAAACCATGACATTAGACAAAAATAAAATAAGATGGAATGATCCTGAGATTCTATTGGTTAGCTTATCTAATGGTTTTGATAGGCTAACACTTAAATATGGAAAAACACCTTGAACTCGATGGTTCGTGTATTTCAGCTCCCACTTGTTCATCTTTTTATCTTATTGGGTTGGTTTCAACTAATCTTCGGCTTTTTAACCATCTCCTCTAACTTCAGAGATCCTCCATTACATGGGGTTGACATTAATGAAACCATGGGTATGCGGGCCCTACATTTTATTGGAAGAAGGCTCACAGGCCAACGAATTTAAAATAAATTTAAATAACACCATACACACCCAAATGGTCTATGGTCTAGATCATGATCATCAATAGAATGCAATGACATTAACACATATTTAGAATTGAAATTCTTAATCGTTATTTTATTTATGATATGTCACGCATGAAATCAATTAATTATGATCTTATAATTAATAAATTATTAATCTTATATTCCTTTCTGAATTTACTTGAGATTCTTACCATCCTTATTCTTTGTACGGGACTTTTTACTTTGGAGGAATCCTGGTGAAATTCCATTTCGGGAAAGTACACGGCCTATAGGTTATGATTACATGGCATGTATTTTTTTCACCCTTTATCCAAAGTACATACCAGGGGCTTTGGCCTGTTTTCTATACTTTAGAAATTTTGGAGTACAAAGTATGTAGATTAATCTAACATGGCATGTACTTCTGTGTTATGTGGTTACCAGGATAGTAGTCCCCTGTACATGGTACATGGCTTCTCCTTGTAAACGGTTTCACCTGGGCCGGATTAGACTACACAACATGTTGATTCAACATACATTCTGTGTATTCATGTTTCCACATGCCGTTCAATTCTTGTCAAAACGGTGTAATAAATATTAGGCATACTAAATTCACACGACATGGTTTGGAGAACCAAAACTGGTTCGTTGGACCGAAGTACATGGTGTGTAGTTTTCACTACACACCGTTTATTCTTGAGTTTTACAGAGAGTAAGAGCGGTTCCTCCATAGGAGTTCCTATTTTTTATTTTAATCAAAATTAAAATTAAAAAGTCATTTCTATTATATGAATCAAGAAATGATGGAGGAAGATTAGTTCTTTTTTATTTAGTTTTAAAGAATTATTTATCTTGAATTGAATAAATTATAATTTCGTAAATTATCAATGAAAATTAAATAACAATAATCAACATTGTAACCTCCCACTGATACCATTTGAATGTTCCGAGCGCATTAGAATATCATTGGTGGATGTTCCCACATTGATTTTGGTCATTATCAATGATCAATTGGGGATCAATATGACTTAAATGCCAGTCTCCACGGATTGAGTCACAGAAATAGACAAAGAAGAAGGATAGTCCTAAAACCACAAACGAGGATCATCACACATTGATTATAATTAATTTTATTAATGGAAAAGAATTATCTTTTGGGTGTTCTATCTTCATTAATATTCTTGATCACAATCCGACATGATTCATCGTTGCGTCGTAGAAGCCAAGTGTAGACTTCCTCAAGCGGTGATCCACACGTAAACCATGTATATCTAGATGTTGCCAAAGGATTCCTTGGGTGATAGCATGGAGAAACGTTTTCATTAGTTTTCCTCCTTTGATTGTATTGATCCAATGGAGGAGGATATCTCTCAGTCTTGAGATCATTCTTGGAGGAAGGATTTCCCTCTGCCTTGAGGGAATTCCCCTGAATTGTTGTGCACAACGCTTAAGTAAATGTGTTGGGGTTTTGATGATATTTACAATCAGTTTTGGGGTTATAGAGTTATGAAAATAAATAAACGTGTTACATGTTTTATTTATTTAATTAAATCTTATTGGAAACCCCCATGTCGAATCATTAAGTCCTTGACATGCACCCACACTGATTATAATAAATATCATCTAATAAAACAATATTATATCCTCAAAATTCAGACTGGAAAAACTACACAATGTGTAATTATTAATACATGGAGTGTACTTGTTTTTCATAAAAACTACATGGCGTATAATCATTAATACACAGCATGTACTTGTTTTTCATTTCCTTTCCAAAATGAAAACTATACGGCATGTAATTATTAATACAAGACATGTATATATTTTTTTCATTTTATTCTTCCTCAAACATTAACACTATTTAGGCTTCCTTGAAAAATTATTAAACCATGTACGGGATTAATCTTTATTCTAATTGAGATAAATGGAAACACATAGTGTGTGACCCTCTAGGTCTCTTTCTCATTCGAATTAGGCAGGTTTTCCAAAAGTCCAAGATTTCTCTCTAGCAACGGGTCCAGGCACCCAAGATAAAGAATTTGACGTCTCATTGACGTGTCACCTCATACAAATGCTTATCATGTAATTTAATCCCTTTGTCTCAATATCGCGTCAATTAGGTTTCATGACAGTTTCATAAACCTATATTCTTGATCTGTCATTCTTCAACTTCCAAAAAGAAACTTGTCATTACACTATGGACATGGAATTTGGGAGACAGTTAAATTTCAATAAAAGGGCCAGAGATATCTACTTCCTTAAATATGGAAGGGACAAATCCTTCCTCGACTTATCCATTAACAAAATGTCATTCATGATGCACCCAACATACCATACTTCCCACCAACTCTCTTCATGATGGCTTCCATCAGAAAATATAAGTGTGTGAGTCATGACATGAGTTAATGATAATCTTCTTATCTAAGGTCCATTACAAATTCTCTTAGATAGTAATTTCCAATGAATCCAACACATGCAGGATTACTACTTGAGGTTATGTTCTCATAATCTCCCATCTTGGAGATTACCATGTGAGAACTCCATGAAAGAGAGTCTCATATTATTATGAGTACTCACACATGAAGGTATGTATACTATGTTTCCAATCATAGTATTTCAACCAACCATAGAATATTATTTAAGAATATTGTTATATCATTTCAAGGTTATCATCATTGAAAGGATCTTCCATGAAATTATTAATGGAACAAATACTCCATGAAATTATTATATTATTGTCACACAGAACATTGAAAAATATATAGTAAGTGTAGATTCATGTAATAAATGTAAAAACAAATGGTTCTCAGGACACCAACTCTAACATCAACTGCATTCCACTTCTCATATAAAGACTCTCAAGGTGTCACTTCCAACCACTCAATGGTCCATGACACTTCCTGGGTTCTAAACCACCATGCATCACACCATTATCTACACTCAAATTCCTATTAATTATAAGTTACTTGTTAACTATATAAGATATGGTATCAAACAAAAAAATCACCTCATAACTCATAGGATGCCTCAATCCATCCTCATTTTGACTCTCTAATTCTAGATCACCAACATTATACCTGGCAGCAATGTGATGGAGCATTATAAAATGATCTGAATAGGTAATTGCTACCAGAGAACTAAAGATTATGTTTATTAATTCCTTATAATGATCAGACCTTATGGTTTGGTGAATGTAATAATAAAATTACCTTGACTGTAAGTACATGCAAGTCACTTACCAATACTAACCATCCCCATTCATGATTTTCCATCAGTGTTTCATGGATCCTCGAAGAATGTATGTAGTGAGATTAAATCTCCCATTAGAGGGTGTCTCAAGATGCTTGAAAACCGAAAATATTGAATCCATAAATAACTATGTATCATATTGTCAACTAAACCTCTAAAAAGGATGGATGCTACTACTGGAACACCTAAGGCAACTATCTCATGGTTGGTGGAGTGCGTTGATCTCCCTTAAGGATCTACCTAAGCTGTAAGAAATCTCATCAGAACTAGGAATTATCACATATGTCAAGATTGAGAAGAGGATCCACTACTGGATGTAAATATGGTAAGTCAGCGAAACTCTATTTGGGGTATGGTTATCAATCCCCTCTTGGTGAATTACCAGAGGATTGCATGGTGAAATTTTTATGAAAACTCTAAACACATGCCTCATAATGGTTTTTATAATGGCATAAACCATTGATGTAGAACTAGAACAAGTAAAAATACTTTATATGTAATTATGAAACCCCTCTTCCTACTCAATGATCTAGGTTTGGGTGATAGGAACATCGATATAGACCAATAGAGTATCTACCTACTGGCCACTACTAATGTTGGGACTGGGTCAATATCTATTTTTATAGTTTCATATTAAATTAAAACATTTATTTATATTATCATTCTCATTTCATATTTAAACAAAACAATTCACCAATTACAATCCATAACTTATCATAAACCTTATGAACCAAATCTTGGCATCCATTTACTCCATACCATAACATGATCATTTCCATGAAATAAATGGTCCATGACTAAAAATTCCATAGTTTACTACTTAGGGTGTAATCTATATCCTAATCAGGAAAATAGTGCTTAGGTTATTGATGTATCATTAATTATTAGCTGTGTTTAATCAATTACCTATAAAAATAATTAGTCAATAATAATTCTATTTATAGATATCAAAGCACTCATGGAAATTACAGATAAAAACAAAACAATTCTCTTATATGAAATTGAAAATGTATTGCATGTGAATTTTATACAATGTGCCTAATATAATGTATGCACAGTACTTCCCTACCCTTATCTCATTTTTCCAATCAAAAAAAGATAAACCTAAATTAATTCAATATTAATATGACAATTTATTTTCATCACCCAATAGTGGAATCAAATAATATTTAATAATAATAATTCATAAAATTGTAATTTATATACAAGTAAAATAGGATTCTCTATATACATGGGTTAGATACTCCCAAAAATAGCTCATTAAAAATCTTAATTCCATCCTAATATCATGACTATTGTCTCAAAATATTAAATTCTGAAAATAAATACCTTTGATGAAACATGATGAGGTCCCTTACCTAGGTTCCAATCAGAGGTGCCTAGAGCCCGGTGGGCCACATGGCCTTAAGCGCATATCTCCGAATGTTGGAGGCTTTTGAATAGTAGTAAAGAACTTGGGTGTTTTTGTGGGGATAATATGCACTCTCTACCATGTTTCACAATTGTAAAATCAATAGATAAAAAGTGTAATCTGTATAACAGTGACTAAACTGATGCAGATGTAAACAACAAAAATAATAATTTACTGATAACTGCATACAAAATCATATATACTGTGTGATAATATAATGTGTTTAAAATTTTGGAAAACATGGAAACAAGTAGTAGAAAATATATTCTATAAAATATAACAAATGGTACATAAAAGAAAAATTCTATCAAAGCATCACAAAACCCTTTCTCTATCATCTGTTTCTAATCCTTCATCCTATGTCATACAAGAAGTCATAAATATCTAGGATTATGCTTCCCGTAATCTCCACCCTGAAGAATGTAGCCTTTTCAATTTCCATAGCCAGACTAGATTGGGTGTGAGAAAAATCTCAGTATGATTACACCAATGAAATATATAAATATCCAGTCTGTTCATATAACATTTCAGTGTGAAAAAATAATAAGTTAAATATGGAATAATAACTACAAAAGGGTTGGATCTCATTCTTGTAGGAAACTAGGATGACACTTACTACATCAAACCATTATATTATATCTATGTAGAAGTATAAATTGACACAATAACCAATGAAAAAATTACAAGGGATGTCATGCCTAATATCATAACATTATAGGGGACACCATGCCCATTATCACAGTAGTAAGGGATATTATTCCCATTACCATAGTACGGGTCTCCATGCCTGATATCACAATGTATCAATGCTATGACTAGTAACATGTATAGGTACACCCTACCCCATATCATATTAAGGGTCATAATTACTATATAGTTTCAGAAGGGGATACATAATCATATAGTATCATAAGGGATCAGACCCATTCATATATATACACACACACATACAGATATATATATATATATATATTAATTATATAACTGTCTCCATTACTAAATTGTATAAAACATTAAAGTGTAATTATGGCCATTTAGTATAAATTAGGTTGGATGATATTACCATTTATATAAATTATATAAAAGTTTCACCATTACCATTTACTATATTTATCATGTTTATTCATAAACACACATCTTTTGTAATAATATCCATTGTCTTCAATACAAATAAATAATAATAATATTTAATTTACATTTAAACATTGAAATGTGTGTAACCATTGTTTGTTTAATTAGGTGGTGTGGTCTTACCACTCATCTCTAATAAATTCCACCTATTAATAATAATATTCAAGGGAAATGGATGTTTTATGCCACAAAACACTTGAAATGTGATTTGGGTTCTAGAAAGCCGGTCAATTTTTAGAAGATGAGATTTAACGAAACTATTGGTAGAAACAGTGTGCGACACAATGACACATATTATAAAACATAAAAAATTCTAGGAAAAATTTTAAACCAACTACCAGACACTTGTACAACTCTCCTCATCCAGTATCGACATTAGTTCAACCTGGATTAGATGAAATCTAATGAACGGATGAACACCCTAAAATAAGGAATATGATCCTTCAAGTAAATATCATTTTCAAGAAAAATTATATTTATGAATGATTAAAAAATAATCGAATAATTACCACATCATATCCAAATTGACAAATAAAGGTCAAATTAGACTTCAAATCAGAGATCATTATCAAAAGTAATGAAAGGTGGTCTTCAGGTTCAAAATGGGAGTTGAGGAAGATTTTAATCCACTAGAATGAGAAAAAGATGAAAGTAGGTGAGATAAATATTTCATTAAGAGAATTTTCATAAATTAACTTAAAAATAGAGTGCATAGTTTGGTTGAAAGTTTGGCAAAAGCGTGCATCAACCATGCATGGCTCACTACTTAAGGGGGAACCCACATAGTTAGGACACACCATTAGGGTATCCATATTCCAACCATGTGAATCAACTATGCTAGAAACTATAGACACTCCCCACATAAATGTCTCCCATGATGCACGGTTAGGGAAAACCATGTTCCTTGATTCACCACATTGTCCAACCATGCATGGTTAGAAGAGATTGTGAGGGTTTTGTCGCATGGTGTCTTCTAACCAGCTGGCCTAGTGATTATCTATGACAACCCTGCTTTTTATTACAACTTAAACATGCTTTATTACATAAAACTTCACTTGATACAACAAAGAAGATCGAGAGGTTTAGTGTCTTTGGGGCTTAGGATTATTACATAAAAACTTTAAACTTGAAATACAACATCCTTATTGAAAACTTCCTTTACATGACCACTACATTCCTTCGTACCTAGCATTGCATGGGATAACCTGAGGACATGCATAAGAAAAGGGTGAGCTATAAAGCCCAGTAAGGGAGTACATAATGAATAAGATGAGGAGTAAAATACATGTTAGGCAATAGGCATATCAATAGAGCATAAGAGAGACATGAACATAAAGGCATGATAAAGCATGATAATCATAACATGGAAATGTGGCAACAACACTTAACATTGAATTAGCATGAGCCAAGGCTCATTGCACATGGAGCATGAGTAAACCCTCATTGCACTTGAAGCACGAGTAAACCCTCGTTGCACTTGAATTAGCATGAGTCAACACTCATTTCACATGACGTATCATGATACTATACTTTACCCAATGCATTGGAGCGCTATCAGGGCGCACCCTTCTTAAACATTTCATTTCATGCATAAGTGTGCCACATGGATCATAAAACATGGATTCATAAAACATAATCATTTCTTCCACGATAAAGGAATGTGGAATTCATACATGAAACTTTACAATCAATACGTATATGTGCATAAAGGTGAATACCCTTGATGGAGAAATGGGCATGGTATTCACTACACAAAGACATTGGCTTAGAAAATTGGTGCGATTTCGGCAGCGTAACGGCGTGACATAAGAATTCATAAAAAAGGTTGATGAGAGAGAAAGGGGTTCCTCATCATATTTACATGAAATGGACAGTAAGGAGATCATATATATACATGTCCCAACAACAGAAATGGAATTTAGATTCATGATACAAAAGTATTGCTTGAATATAAAAGAAGAGAGAGAAGTTCCTTTCGGAATTTCGGCATAGTAACGGGTGTACATGGGAGGCATTTAATGAGAGAGAAAGGGTTCTCCCATCATTCAAACAATAAGAGGGAAGTATGGGGGAGGTGCGAAACCATACCCCAACATTCATAAATTAAATTAAAAGGGCAATACAACTTAAAGAAAATTGACAAAAAAAAGAGAAAGGAAGAAAAAACCCTTACTTGGAAGTGTGCTTCCAAAGGCTAGAGAGAGGCTTGTGAGAGGCTTCTTGGGAGCTTGGGGCACCTTGAGAGGATTCTAGAGAGAGTAGGGCAGAGGTTGGACGAACTTCAAGGGCTTTGAGTGAGGAGGAAGTGGGAGCTTGGGTGGGTTTATATAGGAAAGGTGAGAGAATTCTTTATTATTTAGGTTTGGGACCCCTTATATTAAAATAATCCAAACCACAAACCATCCCATGGTATTTGCCCATGGTTTCTGGAAAAGGAGAGAGGAAAACAATATTTTACAAGGCCAAGGTCCGAACTTATTAAAAAATTAGGGTTGCTTATGTGGAGGTGAGTCACACTCCCATGGAAATTAATTTAAAAAGGCAAAGTGTTGAATAAGTCTTGAGGGCTCCATTAATGCTTTGAAAAGTGATTCAAACAAACCCAAAACCTCATTATTTTAATGATAAAACACATATTGGCCGAACCTAAGGATTATGGTATTTTATTACATCACCATTGGGTCATTATGATGTCATAAATCACATTATATATTTAAAAGGTATTTAATTTTTACCCAAAAATTGGACTGTCTCAGAAAATTATGAAAAATTCACCGTTGGATAATTTCGACGTCCTGATTCCAAAAATAATATTTATTTTATCTAAATAATTTTCTAAATATGTGAATTTGCACTTTTAAAATAAAAACCGACATTTATAAAAAATTCACGGGTTTTGACAGAAATGGCTTTCAAACCTTAATAAAAATTTTAATTGCATTCATAAAATTATAAGATCATTTATATTTAATAAAAATTAATTTAATATTAATAATAATATTTTATTAAAATATTATTTAATTCAAAAATCCTTTAATTTAATAAAATATAATTCTTAATTAAATAATAACTAAAAACATCATTTGTACTTTAAAAACTAATTACAATGCATCAAAAATGACTAGAAATTATATTCATTATTATATACAAAAATAATGTACATGAACATGGTGCTACTTATTTGTTACATAACCCCTTAAAATAGCCGCATAAGACCTAAGGGTAAGGTGTGCGATGGTGACAGACTCTTGGGGTTGCTCGGATAACATCGCTCGAGTGGTGATCTCTATCAACTTCCATTTTTCCCGTAGACGATCACGTTCGAGCTTGACTTGATGAAGCTCAGCTTGGGCTTGGTCAAGGGCAAAGCCCAAAGACGCCACCTCCTTTCCGAGCTCCGACAAATGGGCTTCGTAAGGGGCAATTCTACTGGATGAGGCCATCGCTTCCTTTGTCTGAGTAGAAAATTGGTTCGTTAAGGACTTATATTTAAACTACCCAGATGATCACTGTTCAACGGCTATAAAAGTAACGGTCACAAATCTTAACGTAAAACTTGAAGAAGTTGACATCTTATAAAAACATTTTTCATAAAGAAACATTTAACTGGATCAAGAGGGATTTTCCATTAATGAAACTTTGGGTCGTTACAACATTCCCCCCTTAAGAAATTTCGCCCTCGAAATTTTCCTTTTCCCACACTAAAACAAATGTGGGTAACTTAGCTTCATCATATCTTCCGACTCCCAAGTTGCTTCTTCAAACTTGTGGTTTCTCCACAACACCTTGACGAGGGGCATTGTCTTATTTCGTAGAACTTTTTCTCTACGATCTAAGATCTTCACTGGTTGCTCCTCATAAGAAAGATCGTCTTCTAATTGTACCACCTCAGAAGAGAGTACATGTGAAGGGTCTGGTATGTACTTCCTTAAGAGGGATACATGGAAGACATCATGCACCTTGGCCATAGTAGGTGGAAGTGCTAGTCGATAGGCCACAGCCCCAACACGATCAAGAATCTCGAAGGGGCCGATGTACCTTGGACTTAACTTCCCTTTCTTTCCAAACCTCATGACCTTCTTCCACGGAGATATGCGTAAAAACACCATGTCTCCGACTTTAAATTCAAGGTATCGTCGACGATTATCTGCATAACTCTTCTGTCGACTTTGGGCTGCCTTGATATGCTGCTGAATGGTTTTCACCTTCTCCACCATTTCTTCGACCATTTCTGGTCCAAGCAGCTTACGTTCACCGACCTCATCCCAACATGCCGGTGTTCTACACCTTTTCCCATACAGGGCTTCATATGGTGCCATTTGGATGCTCGAGTGGAAACTATTATTATAAGAGAACTCAACTAGAGGAAGATGTTGATCCCATCCTCCTTTAAAGTCCATTGAGCACGCTCTCAACATATCCTCAAGTGTTTGGATAGTCCGCTCGGATTGGCCATCAGTTTGAGGATGATAGGCCGTACTGAAGTTCAGTTCAGTATTCAGAGCATGTTGAAGACTCTTCCAAATCTTAGAGGTAAATCTTGGATCTCGGTCCGACACAATAGATAGTGGTACTCCATGCAACCGTACCACTTCCCTGATATATATCCGTGCCAGTTGATCCAAAGAGAAGTCCTCTCGAATAGCAATGAAGTGTGCAGTCTTTGTAAGACGATCCACAATAACCCAGATTGCATTGTTGCTTTTGGATGTCCTTGGAAGTCCAGTGACGAAGTCCATGGTGATGTTCTCCCATTTCCATTCTGGTATGGGCAATGGTTGCATCATCCCCTTAGACTTCTGCCTCTCTGCCTTCACTTGCTGACACACCAGGCACTTTGATGTATATTCGGCGATCTCCTTCTTCATATTATCCCACCAAAAGTTTTCTCGGAGATCTCGATACATCTTTGTGCTCCCTGGGTGAATAGAGAAATTTGAACTATGTGCATCATCCAAAAGTTCCTTCTTCAGCTCCGAACTTGATGGGACACATAGTCTTTTCCCAAACCGCACAATTCCTTCTTCATTAACATTAAACTCTGAGGATTTTCCCTTTTTGATAGCTTCCACTTTTTCTTGGATTCTCGCATCATCCTTTTGAGCATCCTTTAACCTTTCCAAAAGAGATGGTTGAGCAATCATTTGTGAAAGGATTGATGATGTTCCCTTCTTTATGATTCCCACTTCCATCTTCATCAAGTCTAAGAAGATTGGATCCTTCTCAATTCTCATCATTGATAGAATTGCTGGATCCTTTCTACTTAGGGCATCCGCCACCTTGTTCGCCTTCCCAGGGTGGTAATGTATTGAACAGTCATAATCCTTTATGAGCTCTATCCATCTTCTCTGGCGCATATTAATCTCTTTCTGTGTGAATATATATTTAAGACTCTTGTGGTCCGTATATATCTCACATTTCTCTCCATAGAGATAATGCCGCCAGATTTTCAAGGCAAAGATCACCGCCGCCAACTCCAGATCATGCGTTGGATAGTTTCGCTCATGGATTTTCAACTGTCTTGAGGCATAGGATATCACTTTATCATTCTGCATCAGCACACATCCTAAGCCCTTCTTTGAAGCATCACTGAATACCACAAAAAGATCCCCACTTGTGGGTAAAGTGAGCACAGGTGCAGTGATAAGCCTCCTTTTCAACTCCTTGAAGCTTTCTTCGCATTCATCACTCCAAGCAAACTTTACTCCCTTTCGAGTTAGCTTGGTAAGAGGGTTGGACAATCGTGAGAAGTTTCTCACAAATCGTCGATAATATCCAGCTAACCCCAAGAAGCTACGGATATCAGTTACCGATGTTGGCCTCGGCCATCCCTCAATTGCATCTGTTTTGGAGGGGTCCACAGATATCCCATTGCTTGTGATGATATGGCCCAAGAATGAGACCTCCTTCAACCAGAACTCACACTTGCTGTACTTGGCATAGAGCTTCTCCTTGCGCAAAGTCTCCAGTACAGTTCTTAAATGCTCCTCATGGTCCTCCTTGGTTTTGGAGTATATTAGAATATCATCTATAAAGACTACCACAAATTTATCTAGGTAATCTCTAAAGACTCTATTCATCAAGTCCATGAATATTGCTGGAGCATTGGTGAGTCCAAAAGGCATTACTATGAATTCATAGTGCCCGTACCTTGTACGAAAAGCAGTCTTGGGGATATCTTCCTTCTTCACCCTTACTTGATAATATCCCGACCGCAAGTCGACCTTGGAGAAGTATTGTGCTCCACGCAGCTGATCAAACAAGTCATCGATTCTTGGGAGAGGATACTTGTTCTTTATCGTGATTTTGTTAAGTTCACGATAATCGATGCAAAGCCGCATTGACCCATCCTTCTTCTTGACGAAGAGGACTGGTGCACCCTATGGTGATGCACTTGGGCGTATAAACCCTTTATCCAGATTCTCCTGTAGTTGTTTCTTCAGTTCTTCAAGCTCAACCACAGCCATTCTATATGGAGTCTTGGATATTGGTAGCGCCCCAGGTATAAGTTCAATTGAGAACTCAACATCTCTTCTTGGAGGAAGACCAGGAAGTTCCTCGGGAAATACTTCAGCGAATTCCCTCACAATAGGCATTTCTTCAAGGGTGGTTTCTTCCTTGGACTCAATCATCTGAGCCAGATATGCATGCTCATAAGGCAGTAATATCCATGCTTGAGATGATGGAGTTAAAGGAGATTCATCTTCCTCCTGACACTTGTAAAGAATCGGGGGTCGATTCTCCATATGGAGTGTGATTTCCCTCTCCCGACAATTTATGTTGGCTCTATATAAGGAAAGCCAATCCATGCCAAGAATTGCATCAAATTCCACCAAAGGGAGTATGACGAGGTTCGCCGGGAAATTCAATCCACAGATTATAACAGGGGAGGACTTATACTCATGGGATGCAATGATTGCCCCATTTGCCGTACTCACCGACATCTTCACTCCCATGATTTGTGGTGGTGCAGGGATTATTCTACTAAACTTTTGAGATATAAAAGAATGCGTAGAACCTGAATCAAAAAGTACGTTCGCTATTCTTGAATGAATAACTAGCGTACCTGTCACCACTTCGTTGTCGGGGTTCACTTCGGCAGAAGTGATGGCAAAAGCTCTTCCTTGCTGTCTTGGAGGTTGTTGATTGCCTCCGATAACCCTTGGATTAGGGCACTGATTCGCAAAATGACCCGGTTCTTTGCATTTGAAGCATTGAACAACGCGTTGAGGTTCGAACGGAGCATTCCTCCCCTCCGTCGCAGCCGCGGGTCCTTCTTGCTGACAGTTAATAGCTAGGTGCCCTTCTCTTCCATACTTGAAGCATTTTCTTGTCCCCCTAAGGCAATTCCCAGGGTGCTTCTTTCCACACTTTTGGCAAGTGGGGTGCTGGAATTTCTTAGCGCCGTTGGATTTATCCACCGGACCACCAGCATTGAAGTCCACCTTCCGCTTCTTGTCCCCATGATACCCCTGTGATTCTCCGATCTCCATTTCAACCTTAAGGGCACATCGGACAATCTCCTCATAGCTGTCAAAGTCACGGATCGCTAATGCTTTCCGCAAGCTAGGCTTCAGCCCACCAAAGAAACGGTCAACTTTGCATTCGGGGGTAACGACAAAGCCGGAAGCGTATCGTGCAAGCCTTGTGAAGTTTGCCTCGTACGCTCCCACAGATTCTTCATCTTTCTGCTTGAGGGAAAGGAAGTCCCTTTCCATCTTAAGACGGAGGGTGCGTGGAAAATATTTATCGAAAAACATCTTCCGGAATACCTTCCATTCCAAAGCCTCGATCTCCTCCTCAGGCTTCGTATTTTTGATCAATGTCCACCATTGATCAGCTTCACCCTCCATACGATAAGCCGCCAGGAGAACCTTCTCTTTTTCAGAGCATTGGAGGATGGAGAATATCTTCTCAATGGAGTTGATCCATTGTTCAGCGATCGTGGGATCAGATGATCCACTAAAAGTAGGAGGCCTTTGTCTCATGAAGCTTTCAATAGCGACTTGTTCTTTCTTAGGGGGGGTTGAACGTTCCTCTTGACCAGTGTTTCTATTCAAAACTTGAGTTAGCTGAGAGAGAAGCGTGACAAAGTTCGCGATTCCCGCTCCCATCGGATTGGGCATCTCATTAGTACAATCATCACACTGATCTTCACAACGGTTGTTAGCCCGAGTTCTCCTATTACCGGCCATTGGCTGGAATAAAAGGAAAGTTAGGGGTAACACATAGAGGGTAATCCAAAGACAAAAGTTGATGACTTATAAATAAACTTTGATCTCTTTAACTCATGAGTCTATAGGATTCAATCCAGGATTTTCAGGATCTTCCTTCTAACATATATTCTTAGGGGAATTTTTCCCTTAATAAGGGTTCATACTAAGATTGTGAATTTATCAAAACATATCCCCCGGGAGTGTCGTAACCAAGAGTGCAGCAAGGCCCGTTGTCGTGCACCAGTTCCCGTTCGAGTCTAGCTCAAAGCGGTGTTTTCGGGTTTTACCCCTAGGATACATCTGTGCCAGAGCCGCCTCTACCTGCTCGTATCCAGACAGGGATGTATTTGTTTGATAAAACACTTACTTAGTATTTACCAAAACTTAGGGATGTTTTTATTATGCTTAGTCTTGTATCTAAGGCTTTACTAGGGTTTCCTAATCCCAAAAATAACTAAACCTATCCTCTGATACCAACTATGACAACCCTGCTTTTTATTACAACTTAAACATGCTTTATTACATAAAACTTCACTTGATACAACAAAGAAGATCGAGAGGTTTAGTGTCTTTGGGGCTTAGGATTATTACATAAAAACTTTAAACTTGAAATACAACATCCTTATTGAAAACTTCCTTTACATGACCACTACATTCCTTCGTACCTAGCATTGCATGGGATAACCTGAGGACATGCATAAGAAAAGGGTGAGCTATAAAGCCCAGTAAGGGAGTACATAATGAATAACATGAGGAGTAAAATACATGTTAGGCAATAGGCATATCAATAGAGCATAAGAGAGACATGAACATAAAGGCATGATAAAGCATGATAATCATAACATGGAAATGTGGCAACAACACTTAACATTGAATTAGCATGAGCCAAGGCTCATTGCACATGGAGCATGAGTAAACCCTCATTGCACTTGAAGCACGAGTAAACCCTCGTTGCACTTGAATTAGCATGAGTCAACACTCATTGCACATGACGTATCATGATACTATACTTTACCCAATGCATTGGAGCGCTATCAGGGCGCACCCTTCTTAAACATTTCATTTCATGCATAAGTGTGCCACATGGATCATAAAACATGGATTCATAAAACATAATCATTTCTTCCACGATAAAGGAATGTGGAATTCATACATGAAACTTTACAATCAATACGTATATGTGCATAAAGGTGAATACCCTTGATGGAGAAATGGGCATGGTATTCACTACACAAAGACATTGGCTTAGAAAATTGGTGCGATTTCGGCAGCGTAACGGCGTGACATAAGAATTCATAAAAAAGGTTGATGAGAGAGAAAGGGGTTCCTCATCATATTTACATGAAATGGACAGTAAGGAGATCATATATATACATGTCCCAACAACAGAAATGGAATTTAGATTCATGATACAAAAGTATTGCTTGAATATAAAAGAAGAGAGAGAAGTTCCTTTCGGAATTTCGGCATAGTAACGGGTGTACATGGGAGGCATTTAATGAGAGAGAAAGGGTTCTCCCATCATTCAAACAATAAGAGGGAAGTATGGGGGAGGTGCGAAACCATACCCCAACATTCATAAATTAAATTAAAAGGGCAATACAACTTAAAGAAAATTGACAAAAAAAAGAGAAAGGAAGAAAAAACCCTTACTTGGAAGTGTGCTTCCAAAGGCTAGAGAGAGGCTTGTGAGAGGCTTCTTGGGAGCTTGGGGCACCTTGAGAGGATTCTAGAGAGAGTAGGTCAGAGGTTGGACGAACTTCAAGGGCTTTGAGTGAGGAGGAAGTGGGAGCTTGGGTGGGTTTATATAGGAAAGGTGAGAGAATTCTTTATTATTTAGGTTTGGGACCCCTTATATTAAAATAATCCAAACCACAAACCATCCCATGGTATTTGCCCATGGTTTCTGGAAAAGGAGAGAGGAAAACAATATTTTACAAGGCCAAGGTCCGAACTTATTAAAAAATTAGGGTTGCTTATGTGGAGGTGAGTCACACTCCCATGGAAATTAATTTAAAAAGGCAAAGTTTTGAATAAGTCTTGAGGGCTCCATTAATGCTTTGAAAAGTGATTCAAACAAACCCAAAACCTCATTATTTTAATGATAAAACACATATTGGCCGAACCTAAGGATTATGGTATTTTATTACATCACCATTGGGTCATTATGATGTCATAAATCACATTATATATTTAAAAGGTATTTAATTTTTACCCAAAAATTGGACTGTCTCAGAAAATTATGAAAAATTCACCGTTGGATAATTTCGACGTCCTGATTCCAAAAATAATATTTATTTTATCTAAATAATTTTCTAAATATGTGAATTTGCACTTTTAAAATAAAAACCGACATTTATAAAAAATTCACGGGTTTTGACAGAAATGGCTTTCAAACCTTAATAAAAATTTTAATTGCATTCATAAAATTATAAGATCATTTATATTTAATAAAAATTAATTTAATATTAATAATAATATTTTATTAAAATATTATTTAATTCAAAAATCCTTTAATTTAATAAAATATAATTCTTAATTAAATAATAACTAAAAACATCATTTGTACTTTAAAAACTAATTACAATGCATCAAAAATGACTAGAAATTATATTCATTATTATATACAAAAATAATGTACATGAACATGGTGCTACTTATTTGTTACATAACCCCTTAAAATAGCCGCATAAGACCTAAAGGTAAGGTGTGCGATGGTGACAGACTCTTGGGGTTGCTCGGATAACATCGCTCGAGTGGTGATCTCTATCAACTTCCATTTTTCCCGTAGACGATCACGTTCGAGCTTGACTTGATGAAGCTCAGCTTGGGCTTGGTCAAGGGCAAAGCCCAAAGACGCCACCTCCTTTCCGAGCTCCGACAAATGGGCTTCGTAAGGGGCAATTCTACTGGATGAGTCCATCGCTTCCTTTGTCTGAGTAGAAAATTGGTTCGTTAAGGACTTATATTTAAACTACCCAGATGATCACTGTTCAACGGCTATAAAAGTAACGGTCACAAATCTTAACGTAAAACTTGAAGAAGTTGACATCTTATAAAAACATTTTTCATAAAGAAACATTTAACTGGATCAAGAGGGATTTTCCATTAATGAAACTTTGGGTCGTTACATTATCCCCAATGTTCGGTGTTACGAGCTCTGAAAAATCCCCTATCACCCCCAGAACCATTGTATCCTCATTAGGAATAAATATTAGGTAAAAAAATGAATCAGACCATATTTAAAAGGATCAACACCTAATATAAAAACTAGGTTATTACATAACCTAAAATCACACAAAAACCCACTCATTTGGGCCCAAAATATACCCAAATCACTCTTAAAAACTTTTATCCACCAGAATTAGGATTTTTCTTTTCAAAATACCAGCCCTAAAACTTTCAATCCCCTTAGAATATAATATAATTCATTTTGTAAGGTATTTTCAACTGCTCCTGCCTCTATTATATTCCAATATATGTATGTTTTCTTCCTAAAAATTAATATTAGTATCTTATAATTATAAAACTAGTATAATTTTTATACTTTTGTTTTATTATAATTATGTTAAAATAATTTACACCTTGAAATTTCCATTAAGAAAATAGAAAACATCAATCGGGTAGTATGCATACTACCACCTCCATGAATAGTCTTTCTTTCTCCTTCACCACCTTACAAAGATCATACTACTATGGAATTTAGTATATTTTTATGATATTTATGATATATTTTTGTATTCTAAAATGACAAAACATATTAATCAATTTCCTCATTCAATGGAAAATGAAATCATTATCCATATGTATGTGTGCACTTCCACCTCTATGGAATGATCAGTTTCCATTTTTTATTTCATCACCCCCTTATATGGGAAGACATGATAACTATTTTAAAGGATAAATATGATTATTATTATGTTAATATGGTTTAGTTAATACAAAATAAATATCCTCTTGGTGATATGAATAGTAAAAAATCATTATAAACTTAACTGTACTAAACATGAAAACTAAGAGGAAAAATATATATTCATATTATAAACAGTGACTTAAATCCATCATTTTCAATACTAATTCATAATAATTAAATAATACCACAAACAAATATTCCATATAATATCATTATAATATCATTATGAATAAATCAAGGCATGTTCATGTTTGGGTCGGTTTGACAACCTATGTGGAATATAATATAAAATTATATAATTTATGATTATTAACATGAAAATGAGAGTATAATATCATATTAATATCTAAATACTGATTTTTTTCTTCTTTAATGAATAAATTGAAATTTAAATCTATAGAAATGAAAACACCATTTATTGTATAAAAATTAACAAAAAATGTTTATATTGGATTTCAAATTTTACAATAAAGACTAATGTACTTAATTAAATAAAATTTAATCCTAATTAATCCTTATAAATCCCCATTTACAGATAAATTAAGGATTTAGTAAATTTAAAATTTTAACAAGAATAAATTCCAAAACCTCTCTTATGAAACTAGTATAAACCCTTAATATTATAGACACCCGATGTGAAAATAAAGTAATATATATATATATCATCATTCAATAATTATCAATGGGGTTTAAAAATGGTTATAAGTATGAATATTTTTCGATGTTATGTATTTAACTACCTTAATTGAATTATTTGGGATATTTGGTGAAAGTTAAAATTGAATAGTGTCCAAGGTAAGGATTTTTTATTCTCAAATTCCTTTCATTTGGAAATGTTCTTTATTATGCACCTTGTTTAACTTTTAAAGTGAAAATAAGTTATTTTTTATATATCATATCCTGAATTATGATTTAATCATGATATTTTATGTTCAATTTAAATCCCCCCCTTTTCTGGTTTTGATTAATTTGATACTCAATCCATACTAGTTTTTAATGACTCAAAACTTTTCCTTATGTTGTAAAACCTTTGTTTGAATATTAAATTTCAATTTTTATCTACACATATTTATAATGATTTACTATTTTATTTTATTTTAAAACCATATTTCAAAAAAAATGTGTTCTTATTTATTCAATTGTTTCGAGAAAATTCATTTTTTTAAGAATAATTCCATTTTCATTTAAATTATTATTTTTAACCATATCAAAAAATTTTACATCCCTCAACTGTTATCCTTTTATTAGTGAAAATTCAAATTGTTTTCAACTACAATGATCCCTTTTCTACCAATTATTCATTTAAATATAATGGTTTTATGCTAAATATAATTAATTGAGTTTTCAATAAATAGTTTTTAAAATAATTTAATATATTTTATTCTCAATGTTATTCCACCATTGTAATTCACATATTGAGATATGATTTACTTATTTTCAAAATCCCATTATTGTAATTTATTTTGATGAATTTATTTTTTATTTTTTAGTCTTCATTTTAAAAAATATTATTAGAAGGTGATTTTAAAAAATGCCTCTAAGGGATTATATATTGAAATAAAATTAAATAAAAAATCTTCTATGATTTCTCTTCTATTTGAAATAATTTTTTTAAATTTGGGGAAATGGTTTATAAAACACCATATATGTCATATTTTTAAACATTATTTTTTTCGTTCTTTTCTTATCAATTGAACATTAATATTTTATATCATCCAATTTGGGAAATTTATAAACACCATTTTCATTACTAAGAATATTTACTATAAGATGATTGATTTGATTTTATATGGAACTCATATGTACAGATTATGATTGGTGGGGTCCTATAATTACCTCTAATACATTTCATAAGGTATTATATCACATTACATGATGAAATATTCCATAAGTGATCTGTATAAATATGGCCTCACTAGTTTTTTTTTCATAAATGAGATGATTGATGATTTTTTCAGATTTCTATTTTGGGAATTAGATGTAAGAAGATTTGTTTCTAATTTTTTCTGTAAAATTTATTTTTGAATCTTTATTCAGAAATTTTTTCGATGCCTGTATTTTTTCCATAATCGAATGAATTTAAAATTTTTTGCCTATACCTAGTGATATGTTATGCTCCCATGGATGAATATTATTGATTCATGTTTCCACACTATTTTTAATCTTGAAGTATTTTATTTCATGCCTCATTTAAAGAATTATTATCCTTTCATTTATTACTATACGTTTCTTATTTGTCAAAAATATACTCATATTCCAACCTTATTCCAACCAATAATATTTTCTTGCTAAGTGTTATGTTTTAACTTACTAAGAATCTTATTTGATACATTAATAGGTTTCCACTACATAGGATACGATGAAAATAAGTGTATGAAATATTTAGAAGCATTTATAATGTATAGAAATAATGGGATATGTTGAATATTACTGTACATTTTTCCATTTCACTCTTATTGGGAGTAAAAGTCTATTATTTAAACATGAATGAGTTATTTACTAAATTTTCTATCATAATTATATAAAAATATACTAATAAATGGTAAAGGGAATATATTTTAATGAAATATTTTCAATAATTCCATTATTTATATTATCACTTTTGAGGGTTGTCATTGTCGGAAACATTAATGGGTTTACATAACTATGGATATTTATATTTTTTTGGTTGAGGAGAATTTTGATTTTATAAATTTAATAAATACTGGTGATGATAAGGATTATCTAAATTTCAATGTTATAGATAACACTTTATGTTATTTGAGGTAATATTTTGGGGATTATGGTAAGATAACATTAGTAATACCCATTTGGATATGTCTAATCAACATGTGTATGTATAGGATAATATCTTCATGTTTTGGTAAAGTATAGATTGTGTGTTTTTTACTTGGGAAATCATCCATGTATATATATATAATGTTTTTGTAGGATCCATAATACATCTACCATGGGGTAATATCCCTAATATTGGCAGATTGGTTATTAAAAAACAGTTAGCTACTGTATGAAAAGGTGGTCAAATTTCATAGATGGTTGGACTCACCCATGGTATATTGTTTTCCCAGTCATAAGGGATGTCATTCCCATATAGTATAATATAAGATGTCATGCCAATTATTTTATATATATATATATTAATTATAGGGTCTCTATTCCTTTATCTTATAACATGTCCCAGGGTCATCATGACCATTTAGTGTATACAAGTATGGATGTTATTCCCATTTATATGTATTATACATAAGTTCCAAAATGATCATTTACTATATTTATCATTTTTTTTTATTCCCACACATCTTTAGTTATATTATCCACTACATTTAGTAACAATCATGGAAGTATTTATATTTCCTTTATATTAAAACAATGACAAGGGTGAAACCATTATCCATTTAATTAAGTGATGTGGTCTTACCACTCACCTATAATAAATTACATTTTTTAATAATAAAATTTAAGTGAACTATTCGTCATATAAAACCAAAATCATTCCATATATATATATATATCATTATCAATTAAAATAAAAATCAAACACTCCAAAAGATTATTTTCTATTTTTCTTGAAATCAATTTACGCATTAAAAGGGATCATCCAAGGGATGTATCACTCTAAAATAGTATAACATGATATGATTTGTGTTCTCACAATTCACTCATGTTATAAAAAATTCCATTTAAAAAAACACTCAGTGATACCGACATTCGATAAAATGAAACATATTATAAAACAAAGAAAATGAGGGATAAATTATTGACCACCAGCCTCATTCTCGTACAACATTCCTTATCCACTATCATCCTTTAGTTTGGCCTATAATGGATGCATTCTGTATAATATATGAACACTATATGAATATTTCATATGAGCATGCATCTAAATATAATCGTTAAGGAAAATATGAATCATGAACATCTAAAAAGAAATCATGTAATACCAATGCATATCTAACAAGATTAATGGTGATCGAATAAGACTTCAGATCAGAGATCAGTATCAAAAGAAATGAATGTTGGTGTTAGAGCTAAAAATGGGAGATGTGAAATATTTCTATCCACTAGAATGAGCCAAAATGGAATTGGATTGAGTTAAATATTTCATTATCAAAATTTTCATAAATTCTCCCAAAAAATCTAGAGCATAGTTTGGATGAATGGTTATTCAAACCATGAACCAACCATGCATAGATCACTACTTAAGGAGGGAACCAAAACATTTAAACCATATAGTTAGGGAAACCATGTGGAAACCGAGTGAATCAAGTATGCTAAAAAAATTTGATACTCCCAATTAGAATGTGGCCCCTTTTACATATTTATGGATTCCATATTCTATGCTTCACCTTTTTGTATAGCCTCACACAATTAAGAGAGAGCATGTGGGATGGGTCGCACGACGTGAACTAACTGTGTGACCCTGTTATTTTCTCCGATGGTTGGGGTTATGCACTCCAAAAAAACCCCTACCACCCCCATAAACATTATAACATAATTATTAATCTGTTTTAGGTACAAAATAATGTATTAGGACAAACTTAAAAGGATCTATACCTGAGAAACAAATGGGTTCATATATCACCTACCTTAAATAAAAAAACCCACTAATTTTTGGCCAAAATCTACCCAATTTATTCCTAAACACTCTTATCCATCGTAAGAAGGATTTTGTCTTGTCAAAATACAATCTCTCAAATTTTTAATCCCATTCATAAACAATATAATCTATGCCGTATTGTATATATTTTTAAATTCCCCTCCCTCTATTCTATTTCAATATATGTAGTCTTTTTCCAAAAATTTAATTTCATTATCTAATAATGATAAAGTTAGTATAAATATTAGATATATATTTTATTAAAATAATGGCAAAATATATTACAATGCTTCACATTTCTATTTATAAAACAAAAAACATCAATCAGGCATTGTACGAACTACCCTCTCCATAAGAAGTCTTTCTTATTCATTCACCACCATACATGTATGATACTAATCGTGAATTTAGTATATTACTACATTATTTATGATAGATTTTTATACTAAAAAATTAGTAAACACATTAAACATTTTCCTCATTCTATGGAAAATTAAATAAGCATCCATATGTATGTGTGAACTTCCACCTCCTAGGAATGATCAATTTCGATTTTTCATTTCATTACCCCTAATATGGATAGACATGATAGTTATTTTAAAGGATAAATATTATTTTTATTCTATGAATATAATTTAGGTAATACAAAACAATATCCCTTTGGTGATATGAATGGTAAAAAATCATTATAAAATTTAGAAATTTAGCCTCGAAAAATAAGCGTAAAACAATTTATTCATACTATGAATGAGATTTAAAACAATAATTTCCTATAATAATTCATTATAATTAAAAAATACAACACATATAAAAACTAAATAATATCATTATGATATCACTATTAATTAATCATAATATATTCAAGTTTGGTTCGGTTAGAAAACTAGGGTGAATAATAATATAACA
Source organism: Viscum album (assembly GCA_963277665.1). Lineage (NCBI taxonomy): Eukaryota > Viridiplantae > Streptophyta > Magnoliopsida > Santalales > Viscaceae > Viscum > Viscum album. Next base: position 388,552,565 of record OY728167.1, on the reverse strand, counting down.
TTATATAATTAATGATTATTAAAACTAAATTGATGTTATAATATGTTAATAAATTTTTTTTTCTTTTTGAATGCATAAATCAATATTCCACTCTCTAATAAAGAAAACCCACTTCATTGTATAAAAATAACCAAAAAATGATCACAGTCGATTCCTCATTTAAGGATAAAGATTAAAGTACTCATTTAGGGACATTTAGACCTAATAAAACCATATAAATCAAAACTTATATTAAAATCAATGATTTTGGAATGTTTAATTTTTTCACATGGAAAATATTGACACATCTCTTATGAATTTAGTATAAGCCATTAAAATTATAGACACTCGATGTGGGAAAAGAAGAAAAAAAATTAATATATATATATATATTCAAGTTATAATTTTAAATGCGGTGAATAAATGCTTATATGTGTGAATATGTTTCTTTGTTATGTAAATAATTTACTTAATTTATGTTTTTAGGATGTTTGGTGATTTTGCACATTGAATCTTGTCCATGGTAATGTTTTTTTTTCAAATTACATTCATTGAATTTTTTTTTGTATTATGCAACAGATTTCAAAAATAAAGTGAACATAATTTATTTTATATATATCATATCTGAAATTATCCTATTATCATGATATTTCATGTTAAATTTTAATCCCTCCCCTTCAATGATTTTTTTATTGAAATGATACTCAAGCTGTATGGGGTTTTAATGACTCCAATATTTTCCGTTGGTGGTAATCACTTTTCTTTTAATTTCAAATTTCAAATTTGATCTACTCATACCTAATATGTTTTTTTATTTTATTTACATTTTATTTCCTTGTAAAAAAATATTTGAGACAAATGTATTCTCCCTTAATTATTCTATTGTTTTGAGAAAATTAGTTTTTTAAAGAGTAGTTCCCACTTATTTTAAAGGATTTTTATTACAAATCCAAATTTTTTACTTCCATCAAGTGTTCTCCTTTTTATAGTTGATACTAAAATTATTTTTATTTGAAATGATACTTTTTATACAATTTATTGCTCTATATATTATTTTGTTACCATCTTTTTAATGATTTATGATTTCAATAACTGTGTTTTAAAATAATTTTATCATTATTATTTTAGATGATAATATTCACTTCTAATTCACATATAGACATATGATTTATTTCATTTAAAGGAACCATTATTGATATTTATTTTGAAGAAATATTTTTATTTATTTAGTATTTATTTGAATAAATATTTTTGGAACATAACTTCAAACTCATATATTTTTAGGTTGATATAATGAAATGAACATTAATTAGAAATCATAATTAATTTCTATTTTGGCTGAAATGGATTTTTATAAAATGAATAAACGGTTCATAAATCACCATATATGTCATATTTTTATATAATGTTTTTTCTAAAGGTTTTTTCGAGTAAATTTATCATTAATATTTTATGTCATACCATTTGTAAATGTTATAAAAAAATTCTCATTCCATGGGTTATTTATGATAAGATTAATTATTTGATTTTATAAGTTACTCATATGTATAGATAGTCATTGGTGGGGTCCTATAGTGACCTATAATGTATTTAATAGGGGTTTATATCACATTATATGATGACTTTTTTGGTAAATGATCTTTCTAAAGAATTTTTCACTAGTTTTTGATGTGAATGATATTATTTTAGAATTATAGAAATAATTATTGTTTGAATTATATGTCAGTAGATTTGTTAAATGTTTTGTGGAAAATTTATTTTTGAAACATTTTTCACAATGTTTTCTAGGCCAATATTTTTCCCACAATTGAATGATTTCAGAATATTATACTTATACTCTCGGATATGTTAAGCTTTAAGGGATGATAATTATTGAGTCATGTTTCCACACTATTTTAATTCTTGTATTATTATATTTCATCCTTCATTTCATAAATTATTATCCATTATTTTATTGGTATATATTTCTTACATATCCTAAATATATTCATATGCTTATTTTATTACCACATATAATATTTTCTTAACAATGATAATGTTTTCACTTATTAATCATCCGAGATCAAACCTTTATTTGGTTTCCACTACCATGAATATGCAGAAAATAATTGTTTGAAATATTTTTAAACATTTAATATGAATAGAAATAGTGGTATATTATGAATAAAATCATACATTATTCTCCATCACTCTTAGCGAGGTTAAAATTCTACTATTCTAACCTTCATGGGTTTGATTCATTGATGTTTTTTTCTAAATTTTCTAAACACTAATACTAAAAGGTCATTTGAGTATATTTTAGTGACATATTCTCTATAAGTTCTGTAGTTATATTGTGATGTTTGAGGGCATTCATTATTGTCATTAGAGATAGGTCAGATAACTATTGTGATTTGGATGTTTTTAGTTGAGGATTATATAAAGTTTATAAATTTCATAAATATTTGGAAAGATAATGATTATCATAATTTAAATAGTATATATAACAATTTATGTTATTTTACGTACTACTATGGGGAGTATGATAAGATAACATTAGAAAAAACAATATGGATATGTCTAACAGACAAGTCTAAGTATAAAATTGTATCTTTATGTTTTGGTAAAGTAGATATTTTTTAGTTTTTATTTCAAAAATCATCCCTATGTAGATGCTAAATGTTGATGTAGGGTTTGAAATACATATACATAGAGATAATAGAATACAAATGGCATATTTGGTATTAAATAAATAGTTACCTCAGGCTTGAAATTTTTTTGTGATTGCACACATGGTATAACACACCGTAGTGTGTGATTTTAGAAACTATTTGTTGGATAAAAGAGTTAATTTTTGTGACATATATGATTTTTTTGTTATTTAACATCTTTTAGATAAAATATTTTTGAGAAATATATTTTATTATTTGTTCTAGTATTAGTGTATATTAATTCTAGTGTATATGATTTTATGAATTATAATCATTATTTTAGCGAAGCTATGTAATTTTGTATAGCCTAAGATAGTATTGTATATGGGATATCACAAGATATATCTTGATTGATGGATATGTCAATATTGCCCTCACTATCATTCATTAATGATAAATAATTGAAATTAGAAGTATTTAATTAACTTAAGGGGGGTAATATAATGACTCAATACTCTAATGTATAATCTTATTAAATAAATATTATATTAAATAGTTTGTTTCACAAACCATACATTACTATAGAAAAAACATGAATCATTTTAAATATTAAATATAATCATTTAATATATTTTCATTGAATTAGTGGTTACGAATATGAGTAACTAAAATATTACATATTCAAATAAAACAATGAATCCTCTCAATAGTAACAAAATTCAATTTCTATAACTAAAAGAGATAAATAATCATATTATGATTGAAAATATATTTTTTAGAAATTGGATAAATATTTAAATAATATAAGTATATAATGATTGAAAAATTATAAAAAATATTGATAATATGAATAACATATTACCAAAAAATTATTTATTAATTGATATGAACTAAGAATAATGAATAGTTTTTTAAAGATTATTTCCAATATTATTTTCTTCCACTATATTTTTGGTTTTTATTGGATTAACAAATTCTTGAAATTTAAAGTGATAAAATATGAATAATTTTTTATTAAACATAATAATAATAGAATAAGATTAACTTATGGAATTTTTTTAATATAAATTAATTTTTTTGAATAGTGAAATATACCTTTTTTAAAATACAATGTATTTTATGAGATCACATGGATGTAAGAATGACCTAATAATCATGAAACATTATAATTGAAAAAATGTTTTATTCATAAGTAACATTATATATTTTAAAATATTATTTTTTAAATAAAAATATAAAATTTATATTTTAGAGCATCACTAATATTTTCTCAAAAACAATATCAACATATTATTTATTAGTATAATAATATTAAAATTAATAAATTTTATAAATATAATTAAATGATATTTATTTTAAAAATTAAAATACATGGGTAGAAATTATATGAGAAGGACCACTTTATTTGTAGGCATAATTTATAAGAAACATTACATAAAAATTACTTACCATGAAAAAATATTAAATGAAAAATAATAATAATTTATGGTGTTAAAGGAAAAGAATAATGTTTTAAACATGTTTCAAAAAAATTTTTTGAGAGTTTTTAACCTTGTATCATATATATTCTCCATTATTTCTTGAGTTTTTGATCCACATTGTAACATGCGAGATAAATAAGGAATAAGACACTTTTCATATATATTAATATTTTTGAATTAAATATTAATATTACTTTAAAGGGGACTTTATGTTCGATGGCGTACCCGATAGGCAACAATGAGTTTCTTTGAAATCTTACGTTGCACAATAATAAAATAATATTATTCTTTTAAATGGTAGTTAACACATATTCGTTGTAATGGTAGGAATGAATAGAACTAACTAAAATATGATTATATATTTTTGTTAAATTTTTTTAAATTTATCCAATAAATTTTAGAGTCTCAAAATGTGAATGAATCTAATTTTAGGCATATTTTTCTTTAAAAGGTCGATTTAATACCTTTTCATGGAGAACCCTATTTAAATATATTTTTTCACTATCATATGTTCTACTTTAAAAAATAAACTTTTTCTTTAGAATCGGGATATCAAAATTTACTTTGGATAAAATTTTGGTATTTTCTGATAAAATTCATTTTTTAATGAATAGTGGAAAATACTGTATTTTAATTCAAATATGCCATTTTATCAAATTTATTTAAATGGTTGGATTATATTTTTATTTGGTTTTAAATTTTAATTGTAATATATTTTTTTATATTTAATTTAATGTTGGTCAATGAAAGTAATTTAATTTTGAAATTGGACAAAAACAAGTGTCAATCGTTGCATAGTTATTATTTCTTAAAAATACGCAATTTGTTTGGATATCAGGAATTAATTCCTACCACTTATGTGTTTTTAATTTGGAAAAATATATTCCATATTTAGAATTAGTATGTCAAAATTGTGTAAATAAGTAACTTTTATTTTTAGAGATTTTAAATATTTACTTTAGTAAATATTTTATTTACCATGATTTAAAGGTTAATATAGTAAATAAGTGTAAAAATATAATATTATAATAATATTAAATTACCCTAACATGTGTCCTAATACAATTGGATGATACATATCAGACCATTGGAATATTTGGGTTGTATTTGGGACCCCATGGAGCCACATGGGAGTAATAATGACACTTCATATTAATTAATTTAAAGTAAAGACAAAAACAACATAAAAAATTATTGTTTAGTGAATCAATTTTTAACTAGGGTTATATAAGTTATATTTTTTACTATAAATATTCATTTTAAATTTAAAAATATTTCCATATCATGGTAATTTTTTATAATTTTTTGACATCAAATGAATTAAATTATTTATGACACAATAATGATGCAATATTTATGTCATTAATAAATAATTTAAATAAATATGATTATAAATACAAAAAAAATTCCAAAACCTATCCATTTATTATTGGATAATTTTATTTCAACCATGATTCATCTTAACTTTAACTTTAATGATTTATTGACCTTTTGAAACTGAATATGAGTTTATAATAAAATAATTGTTTCAAACTTTCCTAAAGAGATCCTCCTCTAACTTATAAAAAGCCATCAATTATAAGAAATTCCTCACACCTCTCAAGCCACTTAGCTCATCCAAAACCTGCCCAAATAAGCTCTCACGATACCTATCCTACTTTTAGATGCCTTACCTTAGTCAGAAGGAACTTCAAGTAGTCCTTTTGGTTCAAACCAAATGGAGTTTACCGAATTAAAGGTAACAGTTTATCTTAAATTTTTTTCTTTTATTTTACTTCTCCAACCCCTAAAATCATTTTATTAAATTGTTTTCTAATAAAACATGTATCCTCATTATACTAGGATGTTGTTATGATAATTATTTTAACTAAACTTACACAACTTCCATCTAATGGATAAAGAACATAATGTTTCTGTGGATGGCAAACTAACGCCTCACGAAACAATGATTGTTCAATTAACTCCCACTGCCTATAATGGTGGACATTATGATGGAACTGTATTTATATATGATATACATTATGTTTATGTTTTCTTTATTCTTCTATATTTGTAATTTATATCATAACATTATTGTTTCCATAATGGGTAAATGCGATAATTTCATTTTAGGATTTGCGGACTACCGCCCCCTCAAAGAGATGTGACTCATTAATGAATTATTTGGGATGTATAAAGGATAGATTTAGTGATATTATATATTATATAATACTGTAATTATAATATAACTATGTATAATTATTTTTTATTTCCATTAAAATAATAAATAGAAATGGAATTAGTGTTCATGCATACGTACGACTTACCGTCTCCATGAACAGCGCATTTCATTTCATATCTACAAATGTAATTTACTTTTATAAATACATAAATATACTGGATATATATAATATATATGGTATCTACATCATTATTATAATTTTGAAAATAATCGATACTTGACCACATGGACAACATGTAATTATAAGGTGTTCATTTTTGACTCATGTACCAAATATCGACAAAATGTCTGTAATTATCTTAAATGATTTCATAATGTTTATAACATGATAATGAGAGATATAAAAGAAATAATAATCTTGAAAAAGTTTATTAATCAATTATAAATTAACTTAAGTTTATTATTCAGGAAGAACAAGGAACAAACAAGTCAAGTCGGACATGATGTATGTGATTTCTTATCTCACTTTTAATTCCCTGAGATTTCCATTGTAAGCCACTTATTCATTGAATGTGGTGTATTGTGTACTTAAATTTGATATATATTATAATTATTCTCTTTATATTCATGGTATTACATGACCCATTTGGTGTATATTAAATTTTGGTCATAGGGCTCGATTGGTTACAACGTGGTATGGGATTTTCATCTCACTTTTTATTCCTGCGAGATTCATGCTTTATTTGCCACTATTTCTTTTTGTGTGGTGTATGTACTGACCATTATTGTAAAATTTGTGTAATATAATTTAATTTATTTTTATTTACATCTTTAATTTATGATCCTTCTTTCATATGGTGTTTGTTTCTTATATTACCAACTCGGTAAGGGAAGCTTTCACCCTCCTCTTTTAAAAGACTTCTTTTTGTTATGTAATTTAATTTTCATCTTCTTATGTTGGGATATGTTATTCTATATCCTTATTGATGTAAATTTTATGTCCATGTGATGAGATTCTCTTTTCTCATTCATCAACTCATTTTCAGAATTTTATAGTGACGCCGTTAGGCTGTCAAATTTCTGTAAGGGACTTCGTCTCAATCTCCTTTCATTGAGGAATATTTTGTTTTATTCTAAACTTTCTTTTATATGGCATATAAATACCTTTTACTTTTAATTTAATTCAAAGGGAATATTTTCCTATGAATAATTTTACTAAACGACAAAAAAAGAATTTTTTTTCTAATTTACGCCGTGAAAATGAACTTTTCCACCGCCGCGAGTATTATTTCATCTTTGGCATCCTTAAAAAGACGTAATGTTTTTAAAAGGAAAATAAATACCATATAATATTTCTTCGTATTTTGGTATTGAGAATGGTTTTGATAATGGATTTGGTATGTCAATATATTTAAATGATATATTATGATTAAAATGTTGAAATGTTATCTGTCCATTATTTTTGTTTTATGTGTTACGAATATGTTATGGTTCTTGGGAATTGTTTATTCACATGGGTGGTTCCATGATAAACCTTGGGTGGGTGAGCCTGAGATATCTCTCTAATTCATTGGTTAATGTGACCGAGGTAAATGTTAATATTTCTCCTAATATATTTAGGGAATATACTGTGATGGGTATTCCAAATGTGACTCCCTATGTAGTGGTGATAGCTACAATGTAAGTATGTTATGAATTTCATAAGTTACCTTTATGATTTATGATTTCAGTGTGTTGTTCTTAAATCTTATTATTTCATAAGGTATGTTATTATTGAAAAGTACTGTTTCATTGACTTGTATTTATTGATTGGGCTAATGTTTTCTTTCCTTATTTTATATCCATGAATGAGCTTTTTATGCTCATACAATGTTTTTGAAATGTTTTCCACATGACTTAAAGATGAATAAGGGTAAAGAATGATATCAAGGAAAATTCATGATGTCTAAAACATGGAACTGGATGTGACTCTTTTTTTGAGGAGTTTTTATTTTATGAAAAAATGGAAACTTTTTAGAAGTGTCTAGTTTGTAATCTTTTGTGATGTAAAAGTTATGTCCTAATTCTCTAAAATTATAAACCTGAAAAGATCCTCAATGTGAATTATTTATGTAATTCAAGATTACGTAATGTTTTAAGTCGGGGTACTTATAGTTGGTATCATAGGTCTGTTTAGAAAAATTTAGGGATTAGGAGTTTTTGTTAGACACATGGTTAGTCCATATGTCTATTATTTCAGTTAAAACCTTGTTTTATAACTTCTTCAGATAAAGTAATGTCAGTTACAAAGGGAAGGAGGAGGATCTCAAATGGAATTCCTATCTCTTCCTCATGACATGCTTGCAATAATTATTTCAAAGTCATGTTCGAATGATTGTCAAACATTTTCTAGAATACAACTCACTTGTAAACATTTTTTTGAGATACCAAACACCTCAACTATACCCCACTATCATCGTGGATCATGGGTTGTATTTAAACAAATCATATTTTCACAATATTCACATATATTCAAGAAAGGTAATTCTTATCAGGGCATATTCAAATATTTTACCTTATCACATGATTTTGAAGCATATTATGATTTTGAGAAAGGTGCTGAAGAAGGATACCCTTGTGCAACCTATTTATATTTTCTTTTACAATATATTCTCTCATCACATGCCTATGGTATTTTAAAAAGGACATTAATTGAATGTATCAACTCAAATTATGTCCTACTATTTTATAGAAATCATGTTTTATCATATTTTTTTAAATTATATGTCATACGTGATTATTTTCCAAAACCGTTTTTTTATGAACACCCATATGACCCATGTTGTACAAGGTGTATTCAGATAAAGGAAGCAAATGATTTTTAAGGATCCCAAAATAATTTTTCCAATGCATGGACCTTCTACCTACGTGAACAAGATGATGATGAAACCATATGGACACTATGATCAAGGTGTTATGTTCTTTCTTTTGGGAGTAGTTTTATTTAATATTATAGAGGGGAAAAATTAAAATATATAAGATTTTGAGGTCTTAATGTATTGGTTTGAAAATGAATGTTATAAGAAATCCATTGAGGTTAAAACATGTTAGGGTTATTTTTGTGTTTTATAAAAAGGACCACCCATAAGATGGGTGACAACCCGTTGCGTCCGGAAAAGCCATAGGAATTGAACCCCCAACCGAAGAATGATAAGGGTACATAACCTAGAACTATCCTACGTGAATTCCCTGTTTAGTATGACTTATTCATTTTAGTTAAATGATTTTATGGATCATGAATAAGTTTATTTTGGGAACTTATGTTTTTTTCAACAGGATATCCTTAATATAGGAATATGATTTGGTGATTAAGTGATAAATGTTATTTTTGAAGAAGTTCTCTCTTTTGGGTAACTTTATATGTTTAAGGGAAATAGAATACTTTGGGATCTCATTTATGTAGTAATGGTAGAAATTTTATTTGGGAAGAATCTGTGTTATTATTTTGTACATGAGGTTATTTGGGTTATTTATGAAAATGATTAACCTATCATAGATAATATGTGATTAGTTTAATTACTTTTCAGTTAGATACTTTAAGATTAGTCAATGTTATTTCGAGATACATGTTAAGATTTATCATGAAAGACTATGTGATCATATCCTTCTGAATTTTGGGTTTCAAACGTAGTTTGGATTACATTGAATAAGTTTATGGACAGTTTTTAATTGGATAGTCTTTGTTGAACTTTGGGTATGGTTTGACAAATTTTGATGATTAAGAGTAGTTTTTTATTTTGTAAAATATTATCCTTTTGGGGGATTATCTGATCTTGAACTAACCCTTTTGGTTTTGGTTAATTTCTAAAGACATGGTAAATATATAGTTCATCTTTTGTGGATTATGTCATTATCTAGAAGTTGATTATAGAGATTTTAATGTGAACAATTCATCTTATATACTAATTGTTTGGAGAATAAAAGAGTTTGTGGTAGAAATTTAGTAAAGGATGAATATCTATATGAAAATTAAGTAAGTTTCCTTAGGTTATTATTCAATATCTTAAATAAATTCCAAATATTTATAAAAAGGAATGTAAAAAAAAATCGTGGTTGGTTTATGTTTCCTACTGGGTAATCAAGGACCGTTTAACACATTATAAGTTTGTGATTTTCTGGTGGATAACTTTCTCCTAATCATGTTTTCTATCACTCTGCATCAGAACATTACTATTTGTTCTCACTTCCGTATCCATGTTTTCCTACATGGAATCCCAGTATGTGTTATCTCGGGTGACCTTTGTACTTCTCTTGTTTTCACTTAATGTGATAGTTTTACTGACTCTTTTCTAATTTAGGACTTTTAATGAAGTTTCTAAGCCCAGTTTTAAAATTACGAGGACAAAATTCCCAAAAGGGGGGAAGGATGTAACATCACAAATAAGTATGGAATAAGACACTTTTCACATTTATTAATATTTGTGAATTAAATCTTAATTTTACTTTATAGGGGACACTATGTCTGATGGCGTACCTGATAAACTACAACGAGTTTCTTTGAAATCTCATGTTGCACACTAATAATAAAATATTATTATTTTAAATGGTAGTTAACTCCCAGCCATTGTATTAGTGAGAATGAATTAAACTATCAAAAAAATGATTATATATGTTTGCTAAATGTTTTTACATTTATCCCATAAACGTTAGAGGCTTAAAATGTGAATGAATCAAATTCTAGGCATAATTTTCATTAAAAGGTCGATCTACCGCCTTTTAATGGAGAACCCTATTTAAATATTTTTTTTTACACTCTTATATGTTCTATTTGAAAAAATAAAATTCTTTTTTATAATAGGGACATCAAAATTTACTTTGGATAAAATTTTGGTATTTTTCTAATAAAATTTATTTTTAATTAATAATGGAAAATACTGTATTTTAATTCAGATCTGCCTTTTTATCTAATTTATTTATTTTTTTGGAATAACTTTTTAATTGGTTTTAAAGTTTAATAATAATATATATTTACCATTTAATCTATTTTTGGTCATTCAATGTAATTTAATTTTGAAATTGGATATAAAAAAGTGTCAATCTTCGGATAGTTATTATTTAATAAAAGCACGCTATTTGTTTTGACAGCGGGAATTAATTTAAAATTAATTCATACCACTTCTGTTTCTTGAACATGGAAAAATGGATTCCATATTTGGAATCAGTTGGTACAATTTTTTTAAATTTATAACTTTTATTTTTAGGCATTTTAAATATTTATTTCAGTAAATATTTTATTTACCATGATTAAAAGGTAAATATAGTAAATAATGGTTAAATATAATATTATAATAATATTAAATTACCCTAACATGTTTCCTAATCCTATTTTATGATACATATCCGATCATGGGAATCCTGGGGTCGAATTTGGGACCCCATGGAGCCAAATGAGTGTAATAATGACACTTTATATTAATTGTTTTTAAGTAAAGGCAAAAATGACATCAACAAATATCATTTATTGAATAAATTTTTACATGGGGTTATATAAGTTATATTTTGGACTATAAATATTCATTTGAATGATAAAAAATATTTCCTACATCATGGTATTTTGTATATAATTTTTGGACATCAAATGAATTAAATTATTTATGACACAATAATGAGGCAATATTTACCTGATTAATAAATGATTTAAATAAATAAGATTATAAATATTGAAAAAATATCCAAAACCTATAAAATTATTATTTTATGATTTTATTTCGATCATGAGTCATCTTAACTTCGTATTTAACTATTTTTTGACCTTTTGAAACCGAATATGAATTTATAATAAAATAATGGTTTCAAACATTCCTAAAGAGCCCCTCCTCTCCCTTATAAAAAGCTCTCACATCTAACCAATTACTCACACCTTTCAAGCCACTTGGCTCATCCAAAACCTAACGAAATAAGATCTCAAGATCCATCTCTTCCTTTTATAAGCCTTACCTTAGGCATAAGGCACATCATGAAGTCCTTTTGGTTCAAATCAAAGGAAGTTACCTGAATTAAAGGTAATACTTTCTCTTAAATTCTTTTCTACTATTTTACTTCCCCAACCCATAAACTCTTTTTATTGTATTCATTTGTAACAAAATCAGTATAATCAATAAACTAGGATTTTTTTATGAGAATTATTCTTACTACATTTACAAACACCTCCATCTAATTGGTAAATAACATAATGTTTCTGTGGATGGAAAACTAATGTCTCGTGAAACAATGATTGTTCAATTAACTCCCACAACCTCTCATGGCTTCCATTATGATGGAACTGTATTTATATATGAAATATATTATGTTTATTTTTTCTTTATTATTCTGTATTTTTCATTTATTTCATACTTTTATGGTATTCAAAATGGGTAAACACGAAAATTTCATTCTAGGAAGTGCGGACTACCACCCCCTCAAAGTGATGTGAATCGTTAATGCCTTATGTGGGATGTATAAAGGATGGATATAGTGATAATATATATTATATTATACATTAATTATAATATAACTATGTCTCATTAATTTTTATTCCATTAAAATAATAAATAGAAATGGAAGTAGCGTTCATGCGTACGTATGGCATACCATCTCCATGAACGGTTCATTTCATTTCTTATCCCCAAATGTTATGTACTATTATAACTACATTAATATAAGGGATATATATGATATATATGATATATACATAATTAATATCATTTTGAAGATAATGGATATTTGACCACATGGACAACTTGTAATTATAAGGTGTTCATTTTTTACTCAAGTACCAAATATTGACAAAAGGACCGTTATTAACTTAAATGATTTCATAATGTTTATAACAAGATAATGAGTGATATAAAAGGAATAATAAACTTTAATAGGATTATTAATAAAGTATAAATTAACTTAAGTTTATTATTGAGGAAGAAAAAGGAACAAACAAGTCAAGTCGGACACGAGGTAAGATATTTCTTGTCTCACTTTTAATTCTATGAGATTTCTATTTTTTTCTACATATTCATTGAATGTGGTGTATATTGTACTAAAATATGATATATATTATCATTATTATCTATATATTCATGGTATTCTGTGATCCATTTGGTGGATATTAGCTTTTTTTCATAGTAATCGATTGATTACAACGTAGTATGGGGTTTTCATCTCACTTTTTATTCCTGTGAAATTCATGTTATATTTGAAACTATTTCCTTTTCAGTTGTGTATGTAATGCCCATGATTGTACTCTTTGTGTAATATAATTTCATTTATGGGTATTTACATCTTTAATTTATGGTCCTTCTTTCATATGGTGTATGTTTCGTATGTTACCAAATCTGTAAGGGAAGCTTTCACCCTTCTCTTTTAAAAGACTTATTTTTGTTATGTCATTTAATTTACATATTATTATAATAGGATATGTTCTTATATATCCTTTTTTGATTAAATTTTATGTACATTTTATGAGATACCATTTTCTCTCTCATCAACTCATTTTTTGAATTTTAATGTGACGCCATTAGGCTATCAAATTTTTGTAAGGGACCTTGTCTCAATATCCTTTCATTAAGGCATATTTTTTTTTATTCTAAACGTTCTTTCATACGGTTTATAAATACCTTTTAATTTTCATTTCATTCAAAGGGTATATTTTCCTAATATACCCTTTACTGAATGAAAAAATAATGTTTCTTTTTAACAAAATTTGTGACAACGACATTTTCTACCACCTCGGGTATTATTTGATCTTTGGCTTCATTAACAAGCTGTAATGTATTTAAAAGGAAAATAAAACCAAATACACTTTTTACGTATTTTGGTATTGAAAATGATTTTGATAATCTATTTTTTATGTCACTATATTTAAATGATATATTGTGACTAAAATGTGGAAATGTTATCATTATTTTAATTTCTTTTATGTGTTGTGAATATGTTATGGTTCTTGAGAATTGTTTATGCGTAAAGGTGGTACATTGATAAACCTAGTGTGGGTGAACACTAGATATCTCTATAATGTAGTGGGTAACATGACAACGGTAAACAATAATGTTTCTCCAATGAGATTTAGGGAATATACCGTGATGGGTATTCCAAATGTGACTCCCTATGTAGCTGTGATAACTACAATGTACATATGTTATAAATGCCATAAGTTACCTTTATGATTTATGATTTCTATGTGTTATTCATAAATTTTATGATTTATGAAGTTATTTCATGATTGAATAGTATTGTTTCATTGAATTTTATTAATTTATTGGGCTAATGTTTTCTTTTCTTATTTTATATCCCTTACTAAGATTTTTATGCTCTTCACACGTTTTTGAAATTTTTTACATAGGACTTAAAGAAGAATAAGGGTAAAGGATGAGATCAAGGAAAAGTAATATTTTCTAAAACATGGAACTGGATATGACACTTTTTTTCAAGAGTTTTTATTTTTTGAAAAAATTGGAAACTGAGTAGAAGTGTATACTTTGTAATCTTTTTTGATGTAATGGTTATGTCCTAATTCTATAAAACTCTAATACTGAAAAGATCATCAATGTGAATAATTCATTTAATTCATGATTACGTAATGTTTTAAGGCCGAGTCCTTATACACATGTATTGAAAATGACTTCCCATTATTTCAATTTCTTCGGTAATTAAAAAAAATTATTCTATGTTCACATAAAAAGGGAAATACTCTACTAAATTAATCTCACACAAAACTATCTTATTTCATACCAAAATATACCAAACTATCTCCTTATCACTCATATCCACATTGAGGATTTTTTTCTTCTTAAAATACCATACCTAAAATTTATCCCCATCACAAAGAAGATAATCTGAGTAGTAAGGAATATATTTATTATCACTCCCCCCTCTATTTCATCCATTTTTTGTTTTATTTTTCCCAAACTTTAATTTCACCATATTATAGTTACAAAACAAATGTGATTATAAAATTGGTGTGTTTTAATAATTATGGTAAAATAATTATCCACCCTCCACTTTTATATTAAGAAAAACAAAAATGTTAATCATACATCATTTCAATTATCACCCCCATGAAGAAACATGGTTTGTTTCGATTAGCAAAAAATACCTAATTGTTGTGATTTTGGGTTGATTGTTATTGTTGGAATGGTTTGAGGTAATTGAAAATGGAAGGTTTTCAAAGAGGTAATGAAGATTTAGCATGAATTCTGGGCTGAACTCGCAAAGTGTGAGTGTTGAACGAATCAAGCATTGTGATCATGCACAACACTAATAGTTGTCTTTGGAACTCGTGATGGGTCACGAAAAGCATTGGAATACAACAACTATGAAAATCAGAATATTAAATGTGATTGAATTTGAGTATTAGGGTGATATCTCACACATCGTATATTGTCTTTGGATCTCTTGGAGGGATTAGTCACAGTACAAATGATTTCGTTTGGATCTCATAGAGGGATCTCATGCAACACTGGAGATTTTTCTTTGATATCGTAGAGGGATATCACACAACACTCATGAATGTCTCTAGATATTAAGACCATATATTTCAGAAGGAATTAATATTAAACATTCTTGGGACTCGTGAAAGAGCATGAAGATAATGAAAAAATATGGAACTGATGGAGGGCCTTTTGGTCATTGAAGATCTCATGAAGTGCATGATTGTCTTTGTTACTCGCGTCGGGGACTCAGAAAAAGTTAAAATGCTAACCTGGTACACACAAAAAGTTAAAATGAGAATTTAGACTAGGGGATCATGAAAAGAATGAGTACTATTCTGGGACTCTTGTAAAGCGTGAATGGGTACCCGTAACAAGGACTCACACAAAGCATGAATGAAATTCGGGGACTCGTGCAAAGAGTGCATGTTTAAATAGAAATCACTCCCAAATCTCACAAAAATCACGGGAATATATCACACATGTACCATGTGGAGTTTTTGATCCCAATTAGGTGAACACTTTTACAAGATTTGGGGAGTTATTTGTGGAGTTAAGTTAGTGGAAACTCTCCTATATATACCCCAAATCCCTCATTAATCATTGATGATCTTTTGCATAATAAATTGATCTGAATCTCATCCGAAGAAGATACTCATGGTGATATCTTATGATAGAGGTCTATGATGAAGGACAATATCTGATTGGCATCGCATAAGTGTTTTGAATGATCTGAATATGGTCTTGCGCTAAGAGAGAAATCAGACTCGTGAAAGAGGAGTCACAAATGAAGAATCACAGAAGAAACTTGCACATAGAGGGACTCACACAATGTGAAAAAATTATTTCATGATAGGGTTTCACTACATAGGATGTTAATGCTAAGGGTTTGAGGTTAAGGATATTAACTCAAGGAACTAGGGGTACACACTAGGAGACTCAAACAGTGTGGGGGTTGTACGCAAGGTGAAGACCCACACAAGGTGTTAGGGGTTCATGCTAGGTGAATTGTGCAAGGTGAAGACTCATTAAAGGAACTGGCGGTTCATGCCCAGGGACACACACAAGTTTGCATTCACTTAAGGTACTAGGGTATGATTTTTGAATCTCACGCAAGGGTACTCACCAAGATCTCATTCCAGGAGTTATGCACTGAGGTCTTACACAAGGGTATCATACCAAAGTATTTCCCATGGAGACATGTTCCTTCATTACCCTATGAGAATTATGTTTTTAATATCCAAATTCAGAAGGATAATTGAAATACATTGGGTCCACACCATTAGAAATTACTCTCAAGAGGAGTTTTTTTTCACTGTTACATTCAAGGTAGTGAAAGAAGGACTTGAAAACACTTGTGTATTTTTCAAAAGAGGTGGTAATTATTGTTTCTACATTAAAGTTTTGTCAGTTCCATATTTCTTGAAAGTGGAAGTGAGTCATCTAGGTTTTTCTTATAAGTAAAATAAAAAACCACAAATAATAATAAATATAATCTACCTAAAATTGAGTATTCATTCATTAGTGATAATGAATGTATCTAGATTTCAATAGACAATGTGTGGATCCTTTTCAGTGTAGTGGAAAATGATGAGGAATACAATATTACTTTACAAAATAAGTGATCCAGAGATAAATAAATATGGTATGGCCCTTGATGTAGATGTGAGTTGACTTTAAACATTGTAAAGGAATTGATCTTGGGAATATAACTGATCTATCCCAAACATTTTAATTTGAAAGTGAGACTTAGAGGATTTGGTACATCACCACATTTTCATTGGTTTCTCCTTTGGCATATCAAAATGAGGGTGAACTAAGAAAAATTTTGTATCTTGTTCATGATTTCATCATCTTCATATGTAACTATGGGAATGAAAGAGAATTGATTTTTATTTATTTAAGAAACAATATATGAATGGGTATTTGTGTTAATATGTCATGCCATCATTTTCATGCCAGTGTATTTAACCTAATTGGGATAACAATTGGTATTAGAGATAATATATGAATGTTAGTGGTTCTCCATCAGTAGATAAAATAGATGATGTTGTTCAAAAAGGGATTACGATATTCAATGGAAATAATTTTCAATTATAGAAGAATCATATTCACCAATACTTTTGATCATTAGAAATGGATGTATTTATGGTAGTGATTAATTTAATTTCATCTAGTGTCAATAGTGGTTAATTATGAGAAGCTGAACGAAGGGAATTGGATGTTGATTACAATGAAGAAAATTATTTTGGGGGATCCCTATGTTAACCAATTTATACAATGGTAATGTCATGTAATTCATATCATTATATTTTGAAAAAATTATCAATATTTATGGGGGAGACTAAAATGTCATAGATGAAAATATTTAGGTTCTATGGAACATGAATGAGATTCTCAAAATTCACTAAAAGGAGTTTGTTTAAGAATTATTTGACTGTGTATGTTATTGTGGAAGGCATGAGTGTTATTGGAAAAATTATTGAAGATTTAAAGATTGTCAAGTGCATATTAAGAAGTCTTACACCTTGGTTCAATCCTAATGATTTTTTATTGGAAGATAAATATAAAAAGGTGATGACATTGGATTGATTTCACCTTCATGTTATTGAATAAGAGATGGAAAATGATGATAATGAGTCTGTAAAAAAGGGGAAGTCTAATGAAGTGGCATTCAATGACATAAATAAGATCACTATTGAAGATGGGAAAGAATAAGAATATAAAGATGACATCACGTTATAACTTGAATCATATTTATGAAGAAGAAAAGGAATGTTCAAAGGGAATATCCCACTTTCATGGTTTCAATGTCAAAGGTTTGGATACCATACAACAATGTTCCCTAAGAAGTTTCCAGATGATGACGAGGCTGATAAAAAAATTACCAAGAAAAAATCATCAACCTATGTGAATGTTATGAAAAAGGATAAGATTTGTTTTTTCAAAATAAGAATCCTCATTCAAATGAATATGGATGATCATTTCAATTTGGGGCTGAAGAGTTGGAGAATTTTAAGGATCCTAAAGATGATTCTATGGTGTATGTTGTTGGTAGCTCTCAAAAAAGGGAAGAAAGTAAAAATGGTGAAGAAGAAGTCAAAGGAATAGTTGATTTGCATGATTAATTAGAACTTTCACTTGATGAAATAGATATTTGTGGAGAAAATAAATGAAGAAATCCCATAATGTGGATCGTGATGCAAAACATTTTATGCAGTAGTGGGAATAATAAAATTCTATGATAAATAAATAAATTTAAAAAATAAAGTGTTCCACACCAGAGAGCTGTGAAATGAGTCATGTGTACGAGAAAATATTAAATGAACAAAAATGACAGACTGATATTTTGACTAGCATTGGAAAAGATCAAATAATGTGTATCAAAGAACATGATGAGGATGTTTCTAGTATTTCAAGAAAAGATATTGTTTAAGAGAAACTCTTGATTCTAGCACATCATTTTAGAGATGTGAATGAAAAGGTAAAACTAGAATTATGATTTTTTGTGAAGTAGAAGATGGTGTGATAGGAAAGGAAAATTATTGATAAGAATGATACAATTTGTGTGGGGATTGATCGAAAATAGAAATATCCAATGGTTGAAATTAAAATATAATCCATCACTCCAAGATTAAAGATTGATTTTGGTAAGTATTAGAATCAGATGATTTATAAAACCCATGGGATAAATAGTAGTGTAATATTTTCACATTGGAAAGATCCCCACATAAGATTTTTTTTGGAAAAATGGGACACTCAGAAAATGTATGTTCTATTTAAAATAGCTACCGAAGGGAAAAAAATAAGTAGAGGTATCCATACAATGTTCAATATTAGAGGTCATTATTTGATAGTCACTACATTAGGTGTGGATGATTCAGACACGTGGATAGATATTTCTCATTGAACATGAAAATGATTTTCCCAGAGCAGACTGAATTTGATCATAATTAGCATCTAAATGTATCATCAAATGATCTTAAGATGAAAAATGAATTTGAATCTGTATAAGATGAATCTATTCCATCGTACTTCAAGGATGATCAAGATCATAAATCTGTATTTGGTATGTAGTCAGAAGCATTGGTCAAAAATAATAATGATTAACATGAAGTCTTGGATGAAATTGCTTTTTAAGCATCATATCTCACTAGAACAAAGATCATTAATAGTGGGTGAACCTCTCATATGATAGGAAATAAGAATCTGGTGACCGGAATCATGTAAGATAAGGAAGGTGTCATAAAATTTGGTAATGATGAATTCATAGAGATTATTGGCTTGGGAAAATCCATTTTTGGGGGAAGATACAGGAGACGTTTTGATGTATTAATTGTTTAAGGATTGATTCAAAACAATTTTAGTTTTGGTAAAAATTTTGATTTAATACATGCCATAAGTTTTTCAAAGAAATAATGTTTGTGTACGAAAAAAGGGAGTGTAGTAGTTTTCTAGGGAAAGAGAATGAAATGGAATTTCTACCTTGTGAGTACAGAAGTATATATATTCCTTATGTCTAAGGAAGAAGAAAAAAAGTTATAGAATAAAAATCTTGTCCACCTAAGACAAATTTACTGGGATGATCTAGTGAAATATGTTGTTACTCTAGTTCTATCTAGGTTATCATGTGATCGTACCCATACGCATGATTCTTTTCAACAAGGGAAGATCAATCAAAATACATTTAAGTAAAAATATAAATGGTCCAAAAAAGTGCTGGGGTTAGTGCATATTGATGGGTGTGGAGCTATTTCACCAAGATCAATTGATGGGATAAAATATTATGTTCTATTATTTAATGATTTTAGAAGAATGGAATGGGTTTCTATAATCACTCACATATATGAGATGTTCAATTATATAAGAATTTATTGAAGGGAAGTTGAAATGATTCTAGGTAAATAAATCCTGATGATCAAAACAAATAATGGAAATTAATTAAAAAATAGGTATGTAGAGGATTATCTCATGAAAAATGGGATAATTAATCAGGCTTTAGTCATAAAACTCTATAACAGAATAGATTGGTTGAGAGAAGAAATTTAATTATCAATAACATGGCTAAAACAATACTCATTGAGAAATATCTTCCAAAGAAGACATCAAAAGATGAAGTGATGACTTCAATGTAAACATCCAATAGTTATTTATTATGTCTGAAGGAAGAGATGACTTCATATTAGCTATGGTATAGAAAGGAGCCAACATTTAAGTACTTTCGAATCTTCAAAAGTAAATGTTTCATTTTAATTGAAGAGAAACATGTGATTTTTGAATCATGTGGAGATGAGGGTGTATTTCTTGGCCACTAAAAGAAAATAAAATCCTATATATGCATCAATAAGAGGTTGATAAAGGTAGTTGAAAGCTATGATGTAACTATAATAGAGAATGGGAAGAAACTTCACAAAATGCATGATCAGTCTCTGGAGGATAATGATGAAGAGATAAGTAGATCAGGGGTTTTCCAATTCTAGAGGCTAACACATAATAAGATTAAGATAATTAAAAGGATGGGAACAAACTAGTTTATGAAAAAAGATCCAAGAGAATAGGTGAATTTTTTAAATAGAACATAATTAGTGATCAGATAGTGCCCATGCAGAGGAGGATTAAGACTCTACATCAAGCATCATTCATATCAAAGGTGGATCATAAATGTTTTAAGGAAGTATCTAGAGATGAAAACTGGGTAGGGGATATGAATGAATATCTTGACAAAATTTCGAAGAATCATACATGAGATATTTTTTCAGGGCCAACAAATAAGAATTCCATTAGGAATGAGTAGTTATTTTACAATAAGATAAATGTAAATGGTGAAGTAATTCAAAACAATGAATTATTGGTGTGTAAAAGTTACACCAAGAGAGAGGGTACTATGTTTTATTAAACATTTTCACATTTTTCATGGTTAGAGAGAGTTAAATTATTCTTTGATACAATAGTACAATGAAAGTTCAATGTATTCCAGATTTATTTCACATCCACATTTCTGAATGGGGTTCTGAAATAATAAGAGTATATTGAGAAGCAAGTTGGTTTTCTTATTCATGAATATGATAATAGAGTTTTTTTCTATATATTTTGATATATTGGTTAATGTAAGCTCCAAGAGATTGATACTCAATACCAGATCAGTTTTTGGAGAATATTGGTTTTCAACTAGGTGGAGTTGTTTTCAATCTACATGTAAAAAATGACAATAATCAAATTAGTATGGTGCTGGTATATGTCAAGGACATAATATTTGGTGGATCATATGAATCTCAGAGAAATCATTTCATGGAATTCATGAATAGTGAGTTTGAAATGTCAATGATTTGTGAACTAACATTTGACATAGTTTAAAGGTGACACCTAGATAGAATGGAAAATTAATTTCTAAATAAAAATAAAAAAAATGATGTTTTGAGAGGATTTGGAATGGTTATTTCCAAGTATATGATTCATTAGGTGGATACTCAAATGAAACTGATAGAGGATGATGAAGGTAAGAAGTTAATGTCATAGAATAAAGGCAGGTCATTAGAATAATTTTATACATACAAGTGACAAGACTCGATATTGTTTTTGACACATTTCTAGTAGCATAGTGTCAATGTAATCCCAAGTACTCTCAAAATATTTCATTTAAAATAATACTTTAGTGTATCAAAGGCACATTGGATTTCAGTTTTCTATATAATAAAAAATCTATACAAGAATTATTGGGCTATACAGTTGCGTATTTGGTCGGATTAGCAGGTGATAGAAAATCCATTTCAGGTGGTTAATTCTATCATGGAATTTTGTGTATTTATTAGATATTAAATAAATAATATTACATTTCATTTAGAACTTTATAATTTTAATACATTTCATCCACTCAAGAATCCACATTGTTATTAGAAAAGAAGATGTATATTGATGATATGGGAGTTGAAGTGATATATCTCATCAGAATCCATTTGGATAATTCATGTTTTATAAATCTGATAAAAAATCCATTACATCACTTGAGGACAATGCACATTTAAATCATGTATCATTTTATTAAGTGGACTGTGGACAAAGGGCTTTTGATGTTAGAATATGTGCCTTCTAAACTGCAACATTAAGGAAATTGTGAACAAGTCCTTAACAAAGAAGTGTTTGAACATCATAGACTAGCTCTAGAAGTCCAGTCGACTCCCAACACATTAAAAATTGTGTATATGGGACCCCCTATCCTTGTGGTATGATTTTTTTTCACTAATATGCTTATCTGTGTTAATTACCCTATTACAGACCACAATGGATTAGCCTTCGGCCTCATTGAAAATGTGGGAGAAATTGTTTTATAAAAGAGAGAAAATTCCTTAATAAATATAGGGGATATGCTGATAGGGGTACATTCAAACATGATTATGTCATAGATAATCGATAAAAGATTATATATCATGATTTCTAAGGCTCGTGATGAATGAAAAAGCATTCTTTTGGAACGAAATAAAGTATTTCATTGATGAAGATTGCATTGTACTATTTTTTTCTCACAATGACCATGGATAATATGGGCTTAGAATTTCTATTGAGTAAATATCATATCACTATTGTGATCACAAGAATAGAATTTTTGGAATATGATGGAAGAAGCTTTAATGTGGTATCAAAATGTGATGTGTTGTCAAAAAATACCAAGGGGAAAATTCTTAGGTAAAAATACCTCATGATGATGCTTTTGGGTTGATTGTGTTTGTTGATATGGTTTGAGGTTGTTGACAAAAGCTCTTTATCGAATAAGATATGAATATTTTGCACGAATGCTAAACTGAACTCGTGATGTGTGAATGTTTCATTGATCTTTCAATTTGATCATGCACAAAACTCATAGTTTTCTTTGGAACATGCGATGGGTCACAAAAATTATTGGAAGGAAACAAAAGTGAAATGTAAAAATTTATGATGATTGAATTTGATTCTGTATGTGGGATATCACACAATGAACATGAATGTATTTGGATCTTGCATAGGGATCTCGCACAACCCTCATGATTATCTTTGGATCTTATGGAGGGATCCCACGTAGCACTCATGATTGCCTCTAGAGGTTGTGCCTTGATCTTGTGTGATGTGGAAATATAAATTATTATCATGACTCACAAAAGAAAATGATGTTAAATAAAAAATATGGAAATGATGGATGGTCTCATGCATGTTGAAGATCATTCAAAGAGCATGATTTTCTTTGAGACTCATGTTAGGGACTTGCGCAAATCCCAAATGCTAACAAGGGAAATGTACAAATTGAAAATGTGAATGTTGACTATAGACTCGTGAAAAGTATGAATACTGGACAAGGACTTGGGAAAAGTGAAAATTCATTTTTATACCATGTAATCATGAAAAGAGGTAATGATGATCATGGAAACGTTTAAAGAAAAAACATTGAAGGAGGACTCACACCCAGATCCCATAGATACCATGAGAATATCTCGCACCTAGTTCTTACGGGGTGGAAGATCCTAATGAGGTGGAAGTGTTTACCTGATTTTTGGAGGGATTTATTATTTTATGGAGGTACACCTTCAATTATAAATATCCCAAGACATTTCCTTAAACATTGAAAAACAAATTAACATATTGTTATGAAGCTCATTCGAAAAATAACCTCATTGTGAGATCTCGTGATTGTGGTTCATAGATAAGTATTTTACGTGATTGAAATTGTTTAAGTGTTGTACATTATCTGAAAAATGTCTTGAATTAATGGATAAATAGGACTTATGACATCAATCTTATGGAAGAGACATATATAGAATGGGACTCACGCAAATTGCCTACTGGGCTTCATGCTAGGGGTTCTTTGCAAAGGAGGTTCATTCGAGGTGTTTGCGGCAAAGTGGGCTCATTCCAGGGGTTTTCAGAGAATGAGGTTCGTGAAAGGGACTAGTGGTTCATGGAAGGGGACTCGTGTAGAGTGGGGATCATAGGAAAGGTGATGAATCATGCATGGGATTAGTAGTTTGTGCCAGGGGACTCGTGCAAGGTGAATACCTTTACAAGGAACAAGGGGTTCACACTAGGGGATTTGTGCAAGGTGAGACTCATGCACAATGCCAGAGGTTCATGATAGGATCTCATACAATGGTGTGCACGAGGATCTCATGCAAGGAGTTATGTGTCAGGATCTCACACAAGGGTAACAAACTAGAGGCTTCGGCATGGAGATACATGCCTTCATTACCATGTGAGAAGTAACTTTTTTATATCAAATTTCTGAAGAATAAGAGGAAGATATATGGTCTTCACCAATTAGAAATACTCACAAATGTATTTTATACACTTCTATATTCAAGACGGTGAAAGAAGGACATGTAATAACATAAAGATCTTGGCATAGTGGAGGTAATTGGTTTTTATATAGTAAAGTGGTTTTTGTTCAAGTTTTTAATAAAGTGTAAGTGTTTAATCCATGTGTTTTTAGTCATGTAAAGGAGAATCCATCAAATAAGATAAATAGAGCATCTAACTACAATTGAGGATGTATATATTAGTGATAATGAATGGATCTACATGTCCATAAACTGTGTTTGGATCCTTTCACGAGATGTGTAAAAAAGGAAGTAGAAGATAGTGATATTTTCTATAGGTAGTGAGAAAGAGAAAGACACATAGGGATTGACCCTTGGTGAAGTATTGAGTGGACCCTAAACATTGGAAAGGTAACGATCCTAGGAAAATAAATGACCTAACCTGAACATTGTAATTTTTCAGTGATCCTTAGTTGATTTGGTGCATCAACACATCATTATTTTATACTTCTTGGTCATAGCCCAGTGAAGGATAACCAAGTAAATTTTTTGTTTCATCTACATTATTTCATTATTTGGTAAATTTCTACAGGAAATGGAGATAAGATAGTTTTTTTAACAACAAAAAAATATCTGAAGGGGAAGTTATTTTTATTTTTCATTCATGGATTCACCCACCTCTCATGTTATTTAATATGATTGGGCTAACAGTTTCCTTCACCACAATAGATGGATGATATTAATAGGAAATTTATATATATAAAAATTATATTTATGAAATATCATTCATTATTATATGATAAATCTTATTACCCAATTTCCCCATTTCATGGAAAAATAAATCTTTATCCCTACATATGTGTAGACTACCACCTCCAAGGAATGATTAATCTCAATATTTAATTATTCCCCCACCTTACATGGATTTTCAGGAAAATGGTTTCAAATGATAAATATGGTATTTATTATATTAAAAACTTTTTATTAATAAAAATTTAATTTCCTCTTAATAATATGAAAGGAAAACAATATTCATAAAATTAACCATTACATATAAGTAAACTGGGAGGAATTGAATTCCGATTCTACGAAATTGTCTATTATCAATAAATTTTCACCAAATTCATTATAATTTTGATCTCTCATACTAATAAAAAATAAATTATATCATTATTAATCTACTATAATGATATTTTAACTTATCTACATCATTGTTTTCTATTATTTATTTTTTTTACATATTTTGTTCAGTTTGACCACTAAAAATTATATACAATTATACCATGTATGATGATAAAAACATAATTAATGGTATAATCTTATATAAATATGTATTTAATGTTTAGTTTCAGAAATTATAAATCAATATTTAACTCATTAATTATGAAAACACCATCCAGAGGATAAAAACCAATAAAAAAAGATGGTTGTCGATTTGATTTTTAATATAAAGACTACAATGCAATTGAAGTAAAATTTAAACATAATAAATTATTATAAATTATAAAATATAATAATATTAATAATAAATTAAAGATAAATATTTAATAAAAAACCAATACATTCATTCCTCCTACAAAACTAATATAATCCATTAAAATTATAATCTCCTAATGTGGGAAAATATGTGAACAATAAATAATATATATAGAATAACTATAAATGAAAAATATAAATGGTTATAGTTGTGAATACAGTTCTTGGGTATGTAATTAATAATATTTATTTTATTATTCTCTATATTAGGTCAAGGTGAAAAATTAATTAGTACCATAGTAAGAGTTTTCCATCATAGACTCCTTTATTTGTGCCATATTTTATAATATGCACCTAATTTTATTTAAAAGGATTACATATGGGCTTATATTATATATATTATTAGGAATTATCTTTTAGTCATAATATTTTATGTTCATTTATAATACCTCTCCTTCAAGGGGGTTTGATTAAAATGAAACTCAAGATATATGGGGTTTTTATGACTCAAATACTTTCCTTGGTTTATAATCACTTCCCATTGAATATTATATTTAAATATGTATATATTATAACCCATGATGATGGTTTTTATATTTCTACCTTATTTTCTAGAGAGATCATTTTTTATTCAAATGTATTATTCCTTCTTGATTCTACAATTTTTTTAAAATAAATTTTTATTAAGAATAATTCCCATTTCATTTAATGGGGTTCCCTTCCATATCCATGTTTTGAAATCCCATAAATTTTAAAATTTCCCTAGTAGAAAGTAATAATGTTTTTATATTCTATGATTAATTTTATCTCCTTTATTCATTTAAAATTAACTTTTTCAACCTTCTAATGAATTATGTTTTTAATAATGACTTTTTCAAATACATCATTGGAATTTGTTTTCAATAATATTCTTCCATTCAACTACACATTTAGAGACATTATTTACTTAATATGATGGAATATTTATTGAAATGTGTTTTGAAGAAATATTTTAAGATATTTTATATTGATTTTGTTAAAAATAGTTTCAATATTGTGACTTGTAAATCATGTATTTTTGTTATGATATTATAAATTATATTTAAGATCAATACCATTTTTAATTTATCTTACATTATAAAAGGTTTTTTATTGAAATAGGTTGTGGTTCATAAATCACCATATATGTCCTATTTTTAAATATATATATATATATATATTAGTGATAAATTTTATGGGATAAAATGATCATTATATTATTTTTTATGCCATTTGGAAAAGTTATGAGACTCATTTTTTTCTATAAAGTCAAAGGATTAACATAAATTTATAATAGATCATTTTATATGAATATTCAACACATTACAAAAGTACATTACTGAGGACTAAAATAGTTTAGTGCCTTTGAAAACATTGAAACAAAATTTTATAACATGGTGGAATATCTTCAAAATATATCATAAGGATGTTCCCCTTCATTCTACTTTACCTGAATACCATACATAAAAAATCATCATTACTTAAAGAAAGGAAACATAAGAAATGGTGAGATCAAATGATAAGTAAATGCAAACATAGATGATACATAATCCCAACATTAGGATATGTATAAAATAACGTGACCATAACATTGGAAAATCATACCATGAATATCAAAGAACATAAACATGAATCATGGAATAATGATTTCTAGGTCAAAGATATGAAACATAAGGAAATCATAAAACATGTGTTAGTGGAGAAAAAATTTCGAATAATAAATATAATTTTTGGTATACACATAATAATATAAAATATTTCCCTATATGACAAGTCTCATTTAGAACGATTATCTGGGAACTTAACGGGGGATACACCTTTGGGGAGGGTCACACCACCATCCCCTGTCACATCCCTTTTGTTGTAATGGACTGAGATCACTACCAAACCCATCTCAGTAGTCAAGGTTCACTCCCCAAACCATATTATATGAAAAATACCCTTACATAACTGGGATTCCTATTCATTAAATCCATATTTAACTAATTAGATATAAATATTTACCCAATGTATTTTTTGGAGATATAGGTTCCCCTCATCACATAATAAAATCACTTATACTTATAACACAAGATAATGAAACATCCATCATATCATAAACCTTAAAAATAGATGGGTTTAATAATTGTCATATCAAAATGAATGAAATGAAATAGGTATCATGAAAATAACATCATATCATAACATTTGGAATATATATAAGTGTCATAATCATTTCATTATATAATAACTCTGTAAAGGAATTAAGTTTCATGAGTTATTTCTCAAGGTATTAACCATGGAATAGAAATAGGTTTTATAACACACTTTTCATTATAATCATAAAACATCCAAAGAATTAATAATAATAGTTTCATCAAATAAAATCCCCAAAAATTCATTAATTATATCAAAGGATGTCTTATTAGTTTGAGAAGGTTTTTTAAAGTTCACATTGAGTATTTCTTATGTAAAATAGCCTTTCATTATAGAAATAATTTTTAAAGACATAAATAATTTCCAAACCCGTTTTCTTTGAATGAAACTTTGAAAAAATATGATGTTATATCTAAAAAAATTGAAACATTTCATTAGGAAAATATCATTTATTCTTTAAAAATCACTTTTTAAATAATATAATATTTTCTAATCCTTTTCCTTGGAAAATAACATATACAACATATAAAGGGAGATTTGAAAACCAATTTAAACACTTTTTAAAATAATAACATTCTTTTTTTCATATTTTTAATTGAAAATTAACTAAAAATATAATTTAAAAAATTATAACAATTTTAGAAAAAATAGGTTCGAAGTGACAAAAATATCCAACTGAAGATATAAATAATGTTGGATTTTCATAAAAACATTATTTTAAATATATTAAGTACCAAAATAGGAAAAATTTTACAATTAATTGAATATATAATGAATAACCATATGATTACGAAATTCATGATATTTATCCAGATATGGATCATAATAATTTTTTTAATTAGATTGATATTTATACACAACCAAGATAAACAATGAGATTGTAACATAATATTTATTACAACTCTGGTAACCATAAATCATAAGATCCATGGAGGGACAAAATAAAATGGAACATTATATATAATTTGGATAAAAAATATTCAAGGTATTAAATTTCAAATGGACTAATGTACACTTTATGAAAGTATATAGGTGCATATAATAAAAAAATATCAAATAATGGAAATTGAGAAAAATGTCTTTTACGAATTTGGTAACATTTGTAGCATAAAACCCATGAAAGAGATATGATATAATGGGTATGAAAAAACCAAAAAAATAAGTTTAAATGTCATAAAATGCATCAATGTTCAGTATACACACTATATACATGAATTATGTAGTGAACAAGGCTTGTGTAGCCCAGAGAATAAAAATGAGACGAAAATCCCTTACCAATTGACTAACTCTTGAATCATATACCACATGAAACAATAACATAAAGTTAAAAATTAAATATCATCAAATAAGGGAAATATATTCTATAAAATTTCAAAGGGTATTATATTAACAATATAAAATAAACGAGTGGTGAATAAGGGATAAGTCTCGCAGAAATAAATGTGACAATAGAAATCAGCGTACCTTAAGTATGGAATTTCATCGTACATGGTAAACACAATTGTATAATAAATTTAATATTATTATAAATATAAAACTGAAAAATATTTAAATATATCATACCACATATGATGTTATTATGAATTTATATTAACCTTTTATGTTCTACCCCATGTTAAAGTTATTTTGTAGGTAATAACCACTTTTTTCTATAAATTTTTCATCTATTTATTTTTAGTCCTCTTAAATTGATCAATATTTACTCATTTCAAAAATATAAATAATGATAAAAATATTGTATATAATTAGTATATATTTCTATAATAATCCATAAATGATATAAATTTAAATTAAATACACCATTCATTGAGACGGTAGGTTGTACATACGAATTGTTGAGTTAGAAGTTTTACTTCTAACTGTAGAGAATGATGTTTCAATTATAACAGTTATACCTTTATTTCAAATCACAAAAAATTTATTTATTATTTATTTATTATTTTTTATTTCAATATATTTTTATAATTTTATGGAAGAAAACATAAAATTTTACCATACCTAGAATTAGTTATAATGCTTTCATAAATATAGATTAATTATCTTCATTACGATTATCATAATTAGTATGGATATTATAAAATATAGTATTCATATTAATATAATAAGCTAGAACAAATTCATTCTTGTATTGTTTTATTGAAAATGTGATAATAATTGTACGGATAGAAGAACCAAAAATCATCAGACTCATACTTATTTAGATCATTGTAATGACATTTGTAAGAACGTATGTTAGACTAACTTATTTTAAAATCTAAAAATGGAAATATAATATCTAAAGTATGAAAATTATATTACATTTTAATGGTGTAAATCAATATTGCATTTTTTTTTAATTGGCTTGTGTGTCTGATTGTGGGAATACGATCGAGGACTTCTGGGCTGGGAAGATAGAGATACTGATCTTCTTTATCGAGGGATTGCATGGATAGAAAGACAGAATCTGATACATCGAATTGAGGGATACTAAGGATATAAAAACAAAGAATATGACCATCACATATAGGGATTTCATTCTACGAAAAGAAAAAAAATCTTTATGTATAAAATAATGGAACCATTATCCTACATTATTGGATACCCTAAAATTTGTGTTAAAATAAGTGTATTGATTTGTCATACTTGTTTTCATAGAAGTATTATATTTATACATCATGTAATAGAAATAGATACTTTTTTATTCAGATTTCTATATGTATCTTGTTTATTGAAATATATTTTATTATGATACTGTTGTATTAAACTATTTTAATATATTCACCTGTGAATATGATATTAATCTGATTATGATTATATAAGATTTTATGATAGAATCACTACTAATTACAATATTCGTATTCTCTGATTTAATTGTAACTAGTATGTTTTTGATTTTACATTGTTTATATTTAATCATCTATGATCATGTCCTGTGGAAAATAACATATCAAAATTGACCGGATTATGATATTATTTTTAAAGGGATTGAGTGCCTAGTCCGAATGAGATATTTTTATTAAATATTTTAGTGATTTTTTTTGGTTTAGACCCCATTAAATCATTTTTTAATCTAAAATTCATCCCCATTAGAAGTTGAAACGTCCTTAATATATTATTCGATCCTAATATCAATATAACTCATATTTATATCCAACACGCATTAATGCTATTTCAATTTTCATTTATACATAATGAAACAAAAGGTAATAATATATATTATCATTCTTGTAGAATTTATATTCCATATATTTTATATATTTATATTAATTTCATCCTAACTATACTCCATGAAAATTGTGAATGAATCGCATTGATTCATGATGTGGTAGCATGTCGTACACACGAACGATGTTACCATTATAAAGCCTCATCCTTAAACATTAATTATTATTTATATAATATAATAATTTGACATTAATTAACATCGAGAATCTTTCTGGGTTTATAGATTTATAAAATTACA
The DNA here is from genome assembly GCA_963277665.1 of Viscum album. Lineage (NCBI taxonomy): Eukaryota > Viridiplantae > Streptophyta > Magnoliopsida > Santalales > Viscaceae > Viscum > Viscum album. The sequence goes on along the minus strand of OY728167.1, from coordinate 388,520,524 downwards.
TCAAAACTTTTACATAACATATTGAATTTGACATGTTGAAACTTCTACTCACTATGCATTTTTTTCATAAAACAATAACTCTATAAAAAGATGCATGACATTGTTTCATGTTTCAACATCATAACTTTTTCATGATCCCATCCATGGTTCTATTCTTATTTATGTCATATGAAAAACATTTCAAAAATTGGGATGGGCATAAAAATCCTAATAAGGGACACATAAAGAATTAAAACTGTTAGTCTTGGGATAACATGAGAATGTTGAATACTTTATTATAAAGTATTACTTTTCACCTTTAAGAAGTTGTAAATATCTTTCACTGAATATAAGATCATTTCCTACCATTTATATAACCCAAGTATTACCCCAAGACCATATAAATCATCATATAACATATAAAGGTAACATAGGACATAAACATACCTAAATTGAATAACCATACGGTCCACTACCACACATATAACTAAATGGAATTTCCCTATGCCTTACTTAAATACCCAATGCAATGGAGGTTGTAATGTAACCAACCATCCTTGTTTTATCACAAAACCATCCTTCATTTGGTGTATTATGTAACAAAACCTCATTGGTTTATCACGCAACCACCAATCAAATGTCCATAGAACATTATAAATCATAACACATAAAATATTGCAAATTTCATCATTTCACTAATAACATTACATTTACAATCACAAGAAATCATTTAAATATGTAGAAATAATCATTCTATTTCAAAACCAATTTTCAATACCAAAACACCAATTAATTGTATAAGGTATTTCTTTTCCTTTTACAAACATGATGGCTTATAGAGTAAGACAAATATCAAATAAAGGTTATAATGGTTGAGAGGTCATTGTCATCACATACATTAAAAAAAACTCTTTTTTCATTTATTTAAACACTTAGTAGAAAAAATATTCCATTTGAAATAAATTATAATTCAAAGGTGTTTATTATGCATTGTAAAAAAGAAATTGCTTTATATTATCAAAATATTCCTCAACGAATGGAGATTGAGATGAAGTCCCTTACCTTGAGTCTAATTCATCACATATATTCCTTCTTCTCCCTGAATAATATACATAAGTTAATTAATACTTCCTTAAGAACATTTTTCATGTTTATTATTCCTTTTAAATCAATTATTACCAATTTATAAAAATTACATAACTATTTAAGTTAATATCAGTCATTTTGTCGATATCGGGTACTTAAGTCGAAAATGATCTTATTATAATTAAAAATTTAACATGTGGTCAAGAGTTATTATCTCAATAATAGTATTAATGATTTAAATAACATATATACCTAGTATATATTTATTTATAATAGTCTATAACATTTGGATATAATAAATTAAATGCACCATTCCTTGAAATAGAAAGCCATACATGCTCATGAACAATACTTTCATTTATTTGTCATATTAATGAAATGAAAACTTAAAGAAAAATAGGTATATTATAATTAAATTATCATATAATCTGATATATATGTTTCATAATTTAATTACCTTTATCCTTTAAATGTTCCATTTATGGAATTAATGAGTCATATCACGTTGAGGGGGCAGTAGTCCGCACTTACTCAAATGAAATTATTGTATTTACACATCATGAAAAGCATAAATGTATGTTTGTAAGTAAAACATAAAATATCATAGATAAAATATAAATATAATATATATCACATATAAATATAGTGCAATCATAATTTCCTCCATGATAGTTGGTAGGGGAAAATCAAACAACCATCGTTTCGTGAGGCAGCAGTTCGCTATACATAGAAACAATATATTCGTATCCATTAGATGGAGGTGTGTGTACATGTATTTATAATCATACTCATAAAAAATAATAGTATATTGAGTAAAATGGTGTTTTTATTTAATAAAAGAATAACAATATAATAGAATAGGAAGTGAAGAAGTTAAATAATTGAAAGGACCTTTAGAGAATATGTGACCTCTTAAAATGAGTAACTCCTTCTGATTTGAGCCAAAAGGATCTCTTAAATTGACTTATTCCAAATTAAAGGATTATAAGAGGAATAGAATGATTTTGGGAGATTATTTGGGTAGTGTTTCAACGATCCAAGGGGATTTAAAGGTGTAATTAAATGGGTAGAGGTGATGCCCTTTTATAAGAGGGAGGAGGGGCACTATTGGATGGTATTGAAATATTATTTTATTATAAAATTATTTTCGTCATATAATTGTCCCAATGTAATTTATTTAAAATATAATAATCTTTTGGGTCGAAAATATCTCATCCAATGGGTTTTAGACAAGTCTAGGTCTCAAATTTAACCTTATCATTTAGCTTTTACCCTTAGCTAACTAATTTGTCTCTTACCAAGTCTTCTTGTATATTTATACTATATGGTTTATATTTTTACTCTTAAATGCCAATACAACCTCATGTTGTTCATGAATGAAATTTTCAACATTAGATAATTCCTTTGGGTGAATATTTTATTTTTAGAAAAATTATATTGTTTAATAAAATAGTATTTGTTTTAAAAACTCATTTATGACAATTTTCAAACTATTCATATCATGACATTTTAAAAATCCATAAAAACTTTTTTCATTCAAAATAACATAATTAAATAATATAAAACAAGTCATAATCATCCATAAAATTATTTTACGGCATAAAAAGTTTCAGAAAAAATTTATTTTAATATTTATAATATCGTTTATCTAAATCACTCATTAATAAGGTAATCACTACATCATTGTTGTGTCATAAATAAACAAATTTATTTATTTATAAAAATTATAAATAAAATTACATGATGTAGTAAATCATTTTATATTTCTAATTAATATTTATAGTAGAAAATATCACTCTTAGGACCCCATATAAATTTTTTTTACTAAAAGATACAAGATTGTGTTACATTTTTCATTAGTTTAAATTAATTCTTATAAAATGTCGTTTTCACATCAATGTGGATCCATGGTGTCCCAAAATCGACCCAAGTATTCCCATGGTCTTTCATATCTCATAAAATAGTATTTGTACACATTTTAGTGTAGTTTAATACTATTAAAATATTATTTTTACCCTTATTTACATGATTTACAATTTAACCATGAAAAATGAAATAATTATTGATGTTACTATTCATAATGTCTAAAAATAAAATGTACCTATTTACACAATTTTAACCTACTAATTCCAAATATGGAATCCATATTTTCCAAATTCAAAACATGGAAGTTGTGGAAAATAATTCCCATTGTCAAAACCAAAAAGAGTGTTTTTAAGAAGTAAAAGCTACCGAAAGATTGACGTGTGTTAACATACAATTTCAAAGTAAAATTAATTCAAATGAAAAAAATTGTATTAAATGAAAAAATATATAATCCAATTACCCTTTAAAACTAATCAAAATTTCAATCTAACAATATAAATAAATTATATGAAAATGATTTTTTTTCTTAAAATGCGGTATTTTTAAGTATTCATTAAAATGAACTTAATTGAAAAATTACAAAAAATTAATCCAAAGTAAATTTTGATGTTTTTATTCTAAATAATAAGTTTATATTTTCAAATAGAACATATAAATGTGTCAAAAACTATATTTAAATAGGGTTCACCCTCAAAAGACCGTAAACCGACCATTAAAAAAATATTAGAGTATTTCATGCTTAAAATCAGTTATGTTATTATTTAAAGTCTCTAAAATTTAATGCATAAAAGTAAATAAATTTAAAAAATATTTATAACTGTATTGTAGTTAGTTATATTCATTCCTTCCAATACAATTACTAGGTGCTAACTACAATTTAAAATAATGGTAATATTATATTAATTTTTCTGGTATAACTCAATGTTGTGTGCAACGTAAGATTTCAAAGAACCTGTTATTGCATGTTGAGTACTCTATTGAAAAAAGTCATCCCCTTTAATTCATAAACATAATAATAAAAAAATTATTATTCTATAAATATCTCTGTTGTTACATCCTTCCCCCCTTTTATAAATTTTGTCCCCGAAATTTTATTCATTTATCAAATAAGTGGGGGTATTTCTCTATCATTGAATTTTCAGATTACCATGTTACTTCATCAACCATATGGTTTTTACACAAAACCATTACCTGATGAATCTCCTTATTCAATAATACTTTCTCTTTTCGGTCAAGAATATATATTGATTGTTCCTTATAAGAATGATTCTTTTCTAACTGAACTACCTCTAGACTGAAAAATGAGATGGATCCGACGTATTCATTCTCAATATTGAAACATGAAAAACATTGTATAACTGGGATAAAAATAGAGATAAATCCACCATATAGGAAACTGATCCAACATTATCTATGATTTCATAGGGTCCAATGAACCTAGAATCAACTTTACCTTTTTACCAAAACACATCAAACTTTTCCATGGAGAAACATTGAGAAATACATTATCACCTACCTCGAATGAAATATCCTTCCTACAGTTATTCATATAACATTTCTTCCTGTTATGAGTTGTCCTCATGTACTTTTGAATCAATTGAGACTTTTATTCCATATATTCTACCAATTCTAGTCCCATAAACTTCCTTTCACCTACTTCATCCCAAAATGATGGAGCTTGGCACCAATTTCCATATAACACTTCCAATGGTGCCATCCGAATATGGGAATGCAAACATTTATTATAAGAAAACAAAAACAATTATAGATTTTGGTCCCAAAATCTCTGGTAAATCATTGAAAACCAATGTAGCATATCATCCAAGGTCTGAATTATTCGTTCTGAATTCCAATATGATTGAGGATGAAAATCTATACTGAAATAAAATTCAGTTCACAATGACTCATGAAGGCCTTTCCAAAAGTTAAAAGTGAATCTAGGATCAGGACCAGATACAATGGAGAGAGTAACTCAATGTAACCTGACTATCTATTTAACATACAATTGATAATGTTGACATAGAGATAGAGTATCTCGAATATGATGAAAATGTGAGGATTTAGTCAATCGATCAACAATAACCTAGATTGCATTGTTACCTCGAAATTATTTTGGTAACCCCACTACGAAATCCATGGAAACATTTCTCCATTACCACTATGGAACTAGAAAAGGCTAAATCACCCCTTTCGGTAACTGCCACTCTTTATTAACTTGCTGAAAAATAAAAAAATTCCCAGAAAATTAAACAATATCTCTTTTAATTAGATCCCACCAAATATACTCTCAGAGATCTATCTATATCATCGTACTTCCTGGATGAACATGAAATAGAGGACTATGAGATTCACATAATAACTCTTTCTTCGATGGGGATTCACAAGGCACACATAATATCCTTGAAAACCTCAAAACACAGTTTGTATCAATGTTAAATTTAGGCAAATTAACCTTCTGAACCAATTCTGCATTTTTCTGCAACTGACACTCTTCTTTTTTTCATTTTCTTACTTCTGTCTGATAGAACTGATTTCACTACCACCTAAAATAAAAGAGGGAAATTCCCTACACCAACAAATTCTGATCCAATATTCATCAAATCCAAAAGCAAAGGACCTTGTTCCAAATGTAGCATGGTTAATGTATCATTACACTTTTTACACAAAGCCTCAGCCACTTTATTTTCCATTCATGGATGGTAATAGATTGTGCAATCATAATCCCTGAATAATTCTAGGAACCTCCTCTATCTCTTGTTTAACTATTTATGAGTGAATATATAGTTATAAATTTTCGGATAAATATATATTTAATACTTTAAGAAATAAAAATTATGCCATCAAATTTTTAATGAAAAAACAACATCATCTAATTTTAAATCATGTGTAGAGTAATTTAACTAATGTGGTTTCAACTATCATGAATCATAAGAAATTACCTGATCATTCTACATAAGGAAACATCCATGTCCTTTCAAATAAGCATCACTGTAGATAAAAAATTCACCATTTTTAGAAGGCGTGGACCAAACTGGATCATTTTGTAACGTCCAGGTTCCGAAAGCCACTGAATGGCGCCCAGTACAGAGTTGGTCACATGGCCTGAAGCACATTTCCCCGAATGCTAGAGGCTGATGACTAGCAGTAAGGTCCTTGGGATTAATAGTGGGGAATCTATGCCCTCATTGACATAGTAAAACAACGGACGTAAAAACATATATACAGTAGTGGAAGCAGTAATAATCCATAAAACAATAAATAGTAGAAGAATGAAGCAATAAACTAGAGCACATATATATAATAATGATTCATGATACATATGTCTAGGAAAGCATCCATAAAAGTCACAATGCTGGAATATAGAAATAACCAAAATACAATAGAAAATAGAGAAACTACACATCATCAAAGCCCCATCTTGGAACAATGATCTCCAGCTCCACTGCATCAAGTACCTCAAGTAGAAGGGTGCTTTCCCTTATCTATACCTGCAGAAATATAATCTGTTTGGGACCAAAAGGATGACCCAAATAGGTTGTCAGACTAACTCCCATTAGGTCACCACCCAATGATCTGTGTCTAATAGTCATTGAATGTATTGGAAAGTAATAAGTAATAAAATCAGTAAACAAGTAAGTATTCAACAACAAAATTCCAATAGTTTCAAAGCATTCAATTCCACATCTCAAGTATGAATATAATAAATGCATGTAACACTATGGGAATTACACACACCCTATCCCCTCAGGTTCAGTTCTAAGAATATAATAAAGACTCTCTTAGGATGCACACTTAGTCAATTACCCTTATATGAAAATATGATTTAAGACTCTTTGAGGAAGATTACACAGTCAATTCCCCTTCTAGTCAAAAGAGATTATGGACTCTCTGTGGAATCTCACATGGTCAATTCCCCTTATAGTAAAAAGTGATTAAAGACTCTTTAATGAAGCTCACGTGGTAAATTTATATTATAGTATACTACACCAGGTTCTCATGACCCTGTATAAGTCAAACGAGCATAGAAAAGAAATACAACCAAATTAAAACTCATGAACTACTTGGCTAAATAGTATATAGCATAAAAACATGTCAGAAAACAATTCACTCCATCCTACAATACTAGGAATGGGAAAACAAGCAAGACAACCTAACAAGCTATGTTGGACCAAATAGTCATAACCAAACATGCATGGGAAAACACCTCCAAATCATAGAAATCAACCCTATTCACTTTTAATTAACCTTTATTCAAGCATACAAGCAAAGAAGGAAATTAACAGGGACAAAACAGTAAACAGACAATACCTAATTCAAGGGTATTGGGAAAACTTCACATATAACTCAAGGACATTCAACGTAAAGGCACTAACCTCCTACCTCAGCGTTTTGGGATCACTATATTTTAATCTCAGGCCTTGAATCTCCTTATAACACCATAAATCTAAAAAACATCCAAAAAACTCAACCAACGATATCTCACAAAAGATAAGAAATCAGAAGATGGTGTTCGAGAAGATGATATAACTCACCGATGTGAATCCAATGCCACCAATGGTGTTTGAATCAGAGGACAGACACTCGGTCGGGGGCTTGACAAAGATTCACAGCTTACGGATGCTCTCGGATCAACCAGACCTAGAAGAAGTTGTTTATGTCCATCAGACATGACCCCGGTACATTTAATAAAAAAAGAAAGTACATGATGTGTACATTTTAAGTACACGGCGTGTACTTTACCTTACCAAGACCAGCTTTAGGTGGCCTCCGGGTCACCCCACAGGCTGTGTGCATGACTGTTACATGGCAAGCACCCGGCTACATGTGGTAACCGAGTACATGATGTGTACTCATAATGTACATGGCGTGTACTTAAGAAATTTTTAGAAACTCATCTTTTTTCTCAAAAACACCAGAAAAAGGAAAACATACCTGAAAAGAAGATCTGGTTCTTACAAACGTCCCCCCTTAATAAAATTCGTCCCCAAATTTCCCTAGCAAGGCATAAAACAAGAATTCTCGAACAGCTCCAGCCACTGTGATCATACATTAGCCTCTCACTCCCATGTATCATCCTATACTCGCCCGTGCTGCCATAGCACTCATACCAGAGTTACAGACCGGCCGTGGAGAACATTCACACTGTGATCAAAAATCTAGATAGGATTCTCCTCGAAGGATGAAACCACTTCTAACTCAACCTCTTCAGGTTGGTAAATAGGAAACAGGTCTGAGAACTAATATTGAAGTTGAGAAATGTGAAAGACATCACGCATAGCCCGGTACATCTGAGGTAACTAAAATTGATAAGAAACCATCCCAACTCTCTCCAACACATCAAATGACCCGACGTACCTCAGTGAAAGCATACCATGTCTCTTCATCCTATTGTTTCCCGACCTCGGTGTGAGATGCAGGAACACCTGATCTCCGATCTCGAACTCCAGAGGTTGTCTCTGACGATCACCATAAGACTTCTGTCGAGAATGTGAAGTAGTCATTCTCTTCTGAATCAACTCTATTAGCTCTATGGTCTCTGGGACAAGATGAGGTCCCATCATAGCTGCCTCTCCTACCTCCAGCCAACATAAGGGTGATTGGCATGACCTACCATATAAGGCCTCATAAGTTTCCACTTGAATAGTTGCTTGAAAACTATTATTGTAGGAAAACTCCATAAGAGATAAGTCTCTCTCCCAAGAACCTCCAAAATCAAAAATGCAGGCTCAGAGCATGTCCTAAAAAACCTAAATCGTACGCTCGGACTGGCCATCTGTTTGGGGATGGTAAGTTGTACCCAAATGTATCTGTGTACCCAAAACCTTCTGAAGCCCCTACCATACCCGATAAGCAAAACATGCGTCCCTATCTGAAACAATGGAGTGTGGAACTCCATGTAAATGTACAATCTATCAGAGGTATAAACTCCCCATATCCTAAAAATTATGGTCTCTATGATCAGTAAGAAGTGAGTTGCCTTCGTGATCCTATCAATGACAACCCACACTTCATTATTCCCTCAAGGTGATCTCAGAAAAATAGTCATGAATTCCATCGTGACATTGTTCCACATTCACTTGGGAATGGGTAACTGCTGCAGAAGCCCTGCTAGTCACTGATGATCTGCCTTCACCTACTGGTAGGTGGAACACCTCATGAAAAAACAATCAACATATCTCTTCTAACCTTCCCACCAATACTGTTGGTGTAGATCACGATACATCCTTTTAGAACTAGGATGAACCACCCAAACTGAGGAATGAATGTCCTGCATCAATTCCTCGTGTATGTCTGCTCAAAACCATACACACACATGAAAATGCAAGATCTCATCCTCGCCTATGGTCCATCCAAGAATATGGTCCTCACCTAACACACATTCCCATAGGACTAGGTGTTATTTATCTAATATCTTCCTCATTTGCACTCAATCAAGCAGAGTAGAAAAAGAAAGAAATGTCAGCCCCTATCTGTCGTGCACCTCCAAATGCATCTCAGAGAACAGATCTAAAAGCTGTCACTCACTGATGGCCTCCTAAACTACTTGTATCATATTCCTCCTGCTCAATGCATCAGCCACTGTGTGGCCTTTACCCGGCATATAGGCAAGCTTAATGCCAAATGACTGAAGGTAATCAAACCACCTTCGCTGTCTCAAATTCATGCCACGCTGAGTGAAAATGTACTTGAGACTTTTGTGGTCAGTGAAAACCACAAAATGATCTCCCAGAAGAAAATTTCTTCAATATTGTAAGGACTGAAAAAATGCTTCCAACTTGAGATCGTGTGTCGGGTAGTTCCTCTCTTGTGGCCTCAACTGCCGAGACCCATACGCAACAAAACCTTTTCCCTGCATCAGAATATCTCCTAGACCGATACTTGAAGCATCACAGTAAACACTATAGCTCTTGCACGTCTCTATAAATACAAGTTTTTGTGATGAAGTCAACCTCTCTTTTAGCTCTTGAAAGGCTGACTAACAAGAATATGACCATGATAACTTTTCACCCTTCTTAGTCAGGACCATCAGTGGGACTTATAAAGGTTAACAGTCCTATATGAAATGTCTGTAGTAACCATACAGCCCTAGAAAACATCGTACCTCAAAGAAATTCTTCGGCTTCTCCTAGGAAACTACAGCCCTCACTTTCTCTGGGTCTATTGATACTCCTGTATCCGAGATAACATGAACCAAGAAGTGAATCTGGTCCATCCAAAAGTGGCATTTTAATAGATTAAAATATAACTGATTCTCTATCAGTGTACTCAGAACGATTTCAAGATATGTGGCATGGTCATGTCGAGTGTGAGTGTACACCAAGATATCATCCACGAAGACAACCACGAATTAATCCATGTTTGGATTGAATAATCAGATCATCAGTGCCATGAAGTCTATAGTCACATTCATTAGACCAAATGGAATAACTACATACTCGTATAGACCATACCTTATCTAGAAGGCTGTAGGAGTTATATCAGATTGTCTAACGCACAACTGATGGTAACCATACCTCAAATAAATTTCGAGAACACACAGGCTCCTTGAAGATGATCAAAGAGATCATCAATACTTGGAAAGAGATATCGGTTCTTAACTGTCAACTGCTTCAACTTATGATAATACAAACAATGTCTGAGGGTACCATCCACCTTCTTCGCAAATAGGACATGCGAACCCCAAGGAGAAGTACTGGTTCAGATGAAACCCTTTTTCTAAAACTCCTCCAACTACTTCTTGATCTCCCGTATCACTGGTGTAGACATCTTATAAGGAGGAATGGACACCGGTTCCGCTCCTGGAATAAGATTAATCAAAAATTCAACCTCTCTCTCTGGAGGTAAACCAAAAAATCCCTCTGGAAAGACAACCCTGAATCAATCCACCACTGGAGGAAAGTCCATCTGTGAAGTCCATTGGTCATCCAGATATAGACTATAAATATGGGCTTTAACTCCTCCTAAACCATGAATCTCTGGTGCCTCTCTACTCACCTAGAAATCCCATTCACCCTAATGAAGAAACGATCCTCCCTTTGGTGTTATGAAACTCACCCTATAACGATTGAAATCGACAACTGCATGGAATGGAACTAAACAATCCATTCTGAGAATGACTTCATTTCCTTTCATCTCTAAAACATAGAGGTCCCATAACAAGTGACACCCACCGACCTAGAGAGGGAACTCATTTCACTGACATACACTAGAAATTCTAATAACCAACGGAGTGTTTATCATCAATATATCTGTAGAAGAAAAGATACAGAGCCTAAGGCTATTTAAAATAGAAATAGATATAAAGCTGTGGGATGCCCATGGATTGAAAAGATTAGAAGATAAAACTGAGTAATCTAGGATCGTACCACAAATAGTAGAGGGTTCGGGATGTTGATCCTGTTTGTTTTGCTCCACTATAAAAGTCTATCATGTACTGCGGCCCTATGAACCTGCCTGAACACCCTGAGCTGATCCACCATGTTGGTGTTGAAATTTTGGTAACTGGATACTACGACCGTGACCTCCAGCTCGGCCTGAACGGCTAGAAGAACCCTAGTTCCCCAACTACTGAGAAACTGGTGGCACTACTCCTAAACTGAAGGTTCCATGCACAACAGAAGCATGTTGGTGGGTTAGCCTAACTTTAATTTTAATGTTAAACAAAGTTCAATCCGAGATCTGTCACGATATAAAACGTTGAATCTTCATAATAGAATGAAGAATGAAAAATAAAAGAAGAGTCACAGAACCCTTGAGATAGGATCATCATATGCTGACTATAATTAATTTAATTAATTCATAAGAATTACCTCGATGGAATAATTTCTTCGTTGGAGTCTCCGGTCACGATCCTGTGATCCGTCGTTTCATTATAGAATCCAAGTACAGGATTCTTCTAGTGGTGATCCACATGTGATCCACGTATCTCTGGACGTCGTCGAAGGGATCTCCGGGTGCTAGCATGGAGGAGCCTTCACTTGCGATGTCCGCCTTCAACCGTCTTGATCCGGTGGATGATCTCGTTTTCATAACTTGAAAGCATTCTTGGTGGAACGACAATTCTCTCTTGGCTTGAGAGTATTTCCAGATCCATTGTGCACACCAATAATGGCTCTCCTCTATGCGAATAATGTAATTGGGATTATAATACTTATAATATTAAAATGAATTAATTTCCCGAAAGCATTTAATCGTTTCATTTAATTCTTAGTAATACCACATGTCTTAATAATGACAGTTGACCATCATTATTACTTAACATTCACCCAACGTATTACATTTAATATAATTTAATTAAATAAACAATATTTTCTCATGAATCCTGCAAAAAAAACTACACATCCTGTACGTAAATATACACGATGTGTACTTTTTATTTTTTAGTTTATTTATTTCCTCCACCATATTTATTAGACCTTAAGTAATGGCTATTTATTTCTTAAATAAATGTAACTACATTACTCTCTATTTAATATATATTATTTCGCCCACAATATATTCTCTTGAATAACTAGTGTCGAAATAAATGTGATCAGACATCCTTAAATAATTTTTAAACCACAGTCGGGAATAATATTTATTTATCTTGTTAAATTAATATTTAACTGAGATACATGGACACACTTAGTGTGTGACCCTCTAGGCCTCTTTCACAGTGGGATTAGGCGGAGCCTGCCTAAAGTCCGAGGTTAGCATCTAGCAACACGCCAAGGCACCCAGAGAGAAAGAAGTTAACACCGCAATGACGTGTCACCTCATACGAATGCTTACCATGTAATATAATCCCTTTGTCTCAATATCTCCAATCAAGCGGGTTGCATGCTAGTGACATCAACCCATGTGCTCGATTATTCTTTCTTTGACATCTCGGAATTGAACTCACGCATACCTTACCATGGCCATGGATTTATTTAGGCTATATCAATTCCATCAATGGGCCGGAGATATCTACTTCCGTTATGGAACAAAAGGGACAAATCCTTTCTTTCATTATCTATTAATTTAGTATTACTTGTGACGCACCCAACATATCCTACCTCACTACAAACAGTGTGTCATCACAGTTTTCATCAATATATATAAGTGCGTGAGTTTTTGTACCCATTAATAATATTCTTAAAGTCTAATGGCCAAAACACACGTCCGCAGATAGGAACATCCAATGACACTATGAAATGTGGATTTCCTACTGGCGGGTCTCGTTCTCATATTATCCTCCCAGATATTACCAAGGGCGCACACCATGAGAAGGTGACTCAATTTTTTATGAGTCCTCAACCCTAATGACCTGTATTATTCGTGTCCCTCAAATAATATCATCCATCCATAGAAAATATATTGAAGAACAGTGTTATGGCACATCCGGGTTCTCATCATAGCAGGGATCCACTATGACCCATTAATGCAACAGCTGTCCTTCGTACATTATCACATGCATTGTCACGTAGAAGAAAAATCAAGATGTGATCAGGAATTTATTAATGAATAATGTACAAAGTAGTTGGTTCTAGGCCACCAACTCTAATAGACTCCCACTTGGACTAGAGCCAACTGCTAACAACCTTTAACCCGCTAGCTCTCACATGATATTCATGCTTCTGCTGAGATAGGCCTTTAGTTATGGGGTCCGCCACATTCTCTTATATGGACACTCTATTTACTGCAACTTCACCCCTTTGATAGAAATCCCTCAAGAGGTGATATTTCCGGAGTATGTGCTTTGTCTGTTGATGTGACCTTGGTTCTATTTCAAGATCCACTGCTGCAGTATTATCACAATACAACGTAATGGGATCTTTACTGTTAGGCACCACATCATGCTCTTGGACAAAGTTCCGAATCCAGAAGACTTCTATTGATGCATCAGAAGCCGCTATATATTCAGACTCTACTTTAGAATCGGCGAAAATTGGCTGCTTTGAACTCTTCCAGCTCACAGCTCCTCTATTGAGACAGAAAACATATCCATATTGTGACTTCAGATCATTCTGATCTGTCTGAAAACCTGCATCACCATACCCTCTGATGACAAGCTCCTCATCTCCTCCATACACCAGGAACATATCCATAGTTCTTCTCAGATGCTTAAGGATAGTCTTAACAGTAGTCCAATGTTGTTCTCCTGGATCTTCTTGATATCTGCCTACCATGCTCAGTGCATAGGCAACATCAAGCCTGGTACATAACATGGCATACATGATGGATCCTATATCCGAAGCGTATGGGATCTAACTAATCCTATCTTTCTCCTGTTGTGTCTGGGGACACATTTTCGAAGAAATATGTGAGCCATGTGACACTGGAACCAATCCCCTCTTGGATTTTTCCATACTAAATCTCTTTAGTATCTGGTCAATGTATGTACCCTGACTTAGTCCAAGCAGCCTCTTGGATCTATCACGAATGATCTTGATCCCTAGAATGTATACTGCTTCTTCTATTTCCTTAATGGAGAAACACTTGTTCAACCAATCCTTAACTGAATGTGAGGCTGGTATGTCATTCCCAATAAGCAATATGTCATCAAAATATACTATTAGGATAATGACCACATTCCCATTAAACCGCCTATAAACACATGGCTCACATTCGTTCATAATGAAACCAAATTCCTTTATGGCTTCATCAAATCAAATGTTCCATGACCTAGATGCTTGTTTCAATCCATACATGGATTTTTGCAACTTGCAAACCCGTTTGGCTTCACCTGGTGTCACAAACCCTTCTGGTTGTGTCATATAGACATCTTCCTGAAGGTTCCCGTTAAGGAATGCTGTTTTGACATCCATTTTTCAAATCTCATAGTCATGGTAAGCTGATATGGCAAGTATGATTCTTATGGATTTAAACATGGCAACTGGCGAGAAGGTTTCATCATAGTCAATTCCTTGACGTTGTCTAAATCCTTTAGCCACTAGCCTTTCTTTATAGGTGCTAACTTGACCATCCATGTCCAGCTGTCTCTTGAATACCCTTTTTCATCCAACAGGATTTACATCAACTGGCTCATCGACCAGAACACAAACTTGGTTCTGATACATGGAATCCATCTCAGAATTCATAGATTCTAGCCATCTTGCAGCTTCTGATCTTTCTACTACTTCCTTGTAGGATATAGTTTCATCATTGTCCAACAATAATGATTCACCATCCTCGGTGACTAGGAAACCAAATATCTCTGGTTCCCTTACCTCTCTTGAGCTCCTACGTAGTAATTGTGTTTCTGGAACCTCTTCCACGGGGACCTGTGGAACTTTTTCTTGTACCAACTCTTGTGTATCTTGAACATCGACTTCGTCGAAGTCAATATTGTTCCCACTATCCTTCTTGAGGAGGTGATCCCTCTCAAGAAAGACGGCTTGTCTGGCGACAGTCGCTTTTTTTAGGGTCATATAGGTAATATCCTTTCGTTTCCTTGGGATATCCTATAAAGATACACTTCGTGCCGCGGCGTGGTAGTTTTCTACCTGAGAAGGCCTTAACAAATTCCTCGCATCCCCATACACGTGTGTGAGACAAAGTGGGTTTCCTTCCATTCCATAACTCAGATGGAATTCCATTTGCCACCTTAGTTGGTACTCGGTTTAATGTGTATGATGCAGTTTGTAATGTATATCCCCAAAAGGATAATGGAAGATCAGCATGACTCATCACCGACCTCACCATGTCCAACAAGGTGCAGTTCCTCCTTTCACTAACACCATTCCACTGTGGTGTATAAGGAGTGAGCTGAGATAAAATCCCAGACTCCTGTAGAAGATTGATGATCTCCTGGTTCAGATATTCTCCACCTTGATCCGATCGAAGTTTCTTTATCTTCTTACCAAACTGATTCTCTACTTCATTCTTTAATTCATTAATTTTCTCTAAGGACTCTGATTTATACCTCATTAAGTAGACATAGCCATATCTACTCAAATCATCAATAAAAGTAATGAAGTAAGAATATCCACCTCTAGATTCTACTGGAAATGGTCCACACACATCCGTGTATACCAATCCTAGAAGCTCTGTGGGCCTTTCACCTTGACCACCAAAAGGAGGCTTGGTCATTTTTCCTTGTAAACAAGCGTGACATCTATCAAGTGGTTTTAGCTCAGTAGTGTCTAAATAGCCGTCTTGGCAGAGCTTTGTCAAGTGCTTCTCATTCACATTACCAAGGCGGTGATGCCATAACTGGGTTATGTATGAGTCATGTGAGTTTGTTTCGTTATCGATTTCTAACACTTGGTTTTCATAATTTAATACATACAAACCATTATTCAAATGTATCATACCATAACATATGTTGTTCTTATAAAAGAGACAACCCTTATTTCCAAACATGAAAATAAATCCATCCATATCCAAAAAAGATAGAGAAATTATGTTCTTGGTAACACTAGGAACAAAATAAACGTTTTGTAAAACCAAAATCAAGCCAGTTGTCAATGAGAGGTGATAGTTGCCAATAGACAATAGAGCCAGCCTTACACCATTGGCAGCTCGAAGATCCACCTCTCCTCTGGAAATCTTTCAAAATCTACTTGGTTCCTGCATTTCAATACAGATGTGAGCCCCACAAGCTGTATCTATTACCCAATGTGTAGAAATAGAAAGATTGCACTTGATAACAAATGCACCTTTAGAGTCCCCATGCTTATGGGTGCATTTCCTCTTCCAGTGGCCCTCCTTGCCACCTGAAAAACACAACGCCTCCCATTCCTTGTCCTACCTCTGGATCTTCCCCTTCTTGGAGGGACGGTGCTCGGGGGCTTTAGACCATTTATAAGTCTTTGGCCCTTTTTCCTTGTCCTTCCTTTTCTTGTTCAGCATAAGGACCGCAGGATTGTCATGCCCCATGTCCTTATCTACCTGGTGAATCAAGGTCAGAAGCTCTGATAGACTCTTCTCATTGCCGCTCATATTATAGTTTACAATGAAGCTAGGGAAGGTCTTGGGAAGTAATGATAGTATGAGATCTATACACAACTCATCCGGGAATTTAATCTCTAAGATGTCCAGGCGTTCAATGTAGCCAATAAGCTTGACTACATGAGGCCCAGCTGGCGCAAACTCTCTAAGCTTCATGGTAAACAATGCATTGGAGATCTCATACCTCTTCTTTCCTACATTCTCTTGGTAGAGATCTTTAAGGTGATACATCATTCTATACGCATCCATGTTTTCATGTCGCATCAAGAGCTCATTAGACATGGCTGATAGCTTGAAACACTGGAAATTTGGGGCATCATCCATGTGTTTCATGTAGAGAGATAATTCCTCATCACTAGCCTCTTTCCCAGGACAACTGGAATAGGCTCTTCCAGCACATACAATTTCCTTTCGTGGTAAAGGATGACGCATAAACGCCTCTGCCACTATTCGAAATTGGTGCCAGTGAGAAGGTTTTCTTTTTCGAGTATGGTGCGCAAAGATATGTTGGAAGTCATTTTCTTGCCATTTCTAAAAATTACGATGAGGAAAAGTTTAGTAGTTTATTACAAAAATTGAGACAAATAAATAAATTAATACTTATTAGTCTCCCACTATTTTATCAAAATCCAATAGCCCTCACCATTGACTTTGGAATATTATGTTGCGTAAATATTCCAGTGGCAAGGATCCATATTGACCTTCACATTACCCCAACTAGGGTTGGTCAAGAAACTTGATGGGTTTTAGGTAGGCATTCCAAATGCCAACTGCATTAACTCGCAGCTCCTTGATCCACTGAGTGGACTCCCCAATCCTGAAATCCTTTTTGGATTTCCTCAACCTTTGCCTCTTTGTCACACCAGGTCCTACTGTGGAAGTCAACCCTTGATGCGAACCAAGTCAAGTCAACCCAAAATATTGAATTAGAATTCCCCGATAATTGAAAGCACCCCAACTAGGGTTGGTCAAGCACTTTGAACTATGGTTCGATTCTAACCAAGATTATGGAAGGATATACCGACTTAATATTTATTTTGAGGGATTTTATCCTTATATGTAAATTTCCATTTTATTTTCTTTGATTACATGCTTGTTAATATTAAGTTGGATATACTTAAGTGATTATCCATGTCTAAGATAATATTTACATCTAAGCCAAAAAAATTTAGTTCCATCTAGCATGCTCGTTTAATTCATTAATTGTGTGATCGTGAAAAAACATCCACAATAAATAAACCATGCAACTGATAAAAATAAAATAAATGGTATGATCATGATCTTTTCTATTGGTCAGTTTATCTAGCGGTTGATAAACTAACCCAAGACCTAGGGGGGAAACACCTTGAACCTTTCGGGTTCGTGTTTAAAACATTCCACTTTTCCACCTTTGTATCTCCATGGATTGGTTTCACCTTGACTCCTGACTTGAGCCGCCTCCACTAGCTTGGGAGCTCCATCCATTACAATGCATTTATCTCACACGCAAGTGAGGGGTAAAATGGGGTTTTACATAAAAGAATCCTTGGGCGCGCAGGCCCTACATATTAATGAAGAGATAGCTCGCATGCCAAAAAATTTAATTTAAATAAATAAATTAAAAGAAACCATTCACATACAAATGTCTGGGTCTATCTCATGATCATACATACATGCAATGATATTTATGCATAAATAAAACTAGCATTCAATTCTTTAATCGTTCTTGTTTAAGATAAATCACGCTCGAATCAATTAATTATCTTTAATTAATAAATCCTTTTATCGTAAATCCTTTTTATGAATTTCCTTGAGATTCTCATCCATTATAATTTTAAACAAATAAATTCATTTAAAATTATCCTTGTACGTAACTTGTACTTTGGAGGTAACCCGGTGAATTCCAATTTATTACGCAGATGTTAAATTAAACACATATATATAAAACACCTATCACATGTTGTGCCTCAGCTTTACGCCTGCACCATGGTACACATCTTAAGGGTTTGTATAATATAATAATAAATTTTAATAAATCTTCATAATTTGGGTGAGTACACGGTGTGTAGTTCTGACTACACGGTGTGTACTTTTCTTCACCATCCATCCGAAGTACACGCCCGGGGACATGGAGTGTTAATGTACTTCGGAAATATTTGGAGTACACGGCATGTATAGTGGGATGCATGCTATGTAGTTTCTGCGTTACACGGTTTCCAACCGGGAAGGCCGTGTATGGGGTACATGGGCCAACCCTAACCCGAAGGGACTACACGCCGTGTTCTGTTGGACCACACAGCATGTAATCCGGAAACCGTGTGCCACCTGTTTCTGGTCAACACATGTGTCTTAAATTCTTAGAAGGAATCCAATACACGGCCTAATTTGGAGGATCAGTCAATTCATTGAACCGAGACTACACAGCATGTACTTCCGAATACATGCCGTGTATTCTGGTGTTGTACGACCAGAAACGTTTGGCTCTTCCAGATGAGTTCCTCTATTTTATTTTAATCAAAATTAAAAGAAAAATTCATTTCTGTGAGGTGAATGAGAAATGATGGAGGAGGAACAGATCTCGATATTCATATTTTCTGAATGATTAAACTTGAATTGAAATAACTAAATTATTAAATGCATAAATTACCATTGAAAAACTAAATAAATATTACCAATGATATTACCTCGCTCTGATACAACTTGTAGGTTCCGGGCGCAGTGGAAGTGCGTTGGTGGGTTAGCCCAACTTTAATTTTAACGTTAAACAACGTTCAATCTGAGATCCTTCACGATATAAAACGCCAACTCTTTGGAATAGAAGAAAGAATGAAAAAGAAAAGAAGTTTCCTGGAACCCTTGAGATAGGATCATCATATGTTGATTATAATTAATTTAATTAATTCATAAGAATTACCTCGATGTAATTATTTCTTTGTTGGAGTCTCCAGTCACGATCTTGTGATCCGTCGTTGTGTTGTAGAATCCAAGTACATGATTCCTCTAGCGGTGATCCACACGTGCTCCACGTATCTCTGGACGTCGCCGAAGGGATCTCTGGGTGCTAGTGCAGAAGAGCCTTCGCTTGCGATGTCTACCTTCAACCGCCTTGATCCGGTGGAGGATCTTTCTTTCGTAACTTGAAAGCATTCATGGTGGAATGGGAATTCTCTCTTGGCTTGAGAGTATTTCCAGATCAGTTGTGCACACCAAAAATGGCTCTCCTCTATGAGAATAATGTAATTGGGATTATAATACTTAGAATAATAAAATGAATTAATTGCCCAAAAGCATTTAATAATTTCATTTTATTTTTAGTAATACCACATGTCTTAATAATGACAGTTGACCATCAATATTACTTGACATGCACCCAGCGTATTAAATTTAATATCATTTAATTAAATAAACAATATTTTCTCACGAATCCCAAAAAACCAACTACACGGCGTGTACTTTTTATTTTTCAGTTTATTTATTTCTTCCACCATATTTATTAGACCTTGAGTAATGGCTATTTATTTCTTAAATAAATGTAACTGCATTACTCGCTAATAAATATATATTATTTCGCCCACAATATATTCTCTCGAATAACTAGTGTCGATATAAATGAGATCAGACATCCTTAAATAATTATTAAACCACAGTGAGGAATATTATTTATTTAACTTGTGTAATTAATATTCAACATAGATACATGGACACACTTACTGTGTGACCCTCTAGGCCTCTTTCTCAGTGGCATTAGGTGGAGCCTGCCTAAAGTCCAAGGTTAGTGTCTAGCAACACGCCAAGGCACCCATAGAGAAAGAAGTTAACGCCGAAATGACGTGTCACATCCTATGGATGCTTACCGTGTAATGTAATCCCTTTGTCTCAATATCTCCAATCAAGCGGGTTGCATGCTAGTGCCATCAACCCATGTGCTCGATTATTCTTTCTTTGAATTCCTGAAATTGAACTTGCCCATACCTTACCATGGCCATGGATTTATTTAGGCTATATCAATTCCATCAAAGGGCCTAAGATATCTACTTCCATTATGGAACAGAAGGGACAAATATTTTCTTGCATTATCTATTAATTCAGTATTACTCGTGACGCACCCAACATATCCTACCTTGCTGCAAATAGTGTTTCTTCACAGTTTTCATCAATATATCTAAGTTTGCAAGTTGTAATACCCGTTAATAATAATCTTAAAGTCTAAGGACCAAAACACACGTCTGAAGATATGAACATCCAATGACACTATGAAATGTGGATTTCCGACTGGTGGGCCTCGTTCTCATAATATCCTCCTGGATATTACCAAGGGCGCACACCATGAGAAGGTGCCTCAAAGTTTTATGAGTCCTCACCCCTAATGACCTATATTATTCATGTCCCTCAAATAATATCATCCGACCATAGAACATATATTCAAGAATAGTGTTATGGCACTTCCTAGTTCTCATTATAGAAGGGATCCGCTATGACCCATTAATGCAACAGCAGTCCTTAGGACATTATCACATGCATTGTCATACATAAGAATAATCAAGATGTGATAAGGCATTTATTAATGAATAAAGTACAAATTAGTTGGTTCTAGGACACCAACTCCAACAGAATGAGGAGTCATAGAATAACCCATGTCACCAGCTACTGTTGAGAAGATCTGACAGAAACGCTGAAGATGCCCCAATTGCCGCAATATTGGCACTCTACTGGGTCTCTCATGCAATGTGGCATCATATGCCCGATCCTCCCGCACTGGTAGAACACTACCGGTGTACCAGATGATGCATCCTGCCTACCCGGATCTCCTCATGCAGCCTCCCTACGGTGCTTCCTGTTATCGGTTGGCGAAGCACTAATCCAGGATGTTGAACCGCCTGGGCTCACAACACCAAAATCCCTTAGATTACACTCTATGGTTTGCACCTGGTTGACTATAGAGGATATAGAAGTCAACCTAAAGATGTTCAAGTGGGATCATATATCCTATCTCAGACCATCATCAAAATTTCGTGCAAGTAACAAGTCATCTCCTCTTAGAAAGGGTGTAAAGCGATGTCTCCCAGTGAAGCGATAAGAATACTCCAGAACAGAAAGTGTACTATGCTCCAAACTCATGTACACTTGGTCTCGATCGGCCCTCAATGTCTCTGGATAGAGGTAATCGTAGATGGTGCACTGAAACTCATCCCAATCCATAATCATCTGGCATCCCGCCTCTTAGAACACATCCCACCTCCACTTGGTAGAGTCTCGAAGCCTGTAGGTAGCGATATTGATACTCATCTCTAGAGGCATCTCCAGATTCTCAAATATTGTCAACATGGGTTCTATCCATGATTATGCTACTTGGGGTCCTCCAGCCCCTGAGAAAGTAGTAGGATAATGCTGCTAATAGACATGCGTCAATTATTCCATCAATGGGGTAGGAGTAAGTGCCCCTAAAAGGTATTCATAATCATCATAAATCCCTCCATGAACTATAAATCTGCACCTATGTCAGGTATAACTTCTAGTTCCATGACTGGGACAACTTTAGGATCTGCAAGGAGTCCCTAATCAGCCATATCCAGTGTTTGATCAGTGCCATTTAACTGGAAGACAATCGGAGGACGTCTCGGTGGCATGACTCTGCAAGGTCAAGCACACACCTTAAATCAAGTTTAAGAAGGACTAAAAATGTAGAAGTAAAGGAAGGGAACATGAGAAAGAAATCCTTCAGATTTTCAAAAAATGAGTACACAATGTGTATAGATTCTACACTGTGTGTTTCCTTAAGCCTTTCACTTGGGCGTGTACTCCTACCACAACTGGTCGTATAACACCCCAAACACATGGCGTGTTGTCTTAACACAGGACATGTACTTGACTTCTCTTCCCTTTCTCGAGTTCTTCTACACAACTATGTCACATGATTCTCCCAGAACATGACTACACGACGTGTTCATGCCAGAAATGGCGTGTACTACAGAGCATCCCCGATCTGTGTTATTAGTGATGTGGTCGGATACAAGGCTCACTCTACATGGCATGTTCCAGGTGGACACGACATGTACTTGATGGATTTCTTCGACCCGAGTTGTTTGTTACACGGCCGAATACTTGGGTTACACTACACATCGCGTTTCAGATGGATCCGACATGCATTTGAAAAGGATCAACTGACCCGCATTGTTAGTCACACGGCTGGTGATATGGTCTTACAACACGGCGTGTACAATTGGTACACAATGTGTCCTACCAAGGGTTTCCCAACCCCGTGTCTCTGCCCACATAGTCTGAGACATGGTTAGAGACTACACAGTATATTCATAAGTACACGGTGTGTACTTAAGAAAAGTTTTTCTTTCCTAAACAGAAGCACACATGGTGAGTGTGCATAACTACACACTGTGTATTCTTGGTACTTCCATATAGTAAGCCTCATAAACTTCTACGGAACCCAGAAAAACACTTTAAACAAACATCAAGGTGCCAAATTCCGATCAGTGAGGGCCTATACTCCCTGCAAATCAAATATTGGCATCATAAACATGTCATAAACAAGGATAAAAAAATAAGGATCCACCAAATTCCAATTCATGAGGGCCCATAACATCTCAATAACCAATGTTTATCATTCATTCAAACAAGATATTATACAATGAAATACCTATCAAAAGTAGGTATTCTATCAAGGCATCTATCATAACAACATGAATATCTAGAACAACATGAATCACAACAACATGAAATCTCTAATGCACCCTAATTGGCATGGAAAGAATGCATGACCTTGATTTATAGCAAGTTCCTATATTATGCATGAGATGGAACACCCTCAAATCATCGAGTTGCAATAGAAATAGAACCTCAATAGCATCGATAATATCATCACAAAACATGTGAGTCGCCCAATGGTGAAATCAAATCAACTGTAAAATTGTAAAACCATAAAATTGTAATAATCATGATAAATTATCCTTTCCCTATACACAGGTTAGCTACTCCCATACAAAACTTATTACAAATTGCCTATTCATTCCTATCCCGAAATATAGGCTCCAAATAGTAAGTCAAGATGAAAATAAAATCATTTGATACCACTTTGTAACATCCCGGTTATAGAAGCCACCTAGAGGTGCCCCGTGCCGGATTAGTCACATGGCCTCAAGTTCATTTCCCCGAATGCTAGAGGGTACCGACTAGAAGTGAAGGCCTTGGGTGAGATAGTGGGGAAACTATGACTTCATTGGCAGAGTAGCACAACAGAAGTAAAAACATATATACAGTAGTGGAAGCATTAATAATCCATACAATAATAAACAACGGAAGACTGATGCAATAAACTGGAGCCTGTATATATAATAATGATGCATGATACATATGTCTACAAAAGAAGACAAACAAGTCACAATGCTGGAATACAGATATAACCAAAATAAAAAATAAAACAAATAAACTCCACAGCATCGCAAGCCCCAGCTTGGTCACATGCTCTCTAGCTCCACTACATCATGTGAATTATGTAGAAGGGTGCTTTCTATTTTCTATACCTGTAGAAATATAATCTATTTGGGCCAAAAATAATGACCCAAACAGGGTGTGAGACTAACTCCCAGTAGGAAACCACCCAAATATCTGTTCCTAACAGTCAGTGAATGTATATGGCAGAAAATAAGTAAGAATGGTAGTAAACAAGGAAGTACTCAGCAGCAACATTCCTACAGTTTCAAAGCAATCAATTCCACATATCACGTAAGCTTCTAATTAAAGTAGGTAACCCTCTGGGAAGTATACATATCCTATCCCCTTAGGTTCTGTTCTAAGAATATAACAATGACTTTCTAAAGAATCACTCTTAGTAAATTCCCCTTATAGACAAAAGTGATTTAAGACTCTCTAAGGAAGCTCACACGACCAATTCCCCTTATAGTCAAAAGTGATTAAGGACACTCTGAGGAAGCTCACATGGTAAATTACCCTTATATTTAAAAGTGATTAAAGACTCTCGGAGGGATCTCGCATGGTCAATTCCCATTATAGTCTACCACACCATGTTCTCCTGGCCCTGTGTATGTCAAACGAGCATAGCAATGCATTACGGCCAAAGTAAACCTCAATAACTACATGGCTAAACAGTATACAACATAACAACATGATAGAAAACAATTCACTCAATCTTACAAAACTAGGAATGTGAAAACAAGCAAGGAAGCCTAACAGGCTAAGCAGGATGAAACAGTCATAACCAAACATGCATGGGAAAACACCTCATATGCATAACAATCAACCCTATTCACATTCAACTATCCTCTATTCAAGCATACAAGCATACCGAGAAATTAATAGGGCTAAAGCAGTAAACATACAATACCATGTTCTAGGGTATTGGGATAATTACACATATAAGACAAGGACTTTCAACGGAAAGGCACAAACCACCTACCTCGGCATTGTAGGATAACTATACATGAATCTCAGACCTCTAATTTCCTTAGAACGTTATAGATCTATAAAAACATCCAAAACGTTCAGACAATGATATCTCAAAAGAGAGGATAAATCAAAAGATGTTGTTATAGAAGAAGAAAGAACTCACCAATGCGATTCCAATGGAACCGATAGTGTTTAGATCGGAGGACGGACGCTCGGTCAGGGGATTAGAAAAGATTCTCAGTGTATGAATGATCTCAGACGAACCAGACCTAGAAGAAGGTGTTTCTATCCATCAGACGTGACACCTGTAACGCCCCGACCCCAGCTACCCAGAGTCGGTGCATTACTTCGTAACATTGGCATGATCACAAAAGATCAAGTCTCGAAAGACCGATTAGTTTAGTAGTCTTGAAACACTAGATACATTCATAAGTCTTTCATTACATCAAAATTAAACAAACTACAATAACATGGTCTTCATAGTCCACACTCATATCTTCACTGACTATTCTTGCAAGTCATCATAATACACTTCTTCACATCCTGGAAAATATTTAAACATTGAAAGGGGTGAGCTCAGATGCTCAGTAAGGATAACAATATTGTGGAAGCTTTTATAAGAAAACATAAGCATTTAAGGCAATGTATAACTAAAACAAAAGCCTTATTGAACTTGAACTTCAGCATAATATGGCAAAAGTAAAATAGAATAATGCCATTACTTACTCACATGGATATTCTACTAGACGAATAATCACATGAAATATCAATAACCACTTTCATAATGAGGAAATGTATAATGCCAGACCTTCTGAAACATTTTGTCAAGTCCTCGGCCAAGACGTCTAAAATGATTAAGGCCTCGTCCAAAACCATAAATCAAATTGGGAAAGGGCCTCGGCCAATTCCACGTCTAGTTGTCTCATGAGACCTACCGATGCATCGAGGAGCTATATCGGGCTCCACCCGTCACATATTAAGTCCAATACATTCCTCATATGAATAGGTTTAAACATAACATAAATATTCGTATTAAAACTAGCATACGAAATGTCAACAATTTCTCCATAAACTATGGATGGTATAAAAATAACATATCCACAGTCAAATATTTCACAAAATGTTCAATGGACGTTTTGTATCATAAATCAATTTCAATTAAACCTAAAACCCATCAAAGGATGTAGACATGGATGAAAACAAAGCTATTTGAGAGTAATATCTCTCCTTTTTGAAATCATTTAAAAGTCCCATAATTATAAAATAATACATTTACTTTGAAGATATTCTTATAAGCTTGTTAGGGAAGCTTCGACGAAGTTATAATGGAGGAAAATAGCTGCACCCGCCGTATAAGTTAAAAAAAACATTCTTACCTTAAATTTGTCAAAGAGGTCAAAAAGTACATTGTTTGGAAAACGACAGTAAGATTCCTTTCAAAAATTTATAAGGGTATAAATGAATTTAACACATTTTCCATTTAATAGTAAAAATGTTTTGAAAGACATTTTTAAGAAACATGGATGTGGATGATAACGAGGTCCCAGTAGATAATTATGTATAAACAACCTTGGATAATGAAGAGGTTGTGAAGTAAACCCTTACCTTGTACTTTTCCTTGGTTGGGGTAGGTTAACCTCCTGTATAATGGTGAAATAATTGTTATTAAATTATACAAGAATCATATACATTCATATGATATCATATATGATCTTTTAACATTGCTTTGTTAACAATATCTTAGATTTATCGTTGTTTCGGGTGTTAACTTACTCATTTTCTTTTATATGTTTTGTTACGTAAGTCGTGTTTTTCATGGATAGGTTGTATCTTATTCATATCCAGAATGATATCATGTCCTTAAACATTATTTTTAAATCATCAAATGATAATTATACTTGAATGGATACGACGGAGAATGAATCTCATCGCGTTCGTGGAGACGGTAGTCCGTACGTACGCACGTATGGTGACATGTCATTCAAATGATGGGTAGAATACTGAATATGGTTGTTACATATTTATAATAACATCACAGTATATAGAATATACTGGAGTTATAATTTTAGAATTCAAATAATAAACAAAGAGGGAGTGGAAGAAGAAAGAAACTTGAAAGAGGGTGATGAAAATGTTACCTCTTCTTCGGGTTCTTCCTTTTGATTTGATCAAAAGGACTCCTTAGGATGGCTTTATGACTAAATTAAAGCTTCTAGGATGAAGGGAGAGAAGTTGGGAGAGTATTTGGGCAGGGGTTGGCCGAACCAAAAGGCTTGGAAGTGTGAATAAGGTGGTAGAGGTGGGGGCCTTTTATAAGAGGAGAGGAGGGGCACTTTTGGAAAGATTGAAATGTTACATTATTTCACAATGCTTTTCAGATTCTAAAGGTCCCACACTTATATAATTCTAGGCTAAGGTGATAAGGTTTCTAAATATCCTCATCCAATAGGCTTTGTACAAGTGTAAGCCTTGGATTTTGCATTATCTTTTCATTTTATTTAAATCGTTAAATAATGAGGTCATCGCTACATCATAATGATGTCATTAATAATTTAATTTATTTAATGTCTAAAAATTATAAAAAAAATACTATGATGTAGGAAATATTTCTAGATTTCTAATGAATATTTATATTCAAAATTTGGACTTGTTTAACCACACTTAAAAACTATTTTAGTAAAATAACTCATGTTTGTGTCAATTTAATTTTAACATTAAATAAATATATATTAATGTCATTTTCCAACTAAAGTGGCTCCATGGGGTCCCCAATTTGACCCATGGGTTGTCTTGGTCGGCCATGACTCATCCAATAGGAGTATAACAAATTTCAGGCTCATCTTATATTATTAAAACATTATTTGTACCTTAAACTACACTAATTACCTCTAATCGCGATTAAGAACTTAAAAGTTACTATTCACCAAAAAAATTATTTTAATCTCATTGAACCACATTTTACTTCTTAATGACAACCATGTATGTCGGATTTTTGAAAATCAAATCACAGAAGTGGTAATATTTCATTTTAATGAAAAATCGGTTTTTAACAACCACTTAGTGGTTTCACTATTCATCAAAAATTGAAGTTTTTCAGAATAAGGCCAAAATTTCACCCTAAGATATAATTGATATTCCGAATTCAAAAATGATGTCTATTTTACAAAATTCCAAACATATAAGTTGTATTAATTAATTTTATAATTAATTCCCGCTGTTACAGCAAATAGCGTGTTTTTAAGAAACAATTTATATCAAAAGTTTGGCAATTGTTTATGTCCAATTTCAATGTTAAATTAATTCTAATGACCACCATTGGATAAAATGGTAAAAATATTTTCTAATTATACTTTAAAACCACTAAATATTATAATTTATCACTATAAATTATTTTGATTAAAAAAGTTGTTTTTAAGTATTTTTCATTATTCATAAAAACTTAGAAGTTCTCAGAAAAATACAAAAAATTCAACATAGGCTAATTTCAATATTCCGAATCCAAAAATGAAGTCCATTTTGATAAATAAAATTTATAAAATTTCAAAAAGTAGGTATTACTATTCACAATGGCTAGTTTAATTAGTTGTGGTGTGTGTTAGAGCTCGAGGTTGCGTACAACACACGCTATTGCATTATTCGAAGGGAAACGTACAGTGGAAGCTTGGGGTGTTACATTCTCCCCTACTTCAAATAATTGCGTCCTCGCAATTTCTAGGGTATTACTGCATAAAAAGACTCGGGTGGTTTTTCATCATAAATTCCTCAGGTTCCCACGTTGCCTCTTCCATTTTATGATTTCTCCACAAAACCTTCACCAGACGAGTCGTCCGGTTTCTCAGCACCTGCTCCCTCACATCAAGAATCCTGACGGGCTCTTCACAATAGGAAAGATCGGGTTCCAGTTCTAATTCCTCATAGGTGAGTACATGCGTTGGGTCAGGCATGTATTTCCTCAACAGAGATACGTGGAACACATCGTGAACTTTGGAGAGACTTGGCGGCATTGCCAAACGGTAAGCTACAGCCCCAATTCGTTCTAGAATTTCGAAAGGTCCGATGTACCTGGGACTCAATTTACCTTTCTTACCAAAATGTATGACTCCCTTCCATGGAGATACCCTCAGGAAAACATGATCACCGACTTGAAATTCCAAATCCTTCCTTCGATTAACGGCATAGCTCTTCTGCCTTCTTTGAGCTGCTTTGATGTGATTTTGGATTACTTTCACCTTTTCCACCGTTTCCTCCACCAGTTCTGGGCCTACAAGTTTTCTTTCACCAACGTCATCCCAACAGGTTGGTGTACGACATCTCTTTCCGTATAACGCTTCATATGGTGCCATCTGAATACTCGAATGGAAGCTATTGTTATAGGAAAATTCTACCAGTGGTAAATATTGATCCCACATACCCTGAAAGTCAAGAGAGCATGATCTCAACATGTCTTCTAAGGTTTGAATAGTCCGTTCTGATTGTCCATCTGTTTGAGGGTGATAGACAGTGCTCAAACGAAGTTCAGTATCCAAGGCCTTTTGAAGACTTTTCCAGAATCTTGAAGTAAAACGAGGATCACGATCAGAAACAATCGATAGGGGTACTCCATGAAGTCTTACAACTTCATTAATATATAGTCTTGCAAGACGTTCAAGTGGTAGATCCTCCCGTATAGCCAGAAAATGTGCTGACTTAGTAAGTCGATCAACAATGACCCATATTGCATCATTCCTTCTAGGAGTCTTTGGTAGTCCCATGAGAAAGTCCATCGTAATATTATCCCACTTCCACTCAGGTATGGGAAGAGGTTGCAATACTCCACCAGGATGTTGCCTTCCAGCTTTCACTTGTTGTCAAACCATACACCTCGACACAAAATCAGCAATCTCCCTCTTCATATTGTCCCACCAAAAATGTTCCTTCAAATCTCTATACATTTTGGTGCTCCCAGGGTGTATAGAGAAGTTGGAACTATGAGCATCATCTAGCAATTCCCTTTTTAGATCAGGTATATCGGGAACACATAGTCTCTTCCCGAATTTCAAAATTCCATCCTTATACACAAAGTCCCTCAATCTTCCATCATTCACACCTTTAATCTTCTTTTGAAATTCTTCATCATTGGTCTGAGAACTCTTAATCCTTTATAGTAATGATGGTTTGGCAACCATTTGAAAAAGCATTGATGTTTCACCTTCCCTAGTTATTCCCATGTCCATCTTCACTAGATCCAAGAAAATTGGATCCCTTTCAATTCTCATCACATTCAAAACTCCATGGTCTTTCCTACTCAAAGCATCTGCCACCTTGTTTGCCTTCCCCGGGTGGTAATGTATCGTGCAATCATAATCCTTGAGTAGTTCAAGCCATCGCCTTTGCCTCATGTTGAGTTCTTTTTGTGTGAAAATATACTTCAAACTCTTGTGATCAGTATAAATCTCACATTTTTCACCATAGAGGTAATGTCTCCATATCTTTAAAGCAAAGATCATAGCTGCTAACTCAATATCATGAGTAGGATAGTTTTGATCATGAATTTTTAGCTGTCGTGATGCATAGGCAATGACCTTATCATTCTGCATAAGGACACAACCGAGTCCTTTCTTCGATGCATCACTATAAATAACAAACCCATCATTCCCTGATGGTAGAGTCAATACAGGGGCATTGACTAATCTTCTCTTTAGTTCTTCAAAACATTCTTCACACTCTTTTGTCCAGACAAATTTAATCCCTTTACGTGTGAGCTTTGTCAATGGGTTAGCCAATCTGGCAAAATTCTGGACGAAACGTCGATAATAACCTGCTAAACCAATAAAACTGCGTACCTCAGTTATACTTGTCGGTGCTGGCCATTCTTGGATTGCCTTGGTTTTAGAAGGATCAACGGAAATTCCATCCTTAGAGACAATATGGCCAAGAAAAGAAATCTCATGAAGCCAGAATTCACACTTGCTAAATTTCCCATATAATTCATGTCTTCTAAGAGTCTTCAGGATAATGCGTAAGTGATTTTCATGATCTTCGTGGCTTTTGGAGTATACCAAGATATCATCAATAAATACCACTACAAAGTCATCAAGATATTCCTTGAAAACTCTATTCATTAGATCCATGAAAACAGAAGGTGCATTAGTCAATCCAAAAGGCATTACTGTAAACTCATAATGCCCGTACCTTGTTCGAAATGCTGTCTTTGGAACGTCTTCCTTCTTCACACACAACTGATCGTATCCAGACTGAAGGTCAATCTTTGAAAAGTATTGAGCTCCATGCAGTTGGTCAAAAAAATCATCAATGCGAGATAGGGGATACTTATTCTTTATTGTTATAGCATTGATCTCCCTATAATCAATGCACAACCTCATAGATCCATCTTTCTTCTTAACAAAAAGAATAGGGGCTCCCCAAGGAGAAACACTAGGGTGAATAAATCCCTTATTACTCAATTCCTCTAGTTGTTTCTTTAGTTCAACCAATTCCACAGTGGCCATTCTATAAGGGGTCTTCGATATGGGCCTTGATCCAGGAATTAAATCAATGGAAAACTCAACTTCTCGTTCTGGAGGATGTCCAGGTAAATCTTCCGGAAACACATCAACATATTCTCTCACAATAGGTACATCCTCTATTTGAATATTCCTTTCCTCATCCTCAGTAATTTCCTTCTCTTCCTCCCCAATAATTGAACTTAGTTGAGCTACTGGGGGTGGATCTAGATAAGAATTATGTGGCGACGATTCTTCTCTAAAGATAAGGTG
The DNA here is from genome assembly GCA_963277665.1 of Viscum album. Lineage (NCBI taxonomy): Eukaryota > Viridiplantae > Streptophyta > Magnoliopsida > Santalales > Viscaceae > Viscum > Viscum album. The sequence continues at coordinate 388,488,527 of OY728167.1, read as the reverse complement.
TTCCTTATCATCATCATCAAGAATCGTAACCTCTTTCCTCTTACAATAAATTTTTGCATCATGGTCCGAAAGCCAATCCATACCGAGGATTATATCAAATTCAATCATGGGTATGACGATGAGATCAGTAGGTAAAGAACATTTAGGTGCTCTAATGGGAACTAATTGACAAAACTTTGTTGCAACAATACTTCCCTTAGGGGTTTTGACTGACAACTCCCTTGTTAAATCAAATTGGAAATATCTAATTTTCTTAGCAAACTGGGAAGATATGAAACAATGCGATGATCCAGAATCAAATAATGCATTTTCTAAACTTGAGGAAACCATTAAATTACCTGCCACCATGTCTTTCGGAGCTTCCACCTCAGCAGTAGTGATAGCATAAGCCTGGCCTTGATCCCTTGGCCTCTTCTGAGGTAAGTTCCCCTGACGCTTAGGACATTCATTTGCATAATGTCCCTTCTCTCTACAATTATAACATTCCACGTTGACAGCTTCTTTCTTTCCCTTGCATTCATGATCTTGGTGGCCTTTTTCACCACACTTGTAACATACTCCTTTTCCTTTTAGACAGGCACTAGGGTGCTTCCTACCACAATTATCACAGGGTGGACATTCATTTCTACCCTTCTTCCCTGTTTCCTTATTTCCTTTCCCAGAGTTTTCAGTGGATCTCTTCTTATCTTGCTTTGATTTCAAGTCATAAGACTTAGAGAATTCCTTTTCCGTCTGGATAGCGCACGAGACAATACCTTCATATGAAGAGAAGGTTTGTGATACTAAAGCTCGACGGAGAAATGGTTTCAACCCATCAAAGAAATGATCAGTCTTACTTCTTGGGTTACGTATGTAATCTGAAGCATACCTTGCTAACCTTGTAAAGTTATCCTCATACTTTGCGACATTCTCATCCTCCTTCTGCCTCAGACTCAGAAATTGCCTTTCCATATCCGCTCGATGGTCTCGAGGAAAGTATTTTTCTAAGAACAGCTTTTTGAACTCCTGCCATTCCATGTTTGTTAATTCATCATCTTCCTTTGTGTTTTGAATTAGTGACCACCATTGATCGGCATCTCCAGTGAGGCGGTAAACTGCCATGACAACATTCTCCCTTTCACTACTCCCCAAGGCATGGAATATTTTCTCTAAGGAATTTATCCATTGCTCAGATACTATAGGATTTGTACTCCCATTGAAGGTTGGTGGTTGTTGACTCATGAAACGGTCTATCATTGATCCTCCACGTTGCGGATCAGGGTGCTCCATACGAGTAAGGTTGTTATTCATAACCTGCGTGAGTTGTCCCAGTACGGTGAGAAGCTGATCAGCACCAGTTGTATCACTAGCTCCACCATAATTATCCTGAGCAGGAGGGAAATCCCTACACGGAGTGCGTGCATTGATACGGTTTCCATTCCTTCCACTAGGCGCCATTTCTAAATAATGGCATAAACTAGATTAGTTCATGAATCAAAATACATAATTCCATACTTGTAAAACACTTAACATAAATTGAACTAATTATAGATATAATCCATAATTATAAAAATGTTTTCTTTGAGGAAGTATATACTCGTAACCATTCATAGTGGTTTGTAAAGAAAATGGGAATTATCCAAAGCATATCCCCCGGGAGTGTCGTAACCAAGAGTGCAGCAAGGCCCGTTGTCGTGCACCAGTTCCCGTTCGAGTCTAGCTTAAAGCGGTGTTTTCGTGTTTTACCCCTAGGTACATCTGTGCCAGAGCCGCCTCTACCTGCTCGTATCCAGACAGGGATGTATTGCTCGGAAAACTCACAACATCTCTACAATACCAAAATTCTAGGAAGTTCTTCTATACTAATCCTCAAAGTCTATCTTCGGGATATGTGCTCTAATCAGAGTTTATCTAAATCTAGCTTCCAAGGTTAGTACTAAACTGCCTCTGATACCAACTGTAACGCCCTGACCCCAGCTACCCAGAGTCGGTGCATTACTTCGTAACATTGGCATGATCACAAAAGATCAAGTCTCGAAAGACTGATTAGTTTAGTAGCCTTGGAAACACTAGATACATTCATAAGTCTTTCATTACATAAAAATTAAAAAAACTACAATAACATGGTCTTCATAGTCCACACTCATATCTTCACTGACTATTCTTGCAAGTCAGTCATAATACACTTCTTCACATCCTGGAAAATATTTAAACATTTAAAGGGGTGAGCTCAGATGCTCAGTAAGGATAACAATATTGCGGAAGCTTTTATAAGAAAACATAAGCATTTAAGGCAATGTATAACTAAAACAAAAGCCTTATTGAACTTGAACTTCAGCATAATATGGCAAAAGTAAAATAAAATAATGCCATTACTTACTCACATGGATATTCTACTAGACGAATAATCACATGAAATATCAATAACCACTTTCATAATGAGGAAATGTATAATGTCAGACCTTCTGAAACATTTTGTCAAGGCCTCGGCCAAGACGTCTAAAATGATTAAGGCCTCAGCCAAAACCATAAATCAAATTGGGAAAGGGCCTCGGCCAATTCCACGTCTAGTTGTCTCATGAGACCTACCGATGCATCGAGGAGCTATAGCGGGCTCCACCCGTCACATATTAAGTCCAATACATTCCTCATATGAATAGGTTTAAACATAATATAAATATTCGTATTAAAACTAGCATACGAAATGTCAACAATTTCTCCATAAACTATGGATGGTATAAAAATAACACATCCACAGTCAAATATTTCACAAAATGTTCAATGGACGTTTTGTATCATAAATCAATTTCAATTAAACCTAAAACCCATCAAAGGATGTTGACATGGATGAAAACAAAGCTATTTGAGAGTAATATCTCTCCTTTTTTAAATAATTTAAAAGTCCCATAATTATAAAATAATACATTTACTTTGAAGATATTCTTATAATCTTGTTAGGGAAGCTTCGACGAAGTTATAATGGCGGAAAATAGCCGCACCCGCCGTATAAGTCAAAAAAAACATTCTTACCTTAAATTTGTCAAAGAGGTCAAAAAGTACATTGTTTGGAAAACGACAGTAGGATTCCTTTAAAAAATGTATAAGGGTATAAATGACTTTAACACATTTTCCATTTAATAGTAAAAATGTTTTGAAAGACATTTTTAAGAAACATGGATGTGGATGATAACGAGGTCCCAGTAGATAATTATGTATAAACAACCTTGGATAATGAAGAGGTTGTGAAGTAAACCCTTACCTTGTACTTTTCCTTGGTTGGGGTAGGTTACCTCCTGTATAATGGTGAAATAATTTTTATTAAATTATACAAGAATCATATACATTCATATGATATCATATATGATCTTTTAACATTGCTTTGTTAACAATATCTTAGATTTATCGTTGTTTCGGGTGTTAACTTACTCGTTTTCTTTTATATGTTTTGTTACGTAAGTCGTGTTTTTCATGGATAGGTTGTATCTTATTCATATCCATAATGATATAATGTCCTTAAACATTATTTTTAAATCATCAAATGATAATTATACTTGAATGGATACGACGGAGAATGAATCTCATCGCGTTCGTGGAGACGGTAGTCCGTACGTACGCACGTATGGTGACATGTCATTCAAATGATGGGTAGAATACTGAATATGGTTGTTCCATATTTATAATAACATCACAGTATATAGAATATACTGGAGTTATAATTTTAGAATTGAAATAATAAACAAAGAGGGAGTGGAAGAAGAAAGAAACTTGAAAGAGGGTGATGAAAATGTTACCTCTTCTTCGGGTTCTTCCTTTTGATTTGATCAAAAGGACTCCTTAGGATGGCTTTCTGACTAAAGTAAAGCTTCTAGGATGAAGGGAGAGAAGTTTGGAGAGTATTTGGCCAGGGGTTGGCCGAACCAAAAGGCTTGGAAGTGTGAATAAGGTGGTAGAGGTGGGGGCCTTTTATAAGAGGAGAGGAGGGGCACTTTTGGAAAGATTGAAATGTTACATTATTTCACAATGCTTTTCGGATTCTAAAGGTCCCACACTTATATAATTCGAGGCTAAGGTGATAATGTTTCTAAATCTCCTCATCCAATAGGCTTTGGACAAGTGTATGCCTTGGATTTTTCATTATCTTCTCATTTTATTTAAATCGTTAAATAATGAGGTCATCGTTGCATCATAATGATGTCATAAATAATTTAATTTATTTAATGTCTAAAAATTATAAAAAAATACTATGATGTAGGAAATCTTTTTAGCTTTCTAATGAATATTTATAGTCAAAATTTGGACTTGTGTATCTCCACTTAAAAACTGATTTAGTAAAATAACTCATGTTTGTGTCAATTTAATTTTAACATTAAATAAATATATATTAATGTCATTTTCCAACTAAAGTGGTTCCATGGGATCCCCAAGTTGACCCATGGGTTGTCTTGGTCGGCCATGACTCATCCAATAGGAGTAGGACAAGTTTCATGCTCATCTTATATTATTAAAACATTATTTGTACCTTAAACTACACTAATTACCTCTAATCGCGATTAAGAACTTAAAAGTTACTATTCACTAAAAAAATTATTTTAATCTCATTGAACCACATTTTACTTCTTAATTACAACCATGTATGTCAGATTTTTGAAAATCAAATCATAGAAGTGGTAATATTTCATTTTAACGAAAAATCAGTTTTTAACAACCACTTAGTGGTTTCACTATTCATCAAAAATTGAAGTTTTTCAGAATAAGGTCAAAATTTCATCCTAAGCTATAATTGATATTCCGAATTCAAAAATGATGTCTATTTTACAAAATTCCAAACATATAAGTTGTATTAATTAATTTTATAATTAATTCCCGCTGTTACAACAAATAGCGTGTTTTTAAGAAACAATTTATATCAAAAGTTTCGCAATTGTTTATGTCCAATTTCAATGTTAAATTAATTCTAATGACCACCATTGGATAAAATGGTAAAAATATTTTCTAATTATACTTTAAAACCACTAAATATTATAATTTATCACTATAAATTATTTTGATTAAAAAATTTGTTTTTAAGTATTTTTCACTATTCATAAAAATTTAGAAGTTCTCAGAAAAATACAAAAAATTCAACATAGGCTAATTTCAATATTCCGAATCCAAAAATGAAGTCCATTTTGATAAATGAAATTTATAAAATTTCAAAAAGTAGGTATTACTATTCACAACGGCTAGTTTAATTAGTTGTGGTGTGTGTTAGAGCTCGAGGTTGCGTACAACACACTATTGCATTATTCGAAGGGAAACGTACAGTGGAAGCTTGGGGTGTTACAACACCAGTACATTTAATGAGTAAAAGAGAGTTCAGTGTGTGTACTTTTGAAGTACACGGTGTGTACTTGCCCTTACCTGGCCCCACTTTTGGCAACCTCTAGGTCACCCCACACGACCGTGTGCATTACCGTTACACAGCGTGTACTCATAAAGTACACGATGCGTACTTAAGAAATTTTCAGAAACTCCTCTTTCTCTAAAAAACACCATAAAAAGGAAAACATACCTATAAATAAGATCCGGTTTATTACACATTTACCAATCATCTTTTCAGTTCCTAAAAACAACCATCACATTATTTTTTCCAGATAAACTTAAATCCCCTGCGTTTTATCTTAGTTAGAGGGCAATATAACTGAGAAAAGTTCTCAAAAAACTTTTTTAATAACCCACTAATCCATGAAAACTATGAATCTCGGTAATATTTGTAAGTCTTGGCCACTCTCCAATAACATTTTTTTTAGAAGGGCCAACATTTACGCCATATTTAGAAACAATATGACCAAGGAATGAAATATTTTGCATCCAAAATTCAAACATACTAAACATTCCATATAGTTTATATTATTTCAATTTTTTTTAAAACAATACTTATGTTAGTATCATGTTCATCTATGATTTTAGAATATACCAAGATATCATCTATAAAAACAACCAAAAATTGATCTCGAAACTGATGAAAGACTCCATTCAAAAGATTCATAAATACATCAGGTGCATTAGATATCCTGAAGGGAATAACTAAAAACACATAATGCCCATATCTCATTAAAAACTATAATTGGAATATCATCCTCCTTCACCATCATATTATGGTACCCAGACCTCAAATAAATCTTCAAAAAATACTTAGCTCCCTGGAGCTGATAAAAAAGATCATCGATATGAGGAAACAAATACTTATTCTTAATAGTGATTTTATTCAAGGGTCTATAATCAATACATAGTCTCATATAACCATATTTCTTTTTCACAAATAAAAAAGGAGAACTCCATGGTGATGCTCTAGTTCGAATGATTCCATTGTCAAGTAATTCTAGAAACAGATTTTTGAATTCCACAAATTCTGCTTGACCCATTTGATAAGGGGGTTTAGAAATAACTTTTTCATGAGTCATTATATCAACAGTAAATTCGACCTCCCTATTGGGAACAATAATAATAAATTCACCAGGGAAACAATCTGTGAATTCATTCACTATAGGAATGTCACCAATCAAAACTGTTTCTTTCTTTTCAACAATATGAGACATATAAGTTTTACATCCAACATTTTTCAATATTTCATCTTCTTGATATGTTTACAAAGGATTGAAGTCATTGAATAAAACTTTCTTTTCATTGTAATCAATTTTAGCATGATAAAATGAAATCCAATCCATACCCAAAATGATATAAAAACCCACTATGGAATGTTCATTTATATTTTTAAAAAATTCTACCCCACTAATGATAATAGGATGATTTCTATAAATCATGGTTTCTTAATTACTTACACTCAGTGTTTTTACAAAAAGTTCAATATCATTTTCATGAGTTTCTATATCCAATTTACTTACAGAGCTCTCAGAAATGAAATAATGTTAAGATCTAGAGTCAAATAGAGTATTGGAATATTTTGAAGAGATCTGTTACATACCTATCACCACGTCATTTGATGGTCACACATCAATCATTGTTGTTTCAAATGATTTTTCCAAACCCTTCAGCTTTCTATCTTGCTGGTTTTTACCCTGGGTAATCAACTTTGGATACACATTGGAAACATTTCATATCTCATTGCAACTATATCATCTTAGCACTTGTTCTTCATTGCCTCCCTGAGCATATTCCTTAATGTTACAAGAAATATGACCAGTATTACCACATTAGAAGAACTTTTCAGACTTTGAGATACATTCTCCTTGATTCTCTTACCACACTTCTCACAAGTTGGAAATTTGGTTTTCTTACCTCCAGTATTCATTGATGAATTCCTTCCCATTACCAAAAAACTTGATCCCTTCTTTTGTTTTCTCTCATGGGATACATTCTCACCATAAAACTCCATTTCTACCTTATTATAACATTAGAAAAGTATTTCATATCTTTTGAACTCATGAGAAGCTTTCAACCTTTGATATTTCAGCTTCAATCCTGAGTAAAACTGATTTATCTTACTATCAATAACCCATATAAAATTTAGGACTTACCTTGACAAATGGGTGAAATTGTTTTCAAATTAAGACACTGAATCTTCATACTTTTGTCTCTATTCCATCAATTTATTTTCCATCATATATTGAAAAGCCTTAAGGAAATATTTCTCAAGGAAGATATTCTTAAATTCATCCCATTCCATGGATTCAAACTCTTCACTTCTAATATGGATCTATTTTTATATAGTTTTTCCACATATTTATACTTAATTTTTAATGATTTAATTAATTATTTAAAAACTTTTTACTAAATAAATGTATTTTTGTATTCTTATAATTAAATATGTTTATTTATCAATTTTTCTAATTAATTAAGTATTTTTAGTCCATAAATTAATAATTTTATTCTTACTTTTCTTATATAATTTAATTATTTATTTATTAGATGTGTTAATTCTAATATGCTCACTTTTTAATAATTTGAATTTATTAATAAATAATCATTTAATATCCTTATTTGTGCTAATTAGCATAACGTGTATTTTAATATTTTATGCTTCAATTTAGTTTTATTAAAATATAATAATTCCATTAGTTAATATGTTTACTCATCATTCTATTTAATTAAGTTAATAATTTATTTTAAATTAAAAAAACTAGTTTGCTTTTAATTTTATGTATTTAAATAATTTTTCAAATAACTAACTAAGAGTTTTAAAACATTAATTATTTAACTATATGAATGGAGTTAAATTATTAAGCCACTAATTTTTGTTTTTAGTCTACTGGTGTGGTAGACAAGATCTTGCGGTGACCTATTAGGTCACTGATGATATTCATTTTCACTCATTTCCAACCCTTTAATATATATATCATAAGTTAAATTTATGTTGTTTATCAATTTCATTTATCGATTATTCAGTTTATAATCTAAGTGTTATCAACTAATAATTAAATTGTATCTTTTAAGTTTTGAGTTAAAAAAACGGTTTTTAATATATGTTGTTTAGTTTTTGTTATAATTTTTAATTTTAAATTAACTTATGTTTTTATTTTATGTTTAGTCTTTTCATTTCTAGTTTTTATCTCTTCGATTATCAAATTCTTTGATTTTGCCTGTGTTAGTTTTTTGTTTTTTTCACCGATGCGGACTATGATATGTATCAGTGACCTTTTTTACATCGGTGACCCTTCTATTTGATCCACATCAGTGGCTTTATTTACACTGGTGACCTTTATGTTATCCCCAATTGTGAGGTTTTAATTTTATAACACCGATAACCATTTATTTTAACTACCAGAAACCTTATTTTTGTCTACCGATGACTTTTTATGCCAACAGTTTCCTTTGATGCAGTGTATCGGTAGCCCCTTATATTTTTATTTTGCATCGGCAACCTTTCATTATACTGTTAACCTTAATTTTTATTCTGCATCATTTCCCTTTTTATTTTCTCTCAACGATGACCCTTTGTATTTAAGCCAATAGTGACCCCCACGCCACTGCTCCTTTTTTCCAACTAACGGTGACCCTTTTTTATTTATCAATGACCTCTATTTTTCATTAAAGTCTAACCCTCACTCTCACCGTTCACTGCTTCTCACCGTTGGATTACCCTTTTTATTAATTTCCACGACCCACCGTTAGGCATCCTCTTACCGTTCCCTTGCACCTCTCCATTTCACACTTCCATCTCACCCTCTTACAATTGTGTTCACTTCCACCATTTCCTCCCTAACACCGGTTCTTTTCTTTATCTCTACTATCCTTTCATCTTCTGCCTTCGCAACCCATCCTCCATTCAACCCACATACCATCAATCTAAAAACCTCAATAATTCAAACCATAAATTTAACAAAGTTCAAGAAATAACAACTCTTAAACTCAGATTTCAAAATCCGGATCCGCACCCCCACGCTGCTGCTATGGATCTGAACCATTGGACCAAGTTGCAAGCAAGAGCAGGTCTGTTATCGGTACTGGGGAGTAGGAATCAGGAACCCACTGCTCGGAATCACTTTGCACCGCCATCATAGAGAAGAAGGAGTACCGATCCTGAATACACGCCATCAGATTTTGAACTAGAGGAGTCTACCGCAAGTTTTCCCGTAGGATCCCGAACCCCTACATCGAGCTATCGGCGGCTATTCTTCGGGAGGTTGAGGCGAAACCTAAGAATTTTCCATGTTTCTATTAAGAGATTCCGCCGCAATAGAACAAGAACCTACCACCGAAGCCGAGCATGAGGAGGTTGAGCTGAGCCGGTCTATTGTACCACGTCGCTAAGAGGATCCCATGCCGCCGTTCAGGATACCGCTGGTTCACTGAGCGGTAGATGTGTTCCGCCATGGGTTTCAGAGATGGATACCTCTGGTACCGCTGGAGCCAAGGAGCCAGGCCAGTGTGGTCTTCGCTGGAGAAGCAGAACCCTTGCACTGTGGAAAATGGGGAGGGGGAGGAAGATCTGAAAAAAAGTATAAAAGAAAACCTAAATGAAAACCAAAATTATAAATAAGTACACTAAAATAATAATTAATAATTTGAAATAAATAATACATATAAGAAAAATAATTTTAATCAAACATAATTTCTAATATATTTAACATGAATTATACTTTATTTTACTAAATCAGATAAACTACTAAATTAAATTAAAATTATTTTTCATCTAATGTTTCTTATTGATTTAATAATAAAATTTATCAATAAAATTTTTTTAATAAGAATTAATCAATAAAAACTATTCTAATTAAATGGAAATAATCATAATTTTCAAAATAATATTATACTTAATAATTATATTTAACATAAATAATAATGATTAATCATAAATATCAACATAATTATTTAATATAATGGTTAGAACTAGAATTTTGTCAACTTATAAATTTTAGATAAAGTAACTTAATAAAATTAACTAATAAAAATAGCTTAATTGAAAACTTTTATTAATAATTATATAAATTACTTACTTAATTACTTAATGTTTAATAACTAATAATTTGTTAAAATTCTCAAATTTAAATGCTCATAAGGTTTAATTTAGTTTTCATTTACCATTTTAATAAATTTAATATTTAAATATATAATTAAATAATATTATTACATTTTTATTTCTTCTCAATTTAATCACAAAAATATAATTTCCAGCATTAATAATGTAATTTATTTAACAAAATTTTTTAAAAGTTTGTTAATTATTTAAAATGACTTGTTAATAAGCTATTTTATTCAATTATAAATTTTTATTTCTATTGTATTGTAACTGTGATGACTGTTTTTTTATTCCATAGGTTCAATCAGGAGACAGGAAATCATCCAGGTTCACTCAACTAAATCATGTAGAGTTCATTACGTGAGAAAAACTAGCGCAACGTGTTAGTCACGAAAAAACGCACGTGTGCGGTGCAAATGTAAAGGGATTTTGATGTCGGTGGAGACATGCAGTGACATACAAGAGATGACTATGGGATTCAAAAGTAGAGCAAGAATCATAGGATAGGAGGAGATACATTCATTCATTCTAGGAGAGCACCATTGGATGATTGAGGTCCGAGTAGAGGGTGTCCAAAGGGCGACTCTAGAACCACCTCCAAGAGATGGAAGAGTTCGATAGCAGAGAATCACCTGGGGAGTTTATCTTCCATCTAAAACATAGTTTTTGTACTTTTTTCTAGTATTTTTAGTATATTTAAAGATATTAACCATGTTTTCTAGCTAAATCATATAGTTTGGGGATAATTATAAGTTCCACTGGTTATCGTTAAATGTTCTTTTTCACTTCATCATCAGAAGTATTCATTATTGATCTGTGAGATTGATACTGAATTCATTCAAATGCATTGTTCCACCAAAATTTAATTTCGTAATTTCACAATAAATTTGAGAGATTTATTGTGAATACATTTTTCAAAAGATAATAAATTCTTAATACTACAGGACTTATGTTGAGTTCGTCTTGTTGTCATTTTTCAAACTGTTTACAATTGATTTATTTTGGAGTGGCAAACTCTAAAATAGATTGGATAAATCCTGGTGAGGGAGGTAATTCATACTCTTATGGTGGCATTCTGCAATATATTTTATGTGAATTTAATTACTTTTACAACTAGTATAATGGAAATTTTTCACTAAGAGTTTTAATATATTGTTCATTTATCAGTGTACTATATCTCTGTGTCTCTAGGTTTTCTACTGTTTCTAGCTTCAATTCAGTTTTGATATATGTTTTCAAATGTTTTTTCACTCTATAGATTTATAAAAATTTAAAAAAATATATAAAAATTAAAAATTAGAAAAACTACTCTACTGTTGACAACAGTGGGGTCTTTTTGTAAATTTTTAGAAGAATAGTGGTCTGAATTGCCTTCGATGTGGGTTCGACCCTGCTTCCCACATATACAATAATTAGTAGGATTATAAATTATAAACTTTGGATGACTTCAATGATGGTTCAGGTAATTTTTTTGGAACCGTTTCTTGGGAAGGCACGATCCATTCTTTTTCTAAAAAGATACTAAAAAAATTCATATAAAAAACCTCAAAAGAAATAGAAAATTTGAAATCCATAAAAAATCTGTTTCTTATCTTGCTGAATTGTTACTGGTGAGTAATTTCTACTGTTGTTATCATGAGAAAAATACACTCTGTTGTTAATTTAGAGCCATTGAACTTAGAAATAGACAAACACTTAACGACTCTTAGAAGAAAGAAAAACAAAATTGAAATGGAGAACATAGATAAATGAGTTCTTGAGCATAACAACTTCCAAAATCAACTAGAACTCTTAGATGAAAATGAATGGCCAGGGTGAGGGAATTAAAACTCCCTCATGTTTCAAGCAATCCATCATCCATTAGACTTACTCCTAGGGCCAGAAACTATGAATTGAAAAAATATCACATTTCTCTGTTGCCTGTATTTAATGGGCTCTCTAATAAGGACTCTCCAGTCTTCATTAGAGACTTATATAATATTGTGCAATAGCTACCACTTCTAGGAATCAAAAATAATGGACGTATAATGTGTGTGTTTTCTTTTTTCTGTAAAGTGAATTCTAGGAATTGGTTTTTGATCCTAGATGTGAACAATTTCGAAAACTGGGAACAAATGTACAACTCATTCATAATGAAATTTTATCCTCAAAGACTGAAATGTGAACATAGAACCATGATACCTATTTTTTATCAAGAGGATAGAGAAGCTTTTCATAATTCTTGTGATAGATTTAGGGATCAACTTAGGAAGTTTCCCCATCATCAACTCCCATATCACCTTCTAATGTATACCTTATATAAAGGGTTTTCATCCTCTGGACAAAATCTAGTTAACCAAGCTACTTGGGGTAATTAGAATGATAAAACCGATGAAGAACATAGAATTTTTTTAATAATCTTCCTCTACCATTAACAACATAAGAAATCAAGAAGAAAAAGAGGCAATAGAAATGTTAATTCAAACAATGGTTCAATGAATGAAACTCATGCTCAACTGGCTTAAATAACCAACCAACTTCAATACTTGATGAATTAAAACTCAAAACAAACTGTTAACCAACATGGCTCTCAAAACACCAACCAATCTTTAAGGGAATAGTGTGTATACTGTGGAATGTTTGGTCATACTAAAAACATCTTGTCCTAACTTTGATATGCCATCCCAACAATAAGAGAACTCAAACATTGTGAATTATGGTCCTAGAATGCCTCTTAAGAAAGATACATTTTCAAACAACTACAATCAAGGTAATTGGAACCATCCAAACTTATCCTGGAAAGATCAAGGCCTAATTAAAAAATCCACTACCCCTAATTACTCTAACCAACCATGACCAAACATTAAAAATCAATAGTGGGGTGAGTCCTCAAATGCACAAGGAAACAATGATAAGCAAATGTTTTCTAAGATTGATCTAATTATGAATAAAATTATCTCTCAAGAGGAAAGATATATGACTCATCTAACCAAACATCTAAATCTATATGATTCAGATAAGATGCAAACTGATGTTAGAATGAAAATCATGGAAACACAACTAGGACAACATGTTATAGATTTTCATCTATGGAAAAAGGTATATTTCATAATACCAATGAATGGAACCCTAGAGAGAATTACATGGATATTGTCACTAGAAGCTGTCATAATACTCAAACTATTGCTGAAAAACTCACTGAGAATTCCCAAAATGAAAATCTACTTGAATATGGTAATAAAAATGTTCTATGCACACATGCAAAAAATTTAATGAAAAGTCATGTAAATGATCAAAATTTGAATTTGAAATACGAAACTCAAGCTGAAAATTCATCTAAAATAAAAAATAATAGAGGAAAAGAAAATGCTTTGGAAGAGGTGATGGATATACCTACTGTCCTAAATTTTTTCCTTACCCATTCCTTCCCTGAAATGTTAAATCCACAAAGTAACAACTGGGATGAACTTCTTTAGTTCCTTGATCTCCTTTACAAACTTCAAGTAAACATTTCATTTATTAAATCCCTAATTCAATTCCCATATTACTTGAAATCTCTTAAAAAATCATATTTAACAAATAATCTGGAAGAATTTTCTACCTACAGCCTCACTGAAGAGTGCAGTGCTGTACTCCAATAGAAAATTCCACCCAAACTGAATGATCTGGGTAGCTTTTTCATTCCTTGTAACCTAGGATATTCTGATCAGCTCAACTGTTTGTGTGATCTAGGTGATAGTATTAATCTTCTCCCATATTCATTGTTTCAACAGATGATGTTGGGTGACCTTCAACTCACCATAGTCGTACTACAATTAGCTGATAGATCTTTCACTCATCCTATGGGTGGGGTAGATGATTTTCTAGTTAGAGTTGGGAATCTGTATCTTCATACTAGTTTTTTATTCATAGACATGGAGTGTGATCAATAGATACCCATAATTTTAGGTAGGAACTTCTTGGCCACATGTGGTGTTATTATTGATGTTTCTAAGGGTCAATTAATTTTCCAAATTGGAGAACAAGAATAAGATTTCAATGTGTTTAAAAACATTAAGGGACCAACTTATTCTGAAAACCGTTCAAAATTGTTCTCCATGATGCTGAAAGTTCTTAGAAAAATCTAGTTGAAAACATGGATAAATTTGAAAAAAAAATCCACTGTTGATTGAAATAATTTAGAAGCTAAAAATCCTTTTGAATATGTCTCAGAGGTTTAAAATCTTTCTCAAACAACCTATCTAGAAAATATTGTAGAACTAGACAACATTCCAGTTTCTAAAATAGTAGAATCCTCTATTTCTGAAATTATGAAATTTTTGAGTGAGTTTGAGGGTTTTTCCGTTAACACCAACCATGCTAAACATTTTGATAATGTTGAGGGAGAATTTTTAAGAAAACTTTATGACATTTCTTTGATAAACGTGTTGAATTCTGATATGGAAATTCTGGATAGTATACTTCCCACATTGGATAGCAGCACTGTTATTTCTAAATCTAAACATGAAATTGAAAATCTTTCAACTTTTCAAACTCTTTACTAGATATATGTTAAATAAAATTGACCTAATAGGCCTAATAGTCCTCATTCTATCACAGAACCACCCACTCTTTATCTAAAAACAATCACTACCCATCTTAAATATTCATTTTTTGGTGAGAACACCACTTTGCCTGTAATAATTTCTACTCAACTTAATGAAAACAAAGAGGAATGACTATTTA
This sequence comes from Viscum album, assembly GCA_963277665.1. NCBI lineage: Eukaryota > Viridiplantae > Streptophyta > Magnoliopsida > Santalales > Viscaceae > Viscum > Viscum album. The sequence goes on along the minus strand of OY728167.1, from coordinate 388,473,385 downwards.
ATGTGTTGAAAAATTTTAAATCTTCCATAAGCTGGACCATAGCTGATATTGAGGGTATTATTCCCTCCTTTTTTATGCATAAAATTCCAATGAATCCAGACCATTAGCCTCGGGTAGTGTTTCAAAGAAGATTGAATCCAAATATGAAAGAATTTATGATAGAAGAAGTGATCAAACTGCTAGACAATGGAATGATATATCCCAATTCTGATAGTTCTTGGGTCATCCATGTCCAGGTTATCCTCAAGAAGGGAGGATTCACTATAGTAAAAAATGAAAAAAATGAAGAAATCAAAGTTAGGAAAGCCACAAAATGGAGAGTTTATATAGATTATAGGAATCTTAATGAAGCCACTTGGAAGGACTATTTTCCAATGCCATTCTTGGATCAAATGCATTAGAGGATTGATGGAAATGAGTTTTTCTGTTTCCTGGATGGGTATTCTGGTTACAACCAAATTCCTGTTGATCTAGAGAATTAGGAAAAGACGACTTTCACATGCCCCTTTGGTACATTTTCCTACAGGCGGATTCCCTTTGGGTTATGTGGAGCTCCAACCACCTTTCAAAGGGGAATGATGGCTATATTTTTAGATATGATTGAAATAATTATTGAGGGTTTCATAGATGATTTCTCCATTATGGGAAGTAATTTTGATACTTGTCTTGGAAATATTGAGTTATTATTAGAGAGATGCAATGAAACCAACCTTTTTCTTAATTGGGAGAAGTGTCAATTCATGGTCGTTGAAGGAATAGTTCTTGGACATAATGTGTCCAAGAGAGGTCTAGAAGATGATACTGCTAAGATTTATGTCATTCAAAAACTACCACATCCTGGAAATGTTTATGATGTTAGAAGTTTTCTAGTGCATGTCAGTTTCTACCGGAGATTCATAAAAGGATTTCCAAAGATAACTAAGATGTTGTGTTCGATGATGTTCAAGGATGAACCTTTCAAATTTGATGAAAATTGTTTCAAATCATTTAATCTTCTTAAAGAGAAACTCATCACATCACCCATTATCAATGCACCTGATTGGATGTTACCTTTTGATCATATGTGTAATTATAGTGAAATGGATATAGGTGATGTCCTTGGATAGTGGAAAGATATGAAGTTACATGTAATGTATTACGATAGTAGGCTACTAGATGAAGCCCAAAAAAATTATACCACAACTAAAAAACAATTGTTGGTTGTTGTGGTTTCCCTAGGGAAGTTTAGACAGTATATTTTAGGTTCAAAAGTTATAATTTTCACTGATCATTCTACTTTAAAGTACTTTATGTCTATGAAATAAACCAAACCCAGGATGATTAGATGTATTTTGTTGCTAGAAGATTTTGATTTAGTGATTAGGGATAAACAGGGAGCTGAAAATTATGTTTCTGACCACTTATCTTGGCTTCCTCTTACTCAATCTGAATTTGAAGATCCTAGGGAGATAATATCTTCCTTTCCTGATGTGAAGATTCTTACTATGTCAATCAGGCAATCTGATTTGTTTGCAGATTTTCTCAACTTCCTAGAAGTATGTGTTTTTCCCAAAAATCTATCCAATAACCAATGAAAGAAATTCATTTCTGAGCTTAAAGAATATCTTTGGGATGATCCTTTACTTTTTAGGAGATGTTCAGATGGTATCCTTAGTAGATTTGTGCCTGAGGAAGAGATGTTTCCTGTTTTAGAGAGTTCTCACTCCTCACCTTGGAGAGGTCACCATGGTGGTGAGATAGCTGCTTCAAAAAGTATTACAATCTGGTTTCTATTGGCCTACTCTTTTTAAGGATGCCAGAAGCTTTGTTGTTGGCTGTGATAGATTTTAGAGTCTAGAAAATGTTGCTAGGAACCAGGAGTTACCCCAAAATGGAATTATAGATGTTGAGATTTTTGATGTTTTGGGTTTAGATTTCATGGGCCAATTTCCATCATCTCCTGGGAGTGAGTATATTCTTGTGGCTATTGACTATATTTCAAAATGTCTTGAGGCAGTGGCACTGTCCAACAATCAAGCCAATTCTATAATTAAATTTGTTAAGAAGAATATGTTTACAAGATTTAGAGTTTCAAAAGCCTTTATCAATGATAATAGAACACACTTTAAGAACTTTAAATTTAAAGGTTCGATGGATAAGTATGGTTGTGTTCATAAAACTGGTACTCTTTATCATCCACAGTCCAGTGGACTAGTGGAAATCTCAATGAGGGAACTGAAATAAATACTTCAAAAAACAGGTTCAACCTGTAGGAAGGATTGGCATCTTAAATTGGATGAAGCTTTATGGTCTTATCGAACTGCTTTCAAGACCCCAATAGGTATGTCTGCTTATAGGCTGTTGTTTGGGAAATGCTGTCATTTACCTATGGAGTTGCAAAACAAGTCTTGTTGGGCAGTTAAGGCTCTAAACTTTGATTTTAAGAGTGCTGGTGAGTGGAGATTTCACAAGATAAGTGAGATGGATGATATTAGGAGATAGAGTTATGATAATTAATGAATTTATAAAGAGAGGAATAAAATAATTCATGATTATATCATTCAAACTAAAGAATTCAAACCTGGACAGAAGGTCCTCCTATTTCACTCTTGACTTAAACTCTTTCTTGGAAAGGTGAAGTACAAGTGGTCTGGACCGTTCACTATAGTGAGAGTGATTAATAATGAAGCTATAGAAATTGTAGGTGAAGATAAAAAACCCATATTGGTTAATGGGAAGAGAGTGAAACATTAATTTGAGGGAAAACCAAAGGGCTTGGCTGTCTTCACTGTGCTTAAAAACTAATCTTATATAACGTCTGGTTGAATACAATAAAACATAGAACAGCATGGGAGGCAACCCATGGATATTTTTTATTTACTTTGTTTTATTTTAACCTTGAATAATGGGCTACATTTGTGCAGTATTTTTGGGAAGTCCTTGTTGATGCTTGTTCTTGGTATATTTGTTCTAATTCACAATTTTCAAAAAGCTATTGTTGTCGTCTAAGGAGTGGAATTCCCATGCTGATGGATTAATGGCATATCTAGTCAGGGAAGTATCATAATGTTAAATTTTGTTTCATTTATTTTCTCCTGATTGATCTAAAAAATAAGATTCTTTTTTTTATAAAAAATTCTTCTTTAAATGTTTCTTGCTTTCTAAAAAAATATACATCTGTTTAAAATTATACTTATATTGGAATGAAATTTTGTTGTATGTCACTGTGTAAATAAAAAAAATCTGGACGTTCTTCACTGCTGAAACTGAATTCCATTGTTATTAAAATCTTCTCAATTCTTGAAACTAAGTGTGTGGGGTACATGCAGGCTAGAAAATATTTTTGTATTGAATCTGCTTTAGACTAGGGTGATTTTAGCATTCATTTTTCTTTTCTATTGAACACATTATTGAACTCAATATTTTAAAATGCTTACACCCTTTTCATTGTGCCCTTCCAAGTTACATTCAATTTTTGTACTTTACTAGAAGATCATTTTCATGAGATTTTCTGTTAATGCATGCACTTTCTTATAAACATGCTGATAAGTTATTCATTGTGGAAAACAACATTTTTGAACTTTAATGTTACCCTTAAATCATGTCATAAATCTACTATACTGAAATTTTAATTCAACTTAAAATGTAAAATTATTCTTTTACATATTTAGAAGTCAGCTTTGCGGACAAAGTTGGGTTGTAAGTGTGGCGGAGGGGTCAATTCTTGACTGTTCTTAATTGGGCTTAATTGAAATTCCATCGATTCCTACTTCACTTCGATCTGTTTGTTTAAAAAATGGGTAATAGCTTTCAAAATTCTTTCATAATTTTAGGCTTTACACTATACACAAGTGGGTCTTTCCATTGAACAATGCTTTGATTTGTAGTAAATAACTGCTTTGAATCTGAAATTTTTGTGGTTGGATGATTGCTGAGTGATCTTGTTTAGTGGTATTATGAGAACTTGGTTTGGAGACTACTTATTAGAGTGATATGGGTGACCTGCTAGTGGAGTTATGATCATAATAATTTGAACTAGATGTTTGGTCTTGATTCTAGTGAACTTATTTACTTTTAATTATTAAATTAATTTATTTAATGAGACAATGTAAATGGTTTTCATAAAAATCTTTTGGAACTGGAGTAGTCTGGGTATCCGGGATCCCACAATGAATCTCTGAGACCCTAGATGTTGGTCACATTTATGTTTACTAAAATCCCTCTATGCACTTTGAATAAGTGAATTTCACAGTGCTTATCACATGATATATGGCTTGGGAAAAATAAATAAAGTGTCTAGGGTCAAAAAAGAGTTCATTAAGGTGAGGGGAATGACGAACGCCGGATGAAGAAGGCATCAAATGGTTTATATGGGATTCATTTAAGTTGCATCATTAAGGTGATTTTAAAAAATTATTTATTGTTGGAACCTAGGTGATGAGTCAATGTATAAGGTTCCTACTGTTATGTTCTTAACTCCACTGATGTTTTATCTCTTAACACTATTGAAATTAGAACAAGAAGTTTGGATTGAAATGAGTCACTAAACAGTATCATATGTGAGGCATGAAACTTTCACGATTACTGAATCTTTCCTATCTTTATTACCCTTTGAGTACTTGTTTGATGCAAGATTGGAATTGAAAATATCATTTCAAATGCATGTTTTCTTGTTTTGTCCTCTTTTCTATATGCTGGACATTTTACAATTTTAGAAAAATCATAAATACTGCAATATGTTTTTCGATGATGATAAAGTATGAAATTGTTTGAGGACAAAGAATGCTTAAGTGTGGGGGAATTTGATGTGGCTCTATTTTTACGTAGTTTTTCCACATCTTTATACTTAATTTTAATGATTTAATTAATTATTTAAGCACATTTTAATAAATAATTGTTTTTTTTTTGTATTCTTATAATTAAAATTGTTAATTAATAAATTTTTATAATTAATTAAGTATTTTTATTCATTCAATTACTAATTTTAATCTTACTTTTCTAATATAATTTAATTATTTGTTTGTTAGTTTTTTTAATTCTAATCTTCCCACTTTTTAATAATTTGACATTAATAATAAAAAATCATTTAATATCCTTTTTATTGTTAATTATCTTATCCTTTATTTTAGTACTTTATCCTTTAATTTAGTTTTATTAAAATATATTAATTCCATTAATTAATAGGTTTAGTCATCCTGATATTTAATTATGCTAAGAATTTTAGTTTAAATTACATAAAATATTTCACTTCTAATTTTATGTATTCAAATAGTTGTTTAAATAATTAACTAGGTGCTTTAAAACATTAATTATTTAATTATAAGAATTCAGTTAAATTATTAAACCACTAATTTTTGTTTTTAGTCTACCAGTGTGGTAGACAAGAGTCAGCGGTGACCTATTAGGCAACTGATGCTATTTATTTTCACTCACTGCCTACCCTATAATTAATTTATATAGTATGTTTAATTTAAGTTTTTTAACAATTTAGTTTGTTGATTATTCATTTTATAATCTAAGTGTTATCAATTAATAATTAAATTATAACTTTTATGTTTTATGTTTTATGTTTTATGTTTCAAAAACTTGTTTTTAATTTACGTTGTTTAGTCTTTGTTATAATTTTTTATTTTAAATTAACTTATGTTTTAATTTTATGTTTAGTCTTTGCAGTTCTAGTTTTTATCCCTCCGACTGTCCAATAATTTTATTTTGTCTAAGTGTTAGTTTTTTATTTTTTTCACCGATGTGGATTATGATATGTATCGGTGGCCTTTTTTAATCGGTGACCCTTCTATTTTATCACAATCGATGACTTTATATACACTATTGACCTTAATGTTATCCAAAATGAAGAGATTTTAATTTTATACTACCGGTAACTTTTTATTTTAACTAGTGTTGACCCTAATTTTTGTCTATCGGTGACTTTTCAGCCCAACTGTGACCATGGATGTAGTGTATTGGTATCCCCTTACATTTTTATTTTGCTTTGGTAACCTTTAATTCTACCGGTATCCTTAATTTTTATTCGGAATCGATGCCCTTTTTATTTTCTCTTATCAGTGACCCTTTGTATTGAAGCCAACGATGACCCCCACGCCACTACTCCTTTTTTCATCTAATGGTGACCCTTCCTTTTTTATTTATTGGTGACCTCTCTTTTTCATTTAACTCTATCGGTGACTGTCACTCTCACTGTTCAATGATTCTCACCGTTGGATTACCCTTTTCCTTTTCTTAATTTCCTCGACTAAGCGTTAGGTATCCTCTTACCGTTCCCCTTCACCTCACCATTGCACACTTCTGTCACCCTCCGGCAACTATGTTTGCATCCAACATTTCCAGCCCAACACTGGTTCTTTTATTTATCTCTGCTATCCTCTCATCCTATACCTTCGCAAAACATCCACCATTAAACCCACATACCATAAATATAAAAACCTCAATAATTCGAACCATAAATTTAACAAAGATGAAGCAATAACAACTCTTAAACTTATATTTCAAAATTTAGATCTGCTGCCCACACCAATGCTATGGATCTGAACCATTAGACCAAGTTACAAGGAAGATCTTGTACATTGTCGGTACTACAGAGCTGGAATCAGGAACCCACTACTCAAAATCACTTCGCACCGCCATCGTGGAGAAGAAGGAGGACCGAGCCTGAACCCGCGCCATCGGCTTTTAAACCAGAGGAGACTACCACTAGTTTTCTCGGAGGATCCAGAACCCTTGTGTTGAGCTGTCGGTGCTTGTTCTTCAGGGGGATGAGTCGACGCCTAAGAAGCTGCCACATTATAATTAAGAGATGTCGCCACCGTAGGAGAATAACCTGCCACCGAAGCTGAATAGGAGGAGGTTGATCTGAGCCAGTCTGTTGTGCCGCGTTGCTAGGAGGAGTCCAGGCTGTTGTTTAGGATGTCACTTGTTCGCTGAGGAGTAATTGTGCACCACCACGTGTTTTAGAGAAGGATTCCACTGGTACTACTGGAGCCGAGGAGCCGGGCCATAGTGGTTTTTGTTGGAGAATCCGAATCCTTACACCGTCCAAAGGGGGGGGAGAAGATCCAAAAAAATACTAAATGAAAACATAAATATAAACATAAATTATAAATAACTAAACTAAAATTATAGTTAATAAGTATAAATAAACAATACATATAAGATAAATATTTTTAATCAAACAGTATTGCTAATTTATTTAACATGAATTATACTTTATTTTACAAAATTAGATATACTCTTAAACTAAATTAATATTAATTTACATCTACTGTTTCATATTGATTTAATAATAAAATTTATCAATAAAATAAATTTTAATAAGAATTAAATCAGCAAAAACTATTCTAATTAAAATGAAATAATCTTAATTTTAAAAATAATAATAAACTTAATAATTAGAATTAACATTAATAATAATGATTAATCATAGATGTCAACTTAATTATTTAATATAATGGTTAGAACTAGATTTTTAGCAACGTATAAATTTTAGATAAAGTAACTTAATAAAATTAACTAATAAAAATATCTTAATTTAAAACATAAATTAATAATTAAATAAATTACATACTTAATAACTTAATGATTAATAATTAATAATTAGTTAAAAATCTAAAATTCAAATGCACATAAGGTTTAATTTAGTTTTCATTAACCAATTTTATAAATTTAATATTTAAATATATAATGAAATAATATTATTAAATTATTATTTATTCTCAATTTAATCTATAAAATATAATTTATAAAATTAATAAAGTAATTTATTTAACAACATTTTTTAAAAGTTAATTAATATTTTAAAAATACTTGGTAAAAAGCTATTTTCATAAATTAAATTTTTTTATTTATTTTGTGTTATAACTGTGATGATTGTTTTTTTATTTCATAGGTTCATTAATGAGATGAGAAATCGTCTAGGTGCCCTAAACTAACTCATTTGGAGTTAGTTACGTGAGAAAAACTAGCGCGATGTGTTAACCGCGAAAAAATGCACGTGTGCGATGCATATGTGAAGGGATTTTGAAGTCGGTGGAGACATCTGGTGAATAGCTATAGATGAATATGGGATTCAAATTAATAGAAACAAGAAGACGACCAGATGATATACATTCATTCATTTGAGGATAGAGCCATTGGATGATTGAGGTTCGAGCAGAGGGAGTCCAGAGGGCGACTCTGGAACAACATCCTCGAGCTGGAGGAGTTCGAGAGCAGAGAATCATCTCAGGAGTTTATCATCCATCCCAAATCTAGTTTTTGTACTGTTTTCTAGTATATTTAGTTTTTGTAATGATATTAAAAATGTTTTATAGCTAAATCATATAGTTCAGTGATAATTAGAAGTTCCACTAATTATCTTTAAATGTTATTTTCCACTTGATCATTTGAAGTATTCTGTATTGATCAGCGAGATCGATACCGAATTCATTCAATTACACTGTTCAACCAAAATTTAATTTCGAAATTTCACAATCAATTTGAGAGATTGATTGTGAATACATCTTTCAAAAGATAATAAATTCTTAAGACTACATGACTTACAGTGAGTTCGTCTTATTGTCATTTTTCAAACTATTTAAAGTTGATTTATTTTGGAGTGGCGAACACTAGATTATATTGTCTAGTGTGACTTAACTCCTGGTGATGGAGGTAATTCATACTCTTATGGTGGCACTCTCAAATATCTTTTAAGTGGGTTTTATTGATTTTATAACCTGTATAATGAAGATTTTTCCCTGAGCATTTTAATAGATTGTTCATTTATCAGTGTACTATATATCTATGTCTCTCTGTTTTCTACTATTTCTAGGTTCAATTTGGTTTAGATATATGTTTTAGAATGTTCTTTCACTATACTTATTTATAAATAGTGAAAAAATATACAAAGTAAGTATTAGAAAAACTACTATGTTGCTGACAACAATGGGGTATTTTTGTAATTTTTTAGAAGAATAGATGTTAGAATTTCATTCACTTTTGGTTTGAACCTACTTGATACATATACAGTAGTTATTAGGATTATAAATTCTATACTTAGGATTACTTCAACAATGGTTCAGGTCAACTTCCTCTGATATTTTTAATCATTGACCACCACTGGTCAGCTTCACCTTTAAAATGATAAACAAAAAGACTAACCTTTTGATTTTCAGAACTACCCATTACATCAAAAATATTTCCAATGCTTTAATCCACCCTTCAGCTTGCACAAGTTCAGATGATACTCTGAATGGTGGGGGACGTTGCCTCATGAAATTCTCTACAATCAAGATATTACTATGCGGGTTGACTAGTTGATCTAAGGCATGGACACCACTACCATTTATCACATCATTCAACTATTCCATTGCTACAACAAACTATTAAATTCCAATTCTGACCATCACAGGATGATTATTTGGAATATTATTTCCCTCTCTATGCCCTCCCAGTATAGTTTTTGTGTTTTCCTTGTAGGAAAACATTTTGAACAAACATATCTTAGATGAAGCAACATGGTAATCTTAAAATGCTATGTCATTTCAATTTGACCATAAAGTAAAAATATTTTATTGAAATTATATTAATCATATTCTAACTCCAAAATTCATCTAAATCTACCTCTAATACCAACTATAAGGCCTCGGACTTAAACAATATTTATTCTTGAGATAAGTCAACAATTTGACATTAATTCACATAGAGGATCATTTCGGGTTTAGAGAATCAAGGAATTAGATAATAACTTATACATACATCATGAATATTACAAGTAAACACTTCTACTCACAATCTATTTTTTTCAAAAAATAAAAACTTTGTAAAAAGAACCATGACATTGTTTCATGCTTTAACAACATAACATTTCTATGATTCCATCCCTAACTCTATTCATCATTATGTCTTATGAAAAACATTTCAAAACATGGGATGACCATAAAAAGCTCAGTAAGGTATACATAAAGAAAGAAAACTGTTAGAATTGGGATAACATAAAAACCATTAATACATTATTAAAATGTAATACTTTTCACCTTTATGAAGTTGTATATATTCTTCATTGAATATTAGCTCATTGATTACCCTTTCTGTAACCAAAATATTACCACATGCCCATATAAAGAATCATATAACATATAAAGGATACCTATGACATAAACATACTTAAATGGAATAACCATACGAACAACATCCATATATACCACTAAATGGAGTAGCCATATGGCTGACCTACATATGCAATGCATTGGAGGTCATAAGGTAACCACCCGTCCTTAGATTATCATAGAACCACCCATCATTTGGTTTATCATGTAACCACCCTTCATTGGTTTATCATGAAACCACCCGTAAAATTTCCAAGTACCATTAAATAATCATAACACATAAAATATTGATAATACTAACATTTCACTAATAAAATTACATTTGCAATCACAAGATATCATTTCAAGAAATTTAAATAAAAAATCCATTTCAAAGACAATTTTCAATTCCAAAACAAAAAATAATGGAATAATGGATTTATTTTCCTTTTTAAAAACATTAACGCCTATAGAGGAATCCAAATATCAAATAACGGTTAAAGAGTTGGACAGGTCGTTATCAACAAGTACGTTAAAAACATTCCATTTATTGTTTAGTAAAACACATTGTAGAAAAATATTAAATTTGAATGAAATTTAAATTCAAAGGGGTTTTTTATGAACCGTATAAAATAAAGAGGTGGATATTATCAAAATATGCATCAATGAATGTAGATTGAGTCAAAGTCCCATACGTTGAGTCTGATTTGTCACACATGTTACTTCTTCTTCTTGAATAATAAAATTAAATTAATTTCTACTCTCTTAAAATAATTTTTTCATTTTTATTATTCATTTTATATCACTTATTACCATGTTATAATAATTACATAACTATTTAAGTTAATATCGGTCATTTTTTCGATATTGGGTACTTTAGTTGAAAAATGATCTTGTTATAATTACAAATTGTCCATGTGGTCAAAAGTTATTATCTCTAGAATAGTATTCATGATTTAAATCCATATATACCTAGTATATAAGTATTTATAATATTCTATAACATTTGGAGATATTTAATTAAATTCACCGTTCATGGAGATGGTAAGCCGTACGTACTCATGAATGTTACTTTCACTTATTTGTCATATTAAAGGGATGAAAACTAAATGATAAATTGGTATATTATAATTATAGTATAATATCATATGATATATATGTGAAATTATTTAATTAATTCTATCCTTTATATGTTCAATGTGGGGCATGAACGAGTCATATCATTTTGAGGGGTGGTAGTCCACACTTCCTCAAATGAAATTAACCTATTTACACATCATGAAAAGAATAAACGGGTGTTACTAAGTAAAAATTACAATATCACATAAGAAATATAAATATAATATATATCATATATAAATACAGTGGCATGACAATAGCCACCATGAGAAGTGGTAGGGGAAAACGAACAATCATCGTTTCGTGAGGCAGCAGTTCACCGCACGTAGAAACAGTATGTTCGTATCCATTAGATGAAGGTGTGTGTAAGTATAGTTAGAATCCTTCTCATAAAAAAATATTAGTATATTTAGGATACTGTTGTTATTATGTAATAAAAGAATAAGAATATAATATAATAGTGAGTGAAGAAGTAAAATAATTGAAATTTTTTTACAGAAGACAGAACCTCTTAAAACAGGTAACTCCATTTTATTTGAGCCAAAAGGCTTTCTTGATTTGTCTAATTCCCAAGGTAAGGATTCTAATAGGAACATAGGGATGTTTGGAAATTATTTGGTCAGAGTTTTGAGAATTAAAGGGGCTTGATAAATGGGTAGAGGTGATGCCCTTTTATAAGAGTGAGGATGGTCACTTTAAAAAGCAATTTAAATATTTTTTATTATAAAATTATTTTAGGTTTTAAATGGTCCCAAATTTAATTATTTAAAATAAAAGATTTTATTTGGGGTTGAAAACCTCTCAAACAATAGGTTTTAGAAAAGTCTAGGTCTCAAATTTAACCTTATCTTTTATATTTAACCCTTAGTTAACTAATTGGACTCTTACCATGTCTTCTTGTATATTCATACTATATGGTTAGTATAGTTACTATAAAATGCCAATAGAGCCCCATGTGGTTTATTAATGAAATTTTAAACATTATATAAGTCATTTGGATGAATGTTACATTTATATAACTATTATATCATTTAATAAAATTTAATTTGTTTTAAAAACTCATTTATATCAATTTTCGTACAATTCATATCATGACTAATTAAAAATCCATAACAACATTATTCGTTAGAAAAAAACAGCATTAATTCACAGATAACAAGTCATAATCTTCCATAAAATTCGTGTATGGAATAAAAAGTTTTGAAATAAATTTATTTTAATATTTATAATCTCATTTATTTAAATCATTCAATAATAAGGTAATAACTAGATCACCAATTTGTCATAAATAAATTTATTTATTTGATTTGTAAAAATTATAAATAAAATAAAATTATTTATGAAATACTTTTATCTTTATAATGACTATTTATAGTCAAAATGATCACTTATATATCCCAGTATGATTTTTTTACTAAAAGATACATGTTTATGTTACATTTTTAATTACTTTAAATTAACTCATATAAAATGTCATTTTCACATAAAAGTGGCTTCATGGGGTTCCAAAATCGTCCCAAGGATTCCAATGGTTAGACATATCTCATACAATTGGATTATGACACATGTTAGGGTAGTTAAATATTATTATAATTTTTTTTCCATTGTTTACCAGATTTACCCTTTAACCATGGTAAATAAAATAATTACTGAAGTTACTATTTATAATGTCTAAAACTAAAAAGTATATATTTAAACAGTTTGGACCTCCTGATTCTCAATAAGGAATCCATTATTCCAAATTCAAAACACGTAACATGCAGAAATTAATTTAAAAATAATTCCCATTGTCAAAACTAAAAAGTGTTTATTTAGGAAGTGAAAACTATCAAAAGATTGACATGTGTTTATTTACAATATCAAAGTGATATTACATCCAATGACCAAAATTGGATTAAATAATAAATATAAAATCCAATTAAAATTTAAAACCAATTAAATGTACAATACAACTATATAAATAAATTTAATAAAAAGGTCGTTTTGACTTAAAATGCGGTATTTTCACTATTTATTAAAAAATGAACATTATCAGAAAATTACCAACAATTTATCCAAAGTAAATTTCAATGTTACACTAATAAAGATTATGTTAATTTTTTAAAATTGAATATATAAATTTGTTAAAAACTAGATTTAAAAAGTTTTCTCCATCAAAAGGTGGTAAACTCACCTTTAAAAAATATTAGAGTATTTCATTCTTAAAATCAAATTATTTTTATTTTAAGACTTAAAATTTATTGGATAAAAGTAAATAAATTTTACAAACATATTTAATCAAATTTTAGTTAGTTCTATTCATTCCCACCAATAAAATTGCTAGGCACTATCTACCATTAAATATAATAATAGTATTATATTATTTTTTTCGGTATACCTCAATTTGTGCGCATCGTAATATTTAAAAGAACCCATTGTTGCATGTTGAGTAAAATATTGGAAAACTAATCCCCTTTAATTCATAAATTTTAATCTAAAAAATGTAATATTCTATAAATACATGGGTTGTTACATCCTTCCCACCTTTTTCGAATTGTGTCCCCACAATTCTATTAACTTATCAAATAAGTGGGGGTATTTTTCCATCATAGAATTTTCAGATTCCCACATTGCCATTTCAACCATATTATTTTTCCATAAAACCTTTACCTCATTAAATACCTTATTTCACAATACCTTCTATCTTCAGTCATTAATCTAGACTGGTTGTTCCTCATAAGGAAGATTATCTTCCAACTGAACAACCTCTGGACTCAAAGCCTGAGATGGATCTGACGTATACATTCTCAACATTGAAACATCAAAAACATTGTGTACATGGGATAAACGTGGAGGTAATGTGACCCAATAGGACACTAATCCAACTTTCTTTAGTATTTCATAGGGTCTAATGAACCTCAGACCCATCATTCCCATTTTCCAAAAACACATCATATTTTTCTATGGAGAAACATTGAGAAAGACGTGATCACATACCTCTAAAGAAAGATCATTCCTCTAGTTATCCTCATATGTTTTTTGCCTTCTATGAGTTGTCCTCATGTGATTCGGAATCAATTGAAATTTTTATGCCATTTCATTAAAAAATTATGGTCCCATCAAATTCCTTTCACCTACTTCATCACAAAATGCTAGAGTTTGATACCAATTTCCATATAATGCTTAAAACTGGGCCATCTATATACTTGAATAAAAACTATTATAATAAGAAAATTCAACCAAATAATGATGTTGGTCCCAACTTCTATTGTAATCGATTGAATCATCATGTAGAATATCTTCCATGGTTTGAATATTTTGTTCTGACTGCCCATCTGAATGAGGATTAATAACAGTACTAAAATTTAATTTAGTTCCCAATGACTTATGAAGTCCTTTAAAAATGTTATAAGTGAAACATGGATCATGATCAGATACAATGGAGAAGGGAAATATATGTAACCATACTATCTATTTAACAAACAAATGAGAAATTTTATCTAGAGAAAATGTATCTTGAATAGTAAGAAAATGAGTAGATTTATACAATCGATCAATAATTACCCAGATTGCGTTGTTACCTCGAGATGTTTTTGGTAACCCCACTATAAAATCCGTGGACACATGTAACACCCTAACCCCTCTAGGCTGGAACCGGTGCATTACCTGTAATATTGGCATGGTTAGAAGGAATGAAAATCCCGAAGGAATGATCAATTTAGTAGTCTTAAAGAAACTAGATACATTGATTTAATATAAATTACATTGGATAAGGTTACAAGATACAATCCATAATGAAAAAAATTGCATCCACTAGCCCTCAAGAAATGCCCTCCTCTTCATAACCCGTTGAAGGTAAACAATGAAAGGGGTGGGCTCAAATGCTCAGTAAGGGTTAAAAATAGCATAAGCATGAGTACAATAATTAGTGAATCATAATCAATCTAACATAATCAAAATGGCATAGTGAATAAATGAACAACTAATGCTATTAATAAACTGAGATTGAAACTGCATCCATAGATTTTGTCATAGTGAAAACCTCAGGGATAAGAATAATGACTGATTATGAATAAAGATAATGATTATTAATTGGACGTCAAGTATCTGGCACATGAAACTATAATACCATAAAAATGGTTTACTGTTGTGGGTAGAAACCCATCTGATTTTTTGGAAACAAACTCGAAGGGTCTGTCGCCAAACTATTTTGTCTCAGGAGACCTACCGATGCATCGAGGGGCTATAGTGGGCCCCAACCACCTCTACATTCAAATAATTCTTTATACAATGATTCAATAGAAGAGAAATATGCCTTTTCAATATTCGTATAGAGTATAGAATATAGATTCATCAATAACATCCCAAATATACATCATATGTGAAATGGTAAACGGTTTAGACAATAAACATATCCATGGCATGATATTATGGATATTTAATAGAAATATAATCTCAAATGAAAATTGATCTCAAATGGGCAGTAGGTACACCACATAAGGATTAATAGGTGCACAATACAAAGTTAGTCACAATAAAGGGGATATTCTTGAACAAAAGTGAGAGAGAGGATCCATTACCTTATGCTTGAAGGCGTTCTTGTCTTGTTTTTAAAGACGTCAATAAAAAAATTAGTATTATTAATTCATAATTCCAGAACCTCTTTTATATTTAATTGTTATGGTATAACCTTATTTAGTCCATTAATGTTCTTTTTGATGGATTTAAAAGATCTAATTTTATTGTTTTGGAATCATTTTCTTACTTGGTTTCATGCTTTGTTTACATGTATTCATGAATGAAAGTTGGTTTGAAATATGGTTAAACATCAATAATTGTTAATATACATTATTAGTGAAATTAAAGAGACATAAACTATCTTATAATGATTCTGGTTATATTCAATGATGATGACTCATTCTATGAGTTAATGATAAATGCTTGAATTTGGCTTGGTAGTTTTTTGCTAAATAAACTTTTTTTTGTATTTTTAGTCCATATTATGAACATTTAAAGATTACATATCATTAATAAAGATAAAATTAATATATTATGACTGGGTTAAACCATACATTTTGTTTCATTACCAGACTTGAATGAATTTATGGAAATTGAAATTACATCGTCCACGATGTTGGTAATTCGACACATCACAGACAATGTTTTTATTTCTTCAATAAGTGGGAGAGGAGAAGAATAATGGTGAAGAATTTTCCATAAACAATAGAACATCCATAAAATACAAAATTATGGATCATACATGACTCTTGGTTAAGATGAGGTGAGTAAATAAGAAGAAAAGAAAGGAATCATAAAATGAATGAAAACATGACAAATTTCTCCCGAAAATTCGGCAGCCTAACGACGTCTCATCAAATTTAATAAAAATAGTTTGATGAGAGGAATGAAATATCACATCATTAATACATATTATAGAAAGTAAGGTGGAATATTTAATAAAATATCCCAACACTAGCCAAAGGGAAAGGAATAGAATAACATAAAATGAAAGAAAAGAATGAAAATAAAAGAGGTTGTTTACCTCTTGATCTCTTCTCCTTGAGATCCTTCTTAAAGGATTTGGTTTTGGTCTTTTGGTGAGACCTGAAGCTCTAAGACGTGGGGAAGAGACTTTGGAGGATTATTGGGTAGAAATTTGAGGAGCTTCAAGGCTTAGAGGAGTGAAGAGAAGAGGTGGTGGTGGGTGGTTTTTATAGTGGAGGAGAGGGGTAAATTTGAATATTTAATTTCATTATTTTATTATTTCCATCAAGACAACCAATAGTATTGTTTCATGTAACCCCTAATAGTAATAATGGAATGTGAGTTCCAACCAAGTGGTCTTGAATCACTTATGATGTTATAAATAGTGTATTTTACTGATAAATTGAATATACGGTATTTTACCAAATTTCACTATTCATAAAAAATTCATGAATTTCAGAAAAATCCCAAAAATTCACCCCTACCATTTTTCGATGTGTAGAATTAAAAAGTGAAATCCATTTTTCAAAAATAATTTTCCAAATATTATTAATTTAATTTTTAAATAAGTTTATAGATAATTCGAAAAATAACAATCTTGAAGTGCAATTAGTTTTATGTGACATTGAAAAATTAATTAAGATCTCATTATCTTGTTGCCGTAGGAAAATGAAATAATATTATTATTTACTATTCATGGGGGTCATATTACTATTCATATTACTATTCATAAGGGTATGTTACTATTCAAAAAAACCAAGATTGTTCTATCAGACACCATATGACTTATTGATCACAACTCTAGATGACCATTTTTCAAAATTCATAAAATAGAAGGGGAAAATTTATATTTAATGTCTAGGTTTTAACTATCTCCTAAATATCCTAGTGTTGATTCAAAGGAACACAGTGATGAATAGAATTTATTTAAAAGAAAAATACCATAAAATGTTTGGGGTGCTATATTATTCCCTCCTTTGGAAATTTCATCCTCAAAATTTTATGAATAAAGCCCACTAAAAAGATGTGGGTGGTTCTTCTTCCTGAAATCCTCTGGTTCCCATGTTGCTTCCTCCATATTCTGATTTCCCAAAAGAACCTTTACTATAAGAGTTCCTCTATTTCTCAATACCTTCTCCCTTGTGTCACGAATCCGGATAGGCTTTTCATAGTATGATAAATCAGGTTCCAGTTCTATTTCTTCATATGTGAGTACATGCCTTAGGTCTGGCATGTACTTCTTTAACAACGATACATGGGACACATCATGAACTCTGGAGAGATTTGGCTGCATCGCTAAATTGTAAGCTACAGCTCAAATTCTTCCCAAAATTTCAAATGGTCCTATATACCTATGGCTCAGTTTCCTTTTCTTAACAAACCTTAAGACGCCCTTCCATGTAGATACTTTCGGAACTGCATTATCTCCCACTTGAAATTCCATGTCCATTCTCCGGTTGTCAGCATAACTCTTCTACCTACTTTGGGATGCTTTAATATGGGCTTGTATTTTCATCACCTTTGTCGTGGGCTCTTCATTATGTTCTGGGCCTATAATTTTCCTCTCACCAACTTCATCCCAACAAGTTGGAGTTCGACATCTCTTTCCATATAATGCTTCATATGGAGACATTTTAATACTAGAATGGAAACTATTGTTGTATAAAAATTTCACCAAAGGAATGTATTGATCCCACATACCTTGGAAGTCAAGAGAACCTGACCTCATCATATCTTCTAGAGTTTGAATTGTCCTTTCAGATTGTCTGTCAGTTTGGGGGTGATATGCGATACTCATATGAAGCTCAGTATTCAAAGCCATCTGGTGACTTTTCTAGAATTTTGACATAAACCGGGGATCTTGATCAGAGAAAATTGATAGAGGTGCTCTATAAAGTCTCACAACTTCATTAATATAATGTATTTCCAGGCACTCAAGTGGTAAATCCTCTCTTATTAGAATTAAATTTGTTGTTTTAGTGAGAAGATCAACAATTACCCATATTGCATCATTCCTTCTAGGTTTCCTCAGTAGTCTAGTGACAAAATCCATCGTAATGTTATCCCACTTAAACATAGGAATAGGTAGAGGTTGCCGCACTCCTTTGGGATGTTGTCTCTCTGCCTTCACTTGTTGATAAACTAGACACCTTGACACATAGTCAGCAATTTCTAACTTCATATTATCCCACCAAAAATATTCCTTCAGATCTATGTACATCTTGTTGCAACCCTGGTGTATAGAGAAATTTGAGCTATGAGCATCATGTAATAGTTACCTTTTTAGCACAGGTACTAATGGAACACATAACCTCTTCCCAAACATCAGAACTCTTTCTTCATACATGAAGTCAGCCAATCTTCCATCCTTATCTGCATTAATTTTTATTTGCAGATTCTCATCATTAGATTGAGAAATTTTTATCTTTTATAGTAAAGATGGTGTAGAAATCATTTGAAAGAGGTGTGATGTTTCCCCGTCCTTAACAA
The DNA here is from genome assembly GCA_963277665.1 of Viscum album. Taxonomy (NCBI): domain Eukaryota; kingdom Viridiplantae; phylum Streptophyta; class Magnoliopsida; order Santalales; family Viscaceae; genus Viscum; species Viscum album. Next base: position 388,454,255 of record OY728167.1, on the reverse strand, counting down.
TTCTCATATCCATCTTCAGTAGATCCATGAAAATAGGATCTCTTTCAATCCTCATTTAAGTCAGAAGTCCATGATCATTCATGGTTAATGCATCTGCCACCTTATTCGCCTTTCCTGAGTGGTAGTGTATTGAAAAATCGTAATCTTTTAGTAACTTGATCTGTCTTCTTTGCCTCATGTTGAGTTCTTTTTGTGTGAAATTGTATTTCAAACTCTTTTGGTGCATATATATCTCACATCTCTCTCCATAGAGATAATGCCTACATATTTTCAGAGTAAAGATTATGGTTGTTAACTCAAGATCATAAGTTGGATAAATTTTCTCATGATTCTTCAACTGCCTTGATGCATAAGCAATAACATTATAGTTTTGCCTAAGGATGCAACCCAGCCCATTCTTTAATGCATCTCTGTATATTAGAAATCCATCACTTCCATATGGAAGAGTCAAAATTGGAGCATTGACCAATATTCTTTTCAATTCATCGAAGCATTCTATACACTTTTTTGTCCACACAAACTTAACTCCTTTACGTGTGAGCTTGGTTAGCGGGTTATCCAGTCGGGTAAAATTAAAAACAAAATGTTGATAAAAACCTGCTAATCTAGTAAAACTGTGTACCTCAGTTATGTTTTTTGGCGTGGTCCATTCTTGGATTTCCTTTGTCTTTGCAGGATCAACAAGGATTCCATCCTTAGAGAAAATATGGCCTTGAAAAGAAACATATTGAAGCCAGATTTCGCACTTTCTAAACTTCCCATATAATTGATATCTTCTATGAGTTTCTAGAATAATCTAAAAGTGATTCACATGGTCTTAATAGATTTTTGAGTATACCAGGATATCATCGATGAACACCACAACAAAGTTATCAAGATATTCCTTGAAAACTCTATTCATTAAATCCATGAAAATAGAGGGTGCATTAGTCAGTCCAAATGGAATCACTGTAAACTCGTAATGCCCATACCTATTTTGAAATGTTGTCTTAGGAATATCTTACTTCCTCACACGTAGCTGATGATATCCGGACCAAAGGTCAATCTTTGAAAAGTATTCGGCTCCATGGAGTTGATCAAATAAATCATCAATCTGAGGCAGAGGATACTTATTCTTTATTGAAATAGAATTGATTTCCCTATAATCAATGCATAGCCTCATGGATCCATCATTCTTCTTGACAAACAGGACCGGGGCTCCCCATGGTGAAACACTAGGCGAATAAATCATTTTTCACTCAAATCCTCTAGTTGTTTCTTTAGCTCTATCAATTCCACAGTGGCCATTCTATAGGGAGTCTTTGATATAAGTCTTGCATCAAGACTTAAAACAATAGAGAACTCAACTTCCCTCACTGGAGGATTTCCAGGTAAATCCTCTGGAAATACATCAATGTACTCTTTCACTATGTGTACATCTTCAATTTGAATATTTATTTCCTCTCCCTAAGGTGTTGGATTATATTCCTCTCTAATTATTGAATTTAGTAGAGCTACTGGTGGTGGTTCTCGATTAGAATCAGGTGTCAATGTTTTTACCCAAAAGACAAGGGATTCTGCACCATTTTCAAAAATTGTAACTTCCTTCTTCTTACAATAAATCTTCACATCAAAATTTGATAGCCAATCCATGTTGAGAATTATATCAAATTTAGTCATTGGTATGATAACAAGGATAGCAACTAAATCACGTTTTGGTGATTAGAGGGGAATAAGTCGACATTCCTTTATTGAAATGATACATCCCCCATGAGTTTTGACTGATAACTCCTTTATTAAATCAAATTGGACATATCTAATTTTCTTAGGAAACTTAGTAGATATAAATGAATGAGATGATCCAAAATCAAATAAGGTGTTGGCTAATTTGGATGAAACAATTAAAGTACCTGCCACCACATCATTAGGGACTTCTACCTCCGCAGTTGTAATTGTATAAGCTCTCCCTTGATGTATTGGACTTTTTTGAGTCAATTTTCCTTGGCGTTTAGGACACTCATTTGCATATTTTCCCATCTCTCTGCAATTGTAGCATTGATCATCATTGAATTTTTTATTCCCCTTGCATTCATCGGATCAATGACCCTTTTCCCCTCAATTATAGAAGACTCCTATTCTTTTCAATCATTTCCCGAGATGATTCTTTCCACATTTCTTGCATAATGGGAAACTATTTGTTCCCATTCCCTTCTTTGGTGTATATCCTTTTCCATTGTTATCCAAGTACCGCTTATTATCTTGTTTTTCTTTGGTAAGATTTGATATACCAAATTCCCTCTCTGTTTTGATGGCACATAATACAATTCCATCATATGATGAAAATGTTTGAAAAGCCAGTGCCCTCCGAAGACTTGGCTTAAGACCTTACATGAAATGATCAATCTTGTCTGCCAAGTCACGTACATAATCTATGGCATACCAGGCCAGCCTTGTAAAATTAGCCTCATACTATGCAACACTGTCCTCTTCCCTTTGTTTCATGCTAAGGAATTTTTGCTTCATTTTAGTTCATTGCTCACGAGGGAAATATTTCTTGAAGAATATTTCCTTAAAAGTACTCCACTCCATATCTTCTATTTCTTCTTCCTCCATGGTGTTTTGAATCAGGGACCCCCATTGGTCAGCATCACCCTTGAGACAATATACTGCCAGTACCACCTTCTCATTCTCATTGCATCTTAATGCCACGAATATCTTCTCAAGTGACTTGATCCACTACTCAGCTACCACTAGATTAGTATTCCCACTGAAAGATGGGGGCTTCTGCCACATGAAATGATCCAACATAGGTGTGGAATGGTTATTCGTTACATCTTTAGTAAGTTGTGCCAATATAGTCATGATCTAATCTTCTCCAACATTGAATGTGTTAACTTTCTTGGTAGGGAGATCCTTACATTTCCCATGAGTATTGATTCCCCTTCTTCCATTAGACTCCATTTATAAATAATGGGATAAACCAGATTAGTTTATGAATCTTAAATAGAAATGAAGTCAACATAGATTTAAATTATATGCATAGATAATCTTATAAACATGGTTTCTCGAAGGTAAAATATAAATTAAACTCCTTTATAATGGATTGTAAATAAAATATGAATTATCTTAATCATATCCCCTAGGAGTTTCTTAACCAAGAGTGTAGCAAGGCCCGTTGTCGTGCACCAGTTCATGTTTGAGTCTAGCTCAATGCGGTGTGTTCTGGTTTTACCCCTAGATACATCTATGCCAGAGCAGCCTCTACCTGCTCATATCAAGACATGGATGTATTGCTTGAAATAATCTATTCTTTACCAAAATACCAGGATGTTCTTGTTTGATTATCCTCAAATACTACCTTAGGGCTTTGTTCCCTACTATAAAGTTCCTATTCTAGTTTCCAAGTGTTCTACTAAACTTCCTTTGATACCAACTGTAACACCCCAACCCCTCTAGGATGGAGTCGGTGCATTAAATGTGATATTGGAATGGTTAGAATGAATGAAAATACTAAAGGAAAAATCAGTTTATTTGTCTTCAAGAAAATAGATACATTGATTTAACATAAATTACATTGGATAAGGTTACAAGATACAATCCATAATGAAAATAAAACTAAATCCACTAGCACTCAATAAATGTCCTCCTCTTCATAACCTATTAAAGGTAAAAATTAAAGGGGTGAGCTCAAATGCTCAGTAAGGGTTACAAATAGTGGAATCATGAGTACAATAATAAGTGAATCATAGTCAATCTGACATAGTCAAAATGGCATAGTGAAAAAATAAACAACTAATTCCATTAATAAACTGAGAATGAAAATGCATCCATAGATTTTGTCATAGTGAAAACCTCATGGATAATAATAATAACTGATAATGAATAAAGAGAATTCTTATTAATTGGATTTCATGTATCTGGCACATGAAACCATAGTACCATAAAAATGGTTTACTTATGTGGGTAGAAACCCGTCTGATTTTTTTTGGAAACAAACTCGAAGGGTCTGTCGCCAAACTGTTTTTTCTCATGAGACCTACCGATGCATAGAGGGGATATAGTGGGCCCCACCCACCTCTACATCAAATAAGTTATTTATAAAATGATTCAATACAAGAGAAATATGCCTTCTCAATATCCATATAGAGTATAGAATACAGATTCATTAATAACATCCCAAATATACATTGTATGTGAAATGCTATACGTTTTAGACAATAAACATATCCATGACATGATATTATGTATATTTAATAGAAATATAATATCAAATGGAATGTGATCTCAAATGGGCAGTAGGTACACCACATAAGTATTATTAGGTGCACAATACAAAGTTAGTCACAACAAAGGGGATATTCTTGAACAAAAGTGAGAGAGATGATCCCTTACCTTATGCTTGAAGGTGTTCTTGTATTGTTTTTAAAGATCTGAATAAACAAATTAGGATTATTAATTAATAAGTCCAGAAACTATTTTATATTTAATTTTTATGGTATAACCTTATTAAGTTCATTAATGGTCTTTTTGAGGGATTTAAGAGATCCAATTTTATTGTTTTGGAGGTATTTTCTTATTTGGTTTCATGCTTTGTTTTATTGTATTCATGAATGGAAGTGGGTATAAAATATGGTCAAACATCCAGAATTGTTAATATACATTACTAGTGAAATTAAAGAGAAATAAACAATCTTATAATGATTCTGGTTATATTCCATGATGATGACTCATTCGATGAGTTAAAGATAAACGCTTGAATTTGGCATGGCAGTTTTGTGCTAAATAAACTTGTTTTGTATTTTTATTCCATATTATGAACGTTTAAAGATTCAAAAACATTAATAAAGGTAAAATACATATATAATGACCTTGTTCAACCATACATTTGGTTTCATGACCAGACATGAAAGAATTAATGTAAATTGAAATTACATCGTCCACGATGTCGGTAATTCGACACATCACGGAAAATGTTTTTAATCCTTAAATAAGTGGGAGAGGAGAAGAATAATGATAAATAATTTTCCATAAAAATTTTAACATCTTGAAAATACAAGGTTCTCTAGAATACACGCCTCTTGGTTAAGATTAGGTGAGGAATGAAGAAGAAGAAAAATGGAATCTTAAGATGAATGAAAACATGATAAATTTCTCACGAAAATACGGCAGCCTAACGACGTCTTTTAAAATTTCATAAAAATAGTTTGATGAGAGGAATGAAATATATCATCATACATACATATTATGGAGAGTAAGTGGGAATATTTAATTAAATATCCAAACACATGCCAATGGAAAAGGAAGAGAATAACATAAAATGAAAGAAAAGAATGAAAATAAAAGAGGTTGTTTACCTGTTGATCTCTTCTCCTTGAGATCCTTCTTAATGGCTTTGGTTTTGGTCTTTTGGTGAGACAAGAAGCTCTAGGATGTGGGGAAGAGACTTGGGAGGATTATTGGGAAGAAAGTTTAGGAGCTTCAAGGCTTAGAGGAGTGAAGAGAAGAGGTGGTGGTGGGGGGTTTTATAGTGGAAAAGAGGGGTAAATTTTGAATATTTAATTTCATTATTTTATTATTTCCATCAAGACAACCAATAGTATTGTTTCATATGACCCCTAATAGTAATAATGGCATGTGAGTTTGACAAATGTGGCCTTGAATCACTTATGATGGCTAAAATAGTGTATTTTACTGATAAATTGAATATACTGTATTTTACAGAATTCATTATTCATCAAAAAATCAAGAATTTCATAAAAATCCAAAAAATTCACCCCTACCATTTTCCAAAGTGTAGAATTAAAAAGTGAAATCTATTTTTCAAAAATAATTTTCTAAATATTATTAATTTAATTTGTAAAAAATGTCGTAGTTAATTCAAAAAATAACAATCTTAAAGTGCAGTTAGTTTTATGTGACATTGAAAAATTAATTAAGATCTCATTATCTTGTTGCCTTATGAAAATGAAATAATATTGTTATTTACTATTCTTGAGGGTAATATTACTATTCATATTACTATTCATAATGGTATGTTACTATTCAACAAAAACCAAGATTATTCTATCACACTCCAAATGACTTACTGATCACAACTCTAGATGAGCATTTTTCGAAATTCAAAATAGAGAAGTGGAAAATTTATATTTAATGGATAGGTTTTGACTATCTCCTAAACATCCTAGTGTTGTTTCAAAGGAACACAGTGATGAATAGAATGTATTTAAGAGAAAAATATGATAAAATGTTTGGGGTGCTACAACACAATTTCCCATTTCCGCTCTAGTATTGGAAAAGGCTGATGCATCCCTTTCAGTAACTGCCACTCTACATTAACCTGCTTACAAATCAAACGCTTCACAAGAAAGTCAGCAATATCTCTTTTCATTCCATTCCACCAAAAATACTCCTAAATATCTCTTTATATCTTAGTACTACTATGATGAACTAATAACGGAGATCTATGAGCTTCCCAAAATAACTCTTTTTTCAACTAGGAATCACAAGGCACCCATAATCTCTTTCCAAACCTCAAAACACCACCTTTATCAATGGTAAATTCAGGTAATATACCCTTCTGAACCAATTATACATTTTTCTACAACTCACAGTCTTCTTTCTATGCTACTTAATACTGTCTGATATAGATTATTTCACTTCCACCTAAAACAAAATAGATCAATTCTTTACTCCAACAACTTCCAATAGAAAATTCATCTAATCAAAACCCAATTGATCTCATTGTAAAAGTATCATGGTTAATGGATCATTACTCTTTTGACTCAAAGAGCCAACCACATTATTTTCCTTTATAGTAAGGTAATGTATCACACTATCATAATACTTGATTAATTCTAGCCACCTCCTTTGTCTCTTGTTTAATTCATTCTAAGTGAATATATACTTAATACATTTGTGATTAGTATATATTTCACACTTTATACTACACAAATGATGCCTCCAAAATTTTAATGAAAAAAATAGCAGCTAATTCCAAATCATGTGTAGGTTAATTTTACTAATGTGGTTTCAACTGTCGTGAAGCATCATAAATTACGTGATCATTCTACATAAAGAAACAACCAAGTCATTTCAAAGAAGCATCACTATAGAAAACAATTTCACCATTTCATGAAGATAAGTGAAAAACTAGGGAATTTTCCAATTTTATTTTTAGTTCTTGAAGATAATCATCACATTATTTTGTCCAGATGAACTTACCTACCATACAAGTTAGCTTAGTTAGGGTTCTAGATAACTGAGATTTTTTTTCAAAAAATCCTCGGTAATAACCCACTAAACCCAGAAGACTACGAATATATATGATATTAGTAGTTCATGGCCAATCATCATCAACCTTGGTTTTATAATGGGTCAATAGTTATTCCATCTTTAGAAAAAATATGACAAAGGAAAGAAATATTTTTCAACCAAAATTCACTCTCACTAAACTTTCAATATATAGTTTCTTTTCTTTTATGGTTTTAAAAACAATCCTTAATTGATATTCATGTTCCTCTCAGATTTTAGAATATAATAAGATATCATCTATAAAAACAACCACAAACTTATCCAGAAACTGATGAAAAACTCCATTCATGAGATTCATAAATACAGAAAGTGAAATAGACAACCCAAAGAGAATAACTGAAAACTCATAATGCCTATATCATATTCGGAAAGCTAATTTTTAATATCATCCTCCTTCACCTTCAGCTGATGGTACTCAATCCTAAAATCAACATTCCAAAAATACTAAGCTCCCTAAAACTGATCAAACAAATCATTGATATGAGGGAACATATACTTCTTCATAATAGTGATGTTATTTAAGGCTCTCAAATCAATACATAGTTTAATAGAATTTTTTTTCTTTTCACAATTTGAACTAGAGCACACAATGGTGATGTTCCAGGTTAAATGAGACCCTTATCAAATAATTCCTACAACTGATTTTTAAATTCCACTACATCAACTTGAGACACTCAAAAAGGGGGGTTTAGAAATAGGATTTTCATCAGGCAATAAATCAATAGTAAATTCAACCTCACGATTGGGACCAATTCCTTTGAATTCATCAGGAAAAACATATGTTAATTCATTCACTACTGGAATTTCACTAACCAAAACTATTTCATTCTTTTCAAAAAAATGAGTCAGATAATTTTCAATTCCATCATTGATTAATATTTCAGCTTCTTGATATGTTATTAAAGGAATGAAATAGTTGAATAAATTGTTCTTTTCTTTACAATCCATTTTAGCATGATAAAGTGAAATCCAATTCATACCCAAAATGATATAAAATCCCACTATGGAAATTTCATCAAGATTTGCAAGAATGACTAAACCAATAATGATAATAGGAAGATTCATATAAATATTGGTTTATTAAATAATTACACCCGATTTTTTACCAACATTTCTATATCACATTCATCAGGTTCTATATCCAATTTCCTTGAAAAGATTTCCGAAATGAAAGAATTTCAAAATCCAAAGTCAAATAGCGTATTGGAATATTTTGATGAAATCTGTAACATAACTTTCACCACTTCATTTGACAGTCCCACATCAATCGCAATAGTTTAAAATGATTTTCACATTACCTTATGCTTTTGATCTTGTTGGTTTCCACCTTGGGCAATCATCACTGGACAAATATTGGAATTATTTCCTAACTATTTTCATCTAAAGAATCTTACCACAAGTTTTTCATTTCCCGCCTGATCATGTTCCATATAATTATGACCAATATGACCAGTCTTACCACATCAGATGCACATTCCATACATTGAGACAAATTAGTCAGGATTATTTTTACCACAATTCTCACAAGTTGTAATTTTTTTTCTTACCTCCAGGCTTCTTTGATGAATTATTTCCCATTGCCTCCCAACTTGATCAATTCTTTTTTTCTCTCATGGGATACAAGCTCATCAGAATGCTCCATTTCTACCTTCTCAGCACATTGTAAAAGGTTCTCGTTGCTTTTGACCTCACGAGAAGCTTACACCCTTCGATATTTCAGTTTCAATCTTGAGTAAAACTGATTTATCTTACTATCAATATCATAGATAATATTTGGGATGTAGTATGAAAAATGGGTGAAATTTTCTTCATATGCATCCATCGAGCCTTCAACCATTTGTATCAATTCCAAAAATTTCTTTCACATCCTAAGTCGAATATCCATAGGGAAACATTTCTCAAGGAATATACTCTTAAATTCATCCCATTCAATGGCATCAATCTCTTCCCTTCCTATGATATTTTTAATCATTGACCACCACTGATCGGCTTTTCCATCAAAAAGTTAAATATAATGACAAAAATTTTGATTTTATAAACAACCCATTACATCAAAAATATTTTCCAATTCATTAATCCACCCTAAATCTTGCACAGATTCAGATGGCCCTCTAAATGATGGGGGTGTTTCCCCATTAAATTCTCTACGATCAACCTATGCCTATGTGGTTGGTCCAGTTGATCTCATGCATGGATACTACCACCACTAATCGTCTGATTCAACTATTCCATTACTATAACAAACTGTTCAGTTCTGATTCCGACCATCTCATGATGTTGATTTGGAAGGTTATTTCCCTTTGTATACCCTCCCCAACATACATTCCATGTTTCCTCTGCGGAAAACCATTATAAAAAAACATATCTTTGATAAAGCTAGCTAGTAATCTTAATATTATATATCATTTCAATATGTCCATTAAGTAAAAATACTTTTTGGATTTTATATTAATAATATTCTAACTCATAAAGTTATCTAAATCATCCTATAATACTAACATAAATATTACATTTTCATGAGACACGAAAATAATTTGAATTTAATTCACATCAAGGATCATTTTTGGATTAGATATTTAGAGAATTAAATCATAACTTATACATAACATCTTGAATATTAAAAGTAGACATTTCAACTCACTATCCATTTTTATTCATAAAAACAACTCTTTAAAAAAAGAATGACATTATTTCATGTTTTAACAAAAGAAATTTTCCATGATCCCATCCTTGACTCTATTCATATTCATGTCCGATGAAAAACATTACAAAACTTGGGATGAGAAAAAAAAGCTTAGCAAGGTATACATAAATAATGAAAACTTTTAGTCTTGGGATAACATGAAAACATGAATACTTTATTATAATTTAATACTTTTCTCCTTTAAGAAGTGGTAAATATTCTTCATTGAATATAAGTTTGTTGATTAACCTTTCTATAAAAAAATATTTTCACAAGCCCATAGAAAGCAACATACACCATATAAAGATATCTTGGTACATAACCATACTTAAATATAATAACCATACAGTCAACTTCCAAACATATCACTAAATAGAATAGTCTTACGAACATCCTCCATAACCAATGAATTGGAGGCTATAACGTAACCACCCATCCTTGGATTATCATGGAACGACCCATCATTTGGATTATAACATAACCACCCATCATTGGTTCATCTTGTAACCACCCTTCAGATGCCCAAGTACCATTATATAATCAAAACACATAAAATATTAACAATACGAACATTTCACAAATAACATTACATTTTCAATCAGAAGAAATAATTTCTAGATATTGAAATAATAAATCCATGTCAAATACCATTTTTAATACCAAAACACCCAATAAATGAATAAGGGATTTATTTTCCTCTTAAAACCTTAAGTATTTTAGAGGAATCCTAATATCAAATAATGATTATGGTGGTCGAGAGGTCGTTGTCACCACATACGTTAAAAAAATTCATTTTATTGTTTAGTAATATGATTCATAGAAAAATATTCCATTTGAATGAAATTAAATTTAAACAGTTTTTATTATGAACCATATAAAATAAGGAGGTTTATATTATCAAAATATGCCATAATGAAAGGAGATTGAGATGAAGTCCCTTACATTGAGTCTGATTCGTCACGTATGTTCCTTGATCTTCCTAAATAATAAACTAAAGTTAATTTAAACTTTCATAAGAAAATTTTTAATGTTTATTATTCCTTTTGAATTACTTATTACCATTTTATAAAAATTACATAACTATTTAAGTTAATATTGGTCGTTTTGTCGATATAGGGTACTTGAGTTTAAAAATGATCTTGTTATAATTACAAATTGTCCATGTGGTAAATATTTATTATCTCCATAATAGTATTCATGATTTAAATATCATATATTTCCAGTGTATATGTATTTATAATAGTCTATAACATTTGGAGATAAGAAATGAAATGCACCATTCTTGGAGATGACAAGACGTATGTATTCATTAACACTACTTTCATTTATTTGTCATATTAAATAAGTGAAAACTAAATGATAAAAAGGTATATTATAATTAATGTATAATATCATAAAATATATATTTTACATAAGTTCGTTAACTCCATCCTTTATATGTTCCATGTATGGAATTATTGAGTCATATCACTTTGAGTAGGCAGTAGTTCACATTTCCTCAAATGATATTATCATATTTACATGGCATGAAAAGACTAAAGGTATGTTTGTAAGTAAAACTAAAAATATCATAGAGACAGTATAAATATAATATATATCATATATAAATATAGTTCCATCATAATGGCCACTATGAGAGGTGGAAGGGGAAAATCGAACCATCATCGTTTTGTGAGGTAGCAGTTCGCCATCCACAGAAACAGTATGTCCGTATTCATTAGATAGAGGTGTGTGTAATTTTAGTTTAAATAATTCCCATAACAAAATCGTTGTATATTTAGGATTATGGTGTTGTTATGTTATAAAAGAATAATAATATAACAGAATAAGGAGTGAAGAAGTAAAATAATGGAATGAAATTATTGAGAAGACACTACTTCTTAAAACAGGTAACTCCATTTGATTTGAGACAAAAGTATTTATTTAATTGTCTTCTGAAAAAGGTATGGATTCTAGGAGGAATAGAGAGATTTTGGAGGATTATTTGGGTAGATTTTGGATGATACAAGATCTTGAGATTTGTGATTAAATGGGTAGAGGTGATTCTCTTTTATAAGTGGGAGGAGGGGCACTTAAAGAAGGTATTAAAATATTATATTTCTTTATACAATGATTTTAGGTTTCAAATGGTAGAAAAGTAATTTATTTGAAATGTAAGATGTTTTTGGGTATAAAAACTCTCAACCAAGAGTTTTTATACAATTTTATGTCACAAATTTATCCTTATATTTTATCATTAACACTTTTTTAACTAATTTGACTCTTACCACGTCTTCTTCTATATTCATACTATACAGTAAATATAGTAACAATAAAATAAAAATAGAACCTAAAGTGGTTAATTATGGGAATTTTCAACATTATATAAGTAATTTGGAATATTCTTAAATTTTTTGGACTGTTATATCATTTAATAAAAAATTATTGTTTTAAAAAAACTCAATTATGTTAATTTTATACTATTAATATCACGACTTTTTAAAAATCCATATAAACTTTATTATTTCTAAAAAATTTAATTAATTCACATATAAGAAGACATGATATTACATAAAATTATTGAATGTCATAAAAAGTTTCAAAATGAATTTATTTTAATATTTAAAATCTCATTTACTTAAATCATTCAATAATATGGTAATCACTATATAATCATTTTATCAGAAATAAATTCATTTATTTGATGTATTAAAATTATATATAAAATAGCATGATTTATGAAATATTTTTATATTAATAATGAATATTTATTGTCAAAAAGATCACTTATAGAACCTCATATAAAAACCGTTTTACTAAAAGATACATGTTTAAGTTACATTTTTCATTACTTTAAAAAAGTTCATATAAAATGACATTTTCATTTCAAAGTGGCTCCATGGGGTCCCAAAATCAACCCAAGGATGACCATGGCTAGAAAATTCTAATCCAATAGGATTAGGATAGACTTTAGGGTATTTTAATATTATCATAATTTTATTTTTTCCGTTATTTACCTTATTTACCCTTTAACCATGGTAAATAAAATAATTACTGAAGTCACTATTCATAATGTCTAAAAATTAAAGGTACAAATTTACACAATATTGAATTCATGATTCCCAATATAGAATAAATTTTTCTAAATTCAAAACACAGAATTTGTAGAAAGTAATTAAAAATTAATTCTCGATGTCAAAACCAAAAAACGGATTTTTAAGATGGAAGAACTATAAAACTATTTACATGTGTATATGTACAATTCAAAGTGAAATTACATCCAAAAATGATAATTGTATTAAAAGATAAATATTTAATCCAATGAAACATTAATACAAATTAAAATTACTAACTTACTATATAAATAAATTAGATGAGAAGGGAGTTTTGACTTAAAATGCTGTATTTTTTACTATTCATTAAAAAATTTAATTTATCAGAAAATTACCATAAATTTATCCAAAGTAAATTTAGATGTTAAACTTCTAAAGAATATTTTTTCTAGATATAACATATAATAGTGTTAAAAACTAATTTTAAAAAGTGTTCTCCATCAAAAGGTAGTAAACCAACATTTGAAAAAATATTAGAGTATTTGATGCTTAAAATCAGATTAATTCTTATTTTAAGCCTCTATTATTTTTTGGGAAAAAAGTAAATACATTTAAGAAACATGTATAATCATATTATAGTTATTTATGCTAATTCCCACCAATATAATGGATAGCCGCTAACTACCTTTTAAAATAATAATAACATATTATTTTTTCGGTATAACTCAAAGTTGTGCGCAACGTAATATTTCAATGAACTCATTGTTGCTTGTTGAGTACACTATTAGAAAAATCATAGAAATTAATTCATAAATATTAGACAAAATGAAAATTTATACTTCTATAAATTCTTATGTTGTTACAACCTTCCCCCCTTTTGCGAATTGCATCCCCATAATTCAATTCACTTATCAAATAAGTTTGGTTATTTATCCCTCATAGAATTTTTAGATTCCCATGTTGCCTATTCAACCATATAGTTTCTCCACAAATACATTACCTAATGAATCACTTTATTCCACAATACTTTCTCTTTTCGGTCAAGAATCTGGACTGGTTGATCCTAATAAGAAAGATTCTCTTCCAACGGAACTACCTCTTGACTCAAAACATTAGATGGATCTAACATATACTTTCTCAACATTGAAACATGGAAAAAATTATGTACATGGAATAAAATTGGAGGAAAATCCACTCTTTAGGAAACTAATCCAACTTTCTTGAGGATTTCAAAGGGTCCAATGAACCTTGGACCAATCCTTCCTTTTTATCCAAAATGCATCAGCCTTTTCCATGGAGAATCATTGAGAAAGACTGATCACCTACCTCAAAAGAAATATATTTCCTCTAGTTATCCATATAACCTTTCTTCCTACTCTGAGCTATCCTCACATGCTTCTAAATAAATTGATCATTTTCTTCCAAATCTTTTACCAATTATGGTCACATCAACTTCCTTTCACCTACATCATCCCAAAATACTGGAGTTTGAAAATTCATTCCATATATTGCTTCAAATGGTTGCACATTTTTACAGGAATGATAACTTTTATTAAAAGAAAACTCAACCAAAGAAAGATATTTGTCTCAAATTCCATGGTAATCCATTCAACAAGCACGTATCATATCTTCTATGTTTTAAATTTTTCGCTCTTTGTGCGCATCTGATTGATGATGAAAAGATGTATTGAAATTTTATTCAGTTTCCAATGACATATGAAGGCCATTTAAAAATGTTATATATGAACCTGAGATCACTATCAGATATAATGGAGATGGGAACTCCATGTAACCTAACTATATATTTAACATAAAATCGAGACATTTGATCTAGAGACAGAGTATCTCGCATTGGAAGAAAATGAGATGATTTTGTCAATGGATCAACAATAACCAAGATTTCATAGTTACCTAGAGATGTTTTTGGTAACCCCACTATGAATTCCATGGAAAAATGTTCCCATTTTCACTCTGGAACTGGAAAATGATGAAACATCTCTTTCGGTAACTGATTCTCTGCTTTAATCTGCTGAAAAATTAAATACTTCACGGTAATGTCAGCAATATCTCTTTTCATTTCATCCAACCAAAAATACTCTCGAAGATATATGTTCATCAATGTACTATCGGGATGAGATGAAAAAAGATAACTATGAGCTTCACATTATAACTTTTTCTTCAATTGGAAATCACTAGGCACACATAATCTCTTTCCAAACCTCAATACACAGACTTTATCAATGTTAAATTCAAGTAACAAACCGTTCTGAACAAATTATAGCTTTTTCTATAACTCAGGGTCTTATTTTTGTGCCTCATTAATTTTGTTTGATAGAGATAATTTCAATACAACATAAAAAAATAGAGAAATTCCCTACACTGACAACTTCCAATCCAAAATTCACCAGGTCAGAAAACAAAGGTTCTCGTTCCAAACGTAGCATGTTTAATGTGTCATTACTCTTTCGACTCAAAGCATTGGCCACATTATTTTCCTTCCATGATGGTAATGGACCGTGAAATCATAATACTTTATTAATTATAGACACATCCTTTTTCTTGTGTATAATTAATTCTGAGTGAATATATACTTCAAAATTTTGTGATTAGTATATATTTCACACTCTACCCCATACAAATGATGCATACAAATTATTAATGCAAAAACAACATCAGCTAATTCCAAATCATATGATGTGTAATTTAACTCATCTGGATTCAACAGTCATGAAACATAAGGAATTAATTGATTATTCTGTATAAGGACAGTACCATTTAATTTCAAAGAAGCATCATTATAGATAAAATATTCAACATTTCTTGAAGGCAAGACCAAAACTGGAGCATTTACCAATCTTTTTTTTAGTTCCTAAAAACAATAATCACATTCATTTGTCAAGATGATCTTACCTCCCATACGTTTTAGATTAGATAGTGGGATAGATAACCGAGAAATATTTTCAACAAACATTCTGTAATAACTCACTAAACCCAAAAAACATCGAATCTATGTGATATTGTTAGGTGTTGGCCACTCTTCAACAACTTTTGATTTAGAAGGGTCAACAGTTATGCCATCTTTATAAATAGTATGACCAAGGAAAGAAATTTTCTACAACCAAAATTCACTTTGACTAAAACTTCCATATTTATTCTTTTATTTTATGGTTTTGAAAAAAATCCTTAATTGAATTTTATGTTCCTCTAGAATTTTAGAATATTCCAAGTTATAATATATAAGAAAAAAACAAACTGATCCAGAAAATAATGAAAGACTCCATTAATGAGATTCATAAATACAGTAGGTGCATTAGATATACCAAGGTCATGAATACAAACTCATAATTCCCATATCATATTTTGAAATATGTATTTGGAATATCATCCTCCTTCACCATCAGATGACGGTACCTGAACCACAAATCAATCCTTCAAAAATACTGAGCTCTGTGGAGCTAATGAAACAAATCATCTCTACGAGGAAACATATACTTGTTCTTAATAGTGATTTTATTCAAGGCTCTTTAATCAATACATAGTTTCATAGTGAAATCTTTCTTTTTCAAAATAAACCTGGGGCATCCAATGGTGATGTTATAAGATGAATGATACCTTTATCAGGTTATTTCTTACAATTGGTTTTTTAATTCCAAAAGTTCTACTTGATCTAATCAAAAAGGGGTTTAGAAAATTTTTTTCATCAAAACTAAATTAATATTAAATTCAGTCTCCCGATTGGGAATAATACCAGGCAATTCATCCTGAAAAACATATGCCAATTCATTCACAACTAGAATGTCACCAACCAAAACTGTTTATTTCATTTCAACAACATGAGCTAGATTTCCTTTACTACCATATTTAATCAATCTTTCAAATTATTTATATGTTATCAAAGGCATGAAATCATTCAAGAAAACATTTTTGTATTTATAATCTATTTTAGCATAATAAACTGAAATCCAATCCATACCCAAAATGACATCAAATACCAATATGGAATGTTCAACACGATTTATAGGAAAGACTATCCCACTAATGATAACAATAAGATTCTTGTAAATATTGGTTTCTTAAATAATTCCACCTGAATTTTTGACCAAAAGTGTTATATTACATTAATGTGGTTAAATATCCAATTTACATGAAAAGCTCTTAGAAATGAAATAATGTAAAGATTCAGATTCAAACAGAGTATTGTTATATTGTGAAGAAATAGGTAACATACCTATCAACACTTCATTAGATGGTCCCATATTAATAGAATTATTTGAAAATGATTTTTCCATGACCTTATGCTTTCGATATTGGTGGCTTCCACCTTGGGTAATCAACTTTGGACACAGATTGGAATAATTTCCTTAATCATTGCAACTAATGCCTCTTACTGCTGGTTTTTAATTTTTTGCCTATTCATCTTCCTTACAATTATGAGAAATATGACCATTCTTACCACATCAGAAGAAATTTCGAAATATTGGGAGACAATATTCTATATTCTTTGTACCACATTTCAATCAAGTTGTAAATTTGGTTTTCATACCTCTAGGAATCATTGATGAATTATTTCCCATTTCCTACCAACATGATTGCTTCTTTTGTTTCCTCTCATGGGATACATGCTCATCAGAACACTCCATTTCTACCTTCGCAGCACATCAGACATGTTTCTCATAGGTTTTTAACTCAGGACAATCTAAAACCCATCGATATTTCAGCTTCAATCCATAGCAAAACCAAGTTATCTTTCTATCAATATCTCGGATAAAATTTTGGACTTACCTTTAAAAATAGTTGAAATTTTCTTCACATGCAGCCACCGAAACTTCTTCCTTATGTCTCAATTCCAAGAATTTATTTTCTATACTTAGTATAATAGCCTTAGGAAATTATTTCTCAAAGAATATATTCTTAAATTCATCCCATTCCATGTAATAAATATCTTCACATCCTCTGACATTTTTAATCCTTGAACACCACAGATCATCTTCACCTTCAAAACGATAAATAGAAAGAAGAAAATTTTGATTGTATGAACAACCCATTACATCAAAAATAATTTCTAATTATTTAACCCGCCAATCATATTGAACAGGGTTAGATGATCCTTTGAATAATGGGGGAGATTTCCTCATGAAATTCTCTACGATCGACATATCCCTCTATGGTTGGTCTAGATGATATCATGCATGGAAACTACCCCCATTAATTTCCTGATTCAAATATTCCTTTACTGCAAAAAACTGTTCAATTTTGATTCCGACCATCACAAGAAGTTGATTTGGAAGGTTATTTCCCTCTATATGCCCTCCCAGCACAGCTACCCTATTTCCTCTACAGATAACCATTCTGAACAAACAAATCATAGATGATGCAACGTGGTAATCTTAAAATGTAATATCATTTAAATTTGACCATAAAGTAAAAATATTGTTTGTATATTCTGTAAAAAATATTCAAACTCCTAATGTTATATAATATGATATCTGATACCAACTATAAGGCCCTAAACTTAAACATTACTTATTCTTGATTAAAGTCATTAATTTGAAACTAATTCACATTGAGGATCTTTTTGGGATTAGATATATAGATAATTAGATCATAACATCTACATAACATATTTAATATTATGAGCAGACACTTCTACTCACTATACATTTTTTTCAAAAAAAAAACTATTTAAAAAGAAGCATTACATTGTTTAATTTTTTAACAACATAACTTTTCCATGATCCCATCCTTGGATCTATTCATCTGTATGTCCCATAAAAAACATTTCAAAATATCGGATGAGTATAAAAATATTACTAAGGGACACATAAATAAAGAAAATGGTTATTCCTGGGATAAAATGAAAACCATGAATACTTTATTATAAAGTAATACTTTTCACCTTTAAGAAGTGGTAAATATACTTTACTAAATATAATCTCATTTATTACCCTCTCTGTAACCAAAATATTACCAAAATCCAATAGGAAAAACATATAACATATAAAGGTTACTTTTCACATACACACACTTAATTTGAATAACCCTACCATCAAATTCCACACATATCACCAAATAGAATATCCATATGGCCAACTTCCAAGACCAGTGCGTTGGAGGTTATAACGTAACCACCCGTACATGGTTTATCATAGAACCACCAATCATTTGGTTTATCACCTAACCACCTATCATTGGTTTATCACATCACCACCAATCAAATATACATGTACCATTATATAATCATAACACATAAAATATTTCAAATATCGACATTTCACTAATAACATTACATTTGTAATCACAAGAAATATTTTTAAGTTATTGAAATACTAAATCCATTTCAAAAACTAGTTTCAATAAAAAAACACCAAATAAATGAATAAGGGATTTCTTTTCATTTTAAAAAAATTAATGATTATATTGGAATCCAAATATCAAATTATTGTTACGGTGGCAGGGAGGTCATTGTCGTCGCATACGTTAAAAACATTAATTTTTTCATTTAGTAAAACGCATTGTAGAAAAAAAATTCTCATTGAATGAAATTAAATATAAAAGGAGTTTATTATGCATCGTATAAAATTATTTGGTTTATATTATCAAAATATGTCTTAATGAAAGGAGATTGAGATGAAGTCCCTTACCTTGATTGTGATTTATCATGTTTGTTCCTTGTTCTTCCTGAATAATAAACATAAGTTAATTTCAACTTTCACAAGAAACTTTTTATAGTTTATAATTCCTTTTATATCACTTATCACCATGTTATTAAAATTACATATCTATTTAAGTTAATATCGGTCATTTTATCTATATTGGGTAGTTGAGTCAAAATATGATCCAGTAATAATTAAAAATTGTCTATGTGGACAAAAGTTATTGTCACTGAAATATTATTAATGATATAAATATCATATATACCCAGTATAGATGTTTTTATAATAGTTCATAACATTTTTAGATAAGAAATGAAATGCACTATTCATGGAGATGGTAAGTTGTACGTACGCATGAACGTTACTTTCATTTATTTGTCATATTAATGAAATGAATAATAAATTATACATAGGTATATTATAATTCCAATATAATATCCTATGATATATATGTTACATAAGTTCATTAAATTCATATTTTATATGTTCCATGTTTGGAATGAATGATTAATATCACTTTGTGGGGGCGGTATTCCGCACTTACTCAAATGAAATTATAGTATTTACACATCATGAAAAGAATAGAGGTATGTCTGTAAGTAAAAATTAAAATATCCTAAAGGAAATATAAATATAATATATATCATATATAAATAAATTTCCATCATATTGTATACCATGAGAGGTGGTAGGAGAAAATCAAACAATCATCGTTTTGTGAGATAACAATTTTCCGTACACGGAAACAGTATGTTCGTATCCAGTAGATGGAGGGGTGTGAAAGTGTATTTATAATCCTTATCATAATGCAATCATAGTATATTGAGGATATTTGTGTTTTTATTTAATCAAATAATAATAATAGAATAAAATATCGAGTGAAGAAGTAAAATAATGGAATGAAATTTCAGAGAAGACGCTACCTCTTAAAACGGGTAACTCCCTTTGATTTGAGAAAAATAGCTTTATTGAATTGCATTGTGCCCAAGGAAAGGATTATATGAGGAATATAAGGATGTTGGGAGATTATTTTCTCATATTTTAGAACATACAAGGTGATTGATAAGTGTGATTTAATGGGCATAGGTGATGCCCTTTTATAAGAGGGAGGAGGGACACTTTATGAAGGTATGGAAATATTATTTTATTATAAAATTATTTTCGATTTCAAATGGTCCCAAATTCATTTATTTAAATTCAATGATGTTTTTTAGTGTAGAAACTCTCAAAAAATATCTTTTAGTCATGTCCAGGTAAAAATTGTAACCATATATTTTTACTTTAACACTTAGTTAACTAACTTGACTCTTACCATGTCTTTTTGTATATTTATACTATATGGTTAATATAGTTACTATAAAATTACAATATAACCTCAAGAGGTTCATTAATTAATTGTTAAAAATAATCTAAGTCATAATTCTTGATCTCATATTTTTGGAAAATTATATAATTTAATAAAATAGTATTTGTTTTATAAATACATTTATGTCAATTTTCATACTATTCATATCATGACATTTTAATAATCCATAAAAACATTATTATTTAGAAAAACTTCATTAATTAAAATATAAAAAGTTATAATCATTCATAGAATTATTTTATGTCATAAAATGTTAAAAAATAAATTTATTTAAATATTTATAATCTCGTTTACTTAAATAATTAATTAATAAGGTAATCACAATATCATCATTGTATCAAAAATAAATTTACTTTTTTATGTCTAATAATTATAAATAAAATAACATGATTTAGGAAATATTGTTATATTTATAATTAATATTTTTATCAAAAATTAAAACTTAGATAACCCCAAATAAAAATTATTTTACTAAAATATACATGTTTATGTTTCATTTTTCGTTACATTAAATTAATTCTTATAAAATGAAATTTTCACATAATAGTGGATCAATGGGGTCCCTAAATTGACCCAAGGATGACCAGTTTCAGATATATTTAATACAATAGGATTAGGACAAGTGTTAGGGTTGTTTAATATTAATATAATATTATTTTATACACTTATATACCAGATTTACCCTTTTACCATGTTAAATAAAATAATTACTAATGTTACTATTCATAATGTCTAAAAATAAAAGGTAATTATATACACAATTTGGACCTCATGATTTCAAATATGGAATCCATTTTTCCAAACTCAAAATATGGAATTTGAGAAAATTAATTTAAAATTAATTTCAGTTGTTAAAACCCAAAACATGTGTTTTTGAGAAGTAAAAACTACCAAAATATTGACATGTGTTTATGTTGAATTTCTAATTGAAAATACTTTAAATGCCAAAATTTGATTCAATGAGAAAAATATATTCAAATTAAACTTTAA
Organism: Viscum album; assembly: GCA_963277665.1. Lineage (NCBI taxonomy): Eukaryota > Viridiplantae > Streptophyta > Magnoliopsida > Santalales > Viscaceae > Viscum > Viscum album. The sequence goes on along the minus strand of OY728167.1, from coordinate 388,432,241 downwards.
AACCAATTTAAATTACAATCTAACTATATAAATAAATTAGACGAAAATACAATTTTGGCTTAAAATGTGGTATTTTTTTCTATTCATTAAAAACATGAACATTATCATAAAATTTCCAGAAACTTATCTAAAGTAAATTTTGATATTATTCTTCTAAATAATAAGTTTATATTTTCAAATATAACACATATATGTTTCAAAATCTATATTTTAAAAGGGTTCTTCATCAAAATGTGTTAAACCGACCATTTAAAAAATATTAGAGTATTTCATGCTTAAAATCAGATTTATTCTTATTTTAAGCCTCTAAATATTAATGGATAAAAGTAAATAAATTTAACAAATATGTATAATCATATTGTAGTTAGTTATTTTTATTCCCTCCAATAAAATGGCTAGGCTCTAACTAATATTTAAAATAATAATATTATTATATTATTTTTTCGGTATAACTCAAAGTTGTGTGCAACGTATGATTTCAAAGAACCAATTATTGAATGTTTAGTATGTTATCAAACAAATCATACACTATAAATCCTAAATATTAATATAAATGAAAAATTATTATTCTATAAATTCCTGGGTTGTTACAATCATATTCTAAAAAAATGGAAATCATAGAGGAATGTTTGATGTAAAGATTAAAAAATAAAAATAACATCCTAAAAATAAAAAATATCATCTTAAAATAATAAAAAATTTATTATTCATAACCATTAATATTTTTAATGTAAGAATTATGGAAATCAGTTCATGAGGTGGTTGTTTTTCATACACACAAACGATGATTTCATATCCCATTTGATGGAAGTGTGTTAAAATGTTAGTCTTACCATATATATAACAACATATATTTATATTTAGGATAATTAGGTTACTATAAAGTATTTATATAAGATTAATTTTAACGGTTTGGACAATGAAACAATATGATAATTCATGTGGATAAACAATTCATGTTCTTAAAGTAACTCCTTTTGGTTTACATCAAAGGAATTCCATGGTTGAATGTTACAAAAAATGATCATTCTAGGTTTAGAGTAGGGATTGTGGGATGATATTTTTATAGGGTATTTACCAATAAAAATGTATCGATAAGTGTGAATAAGTGAGGGTGGGGGGGGGGTTTAGTGTCCTTTTATAGTGAATGAGGAATGTCATTCTTGTAAATACAAATAGGTAAACAATATTGGGAGGTATACAATACATCATGTGCATTAAATAATGAAACAAATTTAGGAAATGAAATTATGTGGTCAAAATATGTCTAGAAAATGGGATTTTTATGTGTTTCTAGGTCATTCTTCCCCTTTTGTTAAAGTTGACTCCCATGGTAAACATGATTTTCTCTTAGTCATTACAAATAATTTTAACAGTTTTCACTAATAATTTCGATAAAAATTTAATATAAAATTATTATAAATTATAAACTATTCTTATTAAAATTATGGTATCAATTTTTCAAAATTCCAATCACATAGGTTTCTAAAATTAATTAATAATTAATCTCATAGACGGGATAAAACAACCGAGTTTTAAAGTGAAAAGGTTCAAGAGTTTGATATGTTATTATATAAAATTTCAATGTTAAATTAATTAAAATTAAATAAATATTATTTATTGATATATAAATGAACTTATTATTATTTAAAACTAATTTAAAATTTAATATATCTATGTAAATAAATTAAATTTGAATTCATTTTTCAGTTTTAAATCAGTATTTTTCACTACTCCATAAAAAATGAAACATCTTAGAAAAATATAAAAAAACCACCCTAATTTTTTTTTGAAATTATTATTGAATAAATAATGACTATTTATTAAAATAAAATTTATTAAAGTGTTAAAATTTAGTTCTAAAACAAGTTCTCTTTTAAAAGTCAGTAAAACATCCTTTTAGAAAAATACAACTTTTTATGCATAAAAATGGATTTATTATTTTCTCTTGTTTATAAAACACATAAGATGAATGTTAAATAGTATATTTAACATATAACATATAAGTATCATTAAAAAAATTCATAAAAAGTTATTTTTACTTTATTTAGATTAAACATGTTTTTTCATAGAAAATAGTTTTTCAGAAATGGAATTTCTTTATTTTCAAGTGGTACTTACTTACCATTCTAATTATTTTTTTTCCAAATAATTAATTTAATAAACATGAATAAACCATATTTTGATAATTTATTAAATCCTTTTAATTATCTCCATTCCAATATCTAGGTTATAACTACAATAATATTTTAATATTATTATTAATAGTATCTTTTAGTTCGATAAAACATTGACTTGCATGGAACACAAGCTATAGAAGGAACTCATAATTGTGTGTAACACAAGACAACCATTACATTATGTATACATAAATACAATATAAGTTTTATATATAGTAAATTCATTAAAAAAAATTCAATATAATTTATCATAAGTTAGTGTAATTTATAATGCAAGCCATAAAATAAATTTTAATTTTTTGAAAATTAATATTTCATAAAAACTCGGGGTGTTATATTCTACTCCACTTAAAATACATTTCCAAATAATGATTCATATGTGTCAGAAAAATTATAAACTTTTAATGTTTGTATCATAGGAACTCACATCACTAATATAAATACTGAAATATCATTTTCAAATGAAATGGTAGAAACATAAGAGTTACCCAATGTAACTCATAACTAGGGTTCCAAATAGGAGAACATAGGTGATGTTTTGGACATGGAAGAAAAGAATAAATATTTATATAGAGTGATAAATAACACTAATCATGAGAACAAGGGTGATCTAAAGGAATTTAATATCCACAAAATCTTAAACAAGATAGGTGTGAAAAGGTTATTGATTTCATCAAAATGATGATAACATGACAAAATTTTATTTCAATCTCCCATTCCTAAAGGTGATGAATTATGATAATGAGATAGAATGTAAGAACTTGGTTTTTTCTATAAAAGTGTTTAGAATATTCTTGATGTCATTCCAGAGCAGCTCCTTCGGACGGCATGCGATTCCGAGCCTCAGTGTGGCCGGAATTAAATTTTCAGTGCGTTCACACTGGACACTCCAAATAAATAGGGTAACTCCTAAACGGAGATTCATATCCTAAATCTGAGAGTATGGATGGGTCCGAAATGGGGTGTATACCCTAGGAATGACATAGAACTTGTCGGTGTGGGACATTGGGACCCCTCGCCCGTTACCGAAACATTAAACAGATAAATAAAATAATTAATTTATTCGTTTAATGGTTAAACTCAAGTATATATTAATCGGTTACTCAAATGAGAAAACTGAGGGCACCATTGAGTCTAGAGCGTGCCGTTTACCCTAGGAAGGGTGTAATTTTCATGGGTGCGGGCCATCTGTGAAAAATGGCACCAGAGGCGTTTTCGTAATTTAGGAGCCTCGGGCTTTAAATTTTATAACTTTTGAATGAGACCACAGATTAAGATTCTGAGATCGCAGTTGTTCTCAGGAGGTGGTGTTTACCCTAGGGGAGGCTTAACCTCGACCCCGTCATGAGGTTCAGACGTAGGTCTTCTGGTGAGTATTAAAAATTAATTAAATGTTAATTAATTTTATTTATTTAAACACTTAACCAACTCCCCTCATCCCTTTTTCATCCTCTGGAGAAAGGATCTCAACCATGGAGCTCCCCATCCTTCAAGCTCCATCCTCTACTACCCAAGGTGGTGCGCCGCTATGGCTGATCGACGACGAAGCGTCGGGCTATGCCCAAAGAGGTCGGATCATGCGTTTATATTTAAATTCCCGCACCTAAATCAATCTCAATTTGTAGTTACATATTTCCATTTAATGGTCGAGCGAATCCCGTGGTTATGTAGTACTTATTCTGAGCTTTCGGATGCTTTTTTCAGATTGAGATTCTGAGTTCCGACGCGTCCGCAGTTGTCCGACGATGGTTCGATGTCTTTCGAGGTTTTTCCAGCCAAAACCATCATTTTCTGGTGACCCAGGGCGGTCCGGTGAGGGTTCAGGCGGGCCGGCTCGGTGGTGGGTCTTCAGGGTGAGCGGCCGGCTACAGACGAGCGGCTGTGGGAGGCAGCCAGATGAGCGGAGGCACCAGCAGGGGCACGGGTGTCGGCTGACGGCGAGGCCGAGCGGTGGTCCGGGGTGGCTTCAGCGGGCGTTGGCGGGGGTGAGACCGAGCATAGTTGGTCAGCGTCGTGTGGCACAGGAGGCCGCGGGGCGTTGGTGTTCAAGCGGATGGAGGTCGCTGGAGACGAATTGGGTCGCCGGGGAGGAATCGAGACCCGCATCCCGCGGGTCTGTTGAGTTGCCCAAGGTTGAAGATGACGGAGTAAAAAAAAGAGAGAATAAAGTGACCTACCTCCCTGATTGGAGAGAGGAGAGAAATAAAAAAATGAGGCTTTTGTGGAATAAGGGTGTTAAAAAAAGAGGAATTTCATATAATGTATTAATAATATAACAATAATATAAATTGTTATTATTATAAAATCCCATTTCAGTCGTAACACTCTCATATGGTGTTAGATTGGCACGTCGTCTACGGCAGTGTGACCCAGCTTTTAATGCAGTCATTTTGAGATTATTTTTAGATGTCTTTTTTGGTTTTGCAGTTCAGATCCCCAAAATGCTCTAATAATAATAAGATCATATTATTGTTTAAAAACTCGGCCCGCTATAACTTCTGCATGCGACATCCGATTGGTGAGCTGCTAGTGATTGTGCAACCCTCGCGTCAAGCTAGACCTTTCATAAAGGTTTCAGAAAATTAAAGATTCTTTTTCGAAGGCACATCGTGGGAAAATTTCATGTTAATAATAATAAAATATTTATTATTATTTTCAGACTCTTCGGACGAACGTTGCGTCCACACCCGAGGTCCGTTTGACGCGCCGTCAGGGGCCTTATGACCCTGAAGTAGGGGAAAACATCATGAGATAGATTTTGAGCACATAAAACAAGATCGAGGTGTGGGCCCCATGAGGCCCGTATTGGGCGCTCACGACGATTTTCAGCTACATCACCGGGTGTCAGTTTAGGACAAGCGAAAAGTCTATCTCGTATGTTTTTTCGAGAGGATCGTAGTGGTGTGATCCGTTTTTTAGTTTTTCAGGATCGTGATGCGGGTCCCACATAGCACCGCTATTGTGTGGAATAGAGAAATGCATCTTTTTCTCTAGATATCCATTCCGTGCATGTAAGCTGTCAATTTGACATGTCTTTCCGAGGGGATCTCAATGGTGTGATGTGCCTGACTGTTTTCGGGATCGAGGCTCGGGACCACGGGACGCCGTTCGTGCATAAAGAAGTGTTGAATGACTTTTACGTCGGATGTCTGTTGGAGTTGAGTAAATAGTTGATCTCACGTGTTTTTCCGCGAGTATTACAATGGTACGACCCATTTGGACGTGCATAGTCTCATTCGAGATCTCATTAAATGTGGAAGAATGGAAGGTGTACCGGTGGAGGTTCATCATGCGGTGATTGCATGAAACCCTGGGCGTGTGATCGCATTCAATCCAATGGGAGTGAAGTAAATGATTAAAGGGAAGTGGTTGGTTGTGCTAGGGCCATGGAGGAAGCAAGTTGGCAAATTTACGTTTTCTCCCTTCGGGTTGACTTCGGGTGCCATGCGTTCGATAACCTTTGTGTGAGAGATGGGATATACTCGAGGAGTATACAAGAATGCTGGAGGTACTTGTTGTAGTTTGTACCTGAGAACATTTGTGGTTGGTTTGGAGATGGGTTAGGGCCACACGTCATGTGGGACCCATGTGTGTGTCGTGTTCTACTCTACATACCACTGACCTCTCGTGATGTAGAGGGTCCTCTTGTTCTTAATGGTTTCGACCAGCAGGTTTGAGTGGGTTCTCCTGGTTCTGTTCTCGATGGTTTGACTGGAAGAGTTTTTTTGGTTCCCCTGTTCTTTTAGCTGAGGGGGTTTTTAGTGTTGTGTCCCTTTCACCAGACTGCGACATCATTTACAGCTACGTGAGTTTGTACAGTGTGGGTGTGCTCCCACTTTCTGGAGTGAGTTTTCTCGGTCTGCTTCGACAGTAGACTAAGCAGATTGGAGCATGTATCACCCCGAGAGGCCCGGGGAGGTCCTCACGTCCCTTCGTGTTCCTTGGTAGGGTTTTTTGGGTATCGGTGTTACCAACACATTACGCGGGCACCGATCATATACCCACACTACTAGAAAAACAGGTATTTGCGACGGGATCCCGTCGCAAATAGCCGTTGCTGAAAACGTCGTCGCAACTACACTTATTTGCGACGGGCCCGTCGCTAAAGCCTTTTTTTGCGACGGTCATTCTCCCCGTCGCAAATACTATTTTTAAAAAAAAAATAAAAACTATTAATAATCCAAGTATTTGCGACGGGCATAGTATCCCGTCGCAAATACTATAAAAAAAATAAAAAAAATAAATTATTAATAAATTATTTTAATTAATATAATAATAGAATTATAATTTACAAATGAAAATAATAAATTATTTTAATTACTATTATAATAGTAGAATTATAATTCAAAAATAAAAAATAAAAGAATATTAATAAATGATTTAATTAATATAATAATATTACAATTATAATTCATAAATAAAAAAAATATTAATAAGTTATTTTAATTAATATAAAAATAATAGAATTATTTTACATTCAAATATTAAAATAATTCAAGTATTACAAAAAATATAATTAAATTATAATATTAAAAAATTTTAATATATATATAAAATTTTAATATATATATAAAATTTTAATATATATATATAATTTTAATATATATATAAAATTTTAATATATATATATATAATTTATATATATATATATTTAATTTTAATATATATATATATATATATATATATATATAATTTTAATATATATATATAATTTTAATATATATATAAAATTTTTATATATATATAAAATTTTAATATATATATAAAATTTTTATATATATATAAAATTTATATATATATATAATTTAATATTATTATTCATATTAATATTGTTATTTAAAAATATAATATTATTAATATTTTATAATGAGACAGAAACTACGAATAGAGAAAAAAAATATTTTGATTTCACAAATTTTATAACAAAAATACAAACTCTAATCTGAAGGAGGGGGGGAGGTGGGGGATCTGCAGATGGTGGTGGAGGAAACTCCATCCCTAAAGCATGAGTGAGTCGGCGCATGTACTCCATCTTCTCCTGATGCTGCTGCTGCCACCGACTCGCCTGCTCCTCGTACAGCTGCTGCTGGCGTCGACGCTCCTCCTCATGCTGCTGACGCATCTACTCCTGCTCCTGTCGGAGACTCTCTATCTGTGCAGTCTGAGCTCGCAACTGATCCTCATACTGTGTAGAAGAAGATGCACGAGCTCCTCTCGATCTGGACGCCGACATCGCAGCACTGCCATAATAATCTCCGGGAGTCAGTCGAGAGCCGATACCAACTACCCGACCCTTCTCGAAGGCATACTGGGTGGCCTGCATCCATGCCGCCTCATCAAACTGACGGGCAGTGGTCTGATCTGATGATTCGGCCTGACTCTCAGGCCGGGCCTGTGCCGCTGCGGCCTCATATGACTCCTATAGTTGCAATTTAAAATTAAAATTGTGAATATATTATATGCAGTTAATTTTTAAACTTGAAAACAAATAATACTGACCACGATGTGATGCTGACGATCACCTCTGAGCTCCCCAGTAGCAGGATCACTATACATCCTCCGATATACGTCGTACTCCGTAATATCGGGGTGCTCGACAGCCTATAAGAATAAAAAATAAACTGTTAATATTTATAGTTATATAAAATATTTATAAATAATGTACGTACCAGATGTTGTCTATGAGTACTGAAAGAACGACTCCCAGCTCAATGAGTCACCTCCTGTCTCCCCCGATTCTGCCTCCCCACCGATGATCTCCTCTGAAAGGCACCACTCAACCAGTGCGCACATAATCCATCCCATACATGGGATGAAATATACTCTGGTCGGTGTGCTCTACATGACTCCTCAAACTCTGACACTTCTGCTTTCTTCATCGCAGCTTTTCTTAAATTGTGCAAAAACTGACGAAGGCGATCACGCATGGCCACCTCCCATGCCTCGTGGATGGCGTCTCGCATGGTATCCTCGATCGGATACCATAAACCCTACAAATAAATCAAAATATCAAATTAGAAATGAAATAATTTTCAAAATAAAAATTATTTATTTACGTACGTACCAACAATTGGCCGAACATGGCCTGCTGCACATCAATGGGAATCTGCTCCCATGTGGTCCACGGCTGAGAGAAATAGTTGCGCAAAATAGCGCTGCCCTGTCCGACTGCTATATGCGGAAAACTGAAAAAATAATAAACATTTATTATGTGAATAGATTAATGAAATCTTAGTCAAATCCACAGGTTATCACACAGGTTATCACACCTCCGTGTGCGTGGATCAAACCCAAGACGTGGACGTCGCTCGGGGACGGGGTCAGGAATCATCAATCGTGCAAGACCGCGCCCCCTCCGCGTACTCCCTGGAGCGCCTGCAGGCTGATGGTCATCTGTCAGCAACTCATCCGCATCAAAAGTCAGGTCAGCATCCGCCAACGCACGAAATGTGTCGTCGTCCATCTGAAACAGAAAATGTTAATGTTAGCAAATAATTGATAATTACTATTATATATACATATATACATATTATGATTGTATATAAATACCATGAAATGTTATCAGTGTTCATCTTCATCGTCATGTTCATATATGTCAATGTCATCTTCATATTCCTCCTCAACATCATCGATATCCATTCGAGTTACAGTTGCTTCATCTCTTACCGTTTCAAATTCATATGTGACATCATTAACATCATCGTCATCACCGACTCTTAAATGTGGGGTGTCGTCATCGATACTCATGTCTCTTTGTAAAAAAGATTGATTTTGAGTACTCTCTTGAAAAACTTCAATTCTTTGCACATCAGTGAAAGCACATTCACTTTGACTAAACTGATTGTCTCGAATTTTGATTTTTATTACACTCCACCAATCAGTCAAGTCTCTTGATGTTGCACAATACTTTGCATAATAAACTTGATATGCCTGTTGAGCCAATAAGAATGGTTCATTTACTGCGAGAACACTTTTACATTTAATATCGATGATTCCATGAGTCGGATGAACACGCACACCTCTCTCTGTATCCAACCACCGACATTTGAACATGGTTATGTAATGTTGTCCAAGATAACATAGTTCAATGATTTCATCAAGTATGCCATAAAAGTCAACTTCATTTTCTCGATGATGAGATCCTCTCAAGCTAACTCCACTGTTCATTGTTTTTTTCGATTCCCCATATGCATGTGTGTGGAATCGAAATCCATTCACCACATATGCATTATAAGTTTTAACAAGTTTGGAAGGTGGGTTACTCAATACACACAGCCGTTTGTCAATTTTATCAGCATGTCGAGACACCTGAAAATTTGTGAAATAATTATCAATATAGTAAACTATACATTGAATGAGTTGCTAAAAGATAAAGAATTTATGTTACCAGTTTTTGAAACCACTGAGAGAAATTTTTCAGTCGACGTTCTTCGAGAGCAGCTGCTGTAATTTGTGGAATTTGTTTCTTGATATGATTATCATACAACCTATAAAACCCAAAGTTATTTACTGTAACATAAATGATAGAATAAGTGATATAAACACTTACAGTACAACTGATGTCATCTCTTCACAGTTGAGCAGAACATACGTATGAGCTCTCTGATGTTCATCATCTGAAAGCCAGCGTTCATAAACTCCACCAAAACCAAGCTCTGACTGATTGAAAATAGATAATTGATTGTCGATTTCATCAATATTTCTCTCGTTCCGTCCCATTCGGTTGTGTTTTGAAGGATACTCAGATTCAAAATAATGGGAGCAGAAAAAAGATATTTCCTCTTGCAAATAAGCTTCTGCAATAGATCCTTCAACAGATGCTTTGTTACGTACTTTTCTTTTCAATTTTTGCATGAATCTTTCAAATGGGTACATCCATCGAAACTGTACCGGACCTCCACATTTGGCTTCATATGGCAAATGTAACATCAAATGTTCCATTGAGTCGAAGAAAGACGGCGGAAATATTTTTTCCAGTTTACATATAATTACAACAACATCCTTTTCAAGTTTTCCTAGAGCATCATAATCTGCCGTAGCCGCACAAATTTCCCAAAAAAAATGAGACATGTCTGTTATGGAATCCCAAATCACAGAATTCAACAGACCTCTTAATCCAATGGGTAGAAGTCTCTCCATTATAACATGACAATCATGACATTTTAATCCAGTAATATGACCATTCTTTACACATCTACCCAAATTGGAAGCACAGCCATCTGGAAGTCTCAAATCTGCAATCCACTGACAAAATAATAAAAGGTTTTCTTTAGACAGTGTATAAGCTGCTTTTGGTTTCAGTAACCTTTCTGTTATGACATTCTCAAATAGTTCCAATTCTGGACGCCTGCAAATTTGGGCAAGATCTAAACGTGCATTTACATTGTCTTTGCTCTTTCCTGGCGTATCCAAAACTGTATGAAACAAATTATCAAAACAGTTCTTCTCAATATGCATGACATCTAACATGTGGCGGACCAACAAATCAGACCAATATGGCAAATCCCAAAATATGCTACGTTTAATCCAATTGTGTTCTTTCCCAAAACCAGAAATTTTCTGTTGGTTTACTGTGGGACCAAAAGTGATGGGAGGTAATGAAAATACAACTGATTTTAACTCCGAACCTGATAGCATTTTTGGAGGTCCATCCATTTCAACTGTTCCTTTTCTGAAATGAGATCTGTTTCTGCGAAAAGGATGATCAGCTGGAAGAAATCTGCGATGACAGTCAAAATAACAAGGTTTCTTTCCATGAATGAGCATAAATGCTTTGTTCTCTCCCATACAGTAAGGACATGATTTCTGACCATGTGTACTCCAGCCAGATAACATCCCATAAGCCGGGAAGTCACTTATTGTCCACATCAATGCTGCTCTCAGTATGAAATTCTGTTTCGTTGCAACATCATATGTACTGACACCAGTACTCCACAATAAATTTAATTCATCAATCAATGGCTTCAAATAAACATCAATATTTTTCTTCGGATGTCCTGGAATTAGTAAAGTCAAAAAGATATATGGCTCCTTCATCAACATCCATGGAGGTAAATTGTACGGAGTTAAAAAAACAGGCCAACATGAATATTGACTACCATAAGATCCAAACGGACAGAAACCATCAGTGGAAAGGCCCAGTCGAACATTTCTAGCTTCTACAGCAAAGGATGGATGCACTCTATCAAAATGTTTCCATAAATCACCATCGGCTGGATGATTCAAGCTTTTATCGGTTGAAATATTCTCTTTATGCCATGACATCATTGTCGCTGTATTCTTAGACATGAATAAACGCTGAAGTCTAGATGTAAGCGGAAAATATCTCAACTGTTTTACAGGAATCAAACCAGACTTCCCGTGTTGTCCTTCTTTATATCTCAGTTTCCCACATGTGGGACAACTATCCAACGACTCAATTTCCCCAGAATATAAAATGCAGTCATTTGAGCATGCATGAATCTTCTGACAAGTAAGTCCCAAATTTCGAACCAGCCTCTTACTTTCATAGTAATTTGCAGGTAAAACATTTCTTTCGGGTAACAATGTTTTCAGCAAAGAAAATATCTGGTCAAAACAGGTGTTTGACATTCCGTTATCTGATTTGATAGCCATAAATTTTGCAACTGCTTCTAATTTGCTCATCTTGCAGCCAGGATATAATGCATCCTCAGCAGACTTCAACAACTCATAAAATTCAGATGGTCCCAACTCAGGATTTGAAGCTATATCAGCCGGAGTTTCTGTATGTTGAACCGATGAACCTGCAACATCATGTACTAAATCTTGAAACTGAGATGGATCCGGAATCAAGTTGGTATCACCTGCTCTGGAACTGCGTTCACCGTGTTGATACCAAAAAACATAATCTGCTTGAAAACCAAAACGCAAGAGATGTTCCCCCACTTTGTCAAACGTGTCAAACGTTCTCAATGCACATTTTCTACAAGGGCATTTTATTTTTCCTTTTGAAACAAATTCTGGATTTGATGCCGCAAATGATAAAAAAATCTCCACACCCTCTATATATACTGGATTTAAACCAGAACCGTTTGGATTTCTACGTTGATTTATCCATATGCGGTCATCTAATAATGACTGTTGACGACCTCGTTGTTCCATATTTTTCTATAAAATATAAAAGCATTACTGGTTTTGAATAATTTGTTAGAAAAAACACTCAAGCAAGGATTGAATATATTGAGAATAAAGCAAAACCTGTTACAAATATTGATAATTTTAATATTATATTGATTTTTTATTTTTTTTAATAATACTAATATAATTTTTTTCATAAATATTAATTATATAATAATAACATCATTACATTATTAGTATATTTTATTATTAATATTAAAATAATATAATTTTCTATATTATATACAATTCTCCTTTCATCTATGCGTTTAACATTCTGTCTCCACATGTAATATTGGCATTCACTTTCACCTCTCCATTGGCGAGTAGGTTGATAATTTTGAAAAAGAATGTCAATATTACATGTGGAGACAGAAAACACACAGAAAAAAAGAGAATTATATATAATATAGCAAATTATATTATTTTAATAATAATAATAAAATATACAAATAATGTAATAAGGTAATTATTTCTAATTATTGGTAATTATTCCAAATTATTGGTAATTATTCCAAATTATTGGTAATTATTCCAAATTATTGGTAATTATTCCAAATTATTGGTAATTATTCTTAATTATTGGTAAATATTGATAATTATTGGTAAATATTGGTAATTATTGGAAAATATTGGTAAATATTGGTAATTATTGGAAAATATTGGTAATTATTGGTAATTATTCCAAATTATTGGAAAATATTGGTAATTATTGGAAAATATTGGTAATTATTGGAAAATATTGGTAATTATTGGAAAATATTGGTAATTATTGGTAATTATTGGTAATTATTGTTAATTATTGAAAATTATTGGTAATTATTGGTAATTATTGGTAATTATTGGTAATTAATACTAATTATTGGTAATTAATAATAATTATTGGTAATTAATAATAATTATCGGTAATTAATAATAATTATTACTAATTATTGGTAATTAATACTAATTATTCCTAATTATTACTAATTATTACTAATTATTGGTAATTATTACTAATTATTCCTAATTATTACTAATTATTAGTAATTATTGCTAATTATTACTAATTATTGCTAATTATTACTAATTATTGCTAATTATTACTAATTATTGCTAATTATTACTAATTATTGCTAATTATTAGTAATTATTGCGAATTATTAGTAATTATTGATAATTATTGGTAATTATTGATAGTTATTGTTAATTATTACTAATTATTGGTAATTATTACTAATTATTGGTAATTATTACTAATTATTGGTAATTATTCCTAATTATTCGTAATTATTACTAATTATTCGTAATTATTACTAATTATTCGTAATTATTACTAATTATTCGTAATTATTACTAATTATTGGTAATTATTGGAAATTATTGGTAATTATTGGCAATTATTGGTAATTATTGGTAAGAATTGTTAATAATTACTCAATATTGGTAATTATTGTTAATTATTACTAATTATTGTTAATTATTGGTAATTATTACTAATTATTGGTAATTATTCCTAATTATTATTAATTATTGGTAATTAATACTAATTATAGGTAATTATTACTAATTATTGGTAATTAATACTAATTATTGGTAATTATTACTAATTATTGATAATTTTTCCTAATAATTCGGTAATTTTTCCTAATTTTTCTTAATTTTTCCTAAATTTAGGTAATTATTGCAAATTATTGCAAATTATTGCAAATTATTGCAAATTATTTCTAATTATTGCTAATTATTGCTAATTATTGCTAATTATTGTTAATTATTGCTAATTATTGCTAATTATTGCTAATTATTGCTAATTATTGGTAATTATTACTAATTATTGCTAATTATTGGTAAATATTCCTAATTATTGGTAATTATTCCTAATTATTCCTAATTATTCCTAATTATTCCTAATTATTCCTAATTATTCCTAATTATTCCTAATTATTCCTAATTATAAATAATTATTCCTAATTAATCCTAATTATTCCTAATTATTCCTAATTATTCCTAATTATTCCTAATTATTCCTAATTATTCCTAATTATTCCTAATTATTACTAATTATTCCTAATTATTACTAATTATTCCTAATTATTCCTAATTATTCCTAATTATTACTAATTATTACTAATTATTCCTAATTATTACTAATTATTACTAATTATTACTAATTATTACTAATTATTAATAATTATTACTAATTATTACTAATTATTACTAATTATTACTAATTATTACTAATTATTACGAATTATTACTAATTATTACCAATTATTCCTAATTATTACTAATTATTCCTAATTATTCCTAATTATTCCTAATTATTCCTAATTATTCCTAATTATTCCTAATTATTCCTAATTATAAATAATTATTACTAATTATTACTAATTATTCCTAATTATTACTAATTATTCCTAATTATTCCTAATTATTCCTAATTATTCCTAATTATTCCTAATTATTCCTAATTATTCCTAATTATTCCTAATTATTCCTAATTATTACTAATTATTACTAATTATTACTAATTATTCCTAATTATTCCTAATTATTCCTAATTATTACTAATTATTACTAATTATTACTAATTATTCCTAATTATTCCTAATTATTACTAATTATTGGTAATTATTGGTAATTATTGGTAATTATTGGTAATTATTACTAATTATTACAAATTATTGTTAATTATTGGTAATTATTCCAAATTATTGTTAATTATTAGTAATTATTCCAAATTATTGTTAATTACTGATAATTATTCCAAATTATTGGTAATTATTCCTAATTATTCCTAATTATTCCTAATTATTACTAATTATTCCCAATTATTACTAATTATTCCTAATTATTCCTAATTATTGCTAATTATTACTAATTATTACTAATTATTCCTAATTATTGCTAATTATTACTAATTATTACTAATTATTACTAATTATTCCTAATTATTGGTAATTATTGGCCATTATTGGTAATTATTACTAATTATTACTAATTATTACTAATTATTGGTAATTATTGGTAATTATTGATAATTATTGGTAATTATTGGTAATTATTACTAATTATTACTACTTATTGATAATTATTACTAATTATTACTACTTATTGGTAATTATTACTACTTATTGATAATTATGACTAATTATTACTAATTATTGATAATTATTACTAATTATTGATAATTATTACTAATTATTCCTAATTATTACTAATTATTACTAATTATTGGTAATTATTACTAATTATTACTAATTATTCTTAATTATTAATAATTAGTGATAATTGTTCCTAATTATTAGTAATTAAATGAATAATTACCAATAATTAGTAATAATTACCAATAATTACAAATAATAACATTATTAGTATATTTTATTATTAATATTAAAATAATATAATTTTCTGATTTATATACAATTCTCCTTTCATCTGTGCGTTTTCTATCTCCACATACAAATAATACATGTGAATACAGTAAACACACAGATGAAAAGAGAATTGTATATACATAAAAAATTATATTATTTAAATATTAATAATAAAATATACTAATAATTTAATAATGTTATTATTCCTAATTATTGGTATTTATTACTAATTATTAATATTTATTCTTAATTATTAAAAATTATTACTAATTATTCCTAATTACCATTAACTATAAACAATACTAATAATTTAAATTTATTAAGTAATAAAACAATGTAAACATATTTAAATTACAACTAATTAAGAATAATTGAAACTAATAAAAAATTAAAAATAAATATTAAATTAAAATGAACATAAATACCTTGAAAATTGATCTGCTCTGATCGTTCTTCAAAACTTTACTATCAGCTCCGGAGAAAAAAATTAAACTGAAAAAAAACTCAACTTAAAAAACAAAAATTTGAGAGAAGGAGAAGATAGAGAATGAGAATGGTTTGAAAAAAACGGATGAGGGTATTTATAGGTTAGATTATTTGCGACGGGTCCATTTGCGACGGGATTCCCGTCGCAAATAATACTATTTGCGACGTGTACCGTCGCAAATACCTTAGCCCACATTTATTACGGTCAACGGGTAAATAGTTATTTGCGACGGGACCCGTCGCAAATAACTTACTATTTGCGACGGGAAAATAATCCCGTCGCAAATACCTTTTATCGCCGCCGGTTATTTGCGACGGGATTTTTTTCCCGTCGCAAATAGTTTTCCCGCGATTTGGCGCGCATCGCGGGAAAACTATTTGCGACGGGGAAAGCAATCCCGTCGCAAAAGCCTAGTTATTTGCGACGGGTAAATACCCCCGTCGCAAATACTTTTTTAACGGGACTATTTGCGACGGGAATAAATCCCGTCGCAAATACCCATTTTCCCCGTAGTGCCAAGAGGTTGTTTTTAGTAGGGTACGGAGCCCCCAGTGAGCCCTAGGCGCAGACTCCCTAGCTGTGTATCCTGATCATATCTTCCGTCCTCGATCTTTCGTTATGTGCTTCCCCCTTCGTGTTCTGATCGCTAGTGGGGAACCATCTTGCCGGGATGGCCATTGGTGTACCATCCAACATGGATGGCTAGTGAGGCACCATCTAGCAGGGATGGACATTGAGGTACCATCCTGCAGGGATGGACAGTGTTGTACCATCCAGTAGGGATGGCTAGAGCAGATCCATGTCTCCCTCTAGCGGATTTCCCTTTCGTGGGGCTGGGCAGTGGGAACCCGTAGACTGTGAGAAGACCTCTCGACTGTGTGACAGTGACGAGGTGTGGTTTGACTTCCCCAAGAACTCTCAGGTACATGGGGCGCTTTCCCCACAGAGACGCGTCCTTGGGACGTGACCGAAAACCATACGGACTTGTCAGTGCCATCCAAACCGAATAGTGTCGAGGTGCAGTGATTCGATCCCCTTGACGTACAGTTCAGGGCAGACGTACGAATACTGGGCATCAATGGTGTTTACTTCTGGAACTATTGGCTACTCACTTTCTTGGGCTAAGCTACAGGATGGAGATCCCCTTGCGATCTTGTTCGGGTTTCTTGATTGAGAATATGGATATGTATATACCTTGTTTTAGTACCCACTCCATGGGTTTGGTTACTCTCCTACAAAGAGAGGCGATGACGCGTGGGGTATGCCACATGCTTTCCATGTCTAGCTTCTTGTAGTTGGATGAGTCTACTCTCCTACTCTAGGTAGCGAAGACTCGATGAGAAGTTTCATCCTCTCACTGTTTCTAGCTCCTTGTGGTTGGATGAGCCTACTTTCTTTATCTTGTTGGGATGAGCTGATACTCTACTGTACTCTTTACTGCACTCTTGGTTGTACTCCTTTACTTTTCCCTGTTCAATCTACTTCACACCTCTTTAGTACCTACTTTTTTGCTCCCTTGAGCCTTCGTGGCATCCTACTCAGTATTTTTATACATACCCCTGCTAGGGCTTTGCCCGCACATGGGGTGCCCTTGCAGACTATGGACAGGTTGGTCCTGACTTCAGCAGAGCTTAGGAGTTCGGGAGCTTGGACCGTGTGTGGTGGTCGTAGTCAGGTACCATGTGTGGGACTCTCCCAGCTATTTTATATTGTTTACCTGTTGCAGGGTTGTGGTAGTATTTTGGTTGGGCACGTGTTGTTCCCTCTTCTTTTCAGATTACCTTGAGCACTCACTTTGTACTATTTAGAGGATGATGCACATTTTTGGTTTATTTATAGCAGTTGGTACTTTGCATTTCTTTATTACTCTGCACTTTTGCATTGAGTGGGCATCGTGTGAGTATACATGTACTCTATCAAAGTCCTCCCCGAGTTGTTTAGCCTTCAGCGCTTGTCGCCTGCCTCTGGCCTATAGAGGCGGGCTTGGGGTTGTGGCGGCTCGAGCCCGGGTAGGGTCGGGTTGTGAATAAGTGGTATCAGAGGTGGTTTATTCCATGGGACGTTGTTCAGACGTCCCAAAAAAGGAATTGGTTGGGATTTAGGGAAAATGTGTTAACGTGCCTCAAGAGCGGCTCTCAGGCACGGGAGTCAATTGATGGTGCAGCGGTCGACGTATCCATTCACTAGGACTTTGACAACCCACTTGTCAACTCGGCATGTTGAGACACTTGTTTCAGAGAAAATTGGTTTGTGCATCACATAGGATTGAGTCTTTCACTGTCATTCTTTAGTCATCTCCCCATTTTTGTAACTATTATATATATATATCCTCATCTAATCGCGGCACTCCTTGATAATATTCAGGATGTTTCCGCGAAGACAGCTAGCCAGGATACCAGCTTTGGTTCATAACGACGACCCTGTGAGCGATGAGGCCTCAGTCCAGGACCCATCATGCAAGTCCCTTTCTCCGGGTGGGCCGGTAGTAGCACCCACACCTGGTTAGTAGCAGACAGCTTCAGCAGAGCAGACGGAGCTTGAGCATAGGTTGAGCGCGCTCCGTGAGTTCCAACAACAAAGACCGCCGAGGTTCAGTGGTGAGACAAAACCTCAGGCAACAGAGGTTTGGCTCGAGATAGTGGTTTGCCTCTTCAGACATGCGTAGACACCAAAAGATCTTAAGGTGGCTTTGGCCGCCAACCTTTTTCACATAGCAGCTGGGTGTTGGTGGAGTCTGGTGACTCAGTTACTCGATGAGTCTTCACTTTCGTGGGAAGACTTTCTACTTTTGTTTCATAATGAGTTTTACCCCTCATGAATACGCTCCGTTCGGATCCAGGAGCTCCTGCAGTTTCAGTAGGGAGGGATGACAGTGAATGAGTACGCGACTAGGTTCGTGGACCGTACACATTTTTACCTGGACTTGGTCCTCGACGGCAACTTCCGAGAGCAGATGTTCGAGCAGGGTCTCCATAGAGAGATTCGTGCGGTCATCGTAACATTGTACATCCCCACACTTGTCTGGGTGCTAGAGATGGCACTGGTGACAGAGATCTTTATATCGCATTCTGCAGTTGGTGGTGACAGCAGGCTAGACCGAGCCTAGACGTCTGCCGTAGCATGCAGGCATCAGCTGACAAAACCTCGACGCAGGTGGCTTTCCAATAACCGGACTTAGGGGTGTGGTCATAAACCACAGTGGCGCCAAAGGGTACCAGTGCAGCCCGGAGAGCGCCGATTCTATTCGTGCAATGGGCGAGGTCACCTAGCGCGGGACTGCCCGACCAGGCATGCTGAGAATATCGGGCAGGCAGCAGGTGCACCACTGTGTCAGAGGCAGCGCCGTGATCGGAGTAGTGCCAAAGAGGTGGTTCTTTCAGAGGAGTGGGAGGATCTGGAAGTGGAGAATGACCATACGAGGTCTTACCATCACCAGAAGGCGGTCCACGTCAGGCTCCAGGAGCTGATAGTTGGGACCACGGACAACCGCAAGCTTTGGATGTCTAAGATCCTACAGAGCGTGAGGTGGTAAGAGGTACACTCTAGAGCTCTTCTACTATTTCAAGTATAATTTTTAGACTCTGTGTGTGAAATTATTTTCTCCCTTCTCCTTGCGTGAGGTGTTACCAGGGTGGCGTAGGGGATCGGTGTAACCCTGTGTTAGTAGAGGAGATGACATGGAACCTTTTCTTTAGTCGATGCTGTCGACTCCTTTGCTCTTCGAGCATGTAAGAGAGTCTTGTTTGTGGGACAGTGACTGTGAAAGATTGCGTGACCTGATATCCTTGGGTGTTTCACCATATGGATATTATGAAGGAGGGAATCACCGTGAATTGTCCCATGTCCAAACGGTGATTCCAGTCGCGGCGTGCGACGTAGGGGTTCGATTGGGGAGGTGAGATACCCTCGAGAGCTTTCGGGCCTTTTGAGACTGTGCAATGGGATGGTGAGTTTCCCTACCACCTTTCCCTAACCCCAAGGTCGGGAGTGGGTGAACGACGTCTCCCACGTGACTCACCCGAGAAGAAGTGTGTGTGCGCCTATGCACGTCATCGGCAAGGGAAGACCTCATGTGAATAGATCAAATCATTTGGTCAGTGTGCGGTGACGTGGGACTGTGCAAGAGTTCTTCTGGGTACAGGAGAGCCAGGTGTGGGCTTAATACCCTAAGTTGTTCCCTAGTTCTGCTCTTTAGGGATGAAAATCCTGAAGGAGGGAATGATGTAAGAACCCGGTTTTTTCTATAAAAGACTTCGGAATATTCTTGATGTTATTCCAGAGCAGCATCTTCGGACGGTGTGCGATTCTGAGCACTGGTGTTTCCGGAATTAAATTTTCAGTGTGTTCACAGTATACATTCCAAATAAATAGGGTAACTCCTAAACAGTGATTCGTATGCTAAATCTGAGAGTACAGATGAGTCTGAAATGAGGAGTTTACCCTAGGAACGACATATATCATGTCGGCATAGGATGTTGGGACCCCTCCACCATTACTGGAACGTTAAACAGATAAGTAAAATAATTAATTTATTCGTTTAGTGGTTAAACCCAAGTATCTCTAAAATGGTTACTTGGATGGGAAAACTGAGGGCACCGTTGAGTCCGGAGTATGCCGTTTTTCCTAGAAGGTTGTAATTATAGCGGGCGCTGGCAGTCTGTGAAAAATGGCACCATGGGAGTTTTTGTAATTTAGCATCCTTGGGCGATAAATTTTGTAACTTTTGAACGGGGCCTCAGATTTATATTCTGAGACCGCCGTTGTGCTCCAGAGGTGGTGTTTACCCTAGGGGAGGCTTAACCTCGACCCCGTTGGGAGGTTCGGACGCAGGTCTTATGGTGAGTATTAAAAATTAATTAAATGTTAATTAATTTTATTTAAACACTTAACCACCTCCCCTCTTCACTTTGTTCATCCTCTGGAAAAAGAATCTATACCAAGGAGCTCCCCATCCTTCAAGCTCTATCTTCCCCTCCCCAAGGTGGTGCGCGACTACCGCGGATTGACGACGAAGCGTCGGTCTACGCCCAAAGAGGTTGGATCATGCGTTTATCTTTAAATTCCCGCACCTACTTCGATCTCAATTTGTAGTGTTGTATTGCCATCAAATGGTCGATCAAAGCCCATGGTTGTGTATTACTTATTCTGACCTTTCTGATGCTTGTTTCGGATTGTGATTCTGCGTTCAGACACGTCCGCAGTTGTCCTACGAAGGTTTGAAGTCTTTAGAGGTTTTTCCAGACAGAACCTTCATTTTCCGGTTAACCTGGGCTGTCCGGCGAGGGTTCAGGTGGGCCGGCTCAGCGGTGGGTCTTTAGGGTGAGCGGTCGGTTGTAGACAAGCGGCTGCGAGAGGCAGACGGGTGAGCGGAGGCGCCAGCAGGGGCACGGGCGTCGAGGAACCTTGCGGTCGAGCGGCAATCCGGGGCGGCTTCAGCGGGCGTCCGCAAGGGTGAGGTAGAGCTGAGGTGGCCGGGGTCGTGCAGCCAAGGTGGCCGTGGGGCGTCGGTGGTCAAGCAGAAGGAGGTCGCTGGAGACGACCTGGGTCTTCACGGAGGAACCAAGACATGCATCCCGCGGGTCTGTTGAGTTGCCCAAGGTAGAAGACGACCGAGGGAAAAAAAAATAGAGAAGAACGTGACCTCTCTCATTGATTGGAGAGAGGGGAGAAATAAAAAAACGGGGTTTCCCAAGAATAAGGGTGTTAAAAAAAGATGAATTTAATATAATGTATTATAAATATAATAATAATATAAATTGTTATTATTATAAAATCATATTTCAGTCATAACACCCTCATACTATGTTGGATTGGAACGTCGTCGGTGGTAGTGAGACCCAACTTTTAATGCGGTCATTTTGATGTTAATTTTAGATGTGTTTTTTTGGGTTTGCAGTTCGGTTCCCCGAAATGCTCAAATAATAATAACATCATATTATTGTTTAAAACCTTGACCGCTATAACTTCTACATGCGGCATCTGATTTGTTAGCTGTCAGCGACTGCATGATCCTCGCATCAAGCCAGTCTTTTCCTAATGATTTCGGAAAATTAAAGATTTTTTTTCGAAGGTGTGTCGTTCGAAATGCTCACGTTAATAATAATAAAATATTTATTATTATTTGCGGACTCTTTGGACGAACATTGCGTCCACACCTGAGGACCGTTTGACGCGTCATTAGGGGCGTTATGACCCTCAAGTAAGGGAAAGCTTCATGATATAGATCTTGAGCACTTAAACAGAGTTCGAGTTATGGGCCCATGAGGCCTGTATTCGGCGCTGACTGCGATTTTCTTCTACATCACTGGGTGTCTGTTTAGGACAACCGATTAGTCTATCTCGTGTGTTTTCTCGAGAGGATCGCAATGGTGTGATCCGTTTGTAGCACTTCGGGATCGTGATGTGGGTCTCACGTTGCACCGCTCGTGTGCATAATGGCGAAATATATCTTTTTCTCTGGATATCCATTCTGCCTAATTAAGCAGTCAATTTGACGTGTCTTTCTGAGGGGATCGCAATGGTGCGATGCACCCAACTGTTTTCAGGACCAGGGCTCGGGACCCCGGGACGCCGTTCGGGCGTAAAGCAGTGTTGAACAACTTTTATGACGGATGTCTATTGGAGGTGAGTAAATAGTCGATCTCGCATGTTTTTCCGTGAGGATTACAATGGTGCAATCCATTTGGATGTGCGGAGTCTCATTCAAGATCTCATTCAATGTGGAAGCATGAAAGGTGTACCAGTGGAGGTTCATCCTGCAGTGTTTGCAGGGAACCCTTGGCGTGTGATCACATTCTCTCCTCTAGGAGTGAAGTAAATGCTTAAAGGGAAGTGGTTGGACATTCTAGGGCCTTGGGGGAATCAAGTTAGTGATGTTAAATTTTCGCCCTTTGTGTTGACTTCAGGTTCCATGCGTTAGATAGACTTTGGGCTAGAGAAGTGATATACTCTGGGAGTATACGAGAATGCTGGAGGTAGTTGTTATAGTTTGTACATGAGAACGTTTGTGCTTGGTTTGGATATGGGTTAGGGCCACACATCGTGTTGGCCCCATTTTTGTGCCATGTTATACTCTACATAACTTTTACCTCTCGTGACGTAGAGGGTCCTCCTGTTCTCGATGGTTTCAACCAGCTAGGTTGAGTGGGTTCCGCTGGTTCTGTTCTCGATGGTTTGACTAGCAGAGTTGTTTTGGTTCCCCTGTTCATTCAATTGAGGGGGTTTTCAGTGTTGGGTACATTTCACCAGACTGCGAAATCATTTATGGCTATGTGCATTTGTATAGTGTGGTTGTGCTCCCACTTTCTGGAGTGAGTTGTCTCGGTCCACTTTGAAGGTAGACTTAGCAGATTGGAGCATGTATCACCCTGAGAGGTCTGGGAAGATCCTCACGTCCATTCGTGTTCCCTGGAAGGGTTCTTTGGGTATCAGTGTGACCAACACATTACACAGGAACCGATCCTCTACCCAGGAGGTTGTTTCCAGTAGGGTACGGACCCCCCCAGTGAGCTCTGGGTGTAGACTCTCTAGCTGTGTATCACGATCATATCTTCCTTCCACGATCTTTCGTTATGTGCTTCCCCCTTCGTGTTATGATTTCCAGTGGGGCAGCATCCAGTAGGGACAGCCAGTGGTGTACCATCCAGCAAGGATGGCCCGTGATGCACCATCTAGTAGGGATGGCTAGTGAGGTACCATCCAGCAAGGATGGCCAGTGGTGTACCATCTAGCAGGGATGGCCAGAGTAGATCTGGGTCTCCCTCCAGCGGATTACCCTTTCGCGGGGCTGGGCAGTGGGAACCCATCGACTATGAGAAGACCTCTCGACTGTGTGACAATAACGAGGTGTGGTTTGAATTCCCCTAGAACTCTCAAGTACAAGGGGCCCTTTCCCCACCAATACGTGTCCTTGTGACGTGACCTGAAACCATGAGGACGAGTCAGTGCCGCCCGAATCGGATAGTTTCGAGGTGCGGTGATTTAAGCCCCTTGATGTGTAGTTCGGGGCAGACATACAGATTCTAGCCATCAATGGTGTTTTCTTCTGGGACTATTGGCTACTCACTTTCTTGGGCTGAGCTACGGGATGTAGATCCCCTTACGATATTTTTTTGGTTTTTTGATTGAACATATGGATATGTATATACCTTGTTCTAGTACCCACTCCTTGGGTTTTGTTACTCTCCTTCCAGGAGAGGTGAAGATGCGCGGGATATGTCACGTGCATTCCATGTCTAGTTTCTCGTGGTTGGATGAGTCTACTCTCCTATTATAGGTAGCAAATACTCGACGAGAATTTTCAGCTTCTCACTATTTCTAGCTCCTTGTTTTTGGACGAGCCGACTTCATTTCTCTTGTTGGGTTGAGATGATACTCTACTGTACTCTTTAATACACTTTCGGTTGTACTTATTTACTTTTCCCTGTTCGATCTACTGCTCACCTCTTCATTACCTCTTTTGTTGCTCCCTCAAGCCTTAGGGGCATCCTACAGAGTATTTTTATACTCACCCCTGCTTGGGATTTGCCTGCACTTGGTGTGCCCTTGTAGACGACAGACAGGTTGGACCTGACATCAGCAGAGCTTAGGAGTTCAGGATCATGGACCACATATGGTGGTCGTAGTCAGGTTCCAGGTGTTGGACTCTCCCAGTTACTTTACTTTTGCTTACCTGTTGCCGGGTTATGGCACTTTTCTAGTTGGGCATGTGTTTTGCCCTCTTCTTTTCAGTTTACCTTCAGCACTCACTTTGTACTACTTAGAGGTCGATGCCCATTTGTGGTTTATTTATAGCAGTTCGTACTTTTATTTTCTTTATTACTCTTCACTTCTGCATTGAGTGGGCTACGTGTGTGTGTACATGTACTCAGGCAAAGGCCTCCCCGCATTTTTTAGCCTTTAGTGCTTGTCACTAGCCCCTGACCTATGAAGGAGGTCTTGGGGTAGTTGCGGCTTGAGCCCGGGTAGGGTCGGGTCATGACATATAATTACATGATTTCATTCCATTTATTATACTCATTTTTACCCTTTGTTTGTTCCTTGATCAATTTAGACTTCATATATTACTCCATGAAATGAAGGTGTTTTTTAACCCTGAATCACTAATGGATTATAAGATCCATAGATAGAATGGAAACTTATTTTGTCTATTAATGAAAAATTGTTAGCATAGATTATAAAATATGAATAAATTATCAAATGGTGATGTAATAAATTTCTCTATGAAACCTCATCTAATGTTCAAAACAAACCATTATTTAAATTTCTATCCTTATAACCCTTTTAAACTATAATTCATCATTTATTCCATAAATATTATCATATATTATATGAAAACCATTTTTATTGGAAAATTATTTCCATCCATATATGGATATAATATCAATTGGGATTTTATTATGCAAAATATATTTAGAGGGAGATATTAACAAGAAATTTCACTAAAGGATTAACAAAAATATTTTAATAGGGAATATTCATACACATTCATAAATGAAATTACTAACTAAGGTGTGGGGGTATGTGTGCCCTAATTATCATTAATCACTTTGTCTATTATGTTTTCAAAACAAATTCCCAATTTCCTCAGAGGTTGTTGTTTTCTTCATCCATATTAATCCTTGGATTAGGGAATTGATTCACATGATTCCCAAACTCCTTTCACTTGCAACAATGATGTTTGGGTGGTACAATAGTTGACATTTTATTCTCCATGATTGAATTAACCAACCCACTAATTTTATATATAAATTATAAGATTTTTCCTTCTACCATTCCATGTTTAAATCGCATCCCAATTCCATTCATGAAATTACATTGAGGCTTCTTACCATATTTTTATGACATATTTATTTTAATTTTACTTCCACCATTTCAGTTTTCATGAGACTAGATCATCCTTTTTTATCAAATCCAGAGGAATGGTGGTAATATCCAATTTCTATTTTGGCTGTTAGTTCAAATCAGATGAATTATTCATAATTAATTAAGTTACTTATAGAAAATGCATTTCTAATACATGATTTTAGGCCACCAAAGAATTTATTGATTTTGATTTGATTTCTAATGATCGAACCAGAAGTGTGCCTTGAATGTCCTGTAAAATTAGCCTCATTGGTGTCAATAGATTCATCATCATTTTTCAACAGCTCAACAAAATACTTCATAATCCTTTTTCCAAGAATTTTAGTGAAGTAATTAGTTAGAAATATCCCCTTCACCTTTTCCAATTATAAAGATTCATTTTATCCTTTTTCCTTTATTTATTAATAATAGATCACCACTAATAATCTTCACATTATAAATGATATATACCCCTAATTAATTCTTCATTCTCCAAGAATTGAAAAATTGAAAGTATATTTGTATTGGTACTAATCCATTTCTCAAAAAATATTGGATCAGTGGAACCACTAAATGTAGTTGGATGTTTCCTCATGAAGTAATCAACAAAATGAATTTTCATCCATTGTTTTTTTGGAAGTTAAACCTGATTTATATCTTTAGAAAAATTTTAGATGATATCTATAATCCTTTGTATTCTATCTCTCATATTTTTATTTTACCAGGAGGAAAATCCTCACATTTTCTATTAAATTCAGCATTAACATGGTTCATTCGGGTTTTATTCATTCTCTAAAACCAAATATCATATTTTAAAAATCACTTATAATAGTGGAAAACTACATAATCATGAAAAATCACTTATAGGATGTCTAAATCATAAAACATTCATAATTAATCAATGACACCATAGGTTTATCCAATGTCATTCTTAATTTTTGTCTATAAAAATCCATCATGATGGTTCATAATGAGTTTGTGAGTTTCCAAAGTATATCTCTCCATGGTGTCAAACTAGTTGTCTAGAAGGACCTATTGTCATCCACCGATTATGGAACATGTGTATCTCAATAATGTGTCTTCATGTTTGTTACAATTATTTACGTTTGTTCCAAATTCATATACACATGTATTATCCTAAAAGAGATGTAATTTATTGGAAACCACTATATCATTCCTTTCCCAAAATTCTAAGGATATTTTCCCAAAAATTGACTCATCATTATACTTATCTCTTGAGAAATCCCCAGGCACATCCTTAAGAAATATCCCTATGTATCTAACTAAATATTTCTCATCATAATTTCAAATGGTTAACTAAAAAATTCTTTATATACCAAATATAGTGACCCAGGTTTAAAATACATTGAAATTACATCATTTTATAGGAATATTAAACACATTAAAAATGTATATACCCAAGGAATGTAATATATTAGTGTATTTGTAAATGTGGAAACACAATATTCTAACGTGGTGAATGATCATCAAAAAATCCCATTATGATATTCCCCTTTAGTACTCTTCACAAGTATGCCCTTCATAATCTATGGACATGAAATGTAATAAAGGGTTAGCTAAAATGGTCAATGAGATTAAATAATGAAGATACATATCATGAAAAATGAGTAGGGGTATTAGTACATGGGGATAACATTTAATAGTCATACTCAAAATTTTTAAGAACACAAAAATGAATCATGTCACAAATATTTGAATTTCTTAAGACATGAATCATAAAAAAAATCATTTAACATGGGTTATGAGCTTATTACACTGGAATAATACATAGATTTCAAAGAATAATTATAATTATATAAAATAATTCCCTATAATTCAAGGCTCATTTCCAAAATTTATCTAAACAAATATTGGGGGATACACCTACTAGGAAATAGACACCACCATCCATAATAGAATTATATTCTTCATAGTGTAATGGGTGTACTCCCCAAATAATCATAGCCTTCAAGGATCACTCCCCAGAACATCTTCGAACACAAGTACCCTTACTGAATCGGGTTTTCTCTCCATTCTATTGATGTTTATGTTATGTGATATTAATAATTAAAAAATTAATTTTAGGGATATAGAGGTCCCACTTGTCAGATATTAAAATCATACATACATGTTCCAATTGATAAGAAAGCATAGATCACATCAGGACCCATAAAAATATAAGGTCATCATAAACATAATATCACAAACTGTGAAATAAAATAGTTATAATGAATATTTCATTGTATCACAACCTTTAGAAATGAAATATTTTTCCTAATCATTTCATCATATAATAACTGGTAAATGGAAGTGGGTTCATAAGATTTTTATCATGGTATAACATATGGATGATAAAAGGGTTTCTGAAAAATAAGTCATATTAAGAATAAGAAATTCAATGAATAAATAAGAAGGGTCTACATGGATCTTATAACTAGTAAATAAAAAACTATATCAATGTATTTCATCTTAGATGGGGAAGGACATTGAATG
Organism: Viscum album; assembly: GCA_963277665.1. Taxonomy (NCBI): domain Eukaryota; kingdom Viridiplantae; phylum Streptophyta; class Magnoliopsida; order Santalales; family Viscaceae; genus Viscum; species Viscum album. The sequence goes on along the minus strand of OY728167.1, from coordinate 388,403,745 downwards.
ATCACTTGGATCATTTCATTGGGAAAATATAGATTATTGGATAATATTTTTTTAGTGAAAAATAAATTTTTAAAAAATAACCTCTAAAAAATAATGTGAAACATTGATGTAATATTGAAAAATCATTTAGAATAAGTATTGAGGAAAAATTTATTTCTTATTTTAAAAAAAAATTATATTAAAACAATTTGAAAAAAATCCTTGAAAATAACCTTGATAACATATAAAGGGATATTTGAAATCAATTTTAAACACATTATGAATAATAACAAATGTTACAAATAATTTACCTTAAACAAGAGCTTAAAACATTATTCAATTTTTTTTTCTATCATTTAAAAAAAAAAATTGAAATAACACATATTTCTTTCCAAAGAGATAAATAAAGTTTGATTTTATAAAAAATAAATATTTAAATATATTACTTTGAAAAGAGTGTAAATATGGTATCATTACTTGAATATTACTAGAATATATTGAGGATAATAAAATTAATTATAATTCTAGAGATATGGATCATATGAATGAAGAATAATCATAAACAATCCCAATAAATGATTATATTGTAATATAAAATATATTTCCAATTTGGTAAATGTAAAGTATAAATTCTATTAAAGAATTAAATAAAATTGAATATAAAATATAATGAGGATAGAAAAATTTAAAATATTTTATTTCATGTGTTATATATATATACTTCTAGAAATAATATAGGTATATATCATAACATACGTCTCAATGAAGGAAAACTGAGACAAAGCTCATTTACCAATTTGGAAAATATTGAATTGTAGAAGCCATGAAATTGAGATAATAAAATGAATTTGTAAATCCAAATATTTCTTAGTATAAGAATCATAAATACATACATGGTTATTATACATTCTACATATAATAAATAGGTGGTGAGGATGACTTGTGTCTCACAAAAATTAAAAGTGAGACTAAAATACCTTACTACATCAGTAAAAATTTTATCATGACACAAATGAAGAATAAAATCAGTTGAAACATATAATATACTGAAATAAATTAAATCCATTATGTAACATGTAATTGTGCAGTATATAAACCAAAATAAAGAAATGATTGATCAATATTCCACATTGTACGTAGAAATAAATGCGAGACTAGAAATCCCCTAACCTTATGTCTTGACTACCATCGTATAAATTAAAACCTCATGTTTCCAAAATATACGTTCATTAGAAATCAACCACATAACCATAATATTATATTTCATACCATATATGATTTTATCATGATTTTATATTACCCATTTTTAATAATTCCACGTTAATGTTCCGTTTTAGGTAACAACAGAATAGTTTTTTGTACATGTTTTTCTAGTTATTTTTGTCCCTCATATGTTCATCATTATTTTATCATTTAATAAATTTAAATTACAATATAAATATCATATATTTTCATTTTAAATGAATTTATAATAATCTAATAAATATAGAAATATAAAATTGAATACATTGTTCATAGGAATGGTAGGCTGTACGTATGCATGAAGGTTGGACCCGTTTTGTTGTCAAATTGAAAGAAAGAAAAGTAATTTATATATATATTAATATATTAAAGTTATTTTAGAATTTTATTTAATATATATAAAAAAATTGTATTAAACCAATTTTTAAATAATTCTATGTAAAGTATTAATGAATCTAATCTCTTCGCAAGGCGGTAGTCAAATGTACATAAGAACGATGTTATCATATTTCCCTAAAATGGAAAGCATAATGGTATGTGTGATATCAAAATTTCCGAATAATTATAACATAAGAAAAATAATAAAAATAATATATATCCTATAAAAACATCATTATTCCAAACCATGAAGTGTTTTAATAGAAGAACGAACAATATTAGTTTGTGAGGCAGCTGTCAGCTGTACTCATGAATAATGACTGTGCATCACATTTGATAAAAGTGTGTGAATTTTTCATTCATAAAGGTCACACACACACACACACACATATATATATATAGGATAATTTGAGTTTTATATTAACATGTTATAATATGAATATAAGGGGTTTATGAAGGAAACAAAACAACAATTCACTTTGATGAATGTTACCTTTTATTCGGGTAACTCCTTTTGGTTTTCATCATTGGACTTCCTTAATTGGATTTATTACCAATTTGGGGATTCTATATTTTGAGATTTTAATTTAGGATTAAAGTTTTATAGGGCTTTTAAGAGTAAATAGGCTTGATAGGTTTTAATAAGTGAGGGGTTGAGTTCCCTTTTACAATAGAGGGGTCGTTTTCTTGTAAATACCAAAAGGTAATGACGATTTGGAGGACTCCCTCACATCATGTACCACCAATGATGAAACTATTTAAATAAAATAGGGAATATTTATAGATATTTCAGTAAAATGGGTTTTGGACTTGTGTCTATGACATTTATCCCCTTTGGTTAAAGTCTACTCCATTGGTAGACTCATTTTTATTTTCATCAGAATAATTAATTTTAACTATTTACAAAAACATTTTGGTAAAAAAAATTAAAATGAAATTATTAAAAATTATAAATTATTATAATTAAAAAAAATTAATCCATTTTTCAAAATTTAGATCACATTACTGGTTGGAATTAATATAAAACTAATCCCAAAGAAAGTATGAAACAACATGTTTTTAAAGTTAAAATGTTCAGATATTTGAAATTTTTTTATATCCTGTTTTAGTGTGAAAATGATTAAAATTAACTAAAAAGATTTATTTAAATATTATTTTAATAATTATAAATTAAAACAAATTTTTTATATAATTTATCTATATATTTATTTTATATGATAAGTAAGTTTTTGATGAAAAATTAGTATTGTCCACTGTTCATAAAAAATGAATCTTCTTAGAAAAAAATTCACCCAACATGATATTCACCTTAAACATTCAAAAATGATGTTTAAATTGTTAAATAAAATATATAGAAGCTTCCATTATTATTATTAAATCTTGTGCAACAAAAAGTTCTGAAAAATATCCTTTTGGAAAAAATACATCTTTTATGTCTAAAATTGGATTCATTTTATCTCTTATCAAGAAGAAGCAGAAGATGAATTTTAAATACCATATTGAATATATAAATTTTAATATTCATTAAAACCAATCATATTTTTTTTAAATATATTGAGATAAACCGTGCTATTGAAAATACAAATAATTATTTAGAAAATGAATTTCTTTATTTTCAAATAGATCATTCTCTCATTCATATTTTATTTGTTGCACAAGAAATCATTATATAAAGATAAAAGAACCATATTTTCATAATATAGTTAGTATTTTTATACCCACTTTCAAAGAAGCTATGTCATAACTATAATAATATTTTAATAATATTATTAATATTATATGTAGTTTGGTAAAACTCGGTCTTATATGTAATGCAAGTTAACAAAGGAACCTAGAATTGTGAGTAACAAAAGAAAACAATTTTCTTATGTGTATCACATATAATATATGTGTTTATTACATATAATCCTTAACTCAGTGTTGTGTATGAAAAAGTAATTACATGTTGTATCATGTAATGCAAGCCATTATAGAGTTCTAGTTTTTTAGAAAATAAATCAATCAATAATACACATTGGGTAACACTTTCCATGGGTTTTTATGATAATATTAAGGGTTTTATTTTATATGGATATCATATGTATGAAAGATTATTGGTGGGGTCTTATATGACCCTAAAATTCAATTTTTGACATTTCTTATCACATGATACGATGAAGTGTTTCATGAATGGGACTTAGGATGGTTTTTCATAAGTACGTTCTGTGAATGAGATGTTGGAAACATTGTTCAAATTTTTTTTAGGAATGAGATGTGGCTATATTTTTTGACATTTCTTTAGGTTTAACATTATATACGAATCATTTTTCAAATTTATTTTTATGATATTTATCTTAGAATATTTATTCCCAAAATTTTTTATACATGCGTACGTCCCAAAGTTGAAAGATTTTACGTTTTTATTATTATACACATGGATTTGTTATTCTCTCATGAATCCTATTTGTTAACTCTGATTTACAAATTATTTTTATTCCTATATTATGATATGTTAGTATTTACGATTTGATTTATTATCAATTTTTTGTATATAATTTTATTTTGTATCTAGATTATACATGTTTCTCATATTATGGTCACTTATGATATTTTGTTGAAAAAATTTATGTTTAAAAATATAGAGCTTCTAATCTCACTGTTTATTATGATCCTATCAAAAATTTTACGAGGATGATAAATTTATATATTACCTTGAATTATTAATTTTTTGAAGCATTTTTTGGATATCTTAAACAATCGCTATGGATCAAGAAATTTCTCCCTTAGTATAAAAAATTATTATTAGATAATAGAGAATGAGATTTTCTAGATAATTTTTTTCCAAATTATCAAAACTCTAAACCAATAGGGTCTTAATAATGTATTATATGTAAATAATCTCTTTAAATAATGTACTTATAAGATCACATCTATAAGATTCCATAGTTCTTTTTGTAATTCATTCCCCATTAGTGTCGATGGACTTCTGTCAACAACACATGCTCCCATGTTGAGTACTTCATCCCCTATTTCAGTAGGAATTATAAAATATATCCTTATATTGCATTTACTTTTTATTAATGTTTGGTTTATCTTCTTAGCCATAAAATATTTCTCAATAATTCCTAGAATAGGATTATCAAGTATTATCACTCAATTCATGAAGTTTTTTTAATAAAATTTCTCACTTATACTTGTCTCCATTTTATAATTTCAAGAATTCAATCTTACTTCAAGTTTCACAATCCTACATTACTTTCCAGTGAAAAAATATTCAAAACAATTCATAATTAAATTTTACTAAATAATCCAAAATTTTATTAATGGAATAATCAAAAAGTTCCTTAATGCATTGTGACCCTCCATTATACATGAATGAGGTTAGTTCCCATAAATTTGTATGCAAAATATTCATGATCTGGTATTTAGTTTTATCTTCCCTCAAGATGAAAGAAAACTTTTGTTACATTCCTAGTTTAAAACCCTATCAAATTTCAACTTGTTTTTTATCCACATTAAATATTAACTTCACCCCTAAAACATTTTTTCTATTCTCACTTAGGTTCCACAAAAATAGTTCCATAACATTAAATATTCAGAATTTGATACTCTAAATAATATTTCCATACTTTCATTTCTAGTCACATAAAATATTTCGTATTTCAACCATCACAAAAATACATGGTAAATCCAAGTGATATTCAACAAAAAATATATGAATCATGTGATGTACGAAGCCTTAACCAACTGAAAATCCAATATAATATTTTTCTAGAGGCCTTGAATGTTTCCAAATGACTTGAAATACAAGAAATTATATTCTTCATCAAAACTATTACATATCAATTCTCTATGACATATAATCCTTCATTATCCATTAAATTAACTATGAATGAATTTTTAGAGGCATAATTATCTATGGGATAGTTCCTTCATGTGTAATGAAAAGATTCAGTAGAATCAATGAACCATGATTCCACAAGAAAATAGACACATTGAAATAAAAAATGTTCTTCCCTTAGTTGTAGAATTCATGGATCATTAACTTCTGGAAGTTTTTCTATTTTATATAGAAATGTGATCCAAAAATTCTCCCTTTAGATATCCCATGTTATGAAATTTTAACATACATGATTAGGTTCTATTGACATACTCTGACTCCTATCTCTGAATTTATCTACAGGTTATATTTTAAATTATTTAATTTGTATTTTTTCCTATAAAATATCCATTCATTTAATTTATATTATATAAATAGTCTAATGTATTTATATGTTACTCATTATAATTAGATCTTTTAAATCATCAAACAACATGTCTTTTTTCCAATAAAAACTTTTCAAGGGCATTGAAATGGAATACCAACTATCCAAAAGAGATAATAATAGTATAAGTTCTCACCCATCCTCCATGTTCATGGATTTTACAAAGCCTAGTTTTCAAAATATCAAATTGGTGTAAATAAAATTATATCTTAATATTATTTAATTTCAAATTCCCATGTCAAGGAGCCTCTACATTAAAAAAAGTCATTGTGGGTTTTTAGGGCATGTTTGTAAGAGAATTAATTAGACTATGTGTAGTATTGAACTTCAATATGTGGTAAGAAAAATTAAATAATATAAAAATATATATCAATCTAAAATAAAATGCATACATCATATTCCATTCATTATTCACCATTAATCCTGATTTGAATCAATTAAATTGAACCTCTTGATACTTTTGGATGATATAATATTCCTTCTATATCCTTTAGAAGATAAAATCTATTCAATTGAGTGTATATATTCATACACTGAAATAGTTTAATACTATAACAATCGATGAAATGAATGCAACTAAAATTTTCTATGATCATGAGATGTGAGAATATTACTTAAGTTGTATCCGAGTGAGTTACTAAGCATCGATGATCTATCTAAGATCCAACACTTATTTGAAGAATCCATAGACACATTATTATTACTATAAGTTGGATCACGAGAACTAAAATAGGGGAAATAGGTTTTAGTAGGAACCCTACAAATATTAAGTGTACCGGAATATAGTGAAAAAATCCCTCCTAAAAGCCAATACATTTATTCAAACACTGATGCTCACTAAATAACAACTCTTAAACAAACATTCAAGCATTTAAAGGATAATAAAATGTAAATAACAATAGAAGTTAATTTTTTTATACTTATATTACAATTTCAATTGGAAAAATACTATAAAATTTCATTTAATTAAGTAAATATATTATTAAACATATGACATAGTAGTCATATAGAACAATAAACTCAATGGATTCCAAACACGTGTTCTTGTGGTTTAACCAAACTTTAAGTGGGTCCCAATATGTCTACTATTTGAACCAAAAAAATACATACATAGGTTCATATATATTTGATAAAAATAATTCTAATATCATTTATAATTCTTGGGTTTAACCATAAAATAAAGGTAGAAGAAAAATACTCAAATGCTTCACTCTGTTGATTAAAATTTATGTTTAAAGTTATTTAGGTGAAAAATTATCATACTTATGATAAAATTACTAATACAATGAAAATAAATCAGATGTTGAATCATTCAAATAAAAACATTAAAAAAATATCCATATAGAAATCCAACCATATTGAAGTTTCATTTTTACAACATTCATGAGAGAAAACAAATATAGTAACTCTCTAATTTGTTTATTGGGTTAGGAATTGATGTGTATTTACATTTTATGATAACAATCCATTCAATGAAAATTTCTAAACACACCTCTATGACTATTATGAAAAAAGATGCCGATAATTTTTTTAATTTCTACAGTAATGTTTACCGATAAGAAATAAGCCCCACTAAGTAATTTTAACCCCACAAATTCTACATATCCCCAATGAATAGTACATGATCACCTCCCAAATTAATGAAAAAACTATTCTCTATAATAAAAAAATAGTATTATTCACAAAATAAAAAAACAATATTCCAGCAATGAAATATTATATACATATCTATAATGTGAAGGAATACTCTGATGACTAATGATGTTCTATAATATATTCCATAAATCAAAACACTAGAAATAATTTTGAATTTCCTACAAAAAATATAGATAACAGCATAGTAACTAAAATCTTCTACCCCAGGATTCCTATTTCTGAAAAAAAATTATTTATAATGAAGGAAATTCAAGCTTCCAAATAATAATATTTATAGTCCCTGATGAATTGAAAATGGATGGTACCTCATACAATCTGGATCCTACATGGAACTAAAAACTCAATGGAATGAAATTGGTAATTAACCACTCCTCTACCTCCCTAATTATTTCAATGAAATCCTCTATTACCATGCCCATCCCTATGTCCCAGAGGATAGACTACATCACAGAGTTATCCTCTTATTACTCTATATTATATATGCTATTGATAAATTGTTTCATAATGTTGGGAATTCGTATTGGGATAACATGGAAACTACTTCTAAGGCCTCATAGAAAAATGAGAAATTGGAACATGATGGAAAACAATGTTTTTTTTGGAATTGGAATTGACATTGGAAAAACACTATAACAAATAAAAAGTGGTACAAAAACAATAGTTAGGTGTGATAACTATCAATACTAGAAAAGAGGAAAGAATATTGTTTGGGAGAATCCACATTAATCATACCCTTGACTTGAAAAATGACCAAGAACCTCCTCAAAAAGTCTTACTAATTGATAGTTCCTTATAACTTATTTATAAAGATGTATTATTCTATGCATGCATCTTTTCAATCAACTCATCCTTTTTGAAAAAAATTATGATATTTTGATTGTGTAAACTGGGTGGTCTGGTGAAAAATCATAAAAATAAATGTGCTCTCAAAATATCATACCAAGCCTCCTCATTAGGTAGATGATAATTAAACAATATAGATGATTTTTCACATTGACATAGTGCTCCCACATAATTATACTCCACTATAGAATAAATACAAAATCATATTGCTTATACACAGTTATCAAGGAATATAGAAACCTTGTATGAAATGACCCCCAAAAAATCATCCAATGAGACATCAAATTCATTTCTTATAGAAATAAATAGTAGTAACCCTAGATGATCAACTCAGTTTAGGATGGTAAGATCTAACACAATTCAATATTTCTTCCATAAAATTATTAGGCTTAAAGGAATATATATAACCTTGAACCACTTCCCTATGAAATAAATGGATAAAACCCTAATATAATTCAACAATTATAAAAAATTATACTCGCACAATATATTAAATAATAAATAACCCTCATATAATTGTTCAAATCTCCTATGAATTAGTTCAGTATTCCACTTCACCTATCCAATATGAAAATCATGCAGATGATTCCCTCCATCTATCTATATAGTAAAGGGGATGAAATCACTTCATCACAGAAAAATGGGAATTATTTATAATAATATATTTTAATTAATTTTAACTTTTATAATAGTCACACTAATTTAATAATAGGTGTAAACAAGCTAATGAACCCACTAAGGTTTTAGTTATATTTGTTTTTAATAAGAATAAATTCATGAAGAATAATTTTAATAAGCATTATTTAAATAGTTTTTTAAAGAATAACGTTGACTATGTTAGGAGAACCAAATTATGTTGATGTAGTAGAAAAGAGTTCCCATGTGAATGTCAAAATACATATTACAGTTGTACATATTGATGAAAATATTTATGGTTGGAGTTTTAATTTATATCTTATTTGTTTCCTACTAAAAATAGTTTTCAATAATGATAATTTTAAATGTGATGAGTTTCTAATTATCATTAATTTAAGAAGGTTATATATTTAATGAATGTTGGAAACCATTATTGAAGAATTATATTCCTCCATTATAGATAATCTTGTTGATCTATTCATATGGATAATAAGTTTTTTTTCTAATATTTTATATAGGTATCATATTTACTAATTCTTGGTAGAGATATTTGAGAGAATGAGGAAGCTTCATCAATGTTCATGTATATAATTAGTTTAAGATGATTTGAATAATAATAATTTTATAGAAATTATAAATATAGTCTAATCATTTCTAGATAATATTTCTCTATGATGAATCATGGAATGAAAAGTTCAATGTTTCATCCTTTTAATTATCAATCATCAAGAGTGCTCCAGAAAAATAAATGTATTATATTTAGTAAAAGTTGTGGAGTTAGTAAAATAAAATTTTAAAAATAAATGGAATATTTATATAATTTATAATAGTTTTTGAATTATTATATAGATGATTTCAGATTATTTTCTATTATTATAAATTAATTTTTAGTGTTTGTGATGTTTTGAATATGATTTAGAAATTTTAGCTGTTGTGGGTTTTAGGATAAATTAGTAATGAAAAAAACTATTTGAATATTTGTAAGGATTTATCTTCCTAATACAAAAGGGTTTTCATCTTCATATGTATTTTATTTCATATATTTTATAATTTTTAAATGTCCTTCACTTTCTTAGACTAAGATAAATAATACCCTTCTATAAATACATAATATTTTTGGGTGATATATAATATTGTTCAATTAAATTAAATTTTATTAAGGAAAGAAGCTTCTATATGATATGTAATATCATCCTAAACACACAAATTATTCTATGGTGGATGTATCCTTAAAGTATAAATTATATTCGATATAATTGAGGAATTGGAAGAAAATAGACCAACAATAATATAAATAAGATTTATATAAATATATATAATGATACTCCTTTATTATGAAATAAGAAATCAAAAAACTAATGAGATGTTTCCCTTTCATAGGTAATATTTTCCAGTAAACTAAAAACATCAAAGAATATAAACTTATAGTAAGGTGTAATATATATTTTTGAGTATACATATACATTTAGATAAACATAGGGAAATATGAAAGATTATAAAAAAGTGAAAACTAGAAAAGTACATGAAACCCACCATTATGATTCTCAAGATATGTTTTACGTAACAATTTTTTCTTTGGAAGTCATTTTTTTACTGTTTTCTAAATTTGAGGATACTATATAGTTCAAAAAATAATTAGAAAATAACGATTTTATGAGTATGTTGTGATTCAATGATCTTTTTTTGGTGATGAAGAAACTAAAAAGATAAACTAAATATTCACCATGAATAAAAAGATACATTGTGAATAAATATAGGTTGAAAAGAGAAGTGCAATATATTTATATAAGTTGAGACGTGGTCATGAAATATAGATATTTGGAATTTGTGGTATTAGACGAATAAATTTGTGTGGGAGAGTATCATGATGTTGTTTCATGAAATAGATGTTTGAATCTAGGATAGTATGAGACTATAGACCATATCAAACTGTAACTATATATTCCATGATACACCCAAGTAGAAAATAAACTATTTGAAAAATTATAATAAATTACTTAATTATATATTAGTGGTAATACATGTTATCAAGGGGATATATAATCATGTTATTGAATTGATTATGGAAAGTAAATTCCATATCAAATCTTGACATCACATAGATATTAAATATATAGTATTAAGGGTATAATTTTATAAGATTATTTTGAAATATTATAATGACCACGAATGATCTAGTATTGATGTGTTGATATTGATTAGTTTATATATTCTATGTATGAAAGAAATATCGAAGATTGATGGTGAGAATATAAAGAGAACTATTATTTGATCACTATTATCATTATGAAAGAATTAAAATTGTTAACATAATTATCATTTATGTCATAGACACGAAGAGATCCAACACTATGTTAGAGAATATCATCATTGTTCATTTAATAAGTATAAGTAATATTGGTATACTAGTCTTTTAATGATTATCATTTTGGTCGATGGAGAAGAACCAAGAGAAGACATTCATACAATTTTCATTATTAGGATGGCTTAAGGATTGTGAGAAAATAATTATTTATTGATGCATTTCATGAATGATATTAGACCATGTTAGACCAGTGGAGGCTCATTCCTACCAATGATCACATTTCAGGAGGATAATGTTTAATAATGTATTCAAAGTAGAAGTCTTGGTTAGTTCTACAGCCCGAGAATAGAATGTTTGTTCTTTTTCGATACTTTATTGGTGCCACATATACTAGTTCGTCATTATAACCCTGTGTGTTATTTATGTAGAAAGTAAAACATATGTTTTTTTGTGAGTGGGATAATAACCAAAATACACCCAATATGTAGTCATAAGCATTAGTAGTGATCCATGTTAATAAAATATTGTGTACCATTTTGTGTTTCATTCAAGATTATACTACATACATAAAAACTAATGTTGTGGACAGATTGAGAGATTCATTCCATTATAATTTTTTAGGTGATATAGTGGAATATATTTTATGCGGTAAACAATAATTCTCTATTTTAACACAACCAACCTCCTGTGTGGTTTCAACTAACATGTTAGAACAATAATTCTTATCAAATCTGTGGTTCCACATAAAATTGAATTATAAATAACGTGGAAGATAATTATATGTATTTTAATTATATAAATAATGGATAAATAAACTAAATAAAAAATTATTAACTGAATCAATCCATCTCATGTAGAGAATATGAAATTATAACAAGTACATGTTACATTCATGATGAAATTAAATCTTGTATGAGTAGGATAATTTTGAAGAATAATATACTAGAGAACAGATGAATATAAATTTTACCACTGGTGATTCATAGTAATTAACTTTTGATTAGGTGTCTATTAATTATAACAAAAAATTTTTCTTTGATAAACAAAGAACAATTGCTTAAGATCACATTTTTGAAGATCAACTTGATAAAGAATATGGTTAATCATGTTCACGAATATAGGATATATAGTTGGATCTACCTAATGATATAGTGAATTTTATTTTTGACCCTTCTTAATCTAGGTAGGAGGAGATCACTAATATTGATGTAGAATTATATATGATAGAAATGGAGTTAGAAAAACAATTTGCTGTGAAAAACTGTCAACAATCATGTTTTGGAAAGATTACAGAGGAATATGGAGTATCTATAACAAGGAAAGATTTTCTCAAAATAACCCAAGAGAATGAAGAAATACTGAAAGTTCATTGACAAGAACTCTATGAATTAGAAAGAAAATGAAAAAATTATATTGTTGTAAACAGTTTTCAGCTTGAAATTAAATACAATATTGTAATGAAGTATGATAATCTATTGAAATAATGAATAAAATTCAGGAAGATAATGTTGAGATAATAAAAATTGGATTTAAAGGTAAAATGAAGTTAGTCTTGGATGAGAAAAATATATCAATATGAAATGTTTTTATCTTGATGAAAAATGATAAAATATTTAAATTTTTCATATTGAGACTACCAAATCAATTGAGAAAAAAATACTCTAACATTAAAAAATTATAATATGATAATTATTATGAAATATTTTTATTATTTAGAAATAAGATATTGTGAGGATCTATTTATAATCCAAACCAAATCTATATGAAAATATAACCAATTTTATAGAAAAAATTATTTCTACTAATGATGTATTAATGAATAAGGAATATAATAATATAATATAGGGGAAAATATGGGTTAGAAAAAAATTATAATCCCACCATTACATAAATATTGGATATTATCATAATTAATAGAATTTTCTTTCAAACGAAATCCACACGTGATTTTAAAATATCACTAAAATATCAAGAAATCATTTCTGGATATGAATATTATTGAAGGGGAAGAACATGGATCATTGGCTATTGTTGGGGGTGTGAAATATTTTTTCAAAAATATATTGATTATTTTCATAATATGATTACCAATATTAGGGAAATAAAGAATATATTATACGAGAAATGGTTTGGTGAAAAGTAAAAAAGAGAAATGTAAATATCTATTTATCTTTAATAGATTTGGGAGTATAGAGAGTCACTAGGGTAATTGAAATAAAAGTTTTTATAGTGAATATTCATAATTTTTTATTTCAACCAATCATTCATCTAATATAGTGGAATAAGGAACAGAAAAAAATAATTATTTTATTTGAATTTAAAGTGTTAAATTCATGGGTTATAAAATAATAATTGAATCATGTAAATATAATAAAACTAATAATAATTCCATTTATATGAGAAATAAATTCTTTTTTATGGGGGAATAGGAAATATCATTTATTTTTTGAAACAATACCATGATTTATTGTACCAAAAGATGAAATATAAATTAAATCATGAAAATAGTTCAATATAGAAATAAAATAATTGATCAAGAAGGACCTTATAAGATATAGTATTCAGAATCCAATAAATTTTACCATTTTCATAATTTTTATATGTTCATTTGGCTTACCAAACTAATAATGATAATAATATGAATGAATCCGAATAAAAAGTATGTTCAAAATGGAAAACATAATTCCATATGAATAAAAAAAATTCATGATATGTTTTTAAAAAACATTAAACTAGGGGGAATGTGATTCTAAATAACTTTTAATGGAATATGTTAATATCTCATTAGAAAGTTTTATAATCTAACCATTTAAATAAGAAATTTACAATAAGATTAATATAAAACCAAAAGTCTCAGGTTTCATGATATATAACATAATTTAGGATATGTCCCATAAATAAGTTAATGAAAAATTATAGAATCCATGATTAACATTAAGAAAACTACTTCAAAATCCAGAAGTGAAATAAAAAAGAGTTCCCCAAAAATTATATTAGAAATTAATGTAATATCTTTGATGAAAATAAACATTATACCATGTTTTTATAACTTATAAGAAATTGAGTTTGATATTAATATAATATAAATTTTGATTACGATTCTATGTAGGAAATGATGTTAATTCATAATTTCAGGGGGGGAACTAAGAATATTTCCTTGATATCAAATCGGGATATAAAATTAAAATTTTCCCCATTGGTAGTGATCTTGGATTTTTTATTGATAATATAATTTTATAATGTTTTCATCCTTGAGGAAGATATTCATGATGTTTATCACATGGGAATGTTTGATAAGAATACAGACATTGTTATCTCATTTGAATCTATAATTTCATTAAATTTCAAGAAAATATTTCATTAAATAGTTATGTTTTCAAAATAACTCATCTTTTTTACCTATTACAAATTCTAATGACAATGGAATAGAATTTTTACTTATCAATGTAAATTGAATCTAATAAATTCGAAGGATTGTTTTTAGATTCAAACTTAAAAATAGTTTTCAAAAGTTTTAATTTGATAATTGGGATTATTATAAAAATATAGGAATAATATATCAAGTTAATATATTCAAAAAAAATTATTAGTGTTAGAATCTCTTTGAACTCCCCTAGGAAGATAAATTTGACGTTGTATCATATTTTTATTTCATTATGGATATCCTTTTTATCAATTTTAGAACCACATATTTTCTACAATGATAACTGATCAAGTAGACTATGTTTATAATAAATGATAAAACATAGATTAATGTAAAACAATACCATCTTCTCTTGAGATTTATTTAATTTATTTTCAATAAATATGAGTAGATGGATGAAAATGGATGAAATAATATTGGTAACACCTAGAGATTTTAGAATGTTTCATATCATAAATATTTTCCATGTTTAATATCTTTTATTACACAAAACACCAAACTAAAATGAACCATCAAATATTAAGAAAATATATCTATTAAATAAAACCATTATAATATAGTATCTCAATTAGTTAGTACAAATAGATGTAATTGAATTATGAAATCTACATATATAGTATATGTAATGAAATATAGAATTATGATTATTACTTAAGAGGATCCTCTGTTTGATATTTGAAATAAATTAACATCATCAAGATTCTCTCTTAACCAATCTTATGTTTGGAATACATATGCAAAAATAGATAGATATCATCTACATGAGATGTTTGAGATCATGGAAATCACCAAAAGATCTGCCATTGTTTAATCACCACCCACAACAGTCACCATTTCTTTTCATACACTATAATATTATGCATAGTTCTTGAGGGTTATATATATATATGTGTGTGTGTGTGTGTGTGTGTTTTTGTGTGTTATGAGATCATAAATATAAAATTAATATTAAAATAAACATTCTATTTTTTTTAATTTTTATAAAATTATTTTAAAATTAAAACTAATATTTTTAATTTAAAACAATAAATTGATTAATTCTTAATAAATAATTAATAAATTTTAAAATATATGAGTAAAATCAATTATTTCATAAAATATTTATTTTGATGAATTCTAGTTCCAAAAATTTTATTTTTTTCATGTTTAATAAACAAAATTGGTCACTTTTTAAAAATTAATTTAATGAAATTTATTGATAATAAATATAGAAAACAAATAACTACAAATTTACATATTTTTTACTTGGAATGGATTAAGAATAGTTTAAAATAATCCCTAAAAAATACATTTATCTAAAAGTTTTTTTAATGTCATCCACTATAATATTAAAAGTAATATTTATAGAATTTTAAAAATTGAATCAAGTTGAATTTATTTAATTTTTAGAAACTTTTTTTCAAATAAGAAAATAATTCCAATTTCATTTGTTTTCAAAGAAATAAGTTTACAAGGTAAAAATTAGTCTCCATGGTAAATTTTAAAATGTGGTAAAAATTATAAAACAATAGGTAAGTATCCAAAAAATATAAAACCTCATATCTTAATGTGTGAATGATAGACTTCATGATAATAACGTATCATTTCATGACTAATTATTAATTTTTGTTATTATTGTCCTGAATAATTCATCTTTTTCTATATTAATAAATTAATATTTACAAAAAACACCGCATCTCTTGTATCTAAAAGGACACCTTCTGAAATACCCTGATATTTTTTGAGAAATATTTTTTTATGGCTTATTTTATATGCAACATCAAAGGAATCTTTCACTACACACAACACTGGCTTGGATTTCGTTATACGTAAGAGAAACATTCCTCGATAGCGTGTGTGGTATGCAATATCGAGTTTTACTAAACAACAATATATTGTTATAATATTATTATGGACTACCTATTATGAATAGTATTAACTACATTTTAAATTCTATAACATTATTATTCATCTTACACATTTTCTAAAACATGGTATGTGAACAAAATAAATTTTTAGGGTAAAATAAAATTTTTTCAAAAATTGCAGTCTTACTGCCTTTTGATGGCACACCAACATTAAATCTAGTTTTGACAGATTTATAAGTACAATATGACAAAATAAAATTCTTCGTTGGAATCAGGATATAAGAATTTACTTTTGATAATTTTTTAATATTATTCTGATAACTTCCCTATTTTAATGAATAGTAAAAACACGGTATATTTTAATTAAAAACAACTTTTTTCTTCGTAATAATTTATAAGGTTAAATTATAGTATTGAATGGTTTTAAATTATAAATATAATATATTTTTACTATTTAATCTAATTTATGTCATTACCATTAATTTTACACTGAATTCATAGGTAAAAACATTTCAATCTTTGGCAATGTTTTAACTTTTAAAATCTGTTTTCTTAACAACATGATTAATTTTAAATTAATAACGGAATATTCTGTGTTTTGAATTTTGAAAAATGGATTCCATATTTGGATTCAGTGGGTCCAAATTATTTTAATAGGTTACTTTTATTTTTTTGATATTATGAATAGTAACTACGACAATTTTTATTTAATGTAGTTAAAGGTAAATCAGGTAATAAAGGGTAAAAATAAGATTATAAAATTACCCTAACACCTGACCAAATTATATTTAATGACTAGAAGTCAACCCTTATCACCTAAGGGTTGGAATAAATTCATTTTATAGACTTTTTACAATTGAAATAATTTATTTATTATTAAAACCAAAGAAAGTGACAACATGTCACTCTCTTAAATCTTATAAGTATAATAATTTTAATTTAGTGATAAAATTCATGAAACATAAAACATGGATAGTCTCCAGAAATTTCATATAGTTATTTAAATCATTAAATTTATTAATAATTTTTAGGGATTAAATAATTATCATTAAAGGTGACACAATAGTGATGTTGAAATTATTTTATTGATTGAAATATCAAATAAATGGTTTTAAAAATATTAAAATAAATATTATATGAACTATTTAATGTTCTAAACTAATTTTATAGAAACATATGACATGTTATAAGTGTATTAAATCTTTTATTTCGAATATATCCTCTGTGTAGATTTTATTTAAATTCAAATAAATGAATAGTGTCAAAATTGACACTATTGTTATTTTATAAAAATAACATATTATAAAATTGTTTAAAAATCATAAAAATATTTAAAAATTATAAATTTAAATTTATATGGTCTAAAATTTCATAACGTATCTAATTATGGATAATTAATAGCACATAATTAATTATTTATATCAATTTAAAATTTCGAATATTATTACCACAACTAAAATTAAATAGATTAAATATGGATAAATCAATTTGATAAGGTTTAAAATAAATTCACAAAATGTCTAAATTTAATCTGTTGATGATATTAAAACCCTATCTCATCTAATATTTATATTTGAGTCATCTTTGGAGGTTTTTAAGTGGGTTTGGAATTTATTATAAATTTATATTTCTAATAATTCCGAAGGTGCCCCTTTCCTCCCTTATAAAAGGGAACCTCCTACCTCTCCTCCTCACACCACTTTGAGCCTTCAAGCTAGGCCAAACCATGCCAATTTATCTTCTCCACTTCCCTATAAACATACTAGAGGTCCTGGTCTTTTTCAAATACCAGCTTTAATTCCCTAAAAAGAGGTTAAGAAGAGGCATGTCAAAGAAGAGGTAATATCCTTTACCGATTCATTAAATTTTATTTATTCTTATACTTCTTCTTCTTTATTTGTTTCATCATAAATTAGTAACATAAGTATCAATAATATACTGATATGTTATTATAAATATTAAACAACCCTATTTCACCTTCTATCCATACTATAGAAAATGAAATCATCGCGCGTGCGTACGTACGAAATACTGTTTCTACGCTGTGGTGTAATCTATTTTCCACCACCACCTTAAATGGATGAGTATAATGGTGTAAAGAATAACTATATATGATTATTATAGCATGATACTTATTATGATACATTCCATATTCCACTCCAATACCATTCAATAATTATGGGAGCAATATCATCGCTCGTGCGTACGTACGGCATACCGTCTCCACAATGTGATGCGAATCGTTCTACATAATCTTCATTGAATAATGATTATATAAATTAATTGAATGTATAAATATGATATATATTACACTAATAAAATTCTGTAAATAAGTTATCTATAACCTAAAATGAGGAATAAGAATTTATTCCACAAGACATGCATAAGAACATAAAGCAATGAACACCTGAATAATAAGTAGCAATGAAATATTACTAATAAGAAGATAATAATATGAACCTGTATGATATCATAACAATGAATATAATTCTTTAATAATTAAATTAAATTATTTAAATCATTATACAAGAGTTTGAGATACATACGAAGCATATCGGACCAAAGGTAAGGTAAAATCTTGCAATCTCAATTTTTATCCAAGATTGTTTATACTTCGGTATTTACTGGGGCATATTTATCATCCACATCCATGTTTAATCAATATGTAATATTATTTTTATCCTCCTACAATTTTAAATACAATTTTACCTATTGGTGAATTTTTATTAAATGATATGAAAGGAATCTTTTGTCATTTTCAGTACGAGATAATTTTTGACTTTTTCGGCTAAAATACAAGAAAAATGTTTTTTTTAAATTATACAAAATGAATGGATTTTTGTGATTTCCATAGAAATTTATTTTCATGAAGCTTCATTTTCAAATTTTCAAGTTTATTTTTAATTAACTTCTTTTAGTTTAAAATGTAATGACATGTTAAGAAAGGAAATTTTTTTTGAAGTAGAACAGATATTTTCCTCAAGAATGGAGTTCAAGTGTTTTATCAAAATTATTTTCCATATAATATAATATCGGGTTCAATTTATATCCCTATTATTACATTGATTTTATTATGTTGTGATGGAATTTTTTTATGAAGTCCTTTATCTTATATGAATTATTTTATGATGTCACGATGTTTAAGAATCCCATTTTTATTACATGGGTTATGCTATGATGTATGATTTATGATTTTGTGGCACAAATAAGTATGGTTTCATTATGAGATGGGTGGGACCTATATCTCCCTCCAATGCATTGGGTAATGATTTATATCTCATGAGATAGACATGGATCGAACGACAAGTTAATCTGGTTCAGTGATATAGGACTGGAACGTGGAGTGATCTCGGTTTAGTAATGGGCTTTGTCCGTTATGATAATATTGGCAATGAGTCTTGACTAAAATGTAATTATTTTCAATGATTATGTGTGTATGCCACAAAGTTTCATGTTTTATGTTATGATTATTGGGATTACATTTCACGACTCTTATTTATCCCATGTTATGATATTATGATATCTTTTGCAGGTAAAGATTTTCAAAATGTTATGTTCTTATGAATATGATATGATTAATATTTCTTTTGTTTACCATTACTGATCATTTGAGCTCACCCTTTTGTTTGTTTTCTTTTCCCCGGGTCAGGAAGAAGGGTATTAAGTATGACAATCCAAAAGGTACTCTAGATATGATGAAATAAATGAGAGACAATGTAGATGCTTTATGAACCATTTGTTTATGTTTCCCAATATCTAAAGACACTATACCTATATAGTCCCACCATGGTATTTTTATATGTAGTAATATGTATGATTCAATTCTGAATTAATAACAATTTATGTAAAGTATGGGTCGTTATAGTTGGTATCAGAGGGAGGTTATAGTCAACTTTTGGAAACTAGGATGTGAAAACCTTAGTAAGAACCCTAAGGATATGTCCAAGCATAGAACACAATCTTAGTGCTTTAGAAATGGCCATGAATCGCCTATGATAAGACCTAAAGTGTGAAATTTTATTACAGATTATGTGGTTTTCCTATTATAATTATTTTTTCTCACACTATGCTTCTTGGTTTTAGTCAATGGCTGGAATCTGAAGGAACCGTGTTAATGATGAATGTGACAGACATTGCAATGATTTTCCTCTTGAGAAACCAACCATTATGGGAGATGGAATGAAAAATATTATATCCATGCTCACACAAATTTCTCAAACAATGAATCATGCAGGACTTCCAAACGAGCAATGTAAGGAGCAATGTTCTGTTGAATCCTTCAAGAGGCAGTGTACACCTTCATTCAACGGGTCTTCTGATCCATTAGTTTCTGAACAAGGATCAGTGCCATTGAAAATACATTTTCAGTCCTTCAATTTTCTGATCATGATAATGTCATCTTAGCAGTATATCGTTTGGAAGGTGAAGCTGATCAATGATGTAATCTTATCATGAATACGAGACAAAGAGATGAAATTGAGTCCTTGGAATAGGACGAGTTATAGAACTTATTCTTCCATAAGTACTTCCCTCGTATTCTTCGAATAAATATGGAGAAATAGTTTCTTGAATTAAAGCAAAAGGATGATTAATATGTTGGTACCTATGAATAAAATTTTACAAGACCTACAAGGTACGCTTCCGGAATTATTATCCAACCTGAGAGTAAAATCGATCGATTATTTCGTGGCATAAAAACAAGTCTTCAAAGGGTGTCAGCCATAAGGGAATTCAATAGATGCGAGGAAATTTTTCGATGTGCTCTCAAGGTTGAGATGGAGATTGGAGTAACCCATCAGTAATATGGGTTTGATAAGAAGAGGAAAATGGAATTCAATGGAAAATCTAAAGACCACACTGAAAAGAAGATTATTTTTCCTTTATTCTCAAATTGTGGAAAGAAACATGGAGGGAATTGTCTTAAAGGGACACGAAAATGTTTTAAGAATGGAAAAGAAGGTCATCAAGCAATTGAATGTCGAAATAATGGAAAGAAGATGTCTAATGGTGAGAAAAAAGAAAGGGATACATAGAATTCACCTTCAACATGTCAATGTTTCAAGTGCAAGGAGATGGGGCATTATGCCAATCAATGCCCAAATCCAAGGGTTGTTGATGACGATTGATGTTAAAAAACTCTTAAGGCCATAGACAAAGAAAAGTCACATGCAATTTCTATCAGTGATGTGGAGTATGATAACGAAGTGGTGAAAGGTACACTCACCATACACTCTAAAGTAGAAAATGTTTTATTTGATTCTGGATCCACCCACTATTTTATTTCTGAAGAATTTAATAAGGGTATTGTTGTATTACCTGAACAATTAGATGTTGAGTTAGTTGTGACAACTTTTAATGGCACAACGGTTGCATCAAAAGTTTATAATTCTTCTCCAATTGACGTTTGTGGGAATGTGCTTTCTAAAAATCTTATGATCCTTCCTATAGTATAATTTTATGTGATTCTTGGCATGTATTTCCTTTCATTATATGGATCTCATAACAATTTCCAATGAAGCGACGTCACATTTCATATTCTAGATCAATCTATGATCATATATAGATACAAGGATGAACATGACCTTCCAGTAGAAATTTCTTCCATCTTATGGGTCTTGATTCCACTAAATGAAGGTTATTTATCTCAAATGGTTGGCGAGAAACTCACTATTAAGAATATCCCCATTTTACGGTAGTTTGATGATGTATTTCCGGAAGAATTGCCAGATCTTCCACCAAATCATGAAGTTGAGTTTTCAATAGAACTCATACTAGGTGCTATGCCTATTTCAAAGACACCTTATAGAATGGCCCCAATTGAGTTGCAGGAATTAAAGAAGAAACTCCAAGTGAATCTTGATAAAGTATTCATATGCCCTAGTGCTTCACCTTGGGGAGCACTTGTTCTGTTTGTTAAGAAAAAAGAAGGATCAATGAGACTCTTCATTTATTATTGAAAACTTAACAAAATCACTATCAAGAAAAAATATCGTCTCCCATGCATTGATGAATTTTTTCACTAACTACGTAGAGATCAATGCTTTTCCAAGATTGATCTTCGACCAGGGTATCATTAATTGAGGGTCAAAAGAGAGGATATACCAAAAAAGGATTCCATTACAAGGTATGAACACTATGAATTTATAGTGATGCCATTTTGTCTTACTAATACCTCTGCTATCTTCATGTTTCTGATGAATAGAGTCTTTATATACTATCTTAATCAGTTTGTGGTAGTCTTTATAGATGATATTCTTGTCTATTCAAAGAGAAAGGAAGAAATGAAGTTCATTAGAGAATTGTATTAAAGACCATGAGAAAGGAGAAACATAATTCCAAATTTACCAAGTGTGAGTTTTTGATTCAAAAAGTTTCATTTTGGGGTCACATAATCTCAAAAGAGGGGATATCTGTGGATCCAAAAAAAAGGTTAACAACAGATGGTCGAGACCAACAATAGTAACTGAGATCCGAAGATTTCTTGGTATGGCTGGATATTATCTATGTTTTGTGAAATATTTTTCACAATTATCTAATCCATTAACCAGGTTGACTCAAAAATGAGTTAAGTTCGTTTGTATAGAGGAGTGTGAAGATAATTTCAAGGTGTTAAAAAGAAGGTTATCTGGTGCACATGTGCTCACACTGCCTTGTAGTGGAGAAAGGTTTGTGATCTATAGTGATTCATCCAAGAAGGTATTGGGGTGTGCTATCATGAAAAATGATATCGTGATAGCTTATGCCTCATGATAGTTGAAAATCCATGAGAAAAATTACCCGACTCATGAATTGGAGTTATCCATGGTAATCATTGCATTAAAAATATGGAGGCATTATTTTTATGGTGAAAGGTGTGATATTTATTCTGATCATAAAAGTTTAAATTATATTTTCACACAAAAGGAGCTGAATATGCACCAAAGAAGATGGTTGGAGTTAATTAAGGATTATGAATGCACAATTCATTATCACCCTGGGAATGCAAACAAGGTGGAGGATTTATTTAGTCGACAAAACCTTTCTAGCTTATCCATGATGAGGATAAAAAAAGATCCAATATTTATGGATTTACAAAGGATGAATCTTGAAATTCTAATGAAAGGGGAGATATCTTATCCTTATCAAATGATTGTTCAACCATCTATTCATGTGAGGATTAAAGAGGCACAGAAAGATGATGTAGAGTTACAAATGAATATGAAAATTTTTCCTGAATTCAACCTTGATTGTGATGGGATAATAAGGTCCATGAATCGGGTTTGTGTTCCTCCCATCCCATAATTAAAGAAGGAGCTGCTGGATGAGGCTCATAGTTCTTCATTCTCTATTCATCCAGGAAGAACGAAGATGTATAGGGACCTGAAAGATTACTTCTGTTGGGATGGCATGAAAATAGATGTCACTGAATATGTCTCTCAATGCTTGGTTTGTCAGTAAGTTAAAGTTGAGAGACAGAAGTGTAAGGGGGTGTTGCAACCATTACCCATAACAAAATGGAAATGGGAAAACATAACCATGGACTTTGTCACTAGAATTCCTAAAACATCCCAAGGCAATAATGTTATCTGGGTTATAGTTGATCATCATACGATGTCGGCACATTTTATTACTATTAGAGAAGATTTCCCTCTGGATCAGCTTGCCAGGATATATGTAAAGGAAGTGGTAATATTGCATGGAGTACTAATTTACATTATATCTGATTGGGATTTGAGGATTACCTCAAAGTTTTGGTGAAGTCTTCAGCATACTCTAGATACAAAGTTGAGTTTCAGCACTGCTTATCATCCTCAGACAGACGGTCAGTCTGAGAGGACAGTTCAAACACTAGAAGATATGTTGAGAGCCTTCTCTATGGATTTCATTGGTGGTTGGGATCAACACCTACATTTGGTGGAATTTTCTTATAACAATAGCTTTCACTCCAGCATTTATATGGCTCCTTATGAAGCTCTCTATGGAAAGATATTCTGAAATCCAACTTTCTGGGATGAAGTTAGGGAAAGAAAGCCATTAGGACCTGATATTGTTGATGATATGGTAGAAAAGGTCCGATCTATTCAACAACACATAAGAGAAGCTCAGAGTGGATAAAAAATTTATGCCGATAACCGAAGAAAATACCTAGAGTTTGAAGTTGGTGATAATGTGTTCTTACGAATATCTCCTTGGAAGAGAGTAATGGGATTTGGAAAGAAGGGAAAGATGAGCCCTAGGAATATCAGTCCTTTCGAAATACTGGATCATGTGGGGAAGGTAGTTTACCGATTGGCACTTCCACCAAATCTCTCTCATGTTCAGGATGTGTACCATGTATCTCTACTGAGGAAGTACATACCCGATCATTCACATGTACTGAGCTCAGAAGTTGTGCCATTAGAGCAAGATATTTCTTTTGAAGAACTGCCGATAGAGATTCTGGATCTTAGCGAAAAAGTTCTAAGTAACAAGACCAATATTTTAGTGAATGTTTTTTGGAGGAACCACCAATTAGAAGAAGCTGCATGGGAGCTTGAGGATATGATGAGGGAAAGGTATCCTCAATTGTTTGCTACGAATTGACGAATTTCGAGGGTGAAATTCATTTTAAGGGGGGTAGAATGTAACACACTGATATTTTATGAGAAATATATTTTATATGTATTATGTTATACACAAAATCAAAGGAATCTTTCACTACAGACAACACTAGCTTGGCTTGCATTATACATGAGAGAAACCTTCCTCGATAGCGTTTGTGGTACGCAATATCAAGTTTCACTAAACAACAATATATTGTTATAATATTATTATGGACTAGCCATTATGATTAGTATTAACTAAATTTTTAATTTTATAACATTATTATTCATCTTAAACATTTTTTAAAACATGGTATGTGAACAAAATATATTTTTCTGGTAAAATAAGTATTTTTCAAAAATTACAGTTTTGACACCTTTTGATGGCGCACCAACAATAAATCTATTTTTGACATGTTTATAAGTTAAATATGAAAAATTATAATTCTTATTTTGAATCAAGATATAAAAATTTACTTTGGATAAATTTTTCATATTATTCTGATAACTTCCATATTTTAATGAATAGTTAAAACACTCTATTTTTTAATTAAAAACAACTTTTTTCATCACAATAATTTATATGGATAAATTATAATATTGAATAGTTTTAAAGTATAAATAGAATATATTTTTACCATTTAATATAATTTATGTCATTACCATTAATTTTACAATGAATTCATAGGTAAAAACATTTCAATCTTTGGCAATGTTTTAACCTTTAAAACTCGTTTTCTTAACAACGAGATTAATTTTAAATTAATTACATCAACTTCTGTGATTTGAATTTTGAAAAATGGATTCCATATTTTTGTTCAGTGGGTCCAAGTTATGTTAATAGGTTACTTTTATTTATTTGATATTATGAATAGTAACTATGGTAATTTTTATTTACTGTAGTTAAAGGTAAATCGGGTAATTAAGGGTACAAATATGATTATAAAATTACCCTAACACCGGCCAAATTCTATTGGATGACTAAAAGTCAACACTTATCAACTAAGGGTCGTAATAAAGTCATTTTATGGACTTTTTACCATTAATATAATTTAATTATTATTAAAACCAATGAAAGTGACAACATGTCACTCTCTTAAATCTTATAAGTATAATAATTTTAATTTAGTGATAAACTTCATGAAACATCGAACCAAAATAGTATCCAGAAATCTATTGAAATTATCTACATCATGTGAATTAATTTATAATTTTTAAAGATTAAATAATTATCATTAATGGTGACACAATAGTGATGTTGAAATTATTTTATTGATTGAAATATCAAATAAATGGTTTTAAAAATATTAAAATAAATATTATATGAACTATTGAATGTGATCCACTAATTTTCTAGATAACTATGACATGTTATGAATCTATTAAATCCTTTAGTTCGAATATATCCTCTATGTATATTTTATTTAAATTAAAATAAATGAATAGTGTCAAAATTGACACTATTGTTATTTTATAAAAATATCATATTATAAAATTGTTTAAAAATCATAAAAATATTTAAAAATTGTATATTTAAATTTATATGGTCTAAAATTTCATAAATTATCTAATTAAGACTAATTAAATGAACTTATTTAATTATATATATCAATTAAAAATTATAAATATTACTACCACAAATAAAATTAAATAGATTAAATAAGGATAAATCAATTTGACGAGGTTTAAAAAAAATTCACAACATGTCTAAATTTTATTGGTTGATGATATTAAAACACTATCTCATATAATATTGATATTTGAGTCATTTTTTGAGGTTTTTAAGTGGTTATAGAATTTCTTATAATTTAATATTTCTTATAATTCCAAAGGTACCCCTCTCCTCCCTTATAAAAGGGCACCTCCTCCCTCTCCTCCTCACACCAATTTTAGCCTTCAATCTCGGCCAAACCCTATAAATTTCTCTTCTACACTTCCCTATAATTAGACGAGAGGTCTTAGTATTCTTAAAATACCATCTTTACTTCCCTAAGAAGTGGTTAAGAAGAGGCTCGTCAAAGAAGATGTAATATCCTTTACCGATTCTTTCCATTTTATTTCTTCTTATACTTATACTTATTTATTTGTTTCATCATAAATTAATAATATCAGTATCACTCATATACTGATATGTGATTATAAATATTAAACAACCCTATTTCACCTTCTATTCATCCTACGGAAAACGAAATCACAGCGCGTGTGTATGTAAAGAATACCTTCTCCACGCTGTGGTGTAATCTGTTTTCCACCACCACATTACATGGATGGGTATAATGGTGAAAATAATATCTATATAATATTATTATAGCATGATACCTATTCTAAGACATTCCATCTTCCACTCCAATTCCATTCAATAGTTATGGGAATGCTATCATCGCTCGAGTGTACGTACGGCCTACTGTCTCCACAATGTGATACGACTCGTTATACATGATCATCATTGAATACTGATTATATAAATGAATTGAAAGAATAAATGTAACGACCCTACCCCAGTGACCCAGAGTCGGTGCATTATTACATAACATTGGCATGATCACAAGAGAGATCATATCTCGAAAGACCGATTGGTGTAGTAGCCTTGGAAACACTAGATATATTCATAAAGTTTTACATTACATCATAAAAATGAAAACTACAACAATATAGTCTCCATATTCCACACTCATATCCCCACATACTATCCCTGCAGGTCATTCATAAATTACTTCTTCACATCCTGGGAAAAATAAAACATAGAAAAAGGGGTGAGCTCAAATGCCCAGTAAGGATAACAATATAGCAGAATCTTTCATAAATAAGAATAAACATTTAAGGTTGTGTATAACTAAAACAAAAGCCTTTTAAACTTGAACTTAAACATAGTATCACAAAAATAAAATTAAATAATTCCATTTACTTATTCACATGGATATTCTACTAATCGAATAATCAAATGCAATATCAATAACCACTTTCATAATGATGGAATGCATAATGCCAGACTATCATAACCACATAGCCAAAGCCTCATGCCAAGACTACAAATAATATTTTTTCAAGGCCTTGTGCGAAGACAATAGTTTGTCTCATGAGACCTACCGATGCATCGAGGAGCTATAGCGGGCTCCACCCGTCACATATTAAGTCCAATGATTTCCCATATGAAATGGTTTAAACATAACATAAACATTCGAATAAAAACTAGCATACGAAATGTCAATACATTCACCATAAACTATGAATGGTATAAAAATAGCACATCCATAGTAAAACATATCACAAAACCTTCAATACAATATAGAAGTTTTGTATCATAATAAATCAACTTCAAATAAGTGTAAAATCCATCAAAGGATGTTGACATAGATGAAATCAAAACTCTTTTTAGAGAAATATCTCTTTCTTTTTTGAAATCATTTAAGAGTCATAAATTTATAAAATAAAACAATTTCTTTGAAAATATTCTTATAATCTTGTAAGGGAAGCTTCAATGATTTTATAACAGCGGAAAATAACCGCACCCACCGTATAAGTTAAAAAAACATTCTTAACTTAATTCTGTCGAAAAGGTTAAAAAGCACCTTGTTTGGAAAACGGTGGAATGATTCCTTTATAAAACTCTTATAAAAAGTAAAAAAAGGGTATAAATTACTTTAACCCATATTATTTTAAATAGTAAAAATGTTTTGAAATACATTTTTACGAAACATGGATGTGGATGATATAGAGATCCCAGTAGATTATTACGTATAAACAACCTCGGATAATGAAGAGATTGTGAAATAACCCTTACCTTGTACTTTTCCTTGGTTGGGGTAGGTTAGACTATTTTATAATGGTGAAATAATTGTTATTAAATTATATAAGAATCATATAAATTAATATGATATCATATATGATTTTTTAACATTGATTTGTTAATAATATCTTATTATTATCGTTGTTTCAGGTGTTAACTTACTCATTTTCTTTTATATGTTTTGTTACGTAAGCCATGTTTGTAATGGATAGGTTGTATCTTAATCGTATCCAGAATGATATCAAGTCCTAATATACTATTATTAATCATCAAATGAGAATTATACTTGAATGGATACGATGGAGAATGAATCTCATCGCGTCCGTGGAGACGGTAGTCCGTACGTACGCACGAGCGACAATATCATTATTTTGATATGAAAATAATATATAATTGGATGTTATATCATATATACAGAATAATTATCATGTTATATTAATTATTTACATGAATCACACATAATTATTATACCCATCCAAATAATAAGTTATTGAATAACAATTACACCACGACGTGGAGACGGTAAGCCGTACGTACGCACGTATGGTGACATGTTATTCAAAGGATGGATAGAATACTGAATATGCTTGTACCATATTTATAATAACATCACATTATATATAAGATACTGGAGTTACTATTTTAGAATGGTAATAACAAAGAAAGAAGAAGTGGAAGAACAAAAGGAACTTGAAAAAGGGTGGTGAAATCATTACCTCTTCTTTGGGTTCTTCCTTTTGATTTGATCAAAAGGGATCTTAGGTTGGATTTATGACTAAAGGAAGGCCTATAGGATTAATTTAGGAAAGTTGAGAGAGTATTTGGGCCGAGGTTGGCCGAACCAAAAGGCTTTGATGGTGCGAGTTAATGAGAAGGGGGAGTGCCCTTTTATAAGAGGGGTGAGGGGAACCTTTGGAAAAGCTTGAAATATTATTTTATAATAAATTCATATTTGGTTTCTAATGGATCCAAAGTGGATTATTTAAAGTTTAAGGTGGGGATGGGTCGAAAATCACTCAACCAATAGAATTTAGACAGGTTTGGGTTACTATATTAACCTTATCTTTAAGTATTAACTCTTAGTTAATTAGTTTAACTTTATAATGTCTATTTGTATTTTTATATTATATGGTTAATAAACTTACTATATACATCCAAGAGACCCCCATGTGGTCCATTAATGATACAAATATCATGATATAAGTCTCTTTTCCAAACCATAGATTTTCAAAAATTTAATATAAATTAATAATATAATATTTGTTTTAAAAACTCTTTTATGTCAATTTTGACACAATTCAATAGTTGTTTTTTTGTAAAACTAATAACAGAATGATTACTTTGAACAATGTTTATTAAATCATTCTTAACATGTCATATTAACTTATAAAATTAGTTTAATTCATAAAAAGTCTCAAATTATATTTATTTGGGTATTTATAATATCACTTATTTTAATTTTTTACTATTATGGTAATTACTGCATGATCATTGTGTCATAAATAAATTAAATTATTTTATGTCTAAAAATTATAAATAAAATATAATTATGTATGAAATATTTTTAGCTTTCTAATGAATATTTAGAGTCAAAAATCCATCATATATAACACTATGTAAATTTTTTTTTTCTAAAAGATATATGCTTGTGTCATTTTTGTATTCATTTTAACTTAATTAAAATAAAGTGTCCCTATCACTTA
Source organism: Viscum album (assembly GCA_963277665.1). Classification (NCBI taxonomy): domain Eukaryota; kingdom Viridiplantae; phylum Streptophyta; class Magnoliopsida; order Santalales; family Viscaceae; genus Viscum; species Viscum album. The sequence goes on along the minus strand of OY728167.1, from coordinate 388,373,140 downwards.
CAAGTGGCACCATGGGGTCCCAAAATTGACCCAATTATGCCCATGGTCGAACATGTATCAACCAATAAGGTTAGGACACGTTTTAGGGTAATTTTTTATTATTATAATATTATTTTTTAACCCTTATTTACCGGATTTACCCTTTAACCATGGTAAATAAAATATTTACCGAAGTAATTATTCAAAATGTCTAAAAATAAAATTTACCTATTTACACAATTTGAAAATCCTGATTCCAAATATGGAATCCATTTTTCCAAATTCAAAACACAGAAGTGGCAGAAATTAATTTAAAATTAATTCCCGCTGTCAAAACAAAAAGCGTCTTTTTAAGATATAATAACTATCAAAAGATTGATACTTGTTTATGTTCGGTTTAATTTTGAAATTATGTTCAATGACCAAAATTGTATTAAATGGTAAAAATATATTCTAAATATACTTTAAAACCCCTCAAATTCATAATTTAACAATATAAATTATTTTGATTAAAAAAGTTGTTTTTAATTAAAAATTAGTAATTTTCACTATTCATCAAAATATTAAAGTTATCTGAAAAGTACCAAAATTTCACCTTAGGATAAATTCGATATTCCGAATCCAAAAATGATGTCCAATTTGAAATATAAAATATATATAATTTCAAAAAGTAGGTATTACTATTCATAACGACTAGTTTGATTAGTTATGGTGTGTTAGAACTCGTTGTTGCGTACAACACACACTATCACATTATTCAAAGAGAAGCGTACCGTAGAAGATTGGGGTGTAACATTCTCCCCTCCTTCAAATAATTTCATCCTCGAAATTTCTAGAATATTATCGCATGAAAAGACTTGGGTGGTTCTTTATCATATGTTCCTCGGGTTCCCACGTTGCCTCTTCCATCTTATTGTTTCTCCACAAAACTTTTACCAGACGCGTTGTCCAGTTTCTCAGTACTTGTTCTCTCATATCAAGAATCCTGGCAGGCTCTTCGCAATAAGACAGATCGGGTTCCAGTTCTAATTCCTCATAGGTGAGTACATGCGTTGGGTCAGGCATTTATTTCCTCAATAGAGATACGTGGAACACATCGTGAACTTTGGAGAGACTTGGCGGCATTGCCAATCAGTAAGCTACAGCCCCAATTCGTTCTAGAATATCGAATGGTCCGATGTACTTGGGACTCAATTTACCTTTCTTAACAAAATGTATGACTCCCTTCCATGGAGATACCTTCCAGAAAACATGATCAACGAATTGAAATTCTAAATCCTTCATTCGATTATCAGCATAGCTCTTCTGCCTACTTTGAGATGCTTTGATATGGTTTTGGATTACCTTCACCTTTTCCATTGTTTCCTCCACCAATTCTGGACCTACAAGTTTTCTTTCACCAACGTCATCCCAACAGGTTGGTGTGTGACAACTCTTTCCGTATAACGCTTCATATGGTGCCATCTGAATACTCAAATGGAAGCTATTGTTATAGGAAAATTATACCAAAGGTAAATATTGATCCCACATACCCTGATAGTCATGTGAGAAAGATCTCAACATGTCTTCTAAGGTTTGAATAGTCCGTTCTGATTGTCCGTCTGTTTGAGGGTGGTAGGCAGTGTTCAAATGAAGTTCAATATCTAGGGATTTCTGAAGACTTTTCCAGAATCTTGAAGTAAAACGGGGATCAAGATCAGAAAAAATCGATAGGGGTACTCCATGAAGTCTCACAACTTCATTAATATATAGTCTTACTAGACATTCCAGTGGTAGATCTTCTCTTATAGAAAGAAAATGTGCTGACTTGGTAAGACGATCAAAAATAACCCATATTGCATCGTTCCTTCTAGGAGTCTTTGGTAGCCCCATGACAAAGTCCATTGTAATATTTTCCCATTTCCACTCTGGTATGGGAAGAGGTTGCATGACTCCTCCAGGGTGTTTCCTTCCAGCTTTCACTTGTTGACAAACCATACATCTTGACACAAAATCAGCAATCTCCCTCTTCATATTGTCCCACTAAAAATGTTCCTTCAAATCTCTATACATTTTGGTGCTCGTAGGGTGTATAGAGGAATTGGAACTATGAGAATCCTCCAGCAATTCCCTTTTTAGATCAGGTATATTGGGAGCACAAAGACTCTTCTCGAATTTCAAAATTCTATCTTCATACACAAAGTCTCTCAATCTCCCACCATTCACATCTTTAATCTTCTTTTGAAATTATTTATCATCGGTCTGAGAACTCTTAATCCTTTCTAGTAAATATGGTTTGGCAACCATTTGAAAAAGCATTGATGTTTCACCTTCCCTGGTTATTCCCATGTCCATCTTCACTAGATCCATTAAAATTGGATCCCTTTCAATTCTCATCATGTTCAAAACTCCATGGTATTTTCTGCTCAAAGCATTTGCCACCTTGTTTTCTTTACCTAGGTGGTAGTGTATCGTACAATCATAATCCTTGAGTAATTCAAGCCATCTCCTTTGCCTCATGTTGAGTTCTTTTTGTGAGAGAATATACTTCAAACTCTTGTGATCAGTATAAATCTCACATTTTTCACCATAGAGGTAGTGCCACCATATCTTCAAAGTAAAGATCACAGCTGCTAACTCGAGATCATGAGTAGGATAGTTTTTTTCATGAATTTTCAATTGTCGTGATGCATAGGCAATAACTCTATCATTCTGCATAAGGACACAACCAAGTCCTTTCTTCGATGCATCAATATAAATAATGAACCCATCATTCCCCTATGGTAGAGTCAATATAGGAGCATTGACTAATCTTCTCTTTAGTTCTTCAAAACATTCATCACACTCTTTTGTCCAAACAAATTTAACCCCTTTACGTGTGAGCTTCATTAATGGGTTAGCCAACCGAGCAAAATTCTAGACGAAACGTCGATAATAACCTGCTAAACCAATAATACTACGTACCTCAGTCATACTCGTCAGTGCTGGCCATTCTTGGATTGCCTTGGTCTTATATGGATCAATAGAGATTCCATCTTTAGAGACAATTTGGCCAAGAAAAGAAATCTCTTGAAGCCAGAATTCAAACTTGCTAAACTTCCCATATAATTCATGTCTTCTCAGAGTCTTTAGGATAATGCGCAAGTGATTTTCATGATCTTAATAGTTTTGGGAGTATACCAAGATATCATCAATAAATACCACCACAAATTCATCAAGATACTCCTTGTAAACTCTATTCATCAGATCAATGAATACAGAGGGTGAATTAGTCAATCCAAAAGGCATTACTGTAAACTCGTAATGCCCGTACCTGGTTCGAAATGCTGTCTTCAGAATGTATTCCTTCTTCACACACAACTGATGGAATCCAGATCGAAGTTCAATCTTTGAAAAGTATTGAGCTTCAAGCAGTTGGTCAAATAAATCATCAATACGAGGTAGGGGATACTTGTTCATTATTGTTATAGCATTGATCTCCCTGTAGTCGATACATAACCTCATAGATCCATCTTTCTTTTTAACAAAAAGAACATGGGCTCCCCATAGAGAAAAACTAGGGAGAATAAATCCCTTATTACTCAATTCCTCTAGTTTTTTCTTTAGTTCAACTAATTCTATAGTGGCCATTCTATAAGGGGTCTTTGATATAGGCCTTGATCCAAGAATTAAATCAATGGAAAACTCAACTTCTCATTCTGGAGGATGTCCAGGTAAATCTTCTGGAAATACATATACATATTCTTTCACAATAGGTACATCCTCTATTTGAACATTCCTTTCCTCACCCATATTCATTTCATTATCTTCCTCCCCAATAATTGAATTTAGTTGAGCTACTGGGGGTGGATCTAGATAAGAATTAGGTTGTGACGATTCTTTTCTAAAGATAAGGTGTTCCTTATCATCATCATCAAAAATCATAACCTCCTTCTTCTTACAATAAAGCTTCGCATCATAGTCCAAAAGCCAATCCATACTGAGGATTATATCAAACTCAATCATAGGTATGATGATGATATCAGCAGATAAAGAACATTTATGTGCTCTAATGGGGACTGATTCAAAAAACTCTGTTGCAATGATACTTCCCTTAGGAGTTTTAACCGACAACTCCCTTGTTAAATCAAATTGGAAATATCTAATTTTCTTAGCAAACTGGGAAGATATGAAACAATGCAATGATCCAGAATCAAATAATGAATTTTCTAAACATGAGGAAACCATTAAATTACCTGCCACCACATCTTTCAGAGATTCTACCTCAGCAGTAGTGATAGCATAAGGTTGGCCTTGATCCCTTGGCCTTTTCTGAGGTAAGTTCTCATGACGCTTAGGACATTCATTTGCATAATGCCCCATCTCCCTGCAATTGTAGTACTGAACATTGGTAGCTTCCTTCTTCCCCTTACAATCACGAGCTTGGTGCCCTTTTTCACCATATTTGTAATAGACGCCCATTCCCTTCAAGCAAGTACCAGAGTGTTTCTTCCCACATTTACCACAGGATGGATATTCAACCTTTCCCTTATTCCCCTTATTTCCATTCCCAGATTGATCAGCAGATCTCTTCTTGTCTTTCTTTTCTTTAAAGTCATAAGACTTAGAGAATTCCTTTTCTGTTTTGATAGCACATGAGACAATGTCTTCGTATGACGAGAAGGATTGTGAGACTAATTCTCGACGGAGAAATGGTTTTAACCCATCAAAGAAACGATTAATCTAACTTCTTGGGTTATGTATATAATCTCCATCATACCTTTCTAACCTTGTAATGTTTGCCTCATACTTTGTGACATTCTCATCCTCCTTTTGTCTCAGACTCAGAAATTGCCTTTCCATATCTGCTCGATGGTCACGAGGAAAGTATTTTTCTAAAAACAGATCTTTGAACTCCATCCATACCATATTTTATACTTCATCATATTTCTTCATGTTTTGAATCAATGACCACCATTGATCAGTATCTCCGGTGAAGCGGTAAACTACCATGATAACTTTTTCTCTTTCACTACTCCCCAAAGCCTAAAATATTTTCTCTAGGGAATTTATCCATTGCTCAGCTACTAAGGGATTTTTACTCCCATTGAACGTTGGTGGTTGTTGCCTCATTAATCGATCTAACATTGATCATCCACGCTGCAGATCAGGGTGCTCCATACGGGTAAGGTTATTATTCATAACCTGAGTGAGTTGTCCCAGTATGGTGATTAGCTAATCGGCACCAGTTGCATCACCAGCTCCACTATAATTATCTTTAGCAGGAGGGGAATCCCTATATGGAGTTCGTGCATTGATACGGTTTCCATTTCTTCCACTAGGTACCATTTCTAAACAATGGCATAAACTAGATCAGTTTATGAATCAAAATACATAATTCCATACTTAAAACACATAACATAAATTGAACTATTTATGGATATAATCCATAATCATAAAAATGTTCTCTTTGAGGAAGTATATACTCATAAACCTTTCATAATTATTTGTAAAGAAAATGAGAGTTATCTTAAGCATATCCCTCAGGAGTGTCGTAACCAAGAGTGCAGCAAGGCCCGTTGTCGTGCACCAGTTCCCGTTCGAGTCTAGCTCAAAGCAGTGTTTTCGGGTTTTACCCCAAGGTACATCTGTGCCAGAGCCGCCTCTACCTGCTCGTATCCAGACAGGGATTTATTTCTCGGAAAACTCACAAAATCTCTACAATACCATAATTCTAGGAAGTTCTTCTATACAAATCCTCAAAGTCCATCTTAGGTCTATCTGATCTAATCATAGTTTATCTAAATCTAGCTTCCAAGGTTTGTACTAAACTTCCTTTGATACCAACTGTAACGCCCCGACCCCAGTGACCCAGAGTCGGTGCATTATTACATAACATTAGCATGATCATAAGAGAGATCAAATCTCAAAAGACCGATTAGTTTAGTAGCCATGGAAACACTAGATATATTCATAAAGTTTTACATTACATCATAAAAATGAAAACTACAACAATATAGTCTCCATATTCCACACTCATATCCCAACATACTATCCCTGCATGTCATTCATAAATTACTTCTTCACATCCTGGGAAAAATAAAACATATAAAAGGTGTGAGCTCAAATGCCCAATAAGGATAACAATATAGTGGAAACTTTCATAAATAAGATTGTACATTTAAGGCAGTGTATAACTAAAACAAAAGCCTTTTAAACTTGAACTTCAACATAACATGGAAAAAATAAAATGAAATAATTCCATTTACTTATTCACATGGATATTCTATTAATCGAATAATCACATGCAATATCAATAACCACTTTCATAATGATGGAATGCATAATGCCAGACTATCATAACCACATAGCCAAGGCCTCGTGCCAAGACTACAAATAAGATTTTGTCAAGGCCTTGTTCCAAGACACTAGTTTGTCTCATGAGACCTACCGATGCATCGAGGTGCTATAGCGGGATCCACCCATCACATATTAAGTCCAATGCATTCCCATATGAATAGGTTTAAACATAACATAAACATTCGTATTAAAACTAGCATACGAAATGTCAATAATTTCACCATAAACTATGAATGGTATAAAAATAGCACATCCACAGTCAAACATATCAGAAAACCTTCAATACAATATCGAAGTTTTATATCATAATAAATCAACTTCAAATAAGCGTAAAATCCATCAAAGGATGTTGACATAGATGAAATCAAAACTCTTTTTAGAGAAATATCTCTTTCTATTTTGAAATCATTTAAGAGTAATAAATTTATAAAATAAACAATTTTCATTGAAAATATTCTTATAATCTTGTAAGGGAAGCTTTAATGATTTTATAACGATAGAAAATAACCGCACCTTCCGTATTAGTTAAAAAAAAATTCTTACCTTAATTCTGTCCAAAAGGTTAAAAAGCACCTTGTTTGGTAAATGACTGAAAGATTCCTTTATAAAACTCTTATAAAAAGTCAAACAAGGGTATAAATGACTTTAACCCATATTCTTTTAAATAGTAAAAATGTTTTGAAATACATTTTTAAGAAACATGGATGTGGATGATAAAGAGATCTCAGTAGATTATTACGTATAAACAACCTCGGATAATGAAGAGATTGTGAAATAAACCTTACCTTGTACTTTTACTTGGTTGGGGTAGGTTAGCCTCCTGTATAATGGTGAAATAATTTTTATTAAATTATACAAGAATCATATACATTAATATGATATCATATATGATCATTTAACATTTATTTGTTAATAATATCTTAGTATTATCATTGTTTCGGGTGTTAACATACTCATTTTATTTTATATGTTTTGTTAAATAAGCCATGTTTGTAATGGATAGGTTGTATCTTAATCATATCCAGAATGATATCAAGTCCTTAGATACTATTATTAATCATCAAATGAGAATTATACTTGAATGGATATGATGGAGAATGAATCTCATCGCGTTCGTGGAGACGGTAGTCCGTACGTACGCACGAGCGACAATATCATTCTTTTGATATTAAAATAATATATAATTGGATGGTATATCATATATACAGAATAATTATCATGTTATATTAATTATTTACATTAATTACACATCATTATTATACCCATCCAAATAATAATTTATTGAATAACAATTACACCACGACGTGGAGACGGTAAGTCGTACGTACGCACGTATGGTGACATGTTATTCAAAGGATGGATAGAATACTGAATATGGTTGTACCATATTTATAATAACATCACAGTATATATAAGATACTGGAGTTATTATTTTAGAATGGTAATAACAAAGAAAGAATAAGTGGAAGAAGAAAGGAACATGAAAAAGGGTGGTGAAATCATTACCTCTTCTTTGGGTTCTTACTTTTGATTTGATCAAAAGGGCTCATAGATTGGTTTTATGACTAAAGGAAGGCCTCTAGGATGAATTGAGGGAAGTTTAGAGAGTATTTGGGCAGAGGATGGCCGAACCAAAAGGCTTTGAATGTGTGAGTTAATGAGAAGGGGGAGTTCCCTTTTATAAGAGGGGTGAGGGGAACCTTTGGAAAAGCTAGAAATATTATTTTATAATAAATTCATATTCAGTTTCTAATGGCTCCAAAGTTGATTATTTAATGGTTAAGGTGGGGATGGGTTGAAAACCACTCAACCAATATTATTTATACAGGTTTGGGTTACTAAATTAACCTTATCTTTAAGTATTAACTCTTAGTTAATTAGTTTCACTTTTACAATGTCTCTTTGTATTTTAATATTATATGGTTAATAAACATACTATATACATCCAAGAGACCCAAATGTGGTCCATTAATGATACACCTATGATGATATAAGTCTCTTGGTTGAACCTTATATTTTCAAAAAATTTATATAAATTAATAATATAATGTTTGTTTTAAAAACTCTTTTATGTCAATTTTGACACTATTCAATAGTTGATTTTTGTAAAAATCATAAAAGAATGATTACTTCAAAAAAAGTTAATTAAATAATTCTTAACATGTCATATTAACTTATAAAATTAGTTTAATTCATAAAAAGTCTCAAATTATATTTATTTGGGTATTTATAATATCATTTATTTTAATTGTTTACTATTATGGTAATTACTGCATCATCATTGTGTCACAAATAAATTAAATTATTCCATGTCTAAAAATTATAAACAAAATATCATTATGTATGAAATCTTTTTATATTTCTAATGAATATTTATTGTCTAAATTCCATCATATATAACCCTATGTAAAAATATTTTTTCTAAAAGATATATGCTTGTGTCATTTTTGTATTCATTTTAACTTAATTAAAATAAAGTGTCCCTATCACTTACAAGTGGCACCATGGTGTCCCAAAATTGACCAAAAGATGCCCATGGTCGAACATGTATCAACCAATAAGGTTAGGACACATTTTAGGGTAATTTGTTATTATTATAATATTATTTTTTAACCCTTATTTACCGGATTTACCCTTTAACCATGGTAAATAAAATATTTACCGAAGTAATTATTCAAAATGTCTAAAAATAAAATTTACCTATTTACACAATTTGAAAATCCTAATTCCAAATATGGAATCCATTTTTAAAAAATCAAAACATAGAAGTAGAAGAAATTAATTTAAAATTAATTCCCGCTGTCAAAACAAAAAGCGTGTTTTTAAGATATAATAACTATCAAAAGATTGATACTTGTTTATGTTCGGTTTAATTGTGAAATTATGTTCAATGACCAAAATTGTATTAAATGGTAAAAATATATTCTAAATATACTTTAAAACCACTCAATTAATAATTTATCAATATAAATTATTTCTATTAAAAAAGTTATTTTAATTAAAATTTAGTAATTTTCACTATTCATCAAAATATTAATGTTTTCTGAAAAGTACCAAAATTTCACCTTAGGATAAATTAGATATTCCGAATCAAAAAATGAAGTCCATTTTGAAATATAAAATATATATAATTTCAAAAAGTAGGTATTACTATTCATAACGGCTAGTTTGATTAGTTATGGTGTGTTAGAACTCGGTGTTGCGTACAACACACGCTATCACATTATTCAAAGAGAAGCGTACCATAGAAGATTGGGGTGTTACAATAAATATGATATATATTACACTAATAAAATTCGGTAAATAAGTTATCTATAACCTATAAAGAGGAATGAGAATTTAATCGACAAGACATGCATAAGAACATAAAGCAATGAACACCCGAATAACAAGTAGCAATGAAATATTACAAATAAGAAGATAAGAATATGACCATGTATGATATCATAACAATGAATATGAATCTTTTATAAGTCAATGACATGTAAATCATTATATAGGAGGTTCAAATTTGTACAAAGTATATCAGACCTAAGGTAAGGGAAAATCTCATAGTCTCAATTTTTATCCAAGATTGTTTATACTTCAGTATTTACTGGGGAATATTTATCATCCACATCCATGTTTCCTCAATATGTAATATTATTTCTATCCTCCTACAATTATTTAAATCCAATTTTACCTACTGGTGAATTTTAGTAGAAGATATGAAAGGAATCATTTTTCATTTTCTGTACGAGATACTTTTTTGACTTTTTCGGCCAATGTATGAGAAGAATGTTTTACTTAACTTATAAGGCATGAAGGGATTTTTATGATTTACATATAACATTAAATCTATGAAGATTCGTTTAAAAATTTTCAAGTTTATTTTTAATTTAATTCTTTTAGTTTAAAATTTTATGACATGTTAATAAAGAAAAAATGTTTTTGAAGTAGAAAGGATATTTTCCTCAAGAATGGAGTTCAAGTGTTTTATCAAAATTATTTTCCATATAAGATAATATAGGGTTCTCTTTCTATCCCTATTATTACATTGATTTGATTATGTTGTGATGGTGTTATTTTTATGAAGTCCTTTATCTTATATGAATTGTTTTATGTTGTCACGATGTTTAAAAATCCCATTTTTATAACATGGGTTATGCTATGATGTATGATTTATGATTTTTTGGCAAACATAAGAATGGTTTCATTATGATATAGGTGGGACCTATAACTCCCTCCAATGCACTGAGTAATAATTTATATCTCATGAGATAAACATGGATGGAACGACAAGTCAATCCAGTTCAGTGATATAGGACTGTAACGAGGAGTGAACTCGGTTCAGTAATGGACTTTTTCCGCTATGATAGACTTGGCAATTAGTCTTTAATAAAATGAAATGATTTTCTATAATTATATGTGTATGCCACAAAGTTTCATGTTTTAATTTATGATTATTGGGAATACATTTCACTACTATGATTTATCCCATTTTATGATATTATGATCTCTTTTGCAGGTTAAGTGTAACAACCTAGGTAAATAATGAATATGACATTTTCATATTTATCCATATTTGTGAATAAAATATTAATATGACTTTAAAGGGGACGCTATGCTCGATGGCGTACCCAACACGCAACAACGAGTTTCTTGGGAATCTTACGTAGCACTCTAATAATAAAATAATATTATTTCAAATGGTAGTTAACATGTAGCCGTTGTATTGGCAGGAATGGATAGAAATAACTAAAATATGATTATATATGTTTTTTAAATGTTTTTACATTTATCCAATAAAGGATAGAGGATTAAAATACGGAAAGAATTCAATTTTAGATGTATATGCCCTAGTTTTCACTAAAGGTTCACTTATCACCTTTTGATGTTGAACCATCATTAAATATAGTTTTGTTAACTCTTAAAAATTATTTTGGACCAAATAAAACTCTTATTAAGAATCGGGACATCAAAATTTACTTTGTGTAAATTTTTGGTATCTTTCCGATAAAGTTCATTTTTTTAATGAATAGTGTAAAATGTTGTATTTTAATTCAAAACCACTTTTTAATCTAATTTATTTATATGATTATATTATCTTTTGAATTGGTTTTAAAGTGAAATTAGAAAATATTTTTACCATTAAATCCAATAGTGGTCGTTGGAATTAATTTCACATTGAAATCGGACTTAAACTAGTGTCAATCTTTTGATACTTATTGTTTTCTAAAAACACGCTATTTGCGCTGAGAGTGGGAATTAATTATTAAATTAGTTAATTTGACTAATATGTTTTGAACTTTGTAAAACGGACTTCATTTTTGAATTCGGAATATCAAATATAGCTTAGGGTGAAGTTTTCGTATTTTTCTGAAAAACTCCAATTTTTGATGAATAGTGAAACCACTAAGTGGTAATCAAACAAACTGATTTTTTCAGTTAAATGAAAGTTTACCACTAATGTGTATTGAATTTTGAAAATCCGACATACATGGTTGTCATTATTATGTAAAATGTGGTTCAATGGGATGAAAATAATTTTTTGGTGAATAGTAACTTATTAAGTTTTTAATCGCGATTAGTGGTAATTAGTGTAGTTTAAGGTAAAAATAATGCTTTAATAAAATGAGATGATCTTGACACATGTCTTACCCTCATTTGTTGTGTCATGGCCGACCATGAAAATCCATGGGTCAACTTGGGGACCCCATGGATCCACTTTGGTTGGGAAATGACATAAATAACTTTTTATTTAATGTAAAAGTAAAAATGACACAAACATAATATGTTTTACTAAAACAATTTTTAAGTGGGGTTATACAAGTCATATTTTTTGTTATAAATATTCATTGGAAAGATAACAAGATTTCCTACATCATAGTAATTTTTTTATAATTTTAGAGATTATATAAATTAAATTATTTATGACATAATAATGATGCAGCGATGACATCATTATTTTCCTATTTAAATAAAATGGAAAGATAATGTAAACTCTATAAACTACACATGTCCAAAACTTATTGGATGGGTGGATTTAGAACCCTTATCACCTTATCCACGAATTATATCAATGTGGGACCTTTTAAAACCGAAACACATTTTCAAATAAAGTAATATTTCTTTACTTTCCAAAAGTGCCCCTCCTCTCCTCTTATAAAAGGCCCCCACCTCTACCTCATTTCACACACTACTCAAGCCTTTGGCTCGGCCAAACCCTGCCCATTTACTCTCTCCACATCCATCTCCTCATCCTAGAGGATTACCTTTGGGCAGAATCCTTTCAAAGGAAGCCTTTAGGCTCAAATCAAAAGGAGATAAACTTTTAAAGGTAATTCATTATCTCATGTTCATTTGTTTTATTTTGCTTCTCCAACCCCCTAAACTCTTTTTATTTACTTATTTTGTAACAACACCAGTATCTTCAATATACTAGGATGTTTTTATAAGATTTATTAGAGCTAAACTCTCACACAACTACATCAAATGGTTAAAGAACATACGGTTTCCGTGGATGGCGAAATTCTGCCTCCCGAAACGATGATTGTTCAATACTCATTTAACACCTTAAAAGGTGGCCATTATGATGTCACTATTATCATATATGATATATAATATGTTTATTTTTTTCATTAATCTTCTGTTTTTTTTCATTTTGGGCATACCTTTATGGTTTCCATTATGGGTAAACGCGATATCTTCATTTAAGGAAGTGCGGACTACCGCCCCCTCAAAGTGATTTGATTCGTTAAATACCATATGTGGGACGTATAAAGGATGGAACTATGATATTATATATGATATTATACTGGAATTATAATATACCTTTAAATCATTATTATTCCATTCTATAAAATATGAAATAGAAATGAAAGTAGCGTTCATGCGTACGTACGGCTTACCGTCTCCATGAACGGTGCATTTAATTTCTTACCTCTAAATGATTATGTAATGTTATAAATGCATGAATTTACTGGATATATATGAAATATATTATATCTACATCATGAATAAAATTCTGGATATAATAAACATTTGGCCACATGAACAACATGTAATTGTAAGAAGTCCACTTTCTACTTAAGAACCAAATATCGGCAAAACAAATATTATTAACTTAAATGATTACATAATGTTTATGACATGTTAATAAGTGATATAAAAGGAATAATGAACTTGAAAAAGGTTCTTAAGGAAGTAGAAATTAACTCAAGTTTATTATTCAGGAGATTAAAGAACGATCGAGTCAAGTCGGACCCGAGGTAAGGGATCCTACAACTCTCTTTCTTTTTAAGTACACTCTTTTATGTCATTTCATTTAAGCTCATCTTTCTTATGATTGGGATGTTATTTTATATTAATCCTACTGTAAATTTTATGTTCATGTGATGAGAGAACCTATTCTCTCTCATCAATCCATTTTGGAAGTTTTGAGTGGCGCCGTTAGGCTGCCGAACTTTCGTAAGAGATCTAACCTCTCTCTTTCTTTTTAAGTACTCTCCTTTATGTCACTTCTTTTAAGCTCCTCTTTGTAATGTTGGGGGATGTTCTTTTATATTCCAATTGCTGTAAATTTTATTTTAATGTGATGAGATACCCTAATTGATCTCATCAATCCATATCCGGAAGTTTTATGTGGCGCCGTTAGGCTGCCGAGTTTTCGTGAGGGATTTTTCATCTCACTTTTATTCCCATGAGATTTCTGCTACATTTGCCACAAATTCCATTGAGTGGTGTATGTACTGTCCATTATTCTACTCTTTGTGTAATATAATTTCGTTTATGAGTATTTACATCAATGATCTATTTTCCTTCTTTCATGGGGTGTATGTTTTGAAAGATACCCAAGTCGGAAAGGGAACCTTTCACCCTCCTCTTTTTTAAAAGACATCTTTTGTTGGGTCTTTTAATTTACATATTGTTAAGTTGGGATATGTTCTCATATATACTTATTGATGTAAATTTTATTTCCAAGTGATGAGATACACTTTTTATCTCTCATCAACTCATTTTGATGTGATGTCGTTAGGCTATCAAGGGAACTTTTTAACCCAATTTCGATTTCTTTGGGTTCAACATGTAGTCATTGAATATGTCATCCATTGAATATGTGTGAATGACCTTTTATTGTTTTACACTTAATATCCACTTATATTGGGTGTATTTATATTTGTCACACATATTTTTGAGATTGATTTGTCCTTGATTTAAGGATACCTTCTTTATAAGGGATTTCATCACATTTGACATTTCTATTGAGGGTTCATAGTTGTTATGCACCAATTCACTCTTATATGGTGTATATACTGTCCTTTGGAGTATTATATCATGAATCCATTTATTCTCATGATATTATAAAGTTTTGACTAAATGTTATTCCTCAATTATTGTATTCAAGTGTCTCTAATTTTGGTAAAACCCCTTTAACCAAAATATTGTTTTAAATGTTTTAATTATTTGTTCTTATTAATATCCATGTTTTCAAAATGGTTTTAAGGATTTATTTATATGGATATTAATGGTTTAAAATTTTAAGCTTCAAGGTGTTATGGGAAACTTTGATTCAAAAATCTCTTTATTAAATGTTTTAAATGGTTTTGGAAATGGTTTCTTTTTGATTCATTATTTCAATATACTAAAATGTTATATTATTATTGAAATGTGGAAATGTTATGTTTCCATTATGCATGTTTTATGTGATACATTTATGTTATGCTTCTTGGGCATTGTTATGAAAATGGGTGGTTCAGTGATAAACTAAGGGCGGGTGAGCCCGATATAGCTCTCCAATGCATTGGGTAACGCGAAGGAGTGAAACGTTAAGGTTTCTCCGAAGAGATTTAGGGAATATACTATGATGGGTATTCCAAACATAACCAAGAGGGTTACTCCCTACATAAGAATTTTATGAATGCCTCAAGTTACCTTTATGTCTTATGATTTCTATGATTTATTCATGGTTTGATGAGGAATGTTAAAGTGCCTTTGTTTTATGGGTAAAGTATGATTTCATTCTTATGTATATATGAACTCATGTTTCCTTTCCATATTTTTATAACCCTTACTGAGATTTTTATGCTCATCCCAAGTTTTTGAAATGTTTTTCACAGGTCAAGGGAAAGGTACATGATGTGATGATAGTGTCAAGGATGTGTCAAGAAAGAATCCATGTTTTATTTTCAATATGTTTCCGTTGATGGGAAGAATGAATACTGTCTTTTATGTAACCACTTTGTTTTAAATGTGGAATGTAATGCAAGTTTCATGATCTAATTCTCTAAAACTCTAAACCTGAAAAGATCCTCAATGTGCGATCTTGTAATAACTCAAGATTAAGTAAGGTTTAAGGCTGGGGCCTTATAGTTGGTATCAGAGGCCGGTTTAGATAACTTTAGAGGTTAGGGTATTCTCTAAGAACAAGTGACATTACCATAATGGTTAGGATTTCAGAAAGAGTCCTAGTTTTAGATAAAGTGAATGAGTAAGTGTATCTTAGTGTTTACCTTCCTCATTAGTACATGATGGTTTTGTTGATATACTTACACTAACATTTCTATTTTTAGTGAATGGATGGATCTAGCAGGCACCAAAGTGACAATGGGTTTGAAGGAAACTATGGTGGTTCTCTGATTAAGATACTGGATGAGATGGGGGATTCAATGAGGAATCTCATAGTTTTTCTAAACCAACTATCAAGGAGTCATGATCAATCACTTCAACCTTGGTGAGTTCTCTAATGCATCATGTACGAGATGGCTAACTCGAAGCGGAAATTCAGGTAATAATTATTAAGGTAACCATTAGGGTTTATATGATCCTTACTTTTGAGGTAATTATGGGTTATTATATGATATGATGGAAAATGAAAGGCATGAGATAAACTTGAGGTTAAAATATTTTATGATTATTCTTGAAGATTTTATCTCATTTTGGGGAATGTTTTAAGAATTATATAGTTTTGGAAAAAGGACAACACGCAGACCGTGTGACATCCCGTCGCGTCGGACAAAGCTGCGGGAATCGAACCCACAACCAAAGTGCGACTGGTATTTATCGCCTACCACTGGACTACGTGAAGTCCCTGGTTAGTTTGACTGATTCATTCTAGTTATATGATTTTATGAATTAAGAGTAAGTTGATTTTGGGTTATTTATGAAAATGATTAACCTATCATGGAGGATATGTGATTAGGTTAATTACTTTTCAATACGAGACTTCAGGAGCAACTGATGTTGTTTGGAGATAAATGTTACGATTTAACTTGGAAGACTATGTGAGTAAATCCTTAAAATATTTGGGTTTCAATCTTAGTTTGGTTTACTTTGAAGAATTTTATGGACAAATTGTTTATCAGATGGTTCTCGTTGAACTTTGGGTTTTGTTGGACAAATTTTGGAGATTAAGCATGGATTTTCTTTTTAATGGGTTATCCTTTTCTGGATTATTTGACCTTGTACTAACCTTTTTGGTTTTAGTTTTGGTTAAAGCCTAAAGACATGGGATGTATATAGTTCTCTTTTTTGGATTAGGTGATTCTCTAGAAGTTGATTATAGTACTCTTAATGCGAACAAGTCTTCCTAAATACTCGTCTTTTGGAAAAAAATATGAGTTTGATTAAGGAATCTAGTAAAAGTTGAAAGTAAACATGATATGTGATTATGCTTCCTTATGAATAAATTCCTCAATAAAAAGTAACTTAAAACAAAAATGTTGTCTATTAACTTTTCCTACTGGGGAATCAAATACCGTTTAACCCATCACAAGTTTGTGATTTTCTCATGGTTAACTCTCTCCTAAACATGTTTTATATCACTCTCCATCAGAACATGACCCTATGTTTTCTCCTCCATGTACATATTTTCATACTTGGAATCCTAGTATGGGTTAACTCAGGTGACCTCTGTGCTTATCTTTCTTTATTTTAAAGTGATTGTTTTACCGACTCTTGTTCCGATGTGGGACTTTCAAGGATGTTTCCAAGTGCAATTTTAAAATTGCGAGGACGCAATTCCCAAATGGGGTGAAGGATGTAACACCCTAGGTAAATAATGAATATGAAATTTTCATATTTATCCATATTTGTGAATAAAATATTAATATGACTTTAAAGGGGACGCTATGCTCGATGGCGTACCCAACACGCAACAACGAGTTTTTTGGAAATCTTACGTAGCACTCTAATAATAAAATAATATTATTTCAAATGGTAGTTAACATGTAGCCGTTGTATTGGCAGGAATGGATAGAAATAACTAAAATATGATTATATATGTTTTTTAAATGTTTTTACATTTATCCAATAAAGGATAGAGGATTAAAATACGGAAAGAATTCAATTTTAGACGTATATGCCCTAGTTTTCACTAAAGGTTCACTTATCACCTTTTGATGTTGAACCATAATTAAATATAGTTTTGTTCACTCTTAAAAATTATTTTGGACCAAATAAAACTCTTATTAAGAATCGGGACATCAAAATTTACTTTGTGTAAATTTTTGGTATCTTTCCGATAAAGTTCATTTTTTTAATGAATAGTGTAAAATGTTGTATTTTAATTCAAAACCACTTTTTAATCTAATTTATTTATATGATTATATTATCTTTTGAATTGTTTTTAAAGTGAAATTAGAAAATATTTTTACCATTAAATCCAATAGTGGTCGTTGGAATTAATTTCACATTGAAATCAGACTTAAACTAGTGTCAATTTTTTGATACTTATTGTTTTATAAAAACACGCTATTTGCACTGACAGCGGGAATTAATTATTAAATTAATTAATTTGACTAATATGTTTTGAACTTTGTAAAACAGAATTCATTTTTGAATTCGGAATATCAAATATAGCTTAGGGTGAAGTTTTGGTATTTTTCTGAAAAACTCCAATTTTTGATGAATAGTGAAACCACTAAGTGGTAATCAAGCAAACTGATTTTTCAGTAAAATGAAAGTTTACCACTAATGTGTATTGAATTTTGAAAATCCGACATACATGGTTGTCATTAGTATGTAAAATGTGGTTCAATGGGATGAAAATAATTTTTTGGTGAATAGTAACTTATTAAGTTTTTAATCGCGATTAGTGGTAATTAGTGTAGTTTAAGGTAAAAATAATGCTTTAATAAAATGAGATGATCTTGACACATGTCTTAACATCATTGGTTGTGTCATGGCCGACCATGACAAGCCATGGGTCAACTTGGGGACCCCATGGATCTACTTTGGTTGGGAAATGACATAAATAACTTTTTATTTAATGTAAAAGTAAAAATGACACAAACATGATATGTTTTACTAAAACAATTTTTAAGTGGGGTTATACAAGTCAGATTTTTTGTTATAAATAGTCATTGGAAATATAAAAATATTTCCTACATCATAGTAATTTTTTTATAATTTTTAGACATTATATAAATTAAATTATTTATGACATAATAATGATTCAGCGATGACATCATTATTTGCCGATTTAAATAAAATGGAAAGATAATGTAAAATCTATGAACTACACATGTCCAAAACTTATTGTATGGGTGGATTTAGAACCATTATCACCTTATACACAGATTAGATCAATGTGGGACCTTTTAAAACTGAAACGCATTTTCAAATAAAGTAATATTTCTTTACTTTCCAAAAGTGCCCCTCCTCTCCTCTTATAAAAGGCCCCCACCTCTACCTCATTTCACACACTCCTCAAGACTTTGGCTCGGCCAACCCCTGACCATTTACTCTCTCCACATCTATCTCCTCATCCTAGAGGATTACCTTTGGGCAGAATCCTTTCAAAGGAAGCCTTTAGGCTCAAATCAAAAGTAGATAAACTTTTAAAGGTAATTCATTATCTCATGTTCATTTGTTTTATTTTGCTTCTCCAACCCCATAAACTCTTTTTATTCACTTATTTTGTAACAAAACCAGTATCTTAAATATAATAGGATGTTTTTATAAGATTTATTCGAGCTACACTCTCACACAACTACATCAAATGGTTAAAGAACATACGATTTCCGTGGATGGCGAAATTCTGCCTCCCGAAACGATGATTGTTCAATACTCATTTAACACCTTCAAAGGTGGCCATTATGATGTCAATTTTATCATATATGATATATAATATGTTTATTTGTTTCCTTAAGCTTCTGTTTTTTTTTTCATTTTGGGCATACCTTTATGGTTTCCATTATGGGTAAACGCGATATCTTCATTTAAGGAAGTGCGGACTACCGCCCCCTCAAAGTGATTTGATTCGTTAAATACCATATGTGGGACGTATAAAGGATGGAACTATGATATTATATATGATATTATACTGGAATTATTATATACCTTTAAATCAATATTATTCCATTCAATAAAATATGAAATAGAAATGAAAGTAGCGTTCATGCGTACGTACGGCTTACCGTCTCCATGAACGGTGCATTTAATTTCTTACCTCTAAATGATTATGTAATGTTATAAATGCATGAATTTACTGGATAAATATGAAATATATGATATATACATCATGAATACAATTCTGGATATAATAAACATTTGGCCACATGAACAACATGTAATTGTAAGAAGTCCACTTTCTACTTAAGAACCAAATATCAGCAAAACAAATATTATTAACTTAAATGATTACATAATGTTTATGACATGTTAATAAGTGATATAAAAGGAATAATTAACTTGAAAAATGTTCTTAAGGAAGTAGAAATTAACTCAAGTTTATTATTCAGGAGATTAAAGAACGATCGAGTCAAGTCGGACCCGAGGTAAGGGATCCTACAACTCTCTTTCATTTTAAGTACACTCTTTTATGTCATTTCATTTAATCTCATCTTTCTTATGATTGGGATGTTCTTTTATATTAATCCTACTTTAAATTTTATGTTCATGTGATGAGAGAACCTATTCTCTCTCATCAATCCATTTTGGAAGTTTTGAGTGGCGCCGTTAGGCTGCCGAAATTTCGTAAGAGATCTAACCTCTCTCTTTCTTTTTAAGTACTCTCCTTTATGTCACTTCTTTTAAGATCCTCTTTGTAATGTTGGGGGATGTTATTTTATATTCCACTTGCTTTAAATTTTATTTTAATGTGATGAGATACCCTAATTGATCTCATCAATCCATATTCGGAAGTTTTATGTGGCGCTGTTAGGCTGCCGAGTTTTCGTGAGGGATTTTTCATCTCACTTTTATTCCCATGAGATTTCTGCTACATTTGCCACAAATTCCATTGAGTGGTGTATTTACTGTCCATTATTCTACTCTTTGTGTAATATAATTTCTTTTATGAGTATTTACATCAATGATATATTGTAATTCTTTCATGGGGTGTATGTTTTGAAAGATACCCTAGTCGGTAAGGGAACCTTTCACCCTCCTCTTTTTTAAAAGACATATTTTGTTGGGTCTTTTAATTTATATATTGTTAAGTTGGGATATGTTCTCATATATACTTATTGATGTAAATTTTATTTCCAAGTGATGAGATACACTTTTTATCTCTCATCAACTCATTTTGATGTGATGTCGTTAGGCTGTCAAGGGAACTTTTTAACCCAATTTCGATTTCTTTGGGTTCAACATGTAGTCATTGAATATGTCATCCATTGAATATGTGTGAATGACCTTTTATTTTTTTACACTTAATATCCACTTATATTGGGTGTATTTATATTTGTCACACATATTTTTGAGATTGATTTGTCCTTG
This sequence comes from Viscum album, assembly GCA_963277665.1. NCBI lineage: Eukaryota > Viridiplantae > Streptophyta > Magnoliopsida > Santalales > Viscaceae > Viscum > Viscum album. The sequence continues at coordinate 388,352,143 of OY728167.1, read as the reverse complement.
ATTTAAGGATACCTTCTTTATAAGGGATTTCATCACATTTGACATTTCTATTGAGGGTTCATAGTTGTTATGCACCAATTCACTCTTATATGGTGTATATACTGTCCTTTGGAGTATTATATCATGAATCCATTTATTCTCATGATATTATAAAGTTTTGACTAAATGTTATTCCTCAATTATTGTATTCAAGTGTCTCTAATTTTGGTAAAACCCCTTTAACCAAAATATTGTTTTAAATGTTTTAATTATTTGTTCTTATTAATATCCATGTTTTCAAAATGGTTTTAAGGATTTATTTATATGGATATTAATGGTTTAAAATTTTAAGCTTCAAGGTGGTATGGGAAACTTTGATTCAAAAATCTCTTTATTAAATTTTTTAAATGGTTTTGGAAATGGTTTCTTTTTGATTCATTATTTCAATATACTAAAATGTTATATTATTATTGAAATGTGGAAATGTTATGTTTCTATTATGCATGTTTTATGTGATACATTTATGTTATGGTTCTTGGGCATTGTTATGAAAACGGGTGGTTCCGTGATAAACTATGGGCGGGTGAGCCCGATATAGCTCTCCAATGCATTGGGTAACGCGAAGGAGTGAAACGTTAAGGTTTCTCTGAAGAGATTTAGGGAATATACTATGATGGGTATTCCAAACGTAACCAAGAGGGTTACTCCCTACATAAGAATGTTATTAATGCCTCAAGTTACCTTTATGTCTTATGATTTCTATGATTTATTCATGGTTTGATGAGGAATGTTAAAGTGCCTTTGTTTTATGGGTAAAGTATGATTTCATTCTTATGTATATATGAACTCATGTTTCCTTTCCATATTTTTATAACCCTTACTGAGCTTTTTATGCTCATCCCAAGTTTTTGAAATGTTTTTCACAGGTCAAGGGAAAGGTATATGATGTGATGATAGTGTCAAGGATGTGTCAAGAAAGAATCCATGTTTTATTTTCAATATGTTTCCGTTGATGGGAAGAATGAATACTGTCTTTTATGTAACCACTTTGTTTTAAATGTGGAATGTAATGCAAGTTTCATGATCTAATTCTCTAAAACTCTAAACCTGAAAAGATCCTCATTGTGTAATCTTGTAATAACTCAAGATTAAGTAAGGTTTAAGGCTGGGGCCTTATATTAATATTATCAAAATGTTATGTTCTTATGAATACTAAATGATTAATATTTCTTTTGTTCACCCTTACTGAGCATTTGAGCTCACCCTTTTGTATGTTTTCTTTTCCCCAGGTCAGGAAGAAGGGTACTAAGTAGGATATTCCAAAAGGGACTCTAGATATGATAAAATAAATGAGAGACAATGTAGATGCTTTATGAACCAGTTGTTTATGTTTCCTAGTTTCTAAAGACACTATACCTATACAGTCCTACCATGGTGTTGTTATATGTTGTAATAAGTATTCTTCAATTCTGAAGTAATAAAAATGTATGTAAATTATGGGTCGTTATACTTTCCCAACCTCACATATACTCATCCTAAATATTTTCAATAATTAAAACAAAAAATCTTCCCAAAATCCTACCCATCCTTCTCAAGCAGTTCATAGCAGTTTTGGTCTCACCAAAACACAAATTTAAGAACCCATAAGCAATGTTATAATGGAGGGATTCAAATGAAGATGTAATTATTTTAACCCAATTCTTTCAATTTTATTTCATCATAATCCTACTCAAAATAGATTTTACCCATAAAAATATAATGAAAACAATATAATTAGTATACTTAATTGTTATTATATAAACCGGCTAAAAAACATCTACCTCCCTCCTCTCCATTAAAAAATTATAATAATATACGTGTAAAAGTTGGATTAGAAACTCCATGAACAATGTGTGTCATATTTTAGAATCACCATATGTGTGTGGTTGTAAAAGGAGTTCTAATAAAAAAATTAATTTTTTTATTATATAATGTTAACTGAGGAAAACTATAAATAATATTAAAAATAAATGTTTATTGTAAATTTGAACAGCTAAATTGATCATACGAAATAACTATTTGAATTTAAAAATATTTTATAAATCCAAATGAGAAGTGGATATTATTATAATAATATGATAAATAAAATAAAGGTCTTCAATTTATGATACGACTAAACAATTTTACTCATTTATCCCTCATCAACATACCCAAGAAGTTTTAGAGGGATTGACCAGACCACCTCATGTGATGGATGAGAGAAATATCTATAAAATAAATGACCGAAATATGGTAAAAATTGTATATTAAAAAACAAAATATACATGATTTTTTTTAAATCAAATAAATGTAAAACATAATTTGGTTATTCAACTTATGAGATGCATGTACCAAGAAATTATATACTTGTTTTAAGGGTTATATTTCTCAATTAAAATTCCTTGAGGTATTTTTTATTAATAACTAATTCATTTCTAAGTGAACTAAATACTACGTTACATACAAATTAGATTGTAAATCATTGTAATTATTGGATTTTAAATTCAATTTAGTCTCTCTCTTTTCATTTCCATTTATTCATTCATAACCTATGAAATAAGGACTATTCTTATTATCTTAATTTACATTCATTAATTTATAAACTCTGTTAGAAATGTTAATACTTGCATTTTTTGTATTTTTCACACTATTATTTTAATAAATTAAATTCCATAATTCATTTATTGGGGGTTAAATTATTCACGATATCTCACCTCCAAATAGTTCACAATTCTGCCAAATATTATCTTGTATATAATCCCATCCTTATATCTTCTTTAGAATGTAGATTATTATTTCTCCATCCCTATATTCTTTATAATATTACATTAATGTTGATATCTATACATAAAATATTTCTTATTTTATTTTTAAAATGTGTTTTGTTAACATTAGTCACATGGTTCATTTTTGAATTTCTCTAGAAAACTATTAAATGAATATTATTTTTAAAAACTTCCCACATGAATGTTTTCCCCACATTAATATCTATTATTCATTATAAAAATTCCATTTCATATTTCCATTGATTTTTGGAATAAAATATTACACCCACTATTCTATGATTTATTTATTCTTTTATAAAATGATTGTTAATGTTTTATAAGAATAAACCAAGGGATCTCATTCAATTTATGTATAATTTTTCCATCTACTCATCATTTAATATATTTAACATTATATGTTTTCATTGTTTCAATTATTTAAAATAATTTAAAATTAATTTTATAAATATATACTTTTCACATATTAAAATGTTCTTTTACATGTTACATATAATTTTTTATAACTATACTTCAACAGTGCAATGAAAAATAGTTTTATTGGTTTAAATTGATTTAGATGTCAAAACAAAAAGATATATCTTATTTGGGGTGTCATTTCATTTATCACCCTCTAATTTATATTATGAATTTATAATTCATACCTAATATTTTTCTTAAGGGTTATGCTCTACATCACTATTCACTTTTCTCTTTAATTTAATTTCTCCATCATATCCATTATATTTTATTTTATGGATATATTCTATATCACTTTTTCTGTAACTATATTGTGGTATCTAGTATTGTATCAATTGTAGACCCATTACACTATATGGTGTTATATTGGAATATTCTTATTAAAAGCGTTATTCGATTTATTATTTCAGGAAATATTGGAAGATTTATAAACATATTGTATTGATATAAATGTTTAATGATTACTAAGGAATTTTGGTTTTATATTTTATATTTTATTAATTCTTTCATATGTGTAAATAATTTGATATAATTAATGACATGTGGGGATCATAATTATATAGACCCTCAATTAATTAGTAGGTATCATGTGACATACTATCAGGGGTATTTATTATAAACATATCTCATTTATGTTTGATTTCTTTAATGAGGTCTTATAGTTATGTTTATGATGCATAAAATTTTTCATTCCATCACATTAGAAAAAATTATTTTTAAACCCGTGTTTATTTAAATTTTAATGTTTTTCAATGATTTATTTAATTCTCATTTTATCGGTTATATGGATCAATTTCATTCTTATTTTTTCAGTTATAAGGTTTTAGGATTGTTCATTATAGGATTGTTTATGTTGTATGGTACCACATATTGATAATTTGAGCTAACCCTTCTTAGGTTTTTCATTTCCCCATGTTTTTTGGAAAATAATTTGTTAAGATATTTCAAGATGGGTATCTTGTGAGGAGAATATTATTAGAGAAGTTAAATAATTATAATAGAATAAGGAATTGTTTGTTCATATGGAAAAATTTACATTGGATGGAATTATATGGAACTTTTGTTAATGGTTTTTCTTAATTCATTAAGACTCTAAAACAAAAAGGTATTTGGTTTGTAAGAGACTCAATATTTTATGTCAATAATATAATAATGGAATGTAATCCATGGATCTCAATAGTTGGATTTAAACCTAGTATATAAAGAAAATATTTTTTAGTACTAGATTAACACTTATGGGTCTAGGATGTCATAGTTATCATCAAAATAGGGTTTTGATAACTTTTCAGTATAGGATATTATTAGTTGAGGAACATTTATGAGTCCTAGAAACCATCATGCAGTATTATGTGTGTAGTTAATAATATTTTTAAATGTATAGGTAACCATTTTAGGTATTATGTTCTGAATAGTATATTTATTAATGATAATTTGGATTATTTTATTGGGTTTCAGGAAAAATACATGGTCCAACTATAGTTATCCCTTAGTGTATGTATGAAATTTGATATCATGGTAATCGATGCTATTTTGGGACTATTTAATATATATTTATGAATATATATTATTAGGGTATAAATTAATTATTATTTGATTTATTTTGTTCAAGAAGAAAAGAGATGTTGAATTATGGGAGTATAGGTTTCCATGATCTTTGTGTTTAAGATATATTAATAATGATCTTGGTTTAATTATTGTTGGGAACTATGATGAGAATATATTAGTGAAAAAGAATTTTATAAATCTAAAAATTAAAAAAATCATAAAATTATAATAAATTTGAATGTTTTTTGTTTTCTTACAATCAAAACCATTTCATGGAAAAAATGGTGATGTAGTATTTATCATAGATTCGCATAAGGGAAATAACCCTTAAAAACAATTTTTGGTTATTAAATTTATCTTCAATAAATTTTAAACAACATGTAATAATTATATTAATGCTTTTAAACTCATGAGGGAAATTCACTGGATGATTGATACATATTTCTAAAAACCAATATAGAGTATTTTTAAATATATTATTATATCATTAGTGACAACTATATTGAGAGAATCCTCATAAATTTTTATTAGTGACAAAAATTACAAGTGTGAGGATATAATTTTTTTAAGAGGGTATATTTTAACGGCCTAAGATTTTAATAATTGATATCTTTTCAATAGAAACACCATTAGATATTTTGTAACATATGAAACATAAATTACAAAAAACCACAATATATGAAAAAATTATAAGTATTAAATATGATTTTTATAATATTGTTATTGAATTATTTTGTATATATGGAAGTAACTGAATTATGAAAACTATAGATAAAAAATAATTAGTGGAATAAATAAGAAGTATTTTTCCCCATTAGATGCATTTTATATTACAACAAAGGATCTAATATGACAACCCTGCTTTTCATTACACAATTAAAAATAATTTACAACATAAACTTCACTTGATACAACATAGAAGATCGTGAGTTCTAGTGTCTTTGGGGCTTAAGATCATTACATAACAACTTAAAATATAAAATACAATGTCTTTAATGAAAACTTTTTTACATGACCACTACATTCCCTCTTACACAGCATTGAATGGGATAACCTGAGGACATGCATAAGAAAAGGGTGAGCTATACAGCCCAGTAAGGGAGTAAACAAGATATAACATGAGGAATAAAATAAATGTTAAACAATAGGCATATCAATAGAGAAAAAGTGAAGCATAAACAGAAATTAATGATAAATCTTGATAATAATAACATGGAAATGTGGCAACAACACTTAACATGTAATTAGCATGAGCCAAGGCTCATTGCACATGGAGCATGAGTAAACCCTAATTGCACATGACAGATGCTTAAACCCTAGTTTAACTTGAATTAGAATGAGTAAACACCCATTGCACATGATGTATCATGATACTATACTTCACCTAATGCATTGGAGTGCTATCAGGGCGTACCCTTCTTAAACATTACATTTCATGATTAAGTGTGCCACATGGATCATAAAACATTGAATCATTCAACGTAATAATTTATTACAAAAAAATGGAATGTGGAATACATACATGAAACTATTTAAAAAATAATTAAAAGTGCATAAAGATGAATAACCTTGATAGATAAATGGGCATGGTATTCACTACACAATGACTTTGTCTTTCTAAAATTGCAGTGCAATTTTGGCAGCATAACGTCGTGACATAAGAATGCATAAAAATGGTTGATGAGACATAGAGGGTTGTCTCATCAAATTTACATGACATGGAAATTAAGTGGGCCATAAAGATATATGTCCCATAAAATGTAATGGAATTTAGATTCATGATACAAAACAATTTCTTGAATGTAAATGAGGAGAGAGATATTCCTTTCAGAATTTCAGCATAGTAACAGGTGTACATGGGAAGAATTTAATGAGAGATAAATGGGTCTCATATCATTTAAACATAAATAGGGAAGTATGGGGGAGGTGAAAAACCATAACCCAACATTTATAATTTAAATTAAAATGGCATAACAACTTATAGAATATTGGACAAAAATGAGAAAGGATGAAAAAAATCCTTACCACGAAGTGTGGTTCCAAAGGGTTGAGATAGGATTGAGAGGGGATTATTGGGATATTGGGGCTCCTTGGGAGGACTTTAGAGATAGGAGGGAAGAGGTTGGAAAAATTCCAAATGATTTGATTAAGGAGGAAGTTGGATCTTGTGTGGGTTTATATAGGAAAAGAGAGGGAAGTTTTTATTATTTAGGTATGGGACACCTCACATTAAACTAAATAACACCAAAAAAGAGCCAATGGTTTTTCCCAATGGAGAGTGGAAAAAAATATTTTATAAGGCCAAAGTCCAAACTTCTTAAAATAATAGGTTTTCTTATCTGGAGGTGAGTCACATACTCTTGGAAAATAATTTAAAAAGACCAAAAAATTTTATAAGTCATAGAGGCTCCACTAAGGCATCATAAAATTAATAAAACAAATCTAAAATCATGTTATTTTAAGGATAAAACATATATTGTCCGAACATATCATTTATAGTATTTTATTACATCACTATTGGGTCATTATGATGTCATAACACACATTATAAATTGAAATAGTATTTAATTTTTACCCAAAAATTCGACTATCTTAGAAAATTATGAAAATTTCACCGTTGGATAATTTCAACATCTATATTCCAAAAATAATATTCATTTTATCTAAATAATTTTCTATTTATGTGGATTTTCCCTTTTAAAATAAAACTTGACATTTATAAAAAATTCATGTGTTTTGAAAAAAATGGTTTTCAAACCTTAATAAAAATTAAAATTGCATTCATAAAATTATATGATCATTTATATTTAATAAAAAGTTATTAAATAATAATAATTATATTTTATTAAAATGTTACTTAATTCATAAAAATACATAAATTCATAAAAATAGATTTCTTAGTCGAATATTAACTACATATACTATTTGTGCTTTTGAAAAACAACTTAAAATGTAACAATAATAAAATGAAAGTAAATTATTTATTATATAAAAAAATAATGTACAAAATCATGGTACTAAGGATTTTTTACATAACACCTTAAAATAGCCACATAATACCTAAGGGTAAGGTGCGTGATGGTGACAGACTCTTTGGGTGGCTCGGATAACATTTCATGTGTGGTGATCTCTATCAAATTCCACTTCTCCCATAGACGGTTCCGTTAGAGCATAACATGTCGAATCCTGGATTGGTCTTGGTCAAGAGAAAAGCCCAATGATACCACCTCTTTTCTGAGCTCTAAAAAATGGGCTTTGTATGGAGCAATTCTACTGAATGAGGATATCACTTCGATTATCTGAGTAAATTGGATTGTTAAAGCACTATATTTATATTAATAATGTGATCAATATTCAATGACCATATTATCAATGGTCACAATTCAAAAAGATTAAACCAAGGAAGTTCATATGGTTTACATAACCAATTTACATATTAAGACATTGAAAAAGACCAAATGGAATTTCCATTAATGAATGTTTGGGTCATTACAATCATCCCCCCTTAAGAAATTTCACCCTAGAAATTTTCATTTCCCACACTAAAAAGATGAGGGTACCTCTGCTTCATCACTTCCTCTGATTCCCACATCGCTTCTTCAAACTTTTGGTTTTGTCATAACACCTTTACGAGGGGAAATGTCTTATTTCGTAGAACTTTTTCTTTACGGTGTAAGATCTTCCCTGGTTTCTCCCCATAATAAAGATCATCCTATAGCTATAAAACCTTTGAAGAGAGTACATGTGAAGGGTCTGGTATGTACTACATAAAGAGGGATACATGAAAGACATCAAGCACTTTGGCCATGGTTGGTGGATGTTCTAGACGATAGGCCACAACCCCGACACAATCAAGAATCTCGAAGGGGCCGATGTACCTAGGAATTAACTTTCCATTCTTTAAAAACCTCATGACCTTCTTCAATGGAGATATGCATATAAAAACCATATCTCCAACTTTAATCTAATGGTCTCATCGATGGTAATCTGTATAACACATCAGTTGACTTTGGGATGCCTTGATATACTGCTGAATGGTTTTCACCTTCTCCACCATTTCATCAACCATTTCTGTTCCTAGATGCTTATGCTCACCATCATCATCACCACATTCCATTATTATGCACCTCTTCCCATATAAGGCTCCTTAAGGTTCCATTGTGATGCTTGAGTTGAAACTGTTCTTATAAGAGAACTCAACCAGAGGAGGATGTTGATCCCACCCTCCTTCGAAGTCTATTGGGCACGCTCTCAACATGTCCTCTAGTGTTTGGATAGTCCCCTTGGTTTATCCATCCGTTTGAGGATGATAAGACATACTAAATTTTAACTCAGTATCTAGATCATGTTGAAGACTCTTGAAAAACATAGAGGTGAATCTTGGATCTTGATCGAATACAATAGATAGTGGTACTCCATCCAGCCTTACCACTTCCCTGATATATATCTGTGCCTTTTAATCCAATGAGAAATCCTTTCAAATTGAAATGAAGTGTGAAGACTTTGTACAATGATCCAAAACAACCCATATTGTATTTTTTACTTTGGATGTCTTCATAAGTACCGCAAAATTGTCCATGGTAATGTTCTCCCAGTTCCATGATGGTATGGGAAATGGTTGCATCATCCCCTTAGTCTTCTACCTCTCTTATTTCACTTATTGACACACCAGGAACCATGATTAATACTCAGTGATCTCTTTCTTCATGTTATCCAACCAATAATGATCTAAGAGATCATGAAACATCATTGTGATTCCTGGGTGGATAGTGAAATTTGATCTATGAGCATCATCCCAAAGTTCCTTCTTCAGCTCCGGACTTGATGAAACACATAGTCTTTTCCGAAATCTCACAATTCCTTCTTCATTAGCATTGAACTCTTAGGATTCACATTTTCTGATAGCTTACACTTATTTTTCAATTCCAACATCATCATATTGATCATCCTTTGATCTTTCTAAAAGAGACTGTTGAGCAATCATTTGTGAAAGGATTGATGATGTTCCCTTCTTTATGATTCCCATGTGCATCTTCATCAAATCTAAGAATATTGGATCTATTTCAATTCTCATCATTGATAAAGATGCATGATCCTTTATAATAAGAGAATCTTCCACCTTTTTTACCATACCGGGATGGTAGTGGATTGAGCAGTCATAATCCTTAATGAGATCTATCCATCTTCATTGGAGAATATTAAGATCTATCTATGTGAATATATATTTGAGACACTTGTGGTCAGTATATATCTCACATTTTCCGCCACGGAGATAATGCCGCTAGATTTTCAAGGCAAAGATCATAGCCCCCAACTCCTGATCATGCATTGGATAGTTTTGCTCTGGTATTTTCAACTACCTTGAGGAATAGGCTATCACATTATCATTTATCATCAGTACACATACAAATCCCTTCTTAGAAGCATCACTATACACTAAAAAGATTTCTCCACTTGTAGGTAAAGTGAGAACTGGCTCAGTGATAAGACTCCTTTTCAACTACTTGAAGATTTCATCACATTAATCACTCCATGAAAACTATAATCCCTTCTAAGTTATCTTGGTTATAGGGTTGGAAAATCATTAGAAATTTGCCACACATCGTCTACAATATCTAGGTAACCCCAAGAGGATACAGATATATGTTACTGATGTTGGCCTCAACCATCCCTCAATTGAAACTATCTTTGAGGGATCAACAAATATCCCATTTCTTGTGATGATATGGCCCAAGAAAGAGACCTCCTTCAACCATAACTTACAATTTCTATACTTTCCATAGAGCTTATCCTTTCTCAAGGTCTCTAGTACAGTTTATAGATGATCTTCATGATCCTCTTTGGTTTTGAAGTATATTAGAATATCTTCTATAAAGACTACCAAAAATTTGTTGAGGTAATCTCTAAAGACTCTATTAATCATGTACATGAATATTTATAGAGAATTAGTGAGTCTGAAAGGCATTACTATGAATTCATAGTGACCGTATCTTGTAAGAAAAGCAGTCTAGGGGATATCTTCCTTCTTTACCCTTAGTTGATAACATCCCCACTGCAAATATACCTTGAAGAAGTATTGTTCTCCACACAGCTGATAGAAAAAGTCATCAATCTATGGTAGAGGAAACTTGTTACTTATTGTTATTTTTTTAATCTAATGATAATCGATGCAATGGCGAATAGACCCATCCTTCTTCTTGACGAAGAGGACTGGTGAACCCCATGGTGAAGCACATGGGCATATAAACCCTTTATCCAGATTCTCCTGTAGTTGTTTTTTAATCTCTTCATGCTCCAAAATATAAATTCTATATGGTGTATTGGATATTGTAAATGACCTAGGTATAAGATCAATTGAGAATTCAACCTCTCTTTTAGGAGGAAGACCAGTAAATTCCTGAGGAAACACATCAGCGAATTCCCTCAGAATAGGCATGTCGTCAAGGATGGTTTCTTCTTTTGACACAATCATCATAGCCAGATAGTCGTGATCATAGGGAATTAATATCCACGCTTGAGATGATGTATGTAAAGAAGATTCATCCTCCTCCTTGCACTTGTACAGAATTGGGGGTCGATTCTCCACATGGAGAGTGATTTCCATCTCATGACAATTTATGTTGGCTCTATATAAGGATAGCCAATCCATGCCTAGAATTGCATAAAATTCCACTAGAGGGAGTATTATGAGGTTTTCTAGAAAGTTCAATCCACATATTATGACATGTGAGGAGTTATATTCATGGGATGCAATGATTTCCCCATTTTCCTTACTTAATGACATCTTTACTTCCATGATTTGTGGTGGTGTTGAGATTGTTCTACTAAACTTTAGAGATATAAAAGAATGCGTAGAACATGAATCAAAAAATATATTCACTATTATTGAATGAATACTATCATACCTATCACCACTTCGTTTTCGGTGTTCACTTCGGCAGTACTGATGGATAAAGCTCGCCCTTGATGCCTTGGAACTTGTTGGTTGCCTCCTAAAACCCTTATCTTAGGGCACTGATTTGCAAGGTTCCCCTATTAAATACAATAGTAGCAATGAAAATCTCGTTGTGTGTAGGATGGAGCATTCCTATCCTATGTTGCAGTCGAGGGTTTTTCCTGCCAACAGTTAATGTCTAGGTTCCCTTCCCTTCCACACCTAATGCATTTCCCCATCCCCTTCAGGAAATTTCCGGGGTGATTATTTCCTCACCTTTTGCAAGTGAGGTGCAAGATATTCTTAGCACCATTGGATATATCTATCGGTCCACTAGCATTTAATTCCACCTTATTCTTCTTAAGCCTATTATATCCTTGAGATCTCTAATCTACATTTCCACCTTGAGGGCACATCAGACAATTTCCTCATAGTCGTCAAAGTCACGAATCTCCAGTGCTTTCTACAGGCTAGGTTTCATCCCACTAAAGAAGTTGTCAACCTTGCATTTAGGGGTGACAGCAAAGCCGGAGGATTATCGTTCAGGCCTTGTGAAGTTTCCCTCATACGCTCTGATGGATTCGTCATCTTTTTTCTTAAGCTAAAGAATATTCCTTTCCATCATAATCCGGAGGGTGCATGGAAAATATATATCAAACAACAACTTTCAGAAATTCTTCCATTCCAAGGCCTCGATCTCCTACTCATGCCTCATATTTTTGATCAATGTCCACCATTTATTGGCTTCACCCTCCATATGATAAGCATCCAGATGAACCATCTCTTGTTCGTAACATTGAAGGATGGAGAAGATCATTTCAATGGAGTTGATCTAGTGTTTGGAGATTGAGGGATCAGATGATCCATTAAAAGTAGAAGGCCTTTGTCTCTTGAAGCTCTCGATAACGACCTGATATTTCATGAAGGGGGGGGGGGAACTTTCCTCTTGACCCATGTTTCTATTTCAAACTAGAGTTAACTGAGAGAGAAGTGTTAAAAAGTTTGCGATTCATGCTCTCATTGGATTGGGCATATCATTAGTACAATCATCACATTGATCTTCACAACAGTTGTTAGCCCAAGTCCTCCAATTACTGGCCACTGGATAGAAAAAAAGGAATGTTAGGGGTAAAACATAATGGGTAATCCAAAGATAGAAACTGAAGAATTATGAATAACTTTTAATTCCTTAACATATGAATCTGTTGGATTCAATCTATGTTATCCATGATCTACATTCTAACATATATTATTTGGGAATTTTTTTATTCAATTAATAATGGTTCATACTAAGTTTGTGAAATTACCAAAGCGTATCCCCCGGGAGTGTCGTAACCAAGATTGTATCAAGGCCCATTTTCATGTACTAGGATACCCGTAGTTAACCCCAAAACTCCTTGTCTATATTTTCACCCCTAGGTACATATGTTCCAGAGCTGCCTCTACATGCTCGTATCCAGACATGGATGAATTTTCTTGATAAACCACTCACTCAATAATTACCAAAACATATGGGTGTTTTTATTATACATAGTCTTGTCTCTAAGTCTTCACTAGGGTTTTATAATCCTAATCCCAAAAATAACAGAACCTATCCTCTAATACCAACTATGACAACCCTGGTTTTCATTACACAATTAAACATAATTTACTACATAAAATTCACTTGATACAACATAGAAGATTGAGAGGTATAGTGTAATTGGGGATTTGAATCATTACATAACAACATGAAATATAAAATACAACATTTTTATTTAAAACATCTTTTACATGACCACTGCCTTCCCTCGTACTTAGCATTGTATAGGATAACCTGAGAACATGCATAAGAAAAGGGTAAGGTATAAAGACCAGTAAGGGGTTAAACAAGATATAACATGAGGAATACAGTACATGTTAGAAAATTGGCATATCAATAGATCATAAGAGAAGAATAAACATAAAGGCATAATAAACCATGATAATCATAACATGGAAATGTGAAAACAACACTTAACATTGAATTAGAATGAGCCAAGGCTCATTGCACATGGAGCGTGAGTAAACACTCAATGCACATGAAGAATGAGTAAATAGACGTTTCACATGAATTAGAATGAGTATACGCCCATAACACTTGATGTATCATGATACTATACTTTACCCAATGCATTGGAGCGCTATCAGGGCACACCCTTGTTAACCATTTCATTTCATGCATAGGTGTGCCACATGAATCATAAAACGTTGAGGCATTCAACATAATAATTTATTCCACGATAAAGGAATTTGGAATAAATACATGAAAATATTTAAAAAATAAGTAAATTTTCATAAAGGTGAATACCCTTGATAGAGAAATAGGCATGCTATTCACTACACAAAGACTTTGTCTTGGAAAATTGTGGTGCAATTTCGGCAGCATAACGACATGACATAAGAACTCATATAAATGGTTGATTAGAGAGAGGGTTGTCTCATAATTTTTACATGAAATGGAAATTAATGGGTTCATATAGATACATGTCCCAACAAATGTAATGGAATTTAGATTCATGATACAAAAGAATTGCTTGAATGTAAATTAACAGAGAGAAATCCCTTTCAGAATTTTGGTATAGTAAATGGTGTACATTGGAAGTATTTAATGAGAGAAAAATGAGTCTAACATCACTCAAACATAAATAAGGAAGTATGGGGGAGGTTAGAAACCATACCACAACATTTATAATTTAAATTAAAATGGCATAACAACTTAATGAATATTGGAAAAAATGAGAAAGGAAGAAAAACACCTTACTTGGAAGTGTGCTTCCAAAGGATTGGAAGAGGCTTGAGAGAGGATTCATGGGAGATTGGGTCCCCTTGGAAGGATTATAGAGATATTAGGGTAGAGTTCAGACAAAATCCAAATTCTTTGAGTGAGGAGGAAGTGGGAGCGTGGGTGGGTTTATATAGGAAAGGAGAGGGAATTGTTTATTATTTTGGTTTGGGACACTTCTCATTAAACTAAACAAAACCACAAACCAACACATGGTTTTTTACCATGTTTTTTGGTAAAAGGGAGTGGAAAACAATATTTTATAAGTCCAATGTCCTAAATTCTTAAAATAATATGGTTTCTTATGTGGAGGTGAGTCACATACTCAAGGAAAAAAATTTAAAAAGACAAAATTTTTTATAAGTCATGGAGGGTCTAATAAGGCATCATAAAATTAATAAAACAAATCTAAAATCACATTATTTTAAGGGTAAAACATATATTTTCCTAAAATATCATTTATATTATTTTATTACATCACTATTTGGACATTATGATGTCATAAAACACATTATATATTTAAACAGTATTTAATTTTTACCCAAAAATTTCTACTGTCTTAGAAAATTATTAAAATTTCATCATTGGATAATTTTGACCTCCTGATTCCAAAAATAATATTAATTTTATCAATAAAATTTTCTAAATATTTGAATTCTCACTTTTAAAATAAAAATCGACATTTATCGAAAATTCATGGGTTTGTAGAAAAATGTCTTTCAAACCTTAATAAATATTACAATTGCATTCATAAAATTCTATGATCAATTATATTTAATAAAAATTATTTTAATAATGATAATAATATTTTATTAAAATAATATTTAATTTAAAATAATCCATTAATTCATAAAAATAGATTTCTTATTTGAATATTACCTTAATATACTATTTATGCTTTTAAAAAACAACCTACAAAGTAATAATAATAAAATGAAAGTACATTCTTTATTATATTAAAAAATAATGTAAATAATAATAGAGTTGGGGATTTGTAAAATAACCCCTTAAAACAGTTGTATACGACCTAAGGGTAAGCTGCGCGATGCTGATAGACTCTTGGGGTGGCTCAGATAACATTGCACGCGTAGTGATCTCTATCATCTTCCACTTATACCATAGACGGGTTCGTTCAAGCTTATCATTTTGAATCTCGGATTGGGCTTGGTCAGGAGAGATTCCCAATGATACCCCCTCTTTTCCGAGCTCCGACAAATGGGATTCATATGGAGGAATTCTACTGGTTGAGGCCATCGCTTCCATTATCAGAGTAAATTGGATTGTTAAAGCCCTATATTTATACTAATCATGTGATCACTATTCAATTGACATATTAGCAACTGTCACAATTCAGAAACATAAAACCAAGGAAGTGAAAATGGTTTACATTACCATTTTACATAATAAGACATTTAAAAAGACCAAGTAGAATTTCCATTAATGAATGTTTCGGTCGTTACATCTAATGTCTCTATGATTTTCCCTAGACCATGCTAAAGATGATATTGAATAAATACAAAATTAGACTAAATACATAATGGATAAGTTATATCTTCTATAAATAACAACAATATTCATGATAGTTAAATCATCACCCATGATAACAACCATTTCTTTTTTAACCCTTGCATCTTTTGTGGTGGTCTTGAGGGGTTTTGTAAGTAGAATATACTGTGATATAAACATATAATTATTAATTTAATATATTTTAAAATTTTTGGATGTAAATAAATAGTTTTTAAATAAATTTAAAATGGTTTATATCATAAAATTAATTTACAATTCTTAAAAAATAAGTAATAAAATTAATTAAAGTTTAAAAGAAACATATTTCAATGTGTTCCATTTTTATATATTCATTATCTTTATAACAATAAACTAAATTTTATCACATTTAATTAATTAATATAACTAAATATGGTGATAATATATATATTAACACCAAATTAACAATAATTTAATTATTTAACTTTTCCTGGAATAAGAATATATTCTTTTATACATCATAAATGCATTATATAAAAATTGGTTTTTTGCGTTATGCATTATTATATTAAAATAAATTACAATATTTTCAAAAATTAAATATATTTTTATTTATTTTATATTTTTAATAATATTATCCAATTTCATAAATAAGTTAAATTACAATTTTTTTTATAAAAATTGGTTTCAATCATAAAAAACAATCACTATGGAAATGATTAAAATGATGTAAAAATGATAAATCATGAAGTAATGAATCCAAATATCAAAAATATTCATTTGTAAATGCGTGTATGAGAGATTTATAGACCATGTATAATATTTTCCTCCACAATTATTAATTTTGGATATACAATTCTTTAAAAATGCATCTACTTTTTTATTAAGAAATTAATATTTACAAGAATTCCCCCCAACTCAACTATAAAATATTGCTTTCCCCAAACCACATATCCTCACATATATGGCTTCATATATTAACAAAAATAATAATAAAATAATCGATAACCAACATTCTCACACTTTTGAGGATATATTCTCATTAAAAGACTACAATATGGGGCTTATGGAGTAATTTAAAGGAGGATATCAGTGGAAGTGGAAATTATTTTAATTGAGTTATTTCAAACTAATTTTTTATTAAACCACCTAAAAATATATTATATACATTATAATATAATTAAATAATTTTCATTATTATTCTTAAATATTTTTATGTTGATTAAATAACCATCATCTACCTCACTCTAATCATTTAGAAATCTAAATTTTTTCCGGTGTAATGGTTTGATTACTACCTCCATAAACAAAACATTTTATTTTCCATCACCACATTATATGGATAGTTATAAATTATTATTTAATGAAAAAATGTATTTATTATTATTATCCAAATAATAATAATTCATTTAAAAATAATATTAATTTTTTTTGTCAATTTTTATTTATCCACAAAACATTATCAAACCAAGACACTTTCCATAGTTTGAATTTATTTTTTGAAACCTTTTTAGACTATATATTTTCTTCTCATTAAATCAAAATTAAAAATTATAATAAAAATTATAGATATTGGGAATCTATATTATAAATTGGATGACCATGGTATGAAAAAAAAACATTTTTTCAAGAATTGATTGAAATAACCCAATGTGGATGATGTGAGAAAAATATGAAAAATTAATGAATGAAATATGATAATTAGTGTACCTTATAAAAATAAATAAACATTAAAAATTTATTATTCAAGTATTTAATCAAAAAAAATTTATTTAATGAATATGTTAGATGCATTTGTCACGTATTTCATAACTTGATGTTAGAGTTCATTGTCTCAAATTTAACTTCATCATACAAGTTTATCATTGTGAAAAAATTTCTTTTTTGTGGTGTAAAATTATAATTATTAACATCATATGTCATCAATAAATTTTAATATTGAGAATTTATCTTTCATATAAGATCTCCATTTTCCCTTTATTTCAATAAATTGATGATTAATTTCATACTAATGGTTGTTAAAATAATTTACCTTATTTATTTTATATAATTTTTGACATACTTCTCCCTTATATGTATTGTATCATAAACCATATGGAAATATTATATTGTATTATCTATTTATATTATAGTTTTTTTGAAGACATTTTATGATATTTCAGGTTGATTTGGGTCACAATTCGACCAAATGTCTGCATTTATATGGACTCAAACTTATCTTTTCATTATGGTCTTAAACCATTCCCTTATATCTCCACATTAAATATATTGTTATATTAATGTTATTATCTAAATAATAATGATTTATTAATATAATTTTCTAATATATTTTACATTCTTTAAAATATTTTAAAATGAATTATTACCTTTTTCTTTATTTGAAATTTTTGAATATCATTACAAATGTGTGAAAAATATTTTACTTTTTAACATTATTCCACATGAATTTCATTTTCTAAATTCAGGTTATTCTCCATCTTCAATAATCTTTTTGATGTTTCCATGTTCATTCAATGAAAATCCAAATATATTTTTTTGTGATTTTTTAATTTAAATAGTGAATAATAATTTTTAATAAAAATAAATAAAAAGATTTCATTCAACTTTTTTATAATTTTATCTTCTAATCCATATTTCCTTTTTTAGACCAATTTATTATCCTGATTTTAATATTTTTATTCTTTTTATATTATGGGTTTCAATGAAATATTTTCATCACATTAAATGGACATTTGAAATTAAAATATAAGTTTTTTTTATAACCACGTTACATTGTGTTGGGATTTTTATTAAAATTCGCATCCAGTTTCCTTTAAAACTATAAAATATCTATTTTCATTGGGGTTATGTTTCAATTAATACTCTATAAATTATCTAAATAATATTTATTTCACTCTCACATTTTTCAGAAGGTTTTTTATCTATTTCACTTTATATATCTCTTGAAATTATTTTCTCTTGAATCTATATATTCATTTATTTCATTGATATATTACGCAAAAAATAAACAATATATATTAATTAATAAACTATATACCCATTACTCAATGTGGTGTGACTTTTAAAGGTTCTTATTTGGAATGTTATTTCATTTATTGATTATAAGAATAATAAAAAATCTATATATCTTTTAATTCAATAAGAATGATTAAATACTACCATGCTATACTAGTAATATTTTTTTTATTCATTACATAATATGATGAATACATTTGACATAATTATTTATGGACGTGGATCGAAATTAGATATCTTCTTGATGCATTATTTAGTCTCACGAGATATTATAGATTTTTTATTTGGTGTAAATCATACCAATTTATGTATGTTCTCCTAGAACGAGGCCTTTATTGTATGTTTATGATTTTGGAATTATGATATCCATAACTATGGAAATAGTTATTATAATCTTGTGAATATTATATTTTTTATTTTATAAATGGATATACTAAAATCTAATGTTATTAATTATATTGAATTATTTGATTATAATTTATTCCATCAATATTATATATTTTTTATGAATTACATTGTACATATTTTTGTACACTTACCATTAAGGAGAGTCTATGATCACGCTTGTTAGGTTTTTGTTTCCCCATGTTATGAAAAAGAATATGAATTATGATATATATGGGTAAGTATTATTTGTTAATATTTTTTATGAGATGTTGAAGAATTATTATAAAATAAGGATTCCATTTTTAAATGATAACAATAAACATTTATTGGAAAAAATAGTATTTTATTAGCTAATGGTTTTACCCAATTCTGTAGATTTATCATAGAAAAAGGACCAGGGTATTTAGGTGACACAATATATTTATTTGAAATTTTACTTATAGAAAGTAATTATAAGGACCCAGCCTTAAAAAATTACATAATCATTAATTAAATGGATAAATCAAATTGGGAATCTTTTCCAATTTATATTTTTATAGAATTAGGCCATAACAATTACATTACATCTCAAAAATTACAATGTAGACACAACTACTCAATTTAATTTTTTTTTCACAAAATAAAAACTATTGAAAAAAGATTCATGTCTAGTTCCATGTTTTAGACATAATGACTTTTCATTGATCCCATCCTTGACCCTATTTATATTTATGTCGTGTGAAAAACATTTCAAAACATGGGATGATCATAAAAAGCTCAGTAATGGATACACAAAGAATGAAAACTGATAGTTTTTCAAAACAACAAGTAAACCATGAATACCTTATCATAAGTAAAAATTTTCACCTTTATGGATTAGTAAATACACTTCACTAAATAAAATATCATTTTAACCATTTTGTTACCAAAATATTACCATAAATCCCATATAAAGAACACATAACATATAAAGGTAACTTTGGAAATAAACATACTTAAACGGAATAACCATATGGCTGAATTCCACACATATCAATAAATGGAACAGCCATATGGTCAACATACATACCAAATTCATTAGAGGCTATAACATAACCACCCATCCTGGTTTATCATGGCACCAACCATCATTTGGTTTATCATGTAACCACCCGTCAAATGTCGAAGTACCAATATAAAATCATAACACATAAAATATTTCAAATATAAACATTTCACTAATAACATTACATTTGAAATAAATATTAATAATTTATAGATATTGAAATAATAAATAAATTTAAAAAACCATTTTCAATTCCAAATCACCCAAAAATAGAATAAGGGATTTCCTTTCCTTTTAAAAAACTTAAGGCTTATAGAGGAAGCCAACTTACGATTACGTCGGCAGAGTGGTCATTGTCACCAAAAACGTTAAAAACTATTTTGTAATTTAATAAAATGCTATCTAGAAAAAAGATTGCCTTTGAATGAAATGAAAAGTCAAAGGGATTTATACAGAGTATAAAATAATGTTATTTATAAATCAAAATATGCCTCAATGAAAGTAGATTGAGACGATCTCCCATAACTCATGTCTGACAAGACCCGTTCATTCTTTTATCTCCTGGATAATAAACTGAAGTTGATTTCTACTTTGTTAAGAACCTTTTTAAAGTTTATCATTACTTTTATATCACTTATTACCATGTTATAAATATTATGTAATCATTTATGTCAATAATGGTCGTTTGGTTGATATTTGGTACTTTAGTCAAAATGAACTTCTTATAATTACATGTTGTTCATGTAGTCAAAATTCCATTATCTCCAGAATCATACTCATGATTTAGATATCATATATATCATAAAAATACATTATATATATATGTATTTATAATGGTACATAAAATTTGGAGATAAGAAATGAAATGCACCATTCATGGAGATGGTAAGCCGTACGTACGCATAAATGCTACTTTCATTTCAATTTCATATTTTAATGTAATGAATAAATAATAATACATATGTATATTATAATTATAGTATAATTTCATATATAATTTCATTAACTCCATACTTTATACATCCCACATATGGTATGAAGAAATCATAACATTTTGAGGGTGCGGTAGTCCGCACATCCTCAAATGAAATTATCACGTTTAGCCATTATAGAAACCATAAAGGTATGATATAAATGAAAAAACAGAAGCATAAAGAAAACATAAAAATAATATATATCATATAAAAATATAATTCCATCATAATGTCAACCATGATAGGTGTTAAGAGATAATTGAACAGTCATCGTTTCGTGAGGTAGTAGTTCACCGTCCATAGAATCAATATGTTCTTTACCCATTAGATTGAGGATTGTGTAAGTGTAGTTCGAATACGTCTCATAAAAAAACCTATTATATTTAAGATACTATGGTTGTTATAAAATAAAGGAATAATAGTGTTTAAGGGGTTGGAGAAGTAAAATAAAAGAAAATAATTTAAGAGAAGACATTATCTTTAAATCAGGTAACTCCCTTTGGTTTGAAGAAAAAGGTTTACTGGAAGTTCCTTCTTCCTAAGGTAAGGCTTATAGGAAAAAGATAGGGATTTAGGGAGATTATTTTGGTAGAGGTTGGATGATCCATGGTGTAACAGCCCGAGATTTTATGAAAAATATTCTTTTTTATTTTACTAATGTCTTGTGTTATACGCTACACCAAAAGGAGCTTTCACAACACGCATCCTTGACTTGCCTTGCATTACACGCAATCACAACCTTCCTCGATAGCGTGTGTAGTACGCAATACCGAGTTTCACTAAACAACGATATGCTATAAAAATATTATTAAAACTAGCCATTATGAATAGTAATAACCACTTTTTGAAATCCAGTAAATCTTATTTTTCAAAATGAACTTTATTTTTGGATTCGGAGTATCGAATTTAGCCTAAGGTGAAATTTTGGTACTTTTCGGATAACTTTCATATTTTGATGAATAGTGAAAATGACTAAATTTTAATTAAAAACAACTTTTTTAATCGAAATAATTAATAATGATAAATTATTAATTTGAGTGATTTTAAAGTATATTTAGAATATATTTTTACAATTTCATACAATTTTGGTCATTGAATGTAATTTCACATTTAAACCAGACACAATCAAGTGTCAATCTTTTGATAGATATTGTTTCTTAAAAACACGCTATTTGTTTTAACAGCGGGATTTAATTATAAAATTAATTAATGCAACTTCTATGTTATGAATTTGGTTAAATAGATTTCATTTTTGAATTCGGAATATGAAATATAGCTTAGGATGAAATTTTGGCATTTTTCTGAAAACCTTCAATTTTTGATGAATAGTGAAACCACTAAGTGGTAGGTTAAAAACTGAATTTTGCATAAAACTTAATTTTACCGCTTCTGTGAATGGAATTTCAAAAATCCGAGAGACACGGTTAATATCAAGGACTAAAATGTGGTTCAATGAGATGAAAATAATTTTTTGGTGAATAGTAACTTTTTACTTTTTTTACCACGGTTAATAGTAAATAGGGTATCTAAGGGTAAATATGATATTAATATTACCCTAACACATGTCCTAATTCTATTGGAAAAGTGTAATTCGACCAAAAACAAACTTAGGAATAAAATATGACCATTTAGGCCCACTTGGATTAGATTAGGACATTTATTATTAATTTATTTAAAGAACGGTTAAAATAGTTAAAATCAAAGTTTAATAAGTAAATCATTTTTAATATGGGGTTATACATAAGATAAATTCGACTATAAATATTCATTAGAAAGATAAAAAGATTTCCTACATGATGGTATTTTATTTGTAATTTTTAGACATCAAATAATATAATTTATTTATGACACAACAATGATGCAGTAATTATCTTTTTAATGAAATATTGACATAATTGATGTTATAAGCACCAAAATAAATGTAATTTGAGATTTTTTATGAATTACACTAATTTTCTAGGTTACTATGATATATTAATGTTGATTTAATCAACTTTGTTCGAACATTTAATTCTGTTATGACTTTCACAAAAATCATATATCAAATAGTGTCAAAATTGACACAAAATAGTTTTTAAATCAAATATTATATTACTAATTGTTATTTTATTCCTAAAAATCTAAGGTTCGGCCAAATGACTTAGATAAGGATATATATATTAATAATAAACAATTTGGGGTTCGTTTGGCATGTTATAGTAAGTGTATTAACCCTATAGTGAAAGAAAACAAAAAGACACGGTAAAAGTTAAATTATTTAACTTAGAGTTAAATCTAATTGATAAGGTTAAAATAATACCCTAAACTTGTCTAAATCCTATTGGTTGATAGGAGTTCGACCCATCCCCACTTTAGCTTCGAAATAAGACCCTTTGGAACCATTATAAACCGATTTTGACTTTAATATAAAATAATATTTTGAGATATTCCTAAGGTGCCCCTCTCCTCCCCTATAAAAGGACACCTCCTCCCCCTCCTCCTCACACCAATTTGAGCACTCAAGCTCGGCCAACCCCTGCCAAAATCTCTTCTCCACTTCCCTAGCAACATCCTAGAGGTTCTGGTCTTACTCAAAGACCAATTTTAGTTCCCTAAGAGGAGGTCTCCAAAAGGCGCTTCAAAGAAGAGGTAATTACCGTTACCAATTCTTTCATCTTTATTTCTTCTTCCACTTCTTCTTCTTAGGTTGTTTCATTATGAAGTAATAACATCAGTATCACTCATATACTGATATGTTATTATAATTATGAAACAACCCTATTTCACCATCTATCCATCCTACGGAAAAAGAAATCACCGCGCGTGCGTACGTACGGAATACCGTCTCCACGCCGTGGTGTAATCTATTTTCCACCACCACCTCACATGGATGGGTATAATGGTGTAAAGAATAACTATACATAGTTATTAAAACATCATATTGATTCTGATATATTGTATAATCCACTCCAATTCAATTCAATATTTATAGAAATGATATCATCGCTCGTGCGTACGTACGGAATACCGTCTCCACGACGCGATGAGATTCATTCTCCATGTTAACCATTTAAGAATGATTATAATGTATATATATAAGAAATAATAATGAAATATATGACATTATAAAGCTACTGGATTTATGTATATATATACATATGTATGTCATCTACTTACTTCCATTTCAAGACAATAAGGAAAGGAAAACAGCGTTCATGCGTACGTACGGACTACCGTCTCCATGAACGGTGTTTTTCATTTTATTTATCTACCTATTATATATATATATATATTGAATATATATGATATATAAATCATATTTTATATTCTGGAAGTAAGTAAATCATGATATAAGTAATAATGATGTCAAGAACAACAAGTCAAAACACCTACGATAAATGAAACGATTTTACCCAAAACGCTTCTTTAACATGGAATTTACAAAAGAACGGGTAATATAATGTCATAAGTGAACCATATATGATATCATAACAATGAATATGATTCTGTAATAAGTCAATAACATGATTTAAATCATTATACAGGAGGTTCGGACACTTACAAAGCAAGTCGGACCTAAGGTAAGGGAAATATCACAATCTCATTTTTATTCGAGATTGTTTATTCGTAAGTATTTACTGGGGTGTATTTTATCATCCACATCCATGTTTCATCAATATGTAATATTAATTTCATCCACCCACAATTGTTTAAATCCATTTTTACCCTTCGGTGAGTTTTTAGTAAAAGAAATAAAAGGAATCTTTTGTCGTTTTTCGTACAAGGTACTTTTTGACTTTTCCGACAAAAGTACGAAGAATGTTTTTTTTAACTTATACGGCATGAATGGATTTTTAAAACATTACTTCAAAGAAGCTTCCTTTACAAGTTTTCAAGTTTATTTTTAATCAACTTCTTTTATTTTAAAGTTGTATGACATGTTATGAAAGGAAAAATGTTTTTTAAGAAGAAAGGATATTTTCCTCAAGAATGGAGTTCAAGTGTTTTATCAAAATGATTTTCCATCTAAGATAATAAAGGGTTCTGTTTTTATCCCTATTATTAAATTGATTTGTTCATGTTGTGATGGAATTATTTTTATGAATTCCTTTATCTTATATGAATTGATTTATGATGTCATGATGTTTCAAGAATCCCATTTTTGTTACATGTGTTATGCGATGATGTATGTTTTATGATTATGTGGCACACATAAGAAAGGATTCATTATAAGATGGGTGGGACCAATATCTCCCTCCAATGCATTGGGTAAAGATTTATATCTCATGAGATAGACATGGCTGCAACGGAAGGTTATTTCGGTTCAGTGAAACAGGACTGAAACGAGGAGTGAACTCGGTTCAGAAAGGGACTTTGTCCACTAAGATAGTCTTGGCAATGAGTCATGACTAATAAGAAATGATTTTCCATGATTATGTGTGCATGCCACAAAGTTTCAAGTTTTATGTTATGATTATGGGGATCTCATTTTCAATTCTATGATTTATCCCATGTTATGATATTATGAGCTCTTTTGCAGGTCAAGATTTCCAAAAGCTACGTTCTTATGTATATGATGTGATTGATATTTCTTTTGTTTACCCTTACTGAGCATTTGAGCTCACCCTTTTTTTTTTGTTTTTCTTTCCCCAGGATATAAAGAAAGGTTTTAGGAAAAAAAAGGGGAAGATCTTTATGGGAGATATTGAAGATCTTTCACCACGTTTAGAAGATTACGTTCCGAGTTTCCAAAGACACTAAACTATTACGATCCTTGTGTGTGTGTCTTTGTTATGTACTAAGTATTCCGCAAAATTAATGTAATGTCCATGTACGATAAGCTTCGGGTCTCTACAGTTGGTATCAGAGGAAAGGTTTAGTCAACCTTTGGAAACTAGGATGCGAAAACGTTAGTGAGATCCCTAGAGATATTTCTAAGGTATGTCTAGGGATGTCCCTAAGGTTAAGTATACGTATAGGTTATAGTACTAGAACTACGCTAACGATCATAGAATTAAACCTAAGATGTTAGATGTTCAAGGTACTCCCCCTTTATTATGTTGTTTTCCCTAGCATGATTTTTGCCTCTCACGCTATTCTTTTTGGGTTTTAGAAAATGGCTGGAAACAAGGTGATTCACGATAATGGAGGAAATGATGGACAATGGAATGATATTCTTTATGAGCAACCAAATGAAATGGGATTTGGAAGTCCAAACATCATTATTATGCCAAATCAGCAATCTCATAATATGATCAATAAAGTAAAATTTGGTAAGTTTCTTGACTCGGCTAATAAGAGAAAGATGGAGTTTCATGATGATCATAGAGGAAAGAAAGTTCAATTTCCCCTATGTAAATCATGTGGGAAGAGGCATCAAGGAGAATGTTTCAAAGGAACTGGAAGATGCTTTGGGTGTGGAAAAGAAGGACACAAAGCCAGTAAGTGCAAAGGAAAAGGTTCAGTTAATACCAGGGATGAGGATAATGGTATTGCTACGACATCAACAATGGTTAAATGTTTTAAATGTGGAATGTATGGGCATTATGCAAACCAATGCCCTAAGGGAAAGTCTCATGAAGATAATCAGTATGGTCGTATGGGAAGTATTTATGTTGATGATGATGAAGAGACTACAAATGATATGTGAGAGGAAAGAATTGTTGAAGCTCGGTCAATGGTTTAAGAATGTAGTGGAATGATTACATGTTTATCATGTGTAATGTTGTATAAGTAATCTCATGGTACTATGGAATAAAGAGACATGTAAGGATTGCTACATTATTGTCTGATTAATGTTACCAGTAACCATGAAAGGTTATTCAGATACTTTTGGAAAGTAGAAAGGATAAGAAGATAATGAGATGTTTGATTGTATTCATGAGCTCATGATTGATATAAGGACTAAGTGATATCATGGTTTGAGTATAAATAATTTTGAGGATTTTGGTATGTGTAAAGTGTTAACTTTTAACTACATTCAAGTTTTCACTAAGGTTCAATGGGTATTCAAGAGTATACATGATTAAGGACTTTGAATGTTTGGAATGTGACCAACAAAACATATCTTATGATATATGGGGATCAACAATGATATTAAATCTCTGGTAATTGTTTTCACTATGTTATGAGAATGGACTGCAGTATTATGAGCCTAATGATTGGAATGAATTATGTTGGACATAAGTTAGTATTGTTTAAGGATAGAAGGTTTTTTTTCGATATTATTGATGGGATGTTATAGTAACGTAGTTTTAGAAAAAGGGACAACCTACAGGACGGGCGACAACCCATCGCTTCGGACAAGGCTGTAGGAATCGAACCCACAACCGAAGTGCGACTGGCCTTTATCGCCTACCACTGACCTACAGGAAGTCCCTGTTTAGTAGAAACTAGTTTTATTATATTAAGCAGTATGATATGTGATGTATAAGTTCATTTTAGGAACCATATATGATTAATCTCACTATAGATGGATTTATGTATTTTTTTGATAACTTTTCTAACCTTTTGTTTGAGACAGATGGAATGACCCATCATTCTATCACATGATCTGCTAACACATCGCGAATGACAAATTCAACTTCATTTCTTTAAGAGATGATGTGGAAATTGTTAAAGGCACGGACAATAGTGAGATTGTACCAAAATAAAGTAAGTATTTATTCTAATTCAAATTTTCAACTTTAGGGAAATGATCTTGAAAACCAAAAATGTTGTCCTAGTGATCTTATACCTGATGAATCAGATGGTACCTTATACCATCACAAATCTATGGATTTGTGATTACTGCCTTTTCCATAGCCATGTTCTCTACCACTCTCCATCAGAACATGATGGTTAGATTTCTCTTCCATATCCATATTTTCACCTATGTGGAAACCCAGTGATTAGTTTATTTGGGTAATCGTTACATTTCAAAGCCAAGTTTTGGTATTCCCTTTTACGATGTGGGTTTCTATTAAAGAAACTTTCGAATAGTAAACAATTTATAACCCCGACGAATTTCGAGGGCGAAATTCATTTTAAGGGGGGTAGAATGTAACAGCCCGAGATTTTATGAAAAATATTCTTTTTTATTTTACTAATGTCTTGTGTTATACGCTACACCAAAAGGAGCTTTCACAACACGCATCCTTGACTTGCCTTGCATTACACGCAATCACAACCTTCCTCGATAGCGTGTGTAGTACGCAATACCGAGTTTCACTAAACAACGATATGCTATAAAAATATTATTAAAACTAGCCATTATGAATAGTAATAACCACTTTTTGAAATCCAGTAAATCTTATTTTTCAAAATGAACTTTATTTTTGGATTCGGAGTATCGAATTTAGCCTAAGGTGAAATTTTGGTACTTTTCGGATAACTTTCATATTTTGATGAATAGTGAAAATGACTAAATTTTAATTAAAAACAACCTTTTTAATCGAAATAATTAATAATGATAAATTATTAATTTGAGTGATTTTAAAGTATATTTAGAATATATTTTTACAATTTAATACAATTTTGGTCATTGAATGTAATTTCACATTTAAACCAGACACAATCAAGTGTCAATCTTTTGATAGATATTGTTTCTTAAAAACACGCTATTTGTTTTAACAGCGGGATTTAATTATAAAATTAATTAATGCAACTTCTATGTTATGAATTTGGTTAAATAGATTTCATTTTTGAATTCGGAATATGAAATATAGCTTAGGATGAAATTTTGGCATTTTTCTGAAAACCTTCAATTTTTGATGAATAGTGAAACCACTAAGTGGTAGGTTAAAAACTGAATTTTGCATAAAACTTAATTTTACCGCTTCTGTGAATGGAATTTCAAAAATCCGAGAGACACGGTTAATATCAAGGACTAAAATGTGGTTCAATGAGATGAAAATAATTTTTTGGTGAATAGTAACTTTTTACTTTTTTTACCACGGTTAATAGTAAATAGGGTATCTAAGGGTAAATATGATATTAATATTACCCTAACACATGTCCTAATTCTATTGGAAAAGTGTAATTCGACCAAAAACAAACTTAGGAATAAAATATGACCATTTAGGCCCACTTGGATTAGATTAGTACATTTATTATTAATTTATTTAAAGAACAGTTAAAATAGTTAAAATCAAAGTTTAATAAGTAAATCATTTTTAATATGGGGTTATACATAAGATAAATTCGACTATAAATATTCATTAGAAAGATAAAAAGATTTCCTAAATGATGGTATTTTATTTGTAATTTTTAGACATCAAATAATATAATTTATTTATGACACAACAATGATGCAGTAATTATATTTTTAATGAAATATTGACATAATTGATGTTATAAGCACCAAAATAAATGTAATTTGAGATTTTTTATGAATTACACTAATTTTCTAGGTTACTATGATATATTAATGTTGATTTAATCAACTTTGTTCGAACATTTAATTCTGTTATGACTTTCACAAAAATCATATATCAAATAGTGTCAAAATTGACACAAAATAGTTTTTAAATCAAATATTATATTACTAATTGTTATTTTATTCCTAAAAATCTAAGGTTCGGCCAAATGACTTAGATAAGGATATATATATTAATAATAAACAATTTGGGGTTCGTTTGGCATGTTATAGTAAGTGTATTAACCCTATAGTGAAAGAAAACAAAAAGACACGGTAAAAGTTAAATTATTTAACTTAGAGTTAAATCTAATTGATAAGGTTAAAATAATACCCTAAACTTGTCTAAATCCTATTGGTTGATAGGAGTTCGACCCATCCCCACTTTAGCTTCTAAATAAGACCCTTTGGAACCATTATAAACCGATTTTGACTTTAATATAAAATAATATTTTGAGATATTCCTAAGGTGCCCCTCTCCTCCCCTATAAAAGGACACCTCCTCCCCCTCCTCCTCACACCAATTTGAGCACTCAAGCTCGGCCAACCCCTGCCAAAATCTCTTCTCCACTTCCCTAGCAACATCCTAGAGGTTCTGGTCTTACTCAAAGACCAATTTTAGTTCCCTAAGAGGAGGTCTCCAAAAGGCGCTTCAAAGAAGAGGTAATTACCGTTACCAATTCTTTCATCTTTATTTCTTCTTCCACTTCTTCTTCTTAGGTTGTTTCATTATGAAGTAATAACATCAGTATCACTCATATACTGATATGTTATTATAATTATGAAACAACCCTATTTCACCATCTATCCATCCTACGGAAAAAGAAATCACCGCGCGTGCGTACGTACGGAATACCGTCTCCACGCCGTGGTGTAATCTATTTTCCACCACCACCTCACATGGATGGGTATAATGGTGTAAAGAATAACTATACATAGTTATTAAAACATAATATTGATTCTGATATATTGTATAATCCACTCCAATTCAATTCAATATTTACAGAAATGATATCATCGCTCGTGCGTACGTACGGAATACCGTCTCCACGACGCGATGAGATTCATTCTCCATGTTAACCATTTAAGAATGATTATAATGTATATATATAAGAAATAATAATGAAATATATGACATTATAAAGCTACTGGATTTATGTATATATATACATATGTATGTCATCTACTTACTTCCATTTCAAGACAATAAGGAAAGGAAAACAGCGTTCATGCGTACGTACGGACTACCGTCTCCATGAACGGTGTTTTTCATTTTATTTATCTACCTATTATATATATATATATTAAATATATATGATATATAAATCATATTTTATATTCTGGAAGTAAGTAAATCATGATATAAGTAATAATGATGTCAAGAACAACAAGTCAAAACACCTACGATAAATGAAACGATTTTACCCAAAACGCTTCTTTAACATGGAATTTACAAAAGAACGGGTAATATAATGTCATAAGTGAACCATATATGATATCATAACAATGAATATGATTCTGTAATAAGTCAATAACATGATTTAAATCATTATACAGGAGGTTCAGACACTTACAAAGCAAGTCGGACCTAAGGTAAGGGAAATATCACAATCTCATTTTTATTCGAGATTGTTTATTCGTAAGTATTTACTGGGGTGTATTTTATCATCCACATCCATGTTTCATCAATATGTAATATTAATTTCATCCACCCACAATTGTTTAAATCCATTTTTACCCTTCGGTGAGTTTTTAGTAAAAGAAATAAAAGGAATCTTTTGTCGTTTTTCGTACAAGGTACTTTTTGACTTTTCCGACAAAAGTACGAAGAATGTTTTTTTTAACTTATACGGCATGAATGGATTTTTAAAACATTACTTCAAAGAAGATTCCTTTACAAGTTTTCAAGTTTATTTTTAATCAACTTCTTTTATTTTAAAGTTGTATGACATGTTATGAAAGGAAAAATGTTTTTTAAGAAGAAAGGATATTTTCCTCAAGAATGGAGTTCAAGTGTTTTATCAAAATGATTTTCCATCTAAGATAATAAAGGGTTCTGTTTTTATCCCTATTATTAAATTGATTTGTTCATGTTGTGATGGAATTATTTTTATGAATTCCTTTATCTTATATGAATTGATTTATGATGTCATGATGTTTCAAGAATCCCATTTTTGTTACACGTGTTATGCGATGATGTATGTTTTATGATTATGTGGCACACATAAGAAAGGATTCATTATAAGATGGGTGGGACCTATATCTCCCTCCAATGCATTGGGTAAAGATTTATATCTCATGAGATAGACATGGCTGGAACGGAAGGTTATTTCGGTTCAGTGAAACAGGACTGAAACGAGGAGTGAACTCGGTTCAGAAAGGGACTTTGTCCACTAAGATAGTCTTGGCAATGAGTCATGACTAACAAGAAATGATTTTCCATGATTATGTGTGCATGCCACAAAGTTTCAAGTTTTATGTTATGATTATGGGGATCTCATTTTCAATTCTATGATTTATCCCATGTTATGATATTATGAGCTCTTTTGCAGGTCAAGATTTCCAAAAGCTACGTTCTTATGTATATGATGTGATTGATATTTCTTTTGTTTACCCTTACTGAGCATTTGAGCTCACCCTTTTTTTTTGTTTTTCTTTCCCCAGGATATAAAGAAAGGTTTTAGGAAAAAAAAAGGGGAAGATCTTTATGGGAGATATTGAAGATCTTTCACCACGTTTAGAAGATTACGTTCCGAGTTTCCAAAGACACTAAACTATTACGATCCTTGTGTGTGTGTCTTTGTTATGTACTAAGTATTCCGCAAAAGTAATGTAATGTCCATGTACGATAAGCTTCGGGTCTCTACACATGGAGTATGAGAGGTGTGAGGAATGGTTTAGAAGTGGTATCCTTTTATAAAGGGGAGGAGGGGCTCTTTATAAAAGATTGAAAATATTATTTTACAATAAACATATCTTCGGTTTCAAAAGGTCCAAAACTCAGTAAAGTCAAAGATATGATGAATAATTTAAGAAATAAAATCATCCAATAATAACTAGAAAGGTTTTGGGAAGTCTTTTAATATTTATAATCTCATTTATTTAAATCATTCATTAATGAGGTAAACACTGCATCATTATTGTGTCATAAATAATTTAATTTAATTGATGTAAAATTATAAAAAATACCATGATTTAGGAAATATTTTCATATTTATAATAATTATTTATAATCAAATATATCAATTATATAACCCTACATTAAATTTGTTTCATAAAAATAATACATGATTATGAAATTTTTATTTTCAATTTAAATACAAGTTATTAATATCATTATCCTACCTAAGAGCCATTCAAAGGCCAAAAGGCTCACCCAAAGATTTTTATAGTTGGCCATTCTCATCCAATAAGTTTAGGACAAGTGTAAAGGTAATTTTTATATTATTATAATATTTATTTTACATTGAATTACCCTATTTACCTTAAACTATGGTAAATAAAAGTCAAAAGTTACTATTCACAAAAAAAATATTTTCATCTAATTGAACCACATTTTACTTAATAATAACAACCATGTATGCCAGATTTTCAAAATTCAATTCATAGAAGCAGTAAAATTTCATTTAAATGAAATATTTGGTGTTTTAACCACTACTAGGTGTTTTTAATATTCATAAAAAATTGATGGCTTTCAAAAAAATACCAGAAATTCATCCTAAGATATATTTGATATTCTGAATTCAAAAATGATGTCTATTTTACCAAATTAAAAATATATATGTTTCACGAATTAATTTAAATTTAATTTCGGTCTTCAAAACAAAAGTGTGATTTAAAAAAATAATAACTATAAAAATATTGACACTTTTTTATATCCAATTTCAATGTGAAATTACTTACAATGACCAAAATTTGATTTCATGGTAAAATTATAATCTAATTAAACATAAAAAACAATTAAAATGATTATCTAACAATATAAATAAATTAGTTTAAAATGAAGTTTTG
The DNA here is from genome assembly GCA_963277665.1 of Viscum album. Classification (NCBI taxonomy): domain Eukaryota; kingdom Viridiplantae; phylum Streptophyta; class Magnoliopsida; order Santalales; family Viscaceae; genus Viscum; species Viscum album. Next base: position 388,318,352 of record OY728167.1, on the reverse strand, counting down.
AAATAAAATACAATATTTTTCACTATTCATTAAAAAATAAATTTTATCAAACAAATACCAAAAATTTACCCAAAGTAAATTTTTATGTCCCATTTCTAAAAAAGAATTTTATTTGGTCAAATAGAACATATAAGAGTGGCCAAAACTAGATATAATGAGGGTTCACAATTAAAAGGTGGTAAATCGACCTTTTAAATAATATTAGATTATTTGTGCTGAAAATTTGATTCATTCAAATTTTAAGCCACTAGCTTTTTTTTGGATGAATGTAAAAACATTTAACAAATATGTATTATCATATTGTAGTTAGTTATGTTAATTCCCACTAATATAATGACTATGTATTAACTACCATTTAAAATAATAATATTATATTATTAGTGTGCAATGTAAGATTTCAATGAAACCTTTTGTTGTGTATTAAATATGACATCGAACATAGAGTCACATTTAAAGTAAAATTAATATTTAATTCACAAATATTAATATATATGAAAATGACTTATTCTTTATTTACCTGGGATGTCACATCCTTCCCCCCTTTTTGAAATTGCGTCCTCACAATTTTTATTCACTTATCAAATAAGTGTGGGTATTTATCCATCAAAGGATTTTCAGATTACCAAGTTTCCCCTTCAACCATATGGTTTTTCCTCACATCATTTACCTGATGAATTACCTTATTCTGCAATACTTTCTCTTTTCGGTCAGGAATCTAAACTGGTTGTTCCTCATAAGAGAGATTTTCCTCCAACTGAAAAACCTCTTAGCTCAAAACATGATATGTATTTGGAATATACATTCTCCACATTGAAACATCAAAAAAAATTTATACCTGGGATAAACATGGAGGTAAATCCACATTGTACACAACTGATCCAACTTTCTCCAAGATTTCATAAGGCCTAATGAACCTCGGACTCATATTTCCGTTCATTCCAAAACACATCACACTTTTCTAGGGAGAATCTTTGAGAATACATTGATCACCCACTTCAAAAGAAAGGTCATTCCTCCAGTTATATCATATATTTTCTACCTCCTCTGAGATGTTCGCATGTTCTTATGAATAAACTGAACTTTTTCATCGATTTCTTCATCCAATTATGGTCCCATCAACTTCCTTTCACCTACTTCATCCCAAAAAGATGGAGTTAGACACTATTTACCATATAATTCCTCAAATGGAACTATCTGGAATGAAAACTGTTTTTATATGAAAATTCAACAAAATAAATATGTTGGTTCCAACTTCCCTGGTAATCCATTGAACAAGCACGTAGCATATTCTCCAAGGGATGAATTGTTTGTTCTGACTACCCATCTGATTGAGAATGAAAAGTTGTACTAAAATTTAATTCAGTGCCCACCATTACTTGGAGGCATTTCCAAAAGTTAGAAGTAAACCTAGGATCACCATAAGATACAATGGATAGAGTAACTCCATGAAACCTGACTATATCCTTAACATACAATAGAGAAAGTTGATCTAGAGATAGAGTATCTCAATATGTGTTTGGTAATACCACAATGAAGTCCATGGATATATTTTCCCATTTCCACTCAGGAACTGGTAAAGGCAGAAGCATCCCTTCCAGTAACTGCCACTCTTCTTTCAACTGTTGACAAGTCAAACACTTCATAGTAAAATCAGAAATATCTCTTTTCATTCAATCCCACCAGCAATACTCCCAATGATCACTGTACATATTTGTACTTCCAGGTTGAACTGAAAATGGAGAACTATGAGCTTCACATAACAACTCATTCTTCACATGTGAATCATAAGGAACACATAATATCTTCCCAAACCTCAAAACATAATCATTATCACTGTTAAATTCAGGAAACATACCATTCTGAACCAACTCTACCATTTTCTGCAACTCACTATCTTCTTTCTGTGCTTTCTTAATTCTGTCTGATAGAGATGATATCACTGACATCTGAAACAAAAGAGGGGAATTCCCTTCAGAAAAAACATCTATCCCAAAGTTCATAAAATCAAAAACCAAAGGATCTCATTTCAAACGTAGCACGGTTAATGAAGCATTGCATTTTTTACTCAAATCATCAGCCACTTTATTTTCCATTCCTAAATGGTAATGAATCGTGCAATCATAATCCTTGATTAATTCTATCCATCTCTTCTATCTCATGTTCAATTATTTCTGAGTGAATATATACTTCCAACTTTTGTGGTTAGTATATATTTCACATTTTACCCCATACAAATGATTCCTCCACATTTTTAATGCAAAAACAACAACATATAATTCCAAATCATGTGTAGGGTAATTTAACTCATGAGGTTTCAACTAACGTGAAGCAACACAATTAATAGATAATTTTGTATAAGGACACAACCAAGTCCTTTCAACATAGCATCATTATTGATAACAAAATCACCATTTATGGAAGGTAATTCCAAAATATGGCAAATCATTAATATTCTTTTCAATTATTGAAAACAATCATAACATTATTTTTTTCACATGAACTTAACACATTTTCGAGTTAACTTAGTCAGTGGGCTAGAAAACCGTGCAAAATTTTCAACAAACCTCCATTAATATCCTACCAATCAAAGAAAACTATGGATCTCCATGATATTTTTGGGTCTTGGCCATTCTTCAACAACTTTTTTTTAGCAGGATAAAAAATTATCTCATTTTTTGAAACAATTTGACCAAGGTATGAGATTTGTTTTAACCAATACTCACACTTGTGGAATTTCCCAAACTGTTTATTTTTTTAAGGATTTCAAGACAACCTTAAATAACATTAATGATCCTCGTTTCTTTTAGAATAAACAAAAATATCATCAATGAACACAACCAAAAACTTATCCAAAAACTCACAGAAAATTATATTAATAAGATCCATGAATACTAAAAGTGCATTAGTTAACCCAAAAGTAATAACTACAAATTCATAATGGCCATATATAGTATGAAATATAGTTTGGAAAATGTTTTATTCCTTTACTTTCAACTGATGGTACCCCGAACTCAAGTCAATCTATAAAAAATACTGAGCTCCCTGAAGTTGATCAGACAAATCATCGATATGAGGCAGAAGATACTTGTTCATAACAGTGATGTTATTCAATGATCTATAATCAATAAAAAGTCTCATTGAACCATATTTCTTTTTAACTAACAAGACTGGAGAACCCCATAGTTATGTATTAGGTCGAATGAAACCTTTATCTAATAACTCCTGTAATTTCTTATTTAACTCTAAATGTTCAATTTGATCTATTAAATAAGGGGGGTTTGAAATTAGCTTAGCATCAGGAACTAAGTAAATATTAAATTCCACATCCTGATTAGGTATTATACCAGGAAACTCATCAAGAAAATCATCAAGATACTAATTTACCGATGGAACATCATTAATCCGAACAATTCCTTTATTTTCAACAATATATGCAAGGTAACATTAATTTCCATATTTTACTAGTTTCTTAGCTTCCTGATATGTTATAAAAAGTAAAGGTTCATTATGGTACACAAACATAAAATATTTCTGAAAAAAAACCTCTTTAGCTCTGAAATCAATCTTTGCATGATAAACATAAATCCAATCCATACCCAAAATAATGATAAAATGTACTAGAGGAAAAAATATAATTTTTGTAGGTAGATTCATTCAGCAGGCATGGATAGGATGGTTCTTATGTTTTCTTTTTGTCTCAACATTTCCTTCAGGTGTTTTTACCATAATTTCAGGATTCATATCTTGAGATTGAATTTCAAATTTATTATAAAAATTCTCAGAAATAAAATAATGTGTAGACCCTGAATCAAACAACATGTTGGCATAATTGGAATAAGAAAACAGTGTTTCTAATACTACTTCATATGATGTCCCAACATTTGCTGAAGTAGTTTCAAAGGATTTCACCACCCGTTTCTTCTTGTAGTCTAGTATCTTTCCTTCAGTTGTGTTCTTCATTGGGCACTCATTTTTATAATAACCCATTCCATTGAATGTAAAACATATTACTGTAGGGTTTTCATTTCCTATATGATCATCTTACTTACAGTTACGAGAAATATGACCGAACTTACCACACTGGAAAAACATTCCAGACATTGATAAACATTCTCCAGGATTATTTTTACCACACTTCTCAAAAGTTGAATATTTAATTTTCTTACCTCCAGGCTTCATTGATGAATTATTTCATGTTGCCTTCCAACTGGACCTATTCTTTTCTTTTCTCTCTTGGAACACCTAATCATTAGAATACTCCATTTCTACCTTCTCAGAACATCTATCATATTTTTCATAGATTCTGAATTCATGAGAGGCTAATGCTCTTCAATATCACAACTTCCATCCTTAGTAAAAAGAATTTACCTAACTATAATTATCTAAGATGAAATTTGGATCATACCATGGTAGTCGAGTGAATTTTTCATCATAAACAGCCACTGAGTCATCCTCCTTCCTCAATTCCATAAATTTTTTTCCATCCTAAAACAAACCGCATTTGGAAAATATTTCTCAAGAAAAATACCTTTATGTTCATCCCAATCATGAGCATAAATTTCCTCACTATCCCTGATATATTTCACCATCGACCACCACTGATCAGATTCACCTTCAAAATGGTAAATATTAAGACATCCCTTTTGATGTTATGAACACCCAATGACCTCAAAAATCTTTTTTAGTTCTTTAATCCACCCTTCAACTAGCACAGGGTAAGATGATCCTATTAATTATGGGGGATGATGCCTCATGAAATGATCCACTACTAACATGTTCCTCTGTGGTTGATCTGGCTGATCTCATGCATGGATACCACCACCATTTATATCCTGATTCAACAGTTCCATCACTGCAATGAACTGTTCAGTTCCGATTCCGACCATCTCAGGTTTCTGATTTGGAAGGTTGTCTTCCTTCTAATGTCATCCCATCATAGCATCCTTGTTTACTCTATGGAAAACCATTATGAAAACAGAAATATCTTAGGAGAAGAAACATGGTAATATTTAAATGACATATCATTTCAATATTAACCTAAATTAATTTATGGATATTAATTTAACAACATCCTAACTCCTAAATTTGTCTAAACCGATCTCTGATACCAACATAAGGCCCCAACCATAAAACAATACATAATCTTGAATTAAATGGATAATTCACATTTAGAATAATTTTAGGTTTATATTTTTAAGGAATTAGGGCATAAAATAACATTACATCTCAAAAATTTCATAGCATACACTTCTACTCAGTTTCCATTTGTTTCACAAAATAGGAAACTTCTGAAAAAAGTGTCATGTCTAGTTCCATGTTTTAGACATATTTTACCTTTCCTTGTTCCCATCCTTCACCCTATTCATGTTTAAGTCCTGTGAAAATCATTAAAAAACTTGGGATGAGCATAAAAAGCACAATAAGGGATACACAAAGAAGGAAAGATGTTAGTTTTTAAAAACAACATATAAACCATGAATACCTTATAATATGTAATACTTTTAACATTAATGAAGTAGTAAATACTCTTCACTAAATAAAAGATCATTGTTTTCAATTTTGTAAACAAACAATTACCGTAAAACCCATAGAAAGAACACATAACATATAAAGGTAACTTCATACATAAACATACTTTAATGGAATAACCATACCATCAACATCCAAACATATCACTAAATGGAATAGCCATAAGACTAACTTCCATACCCAATGAATTAGATGTTATAACGTAACAACCCATTCTGGTTTATCACAGCACCACCCGTCATTCGGTCTATCATGTAATGAACCGTCCAATGTCCAAGTACAATTATAAAATCATAACACATTCAATATTTCAAATATAATCATTTCACTAATAACATTTCATTTGAAATCAAAAAAAATAATTTCTAGATATTGAAATAATAAATCAATTTCAAACCCCATTTTCAATACCAAAACACCTAAAACCCAAAATAATGGATTTCTTTTCCTTTTAAAAAAACTATGGCTTATAGAGGAAGCCAACTAACGATTATGTTGGCGGAGAGGTTATTATTGCCACAAATGATAAAACATTCCTGTTGTCATTTAGTAAAATTATTTATAGAAAAATTATCCCCTTGAATGAAATGAAATGTAAAAGGGGTTGATACACCATATAAGATAAATTCATGTATAAATCAAAATATGCCGCAATAAAAGGATATTGAGATGAAGACCCTTACCCCATGTCTGACTTGACCTGTTCGTTCTTTAATATCCTGATTAATATACTAATGTTAATTTATACTTTCTAAAGAAAAATTTTCATGTTTATTTTTCCTTTTATACCACTTATTTCCATGTAATCAATATTATGTAATCATTTATGTTAACAATGGCCATTTGGTCGATATTTGTCACTTTCATCAAAAATGAACTTCTTATAATTACATGTTTTTCATGTGGTCAAAATTCCATTATCTAAAGAATGATACTCATGATTTAGATAAAATATATATCATATTAATCTAATATATATATGTATTTATAATAGTACATAACATTTGGAGATAATAAATGAAATTCACCGTTCATGCAGACGGTAAGTCGTACGTACGCAAGAACACTACTTTCATTTCTATTTCATATTTTAATAGAAGTAAAACACAATAATACATAGTTATATTATAATTAAATTATAATATCATATATAATTTCATTAAATCCATCCTTTATACATCCCACATATTGTATGAATGAGTCTGATCACTTTAAGGGGCGGTAGTCTGCACTTCCTCAAATGAAATTATCCTATTTACCCATTATGAAATCCATAAAATTATGTTATAAATGAAAAATGCAGAACCATACCAAAAACATAAAAATATATATATCATATATAAATATAGTCCCATCATAATGTCCTCCTTGATATGTTGTAGGAGATAATTGAACAATCATCATTTTGTGAGGCAATAGTTTGCCCTCCACAAAAATAGTATGTTATTTACCCATTAGATGGAGGTCTTTGTAAGTTTAGTTCTAATAATTCTCATACAAACAACCTAGTATATTGAAAATTCTGGTGTTGTTATAAAATAATGGAATAAAAAGAGCTTAGGAGGTTGGAGAAGTACAATAAAAGAAAATAATTTAAGAGAATACGTTACCTTTACATTAGGTAACTCCCTTTGGTTTGAACCAAAATGTTTACTAGAAGTTCCTTAGGCCTAAGGTAATGATTATAAAAGGGATAAAGGGATTTAGGGAGATTATTTAGTCATATTTTTTACCATTAATGGGTCTTTAGAGGTGTTAGTAATGGGTTAGAAGTGGTGTCCTTTTATATGGGAGAGGAGGGGGTCTTTAAAAAAGATTGAAAATATTATTTTATTATAAACTTATCTTCGGTTTAAAAAGGTCCAAAACTTATTAAAATCTAATATAAGATTACACATTTTAGAAATAAAGTCATATAATAATAATTGGACAGTTATTGGTTATTTTTTTAATATTTATAATCCTATTTATTTAAATCATTCATTAATGAGGTAAACACTACATCATTATTGTGTCATAAATAATTTTATTTATTTGATGTCTAAGAATTATTAAAAATATAACATGATGTAGGAAATATTTTTATATTTATAATAAATATTTATAGTCAAATATATAAAATATATAACTACACATTAATTTTTTTAGAAAAACAATAAATGTTTATGATATATATTTTTTTACTTTAAACAAAAGTTATTAGTAACATTATCTTACCAAATTGGCTTTAAAAGGCCAAAAGTCTAACCTTAGGATTTTTGTGGTCAGAAACTACTCATAAAATAATTTTAGTACAAGTTATAAGGTAATTTTATATTATTATAATATTATTTTTACCTTGAATTACCACATTAACCTTTAACTGCAGTAAATAGATGTCAAAAGTTACATTTCACCTAAATTTTTTTATCTTATTAAACTACATTTAACTTAATAATATCAACCATGTATATCATATTTTAAAAATTCAATTCACAGAAGTGGTAAAATTTCATTTAAATGAAATAGTCAGTTTTTAACTACTACTTATTGTTTTCACTATTCATCAAACATTGAAGGATTTCTAGAAAATACCAAAAAATCATCCTAAGATATATTCAATATTCTGACTTCAAAAATTATTTCTATTTTACCAAATTCAAAAAATATATGTTTCATTAATTAATTTAAATTTCATTACCATTGTCAAAACAAAAAGCATGTTTTTAAGGAAGAGTAACTATCAAAAGATAAACACTTATTTGTGTCCAATTTCAAAGTGAAATTACTTACAATGAACAAAATTGGATTAAATGGTAAAAATATAATCCAATTATACTTTAAACCCAATTAAAAAGATAATATAAATATATAAATAAATTAGATTAAAATGAAGTTTTGAATTAAAATACAATATTTTTCACTATTCATTAAAAAAAGAATTCTATCAAACAAAACTTCAAAAATATACACAAAGTAAATTTTGAGGTCCTTAATATAAAGAATAATTTTGATTTTTTATGTAGAACATATAAAAGTGACCAAAATTGGATTTAAAGAGGGTTCTCCATTAAAAGGCATTAAGTCGACCTTTTAAAGAATATTACATTATTTGTGTTTAAAATTGGATTCATTCACAATTTTAGGCACTAACTTTTATTGTATGAATGTAAAAACATTAAAGAACATGTATAATCATATTGTAGTTACTTCTGTTCATTCCCGCTAATACATCGGCGAGGTGTTAACTACCATTTAAAATAATTTTATTATATTATTAGTGTGCAACGTAAGATTTCAAAGAAACCCGTTGTTGCATATCAGGTACACCATCAAACAAAGCATCCCCTTTAATTTAAAACAAATATTTAATTCACAAATATTAATATATATGAAAATGTATTATTATTTATTTTCTTGGGATGTTACAGTAATATTTTAATAAGTTTATTTGACTTTAATTTTATTATTTAATTAATATGTTTTTAGAAATAGATATAGGAGTGTGTTTCTAGGATTTCATAATATTGTTGTTACTGATGAAAAAAATCAATAGGCATATATTGGGGAGATAACTTTGTTTTAGGTATTACTTCTTCAATAATTATGAATTCCAAAATTCAAATGTTAATATTTCATAGAGAATATTATCATATATGATGTTTACAGTACCAAATCATGTTGATGAAGAAGAATAATGTTCCTAGGTAAATGAGTCGATATGGATTGGTGCTGATTAGATTGAATTAAATAGTTAATTATAAGGAATATAGTTATCTTATTTTTTATTCAAACAAAAGATGGTTTTCGATAGTTGGAAATTATATTGTGGGGAATTCCCAATTATCTTACTATTTAGAAGGAGCAATATTTTTATGATGTTTTTAACAGATTATAAAACAATGAGATGTTGAAATTTGAGATACACTTGAATATAATATTATATTGATAAGAGATTACATTTCTAAGAATATTTCATATAGAAATTGTTTGCAAAATTTTAGACAAAATCTAAGAGATGAAGAGGAAGATTCTATAAATCTCATGTGAAAAATCAATTAAAAATATTTGAACAAGATGAGGAATTGAGTAGAGTTCCATGGAGTATAATGTTTTATGGATATTATATAATTTTAAATATAATTGGAAAGTAAACTATGTTTTTCTTATAGATATTTTTATATAATGTTTATATAAAAATATACCTGGATAAACTTTTAATCATGTTACGGAGAGACATGAATAACATTGAAATACTCTTATTATTATTTATAAGTTTCATAATGGTTTGGAATTATTATGATTTTTTATTTAACATGATTTAATGTTATTATAAATTAATTTGTGGTGTTTGAGATTTTTTTATGATGTTCATGAAATTATAAATGTTGTAGGTTTTAAATAAATTTTCTAAGGAAAAAACCCATATGTTGGTAAACAAGGATTTAACAACATGATACATAAGCGTTATCAATGGTTTAAATAATATATTAATCCAATTTATAAATTTAGAAATGTCCCAATGAGTCCTACATTATGATAAATAATATCTTTCATGTAATATGTTTTTTTATTAGTGATACATAAAATTCTCTAATTAGATAGAATTTAGAAAAGGTTTGAATCCTTACTTTAATTGGTAATATATTTTCAAGAATAGAAATGAGGTAAATTAATAAGACATAATGATACACATAATATATCTCAGAGTAGTAAAGAATTTTTAATATATATATAAACACAATGATGCATAATAGTCTGTTAATATTACATAATATTACTTCAATATTATAGACTATGAATTTGTGAAAGTGGTGGAGACATTTCATTATAATACATAATATCATCTATAACTCCAAAAAATTAAAAAGTAAAAAAACATTATGATAAAATGTAATGTATTTTAATACCATATGTTAGTTTTTTGTAGAATAATATGATGGGATATAATATTCTACATAAGTGAAAAACATTCAATGCACTTGAATATTATTGTCGATAAAGATAATATATTTATTACTTAATGGTTTTTGGTTTCGGAAATGTGTATGTACTTTATCGTTTTTCATATGATAAAGTTGGTCTTCCACCTATTTTTTAAACATCATAATTATTTTATTTAATCGATGATTCAAGAAAATTATTTCAGTCCTGATGGATGAAGAAGCACATTATGGTCTATAAAGAAGAACATCACTCATTGAAGTAGTACGTGGATGACCGAAAAACAAAATATTTTTCTATAATTTAAAATATTGTCAATCTATGAGGATATTTCAATATCATGGTGAATTTCAAAGAAATAATTTTTGGACATATACAAAATGTAGTGTGATTACATAAAATTTACGTATTTTAATGTAATGGAATTATGCCCTATGTCATTTTATGATAGAATATTCCTTGATTAAATCATAAAAAAATGTTATGTTATGAGAAATTCCATCCCCATGAGATTTTTTTTCTACATGTTACCATGAAGACATGAAATTAAGTGATTATGGTTATAGTGTACTAAGAAATTATTGATAATTCAAAATATCATAGGTTGTTTTAAGACATATTCTAGTGGAGATACTTTTATTTTATCGATTTAAATGAGTTCAAAGACCAACAACATTAAAGGATAGATGTTTTGACATTGAATGGATTCTATATTAATTTTTTTTAAATAGTATCTTAGTGAGATGCGATAAATTTAAATAGTATATTAAAAAGAAGAATATTATTATCAAATTGATAGAACCAATATTTAATTCCTGAATATCCATTGTATCAAAGACTAGATGTGATCTAACTATGTGGGTGAGATGAAAATACTTATACAATGATGAAGAAAATGAATTGATATGGATCATCTTTTTTAAAATGAATAAAAATCCAAACAATAAAAAAACCAAGAAATACCATCTAATTATTCCCTTATATAATAATTTTTAAGTATTGTGAGGTAATATTTTTTTACTTTATTATAGGAATGAGTTCAGATATCGTAAGTCATATGTGGACTTGATCTTGTTAATGATAACACTTCAAGGGGAGTAACTCAAATCCTAAATTTTTATAATCAAGGAAGGATCAGTTCCAACACTTATGAAATTTATTTTATGATTTCATTGTTCTTGGTTGGTTCCAAATGTATAGGTTTATTTTCAAAACCTTTATTGGGAATTATATTGATAATAAAATAGAATTTTTGTTCGTGTGGGATAATAACCACTATATTCCCAAAATATATTAATCCAAAATAGAGGAAAAACATGTTTAAAAAATATTTTCTTACTTATTTTTTTCTCTTCAACATATACTAAATAAATGGAAATTAATGTTGAGGATTGAAATAGATCCCTTCACTGAATATGATAGGAGGTAAGAGAGGAAAAAATTCCTCAAGAGGTAAATAGTCAGTCATTCTGATTCACCCCCGCCAAGTGTGGTTTCACCAATCCTTGTATAAAGAACTAGCATGATGTGTGTACAAATACTATTATTTTTTCCTCTAATTATAAAATTGTCACATATAAAATTCAACAGTCGTGTGTTATATGCATTGGGTCATATGGTTTCTTAATCACTTATGTCCTTGCAAGTCCCCCTTTTAATAAAATACGTTTTGAATGATTAATTTTATTTTAATTAAATGAAATGAATAAATAGTCCACTTAAAAAACTAAATTGATTCCTAAATCTCATTAAAATCACCAATCCTAATTTTTCATCACATGACCCCATTAAACCCCCTCATGGTCTTGTGGTGATTATGAGCATGGCACGTAAATGTTTCCACAAATTGTGTCATACAAATTAATAATAGAATAATAAAATGCCATATTTAATATTATATTCGAGTTAGAGAGTAATTTTAATATAAATGGACACTACATACAATATCCTACCTGACACAAAATAATGAGTTCCTCTGAGATCTTGGGTTGCTTACAAGCATGAATTGTACCAAAAAATAATACATTTTTAATATTGATTTTATCTTAAAGAAAATTTATTAGTATGATTGATTTTGAATAACTATTTAAATGTTTATAAAATTTTATTAGATTAATACAATAAATCTTATAGTCTTAAAATAAGAATAAATACAATTTTAATGTTAAAAAGTTGTAGATTTTTAAAAGGTAGTTTTATCACCTATTACTGGTGCACCGATTTGAAATATATTTTTTAAACAATACATTATTTATTTGTAAATGTTAATTTAAAAAATATAAATATAATAATTTACTTTTGGTGGGTTTTTGGTATTTTTCTGAGAACATTGTTTTTGATAAATAGTGAATAATACGGAATTTTAGTTCAGAAAATGAATTTTTTTCAAATTGTTCTATATAGTTATATAACCTTTTTATTGGATTTAATTTACAATTAGATTAATTATATATCAGATATAAAATTTTAGGTCAATTGAAACAATCTCACATTTAATTTAGATATAAAAAACTAGCACTCTTTTGAGCATTTTTACATTAAAAAACAGCTTTCTCATCCTGTCTATGGGAATAAATTTAAATTTTGTTCTACCGTTATATGATTTTAATTTGGAAAAATGGACTCCATATTTTTAATATAAATAATTTTTTATTTATAATATATTTAAGTTGGTTTTTGACCAAAAATATTAGGGAATGTGATTAAAATTAATTACAGTGATTAATGCAAGATTCTATTTACTTAGTGGTTAAGATTAATAAGAAGGTCCAAATGACCTATAAACTATTCCAAAACTTATAGTATGGATATTAATATACCATAAAAAATATTTATATTAATTGGTACTAGTTTTTGTGTCACATGATTTAAGGGAGACCTCTCAATATTGTATACCATTTTATATTTACAAGAATGGCACTTCCCATACACTATAAAAATACACTCACCCTTACCATTTCATCACATGTATCAAGAAACATTAGATCACCCAAAAAAAGTCCAAGTTGTATCCCAATATCCCTAAAAACACTATATAAGCCACACATTGGATAGAAATATGACCAAGAAATCACATTTTTTTAATCAAAAATGGGTTACCCAAAAAATAGGTAACATTCTTCAATATCCATTTAAGTTTTACTTATTTATCCAACCATTATATTATTCTTATTAATTGATTATATAAAAACATAATTAACCAAAATAAACTTATATTTTGTTATGTTATGGGATCATCCTTCACTTACACATAATTCTATCACATGGGTTACAAAATTATCATTTGTGTACGAAGAACTACCACCTCACGGAATGATGTCCTTAATTTTTCCACTACCACCACTCATGGTTTGGAATAATGATGGAAACACTATTTTTATGTGATATATATGACATTTGTTTTGTCCTCATACTTATGGATATGATATATAAGATATACATTAATTTATTCCATTTTTTAAAATACGAAAATATCATTTGTGGAAGTGTGGACTACCATATTCTCAAGGAGATGTGATATGTTCAAACATTACATTGATTTTATTAATGATTTGTTTAATGAAATATATGTAACAAATAAAAATAAATAATATTTTCTTGAAATTATTAAATTTATTTAAATTGAATTTATCATTTTCCTTATTACCCTTTCACATAATTAAAATGTGACAACATAATTTGTCGACGTGTGGACTACAACCTCCTCAACATGATGTGATTCAGTTTACATAACTATAATTAAATATATATGAATTTATTACTAAATAAATTTTTTAATCATATAATTGTCATCATTGAATGGTAAATATTACTTAACATATTTTCATAATGATCTTTAAAAAATAGGAACGTTACTCATGCCTACATACAGTCTACCATTCTATGAATGTAACATTGGTACATTTTTCATAACCATTATTAGTGAATGGTTTTAATACTATAAATGATATATAAATATTATAAATATTTAATTATTTTTAGTTAAAATATTTTTATATAATGACTTCCTTGTCTTTGGTCAACTAACCTTAATAATTTTGACACATAAAAAATATATTTTCAAAACAAACAACATTGATTTAATTGTTAAAGTAGTTGTCTAAAAAATTTAATGTGAAAAAGAAATGATAAAACTTAAAAAGGATCTGAAAATTGTAAATAATATACATAATTTTATTATTCAGGAATTCAAATACAAACAAGGAATGTTTGACTCAAGGTAAGTGATTTCTTCTATGTGTCCTATCATTGAGGCACTACTTTATGATAGACACATTTATTCTTTTATAAGGTGTTTATATGACCCAATTTACTTTCTATATCTATATTGTATGTATTTTAATTTGGTTTAATTTTTGGTTAAATTACAATATTTAATGGGTCTTATGATTTAAATTTTAAAAGTGGTAGGGGTTAATTTTAATGTTTAATGATTCTAAATCAAAATCATTTATCCAAGTCAATATTCATTATATTATTTTAAATATTTATTTATATAGATACATAAAATGTTATAAAGGAAATTATATATCTATTTTTAATTTCATTAAAATGTTCTAAAACCGGAATCCTTTTAATTTTTTTATATAGAATGTTTTGATAGTGATACAATTAATTTTATATTAATAACATAAATGAAGATAAAGAATGATCCACCATCGTGTCCATTATTTTATTTTTGGCTTCATTTGAAGATTTAATGTTTTCATAAATAAAAAACCACCTTTTAAATTTTTTTCAATGTTGGTATTGAAAATGGATTTTCCAAAGAATGTTTTATTTTGTATTAGAAATGGGACTTTTGAAATAAAATTGAATTTTAATATCTGAATGTAATTTTCATATGAGTTTTTCACATTAAAAAAAATTATTTCTTGTTGTGGTTTATGGACTGTATTAATGATTGGTGAAACATGATAGCTCCAAGTGATATCGTTATATCTTAAATGATTGGTGCACTCAGATAACACTCTAATGAATTGGTCAATGATTATATTTTCTAGAGCAATGTATTGAATGTTAGCTAATAGGTTATTCTAATCTGTAAGGATTTTGTAAGGGTTAAATGAAATGATTTCCCATGGTGCCAACATTTATTTTCTATGTTTTATAATAATTATTCATTGAATCTATTTTCTTTCAAAATATAAAATAAATTATTTTTAATAAATATTGATTTTTCTTTTTCGATAATTTATTATGTTTTTTATAATTATTTTTTCATGTGTTTTAATTTTAATCAATATATTAATTATTTCATTTTATATAACCCATATTAATATTTTTATGTTCAGCCATCATTTTTATTTTTTTTCACATCATTTAATAATGGGAAATGGATTGAAAGTGGTGAAGTTGAATTTCTTGAATAGTTTTCAAAAATGTGATCATGAATTATTTATAGAACATTTCATATTGTTGAAAAAATGGAAAATTACCAAAATTATCCAATTTTTGTTTTATTGTTTTAGTTATGTTTGAGTAATGGACTAATTCTCTAAAACTCTAAAACTAAGAAGACCATAAATATAAATGAATATAATATCTTGATTAAAACAAATGATAATGTAATGTTTATGGTTGGGAATTTATAGTTGGTATCAAATTATGTATTTATAAAACATTAGTGTTTAGGATAGTTTTAACAGAACCCCATTAAATGATTTTACTTTATGGATAATTTAAACTATTTCTCTATTGAAATTTTCATTTGTTTCATCATAAAATGTATATTTAGAATGGTTTTCCACATAGGAAACATGAAATATGTAGCATTATTGAACTGAGAGGGAAATATCCTTCCAAAACAACATCCCAATTTGGTTGGAACTGTAACCAAGATGTTTGGTGAAATGATGGATTAGTTGACACAAGTTATAAATGTTAGTAGTATCCATGCTAAAGAGGAATATAATGAACCATGAAGAAACATGAAGACAATGGTTCATTTTTAGGGGAAAATCCTCCATCATTCAATGGAGCATCTGAACCAGTGGTAGCCAAAGGAAATATCAATGCCCTAGAGAAGATATTTTAGTTATTTCATGTTTAGAACATCAAAATGTATCGATTTCCATCTATCATTTTTATGGTGATGTTAATATTTGGTTATAATTTATTTAAAATACTAGAGAGAGAAATTATATTGATTCCATTAAATCGAAAACATTAATGTATGTTTTCCTTGAATAATATTTCCCTAATGTTTTTCAGATTAAGATGTAGAGGAAACTCTTGGTATTAAAGATAAATTATAACGATTCAATGGTCTTATATGAAGAAAACATCACAAGATTTCCAAGGTATGTTCCATGTTTTATTGCATAATTTTCAAGTAAATTTAAAATATTTTACTAAGGATTAATACTAATTCTATGAAGATATTTGGAATCTATATGATTTAAAATTTAGAAATTTTTTTTCATTATGATTAGAATTTTGAAATGGTTTTTATTGAGAATTACATTCCATGAGATGAAAACAGTAAGAAATAGTAAAAGTTTCAGGAAATGAAGAAGAAACCAACTAATAATTTTAGAGGTAAGCCTAAAACATATTCCAAGTGTGGTAAAATACCTTTTGGGTAATGTATGTCACATTCTGGAAAGTGTTATCAATGTTGTAACTCTTGACTAAAGGATTGTGACTATATATAAAAGTGTCATGAAAAATCCAATAATTTGATGAGAGATAGAATGTAAACTATAAGATTCTTTAGCTATTATGAGTTTGGACATTAGGGAAATTTGTGTCCAAAGAAACTTACTCAATGTGTAAAATATCATGATTATAAGTGATAGGGATAGAAAAGTCATATTATACTTCAATATAAGATGTTAGGCCATCAAATGAAGTTTTATAGGTATGTTAATCATGTTTTTGAATTATTACAATGCCATGTTTGAATTTGGATCCTTGAATTCATTAATTTATAGTAAATTTTCAAGTAAACTGGGGATATCACCTAAGGAAAGTAAGATTGTAATTTTTGTAAAAACATTTGGGGGAAGTATTAGAGAAATAATGATTTATAGGATTACTCCAACATTCATCAGTAGGATGATCATTCTAGAAAATCTTGTTAAATTGGACATAGTAGAGATTTTATATTTATCTTAATATGGATTGGCTTCTATTTTATCAGGCTTATATATATTACAGTGATAAAAATGTTTTTATAATGATTTCATTCCTTTTATAAGATACTAATAAGGGGAGAAATTGAAAAGAAATGATAATTATTGTTACCAAGATAATATTATTCAAAATAATGAAACTATTCAAATTAGTGACTTTCAGGTAGTAAATGAATATATAGATGATTTTATGGATGATTTTCCATGTTTTATTCCTTATCTGGATGTTGAGTTTACTATTGAATTAATACTTGATTCTAGGACAAATTTCAAACCACCTTATCCAATGGCTCATGTGGAATAAATATATTTGAGAAATAAATGTCATCAGCTATTTAATAAAAGATTCATCCAACCTAGAAATTCATCATGATGTTGTCATGTACTATTTGATCAAAATAAATATGGATAAATTAGACTTTTCATAGACTATGGATTACTGAATAACATTAATATTAAGAAAAATTATCTTTTCCCTCAATTAATGATTTGTTTCATCAACTATGAGGAGAATAGTATTTTTCAATGGTCGACATGAGGTTGAGGTAACATCAGTTCAAAGTTAAGGGAATGAATATTTTGAAGACGATGTTTCAAACTAGAAATGGCCACTATGAATTTGTAGTTATTGCATTTGGTTTAACTAATGAACCGATTGTATTCATTGATCTATTTAATATAATTTATAATTATTTATTTTATATGATTGGGGTTGTTTTTTATGTTTACATTTTTTTATTTTCTAAAATAAAGAGAAATATCAAATTCATCTAAGAGTTGTTTTGAAAACCATAAATGAAAATAAATTGTATGGGAAATTTATTAAGTGTGTACTTGGGTTATAAAAAAATTCCTTCCTGGGTCAATGTTTTCTAAAGATGTAATAACCATCGATACTACTAAAATAGATGTTTTTGATGATTGGAAAATTCCCTCAATCATCATCTTGACTCATAGTTTTCTTAGATTAGCTGGTTATTATGAGTGGTTTATTGAAAACTTTCCTCTTTTGTGTATCTCACTGAATATGTTAACTAAAAAAGAGGTATATTCAACTGTGAAAAATATTTTCATGATTGTTGTCAGGAAATGAAGATAATATTTTTGAATGATCTTGTTTTGGCCCAGCCTACCCAAAATGGTAAATTATTCATCTACAATGATGCTTAATTGTGAGGATGTGATTGTTTCATAGAATATAATGATCATGTAATTATTTATGGATCATATCACTTCAATAATCATGAGTTGAATTACTATATACATGATTCTTAATTAGATCATGTTTTTTATTATAATTTTTAGGCTTCATTTTTATGGAGTTGAATAAAAAATATATAATGAACACAAAGGATTGAAATATATATCAATTTAGAAATAATTGAACTTGTGATAGAGAAGATGGATGGAACTATTCGTGGTTATGACTTCACTATTCATTGTTATCCTAGAAAAGAAAATAGGTGGGGGATTCTTTGAGTTGAAAAACTAATTATACAAGAAATTTTTTCCATTTAGAATATGAACCTTTTGTTAACGATTTAATGAATTTTGGAGTAGAAGTGGTGGAAGTGAGGATATCCTCTATTTTGTTTCAGGATTTAGTAAAGTCAAATTTGATAGAAATAATTAAGTGTGATCAGAAGGTGGATATTTCTTTATAAGAAAGGGTAGAATCTGTTAGAATGTTATGTTTATCTTTCCATTATTTTTAAAGAAGGATTTTTATGATATTGGAAAATATCATCTGTTCCTTGAAATTATAATTTTTGGAATGACATGTTGAGTGAAGATCATATTTTTCCTTTTTTCCATTCATCCCGAATGCACTAGGATTCTTAGAGAACTTTTAGAAAATTACTAGTGGTATGGAATGAAAAGATACATTTCTATATTTTTCATTAAGGTATTTAATTTTTATTTAGTAAAAGCATAATGATAGTTACCAATGGGTATATTTGATCTATTTCCCATGACAGTATATAAGTGGAAAAATAAATCAATTGATTTCATGGTAGTATTTCCAAATACTTCTCATGCAAATAATTTGATTTGGGTTATTGTTGAACGATTAAATAATTATGTACTTTAACTTTCCTTTAGAGATACCATTAATTGATAGAAGCTCTCAAGACTATATCAAAAAAGGTATAATCATGTTAAATTGAGTAAAACATTCCATTCTGTCAGATAGTTATTCCAGGTACATTTCAAATGTTTGGAATGGAATTCCGATGTTGTTGTGTACTGAATTAAATTTCAGTATATATTTTTATCCTCAATCTGATGAATGGTCTGAGCAGATTATTTATACCTTGGACGATAATATTTTTTCTTTACCAATGGATTTCATAGGAATCTGGGATCAATATCATTCATTTGATGATTATTCTTGTAATAAAAATTGTCATTCTAGTATATAAATGGAACAATTTGGTTCATTATATAGAAATTAGTGTTAAAAACTGTCTTTCTGGAATGATGTAGGAGAAAAGAAGTTGATGGGACTATAGTTTGTATAGGAGACAATAGAGAAATTTTAGATGATTCAGAGTAACATGAGGGAATCTCTGAGAAGGTAGAAAATTTATGTGGATAACCGGAGGAAATATATTTCTCTAGAGGTAGGTGATCTTGAATTTCAAAAAGTTTCTCCATGTAAAAGTGTGATTTGTTTTGATAATAAGATGCAATTCAGTCTATGGTTTATTAAACCATACTAAATCCTTATTGAAATTGGTTTAGTTGTCTACCGAAAAGATTTTCCACAAAGGATATCTTAGACACAATATTTATTTCATGATTAAATGTTAAAGATGTTTGTACTAGATTCATCTGATGTATTGAGATCAGATGTAGTTCAATGGGAAGAGAACATTTCTTATGAGGAAAAACACTCCCAGGTTCATTATCACAGAGACAATGTGTTGTGGAATAAGGTGTTTTATCAGGTTATGGTTTTATGGAAAAACCATATGGTTGAATTTGAAACATTATAATCCAAATATTCTATGTGTAAAAATATCCTCAGTTACTTGATCAGTTAATAAAATTATGTGGATGCCATTCCAAAATTAGGGGAAGGATGTAATATCCCATGTAATGATATAATAATAAATTTCCATATTTATTAATATTTTTAGGTTATATAGAAAATTTATCTTAATAGGGAAGCTAAATAAAAAAGTATACCTGACTCGCAACAATAAGTCTCTCTAAAATTTGGTGTATCACACACAACTGAGTTATTATGAATAATATTATATTGCGAATATTTTTTATTATAGAAGTTACTATATAGACATTGTATCATTTTTAATGAATAGAAATACATATTTTTACACATTTTTATAAAATGTTATTTTTCATTCCTTCAATAAATTTTGTAGGCATTAAATTAGAATGAGTCAAATTTTAAGCATAAAAGATGTATATTTTAAAATTATAGTTTAATATAATTTTAATGGAGAAACAATTCTAATTATAATTTATAAAACATCTATAATTTTTATATTAAAATATTAAATTTATTTATGAAATAAAAATATCAAAATTTATTTTGGGAGATTTTTTTTGTATTTTTCTAAGAACTATCATATTATGAAGAATAGTGAATAATACTAACTATTATTTGAAAACATCATTTTCAAAAAATTTATTAATATAGATAAATAATTTTTTGATCTTGTTTTTATATTCAATTAGTTCAATTTTTTTCTGTAAAAAAAATTTATTTGGTTTGATACAATTTGAAATTAACATTATATATAAAAACATAGCAAACTTTTGAAAATTTTTAGTTTAAAAACATTTTTTATCTCATATGTGTGATTGATTTTTACTTAATCTATAAAAAATATTTGATTATAATTTTGAATAATTTATTAAATATTTGGAATCCAGATAATTTATAAAGTATAATTTGTTAAGATTATTTTTTTCATCAAAATTATTAGTGAATTTGATTATAATTAATTACAACAATTAATGTAAAATTGTGTTTACTTAGTGGTTAAACATTAATATTAAGAGTCCAATTAAAGTAGAAAATTATAAAAAAAATATTGGATGGAAATTATTTGACCATATTCACACTTTTATATAATTGGTACTATTATTGGAGTTACATGATATAAGGGATACCTCTCAATAGTGTTTAGATTTTTATATTTACAAGAATGTCACCCCCTCTACTATAAAAAGTTACCCGCACGTCCCATTGCTATACACATCTTAATAACCATTGGATCATCCAAAAAATTCCAAAATAATCTACAAACATCCCTCCCATCTCCCTATAGTCCCTACATTAGTTAGAAATCCATTTGGTGAAAAACAAATGGAGTTACCCAAAAAATATGTAAAATTCTTCAACACACATTTATATTTTACCACTTTACCAACTAATTAAATTCTTATTATTTCATGACTGAAAAATAAAATCTGAACTCTGAATGAACATAGATATTTTAATTTTATTTTTATGACATAAACCTACAAAACATCCATCAATTGTGTAATGAAATTAGCATTCGGGTACGACGAAGTACTGCCTCACAAAATGACATTTTTCACTTTAAATTTACCACCTCTAATTGATGGGAAATATGATGGAAACTATTTATTTATATGATATATATGATAATTATGTTTTCTGAAAACATTTTGAAATTTTATATATCACATACCTTCATTCCTTCCAATTTTGGTGAATACGATAACATTGTTTGTGGACGTATAGACTACCACCTCCTCAACGAAATGTGATACATTCACACATTACATGGATTGTATTAAAAATGGGATTAATTATATATAAATGACATAATTAAAACTTATATGACATTCAAAAAATAATTATATCTCTATAAATTTAACATATCATTTTATTTTTTACCCTTTCACACACTGAAAAAGTGGTAACATCGTTTGTGGACATTTGGACTACCACCTCCTCACTGCCATGTGATTAATTTTATATGACAATAAATACATTTAATATAATATATTATTAAATAATATTTTATATATTATAAAATTATCCTTCTTTTAAGAAAAATATTACATACCCACTTTTCATAAAAATCATTGAAAAATGGTAATGTTACTTATGCGTATATACGACCTACTATCTCCATGATTGTAACATTGGTTCATTTTTCATAACCATGTTTCATGATTGGATTAAAAAATACTATTGACTTATTAATATGATAATAATTTCTTTATTATTAATCTGATGATATTTATATAAGGACTTCCTTATCCTTGGTTAACCAACTTTAATTTTTTGACACATGAATCGAATATGGTCAAAATACCTGATGTAGAGTTACGTATTTAAGAAGTTCTGTATAAATTGCAATAAGTAAAATAAAAGTAATGATAAACATTAAAAATTTATCAAATAAAGTATATAAAAACCTAATTCTATTATTTAGGAATAAAAAGACACATGTGATAAGTCAGACTCATGGAAAGGGATTTCATCTCAATCTCCTTTCATAGAGGAGTTTCTTGATGTTTGAAACTTTTATTTATTAATAAGGTGTATATAAATGCATTTTGACCTTATGTATCTACATTGTTAATATTATTATGTTTTTTATGTTGATTTAAATGTTAATATTCCATGGGAATTGTGATTTAAATGTTCAATGTGGTATGGTCCATTTTGATTGTTTACAAAATTAATTTCAAAATCATTTATCCATATCAATATTCTTCATATTATATTAAATATTTATTTATATGGATAAAAACATTATTATAAAGGAAATTTTATCTCCATTTATAAATTAATTAAATTGTTTAAAAAAACAAATACTTTAACATTTTTATATGGAACTTTTTGACAACGAAAAATGGAATGTTCTATTCTAAACATACATGAAGAAAATCACTTTTGCACTACCATGGACTTAATTTTATTTTTGGATTACATTGAAATATATGATCTATTAATTAATTAAAAAAATATTTCATTTTTTTGTATTTTGGATAGAAAATTTTTCTTCAAATGAAAGTGGTATTTTTTATTCAAAATTGTAATTTTCAAATAAAATAGTATTTTAAAAATTGAATGTAATTTTTTCACAATTATAAAATATATTTTTCAAATGACGAAATGTTGAATTTCAAGTTTTGTTTCATTTAAATTATTAATTATGGGTGCACCCAGATAGCGTCAGGTGATCCAGTTATAGCTTCAATTATGGGTGCACCAAGATTATACTCCATTGGATTGGGTAATGATTATATTCTCCATAGAATTATATTATAATGTGGTCATATAGTTATTAAAATCTATAAGTGTTATGTATGGGTTCAATGTGACGATGTTCCAAGGTAACAAATTTTTTTCTATGTTATCAAATGAGTTTCAATGGAAGGAATTTTTCTATCAAAAGGTAAAATATTTGATATTTATTAAATAATTATATTTCCATTTTGGGTAAAATGTTTTTTAAGAAAGGGGTTTTCATGAGTTTTAATGATTCTCAATAGACTAGTAGTTCAATTCTTTTTATATACCTTACAGATGTTTTTATGATCCTCCCATGTTTTATAATTAAATTGAAAATATTTAATGATGAGTACCAGACAAGAAGAGTCCCTACTGAATTTGGTGAAGATTTTCTTTAAAATAGATCATGCTTTAGTTTTTAAAATTTTTTTATGGTGGGAAAAATAAATATTGATCGGAGATTTAAAATTTTTATTTTCTTGGGTTTTATTTATTATTTATGGACTAATTATATAAAACTCTAAAAATAAAAAGATACTTGATATGAAATAATAAAAATTACTGGATAAAACTCAAAATGATGTAATGATTATGGCCAGGGCCTTATACTAATAGGTAGTGTGTTAAATACAATGACTAAGGGTATAAACATAGTTATATGAGAGGAATTAAAACTAAAAATCATATGAGAAAAATTAATGAAAAAAAAATAAACCCAATAAAATGAATAATAAATAACCAATGCTTATAAAATGAACATTAATATTAAACATAGAAAATGGTCACCCAAAAAAATATGTTTTTCATTCAAAAGGTAATAATGCCAACATTGATCCAAATCTCTATGAGTTATTAAGTCCCATCATGAACAACAAATTTCCCATGGAATCAAATATATATATATATAGTAACAATCCATGTCATTACAGGTTGGTAATATTCTGGTGAATTTTTATTTCTACATTACAAATTTTTCTTATAAAAGGAATAAAATGATTACATAAGAAACTAATGAAATATTTTATGTTTTTTAAATTTTCTAAATAAATTTTAATGTGTTTAAAATTTTTATGCAAGGTTAAAAATAATAATAATAATATTATTTTTATTTACATGAAATGAAATAAAAAACTAAAACATAATATACTCATATATAAATATATATATATATACACATACATGCATACATATATTTAAGGGTGTATATGTACGATGATTTATTGATTATGAATATTTATGAAACTATAATAATAATGGGGTATTATTATTTTTAGTCTTAATAAAATATGTTATTTTAAATTAAATAAGATTATGTGGGAGATAAAAAAGGTTTCTAGTTTTGTAAAGAGAATAGGGTTTGAAGAAAAACGTGGGGGTAGAATGTCATGTATAGTGCATGTACTAGGTAAATGAAAAAGGTAAGAACAAATAAAAAAGAAAATTAAGAAAAAATAAAATAAAAAAATAATTATATGGAAGTGAGAGATTATTCATAGAACAATTGATAAGGGAAAATCCCCACACACCACCCTTTCCCGGTTTTCTCCCTCGCCTATCTATTCTATCTTTCTATTTAATTTCTTCATATTTTATCTTCAATATCCATCAATATGTGTCTGAATGATTTTGTGTTCATGGATTTGGATTTATTAAAATTAAGGGAACCAAATACATTGGATTGTTTATATAAGTAGTGAGGTATATTTTCCAAATTTAATTAAAATCTAATTTCATGTTCTAGTTGTTCTATTTTTTTGGTTGTGACATATATTTGTGGTCTCAAATTGGGATATTCATACCTGTATTTTTTATTTCTCTTAAATAAGTATATTAATAATTTTACATGATTTTTATTATTTAAAGTTAATGTGGATATATTTTTAGCATATTTATTGGTTTTTTCATGTGTGTAAGATTCAACTATATGTATGGGGTGGTACACACTCATTTAAATTGGTGTTTGGTTCTGTTTGACCATCCAATGATTTTCAGATTCGATTATTCCATTGTGGGTTTATGGTTTAAGATGATTATTTATTTAATTAATTGAATTTATTATTGGGATATGTTGTTAGAGACCACATAAAGGTAACTATGAGTTCAGGATTGATGCATAATTCATCAGTTCATATGGGCATCTCTATGATTAACCATTAAATTTTAAGACCATACATTATTCTCTAATTTACGTCATGATATAAAATAAATAACAATTACACAATTAAAATTCTTCTAATATTTCATGTATTCATTGGTTTGATTCCTATTTCACCGCTTGATAATAAAAAGTGTTTTTACTTTGAGTCCATAAACATTTTTTATAGGTAGGCCTAAAATTATTTTAAAATGATATAAATGTTTTTATATTAAGGGAAGCTGGTATTAAAATGGGGTGTGTTTTTTTTTAATGTTTGAACGGAAGGAAACATAAACACAAACACACAAACATATATATTTTGGAAAATATTTCATAAAAAGGGTTGATATTTTATTTTTATAAAGATAATTTTCTTACAATGATTATTTGAGAGGGTTTTTCAGTCTGATTTAATTTTTTGTTTTAAATGTGGTTGGTTGTAATTTAAAAATGTATGTTATTCTTTAATTAATATTAATTATTTTCTTATTTTTTTTGTATTTAAGGACTTGAAAAAAAAATTCAAATTTTTTTTTATAGATGGTCAAAATATTATTGAATGTGTTTGACGTGGGCACTTAAAATTATGCTATACTCTCAGTGGATAGGTATATCATATATTTTATTTCCATTGCTAATATGAATTGATTTAATGGTCGGTAAGAGATGTTGTTATATGCCTTTTTGCGTTTTATGTGAGTGATTTTATGACGAATTTTCTAATATATAGTCAGCGAATCATGGTTAATATATGTTCATTGGTGGGGAAGACTATGAAATGTGATGCTCAAAAAGTTACATCATACCTATATTTTTTCTATAACAAAAATCAAACTAAAAACATGACGATCTGTATTGGGAGTCACATTCTATTTTGTTCCCTTCCTGCTAGACCATGCGATTAATATCCCCAGTTCCATGCACACAATTGAAAAATATTTCATTAATAATTGACACATTATAGGGTCCTAGGTTTCTTTATCCATATGATATCTTGGTTAAATCACTTTATGGTTTTCTTATAGTTCATTTCTTTATTAATTTATGTATTTATTGTTGAAATTCAATTATTTATTTTAGCTCTGTAGCTATTACAAGTACTTATAATTAGTTTTTTACTTCGATATGGTTTAGTTAATGATATTAATATTTATTTTTGGTATCCTTTCCTCTACTTTAGAGGTTGGTATTTTTTCATAGATTTATCATCATATAGTTTTTATTTCCTTTTGATATATACTTTTATATTAGTAAAAATTAAAACTCTAATGTTAATATTTTGTAGATTTGTGGGTTTCCATTTTTTTCAAGGTATAATTCACATCTCTTAAATTTTATTGGCTGAATATGAAAATATATATAAAAAATTGGATTGTTTTAATTTAACTCTATGGCGTTGTTATTTTTCAAAATATTTATTTTAAATAAAATTATATTATTATAAATATCATCCCCATATTAAAATGTTAATGTTTATCTTATGAATAAATAATTGAAGTATTTTTAATAAGTTAATTTCATGTTATGATCTTATATAGTTTTTAAATGTACATTAGAACATATAGTCTGTTTTTATATTAACAAACAATAATAAAAAATGATTTATCATTTAATGTTATTCAAGGGGTGCATGTAAGATACGTACTACAATTTTACCTTTAGAATATATATATATATATATATATATATTTGTTTTTACATGTATTATCATTTTGTAGCAGTTTTTTAGGCATCTTATCTGGTGACCTATCTGAACCTGAAAACATAGAAAGGTGTCATTTTTTCTATTTTCATATTTTTTTTATCTATTTTGAGTTAGGAGTTGTTTATTTTTGTTTATTTAATAAATTTTATTGTTTATTTTTCTTGACCATTCAACATACAAATTTGTTATTCCAGACTAATGAGGTAATGTGTATTGTTTATTATCAACATGTTATGAAAATCGTTTTTAATATATGTTGTATTGATAATATAAACTAGTTTCCAAACCATGGGGATCATAATTCTCTCTACAATTTTTCATGGGTCTGCTGAAGTGGCTTGATTACAGATATCCCATTTTGGTCCATGAAAAAATTATATCAAATCCTAATTTTGTTTAATTTTATTTTGGGAGCTGAGGCAGAAAAGGGATATGTTTTTTATAAATTGGGAAAAAAGTATAGTTGAGTGCCTTATTAACACTTTCAGTACCAAACCATGAGTTTCCAATTCTATTTTGGAAGTCATGATTTCTATCTAGGATTGATTCTTACTTAATTGTCGATATGATTTTAACATTAATGAATGTTAAAGGAGGAATCATGATCCACATTGGAAAGGTGCCTAAGCTAGAAACATTTCACATTGTCCATGTTTCTTGGAAGGGTGTGGTATTGATGTTTTTTTTACTATTTTTGAGACTTATATTTAGTTTGTAGACTGATTTTGATTGATATTGTTGATTTATATGTATATTTTTTAGTTAATTTTACCAATTATTATTAGAAATTGGAGATTAATTTAGATAATTTTCTTGAGGTTTATTTCCTACTTATTTTAGAGAGTTTCTTCTATATGATATGATAATCGATTTTTTAATTTTAATGATGTAATTATAAGAGGGTGTTTTTAAAATATTCGCTAAGTTTTTTATAACAAAGGGTGTTTTAAAATGTCATAGTTGATTTATAAATTAGTGGTTTAATTACTATTAGTGTCTTTAAATATAAATTTTTTTAATGGGGTATTTAGATGAAATTACTAAAAAATGGAAGATTTTGAATTTTAATCGGGGTTATAGTTGTGTTTTGGAATTGAATAGATTTCATTCTGTGTAAATTTATTTTATTAAATAAAAAAAATTAATAGTTTTTCAGTTTTGAAAATTTTTTATGACTAAAATAATGATTATTTTAACATTGTTTTTTAAAAGAAACTTGAGATTTTTTTAGTGAATGCATGGTTTTTGATTCCTATCATAGGGAAATTTTCCTGTTTTCTTATAAAACTGATATTTCTTATTATAGTTTAAGGGACTTTTAATGGACTATTCCATGTTTAATTTTTAAATATGAAAATGAAATTCTTTTAATGTATATGGTTTTTATTTTATTGGAGTGTATTTTTCATTCATGTTTTATAATTTTTTATGTTATGTTTTTTTTAAAGTATGCTAATTTATGTGAAATATTGATTGTAAAATGATTTGGGTATCATCAATTGATTCTTTTGTAATTTGTACTTTCTTATTTATGGGTTTTTATCGTCTATGTTGGTATTTTTTAATATTTCTTCTATTTAATTATGTTTGGTGTTCATTTTGATTATATTTATTTTTGGAGTGTGAGGGTAGTTCTTTTATAGTGGTGATAACCCCTATAAATTTTTAATAATTTGATCACCAGTTTTATGGGGATATTGTCAAAAAGATTTTGGTATACAGATTTTTCATTTTCCATATAAATAGATTCCTCCCAAGTATGTCCACTTGACATTGGGTGGATGTGTCATTTTTATAATGGGGAGATTGATATGATTTGTAGCATTATAGGTTTATGATATTCTATTGAATTTTTAATTTTTGTATTATATTTTTTATTCTAAAGATAATTTCTTATTTAAATAAAATTTAATTAAATAAGTTTTCATTCATTTAAATCAATAAAAGAAATTCCGTTGTGTTTAAACTTTTCTTGGGAATTTAAAAATAATATTTGTGATATATTTATAAATTGTTTCAAAAAATTAAGGGATTTTTTTTAAATATTAATATATATGTATATATACATATATATTGGAATGTATATATATTTAATATGAGATTTTTTGAATTTTTGTTAGTTATGTAATAATAATAATAATGAGATATTAATAATAATAATAATATTATTATTATTATTAATGTTATTATTATTTTTAATATAATAAATTGTAGTAAAAAATGAGGATGACATGGGGGATAATAATGGTAATTGGTTTTTATATTGGGGAAGGGGGGATTTCAGAAAAAAATGTAGTGATGGGAGGTCATGAATTTTAAATGTAGTATGAGTAAGAAAAAGGTAGGGACAAAATAAAAGGTATATAAGGAAAAATAAAATATATAATAGAAAAAAAATTGGGCAGTGATGTATTTTAATTATATATATTTATTCATGTGATTTTATATATGAATTAAATTAAGATTAATGGATTAATGTTTAGTTCCATGGTATATATTTTTGTTATAAGTATTATTATGTAGGTTGGTATTTTGAGAAATAAAATGTTTTAAACAGAGTTTCTATTGTTAGAAAACGAATTTACACATTTTGAAATCATTACATGGAGAGTCAATTAAAAAGGCGTGAACCATTTATATGATGTGAAGTGATAACAAAGCTCCTAGAGTGATATTCACATGTGTCACAGTGTGACACATATGTTTCTTGTTGTCACATATCATTAAATTTTACAGAGAGTTATACATGATTCGAATCATCTCATGATGTATTTGAGGAACAAATATTACACGTCATGTACTCTTTACCCAATTTACAAGTGTAGTGAACAGTAGAAAAGAAATGATTTTCAGAATATATTTGGTGGATATTTTTACTTAATGACCCAAATAGTCAACTAAAAATTCTATTTACCTATTGAATCCAATTAATTACCTAGAGGATTATAAATAATGAGTATGTATAAGAGATATGGTATTCCTTTTTGATTGTGGAGAGGATCGACTTCTGGGTGGAATTCGTAGGGTTCTGACCCATTGTTTCATCTATAGTTGTATATTTTTCGTTTATTTCCATCATGTAATTTGTTATTACTTTCAGTTTAATTCCAATATCGTTCTTTATTCATTATCCTTATCAATCATTCATTCATTTCTTGTTTATTCTTTCTTTATTTTTCATGATAGTTTTTAATTTAATTTTCATTTTTCAATTCTTGATTGCCTTGTTTTGAATCACTTTTTCCTTATATCAAGCATTCCTTTTATATGTTATTAATCAATTATATCATGTGTGGCTAATCCTCATACAGTTATCATCATGAGTAGGGGTGGTTTTAACCTATTGAATATCTATGATCGATACTCAGTAACCCTATGGTTAATAACCAGGATAAAAAAATTTCAATCTCACTATTAAGAATTATTCCTTTTTATTGGAGGTAAAAATTGAAAAAATGACCATGTTTTATATGATCATAGTTGCGTAATATAATTTAACTATTTCTTAATAGAAGGAAATATTCTTGAGTGTAGGTTGTTAATTTCTCTAGACTATAGAGATTGTTCTATCTTAGGATGAACCAATTATCTAGACCAATGTCAATTGTTGTCTTTTTTACCACTTTACAGCCTCCTCTATAGGTTTATCCAATTTTAAAATGAGGATTCCCATTTTCCAATAAAAAAAATTGACCCTGATCTCTTTTTAACTTTCTTACTACATTCAATTTTTTAATTTGTGTCATTTAAATAGTTTAATAAAATTAATCTAAAATTAATTCAACTTAAAATTTGGTTAATAATTTTTGTTCAAGTTCCTTGATCCCGGTGTGTTGAACCACACAATTCCACTCTATAAATCCTTTTCGTTTCTATTGTTTAAGAAAAAAAAAATTTCATTTTTTATAATAGATGGAAAAAACAATGCCCCTTAGGCCTATCATTGAGGGGAATTCCAGTCTATAGCACAATGTATAGGGGAAAATCCCACCCCCTTCCTAACCTCTAACTCTCTTTCCGTCTCTCCCTCTCTCCCTCCCTATCTCTATCTCTCTCTTATATTTCATCATCCTATAAAATTATAATATTCATAACCATAGAACATAATTATAAAAATTTTGTTGAATTGGATTTTTCCAAATAATGGGTGTAATAACCCGGGTTTTTAGAACAGATCAAAATCCCGACCCTGTATGAAATTTTTGGCTTGCTTCTATGAAAACATGGAAAATATGGGAAATTATTGAAATTTTAGGACTACACGCCGTGTAATCTAAATGACACGCCGTGGATGGGTTATGCGAGTACCAGTCATGTGCTCACGAAGTACATACCATGTGATGACCACGTAAAAATTTCCTACTACATGACATCTCGTGTTAATCGGGACATCGTCTATCCTCTTTCCGCGTACCATCAAATTTCTAGCCGTGTGTAAACCCATGTGGAGCATCCAAGCTGTGTGGCTACATCCTCTTTAGTCGGAGTATGGAAAAGTCCACTACAAGGCGTGTAGTCATGAAATTCATGTAGTGTACTTTTATTTTTATTTTCTTAAATGAAAGAGCATTGCGTCTTATTCTAGAATACATCTTCTTCTTCCCAAACATCAGAGGAGTTCCACTCTAAAAACAAGAAGAACATCTGTTTCCCCAGGTTCTTCATCCGGTGTCTGTTCTTCAATCCTTCGGTGGCTACAGGATCGCAACAGCGAGGCTAAACCCACACACCCTTTTCCATTCTCGATCCATGGACTCACACGTCATAGTTTCCATCTGAGTGGAATTGCTGGAATTTGACAAAAACGTAGATCTACGAATATGGGCTTCGAATTGGAGATCTATATCAGACATGCCTAAATCTACGAGTCTCAGGTAGGTGGTGCATACCTTCGGCTGTGTTTTCACAGACTTTTGTGTGGTGCGACCTTTGACGCATTTTTGGGTATTTTGAGAGAGACCATGTTTTATCTACAATTGCATGTTTAATTATTATTTGACCTATGGTATGCCTTTCGGTATGCTCTGCAACCATTATTTCTAGACAGGGTCGGGTGAGTGGTTGTTTATCATATGGGGCATTTTGGCCAGGGTTTCCAAAATGGTTATTCTTGAATTGTTTTGCTTTAAACTATTGAGATTAGTTTATTAAAACTTTTTATGAATTGTTAGAGGCTTTAAAGATCTTAGTGCTAGTATAGGATAACACCTGGTAAGTGATGTTCAACTGTCTAGTATGTTTTTCCTGTTTAAATTATATATTTTTATTATGTTTATATATGTAATTTGTGATATTTCATATACTTGAACCTTGAGGTTGTGTTTGGTGTGACCCGGGTATTCTTGAGTGATACTTATCATAGGTTGGGTCTGACCCGGGTTACATTGGGTGGTTATGACCATAAGATTGGGCGTCATGGAAGTCAGCTTGAGGCGGGATGACTGTTAGGTTGGGCATGGCCTGGGTTACTTGGATGGCGATGTTGTCGGACTTGAGTAGCATAGTCATAGGGATACGAGGTGTCAAAGATTATGTGGCTTGGGTACTATTTTGGTGAATACCACACACCCATAAATATTGAGTAGTGTGCCCACATAGAGACTCCGTGATGGGGTGGTTTTGACCATTCATGTTTGTATAGGCCCTCGTTAGTTGCGGTTTAGGTACTATTGGGTGGGGTTATTGCAGTAGGAATCCACATGGAAGGTGAGGAGCCTTCAGGGGATAACATTGAGGCTATCGGGTTGGGGGCAGAGGCTCACCATTATTTGAGGGAAGACATTGTTGTCCCTCCTATCACCTTATTTGAGGACAGACATCGATGTCCCTCCAGTTACCTTATTTTAGGGAAGACATCAATGTCCCTCTGGTTACATTATTTGAGGGAAGACATCGCTAACCCTCCAGATACTTATTCGAGGACAGGCATCATTGTTCCTCTAAGTTCTATTTCATAGGCATGCCTTCGGGACGTCAGTACTAGAGACATACAGTGTCAGGGGGCACATGGTTCCAGGTTACATGACAGAGATTCCGGAGCTGGCCAAAGTAGGTGACACTCCATGGTGGCTGCTGAGCACTACTGTAGTTTGTGTTTTTGTGTGTGCATCATACTGTTTACTATTTCCTTATAAATGCATGTCTTCTTAAACACATATATTAGGTATGCACCATTGGATGGTATCCTACTAATATTCTCCTCAAAGCCTACATGGGCCCTTCGGGATAGGTGTAGACCATTGGGATTTTAGTGCAGGAAAAAGGTTAGCTTCAGGAGCTGGGCTGCATTAGATGTTACATAGAGATGGTATGGACCTCAAGGTATTCCCTAGCCGTAGTTTACATTGTTCTGCCTTCATTCCTCTATCTGCATGCTTACTTGTTATGTAGCTATAGTTGGTTAGCCATTGGAGGCCATTATATATATATATATATGGATTTTTATGACCTTCTTTGGATGCGTTTATTGTTGTTCAGTAATAGTTACAAGTGATCGGCATGTTGTTTGGTTTACCTTCTGCTGCCGTTGTTTACATTTTTTGCTTCTACTATTTATTGATATTGAATTTGCTTCTGCTCGATGGGTCATGTACGAGTCTGCTGAGTCATTTATTCTGGTGCATATTTATTATTATACTCATACCAATACCTTTTTCATCCTATGGGAGGGCATAACCTCCCCACTATACCTATAAGACCCTCATTTCTAGTTGGCATCCTTTGGCATTCGGGGAGGTGTGCCTAAGATAGTAATACCTGACTAGTTTAGCACTATTCGGATGGCTGTCTGGGTCTGGGTTGTTACAATGTGGTATCAGAGGAGTTCCTAACAGGGATTTAGTAGCAGTGTTTTGCTAGATACTAATGAGATGTGACTTATCTTTTATTATTTATACTGATTTTACTATTTGGGATATGTCAGACTAGAGATAGGATGCTACTAGAATTGGGTTTCTACCTTGTTACTGGTGCCTGTAGCCCTAGGTACGAGGGATGGACCAAGTATCCATGGGTGGGAATTGCTATTTTCTTTTTTGTCAGATTACAGTTTATATAATTTCCACCTTGGTGGATCACTTGGTGTGTGATGTTATTGACTGTGATATGTAAACGTCGAACCGGTGCGGTATGGAAGAATTGGACCTTGGCCCTGTATGGAAAGGCTTTATTATTTGGCTTTTGATAGGAACATTTTATGGTATTTCAATTTCATAACTGAACGTATGCTTTGAGATGTGATAATTCCATGTTAGTAATATCAATTACCATGCCTTGTATGCCTTGAAATGTGAATAGGTGAAATTACTCATAGAATCGCTTTTTGACTACAATGTGATATGACCTGATTTATATATTTGTAGAATTTCATATGGGAAGGTATTTGGGCTGGCTCTTGTACAAGAAGGCATGTACTATGGTTGATGTGATTTTGATCTCCAGGGTTGGGTGACTTGGTCGTTAGTTTGAGGCAACGTTGGTTGTCGGGACGAGAATGGCCCATGGTAAATTTGATACATGGCTTTGTTGATGGTGAGTAAAGAGGCCATGAGGCCGGGATGCCATGGGCATCGATTGCGATACGGGAGAGTAAGAGTAGTTGTTTTATGTTGCCTCTTTACTACTTTCCTTATTTGTGTTGAATTTATATTGTTATATATATATATATATGGTTCATCTAACCATTTATGGTATTTAGTGGGATCCTTCTAGACGACTCAGAATGAGTGTCACGCAGAAGATGGTATAGTGCCCCAGGAGCAGGATCAGGTTCAGGATCTAGTGCAGGAACTGCATGAGCCATTGGTATAAGCTCAAGGATAGGAATAGGTCCAGGATCCAATGTAGGTTGGACATCAACCGGTTTTAGCAGCGTTCAGACCATGGCTCGATGAGAAGCTCCGCGATAGCATGGTACGTGTCTTGTAAGAGATTGACAGAGGTGCGCAGGGTACAGAGACATCTATGGAATATCTGACGCGGGAGTTCCAGTCACAGAACCTGTAACTTTTTTAGGGTGAGGATGGTCCATAGGTAGCTGAGAACTGGGTTGGGAGAATGTAGATGATCTTTGAGCAGCTCGAGATGCCTCTAGAGTGGTGGTTCATGCTGGAAACGTACATGCTGCGAGGACTGGAAAATCATTGGTGGGATGTATTGGTTCTGGCTCGCAGGAATGAGGGTCTAGCATGGAATGACTTTGAGAACAAGTTATTTGGGCACTTTTACCCTGATACATTGAGGGCAGAGAGAGATCAGGTGTTCTTGAGCATTCAGTAGGGAGACATGTCCTTCATGTACTATGCATCTACTTTCACTAAGATGTATCTCTTTTCACTTGGTTTGGTAAGAAATTATGTGGTATGGGTTAGACAATTCAAGGATTGATTATGACACACAATTTGGATACAGGTATATATCTTCATGCTAGGTTCGTTCTCAGAGGCGGTGAATCAAGAGATCATAATGGAGGGAAACCAGAGGGATAGGCCCAGGTCGGTTGGGTGGCGACTTCAGGTGATGGTTCAGATAGCAGGAAGTTAGGACAAGATGAGTTCTGGCAGGGCAATCAGGATAAAGATTCAGCTAGACCACCACTTAGTATTTCGGTAGTGGTTTTCAATCAGTGTGGGCAGCTAGGACATGTTCGGACTCAGTGTGATAGGACTCCAAAGGAGTGATGGGCATGTGGGCAGGTTAGGCATCTGAAGAGTCTCTGAAGGAAACCTTCTCAGACAGTAGAAAGATAGTGACCAGGATAGACTGTGGCATTTGGGGTTGGTTCAAGTTCGGTACCAGGAGAGGATATTCGTGGTTCAGCTGCACACAAAGGATGTGAAAAAGGCAGCAAGACCTAGCTGAGGGGTCAGTGGCTAGTGACTGGAGTAGCACCACAGGTAGGTCAGGCATCAAGCGGCCATACATTAGGCTAGGTTCATGCTGTGGAGCTTCCAGAGGTTGAGCAAGCTAGTGAGCCGACTGTGGTTAGATGTACACCATGAGTGTGGCCATAATTTCTTTTTTCTCTTTTGACATGACCTATAGAGGGATGTTTGTTTTGAATGCACGTGATGCATAAGATTCTTGTGGGCTGACTAGATGCTGGTTAGTAGGATTGGAGCCATATCAGGTGCGTGATATATATATTTTTGTGTGTGAGATGCATAGAATTAGGAGCGTCAATGATGTGTGTTACTTGAGGTGCCTTGGGCATCGGGGCATCAAGGATGTGGGTTACTTGAGGTTCTGTGGGAATCTGGACCTCAAGGATGCGGGTTACATGAGGTGATAGGCCCCAGGTTCGTTTTGAGCATCCATGGGATACAAGACCTGATGGAGGCGGGCACCGATACGGTGCGGGATACGTTGGTTGTCAGATGTGACACGGGAGCACCAATGAGGCGCATGGGTGAGGTTGCGTCACAAGATGACCTTGAGTCTGGAAACAGGTTTGTGATCCTTTGCAGGTTTTGAGTTTTGTCGGGTTGAGACCAAGTTAGGAAGCTCCTATGGTTGGTATCCCATTGAAAAATTTAGCCAGAACCATCATGACTGGATGAGTCCAAGTTACATTGAGCAGGGTAGAATGTTTGGTGCCGCCTTTGAGTTTGATTTAATATCTCGGGGATGAGCTATTTTAAGGTGGGGAAATTGTAAGATCCAGGGTTTTTAGAATGGGTCAAAATCCAAACCATGTTTGAATGTTTTCGCTTGTTTCTTAGAAAACTGGGAAAATCTGGGAAAATCTGGAAATTTATAGACTACACACCGTGTACTCTAAAGTACACACCATGGATGGGTTAAGCATGTACCGTCAGTGTGCTCGCCGAGTACATTCTGTGTGATGACTCTGTAGAAATTTCCCACTACATGATGTGTAGTGTTACGCGACACACTATGTATCCTCTTTCGGCATACCGGCTAAGTTTTATCTGTGTGTCAACCCATGTGGTGAGTCCAATCTATGTGGCTACCTCCACATAAGTCGGAGAATGGAAAAGGACACTACACAACATGTAGTCATGAAATACACACCGTGTAATTTTATTTTTATTCGCTTAAATAAAAGAGTGTCACGTATTATTCTAGAATACATCTTCTTCTTCCCCAACTTCGGAGCAGCTCCGCTCCAAAATTTGGAAGAACATCCATTGCCTTTGGTTCTTCATCGGGTGTCTATTATTCAATTTGTTGGTGGCTACGGGATCACAACATCGAGGCTAAACCCACAAACCCCATTCTGTTCTCAATCCATTGCCTCACGTGTCATAGTTTCCATTCGAGTGGAATTTCCAGAATTTGACAAAAACAGGGATAAACGAAGATCAGCTTCGAATTAGAGCACAATATCGAGCGTGCCTATATCTACGAGTCTCAGGTAGGTGGTGTGTACATTCATTCATGTTATCGCAGTCTTCTAGGTGGCGCGGCCTTCAACAAATTTTTGGGTATTTTGATAGAGACCATGTTTTATCTGATATTTCCTATTTGATTATAATTTTACCTATGTTATGCCATTGAGTATTCCCTATTACCTATTTTTATAGTGCAGGGCCAGGCGAGCAGCCCTTTCTCATCTGTGGCGTTTTTTCCAGGGTTTCCAAAATGGTTAGACTTGAATTTTTTTGGTTTAAACTGTTGAGTTTAGTTTATTAAACCTTGTTATGAATTGTTATAGGCTTTCAAGATCTTAGTGATGGTATGGGACAACACATGGTTAGTTCAATTCCATTGTCTTGTATGTTTTTCCTTTTTAATATATATCTTTTGATTATGTGTATATATGTGATTTGTGATATTTCATATACTAGAACCTGGTGGTTGTGTTGGGCGTGGACCAGATATTCTTGAGTGATGTTGATCACAGGTTGGGTTGGACCTGGGTTACATTTGGTGGTTATAAACATGGGATTGGGCATCATGGACATCGGCTTCAGGCAGGATGACTAACTAGTTGGGCATGGCCCGTGTTACTTGGATGACCATGTTGTAGGACTTGAGCAACATGGTTGTAGGGACATGAGGTGTAAGAGATGTTGTGGCTTTGGTACTATTTTGGTGATTACTGCTCAACCATAAACATTTAGTAGTGTGAACATAGAGAGACTCTGTGATGAGGTGATTTTGACCACTCGTGTGGGTAGAGGCCCCTGTTAGATGCGGTTTGGGTACTATTGTTTGTGGGTGATTTCTGGAGGAAGCCATGTGGAAGGAGAGGAGCCATCAGGGGATAACATTAAGGCTATCAAGTTAGGGGCAATGGCTCACCGTTATTTGAGGGCAGAAATCATTATCCCACCGGTTACCTTATTTGAGGGAAAACATCGTTGTCCCTATGGTTACCTTATTTGAAGACATACATCATTTTCCATTTGGTTAATTTATTTGAGGGCAGACATTACTGACCCTACAGCTACTTATTTGAGGATAGGCATCACTATTCCCCTGAGTTCTATTTCTTGGTTGTGCCTTTGGGACGTCGTTACTAGAGACACGATATATCTGGAAGCACATGGTTCCAGGTTACGTGATAGTGATTCCGGATTTGGACGAAGCATGTGACACTTCATGGTGGCTGCTGAGCACCAATGGATTTTGTGTTTGTTTGTGTGCATCATATTGTTTAATATTTCTTTATAAATTAATTTCTTCTTAAACACTTATATTAGGTATGCACCGTTGGGTGGTATCCTACTGGGATTCATCTCACACCCTACATGGGCCCTTCGGGATGCATGTAGAATTTATGGATTTGAGAGAAGGAAAGAGGTCATCATAAGGAGCTGGGCTGCATTGGCTGTTGCATGGAGATGGTATGGACCTCAAGGTCTTGCCTAGTTGGAGATTACATTGTTATTCTTTCATTCCTGTATTAGCATGCTTACTTGTTATTTAGCTACAGTTGGATAGCCATTGGCTCCCTTTATATATATATGGTAATTTCTGACCAACATTGGATGCATGTTTTGTTGTTCAATTATAGTAACAAGTGATCGACATACTGTTGTGTTTACACTCGGCTTCTGTTGTTTATATTTATTGCTTCTACTATTGTTGATATAGAATTTTCTTCCTCTCTGCGGGTCTGGTTTGAGTCTACTATGTCATTTATTCGACTGCCTATTTATTATTATACTCAAACCAGTGCCATTTTCATCATAAAGGAGGGTATAGCCTCCCCACTATACCTATAAGACTCTCTCTACTAGTTTGCAGCCTTTGGCATTCGGGGAGGTGCGCCTAAGGTAG
Source organism: Viscum album (assembly GCA_963277665.1). NCBI lineage: Eukaryota > Viridiplantae > Streptophyta > Magnoliopsida > Santalales > Viscaceae > Viscum > Viscum album. Next base: position 388,278,429 of record OY728167.1, on the reverse strand, counting down.
AACACCCGACTCGTTTAGCAATGTTCAGGTGGCTGTTCAGGTCAGGGTCGTTACAATGGGATGTTAAAAAATAAATTGTATTCTTTAGACATTGATTTATTTTGTGTTGATTTAATTTATGTAAACATTGGTCTTCAATTTTCTAGGGTTTTTTGTTAGAGGTTCTAGAATATGTATTATAAGGGCTTGTTCATAAAATCATTCTTCATTTATATGATGGTGTTTTTATCTATTGTTTCTTATGGTTTTGATGACATTGTGTAAAATTGGAAATTGGTTTGTGTATATTATTTGGAGATATAATCTAGCATTGGAACATGTTTCTATAGGGCTGGACCCTTCCCCATTCACTTAATGTGATATTTATTGGGTTTTCCATTGATTTTATATTTGAACATTTCTGTATGGTTTTTCATTTTATTTATTTTATTTATTTTAGGGTTAGGTGTTGAGGGACTAAGGGAAGTTGACTGTAGTTTTGGAATCAATGTTTGATTCATTGGTTGTGGTAGGTGTGATGTTATTAATATTTTCATGACTTATTATATACCCCCATTACTGATTTTATATGAAATGTGCATATTTTTTGTGAAATATTAATGTTTTAATACTAAGTATAATTTTTGAGCATTTTTAGAAGTAGTCCAATTAAGTCAGTTTACTATTTTATTTATAACTATCACTCTAATGATACAAATTTTAATATTATTATGTTTTAGGATTCTTAATTCAATATCCAATATTTCATTGAAAGGGATCATGGTCTAATTCTTCCATTTTAAGGCTCATATGGACCACCCAAGAGTGATTACAGAATCTGTGAAGAATCTGGACCAGCCATGAAGATTAAATTACTGAGCTCAATATAAAAGTTCAAATTCCTTCATTCTCCTCAAAAGTTCTTCAGACAATTTAAGGAGTCTTTGGTAAAAATTTCAAGTCCCAAATCCAATTACAAAGGGCCAAACTGATTCATTTAAACTCAAACCACCATTCTGGCCAGATATTAGAATCCATATAGTATTTATGAAATGTCTCCTGATCTATTCATAAAATACATCTGAGATTTTTCAGTGTGAAATAGGAGCTAGAGGCGGCCGATGTTTTTGAAGAAATCATTCAGATTTTAAGGCATCTTCATAATCCAAAATCCATTAACATTTTGGCCATCGAAAAATAATGGTTTCAAATGGATAGTTTAGATTTGTTTAATCAAACTGCCATAACTTTTGCTCCATAGGTTCAAATGACTCCAAATTTTGAGATACATTGGAAAACATTATTATCTACAACTTTTAAGAATGCGATATCTAGATATTCTAATTTCAGGATCTCAAAATCGTCGATCCAAGTGGCAGGACAGATTGGGAATGCAAACAGTCCACTTCCTTGGGAAATAAATACATCACCCTCCTCTCCTTGCAAGGGGTTGACATTTCAGAATAGAGGAGGACATATTGGCATGACCAATGCCTTGAAAATGGCTTTAGAGGACCTTCAAAACTGTAGTTTTCACTTCATACCTTTCCTCCTCTCTTTGTTTTCATTTACTTTTGTGTTCTTCTTTGTTGTAATCTTATAAGTCTTTGTTTTTTTAATTCCATTTCAATGAAAGTTTCTTATTCAGTATCTCTTATTCTCATCCAACTTCTGTAGATTAACATTAATGTTGTTAAAATGGTTTAAATATATTTCAATCTTCTTCCCTTATTTTTCTTCCTCATTCAATCAAAATTCCATTTTTAATTATCATCATCGTTTGTGTGCGAGTTCGACGCACTTCTCTTTTCTTATCCCTTTCTTTTTCTTATCTTCTTAATTTCTCCCCATAATCATTATAACTAGATTACTAATCATTTCAATGGCTGAGTAAATCTCTCATTGGGGTGAGTTATAATTTAGGGATTTTAAGCGATTGAGATCTTTTTCTCGATGAGTATTCTTTGAATTAACATTGTGTATGTTGGACTTAACTTGTCATGGATTAATGACTTTTTTTGTTTAACGTGTGGTTTCCATCGAATATTGGAACCATAAATACACTACCATAAACAAGATATGATTCTGATTATAATCCTAAGTTGTGTTATGTCTTGGATTAAAGCTTTAACACTTAGGAATTCAATCAACATCAACTTGTGACATGGGTGTTAACTTGATGCAATACAAAGCAAGGATCAAGGATATCACAATATTAACTGCCATTTGATGAACTCACCACAATATTTATCAATTGGTTAAATAAATCATAATAAATCAACCATTTCATATTCTCTATAGACAAACCCCCCAATTAGATTTCAATAAATTAAATAAAATGACTATTAAAAAGTATCATCGTCGAGGAATCGACCTGAGTGCTATTATACACATTAGAAGAGCACCAAAATCATGACCGGCCGTTAAGAGACAGTTGGCCTCACATTTAGAATAGAGATGTTTCTAGGTATTGTGTTTTAATTAGTCATTAGATTCTTGTTATTTTAAAAAAACACAAAAAAACACAAAATTTAAAAAAAAATTGAAAAAAAAGACAAAGAAAAACCCGCCTTCTCAAAAAATAATTAAAGGAAAAAAACAATGAAAAACCCATCATCCATTTCCATACAACATCTCTCTGAATTCCCTCTAGCCTCCCAAACAATCCCTAGAAATTTTTTGACCCTGAAATTGAGCGAACACTTTGCTAACTTTGGAGGAACATAGGAGATAATCAAATAATTCCAGAACCAGTCCTTGTACAACCAATTGAATTAGAAATAACCAATCCTAGGGAACAAACACTTAAATAAATTTCATCCCATGATATGAATTACAAACCCCTTGGTATTAAATATCCAAACATATAGGCTGACATTGAACTCAAATCACGTTTGATTCATCTTCTCCCTCATTTCCATGGGCTAGCCGGTAAGGATCCACATCTCCAACTTAAAGAGTTCCAAGTGGTGTGCTCTACAATGAAGCCTCAAGGTGTTTCAGTGGAACCAATAATACTATGAGAATTCCCTTTCTCTCTAACTGACCCAACAAATTCATGGTTTTACTACCTCCCTCCTAGTTCTATAACCACATGGAATGACATGAACCGACTCTTCTTAGAGAAATTCTTTCCTGCTTCTCATACTGATTCTATCCAAAAGGAAATAAGTGGTATCTGTCAGTTCCCATGTGAATCACTCCATGAAAACTATTAGAGGTTCAAAAATATTATTGCAACCTACCCACACTACGAAATCCCTGACTAAATCTTGATCCAATACTTCTATGAAGGGCTATTGGCTATGCAGAGAACTCTCATTGATGCCTCAAGTGGTGGTTATTTTGTTGATAAAACTCTTACTACTGCAAGAGATCTCATATGTAACACGGCTGAAAACACACAAAAATTCCATACTCGAGCACATGATCATGTCAAACAAGCTCAATATAATCAATCTATAGAGCCCAATAAGATGACCGAGTGGATGAGTGAAATTACTGGTCTTGTGTGACAACTAGCTGTGGCTACCAAATCCCCAACTTCATCTTCTCCACAATCAATGATTCCTGGACCTGTCAAAAACTATGGAATATGAAACACTTCATCTCATCCAAATGACACATGTCCACAACTTCAAGACGATCAATCCGATTCATTTGGACCAATGGAGATCCATGCAACATATGCTCAGCGGAAGATCAACCCTCAACTATCAGGTCAGTTTGTTAGAAACATCAACCAACCTCACTGTGAGCCCTTCTCTTCTTCCTATAACCAAGGTCTGAGGTATGGTATTACCATATCTCATCACCCTCAATTCCCTCCTTAAAAACCAAACCAGTTTTAATATGTTCATGGCATTGGAAACTTCCAACAACCTTATACTTTTACTCCTAAACCTCAAAAGAACAATCCTCCTCTTGGATTCCATTATCCTAGTGAGACTTCCCAATTCCCAATCCAATACAATCACTTTCCCAAGAACCAAAATCATGACAATCCCAATCTGGTACAAACCTCTTCTTCCAAGAAACCATGGGAAAGTGCAGTGGAAGACCTTATCTCTTCACCCGTTCCAGCCTTAAAAACATTGAAACCCAAATTGGTCAACATGCATCCCAACTTAGTCAACAGCAACCATCCAATTCTTCCCAACATCCAGCTCAACCATTACCCATCCCCAATGATATTTTAAGTTCAATTGAACTTTGATCAGGGAAGAAAATTGCTAATCCTCAAGATAATACCTCCAACTCACCCTTAAATGTTGACCAATAAAATGAAAATAAAAAGGAACTTGAAAAGGAACCTGAAGTCATTCCCTCACATCCTTCCATTACACTTAGGAATCCAATTCCTTTTCCTCAAGCCGTTTCTACGCCAATGAAGTCCTTTGAAACTGATCTAGAAATGCTCAACATGTTTATATTTGTTGAATTCCACATTCCCCTATTAGATTACATAAATCAAATCCCTAGTTATAATAAGTTTCTTAAGGAATTGTGCAATCAAAAATGAAACTTAGGACCTTTAGAAAAAATTCCATCCAGCAGTTTATTCCCATAAAGTGCAAAGATCTAGTGACCTTTACGGTTCCATGCCAAATTGGAAGTTCCAACTTTGATGATGCACTCATAGACATAAGAGCCTCAATTAAAGTCATTACCAAATTCATCTTCTCCAACCATGGTCTTGGTCCCTTTCACCCAATTGGTGTTGTCATTCAGTTAGCCAATCAAAGCACTGCTAGTCCTAAGGGTATAATCATGGATGTCCTTGTTCGTGTTAATGATCTTATCTTCCATGTGGATTTCTATGTCTTTAACATGGAAGGAGAGATGACCTCTTCTCGATATCACCTAATTCTAGGAAGACCATTCTTAATGACTGCAAGAACCAAAATTGATGTCCATTCAGGCATATTATCCATGGAATTTGGTGACCAAATGGTCACATTCAAAATATTCCAAGCCATGTGATACCCATCTGAGGATCACTCTACATTCTCAAACCATTTTTTAAGGAATCTTCTGAGAGTCAATTTTACACCATTCCATCCTATTCATCATGTTCTAATGATAAAGGATCTTGTGAAATCTACACCATGATTAACCAAGTCGTAAATGGTGAATTTGATGTGGACCAATCATTAATAGACTCTATAAATCTAGAGGAACTTGAAAACTCTCTTGTATCCCACATAAACTCAGATATCTACTGCTACACCTTGCATAGTATTAAGGAAAATAAATTTGAAGCAACTGAATCCCCTTCCTCCTTCTTGAGTTTTCTAACCCACAAATGAAAGATGTGACTGATCTTAAGCATCTTCCTGAACACCTGAAATATGCATCCCTTTTCCATGATCACTCTTATCCTATAATTATCCCCGCTTCACTTACCAAAACCGAGGAGTCCAAAATTGTACTAGTGTTAGAGGAAAATATAAAGGCCTTAGGTTGGACCATAGATGACATACCAGAAATCAACCCTAATCTTTGCATGCATCACATCCATCTTGAATAATCATCCAAACCAATTATACAACCACAAAGAAGACTCAGTCCACTCATCCTTGAGGTAGTTAGGGAAGAGATCACCAAGCTTTTTCAATATGATATTATCTACCCAATTTTTGATAGTGAGTGGGTTAGTCCAATTGAAGTAGTACCTACGAAAGGTGGGATAACTGTTATCACAATTGAACATGGAGAAGTAGTCAAAACACGAGTGATAAAAAATGGCATGTGTGCAATGACTACCAAAAATTGAATGTTGAAATAGGAAAAGATCACTACCCTCTTCCATTCATTGATAAAATGCTAGAACGATTATATGGAAAGTCAGACTATTAGTTTCATGATGGATACATCGGCTACTTTTAAATCTCAATCACACCTCAGGACCAAAAAAAGACTACTTTCACATGCCCCTTTGGAACATATGCATATAGGAGAATTCCTTTTGTCCTTTTCAATGCTCCTACAACATTCCAGTGGTGTTTGATGAGTATATTTTCTGAATTCATTAAACACTGCATGGAATTCATCATGGATGACTTCACCATTTATGGTGAGTCATTTGAATCATGCTTGCATTCACTCTCTCTAGTCCTTAAAAAGTGTTTCATGTTTAACCGTATGTTAAATTTTGAAAAATGTTACTTCATGGTTTCCAATGGGATTTTTCTAGGGAACATAGTCTCAAAAGATTGCATTGAAGTTGATCCTACCAAAATTGAAGTGATCCAATCACTTCTTGGACCCACTTCTGTTCGAGACATCTGTTCAATCCTCAGTCATGCCGGTTTCTATCGGCGATTCATCCAAAAAATCAGTAGGATTTTCTCCAACTCACTCGTTTTCAACAAAATGAATCCACATTCCATTTAGATGAGGTTTGAAAGAGATCCTTCATTGAACTCAGAACTATTCTTACATATTCCTTGATAATATAACCCCCAGATTGTTCCTTACCCTTGGAGTTGATGTGTGATGATTCTGATAGAGTCGTTGGGGATGTTCTTGTCAAAGAGGTGAAAAAACTCCTCATGTTATCTATTATAACTCAAAAACATTGGACTAAACTCAATCTCACTACATTGTGACTGAAAAAGAACATGTAGTAGTGGTTTTTTCCTTAGATAAATTTCAGCCCTATCTCTTAGGTTCTAGAAATATCATTTTCACCTATCATTATGCTATAATGTTCTTACTCAAGAAAAGTGATTCCAAACTGAGGATAATAAGATGGATCTTAATTCTATAATAGTTTGACATCGAAATCAAATGATTGACCAGTAAAATAAAATCATGTGGATGATTACATGAGTAGAATTTCTAATTCTTCTCATTTTGAAATCATTGATCCTGAATTCCCCACTGAGCAGCTTTCATCTCTCACTACAAAAATACCACGGTATTCCCCAATTGTAAATTACTTGGTTTCTGGTGTTTATCATGAAAATTTTTCAAAAGAACAAAAATTGAAATTGAAAAGTGATTCAAAATACTATTTTCGGGATGAATATAAACTTTGGAAGACTGGGGATGACATGGTAATAAGGAGATGTGTCGATGAAAATGAACATTCTTCCATATTAGAATTCTGTCACTCAATGCCTGATGGTGGCCACTTTGGACCACAAAGGACCACTCAAAATGTCCTAGAATCTAGATTCTTCTTGCGTTCACTGTTCAAGGACTCACATGAGTTCTGTCGATCATGTCCCACTTTCCAAAAGTTCGGCACAATTTCAAAGAGAAATGAAATTCCCCAAAAGCCATTAATTTTTTTATAAGATCTTCAATGTTTGGGGCATCGATTTCATGGGACCATTCCCCCCTTCCAATGGATTTTCATACATTCTTCCTTCAGTTGATTCTGTTTCTAGGTGGGTCGAGGCCAAACCCACTAGAAAGATGATTCAAATACTGTTGGTGAGTTCCCAAAGACACACATATTCCATTGATTTGGCACACCATGTGCCTTGATAAGTGACTTAGGAACCAATTCCTGTAATAGAACCATGAAATATCTTTTTTAAAAGTATAGAGTTGTACATAAAACTTCAAATTCATATCACCCCCAAACAAATTGTATGGCAGAACTTTCTAATAGAGAAGTGAAAAGAGTGCTTGAGAGAATTGTAAAACCCACAAAAAAAGACTAGCCTGAAAGACTTGGTGAAGCAGTTTGGGCTTATCGAACTACCTATAATACACCCATTGGGATGTCTCCATTTAGGATAGTATTTGGTATATCATGTCATTTACCAGATAAAATCCAACATAAGTTTTTTTGGGATGTGAAAACCTGTATTTTTTATCTTGAAAAATCTGGTGAAGAATGATTGTTTCAATTAGATGAATAGGAGGAGATTCAACTTGATTCCTATCAGAATTACAATATGTAATAAGAAACGGCTAAGGTAATTCATGACAAACAAATCCTGAGAAAGGTATTTCATGAAGGTGAAAAGGTAATGCTCTTCAATTCTCGATTTCGACTTCACCTAGGTAAGATTAATTCTCGTTGGGAAGGTCCTTCTGTTTTTACTAATGTTTAACCATTAGGTGATGTGCAATCCAAGACCCCTCTTCAAGAAGGACATTCACAGTTATGGACATCAGTTAAAGCATCACAATGAGTGAACACACAATCCTAGAACCACATCAAATTCCATCGGATCCACAAATTCTGCAGGTGACCCAACACTAGATGGAGATGAAAACCCACCAAATCCAATCCAGGGGGCACCTCTTTCCCTTTAACACCTCTTATATATATATATATATATATCTCTATATTCCTCTCCCTACTTTTTTTTCTTACTCACTCTTTCATTTTTTTACCACATCCCTCTTGAAACCCTTAATTTTTCGCTTTCTCTTTTGTGTGGGTGCGTATTTTCCAAAAACAAAAAAAAAAACCAAAAAAAATATATATAAAAAATGAAAAAAAAGAGTCTTACTTACTCCTAATCTAGTTTTAAAATTTTATCCAACCATTTTGGGGAGTCGAAATACATGTTTTCATCTCAATATTTTTATATTTTCATCATCAATTTGGATAAGGAATCTTGTGTAAAAACCAACAAATTTTGAATGCATAATTTTGGATTTGGAAAATGATTTTTCCCAACCATGAGGAACAAAATTAGATTTGATGTCGAGGCCACCTATGTCCATCTTTTCAAAATTAGTGTGTTTTTTACCCCAATTTGTGAATTTTGATTTTGTGGACCTTTGAGCAGAATTTCCTACTTTAGTGTGCATTAATATGATAGAGGCATTTTCTAAACCCCATGAGAATTATAATAGCCAAATAGCCTCCCATTATCCATACATTAATCATCCTTTTGAAAGCTTCTTCAAGCCTTTCAGATCCTTTTCTTTGATATCCACATTACAATCCCAATAACATTTCCCACCCAATATCAACATGGAATTTAATTACATTTTTTTTTGAAATTTAATTGTGGGGGGGAATGGATTTCATTTTGGGTACAATTTTTGATTATAACAAGTTATCATATGCATGATGGAAGGAATATATTTATGTGTGGGGGAGAGGTTGTCATTCAGGGAGTTTTCGGAATTTATATATTTTTATCTTGTACAATTGAAAGGTGATCAAAAAAAATTAAAAACAATTATAGAAAAAATTTAAATTAGAATGAGTTGTGTCTTGGGTGGGTCTAAAATCACTCTTCCTAAAATTTTGATCTTGTTATAACTATTTCAATTAGTGTCGTGAGGAGATCAATCATGGGTTGGGAGATTAGTGTGAGATCTATTTCAATTTCAACTTTTGAAAAAATACAACAAAAAGAAATAGAAAAAAAGAACACTACCATTATATTCTTATGTCATTGGGAGAATTTTAGTGTTTTATAAATATTCCATCTTAAAATTACCTTCATATTTAATTCCTCCTTTGTGTCATTATTCAAAAAATCATTCCCTTGTAAATATATGTTTTCAATTCCTTCAATGTCTTATTTAAACAAATTGTGAATTGATTTTTCCATGTTGGTATTTTACCCATTTTTTTCATATTTTTGGATATCATCTTCCTACAATCCCATAGCCACAGAAAAACACCTAAAAATACCTCTTGATTTTTTTTATCACTTTGGATATGGAGTGGAAGCTAATAGCTCTTACAAACTCTAAGATTTTCACTTTTGGTTGGTGAATGATTGATGTTCCAGAAATTAAGTTTATAATCTTGATAGGAGTATGTTTTGTGTGACACAATTTTCCATTTCTAAATTTGAGCATGAAAAAGTGAAATGTTTTTGGAAATTTTTTTCTGTAACATTTTTTGGTTGAATTCAATATTGATGAGTGATATTGTCTAAACCTCCCCTAATTGGGGAAAACAAAATTTTAATATTTGTTGGTGAGTGAAAATTATTTTGTTATGTTTTTATATTTGTTACAGATGAGGACATGCACAAGACTAAGTGTGGGGGTTTTGATGTTATTAATATTTTCACGACTTATTATATACTTATGTTACTGATTTTATAGGAAATGTGAATAATTTTTGTGAAATATTAATGTATTAATACTATGTATAATTTTTGAGCATTTTTAGAAGCAGTCCAACTGAGTAAGTTTACTATTTTATTTATAACAATCACTGTAATTATCCAAATTTGGTGGATTTTGTTTTTTAGGATTCCTAATGAAATATCCATTATTTTATTAGAAGGGATCATGGACCCATTATTCCATTTGAAGGCTCATATGAACCACACAAGAGGGATTACAGAATCTATGACGAAACTGGACCAACAATGAAGATAGATTTACTGGGCTCAATTTAGAAAGTCAAATTCCATAATTCTCCTAAAGGTTGAGGGGACAATGTAAGGAGTCTTGGATAAAAATTTCAAGGCCCAAATCCAATTACAAGGGGCCCAACCTATTCATTTAAACTTAGCCCCCCATTTTGGCCATGAATTAAAATCAGTACAGTATTTATGACATGTATCCTACTCTATTCCTCAAATCCATATGATATTTTTTAGTGTGAAATAGGAGATATATTCAGCCTAAATTGTTGAATAAATCATTCAGATTTTAAGGCATCTACCTATTCCAAAATCCATTCACATTTTGTACATTGAAAAAGCATTGATTGAAATGGATAGTTTAACTTTGTTTAATAAAACCTCCATAACATTGGATACATAGGTCCTAATGACTCAAAATTTTGAGAGATGTCAGAAAAAATTATTATCTACAAATTTGAACAATTAGATATCTCGATATTATGATGTCTGGATGTCAAAATCGTCAATCCATGTGGAGGGACAGATTGGGAATGCCAACAGTTCACTTCCTTGGGCGATAAATACACCCCCTCCTCTCCTTGCAAGGGGTTGGAATTTCAGAAGAGAGGACAAAATATTGGCCTGAGAAAAGCCATGAAAAAGGCTTAGGAGGACCTTACATACTCATGTTTTCACTTGAGATACCATTCCTCCTCTCATTGTTTTCATTTACTTTTGTGTTCTTCTTTTTTGTATTCTTATAAGCCGTTCATTTTGTAATTCAATTTTAATGAAAGTTTCTTATTTACTATCTCTTATTCTCATAAACCTTTTTTAGTTTAACATTAATTTTCCTAAATTAGTTTTAACATAGATTAATCTCCTACCCTTATTTTTCTTCCCCATTCAATCAAAATTCTATTTTTAATTATCATTAACATTTGTGTGTGTGTTCGACGCACCACTCTTTTCTTATCCCTTTATTTTTCTTATCTTCTTAATTTCTCACCATAATCATTATAACCAGATTACTAATCATTTCAATGGATGAGTAAATCTCTCATTGAGGTGAGTTATAATTTATGTATTTTAATTGATTGCGATCTTTTTCTCGATGATTATTCTTTGAATTAACATTGTGAATGTTGGACATAACATGTCATGGATTAATGACTTGTTTTGTTTAACATGTGGTTTATATGGATTATTCAAACCATAAATACACTACCATAAAAAAGATATTATTAATATTAAAACCCTAAGTTAAGTTGAGGCATGGATTAAATCCTTAACCCTTAGGAATACCAATCAACATCAACTTGTGACATGGATGTTAATTTAATACAATAAAAAGAAAGGCTCCAGGATATCAGAAGCTTAACTACATATTGATGAACTCACCCCAATCTTTATAAATTTGTTAAATCAATCATAATCAATCAATAATTTCATATTCTCTATAATCAATCCCCCCAATTAAATTACAATCAACTAAAAACAAATGACTATTAAAAAGTATCATCACTGAGGATTTGACCCGAGTGCTTCTATACACATTAGCAGAGCATCAGAATCTTGACAGGTCAATAGGAGACAATCGACCACGAGTTTCATGGTGGCTATATATATCATTAAAAATTATTCCATTGATTTATTATATTATATTATATCATGAATATAACACTTCTAAATTCACTAAATAAATAAATAAATAAATATATATGATCTCACTAAAATTCCATGACTTCATCTATATTTTTTTCTATTATTATAAATTGAGTTTCAAAATTGATTCATTAAATGATTTCCATAGGCAAGTATAAAATTCATTAAAAATGTTTTTTGAGTTCATAATAGAGTTAATAAAGTTCAAAAATATTTTTGGATATTTATTAATTGTTCAAAACAAATAAAATTTAATTTTGTTTAGAAAATAGTTCATCAGAAAATGATGCTGTGGATTTTTCACAGTTCGTATTATGATTAAATGAATTTTTGAGATGTTTTTTTAAATATAATTTAATTTTGGTTTATGTCTGGTGGGGAAAATTTTATTAAAATATTTGATTCCTAAATAGATTTTAATTTATAATTTCATTGTATAGTTTTTATGGATATTGAATCATGGTTTTTTATCTAAACATTATTCTGAAGAACATATCAAAATCTTATTTAATGTTTTTGGTAGAGCCCCTTGCATTATTAACTTATTTCAGATTATAATGTTTTAGAATAACTTATTTCTATTGGGAATTTAGTTCTTATAAGGTAGGATATATACATTGTTACATTCATTTTGGTTTGTTATGTGGTTTATTTTATGATTATTTTAATCACATTTGTTTAGTGAATTGTGGGATCCTTGGCTTCATAGATAATTAAGACAAGGAAAAGTAGTAATTGGAATATCGATCCATACCCTGTTTTGGACTAAAATATAACACTAACTAAATACTTGAGGATATTTATAAGGAGTAACATTCTATGGAGGCCCCTTTCAAATAGGACATGAGATTAATCAATATAGTAGAGTACATGTAGTTGGATATTATTGGTTTGATCACCATGATTTTATAAGGTCCTAGGTTTTCTGGACCATATTATCCCTACCGACACTACCATGATGGTTTTATTCATGTTATAATCATTATTTTTTTTAGATATTATTTTCCTTTGTATTTATTTATTTATATTTATTTCAATCATATAATATTATTATTATATCTAGTTATATATTTTTTATTTAGGATTTAAAATTAATATAGTTTACTTTAATTCTCTTTTCCAATATTTTATTTGTTATTATTTTTCCTTAGGTTTTTTATATGTAATGATTTTTCCATTTGTTATATGCTTTGTTGTTAATAATAATTACAACATTGATGATATTATTTACATTATTTGGGGTTCTATATTATTTTTAATGTATTATTGACCACATTTTAATTATATTTGTATAAGTTTGGATGAATTATTTACATGTCTAATGTTTTAATTTATCTCTAATATGTGGTATTTTTTCAAATATTTTATTAACTTAAAATACTATATTATAAATAGTAAAAATTTATAAAATGAAAGATGTTTTTATCAATAAATATGTTATGTTTTTTACATTGATAGATTCAAGTGATGACCAAACATGCTTTCTTTTTAAAATAAAATTAATATTATTTTATAGAGTTATATTTTAAAACATTCATGAAAAAATATTTTTCTTTAAATGTTATACATGGGGTGTGGAATGTTATCTAATATTATTTTAGCTTACATACACAAACACCCACACACACACATGGATATATATTTCTGTTATAGTTTAGGAATATTTGGGTTTTAGCACTTGGTCATGGGATATGAGTTTGGGTGACCATCCTTCACATGTGTACTAGTAATGTATTTTTTTTATTTTGATATTTTATTCACATGTTTCACCTCCAAATCAATTTTTTCATTTTCAATAAACCACTTTTGGGTTAGTGGGAACTTCACAAAAAACTAGAAATAGCCAATCCATAACCTGGAAATAGTATATCCATAAATTCAAATTTCAAAAACTAGAGACAACATACCACAGACTGTAAGCCCCATCATCGAAATCACTATACAGATTCAAAAGACCAAAGAAAATTGAAATTTGCAATGACCACTTCAACCGGAAACCACCGTCTCCATCATGGAGAAATAAGACACCTTCCAAGCTCCCATCCAACAAGAATCACCATTGGCAGGATAGACTGAGAAAAGAGGAATCGACTGCAATTTTTAGGGGAAACACCAAATCCAATAATCCAGGACCAACATGACCACCGACGCAAGGTTTAGCCTCTTAGAATTCCAACTATTACTCAAACAGCACCATCCCAAAGCTTACACAGGAACCATCGCACCAGAATGACCAGTATTGGGATGAAAGAACAGGAAGACAGAGCAAAGTTTGAAGTGGAGAAGATAGACCAGTGGGCTACAACCTTTGACTAATATCCATAATCAGAAGCATCAAAACATGCCCACGTTGAAGAAACACTGAGAAAGGCAACGAACCAACTGAAATCATCCTTGAAGAGGAAACACAAGTGAGCCACGATGAAGCCAGAAGAACCCGAGAAATCCACCTCCATCACAAACCCAATCCACCGAGGACCCGTCATGTTCGGCCAAGATGGGGGCATGCACGATGGGGACGATTGAAAGAGCAGTAGAGGAGGGAAAATGAGCCTCGAATCACTGGCAAGAAGAGGAAAGGGGAAAGATGAACAAGAGAGCCCAGATGCATGAGAAGAGAAGGCTGATGTAGTGGCATCGGTAAAGAGGCAGGGGTCAAGAGGAGTGTCAGGAAGAGAAATCTATAATCGCCGACAGAGAGAGAAATGCGTCGAGAGAAAATGATATTCATTATAGGAAGTAAATGTGTATTATATGTATTATTATACACATAAAACACAATTTGAATCCAAAACGATTATTACTACTTTAATAAAATCATTTAATTAGAACATCTCTAATCCCATTAAATGTATACATCCTACAAGTAAAAAAACTGAAAATAATAAAACTATAATTAGAAAATATGGATCTCCCAAATATGTGATAATAATCCCTACCATGAACAACACAATATGAAAGAAACAAAATACTACAGAAATAATCAAAAATATAGAAAATGGAAATATGGAACCTTGAGAGGAATTTGTAAGAACCTAAGTTTTTAGAACATGTCAAAATCCCAACTCTATTTGAATTTTTCAACTTGTTTCTAAGAAAACTGGGAAAATCTGGGAAGTTTTCAAAATTTCCAAAATACACGCCATTTACTCTAAAAGTACACACTATGTATGGGTTAAGAAAGTACCATCAGTGTGCTCACCAATACATGTCGTGTGATGACCATGTAGAAACTTCCTACTACAAGGCATGTAGTCTTGTTCGACATGTTGTGTATCCTCTTTCCGCATACCGGCTGAGTTCAAGATGTGTTTCAACCCACGGGGTGCGTTCCATCCGTGTGGATATCCCCGCTTTTGTCGGAGTACGAAAAAGGCCACTACATGACGTGTAGTCCTAAAATACATGCCATGTACTTTTATTTTTATTCGCTTAAATGAAAGAGTGTCACGTCTTATTTTGGAAAAGGTCATCTTCTTCCACAACATCAGAGCAGTTCCTCTCCGAAAACCATAAGAACACCCTTTTCCCTAGAATATTTATCTGTTGTCTTTTCTTCAATCTATCAATGGTTGTGGGATCGCAACAGCGAGGCTAAACCAACACACCATATTCCATTCTCGATCCATTAAATCACGCATCGCAGTTTCCATCCATGTGGAATTTATTGAATTTGATTGAAATGTAGATCTACGAATATAGACTTTGAATTGGAGCTCGATATCAGATGTGCCTACATCTACGAGTCTCATCTAGGTGGTTCATACCTCTTTTTTGTTTTCATATGCGTTTGTGTGGTGTGGCCTTCAGCGCGTTTTCAGGTACTTGCAGCTAGGCCCTAATTTATCCGTTATTTCCTGTTTAATTTTTTTTGAGTTATGGGATGCCTTTGGGTATGCATGTTACCTATTTTTCTTGAGCGGGGCCAGGCGATTGGTCATTTGTCATCGTGAAATTTTGGATGGGGGATGCCAAAATGGTTATATTTGAATTGTATTTCCTTAAAATGTTTAGTTTAGTTTTTTAAACCTTCATGGAAATTGATGGGGGATTTGAAGACCTCAATTCTTGTATTGGTAATTACATGGCAAAGGAATTCCACTGTTTAGTTTTTTTTTCTTGTTTAAAAGTTATTTTTTTGATTTTATATGTAATTTCTGAATTGCTTATGTTGGATTCCTTGCAGTTGTGTTGGGTGTGGCCCGGATATTCTTGAGTGATTTTGATCACATGTTGGGCTTCACCTGGGTTTCTTTGGGTGGTTCTGACCACGAGATTGGGCATCATAGACACCGAATTGAGGTAGGGTGATTGTCAAGTTGGTAATGGCCCAGGTTACATTGATGGTGATGCCGTCGGAAATGACCAACATGGTCTCAGGGACACGAGGTGTCAGAGATGATGTGGCTTGGGTACTATTTTGGTGATTAACCCTCACATGGAAACTTTGTGTAGTGTGCACAAAGAGAGACTCCATGATGAGGTGTTTTGGACCACTTGTTTGGGTAGAGGCTCCTGTTAGTTGCGGTTTAGGTACTATGGGTTTGGGGGTGCTTTACATAGGAATCCATGTGGGAGGTGATAAGACTTTAGGGGATAATGTTGCGACTACCGGGTTGGGGGAATAGGCTCGGCGTTATTTGAAGGTAGACATCGATTTCCCTCTAGTAATATTATTTGATGGAAAATATCGTTGTCCCTCTGGTTACTTTAGCTGATGGCAGACATCAATGTCCCTCTAGTTATTTATTTGAGGGAAGACATCATTATTCCTCTGACTTACTATTTCTTGGGCGTGCCTTTGGGATGCCGGTACTTGAGATGCACGGTGCCAGGGGGTACATGGTGCCAGGTTACATGACAGAGATTCCAGTATTGGGAAAAGTAGGTGATACTCCATGGTGGATGCTGAGAACTAGTGGAGTTTGTGTTGTTTGTGTGCATCGTACTGTATAATATTTCCTTATAAATGTTTTCCTGCTTAAACACTTATAGTAGATATGCACCATTGGGTGGTATCCTACTGAGATTCATTTCACACCCTGAACGGGCCCTTTGGGATGCATGTAGACTTTATGGATTTGCAAGGAGGACAGAGGTTAGCATCAAGAGCAGGACTGCTTTATCTGTTTCATGGAGATGTTATGGATCTCGAGGTCTTACCTAGATAGAGTTTACTTTTTTCTTCTTTATTTAATGTATCAGCATTCTTACTTGTTATGTAGCTATAGTTGGTTAGCCATTGGCTACCATTATATATATAAATGGATATTTTGACCTTCTTTGGATGCATGTTTTTTTGTTCAGTAATTGTTACAAGTGATCGGCATGCTGTTGTGTTTATATTCTGCTATTGTTGTTTATATTTATTGCCTCTGTTATTTATCGATATTGAATGTGCTTCCACTCTGCAGGTCTGGTTCGAGTCGGCTGAGTCATTTATTCCACTGCATATTTATTATTATACTCGGACCATTACCATTATCATCCTTAGGTAGGGTATAACATCCCCACTATACCTATAAGACCCTCTCTGTTAGTCGATAGCCTTTGGCGTTTGGGGATTCGAGCTTAAGGTAGTAACACCCCACCCATTTAGCACTCTTCGGTGGCTGTTCAGGTCCAGGTTGTTAAAAAGTAGTATCAGAGATGTTATTAATTGGGATTTATTAGCAGTGTTTTGCTGGATACTAATGAGACGAGACTTCTCTTTTTATTTATTCTAGTTTTACTATTTGGGATATGGTATACTGTATATAGGTTGCTATTGGAACTGGGTTTCTTGATTGTTGTTGGGTTCTTGTAGCCCCAGGTGTAAGGAATGGACCATGTTTCAATGGGTGGGAATTGCTATTTTCTAGTTGCTCAGATTATAGTTTATATGATTTTCACCTTGGTGGCTCACATGGTGTGTGATGTTTTTGATTGTGATATATAATCCTAAACATGGTGCAGTAAGGAAGAATTGGGTCATGGCCCAGTATAGAAAGGATTGATTATTTGGATTTTTATAGGCACATTTTAGGGTATTTAAATTTCATAACTGCACATATGCTTTGTGAAGTGATAATTACATGTGAGTAATATCAATTACCATGACTCGTATGACTTGAAATGTGAATAGGTTAAAATCCTGATATAATCTCTTGTCGATTACAATGTGATGTGGAATGCTTTATATATTTATAGAATTTCATGTGACAGGGTATTAGGTTCTGGATATTGTACGAGAAGGCATGTACTATGGTTGAGGTGATTTTGATCAGAAGGATTGGGTGACTCAGTAGTTGGTTTGAGGTAACGTCCATTGTCAGGATGGGAATGGCCTGAGGTACTTATGATACTTGGCTCTATTGAGGGTGGGTAAAGAGGCCATGAGGCTTGGATGCAATGGTCATGGGTTACGATAGGGGAGAGTAAGGTTTGTTTTTGTATGCTTCCTATTTACTACTTTCCTTATCTGCCTTTAATATATATATTTATATATATATATATATATATGGGTTGTCTAAACATTTATGGTATTCAGCAGGTTCCTTATATCCGACTAAGATGGAGCGTCAGGTGGAAGAAGGTATAGTGTTGAAGAAGCAGGATTAGGTTTAGGATCTGGTGCAAGAAGTGCATGAGCCGTAGGTAGAAGCTCCGGTACAAGAACAGGTCCAAGATCTAGTGCAGGTAGGAAAACATCCAGGTTTATCCGTGTTCGGAACATGGATCAATGAAAAGCTCTGAGCCAGCATGGTATGTGTCTTGCAGGGGATCAACAGAGGTGTGAAGGGTACAGAGCCATCTATGGAATATCTTATGTGAGAGTTCCAGTCACAGTACCTGCCACATTTTCTGGGTGAGGGTGGCCCACAGGCGGCCAAGAACATGATAGAGAGCATGCAGATGATCCTAAAGAAGCTTGAGATGCCTCCAGGGTGGAGGGTCATGCTGGAGACGTGCATGCTGTGAGGACCTGAAAAGCGTAGGTGGGATGTGCCGGTTCAGGCTCACAGGCACGATGGACTAGAATGGAAATACATCGAGGATAGGTTCTTCAAGCACATTTACTCAAAGACACTGAGGGTAGAGAGAGCTTGAGATTTCTTGAGCTTTCATTCGGGAGACATGTACGTCATTGACTATGCAGTTACTTTCACTGAGCTGTCTCGCATTGCCGCTGGTGTGGTAAGAGATGAAGCCGAAATGGTGAGACGCTTCAAGGATTTCTTATGAAACGCCATTCGGATCCATGTAAATATCTTCATACTAGGTTCCTTCTAAGAGGCGATGAATTAAGAACTCATAGTAGAGGGATACCAGAGGGATAGTCCCCAAGTTGGCCAGGAGGCAGCTTCAGGTGATGGTTTATATAGTAGGATGTGAGGAATAGATGAGTTCCAGCAGGGCAGTCAAGGCAATGATTCGGCTAGACCATCCAATTGCAGTTCTGTAGTGGTTTTCTTTCACTGTGTCCAGCTATGACATGTTCGGAATAAGTGATATAGGTCTCCAAAGGAGTGCCAAGCGTGTGGATAGTTTGGGCATATGAACAGGTTTTGTAGGAAGCCTTCCCATATAGCTGGCAGATCGGGACCATGATAGACTGTGGCATCTGGAGTTGGTTCATGTTCGGTGCCAGGAAAGGGTATACAAGGTTTAGTTTCACACTGAGGACAAGAAAGAGATAGTGGGGCCCAACTGATGGGTCAGTGGCCAGTGACTGGTGCAACACCACAGGGAGGTCATGCATCAGGAATCCATACTTTAGGCCTGGTTCACGCCATGGAGCTACCATGGTTTGAGTAGGCTGGTGAGCCGACGATGGTTAGAAGTACACCGCGAGTGTGGCCGTGACTTTTTTATTTTCATTTGTCCTAGCCTATTGAAACATGTTCTTTTTTGGTGCACGTGATGCATAAAATTCTTGTGGACTGATTAGATGCTGGTCAGTGGGATTGGTGCGTTATCGGGTGTGTGACCTATTTATATATATATATATATATGAGATGTGTAGAATCATGGTCATCAAGTATGAGGGTTACTTTAGTTTTCATGGGCGTCAAGACATCAAGGATGCAAGTTACTTGAGGTGCTAGGCACCAGGTTCATTTTGAGAATCCATGGGATGCATGACCTCGTCGAGGCGGACACTGATACAATGCGGGATACGTTGGGTGTTAGAAGCGACACAGGAGCACCAATGAGGCACATGGGTTATTATGCATCACAAGAGGACCTTGAGTCTGGAAATAGTTTATTAAAAATTACATGTTTTGAGTTTTGTTGGGTTGAGACTGAGTTAGGTGGTTCTTAAGGTGGGGATCCCCTTGAGAAATTTAGCCAGAACCATCGTGACCAGGGGAGTCTGGGATACTTTGAGTGTGGTGGTATGATTTGTTTCATCTCAAGGATTTGTTTGATTGCTAGGGGATGAGCAATGTTAAGTTGGGGAGATTGCAAGAACCCGGGTTTTTAGAACGGGTCAAAATCCCTACACTGTTTGAATTTTTTAACTTGTTCCTGAGAAAACTGGAAAAATCTAGGATGTTCTAGAAATTTCATAAATACACGCCATGTAATCTAAAAGTAAACACCATGTATGGGTTAGGCAAGTACCGTCCGTGTGC
The DNA here is from genome assembly GCA_963277665.1 of Viscum album. Classification (NCBI taxonomy): domain Eukaryota; kingdom Viridiplantae; phylum Streptophyta; class Magnoliopsida; order Santalales; family Viscaceae; genus Viscum; species Viscum album. The sequence continues at coordinate 388,257,878 of OY728167.1, read as the reverse complement.
TCACAAAGGACATGTCATGTGATGGCTGTGTCGAAATTTCCTAATACACAGCGTGTAGTGTTGTTCGACATGTCGTTATCCTCTTTCCGCATACCAATTGAGTTCAAGCCCCATGTCAACTTGTGTGGAACATGAAAGCCATGTGGCTATCTCCACTTAAGATGGAGTACAGAAAAGGCCACTACATGACATGTGGTCCTGAAATACATGTCCTGTAATTTTATTTATATTCGCTTAAATGAAAGAGCATCACATCTTATTTCCTAAAAGGACTTCTTCTTCCTCTAATTTGGAGCAGTTTATCTCCGAAAATTGGAAGAACACCCATTTCCCTAGAATCTTCATCCGTTTTCCATTCTTCAATCCACTGGTGGATGTGGAATCACAACAGTGAGGCTAAACCCATGAACCCTATTCTGTTTTTGATCCTTTGCCTCACGTGTTACAGTTTCCATCTGAGTGGAATTTCCCAGATTTGACGGAAACGTAGATCTACGAAGATGAGCATCGAATTGGATCTCGATATCTGACGTGCCTACATCTACAAGTCTCATTTATGTGTTTCATACCTCTTTTTGTGTTTTTGTATGCTTTTGGGTTTAGTGGCCTTCGACGCGTTTTCGGGTATTTTAATAATGACCCTAATTTATCTTTAATTGCTTGTTTAATTGTTATTTGACCTATGGGATGCCTTCGGGTATGCATGTTACCTATTTTTCTTGAGCAAGGCTAGGCGAGTGGTTGTTTCTCATTTGGTAATTTTGGATAGGGGATTCCAAAATGGTTATATTTGAATTGTATTGTCTTAAACTGTTTAGTTTAGTTTATTAAACCTTGATGTGAATTTTTGGAGGCTTTGAAGACCTCAATGCTAGAATGGGACATTACATGGTTAGGGAATTAAACTGTTTTGTTTTTTATGCCTATTTGAAAGTGATTCTTTTCATTTTATATGTAATTGCTGAAGTACATTTTCTAGATTCCTTGTGGTTGTATTGGGCGTGGCCCATATATTATTTAGTGATGATGATCATAGGTTGGGCTTTTCCCGGGTTACATTGGGTTGTTCTAAGCATGGGATTGGGCATCATGGATGTCATCTAGGGGTAGGATGACTGTCAGGTTGGGAATTGATTGGGTTAATTTGATGGTGATTCCATCAGACTTGAGCGCCACGGTCACAGGGACATGAGGTGTCAGAGACGTTGTGGCTTGGGAACTATTTTTGTGATTACCGCTAACCGAGAAACTATGAGTACTGTGAACATAGAGAGAATCCGTGTTTAAGTGGTTTTTACCATTCATGTAGGTAGACACTCCCATTATTTGCAGTTTAGGTACTATTTATTTAGGGTTGCTTGCCATAGGAAGCGACGTGGGAGGTGAGGAGCCTTTAGGGGATAGCATTGGGACAATCATGTTGGGGGAGAAGCTCATTGTTATTTGAATGCATACATCATTGTCCCTCTGGTTACATCATTTGAGGGAAGATATAATTGTCCCTCTAGTTACTTTAGCTGAGGGCATACATCGCTGTACCTCTGGTTATTTATTTGAGGGCAGACATCGATGTTCCTCCGAGTTACTATTTCTTGGGCGTGCCTTTGGAATGCCGGTACTTGAGACGCGGTGTCAGGGGGAACATGGTGCTGGGTTACATGATAGAGATTTTGACATTGGACGAAGCAGGTGGTGATCCATGGTGGCTGATGAGCACTTGTGGATTTTGTGTTTTTTGTGTGCATTGTACTGTTTAATATTTCCTTATAGATGCATGCCTACTTAAACACTTATTTTAGGTACACACCGTTGGGTGGTATCCTACTGAGATTCATCTCACACCCTGCATGGGCCCTTTGGGACGTGTGTATACTGTATGTATTTTCATGCAGTAAACCGGCCAGCTTTAGGAGCTGGGCAGCATTAGCTATTTCACGGAGATGGTATGGACCTAGAGGTCTTGCCTAGCTAGAGTTTCCATTGTTTTGCATTCTTTCCAGTATTATCATGCTCACTTATTATATAGAAACTATTGGTTATCCATTGGCACCCTTTATATATATATATATATGGATATTTATGGCCTTCTCTGGATGCATGATTTGTTGTTCATTAATAGTTATAAGTGATCGACATGTTGTTGTGTTTACTTTCACATATAGTTGTTTATATTTATTGCTTCCACTATTTATCGATATTGAATGTGCTTCCGTTCTGCAGGTTTGGTTCGAGTCTATTGATTCATTTATTCCACTTTAAATTTATTATTATACATGGACCAGTACCATTTTCATCTTTCGGGATGGTATATCCTCCCCACTATACCTATAATAGCTTCGCTGCTAGTCGACAACCTTTGGCATTCTGAGAGGTGTGCATAAGATAGTAACACCCGACCCGTTTAACACTGTTTAGGTGGTTGTTCAGGTCTGGGTCATTACAGAATTGTTGTCAATAATGAATTAAGGATTGAAAATGTATTTATATGAGGTAATGTGGCCATTATATAAGCAATGATACAGTTTGAATAGTAATGTTATCATTAGAAATAGTAACCTTAGCATTGGAAATGGTAACATGTCCTTTAGAATTATAATTTATCTTAAAAATAATATGTTGTGATATAAATAATCATTATCATAATAAATTTCTTGAAATATAAATATTATAATTAAAAAAAAATAAATACAATGATTAAAAACACAAATAAAATATAAGAACAATTTTAATAATCTATATTTTAAATTATTTCATAAAAATCATATTTTTAATTTAATAAATATAATTATCTATGTTATAAAATTATTTTGATAAAATGAATATTATTTTTGAAATCATCACATAGAAATATTTTAAGGGTTATTTTTGGCAATTTTTTGAAATAAATCAACTTTAAGGTAAATTGTAAAAATATAGTTTTTCCCTTATTCGATGTATCCGAAATTACATCATTCAGGATTACCTAATAATCTATTAATTTCTAGAAGATGATTTATGATGGAAATTTTTTAATTTGATACATAAATTTAAAATACAATAAAGATAATTTTTAATCATAAAAATTACTTTCTATAATCTAATGTATGAACTATATCATTATAATAATATTTTCTCATTTTCACATTTATTTTTATCTAAATTAATTACTTCTAATTATAATGTGATTTGAAAACATAAAATCATATTAAATCATTAAAAAAATTTTACAATGTAAAAAATATCTATATTACATGGTTTTCCTTAGATGTAGTATTTTTTTTCAATATTTTATTAAAAAAATACACATATCCTAATGTATAAATAACCCCCCCACCCTAAGAAAACAACTAATAACACCCTTTAAAAATAAAATTATATACCCAAATCACCTTTCTTAAGAATCCTAGAATCCATAGAGATATTCTATATTTATCTAAATCCTATCATCAAGTGATTCTCATGTCGCACAAGGGATAGAAACAATAAGAAGAGGGTATTTTTTCATTAACTATTATTTGTAAATTTCAATTATCCTCATCTATTTATTTATCCATTTAAAAAATCATTTAAAATTAATTAGGGAGTGGTTAAAAATTATATAAATTATTTTTACCATATATGAAAATTATATTTTTGATTTAATTCTTTTTATAACTCTCTATCTACTCCTTAGGAAGAAATTATTGGCAATGGTCAGTTAACTACTAATGAGGGTGTTTTTAAACATTTTACTTCCCCCAACCTTATGGCTGGTTATTGTAAATTATTTATTATATATAAATTAATCATTATATTTTGATTTTGTTTATGGAATTAATTATACTTATGTATAAATTACATTGAAAAAAATAATGAGATCAAATCTAAATGATAAATGTTTATTTAAAACCTGATATCAAAATTCTTCAACCTCAAAAACATAAATTAATTAATATAATACAATTATTATAACAAATAAATAGTGACATAGAGTTTAATATATTATTTATTTTTTAATTCATTAATATATCAATGATTGTTTTTCAAGAGGCATAAATGCAGTGAAATAAAGTAAGATTTTCTATGAGGGTATGATAGAACCCAACCCCTTTTCATTAGGTTTTCACTCTTTCAAATAATTTTTTGTATGGATATTACTCTTTCACTATTATTCTATTTCTTTATAGGATATACATGTTTCCACCATGATTTATAGGCCAAGTATAAATATTATCCAAATGTATTTTCCATTCCACAATATATGCCCCCGATGAGTTGTTTTGGTCTTAATTAAAGAATAATGAGGTTTTTGGAAAATATGTTTTACCCTATCTATTGTGGAACACCAAAATTTATCCATGAATGTGTGAATTATTGAATAATTTTGAAACTCAATCCTTTCCTTGGGTTAATTTATAACTGAAATTGTTATACATTATGTGTGGCATGAATGACTATGTGAAATTATTATCTAATGAGTGGACCTAAAATTATATATCCCGCTGATGTATTTGGTAATTTGGTTTAACTCGTGAGATACTCTGTAATATGTGTGATCATGATGATAGGTTTGTTAAAAATAATAATTTTTAGGATTATTCACAAATGTTATGTGTGAACATGATGCTATATTTTTCCACAAATATGCATTTTATTTAACAACTATGACATGATTTTTCATTTGAATACATTTCAAAATTCTATTCAGTTTTTAAAATTTTCTCATGATGATAATTTGTTCATGATATTTTGATTTTGATTATGATCATCCATGTTTTATTGGTCCATGTCCATTATTTCTCCCCTTATAAGGATTTTAGATCTCCCATTTCATTGATATATATCCTCGGGAGACTAAATTTAATAAGGAGAACATGAGATTTTAAACAGATAAAGAAGAATTATATAAATAATGTCTTGTTTTCTATTTTTTACAAGTGTTGTATAATGCTGATTTGGACTAGATACTAATCCTTTTTATCATTGAATGTATAATACCTTTGTTTTTTATATATAAATTTTTGTAATATTAATGTAATAAAATGTATGGTTACGATAGTTAGAATCAAAGTTATAGTTTAGTTATTTTTGGAATTAAGATTACAGAACATTAATGAAAAACATTAGGATAAGTATAAGAATAATACAACTTACAAGAGAAATTTTTTCGTAGAACTACAAATAGAGGGAACTAATAATATATAATTTAAGATTTTATTTTCACATAGTAATTAATTATTTATTCACTTTTTTCTTTTCATTTTCTAAAAAAATTTATTTTAGAAAATGTTGGGAACCATAAGAAACTAAACCAAATACCCATGTGATCGAAAATTTAATAATTTCCTGAATGATATCCCCAATTCCATTTGAGGAGTAGTTAAAAATATTATGGAGATTCTTAAAAAATTGTCTCAGGATATGAACAAAATCTTATTCCAAATGGAACATACACCTTAACCAAAGACAGATAAACTATCCATTGAGTCCATTATGCGAAAAAAACACTTGTAGTTTATTATATCTTTTGATGCACTTATCACAGAGTAGTGTATTAACACAATAGAGATGATTATTTATATGCTACATTATACTATGAAATATAAGGTGACTCTACCCATCAAACTTTTAGATTGATTTTCCAATTAGGGGTGGGAGTTGAAAAGGTACACCAACATGATGGAGGAATTGGTAGAGATGGATTCAGAATACATAAAGAAAATATTTCATAATAAGTAAATTTCTACATCTCTTTGAATTTTTTTGAGAAATAATTCATATATTTGATGAAAAACAGAGGTGAGTCTATCATGAAAAATGGGGAGAACATCATAAGGTCACTAGTCATTACCTTGGTATCTGTTGTCACCAAATATCAAAAAATATATATTCATATTTCGTTTAATCCCCCATCTTTTTAAGGCTCTATATGTCAATGAATTTGGTTATTATGATGATTTATTTTTTATAATATCTTGATGTATAGATGGATTTTGGAGAATGGTCACATGGTTATACTGATAATAAGATAAGAATGGTGTTTCAAACCAAAATTTCAAATGAAAGAAGACGAAAGGTTATCCATCCACCCATATTTAATTTTTTTTTGGAGAAACATAAAGGGAATTTCTTCTATGGGATGAGTAAATAAAATATGTGTGAGAGAGAAGGCTGCAACAATAATTAATTTACAATATACATGATGAATCTGACCAAAAATATAGAGGAAAGGATAAAACCTCCAAATTCACCACCCATGGTTCAATTCTTCAACCAAAGGGAGTAAGGGCACTATGCAAGACAATTTATTATACCACATGTCTTTGATGGTAATCAACATCCAAAACCACCAAAGTTGAAGGATATAGGGAAATCATAAACTATCACTATTTATGAATTGGATATTGAAAATGATGTGTAATAGGGCACACTTCCAATTCACTAATAAATGGAGAAATCATTATTTGTTTCTTTTTTATTCACTCCATTATTTTAAAAATGTATTCAAGAAATGTTAAATTGAATCCCATACACTATGATGTTGATATGTCATTATAAACACATACTGGTGTGTTCACTTCCACCAAATTCTTGGACTATTCTACAATTAGTATGTGATGGAATATACTTCAATTGAATCTCATAATCCTTCCATTAGTGGAATTCAATTATTTACTCTGAATAGATTGGATCTAATTATATAGAAACCAATTAAAATACTGGGAAAATTGAATAAATTCCTATATTCTAAAGAATCCAATTATCCTATATATATTCATATAAAATCATGAATCCCCTTCTGAAAATCCCTCAATGGTGTGGGTGTCGACACCATATAATGTAGCCTACCTTTACCAAATATATGAGTCCAAATAATGTATCGTCTTTGAAGAAATTACAATTTTTTGGGAATACATAGTTTTATTTTGTAAAGCGTTACTTGGACATACCCCATATCATGTGTTGTAGTTCACAATAGTGATTATACCTAGATCCACTACTTTCTCAAAATGCCCCAAACTGGATGGACTCTATCAGATAAGGGGAGTTAAGTAATTAGCTGAAAGATAATTTGGAAAAAGGGTTCATATGCCCTTGTTCATCACCTTTGGTTGTGTAAGTTTACATTGTAAATAAAATGGATGTATCATTGAATTTTAAAAAAATTATTAGAAAATAAAAATATCACCAAAAATAGCATATATCCCTATCCAAGGATTGATGACTTGTTTGATCAACTATGAAGATCTTGGTACTTCTCAAATGTTTATCATCAATTTGGATATCATCAGCTAAAGGTTAATGAGGAATATATAAATAAGGTGGTCTTTTGTACGTGGTTTGGAAAATATGATTTAATATTCCTTCCATTTGAGACACACTAATTCCCCAAAAAACATTATGGATTTAATGAATAAATCCTTAGGGACTATCACAAAAATATTGTAGTCTTTATCGATGATATTATCATTCGCCACATGATAAAGGAGGAACATAAAGAGAATATAATTATTGTACTAAATAAGTTATGGAATGATAAAATCCATGTTATTTTTAGTATGAGTGACTTTTGGATGCACCAAGATACATTCTTAGGGAACATGATCATAAGTGATGGGATTTCTACAGACCCATTAAAGGAAAATGAAATTGAGGAATGACCAAGAACCACTAGTGTAAGAAAATTCCATAATTTTATCAGCATTAATTAGTACTATTGACATTTGATGAGAATATTGTAATGATTTTATTTCCCAAAAAATAAGTTAATAAAAAAATAGGTAAATATGAATGGACAGTAGAATGTGAGGAAACCTTTTCATATCTGAAAATGTTTCTACTTAGTATGCCTACACCCACACTAATATCAAGTGGAGATGATTTTTTGATATAATTTGATGCCTTAAATATATTCCTGGTTTGTGTATTAATGAAGAATAAACACGTTATAGCCTTTGCCTCATGATAGTTGAAGTTACCTTTGAAAAACTACTGGAAGTGTGAGACGGAGTTTGCAACTATGCGTTTTTTCATTAAAATATGACAACACTGCCTCTATGTTGAGATGCGTGACCAATATAAAAATAACAATAGTCTAAATTATATATTAATAAAGAATAAGATTAACAAGCTTCAAAGAAGATGGTTGGAGATAATCATGGACTATTATTCCACTATTGTCTTCCACCTGAGAAAGGAATAAATGGTAGTTGGTGATCTTAGTAGAAAAGAATACTTTACTCAATATATGAAATATATTGAAACAATATATTCATGGATATACAATTAATAAATCTATAAATCATAATGGGATGTCATATTTCATACATTTACCAAGTGGAAACCCAAATGTCTATCCATGAGAAGATCATAGGGGAACAAAGAGATGATATAGAGCTTCAAAGAAGGTGAAAAAAGTAACAAAAGTAAAGTAACATCATTTCCACATCAACAATGATGGTGTCATTCAATTTAGAACTACAATTTATAATAATTCATTACATAAAATAAATAAATTGTTACTCTATAATTCACATAGATCATCTTTCTCTATCTTTGAGATAACTTTTACAAGGACTACATGTTGGAGGCTATGGTAGAGTATTTCATAAGGTGTAAATTATGTTATCATGTTAATAAAGTGAAACATAAGTCCAAATGGATTATTCAATGAATTCCTATACCCATATAAAAAATTAAATAACGTCACTATAGATATTTTCATTGGTCACCTGAACATATCTAAAGGGAACTGAGTGATTTGGGTTGTAGTTGATCCAAATAACATTACTACACACTTCATCAATATTCAATAATATTTCCCTCCACAAAAACATTCCATGTTATTCTTCAAATAATTGGTGAGAATACATGGGTTCCCAAATTACATCAACTCATATCATGATTGAAGGCTCACTTAAAAGAAATTATAATCCTTTAACATGATCAGAATAACGAATTGAATTTTAGTTCGTCCTATCTCCACCAAAATAATTACCATTATAAAACCACTATTTAGATTCTCGAGGGCATTATATGAGCCTAGTCCGTGCAATTTAAGGGAGGATGGGACCATAATTAATTATTATTTGAGTTCTCATACAAAAATTTCTTCAACTAAAATATTAAAATAGATCCATAATACTTATTTTATTGGAACAAATGAATAATTAAGACTTGTTTTGATAATGATATTTAACAAAAGGTACTTTTGAAATATCATGGAAAAGAGATTAAATAGAAGGCTCATTCCATCCCACAAAATTTAAAAGATGTGATGAGTTGGAAAATTTTTATGCTGACAACCATTGATGGAAAAGGGTTTTTTATGTTAGAGAAAAATGTATCATTCATATATATTGATGGAACAAATTCATGTGGTTAGAATGAAAGGGGGGGATATTCCTAGTTAATTGGTCCTTTCGAGGTCCTTGATCACATAGGACCAGTGGCCTACTGTCCTTAACATTCTACAAAAATGGATCAAGTTCATGATGTGTTACACAGATATCTCATGAGTATTTTCATACATAAACCCACACATGTAATAAATTGGTTGGTACTATAACTAGAGAATGACCTATCATAAGAATATTAACTGGTGTAGATCTTATGCCATATAGAAAAAATTATATACAATAAGATAAACACCTTATCTAAGTGTGGTGTTGAACCATATATTTAAATTACTGACATGTGAACCACATTAACAATGAAACTAATGTACCCTCACCTATTCTGAACCAAGAACATTATTTGATTTTTTTTCATCAAATTAATTATGGTGGGATCAATCTAACAACCTATTGTTTATAAATGATATTCGTTTCGTGAAATAATATTGTATTATATATTTTATTATGCATGATAAACACATATAGAAACAAATAAGTCTCTTCTATTATTATTTATAAATTTTTACATTATTCAATTAATATGTCCTCTAAAAGTTCAAATATTACAAGTGGTTAAAAATAAAAAAATTCAAAACTATAATTGGAAAAAATGGATCTCCCCATTTTTCAAGAATTTTCTTTCTAATGAACAACAATTTAGAAATGAAACAAACTATTAGTAAAATAATCAACGTTATAGAAATGGAAATTTGGAATATTTAGAGGAACATAGTTGAATAATATGAAAAAATAGAATATTTATTTTTAGGATGTAATGTCAACACTGTAATAGTGATGTAAACATTGGAATTATAACCTAACCATTGGAAATAGAAAAATGGCCATTGGAAATAGTATCATATCCATTGGTATAGTTATTTAAACTCAAAATATTAAATATTTTTAAAATAATATTTATAATTACTAATTCAAGTAAATATAAATATTATAATTCTAAAAAATATTATCATCATTAGAAGACTCACAGAAAATATAAGATTGATTTTAATAAACTATAATTTAATGTACTTCATAAAAATCCTAAATTTTATACTATAAATTAAAATTATCTTTGATAATAAATAGTTATTATAAATTGGATTTCAATTTAGAAAAATATACTGTTGAATTTTTCAAGGGGATGTTTTTTTGTCATTTTTTAAATACATCAATTTTATGGTGAATAGTAAACAAAATGTTTTTCTAATAATTGGTTTATCTAAAATTACATAATTCAAAATGTTATAATTACCTACTCATTTATAGAAAATAATTCTCGACTAATAAATATTTATTTTGATAATTTTTTCACTAAAATATATAAAAAATAATATTTGTATCTAAAAATTAATTTCCAAAGTCTTAAATATAAAGTATTACATTAAAATAATATTGTATCATCTTCCACAATTTTTTAATTAAATAATTACATTATAATAATAATGTGAACTAAATTTTAAAAAACAAGTTACTTTTTTCAAATATGGTTTATAAGGTAAAAATTATCACTATAAGAAGGTTTACCATAGATATAATTTTTTATTCATTATTTTATACTAAAAATACCACATTCCTCATTTATAAATAACCCATCTCCCTCTGCTTGGTATGTCACTCCTAGTACCCTTTTTGATTCCAATTATATGCCCAAATAATCTTTGTTCAGACTATTAGAATCCATAGGGACATACTTAAGTAATTCAACTCCAATAATCAAGGGATTATAATTCCGTACAAGGGGAGACATGATAAGAAGAAGGTATGTTTTCATAGACTCTTCATTTGGTTTTCCTCTTTACCTTCTGTCTTTCTAAATCCCTTTTTGAACCAAATAATATATGATAAATTAAGACGTATGTTAAAACTATATTAGTTATTTTTACCAATATTAAAAATAATATTTTTGTAGTATTTATATTTTTTAACTATATTTCCCCTCCTTCGGACAATGTTCTGATAACTGTTATTTAACTTCCAATGAGAATGTTTCCCACTCATAGCATATAACCTACCTTATTAATGGTTATTATAAATTATTTCTGACAAATAAATTTTTATCTACATAAATTTTAATATTTAATATTTAATTATACTAATATATAAATAAAAATGAACAGAATAGGGAAATCGATGCAAAACAAATTTTTTAAGGAAAACATGATACAAAAATGCTTGAATATCAATAATAGAAATTAATAAACATAATTCAATGATTAAAATTGATAAATAATGACATAGAATAACATAATTCACATCGATTTAATTTTTTAATAAATGTATGTATTTTATTCCGAAGGCATAAAAGCTATTAAATAAAGCCGAATTTAATGTAAGGGGCTTCTTGAACCCAAATAATTTTCCTTTGGCTACCCCTATTTCATGTCATTTTTTGTTGGATATTCATCTAATGTTTCATAAATATCATTCTCTATTATTCACATTTCATTTGGGTAAATTAATCTTTCCCCCTTGTTTCATTATCTAAATAAATTGGTTTATAAAAAATGTTTTTCTATCCAAAACATATTTTATTCTCTCATCCTGACTTGTTTCTTATTCACTCAATAGTGATTATGTTTATGAAAAATATGGTTTCTTTAATTACATTGGGAACCCAAAATTTTATCAATTAATTAATCATTTTAGAATTCATTATTATTCCCATTTGATTCCGTTTCTTAATTCATCACCATTATTGTTATAAGTTATATGTAGAATACATGATTATGAGAATATTTTTATGTGATGGGTGTGATAATAGTTATTTATCCCTCTAATGCATTTGGAAATGTGATTTATCTCATGAGATAACTTATTCTATAAATTAACATGAGAATATTTTTTTAGACTGGTGATATTATATTAATGAGCATATATTATCTAGGAACATGATGTCATCTTTATTCAAAACTATGTGTTTTATTTGACCACTATGACATGATATCTAATTTTATACATCACCATAATCCATGCCTTTATTAAATATTTTAAGCATGATGTTGATGATTATAATATACTTATTATATAATGATTTTTATTATTCTCGGACATTTATTATGTTTCCATGTCCATTATTCATCCCATTAAATGGATTTTAGATCACCCTTTTTTTAATTTATATCAACAAGAAACTAAACTTACTATGGAGAAAATGATCTGTTGAGAGGATAACGAATATGGATTTGAATAAATGTTTATATTTTATTATTTAAAAGTGATTTATGATCCTTAGTTTCTAAATACACTTAAAATTTTGATTTTTTAATGTATAACTATAATCTTTATTATCATTAAAATGAGATAATAGTCCTATAACAAAAACTAGGGTTGCTATATCATGGGCTAACATGGGTTCATATATCAGGAATAAACTCATTATTTTCATGACATAAATATATATATAGATACATAAATTTATAAAATGGTGAGAATATATTTATTCTAAATAGGAACTTTCATAAAATTTATTATAAAAATGCTGAAGAAGCATAAAAATTCCACAGTATATAAACATCTGAACCAATATATCACCTATATTAGCTAAAATATAATCGAACTTCACCAAGGATCACTTTCCCATAATAGTGTAAAATTATATTATTACAAAGAAAAATAATATATCAAGAAGGACACCATGTAACAACTTCACCATTAATCTAGTTACTATCCATCCCCAAAGACATTAATTATAGTGCACCCATCCCTTCTATATTCTTATAACCACATAGCCACCTCATACTGAAACAATATATCAACATTTATACTCCACATATCACAACCAATACCACTACTATATCATATTTAATGGATTTCGACATGACACATCCCCATAACATGACTAAAAATCATATTCACAACATTGTAGGGTAACATAAATATAAAGGACATATACCTCATTCCCTCCTGTAATCATACACCTCCCCGACTGTGAATCACACAAAAAATTGAATGTGTACACTTTCTCAACAAAAAATTCTTGTTTGTGTACCATAAACATAGGTTGTAATAGTTTATATATTACTTAAAAGAGTTATTGTGGATGAGGCTATAATAATGAATATGTTCCCTCTGCACCCTTGATGTTGGGGAATACTCTAAAATCTCAAACCCTCATATAAGAGTCATTTTAAATATCTGAATCATGAGGTGGTGAATTGAAAATTATAAAGGATAGTAATTTATATATATATATAATACACCAAAGCCCAACATGATATTAAACTAATAAGCATGTTGGATTTATTTCTATGGCATACCATAAAAACATCAATTCGGGTAACCCAGATTACAACCACTCCCATGACTTATCAAAACGTGACCAGACCATGCTACCAAAACACAATAACCTTCAATAATCATAACAACAAAATTTTCCAATTTATTACAGATTTATTTATTATTATTACTAACCAAACAATATTCAATGGATTATATTCATTTTCTTCCATCAATTATTCATAAATCAAATTTGATCTATCCATTAATAATAAATGTTAATGTTCCAACCCACATTACCATATATCATTTACCAGTTTCATCAGTTATTAATTCGATTACATCATTAGTCTATCAACCTAGTCCACGTAAAAATAATTCTTCATTAATTTAGATTTCTTTCTATAAAATACATAATTTTTCTAAACTACAATATTCAATAAAAAAATTATCATTTACCCATATTCAATAACACATTATCATTTGCCAATGGCCATTGAAACATCACCCATATAGCTAAAAAACAATCTAGTAGCCTTTTTCATGATCCTGAATAGAATACCCCACAAAAACCGCATTCCATCATCCCAATAACAACCAGTCAGTATAAAATAAAATAAATTAGAAGAAATACACACTAAGAACGACTAAAAATAATGAATAAAATCCATCCCATAATCATATTTTCATATTTATGAAGAGTCGCAAATATAAATATTGACATTATAAATATATATTTTCATTGTCCGAGTGTATTACCATATTTATGTGTATACAAAATTATGAACGGGAATTTAAAAACTATAATGTATTTAAAATTAGATTCATAGAAGAAAATTCAATCACTAAGAATTAACAATTAACGAACTACATATAATCACATAAATGAAATTTTATTCACAATTATTACCTTCAATTTAATTTGATATTTTTACCATTCCTAGGATAATAGTAACTATCCACCAAATGAATAATGGGACATGGCAGTTATTCAATTACATATAAATAATAAACAAGAAATCATGATTACTCTATTTCAAATGGTGATTTAACAATCCCTTCTTATAAAAAATGGGAAACACCAAAAACAACAAAAATAATAAAAAAGCATTGAAAAAGAATATACATGAACAACCCTATCATTAATGTAGCCCAACAACTCCAAAATAAAATCAAAACAGCATCTATGTCCTCCTCAAGAAGAATCAATAATAAGATAAAGAGTAAGAGGATAAGATGATAACACCATAAATGTAAGGAGGATGATCTCATGAATCTGAGATCTTAAACCCACCATCGAATTATAAAAGATCATGATAAAGAGACCTCTGTGTTCCTAGGGATTGATTTTTCTCAAATAATGTAAATATAATTTGAATGGGTTCTAATTTTTTTAAAATAGAGTCTCATAAAATAAAATGCATGGTCATGTTATAATGATGACCTGATCTAGAAATGTTGATGTGACCTTCCTCAAATCCTAAAGATTTAAACAACTTGATTTCGATAAAATAAAAATGGACACAAAAAAATTTAGGTATTCTCATTTAATGTCTTGAATACATTAATTATCAATGTCTAATAATGATTCTTACACCTCAAACTCAATATCCCTCATACATGCACTAGGGGTCAATCTGTATAATCACAATGTCGGGAACATGACTATAGAATACGAATTGGAAAAGAATAATAATTCATGATTCCATTAATCAAACCATATACATTGAAATATAGCTTATCACTATTAAATGAAAAAACAATTCCTTTTATTGGAAAACAATGTTTTGAAATCCAATTCATTATAACACATCTTATAGTTTCACACTAATACAACACCCCTCCTTGTGAAAAAAAACCCTTCCCTAGAAATTTTTATTTCATAAATTATACCTCAAGTATCACTCACTTGATAAATTCTGCATGATACCACCTATTCTAGTAAAAAAAATTAAGGGTCTAGAAATGATTTCTAAATTACACTTATACTGTCTCAAATTCAATATAAAATAATAATACAATGCATAATACATGAAATCATTATGATATTATTTTATATAATTCATGGTCCCAATTTTTTACACTACCATATTGAATATGCACTATCCCAAAGCTATCATATATAGATAATCAGTGTCTTCACTCAAATTCAATGTATCACTCTAAATCCATTTCACATTTCCCTTTTATATTTCTCATACATGGTGTATGAAATATAACATACATACCAACCCATGTAATTCTTAGTAGTGAATACTCGAAATTCTCGCATAAATCATTCACACTAAAATTAATCAATCATTACACAACCTTATTTTGACTTCACCTATGTATTTAATAAGATTTAGATTGACCCCCATTTGACATCATTATAAAAAATGTGGTAGTGGTAGACCCCAAGGTGAAAAAAATAAATTACATGTTGGTATACCCCTTCTTAAAAACAAACAAATTAATCAAATGATATGTATAAATAAAAGTATTACTATCAGTTTTTTGGAGACCCTTGATTATCATACATTTATATTACAATTTCTTTTTTAATATCCATTATATTACACAAACAGATGCCCATGGATCACAATGGTTATGTTCCTTTGATGACTACGTACACAATTTTTTTTAATATCTTCAATGTTTCTCACAAATATCTTCTAATTTAGTACCATTAATGGTCATACCAAACATTGAAATTTTCTTCATAACCTGGGGAATGGAAACATAAGAATGGGTGGTCTTGGATTCATAGTAATGTGAGAATAAGGTAATGTGAACATGAGAATAACATTCAAAAACCAAAACCTTAATATCATAGATCAAAATCATGAGTCATGGTATGAAAATTATTATGTTATAAATAATGAATCATATGGAATTCAAATAACATTATCCATGAGAGCATAATGATGACATAATATTTGGAATTATGTCATACAAATATGGATAGAAACTCATTTCCATAGAAATAAATGATCACTTATAAGGATATTATAGATTTATTGGTTCACACCCCAAACCATCGTAGTAGTGATGGTTCCCTCTCATGACCATTATAGTGGAAAAATTCACTTATGAACTGTGTTTACTCACTATTCCAATAATTTATATCACATGAGATTTAATTCCTTACCTAATGCATCAGATAAAGATATCGGTCCCACAAGTAACCTAATGAAGACCATACATATGTGTTCCACATGATTATAAAATATTAATCATACCACAACCCATGATATTTAATGTATTTCAATATAATTTCATCATATCATAACTCATGGAAAATAGAAATAATTCTTAATAAATTTCTCCTTTCATCCTAGAATAACCCATGAAAACATGTGGGATTAAAAATAATTTTATCATGGTATAACCTATAGAAGGGAAATGGTTTTCTAGGAAATCATTTCATCATGATCATAAATCATTCATAAAAGGAATAGTACAGTACCCTTTAATTATATCTCTGGTAATGATTAAAAAACATCAATGGATTTAATATTAGATAGAAAATGATTTTAATTGAACACATAAATGATTTCTATGGGAAATATATTTTCATTTTAAATAACATAACAAACCAAAAAATTCATAAAATATTTTAAAAATAATTTTCTATGAAAATAAACAAGAAAATTAATAAATGATGCTTAAAAAATAAAAAAAAAATATTTTTACAAAAATAACCATTCTTCTTTGAAAAGAAATTAAATCATGATACATTTCCCAAATATTTTCATTTTAAAATAATTTTTTATTATTAAAATTGATTTTCCATCATGGTAGAGTATTTTTTTCTTTATATACACATTTAAAGGAATATTCCTTTAATATTTTTCGTAAAATCCAATATATCATTGATTGGAAAGTGACATGAATGTTATTTTCAAAACATAGATATATAGATCCTAGGGTATTGGATTTTCATTAACTTAGTGAGGATAACCTATGTTTTCATTTATAGGTTCCCATTTTAATTCTGTATTTTTCGTTTAGAGATCTAGATCTGATGGATTCTGATTTTCCTTTATAGGTTCCTATATTCATTTAATTTTTTTGATTTGGTTGTTGTATTATGTTCTACTTTAGTTTATAATACATTATTCTCTTGAATAATATTTCTAATACAATATCTTGGCCTTTTTAAATTGACGTTTTAAATAAATTTTCATCACTGTCTATATCTAAACCCCATCTTGATTTTTTGTATTGAATTAAATTTATTTTTAGGTGCCGAGGAAATTTATTTAGCAAAACAATTCATAGTCTAATGATGTTGTGAAGTAGCAACAGAAGAGGATTTTATAAATTAGTGAAATCAAATTTATTTATTTAAATTTTGTTTTAATATTATGATGTAAGGGTTTTTCCTTAATAATTTATTTTCTCAGAATGTTTTTGTTTTATTTTAAAATAAATTGTAGTCAGGGTGATACCATATTTATTTATTTTTAATGGATCCCTAATATCAAAATTACAATGGTGTTGTATTTATTTTACTATTATTTGATATTCTTATATAAGGGTTACATATATTTTTATCAGTTTATGTTTTTTATATATATACACACACATATATATATGTATATGTAAATCTAAATATATATATATATCTATTTATATGTGTTTTCAGAAAATATAATGTAATTGTTATTTTATAATTTTTTTAGAAGAATACTCAAGAGCAGGAAAGCCTACTCCCAGAAACATTTTATTAATAAAAAATTAAAGACATCAAAAGAGAAGAAACATGGGATCAACAAAGACGTGTGTACACATCACCACACGCATCAGAACCAACCAAAACACAATAGAAGGTTGGTGTAACAAAATACCATAAAAAGCTAGCCTCCTCAAAAGCATGTTTGGAAAAAGCATCAAAAACCTAATTTGCCTCTCTATAAACATTAGTGACAACAAAACAAATCTACTCTAGAAGTTGAAGACAGTCATCCCAGGCAGAAAGCATCCTCCAATGATATTCATTGAGCTATTTTTAAGAATATAAACCACCAAAATTGAACTAGACTCTAGCCATAAGTTCATCCAACCATGAAAACAGGTATTCCCGATAGCCTTAATCATAGCCCATATTTCAGCATCAATTGCCAGGACATTACCTAAAAAGTGGTAGAAAGAGACTTTAACAAATCCCCTATAAGTGAGAAAAACACCACCATAACCTGAAGGCCCTGATGCTCTTGAAGGTGCTCCATCCACATTAACATTCGGATACTGATATATCAGAGGGATCCACCTGATGTGTTTCATCACAATGGGATTATTAAATCTACCAGAAACACCCAAAGATAACAAAAAAAAAATAAGATCTGAGAAATCATTCAACATGACTCCAATTCGAGCTCGCACGACTGTATGAACATGAATATGAAGCTCCCTAATACCAATAGAAATCGGTGTAAATCGGTTCTCAAAGACAAGAGCGTTACGGGCCCTACAGATAAAAGAAACCAATATAGAGACTATAGAGTGTAGTAGTGATTTCAACTGAGAAATGAAATCAAATCAGTAAATAGAATCCATAAGTTTTCCAAATCAATCCAAATTCATATGGCATCCAAAGATACCTATAAAATAATCACATAAACCCGATGAAGAGCAACAATATATAAATAAATGATCAACAGTCTCAGCTGCAGCATGACAATGAAGGAAAATAGGTGCAAGAGAAAATCTATCTCACTGTATCATCTACTGCAAAGGAAGTCGACACTTCCAAATCCTCCACATAAGAAAATAATGAGCTGGCGGAATAAAAGCACAGTGAAAATAAGCAGCCATGAAGGAACCACCAAGGACTTATCACACAAGAATCTATAAAACTTCTTTATTGCTGAAATTTCCGGTAAGACTGGGCAACCAAATCAATGTATCCTTTGTAGAATAATGATAACGTCACAACTCAAATTTTAGAGTATTAGAAAGAATCCCCTAAGCCATGATATTATTGTGAAATTATGAAATAGAAATATCATTCAAATCAGAAGAAATCTCAATATCATCAGCAATGGAACATGATAACCAAGCAGTCTTCCAGAAATTCAAAGAGGAATATAAACAAACACCCCTATTTAGAAGATTGTGAGAGGATAAAATAAGCATGATACAATTAGGTCCATAACGAGGAAGGGACATAAAAAGAATACCAAATTAACAGCTTTGATCCAACTCTATGATATAGAATCTACAGAGAAAAATCATTTGAAGTCAAAAGTGACCATGTAAACATTTTAATGAGAGATTAATTAAAGAGATTAAGATCCTTAATCCCCATTCCACCCATGTCAATAGGACAAATTTAATCACTCCAAGCAACTGTAACAAGCTTCCATTCATGAATCGAACTAGTCCAAATAAAATTCCACATCTACCTTTGTAAATCCTTATGAAGCATTCCAGGACATATTTATAAGGAAAAAATATAGGCACACATGGAAGTGATCACATAATTAAAAAGACAGACATGCCCTTCCTAAGATACAGATTTACCCTTATAGGTAGAAATTTTATTGAGCATTTTGAGATATATATTTTCCAAATGAAACCTTTTAACTACACCCCAGAAAAGGGGAACCCCAAGATAATTAAAAGGTAAAGACCCTCTTTTGACCCCATGCTTCTGATAAACTCTATTTTTCTTTGAAACAATAACCCCTTCCCCAAAAAACAAAAAGGATTTCTCCCAATGGGTAACATGACCAGAAAAATACTCATAATGCTCAAAAGATGGCTTAATATATCAGATAGTGATTCCATAAGCCTTCCAGAATAACAGAATATCATCCACAGAAAAGAGATGTGAAGGAGCAACGAGACCTCTAACAACAGACATTTGCTGATACAAACCATCTTTCACAAGATTTGAAATAAAAATACGCAATTAATCATCAACAATAGAAAAAATTATACAAAATAAAGGATCTCCTTGCTCACTCCCCTAGAACATTTAAAGAAACCTCTAGAACAAGAACAAATATCATAGAACTCTTAAGAATTCAGATAATAGAAGAAATGCAACCATTAGAAAATCCATGCATTCTTAACACCGCAAAAATTAAACTCCATTTCATCGTATCAAAAGCCTTCAAAATGTCAACATTCAGAGCCCTATTCCTAAACTTCACCATTTTACTCATAACATTAACACATTCAAATGCTGTATAAAAAAAAATTTCAATGTTACTTTTAGGAAAAAAACCAAATTGATTTGTGGAAATAAAATTCTTAGCAATACTTTCAAATCTATTCTCCAGGACATTGCTGATAACCTTTTGAATAGTATTCCCTATAGTCACGGGCCTGAAATCTCAAATATCAAGTGCATTTTCCTTCTTTGGAATCAAAGAAATAAATCTAAAGTAATCATCAAACGGAAAATAAGAATGATAAAAGAAATCTCTTACCGCATTAACAAACTCTGTGTGAATAATATCCTAGTAAGTCATAAAGAATCATTGGAAAACATATCTTGCCCTGCCACACTGTCAGCATTCATAGAAAACACCTCCTTCCTAACTTCCTCATCTAAGGGTATACTAGTGAACATATCATTCTAGGTATCCTCAACCAAAGGGGAAATATTCCTAAACATTTTATGAGAATTATCATGCCCTGAGTCAGTGTAAATATTTTCAAAATATCTACAGGCAGCATCAGAAATAACATTTTCATAGTTGAAAAGAATTTCATCAACCATGAGGGCATTCATGCCACATTTCACCTTCTTCTCCCTGTGCAAGCAATGGAAGATTTTTGTATTTATATCCCCATATTTCAACCACCTGACATTATATTGTGTCTGGGAATGACATTCCATTTATGCCAGGAGCTCATTAAATTTAGAAAGAGAAAGAAACTCTTCCCTAGATAGCACATCCTGACCCTCATTAAGACTTTGAAACTATAGTATATTATCTTCAACACTTTGGATATCATGATCAAGGCATGAAAATGATTGTTTACTCCACTCTTTGAGATTTTCCTTCACATCCTTTACCTACATAACCATTTTGTGAAAGGGAATTCCAATAAAATTGGTTTCCCAAGCCTCAATGACAATATTTATTCAACCTCGAATAGATAACTATGAATTATTAGACATGAAAGGTAAAGGTGAAGATCTCGAGTGGTGGAGAATTAAGTCCATTAAATGAGGATTGTGATCAGAATTAGCCCTTGGAAGAGTTATACCAGATAAAGAAAATTCCCGAGTTTACCCATTCACATGACAAAATCACCTATCATTCATGATATCTTGAAAGCCATTTAAAAAGTATCGTCGCTAGGTAAAATCTGCCCCAATGATTGGAGCCTAAATCAGATTACAAGCATTAATGCAGGCAGAAAACTCACTAGCAGCCAACCTATTAGAGAAAGTGCATGTCATGTCCTCTGGTTGAAGCACCGAATTAAAATCACCAGAAATAAGCCAAATTTTCCTCATTTCAAGACCTATGCTTTCCAAGGATGACCACAAATCACATCTCCCAATATACTTATTTAAATAATAATTAAAAGTAACATACATAACATAACCACTTATTTCAAATGAAAGAGTAATTGACTACCAATCATAAAAAGAATATATCAAAGAGACACTATCATGTTTCAAAACCCAAAAATACAATAAGTCTGAAAATCATAATGGGAAACCAAAGAGTACCCAAGGGATGACCACATAAAGGATTTCCCTTTACAAAAGGACATACGAGGCTCAATAATTCCTATGAGGATATGCTTATTGGCCACAATAAAATGGATAAGGGTTGTGACCGTGGGAGAATTCCAATGTCCCTAGCAATTCCAAAAGAAAATATTCATGAGAAAGAGGATTTGGAATTTGTAATAGGCCCTCCATCTCGATGAAATTGCACAAACTTAACCTACTTCTCACTCTTTTCCCCTTCCACTTATTTAATTCTGAAGAAAAAATAGCTGGAATAAAAAATGATCTAGTAATGGGGTCTGAGCCTTCCAAAGGTTGAGACTAATATTCACAGGAAGTGTCTTCCATATCATCAGACCAAAAAACACCACTCAGAAGGCTAAACTTATTCAAGGAACTAACTGGCTCCTGACTGGTCTGCAACAAAGGCTTCCTCATAGCCTTAGACAATGTGACCTGAGAGAAGTATCCATCTACATTTTTATCAATACTCTTATCACCCTCAATGGACTGAGGAACCATGTCCTTCACAACTTCTAACCCATCAGACTCAGACTAAGGATGAACCTGCTCCTGTAAAATGAATCCAGTAGGAAGAAAAACCTTATTATTCTATCCAGATTTACCACAAGACACCATACCCAAATTCTGTAACGTAGCCACATCAGGTCTTGCAAAAGATTCAATAATAACCGGTACTGAATGATGCACTACAGTATCATTATAAGGCTCATTCTGCACCTATAAGGAAGCCTAATTAGGATCATAACTAGTACCCTATACATAGACTCGAGGGCTTCCAAATGAACTACCTGAGTGACAACCGGCTGGATCTGCACTGCATCCTGAGGAAAAAATTCAGCATCACATACCTGTGCAGCAACCCAAGTGGCATCCATATTTCATGGATAAGAGGGTTCAGCCTGAGCCGGCACTGCAACATGAGTAGCAGGTTCAGAATCATTTACCTATGCAATAAACTGAGAGGCATGAAAATTACCTAAATGATAGGGTGCAGACTGAGACTGCACTGCATCCTGGGCAACATTTCCAGTAATAAACTTTTTCTAATTCATAGACCCTTGTACAAAGCCCTGATAAGTAGGGTCAACAAGTGGGATATCATTCACAATAGGATCCTGCACCAGGTCCTGAAGAACAGATTTATTAATGGGAATAGGAACCTCACCAGGAACCTACTTAGAAATGGGGTTACTTGGCCTAGGAACATCAGAGGAATCAACCTTTCCCCTTCCCTTATTGCAGAAGGCATCAGAATGACCCTTCAACTTTCACAGACCACAAATTATGGTTCTGAATTTCCTGATTAGGAAGGGATTATATTTATTTTCATTAAAAAGTTTGTTTAAATGTGCATATATTTTTTAATTATTTGTATAATAAATTTGATGATATATATATAAATATATATAAGTTTAAATGTTTATGGGATATACATTCCAAGGTTTGGTGTATTTTTCCCCTATGTTTCTGATATATCTTATTGATGTTTATTATATCTTGGTGCCAACTTCTTAATGTACCTACCTAGATTCTCAAGGGTAGGTCAATGCATATTAGATGGAATCCCTAGAATCCTTAGTTTTCCACATCATTTTTTCCAAAAAAATAGAATAGAAGTTACTAAATTCTATATATTTGAAATTATTTTTAGGTATTCATCATTTTAGGTCTATATATAAATTTTTGGACTATATATAAATTCGATTAATAGTAATATAATTTATAGTCATATAACAAATATAATATTGTAAAATCATGTTGCTTTCAAAATAATAAAATTGGTCAACTATATATATATATATTAGAAATAATTAAAAATTACAAAATATAAATAATAATATTTTATACATAATTAACCAAAATAATTAATATTTATAATTAATATATTATAATTTATTATTATTATTTTCTTAGTTTTATTATAAAAAATAGTTATATATATATAAATCGAATAATATATTGTATACTTAAATAAATTTCAATATGATAAATAATGTACATATATACAATTATATTAAAATAATGTTACTAATACAGTACATATATTTATATAAGATATGCATAAAATACTTCTGTGTATCCACTTTATTTATCTATGTATCAAATGAGCTGTGGCCACCATTTTATATTTTTTGATAGTGGAAGGTGTGGACCACATTCATGTTTATTGTCTATTGAGGTAGTGTGAATGATGTACACACATCCATCATAATCTTTTTCCAATCATATAAAACCAAATAAATTTTTAATAAACAAAATCCTATTAAAAAAATATGTTTTATCAAAAAAACAACAACATTAAAAAATCACCCAACCAATTATTTTATGACAGTTTTATCTGGATCCTTGTAGATAAATTCAATGATAAAAATGAAAGTAATTCATCAGTAACACTGCCTCCAAGTCTTCTCAATTAAATTAATTTCAGTATCATACACTCATCAGAAGAAATTACATTATAGAAACCTAAGACCCCCAGGTTGTGGAATAACATATTTTCAGATTCTAATTCTTTTGTCTACACCCTCTCCATTTATTTTCTTCCAGTCACCCTATAACTTCATTAGTTGTGTGGATCTTTTATCTAAATGTAGTCAGTGTAAAAGGATTTTTTGATTTAATAACTAATTTCAATAGTGTAATTATAACATATGGGAGGCATTTATCATTTGGAGAACACAATGAGGTAAATGGTATGCATTTCAACTTGTACTATACTGTGTTCCCTAATAGGGGAAATCCCACCAATATGTGAGAATTGCAACATTATCAGAAGTTATTATCTAGATTCCTACATTGGCACCAAATTCTACCAAATCAAATCTCCACATAGCCAGATAAATTATAGAGTGAAGGGAAAGAATGAAATTGATAGGGTTGAGATGGAAGAATCAGAATACACAACTATAGAGCTGCGCAACCCAGGGGCCTTAGGTTGCTACAATGTTATTTCAGATGCTGAGTGTATGTTACTGAAATTAGATTATTTAATTTTATTTGGAGGAATATTTAATGATTAAGTACTATCATTTTTATCCTCAAATTTATCCACAATGATCCGAATAAAACATTAAAAAATAGATTGTTGATGTTTTTTTTCCTATTTTATCGATAAAACATTTTTTTAATGGGTTTTATTTTATTAATTATTTTGGGATTTATTTTACTGTAATAATTGGTCGATGGATGTTTTTACTTCATTAAAACTTAGGTACACAATCCAAAACTCATTTGAGAGGTGTAAGAATCAGTCTCACCTGAATTTGATGCACGATGTGACTGCTATGACTCAATGTATCGTTATCAGTTTCAAATTTGTTGTTTAGATTAAAAAATTTCACTCACTAAAAATAAAGAAATCACGCTCATGTTTCATTATAATTTAAGACATCGATTCATAAGTCCTTTTGATATTTAGGAATCTTTTTCACATCAAAATGATACAAGATGAGATTAGGTATAGGTCAAAGTGCATGTTTCTAGTTTAAAATGAAATTTTAGTAAAAGAAATAATGATGTACTCAAAACTATTAAAACCATTCATATTGATTCGATACATTAGTAAAACGACCCATAATTAATTTTAGATTAGTAGGAATCAGCCAAACCTCAATCTAATTCCTGGTGTCGAAGGTATAACTCAAAGTGAACCAATTTATCTAGAAATTACATCAATTTTAATAAAAAGAACAACCAGCCTAGTAAAATCCATTAAAAATCATTCAAATTGTTTTTATTAATTAGATAAAAAATCTATATGTAATTTTTTATGTTTATAAATAATCCTCACCTCAATTTAATGCATGGTAGGCCTAGTATGACACAATGTCTATGTTATCATTTTAAAATAGACAGTTTATTTTACAAAAATTCACTCACTAATAACCAATAAAACACGGTTGTATTTTCTTGATAATTTAGGAAATTTGTTCATAAGTCATTTTTGAAATGTATTAAATAGTATCAAATCTAATTAATACACTAGGTGATCTGTATGAGTGAAATTGCATGTTTGGAGATTAAAATGACAATTTAGGAAAAAATAAGTGATATACTCAAAGCCAAGTAAACACATTCAGATTAATTTTTTACATTATTATAATGATCTATATGGATTTTGGGACATGTTAGAATTAGTGTCACATCAATCGGACACACGATGTGACCTATATGACTCGTGGTGCGTCTTTTTATTTAAAATTGACATCTATTTTATAAAAAAGGACAACTCACCTACTACAAAATAAAAAAACATTTAGATAGTTTTAATATTTTATGTAAATGATCTATAAGTCATTTTTGAAATGTAGGAATCACCTTCACCTCCATCTGATGTATGGTGTGATCGATGTAACTTCGAGTGTGTTTTTTAAAATATAAGTACAATTTTAGTTTAAAACACATATCACATCCCCAAAACTGAGGACACAAGACTATATTATTTTCCCTTATTTTAAATTCAATATTCAATAGATTATGACCCTTTCATTGGGAAATCAAAATAATTTCATGCCAGACCCAATATAGATAATATCTTGTACGTTAGAGAGGACCACAAAGAGTGGATTTGGATTCTCGATAAAGGAACCAAATCATTGAAACCTTTTAATAAATAAAGAGAGTACAATGAGAATGTATAAATTGTTTTTAATATATTATTTTATTTTTCATAATATTATATGTTCTCTACTGATTTTAAATAATCAAAATTAAATGTGTGACTACACATGCATACAATGTCTTCTACGCATGATGATGTTACCAATCCATCAAAAAGAAAAAACTATTATTAAACAAACACTTTGGAAAATGAATAGGTAATGTTACGATAAAATTTCCCTATTTTACAGAAATATTATATAATGAAATGTTGATTTACATTTCATTGTTCTTTAAAGAGTTCGTTTATTTTATAAGATTAATGTCCACGTTTCAAGACTTTTATATAAGATCAACGACATTGTCTCTGCTCAATTAGAATGGTAATCTCGATGTTTTCCTTGTAAAATAAATGTCCATATAATTAATTTATTGTTTCATATTTAAGTTTAATTTATTAATTTTTATTATTGGGCACATAATAATTTTTTTCTTATATAGTTGGTTTATTTTGATCGAGTTGGGGTGTTTTTTCCTTGTCTCCTTCCTTGTTTCACCTAAAAATCCACACTATTGTTATTCCTCAATGCCTTTTAACCCATATATAGAATCATTTATCACATTCCTTCATGTTCTCTTCATTGCCTTAGTGGGAAGATCAATGACGCTCCATCTACTCAATTATAGAGGTAATATTGATTTTTTCACATTGAAATTATTCTCTATATAATTAATGAATTTTGATCATATTTATGTTTTATTTATTTATTGTTAGTATTAATCTCATAATAATTGATTTTTTATCCATATGGATTCTTTTGTTTGTGTTGGGGTGGTTTGTCCATCTTTCATTCCTTTCTGCAATGAAACTTCAACATATTTCTTATCCCTCAAAACCTTTTCACCCATATAATTATGCATTTATCACTTTCATTCTTGTTCACTCCACTTTATTTACTAGAAGATAAATGATTCTTCCTCTACCGAATTAAAGAAGTAATCTTGATTATTTCAGAGGAAAATCATTATCCATAGAAATATGTATTTTTTCATATTTGTGTTTAATTTTTTTCTTTTTAGTATTAATCACATAATACTATTTTTCTAATATATGTGGATTCTTTTGTTCAAGTTAGGGTTCTCTATCCTTAATTCATTCCTTTTAGCACAAAAAAATCACAAATATTATCTTCTGTAAAACATTTCACCTCTGTAGTGTTGAAATTTATCACATTCCTTCATATTCCCACCACTTCTCAATCACATAGGTAATATTGATATTTTTAAAGTAAAATTAGTATCCATGAAATTAATTTATTATTTAATAATTATTTTTAATTCATTTATTTTATGTAATACTCATAATAATTTTTTTCATATATAGGTGGATTCTTTTTTAATGAGCTGATGTGGTTTATTCAGAGCTACTCATGCAGCGTATGCAGTTTGAGAAATAAAGTCAATGGATATTTTGGTAACATTTTTTAGTTAGGATTTTTTTATACTTTGGGACATGTAGGAATTATCCACACCTCAATCTGACACATGATGTGACATGTATGACTCTGTGTACTTATTTTTATTAAAAATTGACATTAGTTTTAGATAATAAGACAACTAGCTTAATGTGTTTCTTATCGGTTTAAAATCGACAATTGAATTTATGATATGTCACTCATGGAAAATAGATCAAACACATTAATATTTTCTTGATAATTTAGGGGATAGATTCAAAAATCATTTGTGACATGTGGTTATCAATGTATTGTCAAACCAATACATGATATGATACGTATGAGTCAAACAACTTGTTTCATGTTTAAAATGTCATTTTATTAAAAATGAAAAGTGATGTACTAAAATACAGGAAAACACATTCATATTGTTCTGATACATTAGGAAATCAATTAATATGTTATTTATAATGTTTAGGATTCATCCACACTTCAATATTATGCACGGTGTGACCCGTATGACTCTATGTTCATCTTTATTTAATGTTGACATCAATTTTGTGATGAAAATAAACTGGCCAACTCAAAATTGAAAAAACACCTTCATATTGTTTTGATACATTAGTAAAATGATCCATTAGTAGTTTTATATGGGCATGATTCTTCCTCACCTCAATATGACACACGGTGTGACCAGCATGACTCCAAGTGCATGTTTGTATTCAAAATTTCCATCAATTTTAACATAAAGTCCAAATGACCTACTCAAAACTAAGAAAACGAATTCAAATAGTTTAAGCACATTAGTATGATTATCCGTATGTCATTTTTGATGTATAGGAATCAGTTCTACCTCAATCTGAAACAAAATGTGACCAGTATGAGTCAAAGTGCATGTTTCAATTTTCAAATGAAATTATAGAAAAAAATACATGAGATGTACTCAAAACCGTGAAAACACATTAATATTTTTTTTATATATTAGTAAAACTATACATAACTCATTTGAGTTGTGTAGGAATTAACTGAACCTCAATATGACGCACGGTGTGACCGGTATGACCTAAAGTGGGTCTTTTTAATTAAAATTTCCATCAATTTTTGTAAATCGGAAACTATCATTCACAAAACCGACCAAACACATTCATATTTTTTTGATAAATTACAATAATGATCCATAATTCATTTTTGACATGTTGGAAACAACCTCAACCCAGTCCAATACACAATGTACCTGATATGACCCAATGTGTATGTTATCAGTATAAAATTAACATTCAGGTTCAAAAAGTGTCACTCATTGAAAACCAATCAAACAATATTTTTTATTCATGATAATTTAAGGAAAAAAATTTAAGTCATTTGTGATGTGTTGGAATCTATTTCACATAAAACTGATTCATGATGTGATCATAATGATTCAAATGTGTAGGTTTCAAGTTTAAAATGGTATTTTAGTAAATAAGACAACTGGCGTACTGAAAACCGAGAAAACAAATTCATATTGTTTTGATACTTTAGTAAAATTATCCTAAATTCATTTCATACATTTGGAATTATCCTCACCACAATCCAATACATGGTGTGATCGGTATAACTCCAAGTTCCTCTTTTTATTTTAAATTGACATTAATTTTAGTAAAATTAACACTTTTAATTAATTTATTTCTTTATATTATTAAAATCATAATTTTTTTCTATATATTTTTTTCCATTATTCGAGCAGGGGTGGTTTGTTCGGAAATAACATGAGTTAGGCCAGGATTAAATGAAAAAGGAAAATAATTTTTTTAATGTATTTAATAATTTGTATTTTTTTAATTGTATAAACCACAATTTTAAATGACTAAAATAAACTATATTTATCATTTGTATGTATTTTAAATTTCATTTCACATAAATCCTATAATGGGCCTTGTTTTTTTATCTGATATATTTTTGGTGTTAAGGTGTGCTGTTACAACATTCTGTATTGGTGTTGTAGTGTGCTGTTACATTAGACAGCAATATGACCCATTATCATTGATTTTAAAAACAATAATAAAGGCCCATTTTTCATTAATTTTAAAACCATTGATAAAGGTCTAAATTATCAAAATTTCTATGATCATTTTTTAAAGGTCCTTTATTAGTGAATTTATAAACATGACTAAAGGTATACTTTATCAACCCTTATATAGGAATTAATAAATAAACCCTTATCAAAACATTTATATGTGCTGAAAAATGGTGCCTTTAGTGTTTCTCAATAAAAGAGATGATAAATTGTTCCTTTATCAGAACTTTTAAAAGCATTGTTAAAAGTCATATTTATCAATTCTTTTTTAGCATTGATAAAGGAGCCCTTTATCAGCACTTTTTTCATCACTGATAAAAGACTGGGGCTTTTAACCTCACTCATGTTGTCAACACCATACTAGCATTGATAATCACCATTTAAAACACTGTTAAAGACCTGTTTTTAGTGTATTATGATATGAAATTCCAATAATTTCATTAGGTCAAGATTGTTATTATTGACTAGCTGGTATCCAAGAGTTTATTTGAATACCAATGTGGAAATGAAAGTGGACTAACATGGACATTTTAATAAAAACCATAGATTATTCGAAACATGAAAAAAGGGGTAATTTTAAAATATATTCCAAGTAAGTACACCTTCTAATTAACAACATGTTGAACACATTAGAAGATCCAAAAAATTTGTATATTTCAGAAGTGGTCAAGCTATATGGACCACTAGTTTTGTTCATCTCTGATAGGGATCCTTAATTCACTTTTAATTTTGGAACTATATAGGATATAAGAACTCTATTGGCCATTATAATTTCATATTATCCCCAGATGGATGGAGAATCAGGACAAATAATTCATTAGATTTAGGATAAGCTCTGAGAATGTGTTATGGAATTTTGTTTCTCTTGTGGAGATGATGTATCAATAGGGGAGTTCTCATATAATAACAATTATCAGTCCATAATATAAATGGACCTTTTCAAGGAAATATATGTTAATTCAGGCCCTCATCAACTTTCACTGGTTGAAATATGAGATAAATCACTAATTAGAACTTACCTTGTCCAAAAGTATATAAAAAATATCCAAATGATCTGGAAGTAGAGAAATATAACTCCTAGATTATAAAAGTCAGATGTATTCCATTATCATTTTCCACTGCCTTTCAATTTATGTGATCATTTATTTTTGAATGGGTTATCAAGACATGATCTTCATTACTTCATAATGTACGTTAGGATCAATACAATGAATGTTTCACCAATTGAGATTATAGAATGTATTTTAAATATTAAAAAATTGATTTATTATCAAAATTTAGTGTTTTCTATTATATTTTTTATGTATTGTAACTAAATAAGTATCAAATATACCCTAGTCATCTGATCCATTGGGAACACAATAGGCTTAAGTTTAATGTGTAATTTATCCATGATCTGGTTTGAATTCATGACATATTGGAGAAACATTTTCCATTGCGATATATGTATTTACTAAGAGATTAATGTTAGTATGTAAAAATTTAGGAAACGTCTTGGGAATGATTGAAGTTTATATTGAAATTGACATTAAGATTAAAAAATTCATGAAAAAGTCTCAATTTTCATCGTCTAACATAGTCTCTTGGTATTCATGGTTTAATTGGGAAACATTTAATAATATTTGAAATCAATATTACTATTATGAAAACCCACCTAGTAATTCATCATAGAAATAAAATTTTGGGACTTTATTCTTACATACAATATTGGATCTTATTTTTTTTCATAAAAATAACCATATATAAGAGTGGTTATGACCGAATATAGGGGATAAAATGTGTTTTGAATAAATTATCCTGGTAAGTGATAGGGAAATATAAGGAAGGGTTCAGATATAAAGTATGTTTAAAATAATTATTTTAGTGAATAGATCTGTTGTAGGTTTATTCTCTCTCCTTCCAATTTTCCAGGAATTTGAAAGCTCTCATTCCCCTGAATGATTTATGTCTTCTTTGAATTAAAACTTTATTTCAAAAAATATGTGGTAATTTCTTATTGATATTATTTTTCATGGTTTTGGGATGAGGGTTACACCACATGGAATTTGAAAATGGTGGGGTTAGAAATATGAATATTTTGGTAAATCAATGTAGTTTTAATGGGTGTTCATTGGATGAGTTGGTTTTATTTGTTAATATGTTTAAGTAAAATAGATAATTTGTCAGATTAACCACGATCATTTGATCATGTATGGTGATTCAGGATATACATGAGGGTGTGTGTGGGTGCATAGATTCATGGAATTAAAATTACAAAGTGTTTTCAATAAACTATTTATAAATGGATTGTGGATGAAATTCACTGTGATCCCAAGACAATTTTTGGAGGTCCATGATATATAAGAGAGTCTAGTTGGAATCATGTAATGGATATACTGTGGTGTTTAGATCTACTATTTATAATAACATTCATAGAAATATTCCATTTTAAATTACTTTTTTACCTTATAAAGATTTAAAAAACATTAAAAAAACATGATTTGGTTCTTAGTAAAATGTGATAAATTCCTCTGGTGGTCTCTTAATGAAATATTACACTCACCCAAGAATACACACCAGAGTTCATATGTAGTAATTGTCTTCTGTGATACAAGATTGGTAAATGTTCCTTATTTCACTATTTAAGAACCATGATTTCGAATTTTATAGATTTTTTAGATGGGACATTTGTTCATGGTCATGTTATCGTGTTTTGGGTGGTTCAACCTTGGTTCCATACTCTATCACTACTTTTTGTTCTTAGTTTTTTCGTATATTTTTAGTTGTTGTAACTTTGATATTATATTGTTGGTCCTTTTTGTTATTTCTTATTATCTCATGGATCCTTATGTATTTTTCTCTTTTTTTATTTATATTTTCATATTGATCTTGTTTCTTTTGTATAGTTTTGTGTGTGTTTTTAGGTAAAAAAAATTTGACTCCTATTATTGTGTTAAACATGCGACATTAATATCTTCCCTTTTTTGTTCAGTGAATGTAACGAAATATATGTTGCACTGCTGACATAGCTGAAGCCTATGGGTTGGCTACGTATGTCACACAATAAATATCAAATGATTTTATTCCATCATTTATTGAAATGAATGTTAAAAACAAACTGGTGACTTTTTATCTGGGACCCTCTTTATATAAATAAGAAATGAAACATATTTTTAAAACAATTTTATAAGAACTGTGTAACAAATATTTTAAAATTTCTTACCATGTCATTTAGTTTTAGGAAATAAATTATTTTTCAACTATTCTATGAGTTTTATTTAAAAAATTTTCATAGAAAAATGTAATTTATATAATTCTTTTAAAATTAAAATTATAATATTATCCATAAATTATTTTTTGTATACCCATTGATTCTTTACCTATGTATTCAGAAATGATAAAAATTAAATCTATAAATTATTGTTGATACACCACTACTTTTGTGTTGTTTAATCATCTTTGTTGTAAAACAATAAATTTTAATCCAATTACATTACTATGTGAATAAAATAGATTTTATTTTTTGACATAAGGTTGTTCACATAGATTTCATACCAAAATAGATTAGGGTAATCATTGGATTAACTATATAAAAATTATTTATGTAGTGAAAATACCTTATTCTCTATTATCATAATTGAAGGGTATTTTTATATAATGATAATGAATATATTTCGATACTCTTTTATTTTCCATGTTTATATTATATTATGACTATTGTCAGAATAATGAATTTTTAACTTATGTATATTTAATGAGATCAACTTTATTTCTATGGGTTCTATATGTTATAATGAATGAATAATTTCAAGAACAAATCATATGTATGGATGAAGTTATTTGGGGTCCTATATCACCATACAATTAATTTGTAAAAGTTAACATCTAATTTGATATCAGACATTGAAATAATCATTTTATTTAACTAACCATTTACATAATTAGTTTTCTCCTATTTCTTGGAATGGAAATAATGATTTTGTTCACATTGGTGTTGGCGTAATGAGTTATTTATCATTTTGTTCTTCATATGATTGTTCCACATTTTTTTCAGGATATGTTACATTCCATGATTAAGCAAATTTTCTAAGATATTCCACACTTTTATGTTTTTATGTTCAATTTCCATTATTTTTTATCACTAATTTTTTTGTTATAACATTCTTATGAATATTGATCAAACCCATATGTTTATATTATTCTAACTTATGATATTTAATTTCTATATATATTTTTATGTTTCTTTTCCATCAAAGCTCATCACATTATAATATATCTATTTCCCATGATTATGATGAAATGTAATATTCATCATTGGTCTATTAGATCATCTTGTGTTGAGAAATATCGAGATATGTTTGAAAATTATTATAGGTTATACAATCAAATATATAGTGTAATGATTATCCATTAGTTC
Organism: Viscum album; assembly: GCA_963277665.1. Lineage (NCBI taxonomy): Eukaryota > Viridiplantae > Streptophyta > Magnoliopsida > Santalales > Viscaceae > Viscum > Viscum album. The sequence continues at coordinate 388,223,098 of OY728167.1, read as the reverse complement.
AAAAAGTAATGTGTTTTATTAGTTATTGTTTTTTCCTAATTCTCAATAAATCATTATCTCAATGATCAAGGGAATGTATTGTAGTACAATATCATAGTTATGTTATATAATAATGATACATTCATGTAAATAGAGCACCTTTATAGACATGATATCCTTCTAAATGGCTCTAACATTATTTCTAACTACCTTGGATAAATCCTATCACAATATCTTTATTTCTATAACTTCATCTGAATATTTTAACGTTATACCCTTCCTATCATAGAGGGTTTTATAATGAATAATTTTAATTCATTATTGAATTGTATTATTATAAGAAACTATACAAGTGAATGGCGTACATCATAACCACATTTGAAATCCATATAAAATACTCACAATATATATTTTATTATTTTAATAGTTCTCTCGGGATAACTATTTATCTGAGGTTGATATATAGTTATAAATCTCAACTCTCTATTCCATGCCTACTGAAGACATCTCTAGAACATCAATGTAATCATCAGATCTAAATTAGATATAATTAAATACCCCACTCCATGCATCATTATAATTTCACATGTTCATATACCTAAAAAATATTATGAGATATATTATTATATATAAATTAAATGTGCATACATTGTAAAATAATCAACTACATCCAAAATAATGATATATAAATTTTAATTTTTGGGTATTATGTTTATGAGATCGAGGATGTTTTTTCCTATTTCCATATTGGTATGTGTAATAGTTGTAACATACCCTTAATCTTCTCTTAATTAGACTTTCAAAATCTAAAATACCAATCACTGAGATAAATTATCCATGATATACCTCTTTAATGTATCGAGCTGTATTTTCTTCTTAAGTTCTCTATAAATATTCTTACTTCAAGGATACATAGTGAAAGGAACACTTTTGGATTTAGGAAATAAATTCTTGTGAAATTATGGTATTAATGGGATGAATACTCTACTCTTGGACCTTATCATCCAATTTCTATAATGACAATAATTTGGAATATTTCTAGCCTTCATTTCATTTCAACACCAGGATTTTTCCACTTTAATCTAAAAATTGAAAGTTGGATGTGCATTTCACTGGTAAAGATATGATTTATCCACTTCCATCAGCATTTCAAGATCTGTCCTCTATAAATACATATATAATGGATAACATTCAATCCAAATCATGGATGAAATAGCATGGTACTTCAAACTCAGAGTATCAACTATCTTTTCTCTTTCCCATTGAGGTAATGTATTGAGCTGTCATAATAATTAATCAGCTGAATCTATCCTCTTTATCCCATATTAATCATTTTAAATATGAATTTATACTTTTGGGTTTATGATATATATATATAATAAAAAATATAATTTAACAATATATTAAATGAAATAATTACTTTTTCCAACTCAAAATATTGATTCATTAATGTTTATCTGATAAATCTTGGTTTGGAGTGATATATAAGTTTTAAACATATCATCATTCATAAGGACACAACCTATTACCTTATTTGATGAATCAATATATATCAAACTCCATTATCTATAGTAGGGTAGTGTGAGTACATGTTCACTGACCATTCTTATTTCCAAATCTATAAAACATTCATCACATTAAATTTTACAAATTAACATGGCTCCCATTCAATTCAACATGGTTATTGCATTTGATAGCCATTAGAAAATTCCCCCATATCATAAACTGTATCTAGTAAAACCATGAAAACTTTGGATATCAAAAACTATATTTTTTATTGTATAATACTATATAACATCCATTATTTAAGGATTCACTGATTCATAATCATTTACATTATATGACCAATGAATAAAACTCACTATATCCAAAATTCACACTCATGAAATTTTGAGAACATCTTATACTTCTTCATGATCATTATCAAAATCCACAAATTATATTCGTGTACTCCCCTTCTCTTTTAATAATTAAAAATATCATCTATAAAGACCACTAAAAACAAAAAAAGGTATTCTCGAAAAACTCTATTCAATATATCCATGATGATAGTATAAGAATTATTAAATCCAAATGAATCCACTATAAATTCATAATGTCTGCAACTCAATTGGATAGCTATCATAGTAATATCATCCATTTTCCCCTTATCTAATGATATCCAAAATGATGTCCAGACTGTGAAAATATATGGACCTCCGCATTATTGATCAAAAAGATAATTGATATATTGAAGATGATATTATTTATTATTAGTGATCTTGTTATGTTAGCGATATTCAATATAAAGATGCATTAAAACATATTTATTCATAAGAAATGTAACATGTGAACCCTTGATGACAATATAGTTTTTTTGAATCCTTTATTAATAATCTTCTACAAAATATTATGATATTCTATCAACTCAATTTGTGATATTCTATAAGGAGTATTTAAATTTGGTGTAACACTAGGTATGAGTTTTTCTGAAAACCTAACATCATGGTTTAGGGGAATTAAAGTAACGAAATCATAAAATACATATATATATTCAAAAATTATATGCAAATCAATAATTATGAGTTTCTATCAAACCATTTAATATATATAACCCTTATGAATTGTTACTAAGGCCAATACGATGGAATGAATTTCCATTAGATGTTTATCTGTATACTCACATTGATAAGAAAAAATAAATTAATTTATAATATCACATGTTACATCATTTCCATGTAAATTGATATGATATCTAAATTAGTTGTGATAATTTTCTCCCAAATCACATAAAATTCCACTAAATGAGGAAAAATGATATTTTCATGAAATAAATATTGTAAAAATCCACATGACGTCCCCAAATAGATAGTGTAGGAAAAATGTTCCTTAATTTTTATATATTTTTTTGATTTCCATAATATTTTCCCTTCAAGTAACAACCTTGAAATAACACCCCTGGATGTGGTGCTAAAAACATAATCTATAAATTTTTTGATTTGTAATAAAAAATAATAACCTAGTGTTACTCATCCAAAACATACAACATCATCAAAAAATAATGGGTGACATACATACCTATGTAATTTTTCATTTTATTGTTCTATTAAATTCCTAAAAAGTTCCTTAAATGTGGTCTTTTCCATATAATTTTCATTTTTTCCTAAAAACCCATTTTTTAGTACATGATTACTTCTATCAAGGTAATATCCATATATAAAATATTTAATTTATTAACCTTTTCCCCAACATTAAGCATTGTAAAAAATCAATTGAAAATGTGGGATAAATAAAAAATTGACCGTAATGGATATATAGAAAAAATCAAGTAACCGCATTAGTATATTTTGAAAACACAAGGTCATATATCCAATTCGTTCCATTAGCATAATAATTTTTTTGAACAGATTATAATTTAATTACAAATGAAATATGTTTTACAGGCCAATTTTCTTCATAAAAAAATTCAATAGTAATATAAAAAGGAAAAACATCATCATCAATGTTTCCTCATAAAACAATTGAACCCATAAAATGTTTTTCCAAAAAATTCCTTTTTACCTTGAAAGAGAATAATAATTTCTTTAAAACAAATATTCATTAGCTTAACTTTTTAAAAACAAATAATTTCCATGGAAAATGATTAGAATGCATAGAAAATTCATTTAGGTCAATCGGTAGATAATCATCATTGAACTCATACAATAACCCTTAAATGTGTAAAAAAATCAGGCAAACATACAAGATATTTTTCGAGAGAGAAAAATAATTACTCTATGTATTGGTTAGCTATATCTAGATTACCCATTATCCTGATCTATATTGGGTACACCCATCGTCATGAACAATATAAGGATATCCAATAATCATAAACCATTTTTGAGGACCATAACATGAATGAAACATATAAAATATTTCATTTGTATCATTAAAAACATTACAAATATCCTTTTGAACCCATAAGTAAAAAACATTAGTATATTGACATATCTCATTCATCTGAAACCCAATTTTAAAAATAAAAATAAAATCGTAAAAAGGGTAGGATATTTCTTCATTAAATAAAACAATAAATATTATAATTAAATCCTAATATAATTTATTGGTAATTATCATAGAAAATTTCATTGATGTAGTATACATTAAAATAGAACATTCCTTTTTTCCTTTTGAGAAATGTTCTGTAAAAATATATCTTTTTAAAAACATTTAAATGAAATTCCAAAGTATCCTTTATAATTCATTCATTTTTATATTTATTTTTTCAAAACATAATTACAATTATATCCAAATGGAATAATTTTTTTTAGAAAATAATGTGTTTAAATAATTAAAAATATTGTTTTTTATAGAATAGTTTCCTTACCTAATGTCTGACTCGTCACATATGTTATTTGTCATCATGTATAATAATATTATGTTAATTATTTACATTCTTAAAAAACATTATTTAGTGATTCCTTTATTTTATATATTACCATCATATACATAATTACTTCATTAATTATGTTCACGTTATATTTTTGAATGATAATGATCTTATATTTCCAAAATGACCTCGGTAGGTTGAAATTAGAAAACGTTATAACAACTCAATCTTTTCAAACATGGATATTATATCTTTTTTATGAATATTAATTACATTACACAAAAAAATCCCTAGGACCATAATACTTTAGTTCATTTTTAAAAATGAAACACAAACTTCTAGTTTGGTAAAACATATTCAATGTTTATCACAATTTTCTTTCTCATTAATACTCCTAGGTTAAACCATTCTTCATAACATGGGGAAAGGAAATAGATGAAAGGGTGATCTTTGATGCTCAGTATGGGTAAATATAGGAGATACATATGGATAACTTGACCATATAGGTATGATAATATGATCATATCATATGAAACCCATCCCCTACATAGAAAAGATCATAGTCATGATTCATAGAAAAAGGATTTCATGGTCATAAGATATAAATCATATGATAATCAATGAGCATGAGCTATAAGGGCGTGTCATTGGAATAATAAATTGAATTTTGGCAAAAAAATAAGAATAAAAAACAATATCCTTAGTAATCAAGGATATTTTACTAGAAAATCATTGTGGAATGGGTTTAATCCCAATCGGTTGTTATATTCATGGTTTACTCCCAATACTACCATGGTGTACAAAGTCTCTTAATGAACTGATTTCACTCTCTATTACAATTTTATCTATCACATGAGATATAAATCATTTCCCAATGAATTGGAGGGTGATATTGGTCCCTACAATAAAATAAAAAAACCAAAAAATATGTTTTCCATATGAACCTAAATAATTCATCATATCATAACTCATGAAATGAAATGTGTTTTATAAAAATTTCATCATAACAAAACCCATGGAAAAGATATGTGTTTAATAAATATACTCCAATCATAAACATAAACCAAACATAGAATGAATAATAATAATATCCTTGAATCAGAAAAATGGTAAACATAAAGTAACATTGAATAATGATATCTTTACTCGAATATGGTTCTAAAAGATAATTTCAAATAATTATTGATGAAAATATGCATTCTTTGTTCTAGATATCATTATTTATTTAAAAAAGGAACACAATTATAATAGATTATTTTTTTAAAATAACCTTGTAAACATATAAATGATTCATCTGGATATTATGGCCTTTTTAAGATGGGATAATATTCTCATGTTTCCTGACTAGAAAATATTCATTTCACATAATTTTATTATAAATGATACAAGGATAATTTTCTAGAAAAAAATTTACTTTTCAAAATGTTTTCTAAAAATTTCAAAAAATGGGTAAAAAGGATTGAAAATAATTGGAGGATAGTGAAATCCTTAATAAAAGTTTTTTAGGGTACACAGTAATGGAAGAGAAACATTCCCCAAAAAAATTTTAAACATAAATAATCTGGAATAATGTTGAGAGTTTGAACTAAACTCTTACCACTTTAAAACAAATTTAGTCATATTCCTCATTATATAATGAAAGTTATATGGATTTTTATATAGCATGTTATTTAGAATGGGACTCATAAAATTAAATCTTGGGAATTATATACACTACACAAAAGAAACTTGTAGGGTATAAGGCATGTGTCCCATAGAAATAAAAATGTGCCAAAATCCCCTACCTCATGTATTGAATTTAATTCTTTATATTGAAGAATTATAAAAAATAAATGTGAATTTATTAAATGTTTAACCCATAACCATATATCTATCATATAATGTGTGTTTTTTATATAATCTTATCACAGTTTATTAATTTTTTTAATAAAATAACATTTTAGGAGATACCACCTTCATTTTCGAAGCATGTATTATTTAAGCTATCTTGGTCCATATACTTTGATAAATAGACTCATAATTTAATTAATGTTAATAATGATTCAATAAAAATATATATTAATTACATTAATATTTATAAACATTCATAATAATTAGATATAAAAATACTAATACACTATTAATGGTGACAATATGTTATACGTATGCATCAACACTATTCACATTTTTCATAAATTAAAATTAAAGAAAGAAAACTCATAAAACAACTTTAAAGAATAATTATTTTATTATATATATCATATATTTTCATAAAAATAATCTTTATTACCATCCATTTGAAATATAAGTGAATATTAATCACATCGTGTCGTGGAGATGCTAGTCAATAATCACCCAGGAGCAAAATTATCATTTCTCAGAACACTGGATATTGATCAGATAGAAATTATATTCTCATTACAAATGTATAATTATGTTACAAATATCATATATAATAACAAATGAAAAATTAATATCCATCCATATAAGGTGGTGATGAAAAATTAATTGTATCGCTCTGGGAAGACGATAAGTCGTCCGTATGCACGTGCGACACTTCTACTTCTTGTTCGATGGGAAACTATGTATCTAATGGTTTATCATAATCATAAAAAATAATTATATTGATGATATTGAATTTAATATTTTATTTTTAAAATCACATATTTATAAAATGTAAGGTTGATTAGAAAAAAAGTGATTGGTTAGTGCGACTACCCATTCTTCGAAATGTTTTCTTTGGATCTCTAAAAAAAGGAAACTAGGGTTGGACTTATGTTATGAAAAAAACCTATATAATATGTATAGGTAATTCTAGGATATAAATTGGTATGTTATGTTCAACTTATATGGCTCAATGTGTTGTGATTAGCTAGGGGAGGAGGCATACTTTCATAATTGAGTTGTGGGGATCATTTGGAATTTATCTGAAGATTAAATTTTAATAAATTCATTTTCTATCCAAGTTCCACTAAAGGGTCAGGGATTTGAAGGTAAAATATGATAAGGTTGTAATCTCATAATCGAATAAATCATACAAAATCTTGGTATTATTTTAATCTTTATCATTTTGATTTACACTTAACCTATTTTAATTTCAACTATAAAAACATGTTTTTCAATGTTAAAAGGTTGTAATTATTACATATGTGATGTCAATTGAACCAAAAATGAACCGTTTATTAAACTTTAGACTACATATTATTATGTTTTTATTTTTAATGATATGTAATATTTTTAAATACATTAATAAATTATTAATTTTTTAAAATATGATTAGTGCTAATTTTGATGCTATTTATTACATTAACTTTACGAAAACTAATAAAACAAGATGTATTCAAACCATATTATTTAATAAACCCATAATATGTAATAATATTCAAGATAATTCTTGAATTCCATTAATTAATTGAAATTATATGTATTTTTATATTTTTAATATAATTTATTTTAATCTTTTCATTAATTTAATAGTTATTTCATAATCATTGTGTAATTATTTTGGTCATTTATATCTTCAATATAAATTAAAAATTAAAATTTTTAGTGCATAAAAATATTCACTCTTTACAAAAATATTTTCATTTGAGGATATATTCTATATTACACCTTATTAAAAATTAAAAATTTATTAATAATATGAATGTGACTTCACTGACATTAAATTAAATGAATTAATATAGAGATTATAATCTCATCCACGTGGCCCCAAAAATAATTAAAAAATTTATATCATTAAAATAATTTTACTATGTTAATAATGGACACTAATATTCATTCTTAACCTAACTTCATCACCCTGTGTACACAAATGATATTTTTAAGGCAACGAAAGTGACATTTTCTAACATTATTTGACTTAAATAATATATAATTCATTATCACAGACATGTTCCTATTAAACATCTTATGTTTGATGCATATTTGTTAAGGATATAATAAAATTCAACTCATAATTTTTTGTCAATTTTTAAGGTCATTTTATACACCATATAATTTTATTTTTTACCAAAATTTCCAAAATAACCCTTTATGATAGTAAATGTATTTACCAAGGATTGTGTTCATGTCGGACAAAAACAAAACAATCCTATTTAATAAATTAGGGACGATTATCCAACGAGTCCGTACCCGAGTGGTAAGGGCTCCTGTTTGGCATCCAAGAGACCAGGGATCAAAACCGGGTGGAGAGAAATTTCTGGGGTACTGTAGCAGACTATAGTAGGACTGCAACAATCACTTTAGCATTTACTGTTCAGTACTATAGCAGCTGGAACTATTTACCCGATTTCGACCTTTGGGCCACCGATTTGGGCCTATGGTTCTCGAGGGACTTCGGGTCATCAATGGACTTCGGGCTACAGGGCCATCGGGCCACGTAGACCATGGAGTAGCCGAGTTCACAAAGAACATGCCCCAGAAGAGGATCATAGAAACAAGATTAGTAGCCACTAGATAAAGAGCTAATCAGATTGGATGAATGAGAGTGTATTGTAGCCGCCATCGGGACCAGGCACCGTGCAGCTTTATACAGGGAAATGCTAGCCGATCAACAATGCAAGGTGGGGAGGTAGGTGATCAATGACGCAGAAAGATGGGGAGGGGCAGTTCAAGTGGGCTAGGCTTACGGGTCATGTATTGGACATGGTATGCCACTAGGTCTTCGGGTCATGTATTGCAGGTTTGTCGGGCCTTGTGCCTTGGGCCTACAGGTCATGTATAGGTTCCCCTTCAACCTGTAAAAGAGGGATTATCAATAATAAAATAAAAAAAGAAGGCCTTCGGGCCATTCGGGCGTGGGGGGGGGGGAGACGATTAAATACATCTATGGGATCCAGTTTCTAAAAATCATAACACATTAGTTTAATATTTTAATATAAAAGCTTAGTAGAAAAATTCCATGAAAAATAGTTTTTTAAAAAGACTATCCATTTTAGACATAAAATGTTTGTCTAATAAATTCATATATAAAATCCATCTAAAATTAATAATTTGATTATTTTAAATAACAATGAACTAATAAAATATATAACTAATAAAAAAATAATTTGACCTTGTAATGTATTTAAAATAAAATATAGATTTCCATAAAAATCGTTATTTTCATTATTCCTTGAAGAATATATGTTTTTAGTAAATTATAAAAAAAACATATTTATAATTTTGAAATTATTAAATAAAAAATGAAATTAATTTTTTGAATAAATTTTATAGAACTTATTGATGTTAATATTTAGTCGTAAAAATAAAGAAATCACATTTTTCCAAAAAGCACATTTTTTTAAAGAATAATGTGACTTACTGAAAAGTGTGTGATATTTTTTTCAAAGTTATCAAAACATTCATATTATGTTAGACCATTATATTTAATTCACAAATTATTTACTCAATATTATTCCATCTAATTTAATGGATATGTTGTAAAGGACATACAATATTTTGTGTTTTGTCTAAACATTCTATTGCATGAAATGCAAGCTATCAAAGAATTCGATTGTATAAAAATATATTTAATAAAAATCTCAAGATGCTACATTCTACAACTATTAAAATTAATTTCACCATTTAAATTCATATTGTAATTCAATTTTTTAATAGTTGATAACTTATTTACATAAACCAAATTCATAACAATGAATAATAAAAATTACATTAAAAAGGGGAAGTGAGAAAAATTAAGGATAAATAGAAAATTCATAATTAGGTTTCCAAATTGCAAAAAACATTAAAAGATGGATTTGGAAGGTAAAACTAAACTCTATGAAATAATAAGGAGTAAATGATAACATGATGGATATAAGTTTAATTAACATATAACCATATACCAAATGGGTGTGAAAAAGATCATTGATATCATTAAAAATAATTATAAAAATATAATATTGTGTTTAAAAATCCTCGGGAATGATATAGTTACTTAATTTCATTTTATATGTAAAATTTCACTCTTTTTTTTACATTGATAAATTTCTTCTTTATCTCTTACCCAACATAATGATGGTGAAATTTTCATTCATAAAGAACATGTGGATCATAAGATCTATAATGGGATGAAAAGTAATTTATTCTATCACTAATTATGATTATAGCTAAATGTTTCACACTTTTTTTCCAATACACACAAATCGTCAAATGGGTATTTAATAAATTAATCATTAATACCTTATACAAAATTCAACCTATCAAATTTCATAAATGGATACACATACAAACCATCCAAAAGAATAAAATATAAAACATTCAAAATAAGGTCATTAAATTTATCAAAATATTCATAACATTAATCCGCCAAATATAATGATGTACCTCTTTATTATCACATACTAAATGTGTGAATACCATCAACATGAATATCAATGAAATATGATAAAAACATTAATTATAATAAATACTTGTTTAAAAATTCATGTTTCCTAATTTTTAGTAAATATTAATATTTATTTTACATAAATAAAAATATATTTAATACCCATCCATGATAGAATATTTTTTTTGAAGAAGCCCATTATTAGATCTGAGTTTTTAAATACTCTACAACTGAAACCTATTTATCCAAACTAATCACCATTTTATCAACATAAAAAATAAATTAAGGGTTACCTTCAATTAATCATTACTTTCCATAGTCTATAAAATATCCATTAAATCACTTTTCTAGGCCATCAGTACAACCAAAAATATTCTTTCAAATCCTTATGTAAAAGCAATAGTTGATCAATATTTAGAGGTTTCATTATTCTATAATACCATAAATGTACTTTTAAATCATTGTTGTTGAATTTCAATACATAATAACTCAATCATTCCACCACTTCATTGGCATTCTACACATTTCTAAATGTGATTTCATGAGATTTACTTTTGTCATTCAATTTAAGATATTGCTAACATTGATCATCATCGTTAACCCTTAGATTTGGGAATTGATTAGAATAATGAAAAGGAATATAGTTATTCAAAAATAGGAGTTTTAACTTGTTGAATTCCGTGGAGGAAATTTCATCCAATTTCCATGTATTCTTTAAAAGAATACACCATTGATATATTACACCTTAAAAATTATAGACAAAAAATGAAATTATCATGTTTTGAACAATCAAGAACAAAAAAAAACCTGTTTTAGTGTTACTAATACTTTTCTCAACCACTAGTGGATCAGATGTCCAACTGAAAGATGGTGAATGCTACCTGACTAACAAATCCAACGAATTTTGTTCCTTCTATATATTATATGGATGTCTCACACGTTGAATATATATGGAAATTTTTGTGGCAATAATAATAATAGGTTTAATATATTCTCCCACACCATTCAATTTATTGGGAGAAAAATCATTGTATTTATCATCTCACTCAGCACTAAAGTGGTTCCTTTGGGTTCTATATATTGACTAAAACAAAAATTATAATGTGATTGACACTAATCATAGTGGGAAAACCACATAATCATGCAAAATTCCATTAAATCTAAATATATTATGTTTAATATTTTGTTATTCATTGACATTACCAAAATTATTGGATTTTAACCTATACTTATACTTTTCCTAAGGCACTACACTATGGTTTTCTCATCATAGTTTCAAAAGAATGAATAATCCATTTCTTCGAAACCATTTGTAATAGAACATTATTTTCATACATAAGTTTTACATCTTTGTATATGAAAAGTCAATACATTACACAAGAAAATGGTTAAGGACTATAATGATTTAATTCCTTTAGAAACATGGAACAAAAAATTCTAGTATGGTGAATGAACTTCAATGTTTACCACAAAGATAATTGTCTTTATTAATCCTACTTAAAACCTTTCTTTATAACCCATGAAAATGGAACATAAGAATGGGTGAGATCAGATTCTCAGTATCTGTAATAAATAGTGATACACATGCATAACATGACCACATTGTTAGTATAATTTTTAATTAATATTATAAAACCATGTTTTTCATAGAAAGGTTCATAATCACGATACATGAAATAATGATTTGTATTTTATTATACATGAATTCTATGATAATTAGGGAATATGATCAATAAGATCATATCATTTAAATAATACATGGGGATATGGAAAACACAAAGGAATAGAATATAATTTCCTTTTTATTAAAGGAAAATTTATTATACTATAATGTTGGAATGTGATCACTCCCTGAACAATCACAGTATTCACGGTTCACTCCCAAGACTATCATGGTAGAAAACTTCCCTTACTAAATTCAGTTATCTCCATATTCCAATTCTACCTATCTCATGAGATATAAATCATTACCAAATGGATTTGAATAAGATATAGGAACCATCAATCACATAATGAAAACACTTCATATGCATGACAAAAGAACATAAATCATTCATCAAATAAAATATAATGAAAGGAAATGGGTTTCATAAATATATCACCATAACAAAACACATAGAAAAGAAATGTGTTTCATAAATACAATTCCATTAAAAACATAAAGCATCCTAAAAAATAATAAGGATAGTATCATTTAATCATAATCTACGTAAAGCATAAGTAACATAAAATTATTATATCTTAGTTGAAAAATGGTTTTTAAATAATTCTTGAGTAAAATATTGTGCCAATTTTTTTTTAAATCATTATTTATTTTATAATTTCATGAAATTATAAAGGAAAAAATTTTCATTGAAAATTAACTTGTGACCTTATAAAGGATTTCCAAATACATAATATTTTTTTATAATACAAACAAATTTTCATTTTTTATAATTAAAAAAACATTCTTTTACTATATTTTGGTGGGAATTCTCCAATACCCTTTTATATAAAAAAGAAATAGTTTTCATACCACTTTTCAAAATAAATAATTAGTAAAAATTACATCAAATAATTTTAGTAGAATGGTAAAAAAAAATTTAGAATATTTCATAAGAAACATGGGAAATTAATAAAAATATTCACCCACAAAGTCATTAAAATAATTAATCCTGAATAACGATTAGATTGTCAAAAAACCCCTTACAACATTGAAATCATTAAAATCGAATTCCTGATGAAAGAAATAAAAATATTTGGATATTTAAATACCATATTATTCAGGATAAAACTCATAATATTTATTCATGGAATGTATATACACCAAACAAAAGAAATAAGAAATGTATATGGCATGTGTCTCATATAAATAAAAGGTAGATAGAAATCTCATAACTCATGTCTTCAATTTCATTTTCACATTGAAAAATCTAATATAATAAATATGAAATTATTATAAAATTATTCCACACACACACACACACATATATATATATATCATATCACATATTTTTTAGTCATATTATTTATTTTTATTAATATTTTTTTATTGAAATCGTTGTTTTCGGTGATAACTACTTCGTTTACAAGAATGTTTTAGTTTGAATGTATTGGTATTTATACTCTAATTCATGGTATAATAATTTATAGAATATTAATAATGATTATAACATAAAATTTATTCATAATATAAATATTTTTAATCATTCATAAATATTATAGACAGAAAAAAAAGAAGTACACTATTCATAGAGACGGTGGGCCATATGTATGCATGAACGATGTTTCCATTTTTCATCTAATAAAATGATAGAATAGTAAAAATTATTTCACCTTATGAAATGAATTATTATCATATATATATAACATGTTCATAAAAATCATTCTTACTACTATCCATGTGAATTATTAGTCAAAACGAGTCACACCGCATAGTGGAGATGGTAGTCCATACGTACACATGAGTGACATTATCATTTTTAAATTGATTGGTTGATGATAAGGTATAAAAATATTTTAATTCCATAGGTATAATTATCATATAAATATCATTTAAAATCACTAAAATCTTGTTAATATAAATCCACCTAATATGGTGATGAAAAATTTATTGTACCGCTATGTAAATATGGTAAGACGTACGAACACATTAGTGACAATTTCACTTCATACTTTATAGGAATGAAATAATATAATGGGGTTTTAAAAAATTATTATATAATAATATTTATTATAATTTATTTATTATTCTATGAAAAGAAATCACTCGTTTATAAAAGGTAAGAATGAGTAAAAAAAGTAATTAATTGGGTAAAGTGATTGCCTATTCTTCGAAACTTCTCATTTGGATCTCCTCTAAAGGGATGTAGTGTTTGCATTTTGAGAAGAAAATACATATTTAATGGGTATTGGGAAGTCTATGAGAGAAATTATCAGGGTATTGTCGATCTAGAAGGAAAAACGTAATGTGATGAATAGGGGGAGGGGGTTTCCTTTTATAATTGAGGTGAGGGTAATTTTGGAATTTTTCAAAAGATTAAATTATAATAAAAAAATATTCTATCGAAATTAAATAAAATGGAAATGTTTTCAAATATAATATAATATAACGTTTTAATAGCATCAAAAAATAAATTTTAGACATGTTTTAGGGTTATATTAAAGATATCATTTTGATTAAACCTTGGATAACAAATTTTAATTTTAACTATTATAATAAAATTTTAAATATTAAAATGATGTAATTTTTACCTATATAATGTCAATTAAACCATAAAATAAAAAGTTATTATATTTTGGTAAATATCATAATCACGTTTTATATTTGACATTTTTTTATTTTTTTAAATAACATAATATAATATTATTTTTTTAAATAACATAATATAATATTATTTTATTGAAATATTAGTACTGTTAATTTTTATATTAATCATTACATTAACTCTAGGAAAATCATAAAAACACATATATTTGAAAAAACTAATTTATACACCATAGATATGTCATAAGTAACTATAAAATTCTCGTATCACCGTAACTAATTAATATTTAATTTATTTTAATATTATTAATATAATTTTTTTATTTTTTATATTAATTAAAAAATTACTGCATCGTCATTTTGTAATTATTGAAGGAAAATATTTCTTCAATAAAAATTAAAAATACTATACCATGATGTAGATAAAAATTTTATATTTAAAACAAATATTTCTAATTGAATATATCATATGTATTGTACCGTATTAAAAATGATATAGTAATTAATAATATGAATATGAAATTAGTGACTTTTCATTAAAGAATGTATTATAAACATCATAATATCATCCCTGGTCACAAAAGTCATAAAAAAATTTATATCATAAACATATCTTTATTAAGATAATAATTGAAAAATATATTCAATCATAACATACCGTTTTCCCAATGCTGACCCCTAAGAGATATTAAAGACAATGAAGGTGACATTTTCTGAATTTCAATGATTTAAATAATATATAATTCATTTTCATGGAAACGTTCCCATTAAAAGACTCCATTTAGAACCATATGTATGAAAGGTCAAATTATATTCGTCCACTAAAATTTTGGAAATGTTTAGGCTCATTTTGTAGTCATTGTCGTCTTATTTTTGACCTAAATTACACAAGTTACCCATTTCTGTTGTTACAAAACATATAATAGTAATTATTCATATTGGTAAAAAAGGGAAATATTTAGTAAATTTTTTACCTATAAAAAAAATAAGGAATCAAACTTTAAAATTTTTAAAAATAGAATTTTGCGAAATGAATTTAAATGAATGATGAAGGAACTAAATAAAAACATTTTTAATGAAATATTCCATTTTAAAACAAAAATATTTTCATTATAAATTCATGTATAAAATAATTTTAAAAACCCATAATTTAATTATCTAAAAAATGATCTAATTAAAATTTAAGAATAATCCAAAACATAATCATACCTTGTAATGATTTACGGAATATACAGTTGTTAATAATGTTTATTATTTTCACTATTCCTATAAAAAAATTATTTTCAGAATAGAATCAAAAAAATAATTATAGGATTATTATGAATTTATGAATTAAAAATATAAATTATTTATGTTAAATACATTTTCTATAAGTTATTTTAAATTATCTCATAAAAATAATAATAAAATATTTTTGAAGAAAATGAATTTTTTAAAAAACATTAAGTGACATACTAAAAAATGTGTGATCATTTTTTAAGAACATATCAATAAATTCATATTAACATGGACCTTTATATTTACCTCATTAATTATTTTTTTATAATTATTCCATAAAATTTAATTTCTTGGTTATAACAGACATATAATATTTTTTTGTTTGTCTAAATATGATTTTGTTTTCAAAGTAATTTATCAAATAAATTAAATTAATTTATAATATATTTCATAATAATATTGGGGCGTTAATTTTTTTCATTACTTCATAATCTAGTGTAAATAAATAATAATATAATAATAATTATCCTATATTATTATTTATTTTAAAACTATTGATGAAATATGGATATAAAAAATGAATTAGGTTACAATCGTGGAGACGATAGGCTATATGTATGCATGCGTAATATTTATTTTTTAAAAAAATATGATGAAAATAAGGTAATTGTTTTTTATATGCGTTGAATGATTATTATATCATAAATTTTTTTTTATTTATTTAAAAAACATTGATATATGTTATCTATAATATTTTATCATGATAAATGAATCTAATTCTTTCATAGAGGTGGTAATCCACACATATTCCCATATGATATTATCATATTTCATTAGATGGAAGTGTAATAAATTAGATAACATATTTCATTTAGAAAAATATAAATATGTCATTTATATCATACGTATATATATATATATATATATATATATATATATATATATATATATATATATATATATATACTAAATATTTCATTATAACTACTGTGAGATGAGGTGATAGAAAAATAAGTACATTGGGTTGCGAGGTGGTAGGCTGACATACACACAATTGATGATTTCATTTCCTATTTTATGGATGAAGTATATTGATATTGGTTATAAAACTAACATAATAACCTCTCAATATATATTAGAGACTAATTTTGTTATATCATCATGGTTTAATAATATTTTAATTCATTCAAAGAACACTTAAATTAAAACATTCAACCAAAATCTATACCTCTTCTTCGGACAACCTTCTATATGTTACACCAGAATCCCTATAAGGATGGAATCCTTCAAAAAATATTGAATCTAGAAAATGCGGATTGATTTTGAGAATATATTTGGGATTTTATTTTCTAAACCAAAATTATATTAATGTGTGGAGAGGATATTAGAGGGGGTGCCCTTTTATGAGTGAGGGGTGGGGAATTCATCGAGTTTCTTAATGTATTAAATTAATATAATTTAAGTATAATGTTTAAGTGGGTATAAATTAATATAATCCGAATACAGTATGAGGATTAGTCTAAATCCTATTCCAAAATAAAATTTGTAAAATTCTAGATTATTATTTAACCATTATCTAACTGTTTAAACTCTAAATAACCCATTTGAGAATTACCATGTTGTGAATTTCTTATAATATCATTGTTCATTAAATTTACTATAAAGGGAAAAAATTTCTATAATGGGATAAATTTAGATATTGTATACCATATCCCATTTACAGGGCCAAATATAAAATTTTTATAACATTCACAAAAATTCAATAAAATATATTTTGTTATAAAATTTAATTGATGTCATTTTTGGAACAATTAATATACAATGAAATTAATGTTATAATGATAAAAATTTAATATCAAAATAAGAAATTAATAAAATAAAAAAATTTATATTTATCTAAATAATATTTTTGATACTTTATATTACTGAAAAAATATTACTTTAGGGGTTTTTAAATTTATTCTATAGATTTTTCTACTCTTTGAAAAAGCCCGAGGTATGGGTTGCATAATAATTTATAGTAATTATTTCATCAAATATGTTTTTAATAAAAATTAAATTATATATAAACATTAATATTTCAAATATTTATTTGAAAACTAATATAATTTGTTAACATCCATTTCTAAAAATATTAATATTATAAAAAGAAAAAGAGTGACATTTTTTTCTTTATCCTTTACATAATATATTATAAATTCCAAGACAAAATATTAATAGAATTAAAAGGTAATATTTAATAAATTTGGATGATTTCAGATGAAAAATCATAATCTAATGATATTAAAGAATTTGTTCAAATGAATTTTAATCCCAATCTAGTTAGTTTTAACCCTAATTAATATGCTCTACCTTTACTGTGAATTTTTTTTAAGATTGTAACTATTAATAGTGAAAAAAATACTTTACCTTTTTACCTAATATTAATAATGATTATTAAAAATATGGAACGTTTTTTTCAAATAATATTCAGAGAATTGGATTAATGTTACATAAAATTAAACCAGTAAAACATGATGAAAAGATATTCTCTTGAAAAATGCCTTCAAAATTTTTATTATAAAAAATTAAAATATATTTGTGAGTATAATAAAATTTACTCTATTATATCAAAACAAAAGGAACTAATGAAAATTTATAACTGATTCAAAATAAGCGATGATATTCTAAATACATGTAAAAGTTACTGTTTTCTATAAAAAATTATTATTTTCACTATTCTTTGAAAAAATTATATTTTCATAAACTTATAAAAAAAATCATCTTAAGGTAATATTAACAGGGTGAATTAAAATATTAAATCCATTTTATAAAATAAAATACATATGTTTACACAAAATAATTTTAATGTTATTCTACAAAAAGAAATAAGAATTATTTTGGAAGAAAACATATTTTAATGCATAAAATGAATTTAAAAAAAATTAATTACTTATTTTTTTAAGTATTAATCAATAAAATATTTTTGAGTAGGAATTATAAATATTTTAGGGTTTGTTAAATCATGGTTTTGTGTATTGTATACAGTATTTAGCATTCTATTATTTTAAATTCTTAGGGTGTTATATTCTTTCCCCTTTTATAAATTTCATCCTTGAAGTTTAACCGTCATCTCTACATAAAATGGTTTGATGTTTGAAAATAAATTTTTTCAAACCAAATCATAAAAATGGATAATAAAAATACCTTAGTAATTAACTGAATGTTAAATTAGAAGGACATATAAAATAACACATGACCTGTTTACCAAATAGGTGAACATTATTAGAATGTTAATATATTTTTGTGGAGGGAGAATGTAATTTATAAATAGTTATAGACTGTAACATATAATATTTTTTATAATAATGTAAATGACCAAAATATATTTATTGAAAGCAAAACTATAAATTAATGATGTGTGAAAAATAACATCAATTCATCCTAATAGTGCGTAATCAAATGATATTTTTATTTCCAAATCCTTTTACCATTGTTAAGAAATTATTTTAGCATCTTAACTAAGAAAATATTTATATATACTTAATTTAAATGTATAATTTAATCTTACAATAAATTTATGCCATAATATCATAATTTTTACCAAATAATGAGTATTAAAAATTAATTATTTTTCATAAAGCACTAAAATCATCTTCTGATTGACCAAGAGGTATATAAAAGGATGAAAATATATTTTACATGTCCTTATAAATTAAAAAACCAAAATGGTTTGGACAAGGTAATATAAGACCAAAAATAAATTAACTTTTATAGAGAGACGTAATATATTAATGTCAAATATTTAGCAATAATAGTCAAAATTCAATCTAAATCATTCCAAAAAAACTATCCTTTAAAATCTTGAAAATATTCCAGACTAAGATTAAAACCAATATATGAGACTAATATTCACACATATTCATCCAAAATATACTTAAAAGTTTAATCTTAATAACATCAATCACTTTTAATATCTCTTATAAATATTTTATATTTGTTTGTCATATATTTTTTTAAAATATACTAATCTCTTCCCAAAATTATGTCGTAATAAAATAATATATGATCCTATATGGTAAATCAAACTTTGTAAAAAAATACTATAATTGGAAAAATAATATCTATTTACCTTAATTAAATAAAGTATCATAAACCCTCAAAATGGATGTAAATGCATCTGATCTTTTGATCAACCATAAATATATAAAACAATGATATTATTAAAAACTGATAAGTTAAACTCACTTGAATATATCATTATCTCTAATGTTATCTAAAACCAAATCTAATACCATCGGTAAAAGAACTAAACCTAAACTACCAAATATGATGCTAAAAACAAAATCATTACATTTCTATCTATGATTTTAATAAAAAGATGACCCAATTTTAGCCATTGAAAACACAGATTATACTTGAATGAAGCATGATTATAATGTCACTTACCACAAGTCTGACTCATCACACACATTATTTATATTCATGAATTATATAATTATATTAATTACATTATTTATTAATAACCTTTCACTTTTTTATTTATTTTATTTTATTTTATACATTTATATGTTTAATTACATGATCAATTAATTTCACTTTAGATGTTTTGATGATATTCATCTCATATCTCTTAAATGAAATTTGTAGGATGACTATGTTTAAAGTAAAAATTATTTTATCATATAAATAATCTAAATCATTAATGTATTATCAATTTTGTATGTTAATATTAAATTTAACCACATTCATGAATTTTGGTTAGGAAAAATAAACTATATTAAAATCTTAGAGATCATAAGTTTTACATAAAAATGATTAATGTTAAAAATTTTCAAAGAACCTGGTTGAAAGAATGTATGTTTAATTTTAAAATTTTTGATTTATTATTCAATTAAAAATATTATATTATTCCACTAAATGTTATTATATATTTTTTTCATGGGATAGGGTTATAAGAAATATATCACATCACTTCGTAAAGGTCTTAAGCCACAGGTACACATGAAAGACATTATTATTTTTCCTTGGATAGAATAGTAAGAAATTATATTATACATTATATTTAAAAAATCCTAAGTATTTAATTAATAATATATATATATATATATTAAATATTTTATTATAACTCTATGTGAGTGGCATTGATGGAAAATAAATTATATTTATTCATGAGGTGTTAGTCTGTCATACACACAAATGAAAGTTTCAATTCCCATTTGATGGAAAAAGGTAATGGGAATAGTTTTTTTACATTAACATAATAAAATATTATTAATAGGGAGACAATAATGTTATTAAACAATCTGGGACGAAGAATAATTTAATAGGTTGAAAATAAATACAACTCAAACATTTGGTTAAAATATATACCACTTCTTTGATTAACCTCATTTACTTTATACCTTGTTCCCTATAAATCCAATATAATTCCCAAAATATGTCTTTTATAATGTGGGTAGGGATGTTGGGAAGTAATTTTATTATGGATTTATGGATCGAAATAGAGTTTTGATAGGATAGGATAAGAGATACCATTAATAAGTGAGTGGAGTGGAATTGTTAAAATTTCTTAATGTATTAAAATAATATAAATTAAATTTTAGGAACAAGTGTCCCAATGTTGATATAATTACAATATATTATGATTATTATTTGAAATCATATCATACAAAAAATGGAAAATTTATGTTCTTTTTTTACCCATATAGCTTTGTTTTAACCCCCTTTGACCCTTTTTACAATTATTTTTATTATAATTGTTTTTACTCTATAATGGACAGGAAATTTAATATAAATATTAAAAATGAACATAAAATTATAATTTATACATCATTTATTTGGTTGAATATAATATTTTGAATAATTTAAAATCAATTAAAAGTATATTTGTTATAAACTATCATTAATTTCATTAATGGAAACATTAATTTACATTGAAATTAATTTAATTATGATAAATTTGGAATTCAAATATAAACCATATATAATATGTTATATTTATATAAAAAATTAATTCGAAACATTAAATAACCCATAAAATATTACTTTTAGTGTCATTAAAATAATTTACTTGATTTTTCTATTTTACGTAGAAGAACAGAGTCTGTGTTGTATAAAAATATATGATAATTATTTCATCAATAATTTTTTTAAAAAATAAATTAAGAGGAATAAAAGACTAATTAATACATTAACTAACTACTTAAAACCATATATATTTACCTTTTATCCATTTCACAAAATATTAATAATATTGAAATCAAGAGCGTGACATTTTTTACATTACCCTTTACATAAAATATAACGAGGTTCAAAATCAATGATAAATGGGAAAATGGGAAAATGTTCTAATTCTGCTTGATTAAGGATATATTAAACTCAAAAAAAATTAATGCATGTTTTTAATGAGTTATAAAACATATCATGTCTATTTTACCCATAATTAACCAATTTTATCTTTAATGTGGTAGTTTTTTTCTATGGTTGTTATTCATATTGACCAATAATTGAGATGATCATGTTAAATATTATTAATAATGATGATTCATGATGTGAAATGCATTTTATTAAATTCAATTCATATCACTAATAGAATTTAATTTGATTTTTAACCTTGGAAATTTGCATAAAATATATTTTCTAGGGAAATGATTTAAGAATGTTTGAATACCAAATTTCACTATAATAAAAATTAAATTAAAATATATTTTATTTTAACTAATAAAAATAAAATAATTAAATGTGAAAAAAAATTAAAAAAAGAATGTTTCTTTTTATGTTCTTGAAAAGAGAATATAGTATTCAATAAAAATCATTATCTATCACAATTCATGGAAAATTCAATCTTTCTTAGAAAGTTTTAAAAATTTATTCCTAAAATAATATTGACATAGTGAATTAAAAATTGATATCATTGTTATAAAATTAAATTCATACATGTACCTAAAATTAATTAAAAGATTCTGTCAAAAAAATTTGTAAGACCCATTTTTGATGACAATATATTTTTATGAATAAAATGAATTTATTAAAAATTGAGTTCTTATTTATATATACATAATCAAAACATTTTTATTGTGTAATACACACACATATATATATATATATATTTCATATTATATTTATGATTTTGTTTATTGTATACCAAATAGAACATAGCGTTCTTTTCAAAAATCATGGTACTATGCTTCCTTTTTTAAGAGTAATCCATTATTTTAGGAAATTGACATTAATAATTCTCATGTCTACCAAATTCATGAAAATAAATTACTTATAAAATTTCGGACCCACTGAATTCCCAATAACCACTCAATAACATGGTCGTAGGGTCATTGTCCACAAACCCACACTAATTGTGCTGCATGCACATGGTCCCCTAACTATTGACCAACCCCATTCCTGAATTAATCATCAGAGTAATGAATGTTCTCCTAAGACAACATAGTTTATTTTATTGTTATTATTCCTCACTCAAAAAAATCATGGGGAATATTTAAGGAGGTCAACGATCCTAAAAAAGATCTATAGAAATCATGTTTAACTCTGGAGTTCTAATAGTGTAGGATCTCAAAAATAATGGTTCACCAAAATGGAATTTTTATAAACATTTATAAGTTAACTCTTTAACATTATGGGGTTTTTCATTCTCCCCCACTATAGAACACAACATCCCAATTATAGACCCTAAATATAAAATAATTCAGTGTTAATAAATATCTGGTTGGGTTCATCTCTGATTAGAAGATTACAACTATGACCCACTGATAATATTGAAACCTCACCGTAACATAGATTTCAATTCCCATCCAGCACGAAACAACCAGTTTCCCGAATGAAACATGGGTTCCTACATTGGGCCCACCCACATGGCCAAATGTATCATCAGAATAACGATTTCCCCACATCCTTAAAACTATAACTTTATTATGCATTATCGTTACCCACAAAAACCTGGGATCCTTCCCAGGAGGTCCACCATAATATCATTACTAAATCCCAAACATTCTTAACTATGGAGTTATAATCAGGTACGATACTAAAAAAATTCCCTTATTGACATGTGTAGTACGGCTTATCTATTAACCCTTTAGGATTCTGGGGGTGTGAAACTATTAGTGTTTACTTTGTAATGAAATTATTTATCTCAACTAAAATACTTATTTTTCAACAACAGTTCACTTATCTATTTAGATATTCTTTATATTAAAAATATTTTCATTCCATTGAGGCATTTCCTGTGGTGCTTGTTCCCCCATTCTTGCACATAAGAAAATGGATATTACTTCTTCCATGGTCATCATCTACTAAAATCCCTTGAAACCATATCTTTCACTTATTATATGGGTCATGAAACTCTATTTTTTATGTTATTAATCATCAATCTTGATAGAATGTTATACATAACCAAAATATTGTTAATTTCATTTTTTCCCCGGTTGGATTATCATTTGTACAACCACAATCATTCCCATCTCACTCATTGTTAACATATTCTCAATTGTTTTATCAAGTTATTAAATCCAATTATTATTTATAATGGTTCACAAATAAAATGTTAATTTACCAATGCATATTCCCAATATTGACAAGAAATATGAGAATTTATGCCTCTTTGTCTTTCACTAACTAAAAATCAACATAATATCAAACTACTCATTTGAAGGTTATTACTCCATGGTTATTTTGGGCCAAATACATCATCCATTTTTTATACATACATGGATTTCATTTCTAGGAATCCACACTTTCAATAATCTAATAACACATTAAAATTTTATCTTATAGATAAACATATCCCTATATATTCTTGAAATTATTTATAATCATAATATCCAAATAAAATAACAAAATGGTACAACGATAACATCTATAGAAAAAAATTAATTTCATAAATTAATTATAAGTAATTTTAGCTGAATGTTAAATATATATCATAAAAATATATTCCCAAGGACCATTAAGGATTAGTATATTTAGATAAAATATACATAAATATCTTATTTGGATGAAATATACTCAACTTATCCCCATGTATTAAAATATATTTTACCCTTCAAGGATTATCATACGTAACATACTACATTATAAGGATTGGATTGTTGAAATATATGAAGGGGTGATATTCGATGCAGAGAAAAGAAAAACATGCGAGATAGTTTTTAAGGATTTTAATTGATCTTATGAAAATAATAAGGACTAGGGGAAATGATAATAAATTACAAAAAAAAAAAATACCCAATTAGTCGGGATTATAAATCATGATCCACGATATAACAGTTTTACCCCAACACAAGGAATCCTTATATTCATTAATCCAAAGTCAATATCTGTGATCCAAACATGATAATGTATGATATGAATGTTACACTAGTATGAACATAGTAATTCATTATTATTGTGAACATGTATAAACCCCAAAAGGAGAATTAATTATTTTGAGGACATTTATATAGTTCCATATATAAAATTTGTGGACATGGAATCTGGTTCAAAAATAAAAGTGTGTATATGTGACAATATGAATCGGTATGTGCTTAATGATGCATACATGAAAATAGGTTCATGAATAAAATAGTTATCTAATGAGATATAAAGACTTTCCTAATATATTATAGGGATATGTAACTATATTTCACAAAAATCTCATAATGAATACCATATATAATTCTGACACATAATCATAAAACATTCATAATAGCATAACTCGTATAAAAAAATAGGTTTTATAATGATTTCTTCAAAACAGAATTATATTTGGGGAAACAAAAAGTTTATATATAATCATCCATAAAAAATCACATTAATAAGACACCTAAATATGGAATTTGAATCATATCATAATATAATATACTTATTAAATGAAAACAATCCTAAAAATATGTTTATATTGTTGAAAATTTCCATTTAAAGAGCATTTTAATATTTTTTTAAAAACAAGGAAAATTTCATTTTCATTAGATATCATTAAAAACAATAAATGAAACAAATGTTATGAAAATATTTTTATTTTAAAATAAAAGTTGACACATTGAGAAATTTCCTTAGTGAAAGTAACATTCATGATTGTGGGATAAGTTTTTTATGTTGTATACATTAAAAGATAACATTATTTTTAGAATTTTATTAGAATTCAAAAGATAGTAATACCTAAAACATTTAAAAAGACTCATTTTTTCATTTTTGAAGAAAATACATGGTACTATTAATAATATTTTAAAAAATAATGTGTAGATAAAAAACATCTATAAATATTTTTTATAAAATTGGACATGGGTGAAAAAGTTCATCAACCAAATAATAAATAAGATTTGTTTTTATAAAAAACAGTTTTTCAATCATTTTATGCACCTAAGTGATAAAAATAGTAATTATAAATTAATACTCTTGTAAAAAATAGAGGTGAATAAAATATATGGTTATTCAAAGATATGTATCATATAATTTTTATCAATTAAAACATAACATTGACAATTCGGAAAAAAAAATTCATTGTAACAAAAACCCTTACATTCGGTCACTTTTGGATCCATACACATTAAAAAATACTCTATAATAAATATATATTTATTAATAATATTTTATAGAATCATATTCATGTAAATATTATTATATATAATTCCCATTAATTTATTATTACCCTTTCATTAAAAATCCTTCATTAAAATGATCATTCATGTGAAAAAACCTTGTTTATTTTCCATGTTTCTATTCAAATTATATGATCATTGATCCATGATATTGGATTCATAATATACATAATATTAATCATGTAATATTAAAAATATTTAATCAATATGTGTTATTTTATATACATTCATATAAAGCGGTGATGAAAAATGAAATGCATAACTTTATAAAGACGACACTCTATATACACACTTGTGATGCTATAAATTTTTGATGGATGTAAAAAAAGAAATATATAAAATGATTAGAATTTAAAAAATAATATAATATATATTATATATATTCATTAATACTATATTTTTTATAATCCTTTTAAATAAAAAATAAAAAAATCACATCACTTAATGGAAGTTGTAGTCCAGACACACACATGACCGACGTAATCATTTTCAAATGGATGGGAAAGAGATAGAAAATGGATATTACATTAACATTACATGACATAATTAATGATATTTATCACATAATGTTGTTATGATTTTATATCCTTTATAGGTATATTAAGATGAAAAGCCATGAAAATAATAGATATGAATATGTACCTCTTCTTCAGGTATCCTCCTTTGAAAAGCACATTAAGTTTTATTGGATCATTATTTTGTGAATAATAGAACCTAGAGGTCATGTATAATGTTTATGGGAGATAATTTTGATAGATATTTTTTATGTTGAGTAGATTTTGTCATGTGTAGAATATAGGATAGGAGGTGTGCATTTATATGTGAGGGGTGTGATATAAATATAATTATTCAAAATAATAAAAAATTATAAATAAACTCCTAGTGGAAATTAATTCCAATTTAGATCAAGATAGAATATTATATGATAATGTATCTATATAAATTCTAAAAAATATATTAGGATATTATTTTTTAATGAAAACCCTATATATTTATTTCAGACCCACGTTAACCCTTTCCACCTTTAATGTTGTAATGTATTTTTACTTCAATTACTATTCATAATGAAAAAAATGGAATCCAATTAATTAATAATTTTAAGAATTTTATTTATAAAAAATGAATACATTTTGTTTTATTAAATTTATATAAGTTTCATAAATTCATATTAATGTATGTGTGCAAAAGGAAATGGACACTAATTTTAGGAAAATTCTTTTTATGCATAAGAATTATTATATATTTTAATTTCATGATTAAACACCAATTAGTTGTACATTAATATGTGTTTATTAATATATTAACTAAAAAATTAATTCAGTCATTCATCAATACTAATTAATTCAATTATTACAATAAAATACTTTTTACATAATAAATATATTTTTCTAGAAAAAATAAATAAATTTCACTTCAAAACAATTTATCCTCATCTCTAAAAAATACATAATCATTGTATGACTGGTTATTAAATATTTAACATTCAATTAAAATATATTTATTCTAAATCCAAGTTCTTTGGAGATCCAGACAACTAATGTATAGAAAAAACATTTTATAATTCGATCTTTAAACATAAACAGATGTTATTTTTAACATTTTAAATTGAGTATAGATTTCATATGATTTAATTAATACATGTTTATAGTGAAAATTTTTATACATACATTTCATAAATTATTTTTTCTCCATCATACCCTCGAATCAAATGGCTATGTGATACTAGTTATATTGAATACTAAAATTTCAATTCTATATCACAGATTGTTTAGAATCATTTTTTCCTAAAAATAAAATTTTCAACCATAAAAAAGCTTTTTAAAGAAAAATTTATCATAAAATCTAGGGTTTATATTTTCTTAAATTTTATTCCTATTTAATTATTTTTCCGGGTGAGTGTTCCTCCCCCAACTATCATCATGGTAATTGTGGAAGTCATAATTTTGGTCTTCACTTATTGATAGGTTGGGTTTCAGAGGAAAAACAATGATTTGAATATATGAGAGTTATAAAATATGTAAACATTAATTTAAACTTATTATAGTTTATTTATAATGGAATTTTTTAAATCATGATGTTCTTTATTTCATGTAGGGTAAAATGAAAATTATATTGTGGATTGATATGGATAGGATATAATTCACATTTTTGTTATACATGTCATGAAAAGTTATGTTACTCAGATTATATGGTAAACTCATGATACAAATATTATGCCTATAATGGGATGTAATCCCCACTATAAAATATAATATAATTTCCTCTTTTTCATGTAATCATGGATATGGACTATTGGGCCCAATTTTTTCCTATTACCCTTAGAAGTGGGATGTACTTCCTTTGGTGTGATGCATCTATGAAATGGGAAGATATTCTTATATGAGAATGGTTAATAATGGGATATTATTACCTCTTATATGATGTTTCCTAGGATAATTGGTTCATCTACCTCTAATAAGAATCCCAAGGATATGAACTTTTCTCTCATGTAAATTCTTTTTTGGGTCTCGATATCTTCTATATATCACTAATATCATATGATAATCCCATTGTCGAAGGATATCACCAGTTCATTATTCCTACTATTGTGACTTGATTTATAGGATGTACTACCAATGGCATTTCATCTAGGTTTGGATTGAACATAATTATCATAGATTATGACTTAGGAAGTAGTACTTAGTCATTATTCATCTTGTATTTTTTATTATACCCCAACACATCCCATAATAAGCAAGGTCAAACATGAGAGGTCATGTTGCACCTATGTCTTTTATATATTAATTATTTTTACCTTTACTATTTTTTTCTATCATGAATATCACACTTTAACATGTATTTCATCATTTTTTTGAGGACTCAGTTTGTGTTGTCATACTAGGTTTCAATCACACCCTTCATGGAAAATTTGACACACATGATGATATTATGGTTCATAACTAGTGGTAGGGAATGATTACCGCTATTGTAAAGGATTTAGTTATGGAACACGATTGGAGTTGGGAGATGATACTTTTTTTAGAAAATGGACTAGTTTTTTGGATGACACAGTCTTTTTATAATATGAAACATTTTACAATTTAATGTACGACCATCCCATTGATTGTAATATTCATTTATGTATCACCAAATGACATTAATAATACACATTTTTTATAATAGTCCAAATTTTATTTAGTTAATGATGACATGTATCTATGATGCTCAATTTTTTATAATTTATATAATGATAAAATTTGATCATTAGTTATTCTATTGAGATTTTTAGATATATATAACCAAGAGGGTATAATATCTGTAATTTATACAAGGATCATCACCACTGGATATTAGCATGTAGAATATGGGATGATATTCTTATGGTATGTAGAACCTTTTTTGGTCATGTTTGAGGTGAATAAGATTAAATATTCTTCATATGTGTTCAAGATAATAGATAATATAAAATATCTCTATAAAGAATCATCCATGTGTGAAATATATGAGGTATCAAGGGAATCCTTATAATACAAAATAAATAAATAAATTCTAGTCTCTATTCATTTATTGAATATGATTGTGTGTATAAATTAATAAGATAAACTAGTGTCTTCACATTGTCTAAATCTTATTGCAATGCGAATTTTATAATCATTTTTGAAATAGATTTTGACAATTTATTATAAACTTCATTACGAAAATTTGTTTTGACCCAAATTGAGTGATGTTAGTGGATTGAATATAGATTATCAGAGGTTTATTATGGTTTCATAGTCATAATATTATATCATTATTTTTATTTTTTATGGTTACCAATTGGTTTTGTAAATGGAATTGACAACACCCAATAGCTCTCACAATCCTAATAAGAGATGTAACTACATATATATATTCCAATGATAGGTTGCCACCGAGGATTTCATAACAATGACACTAAGATATGCACATTGGTCTAGAGGATGGCAGTTTGGGATCATCACAACATAATGGGGGGAATTATTACCAACATTACCAGTCTCATGTATATTTACATCATGTTCAGGAATATTTCCAAAGTCCCATTACATGACCAGTAAACCCCTTGATAGAAGTCAGTTATTAGCATGTTTTGATGAAAATATATATACATAAAAAAATTATCAAATCAATGCAATAATTTTTATGTATCATAGTATCTCTATATATGAAATTATTTTTATGTATCATAGGTTATCTTTCTTTATCGAATAATTTCATTACTATGATGGTTTATAGGTTCCTGATGTTTAAATCCACCAAATTGGGAACTCAACCTTTTATTGTTTTCAAGGAAATAAGTTTATGATTACATTGTTGGGATTAGAACCATGAAAACATAATCCTTTGTATCCTTTTGAAATGAATTGGAACCCATTTATTTCTATTTTACTTTATAGGTAAATTCATAAAATTAAGGGTCATTGTATAAGTAACGAACCATACTATTTAACATCTGGGAGTAGAAATTACTAGAATAGTGAATCCATGTAATGGATTGTGTGTTACTTACTTATAAGATAACATTTATTGGGATAATTTTTTTAGAAAAAATTATATCCTTATATAGATACATTTGGTATCATCCAGAATATATCCTAAAAGAAGAAGATTATTTTATCAACCGAAATGAATATAGCCCCACAAAATGGACCTTGACCAAAATTCTCCCCCATTGGGGTTTTCAATAATTTATCAAACACTCTAAGTAGATTCAAATAACAACAAATTTTAAAATTTAATATACTAGAATTGGTTCAATAAATAGTAACTAAACAATATTTTTTACAAGGCCTCAAGCATGCCTCCCCATATGCTAGAAGATGAAAAATAGCCATTAGGGTCCATGGTTTTGTAGTTGGGAATCTATAACCCCCTAATTTGTGGAACAAATTCATCAAATAAATGGATGACTAATCAGTAGAATCATAATAAGTAACATCTAGAAATTTATCATTAGACAATCTATATGATAAAATTAATAAGGGAGATGCTAGAAATAATACCATATAAAAATGAATTAATTTTATGTCTCTAAATAAATAAATGGAATAGGAAAACATGGATGTAAGAACTTGTTAAAATAGGTATATCATAAGTACCAAAAAAATACTATATCTAATAGTATCATGATTCATAGCTATGTCATGTACTCCTCCACTTAAATGATAAAATCATTCAAGTATCGAAAGCCTATAACATTCCGCTATACCTACCTGCATCCATGAAGTCTGTATGGGTACCAATCAGCGTCTCATGTAGGGTGGGAGATATAATCTGTTTCACACATCTAAAAATTTCTATAGAAAATAAAGATAATGTATATAAACATTAATTGTGTTTAGGTATAATATTCATGATGTAAAATAAATAACTGGTATTGTAGTTTATAATAACAAGTCATAATTATTGCATGCCTTAAAAAATGAGCATCAATATATATATAGTATAGTATCAACAATTGGTGACAACCATCTTAGTATATACTACATGTGAAAGGAGTAACATTCCAACATGGGATAGGTCCCCAGTCATATAACTAGGGAGACCTATATCTAGATATGAGAATGTATAAAAAAATTCATAAGTTCCTACCTCAATCCTACACAATAGTGATATGCGATAAATAATCGTTACTAGGGTTCAAAGGGTACAAACCTCAATCCCGTAGTCAGTACCATACTGTAAATAATATTACCTTGGTGTCACAGTTTCCATTCAATGATCCCCTAGTCATTTCCATACAGATTTATCCATCATAAAAAATGGAATACTAATAATAAAATGATAGGATCACTGTTAGAATATATACCAATTAACAATCATCAATATAATGAGTCACAATTGAAGAGAAATCCATATCATACCAAATTATCAATTAATCACATTAATATCAATTCATAACCAGGAAGAAGATGCATGTCCATGCCAAATTATATCATTTGATTTAAACATGATCACTCTAATGGATGGGCATATCACACCCCGAAAATTGTGGTTTACCACTAGGTAGATGAAACAAAAGATATAATAGGTTTATTGGGATAAGGTTTACTACCTCCAACCAATTATGTGATCTTATTGGGAATGTAATTTAAGGTATTAACAATTTAATTAGTGTATACAATTAATTTAAATTAAACGCAGTGAAGATCTGGAAGGTGGCACAATAATTATTGATAAAAAAATAAGGAAACCATAGTGAAAGTTTATAGAAAAACTATATTACTCTCATGTTAGAACACACATATTGTATCATCCCTTGTTTCATCAAAAGTCATAATAAAACCAAAGAAGATACTAACTCACTGAAAATTGGGCATATTATCTCTCATAAAAATAACAATTTTGATGGGAAGAATGTTTATTAATGGATATAATGTAATGGATATCAAACCAGTGGTGATCCAAAGTAAAAAATTTCACTCCAATTAGAGGCTAGATAAAGAATTAGATTCAAATCATATGCTAGAAAAATAGTATAGCTTCCAAACAATAGATGTTATTTGGCGTGGGAGGTGAAAAAATGGGTTCTTAAAATAAAGTAATGGCCAAAAAATTATATCACTAAAACCTTAATAGTTTCAGGGTTTTGGATGTGTGGTTGGAAAAATTGTGTACAAACCATGCACACCCAATAATCCAGGGACACACCCTGCATGTGCTTTAGTGCATAGTCATAAAAACCTCATGAAGTCGGTGCACACCTTCTGTCTCAACCCTGCATAGACCATACCCACTCACACAGTTTATAAAAACAATGTGTCACCCTTACATTTCTAAAGGACATGAGGTTTATATTTTTCACTTACCATATACTAAAATATAACCTCAATATTTTTCTCTATAATTCAGACCTCTGGGATCTAAGAATTCCCAAGACACTTCTGATTCAACCCATATGTGATTTAAAAGGGTTATTAGGACAAAAATTTGACTCCAAATGAAATTAATGGGTCCCATACATTAATGAAAAGCTAGGACAATATAGTCTCCACCCTTAAATAAACGCATCCCCAATTTTCCCATCCAAGGGTGGTAAAACATAATTTGAGAATAACTATATCCACTAAGCATGTACATCATCCTCTAACACCTATCTCTCATCCTATACATGGTTATTCTTCCATAACTCCTGTACAGGAAGAACTGACCTTCCATAGAAAGCATTTTTTATTTAGTCCAAAAAAGGATGCGATGGTCCTCAATAAAAATCAATCTCCAACTCAACAACAATAGTTTGAAATATACGAGAGTCATCTAAACAGTACCAGTAATGCTGTGAATCATGTAATGTGTAATGAATATCCTAATACCGCTGAGGTAACTGAAATCGATAGGATACAATTCGGACTAGATATAGAACATCAAAAGGTTCAATGAATATATTTCAATATCCACCTTCTATCTAAACCATCAATTATCTAGTATGGGTGAAACACCTAAGAGAACCCAACTCCAAAAAATCAACTCTAGTTGCCAATGATGATGATTGATGTATGAATTTTTCCTTGACTAAACTATCAGTAACTACTTCCTGATCAATAGAACATTCTCAAATGTCTCATGAATTAGATGAGGTCCAATAAGGACTACCTCATCTACCTCAAACCAGTATTGAGGAGATTAGAATGACCTTTTGTAAAAATCCTTTAATGGATCCATTGGTATAGTGTTCTAAATACTGTTGTTGTAGGAAAACAAGACAATGGAAAATGTATCTCCCAATAACCTACTAAATCAAGGATTTATTATCATATAATTTCATTTAGTCAATATTTATTCATTTATAACTCACATTTGGTCTAATGGTGAAGGGATATGCTCAAATTTATGTTCCTACCCAAATATTTCTATTACCCTTGATAGAAAATTGATGTTTAATGAGTATCCTTATTAGAAACAATAATATGGTTGACCCCAAGTATGCATATAATCTTATGGGAAAGATAGTATTTGAAAATGATCCACTATGATGGTATATTTGATTATTAATTAATTAGTGACCTTTTTGATCCTATCGATGGTTAACCATACAACGTCACTACCTACTGG
The DNA here is from genome assembly GCA_963277665.1 of Viscum album. NCBI lineage: Eukaryota > Viridiplantae > Streptophyta > Magnoliopsida > Santalales > Viscaceae > Viscum > Viscum album. The sequence continues at coordinate 388,188,401 of OY728167.1, read as the reverse complement.
GGATCTCAATAATGTAATCACCAAATCTATAGTGACATCATCCCATTTCCACTCAGTAATGTTTAATCACTATAAATACCCAACTAGTACCTGGTGATTCCCTTCCCATATAACATGCGGAACAACAAGTAACAACCCCAACTATATTTCCTTTCATACCATGCCACCAATATTGGTGTTGTAGATCGTGATGCATATTTATAAGTCCCTGGTTAATCATCCATGTAGAAGCATGTGTTTATCACATCAATTTATCCTATATTTATTAAGAATCTTAAAATCATCCACAAATTCATAATATATCATCCCCATTAATGATTCATTCGTGTAGAACTTCCTCACATAAAACACACTCCCATAAGATTAGGCCCTTAGGATATGATAAATACATCATATTTACTCTCTCTAATATGGAATAGTTCACTAATAATTATGAAAGTACATAATATAGATGATAGTCTTGAATATTCATTTTTATATTTGAAAATAAGGCTATAAGATTTTACTCACTCCTAACATTTTTAATTTATTTTTTCTCAGTAATCTGGTTGGGAAAATCAATTGTATAATTTATTTTACTAGGAAATTAGGAGAGATTAAAATCAATTCTTTTAGGCATTCTATCCACCTCATCTACTTAAGGATCATGTCACACAATTTGAAATTATACATGTGGATTTTGTGGCCCATAAACACAACAAAATTATATCCTTATTGGTAATGTCTCTAATAATGAAAATTGTGAACTATAGCTGCAAACATGAGATCATGCATCGAGTAATTCCATTAATGTGGCCTCTTCAAATGAGACCCATATTCCAATTCACACTCATCCTTCATCATAAATACTACTAACCCTATACTTTATGAATTACAATATACTACATTGATATAACACCCGAAGATTTTATGAGAAATATTTTTGTATTTATTATGTTATACGCAAAGGAATATTTCACTTCACACAACACAAGCTTGGCTTGCATTACACACAATCACGACTTTCTTCGATAACGTGTGTAGTACGCAATACCGAGTTTTACTAAACAACGATATATTATTATAATATTATAAACTAGCCGTTATGAATATTATTAACAGAATTTTGAATTTTATAACATTATAATTCATCTTACACATTTTCTAGAATGAGGTGTGAAAACAAAATCAATTTTTCAGATAAATGAAGTATTTTTTAAAAAATGCAGTTTTACCGCCTTTTGATGGCGCACCAATTTTAAATCTAGTTTTGACATGTTTATAAGTACAATATGACAAAATAAAATTCTCCTTTGGAATTAGGAAATAAAAATATACTTTGGATAAAATATTCATATTATTCTGGTGACTTTCATATTTTGATGAATAGTAAAATCACGCTATATTTTCATTAAAACAACTTTTTTCATCGAAATAATTTATATGAATAAATTATAATATTTAATGGTATTAAATTATAAATAGAATATATATTTACAATTTAATATAATTTATGTCACTAGCATTAATTTTACATTGAATACATAGGTAAAAACATTTCAATCTTTGGCAATGTTTTAACTTTCAAAACCTGTCTGCTTAACAACAGGATTAATTTCAAATTAATTACTGGAACTTCTGTGTTTTGAATTTTGAAAAATGGATTCCATATTTGGAATTAGTTTGTTCAAATCATTTTAATAGGTTACTTTCTTTTGTTATTATGAATAGTAACTACAGTAATTTTCATTTACTGCGGTTAAAGGTAAATAGGGTAATTCAAAGTTAAAAGAATATTATAATAATTCAAAATTACCTTGAAACATGTCCTAGAGTTATTGGATGAGTAGTGGCCGACCATGGGAATCGTTGGGTCTATTTTGGGACCCCATTGATCTACTTGGTAGTGATACTAACAATTTCGATTAATTAATTTAATATAAAGACAAAATTGACATTAATAAAAATCTTTTAGTAATTATTTTTTATATGGGGTTATATAAATTATATTTAGGACTATAAATATTCATTGGAAAGATAAAAGTATTTTCTACATGATGATAGCTTTTTTATAATTTTTAGACATCAAATAACTTAAATTATTTATGACGCAAAAATGATGCAGTATTTACGTCATTAATTAATAATTTAAATAAATAAGATTATAATGATTAAAATATTTTCCAAAACATGTTGAATTCTGATTGGATGATTTTATTTCGACCATGAGTCATCTTATCTTCATCTTTAATTATTTTTGGAAATTTTGAAACCGAAGATAATTTTATAATAAAATAATATTTTCTCACTTTCCAAAGGTGCCCCTCTCCTCTATTATAAAAGGGAACCTCCTCCCTCTCCTCCTCACACCACTTTGAGCCTTCATGCTCAGCCAAAACCTACAAATTTATCTTCTCCACTTCCCTATAAACATCATATATGTCCTGGTTTTTTTCAAAGACCAATCATAGTTCCCTAAGAGGAGGTTTCAAAGAGTCGTATCGAAGAAGAGGAGGTTTGGACACGTACAAATAATATCGGACCTAAGGTAAGGGAAAATATCACAATTGCATTTTTATCCGAGATTTTTTATACTTCAGAATTTATTGGGGCATATTTATCATCCACATCCATGTTTCCTCAATATGTAAAATTTTCTCTATCCTCCTACAATTTTTTAAATCCAATTTTACCCTTTGGTGAGTTTTTAGTTAAAGATATGAAAGGAATCTTTTTTCGTTTTTCATACGAGGTAATTTTTGACATTTCCAGCAAAAGTACGAGAAGAATGTTTTTCTAACTTATACGGCATGATTGTATTTTTAGAACATTATTTCCATGAATCTCCCTTTAAAAGTTTTAAAGTTTATTTTTAATCAACTTATTTTAGTTTAAAATTATATGACATTTTAAGAAAGGAAAATGTTTTTGATGTAGAAAGGATATTTTCCTCAATAACGGAGTTCAAGCATTTTATCAAAATTATTTTCCATATAAGATAACATAGGGTTATGTTTATATCCCTATTTTTACATTGATTTCATTATGTTATGATGGAATTATTTTTATGAAGTCCTTTTATCTTATATGGATTATGTTATGATGGCACAATGTTTAAGAAACCCATTTTTATTACATGGGTTATGCTATGATGTATGATTTATGATTTTTTGGCACACATAATAATGGTTTCAAAATGGGATGGGTGGGACCTATATCTCCCTCCAATGCATTGGGTAAAGATTTATATCTCATGAGATAGACATGGCTGGAACGACAGGTTAATCCGGTTCAGTTAAACAGGACTGAAACGAAGAGTGAACTCGGTTCAGAAATGGACTTTGTCTACAAAGATAGTCTTTGAAATGAGTCTTGACTACTAAGAAATGATTCTCTATGATTATCTGTGTATTCCAAAAAGTTTCATGTTTTAAGTTATGATTATTTTGATTACATTTCACTATTATGATTGATCTCATGTCATGATATTATGATCTCTTTTTCAGGATAATATTTTCAAAATGTTATGTTCTTATGAATATGATATGATTGAAATTTCTTTTTTTTACCCTTACTGAGCATTTGAGATCATCCTTTTGTATGTTTTCTTTTCCCCAGGTCTGGAAGAAGTGTATTAAGAAGAATATTCCAAAAGGGACTCTAGATATGATGAAATAAATTGGAGACAGTGTAGATGATTTATGAACCAGTTGTTTATGTTTCCTAGTTTCTAATAACACAATACCTATACTGTATTTTCATCGTTTTGTTATATGTTGTAATAAGTAGGATTCAATTCTGAAGTAATAACAATGTATGTAATGTATGGGTCGTTATAGTTGGTATCAGAGGAAGGGTATAGTCAACCTTTGGAAACTAGGATGTGGAAACCCTAGTAAGAACCCTAAGGATATATCTATGCATAGGGCACAATCATAGGGTTTTATAAATGGACATGAACAACCTAAGATAAGTCCTTAAGTGTGAAATTTTATTCTTGTTTATGTGGGTTTTCTATTATAATTAGTGTTTCTCACACAATTCTTATTGGTTTTAGTCAATGGCTGGAACCTGAAGGAATCATGTTAATGCTGAATGTGACGGTCAGTGCAATGATGGTCCCCCTGAGCAACCAAAAATTATGGGAGCTGGAATAAAAAATCTTGTAGCCTTGCTCACACAACCCTCTCAAGCTAGGAACCATGAATGACTTACAAACAAGAAAAGGAAGGAGCAAAATTCTATTGAATCCTTAATGAGGCAGCGTCCACCCCCATTCAGCGGGTCTTCAGATCCATTAGTGGCTGAACAATGGATTAGTACCATTGAAAAGATATTTTCAGTTCTTCAATGTTCTAAACAAGATAAAGTAATCTTAGCAGTTTATCGTTTGGAAGGTGAAGCTAATCAATGGTGGAATCTTATCAAGAATATGAGGCCAAGAGATTAAATTGAGTCCATGTAATGGGACAAGTTCAAGAAATTATTTTCCAATAATTACTTCCCTCGTATTCTTCAAACAATGATAGATAAGGAGTTTCTTTAATTGAAGCAAATTGATGATGAACCTATTGGAACCTATGAAGAAAATTTTATAATACTTTCAAGGTACGCTTCACATATTATTATCCTACCTGAGAGTAAGATCGATTGATTCTTTAGTGGATTAAAACCAGTCTTCGAAGGGCGTTATCCATAAGGGACTTCAATAACTAAGAGGAAATAGTTCAATGTGCTCTTAAGGTTGAGATGGAGAATGGAGTAACCCATCAGTCATATGGGTTTGATAAGAAGAGGAAAATATAATTCAAAGGAAAATCTAAAGATCACACTGAAAAGAAGATCAGTATTCCTTTATGCTCAAATTGTGGAAAGAAACATGGAGGGAATTATCTTAAAGGGACAAGAAAATGTTTTAATTTTGGAAAAGAAGGTCATCGGGAAATTGAATGTCAAAATAATGGGAATAATATGTCTAATGGGGCGAACAATGAAAGGGATACACAGAATGCACCTCCAACACTTCAATGTTTCATGTGCAAGGAAATGCGGAATTATGCTAATCAATTCCCTAATCCAAGGTTTGTTAATGATGATCGATGTCAACAAAATCTTAAGGACAAAGACAAAGGAAAGTCACATGCAATTACTATCGATGATGTGGAGTGCGATAATGAAGTGGTGAAAGGTACACATAACATCCAATTTGAAGTAGCAAATGTTTTATTTGATTCTGGATCCACCCACTCTTTTATTTATGAAGAATTTTCTAAGGGTATCACCATATTAACTCAAAAATTAGATGTTGAGTTAGCTGTGACAACTCCTAATGGCACAATGGTCACATCAAAAGTTTACAATTCTTCTCCAATTGACGTTTGTGAGAAAGTACTTTCAACAAATCTTGTGATCATTCCTATAGTGGAATTTGATGTGATTCTTGGCATGTATTGGCTTTCTTCAAACGGAGCTCATATTGATTTCCAAATAATGGAAGTCACATTTGATATTCCTGATCAATCTATGATCACCTATTGATGCAAGGATGAATATAACCTTGCAGTGGAAATTTATTCCATCTAATGGGTCTTGATTCCAATAAATGAAGGTTATTTATCTCAAATGGTTGGAGAGAAACTCACGATTATGAATATGCCCATTGTACAGGAGATTGATGATGTCTTTCTGGAGGAATTTCCAGGTCCTCCACCAAATAGAGAAGTTGAGTTTTAAATAGAACTCATACCAGGTGCTATGCCTATTTCATAGACACCTTATAGAATGGCCCTAATTGAGTTGCAGGAATTGAAAAAACAACTCCAAGACAATCATGATAAGGGATTCATACGCCCTAGTGCGTCACCTTGGGGAGCACCTATTCTGTTTGTTTAGAAGAAAGATGGATCAATGTGACTCTTCATTGATTATCGAGAACTTAACAAGATCACTATCATGAACAAATATCATCTCCCACACATTGATGACTTATTTGATCAACTATGCGGAGCTCAATAATTTTCCAAGACTGATCTTCGTTCAGGGTATCATCAATTAAGGGTCAGAAGGGAGGATATACCAAAGATTACGTTCCGTACAAGGTATGGACACTAAGAACTTATAGAGATGCCATTCGGTCTTACTAATGCCCCTTCTATCTTTATGGATCTAATAAATAGAGTCTTTAGAGACTATCTTGATCAGTTTTTGGTAGTCTTTATAGACAATATTCTTGTTTATTCAAAGAGAAAGGAAAAACATGAAGATCACCTGAGATGTCACAACCCGTCCTCGGGGCCCGTGCCGTGACTACCCCAAGCCCACCTTCCATAGGCCAGGGGCTGGCGACTAGCACCAAGGCGTAAATCCCAACAAAAAGGGAAGGAATTGCCTCTGAAAAGTAAACAAGCACCACAGAGTAAGAAAGCGGAAAAGTAAACACTAAGTAAAAACTGTACAAGCTGTGCTGAAAGTAAAAGGGGCCGGAAATACAAGCCCAACTGAAAAGTACAACTGAAAGGAAAAACAACAACTGAAAGGAAAAAGCTGCAGCGTCGATCCGTCCTCTGGAAGTCCCACCTGAAGGGTGGGTACAGATAGCCTCCACTGCTCCTCGGGTCCACCTAACCGCTCTGAGTACGTCCCGCCCCGTGGTCCACCTCCAGGTACTGTCCTGCTCCGCACGCCTCCTCCACGATCAGCGTTGTCCGTCGTCTGCAACCAACACCACGAAGTGCGGTCATAGCCCGTGCATGGGTGAGTATAAGCTACTCAGTAGGGACCCCGAGACCCCCGAAGGTCTCCCGAAATCCACAAAGGATAAATAACGAAGAAGAGGTACAATCACGAAGTAACATCTGACACGGCTTAGGTATATGCCCATACATATACCTAAGTCTTCAATTCCCGTTCGGCTCCAACGTCCGAGCCCAAGCACAACCCAGTCCACACAGGAAAGCAAAACGTATACCCACACAGGATAGAACAACACAATCCACAAAGGAGAGAAACACAAGATTCAGCTCACACAGGTATACTTCTTCGGATGACGAAAAGATGATCACTGAATCATCCAAGTCGTCGGACCGCCGAAGGATCGATAGGTACTAACCTTGGAGTGACCCACACAGGATCGGACCCACACAGGATCGGGCCCACACAGGACCGGTAGGCGCTGGCTCACACAGAACCGCTGAGCGCTGACCCACGAAGGATCAGACCCACACAGGATCAGGCCCACACAGGACCGGGCCCACGTAGGACCTGTAGCACTGATCCACGCAGGATCGCTGAGTGCAGTAGTCGTCGCAGTCCGCTGAGGATCTCTGCACAGTCGTCGCCGCAGTCCACTGAGGATCTCTGCACGGTCGTCGTCGGAGTCCACAGAGGATCTCTGCACAGTCGTCGCCGTAGTCCACTGAGGATCTCTGCACGGTCGTCGCTGTCGAAGTAGCAGTCGCAGCCAGCACTAGGGTTCCAGCACACAACAAGCTCATTCGGGAGGGTCCGCTCCACGAGCCGAGAGGCCGATACATCAACTGACACAAAGTCCGAAGTTGATGTATCCAAAAGTTCCGTATCGACAACTGGAACTCAACGTCGCAGACGGCGCGTCAATCGGACGCCCGGTCTGAGAGATATTGGCCTTTTCGTCCCAGGGCCCTCGTTGGTTTTTAAGGCAAAACCAACCCGACCGCACTCCACCTGCGTCCGAACCTCGGGCGGAGTATACCAAAAGATCCGTCTCACTTAGAGGAATTCAACAAAGCTGACGGCACGTCAATCGGACGTCCGTAGCTCAAGATATGAGCGTTTCCGCTCCGAGGGCCCGGTTGGTCTCGTGTACGAACCAACCCGGCCGAACTCAAAGTATTCCGAAACCTTGAGTGCGATATACCGAAACGACTGTCTCGATCCAAGGATCGCGTTTCTGCTGACGGCGAGTCGTTTTGAGGCCCGTATCTCAAGATACGGGCGTTTGAATGAAAATGTCCGAAGAAGGGGGGGTACGGGCCCGGGCTGACCCGGTTGGCCCGGCCCGGCCCGGCCAGGACCGGTCCGGCTCGGCCGGCTCGGCTCGGCCGAGCGGCAGGCGAGGAAGCCGCGGGCGTTGACCCGCGGCCTGAGGCAAACCGCGGCCCGCGTGCGGGCCGCGCTGGTGAACCGCGGACGCGGCTCTGCCGCGTCCCGCCTGGGCGAACCGGACCCGCGCGGCCACGGGTCCGTTGGCCGCCACCGCCGCGGCTTCAGCCGCGGTGGACTCGTCCGGCGGCGCGCCGGGGCGCCGCCGCCTCCGGCCGCCGGCGCCGCCGCGCAGGCGACCCGCGCCGCTGGCAGCTTCCGCGGGCCGCTGGCGTCGCTCCGGTGGCCCATTTTCCTTCCCGTCTGCGCCGTTGCTCCTCCCGGGATCCGTTCTTTACTGCGGGATCGTCAAACTACCACTGCGGCACGTTCCGTCTTCGTCCGTCAAATCTGCACAAAACGAAGAACGACGGAGGGTCGTCGGGCCGTGTTCGTTTGGCCCGCACCCTCCGCGTTAGAGATAAACAACCGGGAGAAATTTATTCCACGCAGGAAACAACAATTTTAAATAAGATAAGAAATTTTTCACAAACGGTTCTTCAATTTCTTTAAAGAAACAAAGACGGGAAATAAATAAAAAGGGGGTAATTCCCACAATATAAAATCCCTACCTCGTCGATCGTCGCGCGCGGGCGTTCTTCGCGGAAAAGATCGTCGCGGAAGAGGGGGATCGTCGCGTCGTCGCGGGGAGGCGTCGCGTCGTCGCGAAATCCGGTGTTGAGTCGGCAAGCTCAACGAACCAAGAACAACAGATTTAAATTTATTAATATTTAAATCTGTGTTTCGATTAAAACCAAAAGAAAAGAACTTGAGAGGAAAATCCGACATCACTCACCTCAAACGGTCGGTGATCGGAGATCGGGGCGTGGAAGAACGTCTCGGATGGAAGCGTCGTCGATTTCCGGGTTCGGCGTTCTTCGCGTTCTTCGCATTCTTCGCGTTCTTCGCGAGGGAGAAGAAGAACAAGAATCCTCTCAAATTTTCCCCAAAGATTTTAGGTTGGTCTTATTTTATTAATATGCCAACACACGAAAACAGGTTTAAGAAACGATTGAATTAATTCGTTGAATTAATTCAACGAAAGAAACAGGCCATTTAATTCACGAAAGAAACAACCCATTTAATTCACGAATGAAACAACCCATTTAAATGTTCTGTTAAGAATTTATAAAACGCGTCGGTTGACTTTCATTAAGACGGGTTTTCACGGGTGCGTTTCTTAGCGGAAAGAAACGGCGGGGCTCGTGCGGGCCCCACCTCACAGATATCCTACCAAGGGGGTAGGATATTTCTGGATAGCATCCTATCCAGTTCAACTCAGTTCAAGCCGCCTTTAAGTGGATTCAAGTGGCTTCCAAGTGGCTTAAGTGAAATAAAATAAAGTTGTCGCAAAATTATTTTATTTCTTAACTTTAAGCCCGAAAATTAAAAACCACACCCGAGCAAAAGCAACTTCGGAAGAGGCGTTTCTAAGCGAATACTGGCGCTGCGATTTCATCGGTGCCCTCAGAATTCTATTCCGGGCACCGGTTCAAAAGTTAGAAAAACCCGCTCGTCCGTTCACTGAACGTACCTGAGCCAAACTTCGGAAAATGATTCCGGGCACACCGGGCCTCAGAATCAGGTGCCGTCAGAAACTGCGCTCTTGTAAAATTCCAAGGAAAATTAAAAAAAAAATTCCTTGAAATTTACGGGTCTTTACATTACTACCACCTCAGGACTTTACGTCCTCGTAAAGATACATCAAAAACTAGGGAAACAAAAGTGGGTACTGAGCACGCATCTGAGCCTCCCGCTCCCAAGTGCTCTCCTGGAGGTTCCCGTGCTGCCATCTGATGCGCACAAGAGGAATCGATCACCCACGTAGGACCCTCTCCTGTCGATCCTCTATCTCCACTGGGACCTCCGTAAAAGTCGCTCCATCATCCACGTCTAGCTCCCCATAGTCAATGATGTGTGTCGGGTCGTGCACGTATCTCCTCAGCTGGGACACGTGGAAGACGTCATGCACCCGGTGCAACTGAGGTGGCAGAGCCAGACGATAAGCCACCTCGCCAACCCTGCTGAGGACCTGGAAGGGTCCGATGAAGTGTGGAGACAACTTGCCGCCTCGGCCAAATCTCCTCAAACCACGTCGAGGTGAGACCCGCAAAAAGACGTGGTCGCCATCCTCGAACTCTAGTGGCCTCCGCCTCCTGTCAGCATATGACTTCTGCCGGCTCTGTGCTCTCCTCATCCGCTCCTGGATGACCTGGACCTTCTCTGTCGTGGCCCGGATCATCTCTGGTCCCACAAGTGCTGACTCCCCAGGGTCTGTCCAGCACAAAGGGGATCTGCAAGGCCTGCCGTACAACGCCTCGTAGGGTGCCATCCCTATGGTGGAGTGGTAGCTGTTGTTGTACGCAAACTCTACCAAGGGTAGGTGGTCCTCCCAGCTGCGACCAAAGTCGAGGACACATGCGCGGAGCATGTCCTCGAGAGTCTGAATGGTCCTCTCCGTCTGACCATCCGTCTGAGGGTGAAAGGTGGTGCTCAGACGTAGTCGCGTCCCGAATGCCTCCTGCAACCCCTTACAAAGCCGGGAAGTAAAACGAGCGTCCCGATTGGAGACGATAGTCGATGACACACCGTGAAGTCGTACAATCTCCTGAACGTAGAGACGCCCCAAGCTCTCTACTGAGCCCTGTTCTCGAATGGGCAAGAAGTGTGCCGACTTGGTGAGTCGGTCAACAATCACCCAAATGGAATCGTGACCTCTGGAAGTGCGTGGAAGTCCAGTCACGAAGTCCATAGATATCCCGTCCCACTTCCACTCCGGGACCTCCAAGGGCTGTACCAAACCTGCTGGTACCTGATGCTCTGCCTTCACCCGCTGGCAGGTGAGGCACCGCAAAACGAACTCCGCCACAGCCTTCTTCATGCCCGGACACCAGTGCTGCCGTCTGAGATCCTGGTATATCTTCACCACTCCAGGATGTACGGCCAAAGGAGAAGTGTGAAACTCTCTCAGCACCTCCTCTCGTAAAGCGACTGGTACCAAGGTATGTCCTATGAAAAGGACATTGTGCTCTGCTCCAAGGGAGAAACCATCAGGTGCCTGTCCCGAGGATATCTGTGCACGCCGTGTCTCACAGTCAACGTCCCCACGCTGTGCCTCTCTGACCCGCTGAAGAAGTGGAGGAGAGACTGTGAGAGACTGAAGGAAGGCTGCTCCGTCTCTATCCACGAAGGATATCTACAAAGCGGCTAGCTGCTCTGTCGCCTCCTCAAGTAGCTGGATGCCCGTCCTCCTGCTGAGGGCATCTGCCACCACGTTCCCCTTCCCAGGAGTATAGACTATCTCAAAGTCATAGTCCTGGAGGAACTCGATCCATCGCCGCCGTCTCAGGTTCAGGTCCTTCTGAGAGAAGATGTACCTGAGACTCTGGTGGTTAGAAAAGACTGTGAAGCGCTCGCCCATCAGATAGTGTCACCATGTCTTTAGGGAAAAGACCACTGCTGCCAACTCCAAGTCATGGGTAGCGTAGTTATGCTCATGAGGCCTCAACTGACGTGATCCGTAGGCAATCACAGCCCGTTCCTGCATCAGGACACACCCGAGTCCGGTCCCTGATGCATCGTAGTAGACTACGTATCCAACTCCCTCCTCAGGCAACCTCAAGATAGGTGCGCTGGTCAACCTCTGCCTCAGCTCCTGGATGCTCTGCTGACATCTGTCTGACCACACGAAGGGTTTTCCCTTCTTCGTCAACGCTGAGAGTGGGGCCTCAACTCTGGAGAAGTCCGGCACAAATCTCTGATAGTATCCGGCCAGGCCCAAGAAACTCCGCACCTCTGTCACGCTCTTGGGTGGCTCCCAAGCTAGCACTGCCTCGATCTTCGCGGGATCCACTGCAACTCCCGCCTCAGAAATGACGTGCCCCAAGAAGTGGACCTCACGTAACCAGAACTGACACTTCGAGAGCTTGCCATAAAGCTGGTGCTCTCAGAGTGTGTCTAGTACAACACGCAGGTGGTAGGCGTGCTCCTCCTCCGTCGTCGAGTACACCAAAATGTCGTCGATGAAGACCACGACAAATCGATCGAGGTATGGCTGGAAGATCCTGTTCATGAGGCTCATGAACACTGTTGGAGCGTTGGTCACGCCGAAAGGCATAACCAAGAACTCATAGTGGCCATACCGACACCTGAAGGCCGTCTTCTGCACATCCTCATCTCGAAATCTAAGCTGATGATAGCCTGACCTGAGGTCTATCTTCGAGAACCACCGTGCTCCCTTGAGCTGGTCGAAGAGGTCATCAATCCTGGGTAGCGGATACTTGTTCCTCACTGTCACCTGATTCAGGCGACGATAATCGACACACAGTCACAAGCTCCCGTCTGCCTTCTTGGCGAACAAAATCGGGGAAGCCCAGGGCGAAACACTGGGTCGGATGAACCCCTTGCCCTGCAAGTCCTCTAACTGTACCCGCAGCTCTCGAAGCTCAGCAGGGGCCATCCGATATGCTGGAGTGGATATCGGGGCTGTCCCAGGGTACAGGTCAATATAAAAGTCTACCTCTCTGCGAGGAGGTAGTCCTGGAACGTCGTCGGGAAAGACGTCCGCGTACTGATCCACCACTGCAGGAAAACTGGGACTCCACACGTCAACTGCTCCCAGGATGAGGCTAGCCAACTGATGAGTGATGGGCTGACCTCTCCTCTGCGTGAGTCCATCCTGTGCTGCTAAGGCTCCCTTCTCGCCGGTGAAGGTGAACCTGCTCCCGTCGGTGCGCACACATCGCACCTTGCACCTAATGCAGTCCATCTAAGCATGGACCGTGGATAACCAATCCATGCCCAAGATGACGTCGTAAGGCCTCGACGCTGCTACAAGAAGATCCTAGCCGAAGCTCTCGCCTCCTAGAGTAAGCTCACACTGCCGGCACCAGTGTGTAATCATCGAGTCTGCTCCCGTAGGAGTCTCTAGCCGTAAGGATCGAGCCAACGGCTCTGTCGGAATCTCCGAGCTCCGAACAAGGGCAGTGGCTATGAAAGAGTGACTCGCTCCTGTGACTATCAGAACTGCAGCAAGGGTGGAATAGACACAGATCGTACCTCGAATCATCTCTGGCGCGCCGTGGTCGTAGGCCTCCGCTGCCTGGAGCTGAGCCTGTCTCTGCCCGCCAGCTCCCTGTGGTCGGGGCGGGCCTCCTGGTGGTGGTGGTGGAAGAGCCTCAAAGCGTCGCCCACCACCTGCCGCTCGTCCATATCCTCTGCCTCGTCCGCCTCCTCCCTGCGGACCGCCACAGTCGACCCTATGCCTCTGCCTGGGTGGTCCCTCCACCGTCTGCTGCCCCTTGGTACGACGGGTCGGGCAGTCACGAGCCATGTGGCCATGCCTGCCGCACTCGTAGCACTGTCTGCCTCTCAGAAGACTGGCTCCGGGCTGGGTGCCCTGCACTGCTGAGCCAGTGTCTCGAGGTCGCCTGCCGGAAGGTCTGGTCCGCCTGGAACCCTGAGTCATCCGCCGGCTACCAGCTGCCGAAGACTCTGCTATCTGCCGCCCTGCGGTAGGTCTTGCTGTGGACTCTGCCAGGAAGCTCTCGATCAGGAGGGCTCGCTCCAGTACTCCTTCCTGGGTCGGGATGCTGAGGGAGACCAGTGATGCCCTGATCTCGTGTCTCAATCCCTGCTTGAAGGTCCGGGCTCGGAAGAAGGGGTCCCGTACCATGTCTGTCGAGTAGCGAGATAGGTCGGTGAACCTCGCCGCGTACTGAGCGACCGTCAAGCTGCCCTGCCGCAGCTGAAGAAGCTCCTGGATGCGCACCGCACGGAGGGTGGCCGGGACGAACTCTGAGCGGAAGTGGCTCTCGAAGTCCGTCCAGATGAGGGTGGCCTCATCGTGTACCTGGAGCATCAGGCTCCACCAGCGTCCGGCTGCTGCGTGCAGTAGGCTCGCCGCGAGGATCACCATGAGGTCTGCTAGTGTCTTTACTAGCCTGAAAACTCGGACGACCGCCTCCAGCCAGTCCTCGGCTGCCTGGGGGTCCGACTCCCCACGGAACCTGGGTGGTCGCTGGCGCTGGAACTCGTGCAGAGCTCCGAGGCGTCGTGCGTCGTCAGCTGCAAGTGCTGGAAGCATCGGGGGCTCGGCGGGTAAAGGTACCGCCGGTGCCTCTGCTGTCAACGGGCCCTGTACCGAGGCCTCGTCGCTCGGTGGGCTGTCGTCACGCCCTACTCTAGGAACCCTAGCTGGCTGCTGTCGTCGTGCCATCCTGAAAAGGAAACAAGTATGCCACGGTCAGAACAGTATACCTGGTGAGCTGACACAAGTAATCACAAAGAAAACTTGAAACACACATGCAATCAATGTTTTTGTGCATTAAGTTGGAAATCATAAGTCAGGGTCCTGGTGTATGGATACGTCGGCCGCCGCACCAAAACTGGACTCCCTGTACTGATAACCACACTAAATACGCTAAACACTATTGCTTCTCATAGAAGAAAGATCAGAGTCTGCGGTAGAACCGACCACCTCTGATACCAATTTGTCACAACCCGTCCTCGGGGCCCGTGCCGTGACTACCCCAAGCCCGCCTTCCATAGGCCAGGGGCTGGCGACTAGCACCAAGGCGTAAATCCCAACAAAAAGGGAAGGCATTGCCTTTGAAAAGTAAACAAGCACCACAGAGTAAGCAAGCGGAAAAGTAAACACTAAGTAAAAACTGTACAAGCTGTGCTGAAAGTAAAAGGGGCCGGAAATACAAGCCCAACTGTAAAGTACAACTGAAAGGAAAAACAGCAACTGAAAGGAAAAAGCTGCAGCGTCCAGCCGTCCTCTGGAAGTCTCACCTGAAGGGTGGGTACAGATAGCCTCCACTGCTCCTCGGGTCCACCTAACCGCTCTGAGTACGTCCCGCCCCGTGGTCCACCTACAGATACTGTCCTGCTCCGCACGCCTCCTCCACGATCAGCGCTGTCCGTCGTCTGCAACCAACACCACGAAGTGCGGGCATAGCCCGTGCAGGGGTGAGTATAAGCTACTCAGTAGGGACCCCGAGACCCCCGAAGGTCTCCCGAAATCCACAAAGGATAAATCACGAAGAAGAGGTACAATCATGAAGTAACATCTGACACGACTTAGGTATATGCCCATACATATACCTAAGTCTTACATTCCCGTTCGGCTCCAACGTCCGAGCCCAAGCACAACCCAGTCCACACAGGAAAGAAAAACGTATACCCACACAGGATAGAACAACACAATCCACAAAGGAGAGAAACACAAGATTCAGCTCACACAGGTATACTTCTTCGGATGACGAAAAGATGATCACTGAATCATCCAAGTCGTCGGACCCACGAAGGATCGATAGGTACTAACCTTGGAGTGACCCACACAGGATCGGACCCACACAGGATCGGGCCCACACAGGACCGGTAGGCGCTGGCTCACACAGAACCGCTGAGCGCTGACCCACGAAGGATCGGACCCACACAGGATCGGGCCCACACAGGACCGGGCCCACGCATGACCTGTAGCACTGATCCACGCAGGATCGCTGAGTGCAGTAGTCGTCGCAGTCCGCTGAGGATCTCTGTACAGTCGTCGCCGCAGTCCACTGAGGATCTCTGCACGGTCGTCGTCGGAGTCCACGAAGGATCTCTGCACAGTCGTCGCCGTAGTCCACTGAGGATCTCTGCACAGTCGTCGCTGTCGAAGTAGCAGTCGCAGCCAGCACTAGGGTTCCCGCACACAGCAAGCTCGTTCGGGAGGGTCCGCTCCACGAGCTGAGAGGCCGATACATCAACTGACACAAAATCCGAAGTTGATGTATCCAAAAGTTCCGTATCGACAACTGGAACTCAACGTCGCAGAAGGCGCGTCAATCGGACGCCCGGTCTGAGAGATATTGGCATTTTTGTCCCAGGGGCCCGGTTGGTTTTTAAGGAAAAACCAACCCGACCGCACTCCACCTGCGTCCGAACCTCGGGCGGAGTATGCCAAAAGATCCGTCTCACTTAGAGGAATTCAACAAAGCTGACGGCACGTCAATCGGACGTCCGTAGCTCAAGATATGAGCGTTTCCGCTCCGAGGGCCCGGTTGGTCTCGTGTACGAACCAACCCGGCCGAACTCAAAGTATTCCAAAACCTTGAGTGCGATATACCGAAACGACCGTCTCGATCCAAGGATCGCGTTTCCACTGATGGAGAGTCGTTTCGAGGCCCGTAGCTCAAGATACGGGCGTTTGAACGAAAACGTCCGAAGAAGGGGGGTACGGGCCCGGGCCGACCCGGCCCGACCCCCCCTGGGTCGGCCCAAACCGGGTCGACCCGACCCGGTTGGCCCGGCCCGGCCCGGCCAGGGCCGGTCCGGCTCGGCCGGCTCGGCTCGGCCGAGCGGTAGGCGAGGAAGCCGCGGGCGTTGACCCGCGGCCTGAGGCAAACCGCGACCCGCGTGCGGGCCACGCTGGTGAACCGCGGACGCGGCTCTGCCGCGTCCCGCCTGGGCGAACCGGACCCGCGCGGCCGCGGGTCCGTTGGCCGCCGCCGCCGCGGCGGACTCGTCCGGCGGTGCGCCGGGGCGCCGCCGCCTCCGGCCGCCGGCGACCCGCGCCGCCGGCAGCTTCCGCGGGCCGCCGGCGTCGCTCCGGTGGCCCGTTTTCCTTCCCGTCTGCGCCGTTGCTCCTCCCGGGATCCGTTCTTTACTGCGGGATCGTCAAACTACCGCTGCGGCACGTTCCGTCGTCGTCCGTCAAATCTGCACAAAACGAAGAACGGCGGAGGGTCGTCGGGCTGTGTTCGTTTGTTCCGCACCCTCCGCGTTAGAGATAAACAACCGGGAGAAATTTATTCCACGCAGGAAACAACAATTTTAAATAAGATTAGAAATTGTTCACAAACGGTTCTTCAATTTCTTTATAGAAACAAAGACGGGAAATAAATAAAAAGGGGGTAATTCCCACAATATAAAATCCCTACCTCGTAGATCGTCGCGCGCGGGCGTTCTTCACGGAAAAGATCGTCGCGGAAGAGGGGGATCGTTGCGTCGTCGCGTCGTCGCGGAATCCAGTGTTGAGTCGGCGAGCTCAACGAACCAAGAACAACAGATTTAAATTTATTAATATTTAAATCTGTGTTTCGATTAAAACCAAAAGAAAAGAACTTGAAAGGAAAATCCGACATCACTCACCTCAAACGGTCGGTGATCGGAGATCGGGGCGTGGAAGAACGTCTCGGATGGAAGCGTCGTCGATTTCCGGGTTCGGCGTTCTTCACGTTCTTCGCGTTCTTCGCGAGGGAGAATAAGAACAAGAATCCTCTCAAATTTTCCCCAAAGATTTTAGGTTGGTCTTATTTTATTAATATGCCAACACACGAAAACAGGTTTAAGAAATGATTGAATTAATTCGTTGAATTAATTCAACGAAAGAAACAGGCCATTTAATTCACGAAAGAAACAGCCCATTTAATTCACGAAAGAAACAACCCATTTAAATGGTCTGTTAAGAATTTATAAAACGCGTCGGTTGACTTTCATTAAGACGGGTTTTCACAGGTGCGTTTCTTAGCAGAAAGAAACGGCGGGGCTCGTGCGGGCCCCACCTCACAGATATCCTACCAAGGGGGTAGGATATTTCTGGATAGCATCCTATCCAGTTCAACTCAGTTCAAGCCGCCTTTAAGTGGCTTCAAGTGGCTTCCAAGTGGATTAAGTGAAATAAAATAAATTTGTCGCAAAATTATTTTATTTCTTAACTTTAAGCCCGAAAATTAAAAACCACACCCGAGCAAACCCAACTCCGGAAGAGGCGTTTCTAAGCGAATACCGGCGCTGCGATTTCATCGGTGCCCTCAGAATTCGATTCCGGGCACCGGTTCAAAAGTTAGAAAAACCCGCTCGTCCGTTCACTGAACGTACCCGAGCCAAACTTCGGAAAATGATTCCGGGCACACCGGGCCTCGGAATCAGGTGCCGTCAGAAACCGCGCTCTTGTAAAATTCCAAAGAAAATTAAGAAAAAAAATTTCCTTGAAATTTACGGGTCTTTACATGAGAATTGTATTGAAGACCCTGAGAAAGGAGAATCTCTATGCCAAATTTACCAAGTGTGAATTTTGGCTTCAAAAAGTTTCATTTTTGGGTCACATAATCTCAAAAGTGGGGATATCTGTGGATCCAGCAAAAATAAAGGTTATCGAAAGATGGTCGAGACCAAAAAAAATAACTGAGATTCGCAGTTTTCTTGGTTTGGAGGGATATTATCAACGTTTTGTGAAATATTTTTCACGATTATCTAATCCATGCACCAGGTTGATTCTAAAAGGAGATAAGTTCGTGTGGACAGAGGAGTGTGAAGAGAAATTCCAAGAGTTGAAAAGAAGGTTATGCAGTGCACCTGTACTCACACTACCTTGTAGTGGATAAAGGTTTGTGATCTATAGTGATGCATCCAAGAAGGGATTGGTGTGTGTTCTCATGCAAAATGATATGGTGATAGCTTATGCCTCACGATAGTTGAAAATCCATGAGCAAAATTACCCAACTCATGATTTGGAGTTACCTGCGGTAATTGTTCCATTAAAGATTTGGAGGCATTATCTTTATGGTGAAAGGTGTGATATTTATACTGATCAGAATAGTTTATAGTATATTTTCACACAAAAGGAGCTGAATATACACCAAAGAATATGGTTGGAGATGATTAAGGATTAAGACTGCTCAATTCATTATAACCCGGGAAAGCAAACAAGTTAGCAGACACATTAAGTCGACAAGACCATGCTAGCTTATCCATGATGAGGATCACAAAAGATCCAATATTTATGGATTTATAAAGGATGGATCTTGCAATTATAACGGAAGGGGAAAAATCTTATCTTTCTTAAATGAATGTTCAATCATCTATACATGTGAAGATTAATGAGGCACAAAAATAAGATGTTGAGTTACAAAAGAAGGTGAGAAATGTTCCTGAATTCAACATTGATTGTGATGGGATAATAAGGTTCAGGAATTGGGTTTTTGTTCCTCCCATCCCAGAATTAAAGAAGGATCTACTGGATGAGGCTCATAGTTCTTCATTCTCTATTCGTCCTGGAAGCACGAAGATGTATAGGGACCAGAAAGAGTACATCTGGTGGGATGGCATGAAAAGAGATGTTGCTGAATATGTCTCTCGGTGCTTTGTTTGTCAGCATGTTAAAGCTGAGAGACAGAAGTCTAAAGAGATATTACAACCATTACCCAGAACAGAATGGAAATAGGAAAACATCACTATGGACTTTGTCACTGGACTTCCTCAAACATCCAAAGGAAATAATTTTATCTGGGTTATAGTTGATCATATTACGAAGTCGTCACACATCATTGCTATTAGAGAAGATTTCTCTCTAGATCAGCTTTCCAGGATATATGTAAAGGAAGTGGTAAGATTGCATGGAGTACCACTTTCCAATATATCTGATCGGGATACAAGGTTTACCTAGATGTTCTGGAGAAGTCTTCAGAATACTCTAGATATAGAGTTGAGTTTCAGCACTGCTTATCATCCTCAAACAGATGGTCAGTCTAAGAGGACAATTCAAACTCTAGAAAAACTGTTATGATCTCGCTCTATGGACTTCAAAGGTTGTTGGGATCAACACCTACCTTTGGTGTAATTTTCCTATAATAATAGCTTTCACTCCAGTATTCAGATGGCTCCTTATGAAGCTCTATATGGAAAGAATTGTAGAACTCCAACTTTTTTGGGATGAAGTTGGGGAAAGAAAACTATTAGGACCTGATCTTGTTGATGAGATGGCAGAAAAAGTCCGATCTATTCAGCAACACATATGATCAGCTCAGAGTCATCAAAAAAGTTATGCTGAAAACCGAAGAAAAGATCTAGAGTTTGATGTGGGTGACAAAGTGTTCTTATGAATATCTCCCTTGAAGAGAGTAATGAGATTTGGGATGAAGGGAGAGCAGAGCCCTAGATATATCAGTCCGTGCAAAATACTGGATCGTGTTGGGAAGATAGCTTACTGGTTGGTGCTTCCACCGAATCTCACTCAAGTTCATGATGTGTTCCATGTATCTCTACTGATAAATTACATACATGATCCTTCACGTGTACTAATCTGAAAAGTTGTACTGCTGGAGCATGATCTGTAACACCCCAAGATTTCATAGTGTGTTATTTCTTCAAAATAATTCAATAAATTTCACTACACGCAACACTGAGTTCAAGTGCACCATGACTTACCAAACTATCCATTCAAAAGAGGTTATGAATAGTATTAACAAAATTTTGAACTTTATATAATCCTTATAATTTTAGAATCCATATTATGAGTTTCTTAGACATGATGTAAGAACAAATTCATTTTTTTAGATAAAAGAAATATTTTTCAAAAATGCACTTTTACCGACTTTTAATGTTGAACCCTTTTTAAATCCAATATTTTAAAACTTTTCTATATTCAATTTGACTAAATAAATTTATTCACTAGAATGGGGACATCAAAAATTTACAATTTAACAACCCAAGCTTCCTTGGCACGCTTCTCTTTGAATAATATAGTAGCGTGTGTTCGTACGCAACTTCGGGTTCTAAAACACACCAGAACAAATCAAACTAGCCGTTATGAATAGTAATACCTACTTTTTGAAATTTTATAAATTTATATCTCAAAATGGACTTAATTTTTTGATTCTGAGCATCTAATTTAGCTTGAGGTGAAATTTTGGTACTTTTCGGATAACTTTTATATTTTGATGAATAGTGAAAATTGCTAAATTTTAATTAAAAACAAATTTTTTAATCAAAATAATTAATAGTGATATATTATAAATTTGAGTGGTTTTAATGTATATTTATAATATATTTTTACCATTTAATAAAATGTTGGTCATTGGAAATAATTTCACAATTAAACCAGACATAAACAAGTATCAATCATTTGATAATTATTATATCTTAAAAACACGCTTTTTGTTTTGACAGCGGGAATTGATTTTAAATTTATTTCTGCCACTTATATGTTTTGAATTTGGAAAAATGGATTCAATATTTGGAATCAGGATGTCCAAATTTTTTAAATAGGTAACTTTTATTTTTATACATTTTGAATAATTACTTCGGTAAATATTTTATTTACCATGGTTAAAGGGTAAATCCGGTAAATAAGGGTTAACAAATAATATTTTAATAATACTAAATTACCCTAAAACGTGTCCTAACCTTATTGGTGGATATATATTCAACCATGGGTATCTTTGGGTCGATTTTGGGACCCCATGGAGCCACTTATAGGTGATAGGGACACTTTATTTTAATTAAGCTAAAATATATACAAAAATGACATAAGCATATATCTTTTAGGAAACATTTTTTTACATAGAGTTATATATGTTGTATTTTAGACTATACCTATTAATTAGAAAGCTAAAACGATTTAATACATAATGGTAATTTATTTATAATTTTTAGACATTAAATAATTTAATTTATTTATGACACAATGGTGATGCAGTGATTACCTAATTAATGAAAAATTATAATAATTGATATTATAAATACCCAAATAAATGTAATTTGAGACTTTTTATAAATACCAATAATTTTATAGGTTAATATGTCATGATAGTGTTGATTTAATTAACTTTTTTAGAAGTAATCATTCTGTTATAATTTTTACAAAAATCAAATATTGAATAGTGTCAAAATTGACATAAAAGGGTTATTAAAACAAATATTATATTTTTAATTGATATTAAATTCCTAAAAATCTATGCATAGGCCAAGAGACTTATATAATGATAGTTGTATCCTTAATATAACACTTGGGGGTCACTTGGATGTATATAGTATGTTTATTAACCATATGATAGAAAAATACAAAGAGACATTGTAAAAGTGAAACTAATTAACTAAGAGTTAATACTTAAATATAATGTTAATATAGTAACCCAAACCTGTCTAAATACTATTGGTTGAGTGGTTTTAGACCTATACCCACCATAAACATTAAATAATCTACTTTTAAGCCATTATAATCCGAATATTAATTTATTATAAAATAATATTTCTAGCTTTTCCAAAGGTACCCCTCACCCCTCTTATAAAAGGGCACTCCCCCTTCTCATTAATTCACACCTTCAAAGCCTTTTGGTTCGCCAAAACACTGCCCAAATACTCTATAAAATTCCCTCACATCATCATAGAGGCATTCCTTTAGTTATAAATCCAACATAAGGATCCCTTTTGATCAAATCGAAAGGAAGAACCCGAAGAAGAGGTAACGTCTTCACCACCCTCTTTCAAGTTCATTTCTTCTTCAACTTATTATTTATTTGTGATTTATATTATAAAATAATAACTCCAGTATATATTATATAATATGATGTTATTATAAATATGTTACAACCATATTTCAGTATTCAATCCATCCTTTAAATGATATGGCATCATACGTGCTTACGTACGACTTACCGTCTCCACGTCGTGGTGTAATTGTTATTCAATATATTATTATTTAGATGGTTATAATAATGATGTATAATTCATGTAAATAATAAATATAACATTATAATTATTCTTTATATATGATATAACATCCAATTATATATTATTTTAATATCAAAAGAATGATATTTTCACTCGTCCATACGTACGGATTACCGTCTCCACGACGCGATGAGATTCATTTCCAAGTTCACCATTCATCGACGATTATAAAAATATATAGTATGTAATATATGACATAATAATTCTTCTGGATAAATATATATTTATATATTTAAGTATTTATGTACTTAAATATATCTTATTCACTTACTTCCGTCCAATACTATATGAAAATAGAAACAGTGTTTATGCGTACGTACAGACTACCGTCTCCATAAACGGTGTTTTCCATTTCATATATATGTATATTATACATTTTTATATTCTAAATATATATGATATATTTATCATGTTTTATATTTTGGAATTCTTTAAATCATGATCTAAGTGATACAATCAAGATTAACAAGTTAAAACACGTATGATAAAGAAAACGATTATTACCGGAAATGTTAATTTAACATGGAAATTATTATTAAATGGGAAGTATAAAGTCATAAATAAATCATATATGATATCATAAATATTAATATGGTTCTGGTATAATTTAATAACATAGTACGATCTTCGTACAGGAGGATAAAGGTACCCTCGACTAAAGGAATGTGCAAGGTAAGTGGTTTTCATCTCACTCCTTATTCCCGTGAGATTCATGCCATATTGCCACTATTACCTTTTGTGTGGTGTATGTACTGCCCATCATTGTATTATTTGTGTAATAAGCATTAATTTATGTGTACTTACATATTCATTGTATGATACCTCTTTGATGGGTTGTATGTTTCGTATGTTTCCAAATTAGTAAGGGTTAATTTCTCAATCTTATTATTCTCCGAGATTGTTTATGTGTAAGTATTTACTGGGACATTTTTTTTATCCCTGACCATTTTTCATAAAAATGATTTCAAAATGAATATTTTAAAGAATTTTAAAAGGTACTCTTTATCAAGATCAGAATTTCAAATGTTTTAAAGATTTATCTTTCTAAATCATTTTAATTAATGACCATGTTTTCAAAATGATTTTAAGGATTTATTTATATGGACATGAATGTTTTGAAATGATAATTCGTTTCAAAAGTTTCAAAGTGTTATGGGACACTTTGATTTAAAAATCCCTTTTAAATTACTTACTTTAAAAATTTGTGACATTTAAATGATTTTAAAAAATGGATATTTCTCTCAAAAAGTTGTACTCATCATTTTCATCTATGTCAACATCCTTTGATGGATTTTAGGAATATTTGAAGTTGATTTATTATAGAAAACTTCCATTGAAGGTTTTGTGATATGTTTGACTGTGGATGTGTTATTTTTATACCATTCATGGTTTATGGAGAAAGTATTGACATTTCGTATGATTGTTTTAATATGAATGTTTATGTTATGTTTAAACCTATTCATATGAGGAATGCATTGGACTTAGTATGCGACGGGTGGAGCCCACTATAGCTCCTCGATGCATCGGTAGTTCTCATGGGACAAACTAGTGTCTTGGAACGAGGCTTTGACAAAATCTTATTTTTAGTCTTGGCACGAGGCCTTGGCTATGTGGTTATGATAGTCTGGCATTATACATTACATCATTGTGAAAGTGGTTAGTGATATTTCATGTGATTATTTGACTAGTAGATTATCCATGTGAATAATTAAATGGCATTATTTCATTTTATTCTTTCCATATTATGATGAAGATCAAGTTTAAATGGATTTTGTTTTTGTTATAAAATTCCTTAAAAATGTTTATGCTTATTTATGAAAGTTTACGCTGTATTGATTACCCTTACCGAGCGTTTGAACTCACCACTTTGAATGTTTTATTTTTTTGGATTCCAAAAAGTTTATTGTGATTGATATGCAGGGTTAAGCCAAGGGAATAATTGCGTTCATAAAGATTATTTATGTTGCTTTGTATGTCTTAATGTGCAATGTAACATTCATGTATACAATTTATTTTCCAAGACTGCTAAACGAATCGGTCCTTCGGGACTTGATTCCTTGTAATCATGCCAATGTATTAAAATAATGCACTAACTCTGGGTAACTGGGGTCAGGGTGTTACAGTTGGTATCAGAGGAAGTTTAGCAATAACTTTGAAATCTAGATTTAGAAAAACTCTGATTAGAGCACATAGCCCTAAGATAGACTTTGAGGATTAGTATAGAAGAACTTCCTAGAATTTTTGTATTGTATAGATTTTGTGGGTTTTCCAAGCAATACATCCCTGTCTGGATACGAGTAGGTAGAGGCGGCTCTGGCACAAATGTACCTAGGGGTAAAACCTGAAAACAGTGCTTTGAGCTAGACTCTAATGGGAACTGGTGCACAACAACGGGCCTTGCTGCACTCTTGGTTAGGACACTCCCAGGGGATATGCTTATGATAACTATCATTTTCTTTACAAACCATTATGAATGGTTTATTAGTATATTCTTCCTCAATGAAGACATTTTTATGATTATGGATTATATCCATAAACTGTTCAATTTGCGTTAGGTATTTTACAAGTTTGGAATTATTCCATGCAATTCATAAACTGACCTGGTTTATGTTATTGTATGGAAATGGCGCCCAGTAGAATGAAAGTGAACTCCAGTAATACGTATGATCCAAAGAATAAGAAGGATCATATCTTTCATGGTATTAATCCATCATTTAGAAGGGAAATAGTCTCCCACGTATTATCATCATATGATGAAATAGTATCATGTGTTGATAAGATAAGTAAATAGTTCTCTGAGTCCTATGGATTTGAAGGGAAGAAAGAGATGAAAAGGATGGAAGAGGGAAAGATGGATAAAGGGATGAGGGAAAAGAAGAATTTTCTGATATGTGATAACTATGGGAAGAAACACCTTGGAACTTGCCTGAAGGGAATGGGAGTTTGTTATATGTGTGGAGAAAAAAGACACCAAGTACGTGACTGCAAGGGTAATAAAAAGGTTTCAAATGTACAATGCTTCATCTGCAAGGAGTTTGGACACTACGTGAACCAATGTCCCAATTATCAGACTATGCCGCAAAAGATGCTATTGGATAATAGTCAAGTTATGATACTACCACTGATAAAGTGGAATGACGAGTGTTCTTATGTTGTTGTTTTGGAATTACTTTATTGAAGTGTTGTATCAATGATGTATTGGAAATAAATAAGGATTGTACTGTAGTACTATTTCAATGAGGATTTGAGATTTTATGGTACTAAGAAAAGTGACTCTACAATGAGTTAAACTTTTTGGAAATTACATGGTTGATGGAATGATAAACCATAATATGGTCCTAATATTAAGGTACTGATTTTGGAATAAGATTTGGATGATTTGGGTAAATTATATTGGATATTCTTGACTACCTTGAAACTGATTAATGATTTTTATATTCCATCATTGATGGAGTTTGCAACATTTTTGGATGGATGAATTATATCCAGTATTCTATAATGAATAAGGGAGCGTAAATGTAATCAATAAGGTTTTATTGTAATTCAGGATGTTTCAGTGTTTTAAAAGAATACATGATGAAGGTATTCACATGCTATTACTGGGTAAAAAGGATCTTCATTGTATTTACCCTCCTTATAAATTTTGGACTGAAGTATTTTGGATAGTTCTAATTTAGATTATTTTTGGATTGCCATAAAAGGATAACCCGGAGGTTGGGCAGTAACCCGTTGCATCCGGAAAGGCCGCGATACATGAACCTGCAACCGAAGGGCGACAAGGGTGTATCACCTACCACTAGCCCACGTGATGTCCTGGATTAAATAATGTAGTTTTTCTAAAGATCTGGTAGATGAATTATAAATTCTTTTTTTTGGAAACCTATACGAATAGGATAAAAAGAATATTTTTTTACGTTCTATTATCTTTTAGAGTTTAAGATGAGTTTGGGGTAGAAATTAGTTAAAGAATGGAAATCTACATGTCAAGATTATATTTTTATTCTCCTCTTATTCTATAAAGAAATTAATACTTATACTTTATTTAAAGGATCCTAAAACCAAAAATGTGTTAGCCTAATACCCTATGTTTTGTTGAACTGATGGTATTGCAAATCATCATAGGTTGATGAATTTAAGGACCTCAGTTTTACACTTGTTTGTGATTGATGACCTCAATCACTACCTATAAATATTTACATTTTTCCTCCAATTATATGTCTCTAATTTCCACTAATGTTCACCTAATAGGGATCATAATTTTGTGGTGACCCTTTCATTTCTCTTTTCATCTTACTAAGACTAAATTTTATTAACCCAATTTCTGGTGTGGGTTTTCCCACAATGATATTTTTTATTTTAAACATTTAATCTTCGAAGAACAATTTCAAATTTCGAGGAAGCAATTTATTGAAGGAGGGGAGAATGTAACAACCCAAGATTTCATAGTGTGTTATTTCTTCAAAATCATTCAATAAATTTCACTACACGCAACACCGAGTTCAAGCGCACCATGACTTACCAAACTAGCCGTTCAAAAGAGGTTATGAATAGTATTAACTGAATTATGAACTTTATATAATCCTTATAATTTTAGAGTCCATATTATTAGTTTCTTAGACATGATGTAAGAACAAATTCATTTTTTAGATAAAAGAAGTATTTTTCAAAAATGCACTTTTACCGACTTTTAATGGTGAACCCTATTTAAATATAATATTTTAAAAATTTTATATATTAAATTTGACTAAATAAATTTATTCTTTAGAATTGGGACATCAAAAATTTACAATGTAACAGCCCAAACTTTCTTAGTATGCTTCTCTTTGAATAATACAGTAGTGTGTGTTGTACGCCACTTCGAGTTCTAACACACACCACAACCAATCAAACTTGTCGTTATGAATAGTAATACCTACTTTTTGAAATTTTATAGATTTTATCTCTCAAAATGGACTTCATTTTTGGATTCAGAGTATCGAATTTAGCCTAAGGTAAAATTTTCCTACTTTTCGGATAAATTTTACATTTTGATGAATAGTGAAAATTACAAAATTTTAATTAAAAACAACTTTTTTAATCAAAATAATTAATAGTGATAAATTTTGAATTTGAGTGGTTCTAAAGTATATTTAGAATATATTTTTACCATTTAATACAATTTTGGTCATTGTAAACAATTTCACAATTATTCGGACATAAACAAGTATCAATCTTTTGATAGTTATTATATCTTAAAAACACGCTTTTTGTTTTGACAGTGGGAATTAATTTTAAATTAATATCTTCAACTTCTGTGTTTTGAATTTCGAAAAATGGATTCCATATTTGGAATCAGGATGTCCAAATTTTGTAAATAGGTATCTTTTATTTTTATACATTTTGAATAATTACTTCGGCAAATATTTTATTTACCATGGTTAAAGATTAAATCCGGTAAATAAGGGTTAAAGAATAATATTATAATAATAATAAATTACCCTAAGAGTGTCATAGCCTTGTTTTTGGATACATGTCCGACCATGGCCATCTTTGGGTCGATTTTGGGACCCCATGGAGCCACTTGTAGGTGATAGGGAGAATTTATTTTAATTAAGTTAAAATAAATACAAAAATGACAAAAGCATATATATCTTTTAGAAAAACAATTTTTACATAGGGTTATATATGTTTTATTTTCAACTATAAATATTCATTAGGAATCTAAAAATATTTCCTACATAAGGGTATTTTATTTATAATTTTTATACATTAAATAATTTAATTTATTTATGACACAATGGTGATGTAGTAATTACCAAATTAATGAACAATTAGAATAATTGATATTATAAATACCAAAATAAATGTAATTTGATACATTTTATAAATAAAAATAATTTTCTAGGTTAATATGACATGCTAGTATTTATGTAATTAACTTTTTTAGAAGTAATCATTATGTTATGATCTTTACAAAAATCAATTATTGAATAGTGTCAAAATTGACATAAAAGAGTTTTTAAAAAAAAAAAATTATATTATTAATTGATATTAAATTCCTAAAAATAAAAGGTTCGGCCAAGAAACATATTTAATGATAGGTGTATCATTAATGGACCACTTGGGGGTTGCGTGGATTTATATAGTATGTTTATTAACCATATAATATAAAAATACAAAGAGACATTGTAATAGTGAAACTAATTAACTAAGAGTCAATACTTAAAGATAAGTTTAATATAGTAACCCAAACTTGTCTAAATCCTATTGTTTGAGTGGTTTTTGACCTATCCCTACCTTAACATTTATATAATATACTTTGGAGCCATTATAAACCAAATATGAATTTATTGTAAAATCATATTTCTAGCTTTTCAAAGGTGCCCCTCACCCCTCTTATAAAAGGGCACTCCCCCTTCTCATTAATTCACACCCTCAAATACTTTTAGTTCGGACAAACCCTGACCATATACTCTCTCAACTTCACTAAATTCATACTAGAGGCCTTCCTTTAGTCAGAAAGCCATCCTAAGGAGCCCTTTTGATCAAATCAAAAGGAAGAACCCGAAGAAGAGGTAACGTCTTCACCACCCTCTTTCAAGTTCCATTCTTCTTCAACATCTTTTTTATTTCTAATTTTATTCTAAAATAATAACTCATGTATCTCCTATATACTTTTATTTTATTATAAATATGGTACGACCATATTTTTGTATTCTATCCATCCTTTGAATGACATGTCACCATACCTGCGTACGTACGACTTACCGTCTCCACGTCGTGGTGTAATTGTTATTCAATATATTATTATTTATATGGTTATAATAATGATGTATAATTCATGTAAATAATAAATATAACATTATAATGATTCTGTATGTATGATATACCATCCAATTATATATTATTTTAATATCAAAAGACTGATATTTTCGCTCGTGCGTACGTATGGATTACCGTCTCCACGATGCGATGAGATTCATTTCCAAGTTCACCGCTCATTGACGATTATAAAAATATATAGTATGTAATATATGACATAATAATTCTACTGGAGATATATATATATTTATATATATAAGTATTTATGTAATTACATATATCTTATTTACTTACTTCCATCCAAAACTATATGAAAACAGAAACAGCGTTTATGGGTATGTACGGACTACCGTCTCCATAAACGGTGTTTTCCATTTCATATATATATCTATTATACATATTTATATTCTAAATATATATTATTTATTTATCATGTTTTATATTTTGGAATTATTTAAATCATTATCTAAGTGATACAATCATGATTAACAAGTAAAAACATGTACGATAAATAAAACGATTATTACACGAAATGTTAATTTAACATGGAAATTATATTTAAATGGGTAGTATAAAGTCATAAATAAATCATGTATGATATCATAAATATTAATATGGTTCTGGTATAATTTAATAACATACTAAGATCTTCGTACATGAGGTTAATTGTACCCTTGACTAATGGAAAGTGCAAGGTAAGGAGTTTTCATCTCACTCCTTATTCCCGTGAGATTCATGCCATATTGCCACTATTACCTTTTGTGTAGTGTATGTACTGCCCATAATTGTATTCTTTGTGTAATACACTTTAATTTTTGTGTATTTACATATTCATTGTATGATACCTCTTTCATGGGTTGTATGTTTCGTAAGTTACCAAATTGGTAAGGTTTAATTCCTCAATCTCATTATTACACAAGACTATTTATGTGTAAATATTTACTGGGACATTTTTATCATCCATGTCCATTTTTCATAAAAATGATTTCAAAATGTAGATTTTAAGGATTTTGAAAGGTACTATTTATTAATATCATAATTTCAAATGTTTTAAAGATTTATCTTTCTAAATATTTTTAATTAATGTCCATATTTTCAAAATGATTTTAAGGATTTATTTATATGGACATGAATGTTTTGAAATGATAATTATTTTCATAAGTTTCAAAGGGGTATAGGAAACTTTGATTCAAAAATCTCTTTTAGATTACTTCCTTTATAAATTTGTGACTTTTAAATGATTTTACAAAAAGGATATTTCTCTCAAAAAGTTTTACTCATCAATTTCATCAATGTCAACATCCCTTGATGGATTTTAAGCTTATTTGAAGTTGATTTAATATAAAAAATATCCATTGAAGGTTTTGTGATATGTTTGACTGTGGATGTGTTATTTTTATACCATTCATGGTTTATGGAGAAATTATTTACATTTAGTATGCTAGTTTTAATACGAATGTTTATGTTATGTTTAAACCTATTCATATGAGGAATGCATTAGACTTAATAAGTGACGGGTGGAGCCCGCTATAGCTCCTCGATGCATCGGTAGGTCTCATGAGACAAACTAGTGTCTTGGAACAAGGCCTTAACAAAATCTTATTTATAGTCTTGGCATTTGTCCTTGGCTACGTGGTTATGATAGTCTATCATTATGCATTCCATCATTAAGAAAGTGGTTAGTGATACTGCATGTGATTATTCGACTAGTAGAATATCCATGTGAATAAGTAAATGGAATTATTTCATTTTATTTTTTCCATATTATGCAGATGTTCATGTAAAAAGGCTTTTGTTTTAGTTATACAATGCATTAAAAATGATTATGCTTGTTTATGATAGTTTTCTCTATATTGCTTACCCTTACTGAGTGATTGAGCTCACCCCTTTCTATGTTTTATTTTCCCAAGATTCCAAGATATATATTGTGATTTATATATAGGGTTAAGCCAAGGGAATAATGGTGTTCATAAAGATTATTTATGTTGTCTTGTATGTCTTAAAGTGAAATGTGACATTCATGTATGTAATCTATTTTCCACGACTTCTAAACTGATAGGTCCTTCGGGACTTGATTCCTTGTAATCATTCCAATGTATTAAAATAATGCACCGACATTGGGTAACTAGGGTCGGGGAGTTACAAGATCTTTCTTATGAAAAATAGCCGATAGAGATTCTAGTTCTTAGTGAAAATGTTTTACAAAACAAGACCACTCGCTTGGTTAATGTTTAATGGAGGAACCACCAATTAGAAGAAGCTACATGGGAACTTGAGGATATGATGAGGGAGAGGTATCCTCATTTGTTTGTTACGAAGTGATGAATTTCGAGGGAGAAATTCTTTTTAAGGGGGGTAGAATGTAACACCCAGATATTTTATGAGAAATATTTTTTTTATATTATTATGTTATACGCAAATGAATCATTCACTGCCCACAACACTAGCTTGGCTTGCGTTACACGCAATAACGACCTTCCTCAATAGCGTGTGTAGTACGCAATACCGAGTTTCACTAAACAACAATATATTATTCTAACATTATAAACTAGCCTTTTTGAATAGTATTAAATTAATTTTGAATTTTATTACAATATAATTCATCTTACACATTTTCTAGAATGAGCTATGAAAACAAAATCAGTTTTTTCGGATAAAAGAAGTATTTTTTAAAAAATGCAGTTTTACCGCCTTTTGATGGTACACCCATTTTAAATATAGTTTTTGACATGTTTATAAGATCAATTTAAAAAAATAAAATTCTCTTCTAGAATCATGAAATAAAAATTTACTTTCGATAAATGTTTCATATTATTCTGGTAACTTTCATATTTTGATGAATGGTAAAAACACGCTATATTTTAATTAAAAACAACTATTTACATCGAAATAATTTATATTGTTAAATTATAATATTTAATGGGTTTAAAGTATAAATAGATTATATTTTTACCATTTAATATAATTTATTTCATTAGCATTAATTTTACATTCAATTCATAGGTAAAAACAATTCAATCTTTGGCAATGTTTTAACTTTTAAAACCCATTTTCATAACAACGATATTAATTTTAAATTAATTACTACAACTTATTTGATTTGAATTTTGAAAAATGGATTCCATATTTGGAATCAGTGGGTCCATATTATGCTAGTAGGTTACATTTTTTTTCATATTATGAATAGTAACTACGATAATTTTTATTACTACGGTTAAAGGTGAATAGGGTAATTGAAGGTTTAAAGAATATTATAATAATTAAATATTACCTTGAAACTTGTCCTAACCTTATTGGATGAGTAGTGGCCGACCATGGGCATCCTTGGGTCGATTTTGGGACCCCATTGAGCCACTCGGTAGTGATAATGACAATTTGGACTAATTAATTTAATGTAAAGACAAAATTGACATTAACAAAAAGATTTTAGTAAATAATTTTTATAGGGGTTGTATAAATTATATTTTCGACTATAAATATTCATTGGAAATATAAAAATATTTCCTACATTATGATATTTTTTTATAATTTTCAGACATCAAATACATTAAATTATTTATGACACAATAATGATGCAGTATTTACCTCATTAATAAATGATTTAAATAAATAAGATTATAATGATTAAAATATTTTCCAAAACATGTCCAATTCTGATTGGATGATTTTATTTCGACCATGAGACATCTTTTCTTCATATTTAATTATTTTTGGACCTTTTTAATTCGAAGATAAGTTTATAATAAAATAATATTTTCACACTTTCCAAAGGTGCCCCTCTCCTCCCTTATAAAAGGGTACCTCCTCCCTCTCCTCCTCACACCACTTTGAGACTTCAATCTCGGCCAACCCCTACCAAATTTTCTTCTCCACTTCCCTAGAAACATCCTATAGGTCCTGTTCTACATTAAATACCAATCATAGTGCCCTAAGAGGAGGTTTCAAAGAGGCGTATCGAAGAAGAGGAGGTTCGGACACGTACAAATCATATCGGAGCTAAGGTAAGTGAAAATATCAGAATCTCATTTTTATCCAAGATTTTTTATACATCAGAATTTACTGGGGCATATTTATAATCCACATCCATGCTTCATCAATATGTAATATTATTTCTATCCTCCTACAATTTTTAAAATCCATTTTTACCCTTTAGTGAGTTTTTAGTAAATGAAATGAAAGGAATCTTTTGTCGTTTTTCATACGAGATACTTTTTGACTTTTCCGGAAAAAGTATGAGAAGAATTTTTTTTAACTTCTACGCCATGATTGTATTTTTAGAACATTATTTCCTTGATGGTTCCTTTACAAGTTTTCAAGTTTATTTTTATCAACTTCTTTTAGTTTAAAATTAATGACATTTTAAGAATGGAAAATGTTTTTGAAGTAGAAATGATATTTTCCTCAATAATGGAGTTCAAGAGTTTTATGAAAAATATTTTCCATCAAAGATAATATAGGGTTCTATTTATATCCCTATTTTTACATTGATTTGATTATGTTATGATGGAATTATTTTTATGAAGTCCTTTTATCTTATATGGTTTCTGTTATGATGGCACGATGTTCAAGAATCCCATTTTTATTACATGGGTTATGGTATGATGTATGATTTATGATTTTGTGGAACACATAATAATGGTTTCATTATGATATTTTTGGGACATATATCTCCCTACAATGCATTGGGTAAATATTTATATCTCATGAGATATAAATGGATGGAACAATAGGTTAATCTTGTTTAGTGAAACAGGACTGAAACGACGAGTGAACTCAGTTCGGAAATGGACTTTTTCTGCTAAGATAGTCTTGGAAATGAGTCTTGACTACTAAGAAATGATTATATATGATTATGTGTGTATTCCACAGAGTTTCATGTTTTATGTTATGATTATTTGGATTCCATTTCAGTATTACGATTGATCCCATGTCATGATATTATGATCTCTTTTGCAGGATAAGATTTTCAAAATGTTATTTTCTTAAGAATATGATATGATTGACATTTCTTTTATTTACCCTTACTGAGCATTTTAGCTCACCCTTTTTTATGTTTTCTTTTCCCTAGGTCTGGAAGAAGGGTATTAAGTAGAATATGCCAAAAGGGACTCTAGATATGATGAAATAAATGGGAGACAACGTAGATGATTTATGAACCAGTTGTTTGTGTTTCTCAGTTTCTAAAGACACTGTACCTATACAGTCCTTTCATGTTTATGTTATATGTTGTAATACATATGCTTAAATTCTGAAGTAATAACAATTTAGGCAATTTATGGGTCGTTATAATATAGTCTTCTAGGATCAAGCAGAGTCAGGATCGAAAATTATGTCATTCTCCCTTTCAGATCCTATAAGGATCTCTTATAGGATTATGTCCATATATATATATATATATATATATATATATATATATATCAAAACCATCATATAAAATCTTGTAATATGTGATTCTAAGAATTAAAAGACCCGAATTATGTTCCTAGAGTAATTAGATAACATGAGGAAGTAGCATATGTTGAAAATGTTATGGGGGTGCTCCAAGGAAACCACGAAACACACCTTTTATAGGTCAACTAGAGCTATAGACACTGAAATAATGTGACATGTAAGTGAATGTTAACCCTTTAAATGGTCAATTTAGTGAAATAAGAATATATATTTTCTGTCCATGTGTATTAAGAAACATATCAATGAATTTGGTATGGTCTTATTGAGAATATTAATACACCAAAATATCATCCATGAAATACTACCCGGACTATATCCAGAAACCACCCGAAAACCTTATACAACATAACCATGAAAATAGATGGCATGGTTGTATGATTAAACAGAATAATCGGATACTCATAAATAATGTACATACTATGTAATTTTTTACAAGGTATGCATAAATTTCAAACAAATACCTGATCAGAAATGGACATCAAATCAATCTTTTAGAAAACTAGAGCTCATTGAAGCTACTAAAAGAGGCCTTTTATAAAATTAAAAGGATATCATTTCATTAAAGTAATTTTATTTGACCTTCTATAATACACATAAAACTAGATATTTCGATCCTCCATTTTGGAAAATATGCCCTGGTTATCCCTAAGGAGAAGTACCAGGCTATATAAAACCCTTAGCACCTATTTCCTATAACACTCTCATGAGATCATGAAACATAGTAGTGTACATCCAATAGAGTGGAATGTACACTTTTGAAGCTCATAAAACTAGATCAATGAAGATATCTACCAGTAACTCAATAGGTAAAAAAGAAAATTCTTCTGATATTACATCTCTAAAAATATCTACTACAATATAGAATTCAGCTTGATGAATTCCATGATCATATTTATAAAAGATATACATCATTATTTTCAGGAAACTCAACCCATGATGTTATGTTCTAGATCTATCATCTGGTCCTTAAAACTCTCCATTGTGAATATATATACCACCCTCCAGTGATGTAAAATACACACTTTAGTGTGACAAATCTATGTAGGCATGATAAGGAACTAACCAATCTCCTCTGAGAATAATATCAAAACTAGACATATTAAGGATAAATAAGTTCCACAGAAAACAATAGCATCATATATCATTGGGAAACTCTCAAAATTGGCATAAGCTCCCAAAATTTATACCCAAAGGGGTGTCAAGGGTAATCATAACACAAAAGAACTTATTTATGAGTGTGAAGATTTCCATGATAACTATATAGATATAAGAATTCTAATCACCGATGCAAAATAAAATTGATACAATATTTGGTGATACTAAAAACATACCTAAAATTATAGAAGGATTGTGTCTATACTCTTGAAAAACATGTTTCCCTACATAAACATATAACATTAAAAATCTGTGATATACATCAGGGCATCCTTAAGTAAGACTACTATGCTGGAATTATGCAATTGGTAGTTGGATCCCTCGTCCATGACCACCACCTTATCCTAACCAATCGGTAACACTCCATATCCTTAACTAACGTGGACTTATTCTTACTGATCCAGTACTATGAGTCAGTTTTGATCCACCCTTGTTATCCATTGGAGATAATATTTTATAAAATTGTACCCAATATCCCATCCTTATTCATGATCAGCACTCAAATGGGACCCTTTAACACTGATGTTTCATCTGAACCTAATTAACACACTGACTATAGAAAAAAATCAACTAGTACGTGAACAATTACTAATACATCCCTTAAGATAGGTCATGGAGTAATGATTCCGGTTACCAGATACTACACTACTGGGTCCTAAAGCATGTCCACTTCGATCTAGACAACAATATTCAACTATGCTATTTTTTGTAATAACTGTCTGGTTTACGATATCAGACTAGGTATAAAACCAAAAATCATGTACCTAAGAACAAATAAGATGTCTGATCCCAACCTCAAAACACCTCTATTTTGATGGATCTTCATCGATATAGGTTTGTGAAAAGCGTTGATCCTCTATAAAACATTATGAGTATTCCAAAATATTCATAGAACAATACCATGGGTTCATGAACTACTTGGAATGATCATACCTCAAGTTCACAGTGAATAAATAGTCAAAGAATAATTTCTAAAAATCATCCTAGTTAATACCCTCATTATGATACTCAGGGGTGATAACATCCCACCATATCATGGTATAATATATATGTTCATACATAGAAAGAATAACTCTCCTATCATGAGGTGTGCCAAGATGATTGAAGATAATCTGCATGGCTACTATCCATGACATAACTTCTTGAGGACCGACATCCCAAAAAAATGTTGGAAGATGTTACTGTTAGAACTCTAATGTGAAATATTACATAGAAGAGTGAATCTATGTTGTACTCTATAAATACTACATATTTTTATAAGTTCCCCTAAAAACTAGGAATAATCACCCAGATCATGGATAGAAGGTGACATTTGTGAGACTATATGAGGTAACATTGGTGGCTCTGGTCCCAGCACCTCAAGAGTAATGTCATCACCACTCTCATGACACATGGATCATGGAAATCAAGGTGGAATAGATCTAAAAATTCCAATAAAATTCATTATATTGGCATTCATAATGGTAAATAATACCTTCATAATAATAGGATAGGTACACTAATTCCTATAAAATAGTCATAAACCTAAAATTGCTTCTAAATCTAGGTTTGGGTGATGGAAATTACTATTAAGGACACATGATACACTTCCCATTTCCCAATACTAAGGTCAATTCTAGGTCACGATCTCATTTTTATTTTAAGGGTCCTAGTATATGGACATTAAACATCATGTGTTAGGGGAAATGACCCTTTAATTTTGAGGTTAGAAACCTAATTTAGTGAGGATTTTCTAATAATTTCAGATTTATCAATTTATTAATTTACATAACAGGACATTTAATATAATTTCATGAATATTTAGACAAGTACATGTTTTATAAACATAACTTTATAGTTCATATATGTTTCTGATGCTTTCATTGGGGCGTGCGCTTCCCGTCTGGAGGACGCGCAGGCTGTTGCCCTGAATTACTGCTTTCCAAAGGCGGGTGTCATCCGTTCCTTGTTTAGGGACATTTTCTCCTTGATTGAAATGGGGTGATGGGATGTCGGTTCCTCCTTCCGTGGATTCCTCCTCGGAACACGTCACCTAGTCTGGGAATCCCTTATAGATTAAGACATAGTTCATGAAACTCTTACCAGTGCCATATCTTTATGGATTCCGATTAATTAAAATGATTCTGTCAGAAACTTCCAAAGGGTCCAGCTAGGGCAGAAGCCTTCGATTGGGGGAGTAGTCACATTGAGACATAACCGGCATGTCTTGATGCTTGAACACTGGCAGGTTTGGGTTTCATCCCCTTATGATAGGGCTTCTCAAAGGCGTGGAAGCCCAAGGTGTCCAACGTCTAATGAGGGGAATTATTTGACATAGGCATGTATCTGAGGTTTTATTCAGCTTCCCATGTTTAACATAGGGTATGCCCCAAGTTTAATGTCCGGCGGAGATGGATCAGACTGATCGGAACACTGATTAGAGGGGATCAGATTGGTGTAACCTGTTGAGAGAACACTGATGTGGGGGCTAAGGCATGGTTAGTTACCCAATAGCTACTAAGAGAAATGAGGAGATGAATTGGCATGATCCTACCGAGATTTGGAATCTTGGGTGAGAATTAGTATGGATATGGATGAGATGAATGAAGTGGAGGGGGAAATGGGTTGGAACCGACATGAGGACATAAATAATTTTGGACTTGAGTCTTGAAGATACATTCTACTTATTTCCATGGAAAGGAATCAAAGTCTACATAGTTTGGTGGAATGATGGGAAACCTGAGTAGGCGACCAGTATGGATGAGAACGGGAGGAAGTGGAACCTATAGGTTGGGGCATGAAATCAGGGTCTACATGGAGGACAACGACCTGACAACATACCAAGTCTTATGTGTGGTTATTAGCATGGATTGGTCTGACACTTGAGGGGTGGACCAAAGATGTGGGTCCCAATAGGAGGGACACCAATGTTTAACAGTATTTGGGTTTGGACCTTAGGGATGCTTCCTACATACCATGTCTAGGAGACGGGGATCAAGCATATGTAGTTCATCTGATGATGGATTTCCATCGAATAGGGTTCAACTGCTTACCGTCAAATAGGGCCGTGATAGCTTACCGTCAAATTGGGGGTCACAATGGATTACCATTGGATAGAGTCACAATAGATTACCATGCAATGGGGTCACAATGGAATACCGCAGGATGTGGCCACAACAGCTTTCCACTGGATGGGGTCAAAACGACTTACCATTAGATGGGGTCACAATGGGATGCCGCTGGATGGGGTTGAAACTCATAGAGGCTTCCTACGTACCCTATTTAGGAGACATGGACCAAACCTACGTAGTTCTAATGGGTATAGTTTAACATCATGTGGATCGAAAAGGGGGCTTTGTACGCTAACTTGAAGGGGGCAGAACCAATGGTGGTTGGTCTTGAGCCTCAGGGAGGATTCCTATGTACCCTACCTTGGCAATGATAAAAGTCCATGTAGTCTACGAATTATGTAGTGATGACACTCTAGGCTACCCAGGGTTGGTGTGGTGAACCGATGTGAACATGGTCAGAATGACTGGGTGTGGGTATTGAACCTCAGGGAGGCATCCTACATACCTTTCCTTGGCAAGGATCGAAGTCCATGTAGATCAAGATGGTTTGGGTGAACCGATGTGAAGATGGTCGGAACGACCGGTTTTTGGTCTTGAACCTCATAGAGGCATCCAACATACCTTTCCTTGGAATGGATCAAGGTCCACGTAGTTCGGGATGGGTGTGTGGGGCTTACACTCTAGGATGCCCATGGTTGACATGGTCAATGCTTACTCTAAGCCCACGGGATTAATGGTCAGTGTGAGAAACAAGAGGTAGCAAAGACCTGATGATCATGGTGAAAAGGTGTGGCAATGAAGGGAGGTGAATGGGGTTTTTTGAACCAACGTGAAGGGGTGTCAGAACAACAAGGTGTTGGGATTGAACCTCAGGGAGGCTTCCAACTTACCCTACCATAACAAGGATCAATGTCTGCATAGTTCAGGATGTAGGCAGTTGAACCGATGTGATGGGGTTTCAGAACAACTGGGTGTTGGGCTTGAACCTCGGGGAGGCTAACTACATACCTTACCATAGCAAGGATCAAAGTCCACATAGTTCGGGATGGGTGTAGGTATTACAATCTAGTCTACCCGGTGATGGTGTCATGATCAATGCTTACTCAAAGCCCACATGAGTCATGCTTGGTGTGAGAAAAAAGTGGAAGAAAACACCTGATGGTCCCATCGCTAAAGGTGCATCCTTGGGAAGTGAAATGGGTCTTAGGCTCTTAGGCGGCCCCGGGAGAGGAATATTGGGATCTATTCATGGTTAGCGGCCTAGGGAGATGGAGACTGGGAATTACTCTAGGATGGAGGCCCAGGTGGTGACAAAGCCCAACAAGAGAGGGATTTGGCACCGAAGAAAGGACGGACAAGGGTGGTACCTCTAGCAAGAAAAGCTTGGGGATTATACCAAGATGGATTCCCTTTACCTGCGACCAAATGCCACTCCGATAAGGGGGATATCATCCAATGTGAAGGATGATCTCACTCCCATGGAGACTAGTGGGCATGGAGAATGTTTGAGCCGGGGGACCCTGAGTAGGATGAATTGGGGAAAGGTCACAGTTTAAAGTCATGTGTAGAAGACAATGGTTCTTGGAAGTTTAACGTCCTACAGCTCGAACGAGGTGGGTTTACAACACACCCCTTAGGACATACATAACCGGTACCCGCTACACCTTGGTGAAGGTAAGGGACCGACAATGTCGTGGTCCAGGGTTTTTATGGAGAGATCCATTGAGGGGTCCATGATAGAGTGGCTATGAGAAGAAGAAATATCCATTAGTATGCCTATGTGAAGAAGAATAAGGCGAAGCAACACAATGGGGAGTAGTATCCAAGGGACATTAAAATCACTTCGTGCAAACCTGGAGGGTCTCACATGAAAAGAAATTGCAAAGCAGAGGGGTTCATAAGTAGGGGCCTCATGAAGCTTTGGTGCTCCATGTTGTGGAGGGTGCTTGGGAAGGGGTGTGATTCACAAAGTGAAGTGTCCCAGCCTGATCATAGGGAATAGGTGCAGAAAAGGTTCTTCATGAAGTGAAAATTCCTTCGTAGAGCACTACCTCGTGAAGCAAGTTGTTGTTAAGCTATGTGTTTTGTGAAGTACAGTGACCCTGCCTTAGCATGTGGATCACATGTACATGAGGGGTGTTTCGTGAAGAACAAATGATCCGTGATGGCATGGCTTCCCTTGGGGATCCCCTCCCTCTGCGAAGGCTCATGGGATTCGCAAAAGTAATTCCTACTGAAATAGGGGGTTAAAACAATGCAAAGGGGAGGAACTTCACAGAGAAAAAGTACCACATGTAGCTCATGGTTTGCAGAGCAGAAAGTGCTTCATGATTTGGGAGCTAGAAAGTCAAAAGGTTGGATTTTATATCCTTTGGGCTCAGGGGGGAGCCCGGTATTTATAGACAAGAGGTTCCGCGATGCAAGGATTGTTCAACGTGAAACATTATTCACGGTCGGCTCACTAACTTCAAGTGCAGTTGTGGAGCATCCCGCCTTCTTGCTCTGCAGCAGGCTCGTGAATGTTAAATCCCACCATGGAGCATCCTGCCTCATTGCGTCATGGTAGGTTTGCGAACATCATATAGGCTCACGGATCCTCCCGCCTCCTTGCTTTGTAGCGGGTTTTTGAATGTCAAATCAGCTCGTAGAGCCTCCCAGATTCTTGCTTTGCGGTGGGTTCATGAAAATCAAATCTAATCTCAGAGCCTCCATCCTTCTTGCTTCATAGTGGATGTGGGGCCACAGGGGCTCCGTGAATGACCTTCATGAGGCATCCCCCATTGATGATTTCTGTTTCATCTTCTTCTTCATACATTTTGGCGCAAACCAATTCCCCCCCTCAGACATGGAGATGCAAATAAATCAAAGGTTGATGTCTAAGGGTTAATCACCAAAATCATTGGTCATTCGTGAAGATGTATCGTGAATAGGGCTCATGAGGTGGTTAGGAGATGTGTAGGCTGAGCACGCCGCAAAACGTGGAATGATATCGACGCGCTGCGATGCTCCGAAGGAAGCTGCCTCTAAATAGGGGTCCTGACCTCTCTATTGTCCTTTCTCGTCACCACATGTTAGTCTTTTCATGCTCTCGACTCATGAAGCTCTGCGTACCCCATGATTGATCTCTGCGAATCAGGTATTTGCTGCACACATTGAGTCTTTGACTCTGCGACATCGCTTTTCAATAATTCGCTTGATAGCCTATTTAGGGCTTCACGAAAAGGATTCGCAAACGAGCATTGAGAACCAACCTGAAAATCATTCAAAATTTAAAACTGAATGGTTCATCAAGACACTTCCCAGGGGGTCCTTACAGATGCTGCCCTGAGGGATGATATGGAAAACATTCTGGGTCTAGGGGAATTAATTCGAAGCCACTCTGACCATGGTTCCTTAGTGGTGCTGCTATCAGAGTGCCAGAAGAACTACATGTTCTGTAAGAGGTTTCCTTTGTGTGGATTCGGGATGAGAGATGATGTCTTCATCCCTGAAGAAAGTAGGGACGATCTAGCTTACTGGTTTAGGAGCATACCGTGCTAGATTTAGTGGTTCAGAGTGGCTGACGGTCATGTCTAAAAATACTTAACACCCGTCATTGCTGACTTCCTATAAAATCACCTAAATAATGTGGATGAGAAGGAATTGTAACCATAGAAGTCTCCCCCACTTTAACAAACGATATTAAAGGCAGATTTGAGGAACTCGGGGAAGGGATGGTCTGAGTAGTGGTATCTATTCCAGGGTGGCAACATCACAAACAATTGTGCATCGACATTCTAGGTTGGTGCCTCTTGTGAGGAGTTCAGGGAAGAGCTAAAGAGAGTGGGTTTGTATGAGGTAGCTTGGGCCTCCCAATTCCACATTAACCAACCTAAGAAACTAACGATTGAGTTACTGAGCAGGTTTTCCTCAAAGACCAATACGTTCCACTTACACCATGGGGAGGTCGATATCAGCTTGTGGGAAGTCAAACATATTTCTTGGGTACCGATACTGGGGGGTTGTATGATGAAGTCCTCCCTGTCATGAGTGTGAGGGAGGATCCAGAGGAAATTTCACAGCTGGAAATGGAACTGATGGAGCGGGTGACAGGGGAGGACAAGAAAGCAGTTAGAGATGTCCATTTTAGGTGGTGGTTCAAAAAATTTCTGAATTTTCTGGAAGAGAGGTAGTTTCTGGTGAGGCCCCAAACTTTCCTGAAGGGGGATCAATGGGGCAAGGAGCACTCATACTGGCAGCTCTTCGAGGACTGCCAGTGGAAGACCTGGGGGTTTGCTGTCAGCACTGAGCAGCAGCTGATAGTAAGGATGGCGACATTCATCATAGCTCTTATATGTTGTTGGATCCTACTAGTGATGGATACCAACATGGGTGTGCGACCAAGTACATTTATCATGGTGTCTACATTGGTGAATGGAGAGTTTTTTAACCTAGGGATCCCGATGCTCACCAAATTATACAAGATGTTGTGGCATATCACTATGGGAAGAGGCTGCAATGGTTATACTGGACATTACACCTCTTGTATGGGTAGGTGGCTATGCACATCAGGGGGTTTATGAGCACTTGAACCCCATCTCTCCTTCGGGTTAGAACTTCCTCCCATAGATCCTGAATTCCATGGGGAGATTTTTGGCCATGTTGACCACACTGTTCGTACTGAACCGGGTGTGGAAGGTGGAGGATTTAAATTTTCACCCAATTCTGTTACTGACGAGGGGTACTCACTAATGATGGCCAGGGAAGAGAAGACAACCAGGCCTATCACTTGGCTTTTCAAGGTGGAGTCTTGGTGGCCAGGTTG
This sequence comes from Viscum album, assembly GCA_963277665.1. Taxonomy (NCBI): domain Eukaryota; kingdom Viridiplantae; phylum Streptophyta; class Magnoliopsida; order Santalales; family Viscaceae; genus Viscum; species Viscum album. The sequence continues at coordinate 388,144,544 of OY728167.1, read as the reverse complement.
GACCACGATCCTCTCTACGAGCAATACACCCCACACTGGTTTGCATGGAAATTCTAGTGCATGCATAGATTGACATTGCCGGTCTATTTAGACGTGCACCACGAGTAACAACAATGTGTGATGAGACATATGTGTCTCATGTTCACAAGGGAAGATGGGAAGATGTGGAACGAACTACCTCTGCATACTGCTGTCTTCAGGTTTGTGAAGGAGTATGCTATAAGCTGGAAGGCAGCTTATCGAGGGGAGAAGTTTAAGTAGCCAACCATTCAAGTCGGTGATGGTGAGCCTTTTGTACCTCGTGGTCGGGGACAGAAGGCATAATGGACATCCCGCGGTGGCAAGGATGCAGTGGGGCCGAGGCCCACACCGGTTGAGCGTGAGGTGGCAGCGGTAGATCCAACAGCGGCAGCGGACCCAGTGGCCCCAAAAGAACCGAGTCATCCCGAGGGGCAGCCCCCAATAGGATTCTACAGGATATATACTCAAGCCTCGGGGAAACGGCTACACCAGATTGACATTCCAGATATTACTGTCACCCCAGAGGCTATAGACATCCGGGAGTTCAATAGGAAATTCCTAGTCTGTCCGAGATGTGGCAACACCTAAACCACCTCGAGATGGATTTTCCAGGAATTGGCCCTATCAAAGCCAATTTTTCAGTATCCCAGGCGGAGGAGGAGCAATACCTGGCCGAGCTGGAGGACTTTATCCACTGCCGGGGTACCTCGCCTCCGATGACAGACCAGGTGAGGGTACTGCTAGCTCGAATGGTCCCTCTATAATTGTTGGCCACTGAGTTGAGAGATCACTTCCCTCTTTCAAAAGAATCAGATTAATCCTTTTTGGGGGATGAGGCTAGTGGAGGGAGCCCATTGGATGAAGGAGAAATCGGCAATCAAGACCCAGATATGAAAGATTTCATAGAATCCCTTGAGTTAAAATTCCAAGATCCATCCTCAGGGTCCTAAGGGTCTGCTCTTAGGTTATTCTGGAATACTTATTAACATCTGAGCTGTGCAGGAGGACCTTGTACACAGACCTCCTTCTCATACATTAGTGGTTGTCGATGCAGGAAATTAGTTATCCACACTTGTGGCCGCATTGACTTTTGTGTCTGATGAGGCCAGGACACCTGAGGTGGCTCCTCCAGAATCTCCAGACCATCCAAAAATATACAGAGGACCATGCATCGGGGTCCCGAAAACATAAACCCATGGACGGGACCATGTATTCGATCTCTGTAAGTTACCTCTACCAAGTTTGTGAACGTCAGCCCCTGACCATGTTAGCTGATGTTCATGTTACCCTTTTCTATGTGTACAGTTCTTCGACTGGAATGGGCTGTTGCAGCGAGTATGGTCAGAACTTCTAGTGGTATCCTTCCTAGGGGAATATTAGTGATAGTGGAGGTGGATATCGAGCCTGAACAGACTTCTGCGCTACCGATCACTAGTGGGAACGTCAGTGGGGCACTGCCTGAGTTTATTGTGGTGGGATCCGACGATGAGGATCGAACTGAAAACCCAAGACCCTCCACTTCTAATCAAATTCCAGATGCGGACCATGCTGAGGAGTTCCTGGGGGCAATTTCAATGTACGAGCCCACCAACCACGCGGGCTGAGATGAGACGGCCTCTCATGAAGAGGAAATAAAATAGTCTGTCTCCAATCATGGAAGCTGATCAAACGATTTATCAATAACACCCCTAGGCACTATGGATGGATAAGATGGATAGACTTCTCTTGCTACTATGAAAACTGTGTGCTGGGGGAGTGGATGCCTAGCATCCTCACATGCTCGTCCAAGATCTTATGGCGAAAATGATTCATCTCTGTGATCGTGGCCTCGTTGTGGAATGGCTGCAGATGAAGGTGATGAACATCAAGAGGCTCTGGGAGGCTGAAAATGAGGTTCAATGGCTACTAGCCCGGGTGGATGAGCGTTTTTCTTCCCTTGATGTGCAATCAGAGCTCGTGTCGCGGCTGAAGGACCAGCTGACAGAGGCCGAAGAGCGCATGAGGCATTCTTCCGAAGAAATGACCATCATCCAGGCGGATGCAGATAGGGCCCAAGCTATAGCTGATCAGATAAGACCCATCTCCATTGAGGAAGAGCGGGAGTTGAGCAGGTGGCAGCAACTCCTGGATGTTGAAAGCTTGAGGGTGGCAAAACTGCAACTTTCTTTTGATGGGATTAACCCATCCATGGGAGGGATGGACCCTCATGTGGTGTAATAATTACTAACCCTGGAATGTGCTTTCATGATCCAATTTATTTTATGCAATATGCATTCAAGAGTTCCGTTATTGGTGTTGGTTTTACAAACACCTGATATATTCTTGAAATGCACAGTGATCAATCCCTAATCTCACACGGGTCGAGCCCAATGTGAGAAACAAGATATAATCACCATGCTATTCTTTCTGAACATCAATGTCCTGACCAAGCTTCGAGTATATGGGGTCTGAAAAACCGATCCAGATTTCTAGGGAGAAATGGGAGAGGCCTAATTGGAGGATGAGGTCCTCAGAACAATCGACGTGTCGTCCTCTCAGTGTGTTATAGTGCCCATGTGGGGTAATGCCAGAGGAGATTGACTTTTTCCGAACACAAGGGGATGGAAAGTGTGATTCATGATACCCAAAATTCAGAACCCTATAAGGGTGGCGTGACAATGAAGGATGACTATTGACTGTGTTTGAAAAACAACATCCTTATCACATTAGCCTGAAATTGGGATAACAGATGAGGGCCGACCACAGACCATGATCGAAACACAGGGCCTGACTCAGAATGTTATCCATTTATCTTCTAGAACATTGGCCTATGACAGCATGCGATCCATAGGCTAAGCATCCATACTAATAAAGGGATCTTTTAGACATGGAAGAGGATGAGGGTCCATATAAAGGTCACGCAAAGTGTGGAGTGTGGAATGAAAGGTTTTTTGAATAAAGTCCAACACTCTTGAAATTATACCACCACAGTGGAGACACAATAAGTGGACATACATGTCTGATCAGGGATTATTATTTATTTCGGATAGGACCTCTCTGGAAAGGGAATTGATGCGTCCCATCATGGTCATAGGGCATCCTGAACTTGTTCAGGGTAGAGTCGCCGTTACGAGGTCCCCTTGGAGAATTCATACTCGGGGGCCGAAAGAAGAAGGTAAATAAGAGTTATTATTCATGGGGGATGGACCCAAAGTCATAATACCTGGGCGTACCTATTTATCCCATGAGGATGGGAATCAAGCCTTACATTGTTATGAAAGGGTGTCGTGCAGTTTAACATCTTGCGGTAAAGATACATGGTGATCTTAGTTTATGGTTATAGAGCATGGACCGTGGATGTTAGGAAATGCATGGGACACATGGTGATGTAATTTTACATCCCAACATGAATGAGGACCTGGAGTCCAAATCACCATGTGTTCCTTGGGGAGGTTTTAGGTTGAGGGACTAGAAACGAGGGTTAGGTTGGGCCTGAGACAAGGTGCACGGATGTTCCTATGTATCCCATGGAGATGGGAATCAATCCATATGTAGTTCATCGAGATGGATTGGTATGATACCAGTTCCAGGGATAATAATGTCATGAGGTACCCCCCACACCAAAAGAAGCAGCATTTGGTAGATCTTGTTTGTCCTTTAGGGTAGATGTGTTTTTTTCTTTCAAGTGATTAAAACAGAGGACCTGGGAATCCTATTGTCACCTAAGGAATCAAGACAGATGCTGGCATTGAAAAACGGTATGGTGGATGACCAATACTCAACATTATCTCCCCGATGGTGAGGTCATCACAGTGTAGTGTCGTTTTTCATTGTGAAACCCGGACGATAATATCACAGTTTAAGGTCATGTGATGGGGCTGGTCAGGCATTTTTTCATCGTGAGATAATGACACAATAGTTTAAAGTCATGTGGGACAAGCATCATATTTTAAATTTGTATGGCTTGGACATGAAGGAATGTGCATGACGTGATGAATCATAACCAACATGAATGAGGACAAGGTCCACATCACACCATGTGCAATTCCGGGAAAGGATCCGAAGTCCAAGGGGCTAGTAAAGGTTAAATAATAGGAGAGGCTATCTATCAATTGAGTCAGGCCCACAAAGGAGATGTCTGGTCGTTCCTACGTATCCCATGAGGATTGGAATCAAGCCTTACGTAGTTCTAAAAAGTGTGTCATTCAGTTTAACGTCTTGCGACGAGGATGCATGGTGATCTTAGTTTATGGTCATAGAGCTCAGATTATGGATGAGAAACCTTCTATCGAGTATTCTTAGACGTCAATCCATTTCCTAAGTCTGCTTGATTCAAACATGGTGTGGGAAATATGGTTGGAAGAATTCATTGCCATTCATAGGAGACACACAAAAGGGTAATTGGTGTGGTGCCCCGAATAACGTCTCATAGTGGGGTTTCCTCCTAACTTGCTAATGTGCACTAAGGGACATTAATGAGATTGTTAGAATTCCACTAGGTCATGATGGGGTGGGAACGATGTGAATCATGCACCCAAAATTTAATGTTTAATGGTGTTCATGTAATGATGGAGGATAAATGCTGACCATGTTCAAAACATTGGATCCTTATCGTGTGACCTGAAACGGGAACAACGAATGAGTGTCAACTTCTGACCATATTTGAAAAGCGGGACTTGTATCGGTTTTTTGTTCAAAACCCTTGAGGATGTTGTCCCGTAATGGTAGGAGGGCCCTTGGTCTGAGCATCCATTCCATTTTGGGGGTCCCTTTGGTTGTGAAAGATGATGGATGCCCAAATGATGGGGAACACGAGGCCTAAAATATGGGTGAAAGCATGCCTGGGTAAAGTCTGACATTCCGAGCACTGAACCAGAGTTCTCTTGAGTGCCTTAGTGAATCCCCATAGAGGGATGAGGGGCTCAACTTGAGAGCATCCAATTTGGAAAGATGAGTATAGAATAAAAAGATGAAGGACTCTCAGAATAAAGAGGTACATGGTGTGGTTGTTAAAAACCCAACCTGAATGAGCACATAAGCCCATACCAAACCATATAACCCTCTCATGGAAGAATTTAGGCCAAGGGGCCTAGATAACAGGGAGATTTCTGAGAGATGGGGTAGGGCCAACAGACGAAGTGTCTGGGTGGTCCGACGTATCCTAGGAGGATGGGAATCAAGCCCCACGTAGTTCTAAACTATGACCAGGACGCAGAGTGAGAGCGGGATACCCCAGTAAGGGATCTATATGACATGGAGAGTAACCTGATATGTAAGAGGAACTTGTGTCTAGATCTCACCATACAATCCTAAAAACGATCTTTGGCCACGGGCCTGAGATGGTCGAGGGACCTGGAGATTGTGGCTATAGACAGGATGTCATGGCCAACTTGTAGTTTAATGTCTTGCAGTGAAAATGACAGCGATATTAGTTTAAGGTCATAGAGCACAGACCATGGATTCCCAACATAATTTCATATTCATGGGACAACTGAGTGGAGAGGGAGGACCATTGTTCTTTTGGAAGACCACAATGCAACAATGACGATAGGGGACAACAGTTGACCTGATTCGTAAAATAGTGTCTGCTCTTGCATGACCGAGATTTGAGAGAATTTAATCGTGTGCCAACCATTAATACCATTATCAACATGGTATTTTAATCAATTCTTTGATCAAGATCCATGGGGATGTGGGTTCGGGATGGTAGGAGTGCCCTTAGGCTAAGTATTTTTGCCACTCAGGGGTCCTTTTGGATTTGAAAGATAATGGAAAACCAAATGATGGGGCTCACAGAACATGGCGTGACCTATGTCTGTGGAAGGGACAATAAAGGTTGTGTGTATTGTCTCATGTGGACATGTGGGGTGTGGAAAAATATCCCGATTTGAATGAGGACATGAGTCCTCACTACACCGCGCACCTCCAAAATGAGGACGACAGCCAACGGGAACCATTACATGCCATGTCTGGGACATGTGGAAGTGGGGGCATTGACAAGGGATAGATGCACTGAGTTCGAGATGCAACATCGATATAGTGTACCCTTTGAATGATAGGACTCAAAGGGAGACAATAGAGCTTGCGGTTGGGCCAACAGAAAAAATGTCAGGGCGGTCCTACATATCCCATGAGAATGGGAATCAATCCACATGTAGTTCTAAAATGTCCATGTAGTTTAACATCATGCAGTGAGGATGTGGTAGGATTTAGAAGAACGAGGAGTGGCACTTAGGGTGACATTCGTAACCTTACTGACAATGGGATTGAAGAGGCATAGGTCGCCCCACATGGGATCCTCCAAAGGGAACTACACCTTGGAGGGGTAGCCAAGTAAGAAGAGTGTGGGGCCGAACTCTTGAGGAGGCATCCGAGGGTTCCTATGTATCCCATTAGGATGGGAATCAAAACAAACATAGTTTTTAGAATAAATTTTAATGTTTTGCTGGATGATATACAATTTATGGTCATGTAGGACCTCGTAGTTTTGCGCCATGCAGGTCCATGATACAGTTTAGGGTCGTGCGGGACCGTAATGCAGTTTAGGGTCTTGCGGGACCATATAATTTAATGTCATTTTGTACTACACAATTTAAATTCATGTTGGACTATACAGTTTAAAGTCATGTTGGACTATACAACTCAGGAAAATTATTTCTTGAGGAATGTAGCATTAGTGGGAGGAGTTATCCTCTCACCATCCATGGTATCTAGGGAGTATTCTCCATTGGAGTAAACCTTGTGAAAAAATGTAAGGTCCTTCCCATTTGGGTTCCAAATTGGATGGTTTCTTACTGGGTATCAATGGAATCCAGAGGGCTAATACCAAATCACCTTGAAAGAAGGAGCAGAGGATAAATTTCTAATTGAAAGCTCTAGCTATCTTGTATTGATGCCATTCCAGATTGTTCAGGGCACAAATCCTATTATCGTCAAGTGCTTACAATTTATCCAAACAGATTTCAGCTACCATATATGTGCCTGCTGGTCATAGACCGTTGCACATAATGAAGGTAACTATATTTCGATGGGCATGACGACCTCAGTTCCGTATACCAGGGAATACAGAGTCATCTGGGTGAAATTATGAGTTGTTATCCAATAATCCCAGAGGGAGTTGTGGAGCTTGTCCATCCAACTCTTCTTGTTCTAACCAACCATTTTCTACAGGATGTTAGAGAGGGTTTTTCTGAATTCCATGATCTGTCCATTTTCATGTGCATGGTATTAGGAGGTATGGTTAGAACAGATATTGTACTTGGCATACAATTTCATGAGCTCTACCACACAGAATTTCGTGTCATTATCAATGAGGATGGTGTGAGGGACTCCAAATTGGTAGATGATGTTGGAGCTCACAAAGCCAACAATGGCATGAGCCAAGACTTCTTTGGGCAGAACTGCCTCTGCCCAATTGGAAAATAAATCCGTAGCGGTCAAGATGAACCGGTACTGGTGAGCTTTCACCGGTGGGTACGATCCCATGACATCGAGTCCCCATTCTGATAATGGCCAAGAGTACTTGGTTGTGAGGAGATAATCTGGGGGCCGATGCATTATGTAAGCATGAATTTGGCACTCATGACACCTCTTGGTGAACTTGATGCAGTCACGGATCATGGAGGTAGAAAAGTACCCCAACCTCTGGATCTGGTGGGATAGATTTGGCCCAGTATGATGAGCCCCGCAAGAACCAGCATGGACCTCCGGCATGACTTGGGGAATCTTGACTCCTTGAATGCAGGGGAGAATAACCCCATCAAACCCGCACTTGTAGATGATCTGCTCACGGTTGGGGTCATTGAAGAGGGTGAACTGTAACACGCGACATCGAAGTCATTCGCATTCGGCCCAATCTAACAGATGATAACCGTTCCTGAGATACTTGATAAAGGAGGTTCTCCAATCAGGGGTCAATGCAATCACTGCATCATGGAGACCTGGGGGTCCTGATGTGGAGGTGCTGGCGGTAAGGAGGCTTACATGCGTGTTGTTATCATTATATAGAGTGACAGGAGTAATGTATCTCCGGTGTTCCATGTTGATAATAATATCATCCTGGTCAGGCTCTGAAAGTTACATAGCTAGGCCTTCCAAGGTGTCAGCTTGACCATTTTGAGATCAAGGAACATGGGTAACCTCTGGCTGAGACATGAATCAGGCCATTACCTCGAGAGTGCGCTCCAAAAATGGTATGATCTCTAGTTTCCTAACGACATATTCATCGTTGATTTTCTTGAAGACTAGTTTGGAACCCCCTTTCAAATGATAGTGGGGAACATCTATCTCGAGGGCCAGTTAGAGGCCAATGATGAGAGGCTGGTACTCCGCTTAATTGTTGGTGCATCCTTCTGACAACAGGAATGAGTATGGAAGAATGGATTGTGCTTGGGTAATGAAGAAGATACCTAGGCCCACCCTGTTGATCTTGCGATCATTTACCCTCCTACCGGTGTGGCTTTGAGAAGCACCATCGAAGTGCATCTGCCAACACAGGATGACATGATCGACCAAGAGAATTGCCTCGTCAGGAAATTCCAGATCCAGAGACTGGTCTGCAGGAGCCGGATGGGCAGTGAGGATGTCTGCCAATGATTTTCCCACGATAGCCTTCTGAGGAATGAACCTGATGTCAAACTGTTGGAGGATTACCGCCCATCAATCTAGATGGCATGTCAGCATAGGGAAGTTCAGGATGTACTTCCGTGGATCTACCCGAGACACCAATTAAACCTCAAGATGCTGGACGTAATGCTTTAATTTCTGCACTGCGAACACCAGTTCAAGACAGATCTTCTCGATAAAAGAGTATATGGTCTCCGTATCAAGGAGCATGTGGCTGAGGTAGTAGAGGTTGTTCTCTATCCCCTCATTGTTCTTCTCGGCATGTAGGGCGCCAAGATATCGCTCCAGGGTGGTCACATAAAGGATCAATGACTTTCTAGGAACATGTGGAATTATGATCGGAGGATGGAGCATGTACTGCTTAATTTCCTCAAATTCGGTCTAAAACTCTTTATCTGACTCATAGAGTGTTCCTTTCTTTATGAGCCTAGAAAATGGATTAAACATGCTGGACAGATTCTCAATGAATCGGCGTATATAGCCTATGTGGTCTTGAAAACCTCAAAACTCCCTAATATTGTTCCTCGGAGACATCTGGCTAATGGACATGATCTTCTCTACGTCAATATCGATGCCCCGGTATCTGACAATGATGCCTAAAAAATTTCCATAGGTGACACTGAATGCACACTTCAATGGATTTATCTTCAGATGGTGAGAATGGAGGAAGTCGAACACTTTCTCAAGGTCCTTGAGATGGTCCTGACGCTCAAGGGATTTGACCACAAGATCATCCACATAACATTACACCAATGTCCCGCGGATTAGATTAAATACATGATGCATAGCCCACTGATAGGTGGAACTTCCATTCATTAATATGAACGACATGACTTGGTAACAAAAAGTACCTTTTGGCGCCCTGAAGGATGTAGATTCCACATCCTTGGGGTCCATGAAGATCTGGTTGTACCTGAAGTACCCATCCATGAAGGAGAGGGCATGAAACCCAGCTGCAGAATCGATCAACAATTTCATCACTGGGAGGAGAAAATCATCTGTCAGATAGTGACGGTTGAGATCCCAGAAGTCAATGCAGACTCTGATTTGTCTGTTCTTCTTCCTGACTGGAACGATGTGGGACAACCATTTGGGATATTGGACCTCCTGAAAAAATTGGCTCTGATGAGATTAAAAACATCGGATGCGAACATGGAACTGTGGGAAGTGTTCATCTTTCTGGGAGGCTTCTTGAATCCGCAGTGATTTGTTGGGAGACCGAGGCGGTGGATTGGTACGTGAGGATCTAGCTCTGGAATCTCTTTGTAACTCCTAGAAAACACATCACATTTCCATTTATAGAATTCCATGTACTGCTGATTCTCCTCAAGGGCATGGCGGCACAGATCTGTTTGGGTTTCAGGTCTGCCTCTACCAAGGTTCACCTATGCCAACTCGTCGACTGTGGCAAATATTCCCTCCTCAAAGGTGGGGGGATCATATTTTAAATCATCTTCTTCAATTATGAAGTGGGGATCCTCAGTGGGAGGAGCCACTTCTGGGTTGGCAGACCCTGATGGGAGGCTTGTATCATCCTGAGTGGTAGTGTACATTGTATCATAGGACTCATATAACTCCATAACCATAGTGATGAAGGCTTTTGATCTGATCTCATCTGGTCTTTGGCCCAAGGGTCCATGCTTGATGTTGTCAAAGAAATTCTGGCGCGTTCTCTTGAGCCAGTTTATGTTGGCCCGGCGGAACAAGCAAGTATGGCGTATTGCCATTTCCATGGGGCGGACATCCCGACACCTTATGGGGTATGAGGTTCCAGTATCACCTGAGCCTGATCCGTATATGAGTACGAGATAATATTTCAGCATGTCTTTGACTTGGGAATGTGCTCGTCCCTCATTTTAGAAACAACAAAGCATTACCCCATGTCTGGGTTTGTAGCCTCCAATCGGTGGATCAAAAAGATTTAATCGTATTCCAGATCCATCCATGGGTTGGCTGTCATCGTAGAATGATCAAATTCATTGGCTGGAATCTTCTTGTCCTTGCACTTGTAGTTGTTAGAATTCAGATAACGGGATTCACAAGAGGAAAAGGTAGATGGGTCACCATGGAGAATTCCCACTCGACCATTAAGGGTGTACATGAGGCACTGGTGGTATGATGAGGGAACTTCCACGTGCATGTGGATCCACGACCAACTCATTAACGCATTGTAGGCGGTGTCTGGGGTGACAACCATAACATCAGTGCTAGAAACTTGGCCATTGAACTGGTTCTTTGAGTGGATCTTACCGAAGGATGTTTGTTTCATTTTTTCATAGACTTGGATTCTTAAGTCAGAGGGACTTAGTTCATCCATGATCAATCCCAATTTTCGCAGTGTCCGAGTCATGATTAGGTTAATCCCAGAGCCCGTGTCGACAAGACAGTTGCGAACCTCCACGCCATTGAACTGGGATGCGATGTACAATGGTCGAATGTGCCCCTGTACAAGGGAGCCTTTGTCCTATCCGAAGAACGAGATGATGGCCTGACATTCCTCAATCATGAACACCTTAGTGTGAATGGCTTTTGTGGCTGCTACTTCCATCTCAAACTAGATGGGGCTTCTTAAAGGCTCAGTGAGGGCTTCACCCATGTCTGATGACAGGCGGAGAGCCTCAAGGATATAGAGCCTTTATGGAATGCTGGAAAGGTGTTTGAGAACATAATAGTTCCATGCCAAGGGTTAACTTCGGCTTACAAGAGCTCACTCTATGATATGAGGTTTGGTGGGACCTGCTGGCAAGACCGGTGGATGACTGCTGCTAGTAGCATCATGCTACCCACTCATGGAAGCCCATGGGGTATCCACAAGAGGGAGGTTAGAGGACTGAGACTTGACCATTGTGGGGCATAACTTGTTTCGGGGTGGTAGAGGTGACTCTACCCGATAAAGCAGTACAAATGGAGGAGAAGGTAGATCCGAGGACATTAGATGAAGAGGTTGCACATGATGTTCTCCACACTGGGCATGTTGTCTTCTCTCGGTAGCATGCATGACCTAGCTGGAAGAACTGTCAGAGGAACTCTGACGATCCAGGTTACCACAGCTCTGATGACTTTGGTGGCGACTGGGGATGTTGGGAAGATCCACCTGGCATTCCTCATCATTGGGATTCATATGGGGGTTTACCATCTCTACAGTAATAACCGAGGCATACCCATGACTATCACTCTAAGAGTCATTCGCTACTGGATGAATCCTAGGAGGAATTTTTATTTCTAGGGGCATGGAGTCACCGAGAGTATGGGATGATGAAGGTATAGGCGGGGGACTTTGTCTTCCCTTACACAGCTAACATTTACTCTTTGGGGAGGAGGATGGTTGTGCAGACGATGCAGAAGTGTTGTCTGTGGTTATGAAGGCTCTGGCCGATTCAGGCATGCACAGATCACACCTTTGACGCCAGGGACCATCTTACAAACCATTAATTCGTCATATTTTTATAACCCATGGCTAGAAACCTACTACCACTCGCCCTCACTGTCATTGTTGTTGTCCGGCCTTATGAAGGCACACACTACCTGTGCTAGTGTTTGGACCAACCTGAATATGATGTTGTCAACCTGGTCTTGGATCCAATATTTAAACACATATAATTATTTGAGAGTGTTCCACAAGATCCAGTGATAAGGGAAGCAGTTAGGATGGTCAGTGAGGTTCACTTCATTGAAAATCCTACATTCAGGTAGTCGTACAATCCCCTTCTCCAAGGCGCTGAAGATGTAACCAGGGACCAGAACCTCATTTAATGAGTAGGTCCGGTTCCTTCTTTCCGAAAATGGGGCTCTAGGAGCATGGCCCTGATGAGGGGCTGGAGGTGCCTGACAAGGAGGTGGGGCCTAGTTATCTCGCCTAGGCTATGGTGGTGCATTGCACCGGGGCACCTGCCATTTCTGAGGCGAACACTACTAGGCTGGAGGCTGCGCCAGATGTGGAGGGCCTCTATGGGGCTACGGAGCCTAATCCACTTGTAGAAATTCTAGATCCATGGGGGAATCTATCTGGGCTATCGCGACAGGCTTATCTCTAGCAGCCCATCTTGCAGGAATTGAATGAGGCCATGGGAATGCCTGGTTGGACTATTGCAAGGCTTCCTCTAGGCGCTGGTCATTATCAAAGAAGTCATAGGATCCCCCAAGTAGTTCTTGGTTATCAGAGAGGGGAGTAGTTCCATCTTGATATTCCCTACACACATCATCAGAAATATCTCTGGAGTCAGTGGCATGCCAAGGGAATATGTGATCCCCTTCCATTGGGCGATAAAGTCTGTGACGTGCTCATCAGGCCTTTGTATGAACATGAATAGGTCTGTGATACTCGTTTTCCAAGTGGTAGAACTGAACTAGAAGAGAAATTGTCTACAAAGATCCTCCATGCCGGCTACTGACCCATTGGGTAACAGGTTGTACCAGACAAACACAATACCTTCCAATGTCTGCACGAAGCATTGGATTTCGGTAGCTTCCTGCTGTACTGGGGTTCCCAACAAGGTCCCACACCTTGAGATGAAGTGGACCAAGTGTTGTGGCGGGTCCCCTGTCCCCATGAGGGGGGAAAATATGGGATTCCAGAAACCCAGGGGTGCTGGAATATCATCCACCCAAGCCAGATATGCCTTTCCATCTGGCGAGATAACCAACTATGAAGTCTCCAATGCTTCGAGGCCGGAAATGAGTTCCACCATTGGATCATCTAGGTGGGGGTCCCTGCCTTGATGAGGGTCCCTGACCAGCAGTGCATTGCATGTCTCTTCGACATGGTAAGCAGGCCCAATGGCTCGTGGAGCAGTTGCCGAAATGACCTGTTGGGTAGCTGGGGGAACTTGAGTTGGTCCCTGGGGACTGTTACACTGCTTAGGAGGATTTTTAGAGACATATCACGACCTCTTGACATGTGTTCTAGCCTCAACCATGTCTCTGTGGGAAGGAAGATCAGGATTTCTTGGGGGGAGTTCAGAAAGAGGATGGTGTGCTTGCCACGGCTGTCCTGGCTGAGGATCACCATAGTCTGGTGGTTTCTCTGTATCACGTTCATCAAGGAGTTCATTGACCATCTTCTTCTTTTCAGCGAGTTTATGATGCAACATGGATTTCTTGGTATCGTCCTCTACCTTCTGGACTGATCTGGACGAGTCGGAGGGTTTGATGGCTCCGACGGGCTCCATGCCATTATTTATATTCTGATCGGGGGTTAAGGATTCGGTAGGTATACGAGGGTCCATTATATTTCTCTATTGATCGGTGATCCATCCCAATGGATCCAATAAATGTGATACTCCATTGGGAGGTACATCATCCCCGAGGAGCTCTAAGTCGTCCTCTTTTCTCGATGGGCCGACAATCTTAACTGCGACCCTACCCAGGGGCATATCCTCTATGTCACTCAGAAAATTGGGCTGGCGCTAGATAAAACTGAAGAGGAGGGAAGCATACTACCCCCAACCATGGATATTCATGTGGGGGGAATCCTCCTTGATAATCTTATTGAGTACCTTGAAACTCTGAATGCATCATTGATATAGGGTCCTTTGGAGGCCTGGTGACTCAGGACGCTGAACCACAGGGAGTGCGGCCAAATCGACCAGATGGCATTGTTCACTGAAACCCTCTAAATGATCTTAGCTATTCTGATAAGCCACTTGCTGGTGGAGGAGTCAGAAGTGCATATCCTTGAGGGTTTGATGGAAACACTCCACCTCTTTCAGGGTAAGGGCATCTAGAGCCTTAAAATTAGGCGCCACAATGGGCCAGAATGTTTCAGTAAAGTGGTCCACTATGAGGATATGCCATATGCTCCTTGGCTCGGATTCAGGGTCTAGGCCCTCATTGCACCACTCGTCGACCAGAGGTGGATGAGGAAACTAAATTAGTACTAAAGAAGACTGTTGAGACAGTAGGCTAGCCAATGGAGAATACGGCGAGCGATATGAAAAACCGCCATATGTTAGGATATCCTCTAAAAAGTGCAGCAGCTCAGCCACCACATCGCTAAAGGATGGGCTAATGGCTGCAGTTCTTGGCGCAGGGACTACAGGTACTGGAGATGAACCACGCTTCTGATCATCGACCATTAGTCCCCATAAAATCTCTCAGTGATCTCTTGTCGATGTAGAGAGTGCTTTTGGTGATGATGGCAATGATTACACGACCGTAACCTGTAATATTACCATGTTTTATTCCTCCTAGATATACCTATAGAGGGAGGCAGAAATATGATGTAATTTTCATTCAGGGAGTACAAGGATGATGTTCCTCATTCTTACCCAGGCCCTTGACATGGAGGACTGAGGCAGGGGTTCCATCACGGAGTCGTGCTCTGCTTTGAAATCTAATAAGCGGACTGGTCTGTTTTGTACCCGAACCTTCCAATAATTCTTCTTATAGTGTGATGACCAACCTTCCTAGACTTGGATGGCTCTTCAAGACAGGGTAGAGTTCTGGCACGAGGAGGACCTTCGGCCGTACTAGTGATGGGGCAGAGACAATTTCCGCCTAAGTAAGCCTGGGCATGAGGATCACCAGGGAAGATATCAAAGGGAACATGTATAGGACCTCCGTGGGAACTGTTGGAGTGGGTAGGACCTCCGCTGGAGCTGACAGGAGCATGGGTAGGACCTACATTATTTGTTTTCATGGTGATGTCAGTGTGAGGTAGGTCCCCATACTGGTCGAGCCAAACATGAGTAGGACATCAGTGCTGGGTGCTGGAGAAGTGATGTTGACCTATACACCTCTGGTTGCTTGGGTGAGTAGGACCTTCACCGGTTGCTACATGAACATGAAGAGGGCCCCCACATCAGAGAGTGACTGGATGTTCAACATAACCACCCTCGAAGTCTATGGTATGAGGAATGACTCCATACCCAGTGTAGTGAGCGCGGGAGAGGCTCTAGTATGGGTTGTTGTTACCATGGGGAGGAGCCTCATTCCGGTTGAAAGTGGTGCGGGGCTGACCTCCATGCCGTGACTGATAGAGGGGAGGACCCAAATTCTCCATGTTGATGCTATGTGGAGGACCTCTGTACTGGGCGTTGCGGCCACGGGTTGGTTCATGCTGGGTGTCCCCTACACTGATGGCCGGGATAGTCGACCTAGCCTACCCGTGGGGAAATTGGGGCCTCGATCCGTTCAGGGAATATGAGTGCACCCACTTAGTGTATGTAGGGGGCTGGTGAAACGTGTCAGTGGTGGCTCGGGCCACTGTAGTTGCAGATATCGATGCCCCTTGGAGTGCGTCCTCTTCGGCATGTGCCCGAAAAGGCCATCCTGTCAACCAAACCGGTGCCGATGGTGCATGTAGGTGGATTACCTACTCTTCAGCTTGTGGAACCTGGTGGTGGCTGTCACGACCCTTCCTCGGGGCCCGTGCCGTGAATACCCCAAGCCCGCCTTCCATAGGCCAGGGGCTGGCGACTAGCACCAAGGTGTAATTACCGGTAAAAAGTGTAGAGACCTGATAGCTTGAAGTACATGGACATTACATTACTTTTGTGGAATACATAATACATAACAAAAATAGACAAACAAGTTCCGTAATAGTTTAGTGTCTTTGGAAACTTGGAACATAATCTTCTAATCGTGGTGAAAGATCTTCAACATCTCCCACAAAGATCTTACACTTTTGTTTTCATACCTAAAACCTTTATTTATATCCTGGGGAAAAGCAAACATATAAAGGGTGAGCTCAAATGGTCAGTAAGGGTAAGCATGGATAAAATAGAACAAATCATATACATTTTAACTTAAAAACGTGAAAATAATGTTTAAACATCAAAAGCCTGAGCAATGACATAAAACATGGAAGTACGTAAGGCATAGATCATAACGAAACATTAAGCATGATAAAATATTATGGGAGTAAAACATGTAATTGAGTAAAACCATTAAGCACATGATATAATTTCCATAGTATCCAAGGCATTGCTGCCAAGAAAATATTAGTGGACAAAGTCCCTTTCTGAATCGAGTTCGCTCCTCGTTCTAGTCCTGTATTACTGAACCAGTTAACTTACCATTCCAGAAATGTCTATCTCATGAGATATAAATCTTTACCCAATGCATTGGAGGGAGATATATATCCCACCCATATCATAATGTAATCATTCTTACTTGTGCCACAAAATAAACATACATCATTCATAAAAACCCAATAAATAAAATGGGTTTCATAAACATCATTTCATCATCACATAATCTATATAAAAGAAATGGATATCATTTCATAATAAGAAATGTGAAACCATGTAAATCATAGAGACATTATACTTGAAACATACACAAATGAAATAATGTTATCTTAGATGAAAAATGGTTTTTGATAAAACACTTGAAATGAATTCTTGAGGAAACTATCCTTTCTTCTTCAAAATCATTTTATTTTCACAAAATTCCATGCAATTTTAAAAGAATATTATTTTGTTTAAAATAGTCATGAAATATTTTGGAGGAAGCTTCATGAAAATAAGGCTTTATAAAACTGTAAAAATCCTTTCATGCCGTATATGTTAAAAAAACATTCTTCTCGTACTTTTGCTAAAAAAGTCAAAAAGTACCTCGTAACGTAAAAATAATAATGATTACTTAAATACCATGTAGTAAAAGTTAAAAATGGGTAAAAAGGACTTTATAAATACATGAATACACTTTTATAAAACATGGACATGGATGATAGCAAAAACCCCAGTAAATACTTACGAATATGCAATCTCGGATAAAAATGAGATTTGCACAATTATCCCTTACCTTAGGTCCGATATGCTTCGCACGTATCCAAACCTCCTGTATAATGATTTAAATAATGTCATTGAATTATTAAAGAATCATATTCATTGTTACTATATCATATATGGTTCACTTATGACTTTATATTACCCATTATTTTGTAAATTCATGTTAAAGTAGTGTTTCAGGTAAAATCGTTTCATTTGTCGTTCGTGTTTTAACATATAATTATTCATATGATTATTTAGATCATGATTAATAACATCCAGAATGTAAAACATGATTTATATATAATATATATTCATAATATACATATATATAATAGATTGATAAATGGAAATAAATACACCGTTCATGGAGACGGTAGGCCGTACGTACGCATGAACGCTGCTTTCGTTTCCTTATTGAATTGAATGGAATTAAGTAGATGACTTATATATATATATATATATATATATATATACATAAATACAGTATCATTATTATTTCATATATTTCATGATTACTTATTATATATACTTTATAATCATTCTTGAATGGTTAACATGGAGAGTGAATCGCAACGCGTCGTGGAGACAGTAGTCCGTACGTACGCACAAGCGATGATATCATTCCCAAGATCGTGGAATTGTAATAAAGTGTATGTATAATATTAAAGAATCAATATCACTTTACAATAATCATATATATTCATTACTTTCACCATTATACCCATCCATGTAAGGTGGTGGTGGAAAATAGATTACAACACGACGTGGAGACGGTATTCCGTACGTACGCATGCGCGGTGATTTCTTTTTCCGTAGGATGGATAGATGGTGAAATATGGTTGTTTCATACTTATAATAACATATCCGTATATGAGTGATAGTGATGTTATTACCTCATAATGAAACAACTAAAAATGAAGAAGTGGAAGAAGAAATAATGTTGAAAGAATCGGTAACGGACATTACCTCTTCTTTGAAGAGCCTCGTTGAGACCTCCTCTTAGGGCACTACAATTGGTCATTGAAGAAGGGAAGGACCTCTAGGATGTTTCTAGGGAAGTGGAGAAGAGAATTTTGCAGGGTTTGGCCGAGATTGAAGGCTCAATGTGGTGTGAGGAAGAGAGGGAGGAGGTGCCCTTTTATAAGGGAGGAGAGGGGCACCTTTGGAAATATAAGAAATATTAGTTTATATCAAATCCCAAACCAACTTAAAAACTACCAAAATGACTCATTTACGACGCTTAGATGAGATAGGGTTTTAATATCATCTACCAATAAAATTTTTACATGTTAGGAATTTATTTTAAACATTATCATTTGATTTATCCTTATTTATAAATTTAATTTTATTTGTTGTAATAACATTCTAAATTTTAAATTATAACAAATAATTACTTATTTGTTGTGAATTTTCTATAGTTGGATACTTTATAACATTTTAGATTATATAAATTTATATTTATAATTTTTAAATATTTTTGTGATTTTTAAAAAAATTTATAATATGTTATTTTTATAAAATAACAATAGTGTCAATTTTGAAACTATTCATTTATTTGAATTTAAATAAAATATATACAGAGGATATGTTCGAACTAAACAGTTTAATAGATTCATAAAAGTTCATATGTATCTATAAAATTAGTGGAGAACATTAAACAGTTCATATACTATTTATTTTATTATTTTAAAAACCATTTATTTGGTTTATCTCTTAATAAAATAATTAATACAACATTTTAGTATAATTATTTAATATAATTATTTTTTGCATAAAAATTAAAAATACTATGATGAAGATAAATCTATTACCTTTCAAAATAATACTTTTACTCGAATTTATCATCTTAAAATCACAATATTTAAATTATTATATTTATTACATTATGAAGGTGACAACTTTGGCATCATTTAAAATAAAATAATATATGTGTCATAATATCCTTAATAAGGATCAAAATGGTCACAAATTCGACCATTGGATGATTAGGGTTTATATATACACTAATAATATGTTTTGTCCAGATTTTTGGGCATTTTGATATGTATTACTATTTCAATAAAAACTATTTTATTGATTTTTCACTAAATAAATAATTTCTGCATCATTAATGTATAAGATAATAAGGTAATTAAGTAACTCTAAAAAATTACAAATATATTACCCTGACAAAGAAAAAAAATTTATCATTCAAATGAGTATTTATAAACGAATTTATATTCTGTATAAACTTATATTAAAAATACTTTAATTATTAAAGATGAGTGAGACATATTTCACTTTCCTTTAAATAAAATAAACTAAAGGTCTTAATCACCTCCAAGTGGGTTATAATGGATTCCATTTCGACCCAA
This sequence comes from Viscum album, assembly GCA_963277665.1. Classification (NCBI taxonomy): domain Eukaryota; kingdom Viridiplantae; phylum Streptophyta; class Magnoliopsida; order Santalales; family Viscaceae; genus Viscum; species Viscum album. Next base: position 388,124,851 of record OY728167.1, on the reverse strand, counting down.
ATTTGACTTATGAAAAATTATAATCATCCAATTGTATTATGAAAAGTATTAGGATAATTTTATAATATTATATTTACCCTTAATTACCCAATTTACCTTTTACTATGGTAAATAAAATTTACCGTTGTTACTATTCATAAAGCCCAAAAATAAAAATTATTCTATTAATATAATTTGGACCCACTGATTCCAAATATGGAATACATTTTTCCAAATTCAATACACAGAAGTTTCAGAAATTAAATTAAAATTAATCACATTGTCGAAAGAAAACAGGGTTTTGTTTAAAACATTACAAAAGATTGAATTTATTTAACCTACAAATTCAATGTAAAATCAAGGTGAATGACATAAATTATATTAAATGGTAAACATATATTATATTTATACTTTTAAACAAATCAATATTATAATTTAATCAAATAAGTTATTACAATGAAAAAAGTTGTTTTTAATTAAAATATAGCGTGTTTTTACTATTCATTAAAATATGAAAGTTATCAGAATAATATGAAAAATTTATCCAAGGTATAATTTTATATCCTAATTCCAAATAATAATTTTATTTTGTAAAATTTAACTTATAAACATGTCCAAAACTAGATTTAATGTGTGTGTGCCATCAAAAGGCAGCAAAAATGCATGTTTTGAAAAATACTTATTCTACCCGAAAAAATTATTTTGTTCTTATACCATGTTTTATAAAATGTGTAAGATGAATAATAATGTTATAAAATTCAAAATTTAGTTAATACTATTCATAACAGCTAGTTCATAATAATATTATAATAATATATCGTTGTTTAGTAAACATCGGTATTGCGTACAACACACACTATCGAGGAAGGTCGGGATTTCATGTATAGCAAGCCAAGTCAGGGTTGCGTGTTGTGCAAGAATCCTTTAATATTTCATATAACATGATCCAACCATATTTCATTTATACATTGAATATATATATATATATATACACTCAATGTTGCGTAGAGTGACTATTATAAAACGAACTTGGAATTATGTGTAACACAATCTAAGAATAGTGTTGTGTATACTTCAAGCTAATACAGTGTGGCGTATAGCACAAGATAATAATATTGTAGCATAAAACACATGACATCAAATAAATTAAAAAGAGTACTTATCATAAAATATCGGGTTGTTACATTCTACCCCCCTTAAAATGAATTTCGCCTTCGAAATTCGTCGGGGTTATAAATGGTTTACTACTCAAAAGTTTCTTTTATAGAAACCCACATCGTAAAAAGGAATACCAAAACGTGGCTTTAAAAACTAATGTATGAAGTGTAACGATTACCAAAATTAACTCATCACTCGGTTTCCACGTAGGAGAACATAGGTGAAAATATGGATATGGAAGAAAAATATAACCATCAAGTTATGATGGAGAGTGGTAGAGAACATGTCTATGAAAAATCCACCAATCACAAATCCATATATTTGTTATGATCTAAGGTACCATCTAATTCATCGGATATAAGAGCACTAGGACAAATTTTTTTGTTTTCAATATCATTTCCCTAAAGTTGAAAATTTTGAATTAGCAGAAATACCTGCTTGATTTTGGTACAATCTCACTGTTGTTCGTGCTTTGAAAAATTTCCACTTCATATCTTAAAGAAATGAAGTTGAATTTGTTATTATTGAAGAGTTAGCAGATCATGTGATAGAATGATGGGTCATTCCATTTGTTTCAAAAAAAAGTTATCAAATATACATAAGTCAATCTATGGTGAGGTTAATCATATATGATTCCAAAAATGAACTTATTCTTCATATATCATACCGATTAATAAAATAAAACTATTTTCTACTAACCAGGGACTTCTTGTAGGCCAGTGGTAGGAAATAAAGGCATGTCGCACTTCGGTTGTTGGTTCGATTCCCACAGCCTTGTCCGACGCTATGGGCTATCGCCCGTCCAACAAGTTTTTTTTTCTAAAACTGCATTACTATAACATCCCAATAATAATATCGAATAAAACTTCAATCCTTAAACGATAATAACTTATGTCCAACATAATCCATTCCAATCTTTAGGATTATCCATAATACTGCCATCCACTCTCATATTATAGTGAAAACCATTACCAGAGATTTAATATAACAAGCATGTTAATACCATCGTTGATCCCCATATATCATAAGATATGTCTTGTTGGTCACATTCCAAACATTCAAAGGCCTTAATCATGTATTCTCTTGAAAAAAATAAAATAATAAAAACCCATTTAACCTTAGTGAAAACATGAATTCCGTCAAAAGTTAACTCTTTCCACATACAAAAATCCTCAAAATTCTATATACTCAAACCATGATATCACTTTGTCCTTATATCAATCATGAGCTCATGAATACTGTCAAACATTTCATTTTCTCCTTATCCCTTCATTATGTGCATATCATATGCTTTCCAAAAATATTTCAATCACCTTTTCATGGTTACCAGTACCATATAATTATTGAAAACCAATACATAGATATTCCAAAATTCCACAATACCATACATGAGATTCAATGATACTATTTTGAAATCCCATTACATAAACACTTAATCACTACACAACATCATTTTTATACTCAACGTCATAAATAGTGATCGCATGAGACTTCCCTTTATCCTTTTTCTTTAAGTGGTTGCTCACGTTGTTCATCATTAACCCATGGATTAGAGAATTTATTAAAATAATGCCCCATTTCCTTGCACTTGAAGCATTGAAGTGTTAGTGGAGAGTTCTTTGTAGTCTCTTCTCTATTCACGTCATTAGCAACCTTTTTCCCATTGCATCGACAATCAACTACTCGATGAACTTATTTTCCACACTTAAAACATTTTCTAGTACCTTTTAGGCAATCTCAACCATGTTTCTTTCCACAATTTGAGCATAAAGAAACATTCATCATCTTTTCACCATTGTTATGATATTTCTCCTTGAACTCCATCATTCGTTTCTTGTTAAAACCACGAGATGGATATGTTACACCAACTTCCAGTTCTACCTTGATAGCAAAACGCACAATTTCTTCATAGCTACTGAGGTCTCTTAGAGTTAATGCCCTTCGAAGACTTGGTTTTAAGCCACTGAAAAATCGATCAACTTTACTTTTAGGTTGGATGATAAAGCCAGATGCATACCTTGAAAGTATTGTAAAATTCGCTTCATATATACCAACAGATTCATTATCCTTCTACTTAAGCTCAAGAAACTCCTTTTCCATCTTTGTTCGAAGAATACGAGGGAAGTACTTACTGAAAAACAAGTTCTTGAACTCGTCCCATTCCATGGACTCAATTTCATGACTTTTCCTCATATTCTTGATAAGATTCCACCATTGATCAGCATCACCTTCCAAACGATATACTGCTAATATGAATTTATCATGCTCAGAACATTTTATAACTGAAAATATCTTTTCAGTAGTACTGATCCATTGTTCAGCCACTAAGGGATCAGAAGACCTGCTGAATGAAGGTGGACGCTGCCTCATGAAGGGTTCAAAAGAATTTTGCTCATTTCTCTGCTCATTTTGAAATCCAGAATGATTCATAGCTTGTGTAAGTATATAAATAAGATTGTGCACTCCATCTCCCATGACATTGGTTTGGTCATGAGGACAATCATTGTATTGTCCATTACATTGATCAACACGGTTTCTTCGGGTTCCGGCCATCATCTAAAACCCAAAAATAATAGTGTGAGAGGAAAATACCAAGCTAGGGAAAACAACATAATAAAGGGGGAGTACTTTCAATATCTAACATCTTAGGTTTAATTATATGATCATTAGCGCAATTATAGGACTATAACCTATACGTATACTTAAACTTAGGGACATCCCTAGACATACCATAGAAATATCTCTAGGGATCTCACTAATGTTTTCGCATCCAAGTTTCCAAAGGATAACTAAACCTTTCCTCTGATACCAACTGTAGAGACCCAATAGCTTGACGTACATGGACATTACATTACTTTTGCGGAATACTTAATACATAACAAAAACAGACACACAAGGACCGTAATAGTTTAGTGTCTTTGGAAACTTGGAACGTAATCTTATAATCGTGGTGAAAGATCTTCAACATCTCCCATAAAGATCTTCCCCTTTTTTTTCTTACCTAAAACCTTTCATTATATCCTGGGGAAAAGAAAACATATAAAGGGTGAGCTCAAATTCTCAGTAAGGGTAAGCATGGATAAAATACAAAAAATCATATACATTTGAACATTAAAACATTAACATAATGTTGAAACATCAAAAGCTTGAGCAATGACATAAAACATGGAAGTACGTAAGGAATAGATCATAAAGAAACCTTAAGAATGATAAAATAGCATGGGATTAAAACATGTAATTGTAGAAAACCATTAAGCAAATGATATGATTTCCATAGTAGCCAAGACATTGCTTCCAAGACCATCTTAGTGGACAAAGTACCTTTCTGAATCGAGTTCACTCCTCATTCCAGTCCTGTATTACTGAACCGGTTTAACTTACCATTCTAGACATGTCGATCTCATGAGATATAAATATTTAACCATTGCATTGAAGGGTGATATAGGTCCCACCCATCTCATAATGAAATCATTCTTACTTGTGCCCCAAAATAAACATACATCATTTATAAAAACCCAATAAATAAAATGGGCTTCATAAACATCATCCCATCCTCACATAATCCATATAAAAGAAATGGATATCATTTCATAATAAGAAAAGTGAAACCATTTAAATCATAGAGACATTATACTTGAAACATAAACATATGTAATAATGTTATCTTAGATGAATAATGGTTTTTTATATAACACTTTAAATGAATTCTTGAGGAAAATATCCTTTCATCATCAAAATCATTTTATTTTCACAAAATTCCATGCAATTTTAAAAGAATAAGATTTTGTTTAAAATATTCATGAAATATTTCAGAGGAATCTTCATGAAAATAAGGCTTTATAAAACCGTAAAAAACCTTTCATGCCGTATATGTTAAAAAAAACATTCTTCTCGTACTTTTGCTGGAAAAGTCAAAAAGTACCTCGTAACGTAATCAAAATAATGATTCCTTACATACCATGTAGTAAAAGTTAAAAATGGGTAAAAATGACTTTAAACATACATGAATACACTTTTATAAAACATGGACATGGATGATAGCAATAACCCTAGTAAATACTTACGAATAAGAAATCTCGGATAAAAATTAGATTTGCACAATTATCCCTTACCATAGATCCGATATGCTTCGTACGAATCCAAACCTCCTGTATAATGATTTAAATAATGTCATTGACTTATTACAGAATCATATTCATTGTTATTATATCATATATGGTTCACTTATGACTTTATATTACCCGTTCTTTTGTAAATTCATGTTAAGGTAGCGTTTTGGGTAAAATCGTTTCATTTGTCGTTCGTGTTTTAACTTGTAATTATTCATATGATTACTTAGATCATGATTAATTAAATCCATAATCTAAAACATTATTTATATATAATATATATTCAGAATATACATATATATAATATATTGATATATAGAAATAAATACACCGTTCATGGAGACGGTAGGTCGTACGTACGCATGAGCGTTGTTTTCGTTTCCTTATTGAATTGAATGGAATTATGTAGATGACATAAATAAATAAATATATATATATATATACATAAATACAGTACCATTATTATGTCATATATTTCATGATTACTTATTATATGTACTTTATAATCATTCTTGAATGGTTAACATGGAGAGTGAATCTCATCGCGTCGTGGAGACGGTAGTCCGTACGTACGCACGAGCGATGATATCATTTCCAAGATCGTGGAATTGTAATAAAGTGTATGTATAATATTACAGAATCAATATAAATTTAAAATAATCATATATATTCATTACTTTCACCATTATACCAATCCAAGTAAGGTGGTGGTGGAAAATAGATTACACCACGGTGTGGAGATGGTATTCCGTACGTACACACGCGCGGTGAATTCGTTTTACGTAGGATTGATAGATGGTGAAATATGGTTGTTTCATACATATAATAACATATCAGTATATGGGTGATACTTATGTTATTACCTCATAATTAAACAACTAAAAAAGAAGAAGTGGAAGAAGAAATAATGTTGAAAGAATCGGTAACGGACATTACCTCTTCTTTGAAGCGCATCTTTGAGACCTCCTCTTAGGGCACTAAAATTGGACTTTGAAGAAGACAGAGACCTCTAGGATGTTTATAGGGAAGTGGAGAAGATAATTTGGCAGGTTTTGGCCAAGCTTGAAGGTTCAATGTGGTGTTAGGAAGAGATGGAGGAGGTGCCCTTTTATAAGGGAGGAGAGGGGCACCTTTTGAAATATAAGGAATATTAGTTTATATTAAATCCCAAACCCACATAAAAACTTTCAAAATGACTCATATCTGAAGATTAGATGATATAGGGTTGTAATACCATTAAACAATAAAATTTAGACATGCTAAGAATTTGTTTTAAACATTATCATCTTGATTTATCCTTATTTATCAATTTAATTTTATTTGTGGTAATAATAGTCTAAATTTTAAATTATAACAAATAATTACTTATTTGTTGTGAGGTATCCATAATTGGATAATTTATAACATTTTAGACCATATATATTTAAATTTATAATTTTTAAATATTTTTGTTATTTTTAAACAATTTTATAATATGTTATTTTTATAATATAACAATAGTGTCAATTTTGACACTATTCATTTATTTGACTTTAAATAAAATATATACAGAATATATGTTCTAAATAAAAGCATTAATAGATTCATAATAGGTCATATGTATCTATGAAATTAGTGGAGAACATTAAATAGTTTTTATAATATTTATTTTATTATTTTTAAAACCATTTATTTGGTTTATCTCTTAATAAAATAATTACTACATCATTGTTGTATAATTATTTAATATACATATCTGTTGCATAAAAATTAAAAATAAAATTGTATGATGATGATAAATCTATTACCTTTCACAATAATACTTTTAATCGAATTTATCATCTAAAAATCACAATATTTAAATTATTATATTTATTAAATTCTGAAGATGACAACTTTGGCATCATTTAAAATAAAAAAATATAAGTGTCATAATCGCCTTAATAAGAATCCAAATGGTCATAAATTCGGACAGTGGATTATTAGGGTTTATATATACACTAATAATATGTTTTTTTCAGATTTTGGGGCCTTTTGATATGTATTAATATTTCAATAAAAACTATATTATTAATTTTCCGGTAAATAAATAATTTCTCCATCATTAATGTATAAGATAATAAGGTAATTAAATAACTCTAAAAAATTACAAATATATTACCATGACAAAGAAAAACATTTTATCTTTCAAATGAGTATTTATAATAGAATTTATATTCTATATAAACTTATATTAAAAATACTTTAATTATTAAAGTTGATTGGGATATATTTCACTTTCCTTTAAATAAAATAAACTAAAGGTCTTAATCACCTCCAAGTGGGTTCTAATGGATTCCATTTCGACCCAAATATGAATTAGGAAAAATTATAATCATACAATTGTATTAAGACAAGTATTATGATAATTTTATATTATTATATTTACCCTTAATTAACCAATTTACCTTTTACTATGGTAAATTAAATTTACAGTTGTTACTATTCATAAATCCCAAAAATAAAAAGTAGTCTATTAATATAATTTCTACCCACTGATTCCAAATATGGAATCCATTTTTCCAAAATCAATACACAGAAATTGTATAAATTAAATTAAAATTAATCTCGTTGTCGAAAGAAAATATGTTTTTGTTTAAAACATTGCAAAAGATTGAATTTATTTAACCTACGAATTCAATGTAAAATCAATGCTAATGACATAAATTATATTAAATGGTAAAAATATATTCTATTTATACTTTTAATCCATTCAATATTAAAATTTATTCACATAAGTTATTACGATGAAAAAAGTTGTTTTTAATTAAAATATAGCGTGTTTTTACTATTCATTAAAATATGAATGTTTTCAGAATAATATGAAAAATTTATCCAAGGTAAAATTTTATATCATGATTCCAAAAAATAATTTTATTTTGTAAAATTGAACTTATAAACATGTCAAAAACTAGATTTAAAGTGGGTGCGCCATCAAAAGGCGGCAAAACTGCATGTTTTGAAAAATACTTATTTTACCCAAAAAATTTATTTTTTTCTTATACCATGTTCTAGAAAATGTGTAAGATTAATAACAATGTTATAAAATTCAAAATTTAGTTAATACTATTCATAATGGCTAGTTCATGATAATATTATAATAATATATCATTGTTTAGTAAAACCCGGTATTGCGTATAACACACGCTATCAAAGAAGGTCGCGATTGCATGTAATGCAAGCCAAGTCAGGGTTGCGTATTGTGCAAGAATCCATTATTATTTCTTATAACACAATCCAACCATATTTCATTTATACATTGAATATATGTATATATATATATACACTCAATGTTGCATAGAGTGACTATTATAAAATGAACTTGAAATTGTGTGTAACACAATCTAAGAAAAGTGTTTTGTATACTTCAAGATAATACAGTGTGGCGTATAGAACAAGATAATCTTGTTGTAGCATAAAACACATGACATCAAATAAATTAAAAAGAATACTTATCATAAAATTTCGGGTTGTTACAAAAAGGGAAGGCATTGCCTTTGTAAAATGAACAAATACCACAGAGTAAGCAAGAAGAAGTAACACTAAGTAAAAAAACTGGGTACAACAAAAAGTGTGGAATAGTAAGTGGGCTAGTATACAAACCCAAACTTAAAGTAAAGTACAACTGGAAAGGAAAAACATCAACTGAAAGTAAAGCCGCAGCCTCGATCCATCCACTAGAAGTCCCACCTAAAGGGTGAGTACAGATAACCTCCACAGCTCATCGGGTCCAGCCGTCTGCTCAGAGTACGTCCCACCCAATGGACCACCTCCAAGTACCGACCTGCTCCTCGTGCCTCAACCACGATTAGTGCTGTCCGTCGTCTGCAACCAACACAACGTAGTGCGGGCATAGCCTGTGCAGGGGTGAGTATAAGCCACTCAGTAGGGACCCTGAGACCCCCGAAGGTCTCCCAGAATCCGCAAAGGATAATCCACAAATAAAAGATACAATCACGAAGTAACATCCGACACTACTTAGGAATATTCCCATACATATACCTAAGTCATCAATTCCAGTTCGCTCCAACGTCTGAGCCCAAGTTCGATCACATCCACACATGATAGGACAACACAATCCACATAGGAAAGAAAGTCGAGATTCAGCTCAGACATGTATACTTCTTCATATGCCGATAGAGATGATCAGATATAGCCACTGATTCATCTAAGCCATCAGACCCACAAAGGATCAATAGGTACTAACCCCCGCAATGACCCACAAAGAATCTGACCCCCACAAGGTCGATAGGTAACTAACCCCCGCAATGACCCACACAGGATTAGACCCACACAGGATCTGTAGGCGCTGACCCACACAGGACTGCTAAGGGCTGACCCACACAGGATCTGACCCACACATGATCGGTAGCACTGATGCACGTAGGATCGCTGAGTGCTATAGTCATCGCCGTCAAATCCACAGAGGATTTCTTCACAGTCATCGTCGTCGTCGCAGCCAGCTCTAGTTTTCCAACACACAACAAGCTCGTTCGGGAGGGTCCGCTCCACGAGCTGAGGGACTGATACAACAACTGACACATAGTCTGGAGTTGATGTATCCAAAAGTTTAGTATCATCAACCGGAACTCAACGTCACAGACGGTGCGTCAATCGGACGCCCGATCTGAGAGTTATTGGCTTTTTCGTCCTAGGGGCCCGGTTGTTTTTATGTCAAAACCAACCCAACCATGCTCCACCTGCATCGAAACATCAAGCGGAGTAATCCAAATGGTCTGTCTCACCTAGAGGAATCCAACAAAGTCGACGACACGTCAATCGAACGTCCGGAGCTCAAGTTATGAGTGTTTCCGCTCCGAGGGCCCGGTTAGTTTTTTGTACGAACCAACCCGGCCGAACCCAAAGTACTCTGAAACATTGAGTGTAGTTTACCTAATTGACCGTCTCGATCCAAGGATCGCTATGCAACTGTCGGGGCGTCCATCGGAGGTCCGTAGCTCATGTTATGGGCAACAGACCAAAAAAGTCCGGTATTAGGGGGATCAGGCCCGGTCAGACCAGGCCCGATACCCCCTCAGTCGGCCCGAACCGGGTCGACCGGACTCGAGTCCGGGTCCGGCCCGCATGGGCGCGGCCCAGCCCGGCAGGCATTGCCCGGCCTGGCGGTCCGGCTGGGCGGCTCGGCCCGGCACGCTAGCGCTGGCCATGCGACCGCGCAGAAGGGGGGAACCGCCGCCCCCCCCCCCCCCCTGGACGAAACTGCGACCCCGTGTGGGGGCCGCCTCTTGCCAACGGATGCGGCCGGTTGCCGCGTCCCGCCTCCTCCGGTCCCATACGGTCACGGGGCTGTCGGCCTGCCACCCCGGCTTCAGCTGCGGCGGCCCTCCCCGGTGACGCGCCGGGCGGCGCCGTCTCCTGGCAGTCAGCCGGTGCCTGCCGCCGCCTCCTACCGCCGGCGCCGCCTTGCCGGCGAGGCGCGCCGGAGGGTTGCTCCGCGGACCACCGGACGAGCTCCTGTGGTCAGATTTCCCTGACGTCTCTGCCAACGGCCCTCCCGGGACTGGTTCTTCACTGGGAAGACCTCGCAACGCCCGTGTGGCCTGCATCATCTTCGCCCGCCGATCCGCACACCAAGAACGAAGGGACGGTGGGTTTGGACTTCTTCGTTGGTCTCATCGAATTCATTGAGCGAGGATTCGTCGCAGAAAAGCATGTCACAGAAGAAGGCATCGCGGAAGGGGGATCGTCGGGTCGTGGAAGGAGCGTCACGGAAGAAGCGTCGTGGAAGAAGGAACGTCACGTCGTGTCGTCGATCTCTGAGGATCCGGCCTTCTCTGCATTCTTCGCATTCATCACGTTCTTCGTGTTCTTCACGTTCTTCATCGAGGAGGAAGAACTTCAAGAGTCTGAGAATTCTCCCTAGCCTCTCAACACCACTCGTCTAATAAAAATAAGAGTTGTCTTATTTTTATTCCACAAGCCTTGCGTTTTAAAATTCAAAAATTAAAGAAACAGTTAAGCGAATTAATTGCAACGCTTAAACTTCCACATTAATGAGGTGTTTCTTAACCAGAATAGACACACGGTTTGAATTCATTACAAGGGGGGGTGCAGGTACGTTACATAGAAGGAAAGAAACGGTGGGGCTCATGCGGGCCCCACCTCACAAATATCCTACCATGTGGGTAGGATATTGTGGGTCTCACCATATTCGCATTACATAGGTTAAGCCGCTTTAAGTAAAATAAAATAAATTGTCGCACCACTTTTATTTTATTCCTTAACTTAACCCCAAAAATTAAAAATCACACCTGAGAAAACACAACTCCGAAAAAGGTGTTTCTATGAAATTACCGGCGCTGTGATTCCATTGGTGCCGTCGGAATTCGATTTCGATAAACAGTCCTGAAGTTAAAAAAACCCGCTCATTCGTTCACTGAACGTACCCGAGCTAATCTTCGGAAAAAGATTCCGGGCACACCGGGCCTCGAAATTAGGTGCCATTAGAAACTGTGTTCTGGTAAAATTCCCAATAAAAAAATTAAGAGAAAATTTCTTTATTTTTTTGGTTCTTTACATCACTCTTACCTTAGGGATTTACGTCCCCATAAAGATACATCAAAAACTAGGGAAACAAATGTGGGTACTTAGCACGCATCTGAGTCTCCCGCTCCCAAGTGCTCTCCTGGAGGTTTCCGTGCTGCCATATGATGCGCACTAGAGGAATTGACTATCCACGTAGGACCTGCTCCTGTTGATCCTCAATCTCCACCAGGACCTCCGAAAAAGACGCCCCATCATCAACATCCAGCTCCCCATGGTCAATGATATGCGTCGGGTCGTGCACGTATCTCCTCAGCTGAGATACGTGGAAGACGTCATGCACCCGATGCAACTGAGGTGGTAGAGCCAGGCGATAAGCCACCTCACCAATCCTGCTGAGGACCTAGAATGGTCCGATGAAGCATGGAGAAAACTTTCCGCCATGACCAAATATATATAATACATGTCGTGGTGAGACCCGCAAGAAGACGTGGTCGCCATCCTCAAACTCCAGTGGCCTCCGCCTCCTGTCAGCATATGAATTCTGTCGGCTCTGAGCAGTCCTCATCCGCTCCTGGATGATCTGGACCTTCTCTATCGTGGCCTAGACCATCTCTCATCCCACAAGTTCTGACACCCCATGGTCTATCCAGCACAGCGGTGATCTGCAAGGTCGACCATACAATGCCTCGTATGGTGCCATCCTGATGGTGGAGTGGTAGCTGTTGTTGTACGCAAACTCCACCAAGGGTAGGTGGTCCTCCCAGCTATGACCAAAGTCGAGGACACATGCGCAGAGCATGTCCTCGAGAGTCTGTATGGTCCTCTCCATCTGACCATCTATCTGAGGGTGAAAGGCGGTGCTCAGACGTAGCTGTGTCCCGAATGCCTCCTGCAACCCCTTCCAAAGTCGGGATGTAAATCGAGCATCTCGATAAGAGATGATAGATGATGGCATACCATAAAGCCGCACAATATCCATAACGTAGAGACATCCCAAGCTCTCCCCTGAGCCTTTCTCTCTGATGGGTAAGAAGTTAGCCGACTTGGTGAGTCGGTCGACAATCACGCAAATGGAGTCGTGACCTCTGGAAGTGCGTCGAAGTACAGTCATGAATTCCATAGATATCCTGTCCCACTTCCACTCTGGGACCTCCAAGGGCTGTACCAAGCCTGCTGGTACCTGATGCTCTTCCTTCACCTGCTGGAAGGTGAGGCATCGAGAAACGAACTCTGCCACAGCCTTCTTCATGCCCAGCCACCAGTGCTGTCATCTGAGATCCAGGCACATCTTCACCACTCCAGGATGTATCGCCAAATGGGAAGTGTGAAACTCTCTCAGCACCTCCTCCCGCAAAGCAACTGGTACCAAGGTACGTCCTATGAAAAGGATGTCGTGATCTCCTCCTAAGGAGAAACCATCAGGTGCATGTCCTGAGGATATCTGTGCACATCACGTCTCACAGTCGGCGTCCCCACGTTGTGCCTCTCTGACCCACTGTAGTAGTGGAGGAGTGACTGTGTGTGACTGAAGGAAGGCTGCTCCATCTCTATCCACAAAGGATATCTGCAAAGCAGCTAGCTGCTCTATCACCTCCCCTAGTAGCTGAATACCCATCCTCTTGATGAGATCATCGGCTACCACATTCCCCTTCTCAGGAATATAGACTATCTCAATGTCATAGTCCTAGAGGACCTCGAGCCATCGCCGCTGACTCAGGTTCAGGTCCATCTGAGAGAAGATGTACTTGAGACTCTGATGGTCAGAAAAGACTGTAAAGTGCTCACCCATCAGATAGTGTCGCCATGTCTTCAGAGCGAAAACCACTCTTGCTAACTCCAGGTCACAGGTAGCGTAGTTCTGCTCATGCGGCCTCAACTGAAGTGATCAATAGGTGATCACTGCCCGCTCCTGCATCAGGACACATCCGAGTCCGGTCCCTGATGCATCGCAGTAGACTACGTACCCTACTCCCTCCTCCGGCAACCTCAAGATAGGTGCGCTGGTCAATCTCTGTCTCAGCTCCTGGAAGCTCTGCTGACATCTGTATAACCACACAAAGGGTTTCCCCTTCTTTGTCAAAGCTGAGAGTGGTGCCGTAACTCTGGAGAAGTCTGGCACAAATCTCCGGTAGTATCCATCTAGTCCCAAGAAACTCCACACCTCCATCACGCTCTTGGGTGGCTACCAAGCTAGCACTGCCTTGATCTTCGCAAGATCCACCGCAGCTCCCGCCTCATAGATGACATGTCCCAAGAAGTGGACCTCACGTATCCAGAACTGACACTTCGAGAGCTTTCCAAAAAGTCGTTGCTCTCAGAGTGTGTCAAGTATAACCCGCAAGTGGTAGGCGTGCTCCTCCTCAGTCATCGAGTATATCAAAATGTCGTGGATGAAGACCATGAAAAATCGATCAATGTATGTCTGAAAGATCCTGTTTATGAGGCCCATGAACACTGTGGGAGCATTGGTTACGCTGAAGGGCATAACCAAGAACTCATAGTGGCCATACCGACATCTGAAGGCCATCTTCTTCACGTCCTCGTCCCGAACTCTGAGCTGATGATAGCCTGACCTGAGGTCTATCTTTGAGAACCACTGTGCTCCCTTGAGCTGATCGAAGAGTTCATCAATCCTCGGTAGCGGATACTTGTTCCTCACTATCACCCGGTTCAAGAGAAAATAGTCGACATAATGTCGCAAGCTCCCGTTCGCCTTCTTGGAGAACAATACCGGGGAAGCCCAAGGTGAAACACTGGGTCGAATGAATCCCTTGCCCTGCAAGTCATCCAAATGTACCCGTATCTCTCGAAGCTCGGCAAGAGCCATCCGATATGCTGGGGTGGATATCGGGGCTGTCCCGTGGTACATATCAATATAAAAGTCTACCTCTCTGTGAGGAGGTAGTCCTGGAACTTCGTCGGGGAAAACATCCGCATACTGATCCACCACTGCAGGAAAACTAGGACTCCACACGTCAACTGCTCCTAGGATGAGGCTAGCCAACTGATGAGTGATGCTTTGTCCTTTCCTCTGCTAGTGTCCATCCTGTGGTGCGAAGGCTCCCTTCTTACTAGTGAAGGTGAACCTGCTCCCGTCGGTGCGTACATATCGCACCTTGTGCCTAATACAGTCAATCTGAGCATGGACTGTAGATAACCAATCCATGCCCAAGATGACGTCGTAATGCCTCGATGCCGCTACAAAAATATCCCAGCAGAAGCTCTCGCCTCCTAAAGTAAGCTCACACTGCCAGAACCAGTGCGTAATCATCGAGTCTGCTCCCGTAGGAGTCTCTAGCCATAAGGATCGAGCCAATGGCTCTGTTAGAATCTCCGAGCTCCGAACAAGGCCAGCGACTATGAAAGAATAACTCACTCCTGTGTCTATAAGAAACGAAGCAGGGGTGGAATAGACACAGATTGTACCTCGAATCATCTCGGGCGCATCGTGGCCGTAGGCCTCCGCTGCCTGGAGCTGTGCCTGTCTCTGCCCACTAGATCCCTGTGGTCGGGGTGGACCTCCTGATGGTGGTGGTGGTAGAGCCTCAAAGCGTCGCCCACCACCTGCTGCTCAGCTGTCTCCTCTGCCTCGTCCACCTACTCCCTTCAGACCGCTACGGTCGACCCTCTACCTCTTCCTGGGTGGTCCCTCAACCGTCTGCTGCTCCTCAGCATGGCGGGTCGGGCAGTCACGAGCCATGCGGCCCTGCCCGCCGCATGCGTAGCACTGTCTGCCTCTGGAAAGACTGGCTCCGCGCTGTGTGCCCCGCACTGCTGAGCCAGTGTCATGAGGTCATCTGTCTGAGGGTCTGGTCTACCTGGACCCATGAGTCATCCGTCGACTGCCTGCTGCAGAAGACTCTGCTACGTGCCACCCTGCGGTAGGTCTCACTGCTGATGGATGCTCAGCAAGGAAGCTCTCGATCAAAAGGGCTCGCTCCAGTACCCATGCCTTAGTCGGAATTCTGAGGGAGATCAGCGATGCCCTGATCTCATGCCTCAATCCTTGATCAAAGGTCCGGGCCCGAAAGAATGGGTCTCGTACCATGTCTGTCAAGTAGCGAGAGAGATTGGTAAATCTCGCCCAGTACTGGGAGACCGTCAAGCTTCCCTGCTATAGCTGAATAATCTCCTGGATGCGCACCGCATGGAGGGTGGCTGGGACGAAATCTGAGCGGAAGAGGCTCTCAAAGTCCGTCCATAGAAGAGATGTCTCGTCGTGTACCTGGAGCATCTAGCTGCACCATCTGCCTGCTTCCACGTGTAGTAGGCTCGCTGCGAGGATCACCATGAGGTCTACTGGTGTCCTCACTAACTTGAAAACTCATACAACTGCCTCCAGCCAATCCTCGGCTGCCTGGGGGTCCGTCTCCCCGCAGAACCTGGGTGGTCGCTGGTGCTGAAACTCGTGTAGTGCACTAAGGTGATGTGCATCGTCTGCGGCTGGGGCTGGTAGCATCGATGGCTCGGCGGGTAGAGGTACCGTCGGTGCCTCTGCTGTCAAAGGGCCCTGTACCGAGGCCTCGCCGCTCGGTGGGCTGTCGTCGCGCACAACTCTCAAAACCCTAGCCAGCTGCCGTCGTGGGGCCATCTTGAAAAGAAACAGGTGCTCCACGGTCAGAACAGTATACCTAATGAGCTAAAACAATGAAATCACAAAGAAAACTTGAAACACACATGCAATCATTGTTTTCGTGTATTAATTCAGAAATCAGATGTCAGGGCCCTGGTGTAAGGATATGTCGGCCGCCACACCAACACTGGACTCACTGGACAGATAACCACACTCAATACCCTTAACACTATTGCTTCACAGAAAAGAAAGATCATATTCCAATGTTCTTCAGTAGAACTGACCTCCATCTAATACCAATTTTTCACGACCCGTCCTCAGGGCCAGTGCCGTGACTACCCTAAGCCCGCCTTCCATAGGCCAGGGGCTGGCGACTAGCACCAAGGCATAATTCCTGGTAAAAAGGGAAGGAGTTGCCTTTGTAAAATGAACAAACACCACAGAGTAAGCAAGTAGAAATAACACTAAGTAAAAAACTGGGTACAACAGCAAGTGCAGAATAGTAAGTGGGCCAGTATACAAACCCAAACTCAAAGTAAAGTACAACTGGAAAGGAAAAACATCAACTGAATGCAAAGCCGCAGCCTCGAGCCGTCCACTGGAAGTCCTACCTGAAGGGTGAGTACAGATAACCTCCATAGCTCATAGGGTCCAGTCGTCCGCTCCGAGTACGTCCCGCCCAATGGTCCACCTCCAGGTACCGACCTGCTCCTCGTGCCTCAACCACGATCAGCGATGTCCTTCGTCTGCAACCAACACAACGTAGTGCAGGCATAGCCCATGCAGGGGTGAGTTTAATCTACTCAGTAGGGACCCTGAGACCCCCGAAGGTCTCCCAGAATCCACAAAGGATAATCCACAAATGAAAGATACAATCACGAAGTAACATCCGACACTACTTAGGTATATACCCATACATATTCCTAAGTCATCAATTCTAGTTCACTCCAACGTCTGATCCCAAGTTCAATCACATCCACACAGGATTGCACAACACAATCCACATAGGAAAGCATGTCAAGATTTAGCTCACACAGGTATACTTCTTCGTATGATGATAGAGATGATCTGATTCATCTAAGTCGTCGAACCCACAAAGGATCGATAGGTACTAACCCCCGAAATGACCCACAAAGGATCTGACCCACACAAGGTCGATAGGTAACTAACCCCCGCAATGACCCACATAGGATTGGACCCACACAGGATCTGTAGGCGTTGGCCCACACAGGACCGCTGAGCATTGACCCACATAGGATCTAACCCACACAGGATCAGTTTCACTGATCCACGTAGGATCGCTAAGTGTTGTAGTTGTCGCCGTCAAATCCACAGAGAATTTCTGCATAGTCGTCGTCGTCGTCGCAACCAGCTCTAGGGTTCCCGCACACAACAAGCTCATTCAGAAGGGTCCGCTCCATGAGCTGAGGCGCGGATACAACAACTGAAACATAGTCCAGAGTTTATGTATCCAAAAGTTTTGTATCGTCAACAGGAACTCATCATCACAGACGGCGCGTCAATAGAACGCCTGGTCTGATAGTTATTGGGTTTTTCGTCCCAGGGGCCCGGTTGGTTTTTAAGTCAAAACCAACCAGATCGTACTCCACATGCATCCAAACCTCAAGGGGAGTAACCCAAAAGGTCCGTCTCACCTAGAGGTATCCAACAAAGTCGACGACATGTCAATCGGACATCCGAAGCTCAAGTTATGAGTGTTTCTGCTCCGAGGCCCCGGTTGGTTTCGTTTACAAACCAACCCGGCCGAACCCAATGTACTCCGAAACCTTGAGTGTATTATACCTAAACGACCGTCTCGATCCAAGGATCGCTACGCAACAGATGGTGCGTCGATCGGAGGACCGTAGCTAAAGTTATGGGCAACAGACCAAAAAAGCCCGGTATTAGGGGGTTTGGGCCCGGTCCGACCCGGCCTGATACCCCTTGGGTCTTCCCGGACCGGGTCAACCCAACCCGGTTCTGGGTCCGGACCACTTGGGCGAGGCCCGAATCGGCCTGGGCACTACCCGGCCTGGCGGTCCGGCCAGGCAGCTCGGCCCGACGCGCTCACGCTGGCCCAGCGGCCGCGCAGAAGGGGGGAACCGCCCCCCTGGACGAAACCGTGACCCCGCGTGTGGGCCGCCTCTTGCCAATGGACGCGGCCGGTTGTCGTGTCCTGCCTCCTCTGGTCCCGCGCGGTCACGGGACTGCCAGCCTGCCGCCGCGGTTGAATCCGCGACTACCCTCCACGGCGGCGCGCCGGGCACCGCCATCTCATGGCGGCCGGCCGGTGTTGGCCGCCGCCTCCTGCCACCGTGCCGGTGAGGTGCGCCGACAGGTTGCTTCGCGGACCACCGGACGAGCTCTGGTGGTCGGATTTGCCTGCCGTCTCCGCCAACGGACCTCCCGGTACTGGTTCTTTAATGCGAAGACCTCACAACGCCCGTGCAGCCTGCTTCATCTTCGCTCGCCGATCCGCACACCAAGAACGAAGGGACGGTGGGTTCGGACTTGTTCGTTGGTCTCATTGAATTCGTTGAGCGAGGATTTGTTGTAGAAAAGAAATTCACGGAAGAAGGCGTCGTGGAAGGGGGATCATCACGTCGTGGAAGGAGTGTCATGGAAGAAGTGTCGCGGAAGAAGGAATGTCACGTCGCGCCGTCGATCTCTGAGGATCCGACGTTCTTCACGTTCTTCGCGTTCTTCACGTTCTTCGTCGAGGAGGAAGAACTTCAAGAGCCTGAGAATTCTACCTAGCCTCTCAACACCACCCATATAATAAAAATAAGAGTTGTATTATTTTTATTCCACAAGCCTTGCATTTTAAAATTCAAAAAAGAAAGAAACAGTTATGTGAATTTATTGAAACGCTTAAACTACCACCTTAATGAGGCATTTCTTAACCCGAATGAACGCATGGTTTGACTTCATGAAAAGGGGGGGGGGGTGCGGGCGCGTTACTTAGAAGGAATGATATGGTGGGGCTCGTGCGTGACCCACCTCACAAATATCCTACCAAGTGGGTAGGATATTGTGGGTCTCACCTTATCTGTTTAACTTAGGTTAAGCCGCTTTAAGTAAAATAAAATAAATTGTCGCACCACTTTTATTTTATTACTTAACATAACCCCAAAAATTAAAAACCACACCCGAGCAAACAAAACTCTGGAAAAGGTGTTCTAAGAAATTATCGGAACTGCGATTCCATTGGTGCCCTTGGAATTCGATTCCGAGCACCGGTTCAAAATATAGAAAAACCCGCTCGTTCGTTCACTGAACATACCCGAGCTAAACTTCAGAAAAAGATTCTGGGCACACCGGGCCTTGGAATTAGGTGCTGTCAGAAACTGCGTTCTTGTAAAATTCCCAAGAAAAAAAATTATGAAAAAATTTCCTTGAATTTTTCGGGTCTTTATAGAGGCGCTGGCACAGACTGGTGGGGCCCCTCCATGGGTGCTCCTGAAATGGGATCCCAGTTGGGCTGACCCGGACATCCCCTACATCATTGGCGGAGGGGAGAGAGTTGTCAGGGAGTTCTGGGGAGAGGCTCATGAAAAGTTTTTATGGTGGGGTGGGGAGTAGTGGCCCCCAGCATGGCCCTTGGGGGGGTGGTGGTGATGAGGCACAGATACCTCTGGACCCTGGCGATCCATATCCCATGTTGGGATGATTCCTGCCTCCTCGTACCAGCATACGAGGTCATTGATCAACCTCCACTGAATAGTTTCAGAGGGGGAGATGGGGCGTGGGATCCCAGCAGTTTTGGTGTCAGAGGTTGGCACAGAAATGATGGGGCCACGTGGGGTTACCGTATTGGTGTTTCCTCTGCCCCTGCGTCAGTTGGTGGGTGGTGATCGAGTCCCTGGTGCAGGAGCATGGTTCCTGGAAGCATGAAGATTAAGCCGTTGATTCCTGAATCATGGAGGTCGACGTCCAGTGCCCCAGTGCCATTACGTCTTCCATGGCTGGTAAGAGGGATCCAGACTAACAATGTCGCATACCGGGATTCCCAACATTCTGACTTCCCCAACATCTGGTGAGTTCCACACCAAGCACACTATTTTCGTGGTGGGACCGGGCACCAGATAACTACACCCGGTGACACATCATCCTACTAATTCCTCTAATGCTACTAATATCCACATTGAGGAGAAGACATTCACTTCAGGTTCACCATCTGTGTTTCCGACTCTTTCACCGGGGCGAGTGCTTCCCGTCTAGAGGATGCACTGGTTGTTGCCTCACATACCCGCTTTCTAATGGTGGGTGGCATCTGTTCCTTGTTTAGGGACATTTTCTACTTGATCGAAATAGGTTGATTGGATGTTAGTTCCTCCTTCCATGTATTCCTCCTTAGCAATCGTCACCTAGCTCAGGTCTCCCTTATAGATTAATACGTAGTTTGTGAAACGCTTCCCAGTGCCCTATAATTATGGATGCCCATTAATTACAATGCTCCTGTCAGGACATTCCATAGGGTCCAGCTAGGGAAGAAACCTTTGGTTGGGGGAGTAGTCACATTGAGACATCACTGGCGTGTCCGCACACTGGAACCCTGGTGCATCTGTGTTTCTTCCCCTTATGATAGGGATTCTCGAAGGTGCAGATGCCCGAGGCATCCCACATTGAATGAGGGGAATTATTTCCATAGGAATTTCTCTGAGGTTTTCATTAGATTAACATGTTTAAAAAATGGAATTCCACGAGTTTAATGTTAGGTGGAGATGGATCAGACTAATCAGAACACTAACTAGAGTTGATTAGATTGGTGTAACCCCTTGAGGGAACATTGATGTACGGGCTGATTCGTGGTTTGTTACCCGATTGCTTCTAAGAGAAGTGAGTAGATTAATTAGCATGATCCTACCAGGATGTGGTGTCTTGGGAGAGAATCAAGATGGATATGGATGAGTTGAATGAAGTTGAGGGGGAAATGGTTTGGAACTAACATGAGGACATCAATGATTTTGGACTTGAGTCTCGAAGAGACTTTCAACGTGTTCTCGTGGTAAGGAATCAAAGTCCAAATAGTTAGGTGGAGTAATGGGACACCTGAGGAGGTGAACCATATGGATGGGACCTAGAGGATGTGGATCCTCTAGGATGGGGCATGGAATTAGGGTTTACATTGAGGACAATGACCTGACGACAAACCAGGTCTTATGTGTGGTTAGCAGCCCGAATTGGATGTCGTTCGAGGGGTGGACCAATGATGTGGGTCCCAACATGGGGGACACCAATGTTTAACAGTATTTGGGGTTAGACCTCTGGGATGATTCCTTCATACCTTGTCTAAGAGATAGGTATCAAACCTACGTAGTTCATTTGATGACGGCTTACCATCGAATAGGTTTCAATGGCTTACCGTCGAATAGTGGTGTGACTGCTTACCATTGAAAGGAGGTGTCACAATGGCTTACCACTGGATAGGGTCACAACGGCTTACTGCTGGATGGGGTCACAACGGATTACCACTAGATGGGGCCACAAAAGGCAGACCTCTAGATGGGGTCACAATGGCTTAGCATTATATGGGGTCACAACGTCATTCCATTGGATGGGGTTGAACCTCATAGAGTCATCCTATATACCCTGTTTAGGAGAAAGGGATCGAACCTACGCAATTAGAATGGGTATATTTTAACGTCATGCAAGACAAAATGGGGGCTTGGTATGCTGATGTGAAGGGCGTCAGAACCAATGGTGTTTGGGCTTGTGCCTCAGGGAGGCTTCCTATGTACCCTACCTTGGCAAGGATCAGAGTCCATGTGGATCGGGAATGTTGTGGGGGATTACACTCTAAGCTTTATAGGGTTGGTGTGGTGAACTTGAATGAAGATGGTTGGAATGACCGGGTGTTGGTATCGAACCTCAGGGAGGCTACCTACATACCTTACATTATCAAGGACCAAAGTCCATGTAGTTCATGATGGTGTGGGTGAACCGACGTGAAGATAGGCAGAAAAATCGGGTGTTGGTCTTGAACCTTAGAGAGGCATCCTACGTAACTTTCCTCGGAAAGGATCAAATTCCATGTAGTTTGGGATGGGTGTGTGGGGATTACACTCTAGGATGCCCAGGGTTAACAAGGTCAATGCTTACTCTAATCCCACGCGATTCATACTCGGTGTAAGAAACAATCGGTAGCAAAGACCAGACGATCATGGTGCAAAGGTGCCGCCATGAAGGGTAGTGAATTGTGGACGTTGAACCGATGTGAAGGGGTTTTGGAACAACTGTGTATTGGTGTTGAACCTCAGGGAGGCTTCCTATGTACGTTTCCTTAACAAGGATCAAAGTCTGTGTAGTTCGGGATGGGGGCATTTGAACCGATGTGAAGGGGTGTCAGAACAACTGGGTGTTGGGCTGGAACCTCAGGGAGGCTTCTTATCTCTCATACTTTACAAGGATCAAAGTCCACGTAGTTAGGGATGGGTGTGGGGATTACACTCTTGGATTCTCAGGGTTGGTGTCATGATTGATGGTTACTCTAAGCCCACGTGAGTCATGCTCGATGTGAGAAACAAGAGGCCGAAAATACCCGACGATCACATCGGGAAAGGGGCATCTGTGGGAAGTGAAATGAGGATTAGGATCATAGGTGGCATGGGAGAGGATGATTGGGACCTATGCATGGGTAGCAGCCTATGGATATGGAGACTGGGAATTCCTCCAGGATGGAGGCCTAGTTGGTCACAAAGCCCAACGGGAGTCGGATTTGTTACCGAAGAAAGAAGGGGCATGGGCGCTACCTCCTGCATGAAAAGCAAGGGGTGTGCATCACGATGTGGAGTGTCCCAGCCTGAGAATATGGAATCGTTTCATAA
The DNA here is from genome assembly GCA_963277665.1 of Viscum album. Taxonomy (NCBI): domain Eukaryota; kingdom Viridiplantae; phylum Streptophyta; class Magnoliopsida; order Santalales; family Viscaceae; genus Viscum; species Viscum album. The sequence goes on along the minus strand of OY728167.1, from coordinate 388,101,680 downwards.
CAGAGGTTCTTTGAGAAGTGGAAAGGCATTCGCGGAGTACTTCCTCACTAAGAAAAGGTCCCTCGCAAAGCAAGGTGTTGTGATGCAATGTGCTTCGCGAAGTACAGTGACCCTGCATTAGCATGTGGATCACGTGTACATGAGGGGTGTTTCACGAAGTATAAATGCTCCACGACGACCTGGGTCCCCTTCAGGATCCCCTTCCATTGGGAAGGCCCATGGGCTTGGAAAAAGGCGTCCCTCCCGAATGTGGGTGTTAAAATACGGCAAATGGGTGGAACTTCGTAGAGAAAAATACCTCGTGTAGATCATGGTTCGTAGAGAAGAGAGTGCTTCGCGATTTGGGAGAAAAGAGGTCGAAAGGACGGATTTTTTTTCCTTTGGGCTTAGGGGGAGATCAAAATTTATGGGCAAGAGGCGCCACGATGTAGGGCTTGTTCAGTGCGAAGCATGCTCCGCGGATGGCTCGCGAACGTCATATGCGGTCGCAGAGCATCCCACCTCCTTGATCCATGGTTGGCTCACGAACATTAAATGCGGTCGTGGAGCATCCCACCTTCTTACTTCGTGGATGGTTCGCGAACTTCATATCATCTCATAGAGCCTCCCACCTCCTTGCTTGGTAGAGTTTTCACGAACGTCAAATCGTATCACGGAGTCTCCCGCCTTATTGCTTCGCGGTGGGTTCGCCAACATTAAATCTACTCACGGAGCCTCCCACCTCTCTCTTCGTGGTGGTCGTGAGGCTATGGGGGCTTCGCAAATGGCCTTCACGAGGCAGAACCCCTGAACTATTCTATTACTACTTCTTATTCCCACATTTTGGAACCAACAATATAATAACATCTATACATTTACATTCGATAGAAGAATGTAGCATGTAATATTAGAAGATTTGAATCAAGGAATACTCATTCAAAACTTATAGAGTTAAACTAACTCATTAGATTAAAAAGGAATTTTATGTATTCATAATAAAATAATATTTTTTTCTATTTTTCTATAGTTATATTACTCAAACCAGATTATAATTGGTTGGTTATGGTTCCATCATCAACTTATATAGGAAAAAACCTTTAATGTTGATGTGGAAAATTATATAACCCATTATCTGATATCTATTTTCATACAGAAAAATTATTTTCATAACATATATATATCTTGGGGAACATACAACATGTATCATGCAGTCTGGAAATAATGCTATTTGACATGGAATAATACAAGATATATTAATCCTCTATGGAGCCTAAAATGATGCATGACAAATTCCTCTTTTATGTCCTGGGTTGAGGATAAATTTAAATCCAACATCATAGAAATAATAACATCTAATGACTTTTGTGTCACCAAATCGTGTAGTAAAAACATGTATTACATGAATAATTCTAATCATCATGTCTCATTCCTGATAATTTGGCTATTCCATGTATGTGGGTCAGCTACTCCTAGGCACCATCTCATTCCCAAATTCTGAATTTTCTTAGTATCCTTTCTACCATCCCTAAATAATATTTTGAAGAAGGGACACTATTGATAACCATTTTTAATTTACATATCTCTTTTCAATTATAAGTTATAGAAACCAAGGATTGACGTTGATGTTACATCATTTTTTCCAAACACATAATAAATTACTGAAACACACAACAAAAGAATGTATTATTTTAGTACCTTCAGAATCATGGAACACATTATTCTAATTTTTTCAATGATCTTTAAGATATAGAATAATGGTGAAACCGTTTATTAACCCTAACTAAAAAATTTATTTATAAATTGGGGAAATGAAAACATAATAAAAATGGTGATCTCAGACGATCATTAAGGGTAATGAAGGGAGACCTGAAAACATAATCATGAGAAAAAGGGTATGAGAACATGATCATGAAAGTAAAAGATCATACCCTGTATATAAAATACCATAAATAAGATCATGGATTAAATATCGATGGTTCAAAAGAAATGAATCATAAGGAAATAATGTATATAATTCATGAAAACATAACAAAGGAATAAAAATAGAATTCTGGAAGACACATAAGAATATAATATTGATTTCCATGGTAGTCATGTAATATTTCCCAAGGAATTCATGGTGGTATCGGTTAACATAATTTACCATCTTGGTAGCAATGGTTCACTCCCATGGCCATCTTACTAGAAAAAGTCCTTTATTTTTATCTAATGAGATATAAATCTTTTTCCCAATTCTTTTTAGGAAGATATAGGTCTCACCCATGTCTTAATGAAATCATACATACATATATCACATGATCATAAACAACAATATCATAACCCATGAAATCAAATGGCTATAATAAACATGTAATAATATCCTTACATGTGAAAAAGAGATAAGTTTCATATTCAATCAATCAAATCATAACCCATGAAAATTACAGGGTTTCATAAACATATATCTCATGGAAGAGAAATAGATTTAATAAATATCATTCCAAAAAGAATAAATTTTTCAGAGAAATAATATAAAAGTATTATTTGAATTATTTCCTAGAAATTAAATATTAACCCTAATGGTTTTCATCTTATATTGGAAATAATTTGAATATAAATTTTGAAATTATTTCTTGATGAAAATATCGTTTCTTATATAGAAATTTTTTTAATAAAAATTCCATGAAATATAAAAAGAAAAAATTTTCATTACAAATAACCATAATATAATATAGTGTAATAATTAAAGAAATATGATGCCATGATATAAAAAATATCTTTTCAATATGTATAATTTGAAATGAAACATTCTTCTAGAAAATTTTCAGAAAGTGTTAAAAAAATACCTCATTAAAAAAATAAAACAATATTCCTTTCAGGGAATTTAACAAAAAGTAATACTTGGGTAAGAAATAAATTCAAATATTATATAATAATAGTAAGAATATTTTTAAATACAATTTTAGGAAAAAATATCATTGAAGATTAATATTTCCCTGCAGATACATAAGTATAAACAATCCTGATAATAATGAGAATGTGGAATTATTCCTTACTTTATCTCTGATTCCCCCTATACATGTCCCAAACTCTTGTTTAGTGGTATTAAAAATTTTATTAACTTATAACAGAATCATAATAATATGTATGATATATTATATTATTTATTTATGAATTTATATTAACTTTTTATTAACAATTCTATGTTAATTCAGTGTTTCAGGTTTTGATCACTTTGTTTATCATATGTGTATTGACATGTTATTATATCAATATTTAATTAATTCTAGATTGTGAAAAATGATTTATATATCCTATATATTTATTATATATATATATTGATAGATAATAGATAGATATATGAATGGAATACATCATTCATGGAGATGGTAAGTTATACGTATTCATTAACATTTTTTTCGTTATTTTATCACACCGAATGGAAGAAGGTAAGTGACATATATGTATATATATTATTACATTAGAGTTATTATTTCTTATAGTTAATATTTATTCATTATATACATTTCTATTATCATTGTTTTAATTTTTAATGGGGAAAATGAATATAATAGCACCATGGAGACATTTGGTCGTATGTATCCATGAACAATGATAACATTCTCTTAAAGGAAAAGGGTGAGGAATTATATGGTATATTAATTATAAAAAATTAATAAAATTTCATATTTATTATATATATCTATTATATCCATCATTATTCCTATATAAATTTTGTATTGATGAAAAACAGATTACACCATGGTGTGGAGATGATAAGCCATGTGTACGCATGTGTAGTACTTTCAGTTTTTGTAGGATGAAAAATTTGGAATAAAGTTGTTTTATAATCTTAATAAAATCTCATCATATAGGTAAAACTAGATTATTTAACATGTACTGGACAAAAAAAATTAAGAGGATGTTTGATAAGAAGTTTTTTTGATAGATGTAGTAAAGAGATTACCTCTTTTTCAATAATCTCCCTCTATATATCCTCTTAGGGAAACTGGAGATGGTCTTTTGAGAACAATAAAACCAATAGAATGTTACTATTTATTTTTATAAAGGAATTTTTCAGGATTTTGTCGATATTTAAGGATCAATGTAGTGTGAGGATGTGACGGAAGAGGTTCCCATTTATTATTTCGGTGAGGGTAACTTTTGGAATTCCTCAAAATATTAAAATATAATAAGGCTATTGTAGAAAAAACATCCAAATTATATATAAATGAATGTGGTCTGAAATTTTAGACTATATCCTATATTATTTAACATTATTTTTCATTATTTTATTTTGAAATAATTTAATAATATATTAATTCTATAAAAACATATTTTTCAAAATTTTATAGTATTAAATTAATATAGATTTAATTACATGAATAAAAAATATTAATTCTAATATAATTGTTTAAAAATTAATAATATATCTTATATATATATTAAATTTATTAAAAACTTTGAATTAACCAAAATATATAAAACTTTATATTATTATAATCACTTATTTCATTTTTATGTTAACTAAGTAAATATTGTTTTAACATTGAAGTATCATATAAGGTAATAATATAAATTTTACAAATAAATAATTAAATTTAGTATTTAAATTAAATTAATTATGATCAAAATAGAGATTTTTATTACTTAATATCATTATTTTGTCCCTAGGTGGACACCTAAAAGATATTAAATACAAAAGACTAATATTTTGTAACTATTGGTGAATTTAAATAACATATAAATTATTTTCATGGAATAGTTTCTATTAAACAACTCTGATTCAATATTAAGGTAGTAAGGGTATCATTATCCTTATAAAATATTTTTTGGTCAATTTTTGGTTTTATTTTACACCTTATCATTTTTATTTACCCTCAATTATTCTATTGTAATTGTAATTGTGGTGTCGAAATTTTAATTATGAAGAGCATATAAATTATTACATATATTGGGTAAATTATTCTTAAATAGACACGAGGAAATTTTATACCTTATCATAATATATTTGAAATTTTTTAATGATTTTGTTGATTTTTAATAAATGTAATAAAATATTTTTTTTATAAAATATCCATTATTTATATTTTGACAATATTCACAAATTTTTTTTTTAATTAAAATCCAAATAGATATATAATTTCTAATGAAAATATTTATGATATTTATGTAATGTCACTATGATCTATAAAATTCTTGTAGCACCTTAATTAATTCAAATTATATTTATTTTAAAATTTTTAATATCAATTATTTTATCCTTTTATTAATTAAGAAATTACTACATCATCATTATTTCACCATTTATGTTAACTATTTTATATCTAAAATTTATAAATAAATTATCAGGATGTCGGAAAATATTTTATATTTCATAACACTATTCATAGTAATTAATATGAGTATGATATTTTAAACATATCTTTAATTAAAATATAATAAATTTCATATTCTTATCCAAGTGGATTAAAGAGTATATAATTTTGGAATAAGGTTTATTTTGATCTAAGAAAACTTATCCAATAAATTAAGACATTATTTACTGAATTTTTTTGATTTTATAATATTATGATTACCTTTAATTACCCAATTTACCCATAATTGTGGTAAATAAAAATTAATAAAGTTTCTACTCATAATACCAAAAATAAAATAAATGTATTTATATAATTTGGACCCTATTATTCAAAACATGGATTCTATTTTTCAAAATTCAAAAAAGTGAATTCAGAGTAATTAATTTAAAATTAATCATGTTGATGGGGTGAGAAAATGAGTTATAAAAGATAAAACATGCAAAATATTGAAACATTTTTATATCTAAATTCAATGTACAATTGATTCCAATGACCTACATAAGGTTAAATTATAAAAAATAATTCAATTATATATTAAAAAATAAAAATATAAAATTTAACACGATAAATTATTTTGATGATAAGAGTTGATTTTAATTAAATTTTAGTATTTTATTTATTCATGAAAACAATAATCTTTTCAGAAAAAAAAGAATATAATTAAATTTTTATTTTCCTATTTAAAAATAAGAAGTTTAATATATCAAATAGAATATATAAAACTTTAAAAATTTGTATTTCAAATGTGCTCTTTATTAGAAGATAGTAAAATTACCCTTTTAGAATATATAGGCTTCTATGCATAAAATTGGGTGTGTTCTTATCTTGTGTTTATAAAATCTATTGGATGAATATAAAAAATATTTGATGGAATATATAACATATATATTTCATTAATATCATTCATAAATAGTAATTTATTTAATTTATTAAAGCAAAACAGAATTTAGAGAATTAAAATAAAAGAAATTCCATTATAATCATTTGGTATATATTTTCAAATATAATTATTTGGTAACTAATAAATTTATATTATAAAACATATATTTTGATATGTGAAAATCCCCAACCCTAGTTACCCCATGTTGGTGCATTATTACATATTATTGACATGTTCACAAGGGATCAAATCCCGAAATACCGATCTGTTTAGTATCCATGGAATTATTAGATACATATATAAGTTTTACATTATATTATGAAATAAAAACAAAGACATTGTTTACCCTTTGAACAAACACATATTCACTAGCCTAATCCTACAGGTCATCCATAAAATACTTGATCACATCTTGGGAAAAATAATACATAGAAATGGGTGAGCTCAGATTCTTAGTAAGGATAACAATATAGTGGAAACTTACATAAATAAGCATTAACATTGAAGGTAATGTATAAGACTAAAACACAAGCCTTTTAAACATAAACACTAGCATCATATATAAAAGATAAATCAAATAATTATATTTACTTATTCACATGGATATTCTACAAGTCAAATAATCATATAAAATATCAATAGCCAATTCCATAATGATGGAATGCATAATACCCAACATCATAACCACATAGTCAATGCGTCATGCCAAGACTACAAATAAATATTTTTTCCAAGCCTTGTTCAATGACACAAATTTGTATCATGAGATCTACCAATGCATTGAGGAGCTATAGAGGGCTCCACCCTTCACATACTATGTCCAATTCATTCCTCATATGAAAGTGTGAATCATAATCTAAACATTAATATTAAAACTAGCATACAAAATGTCAATATTTTAACCACAAACCATGAATGGAATAAAAATAGAACATCCATAGTCAAACATAACTCATTCAATACAATATGGATGATTTTAATATAATAAATCATCCTCAATAGAATGAAAATTTTTCTAGAATAGTTATGATTGGGAAATGAATCTCATTGCATTTGTGGAGACGGTAATCTGTACGTACGCATGAGCGACAATATAATTTTTTTGATATTAAAATAGTTTGTAAACATATGATATATCATATATTAAAAATAATTAACATGTTATATTTATTATTTACATCATGAATACTCATTATTATACCCATCAAACTAATTAAGTGTTGAATAACAAACTACACCACGACGTGGAGAAGGTAAGCCGTACGTATGCACGTATGGTGACTTTTTCATTCAAAGGATGGATAGAATAATGAAAATGGTATTACCATATTTATAAAAACGTAACAGTATTTATAAGGTACTATATTTATTATTTTAGTATGTAAATAAAAAAAATAAAGAGGAAGTGGAAGATGAAAAGAACATTGAAAGAGGTGATGAAATTATTACCTCTTCTTTGGGTGATTCCTTTTGATTTGATCACAAGGGATCCTTAGGTTGGATTTTTGATCAAATAAAGGAATATAGGATGAATTAATGGTAGTTGGTAGGATATTTTATTAGGATTTCGCAGAGCCAAAAGTATTTGGAGGTGTGAATTGGAGAGAAGGGGAAGTGCCCTTTTATAAGAGTGGTGAGGGTCAATTTAGGAAAAGTTTGAAATATAGTTTTATTATACAATCATATTAGGTCTATAATGGATCCAATGTGATTTATTTAGAGGCTAAGTAGGGTATGGGTCAAAAAAACCTCAACTAATAGGTTTTAGACAGGCATATGTCACCATATTAACCACATATTTTAGATTTAACTCTTAGTTTAATAGTTTAACTTTTACCATGTATTCTTGTATTATTATAATAATTGGTCAATAAAATTTTTATAAAATTTCAAGAGACCCTAAATTGTTTCATCAATGATATATATATCACTATATAAGTACATTGGACAAACCTTATATTTTTATGAATATTATATCATTTAATAATATAGTATTTGTTTTAAAAACACTTTTATGTCAATTTTGACACTATTTGGAATTTTGTTATTGTTAAAGTCATAAAAGCATGATTACATCGACATAAATTCATTTAATCAACCTCAAAATATAATATTAACCTATAAAAGTTGAGGAATTCAACAAAAGTATCAAATTACATTTATTTTGACATTTATAATATCAATTATTTTAATTTGTCACTAATAATGTAATTACTGCATCATCATTGTGTCATAAATAAATTTTATTATTTAATGTATAAAAATAATAAATAAAATACCATTATGAAGGAAATCTTTTTATCTTTCTAAATAATATTTATAGTTGAATTTATCTTATGTATAACACTATATTAAAAAAGTTTTAGTTATTAATCTTTGAAATTAACACTTTTAACAATTCTTTAAATAAAATATTAATAAATGTCTTAATCTAATCCATGTTTTTCAAAAGGATAACATTTTAATCATAAGGTTTATTTTGGCATAAATACACTTATAAAATAGAAATAGGACATGTGTTAGGGTAATTGTAATATCATTTTTACTTTTAGTTACCCTATTTACCTTTAACCATGGTAAATAAAAGTCAAACGTTACTATTCACAAAAAAATTATTTTTATCTTATTGAACCAAATTTTACATAATGATGACAACCATTTCTCTTGGATATTGGAAATTTAACTCACATAACCGGTAAAATTATGTTTTATTCAAATTTACAAATGCTCCAAGAAGGTTGGTAAAAGATGGTAAAAATTCAATAAAATTTTATACATCATATCTTATTATAAAATGACTCCAATGAATTGTATTGAACATGTATAGGTATTATGTATCTATTTTTAAAGAAATATAATTTAAAATAAAATAACTAATTATTTAAATAAAAATTCGGTTTTAACCAATAACGCAATGTTTTCACAATTCATCAAAAATTAAAAGTTTTCATAAAAATACCAAAAATTCAGCCCAAGTAATTTTCATATTCCGAATCCAAAAATGAAATCCATTTTGAAAAATAAAATTTAACCATTTTCAAAAAGTGGGTATTACTATTCATAACGGCTAGTTTTATTTGTCTTTGTGTGTTAGAACATGAAGTGGAGTATAACACAAGCTATTGCATTATTCAATGTGAAACTTATGGTGGAAGCTTGAGTTGTTACATTCTCCCCTCCTTCAATAAATTATTTCCTCGCAATTTAATCTTGGTATTGAAAAATTGGGTTTGATATTTAAAAATAGATTATTTTAAATCCCACAACAAAAAATGGATTAATGAGGCCCCTATTTAAAACAAATAAAGGTAAGTATAAAGCTTACCCAAAATAACACATACTATGGTTCCATGTTGAAAAAATGGATATAGAAGAGAAAAATAATCATCAAGTTCTAATGGAGACTAATCAAGAATATTATTAGGAGAAAGTTAACGATTTGAAATCCATTAATTTGTGATGGGTTGAATGGTCTTTGATTACCCAGTAGGAAAATTAAACGGACAACGTTTTTGTTTTATGTTTATTTTCATAATTTTGAGGAATTTTTTTATGACATTGAATAAGAATATAAGGAGATACACATACTTTAAAAGTATAGATTCATCCATTAAAAAATTTCTACCACAAAATAAACTTTTCACCAAATGATCAGTATTGATGATGACTTGGTTACACCTGAATCTCTAGAATCAACATATAGAGAATCACAAAATCCACAAAGGATGAACTATATATTTCACTTACCTTTAGACATTAACTAATACCAAAATGGTTAGTACCTGATTTGATGATCCCCAAAAAGGATAATCCTTTATAGAAAGAAATACTACTCTTAATCTCTAAAATTTAAACAAACAATACCCAATGTTCAACAAACACCCTTCAATGAACAATTGTCCTTAAAATACTTCAATATAATCCTAATAAGATTGATACCCAACACTCAGAATAATTTTATTACGTAGTCTTCCATGGTAAATTTTATATCCAAATAACATCATTTACTCTTAAAGTCACATACAAAAAAGTAATTAACCTAATCACATATTCAATATGATAGGTCAAGAATTTCCATAAATAACCCTAATCGCTTTAAATACAAAATAAAAACACAGATAAAAATACACCATTACTCCTCAAATGAAATCCCATAGTATTCTATTTTCCTTAGGATTATATTGTTCCCAATAGAGCGAATGTATTCCAAAATAACATTTATCACATAACCACCATATCATTTTCCTACACTAAGGATATACATTTGATAAGTCATAAGGTACCAAATCCACTTATTATTGAAAAATATAACAATTTAACTAAAAATAATTAGTCACACTATGTAGGTACTTGAAGTAGTGTAATGGATGGTGATTAATCCCAATCTCACTTTGGTTATGGGTTCGATTCCCGCACCTTTGTCCGATGTTACGGTTTGTCACATGGTCTGAATGTTTTCCTTTTTCAGAAACTATATAATTTTATAAAATTCCCAAAAGTGAGAAAAATTCGTCAAAAATAACCCTAACATATTTTGAAAATAAATGATATCTCATACCTCATATTTTCATCCAAAAATTAATAAACTCTAATTGAACGGCTAGTTTGACTAAAACTATAAAGAATAGTGTCAGTCATAAAATAATTTATAGAATATTATGATACCTTATTTTCAGTTTGAAACACCTTAGTATTAAATAAGGTAATTTATTCTAATCATATATTAAAATACTTAAATTTACTTTTTAATGAAAATGAAAATTATCCTATGAATATCCACTGGGAGTGTCATAACCAAGAGTGTAGCAAGACCTGTTTTTGTGTAACATGATACCGCAGGTCAAGCCCGAAACTCCTTGTCGGAGTTTTCACTCCTAAGTACATCTATTCCAGAGCCGCCTCTACCTACTCGTATCCATATAAGAATGTATTTCATGGAAGATACACAAAATAACTACATTACCAAAATTATACAATATTATTATAAGCTAATCCCCAAAGTCTATATTATGGCAATGTTCTCTAATCAGAGATTTTCTAAGTCTAGTTTCAAGGTTTTCACTAAACATCCTATGATACCAACTTTAATGACTCGGCCCTAGTTACCCAGACTCAGTACATTATTACAAAATATCATCATGTTCACAAGGGATCAAATCCCTAAATACTGATCAGTTTAGTAGCCTTGGAATTACTAGATACATATATAAGTTTTACATTACATTATGAAATGAAAAACAACAAAATTGTGTCCCTTTTGAACACACTCATATCTATTATCCTAATCCTACAGGTCAACCATAAAATACTGCTTCACATCCTGGAAATAATAAATAATATAAAATGATGAGATCAAATGCTCATTAAAGATAAAAATATATAGGAAACTTACATAAATAAGCATAAACATTTAAGAAAATTTATAAGACTAAAACAAAAGCCTTTTAAACTTCATCTTCAGCATAATATTGAAAAGATAGGTCAAATAATTCCATCTTATTATTCACATGGATATTCTACTAGTCAAATAATCACATGTAATATCTATTGCCAATTTCATAATTATGGAATGCATAATATCGAACATCATAACCACATAGTCAAGGCCTCATGCCAGGACTACAAATAAAGATTTTGTCAAGGCCTTATGCGAAGACACTAGATTGTTTCATGAGACCTACTGATGCATTGAGTATCGATTGTGGGCTCTACCTTTCACTTACTAAGTCCAATGCATTTTTCATATGAAAGGGTGAAAGATAATCTAAACATTCGTATTAAAACATTCATATGAATTGTCAATATTTTAACCACAAACCATGAATGGCATAAAAATAGCACATCCACAGTCAAACATAACACATTAAATACAACATGGTTGATTTTATAATAATAAATCAACCTCAATCAAGAATAAAATACACTGAAGGATATTGTCATAGATGAAAAAAATAGTTAGTAATACTATTTTAGAGATATATCCCCTTTTATTGAAAAAATTTAAAAGTCGCACTATTTATTAAATAAGTCGTTTAAAAGAGATATTTGAATCAAAGTGTCCCATACCACTTTGAAACTTTTAAAACATATTTTAATTTTCAAAAATTAATGTCCAAATAAATATATTCTTAAAACAATTTTTAAAACATGTCCATTAATGAGAATTATTTAGAAGAATAAATCATTAAAACAATTAAAATGATATTTTAGTTAGAGTTCCTAAAAAAATAGGAGGTATTTGAATAAAAATAATTTATGTAACAAAAACCTTATAATATCATGATAATAAAGGGATTCATGATATACTATGTCAATGTATAGTATATACACCATATAAAAGTGAATTGGTGCATGACAACAAAGAAGTCTAAATGGAATGAAAATTGAGATGCAATCCCTTATAATCACTGTATCATTATATTAAGGACAAATCCATGACATTATTATGTGCGAATAATAAAAATACACTCAATATGATAGGATTTATAGTGTAAATCAGTCATAAGACATTCACACATATTCTTAAAAAAAACCAATGACTTGGATGTTTAACTCAATGAAAGGAAATTGAGTTAGGAATACCCTTATCATGTTAATAACAATTACATGAGAATTTATATGTGGAGTGAATATGTGTACAAAACGTATATCCACAAAAAGTGGAGTTTAAATGAGTACATAAATAATAAATTGTGATTCTACACATAATGTTGGAGTAAAATAATCATTAATGTATGTGTAAAGCCTAATGAGTGGAACAATAAATTTGAAATTACCTTATCGATTTGGAAAATTATGAAACATACATCCCCAAAATAAGGATAATAAAATGTAGATGTAAATACCAATATTACTCCAAGAATACAATCATGGGAAACACATATTCCACAAAAAAGGAAATAGTGGCCAATATATTATGACTCTCATGAGAATAATAAGTGAGATGAAAACCACTTACCTCATTATAATCGATCGAGTCGTATGGAAAAATGTTAATAAAAAAATGAATCACCAAATACCACGAATATAAAGAGATTCATGAAAATATATATCGAATGGAAGTACACAATACACCACATGCAATAAATATGTGGCGAACAATGGTAATCTCACGGGTTTAAAAGCGAGATAAGAAACCACATACCTTGTCCTCTTCCTTGGTTGAGGGTAAGTTAATGTTATGAATAATATTTTAATCATTTTTATTAAATTATAAAAGAACCATATTTATTAATATGATATCCTATATGATATTCTAATATTTTCTTTGTTAATAATATTATATTATTATTTTCATTTTGGGTGTTAACTGAGTCATTTTCATTTATTTGTTTTGGTACGTAATTCATGTTTGTTATAGAGAAGATGTATTTGATTCATATCCGTAATGATATTAAGTTCTTAAAAATTATTTTTAATCATAAAATGAAAATTATTTTTGAATGGTTATGATGGGGAAATGAATCTCATTGAATTTTTGGAGATAGTAATCCCTACGTACGCATGAGCAATAATATCAATCTTATGATATTAAAATCGTATGTAAATGGATTTTATATCATATATACCAAATAATTAACATGTTATATTTATTATTTACATCAATTATAATCATTATAATATACCCATCCAACTAATCATGTGTTGAATAAAAAACTACACCACGACGTGGAGACTGTAAGACGTACATACACACGTATGGTGAATGTGTCATTCATAGGATGGATAGAATAATGAATATGGTTTTACCATTTTTATAATAACATCACAGTATGTATAAGGTACTGGAGTTATTATTTTTCTATGGAAATAAAAAAAGAGGAAGTGGATGAAGAAAATAACTAAGAAATATGTGATGAAATTATTCCCTCTTCTTCAGGTGCTTCCTTTTGATTTGATCAAAAGGGCTCCATTGGTCGGATTTCTAATCAAAGAAAGGACTGCATTATGAATTGAGGGTAGTTGGGAAGATATTTTGGCTGGTTTTAGATGAGGAAAATGGATTTGGAGGTGTAAATTTGAGAGAAGGGGAAATATCATTTTATAAGAGATGCGAATGTCACTTTAGGAAAGATATGAAATATTATATTATTATACAATAATATTACTTTATAATTTCTAAAATGTTATTTATTTAGAATATAAGGTCGGGATGGGTAGAAACCTCTCAACCAATAGTTTTTAGACATTTATGGGTCACCATATTAACCTTATCTTTTATATTTAGCTCTTAGTAAAATAGTTTAACTTTTACAATGTATTCTTGTATTATTATAATAATTGGTTAATAAACCTTCTATAAAAATCCATGAGAGCATAAATTGGTTCATTAATGATATATATATACATATATAATTATATAAGTCCTTTGGATGAACCATATAATCTTAGGAAAATTATATCATTTAATAAAATCATATTTGTTTTAAAAACACTTTAATATCAATTTTGACACTATTTGGTATTTTTTTGTTAAAGTCATAATAAAATTTTTAATTAGGAATAAATTCATTGAATCAACCACAACCTGTGATTTTAACCTATAAAATTAGTGAAATTCATCAAAATTATCAAATTACATTTATTTGGATATTTATAATATCAATTATTTCAATCTTTCATTAATAAGGTAATTACTGTATCATCATTGTGTCATAAATAATTTTAATTATTTAATGTCTAAAAATTATAAATCAACTACCATTACGTATCAAATATTTTTATCTTTATAATAAATAATTATAGTCAAATTTTTCTTATGTATAATCCAACGAGCCCGTACCCAAGTGGTAAGTGCTCCTGCTTGGCATCCAAGAGACCCAGGTTCAAAACCAGGTGGAGGTGAATTTCCAGGTACTGTAGCAGTATTGTAGTAGGCACTATAGTAGTACTGTAGCAGGAACTGTTTGGTATTGTAGTAGCCAGACTATTCACCTAATTTGGGCTATCAGGCCACTGGTTTGGGCCTATGGGTCTCAGGGCCCTCTGGGCATCAAAGGCCTTCAGGCCAGAGGGGATTCAGGCCATTAAAGAAAATGAGGTAGCCTAGTTCTCACAGAGCATTCCCCAGATGAGGATTAGAGCACCAGTAGCAGTCACCAGAAGTAGAGCTAACCAGATTAAAAGAATGAGAGGGTGTGACAACCGCCATCGAGACCAGGCACCATGCAGCTTTGTACGGGGCAATGCTAGCCGATCAGCAATGCAGGTGGGGAGATAAAGGCAATCAATGATGCATAATCTGGGGAGGGGCAGTTCTAGTGGGCTGGGCCGATGGGTCGTGTATTGGGCATGGTATGCCTCTAGGCCTTCGAGTCATGTATTATGGGTCATGTCGGGCCTTGTTCCTTGGGCTTACAGGTCATGTATGGGTTCCCCTTCATCCCTTAAAAGGGGGATTATCTATAATAAAATAAAAAGAAGGCCTTCGGGCCATTCAGGCTATCTTATGTATAACCCTATATTAAAAATGTTTTAGATATAAAACTTTGAATTAAACACTTTGTAACTCTTCTTTAAATAAAATATTAATAAATGTTCTTATATAATTAAAGTGGGTGAAAAGGATCATATTTTATTACTAAGGTTTATTTTGGTCTAAATACACTTATCCAGTAGAATTAGGGCATGTGTTAGGGTAATTATAATATAATTTTTTACCTTTAATTACCCTATTTACTTTTAACCATGGTTAATAAAAGTCAAAAGTTACCATTCACCAAAAATTATTTTCATCTTATTGAACCACATTTTACATACTGATTTAAACTATTTCTCTAATATTTTTGAAATTCACGTCACATAATAGGTAAAATTATGTTTTATTCAAATTTTCAAAGCCTCCTAGAAGGTGGGTAAAAGATGATAAAAAATTCAATAAAATTTTATACAACAAATCTTATTATAAAATTACTCAATTGAATTACACTGAACATTTGTAGGTATTATGTATCTATTTTTACCTAATATAAATTAAATTTAAAAAAATAATTATTTAAATAAAAAGTTTCCTTATCCAATAACATAGTATTTTTTACTATTCATCAAAAATTGAATGTTTTCAGAAAAATACCAAAAATTCACCCTAAGATAATTTTGATATTCCGAATCCAAAATTAAAGTCCATTTTGAAAAATAAAATTTATAATGTTTCAAAATATTGGTATTAATATTCATAACGGATAGTTTGATTGGTCATGGTGTATTAGAACTCGTAGTGGCATACAGCAAAAGTTGTTGCATTATTCAAAGAGAAACGTATCGTGGAAGCTTGGGGTGTTACAATATATTTGTTAATAATAGTCATAACCGCTAATATAATGTCTATATTATGTCTCATTATATTAAATATTAATATTTTAATAATATACTCTTCTTCATTAATGCCCGACCTTGTTTGAAATGCAAGCTATTAAAGGAACTCAAAATTGTGTGTAACACAAGTCAAGTATAGTGTTGCATATAGTACAATTAAAATACGGTGTTGTGTGTTTCAAAATATTTTCTTGGTGTAGTGTAAAACAAAATACATCATTGAAATCAAATTTTTTATAAAAATAACTATCTCAATAATATATAAGGGTGTTATATATGTAACTGAACCCAGTTATTCACAAGGCCTAGTGGACCCCTCCTCATATTTTATAGGATAAAACAAGTAGTTAGGGTCCATTATGGTATGTTGGGAAGATTATAACCTCATAATCAATGTAATATAATTGTTTAATAAATTTATTAATAATCATAATAATCATAATAAATGAGATCTACAATAATAGAAATAGAACGTCAATGTGAAAATAATAATGTAGATATCAACAAATATATCCAGTACCTTATATAAAATTATTTAATTTCATGTATCTATGTGAAAATGAATAGGAAAACATTGGAGGATGAAATCATAAATACATCCATATCAAAAGAACCAAAAATAATAAATACTTCCTACAATACCATCACGAGCTATAGATGTGTCATATGCTCCAACACATCCATGTTACAACCAATATATTTTATGGAACTATGCACTTTAACTTTTACCTACATGCATCTGTGATTTCTTTATGACAACCAAAAATCAGTCCAAAAATGGTGTGATATATACTCAGTAGGACACCACCAAAATGTCTACCAAAACCATACTATATATATAAACTATGACCATGTGTATTTATAACCGAAAATATGTAAAATGAATAAAAATTATAATATTCCATGAGAAAAGGATATCATAAGATAATTCCATAAAAATGAAGATATATATATATATAAAGTTTCCATAGTAGGTAACAACCATATCAGCATACACCACATGTGAAAATAGTAGTCAACATTCATGGACTAGTTCCCACTGAAAATAACTACGAAAACCTGTTTCTAGAGATATGAATGAAAATGAAAGACACAGGTTCCATACCTAGATCCTTATATTCAGTTCCATGGTATAAATAATCATACATATGGGTCATATGTGCCAAAACGTGATCCCCTAATTAGTGTCATACCAAAAATAAATTGAACTATGAGTTGCTGGTTCCATACCTCGATCCCCAAGTAGGTGCCATTTAGTGGTATCCAATATCATGAAGTTAATAATAATAATATGATAAGGGATACGTTGTTGTCCAAATCCAGTCACAATCCTCAATATATAGAGTCATAGGCTAAGGTAAATCCATCTCATTCCATATAACCATTTCATCTCATTAATAATAACAAATAACTCATCAGAGAAGTCTTGTACATCTCCAAATATCTTATTTTTAATAGGATACCTCTAAAATATGTCAAGGTCACACACCCAGAGGTGTGGTTTAACACATGGAAGAAGAAAGAATACACCACATAGGTGGCTCAGGTTTAGGTTTAAAACCAACAACCGAGTATATGATATAAGTTGAAAATTTATTTAAGTGTTCAATAATTCAATTAAGACATATAAAAAATATAGTAATATAAGTAAAAAGTTTCAATGTGTGGCACAATATAGATAGATTAATAAATAAAGAAACCATTGAGAAAACATATAGACTACATAACATTAGACTGTGGTAGAACACTCATCCAATATCGACACTAGTTTCAACATAAATTAGAAGAAAATGGAATAATAGCCAAACTCCCTAAAAATTTGGAAATTTGGATTTCACAAAAATAAAATACTGTCTTGAAATATAAATGAGAAAGAGTTAATGGATTGAAGTGATTACCGTTGATGATCCATCATGAAAAAGGGAACATGAATTGGAGGCGGGATGAATAAATGACCTGACATCCTAGGCTAGTCGTAGAGGAGAGCTTCTAAGGGAGAGAGGAATGTAAAGACCTGATGCCCGACGTACATGGACATTACATTACTTTTTCGGAATACTTAGTACATAACAAAAACACACACACAAGGATCGTAATAGTTTAGTGTCTTTGGAAACTCGGAATATAATCTTCTAATCTGGGTGAAAGATCTTCAACATCTCCCATAAAGATCTTATTTTTTTATACCTAAAACCTATCTTTATATCCTGGGGAAAATAAAACATAAAAGGGTGAGCTCAAATGCTCAGTAAGGGTAAACAAAAGAAATATCAATCACATAATATACATAAGCACATAACTTTTGGAAATCTTAACCTGTAAAAGAGATCATAATTTCATAACCTGGGATAACTCATGGCAGTGAAATGTAATCACAATAATCATAACATAAAACATTAAACTTTGTGGCATACACACATAATCATAGAGAATCATTTCTTATTAGTCAAGACTCATTGCCAAGACTATCTTAGTGGACAGAGTCCCTTTCTGAACCGAGTCACCCTCGTTTCAGTCCTGTTTCACTGAACCGGTATAACCTACCATTCCAGCCATGTATATCTCATGAGATATAAAATCTTTACCCAATGCATTGGAGGGATATATAGGTCCCACCCATCTCATAATGATACCATTCTTATTTGTGCCACAAAATCATAAACCATACATCATAGCAGAACCCATGAAATAAAATTGGAATCTTAAACATTGTGACATCATAAAACAATTCATATAAGATAAAGGAATTCATAAAAATAATTCCATCACTATATAATCAAATCAATGTAATAATAGGGATAGAAACAGAACCCTTTATTATCTTATATGGAAAGTAATTTTGATAAAACACTTGAACTCAATTCTTGAGGAAAATATCCTTTCAACTTCAAAAATATTTTTCCTTTCTTAAAATGTCATAAAATTTTAAACTAAAAGAATTTGATTAAAAATAAACTTGAAAACTTGTAAAGGAATCTTCTCGGAAATAATGTTTTAAAAATCCATTCATGCCGTATAAGTTAAAAAAAATATTCTTCGTACTTTGGTCGGAAAAGTCAAAAAGCACCTCGTACGAAAAACGACAAAAGATTCCTTTCATATCCTTTACTAAAAACTCACCAAATGGTAAAATTGGATTTAAAAAATTTTAGGTGGATGGAAATAATATTACATATTGAGTAAACATGGATGTGGATGATAAAATGCACCCCAGTAAATTTGAAAGTATAAACAATCTCGGATAAAAATGAGATTGTGATATTTCCCTTACCTTAAGTCCGATTTGCTTCGTAAGTGTCCGAAACTCCTGTATAATGATTTAAATAATGTCATTAACTTATTAAAGAATCATATTAATTGTTATGATATCATATATGGTTCACTTATGACTTTATATTACCCGTTCTTTTGTAAATTCCATGTTAAAGAAGCGTTTTGGGTAAAATCGTTTCATTTATCGTAGGTGTTTGGACTTGTTGTTCTTGACATTATTATTACTTATATCATGATTTACTTACTTCCAGAATATAAAACATTATTTATATATCATATATATTCAGTATATATATATATATATAATAGATAGATAAATGAAATGAAACACACCGTTCATGGAGACGGTAGTCCGTACGTACGCATGAACGCTGTTTTCCTTTCCTTATTGTCTGGAATGGAAGTAAGTAGATGACATACATATATACATAAATCCAGTAGCTTTATAATGTCATATATTTCATTATTATTGCTTATATATACTTTATAATCATTCTTAAATGGTTAACATGGAGAATGAATCTCATCGCGTCGTGGAGACGGTAGTCCGTACGTACGCACGAGCGATGATATCATTTCCATAATTATTAAATTGAATTAGAGTGGATGATACAATATATTAGAATCAATATGATGTTCTAATAACTATATATGGTTATTCTTTACACCATTATACCCATCCATATAAGGTGGTGGTGGAAAATAGATTACACCACGGCGTGGAGACGGTATTCCGTACGTACTTACGCGTGATGATTTCTTTTTCCGTAGGATGGATAGATGGTGAAATAGGGTTGTTTCATACTTATAATAACATATAAGTATATGAGTGATACTGATGTTATTACTTCATAATGAAACAACCTAAGAAGAAGAAGTGGAAGAAGAAATAAAGATGAAAGAATCGGTAATGGACATTACCTCTTTTTTGAAGTGCTTCTTTGAGACCTCCTTTTAGGGCACTAAAATGGGTCTTTGAAGAAGACCAGAACCTCTAGGATGTTTCTAGGGAAGTGAAGATGAGAATTTGGAAGGGTTTGGCCGAGCTTGAAGGCTCAAAGTTGTGTGAGTAAGAGAGGGAGGAGGTGCCCTTTTATAAGGGAGGAGAGGGGCTCCTTTGGAAAAACGAAAAATATTATTTTATTATAAAGTCAAGTTCTGTTTTAAATAGCTCCAAATTTATTTATTTAGAGTCTAAGGTGGGTATGGGTAGAAATACGCTCATCCAATATAATTTAGACAAGTTTAGGTTCCTATTTTAACCTTATCATTTAGATTTACCATTAAGTTAAATAATTTTACTTTTACCGTGTCTTCTTGTGTTCTTACACTATAAGGTTAATAAACTTACTATAAGAAGCCAAACGAACCCCAAATTGTTTATTATTAATATATATAACCTTATATAAGTCATTTGGCCGAACCTTAGATTTTTAGGAATAAAATAACAATTAATAATATAATATTTGTTTTAAAAATTATTTTATGTCAATTTTGACACTATTTAGTAATTGATTTTTGTGAAAATCATAAAAGAATTATAAGTTCGAACAAAGTTACTTAAATCAATACTAACATGTCATATTAACCTAGAAAATTAGTGTAATTCATAAAATGTCTTAAATTACATTTATTTTGGTATTTATAACATCAATTATGTCAATATTTCATTAATAAGATAATTACTGCATCATCTTTGTGTCATAAATAAATTAAATTATCTGATGTATAAAAATTACAAATAAAATAACATTATGTAGGAAATCTTTTTATATTTCTAATGAATATTTACAATCCAATTTATCTTATGTATAACCCTATATTAAAAATGATTTACTTAATAAACTTTGATTTTAACTATTTTAACCCTTCTTTAAATAAATTAATAATAAATGTCCTAATCTATTCCAAGTGGGCCTAAATGGTCATATTTTATTCCTAATGTTGTTTTGGGTCGAATTATAGTTGTCCAATAGAATTAGTACGTGTGTTAGGGTAATAATAATATCATTTTTACCCTTAATTACCCTATTTACTTTTAACCGTGGTAAAAAAAGTAAAAAGTTACTATTCACCAAAAAATTATTTTCATCTCATTGAACTACATTTTACTTACTGACATCAACCGTCTCTCTCGGATTTTTGAAATTCCACTCAGAGAAGCTGTAAAATTAAGTTTTATGAACAATTCAGTTTTTTTAACTACCACTTAGTGGTTTCACTATTCATCAAAAATTGAAAGTTTTCAGAAAAATATCAAAAATTAGGCCTAAGATATTTTTGATATTATGAACTCAAAAATTATGTCTATTTTACCAAACTCAAAATATATCAGTTGCATTAACTAATTTAAAAATTAATTCCCGTCGTCAAAACAAATAGCGTGTTTTTAAGAGATAATAACTATCAAAAGATTGAAACTTGTTTATAACTGGTTTAAATGTGAAATTACATCCAATGACCAACATTGTATCAAATTGGAAAAATATATTCTAAATATACTTTAAAACCACTCAAATTAATAATTTTTCAATATTAATTATTTCGATTAAAAAAGTTGTTTTTAATTATAATTTAGTAATTTTCCACTATTCATCAAAATATGAAAGTTATCCGAAAAGTTTCAAAATTTCTCCTCAGGCTAAATTCGATACTCCGAATCCAAAAATGAAGTCCATTTTGAAAAATAAAATTTACAAAATTTCAAAAGGTGGTTATTACTATTCATAATGGCTAGTTTTAATAATATTTTAATAGCATATCGTTGTTTAGTGAAACTCGGTATTGCGTACTACACACGCTATCAAGGAAGGTCGCGATTGCGTGTAATGAAAGGGAAGTCAAGGATTCCTGTTGTGCAAGCTCCTTTTGGTGTAGCGTACAACACAAAACATTAATGAAATTAAAAAGAATATTTTTCATAAAATCTCAGGGTGTTACATTCTACCCCCCTTAAAATGAATTTCGCCCTCGAAATTCGTTGGGGTTATAAATGGTTTGCTACTTGAAAATTTCTTTAATAGAAACCCACATCATAAAAAGGAATATAAAAACCAATATTTAAAAACAAAATTATGAAACGTAATGGTTACCTAAATAAACTAATCACTGGGTTTCCACATAGGTGAAAATATGGATATGGAATAGAAATCTAACCATCATGTTTTGATGGAGAGTGGTAGAGAACATGGATATGGAAAAGCTAGCAATCACAAAGCCATAAATTTGTGACGATCTAAGGTACCATCTGATTCATCAGATATAAGAGCACTAAGACAACATTTTTGGTTTTCAAGATCATTTCCCTAGAGTTGATGAAATTGGAATTAGAAGAAATAATTTCATGATTTTGGTATAGTCTCACAGTTTTCGTTCTTTGGACAATTTCCACTTCATGAAGTTGAATTTGTCATTCGTGATGTGTTAGCAGATCATGTGATATAATGATGGGTCATTCCATCTCTTTCAAACAAAAGGTTAGCAAAAGTTATAAGTCCATCTTATGGTTAATCGTATATGGTTCCAAAAATGAACTTATACTTCATATATCATACCGCTTAATAAAATAAAACTAGTTTCTACTAACCAGGGACTTCCTGTAGGCCAGTGGTAGGTGATAAAGGCCAGTCGCACTTCGGTTGTAGATTCTATTCCCATAGCCTTGTCCGAAGTTATGGGCTGTCGCCCGTCCTGCAGGTTGTCCTTTTTCTAAAGCTATATTACTATAACATCCCATCAATAATATCGAAAAACGTTTTATCCTAACTTATGTCCAACATAATCCATTCCAATCTTTAGGCTTATCTAAAATACTTCGGTCCAAGCTCATAGTACAAAGAAAATGATTACTTGAAATGTCACATAACAATCACGTGAATGCCATCATTTATCCCCCATATATCATACGATATATCCTGTTGGTCAAATTCCAAACATTCAAAGGCCTTAATCATGTATTCTCTTGAATACCCATTGAACCTTAGTGAAAACATGAGTGCTGTCAAAAGATAACTCTTTCCACATACCAAAATCCTCAAAATTCTATATATTAGGTCCTTATATCAATCATGAGCTCATGAATACAATCAAACATCTCGTTATAGTCTTATCCCTTCATTATGCGCATATCATCTACATTCCAAAAATATCTGAATAACCTTTCATGGATACTAGTACCATTAATAATACACTTTCAAAACTCAAGGAAAGACAACAGTGTAACAATCCTTAGATGTCTCTTTATTCCATAGTACCATGAGATTACTTATACAACATTACACATGATAAACATGTCATCATTCCACTACCTTCTTAAACCATTGACTGAGCTTCAACAATTCTTTCAACTCACATATCATTTGTAGTCTCTTCATCATCATCAACATAAATACTACTCATACGGCCGTACTAATTCTCTTCATGAGACTTTCTCTTAGGGCATTGGTTTTCATAATGCCCGTACATTCCACATTTAAAACATTTAACCATTGTTGATGTCGTAGCAATACCATTATCCTCATCCATGGTGTTAACTGAACCTTTTCCTTTGCACTTACTGGCTTTGTGTCCTTCTTTTCCACACCCAAAGCATCTTCCAGTTCCCTTGAAACATTCTCCTCGATGCCTCTTCCGACATGATTTACATAGGAGAAATTGAACTTTCTTTCCTCTATGACCATCATGAAACTCCATCTTTCCCTTATTAGCCGAGTTAGGAAACTTACCAAATTTTACTTTATTGATCATATTATGAGATTGCTGATTCGGCATAATAATGATGTTTGGACTTCCAAATCCCATTTCATTTGGTTTATCATCATTCCATTGTCCATAATATCCTCCATTATCGTGAATCATCTTGTTTCCAGCTATTTTCTAAAACCCAAAAAGAATAGTGTGAGAGACAAAAATCATAATAAAGGGGGAGTATCTTCAATATCTAACATCTTTGGTTTAATCTAATATCGTTACCATAGTTCTAGGACTATATCCTATATGTATACTTATCCTTAGGGACATCCCTATACATACCTTAGAAATATCTCTAGAGATCTCACTAACGTTTTCGCATCCTAGTTTCCAAAGGTTGACTAAACCTTTCCTCTGATACCAACTGTAAAGACCCGATGCCTGACGTACATGGACATTACATTACTTTTTCGGAATACTTAGTACATAACAAAAACACACACACAAGGATCGTAATAGTTTAGTGTCTTTGGAAACTCAGAATATAATATTCTAATCCTGGTGAAAGATCTTCAACATCTCCCATAAAGATCTTCTTTTTTTTATACATAAAACCTTTCTTCATATCCTGTGGAAAAGAAAACATAAAAGGGTGAGCTCAAATGCTCAGTAAGGGTAAACAAAAGAAATATCAATCATATCATATACATAAGCACATAACTTTTGGAAATCTTAACCTGTAAAAGAGATCATAATTTCATAACCTGGGATAACTCATGGCAGTGAAATGTAATCACAATAATCATAACTTAAAACATTAAACTTTATGGCATACACACATAATCATAGATAATCATTTCTTATAAGTCAAGACTTATTGCCAAGACTATCTTAGTGGACAAAGTCCCTTTCTGAACCGAGTCACCCTCGTTTCAGTCCTGTTTCACTGAACCGGTATAACCTACCATTCCAGCCATGTATATCTCATGAGATATAAAATCTTTACCCAATGCATTGGAGGGATATATAGGTCCCACTCATCTCATAATGATACCATTCTTATTTGTGCCACAAAATCATAAACCATACATCATAGCAGAACCCATGAAATAAAATGGGAATCTTAAACATTGTGACATCATAAAACAATTCATATAAGATAAAGGAATTCATAAAAATAATTCCATCACTATATAATCAAATCAATGTAATAATAGGGATAGAAACAGAACCCTTTATTATCTTATATGGAAAGTAATTTTGATAAAACACTTGAACTCCATTCTTGAGGAAAATATCCTTTAAACTTCAAAAACATTTTTCCTTTCTTAAAATGTCATACAATTTTAAACTAAAAGAATTTGATTAAAAATAAACTTGAAAACTTGTAAAGGAAGGTTCTTGGAAATAATGTTTTGAAAATCCATTCATGCCGTATAAGTTAAAAAAAACATTCTTCGTACTTTGGTCTGAAAAGTCAAAAAGCACCTCGTACGAAAAACGACAAAAGATTCCTTTCATATCCTTTACTAAAAACTCACCAAAGGGTAAAATTGGATTTAAAAAATTTAAGGTGGATGGAAATAATATTACATATTGAGGAAACATGGATGTGGATGATAAAATGCACCCCAGTAAATTTCAAAGTATAAACAATCTCGGATAAAAATGAGATTGTGATATTTCCCTTACCTTAAGTCCGATTTTCTTCGTAATTGTCCGAACCTCCTGAATAATGATTTAAATAATGTCATTAACTTATTACAGAATCATATCCATTTTTATGATATCATATATGGTTCACTTCTGACTTTATATTGCCCGTTCTTTTGTAAATTCCAGGTTAAAGAAGCGTTTTGGGTAAAATCGTTTCATTTATCGTAGGTGTTTGGACTTGTTGTTCTTGACATTATTATTACTTATATCATGATTTACTTACTTCTAGAATATAAAACATGATTTATATATCATATATATTCAGTATATATATATAATAGATAGATAAATGAAATCAAACACACCGTTCATGGAGACGGTAGTCCGTACGTACGCATGAACGCTGTTTTCCTTTCCTTATTGTCTTGAATGGAAGTAAGTAGATGAAATACATATATACATAAATACAGTAGCTTTATAATGTCATATATTTCATTATTATTGATTATATATACTTTATGATCATTCTTAAATGGTTAACATGGAGAATGAATCTCATCGCGTCGTGGAGACAGTAGTCCGTACGTACGCACGAGCGATGATATCATTTCCATAATTATTGAATTGAATTGGAGTGGATGATACAATATATCAGAATCACTATGATGTTATAATAACTATTTATGGTTATTCTTTACACCATTATACCCATCCATATAAGGTGGTGGTGGAAAATAGATTACACCACGACGTGGAGACGGTATTCCGTACGTACGCACGCGCGGTGATTTCTTTTTCTGTAGGATGGATAGATGGTGAAATAGGTTTGTTTCATACTTATAATAACATATCCGTATATGAGTGATACTGATGTTATTACTTCATAATGAAACAACCTAATAAGAAGAAGTGGAAGAAGAAATAAAGATGAAAGAATCAGTAACGGACATTACCTCTTCTTTAAAGTGCTTCTTTGAGACCTCCTTTTAGGGCACTAAAATGCATCTTTGAAGAAGACCAGAACCTCTAGGATATTTCTAGGGAAGTGGAGAAGAGAATTTTTCAGGGTTTGGCCGAGCTTGAAGGCTCAAAGTTGTGTGAGTAAGAGAGGGAGGAGGTGCCCTTTTATAAGGGAGGAGAGCGGCTCCTTTGGAAAAACTACAAATATTATTTTATTATAAAGTCATGTTCGGTTTTAAATAGCTCCAAATTGATTTATTTCAAGTCTAAGGTGGGGATGGGTCGCAATAATCTCATCCAATATAATTTAGACAAGTTTAGGTTCCTATTTGAACCTTATCATTTAGATTTACCATTAAGTTAAATAATTTTACTTTTACCGTGTCTTCTTGTGTTCTTACACTATAAGGTTAATAAACTTACTATAAGAAGCCAAACGAACCCCAAATTGTTTATTATTAATATATATAACCTTATCTAAGATATTTGGCCGAACCTTAGATTTTTAGGAATAAAATAAAAATTAATAATATAATATTTGTTTTAAAAACTATTTTATGTCAATTTTGACACTATTTAGTAATTGATTTTTGTGAAAATCATAACACAATGATAAGTTAGAAAAACGTTAATTAGATCAATACTAACATGTCATATTAACCTATAAAATTAGTGGAATTCATAAAAAGTCTTCAATTACATTTATTTTGGTATTTATAACATTAATTATGTCAATATTTCATTAATAAGATAATTACTGCATCATCTTTGTGTCATAAATAAATTAAATTATTTTATCTATCAAAATTACAAATAAAATACCATTATGTAGGAAATATCTTTAGCTTTCTAATGAATATTTACAATCGAATTTATCTTATGTATAACACTATATTAAATATGATTTACTTATTATACTTTGATTTTAATTGTTTTAACCCTTCTTTAAATAAATTAATAATAAATGTCCTAATCTAATCCAAGTGGGCCTAAATGGTCATATTTTATTCGTAATATTGTTTTGGGTCGAATTACACTTGTCCAATAGAAATAGGACATGCGTTAGGGTAATAATAATATCATTTTTACCCTTAATTACCCTATTTACTTTTAACCGTGGTAAAAAAAAGTAAAAAGTTACTATTCATCAAAAAATTATTTTTATCTCATTGAACCACATTTTACATACTGACATCTACCGTGTCTCTCGGATTTTTGAAATTCCACTCACAGAAGCGGTAAAATTAAGTTTTATGAACAATTCAGTTTTTTTTAACTACCACTTAGTGGTTTCACTATTAATCAAAAATTGAAAGTTTTTAGAAAAATACCAAAAATTAGGCCTAAGCTATATTTGATATAATGAACTCAAAAATGCTGTCTATTTAACGAAATTCAAAACATATCAGTTGCATTAACTAATTTAAAAATTAATTCCCGTCGATAAAACAAACAGCGTGTTTTTAAGAGATAATAACTATCAAAAGATTGAAACTTGTTTATAACTGGTTTAAATGTGAAATTACATCCAATGACCAACATTGTATTAAATTTTAAAAATATATTCTAAATATACTTTCAAACCACTAAAATTAATAATTTTTCACTATTAATTATTTCGATTAAAAAAGTTGTTTTTAATTATAATTTAGTAATTTTCCACTATTCATCAAAATATGAAAGTTATCCGAAAAGTACCAAAATATCTTCTTAGGCTAAATTAGATACTCTGAATCCAAAAATGAAGTCCATTTTGAAAAATAAAATTTACAAAATTTCAAAAAGTGGTTATTACTATTCTTAACAGCTAGTTTTAATAATATTTTAATAGCATATCGTTGTTTAGTGAAACTCGGTATTGCGTACTACACACGCTATCAAGGAAGGTCGCGATTGCATGTAATGAAAGGCAAGTCAAGGATGCGTGTTGTGAAAGCTCCTTTTGGTGTAGCGTACAACACAAAACATTAATGAAATTAAAAAGAATATTTTTCATAAAATCTCGGGGTGTTACAAGGAAACTGTGTTTTGGAGGTGAAATAAAAAGAAATAGGGTTATTAAAATAATGTAGGGTATAAAAGGCCATTTCACCAAAAAATTATATGTCACACTATTTTCCAAACTTTATCCCAACCATGAACACCCCATTTTATATGGACACACCCAACATGACTTTTTATATATTGTTTGGAAAACTGTGTGCAGCCCATGAACACCCTCGGTCTAAAATACACATATCCAAATACCCCTTTCAGAGTTTAAGAAATTATTTTGGTAGACATATATGGATTCACATTTTGAGGTGCACAGTAAGAAATACCCATGTTCTGACCCTAATCCACTCATTTTTATTCGGTAATTCTTTGTTCTGGGATCTAATGATTTCCTATGAACTTCGTATTCCAACCCTAAGGGATTAAGAATGATTATTAGGAAAAAAAATTCTATTTTATAAAAAATTATTAGATTTCTTACCTCAATGAAATTCGTGGATATTTCATAAAAATGTATCAATGATGCACTAATTATTATCTCTAATACTATGTCAGAAATACTCATTGTGAGAAAAATAATTGAATTAAAATATAGTTTTGATAACCAATGAACCATATCAATATCCCCATAAAATTAAATTTAAATACTATCCCCCATTTTCAACCATTCACTCCCCATTTGGAAACAATCCCAAAGATATTACATCAATGAAAAATTCATATGAGATGGTTAGAAATCCAATATATTAAGGTGGGTAACATGCCTTTCTCATTAAGGAAATAGTGGTGAGTAGGGGTTATATCGTATAAGTTATTAATTTGAGGGAGATGATGAGACTACAATGGCTAACCAATTCTTATCATTCACCACTCTGGGTTGTGTTCATTTCAAGATATTTACTACTACATCTTATGTTGTCATATATAGTACAACACGATAACTCATTTCTCCATATTCTCCTTTATGAAAATATAATTGATATCCATGTTCTTATTATATGAATGTTTCATAATATCTTTTCTATGACTAATCTATGTTTATTTTTAAAACATGATTTGAATGGGATAATATATGTCGACTCTAAAGTCATGAATATTTTGATTCATCCATAGGGATTCGGTTCATTCTTGACTGGAAGCAATGTACTCCGCCTCTATGGTGCTTAATGATATGCAATTTTTCTTATTTATTTTCCATAAAATAGAAGGACTCTGAAGATAAAATGAACCATCATATTTTTATTTATGATCATCTACCAAACATCCCATTCATCATTAGTGAATCCCACCAAATTCCACTATCTATAACTATGATAGAATAACCCATAAGATGTTGAATGTAAAAATATTAAGCAATTAATTCCACATATTTCATGTACCTCTCATTAAGATCACATTAAAAATGATTTTATTTACTACTAAAAAATTGTATATACGGTCGACTGGTTGTCAAACTGAGTGAAGTAGCAATTATTTTCTAAAACTTTTTGATATCTACCATTTTTTCCATCTCATATTTTGATAATTTAATTTGTTCTCCAGTTAATTTTCCATGGGAATTGATTCCTCGTCATAAAACCTCTTATGAACTCCTCATAATTTTTTTTCTATGATATATATTATAACATCTTTTTGAACTATCTACAATCCATAGAAATTTTGAATTTTACAAATTAGTGAAATCGATAATTCCATCCCCTTGAGTTCTAAAGAATTTCATACATTGGTTTTCATTAGAGCAACCAAAAATAAAGTGATCAACATAATTGAGCACCATTAACATCTTTTCATTATCCTTCTTGATATATATATATTGTGATTAAATTCTCTACTATGAAAAATCTGTGTATTTAGTGATTTTATTAATGAGGAATACTATTCCCTTGTTCTTTCATGATTCTATATATGGTCTTCTATAGAATAAAAAATTTACCTTCATATTAACTAATAATAATTCCATCTATTATCATTAAATATACATCCAAATCATGGAAACCATTCGAGAAGTAATATTTGAAATCTGTTTGATATACCATGAATCCTTTTCAAATCTAAAATGAATGAAATAAATGAATTTTTTCCATCCATGTAACAGCTGAAAATGTCTTATTATCACAAATTCCTTCCCTTTGGGAGCAACATTTTAAAAAACACTATAATTTATTCCAAATATATGTTCTATCTTCATTTAGTTTATTTCGAAACACCCTTGAGGTTCTAATGAGATTCTTATCCCTAACGCTTGGAACCACTCCCCTTTTAAAAATAATCTATTTTTTTCAAGTTCGACAATCATATATTTGAACCAAATCTCATAATTTATATCCTATTTAAAATATTTTTGATCTTTCATATAGAATAGAGATACATATTTCTATGCTTTAAATCATCTATTCTACACCAGATGCATCATATTTCTAACCAAATTAATTTATTTGATTTTACCCCTTCCAGTTTTTATCCATGACCACACTATACATTCATGGAATTAATCAATATATAAGTCCTAATCATAGTTTTTTTCATTCCTTGCAACCCCCTCCACCCCTCAAACCCTAGACATCATTACCTCTATAAAATTTTGATATTTGGTTATTTTCATGAAAAATATTCTCATGTGTTTCTATCATGTGTTAGTATTCATCCAAAATACCATCATTACTCTCAATAATATATTCATTCATTTTTTAGACATATATAATATTTTATCATTCATTAATATCCATGAAATATTTTTTTATATCCCTAATCATTAATTTATCAACATTTTTTACTTATTAAGAATAAATAATTTTCTTCCAAACTCTCTGATGAATTTGATAGTATTTTTCATTTAATAGAACATTCTATAAGGTATTCTATCCATATTTTCAAATTGAAATGATGTATTTAAGATATAAATATCTAAAAGAAACACTTATTTGAAAAATCTTTCTAGAATATACTTGTCAATAAAAATGTTTTGATCCATGTTGTTAACTATATGAATTTTTATTTTCGAAACCCCATTATTTCCAGTGTTATAATATCTAGCACATCATGTATAATTTTGTACTTCTCAAGATATTATTTAATTGGAGTATTTTTTATTTTGGTCACGTTTTTAGTTCTAAACATATATACCATAACAACAACAATCTTTTCATCACTCCTTTGGTATGGGGTGACACATCTATATACATCGATCATGTATTTGATTCCCATAATCCATTCCATTTTTCTATAATTATATTTCAAAAGCACGTAATAAATTAATTCATCTGTTTCATTGTGTTAAATTTCCCCAAAATCATCCTTGTTCACAAGATCGATCAAGCATAATTCCTTAATCAACATTTCCATTTAGGGATTCCATATAATCTTCCCTTTTTAAATGAATCACATATGTGAGAGTGATAATATGTTAGGTTTGGAAAATCATGGACTCTATTCTTCTTTAATTACCTCTATTGTAATGTTTGGAAGAAATGGAAATGATTTCTATGACATATCATGTTCCCCTCTTCATTATATAACATAAGAAAATTTTTGTTCCAAAATGTTTTCACATTCTGTCATTCTTTTGCCACATAGAATAAGTGAACCACAATTATATTTTATGTTATAAGTCTTTTAGATGAATTCAACTTCATGATAGGGGTGAAACAATTGATATAATGTATTATGATTATAATAGATCACATCAACAAACAAAAAATCATTACACCTGATATCATTTCCTCCGATCTTATATTTGTTGGAAAAAATAATTCTAAGAATCTCATCGATCCTAAAATGAATGATTGCAACATTGTTGTGAACTTAGTTTTCAATGAGGAAATTGGTTTTAGATATATATGTGATTTTAATACACTTTCCAATAATGAAGATAATATATTATACATTTTTGTCAAGGATAAATCAACCAAATTATCATTATCTAATCCCCTATTCATCACCCATATTGGTGATAAATGTTCATTCTCAACTGATGGATACACCAAATATTCATTTTCTTGTAAATATTTTTTTCTAGTATCCCTAATTTCAGATGAAGATTCTTGCTTCTTCCTTCATCCCCCTCGAGGAATTATTAATTAAAATTTATGGATTCTTGAGCTGAAAAATATTTTATTATTTTAGAAGCCTCTAAATAAAACATATCCATTAATAGAAAAAAAATTATTAAAAAATATTTTGACTATTTGTATTGATGTTTATACAAGAAATACCTCATACAATTAATGAAAAAAACAAATGTTTATCTCAAATATACAAAAAAACATCTAAAACATGAGGCATTAGATTTCAACTTCAATTCATGGTTGGTTTCCTTTTAATTGATTTATGGATCAAACTTATTATAATTAGTTGGTGTTTGAGTTTTTGAATTGATAACATGTTTCTCTAAATTTTTTAATTGAAAAATATGGTGAATAGGAATGAATTCCTAATCAGAAAGTTCACTATCTTAATAATAAGATGGTTCATATGTTTTTATTGTATTATTTTTTGTTGTCAATAATCATTCTTTATATTTACACTTTTTATCAATTCAAAACTTCTTCTGCCACATCCTTGATTATCTTAAGTATTCTATTTATATTTTTATTCAAAAAGTCCTTTATTTGGTTTTTTTTAATTTATGATATTTATTTAAACTTATTTTACTACATTTTCTGATTTCCCAAATCTTATTTGTTAACATTAGTCATAATATCATAATTTTATTCTACTTACTATTGTATGTAGATCTTAGAATCATGCATTACTAAATTTTACTTATTAGTATTTACTCAATGTACATCATATTCTTTTGGGGATACTATAGGTTCATAATATAGATAAACCCATCAAATCAGTTCTTCATTATAATCATCACTATCATCATTTACTATCTAATTTGAAATGTGCATCAAAATATATTTATCATTACAGTTTTTAACATATTTTACCTCCATTTTTCAAGAATTGTCTTATTTTTTGGAAAGAATATTTCTTCTTTTGAATAACCTCTATTGAGAATTAGTTAATCCTTTTTTTTATTCTTTTTTAGTCATTTTTCTTCACCATAATATTATTGATATATTTTTGGACATTTGTACACAAAATGAACCACTTTTACAAAATTGAAACAAGAAAGGGGACTCCTTCAGTTAAACCTCTCAGTTTCTATATATTATTAATTAATAATAATTCCATCATCTCATAAAATTTATTATCTTCTAAACATTCAATTACTGAGAGAATTATAATGGAATTAAAATCCACCTCCTATGTACTAATCTTAATTATTGACCCATTGTCTTTGTTTTCCTTTGCGTAAGCCAGTATAATTCTATGAAAAATTTAATGAGAGATATATTTTGGTTTATTATCTTCTTTAATAGAGTGTTTTTTTAAAATGAGGTGGATATATAATCATGATTATCTTAATGATCTTTTCATATTGGGGATCCTAAAAAAACTCACATATTTTCAATAAGTACATTCATTGATTAAAAAGGAATAAATATTATCTTGTGACTGCATTTTCAAATATGAATACTTATTCCACAGAACTTGAAACATGGCCTCCAAACCCATATAAACCCCTTAATACATATTCAAATTATTTTTACACATAACATCAATGG
The DNA here is from genome assembly GCA_963277665.1 of Viscum album. Taxonomy (NCBI): domain Eukaryota; kingdom Viridiplantae; phylum Streptophyta; class Magnoliopsida; order Santalales; family Viscaceae; genus Viscum; species Viscum album. The sequence goes on along the minus strand of OY728167.1, from coordinate 388,066,980 downwards.
TTTTTAGGAAATTACATTTGTGAAGATTTTATTGGAATCTGAACTTATCAACGCATTAATTAAAATTGAATCTATATCCAATTCTAGATGACCTATTTTCTTCAAGGCCATATATTCAACATTTTCAATGATTCCATAATGGGAATTTGTGAAAACATCCATTCCCACAGATCTGAGATAATGTTGAATCTAGATTTTCCACAATAAGAAATTACTACCATCAGAGATAGGAACTACCATATTGTTGAAAATCATTCACATACTTCTAATAAATTGGATGAATAAAAATCCCATTGATAATACTTATTAGAATACTATCGATGATAACACATTGAGGGGTTGAATCAGGGTATATGTGATACCTAATAAAAAAAATATATTTTTATCTCAAACTTAGGAACACATATCATTATCTCTACCATTCCCCTTATTGAGAAATAAATTTTATTAAAAATATAAGATATTTTATTTGATCCACCCACAGTGGGCTGTTTCCAATGCGCTTGCAGGTAAATTCCAGGATTCAAGAAAATACCTAAAATCTCACTAATTTATTGATTCAAATTTAGAGTTCTCACATTAATACTCATTGTTTATTACACCAAACAATTAGAGAACTCACCACTCTCCTCTAATGAGGAAATCAGTGATATGTCTATTAAATCCTCCTTCTTCACATAAGGATGACATGAACATAGACATGCATTAGTTATACTATTAAGTATAGAAATTTTTCCTAGTGATTATTATATTCCTAGAATATCTCCCTATTCAACATTATACACTCCATATTAGGTATATAAAAATCCACTAGATATTATTTTCTACAAATGAAACACTCACTCATCCTGTATTTTTATTTATGTTCAAAAATATTCTCAAATTTTCATGTAATCCTTCATTAAAATTTTTATTTCAATTCAAGGGTTATGATTTAATATATTCTATACATGATTGTTATAAGTGTCTTATATGTTACTTGGGTTCCTCATGAACAATTGTTTTGAATTAAACATTATGCGATTCAATTCAATAATTCCACAAACATAGAAAAAGTGAGTAGAATAAAAATTCCATGAATGTGTAATATCAATAGTAGTTTCATTATAGTGTTAGTGGTTTTTTATTTAAAAATTCTTGTTCACAGTCTTATTGAGGTACAACCACGCTTCATACAACATTTTAAACATCAATACGGTGTGGATATATTCATTTGACTAAAAATGATGTTCTTGAATGTTACAATTTATTTAACACCTCGAGTTATTTCAAACATGATATCCCATAACTACATGTCATAAATAATAAGATATATCACGGACACAACAGTTATGGATTATCCAAATATAGCAAAGGAGACTACAAAATGTTTTCTTTTATGGAAATAAGGCACTCCGCATTGTAATTCATGTTTGTAGCATAAAAAAAATATTTTCCAAGCAGAGCAATGATGTATACCATACTTATATGATTTGGAAACCCATAGTACTAATAAATAAGATTCCCTATCTTCAGAAAAATTTATACACTCTAGATTAAAATTCCTAACTATGATGTGATGTATCCCTCTTTACCGTAGTGCAGACACAACATAAATTCCATCGGACCAAACATCATGTGGAACCCCCTCTATTTCTTGGATAACATGGAAATAGAATAGCTAGAAAACTTTCTGTCCCACATCATACATGGCTCTGGATGTCATATAGAATATATGTAAACTAGTTTTCTTGATCATTTAGATGTTAGTAACTAGATCTACTCTTTCCCACCTCCATGATGTTGCACTACATTATGGAAGACATCCATTTTGTCGCTACCCCTACAACATAACCCACTTATCCTTGAGAACACCATCCTATATACCTATTCTCAGCTACATCTCTAGTGTCTTCATGAATACTTATCTTGGTTGGTTCCCTTTCATATTTGAGCCTAATACTATATAAGTGCAATCAAGATGGATTATATTCAATGATAAGGATGTCCTTATTTTTATAGCATAACAAAAGAGGATATGGAATAGGTTAGGAGAATATGGAATGGTATCTCCTATGTGTTGTAGTCTTGGTGACTACCACAAAGCCTCTGTCAGCAAATAAAATACACAAAATCCTCAGAAAGGGAATTTTTAAAAAAATATTCTACATAATTTCCATTGAAGGAATAAATTTTACTTCCTAGATGACGACTATTTCATAAAAAAAATTCATGACTAATAATAATAATTTGATCATACACATATTACAAGTGATTGTTCATGTACATAAAACACCTAGATTAATTATAAAATAGTTTATTAAAATCAAAAATACATTCTTAATATATATTATTTCCTCAATCACCCTAGGATTTAGTTTTCACAACTTCCCCAGATGACTCTCAACACATCACACATTCTACTAGAATAAACCCTAGAATATCCATCAATGACAATCTTGATTAACCATACAGTGTTACCTTGATTCGATATCTATGTCACCTACCTCCCTAGAGACCTATCCACACACATAAACCAATAGGAAACCAAGACCTATGATATTCAATACAGATAATTTTGTTGGTAACTATAATGGTGACCATAAACCATATTCATCATTGACCTACTAATACTATGTCTTTTGGGTTCACCTACATAACCTGGAATACTCTCTACGGTAATCTCACAACCTTATTTCAGCCAATTCAACCAAAAAATACATAAAAATATATTGATTGATCATTCATCATGTATTCTCCATTAAGGCATGATGAAAACCCTTCTTACTTAAACAATGTGATTCCTCCTGAGTCACAATTCTTTAATCCCATACTCAAATACCTTTTTAGTAGTACACACTCTATAAGGCAGTAAATACCCTAATCATGTGAACCCCCAGTGCTCCATTTAACATTGGTAATCCCAATAATTCAAATATCTACCACATGTTCAATATCAACATGAGGATCACTTCAAAATCATAGGAATATCCTTACTCTCTTAGAGTGATTTAAGAGGTGTAATAATAAGTAAAAATATTAGGTATCTATAAGACACTCCCTTTCAACCCAAACCTTATATAATGAGTAATGGGACTCGTGTTTTGGTATAATACACTATTATAATGTAAATTGGGAGATTTTTAATAATCCTTTTAAAGGTTACATACATTCTCACAACATTTTCTTCAATACAATAAACCCTTATGTCACTAACAACCCAAATTATACCTTAACATGGAATATACCATCTCAGTTAACCCCATGTAGCACGAGGAGCCAACTCACTAGTTACCAACATTTTATTTTTATATCCATAAGGGTCTTCATCATATTCCAAAATAAGGATTCATTAATGGTCACAACTAATAGAATTTCATCTATAGATATCAATATAGATATCCCATGACAACTTCACTTTAGACCATCAACATTGAGAGGCCATAGTGTCTAGTTATAATTAATCATAATTCCATTGGGTGCTCTGTAGATAACTCCAGAAATGTTATAGTTGTAATTTTCATTAACCAGGCCAATATAATAGCTTCTTACTCAGTATCCCATTCTAAAAAATCTGACACATGACAGTTCCCTTCCATGGTTCACTACACCATTAGTGAATAAATAAATTTCCTCTCCATCATTATCTTTATTGTGTACTATGTTATAGTCTTACACAACCTGTAATTCGATGTATACAAGCATAAGGATTCATCCAAAAAGAGTTCCACCATGAAATTATACATGAAAAAACATTAAAATATGTTTACTATTAATAATTAAAATCATCATTTTTAGTATAGTCACAATAAAAGTATAAAATATTTTATTCTAAACATGTGTGATGAATAAATGTCATTTGATTACTCTTTCGTATATCGAAGATAGTCATATCGATATGATATAAAAAACCTCAAAATCCATGTGTGGAACATTAGTTAAAACCATATAACCATAATAATGAAAAACTAACAACATTAATTCCCTACCCCCAAAAAAAAGACATCCCACTAGTATGGGGTTAATGACACACTAGACTGAACTTTGTCATAAGATTTGGCATATTCCAATTTTTTCTCCCTACCAACATACCAATTCATTGAACTAAGATATATCTAATACCATTTTGTAACTCCCTAACACGAGTCACTTGGTAAAATATGGTGATCCATAAGTACATGGGATAACATTCCCATATTCTTGAGTCTTGTAATGATAAATAATAGTAAAAAGTGATATAATGTAGAGACTATACCCTCAATCACAGTACATAGTATTAGATAAATAAAAAAATCATATCAATAAAAAATAAAATATATGGAATGCAATAATCAAAATATCTATAATGGAAAAAATAGAAAAAATAGGATTGAATGGTTATGCTCGAATAAAAGTACACCCATTTCCCACTAGTATGATCAACCACATTAGATTGAAATAGAATATAATTAAAACTAAGGATTTGTACACAACTCAAATCCTCATGTCACCCCATAATTTGAACTCATTGTTAGTTGTCCATCTCAAAAACAAACCTCAAGCTTCATCCCAAAAGATGAATGCATTATGAGTACTGAAATATTATGGCTCCTAAAGATGTTCGTGAGAATAACATAGAAACACCCTCACCAACTAGATCTTGAACTTAACAGGTATAAAATAGTGATTAATCTAGTGATAAAATCAGTAGAAGAAAGATATTGGTAGAACATGAACACTGACAGATTAATAAATAATAATAAAAAAATAATTAAGAAATAATAAAAATTATTCCATGAGTTAATGCTTTATCCAAGCTATAATAAACACCAACCATACCAAATTCAGCACTATTCCAGGAGAATGGTCACACGTTGGATAACATGACATAGATCAAAACTTGTATACAAGTCTTCGTATAAGTAAATTGAATGTTCCTACTTTATGTAATGAAACCATTACATACTTTAATGTAAATCCAGGCCCATGAATCCTGGATACATTCTTACCAATGATTGTATGGAGGAATTTCATGAAACAAAAAAATTATCCTCTCTCATTTGAACAAAAATTCCACAATATTATATCATACATACATTTATGGACTTTCTTATAATGGTGTATGTTATATGAAAGGATGTTCCCCATAAGTTGACTATACCAACATATATGGACACTCTTTCAATGGAATATGTCATTCCCATATGTCATCTACACTAAAGAGATAAACATTCCATCCAGAACCATCACCGATGATTCTTTTCATCCACACTCCGCCTATATAAAGTTGACTTAGTCCATCATGGTAACATTTAAACCTGAATATTGAAATATATATTTAGTTGTCCATGCATCAAACAACATATAAGAAATAATAGAAAATGGAAATATTAAAAAGTAATAATTGATATATCAAAGGATCAATATATGACCTATAAAACATTCCACATAAAGTGAAATATTATATAAACAACACAAAACATAGTATCGAACAAAAATTCAATACCATGAAACTATTTCATGGATAAGTATCATGGGTTTAACATGAACACAACCATTAAGTATACCAAGTCAATCAAAGGCTTACATGGCTATCAGATCATCTTCATGGGTCTCAATATAAAAAGGGGAAGAACATGTTATCATATTTAATCCTTTAACTACCATTATGTCTCATGTATTATAAACACACACACAAACACACACACACACACAAGGAGACCATGTTTTCTAATGCAAGAATTTGGGATCAAGCATTAGCCAGTAGTGGCTAATGTGAATCAAGGGCACATGGGACCCCCATAGTTGTTGGAAATTTGTTCTGTTACATTAGTCCTAAAAATATTAATTAATTGACACTAAAAATAATTACTTAATTAATATTTCAAATAAACCATTAATAAAATTTAATTTTGGGTCCTTCAGAGATATTTCAAAAACATAGAACACATGATAACAGACAATGCATAATACCATGGGTACTATAATACCCTGATTCATTGTTAAATTATTATTTTTCATACTGATTTTATTTTTTCCATTTTTTCATACATGAAACATTGATTTTGGCATGGGTTACTAGTAACACTATGTTTATCATTCTTTTAACGCAACATTGAGTTCAAACAAAATGTGTCATACACTTAAAAAAATATTATTGAATATGATAGTTATCCCCTAGACACATTAGTGGAGGGTCTGAATAGTATTAATTAAAATATAGAAACATGATTTACAAATGTATATATGATGAGTTCTTTTGAAAAATAATATTATAAATTAAAATAAAAACTATTTATAAATTAAAGATATAATGTTCTAAAAAACATTTTTTATGAAAAAATGTCATCTACCACAAAAAATAGAAAAAAGGTACTATTGGAGAATTATTTTATTAATTTTCATATAATATATATTTAATTAATCATTTAAAATTCATAATAATTTTTCTATATAATATATAATAATAAATCGAATTTCACACAAAAAAAGTAATTTTTTTAAAAAAAGATGTTATCTCACCTTTTCTGAATACTTATTTGAAAAATAAAATTCGAAACTATTGTAAAATTAATTTTATAAAAAAATGGAATCATAATTTCATCATTGAGATAGGGTGAATTTTTTGAGATTTTTTTGAAATTTTCAATTTTTGATTAATGGTGAAATAATTAAATTTTAATTGACAAATTCATTTTATTTTAATTTATTTATATAGGAAAATTATATTTTAATTTATTAATAGTTATATAAGTTCTCTAATAAATCATTAAATACAATTTAGGCCATTTTACTAAAAAACTTTTTGAAATTTTACATAAAAACATTGTAAAACATTGAACATTTTTTCTTTAAAAACTAGTTTTTCCTCCCATTTGTTGGATTAAATTTAATTTGAATTTTTTCATTTATTTTAATGTTGTTTGAAAAAAAAGATTCTTTATTTTCACAAATAATAATTTATAGTTTCTAATAATGTAATCTTAATTTTTTACCAGAATGAATTGTGAATGTAGTAAAAATTAACTATAATGATTAAGGTAAAAATGGGTATACTAGTGATGTTAATGTAAAAATATAATGGAAAAACATAACTACTAATTTTTTTTAAAAATATATAATCCCATATTATTACCATTTTCCATTTAATTTTTCAAAATTTTCAATTTTTTACCATTGTGACATGAAAAAAATTGGAATTGTCAATTCTTTTCAAAAATTTCATTTGTGTCATCTCCCCCACTAATAAAAGGATATACAATCTTATCCTATAATGAAACCATAAAAAACATTTGGATATTAAAATACCTTCCAAAATAACATCCATGTTCCCTCCACTAATCCTATAAGCCTGAGTTCTTGCCTGAAGCCATCCTACGATGGTTTTAGTGCAAACATAAAGAGGATACCTAAAGAAGAGGCAATGTTCATCAATTACCATTTTTTTATTTTTTCATCCACCACCTTATAAAATTATTATATAATAAAAAATAATCTTACATATACACTTATTTTTATATTAATTTCATCACCTAAAATTATATACACTTCCATTAAAAGGGATACTAAATAATCTTTCCTGTGTGTAGTGAATAAATGTCACATGAACCAACGTCGTTTATTTTTCCTTTACTACCACTCATTATTGTACTTAATGATTTATTTATTATATATATATATATATATATTTGAAATATATAAATTAATTATTATTATAGAATTTTAATATCACACACACCTTCCTAATTTCCATTTTTTGGGAATATGACAATGCCCCTCATGCATAAGGCAGACTAACACCTCAAAAATCGATGTGATTCATTCAATCATTAAATATAATGTATTAAGGATGGGATTAATAAAAACATGTGATATATATATATGAAAAATTAATTATTCTTAAACCATAATATATATCATTTTTTTTCTACAGACTAATAAAATGGAAAACCATATTTATGTGTACAAACAGACTACCATTTCAATGAATGATGTATTTCATTTCTTATCATTAAATTTTGTTGAGTACTATTAATACATATATAAATAATATATATATTATTTATATTATTTTTTTCATCCTACGTATTATGAAACCATTATCTATATAAGAGGACTAATAAATAACATGTTAAAACATATGAAAAAAACAAAGAAACTATTTCAAAAAATGCGACTTAATCATGTAATTGACAATAAAGAAGTAATAAATTGTCATGAGAAAATATTATATGCTCTGATATATGTGAATATGGGTTTTTAATTAATTTATAATAAACTTATATTTATTGTACAATATGTTTTTAAGGTGAATGATGTTTGTAAATACTTAGGAAAGGGATTTCCTTCTCACATTTATTTTTATGCGACACACATGACGTGTTCACCACATGTTTCATTTATTTGGTGTATATAATACCCATATATTTATTTTTTTATTTTTATTTTTATTTAAATAACCATTTTTTATCACACTTACATGGATTTTATGGTTCAAAATTTACCAAATTGGTAAGGGATTTTTTCCTCAATTTCCATCATATGTTTTTATCACATTTCCATGGATTTCATAATGAAAAACTTATTGACTCAGCAATCTCCCCCTTTTTGGAAATAAAAAACAACCTTACAAAAAAGAATAAAAGTACTTTGAAAATATTTAACACTGCAAATAAAAATTATCTCCCTTTGTACATGGACAATGGTGAATACGATTAACTCCCCCTTAGGCATTGAAACAGTAAGGATCGTATTCTGGATTTCTGTAAATTAAATGATCAAAATGATGATGTAGATACACAATATACAATAGGGGGGTGAATTGTACACTTAAATAATTCCATTGGAACGTTTAAATCTTATTATGTTTAACAAGGTGAATTCAAAAAACCTCTAATTCTATACAACTTTCTTGACTCCGGAAAAATGATTCCGAAAAAGTGGATCCGGAAATATGGTTCTGGAAAATTGAAACATAATGAATGTTTAAAATAATGAAGATTCTACCATAAAGCGTATAGAATCTCACTAAATCAAAGTATACAAGTGTAAGGAAGTATAAGATAGTTATACTTTCCTTAACATAAAAAATGAAGCAGAAAAATAAACTTGTAACAAGAACAAGTAACAAACAGTAAATATTTTAACCCAAAGAGAAGGATATCCAACAATCTTGGGTAAAGGTTACTTGATTTATACTTTAAAAAAAGTTTGTCTTACCCACAGTAGGGTAAGCCCTCGAAACGAAGATCAAATTATATCTTTCTATCCTTGCAAGCCCTCAACATCAAGGTAGTTAAAACCTCTATCTTCCACAGTAAGGAATGCATCGAACTTCAAGGTAGTCGGTACCATTGCCTTCCTATCCACGGAATCCCTTGAATTTAATCACCAAAATTTGGAGTCTCACAAAAAAAATATGAACACACAGTTCAGTATGCACGAAGCAATGAAAGTCTCTCTCTAGAAATTATTTCAACATCATGTGGTCTCTAGAGTCAAAGAAAATTTTTTCAAAAGTAGTGAGCACTTTCAAATGAGCTCTTATTTAGAGGCAAGGCTTCAACGGTCAGCTACCTCATCCAACGATCATATTTTTCATTGAATTTCGGAGGGACCTATTCACATGTCACTCAACCAATGGTTAGTTAGAAAGAGAATATACCAAATCGTTTTATATAAAAACATGTGTAAGAATATTAAAATTAAAGTACTCGGAGTTTAAGAAAAAAAAATGTTTAGAGTCTAACGAAAATTGATTTCAGAGTCTATAATACAAGAGTATTCAGATTATGTTTTCTGGAATTCAGAATTAGAATATGTAATAAGAATTCATAATAATAATTCTTTATCAGAATTCATAATGTGAATTCATAATCATAATTCTTCATTAGAATTCATAATAAGAATTCTTAATCAGAATTCTTCATTAGAATTCATAATGAGAATTGGTAATCATAATTCTTTATTAGAATTCAAAATGAGAATTATTAATCAAATTTTTTTATTAGAATTCATTATGAGAATTTATAATCAAAATTCATCATCAGAATTCATAATTAGAATTAATCATTAGAATTCATAATAATAATTTGTAATAATAATTCTTCATCAGAATTCATAATGAGTATTCGTAATCAGAATTCATCATTAGAATTCGTAATGAGAATTCGTAATCAGAATTCTTAATTAGAATTCGTAATGAGATTTCATAATCAGAATTCTTCATCAGAATTAGGATCCAAAAACCGAATTTTTCATATCTATGTATCATACGATTCCAAGGTTTTGATTACAAAACACATTTTTCCATTAATCAAAAGATATTATATGATTAATATAAACAGGGTAAGGATAAATTTCCTTGTGGGAGGAAATTTTCCTTATGAAAGTAAACCATAAGATACTATGATTTTTTCATTATGATAATCTGTTTGTGATTTTCAAAACTAGAATGGATGGTGAAGTTATAAGGATACCTTAGTGTCTTAACAATATCCCCAAAGCATGAAGGAATGGAAAAGTCATAATGAAAACCTTATTGACTCAACAATCACCCCCTTTTTGGAAAGCACAAAAAAACATATGAAAAATAATAAAAGGAATTTGAAAATATTTAACTTCGCAAATAAAACTTATCTCCATTTTTACATGGGAAATGGTTAATATGATTAACTCCCCCTTAGGCTTTGAAACACTAAGGATTATATTCTAGATTTCCAGAAATTGTAGGATAGAAATGATGATCTAGATCTTAGTATACAAAGGGGGGGGGGGTGAATTGTACACTAAAAAAATTCCTTTGGAATGTTTAAAGCTTATTTTGTTTAACAAGGTTAAACAATGTGAATTCACAAAACCTCTAATTCTATACAACTTGATTGACTCTAGAAATATGATTCCGAAAAAGTAGATCAGGAAATATGGTTCTAGAAAATTGATACTTAATGAATGTTTACAATAATGAAGTATCTACCATAAAGCATATATAATGTAACTAAATCATAGTATACAAGTGTAAGGAAGTGCAAGATAATTATACTTTCCTTAACATACAAAATGCAGCAGAAAAATAAACTTGTAACAAGAACAAGTAATAAACAGTAAATATTTTAACCTAAAGAGAAGGGTATCCAACAACCTTGGATAAAGGTTCCTTGATTTATACTTTCAAGAAAGTCTATCTTACCCACACTAGGGTAATCCCTCAATATGAAGTTCAAAGTCTGTATTTCTATCCTCGTAAGCCCTCAACTTCAAGGTAGTTGAAACCTCTGTCTTCCTCAGCAAGGAAGCCCTCGGACTTCAATGTAGTCGTCACCTCTATCTTCCAATCCCTGGAAGCCCTCAAATGTAATCACCAACATTTGGGGTCACACAAAGAAAATATGAACGAGCAGTTCAGTATTCATGAATAAATGAATGTCTCTTTCTAGAAAACACTTCAACAACATGTGGTCTCTAGAGTCACAGAATTTTTTTTCAAAAGTTGTGAGCTCTTTCAAATGTGCTCCTATTTATATGCATGGCTCCAACGGTCATCTCCCTCCTCCAACGGTCATATTTTTCCTTGAATTTCATAGGGACTTGTACACATGTCCCTCAACCAACGCTTAGTTAGAAATAGAATATATGGAATCATTTTATATCAATTCAAGTGTAAGAATAACCAAATTCAAGTACTCAGAGTGTAAGAAAAAAACAATGTTCGGAGTCTAACCAAAATTTAATTCAGAGTCTATAATACAAGAGTATTCGGATTCCGTTTTCTAGGAATTCAGAATTAGAATTTGTAATGAGAATTTTTAATAAGAATTATTCATCAGAATTTGTAATGAAAATTCGTAATAAGAATTCTTCATTAGAATTCATAATGAGAATTCGTAATCAGAATTATTCATTAGAATTCTTAATGACAATTCATAATCATAATTCCTCATTAGAATTCGTAATGATAATTCATAATCAGAATTCTTCATTAGAATACATAATGAGAATTCATCATCAGAATTTGTAATCAGAATTCTTCATTAGAATTCGTAATCAGAAATCTTCATCAGAAATCGTAATGAGAATTCTTATTCAGAATTCATCACCAGAAATCGTAATGAGAATTCGTAATCTGAATTCTTCATTAGAATTCATAATGAGAATTTTTAATCATAATTCTTTATTAGAATTCGGATCCTAATACAAAATGATTCATATCTAAGTATCAAAGGATTTCGAGGGTTTGATTACAAAATAATTTTTTCCCTTAATCAAAATATATGATAAGATTAATATAAACTGGGAAAGGATAAATTTCCATGGGGGAGGAAATTTTCCATATGAAAGTAAAACATAGGATAATATGTTTCTTGTTGAGATAAGGTGATTGTGTCTTTCAAAACTAGAATTGATGGTGAAGTCATAAGGATACATTAGTGGCTTAACAATGTCCCCAAAGCACGATGGAATGGAAAAGTCCTAAGGAAAACCTTATTGAATAAACAATCTACCCCTTTTTAGAATGAAAAAAAACCTTACAAAGAAGAATAAAAGGACATTGAAAATATTTAACTTTGAAAATAACACTTATCTACTTTTGTACATAGAAAATGGGGAATATGATTAACTCTCTATTAGGCTTTGAAACACTAAGGATCATATTCTAGATTTCTGGAAATTGTAGGATCGAAATGATGACGTAATGCTCAACATACAAGAGGGGGGAGAATTGTACACTTAAAAAATTCCTTTTCAATGTTTAATGCTTATAATTTTTTATGAGGTTAAATAAGTTGAATTCACAAAACCTCTAATTCTATACAACTAGCTTGACTCCATAAATATGATTTCGAAAAAGTGGATCAGGAAATATGGTTTCGGAAAATTAAAACATAATGAATGTTTAAAATAATAATGATTCTACCATGAAGCGTATAGAATCTAACTAAATCAGAGTAAACAAGTTTATGTAATTATAAGATAGTTATACTTTCCTTAATATACAAAATGCAGCAGAAAAGTAAATTTGTAACTAGAACAAGTAACAAACAGTAAATCTTTTGACCCAAAGAGAAGGGTATCCAACAACCTTGGATAAAGGTTCCTTGATTTATATTTTCAAGAAAGTTTTTCTAACCCACACCAGGGTAATCCCTCGATAGGAAGTCCAGAGTCTATCTTTCTATCCTCGAAATCCCTCAACATCAATGTAGTTAAAACCTATGTCTTCCTCGGCAAGGAAGCCCTTGAACATCAAGGTAGTCGGCACCTATCTCTTCCTATCCCCGGAAGCCCTAGAATGTAATCAACAAAATTTGAAGTCGCACAAATCAAATCGGATCGAGCAGTTCAGTACACATGATGCTATGAAAGTATCTCTCAAGAAATAAATTCAGCAGTATATGGTCTCTAGAGTCACAAAACAATTTTTCAAAATTTGTGAGCTCTTTCAAATGAGCTTCTATTTACAGGAAAAACATCAATGGTTGAATCCCTCCTCCAACGGACATATTTTTCCTTGTATTTCGGAGGGACCTGTACATGATTCACCCAACCAACAGTTAGTTAGAAATAGAATAGATGACATCGTTTTATATCAAAAAAAGTGTAAGCATTACCAAATTCAAGTACTCGGAGTGTAAGAAAAAAACAATGTTCTCAGTCTAACCCAAATTGAATTCAGAGTCTATAATACAAGAGTATTCAGATATTGTTTTCTAGGAATTCGGAATTAGAATTCATAATGAGAATTTGTAATAATAATTCTTCATCAACATTTTTAATGATAATTCGTAATCAGAATTATTCATTACAATTCGCAATGAGAATTCATAATCAGAATTCTTCCTTAGAATTTGTCATGAGAATTCGTAATCAGAATTATTCATTAGAATTCGTAATGAGAATTCGTAATCATAATTCTTCATTAGAATTATTAATGAGAATTCGTAATCATAATTCATCATCAGAATTCGTAATCATATTTCTTCATCAAAATTCATAATGAGAATTCATAATCAGAATTCTTCATCGGAATTCATAATGAGAATTCATAATCATAATTCTTCATTAGAATTCGTAATGAGAATTAATTATCAGAATTCTTCATTAGAATTCATAATGAGAATTTGTAATCAAAATTCTTCATCATATATCGGATCCTAAAACAGAATGCTTTATATCTAAGTATCATAGGATTCCGAGGTTTTGAATACAGAACAAAATTTTCCCTTAATGAAAAGGTATGATAAGATTAATATAAACAGGGTAAGGATAAATTTCCTTGGGGGAGAAAATTTTCCTTATGAATGTAAAACATAAGATAATATGAATTTCTCCTTGAGACAAGTTGTTTGTAATTTTTAAAATAAGAAAGGATGGTGAATTCATAAGGATACCTTAGTAGCTTAACAATCTCCCCAATGCATGAAGGAATGGAAAAGTCATAAGAAAAACCTTATTGACTAAACAATATCCCCCTTTTTGGAAAGCACAAAAAACCGTACAAAAAAGAATAAATGAACTTTGACAATATTTAACTTTGAAAATAAAACTTATCTCCCTTTGTACACAGATAATGGTGAATACGATTAATTCCTCCATAGGCTTTGAAACACTAAGGATCGTATTCTAGATTTTTGGAAATTGTAAGATTGAAATGATGATGTAGATGATCAATATACAAGTGGGGGGTGAATTGTAAACACACAAAATTCCTTTGGAAAATTTAATTCTTATTATTTTTAGCAAGGTTAAACAAGGTGAATTCAGAAAACATCTAATTCTATACAACATTCTTGACTCCAAAAATATGATTCCGAAAAAGTGGATCCGGAAATATCGTTCCAGAAAATTGAAACTTAATGAATGTTTTCAATAATGAAGATTCTACCATAAAGCATATAGAATATAACTAAATCAGAGTACACAAGTGTAAGGAATTATAATATAGTTATACTTTCCTTAACATAGAGAATGCAGTGGACAAATAAACTTGTAACAAGAATAAGTAACAAACAGTAAATATTTTAACCCAAAGAGAAGGGTATCCACCAACCTTGGATAAAGGTTCCTTGATTTATACATTCAAAAAAGAATTTCTTAACCACACCAAGTTGAGCCCTCAATATGATGATCGGATTCTGCCTTATTATCCTCGCAATCCCTCAACTTCAAGGTAGTTAAAACCTCTGTCTTCCTCAGCAAGGAAGCCCTCAAACTTCAAGGTAGTTGGCACCTCTGTCTTCCAATCCCCGGATGCCCTTGAATGTAATCACCAACATTCAGAGTCGCACAAAGAAAATATGAACGAGCAGTTCAGTACGCACGAAGCAATGAAGGTCTCTCTCTATAAATCACTTCAACAGCATGTGGTCTCTAGTGTAACTGAACAGTTTTCAATAGTTGTGAGTTCTTTCAAATGAGCTCCTATTTATAGGCACGACTTCAACGGTCGACTCCCTCCTCCAACGGTCATATTTTTCATTGAATTTTGGAGGGACCTATACATGTGTCTCTCTACCAACTGTTAGTTAAAAACAAATTAGACAAAATCGTTTTATATCAAAACAAGTGTAAGCATAACCAAATTCAAGTACTCAAGGTGTAAGAAAAATATAATGTTCAGAGTCTAACCAAAATTGAATTCAGAGTCTATAATAAAAGGGTATTCAGATTCTATTTTCTATGAATTTGGAATATGAATTCTTAATGAGAAATAATAATAAGAATTATTCATCAGAATTCGTAATGAGAATTCGTAATCAGAATTAGTAATCAGAATTCTTCATTAGAATTTGTAATTTGAATTATTCCTTAGAATCTGTATTGAGAATTCGTAATTAGAATTCTTCATTAGAATTCATAATGAGTTTTCGTAATCATAATTCTTAATTAGAATTAGTAATGAGAATTCATAATAAGAATTCTTCATCAGAATTCTTAATCAGAATTATTTATTAGAATTCGTAATGAGAATTCGTAATCAGAATTCTTCATCAGAATTCGTATTGAGATTTCGAAATCAGAATTATTCATCAGAATTTTTAATGAGAATACTTAATCAGAATTCTTCATTAGAATTCATAATTATAATTCATAATCAGAATTCTTCATCACAATTCAGATCCCAAAACAGAATTCTTCATATCCAAGTATCATAGGATTCCAAGGTTTTGATTAGAATTTTTTTTTCCTTTAATCAAAAGATATGATAAGATTAATATAAATAGGATAAGGATAAATTTATTTGGGGGAGGAAATTTTCCTTATGAATGTAAAACATAGGATAATATGAATTTTTTCGTGAGAGAAGGTGTTTGTGATTTTCAAAACAAGAATGGATGGTGTAGTTATATGGATACCTTAGTGGCTTAACAATCTCCCCAAAGCATGATGGAAAGGAAAAGTCATAAGGAAAACCTTATTGACTCAACAATCTCCCCCATTTCGGAAATCATAAAAAACCTTACAAAATGGAATAAAAGGACTTTGATAATATTTAACTTTTCAAATAAAACTTATCTCCCTCTGTACATGGACAACGGTGAATACGATTAACTCCCCCATAGGCTTTGAAACACTAAGGATTGTATTCTAGATTTCTAGAAACTGTAGGATCGAAATGATGATGTAGATGATCAATTTAAAAGAGGGTGGTGAATTTTACACTTAAAAAATTCCATCGTATCGTTTAAATATTATTATTTTTAACAATTTTAAACAAGGTGAATTCAAAAATCCTCTTATTCTTTACAACTAGCATGACTCCAGAAATATGATTCTGAAAAAGATGATCCAAAAATATGGTTCCGAAAAATTAAAACTTAATTAAAGTTTGCAATAATGGAGATTCTACCATAAATCATATAGAATCAAACTAGATCAGAGTATACAAGTGTAAGGAAGTATAAGATAGTTATACTTTCCATAACATACAAAATGCATTGGAAGAATAAACATGTAACAAGAAAAAGTAAGAAATAGTAAATCATTTAACCCAAATAGATGGGTATTCAACAACCTTGGATAAAGGATCCTTGATTTATATATTCAAGAAATTTTGTCTTACCCACACCACGATATCGCCTTGAAATGGAAATCAGAGCCTGTCTTACTATCCTCACAATCCCTCAACTCCATGGTAGTTGAAACCTCTATCTTCCTCATCAAGGAAGCCCTCAAACATCAATGTAGTCGACACCTATGTCTTCCTATCCCCAGAATCCCTCGAATGTAATATCAAACATTCAGAGTCTCACAATGAAAATATGAATAAATAGTTCAGTATGCATGAAGCAATGAATGTCACTCTCTAGAAATCACTTCAACATCATGTGGTCTCTAGATTCACAGAACAGTTTTTCATTGTTGTGAGCTCTTTCAAATTATCTCATATTTATATCATAGCTTCAACAGTCGGCTCCCTCCTCCAACGGTCATATTTTGACGTGAATTTTGGAGGGACCTGTACATGCTTCACTCAAACAATGGTTAGTTAGAAACAGAATAAATGACATCGTTTTATATCAAAACAAGTATAAGCATAACCAAATTAAAGTACATGGAGAGTATGAAAAAAACAATGTTTGGAGTCAAACCAAAATTGTATTCAGAGTATATAATAAAAGAGTATTCAGATTATGTTTTCTTGCAATTTGGAATTATAATTTGGAATGATAATTCATAGTAAGAATTCCTTATAAGAATTCGTAATGAGGATTCATAATCAGAATTCTTCATTTTAATTCATAATGAGAATTAGTAATCAGAATTCTTCATTATAATTCTTAATGAGAATTCGTAATCAGAATTCTTCATTAGAATTCGTAATGAGAATTCGTAATCAGAATTCTTCATCAGAATTCGTAATCAGAATTCTTCATTAGAATTCGTAATGAGAATTCGAAATCAGAAATCTTCATCAGAATTCATAATGAGAATTTGTGATCAGAATTCTTCATCAGAATTCGTAATCAGAATTCGTAATCAGAATAAAGCATTTTAATTCATAATGATAATTCGTAATAATAATTCTTCATTAGAATTAGGATCCTAAAACAGAATGATTCGTATCTAAGTATCATAGGATTCCGAGGTTTTGATTACAAAAGAAATTTTTCCCATAATCAAAAGATAAGAAAATATTAATATAAACAGGTTAAGGATAAATTTCCTTGGGGGGGGGGATTTTTTCCTTATGAAAGTAAAAAATAGGATAATTTTAATTTTTCCTTATGATAAGGTGTTTGGGATTTTCAAAACAAGAATGGATGGTGAAGTCATAAGGATTCCTTAGTGGCCTAAGAATATCCCCAAAGCATGAAGGAATGGTAATGTCATAAGGAAAACCTTTTTGAATCAACAATCTCCCACTTTTTGGAAAGAAAAAAAACCTTACAAAAAAGAATAAAACGAATTTGAAAATATTTAAAATTTCAAATAAAACTTATCTCTCTTTGTATATGGACAATAGTGAATACGATTAACTCCCCCTTAGGCTTTGAAACACTAAGGATTGTATAAAATATTTACATAAATTGTAGGATCAAAATGATGATGAAGATGCTCAATATACAAGAGGGGGGGGGGTGAATTGTACACTTAAAAAAATCCTTTGGAATGTTTAATGCATATTATGTTTAACAAGGTTAAACAAGTTGAATTCACAAAACCTCTATTTCTATACTACTTTATTGACTTCGGAAATATGATTATGAAAAAGTTGATCCGGAAATATGGTTCCAGAAAATTGAAACTTAATCAAAGTTTACAATAATGAAGATTCTACAATAAAGAATATTGAATATAACTAAATCAGAGTATACAAGTGTAAGGTAGTATAATATAGTTATACTTTCCTTAACATACAAAATGCAGCGGAAAGATAAACTTGTATCCAGAACAAGTTACAAAATGTAAATCCTTTAACCCAAAGAGAAGGGTATCCATCAACCTTGGGTAAAGGATTCATGATTTATTCTTTCAAGAAAGACTGTCTTACCCACACTAGGGAATTCCCTCAATACGATGATTAGAGTCTGTCTTGATATCCTCACATGCCCTCAACTTCAAGGTAGTCGAAACCTCTGTCTTTCACAGTAAGGAAGCCCTCGAACTTCAAGGTAGTCGGCACCTATATCTTCCTATCCCCGGAAGCCCTCGAATGTAATCACCAACATTCGGAGTCGCACAATGAAAATATGAATGAGAAGTTCAGTACACACGAAGCAATTAAAGTCTCTCTCTAGAAATCACTTCAATAGAATGTGGTCTGTAGAGTCACTGAACAGTTTTTCAAAAGTTGTGAACTCTTTCAAATGAGTGTCTATTTATAGGCACATATTCAATGGTCGGCTCCCTCCTCCAATGGTCATATTGTTCCTTGAATTTTGGAGAGACATGTAGATGTGTCACTCAATGAATGGTTAGTTTGAAACAGAATAGACGACATTGTTTTATATCAAAACAAGTGTAAGCATAACCAAGTTCAAGTTCTCAGAGTGCAAGAAAAAAACAATGTTCGGAGTCTAACCAAAATTGAATTTGGAGTATATAATTCAAGAGTATTTGGATTCTGTTTTCTAGGAATTTGGAATTAGAATTCTTAATGAGAATTCATAATAGGAATTCTTCATCAAAATTTGTAATGGGAATTCGTAATCGGAATTCTTCATTAGAATTCATAATCATAATTCTTCTTTAGAATTCGTAATGAGAATTCGTAATCAGAAGTCTTCATTAGAATTCATAATAAGAATTCTTCATTTGAATTCACAATGAGAATTTGTAATCAGAATTCATCCGAATTCTTTATCAGAATTCTTCATTAGAATTTGTAATCAGAATTCGTAATCAGAATTATTAATTTGAATTCATAATCAGAATTCGTAATCATAATTATTCATCAGAATTCATAATGATAATTCGTAATCAAAATTCTTCATTAGAATTCGTAATGATAATTCGTAATCAGAATTCTTCATCAAAATTCAGATACTAAAACAGAATGCTTCATATCTAAGTATCATAGGATTCCGAGGTTTTGATTACAAAACAAATTTTTCCCATAATCAAAAGATATGATAAGATTAATATAAACAGGGTACAAATAAATTTCCTTGGGGGAGGAAATTTTCCTTATGAATTTAAAACAAAGGATAATATGAATTTTTCCTTGAGATAAGGTGTCTGTGATTTTCAAAACAAGGATGGATGGTGAAGTCATAAAGATACCTTAGTAGCTTAACAATCTCCCCAAAGCATGAAGGAACGGAAAATTCATAAGGAAAACCTTATTGACTCAACCATATCCCCCCTTTTGGAAAGCACAAACAACCATACGAAAAAGAATAAAAGGACATTGAAAATATATAACTATGAAAATAAAACATATCTCCCTTTGTACATGGACAATGATGAATACGATTAACTCCACCTTAAGATTTGAAACACTAAAAATCGTATATAAGATTTTTGGAAATTATAGGATCAAAATGATGATGAAGATGATCAATATAAAAGAGGTAGGTGTATTATACACTTAAAAAACTCCATTAGAACATTTAAAGAATATTATTTTTAACAAGGTTACACAAGGTGAATTCACAAAACATCTAATTCTATACAACTTGTTTTACTCCGAAAATATGATTCCGAAAAAGTTGATCCAGAAATATTGTTTCAGAAAATTGAAACATAATGAAAGTTTACAACAATGATGATTCTACCATAAAGCATATAGAATCTAACTAAATCAGAGTATATAAGTGTAATGAAGTATAAGATAGTTATACATTCCTTATCATACAAAATGCAGCGGAAACATAAACTAGTAACAAGAACAAGTAACAAATAGTAAATCTTTTCACCCAAAGAGAAAGGTATCCATCAAACATGGATAAAGGTTCCTTGATTTATACTTTCAAGAAAGTCTGTCATACCCACACCGGGGTAATCCCTCGATACGATGATCGAAGTCTGTCTTACTATCCTCGCAAGACCTCAACTTCAAGGTAGTTGAAACCTCTTTCTTCCTCATCATGAAATCCCTCGAACTTCATGGTAGTTGGTACCTCTGTCTTCCTATCCCCGGATGCCCTTGAATGTAATCACCAACATTTGGACCCGCACAAAGAAAATATGAATGAAAATTATAGTATGCACGAAGGAATGGAAGTCTCTCTCTAGAAATCACTTCAACAGTATGTGGTCTCTAGAGTCACAGAACCGTTTTTCAAAAGTAGTGAGCTCTTTTAAATGAGCTCATATTTATAGGTATGGATTCAATGGTCGACTCCCTCCTCCAGTGGTCATATGTTTCCATGAATTTCATAGGGACCTATACATGTGTCACTCAACTAACGGTTAGTTTGAAATAGAATAGATGAAATCGTTTTATATCAAAACAAGTGTAAGCAATACCAAATTCAAGTACTCGGAGTGTGAGAAAAAAATGTTCGAAGTCTAACAAAAATTGAATTCGAAGTCTATAATACAAGAGTATTCAGATTCTGTTTTCTTGGAATTCGGAATTAGAATTCGTAATGATAATTCTTAATAAGAATTCTTCATCAGAATTCATAATGAGAATTCTTAATCAGAATTCTTCATTAGAATACATAATGAGAATTTGTAATTAGAATTCTTCATTAGAATTTTTAATGAGAATTTGTAATAAGAATTCTTCATTAGAATTCATAATGAGAATTCGTAATCAGAATTTTTATTAGAATTCATAATGATAATTCGTAATCAGAATTCTTCATCAGAATTCGTAATCAGAATTATTTATTAGAATTCATAATGATAATTCGTAATCAGAATTATTCATTAGAATTCGTAATGTGTTTTTGTAATCAGGATTCTTCATCAGAATTCGTAATGAGAATTTGTAATCAGAATTCATCATTATAATTCTTAATGAGAATTATTAATCAGAATTATTTATCAGAATTCGGATCCTAAAATAGAATGCTTCATATCTAAGTATCATAGTATTATGAGGTTTTTATTAGAAAACTAATTTTCCATTAATCAAATGATATGATAAGATTAATATAAACAGTGTAAGGATAAATTTCCTTGGGGGAGGAAATTTTCCTTATGAAAGTAAAACATAAAATAATTTGAAATTTTCCTTGAGATAAGGTGTTTGTGATTTTCCAAACAAGAATGGATGGTGAAGTCATAAGGATACCTTAGTGGCTTAACAATATCCACAAAGCATGAAGGAATGGAAAAGTCATAAGGAAAACCCTATTGACTCATCAATCTCCACCTTTTTGGAAAGTACAAACAACCTTATGAAAAAGAATAAAAGTTATTTGAAAATATTTAACTTTTCAATTAAAAAATACCTCCCTTTGTACATGGACAGTGGTGAATATGATTTACTCCCCCTAAGGCTTTGAAACACTAAAGAGCATATTCTAGATTTCCGGAAATTGTAGGATTGAAATGATGAAGTAAATGCTCAATGTACAAGAGGGGTGGTGAATTGTACACTTAAAAAATTACATTTGAACGTTTAAAGCTTATCATGTTTAACAATTTTAAACAAGTTGAATTCATAAAACCTTTAATTCTATACAACTTTCTTGACTTCAGAAATATGATTCCGAAAAAGTGGATCCAGAAATATGGTTCAGGAAAATTAATGCTTAATGAATGTTTACAATAAGGAAGATACTACCATAAAGCATATAGAATCTAACTAAATCAGAGTATACAAGTGTAAGTAATTATAAGATAGTTATACATTCCTTAACATAAAAAATGCAGCGGAAAAATAATCTTGTAACCAGAACAAGTAACAAACTGTAAATCTTTTAACACAAAGAGAATGGTAATTAAAACCTTGGATAAAGGTTCCATGATTTATACTTTCAGAAAAGACTGTCTTACCCACACCAGGGTAAGCCCTCGATATAATGATCGGAGTCTGTCTTGCTATCCTCACTAGAACTCAACTTCAATGTAGTTGAAACCTCTGACTTCTTTAGCAAGGAAGCCCTCGAACATCAAGGTAGTTGGCCCCTCTGTCCTATTATCCCCAGAAGCCCTCGAATATAATCATAAACATTCGAAGTCGCTCAAAGAAAATCTGAATGAGCAGTTCAGTATGCACGAAGCAATGAAAGTCTCTCTCTAGAAATCACTTCAACAGCATGTGGTCACTAGAGTCACAGAATAGTTGTTCAAAAGTTGTGAGCTCTTTGAAATGAGAACCTATTTATAGGTACAACATCTACAGTTATATTCCTCCTCTAATTGTCATATTTTTCCTCAAACTTGGGAGGGACCTGTACAGGTGTCACTCAACCAAAGGTTAGTTAGAAACAGAATAGATGAAATCGTTTTATATCAAAATAAGTGTAAGCATAATCAAATTCGATTACTGTGAAGGGTTCTGAGATATTTCATGATACTGATAGTAGTACAGAGGGGGAATTAGACTTCAAATGTTGATGTGGACGGAGGTCATCAAGGCCCTCAAAATTACATTAATTAACCTACACTAGTATAGCAGTGCAGGGTCGATCCACAGAGAAGGCAGACGAGAATTCTAGGTTTTATTCAAAGATGAACTTCACTGTTGTCAGCAGTGAAGCGAGTGTGCATTTTCTACTTTTTTTTAAAAATGAAATTGAGACAAGACGAGGAAACTAGATTTTCTACAAAGGTGATAAAATTATACTAAGTACTATTAAACTAAGAATTATATCAAACTAACATTAAGAAGCAAAGACAAGGAACTAAGAATAACTATTTTCTCAAGAATTCCAAACATGATGGTTTAAAGGATAACTTTCCACTAAATTTAATTGAATCACTTCTTAGAAATTGGTTGATATGTCTTCCTCTCCAGAAGATACATCAAACAGAGGAATGACTTTTAGAGTTCGCCACTCTAAAGATCATCATCTGTTAAAAGTTTGAAAAAAAATATAGTTGAAGCTAAACTCACCGTGAAACTCCAACTATCATGACATTAATGCATCAAATTAAAAATTATCAAGTTAAATCTCGCCAATTGAACATGGAACTATGAAATTTATGAAGTAAGGTGTGAACAATTTGTCCTAACATTAGAGTTGACCTCACCGATTAACTCTGATGTCAATCGAAGAGTAAGTGAAAAATTAAACAGATAAACCAACAAAGCTTAAAGCTCCCGAGATGGAAAATAAACTCATGTTCATAATGAAATATATCATTGAAAACAATCCGAAAACAGAGTACAAGACTTTAAGAAAAGAGGAAGAAAGACTCCCTAAATATCGCTCTGCCTTCGGGCTTCTTAGTCTCCAGTTTGACTCTATCATCTCCCGGGAGTTCTGATCTCGTATTGTCTGGCGTGGAATGTCGAATGAGAGTCTCCCCTAAAGAAAGATGCTTGCTCTGCTTAAGTACACTGCTGTCATACATTGCATGTCACTGGCACATTTCCACCGACTTGGAATGTTCTTCACCCACGTACTTCAAAATGTCCATGTTTTTGTGACCGGCACATCGCACGAGTTTTTCCCTCGTAACTAACTCTGGATGAGTTAGTTGGATGAACCTGGACATGTTTAAGTCCCATGAATGAACCTACAGAGTTAGATGAGACAAATAAATAAAAACGAACATAATGAATGAGAAATGGTTATTTTTTAGGTTAAGTGTTAAATTACTTGTAACAAGTTAGCATAAGTTAATTGATAATTATTAACCTTTAAATTATTAACTACGCTAAAACATAAGTTATTAACAAGTTATTAATTAAATTAAGTTAATAGAGATAATTAATAAGTTATTAATTTTATTATTTTTAACTAAGTTATTAAAAATTAAGAGCATAAAAAATTAAGTTAATAATTTAAATTAAATTAATAATTTAATTTTTACAATAAAAGAAACTTAATCATTAGATTAATTAATTAATTAGTTAATTTTAATATAGTAATTATAGTTATTACTTAAGTTTAATATATTTTTAATTTATTAAGTATAATTTAACGGTTATTTATAATTACAATTAATTCTAAATAAATACTATTAATAGAAATTAATTAATTATCAAAATGTATTATTAATTTAGTTTTATAATTTTAATTTATAATTTATCTATTATATTAATTTTAATAAGTATTTTTTTTATTAATTTGTCTTTGTTAAAGTTTCTTTAACTTTTATGTAAAGTTTGCTTACTTTAACTTTACCTTTTGTATTTTTTTTCTTATTTTACTTTTACTTTAAATTTATTTTTTTCTTTTGAGTTATCTTTTTTTTATATTACTTATAAATTTATTATTTTTTTTAGTGTTATCATCCTCCCCCAATTCGGTGCACAGGAGGGGGAGGGTATCCTCTTCTTCTCCACCAGCATCGGCGGAGGCACCATAGCAGATGACACGACTCTGGCACGGCGCAGCAGTCCTCGACCTACAGCGCGACGGCTCAGTAGCATCTCGGCTCCTTGGCTACAGCTCCTCGCGGCGACGGATAGCAGCAGCAGCCCAGCATAGTCTGGATCCTCCTAGCGGCGGCTTCAAAAGGTAGTGCAGAAGTAGCGTCAAATTGATGCGGAGATCTCCTCTGGTTCGGCTCCCATGGTGGCACGACTTTCCCTCGCTTCCAGCACGGTGAGGTCTCTTACTCAAACCGATCTCAACAAACTGCGGTGAATTACCTTCAGCTGAAAGCAGGAGAGCTCCTACACCAGCCCTGATTTATCCTTCCCTCAAGTTTGAGACCCCAGCGGCTGTTCTCAGCAACTCCCTTAGGAGACAGTGCGGCTCTGCTTCACGAGAACCGATTGGCGGTGACTCCTCGGATGGCCGAGTCTCTCAGCAGTGGTGTACAGAATGCTCGGACAATGACTCAAGTTCACAATCCTCCTCCTCGGCTATCTTACTAGATTTTTTTTTGATTTGAAAGTAAGTCAGTTGTTATGGAGGATGCGAGAAATAGAAGGCGTGGAAGAGAATAGAGATGTGACGAGGAAGGAAATGCAATGGTGCGTGAAGCAGGGAAGGGATGGTGTGACGGGAGAAAGTAGCAGTGAGTGAATGAAAAGCAGGGGAGTCACCGGTAGAATGAAACACCAGCGTAGGGCCACCGATAGAGTGAAATAAAGAGGTCACTGATAGAATGAATGCAAGGTTGTTGTTTTTATAAAAAGAAAAAGGAACAGCGTGTGGGGAAGTATAACGGTGAGGATTAAGTATCAGTGAAGAAGGGGAAAAAAACAGAGGAAAAAGAAAGGGAGCAGGTCACTGGTATGCAGCAGTAACGGTGAGGTAAGAGATAAAGGTCTACCGATGTGGTAAGGAGGGGGTGCGACGGATAGTAACGGTGAGGATTAGGAAAATGAAAAGGGCTGTATCGGTGAAGAGTGGAAGAGAAAGAGCTATCGATAGAGTAAAACTAAAGGCTACCGGTAGGCAGTAGGGTAACAGAGAGGATATAAAGTATATCAGTGAGGTCTTCTACCGGTAGCTGAAAAAACACGAAACACCACCACATACGTTAACTCAAATAAAAGAAAATTAATTAAACTAAAAATTAAATGGTGAAACCACTAATTTATTTAAAAAAAATAAAATTTCAACATAACTAAAACACAACTAAAATATTAACTAATTAATTTATAGGCATTATTAAATAAGAAAAAATTAAAGAATGAATTTAAATGACAGAATTCATAGAATTAATTGTAATAAGTAGTTAAACTGCATAAAACATAATTTATTTTAAAAGTTTAGAACAACAAAATTAATTAATTAAATAGCACTAAAAATGAAGAATATGTTATATTAGAAAAATTAACCTAAATCTTTTTTGCAAATAACTATACTATTAAATTAATGATGTTAATTTATTTTAAAGGATGAAAATAAAATAAAATAAATAACTAAATTAAATCAATGCAATTAGGGTTTGAAAAAGGTAATGGTGATAAAGTCACTGATACAGCAAGGTCACCAATACACTTCATTAAGAGTGGCGAGGTGCGGATCAGTAGCATGGCTACCAATATAAAGGGAATTAAAAATAAAACAAGTCACTGATAGGCTAAAACAAAGATTGAATGACTTAATAAATAATCTGCATTCATAAAATAGTAAAGTTAATATTTAAAAACTATTAATTAATTAATTAATTAACTATTTGAACACATATAATTAAGGGAGAACCATTTTAATTAATTTAAAGGACCACATAGATTACTTAATTGACGAGCAGGAAGACTAAACACATACAATAATAAAATTAACCTATTCTAATATAACTTAATTAAAAGATTTATCAATAAAATAAAGTCTAAACAAATTAAATAAAATTACAACGATTAACTAATTATTTGAAAATAGAAAACAACTTATTAAAAATAAAGCAAGAAGAACTAATTTTAACTAGTTCCTCATCGTTTTTTTCTTTTTATAAAATTAAATGGCTTACCGCTACTGATAAATAAGATCTACCGGTAGGACAGAGTATCAGTGAAAATGGTCACCGATAGAGGCAGAGTCACCGATAGAGGCAGAGTCACCGATAAACAGTACCAGTAACTTGATATCGGTAGCTATGCTACCGGTAGTCTGGCAAGCCGAACTAAGTTGTAAAAACTTAAAAATTAAAAGTAAATTAATTAGAAAAGTCAATGATTAATAATATTAATAAATTAAATAAAATAAACAAATAAGGATTTAATTGAACAAATTGAAAATTAGTTATATTAGAAACACATAAAGAATAAAACAATTATTTTAAGGTCCAAAATTACATAAAAAGTTATAAAAAGTTAATATATGACAAATTTAATTATAAAAATACAAAAGTACAAATATTTAACATAAACTGATTAAATAATTAATTAAATCATTAAAAATTAAGTAAGAAGATGTGGAAAAACATGTGTTTTAAAGGCCACATCAAATTCCCCTACACAAAAGCATTGTTTTTCCTCAAACAATCCTATGCTTTATTATCTTTGAAAAACAATAAAATGTATTTATGATAAAGATCACACTGTAACATGTCCAACACTCAAAACAGAGGACAATACATAACAACACGCTTTAAGAAAATGAATTACACATATGAATCTTTCCCAAATAAACACTCACTAGTAATTAAGAACTCAAAGACTGTCGATCAAAGAATATGTCATGCCTCATATGTGATACAACTTAGTGGCTCACTTCAATCCAATATCAAGTTCTAAGTCTAAGAATGACTGGAGGTGAAATATCAATGGAATTAGGACCTCAACCAAGGATCTTTGTACTTTGACTTTTTCACCTAGGTTCCAAAAATAATTAATTATTATTCTTTTTGTTTTTGTGAATCACCTCAATGATACAATCTAAATGATTTGCATATAAACCAACTGATCCCTTCTTTATCTAGAGTTTATCATTCCCCTCACTTTAATGAGCTCATTTTTGACCCTAGACACTTTATTTATTTTTCCCAAGCCTTGTATCATTATGCTGAGCACTGTGCAATGCACTTATTCAAAGTGTACAGAGGGCTTATAGTTAACAGAAACGCACCCAACATCTAAGGTCTCATAGACTCACAGTGGGATCCTAGATGCCCAAATTACTCCAGTTTCAAAATATTTATATAAAATCATTACATTGGCTCATTAAAGGAATTACTTTTAATAATTTAAAAGATGAATGAGGCCCTTAGAATCGAAATCAAATTACCAGTTCCAATGGTATGATCATAATTCCATAAATATGTTACCCACATCACTTTCAGAAGTAGATCCTAAACCAAATCTTCATTAAATCACTAAACTAAATCACTCAGCAATCATCCAAACCCATTAATTTCTGAGTCAATACAATTCTTAATTTCCAGAAAGAACTTATCCTAGGGCAAGACAAAATTAAGTACAGTGCAAAGCCTAAAATTATGCAAGAATTTTGAAAAATAATTAATCATTTTTTAACAAACAGTTTGAATTTGCAGTGGGAATTGATGGGCTTTCAATTAAACATAGTTTAGCACAGTCAAGAATTGACCCCCTCCCCCACACTGAAAACCCAACTTTGTCCCCAAAGTTGACTTCTAAATATGGAGAAGAACAATTAAACAATTCAGGCTCAAAAATAGATTTTCAATTAAGTAGATTAATGAAATGTATAAAAGGGTCTCAATGAAGTTCACAAATGTTGTTTTCCACAATGAATAAATAATCAACAGGTTCATATACATGCATTAGCATTTAAGTCCAATGAAAATTTTCCTATTAAAGTTCAAACAAGGCATGCAACGTATGGGAAGAGAATGAACTGGGTGTAATAATTTTGACAGTATAATTCAAATGAATGTTTAATATAGCATTAAGATGCATTCTAACACCCCTTAGCAAAACCGTTTATTAAAAAAAACACTACCTAGAAAGCATGACCCCCCCCCCACACTTAATTTCAAGCAGTGGAAAGTATTTTAATAATAATGTGTTACAATTCTTCAATAAGAGACACAAGCAAAATTTGTTTGCACAACATTGTGACATGCAACAAGAGTTTCTAATACATGCATAATTTTTTTTAAGTAAGCATAATTTTATTAACAAAATACAGGAGCAGAAAATAAATGCAGAAAATTAAAGTACTTCCCTGAATATACGATGCCTTTACACCTCTAGCATGGGAATTCCACTCCTTTATTGATACAAGCAGCATCATCCTGAAAAACAGAGAATGTAAGACAATAACAAAAATTTTATTAGATATAGAGCATAAGGAAGACAATCAAAGAAACACTTTATTCAACACTAAAGAGTATAAAAATGAAAACAAAGAAGAAGCATGGGTTGACTCCCATGAAGCACTGATTTTTATGTCTTAAGTTAGACTTTATTTAATCACAAATGGTTTATTTATTAACAAGAAAAAGACCATAGGTTGCCTCCCATGCAGCGCTAGGTTTAAAGTCCCCAGCCAGATTCACCTAGCAACTAACCGTAGTCACTAGTAGGATGTGGTTTCCTCAGTAGGAACCACCACATGTGTTTGGCCCATTTATTTTTAACAGAACAGTAAAGATTGTGGGCACCAACACATAAACAGATAAAAATGGAATTCTCATAGCCTAAATTAACCCCTAAGTAGCACCCTTTAGCAGTAATGGATATAGTGTTGTCCACTTCCAGTTTTGTTTCCGATTTATCAAGATTTCAGTTCACATGAAGGGACACCATAGTATTAGATGCTTCAAAGGGTATGGAATTATTTTCATGGCTTTCTCTCTCAACATCAACACTCACATGTACAAATTTTTGTGTACTTGTGGGTGAATACTGAATAGTAGGTTTAGGAGGAGAATCAATTAAGTGCTGAACAGAATTATGAACATTGGAACTCACATCTAATTCCCCCTATGGACTACTATCAGTATAATGATGATCTTTTTCACCCTTCACAGTTGAGGATGTAAGTGACTGACAAGGAAGAGAATTTATGTTTTCACTAACAGGTTTAGCTCTAACAATGTTATAAATCTCTTCCAAAAGATCCTCATCTGTTAACTCACATTGAACATCTACAGCTCATATCAAATCAACTATGCCTAGATCAAGTGTGTGTTCAAACTTTCTTTCAAGTTCAAGTTCAAAAGGATCACTTTCTAAAACCATGTCTGTAGTGTGTTCTAGAAAGTTTAGTTCAGGGGAAGAAATTTTCAATTCAGCTTCAATAAAGTCATGTTCAAGATTGATCTAATTCAAACAGTCTTCATGATGCATATCAACACTATTTTCAATCTCACTGCATTCAGTTTCTATCAAACAATCAATATGAGAAAAGGAAGATGAAAGGTCATCATTTAAACTTTCTTCAAATATCATTATCTCATCCTCTAAATCATCCAACATCATTTTAGAGATTATTGGGTTTACATGTTCAAAATGTGAAAGAGAAGTGTTCAGTTTAGGTTCAAATATTTGAGACTCTGTGATTTCTAACTTAATGTTATCTTCCAAAGTGTACCCAATATCAAGTCCAGGCTCATTGTTCAAAAGTTCAGAAAAGTTTGGTGAAGAGTTTTTAACCTTCATGTTTTCAGTTTCAATTTTCTCTTCTTCCCGAGTGACTTCATTCTCAAAACTTCGAAAACAGTGATTTTTCACTAAAGAAGGGATGATGAAAATATCTGGGATATCTTTTTCAATATCTTTTAATTCAGTTTCAAAATTTTCCAACTCAACACCATTAAAGCTATTTTTTTTTTGATTTTCAATGTTATTCTCTTGATTAAGTGAGCTGGTTATTTCCAGATTTGGTTCAACAATTTCAGATTCTTCAAAAAGGAAGTTTTATTACCCAATTTCACAGTCACTCTCCTCTTCAACATGATTTTCAAATCTTTTATACACATTTTCTTTTTTCATTCTCTTCAAATTCTTCTTGTTCTTTAACCCTCTATTGTAATTCCAAAAGCATATTTTCTAATCTTTTCATTCTTTTATCTCGCTCTCGAGAATCTCTAAGTTGAATTTCAGGGGTTTGAGTTAACAAATTATTAATTTGTTCCACCCTAGCATCTAGTTTAGAATCAATTAATTAAATTTTTGCTAGTGTGTCAGGAATAAACTCACATTGTTCATTTTCATCAGTGTAAACATCTTGTTGTGGCTGGTTATAGACACACTGCCAAGCAGTATGTCCATAATCACCACAAAAAACACAGTTAGGTCCCGGTTGATTCCAATTCTGATTAACATACATTTTTAATTCAAAATTAAATGAGCTTAAACACACAACCTTTCTCTGTGAAGCAGATTTTTCTTTTCAAAACAACAAAAGCAGTAGATACAGTTCAAAGCAGTTTTTTAAATCAGTTTATTTAAATGTTTATTTATGTTTTTTTTATTTTTTTTAAAACCCTAGACTCTCGGTGTGTGCCTTCCCCGGCAATGGCACCAAATTTTGAAGTGGGCCGGAGGTCGACATGGCCCTCAAAATTACATTTATTAACCTACACTAGTATAGCAGTGCAGGGTCGATCCACAGCGAAGGCAGATGAGAATTCTAGGTTTTATTCAAAGATGAACTTCACCATTGTCAGCAGTGAAGCAAGTGTGAATTTTCTACTTTTTTTAAAAAATGAAATTGAGGCAAGATGAGGAAACCAGATTTTTTACAAAGGTGATAAAATTACACTAAGTACTATTTAACTAAGAATTATATCAAACTAACATTAAGAAGCAAAGGCAAGGAGCTAAGAATGACTATTTTCTCGGGAATTCAAAACATGATAGTTTAAAGGATAACTTTCCACTAAATTTAATTGAATCACTTCTTAGAAATTGGTTGATATATCTTTCTCTCCAAAAGATAAATCAAACAGAGGAATGACTTTTAGAGTTCGCCACTCTAAAGATCATCATCTCATAAAAGTTTGAAAAAGAATATAGTTGATGCTAAACTCGCCGTGAAACTCCAACTATCATGACATTAATGTATCTACTTAAAAATGATCAAGTTCAATCTTTCCAATTGAACATGAAACTGTGAAATTTATGCAGTAAGGTGTGAACAATTTGTCCTAACATCGGACTTGACCTCACCGATTAACTCTGATGTCAATCGAAGAGTAATTGAAAAATTAAACAGATAAACCAACAAAGCATAAAGCTCTCGAGATGGAAAATAAAATCATGATCATAATGAAATCTATCATTGAAAATAATTCGAAAACAGAGTAAAAGACTTTAAGAAAAGAGGAAGAAAGACCCCCTAAATATCGCTCTACCTTCGGGCTCCTTAGTCTCCAGTTTGACTCTATCATCTCCCGGGAGTTCTGCTCTCGTATTGTCTGGCGTGGGATGTCGAATGAGAGTCTCCCCCTAAAGAAAGCTTCTTGCTCTGCTTAAGTACTCTGCTTTCATACATTGCATGTCACTGGAACATTTCCACCGACTTGGAATGTTCTTCACCCACGTACTTCAAAATGTCCATTTTTTCGTGACCGGTATGTCGTGCGAGTTTTTCCCTCGTAACTAACTCCGGATGAGTTAGTTGGATGAACCTGGACATGTTTAAGTCCCATGAATGAACCTGCAGAGTTAGATGAGAAAAATAAATAAAAACGAACACAAAGAATTAGAAATGGTTATTTTTTAGGTTAAGTGTTAAATTACTTGTAACATGTAAACTTAAGTTAATTGATAATTATTAACCTTTAAATTATTAACTATGCTAAAAAATAAGTTATTAAAAATTTATTAATTAAATTAAGTTAATAGAGATAATTAATAAGTTATTAATTATATTATTTTTAACTAAGTTATTAAAAATTAAGAGCATAAAAAATTAAGTTAATAATTTAAATTAAATTAATAATTTAATTTTTTACAATAAAAGAAACTTAATCATTAGATTAATTAATTAATTAGTTAATTTTAATATAGTAATTAAAGTTATTACTTATATTTCAAGTATTTTTAATTTATTAAGTATAATTTAAAGGTTATTTATAATTACAATTAATTCTAAATTTATACTATTAATAGAAATTAATTAATTATCAAAATGTATTATTAATCTAGTTTTATAATTTTAATTTATAATTTATCTATTATATTAATTTTAATAATTATTTTTTTATTAATTTGTCTTTGTTAAAGTTTATTTAACTTTTATGTAAAGTTTGCTTACTTTAACTTTACCTTTTGTCTTTTTTTTTCTTCTTTTACTTTTACTTTAATTTTGTTTTTTTCTTTTGACTTATCTTTTGTTTTTTTATATTGCTTATACATTTATTATTTTTTTAGTGTTATCATCCTCCCCCAATTCGGCGCACATGAGGGGGAGGGTTTCCTCTTCTTCTCCACCAGCATCGGCGGCGGCTCCATAGCAGATGACACGACTCTGGCACGGCGCAACAGTCCTCGACCTACAGTGCCGCGGCTCAGTAGCATCTCGGCTCCTTGGCTACAGCTCCTCGCGGCGGCGGACAGCAGCAGCAGCCCAGCACAGTCGGGATCCTCCTAGCGGCGGCTTCAAAAGGTAGTGCAGTAGTAGCTTCAAATTGATGCGGAGATCTCCTGTGGTTCAGCTCCGATGGTGGCATGGCTTTCCCTCACTTCCAGCGCGGCGTGGTCTCTTCCTCAAACCGATCTCAACAAACTGCGGTGACTTACCTTCAGCTGCAAGCAGGAGAGCTCCTGCACTAGCCCTGCTTTATCCTTGCCTCAAGTTTGAGACCCCAGTGGCGGTTCTCAGCAACTCCCTTAGGAGACAGTGCGGCTCTGCTTCACGAGAACCGAATGGCGGTGACTCCTCGGATGGCCGAGTCTCTCAGTAGTGGTGTACAGAATGGTCCGACAATTACTCAAGTTCACAATTCTCCTCCTCGGCTATCTTACTGGATTTTTTTTTGATTTGAAAGTAAGTCTGTTTTTATGGCGGAAGCGAGAAATAGATGGCGTGGAAGAGAATGGAGATGTGATGAGGAAGGAAATGCAATGGTGCGTGAAGCAGGGAAGGGATGGTGTGATGAGAGAAAGCAGTAGTGAGTGAGTGAAAAGCAGGGGAGTCACAGGTAGAATGAAACACCAGTGTAGGGCCACCGGTAGGGTGAAATGAACAGGTCACTGGTAGAATGAATTCAGGGTTATTGTTTTTATAAAAATAAAAAGGAACAACGTGTGGGGAAGTATAACGGTGAGGATTAAGTATCAGTGAGGAAGGGAAAAAAACAGAGGAAAAAGAAAGGGGGAAGGTCACTGGTATGCAGCAGTAACGGTGAGGTAAGAGATAAAGGTCTACCAGTGTGGTAAGGAGGGGGTGCGACAGATAGTAACGGCGAGGATTAGGAAAATGAAAAGGGCTGTATCGGTGAGGAGTGTAAGAGAAAGAGCTACCGATAGGGTAAAACTAAAGGCTACCGGTAGGCAGTAGGGTAACAGAGAGGATATGAAGTGTATCAGTGAGGTCTTCAACCAGTAGCTGCAAAAACACAAAACACCCCCACAAACGTTAACTCAAATAAAAGAAAATTAATTAAACTAAAAATTAAATGGTGAAACCACTAATTTATTTAAAACAAATAAAATTTCAACAAATCTAAAACACAACTAAAATATTAACTAATTATTTTATTGGCACGATTAAATTATACAAAAGTAAAGAATGAATTTAAACGACAGAATTCATAGAATTAATTGTAATAAGTAGTTAAACTGCATAAAACATAATTTATTTTAAAAGTTTATAACAACAAAATTAATTAATTAAATAGCACTAAAGATGAACAATATGTTATATTAGAAAAATTAACCTAATTATTTTAAGAAAATAATTATACTATTAAATTAATTATGTTAATTTATGTTAAAGGATGAAAATTAAATTAAATTAATAACTAAATTAAATCAATACAATTAGGGTTTGAAAAAGTTAATGGTGATAAAGTCACTGATACAACATGGTCACCAATACAATGCATTAAGAGTGGCGAGGTGTGGATCAGTAGCAGGGCTACCAATAGAAAGGTCATTAAAAATAAAACAAGTCACCGATAGGCTAAAACGAATATTGAATGAATTAATAAATAATCTGTATTCATAAAATAATAATGTTAATATTTAAAAACGATTAATTAATTAATTAATTAACTATTTGAACACATATATTTAAGGGAGAACCATTTTAATTAATTTAAAAGTACACATAACTTACTTAAATGACGAGTAGGAAGACTAAACACATAAAATAATAAAATTAAACTATTCTAATATAAATTAATTAAAAGATTTATCAATAAAATAAAGTCTAAACAAATTAAATAAAATTACAACGATTAAATAATTATTTGAAAATAAAAAATAACTTATTAAAAATAATGCAAGAAGAACTAATTTAAACTAGTTCCTCATCATTTTTTTTTCTTTTTATAAAATTAAAGGGCTTACCACTACTGATAAATAAGAGCTACCGTTAGGACAGAGTATCAGTGACAAGGGTCACCGATAGAGGCAGAGTCACCGATAGAGGTAGAGTCACCGATAAAGGTAGAGTCACCAATAAATAGTACCGGTAACTTAATATCGGTAGCTAAGCTACCGGTAGTCTGGCAAGCCAAACTAAGTTGTAAAAACTTAAAAATTAAAAGTAAATTAATTAGAAAACTCAATGATTAATAATATTAATAAATTAAATAAAATAAACAAATAAGGATTTAATTAAACAAATTGAAAATTAGTTATATTAGAAACACATAAAGAATAAAACAATTATTTTAAGGTCCAAAATTACAGAAAATGTTATAAAAAGTGAATATTTGACAAATTTAATTATAAAAATACAAAAGTAAAAATATTTAACATAAAGTGATTTAATAATTAATTAAATCATTAAAAATTAAGTAAGAAGATGTGGTAAAACATGTGTTTTAAAGGCCACATCACTCAGACTGTACGAAAAAAACAATGTCCAGAGTCAAACCAAAATTGAATTCGGAGTGTATAATACAAGATTATTCGGATTCTGTTTTCTAGGAATTAAGAATTAGAATTCGTTATGAGAATTAATAATATGATTTCTTCATCAAAATTCATAATGATAATTCATAATCAAATTTCTTCATCAGAATTCGTAATAAGAATTCGTAATCATAATTCTTCATTAGAATTCGTAATGAGAATTCGTAATCACAATTCATCAGTTGATATCGTAATGAGAATTCATAATCAGAATTCTTCATGAGAATTTGTAAAGAGAATTCATAATCAGAATTCTTCATCATAATTCGTAATCAGAATTCATCATCAAAATTCGTAATGAGAATTCTTAATAATAATTATTCATAAAAATTCATAATGAGAATTCATAATCATAATTATTCATTAGACTTCTTAATGAGAATTTGTAATCATAATTCTTCATCAGAATTTGGATCCTAAAATAGAATGCTTCATATCTAAGTATCATAGGATTCCGAGGTTTTGATTACAAAACAATTTTTTCCCTTAATCAAAAGATATGATAAGATTAATATAAATAGGGTAAGGATAAATTTCCTTGGGGAGGAAATTTTCGTTATGAAATTAAATCATAGGATAATATGAATTTGGCCTTGATATAAGGTGTTTGTGATTTTCAAAACAATAATGGATGGTTAAGTCATAAGGATACCTTAGTGGGTTAACAATCTCCCCAAAGCATGAAGGAATGGAATAGTCATAAGGAAAACATTATTGACTCATCAATCTCCCCCTTTTTGGAAAGAAAAAATATCCTTACAAAAAATAATAAAAGGACTAAAAAAAATTTAACTTTTGAAATAAAACATATCACCATTTGTACAAGAACTATGGTGAATACGATTAAATCCCCCTTAGGCTTTGAAACACTGAGGATCGTATTCTAGATTTCATGAAATTGTAGGATCGAAATATGATGTAGATTCTCAATATACAAGATGGGGGTGAATTGTACACGTAAAATAATCCTCTAGAACATTTAAATCATATTATGTTTAACAAGGTTAAACAAGGATAATTAAAAAAACCTCTAATTCTATACAACTTACTTGACTCTGTAAATATGAATCCGAAAAAAGTGGATTCGAAAATATGGTTCTGGAAAATTGAAACCTAATAAAAGTTTTCAATAATGAAGATTCTACCATAAAGCGTATATAATCTGACTAAATCAATGTATATATGTGTAAGGAATTATAAGATAGTTATTCATTCATAAACATACAAAATGCATTGGAAAAATAAACTTGTAACAAGAAAAAGTAACAATCAGTAAATCTTTTAACCCAAAGAGAAGGTTATCCAACAACCTTGGATAAAGGTTCCTTGATTTATACATTCATGAAAGTCTATCTTACCCACACCAGGGTAATCCCTTGATACGAAGATCAGAGTCTGTCTTGCTATCCTCACAAGCCCTCAACATCAAGGTAGTTGAAACCTCTGTCATCTTCCACAAGGTAGCACTCGAAATTCAATGTAGTTGGCACCTATATCTTCCTATCCCAGGAAGCCCTAGAATGTAATCACCAACATTAGGAGTCACACAAAGAAAATCTATACAAGCAGTTCAGTATGCTTGAACCGATGAAAGTCTCTCTCTAGAAATCACTTGAACATCATGTTGTCTCTAGAGTCATAGAACAATTTTCAAAAGTTGTGAGCTCTTTCAGATGAGCCCCTATTTATAGGCACGGCTTCAACGGTCGGCTCCATCCGCTAACATTCATATTTTTACTTTAATTTTGGAGGGACCTGTACTTGTTTCACTCAACTAACAGTTAGTTAAAACATAATAGACGACATCCTTTTATATTAAAACACGTGTAAGAATAACCAAATTTAAGTACTCAGTGTGTAAGAAAAAAACATTGTTCGGAGTCTAACCAAAATTGAATTATGATTCTATAATACAAGAGTATACTGATTCTTTTTTCTGGGAATTAAGAATTAGAATTCGTAATGAGAATTCATAATAATAATTATTCATTAGAATTCGTAATGAGAATTCGTAATCATAATTATTCATTGGAATTCATAATGAGAATTCATAATCATAATTCTTCATTAGAATTCGTAATGAGAATTCGTAATCATAATTCTTCATTGGAATTCATAACGAGAACTCGTAATCAGAATTCTTCATCAGATTTCGTAATCATAATTCTTCATTAGAATTTGTAATGAGAATTCGTAATCAGAATTCGTCATCAAAAATCATAATGAGAATTCGTAATCAGAATTCTTTATCAGAATTCTTAATGAGAATTCATAATCAGAATAATTCATTAGAATTCATAATGACAATTCATAATCATATTTATTCATCATAATTCACATCCTGAAACAGAATGCTTCATATCTAAGTATCATAGGATGCCGATTTTTTGATTACAAAACAAATTTTTCACTTAATCAAAAGATATGATAATATTAATATAAACGGGGTAAGGATAAATTTCTTTGGGGGAGGAAATTTTCCTTATGAAAGTAAAATTTAGGATAATATGAATTTTTCTTTAAGATAAGGTATTTGTGATTTTCAAAACAAGAATGGATGGTGAAGTCATAAGGATACCTTATTGGCTTAACAATATCCCTAAAGCATGAAGGAATGGAGAAGTCATAAGTAAAACCTTATTGACTCAAAAATCTCCCACTTTTTGGAAAGCACAAACAACCTTACGAAAAAGTATAAAAGGACTTTGAAAATATTTAACTTTTCAAATAAAACTTAACTCCCTTTTTACATGACAATGGTGAGTATGATTAACTACCCCTTAGGCTTTGAAACACTAAGTATCGTATTTTAGATTTCCGGAAATTGTAGGATCGAAATGATGATATAGATGCTCAATATACAAGATGGGAGTGAATTGTACACATAAAAACATCCATTGGAATGTTTAAAGCATATTATGTTTAACAAGGTTAATCAAGGTGAATTCACAAAACCTCTAATTCTATACAACTTTCTTTACTCTGACAATATGATTCTGAAAAAGTGGATCTGGAAATATGGTTCCAGAAAATTGAAACATAATGAAAGTTTATAATAAGGAAGACTCTACCATAAAGCGTATAGAATCTTACTAAATCAGAGTATACATGTGTAAGAAGTATAAGATAGGTATACTTTCCTTAACATTCAAGATGCAGAAGAAAAATAAACTTTTATCAAAAACATGTAACAAAAAGTAAATCTTTTAACCCAAAGAGAAGGGTATCCAACAACCATGGATAAAGGTTCCTTGATTTATAATTTCAAAAACATCTGTCTTACCCACACCAGGTTATGCCCTCGAAACGAAGATTAGAGTATGTCTTTCTATCCTCTCAAGCCCTCAACTTCAAGGTAGTTGAAACCTCAGTCTTCCTGAGCAAGGAAGCTGTCAAACTTCAAGGTAGTCGGCACCTCTCTCTTCCTATCCCGAGAAGCCCTCGAATGTAATCACCAACATTTAAAGTCACACAATGCAATTCTGAATGAGCAGTTCAGTATGCACGAATAAATGAAAGTCTCTATCTAGAAATCACTTCAACAGCTTGTGGTCTCTAGAGTCAAAGAACCATTTTTCAATAGTTGTGAGCTCTTTCAAATGAGCTACTATTTATAGGCACTGCTTAAACGGTTGGTTCCCTCCTCTAATGGTCATATTTTTTCTGGAATTTTGGAAGGACCTGTACACGTTTCACTCAACCAATAGTTAGTTAGAAATTACGAAATGAAAGTGCTCAGAGTGTAAGAAAAAAACAATGCTTGGAGTCTAACCAAAATTTAATTCGGAGTCTATAATACAAGATTATTCAGATACTATTTTCTAGGAATTCAGAATTAGAATTCGTAATGAGAATTCGTAATAAGAATTCTTCATCAGAATTCGTAATGAGAATTCATAATAAGAATTCTTCATTAGAATTCCCAATGAGAATTCGTAATCATAATTATTCATTAGAATTCGTAATCATAATTCTTAATCATAATTCATCATTAGAAATCATAATGAGAATTAGTAATCAGAATTCATCATTAGAAATCATAATGCAAATTTGTAATCAAGATTATTCTTCAGAATTAGTAATGATAATTCTTCATTAGAATTCGTAATGAGAATTCGTAATCAGAATTCTTAATCATAATTCATAATGAGAATTCATAATCCGAATTCATCAACAGAATTCTTAATGAGAATTCATAATCAGAATTCTTCATTAGAATTCATAATGAGAATTCGTAATCCGAATTCTTCATCATAACTTGGATCCTATAGAAGAATGATTCCTATCTAAGTATCATAGGATTCCGAGGTTTTCATTACAAAACAAATTTTTACCTTAATCAATAGATATGATATGATTAAAGTAAACAGGGTAAGGATAAATTTCCATGGGGGAGGAAATTTTCCATATGAAAGTAAAACATAGGATAATATGAATTTTTACTTTAGAAAAGGTGTTTTTTATTTTCAAAACAAGAATGGATGGTGAAGTCATAAGGATACCTTAGTGGCTTAACAATCTTCCCAAAGCATGAAATATTGGAAAACTCATATGGAAAACCTAATAGACTCAACAAAGGATACCATTATTATTATTTATCAGAATTGTTTATCATGAAAACCTGTTTATGTAATTAATATCTCTTCCTTAGGTAATACTATAAAAAAAATCTTATGAAAAACATACCTATTCCATGGGTTGTGATATGATGAAATGATGAAATTATTATGAAACTTGTATCTTTCCAATAGGTTATGATATGATGAAATGGTCCCATTCCATTTCACATGTTATGATATGTTGATTGTTTTATGATCTTTTTGGATACCAATTTACGATATTCATTATATGAATATGGTTTTGTTATAACCATGGATGGTGGAAAAATTATAACCATTAATGGTGGTTTTTTATAACTAGGAATGATGGTTACATTATAACCAAAGATGTATGTGACCAATATCTCCCTCAAATTAATTTCATAACAATTTATATGTCATTATATTGAAAAGTATGGAATGGATAGTTAGCTCGGTTTAGAAAGACAAGACTAGAATGGGATGTGAACCCAGTATAGTAAGAGTGGGCTGGATCATGGAGTGAACCTGATTCAATTTGGTACATGGTCTACTATGATGGAATTGGGAGTGATCCTTTACTACTATGATAGTTTACGTAGAGACCCATTTCAACATATGTAAATAAATTCAACTAGGGATGATGGTGTGTCCTTCTCAGGAGGTGTTGCTTCAAATAGTGTTCCATTATTAGTTTTGGAAATTTACCTTTACTATTAAGGGAATTATTTTTTATACCAATGTTTATGTAACAATTCCATATCCAATGGTAATGTTATTCTCCCATAGATCACGTTCATCGTTTATCATATTATTCACAACTTATGAACTTCCAATCATTAGGCCATGAGCCAGTATTATTATCATTGATATACATGGTATGGTTTTGAATGTTATGCTCATGTTATCATACCATTATGTTCATGTTATCATTATGTAAATCATTTGATTGCCCTTAATATGAAAAAAATATTACCCTTTATTATTTTTTCCCCAGGATAAAAAGGATGGTTTTTATATAGGCATAAAAAATTGAGATGAAATTTGATGGAAACATTGAATATCTTTTACCATATTAGAATATTGTGTTCATTGTTTCCCAATGCACCCAACTATTTCAGCCATCAAGCCTGTGTTTTTGTAATGTAATGGACTTTCATATAAAGAAATTTAGTATCCTTGTATAAGAAACCTGGGTCTCTATAGTTGGTATTAAAGGAAAAGTACACTTAACCTATTTATACTTGTATGAGAAAACATTAGTTTAATCAATATGCATATTTATAAGGATATTCCGTAGGATTTCTCTAAGATAAGTCTAAGGAAGGGTGAATGTCTAGGAAAATATCCTAGAATTTTTTTGTAGAGAATAGATTAAGTGGTTTCTAAAAAATTACATCCCTATATAGGTAGTACAAATGTATGTGACTATAGAACCGAGGTATGTAGGGGTAATAAATTAAAAAATGGGACAATCAGATGGACTTGATCATCACCTGGTGCACAAAAATGGGTTTTTTCTACACAAATGGTTTTC
This sequence comes from Viscum album, assembly GCA_963277665.1. Classification (NCBI taxonomy): domain Eukaryota; kingdom Viridiplantae; phylum Streptophyta; class Magnoliopsida; order Santalales; family Viscaceae; genus Viscum; species Viscum album. Next base: position 388,024,427 of record OY728167.1, on the reverse strand, counting down.
CCATCCTGGGGAAGATGGTTTTTAAATTCAAAATAATTCAAAAACCATCATGAAGTATTTAAAACAATGATGACTATGAATGATGTAAGAAAAACATAGGGTTTCATATATTAATAAGAATGTGTCATTATTTATAAATATTATAAGTTATTTTCATTGTTATTTAGTTTCCCATTATGGTTTTGGTTTCTCAAACATCTATAATTTTTATTTAGTCCATGGAGGAAACCAAAAGAAAATGGGTTAACATTGAATGTGGTGGAAATTTTTTCTAATCTGTATCCCAATGGGATGATAACTAAAGTGAAGGGTATTGTTACCATGAATAATTAGAAATCGTGAAACATGATTAATAATGTGAAACTTAACCAAACAACATATATTCCAATTAAGAGAATGTTGGATTTCACTAATACTTTATGTAGTGGGGACCATGGAGGAAATAAGGTTAGGTTTCCTATATGTTGAGAAATTGGGAATAAGATCTCCCCTGAATGTCTCAATTGAATGAGAAGATGGTCTTTATATGGTGAATAAGGGAACAGATTATGATATTTCCAAGGGAAAATTGAAAAGTTCAATTAACACAATGCATGAGAATATTTGATATCCTATGGTATTATCAATGTTTGAATGCTTTAAATGTGATATGTATGTTCACTATGCAAATCCATTCCCTAGGATAATGTTTATAAAGAGAATAAAGATGGTGGTTAGTGTAATGGTTACATTATTGATGAAGAAGAGACTATGAATTACATATGAAATGAAAGAGGTATTATGGAGAACAATGAGTAATACTAGTTAATTTATTGTGGATGAGGTTGAATAATATAAGTGTATATATATTGTAATTAATGAATTATTTTATATGCATATAGATAAGTATTGGTTGAAGAAGTTTTTCATATTCGATTTTCTAGAATATGTTAAATGGTATAGATAGAATAGAATAGTTATTTATTATAAATGTGATATTTTGATTAAGGGATGATAAAACAAAACATGTTTTGTATATTGAGATAGTTTTGGTGGGATAAATAAATGTTGGATATATATATTTAAATAAGGTTTTATTGTAATTTAGGTTATTCAGAAGTTCCAATAGAATACATGATGAAGGTTTTCACATGTTTGGTATGTGACAATAAAGATCTACTTTATAGTATATGGGAATTAAGGATATGTTAATTTTGGAAATTTAGTGACCTTATTTCTAAAGTATTGGATTTTAATCATTTTTAGTCTTATAAGGTTGACCATTTTTGTATTGGTTTATGTTGAACATTGGATGTCCCTTTTATATATTAATTAATTACTTCCTCATAAGAAGATTTATCCATATTGGATAACATGTACTAACCATATTGTTGTGATGTTAAATAAGTATATATGGAATGTATTATTATTCTATTTGAGGATCATATGATCCTTTAGAATTTCAAGAACAAAAAATTTTCCTTTATTTCTTGGATTAAAATATAATGGGGAAATTTATCAAGGAATAATCGATGGTTGAGATTGTTCAAATAAAATGGAATGAAATCATTAAATAATATCTTCCCAAGAAATTTTTTCATATTTATAAAAATTATATTTAAATAAAATTTTGTCAGGTTATCATTATTTTTATTATATTAATGACTGTTTTCACGCCTCTTTGATTTTTGGGTCATTAACTCTCTCTATATAACCTAATTTATTATCAATATTTATCTCTTTCACTCTTTATAATTATTTAAACTATTCTTCTATATCAATATCTTATTACCCCACCTATTTTATTATATGTAGAAACCCAGGTTTGAGTAACTTTTGCTAACATTTATTTTCAACAATATATTTTTAGAGATTTTTAATTTTTCATTTGTAAAATGTGGGGTTATGTGAAGGAATTTTTAAAATTTTATACATTTTATAACTGAGGAGAATTATGAAGGAAGAATTCATATTCATGTGGGTAGAATAAATCACTTCAATATAGTTTAAAATTATTCATTTCAAATATATTTTACATTTTAAATAATTTTTCTGACACGAAAGTCTGATTTTTTACTTCTGTTACAAGTAACATTGAGTTTAGCTTATATTGCAGACAACATAAAGGTTAAATGAAAAATGATACATAATTAAAATATTATAGTTATCATCAATAAATTATAATGGATGGTATGATCTAAATTATCTAAATTACAATGATTTGGGTTACACTTTTTTATGTAATTAATTTCATTCTGACCATTTAAATAGAAATGAAAATACAGTGTATTTAAAAAAGTTAATCTTTTTTCAAAAAATAATATTTTATACACAAAAATGTGATCAAACTCAATAAAATAATCAAACAGAAGTTTGTAAATTATTTTAATTAAATTTATACAGTAAATATAATCAATAAAGTATTTATCATTTATCTTATGTGTTTTCTATAAAATAGATAGAGAAAAACCAATTTTATCCTTAAAATAGTATTTAAAAAAAATAAATTTCCATCTTTTTTTGGCATGATTATTTTAAAACTAAACATTTGTAATTTTATAAAATTATTTTTAATAAAAAAAATTATTTTTAAATGGAATTATGAATTTATCTTAAGGTAGTTTTTTTATTTTTCAAAAAAGATTCATTTTTAATAAATAATGAAAAAATACTGAATTTTAATTGAAATCTACCATTCAATTATTTATTTATAAAATAAAATTATTTTTTAAAATTGGATTAAAAGATAAATTATAGGAATTATAAATCTAGAAATACAATTTATGTCATTAAAGTCCATTTCATATTAATTGTTAACCAATAAACATTGTAAACTTTTGAACATTTCCCTTTAAAAACCAACTTTCTCCTCAAATATTTGGTATTAATTATATATTGAATTGTTCCCCAAATATGAATTAAATTTTGGAACAAATTATTAATTATTTGAAATAATAAAAATATATATTATCTAATAACATCAACTTCATTTTTTTCCAAAATGTATAAAGAATTCAGTAAAAATTAATTAATGTTATTACAGAAGCAATGGATTTACCGAAGGTTAAACTAAAATGGAAAGGGTAAGAAGACCTATAAAATTGTATAAAAACTATTTTAAATGAATATTTATATAATTTATCATATAAGGTCATAGAATGGTTCATTTTAGATCATTGTGTCATGTAAAAAATGTTGGACATGTAAATTCCTTTTAGAAATTCAATGTGTTTCCTCTCCCCCACCTAATAAATAAAACGACCAATAACACACTATAAAAACCATAAAACTCAATGGGAATCACCAATAACTTCCATATTAACTTATAAATATCTATACCATCACCATATATCCCTTATCTTTGTCATAAAAGAATCATAATAAGTTTGATAGTACAAACCTGAGGGGGATACCTAAAGAAGAGGTATTGTTCATCAAGGAGAAATTTTATTTAATGTAATTCATGATAAAACATAATTATCATTATACCATTAATATATTATATAATAATAATATTATATATACTATGAGTTTCATATGTAAAATTAATGACCTACAATCATCTCAATTTCCATCAAATGTGTTATGAAATCCTAGTTTGTGTGTACGATGAAGTAAGGCCTCGCAAACTGATGTTATTAATTTTTCCATTACCACCTCTCATAATTTTAATTAATGATGTATTTATTAATTATATATCATATTTATGTTTTTATTATTATTCCCATATTTTTACATCAAGAATACCTTCTTTCATTTCATTTTGTGGGAATACGATAATGTCATTCGTGTGTACATCTAACTACTACCTCACGAAGCGATTCCATTCATTCAATATTTACATGGAGTGTTTAAAGGATGTAATTAATATATATATTTTATATATATTGAATAAATATTATTTTGGAATTATAATATGTATCATTTACTTTTTCTTTTCTTCAACTCAACATGAAAATTAAAAAACAATTTTCATGCATATGTTCGGCCGACTATCTCCATGAAAGGTGTATTTCATTCCCTATAAGAAAATTTCAGAGATTACTATAAATAAATATATATTAAAATTATATGATATTTATATCATGGTTCTCATTATGGATATTAGTTAACCATGATCAATGTACCAGTACCAAGAATTAACAAGTTAAAACATACAAAAAAATTAAATTAGTCATTTCCCAAAATATGACATTAACATGGAATTGTTAATAAATGAGTAATAAAAGTGTTTATGAAAATAATATACTATATGATATAGGTGAATATAGTTCCGTAATATATGTATTATTAAATTAAATTTATCATTCATGATGTTTGAACATGAAGGATGTACGTTAATACATAAGCTAAGGGATTTTCGTCTCATCTATATTTTTCTCAGAAACAAATGTTATGTTCACCAAATGTTTCATTTCTGTGTTTTATATAATGACACTGAATATATTTAATGATTAATATTATTATTCAAATTTCAATTTTATGATATATATTTATCAGTGTTTATGGTTCAAAAGTGATAATATCGGAATGTTATTTTTGCGGAAATTTTCCATCTTTGATATGTATATTATGTTATGCACGTATATAATTTATTGAGGTGTATATAATACCGATTTGACATGCAATATCATTAATTTATTTATCCCAATTATATTTAATGTTCAATATTTTTTCCCATTCATGTGTCCTACAATTCAATGTTTCCAAATTGGTAATGCTTTTTTGTTACAATCTCATAATTTTTTCAGATTGTTTGTGAATATCATTCTAATAATAAATTATTATAATCCATATCTAAAGAAACTGATGAATTTTATTCCAATATAGTTATTAATTTTATTTTCATGAAATAGTATATTTTTTTCAATATTCTTAAATTAGGATAATTGATATTTTTTAGGAAAATCCATCATTATTTCTCTCTTCTGTAGGGAATCAGTTTTTTCCATGATCTATGTTTTTCTAAAACAAATTCAAATTTGTTTTATTATTATCATATTATTTTAAAAAAAATTGTTACCCATTTTTGAATTTTTGAGTATTTTTTAAAATGAACCTTAATGTAGATTCCAAAAAAGATGCCTATGGGGATTTTACCCAGAATGTGAAAAGAATATTTATTTTTAACATAAAAAACATGAATATTAATTCTCGCTATCATGACCAATCAATGATTAAATCATCCATAAAAAATTTTAAATTCCCTTTTGAGAGAATATTTTTTCTTGATATTTTTTAATATTTTTAGGTTATATATAAATTATTGATATGATATTTTTTTGGAATTTTTTTATATTATAAAAATTTTATTCAAAGTTGAAAGGATTTTTTATAAATGAAATGTTTTAACTGTTTTGTAAAACATTATTTATAAGTTATAATTTTTTTTCAATGAAAATGATTTTGATAATGTTTTATGTTCTAAAAAGTGATTTTCAAATAAAATTTATTTTCCTTAAGAAATATTCCATGATATCTTTTAGAATCCTTCTCCATTTATGATGATATAATTTGGTGTATGTAATTTGTTAATGAGGATAAGATACAAGGATATAATTATTATTCCTTCTCATAATGGTTAGTCATGAATAAATATTATGTAATTTATCTATCTTCCACTGGTTTTACAATGATGTAATTATAATGAACCATTTTACATTTCCGTAGGTTTTGATTAGATGAAATGAGGAAATGATTTTGAAAACTGTCTCTTTTCCATAGGTTATGATATGATGAAAATTTTAAGAAATGGATAACATTTAATATTCTTTGATATGATGAAATATTTGTGATATTTAGGAATATCTATGTTTTATTCTGTATTTTGGATGGTGATTACATTATAATCAAGGATAGTGGTTAGGTTATAACCAAGGATTGTTGTAATGTTATAACCAAGTATGGTGGTTAATTTATTCAAATAGGGGTGGGACCTATGTATCCCAATAATGCATTGGGTAAATGATTATATCTCATGAGATAGACAAGACTATAATGGGTAGTGAACCGCATTCATTAAAATATAATGAGAATGTGGAGTGAACCAAGTTCCGTTAGACATGTCTAGAATGGGGAATGAACCCGAATATGTAATGGAAGTTTCCACTATTATGGTTTTGGGAGTGATCCTTACCTACTGTTATGGTTTGATGACTGATCCCATACCACTATGAGGAAATGGGTCCCATATGGGAATGTGATTTTTATTTCCCAGGAGGTATAGACACCCATAGGGTTCCACTTGTATTGAGTCTACACTACTATGCAAATGATTTTCTATATTTATGTGTATTTCAAAACTATATTTCTTATTCAAATTTGATCCCATAATATATAATTTTCTATGTTTATCTATTAAATATTCTCCTAAAAACCGATAGTATTTATTCCATAACATATTATCATGATATTTTATTTCTAGGGATTGGTTTTCGAATATTACACTCATTTTGTCATATTCTTGTGTTCTTGTTTTTCTTATGTATCTCATTTGTTTATTATTAAAGTGAGTCTAATCTCTCCCTTTATAATTTTATCCTTCCCCAAGTTATGATGAATGATTTTTTTGTAGCAATACTAAATTGGATGATCTTTTTAGAGACAGTGAAGATTATTAACCATATTAGAATAATCTATTCCTATTATCCAGATTCATAATAATATTATGGTCCTTAGGTGTTTGTTTATGTAATGTAATAAATATTAATATAAAAAGATATAATATCCATGTATGGGAATCCTGGTTCACTATTGGTGGAAGACACATAACCAACTACCCTAAAAAGGATTTTACTTCAACAAATGAAATTTATACAACTTTTATCTGATTCATCCAAGATCATAAGAGATCCACCATTTTCTATGAGGTCCTAAATCATGACCAAGAATTCCAAATTAATTTTTTATAACTAAATTATAATTTCATAAATGATTACATGAAAAATCACATCTATATGAGAAATTCATACTTTTTAAACTATTCAACAGGTATTACCACATAACGTGAACTGTAACCAACCACCCATAGATGTTCTGTAACACTGAAACATCATCAACCTGGAAAAAGATATTTTTCACATAAAAAAATGAAATTGTAATAATTGTAATATTAAGAATAAAATCAATCAAATGGTGTATCGTAGCTATAACCTCGGCAAACAGAGTTGGATATACTCCCCGCACACTCCTGAATTAATTTAATAAAAAAATATTCTTCAATTCCATTTTAAATTCAATGGATAAACTCAATTTGATGAAAAATAAAAGACAAAACACTAAGAGATGTACCTATAAAAAACTCCATCTAAGATAATGTTTTCATCATCATGGAAAATCCTCTACACAGGACCATCATGTTCCCCACAATATTCAGAAATATCCACTAATGGGATGAGGAATTATAAAGGCTGAAACATACCAAGGGGATCATCAATAACGAATGACCAAATGATCCCCCACCACTGTGAGATGAGGAATGAAGTATTAATAAAGACTAAGGTTATCCTCCAGAGTCAAATATTGTTCTCAAAGAGGTATATCTTGGAATATGGGGAAGTCATGGACAAATGAGAATATGATTTCCTAATAGAATATATCTCTAAAAGATGAACATTATATATAAATTTTGAATAGATTTCGGGTAAAAAAGAAGAAAATATACCTAATTAAAAGGAAATCGAAAGTTCCCATTGGCTATTAACTTAGGTTCTACGAGCTAGTGAACCTTGGAGAACCAACTAGTGTGTGTATCCAAAAAGGTAAATGGGATACCACATTGACCACTAGGTAGTCGATGTTTGATATTGGCGAGATGGTGGTTCTCCTGCTACCATGTTTGCCTCATCCATGCCTCTGAACATCTCCTATGCTCTAAGTCACCAACTTAGTATCCTTTCATGTCAAAATTTAATTATAATGATTATTAATCATGATGTATATTGTTTAATGAACTATTTCTAGGAATGATCCTTCTACTATATGGAAACATCAAATACCCTCCAAATTTCATGACTCATAAAATGTAGGTCATTACAAAAAACAAAAAATTACACATATTTCATGGTGAATATGGTTTTAGTTTACTATATTTTCACAAAGAATTAGGGTTTCCCATACTTGGGTATATGTTAGAATAATCAAACCCTCCAATAGTATCATGGGAGGATTTTGGATGTAAACCTACCTTGGCACTAGAATTGATAAAGATGTCCTAAAAGGTCATGGGGAATTACTGGCTCCCATGATCTTACATTCATGATCTTGTATCTATAAATTCCTTATTGACTCCCTATAGTAAATGAAAAATTTATATGAACTAGACTAGATACCAAAAAATGGGAAATCATGGAGTCCTAAGAATACATTGGCATGTATAGGAATAAGGTCAGTATGAATAATGTGGTTACATCATCACCATTTGTGTACCCCTAATGACTAAACTAGTTGTCTATATTAAATGTAATCAAGAACTTTTCTACATCAAGTTTGTGATTCTAATGGTGGGGTGAGGCTATGATCATTTATTGTGGAATCCATTTTAGTGGAAGGGGAGGATGTTAGATTGTAAGCACCTGTCTTGGAAATGATCCTCCACATAATGATGCACTCTTAAATTGGAAAGGACCCTTTTCAGGTTTTGTGACTCTTACCAGTTTAGTAAGGATAGATACCAGATCATTTTAATGGATATGTTGTACTTAGTGAAGTTAATATTCAAAAATTCTATCTCTTAAATTTCATTCATGTTGAATCTAGAATCCTGACTCTATATTTATATAATGTATTGGATGTAATGATTTTATGTTATCTAGAGTGTTAAACATCTTCCAATATATTGATCTACCCACTAGGAAATATTTTGACAGTGGCCTCAAGGAATATGTTATGAGTTCATATATGAGATATTTTAGAGGATAGATATTATCCACAATGATAGCTAAAAAATTCATCTAAGAATCATTCATTCTTTACAAGTTTGTGATACAATTTGTGACATTGAAAAAAGGACTATTGATGCCTCTAGTGTTTGATCGATAAAAAAATATCAAATGGTAGACAAAAAACTCTGGGTAATAATGACTGCAGATGTATCTCATGTTGTGGTAATTTTCCCTTATCCTAGTGTATCTATTGTGTTAAACCAATGATATATCAATTCCTAAATTTCATCAAAAATATTATGAGATTTCAGTGAAAATAGTTCCACAAATTATTTTCATTGTGTCTCCATGATGAGAAAAACCAGGATAAAGGGAACATCCATAGAGTGAAAGTGAAGTATCGTGGTCACTAAAATGATCCCAATTATATTCTATGTAGAGACCAAGAGTGAAAAAACATACATGAATAATAATCATTGTAATATGACCTCATCTTCTTTACAATGAGGAGAACCATTGTAAAGACCCAGAAATTTCAAGGAAATGTTTTTTCTTAATTTTCTTTGGAATTTTTAAAGAACACAGTTTCTGACGGCGCCTGATTCCGAGGCCCGGTGTGCCCGGAATTAATTTCCTAAGTTTGGATCGGGTACGTTCAGTGAACGAATGAGCGGGAATTCCTATCTTTTGAAACGGTGCTTGGAATCGAATTCCAAGGGCACCGATGGAACCGTAGTGCTGGTAATTGCTTAGGAACTCATGTTCCGGAGTTTCATTTACACGAGAGAAGATGATAAAAATTGTGGAAGCTAAAAATAAAAATTTAACAACAATTTTTATTTTTCTCTAAGTGTTATTTTCCTTTGGGAGGAAGTTGGGTAACTACCTAACTTCCCTTTGTAGGTTATGAAGGATGTGGGGCCCACATGAACCCCACCCCTTCATATTCTTCAACTCTTGAACTCCTCTCAACTCACCATAAATTAAGATAACTTAAGTTATTAATGGAGTGAGTTATGTGTGGTTATTCAAATTTTAAACTCTTGAAATTCAAAGCTTTTGTTGTGTTAATAAAAAAGTTAGGAACTTGTTTTATGGGTTAGAACCTTTGTTTCTTGGGTTTTGGGGAGAAAAGATAAGGAAAACTAGAGTTCTTCATCCTCTTCGATGAATAACACGAGGAACTTGAAGAACGCATCGAACTCTGTCGAAGAACGCCGAGTCCTCGAAGACCGACTCCGCGACACCGATCCGCGACGCGACGTCTCTTTCCGAGACGGGTATATCGCGAAGTTTTCTCTTCGACGAACCTACGATCAAGCTCTGCTCCTGAAACCAAGGTAGGGAATTGTTTATGAAATATTAATGAACCCCATGCTACTTCCTTCTAAATCAAGGAACGCGGATCAAATAAACATTAATTTGATTCACAAAGATTATGTTGCGGGTTGGGATTTTATTTTGGTATTCTCTTATCTTTTGAGAAAAGAACGACGAACGCGGACCAACCAATTCCAGGTTGATCCGTGGATCGTTCTTACATGTGGATCGATGTAGGGGTTTATTTTTATTTATTTTGTTCGTGAATACCAACTTGACGATCTTCGTGTTTTTTTAAAACCAATTGTTATCGAATAACGCGAGGGGGCCGGACCGCACAAACACGGCCGACCCTCCTCCTTTTTTTCATGTTGGTTCGTTGTGGATTGAAACGGGAAAGGCGTGGTGCCGTCGCACCACGTGGAATCATGCAACAAGGAAATCCGCGGTGCCGTCGCACCGCGCCGTGAAAAGAAGAACAAGGACGTGACGCCATCGCGCCGCGTTGGAGAAACCCGAAGACATCCACGGACGGAGTCGGGCCGCGGCGAAGGGGCGCGACGCCAACACGCTCCGCAGGAGAACCACGAAGACGGTGCATTTCGTTTTTGACGTACGGATTGATGGGCGATGACAAGCGAGGCCACAATGTAATTTTGATGCCTCCGCAGTGAAGGTCAGGTCCAGGGAGGACCATAGGCAAAGACGGCAGGAGAAAATGACCATAGGCAAAGACGACGGCGAAGGGTGGGGGAGCCGCGCACCCCACCCGCGGTGTCCGCTGCGCCGCGCTGGCTGAGCCGCGGCCGGCCGGTTGGGCCGAAACGAGCCGGCCGGGCCGGGTCGGACCTGGGTCGGGTCGACCCGGTTCGGGCCGACCCGGGTGGGTCGGGCCGGGCCCAGACCCCCCCGTTTTCGGACCATTTTCGGTCAAATGCCCATATCTTGAGCTGTAGACCTCCGATTGACACGCTGTCAGAGGAAACGAGATCCTTGTATAGAGACGGTCGTTTCGGTATATTACACTCAAGGTTTCGGAGAACTTTGGGTTCGGCCGAGTTGGTTCGTACACGAAACCAACCGGGCCCTCGGAGCGGAAACACTCGTAACTTGAGTTCCGGACGTCCGAATGATGTGCCGTAGACTTTGTTGAATTCCTCTAAGTGAGACAGATCTTTTGGCTTACTCCGCTCAAGGTTTGGATGCCGTCGGAGTACGGTCAGGTTGGTTCGCTCATGAAACCAATCGGGCCCCTAGAACGAAAAAAGGCAATAATTCACAGACCGGGCGTCCGATTGACGCGCCGTCTGTTTCCTTGATTTCCTCTTGATGAGATGGAACTTTTGGAATACTTCGCCTGAGACTTTGAGATACTTTGAGTATCGACTTGTAGCTCATGGAGCGGACCCTCCCAGAGACGAGCGTGCGGAGTATGAAGACCGTGTAGCCCACTGAGACCTGACGACTTCTTGACCGACTCGACTTGGAGTGAGTCGACTAGCCCAGTGGACGAAGCACTACTGTGTGAGGTGCAGACCCATGGAGGATAGAGCACTACCTGTGTGACAGTGCAGACTCGCGGTACTCGTCCGGAGAGTACCTAAGTAGGCTACTAGGGGGTGTGCACTACTGTGTTTGGGTGGCATTCCCCGGCAGGAAGCACTACTGTGTTTGAGTGGCTGGCCCGCGTTACTCGACAAGAGGAGTACGTCATCTGTCTTAGGTTAGTGAGCAGTACCTCGGAGTCGTGACAAGACCACATTACACTCCAGAGATGGGGCTCCTCAGCAGTTACAGTTTCGATAATAAAAATCCTGGTTTGAGCTGAGTCAATGATCTTTGTGTTTCCTCATGATTGAGATGGGTTACTTGATAACTTAGGTATATGTATGGGCATATACCTGGGTAGTAGTTATCCATTGATTTCATAATCTTTGTGTTTTTTAATGATTGAGATGGGTTACTTGATAACTTAGGTATATGTATGGGAATATACCTGGATAGTGGTTATCCGTTGATTTCACAATCCTTATGTTTCCTCATGATTGAGGTGGGTTACTTGATAACTTAGGCATATGTATGGGAATATACCTAAGTAGAGGTTATCTGTTGAGATCTTATTTGTGATTATCCTTGTTCGATTTAGTGAGACCTTGAGGGTCTCAGGGTCCCTACTGAGTATTGTTATACTCACCCCTGCACGGGCTTTGCCCGCACCTCTTGTGTTGGTTGCAGACGACGGGCAGTGCTGACGGAGGCCGAGTGTTCGAGGACTGGACGGTACCCAGAGGTGGACTACATGATGAGTCAGTACCCAGAGGTGGACTACACGACGATTCAGTATCCGGAGGTGGACTTCACGGCGAGATGACACTCAGAGGAGGTTGACGGGCGAGAGCGTTGTGGAGGCTATCTGTACCTACCCTTCAGGTAAGATCCGTGGTGGACGATCCAGCAGCTGAGCCATCTGTACCTACCCTTCAGGTAGGATCTAAGGAGGACGACCCAGGAGCCGCTTCCATTCTTCCAGCTGTTGTCTTTTCCTATTGTACTTTGTTCAATTGTAGTTGTACTTCATTTGGGTTTGTATTCTGGCCCATTTACCTTTTAGCACTTCTCTTTGTACTTAGTGTTTTACTTCCGCTTGTAATATGTGGTGTTTTGTTAATTTTCTAAAGGCAATGCCTTCCCAGTTATCGGGATTTAAGCCTTTGGTGCTAGTCGCCAGCCCCTGGCCTATGGAAGGCGGGCTTGGGGTAGTCACGGCACGGGCCCCGAGGACGGGTCGTGACACCCATTATATAGTTATTCAGACTCTAATAGAGGAATAAAACCCTATATAATGAATCATGTCAGGTGTTCCATCTACCCCTCTACAACTGGACGAGGAGTCATTGGTCTATATATAGCTATAGGAACACCAATTGAAAATTTATGGGCCCTCCAACATCCAATTAATATTGTAAGTTATCTATATTAGAGTGTTTAGTCAGCATATCAAAGAATTTAAGCATCACCTGAATTCAATAATGATACCGATACTATGGAGGTAGTAATGTGTTTCTAATAGATATAGATTATTTTCTACTACAATGAAATGTATATCCATAAAATAACATGGGTGATGGAAATGATGGAGTGATGCACCCCTGAAAGAGTGTTTGATTGATATAATAGAAAATTCGGTGAATTTATTTATCCCAAATATTATTATTACATAGTAATTCATATCTTTTTTTAACTAAGAAACTATTTTTGATGAAGATATATAATCCAAATTTGATGAGTTTGGGTAAATATTCACTACAACTGAAATCCCCATCGTATACGTTTAATTGAATCCCCATTGGGGAGGGTATATCATCTCATACACAGATTGTGGAGGAATATCTCGACTATATACTAGTGAAAGAAAAGACGTAGGATGTCCAATCTCACCAACCTCCTCCAATTTCATTAAATGTGAATGTTTGGACCCCCTTTTTCAATATGATTCTAAGCATGGGAAGATGGAAAATGTATTTTCCATAAATATATTTTATACAACTTTTTATCAAAATTAATCTTTATTTTCACCAAAATATATATAACTATCATTATCAAATTTAAAATCAGCATTTCTCTCTCTCTATTCTATTCAGGGATATAGATTTAGTCGTCCTTCTATTGATGATGTGGGAGAAAAAATATTGGGTATGAAAACCAAACATGATTTTGATGTTATGTAACAATTTATCTCTTCTCATTTATCACCATGAGCATCCTTAGGCTGAAATTTTTTCATTTGGGAGTGACTTGGGTGTGAAAATAAAATTTGTAATTTTTTATTTACTGAAAACGGAAATATAACATAATCATGTATCTTTTAATAAAATTTTTTTAAGGTGTCGTTATATAATTCATATATTTGAAAGTAAATGGATTTAGAATGATAAAAATATTTAATACATCATGGTATTTTATAATTTATTTTTAAACATTAAATAAATAAATTTATTTATGACACAATGATGATTCAATGATTACCTTATTAATGAAAGATTCAAATAAATGATATTATAAATATAATAATAAATGTAATTTTAATATTTTGATATCATAAACAAATTTTATTGAAGATATTGAAATATTATATTTGTGTTAATGCCTTTGTTTCAATGGAATCAAACTATTCTGACTTAAAAATAAATCAATTACTAAATAGTGTCAAAATCGACAAAAATGGGGTTTTAAAAGGAAGAATATTTTATTAAATAATATAATAGTCCTAAAAATATTATATTCTACCAAAGGGCTCATATAATGTTAAAAATCCGAATAATTATCCACTTTTTTTATCTTATAATTTTCTAGTAACTATAGTTCCCATATATTATGAAAATACAAGAATACATGGTATGAGTTAATGATTTTATCTAAGGCTTGAAGCTGAAATATAAGGTCAATGTGGTAACCAAAACATGTCTAAAACCAAATGGATGAGTGGCTTTCAACCCATCCTTATCTTATCTTCGAAATAAATATATTTTGGACCATTAGAATACAAAATTTAATTTATAATATATTAATATTTAAAGGCTTTCCTAAAGTTCCCCTCACCTCTCCTATAAAACGGAACTTCTCCTCTTTTAATCACACCTCAAAATCCATTTGGTTAACCCAACCCCTACCTAACTCTACTTCTAACATACCTCCCTTCATCCTGGAGGCCACACATTGGTATGAATGGTATCCTAGGGAGACCTTTTATATGTCCCCACCCTTAAACATTACCTATGGTTGAGATAAGCCAATAATTTCACTTTAAATATCATAATGGTTATTTTCGGGTTTAATGATTTAGAGAATTAGGTCACAAATGATACCTAATAACTTGAATATTACAAGTCGAAACATCGAATTAGTATCTATTTTTATTATAAAACAAAAAGTATTTAAAAATAAACATGACATCATTTCATGTTTTAACAACTAACTTTTCCCTGATCCCATCCATGAATCTATTCTTCCTTATGTCCTATGAAAAACATTTCAAAACGTGGGATGATAATAAAAAGATCAGTAAGTAATATAAACTATGGAAATAAAAAATTATTCCACGAATAGATACAAATCAATTAAATCATACTTTTCAATAATAAAACATAATATATTTGACATACCACATGAAATCATAATATTTATGAATAACACATAGAAATCATAAATCATAAAGGTTACTTGGTTCATCCATAACATAATTACACTGCAGCTACCAATCTACATAGGGAGTTACATTTCGAATACCCATCATAGTATATTCTGTAAATATATTAATAGAAACATTGACTTTTACCTTTTTTCACATTACAGAATGCATTGGAGAGCTATCTCGGGCTCACCTGCACTTGTTTTATCATGGATCCACTCATATACACAAGTAATTCCCATGAACCATAACATAATCATAACACATAAAAGAATCATAAAAGAAGGATAAAAATTCCATATTACAATAAAAATATATCATTTCAAGATATTGACATAACCAATGCTTTATCAAAACTGTTTTCAATACCAAAAATATGTAAAAAGTTTATATGGTAATTATTTTACTTTTAAAAACTTTATGTCTTGTTATGTATAGCAAATAGTAAATAGTACTTGCGGTGGTGGAAGGGGTGTAGTCAACACATATGATAAAAAGAATCATTCCTTTTTTCATTAGAAAAACACTTTTTATTAAAAGATTCTATTTGAAAATAAATGAATTAAATTAAAATAAAAATGGTATAATCATACATTATATAAAAGAAGGTCCAGTATAATCCAAAAAGTGCCTCAATGATGGGATATTGAGATGTAGTCCCTTACAAAGATTATTTTTTTAATAAAACAGATTGATTATGTGTATTCACTACAAATAAACATAAATAATGTATGAATACAATATAGGATATCAAAATATATTTCTCACATAAGAATAGAACAAAAAAATCAAAAAGTATAAGATCAACCCAAAGAATGAAAATTGGATTAAGAAGTTCTCATACCTAGAGTCTGACATGTCACGTTCATTCTTTATATTCCTAAATTATATACATAGGTTAATTTATACTTTTTCAGAACAATTTCTAAATTTATTAATCATATTATATTAAATATAATCATATTATAATAATTACATAATTATTTAAGTTCATATTAGCCATTTTGCGGATGTTCGGTACTTAAGTCAAAGGTGAACTTGTTATAATTACAAATAATTCATGTGGTCAAAGTCCATTATCCCTAGAATCATATTCATGACTGAAATATCACATATTTTTGGTATATATGTATTTATACCTAGTATATATTTATTTAGTATAGTCCATATCATTTTAGATAATAAATGAAATGCACTATTCATGGAGACTATAAGTCGTACGTACGGATGAATGCTACATTAAATTATTTTCCATATATAATGGATTGAAAAATATATGATACATAGTTATATTATAATTCAATTATAATATATATGTTATAAATGTTACATAATTTCACTAATTAAATCCTTTTTATGTTCCATTTATGGCATTAACGAGTCATGTCACATTGAGGGGGCGATAGTCCGCTTTTCCACGAAAGAAATTATCATATTTACACATTATGGAGGTATTATTTAAATTAAAAAAAATCATAAAGAAAATATAAATATAATATATATCATATATAAATACATTTTCATTATAATTTCTTTCAAGAGAGGTGGTTGGGTAAATTTTAACAATCATCATTTTGTGTGGAAGTAGCTCACCGTCCACAGAAATAGTATGTTTGTATAAATTTTATAGAGTTGTGTGTAAGTGTAGTTCTAATAATTCACATAAACACATACTCATATATTGAAGATAATTATTTTGATATATAATTAATTAATAATAATAGAATAGGGAGTGGAGAATGAAAATAATGGAAATGAACTTTAGAGAAGAGACTACCTCTCAAACGTGTAACTCCATTTGATTTGAGCCAAAAAGATTTCTTGAATTGCCTTCTACCCAAGGTAAGGATTCTAGGAGTAAGGTATGGATATTTCAGCCTTATTTTAGATGAATATTCATGACACAAGGGGCTTAATAGGTTTTATTACATGGGTAAAGGTGATGGAATTTTATAAGAGGGAGGAAGGGAACTTTATGAAGGTATAGAAATATTATTTTATTATAAAATGAATTTCGATTTCCAATGGTACTGAAATCATTTATTTTAAAGAAATGATTTTTTAGTCTAAAATATCTCAAAAAAATGTTTTAGGAAATTATAGGTCACACATTTAACCATATCTTTTTTCTTTAACCCTTAGGTAAAAACATAAACTCTTACCATGTCTTCTTGAAATTTCATAATTAATGGTTACTATAGTTACTATAAAATGAACAGATATCCAAAAGTGGTTCATTAATGAAATTTTAAACATTATATAGGTAATTTTCCCTAATATTATATTTTTAGGACTATTATATCATTTAGTAAAATAGTATTTTTTTTAAAAACTAATTTATATCAATTTTTATAGTATTCATATCATGACTTTTTAAAAAATACATAACAACTTGATTCTTTATTAAAAAACATCATTAATTAAAATATAACAAGTCATTAATTTTAATAAAATTATTTTATGGAATAAAAATTAAAAAAATAAATTTAATTTAAAATTTATAATCTCATTTATTTAAGTCACCCATTAATAAGGTAATCACTACATCATTATTCTGTCATAATTATATTTATTTTTAGGATGTCTAAAAATTAAAAATAAAATACCATGATTTAGGAAATATTTTTCTATTTTTTATGAATGTTAATAGTAAAATTTATCACATATATAACCCAATATAAAAATAGTTTTAGTAAAAGTTACATGTTTTTGTTATATTTTTCTATACATGAAATTTATTCTTATAAAAAGTCTTTGTCACACCCAAGTGGACCCATGTGGTCCTAAAATCAACCCAAGGATGTCCATGGTCGAAAATATATATTCATTATGATTAGGACATGTGTTAGGGTAGTTTAATATTATTATTATAATATTATTTTTTACCCTTGTTTACACGATTTACCCTTTAACCATAGTAAATAAAATAATTACCGAAGTTACTATTCATAAAATACAAATATTAAAAGTAATTATTCACACAAAATGGAACTTATAATTTCAAATATTGAATCCATTTTTCCAAATTGAAAACACATAATTTTTAGTAATTAATTTAAAATAAAATCTCATTGTCAAAACCCAAAAGATAGTTTTTATAAAGTAATAACTATCAAAATATTAACATGTGTTTAAGTCAAATTTAATAGAGAAATTACATAAAATGACCAAAATTTGATTAAATGACAAAAATATAATCAAATTACACTTTAAAACAAATTAAAAGTAAAAGCCATCTATTTAAATAAATTAGATGAAAAGGCAGTTTTGACTTAAAATATGGTATTTTTCACTATTGATTAAAAATTGAACTTTATCTGAAAATTACAAAAACATTATACAAAGTAAATTTTTATGTCCCTATTCAGTTGAAGATGTTTATTTTTTCCAATAGAACATATAAAAGGGACAAAAACTAGATTTAAATAGGGTTCTCCCTCAAAAGGTGGTAAACCGACCTTTTAAACATATTAGAGTAATTCAGGATTAAAATCGTATTCATTCATATTTTTATGACTCTAAAATTTATTGGATAAATGTAAAGACATTTAAGAAACATGTATAATCATTTTTTAGTTAGTTATATTCACTCCCATTAATACAATAGCTAGTTGATAACTACCACTTCAAATAATAATATTTTTATACAAATTTTCGATATAACTCAATGGTGTGTGAAAAGTAATATTTCAATGAAACTAGTTGTTGAATGTTGAGTACGCTATTAGACAAAGAATCCCCTTTAATTTAAAAATAATTTCTTATTCATAAATATAAATTGAAATGAAAATGTATTATTCAATAAATACCTGGGATCCTACATCATTCCACTTTTTGGGAAGTGCATCCCCACAATTCTATTCACTTATCAAATTAATGGGGGTATTTATCCCTCATTGTATTTAAATATTGCCATATTTATTCATAAATGATATGGGTTTTCCACAAAACCATTACTTGACAGATCAACTTATTCCCTAACACTTACTCACTATGACCATGAATCTGGACTAGTAGTTCCTCATACGAAAGATTCTCTTCCAACTTAACTACCTCTGGACTCAAAAGATGATATGGATCTTGAATATACATTCTCAACATTGAAACATGAAAGATATTATTTAACTATGATAAAAAAGGAGGTAAATCCACTCTGTAGGCAACTAATACAACTTTCTCTAGGATTTCATAAGATCCAATGAACCTCGGACTCAAATTTCCCGTCTTACAAAAACATATCACACTATTTCATGGAGAAACATTGAGAAAGACTTGATAAAATACCTCCAAAGAAAGATCCTTCACCCAGCTTTCTAAAAAACTTGTCTTCTGGTTTTGATATATTCTCAAGTGCTTCTGAATCAAATGAAAGTTTTCTTCCATCTCTTCTAAAAATTCCAGTTCCATCAACTTCCATTCACCTACTTCATCCCAAAAATCTTGAGTTCGACCCCATTTCGATATAATTACTCAAATGGTTTTATCTTTATATTGGAATGAAAATAGTTAATATAAGGAAAATCAACAAAAGAAATATGTTGGTCCCAACTTCCCTGGTAATCCATTGAATAAGAACATATAATTACATCCATGATCTGAATTCTTCATTTTGACTTCCCATGTGATTGAGATGAAAACTTTTATTGAAATTTAATTCAGTTCCCAATGACTTCTAAAGGACATTCTAAAAAATAAAAGTGACCTTGGATCAAAGTAAAATATAATGGATATGGGAACACCATGTAACATAACTATCTATTTAATATACAATTGATAAAGTTGATATTGAGACAAAGTATCATGAATAGGAGGATAATGAGTATATTTAGTCAATCGATCTACAATAACATAGATTGCATTGCTACCTTGAGATGTATTTTGTAATCCCACTATGAAATCCATAGACACATTTTCCATTTTCCACTCTGACACTGGAAAAGGCTAAACCATCAATTTAGGTAACTTCCTCTTTTCTTTAACCATTTAATAAATCAAACATCTCAGGGTAAAGACATCAATAAATTTATTCATTCCATCCAACCAGTAATACTCCCGATGATCTATGCACATCTTAGTACTACTAGGAGGAACTGAAAATAGAGAATAATGAGATTCAATTAATAACTATTTATTCAACTATGAATCATGAGGCACACAAAATCTCTTTCCAAACCTCAAAAAACAGTCTTTATCTATGTTAAATTTAGGTAACATACCCTTCTAAAATAATTCCACCTTTTTCTACAACTCAAAGTCCTCTTTATATGATTTATTTTTTCGGTCTCCTATAGATTATTTCACTACGACCTGAAATAAACAGTGGAATTCTCTGGACCAACAACATCCAATCCATAATTCAACAAATAAAAAACCAAATTATATTATTCCAAATATAACATAGTTATTGTAGAATTACTTTTCTAACTCAAAGCATCATCAAAATTAATTGTTTTTCCTTCACGGTAATGAATCATGCAATCATAATCCTTGATTGATTGTAGCCATATCCTATGTATCATGTTTAATTATTTCTGAGTGAATATATACTTCAAACCATTGTGATCAGTATGCATTCCAAAATTTACTCCATAAAAATTATGCATCTAAATTTTTAAAGAAAAAAGAACATCAATTAATCCTAATCATGTGTAGAAGAATTTTACTCATGAAGTTTTAACTAAAGTGAAGAATAAGCAATTACCTTATGATTCTTCATTAAAACACATCCATGTCCTTTCAACAAGGAATCACATTAGATAAAAAATTCACCATTTCTAGAAGGTGGAGTCAAAACTAAAGCATTCAGCAATATTCTTTTCAATTCCTGAAAATATTCATCACATTCTATTATACAGATGAACTTGACACCTTTTAGAGTAAACATAGTTAGTGTACTAGATTACCATGAGAATGTTTCAATAATCCTATGGTAATAATGATAGAACAAACATTTTAAATTATTTTATTCTGAATTTCAATATTTTTAATCCCACCAATGTGTTATTTAAGGGTCAATTGTCACAATTTATGTTTTAGGAGTATTTTTGAGCTTAGTTGGAAAAATGGCTTATTTTGTATTTAAACAGTTTTCATTTATTATAATGTTTCGGCAATAACTTTTTCTAAACTAATCCAAATTGAAAAATTATTCTTTTACAGGTTTCTATGTTCGATGAGATTTATTTTATCCTTCTGTACTCAAAGCTCAATCCATCATTTGGAAGCTCAAATCCAGCTCACAAACCATGCCTCGAAAACTGTGTATAGAACTGCATAATTTTATTGTGGGGACCATATCTCATATATGGTCGAACCAATGGAGCGGAAACATTACATGAAGCTGAAAGACATCAGGATGAAGAACTTTCATTAAGAAGGCCACGCATTATTATTTCATTTTCAAGGCCATTAATGCGTTGGAACTCGGTGTATTGGAATATGAACAGTCTACCTGGAAGAATTAGAAACTATGAGTACGGAGGCCATAACTCATACATTACATGTCCAATAAAGCTAACCTTTCGTGGGTAAATATAGGAGAAGTATTGGAACAACTTTCAAGAAGGACCAAGTTACAAATTCGGTCATTAATGAAGACCTCCATGCGCCTACATTCGGGAATGATTTTTGGAGCCAAATTTTCACCCCCTCTCCCTATAAAAGAGTGTGTCTTTTTCATTCCAAAGGGTTGACAACTTAGGAATATCCTTTGTTGGCCATTATATGTAGTTTAGATTTGTATGTTATTTTAATTTCATTATGTAATAGCATTTCATATTTTTATTCAAGTGTTCTCCTTTCACTCTTATTCTTTCTCTCTTTTGTTTTTCTCCCCCCGTTTTCTCCATCACTGTGAACTCTTATGCTCGTGATCATGAGTAGCTAACTCGAGGAAGTTCCCGGGAGAGTAATCCAGTGATGTACCCAAGTCTTTGAACATTCATTCTTAATGTTTCTTATTTACTTAGAGTTATACCGATGGGGATCTTAGTGGGCAAGGCGCCTTTGTGTCTCCACTTGCCACATGAAGCTTAGCTTTCACTTCTGTCACATTCTCCCTTGATCGACAAGGTGGATGTATGGTCTCCCAACGATCGTTGAGTGTATCATACATTCACAACCATAGGCAGAAGGGAATGTTCATGCATAAGATAGAGCATGTTCATTAAGTAAATTTGAAACTAATAATGAGACGATGAAGGTTCACTCTGGGTGATGCTCTCAGGAATGTCTCCTTTCTGTCATAACATCATTCTGTTTTCATTCATTGTGTTTGCATTGCATCTACATATTTACTTTTAGTTTTGTAATTTTAATTATCAAATATCATTTCTGGTCATTTTAGTTTATATATATATATATATGCTGAATTAGAAATAATGAGTGATTGACTGCAAATGGCTCCTCAAGAGATCGACCTAGGTTAGCCACTGTGCTGCACTTAGTATAAATATTTTTGAGAGCGCGCACGACAACACTACATCAAATTGGCGCCATTTCCGGGGATCCAAGTGGTCTTCACTCATTATTTTTATTCACTTATTGTAAATTATTTTTCTTCCTTTAATTAAAAAAAATAAAAAAATCATAAATTTCAAAAACAAAAAAAAATATTTGTTCATGATGAATGTCAACTCAAATTTTTATGCATGGACTGATCTATCACAGGTGCATGAAGAAGTTCAAAATGATTATGAATCCAAATTTCAAGAACTTCATGAAGAGATTCAAAAACTAAAGAGAACTGAAAAAAGTTTTGATGAATATATTAATTCACTGATGGAACAACCCGAACCTGAACCAGAACCACAACCTGAAATTGAACAAGTGGTGGAAGTGATTTCACCGATTATTTTTTATGTCAAAGAACCTGAGGAGGGTGAGAAGGAGCTTCTAAAAAATTTAATAATATCATCCCGTACTCAACCATTGCTCTAGGAGGTACCTAATTTACATATTCCAGCTAATGCACTTATGGGAGATCAACAATTTTTGGATGAATCTTGGAATCACTTTGTTGAAGATAACCTGAAACTTGATCTTCCCTTGCTTGATATTGAACAATCAGAACCTTTTGACCTCTCTTTTTCATTATAGGATGATGAAGAATATGCACCTGCTGAGATGGAGATGCCAATGGTCTTGCCTGAAGAGATCAATTTTCAAGCTGACTTACTTGAAAGGGAAGATTTCTTAATTGATTCGTCATGTTATAATCTTATTCAAACTGAATTGCTTTCTGACTTCTCCTTTCCTGAAATTTCTGATACAGTACAAATGGAGCAGACCTTGGATGATATGAAGTATACCACTCAAGTGGTGGTGATCAAGGAAGAAGATCCGGAGAAGCTAGTGGTGGTGTGACTGCCTCCTCTATAATAAATTTCACACCATTTGGAGGAGGACACCACAGAAGTTCATAGGGAGCACCCCTATATTCTATTACCTCCCACTCTAGATCTCAAATTCTATCTTTCTTCTTTCTTGGGGGTTGGGAAATTTCTTATTTTCTTTGGGGTTCTCCAATCTCAGTGTCTACTGATGGACACTAGAAAAAGTCACATGTGGTGGTTTATCTCAAAAAAACCACTTCCACCATCTGATTGGGGATAATCTGCTGCAACTGCCTGACTAGGGGCAATAAAAACCTTGCATCCACTTGGGGGTCAAACCAAGAATTATCCATTTTCTCTTTATTTTTATTTATTTTTCTTAAGTGTTTTCATTTATTTTGTTTGTGCTTTCATTTTTCATGTTGTTTTTGTGAAATTTTCTTATTTTCCTTTTTCATTTTTTTGGGTGTGTTTTTAGGAATCTTGAGCTGAATCGAATACATTGTAAAATTCAAAACATCTTGGTATTTTTGTCCCATTTCTTGATTCAATTATTTGAGGATTTAAATGATTGCTGAATGGATTTTGTTTCTGATTTCCGATCTTTTCATTTGATGACGTTTGATTGTTTGTGAAACTCATGTGCACTAGTGCTGTCCAAATTGAAAATCTTGCCCAACCGGAGAGGTTTCTAAACCTATTTTATATCTTCTTTACATTTCTCTTTTTCTTGAGAGTCTTGATACATGTTGTGTGATCCATAACTTTATATTTTTCTCTTTTTCAAAGCTGTTAGAGTTCATGGAATGTGATAAGTATGATTGAGGCATCACTTTGAAAGCCCTTTTGCATTAAACTCTTATTTTGTCCTACCTTTACATCTGACCTTCTTTATGCCCCTAGTAGCCATGAAATACCTTGTTAGGCAGCCACATTATAAGCAATTTATCCCTTTCCAACCTACTATAGAAGTTAAATGCATGATTATTGTTGAACTCAAGTGTGGGGGAGGGAGAAGATGGGCTTTGTTTTGCTTTCCTGAAGAATATTTTTGAGCTGAATTGAAAGTGTTGCCATATTTATTTCTGCTTGGGTGGAAGAAATTTCATGATGGGAAGATGGATGGGTGGCCCAAAATATCATCACATATGGGCTGGGTGTTCACCAATTTTTGAAGATCAAAAGCTGCCTCTCTTTTCCTCCAGAACATGATTCTGAAGAGAACTCCAGATCTGAATTCAAGCTGAAACACTGCTACAAATGGGGAAAAGAGGGATGAAAATAATTTATGCTGAAATCCCAAGTGTGAACCTCCCGAAAGAAGAGGTGTTTGGAGGTGATTCATTTTTGATCTGATTGAGGAGCACACCATTCTTGAGCAAAACTGTTTTCATGCATTTACTTCACTTTAGAGCATAACCCTCCTCATTCTGCCTCAGATGTTTTTACATTTTAAACCTGCCAACCCTCAGCTTCAGAACAACCCATGAAAAAGACCTCATGATTGACACATTTTTGACTCTGTGAAGTGGAGATACTAGGAGGATAGCAAGCCTATGGAGATCACACATGTTTTTGGGAATGAGAAAAACTCCACATTAAAATATCCTTGAGTGAAGAGAGAAATAATTTTCTGGGGAGGTAGGTACGACATGCATGTGAGGATTTAAATGATATTGAATGGATTCATATGATTTTTGAGGATTTCTTAAATTCTGATCCATGTAGGAGGCATGATATTTTCTCTGATATGATAATTGAGCTATGTTGTCATTTATGCTTTGAGAAGTTTTTTTGACCTTGGTATAAGATGATTACCCAGGAGTGCAATGTTTAAGTCTGGGTGAATTGATAGAACAAATATTTTCAATTATTTTATTCTGAATTTCAATGTTTTTAATCCCACCAATGTGTTATTTAAGGGTCAATTGTCACAATTTATGTTTTAGGAGTATTTTTGAGCTTAGTTGGAAAAATGGCTTATTTTGTATTTAAACAGTTTTCATTTATTATAATGTTTCGGCCATAACTTTTTCTAACTAATACAAATTGAAAAATTCTTCTTTTACAGGTTTCTATATTCGATGAGATTCATTTTATCATTCATTACTCAAAGCTCAATCCATCATTTGGAAGCTTAAATCTAGCTCACAAACCAGGCCTCGAAAACTGTGTACATAACTGCATAATTTTATTGTGGGGACCATATCTCATATATGGCCGAACCAATGGAGCTGAAACTTTACATGACGCTTAAAGACATCTAGATGAAGAACTTTAATTAATAAGGACGCGCATGATTATTTCATTTTCAAGGACATTAATGCGTTGGAACTCGGTGTATTGGAATACTAACAGTCTGCCTGGCAGAATTAAATACTATGAGTAATGCGGCCATAACTCCTTCATTACATGTCCAATAAAGCTGAAATTTCGTGGGTCGACAGAGAAGAAGTACTGGAAAAACATTCAAGAAGGACTAAGTTTCAAATTCAGTCACTAAAGAATCCATACACGAGCCTACATTCGGGAATTATTTTTGGAGCAAAATTTTCACCCCCTCTCCCTATAAAAGAGTGTGTCTTTTTCATTCCAAAGGGTTGACAACATAGGAATAGCCTTTGTTGGCCATTATATTTAGTTTAGATTTGTATTTTCTTTTAATTTAATTATGTAATAGCATTTCATATTTTTATTCAAGTGTTCTCCTTTCACTCTTATTCTTTCTCTCTTTTGTTTTTCTCCCCCCGTTTTCTCCATCACTGTGAACTCTTATGCTCGTGATCATGAGTAGCTAACTCGAGGAAGTTCCCGGGAGAGTAATCCAGTGATGTACCCAATTATTTGAACATTCATTCTTAATGTTTCTTATTTACTTAGAGTTATACCGAGGGGGATCTTAGTGGGCAAGGCGCCTTTGTGTCTCCACTTGCCACCTGAAGCCTAGCTTTCACTTCTGTCACATTCTCCCTTGATCAACGAGGTGGATGTATGGTCTCTCGGCGATCGTTGAGTGTATCATACATTCACAACCATAGGCAGAAGACTATGTTCATGCATACGATGGAGCATGTTCATTATGTAAATTCGAAACTAATAATGAGACAATGAAGGTTCACTCTGGGTGATGCTCTCGGGAATGTCTCCTTTCTGTCATAACATCATTCTGTTTGCATTCATTGTGTTTGCATTGCATCTCCATATTTACTTTTAGTTTTGTAATTTTAATTCTCAAATATCATTTCTGGTCATTTTAGTTTATATATATATATACTGAATTAGAAATAATGAGTGATTGACTGCAAAAGGCTCCTCAAGAGATCGGCCTAGGTCAGCCACTGTGCTGCACTTAGTATAAATATTTTTGAGAGCGCGCACGACAACGCTACATCAAATAACCTACTAAATCATGAATACTATGAATAAAAATTATATTTGTGGGTCTAGGACATTATTCAATAACATTGTTCTTAGTAGGATAAACTGTTATGCCATATATATAAATAATGTGACCAAGGAATGAATGTTTTTGTAACACAAAATCACACATTTTGAATTTCCCATATAGATTCTTTTCCTTTAAGGTTTGAAGGAAAACACTTAAATGACTTTCATGAACCTCTTTACTTTTATAATATACCAAAATATCATCAATAAACACAAGAACAAACATATCCCAGAACTCAGGGAAAATTCTATTCATAAGATCCATGAATACTGCAGGTGCGTTGGATAACCTAGAAGGCATAACTAAAAATTCATAACCAATATTTCTGTTATTAAAAACAATCTTAGGAAAGTAAAATTCCATTATATTCAATTTCTTGTGCCCCGAACTTAAGTAAATAATTGAAAAATACTAAGCTCCGTGGATCTGATCAGACAAATCATCGATATGAGTCATAGGATAGTTATTCCTAATAGTGATATTGTTCAAGGCTCAATAATAAATGAAAAGTATCATTGAACCATCTTAATTTTTAACAAAAAAGATAGGATAACCAAATGGGGATTTTCTAGTTCGAGTGAAACATTTATCTAATAACTCATGCAATATCTTCATTAACATTAAATGTTCAATTTGGGCATTTGATAAGGGGTTTTAAAATAGTCTTAGCTTCAAGAACTAATTCAACAGTAAAATCAACTTCCCAATAAGGTATTATACCTAAAACTCATTAGGGAAAACAACAAGATACTCATTTACCAATAGCACATCATTAATCAAAATATTTACTTTGTTTTCAACAATATGTACAAGGTAATATTCATTTCCATCATTTACTAGTTTCTTAGCATCCTGATATTTTATCAATAGTAATGTTTCATTATTACACATAACCTGACATTCTTTTTGAAAAGAAACCTCTTTAGCTATTCATTCAATATTATCACGATAGACTGAAATCCAACCCATTCCAAAAATAACATCAAAACCTAGTAGAGGTAAAGCAATAATATTTTGAGGGAGATTCATTCTGCACACACGGACATGAAGGTTCTTATAATTTCTTTTTTTTTCTCAAAATTTACTCATGGTTTTTTTACCCCATGTTCATGATTCATATATTGTGTTGTAATTTCCAATTTAATAGAAAATTTCTCATAAATTAATGAATATGTAGAACCTGAATCAAAAAACACATTGGAGATAATCATAATAAACAAAGAGTGTACCTGATTCTACTTCATTTAATGTCCCCACATCTGCGGAAGTAGTTACAAAGGATTTCACCACCCCTTTCTTCTTGTAATACTACTACTTATTTTAATTTGAGTTCATAGTTGGACAATCATTTGCATAATGAATCATTTCATTGCACACAAAAAATTTCTGACTACAAATCACAATTTTTCATACCAATACCCTGATCTTTTTCAGTGAAATTATGATCCTTATGTCCCATTTTACCACAACATAATCACATTCCAGAATTAAAAAGGCATTCTTTGGTGTGATTTTTTCCACATTTTTCACAAATTGTAAACTTAAGTTTCTTACCATTAGACTTTTTTGAAGAGTTATTCCCATTCTTCAATCTCCTCAAACACTTATTCTGTTGTTTTTCAAAGAACACATGATCTTCTTCAAACTCCATTTCCACCTTCTCTAAACATCAATTTTATTTTTCATATCTTTGGAACTCATGAGAAGATAATTCCCTTTTGATAATTTTTCTTCAATAATATGGAAAAATAATTGATTTTACTATTAAGACCCCATATGAAATTTGGATAATACCTTGCTAGTCAGGTGAATTTGTTTTCATAAGTAGCCACTGAGTCATCCTCCCAACTCAAATCAAAGAATTGTTTTTCCATCCTAAGTCAAACTCCCGTAAAAAAATATTTATGATGGAAAATGACATTTAATTAATCCCAATAAAGATCATCAATATCCTCACTATCCTAAATATTTTTAACCATAAAAAACCACTATTCTTCTTAAACTTAAAAATTTTAAACAATAAGACCAAACGTTTTATGTTCTGAACACCCCTTGACATCAAACATCATTTCTGTTACTTTAATCCACCCTTTATCTAGAACAGGGTCGTATGTTACTCTAAATAAAGGGGATGATTCTTCATGAAATGTTCCACTACTCACATGTTCCTCTGTGGTTTATTTGGTGGATCTCAGGAATGGATACCACAACCATTTATAGCCTAATTCAACTATTCCGTCATTGTAACAAACTATTCAATTATGATTCCAATTATCTCAATTTTTTTATTTGGAAAGTTGTTTCCCTATTGATGTCGTACTTTTATAGACACCTTATTTCCTCTATGGAAAACCATTATGAAAATAGACATATCTTATACAAAGAAACATGGTAATCTTCAAATTATATTTCATTTAAATTTGATAATAAAGTAAAAGAATTTATGGATATTCATATAACGATATTCTAACTCTTTTGATACCAACTACAAGGCCCGAGACATAAACATTACATAATGTTGAGATAAGTCAATAATTTGACTTTAATTCACATTAATGATGTTTTAAGGTTTAGATCTTTGGTCAATTAGTTCAAAAATGATATATAACCACTTGAAAATTAAAAGCTGACACTTCTACTTACTATTTATTTTTCTATAAAATAAAAACTCTTTGAAAAGAAACATGACATCGTTTCAAGTTTTACAATCATAACTTTTCATTGATCCCTTAAATGACTATATTCTTCCTTATGTCTTATGAATAAAATTTCAAAACATGGGATGAGAATAAAAATACCAGAAAGGGATATAATATAAAGGAATAAAACATTTGTCCACGAATACATACAAATCCATGAAATCATGATTTTTAATCATAAAACATACCTCTTTAATATAATTCATGAAATCATAATATTTATGAATAACACATAAAAAACATAAATCACACAGTAATCTTGTCTCATCCATAACATACTTACATTGTATCTTCACAACTACATAGGGAGGTATGTTTGGAATACCCATCATAGTATATTACCTTAATCTCTTAGGATTAACATTAACACTTACTTCCTCAAGTTACTCAATGAATTGGATATATATCTTGGGTTCAATCACCCTAATATTATCATGGAACCACCCATATAAATAACAAATCCCATGAACCATAACATAACCATAACATAAAAAACAAGCATAAAGTAAAGATAACATTTCCATATTGCAATCATAATATATCATTTCAAGATATTAACATAATCAATTATTTATAAAATCCATTTTCAATAACAAAATATGTAAATGGTTATATGGTATATCATTTCCTTTTAAAAACATTACGACTTGTTAAGGAAGCCAAATATCAAATAATACTCACGGTGGTGGAAATGTCATTGTCATCATGTACGTTAAAAATAACCATTACTTTAGTAGTTTAGTAAAGCGCTTCATAAAAAAAGATTCATTTTTAAGATAATTGAATTAAATTAAAAGAAAAATGGTATAATTATACACTATATAAAATAAGGTCGTGTATAAACCAAAATAAACCTCAATGAAATAAGATTGATACAAAATCACTTACAAAGATCATTTGGTTAATAAAATAGATCGATAATGTGTATTCACAATAAAAATTAAAAAATTAATTATTAATACAATATTGGATGTGAAAATACATTTTCAACATAATCATTGAACTGCATAATCAATAAGTAGAAGATCATCCCATATAATGGAAATTATGTGAAGAAGTTCCCTTACCTTGAGTCCGACTTGTCTCGTTCGTTCTTTATATTCTAGAATAATAACCATTGTTAATTTCAATATGATTAAGATAATTTTTAATGTTTATTATTAACTTAATATGTTATATTATCATGTTATAAAATTTACATAATAAAGATCATATCGTCCATTTTGTCGATGTTCGGTACTTGAATAAACAATGAACTTATAATAATTACAAATAATTAATTTGTTCAAAACTACATTATCTACAAAAACATATTCATGATTTAAATATCATTTATAGCCATAAAATAATTATTTAGATCCATTATATATGTATTTAGAATATTCCAAAAATATATTCGGATAAGAAATGAAATGCATCATTCAGGGAGATGATAAGGTGTTCGTACGCATGAACACTACTTTCATTTCTTTTTCATATTTTAAGGAATTAAAAATAAATGATTCGTAGTTATATTATATTATTGTATAATCTCTATGTTATATATGTTACATAATTTCATTAATTATATCCTTTATATATTCCATTTAAGTCATGAACGAGTCATATCACATTGAGGGGGTGGCAGTCCGCACTTCCTCAAATGAAGTTATTCTATTTACAGATTATTATAAGTATAAACGTATGATTTAAATAAAAAAACAATTAATTGAGACAGTATAAATATATTATATATGATATATAAATATATTTCCATAATAATTGCCATCACGAGATGTGGTAGGGTAAATTTGAACAATCATCGTTTCGTGAGGCTGTAGTTTGTGGTCAACAGAAATAGTATGTTCGTATCCACTAGATAGAGGTGTGTGTATGTGTGGTTAAAATTGTTATCATAAAAATATACAAGTATATTTAGGATACATTTGATGTTATTTAATCAATTAATAATAATAGAATATGGAGTGTAGAATTAAAATAATGTAATGGATCTTTAGAAAAGAGGCTACCTCTACAACGTGTAACTTCTTTTGATATGATTCAAAAGGCTTTCTTGAATCCGATTATACACAAGGTAATGATTCTATGATGAAGGGAGGGATTTTAGAAGAATATTTGAGTTTAATTGGGAAGATAAATTGGGCTTTATTGGTTTGATTAAATGGGTAGAGTTTGTGGACTATTATAAGTGGGACAAGGGGCACTTTAGGAAGGTGTTGTAATATTATATTATTTATAAAATAATTTTAATTTTAAAATGGTAAAAATGTGATTTATTTTAAAGATAAAGTTATTTTGGGTAGAAAAATCTCAACCAATATACTTTAGGAAAGTCTAGGTCATAGATTTAACCATATATGTTTTCTTTAATGCATAGTTAAAAACATTGACTCTTACCATGTCTTCTGGCATTTTCATACTTTATGGTTACTATAGTTACTATAAAATACCAAGAGAATAAAAAGTGGTTTATTAATGAAATTATAAACATTATATATGTTATTTTTCCAAATATAATATTTTTTGGACAATGATATCATACCAAAAATATTATTTTGTTTAAATATTCATTTATGTCAATTTTTATACTATTCATATCATGATTTTTTAAAAAATCTATAAAAACATGATTCCTTCGAAAAAAATTATCAATTCAAATATAAAATGTCATAATCATACATAAAATTCATGTATGTTATAAAAGGTTCAAATGTAAATTTATTTTAATATTAATAATCTCATTTATTTAAATCATTCATTAATAAAAAAATCTCTACATCATTATTCTATAATAAATATATTTATTTATATGATGTCTAGAAATTATAAATAAATACTTTAATGTAGGAAATATTAATTATATTTCTAATGATTATTTATTTTCAAGGATATCACTTATATAACCACATATATAAAATGTTTTATTAAAAGATACATGTTTATGATATATTTTTCTTCACATTAAATTATTTCTTATAAAATGTCATTATCACTTCCATGTGAATCCATGGGGTCTCAAAATCAACCCAATGATGCCCATAGTTGAAAATATCTAATAAAATAGGATTAGGACATGTTTTAGGGTTGTTTAATATTATTATAATATTATTATTGTTTACCCTTATTTACATGATTTCCCTTTAACCATAGTAAATAAAATTTTCACTGAAGCTACTATTCATAATGGAAAAAAAGTAATTTTCACACAATTTGGACCATATTATTCCAAATATAGAGTATATTTTTTCAAATTCAAAACACAGACGTTGCAGTAAAAAAATTTAAAATTAATTCTCGTTGTCGAAACAAAAGCTGGTTTTTAATAAGTAATAACTATCAAACGATTGACATGTCTTTAAAACCAATATAAAAGTAATATTACATAAAATGACGAAAATTGAACTAAATTATTGAAATATAATCCAATTTCACTTTAAAACTAAATAAATATCCAATATAATTATATAAATAAATTAGATGAAAAGGCAGTTTTGGCTTCAAATGCGGTATTTTTAACTATTAATAAAAAAACATTACCAGAAAATTACCAAATATTTATCCAAAGTAAATTATGAAGTACCTATTCTGTAGAAGAAGTTTATTTATTCAAACAGAACATATAAAAGTGAAAAAAAACTATATTTAAAAATGGATTTCCATCAAAAGGTGGTAAACCGACCTTTTAAAAATATTAGAGTATTTCATGCTTAAAATATGACTCATTCTTATTTTTATTCTTCTAAAAATAATTGTATAAATGTAAATACATTTAAAAAATATATAATCATATTTTAGTTAGTTATTTTCATTCCATCCAATACAATGGGTAGGCGTTAACTACCATTTAAAATAATATTAATATTATTTTATTTTTTAGAATAACTCAAAGTTGTGTGCAATGTACGATTTCAATGAAAACCATTGTCGGGTGTTGAATATGCTATTAGATGAATCATACCCTTTATGGTAAAAATAATTTCTTATTAATAAATATTAATATAATTGAAAATTTAGTATTCTATAAATACCCAGGATCATGCACCTTTTGTGAAAATCAAAAGGGAGATACTCGAAAAAGAAGTTATTGTTTTATCACTACATTAAACATTCTTTTCTTCTTAAACTTCCTATTATTATGTTGCATCAACCCTAATGTAATTTGTTTGTCAAAAATAATTAATTTGGATGGGTATAATTATGAGAATAATGGATTTAAATAATGAATATAACATGATAATTACTATTTATTATTAATATACCATCCAATTCCTTTCCATTTAACCCTTAAATAAGTTATATCGTCGCTCGTGCGTACATACGACCAACCGTCTCCATGATGCGATGAGATTCATTCTCCATATTAACCATTCAAGAATAAATATAATGTATATATAATAAATAATCATGAAAATATGACGTAATAATTCGAAATTATTTATATATATATATATATGTCATTTAATTGGTTCTATTTAATTCAATAAGGAAATTGAAACAACATTCGTGCATACGTACGACATACCGTCTCCATTAACGGTGGTTTCCATTTCATTTATTCATCTATTATATATATTTATATAATTAATATTTATGATATATAAATAATTTTTACATTCTGAGGGTATGGAAATCATGATCTATGTAATAAGATCGATAATAACAAGTCAAAACATATATGATAAATAAAATGATTATTACCCAAAACATTTATTTAACATAGAATTGATAAATAAATAGGTAATATAATGTTATAAGTGAATAATATATGATATCATAGATATTATTTTGGTTCTATTAGAATCTAATAATATTTTTAAACCCGCTTTATAGGAGTATCGGACACTTACGTATGAAATCGACCGAAGGAAAGGGATAATTTCGCAATGTCATTATTTTTTGAGTTTGTTTATTCATAAGTATTTAGTAGTGTATATTTATTATATGAATCCATGTTTCCTAAATATATAATATTATTTATATTCTTATACAATTTTTTAAAAACAATTTTATCCATTGGTGAATTTTTACTAAATTTTATAGAAGGATTCATTCTTTTATTTTCCAGACGAGGTAATTATCCACTTTTTCGGCAAGAGTAAAGGAAGAATGTTTTTTAACTGATATAGTATGAAATGATTTTTATGTATTAACAATGAATTAATTCAATGAATCTTATACTAAATTATTTCAAGTTTATTTTCAACAAAATTGTTTTCTTTTAAAATTTTGCGACATTTTGAGAAAAGAAAATATTTGTAAATAAAAACATATATTTTCCTCACAAATTAAGCTAAAGTGTTTATCAAAATCATTTCCCATATATGATTACATAGGGTTATGTTTCTATCCTAATGAATACATATATTTTATTGTGTTTATGATGGAAATAGTTTTTTGAAATCCATATATTTTTTATGGATTAGGTTATGATGGAATGTTGTTTAAGAATCCAATTTTATTTCATGGGTTATGATATGATAAATGATTTGTTTGATTGTGGAACATTTAAGAATGATTTACTTATGAGATGGGTGGGACCTATATCACCCTCCAACAAATTAGGTAAAGATTTATGTCTCAAGATATCAAGATAACTGGAACCACATTTAAATCCATTTATGTAATACAGGGCTAGAATGAGAAGTAAATCATGTTTAGTAATACATGTATGGAATATCATGTAAATTCGAGTCAGTAATGGACTTTTTCCACTACTATTGTTTTGTCATCACTGTGTTGGAAACTATGGAAATAATTTTATGTGATTATGTTTTCCCCAATTCCATGTTTTATTCCAATGTTATTATATCATGGTTAATGTTCCTTTGAGATCTATGTCTTACATTATTCCGTGATTTATTTCAGGACTCAATATTTTGATATCTAAAATTTATGATCATGTTTTTTACATTCATATGATTAAATTTTAAACATACTAAGAATATGATTTCAACATTTTTTTTATTCTCAATAAGATATAAATAACTATTTTAGGTAAGAAAATGAAAGGGTAAGATATTTTAGAGAGATATTGAATATATTTCACCGTGTAAGAAGATTATGTTCCAAGTTTCCAATTTCACTAAACTAATACGGTATTTGGGAGTCTGTTTGTGTGATGTATTGAGTATTCCGTAAATGAAATGTTATGTAGATGTATGTTATTTTTTTTATTTATAGTTGTAATTAGAGAACAGGTATAGTTAACCTATAGAAACTAGGATACAAAAAACATTAATGAGATCCCTAGAGGTATCTCAAAGGATATTTCTAGGGATGTCCAAAGGATAAGTCATGTATATGTTACAATAAAAGGGTTTTTTTGTTAATCTTGTCCAACATAGTGTTAAACCGAAGATATAATAGATTTAAATATTATAAATAATTTACATTACTTATGTGTTTCTAATCTCTAATATGAATATCTCACACTTTTCATTCTAGTCTTAGACAATAGATATGACTATATAGACATAGTTAACTATTGAATGTTTCAGGTGTGGAAGGTATGAGAATTATGATTATCGATTTCCTATGTGGAAATATCATGAAGAGAATAATGAGGATGGTACGAGTATTAGTCATACTACCGAGGATAAAGAGATTTTAAATGACATTTGAACGATATGTGATCTTCTAACAATATGTTTTATATTAAACTTAAGAAAATTGAGGTTGAAAAAACTTTATACGTGATTAATATTTTAAAAAAGACGAAGATTATGGATCCTATGTAATTTTTTAAGAATAAATTTAGATTATTGAGGTGTATATGTTTCGGATTTCAATGATTATGTTATATGAATCATGAAATATATATGTGTTTTTAGTATTAGTTCTTAATTAAGTATTGGAAAGGATATTCTGAATAGTTCTTAGGAGACAGAATAGCAATTTAATGGTAAGATGATATACTTAGAGAACACATGATTTTGGGGAAGATAACCCTTAATATTTCCCTTAGGTTAAGATAATAATGTTTGGATGAAGATATGTTGGATTTTAATAAGTAAATTGGATAATGATAGTTTATTTAGATCTAATAATAGTGTTATTTTCATGAGGATTATGCTATCATAGATAATGTGTAAAACTTTTTAGGACTTATAGAATATATCCAATAAGTTTTGGAATAAGGAAACATGCATGTTTTCAATAATGATTTATAATTATTCATGTTGTTAGCATGAAACAAGAGAATACATGTTTAATGTGTTCACACATTGGGAATTTGACCAACAAAAAAAACCCTGTTATATTTTTTGTATAAATGTTAACTCGAGTAAGTGAACAATTTTATACTATTTTGGATTTTCAACTTTTTAAAGGAATGTAAGGTTATAATTTTTTTTAATGTTTAAGTTATACTTCATACAAAATTAGTTAGAATATATTCTTATCTCTCTATATGTGGAATTTAAATATTTGTATCATGTGCTAACCATTTCATTGAGATAGATGGAAGGATCAATAATTCTATCACATGATCTGATAACACATTAAGAATGAAAAATTCAAATTCATTTCATTAAATAAGAGATAAATTAGAAATTTTTATAGTCATGAACAATGATGAGATTGTACCAAAATCAAGTAATTATTTATTCTAATGAAAATTTGTTGAAAATTAGAAAATGTCTCTTTAAAACAAAAAATGTTATCTTAGTACCATTTTATTTTATGAATCATATGTTTCCTTAAATCATCACAGATTTATGGCTTTCAGGTTATTAACTTTCTCTAAATATTGTTCTCAATCACCCTTCATCAGAACATGATGCTTAGATTTTTTCTTCTATATCCATGTTTTCACATGCCACCTATGTTTTCATATGTGAAAACCTAGTGACGATTTACTTTGGGTAACCATTATGTTTCTTTCTTTCCATTTTAAATTTGTTTTCAGTATTATTTTTTTATGATGTGGGATTCCATTAAAGAAACTTTAATTTAGTAATACTTTTATAACCACGATGAATTTCTTGGGTGACATTAATTTTAAGGGGGGTATAATGAAACACCCTGAGATTTTTTGTGAGATATTATTTTTAATTTCTTTTATGTCTTCTGTTTTACGTAACACCCAAATTAGCTTATGCTGTACACAATACCATGTTTTACTCAACAATGATATATTATTAAAATTTTATTGTGGGATATAAACTAGCTATTATGAGTAGTACAAATAGAATTATGAAAATATGGTTTTCAAATGTTTAAATAATGATTCATTGGTTACAAAATTTATTATAAATGGAAATAAAAACCAATTAAATATATAAGATGTGTTTTTAATAAAACATATTTAAAAATAAAATAACTGTGTTTATAAAATCATATCACTCTTTATTGATTTTTATTTAATGAAAATTATATTTTATATTTTACTATTTTTAATTCATCTTAAATGTTTTCTAGATATGTTATAAGAACACATTAAAATTTTTAGATAAAAAATTTATTTTTTCTATAAATGTAGTTTTACCACTTTTTGTTGGGGAACACTTTTTAAATTTAGTTTTTGAAACCTTTTTATGAAAAAATAAAATTCTTATTTAGAAGTGGGACATCAAAATTTAAATTGGAATATTTTTTGATATTTTTTGGCTTATAATAATGTTTTGAAGAATTGTAAAAATACGATAAATTTTTATTAAAAAAAATTTCCATCAAAAATATTTATATGGTTAAATGATTAATGGAATAAATTTTTATCATTTAATCCAATTTTATTCATTGTAAGTTATTTCACATTTAATTTGGAAATAAACACATGCCTATATTTTGATAGTTTCTATATCTTAAAACATGATTTTTGATTTTGACAATGGAAATTAATTTTTAATCAACTAATACAATTTATGTGTTCTGAATTTGAAAAAATGGATACAATATATGAAATTTTAAGGTCCAAATTGTGTAAATTAGAACCTGTAATTTTTAGACACTATGAATAGTAACTTCATTAATTATTTTTAGTTTCTATGGTTAAAGGGTAAATCCGTTAAATTATGGTAAATAATAATATTATAATAACATAAAACATCCCTAAAACGTTTCCTAATCATTTAGGATGAGATACGTCTAAGTATGAGAATCATTAGGACGAAATTATGGCATTTTGGAGCCACTTGGGTGTGAAAATGACATTTTATAATTTTTAATTTAAGAAAATGGAAATATAAGATAAACATGTATCTTTTCCGAAAGAAATTTTAAGGCGGGGTAATATAATTAATCTATTTCACTATAAATAGTCATTTAATTATAAAAATATTCTATAAATAGTTGTATTTTTTTTATAAATTTTAGATATTAAATAAATAAATTCATTTATGATACATTCATGAAGTAGTGATAACCTTATTAATGATTGATTCAAATAAATGATATTAAAAATATTACAATAAATGTATTTTGAATATTTTTGTAACAACCCATGTATTTGTAGAATAATAAATTTTCATATCTATTAATATTTATCAATAAGATATTAACTTTATGTTAAATATTTTTCTTTATCTGATAGCGTACTCAACACACAACAGTGGGTTTAATTGAAATAATACATTACACACAACTTTGAGTTATATCGAAAAATAATATTAAAAATAGTAATATTATAAATGATAGTTAACGCCTATAAATTGTGTTGGAGGGAATGAACAGAACTATGTATAATTTGACTATACATTTTTTTTTAAATGTCTAAACATTTATTTGATGAATTTTAAAGGATTCAAATAAGAACAAATCTGATTTTAAGTATGAAATATTCTTATATTTTTGAACGGTTGTTTTATCGCATTTTGACGAAGAACCCTTGTTAAATATAGATTTTTTCACTTTTATATGTTCAATTTGACAAAATAAAATTCTTGTATAGAATTAGGACATCAATATTTACTTTGGATAAAGGTTTTGTATTTTTCTAATAAAGTTCATTTCTCAATGAATAGTGAAAAATACTGCATTTTAAGTCAAAACTCACTTTTCATCTAATTTATTTGTATAGTTATATTTTATTATTAATTAAATTTAAAGAGTAATTGGATTATATTTTTTTCATTTAATCCAATGTAGTTCATTTGATGTAATTTCACTTTTAAATTGTATAGAAACACATGTCAAACTTTTGATAGTTATTATTTCTTAAAATCACGTTTATTGGTTTTGACAACTGAAATTAATTTTAAATTAATGACTACAACTTCTATATTTAGAATTAGTAAAAATTTATTCCATATTTGGAATTATGAGTCCTAAATTTTGTAAAAACATACCTTTTATTTTTAGTCATTATGAATAGTATCTTTAATAATTATTTTTCATACCATGGTTAAAGGGTAAATATGGTAATTGAAGTTAAAAAATAATATTATAATAATATAAAACTACCCTAAAATGTGTACTACTCCTATGGGAAGATATATTTCTGACCCTGGGCATCTGTGGGTCAATTTGGGGACCCCATGGAGCCACTTTTATGTGAAAATGACATTTTATAAGAAATAATTTGAAGTAATGTAAAATGTAACATAAACAAGTATCTTTTAGTAATAAAACATAATTTGGGGTTTTATAAGTGATATCTTCAACAATAAATAGTCCATATAAAAATAAAAATATTTCCTACATCATGATATTTTATTTATAATTTTTATACATCACATAAATAAATTTATTTATGACATATTGATGATGAGTGATTACCTTATTAATGCATGATTTAAAGAAATGAGATTGTAAATATTAAAATTAATTTATTTTCAAACTTTTTATGCTATCTGGGAATTTTAGGGAATATTATCACCTGTTATATTTTAATTAATGAAGTTTTTATCAAAATTTTCATGTTTTTATTGATTTTTTAAAAGTCATGATTTGAATAGTATATAAATAGACATAATTGAGTTTTTAAAACAAATACTATTTTATTAAATGATATAGTAGTCCTAAAAATTTAATATTAGGAAAAATGAGTTAGATAATGTTTTAAATGTCATTAGTGAACCACTTGATGTCCTATTGTCATTTTATAGTAACTATATTAACCATATCGTATGAATATACAAGAAGACGTGGTAAGAGTCAAATAAGTTAACTAAGGATTAAAGCTAAAAGATAAGGTTAAATTTGTGACCTAGAATTTTATAAAACATATTGGTTGAATGTTTTCGACAAAAAAGAATTTTATCTTTTAAATAATTGACTTTGGGACAATTTGAATCCTAAAATAATATTATAATGAAGTAATTCATTCACACTTTCCTAAAGTTTCCTTCTCCCTCTTAGAAAAGGGAATCACCTCTACCCATTTAACCACACCTCTCTTGCTCATTTTATCATCCAAAATATACCCAAATAAGCTTCAAACATCCCTATCTTCCTCCTAGAAACCTTAGATTAGGCAGAAAGAAATTCAATGAAACTTTTAGACTCAAATCAAATAGTGTTACACATTTTAAGAGGCAGTGTCATGCTTAAGATCCTTTCAATTATTTAGATACTTCACTCCAAATTATATTATTATTCATTGATTAAATAACAACACTAATATCCCCAAAATAATAGGATATTTTTATGATAATTATTCAACTGAACTTACACTCACCTCCATCTAATGGAATTATATCATACTTTTTCTGTGGAAGATGAAGTACTGCCACATGAAACGATGACGTTCGATTGTCCCCTACCACCTATCATGGTGGCCATTATGATGGCGCTGTATTTTTTTGTAAAATATGTTATCTTTATATTTTATATTTTATTCAGTTTTTTATTTAAATCATACCTTTATGCTTTCCATAATGTGTAAATACGGTAATTTCCTTTGAGAAAGTGTAGACTACCGCCCGTCAAGGGGATATGACTTCTTCATGACATACATGGAATGCATAAAGAATTGAGTTAATGAAAATATGTAATGTATATAATGTATAATATTAAACTAGAATTATAATAGTCATATGAATCAATTAGTTCTCATTACTTTAATATGACAAACAAATGAAAGGAGCTTTCATGCTTATGTACGACTTACTGTCTCCATGAACAGTGCATTTCATTTCTTAACACTAAATGTTATGGACTACTATAAATACATATATAAAGTGTATATATGATATTTAAATCAAGAATATTATTCTAGATATGGTATAATTTTGACTACATGTACAATTTGTTTCAAAACAAGTTCATTTTTTACTCGAGTACTCAAATATCAAAAAAACGACCAATATTATCTTAAACAATTATGTAATTTTTATAACATGATATTAAGTGATATAAAAGGAATAATAAGCTTGAAAAAGGTTTTGAATCAAGTATAAATTAACTTATGTTTATTATTTAGTAATATAAAGGAACATATGTGATGATTCAGACGCTAGGTATGGGATCCTTTCACCCTATTCTTTTAGTAAAAGACGTCTTTCATGATATGTCTTTCAATTTCAATTTTCATATATTGGGATATGTACTTATATATCCTTATTTCAGTAAATTTTATGTCCAATTAATGAGAGACCCTTTTCTATCACATCAACTGTTTTTCTTAATTTTTATGTAAATCCATTAGGCTACCAAATTCTCATATGGGAATTTCAAAACTCAATTTCAACTCATTTGATTTTATACATACTTCATTGATTATATTATGAGATGATTATATGTCAAACCAATTTTTATTTATTTATGTTTTAATTTCCACTTTCATTTATTTGGATATATTTTTGTGACACATAATCACCCCATTGATTAATTCTTACATCATTTATACGATCATTGTAAAGGATTTCATCTCAATTTACATTCCATTGAGACTTATTTGGTGTTATGAACAAATTCACATTTACATGGTGTATATAGTGCCCTTTGAAATATTATATCCTTAATATAATTATTCTCATTATATTATATGTTTTTTATTTTATTCTTTATTTATTTATATTCAATTATATCTCATGTGGAAAGGT
Organism: Viscum album; assembly: GCA_963277665.1. Classification (NCBI taxonomy): domain Eukaryota; kingdom Viridiplantae; phylum Streptophyta; class Magnoliopsida; order Santalales; family Viscaceae; genus Viscum; species Viscum album. The sequence goes on along the minus strand of OY728167.1, from coordinate 387,981,598 downwards.
ACTCTTTGACTAAATCATAATTTTAAATGTTTTAATGATTTATTTTTCCAAACCCGTTCTCATTATTGTACATTTATTCAAAATAGATTTATGGATTTTTTAAATGGACATTAATGTTTTAAAATTATATTCATTTTCATGATTCAAATTGGTATGAGACTCTTTGATTCATTTTTTTTAAATGTTTAAAAATTGATTTTTTAAAATAAATTTATTATGTCAAATATCTTGAAGTGGTATCTTGTGATTTCAATGTGGAAATATTATTGTGCCATTATCATTGTTTTATGTGTTGTGATTATGTAATGGTACTTGGAAATTTGACATGTGGTTACTTGATAAACCAAATACAGGTGGTTTCATGATAAACCTAGTGCAGGGGAGCCTGAGATAGCTCTCCAATGCATTGGGTTAAATGGAAAAGGTAAACTTTAATGTTTCTCTAAATAGGTTTATGGAATATACTCTACAAGGTAATCCAAACAGAACTCCATACCTAGCTATGAAGGATGCAACATAATTATGTTATTTATGCAACAATTTACCTTTATGATTTATGATTTCTATGCGTTATTCATAAATAATATGATTTCATGAGGTATGTTAAAGAGATTATGTTTTATGATAGAAAAGTATGATTTATTTATTTTTATGTATTGATGGAATAATGTTTTATTTCCATATTTTGTAGCCCTTTCTGAGCTCCTTTTCTTATCCCATGATTTTGAAATGTTTTTTAGATGGTATAAGGATTAGGGAATGGAATAATTCAAGAAGCATTAAATCAAAAGAATAATTATTATTTTATTTTACAGAGTTTTATGAAACAAATGGATAGAGAAAAAGAGTATAATATATAATTTTTGAGTTGTAATGTAATATTTATGGCCTAAATCTCTAAATATCTAAACCTAAAAAGGTCCTTAATGTGAATAATTAACATAATTCATGATTATGTAATGTTTAAGGCCGAGGCCTTATAGTTGGTATCATAGGTCGGTTTAGATAACATTAGAGGTTAGGGTTTTATTTAAGCATATGTGTTATAACAATAATAGTTAGAATATTAAAAAGTGATGTAGTTATTTCAGATAAATTTAATGAGTTTAAGATTACATGAATAAGTATATATTAGTGTTTACCCTTCTCATAAGATAATATATGTTGATTTTAATGATATAGTCACACAATCCTTTTTGGTTTTAGGGAATGATTGGATCTAGCAGGAACCAAAGTAACAATGGATGTGACAAAAATTGTAGTAGTTTTCATAATAAGAAACTAAATGAAATGGTAGTTACAATGATAAATCTTGTGGTTGTTCATAACAAACTATCTGGAGTCATGATTGACCACTTGAACCTTACTGATCTTTCAATGGCATTGTATATGAGAGAAAGGAATCCCAATGTAAGTTCATGTAATAATCATAAAGGTAAATATATTAAAAAACCTTCGTGTCATGGATGTGATAAAAAACTACTAGGAAATGCTTCAAAGGGAAAAACTGATGTTATAGATGTTGTAATAAAGGTCATAAAGTAATAACGTGCCATGAAAAAAAGGAATCGTTTATTAGACTCCATGAAAGGGAAAAAATTTATTTATGAGGGATCAATTGAATGTTTTAAATGTGGCATCCATAGTCATTACGCAAATAGATGTCATGCGAAGAAGGTTCAAGAATGAATCAGTGAGATCGTACAAGTGTATGTTTACCAATTCTTAATACCATTATAGTTGAAGATGAGGAAACTAAAAATAACCTATGAATGGTATGGATTTTTTCTTAGCTCATGTTTTGACATTAAATAAATCATAGGACATTATGATTGATTTTTTTTGTAATAAATAATTATAAAAGAATAATATGGAAAAACATCGATAAAGGATCAAGAAGAATGTTTTATGATCAAGATGTCTACATCTTAGGAATTTAATAGTTATGTTGGATCTATGGATGATGATTTGTTTAAATGTATTAATTATAGGATTACACTGGAAGGCATTTTCTATTACCTGTAACCTTAAAGTTTGATATGTGAAAATTTTATTCAAGGAAGAATTATATTTTCTTGTACGGATATAATGTATAACCTTATGGGTTCATGTGATCTTCTGTTTTTAATTGATTAATGGTTATTGAATTTTTGGATGAAAAATTAAAGGTATTATATAACCTTTGAGTATAAAGAATGTTATGGTTATTTTGGAGGAAATTATCTTATTTTTTAATAATTTTATATAAATGATATGGTTTTATAAAAAGGAAAACTCACAGGAAGGGTGAAAACCCGTCACATTCGGCAAGGCCATGGGAATATAACACACAACCTAAAGGCAACATGCTCGCATCACCTACCAATAGCCTATGTAATGTCCCTAGTTTGTATGAATTATCATTTATAGTTAATTGATTTTATGGATCAATATTATGTTTATTTTGGAACTTCTGTTTTATCAAATGGATATTCATAGTATAGGAATATGCTTTGGTGGATAATTGATACATGTTATTTTTGACTACATTCACACTTTTGGGAACACTATATGCCTATTGAAATAGAATTCTATGGGATTTAATTTGAGGAGTAATGGTGGAAATTTATTTTGGAGGAATATATGTTTTGATTTTGGAATTATAGTGATGACTATGCTATCATAGAGAATATGTTATTAGGTTAATTAATTTTCAGTACGAGACCTTAAGAGTAGTGGATTTTATTTGGAGATAAATGTTATGATTTTTCATGGAAGCCTATGTGATCAAATCCTTTTTAATTTTGGGTTTATATCTTAGTTTGGATTATTTTTAATAATTTTAATGACATTTTTTGTTGAATTATCTTTGTTGAAATTTGGGTATTGTTTATTGAATTTTGAGTCTAAGAGTAGTATTTCTTTATATAAAGGATTCAAATTTTTGAGGACTATCTAATATCGTACTAACCATTTTGGATTTGGTTAATTTAAAAAGGAAGTGGAAATATATAGTTAATATTTTATGGATTATGTGATTTTCTAGGAGTTGATTCATCATGAATACTCATCATTTGAGAATAAGATTATTTTAGGGGATATTTATTAAAGGACGAAACACCACTTCTCAAGTATGTATATTTTATTATGATTCTAGTCTACGTTGTAATAAAATTATTAAACTCTATGAAAATGATCTTGATGAAAAAAACTTATATGCTTTCTTTTATCATTATAATTTTACCAAACCACAAATTTATGGTATCATGGTGGTTAACTTTCAGTGATCATGTTCTATATAACTCTATATTATTCTATGAGAGTTAGTTTTTCATCCATATCCATATTTTCTACATGGAATCCGAGCATGTGTTATCTTGTATGACCCTTTTACTTCTCGTTCATTCTTTAAAAGTGATATTTTTATTGACTCTTTTTCTGATGTGGGATTTTCAATGAAGTTTGTGTGCCCAATTTGAAAATTGTGAGAACACAATTTCCAAAAGGGGGAAGGATGTAATGACCCAGGAATTTATAGAGTAATAAATTTTCATATCAATTAATATTTATTAATACTATATTAATTTTATGTGAAATTGTACTAAAAGTTTTTTTGAAATATTACATTGCACACAACTGTGAGTTATACCGAAAAATTATTTTAACAATGTTACTATTTTAAATGGTATCTAACACCTAGCCATTATATTGAAAGGAATGAACATAACTAACTAAAATATGATTATATATTATTTTTAAATGTTTTTACATTTATCCGATAAATTTTAGAGGCTTAATATAACAACAAATCTGATTTTAAGCATGAAATACTCTAAGATTTTTAAAAGGTCGTTTTACCGCCTTTTAATGGAGAACCCTTTTTAAAACTAGTTTTTTTTAACTTTTATATGTTATATTTTACAAAATAGAATTATTATATAGAATTGGGTAATAAAAATTTAATTTGGATGAAATTTGGGTATTTTTTGGATAATGATCATTTATTAATGAATAGTGAATTTTTTTGCATTTTAATTCAAAATTGCATTTTCGTCTAATTTTTTAATATAGATAGATTGTAATTTTAATTGGTTTTAAAGTTTAATTGGATTATATTTTGTTCATTTAATCCAATTATCATCATTGGATGTAATTTCACTTTTAAATTGGGTAGAAACACCTTTCAATATTTTGATTGTTAATATTTCTTAAAAACATAGATTTTGGTTTTAACAATGGGAATTAATTTTAAATTAATACAATTAAATCAGGTGTTCAAAATTTTGAAAAATGCATTCCATATTTGTAATAAGGAGGTCAAAATTGTGCAAATAGAACATTTTATATTTTGACATTATGAATAATAAATTTAGTAATTATTTTATTTATAATGGTTAAATGGTAAATCTGGTAAATAAGTGTAAAAAAATACAATATAATAATATAAAACTACCCTAAAACGTGTATTACTTCTATTGAATGATATATTTCCAACTGAGGGAATGCTTGGGCCAATTTTGGGACCCCATGGAGCCACATTGATGTGAAAATGTAATTTATAAAAATTAATTTAATGTAAAGAAAAAGGTAACATAAACCATTATATTTTAGTAAATAAAAATTTATTTGGGGTTATATAAGTGATATTTTATACTATCAGAATTCATTATAAATATAAAAAAATTCCTACATCATTATATTTTATTTATAATTTTTAGATATCAAATAAAAAAATTAATATATGACACAATTATGACGTACTGATTACCTTATTAATGAAGTATTTAAATAAATTAGAATATAAATATTAAAATAAATTTATTTTTAAAATTTATATGCTGTACAAGAATTTTAGAGATTATTATGACTTTTTATTTTTAGATAATTAAGTTTTTTTTCTGAAATAATCATTTTGTAATAGATTTTTTACATCATGATATGAATAGTATATAAATTGACATAAATGATTTTTAAAACAAATCTTGTTTTATTAAATGATATAATAGTCATAAAAATATAAGATTCATCCAACTTAATTAGAGAGGTTTTAAAATTTCATTAATTACCCACATGAGGTTCTATTGGTATTTTATGGTAACTACATTAACCATATAGTATGAATATACATGACGACATCGTAAAAGTCAAATAAGTTAACTAATGGTTGAACCTAAAAGATAAGGTAAAATTTATGACCTAGACTTGTCTAAAACCTAGTTTTTTAGAGATTTTTGACCAAAAAGAATATTATATTTAAAATTAAAATCATTGAGACCATTTGACACCAAAAATCATGTTATAATAAAATAATACATTCAATCATTCCTAAAGTGCCCCTCCCCCCTTTTATAAAAGGGCATCACCTCTACCCATTTAACAACACCCCAAAATCATAATTTCTCCTCTAAAATATTCCCAAATATGCTCCCAACATACCTATCTTCATCCTAGAATCCTTACGTTAGGAATTAGGCAATTCAACGAAACCATTTGACTCAAATCAATGGTAGTTACATGTTTTAAGAGGTAGCGTGTTCTCTAAAGTTCATTTCCATTATTATACATCTTCACTCCCTATTCTATTCTTATTATTTGATTACATAATAACACCATAATCCTATATATAATAGGATTTTTTATGATAATGTTTCAAAATACATTTGCACGCACCTCCATCTAATGGATTTAGAACATACTGTTTCTGTGGATGACAATCTACTACCTCACGAAATGATGATTGTTAGATTTTACCCTACCACCTCTCATGGTGACCATTATGATGAAACCATATTTATATTTTATATAAATTTTATTTATATTGTCTCTATGATATTGTTTTTTATTTAAATATTACCTTTATTCTTTCCGTAATGTGTAAATCTGATAATTTCATTTGAGGAAGTGCAGACTACCACCCCCTCAAAGTGATATGACTCGTTCATTCCATACATGGAACGTATAAATGATGGAATTAATGAAATTATTAAATTTATATAAAATATGATATTATATTGGACTTATAATTAACATTTGTATCAATTATTTTTCATTTTATTAATATGAAGAATACATGAATGTAGCGTTCATGCGTACGTATGACTTACCATGTCCATGAACGATGCATATATTTTATTATCTCTAAATGTTATAGACTTTTAGAAATACATATAAACTGTGTATATATATTAGATTTAAATAATTAATATTATTCTGGATAAGATATAATTTTTACTACATGTACCATTTATATCAAAAAAAATTCATTTTTTACTAAAGTACCCAATATCGACAAAACAACCGATATTAACATAAAAAATTATATAATTAATATAATGTGGTATTAAGTGATATAAAAGGAATAAAAAAAATAAAAATGGTTCCGAATAAAGTATAAATTAACTTACTTTTATTATTCAGGATGAACAAGGAACGTATGTGACGAGTCATACGCTATGTAAGGGAAGCTTTCACCCTCCTCTTTTAGTCAAAGATTTGTTTTTATTTTATGTATTTTAATTTAAATTTTCTTATGTTGGGATAGGATATTAAATATCCACATTTATGTACATTTTATCTCCATGTGATGAGAGACCCTTTTCTCTCTCATCAACTATTTTTCTAAATTTTTATGTGAAGCCGTTAGGCTGCCGAATATTCGTATGGGAATTTCTAAACTCTATTTACACTCATTGGGTTTTACAAATTCTTTGTTGAATATATTATGAAAATATTATGTTTCAAATAAATTTTTATTTATTTATGATGTAATTTACACTTCCATTTATGTGTATATATTGTTGCGACACATTTTTCACCATATTGATAAATTATTACGCCATTTATAGGATCTGTGTAAGTGATTTTCTCTCAATTTACATTCTAATGAGATTTATTTGTTTTTATGATCCAAATAACTTTTATATGGTATATATAGTTCCCTTTGACATATTATATCACGAATATATTTATTCTTGTGATATTATATGTTTTTTGATATTATTTTTTAATTATTTTTATTCAATTATTTCTCAATTTGTAAGGGACTCTTTAACTAAAACATCATTTTAAATGTTTTAATGATTTATTTTTCTAAAATCCATCTCATTAATTTTCATGTTTTCAAATTTGCTTAAAGGGAATATTTATATGGACATTAATGTATAAAAATGACATTCCATTAAATTTTTTAAAGATGTATGGGACCCTTTGATTCAAAAATATTATTTTTAAATGTTTTAAATGTGTTTTTTAGAATGAATTGATTATGTCCATATACTGAACTAATGTATTGCGATTGAAATGTTTAAATGTTATCTTTCCTTTATTCTTGTTTTATGTGTTATGATTATGTAATGGTACTTGGACATTTAATGAGTGGTAACGTGACAAACCAAATACATGTGGTTTCTTGATAATCCTATGGTGGGTGAGCCTGAGATAGCTCTCCAATGCATTGGGTAATGTGATAGATGTAAACATTAATGTTTATTATAAGAGTTTTAGGGAATATACTATGATGGGTATTCCAAACATAACTCCCAATATAGTTGCGAAGGCTGCAACGTAATTATGTTATGGATGTGATAATTTACCTTTATGATATATGATTTCACTGTATTATTCATAAATCTTATAATTTCATGAGGTGTGATAAAGAGATTATTTTTTGTGACTTAAAATTATTGTTTTATTGAAATGTATCTATTAAAGTACTAATTTTCTCTTTCCTTATTTTACATCCTTTACTAGGATTCTTTTCTCATCCCAAGTTTTAGGTATGTTTTCCATTGGGTATAAGTGTAAGAGAAAAGAAGAATTCAAGGATATTTATATCAAGAAAAGAATTATTGTTTTTTAAGAAGTTTGTTGAAAAAATTGTATACTAAAAAATTGTCTACTATGAAATGTTTGAGATGTAATGTAATAGTTATGGTCAAACTCTCCAAATCTCTATACCTGAAAAGATCATCAATGTGAATTAATAACTTAATTCAATTTTATGTAATGTTTAAGGCTCGGGAATTATAATTTGGATTTCATACACTATTTTTTTGATGATATAGAAATATTATATTTTTTTAATTCCATTGTTTCTAAGGAATCGTGTTTTTATGATTTCAACAAAAAATCAATTACTAAATAGTGACAAATTTGACATAAATGAGTCTTTAATACAAATAACATTTTATTAAATGATATAATAGTCCTAAAAATCGATGATTTTTCCAACTAACTTATACAATGTTAAATTTTTCATTAATTATCCAATTTTTTGTTCTTTTCAAATTTTATAGCAACTATAGTGACCATATATTATGAAAATACAAGAAGACATGGTAAGAGTTATTGTCTTGAACTTAGTGTTAAAGCTATTATATAAGGTTAATTATGTTCCCTAAAATTTTCTAATACATATTTTATGACTTTATTTCTACCCATAATCATCTTATATTATATGTAAATGAGTTTGGGACCATTATAAACAGAAAATAAATTTATACTAAAGTAATATTTAAGGACTTTCCTAAAGTGTGTGTCACCTCTCCTATAAAAGGTAACTTCTCTGTCTATTTTATTCACAACTAAAAAATCCTATTTTCTAAGAAAAAAACTTCCCAAATCCCCTACCAACATCCCTCCCTTCCTTCTAGAGGACACACTATCAGTATAGAACTATCCTAGTGAGGCCTTTCATGCAAATCAAAAGGTAGAAACTAGAAAAAGATTTAACTATTTTATCACCTCTTTCAAAATTATTTTCATCCTATACATCCTCTTATTATGTTATTTCAAAAATAATGTAATAAATATAATATATTATACATGATGAGATGTTATTATAATTATTTTACAATCTTATAACTCATTTTATCCGTCCTATGTACAATAATATCACCATGTGTGTGTACGTACGAATTACAGTCTACACGCCGTTGTATTATTTGTTATTAAACATACTTAATTTTGATGGGTATAGTTTTGAGTATAATTGATGTAAATAATTAATATTAAATGATAATTATTATTTTTAATTAATATACCATCCACTTCCATACCATTTAACCATTAATTGAATGATATCGTTGCTCGTGCATACGTACGGCCTACCGTCTCCATGACATGATGAGATTCATTCTCCACGTTAACCATTCAAAAATGATTATAAAGTGTCTATAATAAATATGCATGAAATATATTAAATAATAATTATAATGGATTTATTTACATATATATATATATCTGTGTGTGTGTGTCCCTTACTTTCTTCCAATAAATTCCATAAGGAAACAGAAACAGTGTTCATGCGTACGTACATACTACCACCTTTATGAATAGTGTTTCCCTTTCATTTCTCCATATAATATATATATATTTATATAGAATATTTATAATATATAAATCATTAATTACATTATGTAATTAATGAAATCATGATATGTGTAATAAGATCACGAATAACATGTCAAAACATGTATGATAAATAAACAATTATTATCGAAAACGTAGTTGAAACATGGAATTAATAAACAAACGAGTTATATAATGTAATAAGTGAATCATATATTATATCATAGATATTATTATGGTTATATAACAAGTTAGTAATACGTTTAAACCAAATATATTGGATTTTCATACATGTAGATATGAAATCAGACCTAAGGTAATATATAATTTCACAATCTCATTATTTTCTGAGATTGTTTATACGTAAATATTAACTAGGGTATATTTTTCATTCACATCCATTATTCATAAATATATTATATTATTACTATTCATATACTTTTTTTAAACTCAATATTACCAATTGGTGAATATTTATTAAATGGCATGGAAGGAATCTGTCTTTCGTTTTCCATACGAGGTAGTTTTTGACCTTTTCAGAATGAGTAGGAGAAGATTTTTTTTTTACCTTTTTAGTATGAACAGATTCTTATGTATTCATAAAGACTTATTTCCATGAATCATCTGCTGAAATATTTCCAATTTATTTTCATCTAAATTATTTTTTTTTTAAAATTGTGTGGCATTTTGATAAAAGAAAACTTTTTAAGCAGAAAGGATATTTTTTCAAGAATTAAGCTCAACTGATTTATCAAAATTATTTTCCATATATGATGACATATGATTATATTTATATCCCTATTATTACTTTTATTTTATTGTGAATATATTGGAAATATGTTAATGAAATCCATTTATTTTTTATTGATTTTATTATGATGGAATAGTGTTTAATAAAACAATTTAATTTAATGGTTTCTGCTATAATGAATGAAATGTTTTTTTGTGGTCAATATAAGAATGATTTCGTTATGGGATGGGTGGTACCTATATCTGCCTAAAATTAATTGAGTAAAGATTTATATCTCATGATATATACATGACTTTAATGGAATGTAAATCCAGTTTAGTAATTCCGGGTTGGAATGGCCTGAAAATTTGGTTCATTAATATAGGGGGGAATGGAAAGAAAATTTGGTTCAGTAATACAAGGTTATAAATGAATGTAAACATGATTTAGGATGCAATACCTTTTCTACTTTTGAAATCATATTATGTGCTTATTTTTTTTCCACAATTCCAGGTTTTATGCCAATTCTATTTTATCAGGGTTAATGTTCATTTGTGATCTATGGATTACCTTCTACCAAGATTTATTTCATGAATCAATATTTTGATATCTAAATGTTATGATAATTTTTTTACATTATTATTTTTATAGTTTACCCTTATTGAACATTTGAGATCACCCTTTTAATGTTTTATTTTCCCAAGGATATAAATAAAGTTTTTAGGTATGAAAACAAATGGGGATGATATTTATGGGTGAAGTTGAAGATGTTTCACCAATTTAGAAGATTATGTTCCTTGTTTCCAAATTCATTAAACTAATATGGTTTTTTAGAATCTATTTTTTTAATTTATTATTTATTCTACAAAATAAATGTAATTTCCATGTATGTAAATCTTGGGGTTTTTCAGTATTATTGACCCACCAACAATAAAAAAAAGTAGATGAAAAGGAATCATGTTTTCCAAATTCAAGACACAATACCCATTATGATGGTATTAACCACATGGAATATCTAGTTTTATTTATAGAAGGATATTTAGTATATAGGAAGGTATATATTCAATTCCTGATCTCACCATGACACGGGATGGGGGTGGTACTCCTCCGACATGGAATCACGTGGTAGTAACCATAATGTCCCAGGAGGTTCTTCTTATGAATTCTCTAATCATCCCATATAGAATTACATCCATCGATGAAGTCTGAAAATGTAATAATGTGAAATTACTAGAAACCAATATCAACACAATAACTAGTGTTAAATACCACACCTTAATGTAATTTTATCTCCATGCTACAATCATAATGATTTGTGATTTTGAATAAATACCATTATGACCTTCACAAACCTCATGGAATCAACCCTTCAGGATTTCTTGGTTTCCACAATTTCTATAGCATCTTCCAGTAGGTCCATATAGTGTTTAAATAAATAAAAACCAAACATAGTCACTGAATCAAGTGTCTAAATTTTTTTTCCATTGAAAAAAGTAACGGGGCCTGATAATTTGTATTACCTCACACTAAAATTTAAATAAATGATCACTCATAAAGATATATATATATATATATAATTATATGTTATTTAGAATTTAAATAATGAGTTTAAAGGATGTAAGTCTTGTTATTCATGCTTTATTAGTCCCCTTACACATTGTTTTTTGATCATGATTACTTACTTGCACAACTTTATCAATTGAGAATGTCACAAAAAAATCCATCTGTGGGAAATCATGATTTCCAAAACAACTAAAATGGAGGTATAACTTGAAAATAATAATAATAAGTAGTATTTTCGTAGGTTATATGAGTCAGTACCTTAAAATATCATCCAAACCTTCTCCTTGAATGAATCCCCACATTTTGGTTCAATGAAGTCGAGAACATGGATAGAAACGCATACTCGTTTGTGGATCATTGAGTGGGTTAGTTGTAAAACAACCTTCTTTCATAATTATTTTTCAATTCCCTCTTATCTTAACCTCTGTACTTTTCCCTTCTTATGACACCCAATAGGATGACAACCTCAATGACTCGGTCTATAGATGTTTTACCCAAACTGATCCAATCATTAGAACAAACTAGAAATGTAACAAATATGAACCCTATATAATTTTTGGCTATGACACAAGTCATTTACATATTCAAGTTGATTTTTGGGTTTATATTAGATCTTATGAGCGGTATTAATGAATAGAAGGAGTCCCAAAATTATTTTTCGTTAATCCTGTCAATTTATCTAGATGTACATATGGAAGTTGGTTTCATAGATTCCCCTAGAAGGCATTCCCACACAACTGTAGAGATGTTTTAGTATGTTAACCACATTGGGATATTTTGGGATTGGTTTTCTTGATATCATTCTATAATAAAGGATTACATTTAGTTATTAGAGTGATATTAAGTAGTTCAATAGCTTCTAACCAAGTAATGATTTCTATAATGATATATAGATCGTTGTGCTATTGTTTCTTAGGGAGAACATAACCATGAAAATGAACTAGAAGAATATTAAAATCAACATTATGAGAGTGAAATATAGTAGTTCATTTCATAGAAAGAGTATGATTTCATCAAATAGAATTTTGTATAGCTCCACCGATCGATTGATGCATTTCAATTATTGGGAATATATTTTTTTTGTTTTTGTTCGAAAAAATGTATATGAATAAGAATGTTGAGGAAATATAGATGTTTAGGCCTCAATGAAATGATAATGAGACTCATGTATTGATCCAATGGATCTATTTTTATATTGATGGTATGTTATATTGTATCATTATAATAGAGAGAAAATATAACATTCTGAGACACCGCTTAGTATATTTGATTAATTGTAAATAAAGTTATCCTCAATCATATATTAGTTATATATTTAGTAAATTTTTTGTTTACACAAATTGTTATTATGCAATTAATCAGGAATACATAGTAATTAAAATCAATGTATTTTTACCTCATCAAGATACATAAATTAGAATGAATAATGGAAATCCTGAATGAAAGAAACATTATTCAAGCTAATTTCTACTTTGAAATGGGTCAATGATAGTTATATGAACAAGTACCATATCTATAAAAAATAGATAGACTTTTTGAATGAGTTTTCTCATCCTAGGAGTTGATGAATGATTATTACAGTAATATGTACCAACATAAAAACATGAATGTTGGTCTATTTAAATGAATGATCTATCTTAATATAATAAAGATCATGGAAGAAAAATATAGGATGAAAATTATGATGTTCATGATGTCTCAAATGTTTATGAATCTTTCTTTGGTGTGATTTATTTCATAGAATTCTGAATCAAAATTTCAATGATAGAGAAATCCTCAAAAATGATCATATTCTAGTGGACCTGACATGAATGAATATAATTTTTCCTCGGACCATATAATTATTCCAATAATATTTTGTCTCTTCTTTTGTCTCTATAGCCTTTTTATATTCTATATACTGAAAATTCAGATTGGGTAGGACCCATATTTTTGTTATTATTACCTTTAATGGTAATCAACATTTCATTTTTTTACTATTTTCATTTTTTAAAATGATAAATTTTTTTTGAGGCCACATGATGATCATGTACAAAACCACGTGACTCATCATTTATTCCAAGGATCATTTTTCTAGTTATCAAACCCGGAAATTTCAATGTCACCTTCCAAAGAAATATTACAGCCATTCAATTCAAGAAATCAAAATGTTTATGATTGAATTGATTTAGAAATATTATTTTTTAAGATTAAGGTCTCCTGGAATTGTATTGAATAAATGAGGACACCTATTCATGTCATGGGTAGGTTAGAATCAATTTAATGTGATGATTTTAATTGTTACTCTTGAGGGAATTGTCAAACATATATGCATACAGTTCAAGGTTGCATAACCCAATATGATTTAATATCACTATCAATAAAAATGATCTTGTATTCTTAGAGAGTGTTGTAGATTTAAACAGTGAAGTATTAACAAACATTAACTATATTAGAGAGACAAATGACATAAGTTACATTATACATGTTTTTTTTCAAAGATTGTTCTTGAGCATGATAGTGTATTCTCTAGATTTTGATACATTAACTATCTAATTTTCTAATTAATGGATTACATAAGGGATTCCCCACATTTACAAGATTTCTCAGATATTTCATCGACAACCGTAGAATAGTGTCCATTCAATTTATGTTCATGAATCTCATACCATTTCTTTGTGTAATATGCAAGATATATAAAAACAAAAAAATTAATATTGGAGATTGAGATATCAAAAAATTACTTTGAAGAAGATATTTGTGTAAAGGTGTATAATATAATGAAATGGGATACATATAAACAGTTGGATTATGGAATTTGTAACTAATAATATAATGATTTTATGTCCAAAATCATGAAATTAGACACTTTTATATGGGATGAATGTTGGATATATGTGAAAGATGGGTTCTATTATATTGGTGTATCAGTATATGTATATTAGTGGATTATTTTCTTTAGAATGAAGATATCTTGGCTTAATATGACATATATGGGTTCTTATGAAGATCCATATTGGAGTTATTTCATGTAATGTAAAAAATAGAGTTCTTTTAGAGTCTTATTCACACATACTTGAATCTAATAAATGGTTTAGTACTGATTCAATCAACTATGAAATTATGTAGGTTCATGGAAGGAAGGAATATTCAAAAAGGGTTCCATAACCCCAATATTTTTGTAATAATGAATGGAATAAGATATCAGGGTGGAGTGAAATGGCATGTAATTAGTCTATTTTTTTGTGAACTAGATGGTTCAATGAGAATGGAATAACTTTTACTAAGGAAATATAGTTTTACGTACAATATTTATCCGTTTTTATTCTTTCTCTAAAATTTTCATAAGCCCTGAATTTGAAAAGATTAGTGATATAATTCCCCAATCATTCATTGATTATCCATTATGGGTTTTCAACCTAGTTTTTTTCACCAATAGTTTATGGTCATATGGTTTTGAAAACTGAAGGTGTACATTTTATGGTTTTACAACTTTTGAAATAAATACAAGGATTATGCTAATGAAACATTGACCACATGTAGTATGGGTCAATCTATTTGGATATTGAATGTTAAATCCCTAAAATTAACATAGATCCCAATACTAGTATAGACTATCTAATAGAGGAGGTGCATAGAGATTAATTTGGTATTTCATGGATCAAAAGTGTTTGATATAATCTATTTTGTGGATTAAGTGTACGGTTTATCCAACATGAATAAAGAGCCCAATTCCACTATTATATGTCCTAAAAAGTAAGGGGTTCACATAGGTTATTGTCATTATATTCAGACTTTTTGATTGAAAATAATAACCCAAATGAGTCCCAAAGCCTATAACTTACCCAACACCATTTGAATAATGATTTATGATAATATAAATTGAAACATAGGGTTTTTTGATAAGGAACATTAATATTTAATAGGTTTGAAAGTTATGATAAAACATACTCAAAGGAAGGGTTTTTCTATAATAATTCGAATTCATGAAAAAAAACATAGCATCTTCCCCTTTAGGATGAAAAATCCTCTTGTAGATAGTCTATATTAAGGGATCATATAAAGAACCATATTGGGATTGTAGTATGAATAGTCAAGGAGAAGTGTCCTTTTTAGATAAAATTTACATTATGGATAGCCATGTAATATTTTCTGGAAATATAATATACTCCATTAATGAATTATTTTTTATGAAAATTTATGCTAAAAATTAGGGAATTTATGTTTCTTAGAATCAGGAATCTCATAAATGGGATCACATGGTTCCATTGGAAGGGGTGGAAGAGAATGAAGACTTGGGACCAGTTAAAAAACATTGGTTTCCACACATGTCCTACTATATTTGGATTTAGGTAATATATATTAATTATTTTATCAGGAAGGCTGGTAAAACTATTTTACACTATTGAAAAATGTGCATTTTACTCTGATGTTTGTTTTGATATTCTTTCTACATTAGGTTCCTGTATAAGTATCCCACTCTCCAACAAATGGATTTTCTATGTATAAGAGGCCACTATTAGTAGTAGAATGGATTTCAGGTTGAAAAATGTCTTCTTTGATTAAAATCTTGTGGATGTGAATCAATTTTTATTATTTTATGTTGTGGTATTTTATCATATCATAGATCTATAGATATATCACCAATTCATTCATAAGTGTATTTTGTTATTTTTTTCTCAATATAGGATTGATGACAAATCAGTACTATAAAAACATATTAATATTAAAGGATTGAGTTTTTGTTAATAGAATTTCTTGTTTGTTCTGGGATATAAAATCTACGAATAACTATTTATACTAAAAAAATGGGAACCATGATATTTATATTTCATATATAATATCCCTTATATAAATAAACATATTTTATATAGCTGATGGAACTTTTATTGTTATGTACAAGATGTTAATGTATCAGGAATCATTATATTGATTTGTATCTTATATGAGGTAACTATTTCATAAACATTTTGACACTATGAATAGTTTCAGGACTTTTAGGATGGCCAAAATCATTTCCAAATGTTGGAAATGATGGGGTTCGATTATGCCTATTAGTGAAATCAAGATAGATATATATGATCATGTGATTCATTCTCGATTTGATAAATAGTAGAGGAAATAGAATATTACCTAAAAACCATTAAGGTTCTAGTCAAGGCTGAACACAATGTGATTTGATAGTATATGGTTGTGACATTGTTGTTTTGTTTCAATTCATGTGATTATGAAAAAAATAGGGGAATGTAATTACTAATCCCAACAAAAAGGTGGGTAGAAAAATTGAATTAGTGATCTTATATTGATCTAGAACTTCTGTAATATAGGGAGTTAAATTTCACTAGTAGAATTCAACAGAATGATGACATCTATCAGGATAGGTCCTATATAATGGATCTATAGGTGAAATCAATTATATGCTCATGACAGATAGAGTAAAATGTAATTAAATTTAACATCATGTGATTGTAATGTTTTCATGGATTTTTACATCATGTCACATGGATATTTTCATGCAGCATAAATTCATAAAATAAAGAAATTTCCATGTAGTTTTATCCATATAACATGAAAATCAATGTTATTTAGTTTACTTTCTTCTTAAAGGTATATTTAACAATATCTGTAATGTTATATTATACAGAAAACTGTTAATCACTATGAATATTATGCATAGAATTTCCTTTATTGATTGGTGTGACATGCTCAACATCCATTGTGATCAGGGAATAAGCTACCATAGAGTAGGTTTTATATATGACATAAGGCCCTTCCCACTTTGGTTAATGTTTTTAGGGATTCAAAAGGGTTTCATCAAGGTTATGATAACTAATACCAGTTCCCCATGGGAGAATAAATAATGTTGAAAATATTTTTTGAATCCTTGTTCGATTAGGTTTTCATGGATGTTCATGTTATGCAATTTGTGAAGTATTTTTTCTTTGGGCTATTGAAAATCAACCAGAAAGTTTTGAGTTTTTTCATCTTTAAAGAGTACTTTGTATATAAGGATGCATGTCTATGGTTTTTTAACCTCTATGGGAAGGAATTCTTCTATCTCGAGTACAGGATAATATGGTATCACTTGCATAGTCGTATATGTTGTAGAGAGATAATCCCACACAACCTAAAAGAGTTTATTAGGCCAATATTTCAAACCATTATCCGCCATTTCAAGGAGTATGTTGTATATAGTCTTATTGAAATCCAATATATATTAATTCAATGCTGCATTTTATAAATATATGTGGATGAATTGAATTTTGTTTTAATAATACATCATTTAGATCTCTTGTGAATATAATTGGTTCCATTATACATATTTATTTACTGAGGTACAATAATGTTGGATCTGAATCTATATATTATACACAAGAGGGGGGGTGAAATGTGTCTTTTTCAATTTTTTCGATAACTCTTTGATTGAATGAGTTATGTAATTTATACCTTATCAGATTTGATCATGCAACAGAATAAGTAAAATCAAGAACACAAAGATGTATAGTGGTTCAGGGAACAGAGGGCCCCTAGTCCACTCCACCAATGCTCAACTCCACGAGCTTGGCGAATTTCACTACCTGGTCCTCTTTTCCACAGACCAGTTCACAACTGAGTACAGGAAGTTGAAACCTTTACAATCCAAGGAAAAACAAAGCCTTCTCATACGAACACGAACCTACACAGATTAGAACGAGAAGCTGGTTACTCATGAATAAAAAGAATTTCAGAATGAAATTTTCCAGTCGAGCTTCACAATTGCAACAAAATCCAATTGATAGTAGATGGATCGAAGTCTCTAGAAATATTGATCTTCAAGACGAAGCAGTTTTCAGTTGAACTAGTTGTAGTAGATATAGAGATATAGTTCACAACTTCAACAGTAGTAGATCCACAGTAGATATTCTATGTAGAAAAGGTGAATCTTCTATCGAGATCCTTCTTCGTGAAATAACAGAGCTTTGATGCTCCTTTTTGAATCAGCAGATCCATCATGAATTTCCACAATCTCTGTTTTCCACCTTTTTCAATAATAGATCAATCACCATACATATGTACCTGGTGTTTCAAAGAGAATATATATAATAAAGCTGAGCATATCTCCAGCACATTTAGATCCATAAAAGTCACCTTCTGATTAGTGATATTCAAAAAATTGAATTTAAAGAGAGGTCGTAACTTCCCTTAAGACTCAGCATAAAAATCTCCTTTTAATTTGATATTAAATCCATTAATAAAACAGTTTTGAATCATTCAACGTCTTATTTAAAAACGACTTTAAATCTGGCTTGAAATCCACCCAGAAATCAGCTTACTGATCGCTGCACATAAATATCGCCTGTCAAAATTTCAGATGCCAAACGTAAGGTTGATGACATGTCCTTAAAACGTAGGGTTAATAACATAATATTCAAATGTAAGGTTGACAACGTAAGGTTGAACACAAACATAGGGTTGACAACGTAAGGTTGAAAACAAATGTAGGGTTGGTCACCCATAATTTTTATTCAACACTCAAGAATACAGTAAAAGATCTATACTTTTACTTGATCCATAGTTTTCCAATAATGTATGGTTGTTTACAAAAGTAAGGTTGATGAACCATACTTTTGAGAAACAAATGTAATGTTTAGAATTTATGTACGGTTCTCCTTCCATACTGTACTAATAACCAAAACGTAAGGTTCCTTCCTAACGTAAGGTTCTTCTTCCATACATTTCTGAAAACGTATGGTTGTTTATCCATACTTTTCTCTTATCTTAAAAAGTATACAAGCTTTTCATCCTTATGCTATTTTTATTCATGTTGGTTATGGACAGTGATTCTAGAACGCGCTAAAGTAGATTTTGCGCTATATTTATCTATGTAAGGTATGAACAGTGATTCCAGAATGCACTAATGCAGATTCCGAATAAGTAATAAATTCTCGTTATTTCATGAGTAAAATAAATTAATAAATTCCTGCAAAATACTAAATAAAATCATTAGAAAATAACTAAGGGTATTTGTGAGCATCAAAATTATCATAAAGAACAGATTATTATAGTCAATAATCTCCCCTTTAAATAACATTATCATGTATTGTTGAAAAAATACTTTCCTCAACAATATCCCCCTTTTTGATGATCACAAAACCCATCAAATAATTAATATTATTTAAAAAAATTAACTTTAAAAATTAGTTATAAAATTTTAAATAAAAACTTCTTCACCAAATAAATCCAAATTTCTCATTTATTTCTCCCCCTAAATAAAATGTTGAGGTTTTGATGTTGTGTTTATCCAAATTCTCCTCCTTTTTGTGATATCAAAAAGAATGAAAAATCCTGGATTTTAACACTTTTAATATTGCACTGAACTGTTAGTAAATGCTATTATGAACTGTTTATCAATAATTAAATCTGGAGTATAGGAATATTAAAATTAATGTTAGTAAAACAAATAAAGAAAGAAACAAATAAACAATGAAGGAAATTTTCATTAAAAAACAGCAGCATAAACATGACAATGATATACACAGGAATCAAGGTTTGGGTAAGATAGGCAACATGGTCTATCTCCTCTTGATTGCAGAATTGATTTCTGTAAAATGTATACAAAGTATCTTCATCATCCCATATCCAAGTTTGATAATGAGATATTTTTTCTATTGAGACACATGAATATCCTCAATTAAATTGACTCTGGAAAACTCATGCATCCTTTCCTCTTTTTCAACAAATACTGACAGCTTCTCTGATAACTGATTTAACAGAATTCTGATCGATTGCTCACTAGATGTTAGTTGATCCACTAAAAACTTCTGATTTTCCATCATCACTGACAAAGGATCACTGTTACATTGAAGATATTTTATCCTATCATTCATGTTGCAAAATCGAAACTATGATAGCCTGAAACCTTCTGATTTAATTAGATGAAGTACCTAATCCACAATCAAAATTATTTGCAACTAATGAAATTTGGTTCTCCATAAACAACTTCAGATCTGATAAATCTGACTTCATAACCATTTTAGATTTCAATTGTGTAACATCAGTCAACATATCCTCTTTAAAAAGTTCAACTTCTTGCCTTGAAACTATACACTCATTCAGTTTTTGAAACATCAAATGTTCTATGTCTATGGCATTTCTCAGAGAAACATTCTCACATTCCAACTGAGATACCTTTCTCTACATTTCTTCAACTTCTTCTTTCCATGAATCAGATGAACCTTTTGCTTGATTCACATTCTCAGGTTGATGCAACAGTACCAAAGGCAATGATTCAACCTCAGATTTTTCTTTTTATCTGTCCTAAGAAGGTTGATCCACAGATTTTTCCATAGAGTTTTCAAACTCCACCACATAAAAATCCAGATTAAGTACCTCTTTTTGATCTTTAGAAGCATGCTCATCACATTCATTTGCATCCTTGCCTTCCACTGGAATTTCATGTATAATATTTTCAGTAGTTTCTTGAGGTCTGGACACTTCTTCACCCGGCACTGCCTCCATCTCTTGTTCCTGTTGAAGTGTAACTTCAATATTAGCTAAAATCTGTTCTTGATTCTCCCTTTGAGTTTCATTTGGAGCTCATGATTCATCTACTGGTTCTGTTCTTTTAGTAACACCTTCCATGTTCTTATCAACAACATCTTCCCTTACAAAATATTATGAAAATAATGCTTTTGTGGTTGTTTCCAAAGTAGGGGAAGTGACTTCCTCATTTACTGGTCTCTTTCTTTTTGATTGAAGTCACTCCTATCTTCTATCTTCCTAAACATCTTCCACTTAAAAGAGAATCCTTTTTGCTACATTGATGACTCTGGATTCAGCTTGTCCCTCCTAGGACTTAGCAGGTTAAGCCTGAGCACTCTCTGAGTCTTCCTAAGCTCCTACTGGAAAAAGTTTTCCTTTAATTGTGCTCTACAAATATCCAACTTTCCTCAAACTTACAGCATTAAACGTATTACTGTGATGACTGTTAACTTTAGCACACACTGATCTCACCATGTCTTTCTTAAACAACAGTTTAGAAATAAATCGACCAAAAGGGTAGAAATTCATTCAGGCCTCGCTTTGACAGATGTAATTGAGATACCTTATCATGTATCTTGAAATTTTTAACTGAATATCGCTTAACAAAAGAAACATTATATACATATCTGGGTACAAAATATTTTCCATTTCTCCCATTCATGGAGGTATTCCAGTCTAAATAAATTTGACCAAAATCATCTGACCAGGCTCTAAATCCCTAACAAAAAATTTATTTATTGTCTTAGTACCAAAAAGAAAATACATGATGTCTTCAGATTTATGCACATAATCTCCAATATTTTTCAAATCGATATGAAAAAATCCCTCATGAGGGAAGTTGAGAATCTAATTAATCTCTACTGATGAGATTGAGAAATCCCTATCCCCTATCTTAGCCATCATACTGTCCTCGGTATCTCCCAGACTAAACTGTACAGATTTGAAGAAGTATCTATGTTCTTCTTCATACAGAAAATCCTTATTTTCACTGTTGAACATATGTTCAAGATTCTAAAATGACAGCTCTTGCTTCAACAACAGATTTGTCAGAAATAACCAGTCTAGATCGATTACCTTTCCCTATAAGATTATTCTTCCCTCGGTGCGTTGTCTCTTGGCATTTCTTGGCTCAGCTTCACTGGCACCTTTAGTCCTTACGATTTCTGCGAGATTCTCTAAAGGTTTGAAGTTTAGGGTTTCATAGGTTCGAAGGTTAGGGTTTAGGAGAGGAAGTGCGAATTTCAGATTTTTAAAGGGTTTAGATAGATGTGAAAGGGTTTAGAAGTCGAAAAGGCTTCGACATCCTTGATTCTCGTGTAATCACGAATCATTACATATATTTAAAACAAATAAAATTTGAAAATGGTGAAATAAAGAAAATATTATACAGTATTCAATAAATAAATAAAATTTACATAAATAAATAAAAGTAAATAAAAATTAAAATTATTTAAAATTAAATAAACCTAGCACCCCCTTAATAAAATCAAACCTTACAGTGGGTAGTCATTTAGTAATAATATCTACTAATTGAATTTCAGTATTTATAAATTCTAAAAATATATCTTTTTTAATAACATGATCTCTTAAGAAGTGATGCCTTATATCAATGTGCATAGTTCTAGAATGACTAATAGGATTTTTTTGAAATATTAAATGAACTAGTATTATCACATAAAATAGGTGTATTATTAATATTCAATCCAACGTCCATAAGTGTGTTTTTCATCCACAACACTTATGAACAACAACTACCAGCAAAAACATATTCTGCCTCAACTGTTGATAGGGAAACTAAATGTTGTTTCTTTCTAGACCATGATACTAAGGACATTCCTAAAAAGTGAAATGCACCTGATGTACTTTTCCTATCTAATCTACATCTTCTGAAGTCAGCATCTGAATATGAAATCAAATTTAAATCAGAAGTTTTAGGATAGAGAAGAAATTGAAAAACAATTCCTTTTAAATATCTACAAATTCGTTTAACAACAGTTAGATGGGATTCTTTAGGATTTCATTGAAATCTAGCACAAAGACATACTAAATACATTATATCTAGCCTGATACCAGTAAGATATAATAAACTACCAATCATACCTCTATATAACTTGTTGTCAACTGATTTCCCAGATTCATCCAAATCAAGGTTTATATTAGTACACATAGGAGTGGTAAATGGATTACTATTTTCAAGTCCAAATTTCTTAGGTAAATCAGTAATGTATTTGCATTGATTTAAAACATTTCCAAAATCTTTTTGAAATATTTGAAGACCCAAAAAGAAATTTAATTCTCCCATCATACTCATTTCAAATTATTCTTTCATTAATTTTGAAAATTCATGGAAAAGAGTTTTATTAGTTGATCCAAAGATTACATCATCAACATAAATTTGAACCAATAAAACATTATTTTTCATAGTATTCTTAAAGAGTGTTGGGTATTCCATTCAAACAGTAAAATCATTTTTCAAAAGAAAAGAACTTAATCTTTCATACCAAGATCTAGGTGATTGTTTTAGACCATAAAGAGCTTTAGTAAGGTTAAAAAAGAATCAGGTTTTTGAGAGTTTTCAAAACCAGGAGGTTTCTCAACATAAACTTCCTCCATTAAATAACCATTTAAAAAGGAAGATTTAACATCCATCTAAAATAATTTAAAATTCATATAAGATGCATAGGCTAAAAGGATTCTAATGGCTTCTATCCTAGCTACAGGTGAAAAAGTCTCATCATAGTCTATTCCATCTTCTTGATTATATCCTTTAGCTACTAATAATGCTTTATTTCTAGTCATTGTGCCTTAGTCATCCTGTTAATTTCTAAATACCCCTTTGGTTCCAATTACAGGATAATTCTGAGTTCTTTCCACTAATTCCCAAACATCATTTCTTTTAAAATGGTTTAATTTTTCTTGTATTGCTATTACCCAGCTTTCATCATCTAATTCTTCTTCTATAGTCTTGGGTTCTTATTGAGATTGGAAGGCAGATAATTCCACTAGGTTTCCTATGTTTTTTCAAGTTTGAACACTAGTTTCTAGGTCACCTATTACAGTTTCTAAAGGGCGATTCTTTAGGGTTTTAGACTGTCTACGTAATATATTTAAAGGTTCTTCAATATCATGTTCCACTGAACTAGACTGAATTTATTTTATATCATTTTCAAAATCATTTTTTATGTTCTCAAGTCTCATGTTATCATTAGAGTCAAGTTCATCCACTTGTTCTGTCCTTTTCTCAAAGGAATCAGATTCATCAAATTTCACATGAACTGATTTTTCAACAATTCTTGACTTCTTATTATAAACTCTATAAGCGTTGGAGGTAGGAGAATATCCTAAGAAAATACCTTCAACAGATTTTAGATCAAACATACCAAGATTATCCTTGGTGTTTAAGATGTAAACATTGCATACAAAAACATTAATGTAATTTACTTTAGGTTTTCTATTATTCCTTAGTTCATAGGGTGTCGTTTTCAAAAAAGGTCTAATTAAAACTCTATTAATTATATAACAAGTTGTATTCATAGCTTCTGCCCAAAAATATATAGGTAGGCTATATTTATTTAACATAGTTCTAGAAATTTCTTGAATAGTTCTATTTCTTCATTAAAAATTCCCATTTTGTTGAGGTGTTCTTGGTGTAGAGAAGGTGTGTTTAATACCCATATTTGAGCAAAACGAATTAAATTATAGATTCTCAAATTCTCCACCATGATCACTTCTCAATGAGATTATATTGAACCCTTTTTGATTTTGAACAGATTTGCAGAAACTTTCAAATAATGTAAAAGCTTCATTTTTAAATTTCATAAAAGAAAATCCATGTAAATCTGGAATAGTGAGCAACTAAAACATATACATCTAATTTACCAGCTATGCTTACTACTATTGAAGGTCCAAACAAATCCATATGAATAAGTTCTAGAGGTTTAGATGTAGCATCCTTATTAATAGATTGGAAGGATGATTTGTGTTGCTTTCCAAGTTGACAAGCATCACAAAATCTGTCCCATTCAAATTTGAGACTAGGTAAATCAGAAACTAAATGTTTCTTAGATAACTTATGTAAAACATAAACATTGCAATGACCAAGTCTTCTATTCCAGATCCAGGATTCACTTACTTTAGCATTCAAGCAGTTTACTTGTTTTTTACACAAGGAATTTAAATCCAAAGTATAGACATTTTTTGTTCTTGGTGCTTTAAATTTAAATAGTTTATCTTTAGAAACAGTACATCAATTGCCAGTAAAATAAATAGTATATCCATCATCACAAAAATGAGAGATAATTATCAGATTGTGTTTTAGTCTTCGTACATAAAGTACATTGTTGATTGAGACTGTTTTTTGATCTCCAACAGTTCCAATGGCAATGATTTTTCTTTTTGCATTATCACCAAATGTTACAAGTCCTATTTCCTTTTCAGTGAGTTAAGAAAAATTCAATGAGTCTCCACTCATATGTCTTGAGCAGCCACTATCCATGTACCATATATATTTTCTTCTCTGGTGTCCTACTACCTGAAAAGACATTCAAACAAATTGCTTTGGTACCCATATTTTGTTGGGTCCAGGGGTGTTAGCTAGCAATGATCTGGGTATCCATATTTTCTTTGTTCTTTTAAAATTAGCTGAATCATAAAAGTCTTTTGAAACATAGGCTTTCTTAATACCACAAATTTGAGGTTATCTTAAGAAACATTTTTTACCTACATGTCCCTTTGTCCCACAAAAATTACAATTAACCTTTTTAGATCTAGGAACAAAATAATTTTTATATAGCTTTGGTTTTTCTCCTATACTTCAATTCCAAATCTCTCCTTTTTAATGACAGATTTTCCAAGAATTTAATTTAACGAATTCTCTCCTTTTGTAAAAACCAATACAGCCTATTTGAAAGATTCTACTTTATCCTATTGTGTTTTTATTCTTGATTGAAAATTAATATAGTTATTGTTAATGGAATTGTATTTATCAGTAAATTCCTTATGTTGTTTCAGCATTGTATCTCTTTCATATGAAATGGATTTATGTATATTTTTTAGTGACTTATGGTTCTTAAATAGTGATTCATATCTTTATTCATGCATATTAGAGTAGGATGCAAGTTTTTCATTAGTGTAGATTGATTCAGAATTTGATTAAGAGGAGTAATATGAGTCTACCTCATCAATTATTTCCATAAAGCACATGTTTGCTTTTAGATTGACTTATTCTTTCTCTGATCTTGATTCATAAGAGCTACTGGAGTCTTTAGATACACGCCAAGTGGCTTTCACAGCTTTCTTGTCTTTCTACTCAAATTCATTTCTTTTGAAGAATTTCTTCTTCTTTGCATCCTTCAATTGTGGGCAATCTGGTCTGATATGCCCCATATTTTTGTATTCATAACATCTTACTTCTTAATTATCTTCCTTAAAGGATTTTTTGAAGCCTCTTTTCTTTCTGTAGAATTTTATAAATTTTTTGGTTAGCTGAGCCAGGTCTTCATCTGAGTTGGATGAGTCAGAGCTTTTTGATTTAGCTCCAAATTCTTTGTTCTTCATCTTTATATTCTTTTGTTGTAAAGTTACCTTCAAGGTAGTATATTCTATTTTGATAAGAAATTTATGTTCATTGGACTCATCATACACTTTAGCTTCATACATCATCAGTGTACCGATCAGCTCTCTCATAGTTAGATCTTTTACATGTGTTGATTTTCTGATTGCAGCTGAAATACCATTCCATCAAGTAGGAAGTACTCTTAATACTTTTAATGCTTGATCAGCCTGCTTGATAGGTTATCCTAGAGCTGTTATGTTATTGAAAATTTATATCAATATACCATTCATTTGGGTAATGATCTCACCTTCAACCATTCTGAAAGTATCAAATTTCAATTTGGTAGTTGCATATCTCATTTGTCTCACATTGTCTGTTCCTTTATATTCCACGACTATTGTTTGCCACATCTCATATGATGTCCGTCACTGAGATACTCTGTTAAATTCATATAGTCCTAGACCGTAGATAATTTCATTCATAGCATTCGAGTTCATATCATACTTTGCCTCTATAGCAGTACTCCATGTCTCAGGATTTTCAGGAATTTCATTAGGAGTCAGAATCTTTGAATAGAATCTATATCCACGGGTTTTTAGATATATTATCATGCGTGATTTCTAGCAACCATACTTTTGTCCATTAAAATATGGTGCTCTGACCATCGACATCCCTTCTCTTGTATCAGTCATGATGCTCTGTTATATAATCCTAAAATGCTTCAAGCTTTTTAAGGATCTATCAGAAGCTCCACCTCTGAAACAAATTGTTGGAACTGAGTCTACAGATTATACACAAGAGGGGGGGGGGGTGAATTTTGTTTTTTTCAATTTTTTCAATAACTCTTTGATTGAACATGTTCTGTCCTTTATACCTTATCATATTTGATTGTGCAGCGGAATATGTAAAATCAAGAACACAAATATGTATAGTGGTTCGGGGAACAGAAGGCCCCTAGTCTACTCCACCAATGCTCAACTCCACGAGATTGGTGAATTTCACTATCTGGTACTTTTTTCCATAGACCGGTTCACAACTGAATACAAGCAGTTGACACCTTTACAATCCAAGGAAGAAAAGCCTTCTGGTTCAAACATGAACCTACCCATCTTAGAACGAGAAGCTGGTTACTCAAGAAAAAAAAGAATTTCAGAAAGAAATTTTACAGTTGATCTTTATAATTGCAACGGAATGCAATTGACAGCAGATGGATCGAAGTCTCTAAAAATATTGACCTTCAAGACGAAGCAGTTCTGAGTTGATCCAGTTGCAGTAGATATAGAGATATAGTTCACAACTTCAGCAGTAGTAGATCCACATTAGATATTCTATGTAGAACATGTGAATCTTCTATCGTGTTCCTTCTTCTTGAAAGAACAGAGCTTTGATGCTCCTTTTTGAATCAGCAGATCAATCGTGACTTTCCACAGTCAATATTATCCACCTTTTTAAATAATAGATCAATCACTATACACATGTACTTAGTGTTTTAGAGAGAACATATATAATAAAGCTGAGCATATCTCCTACGCATTTAGATCCATAAAAGTCGCCTTTAGATTCGCGATATTCAAAAAATTGAATTTACATATAGGTCATAACTTCCCTTAAGACTTGGCATAAAAATATCCTTTTAATTTGATCTTAAATCCATTAATAAAACAGCTTTGAATCAGTCAAAGTAGTACATTAAAAACATCTTTAAATCTGGCCTGAAATCTGCCCAGAAAATAGCTTACTGATCACTGCACATAAATATCGTCTGTCAAAATTTCTAATGCCAAAATTAAGGTTGATGACATTGCCATAAAACGTAGGGTTAATAACATAGTCTTGAAACATATGGTTGACAATGTATGGTTGAACACAAATGTAGGGTTGGAAATGTAAGGTTGAACACAAATGTAGGGTTGATCATCCATACTTTTTCTTCAACACTCGAACGTATGGTAAAAGATCCATACTTTTACTTGATCCATACTTTTCCAAGAATGTATGGTTGTTTACAAAAGTAAGGTTGAAGAACCATACTTTTTAGAAACAAATGTAATGTTTAGAATTTATGTATGGTTTTCCTTCCATACTTTGCTAATAACCTAAACGTAAGGCTCCTTCCAAACGTAAAGTTCTTCTTCCATACTTTTCTGAAAACATATGGTTGTTTAACCATACTTTTCTCTTATCTCAAAAAGTATACAAGCTTTTCATCCTTACGCTACGTTTATCCATGTAATGTATGAACAGTGATTCCAGAATGCGCTAAAGCAGATTTAGAATAAATAATAGATTCTCGTTATTTCAAGAGTAAAAAAAATTAATAAATTCCTGTAAAATACTAAATAAAATCATTAGAAAATAACTACGGGTATTTGTGAGCATTAAAATTATCATAAGGAGAAAGAGTATTATTTTCAATAATCTCCCCCTTTAAATAACATAAACATGTATTGTTGAAAACAATACTTTGCTCAACAAATAAATCATGTAATATTGTTTTCCTTCACAATGATGATGATATCTTATTTCCTATCAAATTTTTAGGGATATATGATATATCCAATTGAATAATAAATCAGTTACAACACTAATGTACATAAAATTATTCATTTTAGTAGGGTGATATACCATGCTCACAAATAATAAATAAATGAAAAACATCTAAGAATACATGCTGGTATGTAGAAAATCATAGGGATGATGAATGAAGATGTCATGTATCTATTTGGCATAAAATTTCACTGTGTACTACATGAAATATGGTCCCATTGATCACCAAAAATACGAAAGCCTCATAATTTAATGATAGATAATGGTTCCAAACTAATGAGAATCAGGGGCACTGTAATAAGCTCTTTGCATTATGGCAGTGTTTATAATCCACTAATATATCAAGATATAACTCTATTAATTACTCTTTTATAGGGGGATTTATAGGAATGTGTTCCATAATAAAGAGTAATGTTTAATTCCTGAAATCAAATATGTTCTTTCTCTAATCGTCCAGATATATGATTTCAGTTATTTGGGTAGAAGAATATGGTGGACAACTACCCACTTAATCTATCACTTTTTTAGGAAATTACTTGGAATTAAAACATCGTTTCTATGTCATTGGTCACATATATGTTGTTACTAGATAATACTGACAACATCATATACTGTGTAATATATACATAAATTTCATCCTAATATATAACATCTACGGTTATATCTGAATTACCCAATGCATTTTCCTAGACACTATGTGAAAGTATGATGTGCGAACGAATTGGGTTTTACTGTAGTTTTTTCTTCTACCCTCATGTGTAATGTAATGGTGAAATCAATTACACTTTAATAATAGAATATTTACAACTAAGTTTCATGATTTCAATTCTATGTATCCATTTATCATCTAGAATTAAATTGGTATCTTGAATTCTAATTCCGACCCCTAAATATGATTTTGGTTCTCTACATCATTGTTGGTGAAAAAAACTCATAATTAGAGAGAATAAGTAAAAAATACCATTTCTAGGTAAGTGAAAATAATTCCCAGTGTATCCTTGTTTAGTTTTAGGTTGTCTATTTTTTTATTGGGATTTTGGAGGCACTTTCAATGTAAATCCAACATGTTTAGCGAGTATCCTAAATAATAAAACCCTCTTTATCAAACAACTCACTATCGAATGATATGTTTTCTATGGAAGGATGAGATATATGATTTTAGTGCTTTATGAAAAACATATTGGACTATGGTTGGAGAATAGACCACCAATCAAGATGTAAAGTTAAAATTTAATGATTTAGGATCTATTGTATAAGTTGATAATGGATAGAAAATGATCCTCATTTTGTTGTAGGTAGTATCTTAACATCAGGTACACAATGATCAATTATAATTAGATCTTCTTGATATCATAAAAATGGGTCACAATTTTTTACATGGATCATCTATGATAGTAGAAGATTTCTTTATTTCTTATGTCATTACTCTGTGTGAGAATGGCCCAGAGAGATCACTAAAAGTTTATCACATAAAGAATAAGGGACATTCCTTTGACTATTGGAATAAATTCTTAAGGGATTGTAATTTATTGATTGAGGTTTTTGAATTATTAATAATACATTTTTCCAAAATTTAATTTTCCACCCATATTTTTCAATTTGGATAAGGGAAAACATATTCTTGTGAGGTTAGTTATGACATTCCTAAAGTGATAATAGAATCCTAGAAACAATCATTAATCTTTCTAGTTTATATGTATATAGAAACTTAAGGGCCACCTTATACACATTATGTTTGACCTCAATTCCATGATGAAATATCATGAATCTGAGTAATAATCCCAAGGTTACCCATAAATCACACATAAAGGGTAATTTTTTAGTTTTTTATACCATTACATACTAAAAGTTACCAAAACATAAAAAAAATGATCAGAAAACTATTGGGATTTAAAAACCATGTAATCTGCAGAAATTTACATAGTATTTCCCTATTAATGTCTTAAAAATGGTGTATATCTTATTAATATATTTATTCAATGTTCTCAAAGAAAAAATGGAAAAATATTGTAGGATTTTAGTCCTTAGGGTTCCATGGATGAATTGTCATCATCAACATCCAGTGCGATTAACATTTTTTTATATCCTAAATTTCTATCCATAAATGAGTTGGATTGATAGTTTTTATTGAAAAAATTAGATGTTCTATCACTGGTAAAATCATATAATCCTTTTATTAATGCCCATTGAGATCCTTAAAATAAATTAATAATCTGATCGGTCTATTATTTTTCCTGAAAATGAAAATATTAGAAATCCATTTTGTGTACTAGAACTCATAAATGAAGTTATATTTTAAATTCTTATCAATATGAGATTCAATATTAATAACATTAGTTAAATTTATTCATATATCCTCATTCTTGTAATCATGATATCCTTAGTTATGCCCAGCTAATGGATATCCACAACGGGTTCAAGTCCAGTCATTTATGATTAATTTCATTTCATGAAACCAATATACTATTAGACTAAAAATTCTATATCTTCTTTCTCTCGTAATCATAGAGGGAATAATTAAATTGTCCACAAATCTTCCTCTATTCCAATATATTACTATTTTTTTCCATCAATGGTTTCATGGATTCCTTCATCAAATGATAGTTGGGATTCTTTTAGATCTAATTCGTCTTCTTCCTCCTCTTCCGTAGTCCCAACAATAATGGTCGATGAGTGTTCATTTATAATGTTATATGATAGTGTCTACTCAATTAATTCATCTATTAATGGAAATGAGGAATTCATAGATTTTATGGGGGTTGATATTTGATCATCATCGTTGAGAACATTTTGGGTAAGATATTCATCCTATTTATTATTATCTAGGGAAAATATGTTCCAAAATCCATGACCATTGGAGAGGGATTTAGATATTTTTATATTTTTTCTCTAATAATTTGTAAATTTCATATTATAAGGATACAAATGAATTGGAAACATTTTTAGTAACATTTTGGACATGATCTCCTTCTTCTCCATTATTATCTATGTTGGAAGAAGTGATGATGTTCATAAACTATGAGTTAGTAAGGTAATTTGGAATTAATAATTATAATGTGGAGGAATCATTGGATTTAGGTGGTGGTTTGAGTATAGTGGTATACCATGAAGATGTAAAAGGGGAAACATCATTTGAGTCTCAATTTCCACTTTCACATTTTCTCCCAATTTCTCTAAATCTAGATGTGAAAATGAGACTAATATAGTGAATATGATTGTAGATATGGGTTAATCTATGTTTAACACCACTATTTTATTATTTATCAGTACATATACATTTTCAAGGATATTAATTAGGTTGAAATTACTATATTTTAACCATTTGGTGCAGTTACCCAATAAGAATTTCCATACATGGTTTTTATCTTCCCTCTAGAAAAATATTGCGTTGATGTAGAAAAACTAAGAAGAATAAAAATCATCATAAAACTATAAAAGATCCTTGTTCCATTTTCAATAGAGTATTTGAGTCATTGATTATATAATAATGTATTTTACACATGATGATGATAATAAATAATTCAAAAATGTAAATTGAAAGAACTATATTTTTAGATAATGATGAATTCAGAGTTGGATCTGAGATTCGGTAATTGAACTCTATGATTGATTTTCCCAAGAAGAATTTATTTAATCAATTTATACCCCCAGATTATTTAATTGGATGGAGATAAATCTATATCATATTACCCCAATCATTGATGCATCTGGATTGGAATGGGATTGATTTTGATGATTTTTTCAATCAAAACTCGGTGGAAGTAACTGTCATCCAATTTTCAAAATATAACCAAGAGCATGATTTTGTTTCTTGTATTAAAGTGTCCTTATATTATTCTATGATGGAGAAGGCATTAATTCATTCAAATATATGAATCTCTATGAGACACACATTAGTGAAAATGGACTCATATTCAACATCTTATAGGTATAAATGTCCTTGTTAATGTTCTTCTCAGAGGTATTTCAACTATTTAATTGAATCCATGGTCAAGAGATTAACCAGAACAATAACCATAAACATGAAGATGTAATATTTATAACCAAAATTAATATGCATCCATACATGAAGATACTCCTTGGATTGTATATTTTATGGTATATTTTATTTTTCTATAAAATATTTTTATTAACCAATATTTTGGGATGTGTTTGTAACTAGTGATCTAAAATGATCCCCTATTTCCATATTAAATAATTGACCCAGTGAATGTTTTCTCTCTAATTGTTAATCAAATATGATTTGATTTGATTGATTTATAGATGACTCACAGTTTGACTAGTTATCCTAATGACCATTCAATTGTGAATTTCATCAGGTTTGATAGAATATTTGATTAAAATATGTAAATATCTCGAATGAAGTGATCCAAATCTAATGAATCTTCTTTAAACACATCATCCTTAGTGACCTTTCCACTATGACAATAAATTTTGATGGGGGTATATTATTACGAACCATAATTAT
Source organism: Viscum album (assembly GCA_963277665.1). Lineage (NCBI taxonomy): Eukaryota > Viridiplantae > Streptophyta > Magnoliopsida > Santalales > Viscaceae > Viscum > Viscum album. Next base: position 387,947,908 of record OY728167.1, on the reverse strand, counting down.
CATCTAGTAAGGAATTTCATAGGTGATTCGAATTTATAAAATTGTAAATAGGTAATTCATCAGAATAGGGTTTTATTTTGTGTTCTAGTAACCATTGATCCATCAGGAAAGGTGATTCACATTATATTAGTAAAAAATGAATGAAATCTAATATAGTTCAAAAGAAACTTGGACTTTGTATGGGTTCATTAATAAACTAAGTATTTATAGAATAATACTTTTTCATTAATATTAATATTTATGAATAGTATTTTAATTTTACGTTAAAGGGGACTGTTTTTATGATAGTGTACTCGACATACAACATTGAGTTTCTCCTATACCATTCGTTTCACACAACATTGAGTTATACCGAAATATAATATAATAATATTATTATTTTAAATATTTGTTACAGTATAGACACTGAGATGGAGGGAATTAATAGTATCAAATAAATTTTGAAATATTGATTATACATGTTTAAATAATAGTTCATTTGTTACCAAATTTATTATAATTTAAAATAAAAACCAATTGAATTTGAAGGATGTGTTTTTATGAAAACCAATTTAAAAAAGAGAAATTGTGTTTATAAAATCATATCACCCTTTATGGATTTTTATTTTAAAAAATATATATTTTATATATTCAATATAATGTTTTAAATTCATGTTATAGTATTTTTATATATTATATAAGAACAAATTCAATTTTTTGGATAAAATAAGTATTTTTATAAAAATGTATTTTACCGACTTTTGATGGAGAACCCTTTTTAAATTTAGTTTTTTACAAAATTATATGTATTATTGGAAAAAATAACTTATTCTATTGAAGAGGGATATCAAAATTTAATTTTTGGTGAATTTTTTATTTTTCTGATAACAATCATGTTTTAATGAATAGTAAAAATACAATTTATTTTTTGAAGACAACTTTTTTCATTGAGAACTTTATATAGTTAAATAATATTATTTAATGTTTTAAAAGTAAAAAATGGAATATATTTTCTTAACTAAATACAATTTTGGTTATTTTATGTAATTTCACTTTGGAATTGGACATAAAAACAAGTCAATGTTTTTGTAGTTTTTACAACTTAAAACCCATCTATTTGGTCCTAAAAACGAGAATTAATATTAAATTAATTACTGAATATTATGTATTTTTAATTTGGAAAACATTATTCCATATTAGGAATCAAAAGTTCATAATTTTTTGAATAAGTATCTTTTATTTTTGGACATTATGAATAGTATCTTCAGTAATTATTATTTTTTCGGTGGATAAAGCGTAAATCTGGTAAATAAGGGTAGAAAATAATATTATAATAATATTAAACATCCCTAAAATATGTACTAATCCTATTGGATGAGATATTTATGACTATTACCATCATTTTATTTTGAAACCCCATGGAGCCACTTGTGTGTGAAAATGACATCTTATAAGAATTAATTTAAAGTAATGAAAAATCTAACAAAAACATGTATCTTTTACAATAAAATTTTATATGGGGTTATATAACTGATCTCATTGACAATAAATAATATTTATAAATATAAGACAATTTCCTACATCATGATATTTTATTTATAATTTTTAGACAACAAAGAAATAAAATTAATTATGACACAATGATGATGCGATGATTTCATCATTAATAATGGATTCAGATAAATGATATTATAAAAAATTAAATCAATTTAATTTGATTATTTTGATGCCATACAAAAACTTTAAGGATGATATTGAATAGATATATTTGATTTAATGTCTTTCTATAGAAGTAATCATATTTTTATGACTTTAAATAAAATCAATTAGGTTATAGTGTCAAAATTGACATAAATGTCCTTAAAAAAATATTATTTTATTAAATGATATAATAGTCCTAAAAATACTTGATTCTTCCAACTGACATATATAATGTTAGAAATTTCATTAATGTTCCGCTTATGGTTCTATTGAAATTAAATAGTAACTATAGTAACCATAAATTATGAAAATGCAAGAAGACATGGAAAGAGTTAATATTTTTAACTAAGGGTTAAAGCAAAAAAGGTGAGGTTAAATTAGTTAAATAAACTTGCCTAAAACATACTGGTTGAGAGGTTTTAGACCCAAATGAATCTTATATTTGAACTAAATTAGATTGGGTGCATTTAATCCTGGAAAAAAAATATAGTAAATTAACATTTTTTGTCCTTCCTAAAGTGCCACCCCTCCCTATTATAAAAGTCCACCACCTTTACCAACTTACTCACACCTCTCAAGACCCACAACATTTCAAACATATTCTCCCAATATTTCTATAAATACCTACCTTCTTCATTGTAGACTTACCTTGGAAATAATGCAGTTCAATAAATCCAATTGGCTCAAATCAAAAGAAGTTACCATATTTAGCAGTAACATCTTCTCTAAAGTTCTTTTATTTTATTATCTTTCTCCCCAAACTATGCTCTCCTTATTATTTTATTTCATAAAAAACTATTATCATTAATTTAATAGGATTGTTTTATGAGAGGGATTAGAACTACACTCAAACACACCTCCATATAATGGATATGAACACACTATTTCTGTGTACAATGAACTACTTCCTCACGAAATGATGATTGTTCAATTTTACCCTACCACTTCTCATGATGGACATTATGATGGAAATTTATTTATATATGATATATATGATATTTTTATTTTCTATATTATTCTTTATTTTTATTTACAACATACCTTTAATCTTTCCATAATGTGTAAATACGATAATTTCATTTGAGGAAATACAGACTACCGCTGCCTCAATGTGATATGACTCGTTAATTCCATAAATGGAACATATAAAGGATATAGTTAATTAAAATATGTAACTATATAAAATAATATATTATAATTAAATTATAATATTTATATATATCATTTATTTTTAATTTCATTAAATATGAAAAATAAATGAATGTAACATTCATGCGTACATAGGACATACCATGTCCACGAACTGTGAAATTCATTTCTTACCTCCAAATGTTATGGAATACTATAAATACATATATAATTAATATAAATACATATATATTGGATATAAATATATGATCAACTAATCATAAATAATATTAAGGTGATGATGGACTTTTTACTACATAGACAATTTACATCAAAACAAGTTCATTTTCCACTAAAGTACTAAATATTGACAAAACAACCGATATGAAGTTAAATAAATATGTAATTTCTATAACATGAAAACAAGTAATATAAAACGAAAAAAATGAAAAAGGTTTCCATTAAACTATAAATTGAAATATGTTTATTATGAAGGAATATAAAGAACATAAGAGACAAGTCAGACTCAAGGTAAGGGAATACGTCTCTATCTTTTTCTTTAAGGCATATCCCGATATTGTTAACCATTAATATCCTATATGGTGTATATAAAACCTTTTTAAAATTTTTTATAATAAATTTTAATATTATCATGATATTTAATGTTTCGTTTTATGTTATTATTTAATTATTTTTATTCAAGTGTTATGAGATTCTTTAACACAAACTTCATTTTAAATGTGTTAATGATTTATTCATCTAAACATTTATCATTAATTTAATTTTTTTAAATTTTTTTTAAGTATTTATTTAATTGTAAATATATGTTTTAAAATTATAACTCTCAAATTTCTTTTAAAAGTTTCAATGCGGCATGGGACACTTTGATTCAAAAATATCTTTATTAAAAATTTTAAATGGTTTTTTAAATCGATTGAATATTTCAATATATTGATTTTTATTTATTGTGATTGATGAGTGAAATGTTTATAATTTAAATATTTTATGATTTATTATTATGTAATGGTACTTAGACACTAGATGGGTGGTTTTGTGATAAAACAAAAATGGGTGGTTTTGTGATAACCTAGGGCAAGCAGGCCCAATATTGCTCGCCAATTCATTGGGTAATGTGATTGAGGTAAATGTTAATGTTTCTCATAATATATTTAGTGAATATATTGGGATGGGTCTTCTAAACACAACTCCCTATATAGATATGAAATCTATGATGTAAGTATGTTATATATCCTACAAGTTACCTTTCTGATTTAAGAGTTTTATGTGTTATTAATGAATCTTATGATTTCATGAGGTATGTTAAAGAGCGTATGTTTTACGATTGAAAAGTATGATTTGATTTATTTTTAAGTATTGAGGGACTAATTTTTTCTTTCCTTATTTTATAACTCTTAATAATGTTTTTATGTTGATCCCATTTTTGGGAAATGTTTTTCATCGGGTATATGGAATGGTTAGAGAAAGGGATTATTCAATAATATTTTTATCATGAAAAGAATTGTTGTTTTATTTAATGAGTTTTAATGTTTTGAAAAAAATTTGTCAGACTGAAAGTTCATAATTTGTAATATTTGAGATGTAATATAATAGTTATGGCCTAATTCTATAAAACTATAAAAATTAAAAGATCCTCAATATGAATTATTTAGTTAACTAAGGATTATGTAATGTTAATGTTTGGGGCATTATAGTTAGTATCAAAGGAACGGTTTAGAAAACATTGAATATTAAGATTTTCTATAAAGGATTATATATATAATCATGTTTTTATAATTTTAAAGTATATTCTAAGTTCAATGATTTAGCAACCCCTTTTTTTTGGATTTTGCTATTTGATGGTGGTTAATGGTATTTTTGGAGACATTCACATTAGAGGAAATTATGGGTTAATTGTTTTTTGGGATGAAAAATGTGAGGTATGAAATAACCATTGAGGATAAAAAATCTTATGGTAATTTAGGAGGATTTTATCTTGTTTTTTTTAATTTTATTAGAATTATACAATCTTTGAAAAAGGACAGCACACAAACCATGAGACAACATGCCACGTCAGACGAAGCTGCGAGAATCGAACCCACAACTGGAGTGCAACTAATATTTATCACCTACCACTGGAATACAAGAAATTCCTGGTTAGTATGACCTTTTATTTTTAGTTAAATAATTTTATTGGTCATGAATAAGTTTATTTTGGAACTTTTGTTTTATCAAATATATATCCTTGGAATAATAATGTGATTCGGTGATTAATTGATAAATATTAATTTGGAAGACATTCACTATTTTGGAAACCCTTTATGCCTAATGAAAATATAACTTTATGGATTTTCATTTGATGAGTAATGGTGGAATTTTATTGTTAGGATATATTTTTTTATTTTGTACATATGGTGATTTGGTTTATTTAAGTAAATGATTAACCAATCATGGATAATATGTGATCAGGTTAATTACATTTTTTATGATAATTCAAGAGTATTATATGTTATCTGGAGAAATATTTTATGATTTATCATAGAAGAAAATGTGATCAAATCATTTTTTATTTTGGGATTCTATCATAGTTTTGGTTATTTTGAATAATTTTATGGGGAATTGTTAATTTAATGGTCATTGATAATATCTAAAGATTTTTTGTTAAATTTTGGGGATTATGAGTAGTATTACTTTTTAAAAAGTATTATCCTTTTTGTGATTATATGATATAGTACTAACAATTTTATTTTATTTAATGTATAAATATAGGATAAATACATATTTTATCTTTTTTGGATTATTTTATTATCTTTAATATGATTATATCACTTCATGTGTGGCTAAGTCAACTTGAATAATCATCATTTGGAGAAAAAAGGAGTTTGTGGTATAAATTTATTAAAGGATAAAACTCTACTTGAAATGTGTGAAAATTTTCTTATATTATTAGTAAATATAATAAATTAATTACTTAACTTCATGAAAAGGAATGGAAAAAATATTTTCTGTTTAATTTTCCTTCTGGGGAATCTACGATCGTTTAACCCATTACAATTTTATGGTTTTCTCGAAGTTAACTTTCTCCAGAACATGTTTTCAATCACTCTCCATCAGAAATTGATGGTTATTTTTTCTTCCATATTCATGTTTTAATACATGCAATCCTATTATATGTTATCTTGGGTGACATTTTCACTTCTCTTTCATTCATTTAATGTGATTGTTTTATTGAGACATTTTCTGAAGTGGGATTTTGAGTGAAGATTCTGAGCCATATTTTAAAATCGTGAGGTTGCAATTTCTAAAAGGGGAGAATGATTTAATGACCTAGGTTTTTATAGAATAATAAATTTTACATAATATTAATAATTATGAATATGATTTCATTTTTACATTAAAGGGGACTTCTTTCTGGTAGCATACTCAACACGCAATAACAAGATTCTCAAAAATTATACATTGTACACAACATTGAGTTATATCAAAAAATAATACGGTAATAATGTTATTATTTTTAATAGTAGTTAATGTTTTTACATTGGGATGGAGGGAATTAATAATATCAAATAAATATTGAAATATGGTTTACACATGTTAAATTAATGATTCATTGGTTAAAAAATTTCTTGGAAATGAAAATGAAAACTAGTTAAATAAAAAAGATTTATTTTTATGAAAACCTATATAAATGAGAATAATTGTGTTTATAAAATAATATCATTTTTTATGGATTTTTATTTAATGTAAAATATATGTTATATATTCAATATAATTTTTTAAATTCATCTTATATGTTCTATTGATATGATATTAGAACAAATTAGGTTTTTTAGATAATAGAAGTATTTTTCTAAAAATGCAGTTTTAACACCTTTTGATGGAGAACCCTTTTTAAATTATGTTTTTGATACCGTTATATATTTTATTTTAACAAATAAACTTCTTCTTTATAATCGGGACAACAAATTTTACTTTGGATAAATTTTTTATATTTTTCTGATAACTATCTTGTTTTGATTAATAGTAATAATATGATAAATTTTAATTGAATTTTTTTCCATCAAGATACGTTATATGGTTAAATAATATTAAATAATTTCTTTAATGTCTAAATGGAATATATTTTTATCATTAAATCCAATTTTTTTCATTGGATGTAATTTGAAATTGAAATTTGACCTAAACTCAAGTCAATATTTTGATAGTTTTTAGTTCTTAAAAACCCGCTTTTTCGTTTTGACAACGAGAATTAATTTTAAATTTATTTCTGAAACTTTAATGTTTTGAAATTTGAAAAATTTATTCCATATTTTTAATCATAAGGTACAAAATTTGTGAATATGTATCTTTTATTTTTTGACATTATGAATAGTAACTAGAGTAAATATTTTATTTACCATTGTTAAATGGTAAATCTGTTAAATAAGGGTTAAATACTATTATAATAATATTAAAATACCTTAAAAAAAGCTCTAATAATATTGGGTGATATCTCTCTGACCATGGTAATCCTTGGTTTTATTTTGGGATCCCATTGAGCCACTTCTGTATCAAAATGACATTTTATAATAATTAATTTAATGAAAAGGAAAATATAACCTTAACATGTATGTTTACTAAAAATATTTTATATGAGGTTATATAATTGATCTATTAGGATATAAATATTAAATACAAATAAAAAAAAATTCCTACATCATTATATTTTATTTATAATTTTTATAAATTAAATATATATATTTAATTATGACACAATGATGATGCAGTGATCACATCATTAATAATGGATTCAAATAAATGATATTATAAATTTTAAAATTACTGTAATTTTATTACTTTTATGACATACACATATTTTATGGATTATATTGAAATATTATAATTTATTTAATGTCTTTTTTTCTATGGAATAACGTTTTTATGACTTTAATAAAATCAATTACTTTATAGTTTCAAAATTATCATAGATGAGTTTTTAAAACAGTTTCTATTTTATTAAATGATATAATAGTAATAGAAATATAAGATATGTACAAATGATATATATAATGTTATAAATTACATTAATTATCCAATTATGGTTCTGTTGGAATTTTATAGTAACTACAGTAGCCATAAATTATAAAAATGGAAGAAGACACGATAAGATTAAATGTTTTTAACAAAGGGTAAGGGCAAAAAATACATTGTTAAATTTTGACCTAAACTTGTCTAAAAACTATTGGTTGTGAGTTTTTCGACCCAAAAACATTTTATATTTTAAATTAATAAGTTTGGGACCATTTGAATCCAAAAAATCATTTTAAAATAAATTTATATTCTATGTGCTTCCTAAGTGCCCCTCATATCTATTATAAAAGGCCACCACCTCTACTAACTTACTCACAACTCTCAATCCCCTTGCCTCATCAATAATATTATATAATAATATCCCAAAATCTCCACCTTACTCCTTGAATCCTTTCATTGGAATGAATCCAATTCAAGAATGAATTTTGGCTCAAATGAAAAGAAGTTACCCGATTTAGAGGTAACATTTTCTATCAACTTCCTTTCTTTTATTTTCATACTCCAATCAAGATTCTCTTATTATTATTTTATTTCATAAAAACACCAGTATCCTAAATGTACTAGTATCTTTTTTATGAGAAGTATTATATCTATACTTACACACACCTCCATTCAATGGATAAGAACATACTGTTTTTGTGCTCAACAAACAACTGCCTCACGAAACGATGATTGTTCAATTTTCCCCTACCACCTCTCATGGTGGCCATTATGATGGACCTGAATTTATATATGATATATATGATATTTATATTTTCTATATTATTCTGAATATTTATTTACTAAATACCTTTATTCTTTCCACAATGTGAAAATACGATAATGTCATTTTAGGAAGTGCGGACTAACGCCCCATCAATGTGATATGACTCATTCTTACCATAAATGGAACGTATAAATGATTTAATTAATGACCATATGTAACATATATCATATATGAAATTATAATTAAATTATAATATAACTATGTATCATTTATTTTTAATTTCATTAAATATAAAAAATAAATGAAATTAGTGTTCCTGCGTACGTACTGCTTACCGTCTATTTGAATGGTGCATTTCATTTCTTATCTCTAAATGTTGTGGAATATTTTAAATACATATATAATGGATATAAATTAACAAATATTGGATATATATGTTACTTCAATAATGAATAATATTCTAGTGATGATAGAATTTTTACTACATGGACAATTTACATCAAAACAAGTTCATTTTCCACTCATGTAAAAAATATCGACAAAATGACCGATATAAACATAAATAATTATATAATTACTATAACATAATGATAAGTAATATATAATTAATAATAAAATTGAATATGGTTATGAATCTAGTATAAATTAACCTAATTTTATTATTCAGTAAGATATAGAACGAATGATACAAGTCAGACTAAAGGTAAGGGACTTCATCTCAATCTGTATTCATTGAGGAATATCTCAATATTATGCACCTTTAATATCTTATATGGTGTATATGATCCATTTTGAAATTTTATATCATGAATATATATATTATCATGATATTTAATATTTCGTGAGATATTATTCTTTAATTATCATTATTCAAGTATTTCTTGAGTGTTACGACATTCTTTAACTGAAACATCATATTTCATGAATTAATGATTTATTTATCTAAATAATTACTATTAATGTCCATATTTTTAAATTGGTTTTAAGGATTTCTTTATATGCCCACATATGTTTTAAAATTCAAAATTCAAAATTATTTTATAACATTTAGAGAGGTATGCGAAATTTTGATTCACAAATCAATTTATTAAATGTTATAAATGGTTTTGGAAATGGATTGAATATTTTAGTATCATGAATTTATTTATTGTGATATATTAGTGAAATATTTATAATTTCATTCTTTTAGGTGTTATTATTATGTACTGGTACTTGCAAATTTGATGGGTGGTTATGAGATAAACGAAATATGGGTGGTTCTGTAATAAACCTAGGGTGGGTGAGCGTGAGATATCTCCCAAATTCATTAGGTAACGTGATAGAGGTAAATTTTTATGTTTCTCCTAAGAGATTTAGGGAATATACTATGATGTTTATTCCAAACGTTACTCCCTATGTATTTCTGAAATCTATAATTTATGTATGTTATGGATTCAAAAATATACCTTTCATATTTCTGATTTCTATGTGTTATTCCTGAATCATATGATTTCATTAGGTATGTTAAAGAGCATATGTATTATGATTGAATGGAATTATTTCATTGATATTTATTTATTTATGGAATAATTTTTTTTCATTCCTTATTTTATTACCTTTATTGATCTTTTTACGATCATTCCAATATTTTGATATTATTTTCACTGGGTATAATGAAGGGTAAGAGAAAGAAATAATCCAAGAATCTTTTTATCTAGAAAATAATTGTATGTTTAATTAATGAGTTGTATTGTTGAGAAAAAATTTGTTAGAGTTGAAGTGTCTACTTTATAATATTTTAGTTGTAATGTAATTGTTGTGACCTTATTCTCTAAAACTATAAACCTGAAAAGATCCTCAATGTGAATTCTTGAATTAACTCAGGATTATGTAATGTTTAAGGTCAGAGACTTATAGGTTTACATTCCCTTACATTATTTACTTCTTCCTAGTTATTTTGGATTTTATAAAACCAAATCATTGAATATATTATTTAAGATGGCATGAGTCATACCATTATATGGAAACTAGAGAGATTAATGGATGACTAATTTATTACCATAGGAAGGTGTGTGCCCTATAAACCATCTATCTATTATACCAATACTAAAAAATATCTATGTACCCTTTTTTAATAATTATTTCTTTTCCCCATATTCTTATTTTGAGGTTTTCGATGAAAAAATACCCATGTGCTTCGGGATTTAAAACATAACATTTCTATATTTCAAAATTTTCTTGAGTAGGATTTTAATTAAAATACAGTCCATGTTTGGGATTCCAAAAAAATTTAGTGTTATGTAATGTATTTCAATAGTGTTTTTAGGTGAATTATAATAAGGATAATTATATTCTTGTGACATTAGAATGTTTTTTTACATGTATATGATGAAAGATCTAGGGTGAAACCCAAATTATAATGTATAAAATTTATCCATTTGTTCTTCATATGGTGTCTTTATATTATATTTTATAATACAATGATAATATAATTTTTGTTTTTGATGTACATAGGAGGGGGAAATAAGATATTTCTGACAGTTCAGTGATTCATATGGCTTTCATGTTTTCTTATGTATAATATTTTTTGAATTTTTTTCATTCACAATCCTCTTTCATGGAACTGTAGGTGTTATCCGAGTCCGGGTATTAATCCATCAAATCGAATATTACTATTTGTTTGGTGGTGTAGTATTATCATTAAACGCCCTTCCCCACGAGTATTCCACCAGGATGTGCAGAATCATATCATATCATCAATATTTTCAGTGCAGATTTCGAGAAACTCTTCTTAAGGTATTTTTAAAATCAAGGAATATTTCCAACCCCTGAATTTTAGAATATAGTTTGAGGATCTATCATTTTTACATTTAATTCATTTTTATAATTCATGGGTAGTTTTCTACCATATATTGGAGAATGATTGATATAGAAACTTCAAACGTTGTTTTTCTAATAATGTTATAGATCTAGTTATCAACTTTCCTTATATGGATAATGTTAGTTCAACCAAGGTCTATTTTTATCATTTTATCTTTTCTACCTCTTGATATGTGTAAGATAATTTTTTGAGGCAACATCAATATATATAATGTTTCAAATTCGTCATGCGGTCCCTAGTGTCATTAATAATTGGTAATGTCAGATTTATGAAACTGCGTGGAGTTGGAGTCTCATACACCCATTCAGGGAATAGCTTTCTTTTTTCTTGGTTTCACTATAGTGGACCACCCCTTCATAACTACAATTTTAGATATATTCTACATAATAGTGTCAATAATATCCAATGGAAGAAATATTTGGTTATACATTTTTCTAGTGGAAGTAATAATTTGCGACTAACATGGGGTGCATATAGGTGTTCTCTATTGAAAAGAAGTTGGAATTAAAAAAGGTTAATTCACCCAATACATCTATAATTCTCACCTTTATGGGGTGAATTATATATATTCATATATAATTATATCCAAAAAAATGGTTTTCTAGATCCCAAATCAGAAGGATGACATGGTTCTATAATCACTAGTATGGTTGTCTCTTCTTATGGAAAATGATTTATTTAAAGTGTAATGTGAGTCTTTTCATAAAGGTCATACCCAATACGAATATTTCCATTAGAATAATAGAATTGAGTTTACTTAACTCCATTAAATTATCCTTTTACCTTAGGAGTCATTCTTTAATCGTAGTCAGGGTCAACTTCATTAAGGAATATGTGGGATGTAGTCAAAACCATGGATTTTTATTTTTATTTTGAATCCCACCGAAGAGGTGGTAACTAATAATTTTTGGGGAATCACAAATTTTGATGTTTCCTTTTGTGTTTGGTACCCATTCTTTATTTAACTATATTAATGTGGAATATATTATTAATAGAAACATCCTCCTAAAATTCTTCCACATTGTATTTTTTCAACAAAAATACTATGTAAATGCAAATAATGAAATTTATCATTGCATAATGTGTTACTAGAATGTATTAATCCTTAAAATATTTATACAAATCATTAACCATGAACTATTTTTTGATCAATGAGTCACATCTCCCCTGAGTAGTCATCCACTTACGGGAATGATGTGGTTTCCCTAACCACTATGTATTTTCCTTCTCCTTCCATGTGTCCCCTTGGAATTATTTATGGAGGGTAATTTGGAGAGAGTCCACAAAACAATTTCTCAAACATGACCCCATTGATAGAGACATGTTATTAAACAGGTTGATAAATATATTATTTTCATGTAATGAACCATATAGTGTAAAAACCATCGAACTCCATAGGAGAGGAGGATGTTGAGGTATAAATTCCCCATATTTTTTCTAGGATTTATCCAGTTCCATTACTGAAATATATTATACCCATAAATGATTTGATGATATTTTGATTGTGTTGGTAACAAAATCACATAGCCTTATTAGGTGGGGTTTCTCTTGGATTGTTGTTGTGGTGGACACTGTTACTACCCTTTTGATCTTTGAGGATTTTGTTTGATTATGAGTTCATCGAAGTGCATGATTTTACCGTGAGATGATTTCTTCTATATTTAATATTTTAGAGAATCGTTTTTACTATCTCAAGTGGGATTCTTTCCAATCCATTTCAATGATTTGGTGATGTGGTCTTTTAAAATGACACTCTCAATGAGTATGATTTTTTTTATTTTAACATAATTGAAACCAGTTGAGTATACCAACTATCGTGAAAAAAGTATTACATATAAATAATAGTGTTACGAAACTTTTCACCCTAGGAAATTTGTTGGATGATTAGTTTTGTAAAATGTAATGCCCCATATTCCTCCCATCTACTGAAATAAATTTCTGATAGAGAGTTAGAAATTAGCATATTTAGATTATTCAATACTTCAATAAATGTATTTTCAGGATTCACACAAAAGTTTCAAAAATCATGAAATGTTACCCAAAATGGGGGACCAAATCAATATTTTTTTTAAAAATATTATATTTCCTTTATGTGGTTTGGGTATTTAGTGTAAATAAGAAACTCTTCCCTAAAATTATGAAGACTCGTAACATGGTCAGATGAATATTGTGTGTACAATACTCTATCAATTTTTTCAGAATGATATTTTGAGAAGTGGGTATGGGATATAACATGATTGTTATGAATAATTTGGTTAGTAAATTCCTCATAAACATGGTGTTCTTGTCATATTATATGAAAGAATCCTCTACATGTTCAAACCAATGTTGACATTTTCTAGTTGCGAAATTTTTGAGAGTAGGGTATGTTAGAATATGTTCTGTTGTGTGGAACATAACACATCTGGGGGTTTTTCAAAAATGATTTTCACCTATGTATTTAATCTAACTAATAATTTACATCACTTTTCAATGATTAGGAAATTTTTATTGTTTTCCCCTTTATTCCAAGTTCCTCAGTTTATGTGGGATTTATAAATAATTATTCACCAAGGGGAGGATTGTCTTTCCAAAAAGCAATTTTTCACTAGGGAGGTCCTTTTCAATGGAATCCATTAACTGGAAGACTATCCCGAGGTATAGATGTGTATTTTTAAAGGAAATTATGATTACATATACACTATGGAGGACCTTTAGAATATATATTTGAAATGGATTTACCTTTATTCCATTTCATCTTCTAATTGAGAGCTATATTTTTTTAGTGATCAAAATGAAAAAATGTCATGTGATCTATATTAATACCTCTGTGGGGAGGACCGTCATGGTGGGTAATCTTGGGGGAAGTTCTATAAATACTGGTATAGATATTCTATCGGGGTACATCATAACTACATATATTTCTTAGATATGATAACAGTTCTATGGTAACTAGGTCCTTAATTGAAAATTATTAGTGAGTCTTGTGAGTGACACCATTGATATGAGTAAGGATTTGATAATTCTATAATTATTTAGGCTCTTAAACATGGGATTTCATTCTAGATATTCTTTATTGGGAAGTGGAAGTCATGTGTTCCACATAATTACCTTCATATATGTGAGTCTCTATAGGGCAATCTATAGTTTCCCATAGAATATACCGATTATATTCTTGGGAATGAGTAAGATTTTTTGGTTACCACTATGAATATTTCAGGATATGATAATAAATGTATGAAAACCTAATGAGAGTAGGAATACATTCTTCTCTTGAAATACTATTAGAACATTCTAACTATAACATAAAATGTTGGTATGGATATGTGCCTTCCATATATTGGCTATTGAATTTGGACTCCAATATTTAATTATGATAGGAATGTGTACCTAGTCCTATTTTCCCATAATTTAATTGATATAATAAATATCCTCCAAAAAAAGAGTAGTAATCTATTCCTACACTAGAGTAGTTATTTTTATTCTTTGAGGAGATCATTTTGTTAAAGACTCTAGAGTATACACTAGTCAATTAATGGATTACAAGGAATGTTGAAAACCATTTTTTAATACCACTACCATAATTTATTAATATGTTTATAGAATGTAGTCATGAATATAGTATTTCTCAATAATATCTTCTAATTTTTTTAATGATATTCTACAAAGCTATTAGGGATATTTTCCCATTCATTAGTCGAACCACAGATATGTGTCTTCTTAGGTCATCTAGTTGTCACTGTGATGTCCCAACAATTATGATGTGTGGGAGTTGGAATGTGTGTCTTTTCCTAGTTTCTCTTGGTATATGTCATTATTCTCCCTTTACCGCATCCATTGTATGCTTGTAGATATTTTGTGTGGGATAGGTAATCTTTTCCTACACATTAGTTGTCAACAATATATGTTGGTGTGTTTTATAAATGGTACAAGAAACATTGTCCTGACCCATGTGGTCGGAATTTCTACATAACTATAAATAATATCCTAATTTATTTTCCAGGAGGACCAGAGGAGTTTTTTACTCGATTGAATCCTTGAATTTTGGATGAGGGGGTTTATTCAACATAATTATGAATTTGTCTATTTATAGGAGCCCTTCTAGGTCCCTCTTGAACTATGTTTAAGTCGTTGTTAACCTTCAGATCAACCTCTCTATTATAATGTTTGTGTTTTTTTCTATATTAAACGAATCGTGATATGGTTCATGAGTTTATTGTTGAAACCTTTTCCTTATTTACCCACCTTTGTTAATATAGTTTTTTTATGATTTTTATGTTGATGGAATCTCATGTATTGTCAAACATCATAATTTTACCATTTTGGTTATAATATAGGATCAATGGATTTTATTAAATTAATTGAAGGTTCTAGGATGTTGAAAATGTCCTATTATTTAATGAGCCCAAATATTGTGAAGTTTATATGGAAATATTTATTCATTTACATGATTTCATTTAGATTAAATATATTTATACTGATAGAGTTACTATGAGGAAAAAAAGAAAACCCATCAACACAAAATCAAAAGTGTGATGCCATGCACAATTAAATATATGTTGAAAAAATAGTTATATGGGTTAATGAATGATTTTCATCAGGTTAAATATTTTTTTTTGATTAGGAATTTGATACTTAGATGACCTAATTCCTAATTATTAGAGGATGAGTGTGGATTCAAAATTTTATTAAGATTAATATAATTATTTCTGACAATTTCTAAATGAAATTATTTAGGAAACTAGAAAACACCAATAGATATGATATCCATGAGAATAGATGTTACTATGTACCTACATTAAAAAGGTATAAGATCAATAATAATTCCTACTTGTGATTCTTAGTAACTCGCATTGGTTGATAATGTGGGAGGTTTGGCTCCTCATAACATTTTATTGGGAATTTTTTCCTACTATGGGAAACTATTACTAATTGAGGTCATGTTCATGAGTTAGTCCCATGTCTTTTTATTGGTTTGGTCATCCCATTATTAAAAATAGTTAGTAGAATGTGTCCATGAAAATATTATTCTATACAAGAGTTTCCCCATTGATGTAAAAAAATTTATGTCTCATAGGTTCTAACTTGTTGACAACATATGTATGTATTAGATGATCACCATAATTATTTTATAGTTACATATAATTTTTTATCTATTTGATATTTTTGTTTGAAGACACAATGTTGTCCCCTCTAGAGTTCATCACCATCCCATAATTTTTATATTTTTTTGTAGTATTTGGATCGAGCTCTTGAAAATGAATTTCTTTATCTCCATTCAAATGGAATAAAAATCCATGTAGTTTAATTCCAATAAATGGGTAATGTGATACCTTTTATTATCCTACGACAAGGACCAGTCTATAAACATTACTATCATGAAATAATAAATATATTATGACATAATCAAACTATTGGTTTGTGTGTAAATTACACGTGATATGCCCTTTAAGAGGCTGAGTTTATTTAGAAAGGAGTGCAAACCTTCTTAGTTCGTGTGGTGACATTGAAAATATTGTATGAATGATATAGATATTGTTCTCACCATGAAGGATAGTGGAACTCAAGATTGGGGGACAATATAATCTCAAATATAACTTTTTTAATGGAAGATCTATATATAATATCACAATATTTAATGGTATTTTTGGACACGTGAGAATATTGACACAAAAGGGATGGATGTAAATTAATTAATGAGGAATATTTCACCATTAGAATGGGTTCGAGGGGTGGTGTAAGGTTTAATCCTCCCAGTTTCATCTTGTGTATTTTTTTATAATAATTTATACCCAATTTTTTTGATATACATATTTTATGATCATACCCTTTCATACAATTTTTTATCATTTGGAATGTTAATTTTTATTTATTTTTATATGATGAGACCATGTTACAAGAAAAATAATTTATCACCATGTTTCGGGGAAAAATATGTCATTATAGATGTGATAATAGAATATTGAGTTGTGTTTATGATTATGAAGCTTCTATGAGTTAATTGTTAGGGAATATACCTTATAAGAGGCCCAATATTTGGGGAATTCTATGTTATTATAATTGAATAATAAACTCAGATATCAAAGCCACTGTAAATGATGTTTTAGGTTTGGAAAAGGGATAATTGAAGATAAATAATTTTTTTTGAGAGTTTGTAATTAAGCGTGAATAAAAATTATACATAAGGATGAGGCCAATAGATTGTGGTGAATTATCTCTTGATATTGATATTAATCATCCTATGTTCATAAAACGGGTAATTTTGGACATGTCACATTATTTAAGTTCATAGTTTAATTTCATAAAAAGGGGATGTTTTCATATAGTTTGTTATTTTTCAACTAGTATGTGGTTTTATAAATATTAACATCATAAAAAAAAACATGGTATCAGGTAGGAGGTGGTAAGAAGAAAAGATACACTTAGATGTATATGATATAAATATGTAGAATAATACACATAAATAAAGTATCTCTCAGGGCATATAATTCATTTTATTACATTTTATTGGAATTTAGAAGATGTTCATTCCACCCGTTATGGGTATCATGCAATAGGTATACTCCCATCCATGGGTACAAAAGGGTTGATTTTGTGATTATTCCAATTTTGGCTACCTCTCCCATTTAATTAACTTAGTTATCTACTAGGATATAAGCCCGATCAATCAAAAAACTGATTTATCCATGTTTGGATACATGTTATAGGGGAATTATCAAAGATGTCATTAAAATTTAATCATACATTACCAAGGTAACGAATGACTAAAATCCCCACGAGGCCCTATATTTTAAGGGATACTAAAGAGTTACACATTTTATTAGTGGAATTATGTATCAAAATATGATAAATCTATTTTGGATATAATTATTCTTAGAATTCTATAGCTTTATAGTAGTCCTTGAAAAATGGATTTCGAAAGTATAATTTGGTCAAATGAATGATTTACCATAAAAACTAGGTTGTTTTTGATGATTTATTATAATAGAGAATGATGATGGTTTTCTATTTTAAAGTGTTATAAGAAGTCCTCCATAAATAATACTATGGATAGTGACAAGGTTTCAATAATTAAATACTAGTTATAAGTGATGTGGTATTCACTAAAATGACACCAAATAAATGTGATGAGGTAATCACCCATATGATGCTACAAATAAGTTATGAGGACTTCACCTTGGTTATTATATGTTAAAGGGATATGGACTTCTACCATGTGATTCTAGGTTGAAGGGATGAGGTCATTTCTCATGTTATGCAATGATGAAGTGATGCCTTAGAAAAAAGGACTTGTTAAAACATTCTCCCTAGTATTATATTATCTCCATGGATTGTATTGGAGGAGTGGTTGAAATAATCATCATTGGAAAATGTACCATATCCATATTATTGTCATACTAGGGAGGAAGTTGTTTCTTAGATTAGTTCCTATTGTTTTAGATGATTTGGGAATCCAAATAAACTACATTCTAATTAACTCAATTTAGTTTTGGGCTTGAATAGGAAACCAAATGTATTTTAAGAAATTAGAATGTATAGAATTGATCAGCCTCCACATCATACAAAAAGTAAAAATTATGAACCCAACTATCCTAGTTATAGTAAATATTAGGACCATGGGTGAAGGTTTTTATTTTGATGTGAATCAGATAAGTGAAACTTGTGCCGAGTATATTTTCAAGAAGGTGATGAGAATATGGTAATTTTTTGTGAACATAAATGATTCTAGGAAGAGTATATTTATATCCTCTGTGACCTTTCATTGTCACTTTGTAGGTACTCATCCATTAGCATCATCACCATTTTTTTTGAATGGGGTGCACCAATAATACTTTCAATAACATTATAGATGATCTCCAAAATATTATTGGGACACATAGGTAGTTTATTAATGAAATATTACCAAGTGATTTTATGGTGTTATATAAGCTTAAAATTTTAATATGGATGAGAAAGAATATCTGAGAGTCTAATGGTTAGACTCTTTCATTTGAACGTAAAGGAAAATTCATAAAGGAATTGAAATGATTCTATAATATAAATCATAATCAATGGAGAATAAAGTTACACAAATTATTTAAAGGGAGTAATAAATTTTGTAAAGAATTTTCCTTATGTATTAATGTAATTTTAATCAATTCATTTATTTCTAATTGTATATGATACCATCTATAATGTAAATAATTATTCATAATATGTACATGTGATCCAAATTAAAGTTGAATTGATATTGGACACAATAATATTAAATTCAAATAATATGATAATATTTAATGAAATTAATATATAATAAAATGGATTTCTTTATGATTTAATTATTTTGTTGTTGTGAACATTTATATGTAATTTTCAACTGATTTATCTTATGTTAAAATATAATTGAATTTATAAAAAATGGAATTTTCATTAAATCTGTTAATAATATTATTTCATGTGGCTTATAATTTTATCCATTAAATAACATTCATTAAAAATAGTGGAAAATATTTTTTTGTAGGATTAATTTATTTTATTTGAGTTATATATTAAAATAAGTGGGAAATTATTAATTCCACTCATTATTAGTTTATTTTCTGAAATATTGGAATTATTTTAATAAATATAACATTTAAAACTAAAATTTATATATGAGATATAATTTTTTGTCACATAAATAACATATTTTTAAGTTATTTTTAATTTATTTCCCATTCATGCTTTGTTTCGGGGGTTTCCAAAGGATTTATGTTGAATAGGTGGGTTTTCATGAATATGTTCCAAACCGTGAGTCCAATTCCAGATTTAAAAATAAATTTTGTTTCATTTACAACATTTTCATTTTTTTAATATTTTTCCCTCATTACAACTCCTAAATTTCCTCCCCTAATATATTAACACCACTTTTAAATTTAGAGCCATTATAAATCCATAATCATGTAGGATTTGTGTTCTTATTTGAGAATTGGGCAAACCCGAAATCCCATTTTCATGTTTTAAATTGTTTCTTTAGTTTTTTAATATCTTATTAATTATATGAATATTTCGGTGATTCTACCTCCCTATCGACCCTATGAAGCCCAGGTGCGCTCCCATTCCTTTCACTCCTCTTTGGTGCTCGTTTTCATTGTGATTGAGTACAGAAATTCATAGGGTTTATAAAATCGGGTAGATTTGGGGAGGTAAGTTATTTCCATCATAACTCTCTCAATTATTACTCTTTTTCCACAATTATAGTTCCTATATGATTTCATAATCCTTTTTCGAACTTCTTTTTAATGGTTGGATGTTTTCAAATTTAGAATCTTGTGGATTTTGGGTCTTTTTAATCAAGATTTTTTTGAGTAAGTGTTTCCCTCTTCAATTTCTTCATACTTCTTAGGATTTCCTCCCTCTTTCATTATGTTCAAAAAATTCTAGAAGTTAGGGTTCGAACATATGGTTTTATTTGATGCCTTTTTGGTTAAATATTGTGGTCTAGGGATGGATTTATCATCCTTGTGATGCGGCAGTGGTGTGGTTGATGTTTCACACCAAGTTTTGAGGGATTCGACACTTTCAGTAGGTGGTTCCATGGGTAAACAATTATTGATGAGTTATCTTGAAATATTTATTAATTTTTCTAATTCCTCATATGTTGGGTGTTGTGAGAAAATGGTTTATGATTGATTTGGACATGTGTTCAATTTTATATTTGAATTTCAACTCGAAATTGGGTGTTTTGATGTGTTACTCGTGGGGTATTATTTGGGTGTATTTTATAACATATGGAATTGGTTTAGTAAATATTTTTTGGACTTCCAGTTCTAGTTTGGTAATGTATTAGTGTCATGTGGGCCTAAAAAATGGTGTTTTTGAATATAATTTATGTGTAAAACATTGTTATACTTCTTGAGATCATTTTATGAAAATGTGTGTTTTAATTTAAATCTTTTGTAGTATTATTCAAGATGATTTTATAAAAATTTAAAGTGGTTTTATAAATGTCTCTAGGGCTTAAAATTATATTTTGGATAGGAATTGTTTTGGTTTTTGGTCATAAATGGGGGGTTTGAAATGGGTTTTGTGTGCAAGATATATTGACACAACTTGGGTTCTTTTTATGAAAATTGAAAATGTTTTAGTTGGTCAAACAAAGTGGGAAAAGGGTGAATTTGTACTATTTGGTATGTGTGGTCACCTATTAAGGGGTTTTGAGAGATGAAGTTAGGTTTTATGATGTCAAACATTTTTATAATGTTTTGTAAATTTCTAAAATGTCTTAATAAATTGTGATGTTGGAGAAAAACTTGTTTGTGGGCTGTTTCAAGTACGTTTGATGATAAAATGATTTTGAATGTAAAAATTGTATTATGTAACAAGTGAGTGGGCTATTATGAGTGTTTTAATATATTTTAATGGTTTTATAACATTGTTTAATGGATTTGTGGAAGTGTTAAAGAAATGTTAAACATTTCGTGGGCTATTTTGGTGTGAGTCAGATTTCGAAACCAATCGGAATGAAAAGTGGAATTTTGTTACTTGTGTTGTATACATGTGGGATTTTGGTGAATATATGATATGTAAATTATATTTTCATGTGAAAGGTATATTCATTGATTTGTTGAAATTGATTGAGTACAAAGGGAAAACCCGGGTATCTGGGTGGGTGGATATGTACTAGTATGCTAAGGAATCCCTAGGGTTTGTCCTCAGTTTCACATAGCAAGATTGACAAATAGAACTCCTACTAAAAAATGATGACGATGATTTGGGACCACTAGGTTAGGGGTATGTTCCCTACTAGTGGCTCCTGTATGAGGATAGATATTTGTGATGGTTACTCTCACTGAGATATGAGGTACTTGGGACCCACAGCTAGCTAGTACCTAGGGGTTATTTCCCATTGCTTGTGCTCACTAGATATTTTGTGCATACCTTCAGAATATGGTATTAGAGGCTGGAAAATTCAGTAGCTATGGTATTTATTTTAAATGTTTTTATTCTTTAAATTAGCCCCCCTGAAAACTGTTTTTATTTAATGTTGCATCTTTTAGAAATTTTAACTAGCATCTCATGTTTTTGAAAACCTGCATGTTTTTCATCATTAAATGTTTATGAAATGGAATCTATTCATGGTGGTATACTATTGGGTTTTGTCTCACACCCTACTTACACCCTTGGGTGTATGTAGACTTGGTTAGTTTTGTTGTCGCAGGTTGGGTACACTTTTTAGTTCCTGTGGTTCGGGTTTCTGGCAGGTCCTTGGTGGTGAAGTCTTGTGGAGATGGCTTGAGGGTAGTACCCCTTTCCATGAGGGTTCTTGGGCTGTCCTTATTTGGTTTTTTTACCTTTTAAATGGTCTTTATACATAGTTTTAACTTATGTAATTCATTTTTGAAATTTTGTAAAAGACGGTTTTAGTTGAAAAATCCAGATTTGTTTTATTGAGTTCGTTTATTGTTTAATGTTTATAAAATCTGGTAAATCATTCAAAATCATCATTATATGATAACCAGGCACTTGTTCCAGCTAGTGGGGATTTGGAACACCCTTCGGGCCTTTGCACGGGTGGGGTTTGGTGCCCGTTTGATGGCGACCAGATCCGGTTCGTGACAAAATGGTATCAGAGGAGGTTTTGGTTAACTCTTTGGGTTACTTTATTTAGGGAACAATCGGGATAATCTAGAGTAATATTGTTGGGACTTGATAGTTCGGTTATGGGTAGTGTTCCTGATCTCCACACCTCATGATATGATTCGAGTCGCTAGGGGATGTTGGGATTTATCTATGTTCTTTGGTTTTCTTGGTTTAATGATGATAGGGGAAATGAAAAGAGAGTTGGGTTAATGGTCTCAGTGAGCTCGTAGGGCCTGGAAAGCCTTGTGGAGCCAGGGATATTCCCTAGAAAACTCTCTGTGATGGTGAAGTGATTGGAATATGGCCTCCAACCATATTTCCAAGTCACCACTGAAACTAGTTTCCTCTCGCATTGTTTTGTGCTTTAGTTTTGAAATCTTAGCACTTTGGTTTTAAAGTGACTTGGTTTTAAGAAGCATAAAGTTTTTATGAAATGATTTTCAAATAATGAGGGAATGTTTTGGTTAATGAAATAGCGGAACTAAATTTTTGGAATTTTTTGGAAATGGAAAATGTTGTGCTTTCACCACCTTGGAAAGCAGAAACTATATTGAAGTTTGTTTTGAAAAGTGCATCCAATAGAGTTTTCAAAACAATCAGAGTGTGTTTTAACAGGATGAGATGTTTGGAAATTGATGTGAATATCTTAAAAGTGAGTTATTTTCAAAATGTTTGTGATTATTCGAAAAGTTTTTTATGATGTGTGTTGGGATTTGGATCTTGTGGTTAGAGGTTTTAAGAAAAAGGATTTGTTGGTTGACTGTTTTGGTTTTGAAAAGTGGAATGAATTTTTGTTTTAACCTTTGGTATTTTCATGGGAAACCAAATGCATGGGGTTATATGGGAAGATGGATGGTTTATGACATTACCAGATGTGTTTCGGGATGGATAAGAGGAGGGTGCCCAGTGTGGCACAGAAACATGCATGTGTTTGGCCCATGGGGTACCATTGGTGGATGTACTAACCACTGAACCATTTGTTTTCAATGAAATGTTTTTAAAGAGAAACATGACGACTTGATGAATTGTATGGGATGGTTTATATTATGTGTTTTTGTAAAATGTTGATTTTGTTGGATGTTATGAGTCATAGAACCCCTCCTGTTTGAAATATATTTTGGGTTTGGGTTTGGTCAGTAAGTTGTGTTATAGGGGCAGTTAGTGGTCTCTTTTGAAAACTGTTTTGGGATGCCTTTATGATGGTTCCCTTCATGTGTTTGGATCTGGTTTATGATGTATCTTGACCAATAGACCATCTTGTATGGGTCCTTGGGTTAAATTTTTGGATATGGTACACCCCCATTAAAGGATAGTGCACTAATGAAGTGCAACTAGGATTGTTTCTCCATTTGAAGACCCTCCAGTTGATCAATATAAAGAATATTTTTCTTGAGATTTTTATATTGAGTCAACACCCAATACATTATTTTATTTTTAGATCTTCTTGTAATGGGAGAGTGCTCATGGAAGGTTGAGTGAGAACTTATTTTCTTATGTTTTCTGATTCGTCAAAGGTGGATGTGGTTCTAGGGTTGTTAGTGTGGATGAGTGTCTCGATGGTGTCTAAGAGGGCCTTTGGGTTCATCAAAGTTTCGTTTAAGCATGAGTTCATGTTAAAACACCGGCGTGGGAAATATGGTCACGATAGGATATTGTGGCCACTTTATAGAATTGTGTGTTGTTTGGGGATGTTGTATAAGGTCCCTCTTCATGCATTGTTTATATCAGTCGCAATAGCCATGTTCGGTGATGCTTTATAATGTCATGTGATCGATTTACCATATAGGTGAGAGTTGTGAAATCCTATGAGAGTCGCTATTATGTTGGGTGAATTTCTCCCTTGTAAAAACATCAAAATCATCCATTTTAGAGGAATTTGAGTGTAGGTGTTCTTTACTTCTATTGTTTCTCACCTGAAGAAACAAGGTGTGATTTGTGTCCATCTTTTTAGCCCTTATTTCAGTGATATATTGAGATAGGGTAAAGTGAGTTTGGAATGTGTTATGTCAGGAAAACTTATCTGGGATTGCGGTGTAGTTTTTGGTGGCACCAAAAGAAGAATTCTCATTTAGTGGGTTCCAAAGACTAAATGTGAGGCCGAAGATGCTTCAATCATTTGAGCTCCAGCCATAGGTCTCGGAGAGAAGGTGGCTCGTAGTCAAGGGAAATCAAATGGTCATTTAAAACCTTGTACAAATTCCTATCACAAATATGAAAGATATGAAGATTTTAAACCTTTGGTGTCATCATCTTTCTTCTGTTTTTCACATTTGTTGGAAATAGGTGGAGAGCCTTGTACCCATGTCATCACCCAATGTCATTCCCTCCCCCTTTGGTTTCCATTGAGTCTTTGGATAATGGTTGGAAATTTGGCTAGACAGGCTCAGCACATGGTTTGTGAATTATTAAGAGTCACTGTGTGCCTAGAATCCATGTGGGAAGATTGATTAGCACTATTTGTTCACTGTATCACAAACTGTGTGGACTAACCGTGTGACCTTCCCAAATCTTGAATTTTTTTGTTTTTTCTATGTTGGCCCAAGCTGGTTGGTTAAGATGGTTGGTTCTTATTGTGGGGAGAACCACTATGATTCTCATGTATGTCCCTTCAGAAATTTTGAATGGAAGTATACCCTATGTACCAGGGAGTTTGTTCAGGCCTCCCCCTATTAGTGTCCAGATTCTGTCTCAGAAAAAAAAAATTGGTTGTCTCTTATGGTGGGGAGCGTATTAGTGTCCCCCCATACAAGAAACATAGATTTATCCATGGTCATGGCTTGGTGTAGATAGTATCTTTATGAGATATCTTCCTACCAACATCTTCTTTGAGTAAACATTGGGACTGGAGAGTCCCCAATGTTTTAGTTAAAGTAAGGTAAGTGTAACCTTGTTCAAAGTTGTTATTTGTTTGGGTGAATTGCTTGAGTCTTGTTCGGATTTTGTTTGAGGAGTTTTCTATTGGGATAAAGTATGAATGTTATTGATCCTTTTAGTAAAGTGTTTTATGTTTTTTTGTGAGAGTAATCCTTCATTAATTGATCACTGGAGGTGTTTTGGCCTTTGGGGGTGAAACCTGGCAAGGGAGTACCTTTTGGTTTCTCAGTGGGGTTTTGTTGTTTCCTTGACCTTGTTGTGACTTTCCAAGGTAGGGAGAATTGTCACATAAATAACATATTTTAATGTTATTTTTAATTTATTTTCTAGTCATTCCTTTTTTCGGGGGTTTCCAAAGGTTTTATATAGAATAGGTGGGTTTTCATGAATTGGGCGAAACCGTGAGCCCAATTCCAGATTTAAAAATAATATTTTTTATAGTATTTTCATTTTTTTTAATATTTTTCACTCATTCCAACTCCTAGATATACTCCCCCGATATATTAACACCACATATAAATTTAGAGCCTTTATAAATCCATAATCATGGAGGATTTGGGTTTTAATTTGAGGATTGATCCAACTCGAAAGCCCATTTTCCGGTTTTAAATTTTTTCTTTAGTTTTAAAATATCTTATTCATTATAATTCATATTTCGGTGATTACACATCCCTATACACCCTAAGAGGTCCAGGCGCGCTCCCATGCTATTCCCTCCCTGTTTGGAGCTCGTTTTCATCGCGATTGAGTGCTGAAATTCTTTGGGTTTCTAAAATCAGGCATATTTGAGGGGGTAAGTTATTTCCATCATAACTCTCTCAATTATTACTCTTTTTCCCCCAAATCTAGTTCCTAAATGATCTCATAATCCTTGTTCAAACATCTCTTCAATGTTTGGAAGTTTTCAAATTCAGATTCCGGTGGATTTTGGGTCGTTTTATTCAAGATTTTTTTGAGTAAGTGTTTCTCTCTTCAATTTCATTGTTCTTCATAGGGTTTCCTCCCTCTTTCATTATGTTCTAAAATGTCTAGAAGTTAGGTTTCAAACATATGGCTTGATTCGGTGTTTTTTTGGTTAAAAATTGTGGTCTAGAGCTTGATTTATCATCCTTGTGATGCGGCGGTGGTGCGGTTGATGTTTCGCACCAAGTTTTGAGGGATTCGACACTTTCGTTAGGTGGTTCCATGTGTAAACAATTATTTATGAGTTATATTTCTGTATTTAGTCATTTTTTATATTTCTCACATGTTGGGTGTTTTGAGAAAATGGTTTATGATTTATTTGGTTAAGTGTTCGATTTTATATTTGCATTTTAACCCGAAATTAGGTGTTTTAATGTGTTACTCGTGGGGTATTATTTGGGTGTATTTTATAATATATTGAATTGGTTTACTAAATACTATTTGGACTTCTAGTTCTTGTTTGTTAATGTATTATTTTCATGTGGGCCTAAAAAGAGTGTTTTGGAATATGTTTTATGTGTAAAATATTGTTATACTTCTTGAGAGCATTTTATGAAAATGTGTGTTTTCATTTGATTTTTTTGTAGTATTATTCAAGGCGATTTTATAAAACGTGAATCTGGTTTTACAAATGTCTCTAGGGATTAAAATTCTATTTTGGATAGAAATTGGTTTTGTTTTTGGTCTTAAATGGTGGGTTTGAAATGGGTTTTGTGTGTAAGATATATTGACACTACTTTGGTTCTTTTTATGAAAATTTAAAATGTTTTAGTTGGTCAAAAAAAGTGAGAACAAGGTGAATTTGTACTGTTTGACATGTGTGTTCACCTATTAAGGGGTTTTGAAAGGTGAAGTTATGTTTTAAGATGTCAAAAATTATTATAATGTTTTGAAAATTTCTGAAATGTTTTAATAAATTGTGATGTTGGAGCGAAACTTGTTTGTGGGCTGTTTCGTGTATGTTTGCTGATAAAATGATTTTAAAGGTAAAAAGGGTATTATGTAACCAGAGTGTAGGATTTAATGATAGTTTTTATATATTGTAATAGTTTTATAAAATTCTTTAATGGATTTGTAGAAGTGTTAATGAAATGTGAAAAGTGTTGTGGGCTATTTTGGTGTGAGTCGAATTTCAAAATCAATCGGAATGAAAAGTCAAAATTTTTACATTTGTTGTATACATGTGGGATGTTTGGTGAATTTATGATATGGAAATAATATTTTCATGTGAAATGTATATTCATTGACTTGTTGAACTTTTTTGAGAACAAAGGGAAAACCCAGGTATCTAGGTGGGTGGACCTGTACTAGTATGCTAGTGAATCCCTGGGGTTTGGCCTCAGTTTCACTTAGCAATATTGACGCTTACAACTCTAACTAAATTATGATGAGGATTATTTGGTACCACTAGGTTATAGGTATGTTCCCTAGTAGTGGCTTGTGCACGAGAACAGATATTTGTGATGGTTACTCTCACTTAGATACGAGGTACCTGAGACCCACTGCTAGCTAGTGCCTATGGTTTATTTCCCATTGCTTGTGCTCACTATAAATTTTGTGTGTACCGTCGGCATATGGTATGAGAGGCTGGAAAATTCATTAGCTATGGTATTTATTTTAAATTTATTTATTCTTTAAATTATCCCACCTGAAAACTATTTTTATTTAATGTTGCATCTTTTAGAAATTTTAACTAGCATCACATGTTTTTGAAAACATACATGTTTTTCATCATTACATGTTTATCACATGGAATATATTAGTGGTGTTATCCTATTCATATTTTGATCACACACTACATACACCCTTGGGTTTAATTAGACGTGGTTATTTTTGTTGTCGCAGGTTGGGTACAGTTTTTAGTTCTAGTGGTTCGGGTTTCTGGCAGGTCCTTGGTGGTGAAGTCTTGTGGAGATGGCTTGAGGGCGGTGCCCCTTTCCATGAGGGTTCTTGGGCTGTCCTTATTTGGTTTTGTACATTTATAATGGTCTTTAATCATAGTTTTAACTTATGTAATTCAGTTCTGAAATTTTGTAAAAGACTTTTTTAGTTGAAAAATCCATATTTCTTTTGTTGAGTTTGTTTATTGTTTAATGTTTATAAAATCAGGTAAATCATTCCCAATCCTCAATATATGATACCCAGCCACTTGTTCCGGTCCGTGGGGATCGGGAACACCCTTAGGGTCTTGGAACGTTCCAGGTTTGGTTCCGGTTTGATGGTGACCAGATCCGATTCGTGACATTTTTGATAGTTAGTTTTTTAAATGTTCCCTCTGCAAATATATTTGTTGCTTTCATTATATAATCTCTTTGCCTCTTAGAATTTCAATTTTGGAAAATAATGTTTCTAAATAAGATTTTATAAGTATGTTAGAATATCATAATAATAATGAGTAATAAATAAATTATTATACAAATCTAATTCAAATGGAATATAAATTTACATCCCAATAGTATTGAAAACATTTCAATATAGAATGATATTGATATAAATTGTTAAAAAGAAATTTTTACCAAATGATATCATAGAAGATTTTATACTTATTTAAATGTAATAGTATGATGATAGTATAATTATTATAAAATTTATAGGTATTCATAATATCCTAATTCATTAACATTGTCAAACTGGACATCTTGTTGAAAATAAGTTTCAATATAACATATCTTTTTACAATATATTAATTAAAAATAAAAATATAACATTCATTCAAAATATTTTTTCATAGCAGTTATCACACTAAATGGATTTTAGTTTGAATGGTTTATTATATAGATATGAACTGATGTCGTTGGTGTTATAATGTTATATAATGTTTTATTGACAAAGTGGTGTACTATGCTTATCAAAACCAAAATAAATCAATGATCAAAATGGAATTGGTGTCATTTATATTGGATATGGGAAACAGTAAAACATAAATAATTTTTTTAGTATTCCTAAGAGAGTTGAAGAATATATAAAAAATATCATGTTATAAAAAGTAATCAATACATTATCATTCATTCATGTGGGAAATATATTCTATGGAATGAAATGATAATTTTCCAATAAAATTATAAGTTTGTGTTATCTATAATTGATGTTAATCATGTTTATTATAGTTTGTGATAAATTTGTTTATTTTCAAGATTCAGTTATCATATAGAGATGTGGAGTTTAATAATGAGGTACAAAATGATATTTCTATTCTAGATCACCCACTACAAATATTTTAGTGATCATCATACATATTTCATTAGTAATATGTATAAATATTTGAGATATTTGACAATTAAATAATAATTTTAAAAATAATATGTCATTAACATCATAAAATTACATTTATGGAATAAAATAAATTTTATTAAAACGAATATGCATTGAATATAGTGATTATAATTCTTCATCCTGCGATTATTTAATTTTCAATACTCATTGATGTTAAATCAAAAAATGTGTTTTGTGGGAATATTCTTTTATTTGGAAACATAGTGATACATTTGGTATTATTTAGTGATGTTACAAATGTTATATAAATATGTAATATGTATAAAATTACAAAAAATGAAATAATCACAAGTTCATTGTGGAATTTTTTTAATGGAAATGAAAAATCGTTACACTTATACAAAGTTTTTTTAGAAACCCTAATGACGTTACAAAATATATAAAATGTATCATGGTTTACAAAATGAATCTATATATTATTATTTATTCATGTTGGAGAGTTTCAGGGAGATTAATAATGTGTTAAAGACACCTTAGTATTTTTCATGAAACTGAAGATCAAACTTTTGTGGTTGTATATTTATGAGATGCTATAAAAATACAATAGAATTGTTCGTATCACATTAGGTACTATAGTGGCGAACTATACCACTGGTACTATTCAACAAAATTATGATTGGAGGCCTTGTAATGGACTTTTATGACACTGGGCCACTATGTTATCAATATAGGGTGGTTAGAAAATACTTGAGAAACCTTATTATGATGGCCCTTATTTCTATCAGTCACTTGGAAATATTAGTTGTAATAGTGAAATTTGAGGGAAAAAGTGGATACAACAGTTGTTTTAGGCCCCACAATCATCTGTAAAAGGCAACGAGAACAATTACATCATTAGGCTGTGAGAAGGGAATATACATTAAATAGGTTATAGGGATAGGATATTTCAATGAATTCAGCCAATATGTGTCTAGAAGTTTTACTTATTTTCCACCATGTCAAGTATTCTATGTCTCTATGGCATGTATTATTTCATCTCAACAATGATATAAGGAAATAAAAAATAATTTTTACAAGTAGAGAATTCATGTTGGATTAATATTTCAGGGGATGAAATTATAATTGATCCCTCATAATATGTCTTTAATTTATCAATAATATGTTATAATCATGAAGATTATTGGTTTTATGGAAAGAGAATATTTGTATGAAATGGGGATCATATAAAGATATTGAGTTCGTCATGAGGCATAATATTTATTTTTTATTTTATATGTAATATAATTTATACTATATAAAATATTAAAAAATATTTCATTAGTATATAGGGGTGTATAATTTACATTAATAACATTATATTATTTTTATTTTCAATTCCTTAAGTGAACAATTATTCATTGATTACATACTTACCCCAACCAAGTGGCTTGGAAAACAAATGTTTTTTTGCTATGTTGCTATTAATTTAGTAGTTTTTTATCAATAATTATGTTATTTATATTCACATAGGATAAGTTTGACACATAGACCCTCATTTGAGAAGTAGTGAGGAAATATATTATCATACTATGAAAAGATACATGTGATAAACTCATCTAATTTAAAAAAGAACATGAGATACGTTCATTTATATTATTAAATTTTTTCTCAAATAACAATTAATATGTTAGTAAGACTATTTAAAAATGATATATTCCATGTATAATTTAAAATCTATACAATTGAATAATGTATTAAATTACTATTCATGATGTATGTAATACATCTGCAGGATATTTTTATGGGGATACATATGATTGATGAAGACTATGCTAACTTCATTTAAATAATAGGTATAGTTATTGGTTTTGTAGAGGCTATACATTTAATATAATCATGGATTATATAATGTTTATGATATTTCAATGATATAAAGGAGAATGAGGTCACACATTGTGGTTTTTATAATAAGGATTATTTTTGTTACAATGTTTTTATATAAATCGTTGAATACATAATGATCGACTGATCAACAGATTTTTAAAACTATATCATAATTTTGGTTTGGATATGATTTGAGATATTGTTACATGTGATAAGATAAATGGTTAATGATCATAAATAATATAATTATTTATTCAATGTTGGTGATTGATCAAAATATGCACTACAAAAACAATGGAATTTTGAATGTATCCACTTTTTAATGTATTATAATTTAAGCAATATTATTGTGAATTTCATCACATCTTGGTTTTTAGGATAATGGATCATTTTTATATGATAATTATATTATTCTATTTTTTCATCCACCAAAAGATACCATGAGAAATAATTTAATCATTGGATGATGTTTATAAAAGTTTGATTATAGTGAATGTAATGTTTAACGAGTTTAATATTGTATAATGGTTGGTTTAGCATCATACACAATTTATAATTATTTTTATAAGAATAAAATTGGCAATAAATTAGAATAATGAAACATTAATCACATCTGACATTTCAATGTTATGGAATATATAAGTATAATCTCAGAACACTGTAAAAACTGGTAAATATGATGAGTTGGATTTTATATTATAGCATTAAAAACTCCATTTTGGGGATCTTTTTTGTCTTCTTCCTTTAATATCAGGTTTTTAGTTGGTTTTGAATCAATGAATAATTTGTCCTTAGAGATGGGTGATTTATTAAACCAATATAAAATATAAGGATGAAGGAGTGTATTGATTTATTACAATGAATCGTTATCAAGAATGTGTGTATGATCATTGGAAATTTATCTTCAAAATAAAGAGGTACGTTATTCACATTATTATATACAGTTCAAAAAATAGGTGGATTTTATTTTAGCAATATTTTCATGGATAATTTTCATTATGTGTGGACATGTGTTATCACCAATAGAACTATAAAATTTTCATTTAACAAATTCGTCAATAATCACATCCAAAAAACAAAAACTCTAATTTAAGATAAAAAACAAATACCACTAATGGAAAAATAAATAAAAAATATGAGTCAATATTGTAGAGCAGCAAAAAGTAATAATTATATGATATAATTATATAAAAATATAGATACAAGAAAATATTTTAAAATAAAATTAAATAAAATATAAAAATAAATTTTAATTACTAGAAACTAGATGTATGAAAAGAGAATTTATATATTCATTTTTTTCCATTTTTTAATTTTATTTGGTAAAATTATTTATTTATGAATAATATAAATAGATTTATTAAAATATGAAAATAACCACAATAATATAATCATTTTTTCAATATTAAACTAAAAATTAAAAATTAAATTTCAATTTTAAAAAATAAAAATATGGATAAGAGTCGAACATTTATATGGATAAAGGTTATAACTATAGGAAATAATATTTTAAATTATAATAATCCCACAAAAAACACACCTACAATAGTAATGGACTAAATTAAAAATAATATAGACTATGAAATATTAATTTTTATAAATCAAACTAAAATGAGAAAAATGTTTGTAATGTATGGATTTTTTATGAACTAATAAGGGTGATATGAAAAAACATAGTTTTACTCGGAACCTAAGAAAATTGACTACTAAATGTAAACATGTTCTCCTAGTTCACCTGATGGTTTTCGAAAGTACTAAGGATTGGAATCACACCGCGGGGAACTACTTCCCACAAATACCACTATTTTATAAATTTTATTTCCATAACCATTTAATGTAAATATATAAAAAATATGAATCCATGATAATTGAACCTTAAAAGTGACATCAATAAATACATACACTAAAATATATTATCACACAATAATGAATATAATATTACAATATCATTAATGGTAAATATACAACATGGATCTCCATCGACACATATCCAATCTCAATCTAATATCTCTTACTATCGATCAATAAAACTAAGAATGACAAAATTGATTCCCTTAAAATTGAAAGGAAGAATACTTGTTTACATATGTGTTAGAATGGATTTATATCTTGGGAGTATAAAACTAACTAGTATGATTTTTTCTCAATGTTCTCTATCATAATTAAAAGTAATGATAAATAAATCATTATGTTTTGAAATATAAAAATATAGGCAATGATTATTATCATTATACGAAAAAATTGTCCTTTAATGATATAATTTTAATCCTTCAATCAAAATATTAATGATATTCGTGTCAGTAAAATATTAATAGGAAGACAACATAAAACATTAATGAACCAAAAAAAAGTAATGTGGGAGATTTTATATGGTATTTAGGTATGGAAACCTTGTATACTCATACTAAGCCCATAATGATATCCATATGCACGTTTTAATATAGTAAGAGTGTAGTTATAAACTATTATTGTTGGATATTATAGAACACATTAGTGTAGAATAAAAAAATATTATCTTTTAGCCAAACTTAAATAATAACCATTTATGGTTGAATCATTGTAATGTGGAATCTATGTAAAAATATAATTACCCCAGAATCCCATATTCTTACATTAGTAATTACCATTATTTTTATCATCATCCAAAAGAATTCAATGATTTAAATCACATTCATGAGATAACCCCATTTTTATCAACAACCAATAATAGTCAAGGATATTAAATCATTGTATAACAATATTAATAGGTTAATAATTAAATGATCATAACACATTTTATAATGGAAATTTTTTCTCTTCAACTTTCAAGTTACTATTGAAAACCCATTATAAATATAATTTTATAGACCTTTATAGACAACCACACATCACAAAATGATAAATCATTCAATTTTATATCCTCAAATCCTAGTTGGGATTTCCCTAAATAGTTTGTGTTCATATTTATTTAAAAACCAATTAGTTACTTAAAAAAAATCATTTTACTCAGGGATATATATTAAAAAAACAATAAAATAATTACCACCACTTAATTATATTTATCACATACAAATTAAATAAATTAAAAACAATTAACAATAAAACACCAATGTATTATCATTTTAGGGAAGTGTTTGAAACCATATAGCTATTAATATCATTTAAATTTAAAAATGTTAATTGATGATAATATAAAACCAAGAATGAATACAAAATAAACAATAAAAAAGAAAATAAAAATTTATTCAATTGAATAATATTGTTTCTCTAAGGTCCAACTGTAGATATACTCAATATGCATAAAAACAGTGATGAAACATCATCAAAGAAAGTGTGTAATTTCAAACTCAACCTCTTTATCCATCGTATGGACAATAAATATCCAAAACTGATGGCTTTACCTTCCTATATAAAAAGCTCTAAATTTAATCCCTAGGTTTTTAAAAATACATATTAAGGAATGTTAATTGGAGAAATGTAAAATAGACAAGGGAGTGGTATTAAGAGACTGCCTCACGATAATCTTCCTTGGTGGATTTAAGGATAAGGTTTATAAGATGGTGATAAATGGAGTGACTCCTCCCACAATTATTCATCGATAATAAATGACATGAAGTATGTAAATTCCCATATTCTTTATTAAATTTAACCCATTCCCCTTTTATTATCATTAAATAATAATAGAATAATTAATAAATAACACACACACACACATATATATATATATATAATAGTAATAACAACACACCACCACACAATAAACACAGATATTTTTTATAGAATAATATGTAAAAAATAAATTACACATTTTAAATAATTTATAAAAAATATGAATAATTGAAATAATGTTTAACTATTTTAAAATTATTCATAAAAACCATTTAAATGATAAATAAAAGCTACATCACCAAAGAGATCTAGAATAAAAAAATTGGATATTTTTTTATAGAATATTTGAATGAAATTCAAGGTATGTTAGACTATGTACCTTAACAGGTAGTCCATATTATTCAAATTAATGGTAATTTCATGGTCACCTTGAACAGTCTCCATAACTAGGCCACGTGACCATGCACTATAGAAAAATTATAAATTTAATCACATTTTTATGAAAATAATTTTTATAACACTTTATTTTACTACATATTTAAAATTAGTTGGCATAATCTGTAACGTCCCGGTTCGGTAAGCCACCAAGAGGCATCCCGTACCCAGTTGGTAACATGGCCTCGAGTGTATTTCCTTGAACTCCAGAGTCTTTTGACTAGAAGTGAGGGCCTTGGGTGTGATAGTGGGGAATCTATGCCTTCATTGGTAAAGTAAAACATTGGAAGTAAAACATATATATGACAATAAACAGTTGAATACTGAAGTACTAAAATGGAGTACATATATATAATAATTATTCATGATACATATATCTAGGAAAGTGGCCAAACAGGTCACAATGACCGAATACAGAAAAAAAACCAATGTACAAAAGAAAACAAGAAATGGATCCTCAACATCGCAAGCCTCAGATTGGTCCCATGCTCCCATGATCCAAACTAGTAAAGTACCTGATGTAGGAGGGTGTTTTCCCTTATATATCCCTGAAACAATATAATCTGTTTGGGACAAAAAGAATGACCCAAACAGGGTGGTAGACTTAATGCCAGTAAGTAACCACCAAAATATATGTGCCTAATAGTCAGTGAATCTATATTGTAGGAAATAAGTAAACCATAGTAGTAAACAATAAAGTACTCAGCAGCAACCAATCCTATAGTTCAAGGCAGTCAATATCACATATCAAGTAAATAGATAATCAATGTAGGTAAACGGATATTCAAATAAAGTAACCCTCTGGGTAGTACTCACAGCCTAACTCCTCTGGTTCAACCTAAATAAGAAAAACATGCAGCTAACACAACTGTAACCCTATGGAAAGTACTCATAGCCTAACCCCTCTGGTAATCCAAACAAATACATGCAACCCTCTAGGATGTACACACAGTCTAGACCCATTGGTTCAGCTTAAGAATAGACACTCTGAGAAAGCCCTTGCTTTCAATTACTCCTATAGTCTTGTATTAGTAACTAAAGGTGCTCTGAGGAAGCACTTACTTCACATTCCCCATGTGGCCCATGTTGATGAACTACATGCACTCTGAGGAAGAACATACTTCATTTCCCCCTATGGTATCACATTTTAATCGTAAAAATAGACAATATTTAGAATCCCTCAATGTCCATTTTCCCTATGGTCTACTACACCAGGTTCTCACGACCCTGTGTAAGTCAAAAAGTACAGGAAAGTATATCAGACAAAGTAAACCTCAAGAACTACTTGTCTAACAGTCTACAACATTACAACATGTCATTAATATAGTCACTCCATCCTATCTTCACTAGGTATGGGAAACAAGTAAGGAATCCTAACAGGCTAAGCAGACTAAACGGTCGAAAAAAACATGCATTGGAAAACACTTCCAAATCATATTATTTAACCCTATTCACAATCAAATAACCTCTAAAAAAGAATAAAATCATATCAAAAAATTATCAGGGCTAAGAAAGTAAACACGCAATACCTCATTCAAGGGTATTGGGGAATTTTCACATAAAACTGAAATAAATTCAATGGAAAGGCACAAACTACCTACCTCGGTGTTGTGATATCATTATATGTGAACCTCAAGTATTGAATCTTCATAGAATGTCGTAGATCTACAAAAATGTCTAAAACGT
This sequence comes from Viscum album, assembly GCA_963277665.1. Classification (NCBI taxonomy): domain Eukaryota; kingdom Viridiplantae; phylum Streptophyta; class Magnoliopsida; order Santalales; family Viscaceae; genus Viscum; species Viscum album. The sequence goes on along the minus strand of OY728167.1, from coordinate 387,910,271 downwards.
TCAATGGAGGAAATATCATGAGAGTAGAGAAATAAAGTGATGGAATTATAGGATAAGAGAGAACTCACCGATGTGATTCCAATGCATCCAAATGTGTTCGATTCGGAGGAAGGATGCTTGGTCAAGGGCTCGGTAAAGATCTGTGGTGTACAGACGCTCTCGGACGAACTAGCTCAAAAAGTAGATTTTTCTGTCTGTCAGACACGACCCCTGTACATTTAAAGAAACAAATGAAAGTACACAATGTGTAGTTTTGAAGTACATGTCATGCACTTTACCTTACCAGGATCTGCTTTAGGTGGCCTCTAGATCACCGTACACAGCTGTGAGCATGGCCCTTACACGGCCTGCACCCAGCTACCTGTGGTGACTGAGTACACGGTGTGTACTCATAATGTACATGGTGTGTACGTAAAAAATTTACCATAATTCCTCTTCTCCTCAAAACACTAGAAAAAGGAAAACATACCTAAAAAGAAGTTCCAGGTTCATACAAACACCCCCTTAAATAAATTCATCCCCATATTTCTCTAGATGGTGTAGAAGAAGAATCCTCTAAAATCTCTAACCACTGTGATCGTACATCAGTCTCCCTCTCCCATGTCACATCATGTACTCTCCCGTTCATCCATAACACTTGTACCAGAGGAATAGATCTTCCACGAAGAACTATTTCACTACAATCAACAATCTAAATAGGATTCTCCACAAATGATAAATCCACTTACAATTCAACCTCATCAGGTACTAAAACATGAGACGGCACTGAGAAGTAACTTCGAAGCTAAGTAACATGGAAAAAGTAGAGCCTTGCCCAGTACCTCCGAGGTAACTGAAACCGATAGGCAACCAGCCAAAATCTCTCCAACACCTTGAACAGCCTGATGAACATTGTTGAATGCTTACCCTATATCATAATCCTCCTACGTCCCAACCTCGGTGTGACACATAGGAAAACCTGATCCCTGACCTTGAACTCCATAGGCCGCCTCCATCGATTAGCATAAGACTTCTATCACGACTGGGCAGTATCCATCCTCTTCCGAATCAACTCTATCTGTTATATAGTCTCCTAGACAAGACGAGTTCCCAGCATAACTACCTCTCCTGACTCCAGAAAACATAAGGGTGATCTAAATGGCCTACCGTACACATATTCATAAGGATCCATATGAAATGTTTCATGAAAACTATTATCGTAGGCAAACTCCACCAGAGATATATGTTTTTCTGAAGAACCTACAAAATCCAGGATGCATGCTCGGAGCATGTCCTAATGCACCTGAATCGTATGCTCGGAATGACCATCTGTCTGGGGATGGTAAGCTGTACTCAGAAGTTCTTGTGTACCCAAAGCCTTCTGAAGACCCTTCCAGACCCGAGAAGTAAAACTAGTGTCACTTTCTGAAACAATGGAGTGTAGAACCCCATGCAGATGTAAAATCACTCAGTTGTTCAAACGCCCCGGCTCATCAATGATGATGGTCTCCTTTATTGGAAATAAGTGAGAAATCTTCGTGAGTTTTTCAATGAAAAACCATACAGCATTATTACCTCGAGGAGACCTCAGAAAAATGGTCATAAAATCCATCGTGATGTCATTCTACTTCCACTCGGGAATAGGTAACAGCAACAAAAGCCCTAATGGTCACTAAGGCTCCGACTTCACCTGCTGACAGGTGGAACACCGAATCACAAAACCAACAACGTGTCTCTTCATACCTAACCACCAATACTGACAGTGTAGATCACAATACATCTTGGTTAACCTAGGATGAACATCCCAAGAAGAAAAATGAGAATCGTGCATCAACTCCTCGCGTATGTTTGCTGACACCCTTACGCATACCTAGAAACACCAGATCTCATCCACTCCTATGGTCCACCACGAAATATGGTCCTCTCCTGACACACATTACCATAGGACTAGGTCTTCGGAATCTGATAGCTTCCTCATTCGCACTCGTTTAAGAGGAGTAGAGGTAACCGCTACAGATGATTAAAAATGTCTATCCCTATCTGTCATGCACCTCCAAATTCATCTTAGAGAACAGATCGATAAGAATGCACTCACTACTGGCCTCCTGAAGTGCTTATATCGGAGTCCTCCTGCTCAACGCATCAGCCACTATGTTCCTTTACAGGAAAGTATTCATTATCAATGTCAAAAGTATGAAGGTACTATACCCATATTTGTTGTCTCAAGCTCAGATAACGCTGATTGAAGTTATACATGAGACTTTTTGGATTTGTGGAAACCACAAAGATCTCTCCCAAAAGATAATATCTCCTACAATGTAAAAGCTTGAAAAACTACTGCAAACCAAGATCGTGCATCTGGTAGTTCCTCTCTTGTGGCCTCAACTTCTGAGACCCGTACACAACGAATCCTTCAGCCTACATAAGCCCTGATTCCAGCTCGATACATGATGCATCAAAGTAAACAGTATATCCCTTTCTCGTATCTAGAAATACTATTATCTATTCTAACGTCAACCTCCCCTTCAGCCCCTAAAAGACTAACTCATAAGAATCTTGACCACAAGAATATTGCACCCTTCTCACTCTGGACCTTCAGTGGAACAGTTAAATTTGAGAAGTCCTCTATGAAACATCTGTAGTAACCTGTCAGCCCAATAAAACTCCCTACCTCAAAGACGTTCTTTGGTTTCTCCCAAAAAACTATTTCTCTCACTTTATCTCGGTCTACCGATACTCCTTTATCTGAGATAACATGATCCAAGAAGTGAATCTGGTCGATCTAAAAGTGGCATTTTGGGAGCATAACATATAAACGATGATCTATCTATGTACTCAAAATGATCACATGTTGTTTGTAAGGGTTGTGTCTAGTGTGATAGTACACTAATATATCGTCCATGAATGCTACTATGAAAGAATCCATGTATGGATGGAACACTCAGTTCATTAGTTCCATGAAGACAGCATGAGCGTTCATAAGACCGAATGGAATAACTACATACTCATACAGACCTTCCCACCTCCTGATAACTATAAGAGGTATATCGAATGGTCTAACATGGAACTGATTGTAACTAGATCTCAAGTCAATCATTGAGAACACGCAGACTCCTCGAAGCTGATCAAAGAGATCATCAATCCTCATTAAGGGATATAGGTTTTTGACCAAAAATTGGATCAACATCCAATAATACACAAAATTTCTTGAGGGTACCATCCACATTCTTTGAAAATAGGACAAGATAACCCCAAGGAGAAGTACTAGGTTAGATGAATCCCTTTTCCTACAACTCCTCGAACTGCTTCATGAGATCTTGTAACTCTAGTTTAGCCATCCTGTAAGGAGAAATGGATTCTGGTAAAGCTCTTAGATCAATCTCAATATAAAAGTCCACCTCTCACTCTAGAGGGAAACCTGATGATTCCTCTGAAGGAAATCCCTGAAATGATCCACCACTGGAGAAAATTACATCTGTGAAGTGCCCTGGTCATCCAAATATAGACTAGCAATCTTGGATATAACACCTCTTAACCTATGATGCTTGTGTCCCGCTCTACTTTCCTGGACATCCCATTCACTCTTATAAAGAAATGGTCCACCCTCTGGTGATGTAAAACACACCCTATGACAATAGAAATCGACAACTACCTTGAAGGGAACTAACTAGTCAATTTTTAGAATTAAATCATAATCGATAATCTCTATGATAAAGAGGTCCCATAAGAAATGACGCACACAAACCTCGAGTGGGAACTCCTTGAACTAATATACACTAACCGTTCTAGTCCCCAATGGAGTGTCTTGCAACAAGATATTAGTAGAATAAAAAATACAGAGCCCAAGGCTCTCCACAACAACAATAGATATAAAACTATGGGAAGACCTTATATCGAAAAGACCAGAAGATATAATTGAGGAAACTAGGATCATACCTTGGACTGTAGACGGTTTGGGATCTTGATCATGTTGGGTCTGCTCCACTGTAATGTCCTGGTCTGCATCGCGGCCCTGTGGCCCTACCCGACCACTCTGAGCTAATCCACCCTGCTATTACAGTAAGATTGGCGATTGACTACCACAGATGCCACCTCCACCTCCGCATGAATGGATGGAATAACTCCCATTACTAGACTGGTGAGAATCTAGTGGCGCTTCTCCTGAACGAGGAGTCATAAAGAGCCCAGGTCCCCAGTTGCTGGTGAGAATATCTGATAGAAGTGATGAAGATGACCCATATTGCCACAAGATCGGCACTCCACTGGTTCCATCAGGCAATGTGGCCTCGTATTCCTACTTTTCCCGCACTAGTAGCACAGCACATGGATACCTGAAGAATTATCTCGCCTCCTATGATCTCCACGCGTAGTCTCCCTACGGCGCATCCTTTTGTCAGTAGGAGGGATGATAACTCCAGATGTCGAGCCGCCCTGGATCACAACTCCCGAATCCCTCAGATTGTGCTATGTGATCTGCACCTGGTAGACTACAGATTCAATGGAAGCCAATATGATGATGTTCACCTGAGATCGAGTGTTGTGTCTAAGACCATCCTATAACGTCTTAGATAGAAATAACTCATCACCTCATGTAATATAAGTGAAGTTCCACGGCTCAGTAAAGCAAGATGAGTACACCATAACAGAAAGAGTCCCCTACTTCAGACTCATGAAATCTTGGGCTCGATCGGCCCTGAAAGTATCTGGATTGAAATAGTCATAGAAGATACACTGGAACTCCTCCCAATACATAGCCTACTGATGTCCCACCTGTGAGATCACATCCCACCACCACTTGGGTGAATACAACATCATATACGTAGTGAGCTTCACCATCCTCTCTGGAGGAATCTCCAAATGTATGAAGATAGAAAGCACAACTTCTAACCATGACTATGCAGCCAGAGGTCTTCCTTCCTTGGTGAAAGTTGCAGGATGCTGCTGCTGAAGGACCTGTGTCAACTCATCCATAGACAGGGCAGGTTTCGGTACTCCTTACAAGGTCTGCATGAACCTCATGAATCCCTATCGGAACTGTGTGTCAGCACCTATGTCCGTAATAACAGTCGTTTCCATGAATGGAACAACTGGAGGATATGATGGTAGTCCACGATCATCCATTTGCAGTGTCTGATCACCGCCCTGTAACTGGCATACAACCGGAAGACATCTCGGTGGCATGACTCTGCTAGGTCAAGTGCAATCCTTATATCATGATTATCCAGGACTAAAAACTAGGAGTGCACGAAGGGAACAGAAGAAATAAAGAATTCATGTTTTCAAATGCTGACTAAACGACATGTATAAAGAATACACAACGTGTTCCCTTAGGCCTTTCACTTGGTCATGTACTACTGCCACAACTAGTCATGTAACACCCCAAACACAGGCATGTTGTCCTAAAAAACAACATGTACTTGACTTATCTTCCCCTACCAAAGTCATTCTACATAGCTAGGCCACATGATTCTCATAAGACAAGACTACACAGCATGTTCATGCTAAACACAGTGTGTAATACACAAGCTTCTCTGACCTGTGTTATTAGTGATAAGATTGGATACATGGCTTAATCTACATGGAATGTTTCAGGTGGACATAGCATGTATGTGAAGAATATCTCCAACCCATGTGGTTAGTCACACAGTCAGTTCTACAATCTTACAATACAACGTGTACAACCAATACACGTTGTGTCCTACCAATGTTTTCCCAACCCCATGTCATTACCCAAAAAGTCTGAGACACAATTAAAGACTACACGGTGTGTACATAAGTACACAGCTTATACTTGAGAAAAATAGTTCCTTCCTGAACAAAAGGACACACAACGTGTGTTCATAACACCATACCACATATTCTGGGTTATTCAAGACAGTAAGCCTCAGAAACTACTCAGGAACCGAGAAAAACACTGAAATGAACATTAAAGTGCCAAATTACAATCTGTGAGGGCCCATACTCCATGAGAATCAAATATTGTCATCTTATACATGTCATAATCAAGGGAAACACGCCAATGATCCACCAAATTTCAATTCATGAGGGCCCATAATACATCGAGAAACAATTTTTGGAGTTCATTCGAACAAGGCCTTCCAGAAATCAGTACCCTATCAAAAGAAGGTATTCAATCATGGTATCTATCACAATAGAATCCATATCTAGCACAACATCTATCCCAACAACATGTAGTTTCTAATGTAACCTAAATGGAGTGACAATAATGAATGACATGTTATTTCATAACAAGTGCCTATATGATGCATGAGATGTCACACCCTCATATAATCGGGTTGTAACAGAATTAAAACCTTCATCGTATCAACAACAATAGCACAAATCATGTGAGACACCCAATAGTGAAATAAAATCAACAGTAAAATTTCAAAATCAGAAAATTTCAATAATCGAGGTAAACAATCTTTTCCCTATACATGGGTTAGCTAGTCTAAGTCAAAACTTATTAATAATTACCTATTCCTTCTTATCCCTGGATATAGGCTCCAAATAGTAAGTCAAGAAAAAAATAAATCCTCTGATACCCCTTTGTAACATCCCATTTCTCGAAGCCACCTAGTGGTTCCTCATACCCAGTTGTTTACATTTCCTCGAGCGCATTTCCCTGAACTCTATAGGCTGCTGACTAGTAGTGAGGGTCCTGGGTGTGATATTGGGAAAACTATATCCTCATTGGCAGAGTAAAGAATTAAAACATATATACAATGACAAACAGTGGAAGACTGAAGTAATAATCTAGGGCACACATATATAATAATGATTCATGATACATAAATCTATGAATGAATCCAAAAAAGTCACAATGATGGAATACAAAACAAAACCAAAGTAAAAAAAACTAGAAATAACTCCTCAGCATCGCAAGCCTTAGCTTGTTCCCATTCTCCTCAGCTCCAAGGTAGTCAAGTACCTGAAGTGGAAGGCTGTTTTCCATTATCTATCCTTAGAACAATATAATCTATTTGGGCTCAGAAGCATGACCTAAATAGGGTGTGAGACTAAATCCCAGTAGGAAACAAGCCAAAGATATGTACCTAAAAGTTAGTGAATATATATGGAAGGAAAGAATTAAGTAGAAGCATTAAATAAGGAAGTACTCAGCAGAAAACATTCCTACAGATCAAGGCAATCAATACCACATAGAAATAAACAGCTAATCAAGGTAGGTAAACATATAATCAAATCAAGTAAATAGCTAATCAAAGCAGGTAACCCTCTAGGAAATACTCAAAGCCTATCCCCTCTGGTTCCACCTAACCAAGTCACAAATTTAGCTAACACAATGGTAACCCTCTAAGAAATACTCACATCCTAACCCATCTAGTTCAACCAAAACAAATACAAGCAACCCTTTGGGATGTACACACAGTCTAACCCCTCTGGTTCAGCTTAAGCATAGAATCTCTGAAGAACCACTCACCTTCAATTCCCCCTATAGCCTCGTATCAGTAACCAAATGCTCTATGAGTAAACACTTACATCACATTCCCCTTGAGGCCCATGTCGAGGAACTACAGACACTCTAAGGAAGCACTTATGTTAATTCCCCCTATGGTCTCGCATCGTAACAGTAAAAACAGACACTCTGGAGAATCCCTCAACATCCATTCTCATTGTGGTCTATTACACAATGTTCTCATGGTCCTATGCAAGTCAACAAGTATAGCAAAGCGTATTGTCCAATTTAAACCTCATGAACTACTTGGCTAATAGTCTAGAACATTACAGCATCTTAGAAATATAATCACTCCATCCTTTCAGCACTAGGTATGGGAAACAAGTAATGCAGCCTAAAAGGATAAGCAGACCAAATGGTCGTAAAAAGATCATAAATGTGTAAACACTTCCAAAGCATATATATTTTCCCTATTCAAAATCAAATAACCTCTACAAAATCATACAAGCATAACAGGAAATTATCAGGGCTAAAATAGTAAACCTGCAATACCTCATTCAAGGTAGTTAGGTAATTTGAACATATAACTCAACGAATTTCAACGAAAAGGGACAAACCACCAACATCAGTGTTGTGACATCGATATACGTGAACCTCAAGCCTTGAATCTCCTTATAAAATCATAGATCTACAAAAACATGTAAAATGTTCAATTGGGGAAATCTCACGAGTGAAGAGAAATCAATGTATGACATTCTAGGAGAAAAGAGAACCCACCAACATGATTCCAACGCAACCAACTGTGTTCGCTTCGGAGGAACGACACTCAGTCAGGGGATCGATGTAGATCTTTGGGGTACGGACGCTCTTGTAAGAACTTGGTCGAGAATTAGACGGTTCTTTTTGTCAGACGTGACCCCAATACATTTAATGAAGAAAACAAAATACATGCTGTGTACTTTTGAAGTACACGGCGTGTACTTGCCCTTACCGAGAGCAACATTATGTGGCTTCCAAATCACTACACAGGGCCATGTGCATGGCCGTTACATGGCCATCACCTAGCTGCCTGTGTTAACCAAGTACACGACGTGTACATTGAAAATTAACAAAAAATCTGCTTTTCCACAAAATACCAAAAAAAGGAAAACATACTTGAAAAAATGATCTGGGTTCTTACACAATTCACCCAACCATAAAATCATTCCACCCAAGTATTCTTATGGGATTCCTAAAAAATTATCCATTTTAAAAAATTTCATATGTTAATATGAAACAAAAGTTCAAAACTCAATTACTTAAAACCATCATAGAGACACATTGAAATTTAAATCCTTGTTTTGAAATATTTTTATTTATGTGAGATAATTCACTTTAATATAAATTAATTTATAGGGTTTGACCCAAAACCGATAATGGAAAAACATTAAAAATTATTCCCATTATGAAAAAATCATCTATATAACAGTTAAAAAAGATATATAATGCAGAAAAATCATCACCAATCATAGACATTGGATGTATCTCTATAACTGAGGAAACTAAAATATCCTAAAGTTAGATATCTCCCACTCTATGATTGACCACCCCATCATAATGAATTATCATGACCTCTTTGGTTTAACCATTACATCAATCAATTTTAATCATAAGATTCACCTTAGGATGAATCCATGGAAAATATATTGAAGGAATGATAAATATTTAATCAAATATACAATAAATATATATATCTTTTTTAATGAAATAATCACAAAAGTGAAATATTATATAAACCACTACTCATTAAAAAACATTGTGAGTAAATCTCCATAACATAACCTAACAGGATCTAAAGAAATCTTTTTCATGTACGGGGTAATATAAAAATAAATTAAATAATTAAATATATAAGTTAAAATCAATAAAAATATAAATAAAGAAAAAAACTCTAATCTATTCCAAATATAAGAATATATTGGTAAGATATTTAAAGGAGATAACAAATATATCTCCCTTAAATAATGATTCAAAAACAAAAACTCTATATACATTCTTAAACTCATTCCAAGAAACTATAAGAATTGGAACCTACAAAACTAAAAATAACTCTACAATTTCAATTGAAACTTACTAAATAATTAATTCAATAAAAATAAAATAAATTTAAACACATGTAATACAATCCATCTAAACTAAAAAAGAATTAGGATACATATTTAGCTAAGGTAAAATATTTTTAAATGTTTCAATGTTATGCCACCTTAAAAATAAATGTTTTTTTGGAGGCCTTCTAGATAACATCACCCTAAATAAAAAATATATAACGGGTAACCCCAATAATATAAACTGTACATCACATTGAAATATTTGATTTGATAGCTCAAAGATACTATATGGAGAACAAAATTTAACGTTATTGTTTTTTAATGTTAAATTAATATTTGGAATATATATTAATCTATTAATCATGTGTAAATACAATAACTACACCATATTTTATTTGTGGATAAAAATAAATTAAAATAACGGTTTCTTGCAAAATTTTACTATGTACAGTTACATTTCTTGGTCATAAGACGATCCCTATAAAGTGGAACATGAATTGAAAAACTTTTATGAACATGAATTATCCCAATGCATGACTATGCATGGGGTTATGGAAACATCCATGGATTTTGATTTTGGGGTTGCAATGTCCCTAGGATCATGGGTACCAATCATGAAACATAATACATATCGTGTTTCTACTAAAAATGCTCTTCATATGACTAATTTTACTCATTTATACCCCAAAAATCAAACATAACCTTTAAATAACATCATATGAGAAGATTGATGAATTTGGATCATTGATAATAAACAATTTGAAGGCTTACCATAAAACCTAAATATTCATTAAAATTCCAAGAAATCACATTAACCTCAAGACCTAAAACCATAATTTCAATAACATATCCACCAAAAAATATCCTGATCATCTCTTATAATCAAAATACACATGATCATATCATTAAAATTATTAATTAAATCAAAAGGACCCATATAAATAACTGTCATAATAAAAGATAACACATTGAAAATGTTATAAAAACATCATAAAAAAATAATGGCCAGGCTATGAAATATTCTTGAAAAAAAATCAAATCTACCTAATACAACTAAACCTGTTTATTTGTAATCAATTAAAACTAAAAATGAATTTATACAATGAAAAAATAATACATCAACCCAAAAATACTCAATACTAATAAATAAGATTAAAAATTTTTCAAACAAGCCATAAACTGAGCGACTAAAACTAAAACAAGGAACGATATGAAGTAAAAAAAGTAAAAATCTATAAAAAAATAATTAATTCATAGAAAATATTTTAAAATAATAATCTATACCAACCATGTAATAGACAAAATATATATGCATCCCATAATAAAATATCCAGTTCATAATAAAAAAGCGTAGTATCAAATATTTCATTGAGTTCAAAAATAGAAACAATAAAAACATGTCTTTATATAAATAGTTAATTCAAATTAAAAAACATCTAAAATATCATATGGTGAAAAAATAATCTCCTTAACAGTGAAAACCCAATTATTCCAAATAAAAATGAAAACAAATTTATAGAGACCAAAATATATCCAAATATTCCTCAAAAATAAAAAAAGAAAATTAGTGAAGCTATAACATAAAAAAATATTTCTCAAAAAATGTACACATAATAATTACCTCATTTAACATAAATAAATTATTTTCATCAAATGTATATAATAATCTCAAATAATGATGTAGATTTTCAAAAAAAATTATTATGCCTATATCAATTAAAAAATAAAATCCAAATATGAGAAAATTTTCACTATCCAAATCAAATTATGAATATTGAAATTAAAATTAAATCAATTTTCCAAATTAAACTAATATATATAGATGATTAATGCAATTAACCAAAAGTATTCATGTTCATTGAGACTTATAACAATAAATTTAGAAATAGAATTTTCTTAAATTAATACCAATTCCTTCAATACTTAATCAGGTTAAATTAAATCATGGGTACATTTTTTTACACTTATAATACAAAACTTCATGGTTTTATATATTCTAAAACAAATATTATTAGTTAAAAATTTTCTACCAAAAAAAAACATTTAAGAATAAAATTATATAACTTTATACTATAAAAAAATATATTTGAACCAAATTGATTAAATAATTAAAATTACAAGTCCCAAAATTATCACTGAAGCTATAAAAAAAATTCTATGAAAGAATAATTTGTACATAGATTGATGATGTTAAAAAACAACCAATTTTTTTAATAATTTTTTTTTACATTTTAAAAAAAAATTACAAGTAAATAAAATAGTTTAGTTTGGAAACCAAAATATTTATAATTCAATTACTACTAACACAAACAAACACATCTCTCAATGTGTTATAATTTTGAATCAAAACAATATTTTTTTCAAATATCCTCATTATATTTATAATAAAATACCGAAATTATTCAAAATGTGACAACACATAAATATAATAAGATATTTTCATTTAATTACTATATAATAACCTTATAAACACACCTCATAATAATAAAAAACCTTTAAATATATATTTTTAATTAAAACTTGTTCTATAACCCACATTAATAAAAAATAATAGATAAATTTACAATAAAACATATAAAATTATTTTAATTTTATTCAAAATTTGAAAATAATTAAGAAGTTTTTAAAAGTTTTATTAAATAATTTTCACAACCAACATATAAAATATCATTAAAGGTAAGTAAATATTGTCTTGTTATAAAAAAATTATAATAATTAAACTATCTATAAATTGGACTATGGATCCTTGGTCGATTTTTCTTATATATATAAGAATATTTAACCAATATTTTATGGTTTTTAATGAAAATTAAATTTTTTTAAGACACATCACTTTTTATTATATCAAAAAAGTAGTCACATTTAAAACACAAAAACAAAGGTAATATTTCATAGAAAAGTAAAATTCAAAAAGAATAATATAAAATGATCATAAAGATATATACACATATAAGATGATACTTATAGATTAATAAAATTACAGTGACACTAAATTCTCATTCATCCCCAATCATGGGAAAAGACACCTCACCATGGGATAAAAAGAAAAATGAATATGGGAACACTTACAAAGGTATCCCTAATATTCTTTCATTTGAATTTTCCCTAGAAACTGATGTTTCTTTATTGGTGTTGTTTTGTAGATCTATTTAATAACCATAGTTTCCTTCTCCATATTCAAATGAGGTTTCTGACAAATGGAGATGGATTGTTTTACCAAAAAGTGGGAAACACTCCTAGAATATCATTATTCACTAAGTTATATTTCCATATACGTATAAATAAAACATTTAAATGTATTCAGTCATAAAAAATACACATTTCCTATAATATCAATAAAAACCAATTCTAGAATTCAATATCATATAATATTGGCTAAAATATACTAATTAAATAAATGGAAATAGTAATATACTAATCACTATAAACACATATCATAGATCTATTTTGTGATGCAACCAATAAATCACCAAAACCATGCATGCCCACATTTGTTTTCCAAAAATCCAAATCAAGAAGATACCATTGAATATTTAACGGAATTCATATACAAGGGAAATATATAAACATACAAAGTATGAATTTACCTAAAGGGATCAATTAATATTCCATGAAAATATAAATCAATATTTTATCTTGAAATAAAAATATAAAATTACCATTTATTATCCTTTTATATAATATACTAAAATGATATGGAAATATTTAAATATTATATTAGAAACTACTATGTTATTCATGTAAATGGAAAATAAATCATTGAAAAATAGTCATGATTCAGAATTGAACCCATATAAAAAATCATCACACAGAATCATAGGATAGTAGCTCTAATATAAATTCATAAAAACCCTAGACCTTCATACCAAATGCACAATGATATCCATATTCACAATGAAAACTATAAAAAGATGAATAATAAACTTGTGGTGATTCCCTTAACATAACTAAAACGTTTTAATTAATAAACTAGTTTATGATATGATAAGTACACCTTTTATAAATTTATTTAATTCATTTCAAAAAGAAATATTCCTAAAAGACAATTAAAGAAACACATTAAGAATAATTTATCAATAATACAATTTTATTTCATGAAATAAATTAATTTTTCATCGACTAAACCAAGTAAATTAATTTCTAATAAAACTTTTTGTGTATCATTACATAAAATAATTATTATGATTTCAATACATTGGTTTCACCAAAAGAAATTCCAGGAAAAAATAAACCTATCATTGAATTAGAACAATTTTATCAAAGGAGTCCTAAATAAATAAATATTTACTGAAATAACTATTTCAAATAGAATGATTGAATGCTTTATCAATGTGTAGAAGAATGAATGTTCTCCATAATTCATTATATTAGTTTACAAAATTATTATAAATAAATAAAATCACTAAACCAATAGTAAAAATGTATAGCATAGAACAATAAATCTATTATTTATTCGAATGAAAAAATGGGGTTTCTCTATGTAAATGTTAAAATATATAACCAAAAATTAAATTGATGACACACAATATTTAAATATATTGTGGGGGTTTGTCCTTGATCTCTCGTTAATTTATATAGGAAAATACCTCTAAGAAATTTTGGGTTTCACCACCCCTTATACAAAACTGTGACATTCCATTACAATAATTATGTTACATATTGACACTTATTTTTTCATTATTTATTTGGGTATTTTTGGGGGTATTATTAAGATGTTTTATCAATTTTTGATGTTTTTTGAGCTTTACATGGATGGTGCAAGATTACAGAAAATGGTACAGTTTGGCCTAGAAAACCTTGATGTTTGTTGAGAGGGTATGGATGGTTTCAAATTGTTGGTAAATATTGATAGATAACTATGTGGCCTCTTCTCTCATAATACATGACCCATGATAATAGGGGTTTTCATGGTTACTCTATCAGTGCATCTAAATCATAAACCCTATCCTAAAGCCTAGTGAGGATACACAGATGGGATCACAATTAATATTAAATGTGTGACCTATATATAAAACATTGGTAATGTGTTTTGAATCCACTGAAAATTTTAGTTAAAATTATAAAATCCCTAGTTTATCCTATAATCACCAACATTGGATAATAATTGAGTTCCTTTACTTTTTGAGGTTCTCTATAGGTTTTCATGGCTTCTCAAACCTCATCTCTTGTGAGTAGAAGTACTGGTGGAAGGCCTTGATTCATCATTGGTATGTGGATTCTCCAATTTTATTGGATTGTGTTTCATTTCATCCTATCACATTTGAACGTGGTAAATTTTCTCATTTTTTGATGAATTAGATCTTGTTTTTAATGGTTCATTTTTTCATGGTTTGGGATACAAGGTATTCCTTCTTGAACTTCCTTGAACTCAATTCTACATTGGTGTTTCCTACTGTAGGTATCATTTTTATTACATAATTAATGGTTGGTAGTTCCATATAATTTAAACCTATAATTAATATTATATGTTTATTGATTTAATCTAAATGAGTTTTCAATTTATTTATAAAACCTTGATTTTAGATGATTTTAGGCCTTATTTTATAATGTAATAATGATTATGAAAATCCATAATTTTTAATGGAATTTAAATTGGTCTATATATTATGAAAAAAATTAGTTATTGAAATGAGAACTAATTTATGATATTTATTTCAAAAACATTCTTTAAATTAATGCTAATTTAAAATTCATGGAATTCAGTTATCCTGGTAAATTTATTTTCAAACTGTAATGGAATGTTAAAAAAAATTGGGCCTCTTAAAAGTAAATTAAGAAATGAAATACATTTATTAATTTTACAATTATCTATTTATTGATTGAGTGAATTAACAACATGTGAGAATGGCTAGCTAGTGGGGAATTAAGGGAACCACATAAGGATTTTGGTTTCCAATAAATGGAACAATAATTATAAATCATAAAAAAAGTTCACCATAATTGTCTCGGAAGGCATGTTTATTAATTATTCATAATGGAATGATCCTTATGAAAATTTTCATACATACATGTGGTGGGATTAATATTTATTATAGTAATGGTCTAAGACATGTATCTAATGTAAATCTTGGGATATGGCCATGGTTATTTTAATTTCCTAGTTTGAAAATATATTTCATTATTTACTGACCTGTTTTATTCATTCCAATATGTTTTGTGACATTTTTTTATATAATACTATTTATAATATATTTCATATATTTTGATTTGAAATAATATTTAGCAATAAAATGTGTAAATAAATTTTCTTGCCTTTTTATTTATACTGAATGTATAAATGGTTTACTTGTTATTGAATTGATTATGGGAAACATGGTGGGATTAAACTATGATGTTTTTCTCACACCAAAAATTTTCATTTCGGTAGTTATATATTTTTTTATTACCGGTCCATGAAATGTGAATGTGCCACCTGGAGTGGGTTAGTTTGCTTGAATCAAGGGATGTTAGAGTGAGGACGGTGACTAGTAGAGTTATGTTAACTTGTTTCATGGGTATTGTTAGAATTTTTCGTTATGGTTTTAGTGTTATAATTTCGGTGATTTTTTACAATGGTATTTTTATGTACCTAATTAAGGTACCATTTTCTTTCATGAGTGTTTTTCATACCAACTATTCATTGATTTATCATCCATTGATCTCTCTTATGAAAAAAAATCCCTACCTTTGATCTTTGACATTATTCTCAGTGCTAATCTCCAACTAGTAGGGATCAAGTATTTCAAATGTTCTATGTTACGACAATCTCAGGTATCGAATTTACTGTGTTATCTAGAATGTTTAATGACACGGTGGAAGAAAAGAAGTTATTTACACAATTCCATGATTTTTATTTGTAGTATGAGATGACCTTGTAGACAAGAGGTATGAATATTAGGAATTAAGTGGTAGCTAAAAGCCGTCTCCTAACCATATCTAATCACAGGGAGACATAAATAGCTATGTGTGTCTTGGGAAATGATTCCTTGAGGAATAAATTTAACTGATACTAGTCTTTTCATTGTTTTATTAGTGTGATTTTATATACCAGTTTCCAATCGTTGAAATAGTGATAAATGTATCCTTTGCGAATTTTTCAATTTATCTATTGATGTTTTGTAGATTCATAACTCTTAGGATAAATTTTAATTGATCGTAGGTGGAATATACTAATTAACCATAGGAAGGGAACCCTTTAATTAATTAAATTCTCATTGATTCTGTTGTTCGTGTTTTCTATACTCTGGGATAGGTAGCTACACTAATTTCCATTAATGTTCGAGTTATGTAAACATGAATGGTTAAATATTCTTATCACACATATAAATTTAATTACCAAAAACAACCATCTTTCCAGTTCTCTAATGATTCTAAATAGGTGTAGGACTGGTGGAAGATGATTGATTTTTTGAGTTATTGAAAACATTATAAACTGTAATAGTAATTTGTTGTAGCGTTAATTATAGAGGTACAAGTATACATTAATGGGATTATAGGGTTATATAGAATAAAAATAATGGGATAGAGTTTTAAGACTTCATAGTCCTATTTACCTAATATTTCTTTCATTACTCTTTGATTTTAGATAATTCAATAGAGTTCATTATCCTCTAAAAGTGAGATAATACTATGAATTAATATGAAACCCCATTTTCTAAAATTTCATTCTTTTCTCCTATAGTATTGATTAATGAGATGAAAAAGACCTAAACATTTTATATGGGTGTTTGATAAGATATTAGTTATCAGGTTTTCCGGATGAAGTTCACTTAATACACAAATGAACTTGATAGAGCATTTAAGGTTGATCTTAGCCAATATGAAACATCACAGTTAATGGGAGATCCTCCAAAAACCCACTGGATGATATATTAGTTCCTTTAAAACATTAAGGATGTTTGATGATCCTTATAGTGGATCATGATATAATTAATCATCCATACAATCTATAGTTTTTGGAAGTTACCATTTAACATTCTTTTAGTTTAGAAATGATGGAAATTCAAAATATAGTTTTACTTAGGTATACAAGATCTATGATCTATGTTGTCATTTAGGCCACCTGTAGAAGTACATTCATATCTTTTATACCCTACACAATGGAACAAAATCATAAAAAACTAATGACACTTCATTGCAATGAGATACATCTTCAACAAATGGAATCTATCTACAGTCATCAAGAATGAAGCTTCTACTCATAGTGGAAGGGTTTACAGGGGAAGTAGATACATGACCCACATTATAGAGAGGTAGTGTTATTATAACATAATCTTTAATGACTACTATATGTGATACTATTCAATCTAACTCTTTAATTTTTACTCTTATTTCATAATCTTCTCACAATTTTTATGCCTCTTTTGATGGAGATTACTAATAATGCGTTGAATTTTAACTTTCATCTCTTTAAATCCCAGATTTGAATATCACAGAAAACTATTAAAAATACTTTTTACTAAATTTATATTCCCCATATATTTATATGGGTTTTTTATAAACAAACATATTCTACCAAACCAATAAATGTCTTTTTAACTAAATGAATATAACCATTCCATTAATGTGCGATCAATTAGACAGACATACGTCTTAACAATTAGGTTGACATGTGTCTAGTCCATAAAATTGACCTAAGACAAGTCTATTAGTGTGAAGATATATAGTATATAAATAAGAATCATTCCAATCTATTGGTGTGATGATATCCAATGTATCAGTGTGATGATATCTAATCAATTAGAATGAAAATATTTAGTTTATCGGTATGACTGGATGTAGCCTATCTGTGTGATAGGCTTTAGTCAATTGTATAAAAAAATTATTCAATTATAATAAGATGTTTATAAAAAGATTTAATTTTATTACAATTATTCCAAATAAAGTTTAATGGCACTTTAATGGTTCTATTGGAGTGACATCATATGAAGATGTATTTGTTGATATGTTATGTGAGAATCATCCAAGGCCATTGCGACCAACTCTGAGAATCATGGAAATGTGAATTATTTAGGGATTCTTATAAATAAGAGTGAATTAAATTAGTTGGGAGATGATACCTTTTCATACAAAATCAATATAAATATTTCTATTTTTTAACTGGTCATTGTGATTTTCCATGTAATCTTTAAGTGAGTTTTCTTTATTAAGGATTCCATCTAAGGAATCATAAAATATTAATAATAACATTGAAAATAGTATTCTATATCTGATAGAGGTTATTATTGTGGGATTCGAAGGATTGGGTAAAATCTAGATCTGATAATTTTGATTGAGGGCTTGTGAGGCTTGGAAGACATAGCTTATCAGTATCCTAGTGATTGGATCCCTTCTGTTGAACAAGGAATGACGTGATTTTTTTTTAAAATTATGGATTCAATATGTTAAGGATATTTACATACTTTTACATTTAGGTTAATGTGAATTATTTATTTTATAAATATTAATGTCAAACCACCCATGGTTACTTAGAATAATAATATAATGATGGTTTACCATCTAAAACCATATGCATGTGTAGTTTCGTTATAGAATCTAGGATATAATTTACCAAGGATGGGTGAGTGTGATATAATGAATTTTCTTGATATAATTGTCTTATAATTTATTATTAATATTAGAATGATATATCCCATTAAATTCATTATCTTGTTATTTTATGTAAAAAGTAAAAGTAAGATGATATTAATAATTTTTCAGTTAACATGTATTATCAGAAATATATTGTTACAATTCATTTTTGTGATAAATTTTAAAAATATAATTATAGAAATGGGAGAAAAAGGATGTTTTATATGTGAGGAAATGATTTCAATAGTGAAATTAGTTCTCTTACCAAAATTTCAAAATATTTCTTATAAATCTGAAAAGGGGTCATCTAATTTTGATGAAAAAAATTGAACTAAAACATACAAAAAAATATAAACACTATTTCATTACCTCCTAACACGCATAATATAATCAAATACATGACTAAAAAAATAATATAATGAAAATGAGAAATTAAAAAATGAAAAAAAAAACAAGGAGATCCAATGTTTATATTAGTTATGTATGAGGCTTTATAACTTAATAAAAAAAGTAGAGATGTATTGGATATTGGTGAAAAGAAAATGAAACAGAATAAAATAATTTATAAATATAATGTAGTTGAAAATATGATGAATGGTGTCATGTGGTCACATGGTGACTTTCATTCAAAAACTAACAGAGGAAGGTAAAAATGTAATTTATGTTTCTCCATTACTAGATGGTCAACCACTCCCCTAACTGTTATTCCATAGTTTGTTCAGGTATAAAATATTATTTGAAGATCGGATGTTACTGTTGTGGTTGAGAAAGTGAATTGAAATGTTTTTAATGTTAATAAAATCTTGATGAAACATGATCAATGTGATTTCATAAGTAAATAAAAAAATACCATGAAGTTAGAAGTAGATAGGGATGATGTTTCCGAAGAGACTTCTTTAGAAGAAGAATTTAAATATAAATATGAATATGAAAATAGTTCTAAGGTAATATAATATATAACAAATCATGCTGAAAAATATGACACATTAAATGTTTTTGAGAATGATTAAATTTTAAAAAACAAATTGAAAACCATAATTCCTAGAAATTAGTTTTAGACCAAGAGGAGTCCAACATGAATATAGATATAAAAATTTTAAATGTTTTAAAAGAGAAAGATAATGAATAAGTTGCCCTTAATCCATCAAGGATACATGATTCAAATGTTTAATCAGATTATATATATTATTATGAAACTCATTCAGGTTAATGAATGGAATTAATATTAACTTATTTCATTGAGTATTTGAAGAATTTGGTTAATTCTATTCTATTCCATCCGAATATTTAATCATGATGAACAAAAATTCATAAGAGGATATATTTCTTAGATAAATGCAAAGATATAAATTATCTTGTAGCTAATGGTTTCCAAAATGTATAAAAAATCAATAATTTTATGCTTTAATCAATAATTAAAATATGATTTGTTATATAGATTTTCTTATGTATGAAATATAGAGAAATAGATATTATTTTTCATTATGAAAAAATCTAAGAAGAAAAGAATACTTAATTATAAAATGATTATTATTTTCTAATATATCTAAATAATATTATGTGAAGTTTGATCTTGAAGAGATGTTCACGTGCTTTTCAAAATCACAATATGATGAAATTTGTAAACATGTTTAGAATAATATGTTTATCTGAGAATAAATTACCCTAGATGAAGGATGATATTTTTAAGAATCATTTATTGAAAAAAGAATTCCAGAAGATGATAAATGAGAAAACAGAGGAAATATTTATTTCACAGGATGTTGAAATTCAGAAAAAATATGATTAAAGATTTGATGTTTTGGAACAAATACATACAAGGCTTGAGTTATGATGATCATAATTTAGAAAAAAATAGAAGGTGCTTAGAAAAACGAAAGTCATCATCATAAAAAAATAATCAAAGAACAAAATTCTCCCTAAATGTTTACTGTTATTTTATTATTCAAACTTTATTTTGAATTAATGAAAGACCTAATATTATTTTATATAAATATTTGTTTGAATTTTTTTGAATATATATATATATATGAATATACATTCAATATTATCATTTGGATGAATATCTATCATTCATAAATTGTACTGTAAAACTGTTATTACTAACATTTCAAGTACATTATACCACTACAATTTCTTTTTGAGGATAAAAAAGGAAGATATGATATCATAGAAGAAATTATAGAAGAATTATTCTAATGGAGAAGAAACTATTTGTGGGAGAATTATTTAAATTACTTGTTTTGAAATTATTTATTACAAGGAGAAAATTCAATTTAGGGGATGATTTATTTTATGAATATTTCTTATATCTTCCATCTGAGAAATGGTTTTCAACTATAAGGTAATAATAATTTAGGGGATTGATAATAAAGATAAATTGATATGTGTTTCCAACTCTTTAATGGGGCTATAGTTTTTTGGAAGTTGTAACTATTTTATCATTAAGTGTTGTGTTTTTTCTTTTCATAAGGGGGTAGATTATTAAGTTAAATGTATTCCATATACCATTAAGATAAACAGTTTTAAAAATCTCAACACACTATCAAAAAATATTTTATACTAACAATATTTTTTTTGAGAATTTATAGTTTTTTTAAAAAGAATATTAATCTACCAAACATAGAAATATATCTAAAATAAATTAATACCATCGTTCCATTTACGTTTGGTCCATTGGAAAGACTTAATTCTAGTCCATCAGATTTATATGATTCTAATATATTGTATGGAATTAATAAAAGTCTATCCTTGTGAAAATATCTATTTTAATGGTTTGATGATATCATGTCTATCAATATGATGATTTACAATCTATCATTATGGTGATATCTAATATACAATTATTGAAATATTTAGTCTACTTATATGAATAAAAATTGGATATCCATGTGAAAAGTTTTATTCAATTAGACTGAAATGTTGTATTCCCTTATAATTATAATTTTTTAATTGTATTTAGAATTATTAAAACTAGTTAGAATACATTTTCTCAACATAATAATAGTGACATTTTAATGAAATTGGAAGAAGTTGTATATTTTATGTTTTTATGTGTAGATCATTTACAGAAGTCACAACCAACTATGAGAATCTCATAAATATGTCCACTGGATGAATGCCTATAAATCTGAGTACATTTAAGTAGCAGGGAGCTCATTTTTTTGGGATCTTAATGGTTCTAAAGATTTATAACATGTAACATCTCATTATGATTCCCGATGTAATAGTGGAGATAGTTTTCATTTCTATGAATTGTGTGCATGGATTTTTAAAATCCATAGAAAATATTTCTATATGGTAATATATATTAGATTTCGGTTATGATAGAGGTATTCATGGAATTGGATGAAAGCTATATTAGAAAATGCTAATGAAGGGATTTTAAGACGAAGATAACAGAGTAGATTCTGATCCAAGAGATTGAGGGATCTCTATTGATGAATGATATGCCTTAAAATTTGGATTAAATTGTGTATGCATTGATTCATGTATATCAACATCACTTTATAGTGGTTATAATTTGTATTGTTTATTTTATAAATTTTATATTACTTTACTAATGAACATTATATCATTTTTAATTACCTATTTTTTCAAGTTGTATTACTTTCACTATCTATATATGAAGAAATTTATTTTTTAACTGAAATTTTATATACAATGGTATATGAATCTATTTATGATTCTGATGCATATTAAACAGAACACTGTATGAATCCACAGTTAGATACACATAATTAATAGGTCCTAGGTTTTAATAGATTAAATATTTTATAGTACAATTCACCCCATCTTGTTTCCATTATAAATCATGTGATTCAATAACTACTCCCCATGGAGTAAAGAAAGAGAAGTTTCAATGATTTTATACAATTCTCCTTACCTTTAACTAATATTATTCTCATATTGGATTTTGGTTCTTCAAATGATAAATGAATTTGAAATCCTTGGGATAGATTGGCTGATCACACAGAAATCTTATATTGACTATTTACTTCTATGAGTATCCTTTGTTTTCCATTGTGCGATTTTCATGGCTTTCTATGGATAATGGGACCTAGTATCCAATTAGTCAAGACCATCTTTTCTTGAGTTTGGTAGGGTAATATCAGTTTTTTATTTTAATATAGAGCAGGAATCCATGTGTAGTGATTTCCCCCTATGGGGACTCATTTTTTCTGACAGGTTTCTTTCTAAAATTAAATTAATTTCACAAGTGAGGGAGGTATTTTGTTCTATTAAATTGGTAACAGGTGTCGAACCCATCTCTTTTACATGATACCCTACAAAACCATCTGAACTAAAAGATTTAAAGTCTCATTTTGATGATTTTTCAAATAAAATATTCATATTTCTAAGTGTATCACCTTGGGTGATAACAATTCTTTTTTTAAAATAATGATAATGTGATGTATTAAATTTGTCTTGATTACATAAAATTAAATCCGATTATAGGAATTAAGATTTATTCATTTCCATATATATATATATATATGATTTTTTTGATATATTTAAAGGGATTAAGTAGTTCTCAAGGATTTATTTTTTTTCTGCTTATCACCAGCTGATAATCAAAGTATCTATCTTCCTGAGTACCTCCTTAAAGATTAGGTTCAGCCATTATGAGAACTTTGTTATTCCACATGGTCTTACCAATTCCCCCATTATTATTGATGAATTTATGAATGTGATATTTCATAAATACTTTGATTCAATTGTGTGGGATTTTTTGGAATATATCATGATTTAATCTAAGACTGATGAGGATCATTTGTATAATCTTAAAAAACATCATGAAATTTGGATAGATCACTCACGTTATGAAAATAATTTGAAATACTATTTTTCGATATGGGATGTGAATTTATGGAGACACATGGTCTCAGAAAAAGGTATCCTAGTTGATCCAATTTGATAAAAGTTGTAATGGCAAGGGAACAACTATAGAATGTATTGATGATTCAGAGCATCTTAGATTTATTTGATATTATAACTAGTAGGATCTAATATCTTATGGAATTCAGAATTTTATAATTTCATTAATGATATGAATGGTCTTATGAATTCTATGCCAATATTGAATACTCCTATGGTGGTGGAGGCGTGTATGGTATTTTGTGCATATAAGATTTGGGTTTGGGATTCGTTCTCCTACATGGTGATCACATAGTGGCCTATAATTCCAAAAATAATATTCGAAATGAGAATAAAATTATTAACCATGATCATAATGTCACAGATATGGTTCTTCTATCTTCATTTTTTAGAATTAACCATTCATAGAAAGGTTAAATATCTATTCTTATCAAAAAACATTATTTATATCATGTTAATGAAAAATATTTAAATACCCGTAAGAGGAACTTCATAGGGAGCCTAAAATATTTTCATTTTCAGATTTCCAAAACCCCCATAATGTGGATTATCATTAACAATACCTTAAGATGAAAACATTCATCCCACATGATGATAAAATCAACATATGAATAGAAATTGAAGTCTCCTTATGATCAAATGGATTTCAGTGTACACGATGATTATGTTGAGATTGTTCTAGCATTATTTTAGTTTACATCCTATATTATGTAGATAATCCTTCAAAATAAGTGAATTGATGATTATTTTTTTCATTAGGGTGACTTTTTATAGTGGGAAGACCATCGTGTATTGGTTATTATATTATGAGGGTATCTCATATTTCAGAAACTATTATGTCATACCTTTACCCATGATAATGGTGATGATGAGGTACTTCCATAATTCCCTTGTGTGGTACACCAATAAACCATGAATATTTTTTATGAAATATTATGATGATTCTATTGGCTATGCATGAGGTGAGATATCACTTGTTATATTTCTCATTTTTATAACCGTCAGTTTGTCAAGGCCAATAATTAGAGACCATCATGTTTTCATTATCCCCTTAATATGATGACTTATAAGTGGGATTATATTTATGGGGATTTCATGGTTGGGATGATAAATAACCATCTAGTGAAGAGTGAAATAATTATAGTGATTTATCAGAAGACCAAAATTTTCTAATTTATTCTCATTCATGGTATAAAAAATGTTAAGGATTTTGTATGACTATTGGAATGAAACTATTATTTTTCACACAATATAATATTATATAGATTTTGATATAGATTCATGTTTCATTTCTATTTTATGGAGTGTCCTCCAAGAAGTGATTTGATCCCTTATTAGTTTCATCATGGTGTATAATTTGTAAAAGGATTTCTAGAAATAACGAGCTACATAAATACTCAATGACATGATTCGTGCTTGAATTATTTAATTCAATGGATTTTTGTATAGGTACATGGTTTTTTGATGAGTTCTCATATAATATTTGTTATTTTTCATCCATTATAATGTAACCCTTAGAGTCCCTATATGGTTATCTATGTAAACCTCTATTGTTCTGGTCAGAATTTGGATAAGCATCCATGGTGGGATTTAGTGTGATCCATGAGACGACAGTGATGTTTCAACGGATTCATTAAATAAAGGTAATGTAAAAAACCATGTATAATTACTATAATATTAATTATTCATGAAAATTATATTTTTTTGTTGGTGACTAGTTTTTTTGAGTGTTTTACCTCCATTAGATCTCTGATGTCGATAAATAAGGGAAATCTATCACAAATATTTATTGGTTATTTTGAGATTGTTTATAATTTTTGGAAATTATTCTAACCATTTAACTATTCCCCTTTTATTAATTTCTACCCCCAATGTGTCTCATGTATCATATCACATTCAGTTTGTTTTTTTCCTTTGTCACATTCTTATCCAGAAAAACCAAAATTTAGAACATGAATGAACTATAACTGAAAATCCAGCAAGGATTCTTTATTCTAAGATGAAGGTTAATCAAGGGATTTCTATAAAATTGGTTTTTTTTCTATGGAAACATTATTCAGACTCACATGGGACATGGGATCAGGAAAAAAAATTTAGACAGAAATAACCTCATCCTCTTAACCTAGAGTTTTCTTGATTGGATTTTTTGGGACAAAAATATGTTATGTTGGGGAGTTTGTAATATCATGTTAATATCTTCCAGGTACTTGTTGAATGTTTTTTATCATTATTTTATTTCATAATTTATTCTTATTAGGGTGATTTTGGAAATATTTTTATTATGTGGAGATATTCATATTTGACACACACATAGGGAAACTATGAGGTTTTCCCTACAAAAAATATGAATCTTATTGAAAAGTTTTGGAGGGTGGAGCATTGTTGGAACACCAATAATCCTATCTATGTGGCATAACCTCAAAACCATTCACCCTTGGATAGTGTTTGATTTAATGGTTGGTTCATTGTTTTTCTAACTAAATTGTAGTTAATGCTTTATTTCTAGAATCCTAGCGTGGGTGAATTGTTAGGTATGTGGTTTGTATTAACCATCTATGGTAGTATTTAATTGCAACGACTCATGTATTTATATAATAATACATTTTCCATTCTAATGATATTTATGAATAAGAAATTATTTTTACATTAAATGAGATGCTTTTTTGGAGAGCATACTCAACACACAAAAATGGGTTTTTTGAAATCATACGTTTCACACAACATTTAGTTATACTGAAAAATAATATATTATTATCATTATTATAAATAATTGTTAATGCGTTTCCATTGTATTTGTTGGAATCAATAAAATAACTATATTATGTTTTTACATATTTATTAAATGTCTCTACATTTATCCACTGGATATTAGAGGCTTCAAATAAGAATGAAATAGATTTCAAGCATGAAATGCTAATTTTTTTAAAAAGGTCTCTTTACCGCCATTTGACGGTGATATATTTTTAAATACAGTTTCTGTCACTTTTATATGTTCTAATTTACAAAATAAGATTTTCATTTGTAATAATAACATCAAAATTTACATTGGATGAAATTTGGGTATTTTTTTGTAAAATTGAATTTTTTATGAATAGTGAAAAATACATCATTTTAAGTCAAAACCGTCTTTTCATTTAATTAATTTATATGATTAGATTTACAATTTATTTCGATTTAAAGATTATTTAGATTATTTTTTTATAATTAAATCAAATTTTGGTAATTTTATGTAATTTGGAGTAATTTCACATTTAAATTGTATATAAACAAAAGTAAATCTGTCGATACTTTTTTTATTTCTTAAAAACACGCCTTTTGGTATAGAAATGAGAATTAATTATAAATTAATTTCATCAACTTCTATGTTTTCAATTTTTGAAAATGGATTCCCTATTTTGAATCATGAGGTCCAAATTATGTAAATAGTTAACTTATATTTTTGTACATTATGAATAGTAATTTCAAAAATATTTTATTTTCAATGGTTAATTGGTATATCTGGTAAATAGGGGTAAAAAATAATATTATAATAATATTAAATTACTCTAACAGTTGTCATAACCACATTGTATGAGATATTTCTGAAAATGGGCATCCTTGGGTAAATTTTAGGACCCCATGGAACCACTTCTGTATGAAAATGACAATTAATTACTTTTAATTTTATGTTAAGGAAAATATAACCAAAACACGCATCTTTTAGAAAAATAATTTTTATATGGGGTTATATAAGTTATCGTTTTGTATATAAATAATAATTATAAATCTAAATATATTTCAAACATCAAGGTATTTTATTTATAATTTTTAGGCACCAAATAAATGAATACATTTATGACACAATGATGGTGTAACAATTACCTTATTAATGAATGTTTTATATAAATGAGATTATAAAATTTAAAATAAATTTATTTTGAAAATTTTTATGCCATATAATAATTTATGAGACCACTATGACTTGTTATATTTTAATTATTTAAGTTTATTATAAATAATAACGTTTTTATGAATTTTTAAAAAGTCATGATATGAATAGTATATAAATTGACATAAATGAGTTTCTAAACAAAATAATTTTTTATAAAATTATTTAATAGTCCTAAAAACTATTATTCTACCAATGAAATTATAAAATTTTTATCATGTCATTAATTAATCAATTGAGGATTGATTGGAATAATATGGTACCTGTATTAACCATATAGTATGGACGTACAAGAAGACATAGTTAGAGTCAAATAAGTTAAATAAGGGTTAAAGCTAAATGATAAGGTCAAATATGAAACCAAAACTTGTCTAAAAACTATTTTTGGAAAGTATATATAAAAATAATAAACTTATCATATTATTTAAGGATTTTTGTACCTTTAGGAACAAAAAATCATTTTATAAGAAAATATTATTTCAAAGCCTTCCAAAACTACCCCTCATCCCTCTTATAAAGGGGCATCACCTCTAACCCTTAATCACACCTCTCAATCCATTTGGATCATCCAAACTCCACCCAAATAATCTCTAGAAATACCTCTATTCTTCATATAATTTTCACTATGGAAAAAGGAAATTCAAGAAAACCATTTTGCCTAAATCAAAAGGAGTTACCTGATTTGAGGTAATGTTTTCCCTCAAGGTTCTTTCATTTATTTTCATTCTACAATCCCCTAAATAATATTTATTACATTATTTTATAAAAACCATTATCTTAAATATACTAGGATCTTGTTATGATTAGAATTATAACTACACTTACACACCCCTCTATCTACTGGATACAAACATATTTTTTATGCGTAAGGAAAACTGATGCCTCACGAAATAATGATTATTCAATTTTCACCTACCACCTCGCATGGTGGCCATTATGAAAAATATATAATTATATAAGATAAATATAATATTTATTTTATCTTTATTATTCAGTAATTATCATTTAGAATATACCTTTATGCTTTTCATGTTTTATAAATATGATAATTTCATTTGAGAAAGTGCGGACTACCACCCCCTCAAAGTGATATGACTCATTCATGCCATACATGGAACGTATAAAGGATGGATTTAATGAAAATATATTTTATATTGAACTGTCATTATAATATACTTATGTATCATTTTTTTTTCATTCGTTTAAATATGAAAAAAATGAAAGTACCATTCATGCGTATGTACGACTTACCGTCTCAATGAACATTTCATTTCATTTCTTATATCCAAATACTATGGTCCATTCTAAATACCAATATTCAATATATATATATATATGTTATATATTATATAGAAATCATCAATATATTAATGGAGATAATTTAGTTTTTACAACATGGACAATTTGTAATTATAACAAGTTCATTTTTTGACTCAAGTACCGAACATCGATAAAACAACCGATATGAAAATGAATAATTTTTCAACTGTTAAATCAGGGTAATATTTTATAAAAAGGAATAATAAATATGAAATGTTTCTGCAGAAATTATAAATTAACTTAGGTTTATTATTCAGTAAGGACAAGTAACATATATGACAATTCAGACTCAATGTATGGGAACCATTCAACTTTCTCTTTTAGTCAAAGTATTCTTTTTTGTTATGTATTTTAATTTCCATTTTTATTATATAGGGATGTGTTCTTATATATACTTATTTCTGTACATGTTATTCCCATGTAATAAGAAACCATTTTCTCTCCCATCAACACATTTTCTAAATTTTAATGTGACGTCGTGAGGCAACATAATATTAATAAGGGGTTTCATCTCAATCTCCGTTCATTGAGGCATATCTTATTTTTATGCACATATATTATCCTATAATGTGTATATAAAAACATTTTAACTTATTATATCATGAATTAGTATATTCTCAAGATATTTAATGTTCTTTGTAACTTTATTCCTTAATGAACTTATTTCAAGTGTTTCTCAAGTTGTAAGGGACTCTTTATCTAAAACATAATATTAAATGTTTTAATGATTTATTCATTTAAAGCCTTCTATTTTATATACATGATTTAAAAATGGGGTTTGAGGATTTATTTATATTTACATGAGTGTTTTAATGTGTAAATTCATTTCGAATGATTAAATGTGGTATATGACTCTTTGATTCAAAACTCTTCCTTTTAATGTTTAAAATCAATTGATTAAATGAATTTATTGATTTGATATCTTCTGATTGAAATGTGTAAATTTTATTTTTACATTACTCTTGTTTTATGTGTTATTAATACTTTATGGTACTTGGAAATTTGATGGGTGGTTACGTGATAAACAAAATGACGGGTGGTTCCGTGATAATCCAAGGGCGGGTGGTTACATTAGAACCTTCAATGCATTGTGTATAGAAGTTCAGTGTATGGATATTAAATTTGATAGAATGATTTATGGAAGTAGACCATATGTTTATTATATTTAAGTATTATTATCTCCCAAGTTTACCTTTTTTATATGTTATGTGTTCTATATATAGGAATTATGGTATACTTTTTGTTACAAAAAGGGTACTCAATGAGATGATATTCAGTGAAGTTTTTTTGCTGCTTTTTAAAGATGAAAGGTATTAGATTATGATAATGTATTCATATTTTAATTGTTTTTTTTGTAAAAATAAAATTTCTCCTTCTTTATGTATCTATTAATGACTTTTTTATGTTCATTATTGGTTTTTTGAAATGTTTTTCATAGGACATAAAGTGTAATAGAGTCATGGATGGGATCAAGGAATGTTATGTTGTTTAAAACATGGAAATAAACATGTATTTTTAAGAGTTTTTGTATTATTAAAAAATGGATACTGAGTAGATGTGTCTGCTTGTAATATTCATGTTTTTATGTATAAGTTACGACCTAATGATCTAAATCTCTAAACATAAAAAGATCCTCAATGTGAATTCTTTATTTAACTTAAGATTGTGTAATTTTTAAGGCTGGGGCCTTACAGTTTCTATCATAGGTCGTTTTAGATAACTTTAGAGGGTAGGTTGTTATTTAATTGAAATTTGCATAACCATAATGGTTAGCATATTAGATAGATTCATAGTTATTATAGACAAATTCAATGAATTTAATATATCATGAATATTTATACCATAATATTTTACCTCCTCATAAGATAGTATATGATGATTTTACTGATATACTTACATTGACCTATTTGGTTATAGTAAATGGATGGATTAAGCAGGAACCAAAGTAACAATGGATGTGAAGAAAATTGTGAAGGTTTTTGGAATATGAAACTGAATGAAATGGGAGCTACAATGATAACTCATGTGGTTATTCTCAACCATCACTATAGATTCATGATTGACCAAGTGAACCATGGTGAATTTTATAAGGCATCGTATATGCGAGAAACAAATCCCTACAGATGTTTAGCTAATAATCATTAAGGTAAGTATATTCAAAACCCTATGTGTCAAATATGTGGAATGAAACACCTAGGAAAATGCTTCAATGGGACAGGAAGATGCTATAGATGTGTTAATGATGTTCCTTTTATCATGAACCTTCTATGGTAAAAGTAAGTGTCCACTTAACACGAGGAAAGGGAAAAAAGTTATTTCCGAGGTATTAATTAAATGTTTTAAATGTATTGTGCATGGTCATTATAAAAATATATGTCCTACGAAGAATGTTCTGGAATACGATAAGCAGAACCGTAAAAATATATGTTTACAAATAACTAATTCCATTCCAATTGAGGATGAGGAAACTAAAAGTGAATAATAGATGGTATGGATTATTTATTTGATTATGTTTTGACATTATTGAATATTAGGATATGATTCATGATTTAGTTTGTAAGAATGATGTATTATGGAATAAGTTGGAAAATAATGGTTAATAGATCATGAAGAACTGTGAATGATTATGAAGTCTATATATAAGGTATTCAATAGTTATGGTAGATTTTAGGATGTTGATATACATAAATATATTAAGGCTCTTTTGATTATAAGATTACATTGGGAGACTTTTCCTAGTATTTGTGACCCTGAAGATTGACATGCGAAAATGTTATTCAGGAGATAATTATTGTTTCTTGTGTGGATATAATGGAAAAACCTAGTAGTTCATATGATCTTTTTTTAAGTGATAAATGGTTATTACATATTGGGATTAAAAATGAAAGGTATTTGAAAACCATTGAGGATAAAATAGGTTGTGTTTGTTACTGTGTAAATTACCCTAATTTTGGGAATATTATAAGAATGAATTTTTTTAGAAAAAGGAAAAACCATAGGATGGGTGAAAACCCATCATGTATGTAAAGGCCATGGGAATCGAACCCACAACTGAATGGAGACAAGGGTTTATCACCTACCACTAGCCTATGTGAAGTCCATAGTAAGTATAACTTATTCATTTTAGTTAAATTATTTTATTGATCAATAATGAGTTGATTTGGGATCTTATGATTTATAAAATAGATATACTTATTATAGGAATATGATTTGTTGATTAAGTGATAAATGTTATTCTGGAAGATGTTTTCCCTTTTGGGAACACTATATGTCAAAGGAAAATATAATACTATGGGATTTAATTTTATGAGTAATGTTAGAATTTTTTTTTGGATGAATCTATATTTCTACTATGGATATATAGAGATTCAGGTTATTAATTGAAATAATTAACCTGTCATGGGGAACATTTGACTAGGTGAATTACTTTTCAGTATGATACTTTAAGATTTGTCGATGTTATTTGGAGATAAATGATAAGATTCCTCATGTAAGACTATGTGATAAAATTATTCTAAGGTTTGGGTTTCAATCTTAGTTTGGATTATTTTGAAATTTTTTAAAGACATTTGTTTATTAAATAGTCTTTTTTGGACTTTGGGTATTGATGGATGAATTTTGGAGATTAATAATAGTATTTATTTTTATAAATAATTATCCTTTTTGGGGATTAGTTGATCTTGAACTAAACATTATGGTCTTGGATAATGTCTACAGATAGGGGAAATATATAGTTAATATTTTGTGGATAATGTGACTATCTAGAAGCTGATTATAGAACTTTTTATGTGACCAAGTCATCTTTAATACTCATCATTTTTAGAAAAGATAAGTTAGTGGTAGAAATTTAGTGAATGATGAAAGTATACATGATACGTAAGTATGTTTCCTTATGTTAATAGTAAAACTAATAAATAAATTATACAAATTTATAAAATGTAACTTAAACCAAAAAAACTTTTTCCATTTAATTTTCCTACAGGGGAATCAAAAACCATTTAACCTATCACAATATTGTGATTTTAAAGGGGTTAATTTTCTCTTGATCCTGTTTTCTATCACTCTTCCTCAATACATAACACTTATTTTCTCTTCCATATACATATTTTACAACATGTAATCGTGTATGGGTTATCACATGTGACCTTTATACTTCTATTTCTTTCTTTTAATGTGATATTATTGTTGACTCTTTTTTAGATATGGGACTTTTAATGAAATTTCCAAGACAAGTTATAAAATTGTGAGGACTCAATTTCCAAAAGGGGGGAAGGGTGAAATGACCCGAGTATTTATAGAATAATACTTTTTCATTTCTATTAATATTTATGAATAATAAATTATTTTTACATTAATGGAGATGATTTTTACTATACCGTACTCAACACAAAACCACGAGTTTTGTTGAAATCTTACGTTTCACCCAACATCGAGTTATACTGGAAAAATGTATAATACTATTATTATTTTAAATGGTAGTTAACACCTTTCCCCTGTATTGGTAGGAATGAAAATATTTAACTATATTATGATTTTACATATATATAACCTATTTTTACATTTATCCAATGAATATTAGAGACACAAAATAAAAATGAATCTGGTTTTAAGCATGAAAAACTCTTCTGTTTTTAAAAGGTTGTTTTACTACCTTTAAGATTCATCATGGAAGACTATGTGATAAAATTATTCTAAGTTTTGGGTTTTAGTCTTAGTTTGGATTATTTTGAAAATTTTAAAAGACATTTGTTTATTAAATAGTCTTTTTTGGACTTTGGGTATTGATGGATGAATTTTGGAGATTAATAATAGTATTTATTTTTATAAATGATTATCCTTTTTGTGGATTATTTGATCTTGAACTAAAAATTTTGGTCTTGGATAATGTCTAAAGATAGGGGAAATACATAGTTCATATTTTTTGGATAATGTGACTATCTAGAAGCTGATTATAACACTTTTTATGTGACCACGTCATCTTTAATACTAATCATTTGTAGAAAAGATAAGTTAGTGGTAGAAATTTAGTGAATAATGAATGTATACATGATACGTAAGTATGTTTCCTTATGTTAATAGTAAAACTAATAAATAAATTATCCAAATTTATGAAATGTAACTTAAACCAAAAAAACTTTTTCCATTTAATTTTACTATAGGGGAAACAAAAACCATTTAACCTATCACAATTTTGTGATTTTCAAGGGGTTAATTTTCTCCTGATCCTGTTTTCTATCACTCTTCCTCAAAACATAACACTTATTTTCTCTTCCATATACATATTTTACTACATGTAATCGTGTATGTGTTATCACATGTGACCTTTATACTTCTCTTTCATTCTTTTAATGTGATATTTTTGTTAACTCTTTTTTAGATATGGGACTTTTAATGAAATTTCCATGCTGAGTTATAAAATTGTGAGGACTCAATTTCAAAACGGGGGGGGGGGGGGGGAAGGGTGAAACGACCCGAGTATTTATAGAATCATACGTTTTCATTTCTATTAATATTTAGTAATAATAAATTATTTTTACATTAATGGAGATGATTTTTACTATACCGTACTCAACACAAAACCATGAATTTTGTTGAAATCTTACGTTTCACCCAACATTGAGTTATACTAGAAAAATGTATAATACTATTATTATATTAAATGGTAGTTAACACCTTTCCACTGTATTGGTAGGAATGAAAATATTTAACTATATTATGATTTTACATATATATAACATATTTTTACATTTATCGAATTAATATTAGAGACACAAAATAAAAATGAATCTGGTTTTAAGCATAAAATACTCTTATGTTTTTAAAAGGTCGTTTTACTACCTTTTGATGGTGAACCCTTTTTAAATCTAGTTTTTTTTCACATTTATATGTTATATATTAAAAAATAAACCTTTTCATTCGAATTAGAACATCCAAACTTACTTAGGATGAAAATTTGGTATTTTTCTGAAAAAGTACATATCTTAATGAATAGTGAAAAACACAACATTAAAGTCAAACTGACTTTTCATTTAATTTATTTATATGATTACATTGTAATTTTAATTTCTTTTAAAGCATAATTTGATTTTTTTATCATTTAATCCAATTTTGGTCATTGTAGGTAATTGCACTTTTAAATTATACATAGAAAAAAGTAAATCTTTTGATAGTTTTCACTTATTAAAACACAATTTTTGGTTTTGACAACAAGAATTATTTTTAAATTAATTTATTCAACTTATATATTTTGAATTTATAAAAATAGATTCCATATTTGGAATCAGGATGTCCAAATTGGGTAAATTGGTAACTTTTATTTTTAAACTTTTTAAATTGTAACTTCATTAAATATTTTGTTTACCATGGTTAAAGGGTAAATCCGGTAAATAAGGGTAACAAATAATATCATAATAATATTATATTTCCCTAACACATGTATTAACCCTATTGTATGAGATATTTCCTACATGGGTCATTCTTGGGTCAATTTTAGGACCCCATGGTTCCACGTTTTGTGAAAATGACATTTTATTACTTTTAATTTAATGTTAAGGAAAACAAAACCTAAACATGTATATATTATTAAAACAATTTTTATATAGGGTTGTATAAGTTATTGTCTCAACTGTAAATATTTATTATAAAAATAAAATTATTTCCTATGTCATGCTATTTTATTTAAAATTTTTAGACACCAAATAAATGAATATATTTATTACACAATGATGATGTAGCGATTACCTTATTAATGAATGTTTTATACAAAAAAGATTATAAAAATTAAAATAAATTAATATCGAAACATTTAATGCCATAAACGAATTTTAGAGATGATTATGAATTGTTATATTTGAATTAATGATGTTTTTTCTAAATATAAATGTTTTTATTGATTTTATAAAATACATAATATGAATAGTATATAAATTTACATAAATGAGTTTTTAAAACAAATAAATTTTATTAAATTAATTAATTGTCATAAAAATATATGATTCGTACAAATGACATAGATAAGGATAAAAATGTCATTAATGAACCACTTTATGTTCGATTGAAATTTTATAGTAAACATATTAACCATATAGTATAAATATTCAAGATGACATGGTAAGAGTCAAATAAGTTAACTAAGGGTTAAAGCGAAATTATAATGTTATATTTTAAAACATAAATTGCATAAAAACTATTGGTTGATATTATTTCAAACAATAATCAACTTTAATTACAGTTTATTGAGTTTTGGACCTTTTGAAACAAAAAACAATTTTATAATAAAATAATATTTCAAAGCCTTCCTAAAGTACTCGTCCTCCATCTTATTAAACGGAGTAAACCCTATCCCTTACTCACACATCTCGGGCCCCCATTTATTGTCAAAACTCTTACCAAATAATCTCCCAACATACCTATAGTCCTCTTAGAAGCCTCACCTTGAGCAGAAGGAAGTTTCATAAAGTTTTTTCGCTTAAATCAAATGGAGTTACCCGATTTGAGGTAATGCATTCTCTCAAGATTCATTCATTTATTTTCATTCTCCAAACCCCTAAACTCACTTTATTTAATTAATTTATTAAAAATAGTATCTTAAATATACTATGACATTTTTATGAGTATTATTCTAACAATACATACACACACCTCTATCTAATGGATACGAATATACTGATTCTCTTTATGGCGAACTCATGCCACACGAAACGACGATTTTTGGATTTCCCCCTACCACCTATCATGGTGAACACTATGATGGCACTGTAATTATATATGATATTTATGATATTAATTTTATCTACATTATTCTATAATTATCATTTAGAATACACCATTATTCTTTTCATGCTATAGAAATATGAAAATTTCTTTTGGGAAAGTGTGGACTACCACTCCCTCAAAGTGATATTATTCATTCATGTCATACATTAAATATTTAATGGATGGAGTTAATTAATGTATATATGATATTATAATTTAATTATAATATACGTCTATAAAATTTACTTTTAAATCCTTTAATTATGAAAAATAAATGAAGGTAGCATTCATGCGTACGTACGACTTACCATCTCCATGAATGATTCATTTCATTTATTATATCCAAATACTATGGACTATTATAAATACATATATACTGGATACATATGATATATATGATATATAAATCATGAATATAATTCTATATATAATCTATATTTGTCCACATGGACAATTTGTAATTAGAATAAGGTCATTTTTGACTCCAGTACCCAACATCGACAAAACAACCGATATGAACATGAATAATTATATGATTGTTATAGCAAGTTAATAAGTGATATAAAATGAATAATAAACATTAAAAGGTTCATAATCAAGTAGAAATTATATTATGTTGGTTATTCAGGAGGAAAAAGAAACATACGTAACAATTCAGAATCAAGGTATGGGAACCTTTCACCACGCTCTTTTAGTCAAAGACTTATTTTATGTTATGTATTTTAATTTCCATTTTATTATGTTGAGATGGAATATTATATATTATTATTTCGTTCCAGGTTATTTCCATGTAATTAGAGACCATTTTCTCTCCCATTAACTCATTTTCTGAATTTTAATGTGACGTCGTTAGGCTTAGGAATTTTCTTAAGGGATTTTGTGTCAATCTCCTTTCATTTAGGAATATATTATTGTTATGAACATCTATTATCACATAACGTATATATACAACCCTTGTAACTCTTTATACAATTAATTAGTATATTCTCATGATATTTAATGTTCTATTTAACATTATTCCTTAATGATTTTATTTCAAGTCTTTCTCACGTGGTAAAGGACTCTTTATCTAAGACATTGTTTTTAATGTTTTAATGATTTATTCAGTTAGAAACTTATAATTAATGTCTAGGATTCCAAAATAATTTTTAATGATTTATTTATATGGAAATTAGTGTTTTAAATATTAAATTCATTTCAAAAGATTCAATTTTCTATGGGATAATTTGATTCAAAACGTATCTTTTTAAATGTTTTAAATGAATTGATTATATGAATTTATTGAAATGATATCTTGTGAATGAAATGATTAAATTTTATTTTTCCATTATTAATTTTTTATGTGCTATGATTATGTTATATAATATCGAAATTTTATGGGTGGTTACGTGATAAACCAAATGACGAGTAATTCCTTAAAAAACCAAGGATGAGTGGTTACATTATTACATCCAATGCATTGGTTATGGAAGTCGGTCGTATGGATATTCCATTTGTAAGAATGATTTGTGGAGTAAGACTATATGGTTATTCCATTTTAGTATGATTATGTCCCAAGGTCACCTTTTTATATGTTTTTGTGCTTTCAAGGGGATTTATGGTAATCTTTTTTTTAAAAAAGTGTAAGCAATGGGCTTATATTCAAGGAAGCGATTTTTCTACATCTTAAAGGAGAAAGGTATTTATTTATGATAATTTATTCACGGTTTACATGTAATTTTGAAGAAAAATAACTATTTACCTACTTTATGTATCCCTTACCGAGATTTTTTATACTCATCCCATTTTTTTGAAATTTTTTCATAGGACTTAAATTGGAATAGGGTCAAGGATGGGATCAAGGAAAAGTCATACTATTTCAAACATGGAACTAAAAATGTTTTTTAATGTTTTTGCATTATGAAAAAATAGATAGTGAGTATAAGTGTATACATATAATATTCACGTTGTTATGTATAAGTAATGAAATAATTATATAAAGCTCTAAACCTAAAAAATATCATCAATAGGAATTATTGACTTAACTCAAGATTTTGTAATGTTTAAGGCTGGGTCTTACATTTATCCCATGGAAAAATTTAATTAAAAAAACAAACACACAGTTTAATCATTAACAACCCAAAATTCAAACATATCCAAATTTATTTCCTTCTAAATGTTCTCTATAATATTTTATTTCTCCCCAAAAATCCTCTCTTATGAATTTATGTACCGTTGTATTAACTCAATGCCGCTATCATTTTTGGATTCTCCATTGATTTGGGGTTTCTCTAATTTTTTCCTCTCTATATTAAGAGTGGATAATGCCCACATTTTTTGTTGTTTTGATCTTGGTATTGATAGATCTTGTTTTGATGGTTTGTTATTATAGGAATTTCTTCTTAATATTCCTCACCTTCAACTCTCTATTGTTCTTTCACAATGAGGGTGTTTTTTGATCACTTCATTAATGGTATGTGATTACATATGGCATAAAACAATAATTTAAAAACTATATTTCATTATTGAATTGAAATTAATTTTCAATTTATTTATAAAACCATTATTTTTTATTAATTACGGATTGATTTAAAAACGGAATATAAATTTTGAAAAAACCAATCTCAAGGGAATTGAAAATTTTAAGTAGAAATTGTGAAATATGATTCCTTAAAATGATAAATTAATTTATGAAATAGTTTCATGTTGATTATTTAGAAAAAACCATTAAATTAATGATTATTCATAAGTCATGAAATTGATAAATCCATGTCATTTGGGTTTTCAATAGAAATTGAATGTTAAAACCTAAAATTTGGAATTTGGATTGTGAATGATATATTGAATATATGTAGATTATTTTCTATGACAGATTTATTGATTTACTAATGCACATGTGAGACAATATAATGAGTGTGTGATTAAGAAAATCAGGCCTATGTCTATATCTACCTTTCATTGGATTGAAGATGAAAACTGTAACAAAATCTAGTTTGGTTTGTTTTTACCTAATGGGATTTTAATTATTTATCTCCACCTCAATGAGACATAGGTAAATTCACACACATTAATGATTCATGGTTGATTGTTGAGTTTTATGGGGATCAATGAGCTTATAACTAACATAAATCATGGTATATACCATTGGTAATTTTCTATTTTTGATTGTAATAATCAATTCCATTTTTTAGAAAAAAATATTTATTTATGCACATAATTTTTTTTAAAAAAATATTATATAAGGCTCTTTTTGATATATCTCTCATATCATGATTTGAATATTTTTTTATTAAAATATATAAATTTATTTCCAGGAATTATTTTATAGAAATTTAAATAATAAATGGATATTTATTATGTAATTTATTGTAGAACAATTAGTGAGATCATAATGATATTTTTAGTCTAAAAAATACCATTTCCATTAGGTGTTTGTATAATGTTTAATGTTGAGACAAGGAAAAGGGAATGATCCAGTTATTGGTTGTGGGTGTGTTTGAGTCATGGGACCCTAGATTGATTATGGTTACCATCTGAGTTATGGTCCACCTAATTCACAATCATTTTCATACATTTTTCTTATGGTTTTTAGTGTTTTTCATTGGATGCTGTTTTACTTTGGGATATTTACCTACCTACTTATGGAGTTTTTCACCTTGTGGTATGTTTGGAACCCTGACTGTTCACTGGTTTTACTTCTAGTGTTCTATATTACATGTTCATAAATTCATTCACTTTGATATTTGATATTATTATAGGTTCTATTCACCAACCATTGGGGATAAGGTATTCCCATTGGCCTATGTTAGTAGTGGATTGGGTATCAGTGTACTAGGGTAACCAAGATAGTACAATAAAACCCATTAATGAAATCCCATTGTTTTTCTAAATTACACAATAAAGAATTATATAATGGGAGAATGAAAATAGTAAAAAAATTATATTTTGAAGGACTACTGGATTTTAATATTCCACTATTGAATAAAATTTGTGAATAATACAATGAAAAAATGTAGTTCATCCTCCCCCTTTCTACCTTAAACAAAGAAAAAAAATTAATTCAACCTCCTTATATTTCTATAAATTACAATCATCACCTTGCATATAATATTCAATAATAATAATAATTGAGAAACGATATCCCATGAGCATAGATCTCAGTACCAAATGATTCATCAAAAATAGAAACATAATTTTTTTTAAATATTTATAGAACAACATATTCTAAATTTACTCAAGAAAAACATTAGATCGTAAATAATTACCTACTATCACACCCTTTTTTTCAAGAATATCCACAACATTGTACCCCTCCCTTCAAAAAGATTATACAATGAAACATATTCTTTTATAGTATTTCATGTTATCCTAAAAATATTTTTCCAATATCCTAGAGAGATAGAAATAATTAAACATTATGGTATACACAATAAAAGTATAGCCTCATTCCAACAATATTATACTCAATTAGGTGAACCATGAAATCTAAATTATCATAAAGAAACCACCATTTTAGATTCATATTAATTATCCAAACGAAAATCATTATAAAAGAATGAAATAGATCAACTTATATGATCCAGATAGATTCCACATCATCTTACATGAAATATATTGAATTTGTAGCACCCGAAGATTTTATGGGAAATATTTTTTTTATTTTATATGTTATACGCAAAGTAATCATTCACTACACACAACACTAGCTTGGCTTGCGTTACACGCAATCACGACCTTCCTCGATAGCGTGTGTAGTACGTAATACCAAGTTTCACTAAGCAACGATATGTTACGATAAAATTATAAACTAGCCGTTATGAATAGTATTAACTGAAGTTTGAATTTTATAACATTATAATTCATCTTACACATTTTCTAGAATGAGGTATGAAAAAATATCAGTTTTTTCGGATAAAAGAAGTATTTTAAAAAAAATGCAGTTTTACAACCTTTTGATGGAGAACCCATTTTAAATCTATTTTTTGACATGTTTATAAGTTAAATTTGAAAAAATAAAATTCTTCTTTGGAATAATGAATGAAAAATTTACTTTGGATAAATGTTTCATATTAATCTGGTATCTTTCATATTTTGATGAATACTAAAATCACGATATATTTTAATTAAAAACAACTTTTTTCATCGAAATAATTTATATGGTTAAATTATAATATTGAATGGTTTTAAAGTATAAATAGAATATATTTTTAACATTTTATATAATGTATGTCATTATCATTAATTTTACATTGAATTAATAGGTAAAAACATTTCAATCTATGGCAATGCTTTAACTTTTAAAACCCTTTTGCTTAACAACAGGAATAATTTTAAATTAATTACTGAAACTTCTGTGTTTTGAATTTTGAAAAATGGATTCCATATTTGGAATCAGTGGGTCTAAATTATGTTATTTTGTTACTTTATTTTGATATTATGAATAGTAACTATGGTAATTTTTATTTACTGTAGTTAAAGGTAAATAAGGTAATTCATGGTTAAAAGAATATTATAATATTTTAAAATTACCTTGAAACTTTTCCTAACCTTATTGGATGAGTAGTGGCCAACAATGGGAATCCTTGGGTCCATTTTGAGACCCCATTGAGCCACTTGGTAGTGATAATGACAATTTGGATTGTTTAATTTAATGTAAAGACAAAATTGACATTAAAAAAAATCTTTTAGAAATTAAATTTTATACGAGGTTATAAAAATTATATTTTCGACAATAAATTTTCATTGGAAAGCTAAAAATATTATCTACATGGTGATATTTTTTTTATAAATTTTAGACATAAAATAAATAAATTATTTATGACACAATAATGATGCAGTATTTACCTCATTAATAAATGATTTAAATAAATAAAATTATAATGATTAAAATATTTTCCAAAACATGTCCAATTCGGATTGGATTATTTTATTTTGAACATGAGTCATCTTCACTTCATCCTTAATGAATTTTGGACCTTTTGAAACCAAAGATAAGTTTATAATAAAATAATATTTTTACACTTTCCAAAGGTGTCCCTCTCCACCCTAATAAAAGGGCACCTCCTCCCTCTCCTCCTCACACCACATTGAGTCTTCAAGCATGGAAAAACCAAGATGATTTATCCTCTCCACTTCCATAGAAACATCCTAGTGGTCCTTGTCTACTTCAAAGACCAATATTAGTGCCCTAAGAGGAGTTTTCCAAGAGGCGTATCTAAGGAAAGGTAATATCTGTTACCAATTATTCCAAATTCATTTCTTCTTCTACTTATTCTTATTTAGTTGTTTGATTATGAAGTAATACCATCAGTATCACTCCTATACGGATATGTTATTGTAAATATGAAACAACCCTATTTCACCTTCTATCCATCCTACGGAAAACGAAATCACCGCGCGTGCGTACGTACGAAATACCATCTACACGACGTGGTGTAATCGATTTTCCACCACCACCTTACTTGGATGGGTATAATTATGTAAAGAATAACTATATATGATTATTTTAATGTGATATTTATTCTAAAATAGTATACACACACTTCAATACAATTCCACAATCATGGGAACGATATCATCGCTCGTGCGTACGTACGGCCTACCGTCTCCATGATGTGATGCGACTCATTCTACATTATATTCATTGCATAATGATTATATAAATGATTTGAATGAATAAATATGACATATATTACACTAATACCATTCTGGAAATGAGGTATCTATAACCTAAAAAGAAGAATAAGAATTTATTCGACAAAACACACATAAGAACATAAAGCAATAAACATCCGAATAACAAGTAGCAATGAAATATTACTAATAAGAAGCTAAGAATATGACCATATATGATATCATAACAATGAGTATGATTCTGGAATAAGTCAATGACATTATTTAAATCATTATACAGGAGTTTTGGACACGTACAAAGCATATCAAACCTAGGGTACGAGAAAATCTCACAACCTCATTTTTATCCGATATTGTTTATACTTCAGAATTTACTGGGGAATATTTATCATCCACATATATGTTTACTCAATATGTAATATTATTTCTATCCTCCAACAATTATTTGAATCCAATTTTACCCTTTTGTGAGTTATTAGTAAATGATATGAAATGAATCTTTTGTCATTTTTCATACGAGGTACTTTTTGACTTTTCCGACAAAAGTACAAGAATAATGTTTTTTTTAACTTATACGGCATGATTGGATTTTTAGAACATTATTTCCATGAAGCTTAATTTACAAGTTTTCATGTTTATTTTTAATCAAATTATTTTAGTTTAAAATTATATGACATTTTAAGAAAGGAATTTTTTTTGATGTAGAAAGGATATTTTCCTCAAGAATGGAGTTCAACCATTTTATCAAAATTATTTTAAATATAAGATAATATAGGGTTATATTTATATCCCTATTTTTACGTTGATTTGATTATTCTATGATGGAATTATTTTTATGAAGTCCTTTTATCTTATATGGATTATGTTATGATGGCACGCTGTTTAAGAACCCCATTTTTATTACATGGGTTATGCTATGATGTATGATTTATGATTTTGTTGCACACATAAGAATGGATTAATTATGAGATGGGTGAGACCTATATCTCCATCAAATTAATTGGGTAAATATTTATATCTCATGAGATAGGCATGGCTGGAATGACAGGTTAATTCGGTTCAGTGAAACATGACTGAAATGTGGAGTGAACTCGGTTCAAAAATA
Source organism: Viscum album (assembly GCA_963277665.1). Classification (NCBI taxonomy): domain Eukaryota; kingdom Viridiplantae; phylum Streptophyta; class Magnoliopsida; order Santalales; family Viscaceae; genus Viscum; species Viscum album. Next base: position 387,865,641 of record OY728167.1, on the reverse strand, counting down.
GACTTTGTCTGCTAAGATAGTGTTGGAAATGAGTCTTAACTACTAAGAAATTATTCTCTATGATTATGTGTGTATGACAAAAAGTTTCATTTTTTATGATATCATTATTTGGATTACATTTCACAATTATGATTGATCCCATGTCATGATATTATGATATCTTTTGCAGGATAAGATTTTCAAAATGTTATGTTCTTAAGAATATGGTATGATTGACATTTTTTGTTTACCCTTACTGAGAATTTGATCTCACCCTTCTGTATGTTTTATTTTCCCAAAGTCTGGAAGAAGGGTATTAAGTAGAATATGCAAAAAGGGACTCTAGATATGATGAAATAAATGGGAGCTAACATAGATGATTTATGAACCAGTTGTTTTTGTTTCCCAGATTCTAACGACACTATACCTATATGGTCCTTTCACGGTTTTGTTATATGTTGTAATAAGTATGCTTCTATTCTGAAGTAATAACAATTTATGTAAAGTATGAGTCGTTATATTTTGTATCAGAGGAAGGGTATAGTCAAATTTTAGAAACTAGGATGTTAAAACCATAGTAAGAGCCCTAAGGATATATCTAAGCATAGAACAAAATATTAGTGTTTTAGAAATGGCCATGAACAACCTAAGATAAGAACTTATGTGAGAAATTTTATTCTTGATTATGTGGTTTCCCTAATATAATTAGTTTTTCTCACACTATTCTTATAGGTTTTAGTCAATGGCTGGAACCCGAAGGAACCATGTTAATGCTGAATGCGACGGGAAATGCAATGATTGTCCCCCTGAGAAACCGAACTTTATGGGAGATAGAATGCCAAATCTTGTAGCCATGATCACACAACATTTTCAAGCTATGAACCATGAAGGACATCCAAACGAGAAAAGGAATGAGTAACATTCTGTTGAATCCTTCATGATGCAGCGTCCACCCTCATTCAGCGGGTCTTCTGATCCATTAGTGGATAAACAATGGATTAGTACCACTGAAAAGATATTTTTAGTTCTTAAATGTTCTGAAAAAGATAAAGTCATCTTAGCAGTTTATCATTTGGAAGGTGAAGATGATAAATGGTGGAATCTTATAAAAAAATACGAGGAAAAGAGATGAAATTGAGTCCATGGAATGTGACGAGTTCAAGAAATTATTTTTCAATAAGTACATCCCTCATATTCTTTGAACAAATATGGAGAAGGAGTTTCTTGAACTGAAGCAAAAGAATGATGAATCTGTTGGTACCTACGAAGAAAAATTTACATGACATGCAAGGTACGCTTCATGTATTTTTATCCAACATGAGAGTAAGACCGATCGATTCTTTATTGGCTTAAAACCTAGTTTCTAAAAGGCGTTAGCCATAAGGGAATTCAATAGCTACGAGGAAATAGTTCGATGTGCTCTCAAGGTTTATATGGAGATTGGAGTAACCCATCAGTCATATGGGTTTGATAAGAAGAGGAAAATGGAATTCAAAGGAAAATCTAAAGAGCACACTGAAAAGAATATGATTTTTCATTTATGCACAAATTGTGGAACGAAACATGGAGGGAATTGTCTTAAAGGGACAAGATAATGATTTAAGTGTGGAAAAGAAGGTCATCATGCAATTGAATGTTGAAATTATGGGAAGAACATGTCTAATGATGCGAACAAAGAAAGGGATACACTGAATGCACCTCCAACACTTCAATGTTTCAAGTGCAAGGAATTGGGGCATTATGCTAATCAATTCCCTAATCCAAGGGTTGTTGATGATGATCGACGTCAATAAACTCTTAAGGCCAATGAAAAAGGAATGTCACATGCAATTACTATCAGTGATGTGGAGTACGATAACGAAGTTGTGAAAGGTACACTTACAATCCACTCTAAAGTAGGAAATGTTTAATTTAATTTTGGATCCACCAACACTTTTATTTCTGAAGAAATTTCTAAGGGCATCTCCATATTACCTCAACAATTAGATGATGAGTTAGCTATGACAACTCCTAATGGAACAATGGTCGCATGAAAAGTTTACAATTCTTCTCCAATTGACATTTGTGGGAAAATGCTTCCTACAAATCTTGTGATCCTTCCTATAGTGGATTTTGATGTGATTCTTGGAATGGATTGGATTCCTTTATACGGAGCTCATATCGATTCCAAAGAAGGGAAGTCACATTTCATATTCCTGATCAATCTATGATCACCTATCGATGCAAGGATGAATATAACCTTCCAGTGGAAATTTCATCCATCTTATGGGTCATGATTCCAATAAATGAAGGTTATTTATCACAAATGGTTGGAGAGAAACTCATGATTAAGAATATGCCCATTGTACGAGAGTTTTATTTCATTCTGTAGGAATTTCTAGGTCTTCCACCAAATTGAGAAGTTGAGTTTTCAATAGAACAGATAACAGGTGCTATGCCTATTTCAAAGAAACCTTATAGAATGGCCCCAATTGAGTTGCAGGAGTTGAAGAAGCAACTCCATGATAATCATGATAAGGGATTCATATGCCCTAGTGCATCACCTTGGGGAGCACCTGTTCTATTTGTTAAGAAGAAAGATGGATCAATGTGACTCTGCATTGATTATCGAGAACTTAACAAAATCACTATCAAGAACAAATATCCTCTCCCACGTATTGATGACTTATTTGATCAACTACATGGAGCTCAATACTTTTCAAATATTGATCTGCGTTTAGGGTATCATCAATTAAGGGTCAAAAGGGAGGATATACTAAAGACGACGTTCTATACAAGGTATGGACACTATGAATTTATAGTGATTCCATTCAGTCTTACTAATTCCCATGCTATCTTCATGGATCTAATGAAAAGAGTCTTTAGAGACTATCTTGATCAGTTTTTGGTAGTCCTTATAGATGATATTATTTTCTATTCAAAGAGAAAGGAAGAACATGAAGATCATTTGAGAATTTTTTTGATGACCCTGATAAAGGAGAACTTTATGTCAAATTTACCAAGAGTGAATTTTGGCTTCAAAAAGTTGCATTTTTTGGGTCACATAATCTCAAAAGCGGGGATATCTATGGATCCAGCAAAAACAGAGGTTATCAAAAGATGGTTGAGACCAACAACAATAACTGAGATCCAATGTTTTCTAGGTTTGGCTGGATATTTTCGACGTTTTGTGAATGATTTTTCAAGATTATGTAATCCACTCACCAGGTTGACTCGAAAAGGAGTTATGTTCATGTGGACAGTGGAGTGTGAAAAGAATTTTAAGGAGTTGAAAAGAAGGTTACCCAGTGAACCTGTTCTCACACTGCATTGTAGTGGTGAAAGGTTTGTGATCTACAGTGATGCATCCAAGAAGTCATTGGGGTGTGTTCTCATGCAAAATGATATGGTGATAGCATATGTCTCACCACAGTTGAATATCCATGAGAAAAATTACCCTACTCATGATTTGGAGTTAGCTGCGGTAATCTTTGCATTAAATATTTGGAGGCATTATCTTTATGGTGAAAGGTGTGATATTTATACTGATCATAAAAGTTTAATGTATATTTTCACACAAAAGGAGCTAACTATGCACCAAAGAAGATATTTGGAGCTGATTAAGGATTATGACTAATCAATTCATTATCACCCTGGGAAAGCAAACAAGGTGGTAGACGCATTAAGTCAACAAGACCATGCTAGCTTATCCATGATGAGGATCTCAAAAGATCCAATATTTAAGGATTTATAAAGGATGTATTATGGAATTAAAATGGAAGGGGAAAAATATTATCTTTCTTAGATGAATGTTCAACTATCTATCCATGTAAAGATTAATGGGGAACAAAAAGAAGATGTTGAGTTACAAAAGAGGGTGAGAAATGTTCCTGAATTCAACCTTGATTGTGATGGAATAATAAGGTTCAGGAATCGGGGTTGTGTTCCTCCCATCCCAGAATTAAAGAAGGATCTATTGGATGAGGCTCATAGGTCTTCATTTTCTATTCATTCTAGAAGCACGAAGATGTATAGGGACCTGAAAGAGTACTTCTGGTGGGATGGAATGAAAAGAGATGTTGCTGAATATGTCTCTCAGTGCTTGGTTTGTCAGCAAGTCAAAGCTAAGAGACAGATGTCAAAAGGGATGTTACAACCATTACCCATACCAGAATAGAAATGGGAAAATATCACTGTGGACTTTGTCACTGGACTTCCTAAAACATCCAAAGGAAATAATGCTATCTGGGTTATAGTTGATCATCTTATGAAGTCGGCACACTTCATTACTATTAGGGATGATTTCTCTCTAGATCATATTGACAAGATATATGTAAAGGAAGTCGTAAGATTGCATGGAGTACCACTTTATATTATATCTGATCGGGATCCGAGGTTTACCTCAAAGTTCTGGTGATGTCTTCAGTTTACTCTAGATACAGAGTTAAGTTTCAGCACTTCTTATCATCCTCAAACAGATGTTCAGTCTAAGAAGACAATTAATACTCTAGAAGACATGTCAAGAGCATGCTCTATGGATTTCAATGGTGGTTGGGATCAACACCTACCTTTGGTGTAATTTTCCTATAATAATAGCTTTCACTCCAGTATTCAGATGGCTCTTTATGAAGCTCTCTATGGAAAGAAATACAGAAATCTAACTTGCTGGGATGAGGTTGGGAAAAGAAAGCTATTAGGTCCTGATCTTGTTGATGAGATGGAAGAAAAATTATGATCTATTAAAAAACACATAAGAGAAGCTCAGAGTCGACAAGAAATTTATGACGGCAACCGAAGAAAATACCTAGATTTTGAAGTTGGAGACAAAGTGTTCTTACGAATATATCCCTGGAAGAGAGTAATGAGATTTTAGAAGAAGGGAAAGGTGAGCCCTAGGTATATTGGTCCTTTCGAAATAGTGGATCGTGTTGGGAAAGTAGCTTACTGATTGGCGCTTCCATCGAATCTCTCTCAAGTTCATGATGTGTTCCATGTATCTCTCCTGAGAAAGTACATACCAAATCCTTCACATGTACTACGCTCAGAAGATGTACCACTGGGGCATGATATTTCTTATGAAGAATAATCGATAGAGATTGTGGATCATAGAGAAACATTTCTATGAAACAAGACCAATCGCTTGGTTAAAGTTTTATGGAGGAACCACCAATTATAAGAAGCTACAAGGGAACTTGAGGATATGATGAGGGAGAGGTATCCTCATTTGTTTTTTACGAAGTGATGAATTTCAAGGAATAAATTCTTTTTAAGGGGGGTAGAATGTAACACCTGGAGATTTTATGATAATTTTTTTTTATTTCATAGGTTATACTCAATGGAATATTTCACTGCACACAACACTGTCTGGGCTTGCGTTACACGCAATCACGACCTTCCTCGATAGCGTGTGTAGTATGCAATACCAAGTTTCACTAAACGACGATATATTATTATAATATTATAAACAATCCATTATGAATAGTATTAACTGAATTTTGAATTTTATAACATTATAATTCATCTTACACATTTTCTAGAATGAGGTATGAAAACAAAATCAGTTTTTCGGATAAAAGAAGTATTTTTAAAAAAATGCAGTTTTACCACTTTTGATGGCACACTGATTTTGAATATAGTTTTTGAAATGGTTATAAGTTCAATTGAAAAAATTAAAATTCCTCTTTGGAATCATGAAATAAAAATTTACTTTGGATAAAATTTTCACATTATTCTGGTAACTTTCTTATTTTCATGAATAGTAAAACCACGCTATATTTTAATTAAAAACAGCTTTTCTAATCAAAATAATTTATATGGTTAAATAATAATATTTAATGTTTTTAAATTATAAATAGAATATATTTTTAACATTTAATAAAATGTATTTCATTAGAATTAATTTTACATTTAATTCATAGGTAAAAACATTTCAATCTTTGGAAATGTTTTAACTTTTAAAACTTATTTGCTTAACAACAAGATTAATTTTAAATTAATTACTGAAACTTATGTGTTTTGATTTTTGAAAAATGGATTCCATATTTGGAATCTGTGGGTCCAAATTATGTTAATATATTACTTTTAATTTTTTTTTTATATTATGAATAGTAACTACGGTAATTTTTATTTACTGTGGTTAAAGGTAAATAGGGTAATTCAAGGTTAAAAGAATATTATAATAATTCAAAATTACATTGAGACTTGTCCAAACCTTATTGGATGAGTAGTGTCCGATCAGGAGAATCCTTGGGTCGATTTGGGGACCCCAATGAGCCACTTGGTAGTGATAATGACAATTTGGATTAATTAATTTAATTTAAAGACAAAATTGACATTAAAAAAAATATTTTAGTAATTAATTATTATAAGGGGTTATATAAGTTATATTTTCGACTATAAATATTAATTGGAAAGGTAATAATATTTACTACATGAGGATTTTTTTTTAATTTTTAGACATCATATAAATTAAATTATTTATGACACAAAAATGATCCAGTATTTACCTCATTAATAAATTATTTAAATAAATAATATTATAATGATTAAAATATTTCCCGAAACATGTCCAATTCTAATTGGATGATTTTATTTCCTCCATTAGTCATCTTAAATTCATCTCTAATGATTTTTGGACCTTTTGAAACCGGAGATAAGTTTATAATAAAATAATATTTCTACACTTTCCAAAGGTGCCCCTATCCTCCCATATAAAAGGGAACCTCCTCCCTATCCTCCTAACACCACTTTGAGCCTTAAAACTCGGCCAAACCCTGAAAATGTATCTTCTCAACTTCCATAGAAACATCTTAGAGGTCTTGGTCTACTTAAAAGGCCAATCTTAGTTCCATAAGAGGATGTTTCAAAGAGGCGTATCGAAGAAGAGGTAATATCCGTTACCAATTCATTTAAATTTATTTCTTCTTATACTTATTATTATTTAGTTGTTTCATTATGAAGTAATAACATATGTATCACACATATACTAATATGTTATTATAAATATGAAACAATCCTATTTCACCTTCTATCCATCCTACAGAAAAAGAAATCACTGGACGTGCATACGTATGGAATACCGTCACCACGCCGTGGTGTAATCTATTTTCCACCACCACCATACATGGATGGTTATAATGTTGTAAAGAATAACAATATATTATTATTTTAAAGTGATATTTATTCTCAAATATTATACATACACATCAATACAATTCCATGATCATGGGAACGATATCACCGCTCGTGCGTACGTACGGCCTACCGTCTCCACGATGTGATGCAACTCGTTCTACATGATCTTCATTTCATAATGATTATATAAATGAATTGAATGAATAAATGTTATATATACTACAATAATAACATTCTGTAAATGAGGTATGTATAACCTAAAAAGAAGAATAAGAATTTATTCGACAAAACACACATAAGAACCTAAAGCAATAACCACCCGAATAAAAAGAAGCAATGAAATATTACTAATAAGAAGCTAAGAATATGACCATATATGATATCATAACAATATCTATGATTATATAATAATTTGATGACATTATATAAATAATTTTACACTAGTTTAAGACATGTACAAAGAATATCTGACTTATGGTAAGGGAAAATCTCACAATCTCATTTTTATCTGAGATTGTTTATACATCAGAATTTTCTGGGGAATATTTATCATCCACATCCATGTTTCCTCAATATGTAATATTATTTCTATCCTCCTATAATTTTTTAAAACCAATTTTTCCCTTTGGTGATTTTTTAGTAAAAGATATGAAAGGAATATTTTGTCATTTTTCGTACGAGGTACTTTTTGACATTTCCGGCCAAAGTATGAGAACAATGTTTTTTAACTAATATGGAATGATTGGATTTTTAAAAAATTATTTCCATGAATATTCTTTTACATGTTTTCATGTTTATTTTTAATCAACTTATTTTAGTTTAAAATTATATTAAATTTTATGAAAGGAAAATGTTTTTGAAGTAGAAAAGATATTTTCCTCAAGAATGGAGTTCAAGCGTTTTATCAAAATTATTTTCCATCTAAGATAATATAGGGTTCTATTTATATCCCTATTTTTACATTTATTTGATTATGTTATGATGGAATTATTTTTATAAAGTCATTTTATATTATATGTTTTATGTTATGATGGAACTATGTTTAAGAATCCCATTATTATTACATGGGTTATGCTATGATGTATGATTTATGATTTTGTGGCACACATAAGAATGGTTTCATTATGAGATGTATGTGACATATATCTCCCTACAATGAATTGGGTAAATATTTATATCTCATGAGATAGACATGGATGGAACAGAAACTTAATCCGGTTCAGTGAAACAGGACTGAAACGAGGAGTGAACTCGGTTCAGAAATATATTTTGTCTGCCAATATAGTCTTGGCAATGAGTCTTTACTACTAAGAAATGATTATCTATGATTATGTGAGTATGACACAAAGTATCATGTTTTATGTTATGATTATTTTGATTACATTTCACTATTATGATTGATCCCATTTCATGATATTATGATCCCTTTTACAGGATACAATTTTCAAAATGCTATGTTCTTAAGAATATGATATGATTGACATTTCTTTTGTTTACCCTTATTGAGCATTTTAGCTCTCCCTTTTGTATGTTTTCTATTCCCTAGGTCTGGAAGAAGGGTATTGAGTAGAATATGCCAAAAGAACTCTAGATATGATGAAATAAATGGGAGACTACGTAGATGATTTATGAACCAGTTGTTTATGTTTCCCAGTTTCTAAAGACACTATACCTATACGGTCCTTTCTTGGTTTTGTTATATGTTGTAATAAGTATGCTTCAATTCTTAAGTAATAACAATGTATGTAAAGTATGGGTCAATTTAGAAATTATCCACTCCAAAATTATTAATTATTATCCACAAAATACAAGGGAATGTAAAAAAAATTAGATTATTTATTAGGTAACTATTTATATTACCTTGAGTTGAAAATATATAAAATAGAAAAAAATCTTATTTTTTTTATTCTTGAAAATAGATTAATGGCTTTATTCTATATGATTTAATAATGAATCCAAACCATATCCAACTTTATATTAATAACATTGAAATTACAAATTTATATATTTTTGTTTTTTATATGTAAATATAACTTTTTAAAACTACTATCATAAACATATTATTATAATAAAAATTATTATTTTTTTAATTTAAAAATAATTTTATATAGTCATGTACTAAGAAAATATCAAAGCTACTATCATCAACTAGATTGTATGAGAAAAATTGTTATCTATCAAAAAATCAAATGAAGAATAGATCCTCCAAAAATATTACCCTTTCATAAAATAATTCGACATAAAATATAATATATCCTAGTTTTTCATCTTCTATATTTTAGTAAGAATATATTTGTAATATTATCTCAAAATTAGTGTTGAATGGAAAGGTTAATAAAACATTTATACTAGTTTTGTAAACTGTTTAAGAATTCAATAGTTCATCCCATGTGGTGTGGAAAATAAATAATTCAATTTTTTAATCCATTCCTAATTAGTTTACAAACCAATAAATACATTTTGGTAAAATATATATATATGTGGATTAGATCCATATATAGTTAAGAATACATGTATTATAGAGATAATAATTTATTCCTTATAATAGTGTTAGGATTCAAAAACTCAATTTGATAGAATTTTGAAAATAAAAAATGAATCCAATTATCTTTCTTGGTGGATAAATTTCAATTCAAATTATTAATCCATATTAACCGATTCATGTTAGCAAAAAACTCTTGATACTCAGCTATATAGACAAGAACATAAAATAAAAGTTACAATATTTCATAATTTACATTTATATATACTTCAAAAATGTGATACCATAATATTTTATAGATAAAAATCTCTAGATGTTGTTGTCTTAATGAAGATAATTTAAATCACACAACCTCTTAATTCCAATTCCCACATCCTTGTTAAATTTTAACCATATGCTTAACGGAAGGGTGATTTTTTTCATTTTGAAAATACTCCCACTCTAGATAATTTTTTTTTATTTCTTGATTCATTTTATTGACAACATCCAGAGGATTTTTTATAAGTTAATGATATGTATAAAATTTATGATAAAATTAAATTTTACAACACATATTCTTTTAAAAAATTCTTGTTACTTTTACATACAGGAACTTGTCTATTAATTAATACTTCTTGAGATTTCATTAAATTGAGATAAATCAAATAAAATAATGATATTGGGTATTAAAAAACATCTTAAAGGATGCTTTACTTCTTTTATAGTGTGATGATGAGAAATTTTTAACAATTGTAGTTTTGGTTGATGGAATTTTGAGATTTATTCCAACTAATAAAAAGAAAAAATATATTCTCATATCGTTTAAAAAGATCCTTAGGGTAAATAATGTTTCAATAAAATCCATGATAAAATAGAATTAATTGTAATCATGAATTATATTTTAACGCTCCTTTGAAATTATCACACCATACAGAGGTCTTAAATGACTAAATTCCACCAAATTAAGAAAGGGTCAATTAAGATAGTGTTCATCAATATTGAGGTTGAGTGATAAAATTAGGTATCCATAAATATCCCCACATGTGTAGAAGTATAACTTAAATATTAAATTAGCTATTATGTAGATAAATACATATTATAAAATTTTCTCATCCACCAATTAAAATATCATTTAAACTAAATTTTTGTAAGGATTTAAAAATATTCATATTGATTGAATTAAAATATTTTTGAACACCAATCTGGAGTATTTTCTAAATAATCGTTCTAATGTTTATATGAATATTACACATTTAGATATAGTAGTCATGAAATCCTTTACTCTCCTACCAGGGAAAAACATATTTATTTTTGAAAAGAAAGCTCCTTAAATATGATAAATCATCATACCCAGGATCATAAAAAAATATTTAAACATTATTGGATTATGTAATATGCATGAATAGTTTTAGATAATACTCATATTAATAATTTTGACGAATTATATGAAAAAAACCATTATTTATTTTTGGATGGATTCCATTCATGGAGAAAATCTTTACCATCACAGGAAGTACTTCATGCACTATGATAAAAAATTCATGGAAAAAATATTTGTGCACCCAACTAGTCTTGATGCACTTGTAGGTTTAAGCGAAAGAATAATAAATTTTAACTCCTTTATGTAATTTTTTTAGTAATTATACTATTTGTAAATGACTTATCAACATTTTAATAACATAGCTAATGTTTCATGTATTCACAGTAGACTGACTGTTAATTTAATGTTTTTATTACCCCACAATGTGATCATGTATATCAATCTTCCATGTGACTTTCATTACCATTTCTAAAATAGGTGATATTTTCTTAGTCATTCAAAAATTATAATGATTTTAGAAAAATGAGGTATACCTATTCCATTTCACCTTTAATTTCACTTTGTTAATTCAATCCATAATATTGACTCTAAAATTTATCTTGGTAGAATTTTAAGCATGTTTATTAAAGGAGGAACTGATAATGTTATAATTCTTAATATTTTTAATCTCGTTAAAATTCATCTATGTATTATAAATTTCAATATAAATTCTATTTAAAGACTTTTTCATAATGTAAATAATATATATCTTTTAGTTCCTTTGTTTGGGTAGTGATATTCTACATTTCCTTGATAGTTTTTCTATAATTAAGGTTCATATCAAATTCATGGTTGAATATAATTGATAGGGGTACCATTTCCTTCTTTTTATGAAGATAATTTTTTTTGGGATTCTGATATGAGTATTTTAGAAGATCACTATAGTGATCTTCTACCCATTCCTCAAGAGTATAAAAATTCAGAAAACTTCCATCATGTTTACTGGACATAATTATGTAATTATCTAAAATATCATGTATTATTTTCACCATGTAGAGAGACTTCATGAACCTCATTAATTTCTATGCACCCCTAGATTACATTCTAAAATTTGATTGATATTGTTCACTGGTTCATTTTTTCAGACATGTGACCACATTAAATTTCACACCTACTATGTGAGATCCTTGAATGACATATTTAAGGTTCCAAAATCCTAAACCGATTTTCTTTCTATCGTTATTATTTTTCAATTTATAAATGAAGGAACAATAAAAAATTTTATCTTCAAAAAAACCCTATATGTAATGATATAATGAATGCTGTGTGTTATAGAAAGATAAGTCAATTTAATGACACAAGGTCCAAGATAATTATATTATTGTAGTTTCATGATTAATCCCCACTGTGGTATATAATTGAGCACTAAAATTTAGACACATGGAAGATTTCAATTGAATTTTGTGTTCTAAATTACCCAATATTAACGGACGATGATTAAGAATGAATATATTTATGGTAACAATAGTTTCTTAGTTATCCAGTACCATGGAATTCTATAAATGAACATTCATGTTTTCTTATTTTTATATTTTTATTTATTGCTAATTGATGGTGTCTTTCTTCCCTTTGATTAGATCATAGTCCAATGAATGATCCTTAATTTAGGTATTGGGGAAACCACCTTCTAAAAATCACCTACATAATTTTTATTAACACATCATAGTTCCTAATAGTCTTGTTGTGTAGGAATATCACCAATATCATTCAAATACAAATGATAACTCTATTTATTTTGTTTATATAACCACTTAATGGAAGATTCATTATGTTCCTTGTTATTTAATTATTTAGTAGGAACTATATCTCTGATAATAATTATAACATCAATATCTTGTTTTTTAGTGTATGGTTGATATTCCTATAATCGTGGATATGTTCCTCATTAACCTAATCATAAAAACTATTTAATATAAACCGTATTCATTCATAGAATATAATCCCCAATAAACACCTTCTCTTTAAGAGAGGGATATCAATATGTGGCGAGAATATTTTTTTTAATTTACATCATTATTTTTCTGACCACCTTTCCCTTGAGTTTTAAGGACATGACATTTGGAAGGTACACGAAAGTAATGAAATCTTTATTTATTAGATTTCTTCTGAGTATTCTTCACTTAACTCTAAATAGAGGAATCCATTATATAATTTAGTGAAAATTTATTAAAATTCTAACCTAAAGTGACAATATTCCACATAAATTGTCAATAATTTCTTAATTAATTTCTATATTAAGATTTAATATTTATAAAATTCTTATCACCATTGTTTATAAGACTAGATCTACTGAGAAGAGAGAAACATAGATCATCATCCACTAGTATCATGTCATAATATCCTATTTTCTCTTCAATATTATTATCATACACATTAAAATTACATCCAATACATGATGAAATCAAATTTATATATTTTTTGTTTCAAAAAAAAACCAACAGATCCCATGGATTCTTACTCATACCTTAGCATTAGTAGGTTTCATGATGTACTACATTAAGTAATTTTCTACATCCAAAATTACAAAAAATCCAACACTATGATTATTAAATTCGAACCTCTATATAGTAGATAGGTCACTACTTAATTTAATGATAGGATTATTGAATCCCATAACAATGGGGATTATTCTGTAGTTATCAAGTCCCCAAATTCTGTATTGCCTCAATTTTTGGTCTTTGGTAGCAAAAATATTAACTCTCATTACAAGGATGAAGTAACCAAGAAATGAAATATTAAAAAAAATGTTTAAATGATAACATATTGATTTATGGGAAAAAAGAGATGGACATACTTTAATAGAGTGATTCATTATCCTTAATAAACCATATCTTATTCACATATCTCTATATGGGCTTCTTTATTCAAATCCATCAAAAGGATCAAGACAAAACATATATATTTATTTATCCCATAAATCTAATCATTACCCACAATTAATAAAAATTTTAGTAAAAATAATTTTGTCATGTTATCTATGGATAGATAAGCTAGGAAAATACAGTACATAAGTTTTATGGATAAAAGATTAAAAACCTAGATGGTTTTTATGGAATACATGGTTATCTTGAAAAGTCCCTCAGACACTGAATTTAGTCATGATTTTTTTTGTTTGTTTAATTAAACTAACATTCATAGTTTCCATTAATGACCCCCATTACCACACAATATGCTATTTAAATTAAAAATTCTCTTTAAAATTTAACAATATTTTATGAAAATCATCATCAAAATATTTTTTTAAATAATTATTCTAAATTATATGCTAAAATTGTTATTTTCCATTATCAAATCTTCAAAAGTGGATAATGCATCAATTCAGATTTTTGTCTTCCAAGAATAGTAATGATTTTGTTTCGAATAACATCTATTACCCAAAATCCATATTCTAAAGAATTTATTTAATAATTGAAGATGACATAGATGCAAGTTATTGATAATGTTATGTAATATGAAATTTGTATTTAATCATTGAAATTAGGTAACGTAACATCCTGGTTCCGGAAGCCACCCAGAGGCACCCCGTACCCGGTTGCTCACATGGCCTCAAGCGCATTTCTCCTAACCCTAGAGGCTGTTGACTAACAGTGAGGGACTTGGGTGTGATAGTGGGGAAACTATGCCCTCATTAGAAGAATACAAGGCAGAAATAAACAAAGATTTAATAGAGGAAGCAGAATTAATCCATACAGAAGGAATCAATGGAATACTAAAAGAATAAACAGCTAGAGAATATATATATATATATATATATATATGAGGCATGGTATATATATGACTAGGAAAACAGTCCACAAAACCACAATGGTAGAATAAAACATTACTAAACCAAAGTACAAAAGAAAACAAGATAATCAACTTCTCAGCATCGCAAGCCTCAGCTTTGTCCCGTGCCCTTCAGCTCCACAACATATCAAGTACCTAAAGTGAAAGGGTGTTTAACCTTGTCTATAACTATATAAATATAATCTGTTTGGGCCAAAAATCATGACCCAAACTGGGTGTTAGACTAAATCCCAGTTGGTAACCACCCATATATTTGTGCCTAACATTCAATGAATATATGGAATGTAAAAGTATAGAACAAAGTTAGCAGGAATGTACTCAGCAGTACAAAATCCATAGTTCAAAATCAAACAGAAACTAAGCACAAGCAGGTATCCCTATAGGAAGTACTCACAACCATCCCCTCTGGTCCTACCTAATAAGTACAAGCAACCCTATAGGCTGTACACTCAGCCTAACCCCTCTAGTTCATAGGAATGCATGAAGACTCTTTGAAGAAGCACGCTCAGTCAATTCCGTTTATAGTCTAAGGTAGTCAAGGACTCTCGGAGGAAGATCAAAAGGTCAATTACTCTTATATCCCCACGTTCTAGGAACTCTATGAGAAATCACACTCGGTCAATTCCCCTTATATCCCAGGTCGTTCAAAGACTCTCTAAGAAAGCTCACCGTGTCAATTCCTCTAATAGCCTGGAGAGATTCATGGTAATTCAAGTAAAACGAAGACTCTTAGAAGAAGCTCACTCGGTCTATCCCTTTATAGTCTATAATTCTCAAAGGCTCTATGAGGAATCTCACTCAGTCTATCCCCGAATAGTCTATAATGTCTCAAGATCTCTGAGGAAGTTGACTCATTCAAACCTCGTATAGTCTATAATGTCCAAAGAGTATCTAAAGATGTCCGCTCGGCCTATCCCCTTATAGTATACTACACCATGTTATCATGGACCTATGTAGATTGATGAGTATAATAATGTAATATATCCAAAGAAAACCTAAAAAACAATTTGGCTAACCAGTCTATAGCATAACAACATGTCAGAATATAACACTCTATCCTACAATCACTGGGAATGGGAAAACAAGCAACCAGGACCAAACGTTCATAAACAGAAAATTCGTGAAAAAAACATCCAAGGCATTATAATAAACACTATTATCATCCAATTTAACCTATACACAAGAATACATGAATGGAAGGAAAAATAGAGTGTTAAAATGGTAAACGCACAATACGCTGTTAAAGGGTATTGGAAAAATTGGACATAATATTCAACTAATTTCAACAGAAACGCACAAACCACCTACCTAGACATTATGAGATATCTATACATGAATCTCGAGGCATGAATCACCCTGAAATTTCCATGATCTATAAAAAATATAAAATACTCAATCCAAGATCACTTAGAAAAGAGGAGGAATTGGAAAATGATGCTCTAAGAGGAGGAAGAGCTTACCATTGTGGTTCCAATGCAATCGATGGTGGTTGATTCAAATAACAGATGGAGGCTCGGGGTTTGGAAAAGGATCATGGCTATATGGGAGATCTCAGCCGAATGAGACCTAGAAGAAACATGTTCTGGTGATTATTCGCAACCCTAGTCCATTAAAAGAAATAAATGAAAATACACAGCGTGTACATCTTGAGTACATGGCGTGAATTTCCTTTTTTTCGTAATCCTCTTTAGGTGGCCTGCTAGTCACCCTGACATAGCCGTGTGTGTGCCTCTTACACAGCCAGCGTATGGCCTCCGGCGGCAATACAATACAAATCGTGTACTCATAAAGTACACGACGTGTACATAGAAAATTTCCATAATTTCCTCATTTTCATAAAAACACTAGAAAAGGAAAAAAATAGCTTAAAATATGGTCCAGGTTTTTAAAAACAACCCCATTTAAATAAATTTTTCCCTGAATTTCCTAGAAAGGCGCAGAAGAAGAAAGCCCAAACAACTTTAGCCACTGTGATCTTACATCAGCCTCCCTCTCCCAATTCTCGTCTTGTACTCTCTCGTGCTGCCATAACACTCGTACCAGAGGAACATGACGGCCCTAGATAACCTTCATACTATAATTGATAATCTGAATATGATACTCCTCTAATGAGGCATCCACCTCTAACTCAACCTCTTTGGGTTGAAAAACAAGAGATATCTCTGAGAAATAACGTCGAAGCTCAGAACCATGAAAGACATCGTGCATAGCCAGTACCTCTAAGGTATAACCAATAGATAGGATACTACCCCAAATCTCTCAAAAAAATCAAAAGACCCGACATATCTCGGTGAAATATTTCCATGTCTTTTGATTCTTTTGTGTCCCAACCTCAGTGTGACACGCAAGAAAACCTGATCCTCTACCTCGAACTCCAGAGGTCTTCTTCGCTGATCTGCAAAAGATTTCTGACGAGACTGTGTAGTAGCCATCCTATTCCGAATCATCTTGATCTAATTTATGGTCTCGAGGACTAAACAATGTCCCAACATAGTTGCCTGTCCTGCAACCATCAAACACAAGGTTGAGAGACATGGCCTACCATAAAAAGCCTCATAAGGAGCCATCTGAATAGTTTCTTAAAAACAATTGTTGTAGGAAAACTCCACTAGAGGTATATGTCTCTCCCAATAACCTCCAAAATCCATAATACATGCTCATATCATGTCCTCAAGAACCTGTATCATACGCTCGTACTGGCAATCCGTCTGAGGATGGTATGTTGTACTCAAAAGAACATGTGTACTCAAAGCATTCTGAAGCATCTTCCAGGCACGAGAAGTAAAACGTGCTTCCATGTCTGATACAATGGTGTGCGGATCTCCATTTAGATGTATAATATCTCAGATGTACAAATGTCCCAACTAATCAAAACAGAAGGTCTCCTTGATCGGCAAGAAGTGAGAATCCTTCATGAGTCTGTCGATGACAACCCATACAACATCATTCAGTTGAGGTGACCTCAGCAAACCAGTCAAAAAATCCGTCGTGACATCATTCATTTCAACTCAGGAATGGGTAATTGATGTAAAAGTATTGATGGTCACTGATGCACCGCCTTCACCTGCTGACATGTGGAAGACCTCATGATGAAACTTGCAACATCTCTATTCATACCTGGCCAGCAATACTGACGATTAAGATCATGACAAATCTTGGTGATGCCAGGTTGAATTTCACAAACCGAAGAATGAAAATCATGCATCATCTCCTCATTTATGTGTTCTGGAACACATACGTGCCCCTAGAAACAGAAGACATCATCCTCACCTATGGTCCAACCAGGAATAGGGTCCTCTCTTGAAACGATTTCCTGTTGGAGTAGGCCTTATGAATCTGATAGCTACCTCAAACATGCTTGATCAAGAAGGGCAGAAGTAGAAGAAATAGAAGAATGGAAAGTCTTCCCATGTCTTTCGTGCACCTCCAAATTCATCTCTAAGAATAGAGCCATAAGCTGCCACTCACTACTGGCCTCCTGAACTGCCTAAATCTGAGTCTTCCTGCTCAGTGCATTAGCCACTGCATTTCCTTTCCAAGGCGTATAGGAATGCTCAAAGTCAATGTACTGTTGGTACTCAACCCACCTCTGATTTCTCATATTCAAGTCATGCTGAGTGAAAAGGTATTTGAGAATTTTTTGGTTGGTGAAAACCAAAAAATTCTCTCCCAGAAGGTAATGTCTCCAATAGTGTAAGGAATGAACAACTGGTGCCAACTCAAGATCATGTGTCGAGTAATTCTTCTCAGGTGTCCTCAACTACTGAGACTCGTACGCAACGAATCCTTCACCGTACATAACCAGAACGCCCAACCCGATACCTGAAGCATCATAGTAGACAATATAACTCTTGTCCATATCTAGAAACACTAGTATCAATGCTGATGTTAACCTCCCCTTCTGATCTTGAATGGCTGACTCACAAGAATCTTACCACAATAACATTTCACCCTTCTTATTCAGGCCCGTCAGTGGCACTGCTAAATGTGAAAAGTCCTGTATGAAATGTCTGTAGTATCCAGCGAGCCCTAGAAAACTTCATACCTCAATGATGTTCTTTGGATGATCCCATGAAACTACCTCTATCACTTTCTATGGGTCTACTGAAACTTCAGTCTCTGAGATAACATGACCCAAGAAGTTAATCTGATCTATCCAGAAATGGAATTTTGAGAGCTTATCATATAAATGATGTTCTCATAGTGTAATCAAAATGATCTCAAAATGTGTGGAATGTTCGTGTTGAGTGCGAGAGTAAACTAAGATATCGTCCATAAAGACCACCATGAAAGAATCCAGATATGGATGGAACATTCGGTTCATTAGGGCCATGAAAAATGATGGTCCGTTTCTGAGACCGAACGGCATAACCAAATACTCTTATAGACCATAACTACTCCGAAATGCTATAAGAGGTCTATCAGATGGTGTAACATGCAATTGATGATAACCAGACCTCAAGTCAGTCTTCGAGAACACTCACACTCCTCGAAACTGATCAAAGAGATGATTAATACTTGGTAATGGATACCGGTTCTTGACTATCAACTGGTTCATCATTCGATAATCCACACAAGTCCTGAGAGTACCATCTTCCTTATTCACAAACATGATAGGCGAACCCCAAGGAGAATTACTTGGTCGGATTAAACCCTTGGACTGCAACTCCTCGAACTACTTCTTGATCTTCTTCATCTCTAGTGTAGCCATCCTATAAGTAGGAATGGACACCAGTGTCACTCCTGGCACGATCTCAATGGAAAATTCTACCTCTAGTTCCGAAGGCAAACCTGAAAAATCATCTAGAAAGGAATCTCTAAAAAGATCCACCATAAGAGGAAAGTCTAACTTTGAAGTCCACTGGTCATCCAGATATAAGGTAGCAATGTGAGCGGTAACTCCTCCTAACCCATGATGCTCTGGTCCTACTCTGGGTGCCTGGACATCCCATTCTCCCTTGTGAAGAAAAGATATGACCTCTGGTGAAATGAAACCTACCCAACCGCGATAACAATCGACAACTGCATGGAATGGAACCAACAAGTCCATCCCAAAATTGACATCATATCATGCAACCTCTAGGACATTGAGGTCCCATAGGAAGTGACACCCATAAACCTCAATAGGGAACTCCTTGCATTGACTTATAGTAGATGTTCTCATCCCCAACAGAGTGTCTATTCTTAGAGTATCGACAAAAGAAAGGATACAGAGCCCGAGGCTCTCCACAATAGCTACCGATATGAAACTATGCCAAGATCCTGCTTCAAAAATAGAAGAAGATAAAATTGAGGCAACTAGAATCGTACATAGAACTGTAGAGTGTTTGAGATCCTGCTCATGTTGGGTCTGCTTCACTTTAATGGTATGTACTGCTCCACGACCATGTGACCATGACTGACCGCTCTTAGCTGATCCACCCTACTATCGCTAATATCTTGGAGGCTGCCCACCCCGGCCGCGACCTCCACCTTGGCCTGAAATGCCGAAAGAACTCCAGTTCTCAGACTGGTGAGAAACTGGTGGGGCTGCTCCTGTACAGGATGGCATAGATGAACTGCTGTCACCAGCTTCCAGTGATCATATCTAAAATAAATGATGATGATGGAACATCATTCCGCAAGATTGGTACTCCGTCAAGTCTCTCTGGCGCTGCGGCCTAGTAATCCCACTCCTCCCGCATTGGTTGCATACTAGCTGGTGACATGAAGATGCATCGTGCCTACTCAGATCTCCTCGTGCAGACTCCCTACGACACTTCCTACTATTAGTAGGAGGAACACTAACTTTGGATGTTGAACCTCCCTAGATCACTGCTCCAGAATCCCTTAGATTTCGCTCTGTGATCTGTTCATAGTTGACGATAGAGGATATCAAAGTCAACATGAAGATCTTTACTTGGGATTGGATGTCATGACTTAGACCATCCTCGAACATTCGTGCAAGGAACAACTCATCACCTCCTAGAATTGGCATGAAATGGTGATGCTCTGTGAAGCGAGAGGAGTACTCCATAATAGAATGAGTATCCTGCTCCAGACTCAGAAACTCCCTGGCTCGATCGGCCCTCAAGTTCTCCAGGTATAAGTAATAATTAATGATTCAATGAAACTCATCCCAATCCAAGTTCTATTGGCTCCCACCTGTGTGATCACCTCCCACCACCTCTTGGAGGAGTCTCAGGACATGTAGATAGCAAGCTTCACCCTACTCTCTGGAGTTCTCTCCAGAAGCTCGAAAATCATCAATGTGGCTTCTAGCCATGACTCAGCAGCCTGAGGTCCTCCATCCCATGAGAAAGTAGGAGGACGCTGTTGATGAAAGACCCATGTCAATAGAGGGCAGGATACCATGCTCCTTGAAAAGTCTACATCACCCTCATGAAGCCCTCTTTGAACTAATAAGAAGCCCATGTGTCAGGTATAACGGTTGGTGCCAAGACTCGCACGACTGGAGGATCTATCAGGAGCCCCTGATTACCCTTTCTGGTGTCTAGTCCCCATCAAGAAATGGGCGTAAAACTGAAGGACGTCTTAGTGTCATGACTCTGAAAGGTAAAACACACGACATAGATAAAAATTTACAAGAAAAAATCTTATAACTACAAGAATGGTACATGAGAAAGAAATCATTCATGTTTTACAAAACATGACTACAATGTGTGTAGTTCCCCTAAACAACGTGGTCCCGTAAGTCATTCACTTGTGAATGTACTCCTACCACAACTGGTTGTGTAACACCCCAAACACATGGAGTGTTTTCCATACACATGGTATGTACTTGAAATATATTTCCCTACCCGAGTTCTTCTACATGACTAACCCACATGATCCTCTCAACTCAAGACTACATGACGTGTTCGGTATAGACACGGAATGTACTAGACATGTTTCAACGACGCATGTTGTTAGTTACACGACCGGCTACACGGATCTCTTAGAAAAAGACTACACGGCGTGTTTGTAACCGACATGGAGTGTACTACACAAACATCCCCGACATGTGTTTTTAGTGACACATCCGGGTATACAACTCGCTCCACATGGCATGTTCCAGATGGACACGACATGTACTTGAAGGTTTTCTCCAACCTGTGATGTTCGTTACAAGGCCGGATTCTTAGGTCACACAACACGGCGTGTTCAATAGAAACACAGTGTCTATCTATCAAGTTTCATCCCTCCATTTGATTAGTCACACAGGTATACACACGATCACTACAACATGGCATGGACATACAATGCACGATGTGTTCTGACAATATTTTCACAACCTCGTGTCCCTTCACACATAGTCAGTGAAACGGTTAGACTACACAGTGTGTGTTTATAATGTACACGTCGTCTATTCTAGGGTTTTCCAGACATTAGCCTCTGAAACTACTCTGAAGACCAGAAAACACAGAAACGAGTGTTAAGATGAAAAATTCCAATCCTTGAGGGCCCATACATCCCACAAATCAATGCTTGGCATCTTATACATGTCATATAGAAGGAAAAAAAGTCAATGATCCACCATGTTCTGATTCATGAGGGCCTATAACACCTCAAGAACTAAAATTTGGCATTCATTCAAACAATACCTTATAAAAAAAATACCGGTCAAAAGTAGGTATTCTATCAAAGCATCTTTCACAACAACATGGATATTCTACAAAACATATATCAAAACAATATACAATTTCTAATGCACCCTAGATGGCCGGGAAAAAATGCATGACATGTGATTTCTAGCATGTTCATATATGATGAATGTGATGGCATACCCTCATCTCATCGGGTTTTGATGGAAATATAACCTCAATCATATCAACAGTAACAACACAAAGCATGCGAGTCACCCAATGGTGAAATCAAAGCAACTGTAAAATTGAAAAAGCAGAAAATTTTTAATAATTGAGGTTAATTAGCTTTTCCCTATACATGAGTAAGCTACTCCCAGGCACAGTTCACTACTAATTACCTATTCCGTCCTATCCCTGGATATAGGCTCCAAACCGTAAGTCAAGAAGAAAAGAATCTCTCTGATACAAATTTGTAACATCCCAGTTCCGAAAGCCACCCAGAGGTGCCCTGTACCCGGTTGGTCACATGGACTCAAGTGAAATTCCCTTAACTCTAGAGGCTACCAACCAGCAGGGAGGGCCTTGGGTTAGATAGTGTGGAAACTATGACCACATTGGCAGAGTACACAATGGAAATAAACAAAGATACCCTAGCAGAAGCAGTATTCATCTATTCAGAAGGAATCAACATAACACTAAAAGAATAAACAACTAAAGCATATATATATATATATATATATATGATTCATGGTATATATATGTCTATGAAAACAACCAAACAATCCACAATTCTGGAATACTACAAACCTAATCCAAAGTACCAAAGAAAACAAGATAAACAACTCCTCAACATTTGAAGGATCATCTTGGTCTCGTGCTCTCCAGCTCCACAGCATATCAAGTACTTGAAGTGAAAGGCTATTTGACCTTCTCTATACCTGTAGCAATATAATCTGTTTGGGCCCAAAATCATGAACCAAATACGGTGTGAGACTAAATCCTAGATGGAAACCACCCATAGATCTGTGCATAATAGTCAGTGAATATATGAAAGGTAAAAGTACAAAAGGAAGTAAGCATGAAAGTACTCAGTAGTAAACAATCCACAGTTCAATATCAATCGAAAAATAAACACAAGAAGTTAACCCTCTTGGATGTACTCACAACCATATCCTTTTGCCCATCCTAATATGTACAAGAAACCCTATGTGCAGAACACTCAGCCTAACCCCTCTGGTTCATATGAATTCGTGAAGTCTCTTGGAGGAAGAACACTCAGTCAATTCCCCTTATAGTCTAAGTAATTCAAGGACTCTATAAGGAAGGTCACAAGGTCAATTCTTCTTATAGCCCCCCCCCCAGTCTAGGAACTATCTAAGGAAACACACTCAGTCAGTTCCCATTTTAGCCCATGTCATTCATAGTCTATATGAGGAAGCTCACCTAGTCAATTCCTCTTTTAGCCTGAAGTGATTCAAGGTATTTCAAGTAAAACGAATACACTCCGAGTAATCTCACTCGGTATATCCCCTCATAGTCTATAATTCTCAAAGTCTCTCTGAGAATGATCACTCGGTCTATCCCCGTATAGTCTGTAATTTCCCAAGACTCTCTATGGAATATCACTCGGTCAAACCCCGTATAGTCTATAATGTCTAGAGACTCTATGAGGAAACTCGCACGGTATATCCCATTATAGTCCACTACACCAGGTTCTCACGGCCCTGTGTAGGTTGACCAGTATAATTATGTAATATAGCCAAAGTAAAACTAAAGAACTACTTGGCTAACTAGTCTACATCTATCACGACCTGTCCTCGGGGCCCGTGCCGTGACTACCCCAAGCCCGACTTCCATAGGCCAGGGGCTGGAGACTAGCACCAAAGGCATAAATCCTGGTAATTGGGAAGGAATTGCCTTTATAAAAGTAAACAATACACCACAGAGTACAAGCGGAAGCAAAAAACTAAGTACAAAAGAAAGTGCTGAAAAGTAAATGGGCCAGAATACAAACCCAACTGAAAGTGCAGCTACAACTAAATGAAAATACAACAGAAAATGGAAAACAACGGAAAGAAAGAAGCAGCTCCTGGGTCGTCCTCCTCGGATCCTACCTGAAGGGTAGGTATAGATAGCACAGCTCTTGGATTGTCCGCCACGGATCCTACCTGAAGGGTAGGTACAGATAGCCTCCTCAACGCTCTCGACCGTCAACCTCCTTCGTGTGTCGTCTGGCCGTGAAGTCCCCCTCCAGATACTTTCTCGTCATGTAGTCCACCTCCGGGTACTGACTCGTCGTGTAGTCCACCTCCGGGTACCGTCCAGTCCTCGAACACTCGGCCTCTGTCAGCACTGCCTGTCGTCTGCAACAAACACAACGAGGTGCAGGCATAACCCGTGTAAGGGTGATTATAACGATACTCAGTAGAGACCCCGAGATAATCAAGGTCTCACTAAAACCAACAAGTATAACCACAAAGAAGATCTCAACAGATAACCTCTACTTAGGTATATGCCCATACATATACCTAAGTTATCAAGTAACCCATCTCAATCATGAGGTAACACAAAGATTATGAAATCAACGGATAACCACTACCCAGGTATATGCCCATACATATACCTAAGTTATCACGTGATCCATCTCAATCATGAGGTAAACACAAAGGTCAAAAGTCTCAGCTCAAACCAGGATTTTCATTATCAAAATCGTAACTGCTGAAGAGCTCCATCTCTGGAGTGTACAGTGGTCCTGTCACGACTCTGAGGTACTGCTCACTAACCTAAGACTGCTGAGGTACTCCTCCTGTCGAGTACCGCGGGTCAGCCACCCAGACACAGTAGTGATTCCCACCGAGGTATGTCACCCAAACACAGTAGTGCACACCCCCTAGTAGCCTGCTGAGGTACTCTCTGGACGAGTACCGCATGTCTGCACTATCACACAGGTAGTGCTCCGTCCGCCATGGGTCTGCACCTCACAATGTTGTGCTCCGTCCACTAGGCTAGTCGACTTACTCCAAATCGAGTCGGTGAAGCAGTCGTCAGGTCTCAGCCAGCTACACGGTCTCCGTACTCCATATGCTCGTCTCTGGGAGGGTCCGCTCCACGAGCTACTGGTCGATACTCCAAGTATCTCAAAGTCCCACGATGAAGTATCTCAAGGACCGCCTCGTCATAGGGGTCTCAACGCAATAGATGGCGCGTCAATCGGATGCCCGGTCTGTGAGTTTCTAGCCTTTTCATCCCAGGGGCCCGGTTGGTTTCGTGAGCAAACCAATCCCGGCCGTATCTCAACTGTTCCCCGAACTATCATAGGGTATACTCATTGGGACTGTTTCTCAACGTGATCAACAACGCTGCTGACGGTTCATCAAACGGACGTCCTGTCTGAAAGATATTAGCTTTTCGGTTCCAGGGGCCCGGTTGGATTTCGGGTGTGATCCATCCTGGCCACTATCGAACTATATCCAAAACTCGGGTGAAGTATTCCAAAAGATCCATCTCATCAAGAGGAAAACAATGAGACAGACGGCGCATCAATGGGACACCCGGTCTGTGAGTTATTGGCTTTTTCGGTCCAGGGGCCCGGTTGGTTTCATGAGCAAACCAACCCGACTACACTCCGACGACATCCAAACCTCAAGCGGAGTAAGACAAAAGATACATCTCACTAAGAGGAATCCAACATAGTCGACGACACATCAATCGGATGTCCGGAGCTCAAGTTACGAGCGTTTCCACTCTGAGGGCCCGGTTGGTTTCGTGTACGAACCAAACCGGCTGAACCCAAAGTTCTCCAAAACCTTGAGTGTAATAAACTAAAACGACCGACTCGATCCAAGGATCGTGTTTCCACTGACGGTGCGTCAATCAGAGGTATACAACTCAAGATATGGGCATTTGACTGAATGTTGTCGGAAAACGGGGGTCTGGGCCCGGGCCGACCCGGATGGGCCCGGCCCGGCCCGACCCATCTCGGTCTGGCTCGGTCCGCCCCGACCGGCCGGCCGCAGCTCGGCCAGCGTGGCTGAGCCGATTCGTGGAGAGGGGTGCGCGACTCCCCCACCCGCCGCTAATTGAGGCCTGCAGTGGATCCGCCGGCCGCCAAACCTCCGGCGGCGCACCGCTGCCGCCGCCTTCCGCGGACCACCGGACGCGCTCCGTTGGTCTGTTCCTCCTGCCGTCTTCGCCTATGGTCCCCCCGGGACCCCACCTTCAATTCAAAGGGATTCAAATGCCAAAACGGCCAGCTTCGTCGTCGCCCGTCAATCCACATGTCAAAACGAATAGCGTCGTCTTTGTAGTTTTTCAGCGCGACCCGATGGCACCGCGCCCCTTCGCCGCGGCCCGACTCCAACCGTGGATCTTTGGTTTTCTTCGATGCGGCGCGACATCGTCGCGTTCTTAAACTTCCTTCCACGACGCGGCACGACGACGTCACGTAATACTTGTCGTGTGATTCCCGCGTGGTGCGACGACACCTCGCCATTCCGTTCCATCCACAAAGAATCAAACATGAACATAGGAGGGGGGTTCGACCATGTTTGTGCGGTCTGGCCCCCCTCTCGTTAAACGATATCATCTAGTCGAAAATCCATGATAATGGATAAACTAGATTCATGAACGGAAAATAATTAAATAAAATAATCCCCTACCTTGGTTCAGGAATTGTGTTCGTCAACGAGCCGCGGAAGACGAGCATCGCGGAGGTCAGCCGTCGCGGGAAAAGAACGTCAACATTGCGAAGCGAGGATTCGAAGTCGTTGAAGGTGATTTCGTCATGGAAAACCGTCGCAGAAGAGACGACGTGGAAGAAGAACGTCCCGTTGTGGATACGGCATCGCGGGAGAACCGTGTTCTTCGGCGGAGAAGTTCTTCGTTGAAGAATGGTGTTCTTCGCATTCTTCGTCGAGGTTGAAGAAGAAGAAGACCGCTTCCCCAATCCTCTCAAGGTTGCAAAAATCTAACAATAATAAAATAATACTAAGTCTTATTTTATTAAAACAACCTAACCATTTGAATTTCAAGAGTTTGAAAATTCAAAACCCACATTTAACTCACTTAAGTTATTAACATAAGATGTTATAAAATTAATGAGGTGATAAGTTAAGAAAACCTAAATGGGGGGTTTAGAGGGGTTAGGAAAGTGAGGGGTTAATAGGGGTTAGGGAGTTTAAGGAATTTGAAAAGGTGGGGGGTTCGTGTGGGCCCCAACCCTTTCAAATATCCACACATGGGAAGTTGGGTGGATGTGGGCCCACCACCAACTTCCCATGGGCGAAGTTAACCACATGACATGAAATAAAATTGATTCAACAATTTTATTTACTTTTTTAATTAAACCCCAAAAAATAACTTCTTCACCCTCACAAATGAAACTACGGTAAAGGTTCCCTGAAGTGATTACCTGCGTTGCGAGTTCATTGGTGCCATCAGATTTCAATTCCAAGCACCGATTCAAAAGATAGGGAAACCCGCTCATTTGTTCACTAAACGTACCCGAGACAAACTTCGGAAATTGATTCTGGGCACTCCGAGCCTCAGAATCAAGTGCTGTCAGAAACTGCGTTCTTTTAAAATTCCAAATAAAATTAAGAAAAAATTTTCCTTGAAATTTCTGGGTCTTTACATTACTCCCACCTCAGGGCTTTACGTCCCCGTAAAGCTTCAACACAAACTAGGGTCACAAAAGTGGTACAGAGCACACATCTGATCCTTCTGCTCCCATGTGCTTACCTGGAGGTTCTGTACTGCCAAAGAAAGCTCACCCGAGGAATTGATTGTCCTCGTAGGATCCACTCATGTCGATCCTCAATCTCCACTGGAACCTCCATGAAAAACACCTCATCACCATCATCCAGATCCTCATGGTCCATGATATGCGAAGGGTCGAGCACATATCTCTTCTGTTGAGATACGTGGAAGTCGTCGTGCACCTGGTGCAACTAAGGTGGATGGGTCAAGCGGTAAACCACCTCGCCTACCCAGCTTTGGACCTAGAATGGTCCATTGAACCTCATAGTTTACTTGCTGCCTTGGCCACAACTCCTTAAACTTCGTCGAGGTGAGACCCATATAAGAACGTGATCGTCATCCTCGAACTCTAGAGGTCTCCAATTCCTGTTAGAACTGGAACTCGAAATGACCGCTGCCACGAGGGTAATGTTGGCCGACTCAAGAGTGATCGGTCGCACCCTTCTGTGAAAGATTTTAACTTGTGCTGCCCCGGGTTTCCTTTTCGCCGACCAAGGAAAACCCATCCCGACGTTTGCCTAAAACCGTCAATTTGAGTATGAACAGTTATTTCCCATTCCATACTCAAACTAACATCGTAAGGCCTCGACGCTGCCACCAAGAGATTCCAAACGGATCTCTCACCTCGAGGGTCTGACCACACCGTCGGTGTAAGTGTGATTATCGAGTCTCCTCCCAAGGTATCTCCAGACGTGAGGGTCAAGTCCATGGCTTACCGGAAACACTTGCTCTGGAACAAGATTTGTGAAAGCAAGGAATGATTCATATCGACGTCTGTTACTACAGTAGCTATTAGTGGACACAGACTGTCCCTTGAATCATTTCTGGAGCCATTGGGTCACACTCCTTGACCGCATGCAGCCACACTCTTCATCCATCCTCCAGCTCCCTGAGCCTGGTGGGAATAACTAAGGTTGGTGGTTGTACCATGATAAGATGTACACCACCTCATGATGCTCTTCTAGCTCTGCCTCCATGTCTGCTGCTTCGTAGACTCATCTCTCCTTTAAGAATCCTCTTCTTTAACATTTAACACGCTCGAGTCTCTAAGACTGGAGCCGGTTTCCTGTTTCTTACTGCACTGTGCAGTCTTCATCCGCTCCTGGATGATCTGCACCTGCTTTGCCTATGATCTGAAAGAGCTGCTAAAATTTCTCTTTTTCCGAAAAGAGAAACTCGGTCTCATACCCTGGATAAACCATGCCCATTTCCTAAAACAGTTAATCCTGACATGAATGACGCATTCATGCCATGGATGACGTCGTAAGGCCTCAACGTAACTACTAAGAGATCCAACTGTCACTCTTGCCTCCAAGGTTTGAGTGACACTGTTGGCATCAGTGTGAGGTCACTGGGTCTCCTCTAGTAGAAATCTTGAAAGTGAGGGTCAAGTCAACAGTTTTAACTGGGACCACTCAGTATCAACCAAACAAAAGGACAGGAAAGAAAACAAAGATAAGTGTCTTTTTATTATTGCAGCTCATGGTACAAAGAAACGAATACAACAGCAACATGGAACTAGATATACAAGGGACGTATCCACTAGTTCCACTCCTGTCCACCTGCTCCCGGAGCTATACTGCCTTGTCCACAGCTCGGCTGTTGCTCAAGCACTCATCGCTGCTTCTGGCTCAGTGGCTCCTCCAACGCCTGCAGATCAACTGTACGAGGAGTTAGACAGTCACGTGCCAGGTGACACTTCCCGCCGTAGGAGTAACATTGTCCATTTCTGGAATGCCTGTCTCTGACCCCACCTCGGGTGCCCCGCACCACCGGTCCTAAAACCTGAGATCGTCCAACTGCTAGTATGGTCCTCCTGGACCTCTGCATCATCTGTCTACTTCCCACAGATGACTCGGCTACTGATTGAAAAACGTACGGCAAAGAAAGAAGCTCATGTACACGCTCGGGGTGTATAGAAACTGGCACAAACTCCACCCTGAAGAAGGTCTCGAAGTCTTCCCATACGTAGGTCATCCCGTCGCTAAACTGAAACAAGTTGCTCCACCACCTGCCTGCTGCTTCCTGAAGGAGGCTGGCAACAAAGATCACCATGAAGTCTGCCGGTGACCCCACTAGCCTGAAGACTCTCACCACAGCCTCCAGCCAATCCTCAGTCGCCTGCGGGTCCGTCCCTCCCTGGAACCGGGGTGGCCTCTAGCGCTGGAACTCGTGCAGTGCGCTCAAGCGACGTGCACCCTCTGCTGCTGGGGTTGGTGGCATCGGCGGCCCAACGGGTAGTAGTACCGTTGGTGCCTCCGCTAGTGCCTCAACTGGAAAAGGGCCCTGTACTGAGGCCACGTCGATCGACGGGCTGTCAGTACGAACCACTCTCGGGGCTCTAGCTGGTCATCCGAGAAAAGGCATCCTGAAAGAAACAACATAACACGATCAAACGATTATACCTGGTGAGCTGACCTGGTTTGAGCTGTTTTAAGGGAAAACCTTTGAAAACACACATGCAATTAGTGTTTTCGTGCACAAAGTCGAAAATCAGTTTTCAGGGTCCTGGTGTATGGATACGTCGGCCGCCCGCACCAATAGTGGACACCCTGAACTGAAGACCACACTCGGTACCCTTAACACTATTTCTTCACAGAAAGAAAATACCAGAGTTATATGTTTTGCGGTAGAACCGACTCCTCTGATACCAATTTGTCATGACCCATCCTCAGGGCCCGTGCCATGACTACCCCAAGCCCGCCTTCCATAGGCCAGGGGCCGGCGACTAGCACCAAAGGAATAAATCCCGATATCTGGGAAGTTATTGCCTTTATAAAAGTAATCAAAACACCACAGAGTACAAGCAGAAGCAAAACACTAAGTACAAAAGAAAGTGATGAAAAGTAAATTGGCCAGAATACAAACACAACTGAAAGTGCAGCTACAACTAAATGAAAATACAATAGAAAATGGAAAACAGCTGAAAGAAGGAAACAACTCCTAGTTTGTCTTCCTCGGATCCTACCTGAAGGGTAGGTACAGATATCGCTGCTCCTGGATCATCTGCCATGGATCCTACCTGAAGGGTAGGTACAGATAGCCTCCTCAACGCTCTCACCCGTCAACCTCCTCCCTCTTTCGTCTAGCCGTGAAGTCCCCCTCCAGATATTGTCTCGTCATGTATTCCACCTCTGGGTACTAACTCGTCGTGTAGTCCACCTCTGGGTATCGTCCAGTCCTCGAACACTCGGCCTCTGTCAGCACTGCCCATCATCTGCAACCAGCACAACGAGGTGCAGGCATAGCCTGTGCCGGGGTGTGTATAACGATACTCAGTAGGGACCCCGAGACCCTCAAGGTCTCACTAAAACCAACCAGGATAACCACAACGAAGATCTCAAAAGATAACCTCTACTTAGGTATATGCCCATACATATACCTAGGTTATCAAGTAACCCATCTCAATCATGTGGTAACACAAAGATTATGAAATAAACGGATAACCACTACATAGGTATATTCCCATACATATACCTAAGTTATCAAGTGACCCATCTCAATCATGAGGTAAACACAATGGCCAAAATTCTCTGCTCAAACCAGGATTTTCATTATAGAAACCATAACTACTGAAGAGCTCCGTGTCTGGAGTGTACAGTGGTCCTGTCACAACTCTGAGGTACTGCTCACTAACCTAAGACTGCTGAGGTACTCCTCCTGTCGAGTACCGCGGGTCAGCCACCCAGATACAATAGTGCTTCCCACTGAGGTATGTCACCCAAACACAGTAGTGCACACCCCCTAGTAGCCTGCTGAGGTACTCTCCAGATGAGTACCACGGGTCTGCACTGTTACACAGGTAGTGCTCCGTCCGCCATGGGTCTGCACCTCACAAAGTAGTGCTCCATCCACTAGGCTAGTCGACTCACTCCAAGTCGAGTCGGTCAAGCAGTCGTCAGGTCTCAGCCAGCTACATGGTCTCCATACTCCGTACGCTCGTCTCTGGGAGGGTCCGCTCCACGAGGTACTGGTCGATACTCCAAGTATCTCAATGTCCCACGAAGATGTATCTCAAGGACCGCCTCATCATAGGGGTCTCAACGCAACAGTTGGCGCGTCAATCAGACGCCCGACCTGTGAGTTTCTAGCCTTTTCATTCCAGGGGCCCAGTTGTTTTCGTGAGCGAACCAATCCCAGCCGTATCTCAACTGTTCCCAGAACCCTCATAGTGTATACTCATTGGGACCATTTCTCAACGTGATCAGCAACGCTGCTGACGGTTCGTCAAACGGATGTCCTGTCTGAAAGATATCAGCTTTTTCATTCCAGGGGCCCGGTTGGATTTCAGGTGCGATCCAACCCGGCCACCATCCAACTGTATCCAAAACTCGGGAAACGTTTGCCAAAAGTTACATCTCATCAAGAGGAAAACAACGAGACAGATGGCGCATCAATCGGATGCCCGGTCTGTGAGTTATTGGCTTTTTCGTTCCAGGGGCCCGGTTGGTTTCGAGAGCGAACCAACCCGACTGCACTCCGACGACATCCAAACCTCGAGTGGATTAAGCCAAAAGATCCTTCTCACTAAGAGGAATCCAACATAGTCTACGACACATCAACCGGACGTCCGGAGCTCATGTTACGAGCGTTTCCGCTCCGAGGGCCCGGTTGGTTTCGTGTACAAACCAAATCGTCAGAACCCAAAGTTCTCCGAAACCTTGAGTGTAATATACTGAAACGACTGTCTCGATCCTATGATCGCATTTCCACTGACGGCGCGTCAATCAGAGGTCTACAGCTCAAGATATGGGAATTTGACTAAAAGTGGTCCGAAAACGGGGGTCTGGGCCCGGGCCGACCCGGGCCGACCCCCCCTAGGTCGGCCGAACCGGGTCAACCCTAACCGGGTCAACCTGACCCGGGTCCGACCCGGATGGGCCCGACCTGGCCTGGCCAGGCTCGGTCCGGCCCGACCGGCCGGCCGCGCCTTGGCTAGCGTGGCCGAGCCGATTCGCGGAGCGGGGTGCGTGACTCCCCTGCCCGCCGCTAATTGAGGTCGGCAGCGGATCCACCGGCCGCCAACCCTCCGGTGGTGTGCCGCCGCCGCCGCCTTCCGCGGACCACCGAACGCGCTCCGGTGGTCCATTCCTCCTTCCGTCTTCGCCTATGGTCCCCCCGGGACCCCACCTTCAATGCGAAGGGATTCAAACGCCAAAACAGCCTGCTTTGTCGTCGCCTGTCAATCCACATGTCAAAACGAATAGCGTCGTCTTTGTAGTTTTCCAGCGTGACCCGATGGCGCTGCGCCCCTTCGCTGTGGTCCGACTCCGACCGTGGTTCTTTGGTTTTCTTCGACGTGGTGCGATGGCGTCGCGTTCTTAAACTTCCTTCCACGACGCGGCGCGACGACGTCACGTAATACATGCCGTGTGATTCTCGTGTGGTGTGAAGGCACCTCGCCATTCCGTTCCATCCACAAAGAATCAAACATGAACATAGGAGGGGGGTTCGGCCGTGTTTGTGCGGTCCGGCCCCCCGCTCGTTAAACGATATCATCTAGTCGAAAATCCACGATAATCGATAAACTAGATTCATGAACGGAATATAATTAAACAAAATAATCCCCTACCTTCGTTAAGGAATGGTGTTTGTCAACGAGCCGTGGAAGACGAGCGTCGCGGAGGTCGGGCGTCGCGGGAAAAGGACGTCGACGTCGCGAAGCAAGGATTCGAAGTCGTTGACGGCGATTTAGTCGCGGAAAACCATCGCGGAAGAGACGACGTAGAAGAAGAACGTCGCGTCGTGGATACGGCGTCGCGGAAGAACCGTGTTCTTCGGCGGAGAAGTTCTTCGTTGAAGAACAGTGTTCTTCATGTTCTTCTTCGAGGTTGAAGAAGAAGAAGACCGCTTCCACAATCCTCCCAAGGTTGCAAAACTCTAACAATAATAAAATAAGACTAAGTCTTATTTTATTAACACAACCTAACCATTTGAATTTCAAGAGTTTGAAAATTCAAAACCAACATTTAACTCACTTAAGTTATTAACATAAGATGTTATAAAATTAATGAGGTGATAAGTTAACAAAACCTTAATGGGGGGTTTAGAGGGGTTAGGAAAGTGAGGGGTTAAGAGGGGTTAGGGAGTTTAAGGAATTTGAAAAGGTGGGTGGTTCGTGTGGGCCCCACCCCTTTCAAATATCCACACACAGGAAGTTGGGTGGATGTGGGCCCACCACCAACTTCCCATGGGAGAAGTTAACCACATGACATGAAATAAAATTGATTCAACAATTTTATTTACTTTTTTAATTAAACCCCAAATATTAACTTCTTCACCCGCACAAATGCAACTACGGTAAATGTTCCCTTAAGCGATTACCGGCGTTGCGAGTTCATCGGTGCCATTAGATTTCAATTCCGAGCACCGGTTCAAAAGATAGGAAAACCCACTCGTTTGTTCACTTAACGTACCCGAGCCAAACTTCGGAAATTGATTCCGGGCACTCCGGGCCTCGGAATCAAGTGCCGTCAGAAACTGCGTTCTTGAAAAATTCCAAAGAAAATTAAGAAAAAGTTTTCCTTGAAATTTCTGGGTCTTTACAACATCATAACAGCATGTCAGAATATGACACTCCAACATACGATCACAAGGCATGGGAAAACAGGAAACTAGGAACAAATGTTCGTAAATAGAACATGTGTGGAAAAACATTCAATGAATGATAATAAAAACTATTCTCATCCAATTTAACCTCTACACAAGAATACAAGCATGACAGGAAAAACACAGTGGTAATACGGTAAAT
Source organism: Viscum album (assembly GCA_963277665.1). Lineage (NCBI taxonomy): Eukaryota > Viridiplantae > Streptophyta > Magnoliopsida > Santalales > Viscaceae > Viscum > Viscum album. The sequence continues at coordinate 387,830,869 of OY728167.1, read as the reverse complement.
GCGCAATACCCCTATAACACCTCGAGATTTTATGAAAAATATTCTTTTCATTAATGTCTTGTGTTGTATGCTACACCAAAAGGAGATTTCACAACACGCATCGTTGACTTGCCTTGCATTACACGCAATCACGACCTTCCTCGATAGCTTGCGTCGTACGCAATACCGAGTTTCACTAAAAAAGGATATGCTATTAAAATATTATTAAAACTAGACAGTATAAATAGTAATAACCACTTTTTGAAATTTTGTAAATTTTATTTTTCAAAATTGACTTCATTTTTGGATTCGGAATATTGAAATTAGCTTAGGGTGAAATTTTGGTACTTTTCGGATAACTTTCATATTCTGATGAATAGTGAAAATTACTAAATTATAACTAAAAACAACTTTTTTAATCGAAATAATTAATAGTGATAAATTATTAATTTGAGTGGTTTTAAAGTATATTTAGAATATATTTTTACAATTTAATACAATTTTGTTCATTGGATGTAATTTCACATTTATACGAGTCATAAACAAGTGTCAATCTTTTGATAGTTATTATCTCTTAAGAACACGCTATTTGTTTTGACGACGGGAATTAATTTTTAAATTAATTAATGAAACTGATATGTTTTGAATTTGATAAAATAGACATCATTTTTGAATTCATAATATCAAATATAGCTTAGATCTAATTTTTGGTATTCTTCTAGAATGTTTCATTTTTTGATGAATAGTGAAACCACTAAGTCGTAGTTAAAAAACTGAATTTTTCATAAAACATAATTTTACCGCTTCTGTGAGTGGAATTTCGAAAATCCGAGAGACACGGTTGATGTCAGTAAGTAAAATGTTGTTCAATGGGATGAAAATAATTTTTTGGTGAATAGTAACTTTTTACTTTTTTTTACCACGGTTAAAAGTAAATATGGTAATTAAGGGTAAGAATGATATTATTATTACCCTAACACATATCCTAATTCAATTGGACAAGTGTAATTCGACCAAAAAAAACTTTAGAAATAAAATATGACCATTTAGGCCCACTTGGATTAGATTAGGACATTTATTATTATTTAATTCAAAGAAGAGTTAAAAGAGATAAAATCAAAGTTTATTTACTAAAACATTTTTAATATAAGGTTATACATAAGATAAATTAGATTGTAAATATTCATTAGAAATATAACAAAATTTCCTACATAAGGATAGTTTATTTGTAAATTTTAGACTTTATATAATTTAATTTATTTATGACACAATGATGATGCAGTAATTACCATAATAGTAAAACATTAGAATAATTGATATTATAAATACCTAAATAAGTATAATTTGAGACTTTTAATGAATTAAACTAATTTTATAGGTTAATATGACATGTTAGGATTTATTTAATTAACTTTTGTCAAAGTAATAATTCTGTTATGAGTTTCAAAAAAATCATCTTTTGAATAGTGTCAAAATTGACATAAAATAGTTTTTTAAAAAAATATTATATTATTAATCGTTATTTAATCCTAAAAATCTAAGGTTCGGACACATGACTTAGATAAGGATATATATATTAATACAACACAACTTGGGGGTCTCTTGGATGTGTATGGTAAGTTTATTAACTATATAATATAAAAATACAAAGTGACATGGTAAATGTAAATCTAATTAACTAAGAGTTAAAACTAAAAGATAAGGTTAATATAATGACCTAAACTTGTCGAAAATCTATTGGATGAGAGGATTTAGACCCATACCCACCTTATCATCTAAATAAATCAATATAGAGCTATTTAAAACCGAATTTTACTTTATAATAAAATAATAGTTTTAGTTATTCCAAAGGTACCCCTCTCCTCCCTTATAAAAGGGCACCTCCTCCCTCTCTTCGTCACACAACTTTGAGCCTTCAAGCTCTGCCAAACCCTGACAAATTCTCTTCTCCACTTCCCTAGAAATATCCTAGAGGTTATGGTCTTCCTTAAAGACCAATTTTAGTGCCCTAAAGGGAGATCTCAAAGAGGCGCTTCAAAGAAGAGGTAATTTCCTTTAATGATTCTTTCAACTTTATTTCTTCTTCCAATTCTTCTTCTTAGGTTGTTTCATTATGAAGTAATAACATCTGTATCACTCATATACTGATATTTTATTATAAGAATGAAACAACCCTATTTCACCATCTATCCATCCTACGGAAAAAGAAATCACCGCGCGTGCGTACGTACGGAATACCGTCTCCACGCCGTGGTGTAATCTATTTTCTGCCACCACCATAATTGGATGGGTATAATGGTGTAATGAGTAACTATATATTATTATTATAAAGTGATATTGATACTGAAATAGTATACATACACTTCAACACAATTCCACGAGCATGGGAATGATATCATCGCTCGTGCGTACGTACGGACTACCGTCTCCACGACGCGATGAGATTCATTCTCCACATTAACCATTCATGAATGATTATAAAGTATATATAATGAATAATAATGAAATATATGACATGTTAAATCTACTGGATTTACGTATATATATATATATATATCTCATCTACTTACTTCCATTCAAGACAATAAGGAAAGGAAAGCTGCGTTCATGCGTACATACGGACTACCGTCTCCATGAACGGTGTGTTTCATTTCATTTATCTATCTATTATATATATATCTATACTGAATATATATGATATAAAAATCATTTTTTATATTCTGGATGTAAGTAAATCATGATATAAGTAATAATAATTTCAAGAACAACAAGTCCAAACACCCAAGATAAATGAAACGATTTTACCCAAAAGGCTTCTTTAACATGGAATTTACAAAAGAACGGGTAATATAAAGTCATAATTGAACCATAAATGATATCATAACAATGAATATGATTCTGTAATAAGTTAATGACATTATTTAAATCATTATACAGGAGGTTCGGATATGTACAAAGCATATCAGACATAAGGTAAGGGAAATATCACAATCTCATTTTTATCCGAGATTGTTTGTACTATGGTATTTACTGGGGTGTATTTTATCATCCACATCCATGTTTCCTCAATATGTGATATAAATATACTTCTACAATAGTTAATATCCAATTTTACCCTTCGGTGAGTTTTTAGTAAAATATATGAAAGGAATCTTTTGTCGTTTTTCGTACAAGGCACTTTTTGACTTTTCCGACAAAAGTACGAGAAGAATGTTTTTTTAACTTATACGACATGAATGGATTTTTAAAACATTATTTCCAAGAAGCGTCCTTTAAAAGTTTTCAAGTTTATTTTTAATCAACTTCTTTTAGTTTATAATTTTATGACATGTTAAGAAAGGAAAAATGTTTTTGAAGTAGAAAGGATATTTTCCTCAAGAATGGAGTTCAAGTGTTTTATTAAAATTATTTTCCATCTAAGATAATATAGGGTTCTGTTTCTATCCATATTATTACATTGATTTGATTATGTTGTGATGGAATTATTTTTATGAATTACTTTATCTTCTATGAATTGTTTTATGATGTCATGTTGTTTAAGAATCCCATTTTTGTTACATGGGAAATGCAATGATGTATGATTTATGATTTTTGTTGCACACATAAGAATGGTTTCTTTATGAGATGGGTGGGACCTATATCTCCCTCCAATTAATTGGGTAAAGATTTTATATCTCATGAGATAGACATGGCTGTAACGGTAGGTTATACCGGTTTAATGAAACATGACTGAAATGAGGGTGACTCGGTTCAGAAATGGACTTTGTCCACTAAGATAGTCTTAGCAATGAGTCTTGACTAATAAGATATGATTCTCTATGATTATGTGTGTATTCCACAAAGTTTCATGTTTTATGTTATGATTATTGGGATTTCATTTCACTACTATGATTTATCCCATGTTATGATATTATGATCTCTTTTGCAGGTTAAGATTTACAAAATGTTATGTTCTTATGAATATGATGTGATTGATTTTTCTTTTGTTTACCCTTACTGAGAATTTGAGCTCACCCTTTTATGTTTTCTTTTCCCCAGGATATAAAGAAAGGTTTTAGGTAAGAAAAAAAGGGAAGATCTGTATGGGAGATGTTGAAGATCTTTCACCATGATTAGAAGATTACGTTCCGAGTTTCCAAAGACACTAAACTGTTACGGTCCTTGTGTGTGTGTTTTTGTTATGTAATAAGTATTCCACAAATGTAATGTAATTTCCTTGTACGTTAAGCTTTGGGTCTCTACAGTTGGTATCAGAGGAAAAGTTTAGTCAACCTTTGGAAACTAGGATGCGAAAACGTTAGTGAGATCCCTAGAGATATTTCTAAGGTATGTCTAGGGATGTCCCTAAGGATAAGTATACGTATAGGATACAGTCCTAGAACTTCGGTAACGATCATAGAATTTAACCTAAGATGTTAGATAGTGAGGATACTCCCCCTTTATTATGTTGTTTCCCCTATCATGATTTTTGCCTCTCACACTATTCTTTTTGGGTTTTAGACGATGGCTGGAACCCGAAGGAACCGTGTTGATCAATGTAATGGACAATGCAATGATTGTCCTCCTGATCAAACAAATGTTATGGGAGATGGAGTGCAAAATCTTATTGCTATACTTACACAAGCTATGAATCATTCTGGACTTCCAAATGAGCAGAGAAGGAAACAATATTCTATTGAGTCCTTCATGAGGCAACGTCCAACTTCTTTCAGTGGGTCTTCCGATCCACTTGTTGCTGAACAATGGATCAGTACCACTGAAAATATATTTTCATTTCTTCAATGTTCTGAACATGATAAAGTCATCTTAGAAGTATATCATTTGGAAGGTGAAGCTGATCAATGGTGGAATCTTATCAAGAATACGAGTCCAAGAGATGAAATTGAGTCCATGGAATGGGACGAGTTCAAGAACATGTTTTTCAGTAATTACTTACCTCGTATTCTTTGAACAAAGATGGAAAAGGAGTTTCTTGAGCTGAAGCAGAAGGATGATGAATCTATTGGTATATATGAAGCGAATTTTACAATACTTGCAAGGTATGCATCTGGCATTATCATCCAACCTGAAAGTAAAGTTGATCGATTTTTCAGTGGCTTAAAACCATGTCTTTGAAGGGAATTAGCTATAAGAGACTTCAGTAGCTATGAAGAAATTGTGCGTTGTGCTATCAAGGTAGAAATGAAGTTTGTGTTACATATCCATCTCATGGTTTTGACAAGAAACGAAAGATTGAGTTCAAGGAGAAATCTCAGAATAATGCTGAAAAGAAGATGAATGTTTCCTTATGCACAAAGTGTGGAAAAAAGCATGGTGGAGATTGTCTTAAAGGGACTAGAAATTGTTTTACGTGTGGAAAAGAAAGTCATCGAGTAGCTGAGTGTCGAAGTAACGGAAAAAGCGTTTCTAATGATGTGAATAAAGAAAAGACTGCAGAGAATGCACCACCAACACTTCAATGCTTCAAGTGCATGGAAATGGGTAATTATGCTAATAAATGCCCTAATCCAAGGGTTAGTGATGATCGACATGAACAACCGCTTAAGGAAAAGGACAAAGGGAAGTCACATGCGATCACTATTGGCGATGTTGAATATGACAACGATGTGGTGGAATGATTATCTATTTATGTAATGGGATTCCAAAATAATGTTGTATCATAGAGTATTGGAATATTTATGTATTGGTCTAACGTGGTATTCAAAGTGAATGATATATTTTTGGAAATAAGATGATATGCACATAATGAAGGGAAAACGAGAAAATGAAATGTTTAATAGTATTCATGATCTCATGACTGATATAAGGACTAAGTGATATCATGGTTTGAGTATATAGAATTTTGAGGATTTTGGTATGTGGAAAGTGTTAAATTTTAACTACATTCATGTATTCACTAAGGTTCAATGTGTATTCATTCTTCAAGAGAATACATGATTAAGGTATTAACATGTTTGTAATTTGACCAACAAGATATATCTTATGATGTACGGGGATAAATTATGGCATTCACGTGATTGTTATGTGACATTTCAAGTAATCATTTTCTTTATACTATGAGCTTGGACCGAAGTATTTTAGATAAGCCTAATGATTGGAATGGATTATGTTGGACATAAGTTAGTATTTTTCGATATTATTTATGGGATGTTATAGTAATATAGTTTTAGAAAAAGGACAACCTGCAGGATGGGCGACAGCCCATCGCGTCGGACAAGGCTGTGGGAATCGAACCCACAACCGAAGTGTGACTGGCCTTTATCACCTACCACTGGCCTACAGGAAGTCCCTATTTCGTAGAAACTAGTTTTATTATATTAAGCAGTATGATATATTAAGTATAAGTCCATTTTGGGAACTATATATGATTAATATCACTATAGATGGACTTATGTATTTTTTTGATAACTTTTCTAACCTTTTGTTTGAGACAGATGGAATGACCCATCATTCTATCACATGATCTGCTAACACATCACGAATGAAAAATTCAACTTCATTTTTTAAGAGATGAAGTGGAAATTGTCCAAAGAATGACAAACGGGGAGACTATACCAAAATCACGAAAGTATTTCTTCTAATGCCAATTTCATCAACTTTAGGGAAATGATCTTGAAAACCAAAAATGTTGTCCTAGTGCTCTTATATCTGATGAATCAGATGGTACCTTAGATCGTCACAAATTTATGGCTTTGTGATTGCTCGATTTTCCATAGCCATGTTCTCTACCACTCTCCATCAGAACATGATGGTTATATTTCTCTTCCATATCCATATTTTCACCTATGTGGAAACCCAGTAATTAGTTTATTTGGGTAACCGTTATGTTTCATAATTTTGTTTTTAAAGATTGGTTTTGGTATTCCTTTTTACGATGTGGATTTCTATTAAAGAAACTTTCAAGTAGTAAACCATTTATAACCCCGATGAATTTCGAGGGCGAAATTCATTTTAAGGGGGGTAGAATGTAACACCCCGAGATTTTATGAAAAATACTCTTTTCATTAATGTCTTGTGTTGTACGCTACACCAAAATGAGATTTCACAACATGCATCCTTGACTTGCCTTGCATTACACGCAATCGCGACCTTCCTCGATAGCATGCGTCGTACGCAATACCGAGTTTCACTAAAAAACGATATGCTATTAAAATATTATTAAAACTAGCGGTTATAAATAGTAATAACAAATTTTTGAAATTTTGTAAATTTTATTTTTCAGAATGGACTTAATTTTTGGATTCGTAATATCGAAATTAGCTTAGGGTGAAATTTTGGTACTTTTCGGATAACTTTCATATTATGATGAATAGTGAAAATTACTAAATTATAATTGAAAACAACTTTTTTAATCGAAATGATTAATAGTGATAAATTATTAATTTGAGTTATTTTAAAGTATATTTATAATATATTTTTACAATTTAATACAATTTTGGTAATTGGATGTAATTTCACATTTAAACCAGTCATAAACAAGTGTCAATCTTTTGATAGTTATTATCTCTTAAGAACACGCAATTTGTTTTGACGACGGGAATTAATTTTTAAATTAATTAATGCAACTGATATGTTTTGAATTTTATAAAATGGACATCATTTTTGAATTCATAATTTCAAATATAGCTTAGATCTAATTCTGGTATTTTTCTGGAAAGTTTCTTTTTTTGATGAATAGTGAAACCACTAAGTTGTAGTTAAAAAACTGAATTTTTCATAAAACTTAATTTTACCGCTTCTGTGAGTGGAATTTCGAAAATCCGAGAGACACAGTTGATGTCTGTAAGTAAAATGTGGTTCAATGAGATGAAAATAATATTTTTGTGAATAGTAACTTTTTATTTTTTTTACCACGGTTAAAAGTAAATAGGGTAATTAAGGGTAAAAATGATATTATTATTACCCTAACACATGTCCTAATTCTATTGGAAAAGTGTAATTCTACCAAAAACAACCTTAGGAATAAAATATGACCATTTAGGCCCACTTGGATTAGATTAGGACATTTATTATTATTTAATTCAAAGAAGAGTTAAAAGAGTTAAAATCAAAGTTTATTTACTAAAACATATTTAATATAAGGTTATACATAAGATACATTAAATTGTAAATATTCATTAGAAAGATAAAAATATTTCATACATAAGGATATTTTATTTGTAAATTTTAGACTTTAAATAATTTAATTTATTTATGACACAATGATGATGCAGTAATTACCATAATAGTGAAAAATTAGAATAATTGATATTATGAATACCTAAATAAGTATAATTTTAGACTTTTTATGAATTAAACTAATTTTCAACGTTAATATGACATTTTAGGATTGATTTAATAAACTTTTTTCAAATTAATAATACTTTTATGAGTTTCAAAAAAATCAACTTTTGAATAGTGTCAAAATTGACATAAAATAGTTTTTAAAACTAATATTATATTATTAATTGTTATTTTTTTCTTAAAAATCTAAGGTTCAGCCAAATGACCTAGATAAGGTTATATATATTAATAAAACACAACTTGGGGGTCGCTTGGATGTGTATGGTATGTTTATTAACTATATAATATAAAAATAAAAAGTAACATGGTAAATGTCAATCTAATTAACTAAGAGTTAAAATTAAAAGATAAGGTTAATATAATGACCTAAACTTTTCTAAAATCTATTGGATGAGATGATTTCGACCCATCCCCACCTTAGATTCGAAATAAATCAATTTTGAGCTATTTAAAACCGAATTTGACTTTATAATAAAATAATAGTTTTAGTTTTTCCAAAGGTACCCCTCTCCTCCCTTATAAAAGGGCACCTCCTCCCTCTCTCCCTCACACAACATTGAGACTTCAAGCTCGTCCAACCCCTACCAAATTCCCTTCTAAACTTCCCTAGAAATATCCTAGAGGTTCTGGTCTTCCTCAAAGACCAATTTTAGAGCCCTAAAGGGAGATCTCAAAGAGGCGCTTCAAAGAAGAGGTAATTTCCGTTACCGATTCTTTCAACATTATTTCTTCTTCCACTTCTTCTTCTTAGGTTGTTTCATTATGAAGTAATAACATCAGTATAACTCATATACTTATATGTTATTATAAGAATGAAACAACCCTATTTCACCATCTATCCATCCTACGGAAAACGAAATCACCGCGCGTGCGTACGTACTGAATACCGTCTCCAGGCCGTGGTGTAATCTATTTTCCGCCACCACCTTAATTTGATGGATATAATGGTGTAATGAGTAACTATATATGATTATTATAAAGTGATATTGATACTGAAATAGTATACATACATTTCAACACAATTCCACGACCATGGGAATGATATCATCGCTCGTGCGTACGTACGGACTACCGTCTCCACGACGTGATGAGATTCATTCTCCACATTAACCATTCATGGATGATTATAAAGTATATGTAATGAATAATAATGAAATATATTACATGTTAAATCTACTGGATTTATGTATATATATATATCTCATCTACTTAATTCCATTCAAGACAATAAGGAAAGGAAAACAGCGTTCATGCGTACGTACGGACTACCGTCTCCATGAACGGTGTGTTTCATTTCATTTATCTATCTATTATATATATATATATACTGAATATATATGATATATAAATCATGTTTTATATTCTGGAAGTAAGTAAATCATGATATAAGTAATAATAATGTCAAGAACAACAAGTCCAAACACCTACGATAAATGAAACGATTTTACCCAAAACGCTTCTTTAACATGGAATTTACACAAGAACGGGTAATATAAAGTAATAAGTGAACCATATATAACATCATAACAATGAATATGATTCTGTAATAAGTTAATGACATTATTTAAATCATTATACAGGAGGTTCAGATACGTACAAAGCATATCGGACATAAGTTAAGGGAAATATCACAATCTCATTTTTATCCAAGATTGTTTGTACTTTGGTATTTACTGGGGTGTATTTTATCATCCAAATCCACGTTTCCTCAATATGTGATATTAATATACTTCTAAAATAGTTAATATCCAATTTTACCCTTCGGTGAGTTTTTAGTAAAAGATATGAAAGGAATCTTTTGTCGTTTTTCGTACGAGGTACTTTTTGACTTTTCCGACAAAAGTATGAGAAGAATGTTTTTTTAACTTATACGACATGGATGGAGTTTTAAAACATTATTTCCAAGAAGCATCCTTTACAAGTTTTCAAGTTTATTTTTAATCAACTTCTTTTAGTTTAGAATTTTATGACATGTTATGAAAGTAAAAATGTTTTTGAAGTAGAAAGGAAATTTTCCTCAAGAATGGAGTTAATGTGTTTTATTAAAATTATTTTCCATCTAATATAATATAGGGTTCTATTTCTATCCCTATTATTACATTGATTTGATTATTTTGTGATGGAATTATTTTTATGAATTCGTTTATCTTTTATGAATTGTTTTATGATGTCATGTTATTTAAGAATCCCATTTTTATTACATGGGTTATGAAATGATGTATGATTTATGATTTTTGTGGCACACATAAGAATGGTTTCATTATGAGATGGGTGGGACCTATATCTCCCTCCAATTCATTGGGTAAATATTTAATATCTCATGAGATAGACATGGCTGGAACGGTAGGTTATACCGGTTCAGTGAAACAGGACTGAAACGAGGGTGACTCGGTTCAGAAATGGACTTTGTCCACTAAGATAGTCTTGGCAATGAGTCTTGACTAATAAGATATTATTCTATATGATTATGTGTGCATGCCACAAAGTTTCATGTTTTATGTTATGATTATTGGGATTTCATTTCACTACTATGATTTATCCCATGTTATGATATTAAGATCTCTTTTGCAGGTTAAGATTTCCAAAATGTTATGTTCTTATGAATATGATGTGATTGATTTTTCTTTTTTTTACCCTTACTGAGCATTTGATCTCACCCTTTTATGTTTTCTTTTCCCCAATATATAAAAAAGGTTTTAGGTAAGAAAAAAAAAGGGAAGATCTTTATGGGAGATGTTGAAGATCTTTCACCATGATTAGAAGATTACGTTCCGAGTTTCCAAAGACACTAAACTATTACGGTCCTTGTGTGTGTGTTTTTGTTATGTAATAAGTATTCCGAAAAAGTAATGTAATTTCCTTGTACGTTAAGCTTCGGGTCTCTACAACCCCGTTCAAGGGTATTGGGACAATTTCACATAATATTCAACGACTTTCAACGGAAAGGCACAAACCACCTACCTCGACATTAGGAGACCTCTATACATGAATCTAGAGGCTTGAATCACCATGAAACACCCAATATCTACAAAAACATATAAAATTCCCAACCAACGATAACATGGAAAAGAGAAGGAATTAAAAATCAATGCTCTAGGATAAGGAAGAGCTTACCGATGTAATCCCAACACAATCGACGTCGGTCGATTCGGAAAACTGATGGAGGCTTAGGGCTCGGAGAATGACTACGGCCGAATGAGAGCTCTCAGCCCAATGATACCTAGAAGAAGCGTGTTCTAGTGATTACATGTGACCCCGACCCTTTTAAATAAATAAAACAAAATACACGGCATGTACTTCTTGTGTACACGACATGTGCTTATTTTTTTTTCTGTACTCCGATTTAGGTGGCCTTGAAGTCACCCTCAAACAGCCGTGTGTGTTCCCCTTACATGACCAGCACACGGCCTCCTACGGCGACACAGTACATGGCATGTACGTATAATGTACATGGTGTGTAGTTAGAAAATTACCAAAATTTCCTCTTTTTCTTAAAAACAACAGAAAATGAAAAACATACTTGAAAAGAAGGTCAGGGTTATTACATGTAATGTGATAAAATTTGTAATTTTTTTAGAAAGTGTAATTTTATATTATATTTATAATATAGTATACTTATTTAATGCACTATATTTGTGTATTATAATTTAAAAATTAAATCATATGTCTTTTTATCATTTTCACATAATAGTGTATGTACTATTTAAAATATATAGGATTTTAATGTATTTTACAAAACCTCAGAACCATAATGTACATTTTATATTCATAAACAACATTTTTTTATTAAAAAATTATTTTTTTTCATATCAAAAAAAATTATTCAATTGATTCGACTATGTTTTTAGTGTTTTGAAATTTCAAAAAAACCTAATGGTTCTAATAAAATATCAGGTTTTATAGGTCAATAGAAATTTTATGTTTTTGGAGTTTCATTGTAAAAATTACAACCTATATCCAATTATCTTTAATAAAATTTCTCCTTTAGTTTTTATCCTATAATAATATTTAATTATTATCTATATATAGTGTTTTTAAGAATTCTAAGGGATCTATATCATGTTCTATGAAAGAATAAAAAAGACAAGGGTTATATTCCTTTTTTATCTATCTTTATTTATTATTGGATATCCCATTTATATAATCCTATACATGTACAATATCATAAATAATTATTATTATATATATATTAGAGTACATTTTATTTTTTTCAATATTACCATGTATTACCTATCTCCATTCCATATATTATAAAAACCATTAATCCTAACAAGTGTTATATCTCCTTAATGATTTAGTGAATTTATGGAATGTGTATAAAATGAATATTCTATGTATGTGGGGACCAATTTTCCTCTACGTCTATCTAAGGATTGTGAACATATGTAGTTAAATATCTATAAGAGAATCTTTTAGGTAAATATACCTTTATTATTCTTTTATAATGACACATCTAATTGGTAAATTAAAATACCCAACTAAAACAAATTTTGAATAAGATTATTTCGTTCTATATTCTATTTAGAAAATATTATTTAAAAACATTTATGTTAAGCATTATTATAATTATGGATAATGAATATATTATTTATTTATCAATTATAATATCTTTACATTTTATAATCCCTAAAAATTAAAAATTCAATCATAGAAAATGTATCTATTAATATTAATAGTTATAAATCAGTAGTATCTACTAAAATTTTATCATTTCAAGTTGTTTACTTTTTAAAAAAAACCACTATTGTTAAGACCATGGGCTCTATTAATATATTCAATTTTTCTCAATAAGATATTAGTTCCATTTTACTAAAGATGGGAATCTAATTAAAAATCCATATATCACTTATTATATATGGGAAACCATTTAAATGATAATAATTTATTATAAATGCATGTATATTACCTCAATATAATATTATATCTAATTTGGGTTTGAAAAATCAGGATTACATTACAAAGAAATGGCATCCATATCAATGTGGTATCCCTAATAAAATTTCAAAAAAAATAATATTATATTATTTGTAAAAACCATAATGGAGTAAGGGTTTATAAGAAAATAAATATCTTTCAATGCAGTATATCTTTTAACATGACATATCGGTCAATAAAGTTCATCAAAACTAAATAAAAAGATTTTTTTAAAACATTGAATTAAAAATATTCAAGATAATATTTCTAGATTTTTATTTTTCTTCAAAAAAATTAGTAGAGTTAGAAGGATAATTTATTAGTTTGAGCTATAAATAAATGATATAATTGTTGATTTTTTAGACAAATTCAAAATATTTGAATGAAAAACTAAATACTATGTTTCCAATTCATTGAGTATGATGGATTCCTTCACATAATAATGTTAATTCTATAATTTTATATAATACCATAAAACATTATTATATATTAAGTGATCATGTTATCTAATTCAAATACGGATAACATACATTCAAAATAATTTAATGTTATTAGTAAAAATATCATGATGGAATAGTACCATATGGAAAAATAAAAAAATCAAAATGGAAGAGTGAGTAAAAGTTCCCATATATAAAAATTATAAAAAGAAACACCATGGGACCTGTCTAATGGGACTTGATATATTTTCACATCTAGAGAATTTTGACTCCAAGCTGACGAGTGTAAATGTAGTAAGAATAAAATTAATATTCAATTGTATAAATACAAGGAAATGATATATTATTCTAATAAATGTATGAAAAGTGATTCATGATTGAAATAAATGTTCTTGAAAACTAAATCCTTGGAGGAAATCTCATGTAACACCATGAGATTTTATGATATATATATTTTTAATTTCATTGATGTCTTGTGTTGTATGCTACACCCAGATTATCTTGTAGTATATGAAACACTATTTTTGCCTTGAGATAACCATAGTTTCAATTTATTTTGATAAAATACATTTGATGCATGATTGTGAATAAGTGATAACTAAATATTATAACATATTCATTATATTGAAAGGTATGAAAAGTATTAACTTCCTTCTAAAAAATATTTTAATTAAAATAAGTGATTCTAAAAGAAAATAAAATCATTATTTATGGATTTTATTAGATAAATATATATGTAATATATTCAATTTAATGTTTTAAATTCATCTTTTATGTTTTATATATATGATATAAGAAAAAATTCAATTTTTCAGATAAAATAAGATTTTTTTCAGAAGAAAAATACATCTTTTACACATTTTATTGGAGAACTGTTTTTAAATGATGTTTTTGAAAATTTTATAACTATAATATGAAATAATAAACATATTAATTGGATGTGGGTCATAAAATAGTACCTTAGCGGATATTTTGGCATTTTTCTAATTTAATTAATATTTCCTGAATAGTGAATATAATGCATTTTCACTCAAAACTGGATTTTGGTCTAACATTTTGATATAGTCAGATTATATTTTAATTTTTTTGAAGTGTAATTAGATTTTTTTTGTTATTTAATCCAATTTTTATCATTGTAAATAATTTCACATTTAAATAGGATATAAACACATGTCAATCTTTTTATAGTTTTTACTTTATAAAATCATACTTTCTGGTTTTGACAACGGAATTTCATTTTAAATTAATTTCTTCCAAATAAATTTTTTAAATATAGAAAATGGATTCAATAATTGGAATCATAAGTTCCAAATTTTTAAAATAGGTACCTTTTATTTTTGGATATTATGAATAGTAACATCAGTAATTTTTTTATTTATCATGGTTAAAAGGTAAATTAGGTAAATAAGGGCGTAAAATAATATTATAATAATATAAAACTACCCTAACACGTGTCCTTATCAAATTGGATGTGTCACTGGTGACCAAAAAAAATCTTAAGGCTGCAATTTTTGTTTTTGGGAACCTCTTGGCTGTGAAAATGACATGTAATAATAATTAATTCATAGTAAAGGGAAATATAACATAAACATATATCTTTTTACTAAATAAATTTAAGGGGGATTTATATAATTGATACATTTAACTATAAATAGTCGTTATAAAGATAAAAATATTTTATATATTATGGTATTTTATTTATTAATTTTTTTCATTGAATAAATAAATTTAATTATAACATAATGATGATGTAATGATTACCTTATTAATGAAATATTCAAATAAATGATATTATAAATTTTAAAATAAATTTAATTTAAATATTTTGATTCCATACACATTTTTTTATGGAAGCCACTGACATGTTATGGATATGTTAATTACTTTTTTGTGAATGAATCAAGTTCTTATGTATTTAAACAAAATCAATTACTAAATAGTGTAAAATGGATATAAATGATTATTTAAAACAAATAATATTTTATTAAAAAATATAATTGTTCTAAAAATATAATATTAGAAAAAAAATTATATAATGTTACAATTGAAATTAATGATGCACTTGTGCTTATCATGTAATTTTATTGTAAATATAGTAACCATATATTATGAAAATACAAGAATACATGGATAGAGTTAATGTTTTTAACTAAGGGATAAATCTAAAATATACGGTTAATTATTTATCCTAAACTTGTCTAAAATCTATTGGTAAAGATGATTTTGACCCATCCACATGGTTTATTTTAAATAAATGAGTTTGGGACCATTACAAACTGAAAATGAATTTATAATAAACTAATATAATTAAATTCTTTCCTCATGTTACGCTCACCTCTCCTCTGAAATTGAACTTCTAATTCTCATTTATTCTTACCTAAAAATCCATTTAGCATATTAAAAACCGTACCAAATCTCCTCCCAACTTCATTCACATAATCCTAGAGGGAAATCTTTAGGATGAACTCCATCTTAAGGAGTCCTTTGTGAAAATAAAAAAAACACCAAAAGAAGATGTAATTGTTTTATCCCTTATTTCAACATTCTTCTCTTCTTCGACTTCCTCTTCCTTAATTGTTACTATAAAAAATAATAAATCATTAATTTGATATATTTTGAGATTTTATTATTATTATTTTTGGAAAACCATATTAATCCTTTTACCCATTCTATTAAAAACAATATCACTGTGTGTGCGTACATACAGCTTACTGTCTCACACTGTGGATTAATTTTTTGTTCAACAATACATAATTTGGATGGGTATAATGATGATTATAATGGTTTTAAATAATTAATATATCATTATAATTATTCTTTATAATTAATATACAATCCCATTTCATACCATTTACCCATTAGGTGAATGATATCGCCGCTCATGTGTACGTATAGCCAACAGTCCCAATGACAAGATGAGATTTATTCTACAAGTTAACCATTCATGGATGACTATAAAATATATAAAATAAATAATAATGAAATATTTTTTAGAATAATTATACTATATTTATGTGTACATTAATGTCATTTAATTTTTTCCAATAAATTCAATACGGAAACAGAAACGTCATTCATGCGTATGTATGACCTACCGTCTCCATTATCGGTACATTTCATTTCATTTATCTATCAAATATATATATATGTACTGAATATTTATGATATATAAATAATTTTTTACATTCATTATTTAAGTAAAACACAATATAAGTAACAATATCGTGAATAATAAGTCAAAACACTTATGATAAATAAAACAATTATTAACGAAAATCTTTCTATAACATGGAATTGATAAATAAAGGAGTAATATAATGCTATAAGTGAGTCATATATGATATAATAAATTTATTATGGTTATTTTACAATTTAATAATATGTTTAAACTCATTATACATGAGTATAACACACCCTCAACAAATGTAAAGCACAATGTATGGTACAATTTTTCAAACTCATTTTTATCCGAGATTGTTTATACGTAAGTATTTAATACTTGTGTATTTATCCTCCATGTCCATATTTTCCAAATATAATTTCCTAAAATTTTTAATATTCTTATATGTATATTTAACTTCATTTTTACCAATTTTATACATTTACTACATTCTTTGGAAGGAATCTTTATTTCGTTTACCATACGAGGTACTTTTTGACTACTCTGGAAAAAATAAAAGAAGAATGTTTTTTAACTTATATGGAAGGAATGGATTTTTTTGATTTCATAATGGCTTATTTCCATAAATATTGCTTTAAAATATTTCAATTTTATTTTCAATTAAATTATTAACTTTTAATTTTTTTTGGAATTTTGATAAAAGAAATATTTTTTTGAAGAAGAAAGGATATTTTCATCCATATTTAATTTCAAGTATTTTATCAAAGTTATTTTCCACATATAATGTCATAGTTTTATGTTTATATCCCAATTATTACATTTATTTCATTGTTTTTATGATGGATTTATTTTTATTAAATCCATTGATTTTATATAGATGATAGTGGAATGATGTTTATGTTACCCATTTCATTTATTCAATTTTTCTTGTTTGTGAAATGTATGATTTTGATCTATGTGGATCACATGAAAATAAATACATATTAAGGGTATTCCATGATAGTGCTCTAATGAATTGGGTAAAGAGATTGTTCTCTAAATATGACAAGTTTTGTGACACCATGGTGAATATCCTTGGAAATTTTAATGATACATTGAAGAATAACATTGTAATTTTTATAATACCTTGGTGAATAACCTTGTTAATTTTTATGAATCCTTGGGGATGGACCTTGGTGATATAGAAACTTGGGGATATAACATGGTGACAGGATTATGAATTTCAAAATTAAATGTTTTATCAACATTTTAAATATTTGATACATGTTCTTATTGTTATGATATTCCTCATTCTCGTGCCATTATTAATGTCCACATGTTCATTATTATATCTAATGAGATAGACATGACTAGACTGGAAAACATAAATATGGTATAGTAATGATAATGTTTTTAAATTCTTATGTTTATGATTTGTAAGTCACACTCTATAATTACCCTTATTGAGCATTTTATCTCACCCCTTTTAATGTTTCTATTCCTCCAGGATATCAAAAAGGGTATTAAGTAAGATATGTCAAAGATGGGTTATAGTTATAAAGGATAAATAATAATATGATGTGGATATTTTATGATCCAATTTTTTATGTTTTGTAGTTTCCAAGGCACTAAACAAATACGGTGTTTGGGCGTCTGTTTTTGTAATATATTATATATTCCACAAAAGAAACGTAATGCCCATGTACGTCAGGCATGGGTCATTGGAGTTAGTATTAGAGTGAAGGTTTAGTAAAAATTTGGAAACTATGATGAATAATCGTTAATCAAATATCTATATATATTTAAAATTTATATCTAGGGATTACCTATGGATAATTCGAGTATAGGATAAAATCATTGAGTTTTTGTGATAATCATGAATAAATTTGAATTGATCCTAAGATCTCAAATATTGAAATGTTATAAGTAATTTATCTTATTTATGTGTTTTAAATCTTTGATATGTATTTATCACACATTTATTTTTTGTCTTATTTAATATCTAGAACTACATAGAACATGGTTAACCATTAGAGGGATTAGATGTGAAAATTATTGGAATAATGAAGATTTATTTCCTAACTGGAAATATCATGGAGATAATCACGATGATGGTATGTGTATTGTTCATACTACTGAGAAAAAAGTGATTTTAAAAAACATGCGAATGTTATGTGATAATAATGAAATATATTTTACATTAAACTTATGAAGATTGAGGTTGAGAAACATTAAGACATGATTAATATTTTATAAAAGATGAAGATGATGCATATTGAATAATGGTTTATTAATAATGTTGGATTATTGAGGTGTATATGTCACATAATTCAATAATTATGTTACATGAATCAAGAAATATATAAGTGTTTTTGGAAAAGGTTTTTTAGTAAGGATTGGAAAGGAAATGTGGACTTGTTATATGGATCCAAAAAGATTATTTAAAGGAAAAGTGATATTATTGGAAAAACATGATTAAGGGAAAGATAAACCTTAATATTAACATTATGATTAGATGATGAAGTTTAGATAAAGATATGTTGGATTTTAATAAGTAAATTAGATGATGATAGTTTATTGGGAATGGATTATGGAGTTATACACAAGTGGGTTATTCTATCATGGATGATGTTTACAACTTTTTGGGACTTACATAATATATCCAATATGTTTTGGAATAAGGAAACATGCATGTTTTAAGCATGGATATCTAACTATTCAGGTTTTTACCATGGATTAAGATAATAAATGATGCTGGTGTTCATATTTATTGAATGTGACCAACCAAAGATATATTCCAATATATTGGGGAAAAATTTTATGCTGATTCTGTGAACCATTTTCTATAGTTTTGGATTTTCATCTTTTAGAAGGATTATAAGGTCATAAATTTTTTGGAAATTTTTAAAATAAGAATATGTTTGGTAGAATAATGTATTTTCTCACCATATATATACTTATTATTACATGATAACCTAGGCTATCCTTTTTTTAAGACAGATGGATTGAGCTATATTTATATTTATGGATTTCATGATCAGCTAACACTTCAATAATGACAAATTAAACTTAATATCTTTGAATAAGAGATGTAGTGGAAATTGTTCAAGGCATGAAAAATGATGGGATTATACTAAAATCATGTATGTAATTCTTATCATGTCTTTAAACATTAAGGAAAGGATCTTGAAAACCAAAAATGTTATCATTGTATCTTCTTCTATGATTAATCACATAATCTCTTAGATCATTGTAGATTTATGGATTTTTGGATAGTAACTTTCTCCAAACCTTGTTCTTTATCACTGTCGATCAGAACATGGTGGTGAGATTTTTCTTAAATATCCATGTTTTCAATTACCACATAAAATCTCTTATGTTGGATCCCAATGATGAGTAACTTTGGGTAACCGTTATGTTTCTATGTTTCTTTTAAAAAATTAATTTTTAGTATTCCTTTTTTAGGATGTGGGTTTTTATGAAGGAAACATTCAAATAGTAAAACATTTAGAACCCCAGATAATTTTGATGAAAAAATTCATTTTAATTTGCATATAATGTATCACCCTGAGATGTTATGAGAAAAATTTATTTAGTTTCATTGATGTTTTGTGTTTTACACTACAAAGAGAATAAATTGCAGTACATGCAATACTATTCTTCGCATGTGATACAAATATTTTCATGTTAATTTGATAGAATTAATTTCATGAAAGACCTAGTATATTTGATGAATAAATATTATAACCTAGTAATTAAAATGGTGAGTATTCATAAAATTCACTTCCTTCTAAAAAACTATTTAAATAAAAATAAGATATTCTATAAAATAATAAAATCATTATTTACAGATTCTATTAGTAAAATAAATTTGTAGTATATTCAATTTAAAGTTTTAAATTATTATTTCATGTTTTCTAGATATGATATAAGGACAAATTCAATATTTCAAATAAAATAGGTAAGTTTTTTAAAAAAATACAACTTTACAACCATTTGATGGTGAACATTTCTTAAATATAGTTTTTCAAATTTTTAGAAGTTATATTGGCCATAATAGAAATATTCTTGGGAGGAGGGACATTAAAATTTAGCTTTGATGATATTTTGATATTTTTCTACAGATGTTCATATTTTAATGAATAGTGAAAAATACTGCAATTTAATTCAAAAAAACCTTTTCATGTCATTTATTTAAATAGTTAGATTATCATTTTAATAAGTTTTAAAGTATAATTATATTATATTTTTATAATATAATCCAATTTTTTTCTTTTTATGTAATTCCACATTTAAATTGGACATAAACACATGTCAATATTTTGATAGTTTTTACATCTTAAAAATCGACTTTCTAGTTTTGACAATAGAAATTAATTTTTAATTAATTTCTGCCTATTATTTGTTTGGAATATAGAGAAATGGATTCCATATTTTGAATAAAATTATCCAAAATTTGTAAATAGGTACCATTTATTTTCGTATTTTATGAGTAGTAACTCAATAATTATTTTTATTTATTTTGGTTACAGGGTAAATTAGGTAAATAAGGGTAACAAATAATATTGTAATACTATAAAACTACCCAAAATTGTGTTTTAATCCTATTTTATGAGTCATGCGTAACCAAAAAACCCCTTAGGATTAATTTTTGACATTTTAGAACCACATGTGTGTGAAAATGGCATGTTATAATAACTAACATAAAGTAAAGGGAAATATAACAGACACTTGTAACATTTTTACTAAAAAAAATTCATGTCGGGGTTATATAATTGAAATATTCAACTATATATAGTCATTCTATATTTGAAAATATTTCCTACATCATTATTTATAATTTTTAGTTATTATATAAATAATATTAATTATTACACAATGATGATGTAGTGATTACATTATTAATGAAATATTCAAATGAATGATATTATAAATATTAAAATAAATATACTTTTGACAATTTGATGCTATCCACTAATTTTTCAATTTAAATAAATATGTGAGGTATTATTTAATTCCTTTGGATCAAAGGATTAATGTTTTTAAAACTTAAAAATAACTATAACTAAATTGTGTTAAAATTGATATTAATGAGTTTTAAAAAAACTAATATCTTAATAAATGTTATGCATGTCCAAAAAATCTATGATTCAAAAAAATAATTTATATAATGTTACAAATGAAATTAATTATTCACTTATTCTTCTCTTGGATTTTTATAGTTACTACATTAAGCATATATTCTGAAAATACAAGAAGATATGGAAAGAGTTTATGATTTTAACTAAGGGTTAAAGCTAAAATATAAGATAAATCTTGTGACTTAAACATAAATAAATACTATTGGTGGAGAATATTTAGACTCATTTTCATCTTATATTAAAAAAATGAGTTTGTTACAATTAGTATCCAAAAATAATTTTATAATAATTTAATATTTAATGACATTCCTAATGTGCCTCTCACCTCTCCTATAAAAGGGAACTATTCCTTATCATTTATTCATGCATCAAAATCCCATTGGCTCAGAACCCCCTGCCCAAATATCCTCCCAACAGCCCTCAATTTATCCTAGAGGCCACACATTAGGATTATAATCAACTTAAGGAGTCTTTTTTTTGAAAATCAAAAGGAGACACTCGATGAAGAGGTTATCATTTTATCCCTTCATTCAATGATATTTTCATATTGTACATCATTTTCCTAAGTTGTTACCTTCATAAAATAATAAATATAGTCTCTATTATATTCTGAGATGTTATTATTATTATGTTTCAACCATATTCCTCTTTTTACCCATCCTATGAAAAAAATATAACCTGGTGTGCCTGCATACAGATTACCATCTCTACACTGTGGTGTAATTTATAATTCAATAATAATTAATTTGGATTGATATAATGATGAGTATAATGGTTTTAAATAATTAATATAACATGATAATTATTCTTTAGAATTATTATATCATCCAATTCCATACCATTTACCAATTAAGTGAACGATTTTATCGCTCGTGCTTACGTACAACCTATCGTCTCCACGACGTGATAAGATTCATTCTCCACATTAACAAATCAAAAATGATTATAAAGTATATATAAAAAATAGGAATTAAAAATTAGACAAAATAATACTAATGAGTTTATTTATTTATATATATGGAATTTACTAACTTTCATTCAATTCAATAAGAAAACGGGAACAACATTCATTATTACGTACAACCTACCATCTTCATGAAGGGTGTATTCCATTTCATTTATCTATATATTATATATATTTCTATAATTTATATTTATTATATATAAATAATGTTTTACATTCTATATTTAAATCACATCCTACGTAATAAGATCAATATTAATAAGTCAAAACACGTACAATAAATAAAACTATTTTTACCCAAAACATTGCTTTAAAATGGAAGTGATAAATAAACGGGTAATATAAAATCATAAGATAATAATATATGATGTCGTAAATATTATTATGGTTATGTTACAAGTTAATAATATATTTAAAAATATTATAAAAGAAATTTGACACATCCCTGAATAACGGAAAGTAGTAGGAAATGGATAATTTTACAATCTTATTTTTATCGAAGATTATTTATACAATAGTATTTAATAACATTATATTTATAATACATGTCCTTGTTTTTTAAAAAAGTGTTCATAAAATTTTTACTAATCTTATTTTTCTGTTTAATGTCATTTTTACTGATTTTTATCTTTTACTACATGGTTTGGAATGATTATTTCTTTCATTTACCCTAAGAGGTAATTTTTGACTTCTTCAGAAAAAGTACGAGGATAATGTATTTTTAACTTATATAGAATTAATTAAAACATATGCTTTTATAAAACCTTATTTTCATGAATCTTTATTTACAAGATTTCAATTTTATATTCAATTAAATTAGTTTCTTTTAAAATTTTGTTGGATTTTGATAAATGAAAAATGTTTTTGATGAGTAAATGATATTTTCCTCATGAATTAATTTCATGTATTTTATAAAAGATATTTTCCATCTAAGATGGCATAGTGTTATGTTTCCATCCATATTATTTCTTTGATTTTATTATGTTTATGATGAAGTTATTTTTATGAAATATAATTAATTTATATAGATTATGATTGATCTATGTTTATGGAACCCATTTATTTTATTCTATTTGGGTTATTTATGAAATGTTTTATTACGATTTATTTGAATGACATGAATATAAAGACATATTAAGGGTGTGCCCTGATAGTACTCTAATGCATTTGGTAAAGAAATTAATCTCTGGAGATGAAAATTTTTACGATACCTCGGTGGATAAACTTGTTATGTTGGGTGAAGTTTGGTGAATAATTGTAATGGCCCGGACCCTCCTAGTCCCAAACATTGCCAATTTTCAGATCCCCCAAATGGTTCCACCAAAACGGTGGAACAGGTCACAGCGGCACTGTGACGGTTGCACCGGTCGTGGCGGCCCCGTGACAGTGCCATTGGTTGCGGAAGCACCATGATGGTGAGACCATCATGCTTTCATGCCGAAGCAGTGGAATTGTGGTGGTGGAACTGTGACGGTGGCACCGTTACGGTGTCTCACAAAATGGTGTCCCACCCACTATTTTTTTTTCAATTTCTGACTTTTTCCAGTTCCGCCCCCACAACGTATCTTTTGATGTAAAAGTGTTTTATTAACCCATTCAAATATATTTAAATCCCATAAATGATATATAAAATCCCACAATATCTAGGTGACACTTAACTTACCCAAACCTATGTCTTTTTACTCAGTTTCACCCCTTCGTCTTGTATTTTTCAACTTCACCCTTATTACATGGTTTATCCTTGTTTAAAGGAAACCCTTTATCTCACAGCCATTATTGTCTACTCATTGAGTAGAATTGTTAAATAACAAATAATTTCTTCATGTTTAACCACCCAACCAAGTTGAGAAACCTCAATCCAACTTTAAAGCCTTTCAAGATTTCATATCCCTTAACTCCAAGATCTTGACTTTTATCTCACAAAGTTCCCATATTATTCTTAGATAGTCTATTTTCCTTTCCTTGGTGTGTTTTAAGTCTCTCTACCTGAGGATAGTTGTGCAACCCTGGTGGATCCTTTTCTACTCGCTCATGGAGTCCTTGGATTTCTTCCCCTATAAGTCGTGCATCCCTAGTTCTTGGAGCGAGGAGAAAACATCCATCATTGATCATCTATGTAGGGTCCTTCATCATCTCTCTTTACAGTGTATCATGCGGGGTGGGTAAAATATTATCCCTTTGCGGATGGATTAAAACAACCATTAATGAGTATAATAAATGGGTTTTAAAAAATGAAGGGTTTGTTTGATGATGTTGTTGTACACATTTATCTTTTCATATATGTTTTGAATTATACGGGCTTATGTATAATAAAAATCATGGCTATTGGAGGTGATTCCTGGGACACTAATATGCAACTATTTTCTGGATAATATTGTGATTGAATGGATGTAACATGTAGACTGGTTAATCTAGTAAAATAGGATGATTAAATGGGTTCCCATTAAAGAATAATACTTGTGTGATCACTCTGGAAAAAAAAGAAAGGTGAAACATAATGAATGGTGTGACTAAATCTGAGAACTCCTATGCTCTGATATGGAGATGTGTGTGGTTTTTATGTTTGATACCTTGTGGGTGACATTGATGTCGATGGGATCCCATTTTCAGGAGTTGTTGATGGTAAACCTGAGGCCATTTGGGGCTGTATGATGGGTCTTGGACTAGTTCTAGCACTTCGTGGGATCTCACAGATCCCTTTTATTGTTGTGACATTACAAGAGAACTGGTTTTGAATACTTAAATTACTGCTTGTGTGTTTTTCCATCCCTTTCTTGTGTTTATTCTTATGATTTTCCCGGCGGTGAATATTTATTTAAATGTAATGACTTGAATATGATAACAATAATGGGTTAAATGGGGAATTGTTTTCCAAGAATGAAGTGTACTTTGGTTGTGTTCATTGTAATTTTCAATGAATGTATATTATATAGGGTGTTTGTGTATGGGATTTTTTGTAACCCTTGGGTTTGAATGAGTTCTCTCCTACCTATTTGAATAAATTTAATTTTCATTTTTATTATTTTCACCCCACCCATTATGAGAACTTCATGATGAACACCCCCATTTCATGGGGGAGGGTGTTTTTCGCAACATCTTATTGGGTGGATGGTTATTATCCCCTTTCTGGTCCCTCTCCCGAGTATCTCAAGACTCATCGGTTTGGATGTGATGTCTTGAGGTCCATTTTATCCCAAGATTCTTTGGGAAGGGTACGTTGTAGTGGTTGGACTAGGTGTGTACAGGTAGGGCTGTTTCCCAATAATCTTCGATTTGAGGCCCATGTGACTTTTGGTGTGGTAGTACATGTAGTGTCCCATGTATCTTAGTGATGGGATGTGTGTGGTGGTCCAGGTGTCTGTGTGTGGGGATGTGTGATTATTGTATCCCAGGTGTGTGTGGTTAGGGTATCGAAGTGATACATCAGTGAGAATGGCGGGGGAGGTCTGATGCATAGGATACCTTCATTAATTAGCATGAACGTGGTGCGGGGTACCCAAACATCGATGTTCTATTAATATTATTTTACATGACTTGCATTATTTTGGGAGTGGTCGTTGGTGAGGTTGGGTGGATACATTCTTGTTTAGGTTCTTTGGTTATGTCTTTTTTCTAACAGGGAATTAGAATTCCTCCCCACTTGTGCATTAGTTATTTTGTTTTCCCTACAGATTATACTTGTATACTCACCCTACGAATAAAAAATTACTTTCAGGTCTCTAAGAGGACTTCAGGGACTATGTGGGACCAAACTAGGTCGGACTTCAGCTCAATTTCTATTTTTTTACTTTTGGGACATTCAATTTAGAGTTTTTCATCTACATGAATGAGTTTATCTTTGAACATGCATATGGGAATGGGTTATTTCATAACGTTTACCTTCAGTTATGGAGTTGGTTGGGTATTTACCATCATATATCTCGATCGTACAAAATAAAAAGGGTAATTCTGTCCATATTATGTTTGATTCCATACCCTTGGTGCTAGTCACCACTCCAAGTCCTATTGAAGGTGGGACTCGGGGGTCATTATCATTCCTTCAACTTGAGGAAGGAAGGGTCAGGCAGTTTTCTGACCACTCCCTCATCTTGGTGAAAGAGGGGTCATGACTAAATGGTATCAGTGGTATGGTTTAGAGATAGGATAGAGTTTGCAGTTTGGAAGATTGAGGATTACATGGGATTGTAGGGAATTAGTGTTCAGAAATCTCGGTGCATGCAATAGTCTAGGGAAGACCGGTTATGACACTGGATTTTATCCACCCCCTGTGATCTGATGCAAGGACTGTTTTCCTACTGAATGGCCAGGTGAGGCTACCTTGATTACATTGAATATACCTTGGTAAAGGTACATGCATCATAATGACTTTTTTCTGAGTGTTTTTTTGGAGTTCTATGAGTTTAAATAAATAAAATGTTTTAAACAAATTAAAATAAATTTTCTACACTACTTGGGATTAGGCATTCTTTGTTTACCTTTTTTCTATGGCACCCTTACAACGACCATGAGTAGTACGGGTGATCGAGGCCAAGAGGATGATTTGGATGATCAGAAAAGGGATGATCTGGAGGGGGAGGATGACCAATGGCAGAAAAAACATTGTTTCTTTCTGTAGAAGACGGTCAGGATGTATGAGGGTAGTGTCTTAGTCATGGATAATGAATGCAGGATCGAGGATTTGGTCATAGCTTTAGGCTTGATCTATTCTTCGGCCCATTTCTGGGTTTCTTTGGTAGTCAGTCATATGATGGGAGTAGCACGTCATTGGTGGACTCTCTACGTCGGAGAGAGGATGGAGAGTGGGATTTTTTGGGTTGACTTTGAGAAGGAGTTCCAAGTGGAATTATATTTTTCTACGATTAATTATTTAGAAGATGCAGGATCTACGCTCCCTTCACCGAGAGAGTATGTTGGTGAGGGATCTAGGGATCAAGATCAAGGATCTAATTCATTTGTATCTGGATCATTTTTTGGATGACGAGTCTCGGGTGAGACATTTAGAGGAGGAACTAGAAACCTCTCTTTAGTATTCTGTTACTCCCCTCACTCTACCGACGTACTTAGATGTTTAGAAGAAGGATGAAGTGGTAGTGAGGATGATCACACTGGGATGTGTACCATGAGAGGGGTGCCAGTTGGGCACTTCTATTTGTAAATCCTTCATCAACATGCCTCTAGAGTCGGGGCCTTTCAGGTTTAATCTAGTGGGGAGGAGGCCCTTGGAGTCCCAATTTCGATCTCCCGGTCCTCACCCATTCCATGAGCCCTGGGATAAAGATGCATCATCTTTGGTATCTATGGGAACCTTCATCATCAGTTCCTGGACCGAGTGTATTATAGTGGGGTGTGCCTATTCGGCGCCCGCCATAGTAGCAGCAGTTTCTGGCCAAGCCCTTTCAGCAATAGTTGTTTGGACAGAGAGCACCCACTCCTTCAAGAGAAGACATTGTAGGAGGATGCCGACCTCAGGGAGCTCCTCAGGGACCTCGACTAGGGTGTGTTCGAAGAGGCTACTGACAGTCTAGGGGCAGATGAGTTGGGAGTGTGCAGGTGCAATCTACAGATGCAGCAGTTCAAGTAGGGAAAGAAGTTGATCGAGTTACAATCATATTTTTTAGCAGTCTTACCTGGGC
The DNA here is from genome assembly GCA_963277665.1 of Viscum album. Lineage (NCBI taxonomy): Eukaryota > Viridiplantae > Streptophyta > Magnoliopsida > Santalales > Viscaceae > Viscum > Viscum album. The sequence goes on along the minus strand of OY728167.1, from coordinate 387,802,415 downwards.
CTTGTTTAATTGAAGATCTCGCACTCCATTGTTGCACACTGTCTATCCCATGCCCTAGGTCTAGAGGGAGAGATACATCTCATGCCCATGGTTTTGAGTATTCCAGTTAGAGGTCAGACGAGCTTGTCTTATTTTTCTTGGGGATACTGACTGATGTTGGGGCCACATCAATCCAGTGGGGACCTTCTATTACTGCAGATGCAACCATATGATGTAATTTTAGGCATAATCTAACTGTTCTCTATGTCTGCCGTTATCAACTGATTTCGGAGAAGGATTATGTTTTTTGATATGGGTGGACAATGCGTGACTTTCATCGACGATCGGGGTTTCTATGAGGGAAGAAACCGAGTAGAGGACCTTTATTCCTTGTATGTTGATATGATAGTAGATTCTATAGATACAAAGATGGTGGATGTCTAGGGGATCGTTAGTGGGTTCCTGGATGTCTTCCCTAGAGAGGTGGTGACTCTGGCCCCTCAACTTTATGTTTAGATTGTCATATACTTGCAACCCAGTTGCCATCTAATTTTGATGGATCCCTATTAGATGGAGCCGTCTATGTTGTGGGAGTCATGAATTCATATTGACGATCTGATGAAGAAGGGTTTTGTCTGACATAGAACGTCACCATGGGGTTCTCTAGTCTTGTTCTCAAAGAAGGAAAATGGTGATGTCAGGCTGTGTATAGACTACCATAGGCTGAACAAGGTGATGATCAAGAACCTTTACCCTCTACCAAGGATCTAGGACCTGTTTGATCACTTTAATGGGGTGGGATTATTCTACATTATTGACCTACGGCCAGGATACCACCAGTTGGGGGAGAAGGAGGGTGACATCATTAAAACTGCCTTTGGGTGAAGATATGGTCACTTTGAGTTATTGGTCTTGTTGTTCGGCATTACGAATGTACCAGCTGTGTTCATGGGGCTCATGAACTTCTTCTTCTGGGAATATCTAGATTGATTCTTAGTCAATTTGATTAACAACATCATGATCTACTCAATATCAGACGATGATCGAGCCAAGCATATGAGGATTGTTTTAGAGGTCCTATGATAGCACCGTCTCTATGGGTAGTTGTCCATGTTCATGTTCTAGACATGTTTGGTTCACTTCCTAAGATATGTGGTGTCCCATCAGGGAGTAGTGGTGTACATGTCAAAGGTAGAGGAAGTTGTTTCTTGGGAAGCACCCAAGAATGCAGCATAGGTTCGTAGTTTCCTAGATCTTGTAGGTTACTACCAAAGGTTCGTGCCGAACATCCCTCTAGGTTCATCACCATAGAAACAAATGACAAAGAAATTTAAATCTTTTCTATAGAGTGATAACTGCCAAGAATCCTTCAGCTGTCTAAAGGGGATGTTGGTTAGTCCCCCAGTGCTGAGGTTTCCAGAAGAAGGGGTAGTGATTGAAGTGTTCTGTGATGATTCAATCCTAGGCTTGGGGTGTGTTCTGATGAAAAATTGGGGAGTGATATCATATATGTCTAGGTAGTTACATCCAAACAAATGTAACTATTCCTCCCATGACCTAGAGCATGAAGCGGTAGTGTTCATGCTGATGTTATGGTGGCATTACTTCAACGGGGAGAACTTTTTGGTCTTCACATATCACAAGAGCTTGAGGTATATCTTCTCCCAGTGTGACCTAAACATGCAACAATGGAGGTGGATGGATTTCTTTTATAACTACGACTTTGAAAATTTCTATACCTAAAGAATGGTAATGTGGTGGATTTTGTCCTAAGTTGGAAGTCACAGAAGGATATGGTTCACGAATGATAAGATTCTTAGAAGGCGTTGGTGGAGTTGTATTCTATACACCTGTATGGAAGGGTGAAAGATGGAAGTGGTTTTCTATTCTAGATGACAGTGAAGTCCTCTCTATTTTAGTAGGTGGAGGAGTCTTAGTGGGGGGACCTAGAGGCTGAAGTGATGCACGATCGTGTTTTCAAGGGAAATTCTTCGTAAGGATGGTCAGAAGATAGATGAAATCAAATGATATTCCATGGATAGTTCTTCATCCCAGTGGGATTGCAGAACAGAGTTATTGGATACTTCCACAATTCACCCCTTCCAATACACCCAGGAGTGTCCAAAATTTTCCGTGGATTGAGGAGTTAGTTTTGGTGGCCTGTGGCGAAACATTTAATGGTGAGGTCTGTGGTAGTGTGCCTTGTGTGCTAGTAGGTGAATAATGAGCACTGTGTTCCAGGTGGTCTGTTGTATCCTTTAGATGTACCATATTGTAAGTGGGATGACATCTCCATCGATTGCATCACGAGACTACTCAGGGTTCAGGGAGGCTATGATGCTATCTGGGTAGCGGTGGACCGACTGACGAAATAAGCTCCCTTCCTATAAATCAAGTAGTCGTGTGTTGTGGATACCTTATTAGAAACTTACATGGACAAGGTGGTGTAGTTACATGGAGATCAATGATCCATAGTCTCGGATCAGGGTACAAGGTTTCCCTAATGCATATTGAAGGGTTTTGAAGATGATTTTGGCACCCATCTATGCCTCAACACACCTTTCGTCCAACAGATAGATGGGAAGACAACACAGACTTTCCAGACATTGGAGGATATTCTATGGATCTGTGATTTTGACTTTGGGGGATCACGGGTTTGACACATGCCTCTTGTTGAGTTTTCCTACAACAACAACTATCTCTCTAACATCAGCATGACACCATTCGAAGACCTGTATGGGAGACCATGTCACTCACCCTTGTTCTAGATAGAGGTCAGGGATGTTGGTGTTCATGGCCTAGAGGTAAGGAAGAGCATGACCGAGAAGGTTCAGCTTATACAGGAGTGGATGAAGGTGACTCAGGATCAGAAGAATTCATTTTCCGATCATAGGAGGATACCCTTGGTGTCCGAGGTTGGAGAAAACATGTTCTTGAAGGTCTACCCTCAATGTGGGAAATGGTGTTTTGGCAGGGGAGGTAAGAGTTCTCCCAAGATTGTGGGATCCTTCAAGGAGTTACAGTGTGTCGGCGATGTGAAAAATCAGATGGAACTTCCACCGCTACTACTGAGGGAGCACAACTTCATCCATTTTTCTCAGTTCTATCAGTACCTACACGTTGAGTCACACATCCTCGAATGGGGAAAGATGGATATCAAACATGATGTGACGTTCATTATAGATACCGGCATGGATCAAAGATAATGAGAAGAAGGTGCTTTGTGGATGAACCATTCCTTTGGTTCGTGTGTTATGGAGTCATGGTGGCCTCAAGAAGAGTACCTGAGAACGGGAGGCACCGATGTGTGCCCAGTATCTAGAGTTTTTTTGAGTTTTTTTCCTGTGTTGTTTTGTTCTTGACTGTGATGTATTTCTTGACCTTGTTAAATATGATATGGGTGTTTTTCCTTGTTCTCTGAATGTCTGTGAATAGTCTTGAGTGTAGGGAGGTGAGTGGTAGTGACTCTATAATTGATCAGTAGGAGGGATAAGTGTTATTACTTGTCAAGGAGTTTTACTTAAGAGAGGTATATTGTTTGGTGGTTGTTCAGACCACTCTATTTGCTTCGGTTTTGGTTTTGATTAGTGTGGATTTGAATAGTTTGAGAGTTATATGATGTAATGGCCGAGACCCTCGTAGTCCAGTACATTTCCAAATTTTGGTACCACCGAAATGGTGGCACCATGATAGTGACACTAGTCGTGGTGGCACCATGACAGTAGCACGATGATGGTGGAACCAAGCTGGTGGCACTGTAGCAGTATCACCGTAACGGTTGCACAATGAAGGGGTGTCACCATTGGTGTTGTTCCACCGAACTGGTGGTATCGTGGACATGGCACCATGATGGTGGCACCGTAGCTGTTGCATGGTCATGGTCACACAGTGTAGCAGTGGCAGCTCTTGTTGTGTTCCAATGAACCGGTGGCACCGTTATGGTCGAACCGTGGTGGTAGAACTGTGGCAGTGACACCATGATGGTGTCATTGTTATGGTGTCTCACCTAGAAGTTTCCCACCCATTTTTTTCCAATTTCTTAATTTTTCCACTTCCACCCCCGCATAGTATCTTTGAATGTTTAAGTGTTTTAATACCCCATCAAAATCTATTTAAATCCCATAAATTATATCTAGAATACTCCAAGAACTGGGTTACCCTTAACGTACCAAAATGTGTGGATTTTTCCTCATTTTCAACCCTTCTTCCCATACTTTTCATCCTTTCCCCTTTTACATAGTTTTTCCTCATTGAATGTATACCTTTTAACTCAAAATCGTTATCTCCACCTCTCTGAGGAGAATTATTAAATAAAAATTAATTATATAATGTGTAAGATCCCAACTGCATTGAGAAACCTTAATCCTCCTTTAAATCCATTCGATATTTCATATCCTGTAACTCTAGGGTCTCTCCTTTTATCAAACATAGTTTCCTTTTTCATCTTGGAAGGTATTTTTTCCTTTCCTTGGTGAGTTTGGAGTCCCTCTACCGGAGGAAAGTTGTGCGCCCGTGTAAGAGCCTTTTATACTCGATCGGGGAGTCCTTGGAGTTATTCCCCTACAAGTTGTGAATCACCAGTTCTCGGCACATGGATAAAATTTTGATCGTTTATCATCCAAGTAGGTTCTTCCTTCTTATCTCTTTACTGTGTATCATTCGGGGTGGGTACGATAATGTCCCTTCGGGGATGGATGAAACCAAACCTTAATAAAGATAACAAATGGGTTTTAAAGAATGAAGGGTTATGTTTGATGATGATGTTGTAATCTTTTATATTTTCTTATATGTTGTGAATTATACAGAATTATGTCCACTGGAAATCATGATCATTGGTGGTCTTTCATTGCGCACTAATGAACCACTTCTTTATGGACAATCCTCTGATTGAATGGATGTAGCATGGAAAGTAGTTAATCACATAAACTCAGTTGATTAGATGGATTCCCAATGAATTATAATACATGTTTGATACCACCAGTTAACCAAAAAAAAGAAAAAACTTAATGAATGGTGTGATTAAGTCTGATAACTCCCTTACTTTGATCTGATTATGTGTATGGTTTTTCGGTTTGACGCCTTGTGGGTGATGTGGATGGTGATTGGATACACTATTGATGATTTGTTGATTGTGGACATGAGGACATGTATGGATGTAAGATAGGCCTTGGTTTGGTTCCAGTACTTCATGGTATCTCACATATGTCTGTTGTTATTGTGACTTTACAAGAGAACTGGGTGAGAATGTTTAAATTACAACTTGGATTTTATAACTTCCTTGTCTTGTTGCTATACTTTTTAGATTTCATGATAATGAATATTTATTTAAAATGAATTAATAGAATATGATAACATGAATGGGTTCAATGGGAAATTTTTTCCAAGGAATGAATTGTACTTTGGTTTTGGTTTTTGTGATTTTGTATGAATGAATAGTAACAAGTGTGATGTGTGTGGGTTGGTTTCAGAACCCTTAAGATGGGATAAGTTCTTTCCTACCTATGTGTATAATTTTAATTTTCATGTTTCTTATTCTCACCCCACCCAATTCGAGCACTTCATTCCTAACGACCCCATTTCATGGGATAAGGCGTTTTTACTACATCATATTGGGTGTCTAGTTATTAGTTCATTTTTTCTCTATCACCGGAGTAGATAAAGGCACTTCAGTCAAGTTTCAATGGCCTGAGGTCCTTTATAGACAAAGATTCTTCGGGCATGGTATGTTGTGGTGGTTGGAACAAGTGTGTGTAGGAAGGGTTCTTTCCCAAGAATATTCCGGATGAGTCCCATGTGTCCTTGATCATGGTATAAAATGTTATTTCCCAAGTGTTTGAGGGTGGGGATGTGTGTGGTGGCCCAGGTGACTACGAGAGGGGATGTGCAATCGTTGTAGCCTAGGTGTTTGCGGGTGTGGTATAGAAATGAGATTGCGGTGATAATGGAGGGGGTGGTCTGACGCATATAATGAATTCAATAACAAGTGGGAAAGTGGTGTGGGGTACCCAAAAATTGATGTTCAATTACTATTATTTTACCTCACTTGAGTTATTTGGGGAGTGTTCTAGGGTGAGGTAAGAAGGATAGATTCCTTTCTAATTTCTTTCATTATATCCCTTTTCTCACGGAACATTAGAATTCCTCCCCACTTTTTCATGATAGATTTTGGTTTTCCATAATTATTATACCTGTATACTCAACCTATGTATATAAAACTACTTTCAAGTTTCCAGGTGGACTTCAGGGACCATGCGGGGCTGTACTAGCTCAGGAATCAGGACTATTGTCGTTGTTGTTTTCTTTCTTTTGGTACCTTCCCAATGGAGCTTTTCCTTTACTTCTATGGGATTATCTTTGAACATGCATATGGGAATGGGTATTGGCCTTACTTTTACCTTTAGTTTTAGAGTTATTTGGGGTTTTACCAATCTTATCTTCTGGTCTTACTATATAAAAAGGGTAATGCATTCTATATTACGTGTGATTATGTACCGTTGGTTCTAGTTACCACTTCAGGTCCTATTTAATGAGGGACTCGGGGTTCATTATATCTCCATCAACATGAGGATGGAAGGATCTGGCAGTTTTCTGTCCTTTCCCTCATATTAGTGAATGTGGTTTGTGAAAATAAAATTGGTCATTTTGATGATACCTTGGTGAATAACCTTGGTATTTTTTCTGTAACCCTGGGGATAGACCTTGGTGATATGAAAAATTGGGGATGAACATTGTTGATATACTTATTAATGTCTACTTTAAATGTTGTATCCATTTTTTAAATATATGATCAAACTTCTTATTGTTATGATATTCCTCTTTCTCATGCCTTTATGAAAGTCCTTATGATATTATTTATATCTCATGAGTTATACATAACTAGAATGGAAAAATTAAATTATGTATAGTGATTTTTTATTTTTTTATACTCTTATGATTATGTTTTGTTAGATATTTTTCATTCTTACCCTTACTAAGAATTTGAGCTCATCAATTTTCTTGGTTCTTTTCACCCAATAATTGAAGAATGATATTAACTAAGATGTGTCATGAAGTGGTTCTAGTAATTAAGGATAAATCAAGAGATGATTTAGATGTTTTTTAACTAGTTATTTATATTTTACAGTTTCTAAAGGCACAAAACTAATATGGTATTTGGGTGTCTGTTTGTGTAATGTATTAATTATTATGTAATAGAAATATAATGTCCTTGCACATAAATATTGGGTCATTAGAGCACATGAATATTCCACCATAATATCTTACTCAGTAAAACATGATGATGTATATATATATAAATTATATTTATCTATTTGAGAATGGAATATGTTGTATTTCAGTTGAGTTCAATAAATTTATAAATATCATTCAAATTACTTATGAATTTCAATTCAACACTATATTGGTTAATTAAATATTTATTAATTAAGACATTGAATTTGGTATCTATTTCCCCTATGAAATTAAAATCCATCTAAATCACTATATATAAGAAATTATTAGAAATATATTTATTATTTAATTATATAATAGAAATATCTATTATTTTTACCTTTTATTACCTTTCAAATTTAAAAACCAATATTATTTATATGTGATAGCATTGTTCCATTTAAATTCCTTTGTCAATTTTTTTTAAATACAAATATAATAATAAAATTCCATTAATAAAAATATTCATGTGAAATAGAAATATTATAATTATTGGATGGGTCTTTCTCTTTACTCATACAATAATTTTAAAATAAGTTATATAGAAAGAGGATGTGCCCATTTTTAACGTTTATGTAGATTAATTTATGGAGATGTTTGAAAAATGGGTTTGTTTATTGTTGTGTATAGTCTTGGGGAGGTCATATCATTTTTATATGAAAGAAGTATTATAATGAGATAATGAATTTATTAAATATACCTTAATATCATCATGATTAATAATATAAAACCTGTATATAGAAATGATGATTTCATTTTCCAAATTTTTTCTTCTTATTATTTATCATTGATTGATCATAAATTTACTTTGAATCATTTAATGGTATGTAATGAAGTTATAATGAAAATTTCCTTTTTAAAAATATTGTACTTATATATGTTTATGCTAATGATATTTTGGTAAAAAAATATAGTTATAATTTTTATTGATTTTATTATTATGAATTATAAATATTAACATGAAATATTTTTATAGTCTTTATAAATTGTATTATTATAAATCTAAAAGTAAAAATTCCATGATGGTCAGAAAAGAGTTTTTTTAAAAAACACATAGGATAGAGAATTTATATTCTATATTTAGTAAATTTGAATTTAGTGTAAGTCTTCATTTTTAAATAAAATGAAATGATTTTTTTATTTGGGTCATAGTATTTTGGGAGGAATTTATGTGGTTTGGAGGTGTCAAAATACATTTGGGAGTTTGGATGATCCTAAAATTCATGATCATAAACAAGATTTTATTGATTATTAGAACTCAAAAAACATTATGGGTTTAAAATGGTAAAATTAATAATCCAACGTATAGTTAATGTGATCCTTAATTCTTTAAAAAGTTTCCCAAAAATATTTTACTATTCATACACATTAACATTACTCGATTTATCCCCCCATATGAGATATGACCTTGTTGGGTAATATTGTTAGTGTTTGGGGTTATTTATTATTCCCTATGACTCTTTGATCCATGGTGATTAACTTATATCTTCTTTGAACCATCCTATATTTTCCACTATTCTTTTAACTGGTAGGGTTGATGGATGTGCATGTGCAGGTTTTTTCGAGGGAATGAAAAGACCTCTCTAATGGTGAGTATTTTCAATATTATATATGATTGTGTATATTATTTAGTAATTTTTTAGATGGATATTTAGGTTTATGTAATAAATTGTGAGTATTTCTCAACAAATTTTTGATTAGGTAGATTTTTAAATAAATAACTCTTATATAATTTTTTTCCAATAGATGGTAATTTTTTGGATTATAATGTTTGGGATATAAGAGAATGAAATCATTAATTTGAATTAGATAGTTAAAATTTTAATCTAGTTATTTTTTATAATCATATATTGATTTCATATTGGATTTCAAAACAATTTGTTTAACTATTATATAATATTTTTATAAATGGTAGAATTATATAATAATTTTTTTAGATCATGAATTTTTAAAATGTAATAGTCATTCTTTTGATGGTGTACGTTTGATTTAATTAAAAGGAGTAATTTGTGAATTTATGACCTCTAAATATTTACTATTATTTATTGTAAATTTTATAATTTTTTACTACATAGTGATTGAAATAAAAAAATAGATGGTATAAAATTTCATGATTTGTATGTTTTTGAACAAAAATTAGAGATCAATCTTATATATTGAGAGACTATTTGGGTTAGATTTTGATGAATAGGTAATCCCACATCATTGTGGGGTCTATATTAGTAAGACAATGATGGAAATGGGTTTGAGTTACCTACCAGTAATAGATTGTTCTTAGAGATTCCTCATGTTTTAGGTGAGAAGTTTTGTGATTTATTTTTCATGAAATATATGGTATTATTTGACATTTATTTACTTTTTTATCGAGATAGTTCAAATTTATTATAAACTATATATTTCAATTTGAGAATAATAATTTTTGTGGTAACGGGTGTTTTCAAAAAACACGTATGTTATACTTTGTTTTCAAATGGATAAGGTGTATGTGAATTCATCAGTGGAATCAAACTAACATATTATACTCACCCCACATATGGATCATGGCCTATATGTTCATGATTCTTTACATGGGTTTATGATTACAGTGATTGTTTATGCATTATATTTTTCTAGAGTATAAGAGGATTTTATGTAATGATTAGTGAAGGTCTTGTTTATTAGAAGCTTTTATTGGTTATTAGTTTGTTTTTTTGTTTATTATAATGATTTTTTGTTATCAATGTTCTATATAATTTTTATATGGATTTACATTCATGGATTCATGTCATAATAGTATTACCAATATAAGTCATTTTTGTGCGTTTAGTTGATACATAGTTATCTATGAAATATTATTTTTTATTTCCTTTTTATATAAATATTTTGGACATTTATAGATGATTTGAAGGGATGTATATTGTTTTAATTTTGCACAAGGTCAGTTTTATCTTTATAGGTCAGTCTAGTCTAATATAAATGTCATGATTTTCTTTCTATCAAGTAATAATAAAACTGAATATATGATGTGTTGAGACTCAACAAATATCCTCTAAAAACATTTGTTCAATTTCAATATAATGGTTCTCGAGTTATCAATGATATTTGGGAAATTTGAAGTGTTAGTAAATTACTAAAGTGTACACATATTCTAGTTTTCTCATTTCTAGTTTCATGGAAATAGTGGATTGAGGTGAAAATTTTAACTCATGGTTCATAGAGCACCTTTATATGGATTTCATGGTATATTGTTTTATGTGTGTGAATAATTATCAGTTTTATATATAATTTTTCGTTAAATTGTCTATGAAGATTGGAATTGTATTGTTGGTGAATATTTTGAGGTGGGTTTTTATGTGTTGTATTTATTTTTTCAATTATAATGGTGGAAATGGTATTTTTTATGTATATGGTTTTGAATTTATACATTATTATTTTTCCATTGGTTTTACTATTTAAATGTAATATTTTGTTCTATTTTTGATAATTTTTTTCTTATCACTATAGGTTGTTGTGATTAAATTTATTTATTTAAATAGAGTAATTTTAGTATTTTATAAAAAAATAATGCACTAGATTTGTTTAAATGATACCAAATGACTATATATTTATAGATAAATGGTTAATATTGAATCTTCCTGATTATTTTATTGATAGAGGTTTACCTTATATGACTACTGTTCTCTATTAAATGGTTGTGTTTCAAAACAAGCTAGGTTTTATCCAAATTTCTCAATGTTTTTTTTGTTTTAATGATGTTACATGATTTAATTTACATAAAAATTTATTTATAGAAAAAATATTATTTAGAATCTATTTTGTTGTGATGACCACATATTCGATGATAAAATGTTTTTTAGTAAACTCAAATACCGAAATGAAATAAAATGTTCAAGTAAAATTTAAACCCTTTAAGACTTTTTGATATATATTGGTTTATTATTGAATATTTATTTGTTTACTTTAGTATTCAAAAAGTAAAATCACTTTTGTTGAATAAATATGTTATTTCACCAAATTATTTTATAAAATGACAGAGATATTTTTTATTTTAACCATGAAAATATAATTTTGAATATTTTTTTTCTTGTTTGAACATATTTATGAAAATTTGATTTTATTTCCATTTCATAATGATAGATTTATGTTCTATAATTATGGAGATAATAAAAATAATTTATCAATTTTTTTTTGTTTAGTTGAGTTTTTTTCGGAAATAATATTTTGGGAAATTTAAAAATATATTAATTATGATTTTATGTTTTTAAATAGATGTTCATGTTTTCAAATTAGTTTATTTGATGATTCACAATTCATGAGAAAAATATGTAATTACTTATTTTTTTAATTAAAATTGTCTTTAAACTTTACATTTTAAGGGGAATATTTTGAGTTTTAGTTTTATGATGGAAATGTTATAAATTTAATAAAAAACCACTGAATGGATTGATCTAAACTAATTATTTGTTTTTATGTAAATTTACTTTTAAAATAGAAGATTTAAAAGGGGTTAAAATGGGTTTTATAATTTTTATAGTATTATTTTTAAATAATGTACTAAAAATAAAAAAAATAAAAAAAATGGTATTAGTGAAATTACATTTAGGAAAAGGTTGTTCTAATGTGGTCACCGATATTATTTATTTTAATTAATTTTTTAAAACGAGAATTTTTTATTGTTGGATCTATTGAGTTGAAATGGTCATTTTGTTTTTTGAAATTGGTATTTCTTTTTATAGAGTGGGTTTGGTCCTTTGGTTTGTTTTTTTCTTCATTTTATAGCTATGTCACAGAAGAAGTAGGGGTATAGTTTTTTCCTTATCAATAATCATGAAGATTTATCTATTTATTAATGTAACTACATGAATAAAAGGAGGTGGTAGAACCCATGTTTATCCATAGAGGATGTAACCTTATGGAAATATAGGATAGGTGGGTACCTCATGTGATCCTTTATGTGGTGTAACCAAATGTCTATATGGGGAACTCTTGATAGATATGTATTGGGCGAAGACTTAGTCAGTGATTACTGGAATGTGAAGATTGTAATATATTAGTTTGATTAGGACCATGCATAATGTTTCATATTACTATATTGGAATATTATTAGATACATGAATAGTCCGAGTATATCAGTCAATATGTTAATGTTTTAAAATAAAGGGATGTGGATGAACTAAAAACATGACATGACTTCTTATTTTTAAATACTCATTGGTTATAGATGGGTTTTCTAGGATTTATTTGTTTGAATAACCAGGGATTATATTAATGATAGTATAGTGAAAATGATTATATAATTAATTAGGAACATTAGTGATTTTTTATAACCCTTAAAGGTAATAATTTAAAATAGCTATTTAATAGTATTTATTAGTTCAAGATTTAAATGGATAGCTCTCCTTATTGTTTATATTTTGATATATATAGGTTGGAATAGGGTGATGGTGTTAATTTATTTCATTTTCCATGGTTTTCATGTCATGTTTGTTGTACAGTTGGGTTTCATCCTTGAAATGATATGTTTATATATGAATTTGAATAGGATAGAGAAATTTAAGGATTTCTTATATATAATTGGATACATACTGGATATAACTTTTTGATGATCAAGGTAAAATTATTTATCTCTATAAGAGGGTTTTAGGATAGGGATAGTATTTGAAGTGTGTGAGAGTTGATTTTAAAGAAATGTTAATAGTTTTCATATTTGGAGAATTTTTTGGGGTTCATTAGTTGTATAAAAATCTATATGTTTTATTGTTTATTTTTCTAGAGTAAGTGTGTGGGTTGTTTATTATTATTTTCAAAGAGTGGTGGTGAATTTTAAGTATATAGTTCGTGGTTTAACAACTATTAATCTTCCTATCAATTTTACAATTTTGGGTTTTAATTTTTTTCTCATGAAAATAGAATTATAAACAATTATTACTCAATATTAATTTAGAGAGTGAATTTTTTTAAGTAACAGTGGGTAGTGTTTTGGATTTGTTTAATAAATATTTTCTTATAAGAGAGAGAATAGTCAATTTTAGTAGTTCTTATCTCTGTAGGAATAGAATTCATATAAAACAATAATATTTTTATTTTTATTTACTCAAATATAAAATCAAATTTTAATTTTTTTCTAAATTCATGGAATATCAAAAAGAGTGTTTAGGGTGGGAATTGTAAAATTGGTGAATAAGTAGAAAAATTTTTGATGAATTTTTTAATGAATGTTTTGGGTTTTGGTATATGTATGGTATAAAAAACCATTTAGTGGGGGGAGTGTGAATGTAAAATTTATATTAATATTAATATTTTTTGATAACTATGTATATATTAAATAAGTTAATTGAGGTTAATGGTTTATAAAATTGGGCTTTAATGGTTTTAGAAATTATCTGGTACTTGATTATAGGTTTTCAAAGTCAAAGGATTTTCTTGGTTATTGTTTTAGTGATGTTTTGTTATTAACAGTCGATATACTTTTTTTAGTATATTGGTTCATTTTCATGAGAATTTTATGATATTGGTTATTTTTAATATAGTGCAGTAACACTCTAGTATGGTAGGAAATGGGAACTTTTTTTATGGATATGTTCAGAAAAAATATTGTGGTTTGTCACAACAAGACACCATTAAAGGTATATTGGTTACTTTTATGGTTGGGGAGTGAATTAATGGTTCTTTTTTCTAAGGGATATAGGTTTTCAACATGAAATGTACTCAATAATTTCATGTGCGAAAATCATGATTATGGGAATAATTATCATTCATTCCATTTAGGGATTATCCAATGGATTGGATTGTACTGGGTTTTTTTATGAAAAAAATTTATGGAGGCTATAATAATTAGTCTTGTGTTAAATATAATTTTAAAATAACTATTTTTATACAATGTAAACCATGTATTCGGTTTATGTATTCATGATAATGTGAAAAAAGGTTTCATTTTTTTCCAAACACATCGCTATATCCCTTATTTCATCCCAGTCATGGAAAGGTCATTCATGGGAAATTTATTAATGGGTTATGGTGATTATTTCTTATTTGTTCCTTTAAAATTTGTGGTGATCCACTTTATTGTTAGTTGTATATTTTTAATCATCATATCATCTTGTGTTCGTGGTTGAATATAGGTAATTATGGGTGGGGTTTTCATCGAGGCGTGGTGAAAGCCTCTTAAATAATTGGGATTTTCAGATTTTTCTGGAGGGAATATTCATAAATATTTTACATTAAGATGTATGTAATATCAACTAAATTGGAAATAAATTAGAGTAATTCATTATATTTGTCATGTTTGAGTGTTGTTTCATCTAAATGTCCCTAATAATATTTCAATGTTTCTATTGGGATAATATCATGTGGAACATATGGTTCATGGGATGTAAAAAATGAAAAAATATGGTAAATAAAAGGTATTTAAATTTTATCCTTGATTTTATTTATAGATAGATTACATGTTAGTTATCAAAATAAATACTTAAATTTTTATTTAATTATTTATAATAGTGGTTTTATTATTTGTGAAATTTTTTTTAATGTGAGTGAATTTTTGAAGAAAGGGGAGGTGATTTTATTGGTGTTTGTGGGATTTCTAGAAAATGTTGAAGTTGTGAATTTTTATTTATAAATTATCCCTAATTTTTTATTTTAATTTTTTTATTTATTATTTATGTCAAGATTTGATGAGTGGTTTTGATTCCTTGATAAGAGTTAATGGTTATTCATTTTAACATGTATTGGGGATCACACTTATGTTTTGGGGCCTCATCGGGTCAAATGGATAATCCTTATAAAATCATACTATAGTGTGGGTTCCATGCTTGTATGAAAATGATGGAATTGGGTAATACATTCCCAATGGTTATGGTGTCAACATAGAGATTACTAGAGAATGAGGTGGAAGGTTATATGAGTTTGGTTTCATGGAATGGTTATTATTATCGAATATAATGATATTGTTTTATAAAAATATTGTATGTTTATTATTATTAATATATGGGGATTTTATTTTATCAATTTTTTTATAGGAAATATATTTAGAAAACACATATTATAAATTTCATTTTGGGATGGATTGGTTGCATGTAATCCATTTGGAAAATGATACTTTGTCATTTTACTCAACTATTACATGTGTATCTTATTAAACATGCATATAATTCATGTATTGAGTTAAAAGATATCAAGATCATTGAATCATTATATGAGAAAATTTTCTATAGGTTCACTGGTAAAAAAATTTTGAGGATGGTTCAATGGTTATATTTAGGTTTTTTGAAATAATTATTGTATTTATACTCTGGAGTTTAGTTAGTATTATTATTAAAAATGGTTTTATAAAATAATTTACATATTTGTTTTCTTATGTGTTCATTTTATAGTTATAAAAGGGTGGTGTGTATTTCACTAATACTTAATTCTAAATGGAATTCGTTTTTTAATATTCTACTATCAATAAATTAATAATTTTGGTTAGTTTTATGAATAGAGTGAAATTCAATTTTAACTCAATGTTGTGTTTGAGTGGATGAATTAGGATGGAATATTATATATGGTTATGTAATGTTTCATTTTTGGGTTATATTATCTCTACTTTTGATAGTACATTCTATCATTCAAATAAAAGAAATTATAAAACGGTCTAAAAAAATGTTTATGATAGATATTTGATTATTCCATAACCTCACATGGTATTATTGATGTTATTTGAAAACCATTTAATGATTATCAGTCCGAAAAAAATAGTTAACATGAAATGGGATTAAATTCGAGTGGACCACATATTAGGAAGAAATATTTCATGAAATCATTATGTATTTATTTATTATACCAATGTGGACCTTATATTCTAGTGGAATATGTTTTTTCTTCAATAGTTACTCTTCATGGAATATTCCTGGTTAATTAAAAATTTCAATAATCATTTGGTATCATGTGAATTATTCTATTTTAAGATTCATGAGATACATTATCATAAAAAATTACAGAACAAGAAGGGATTTTATTTTGTTTATAGATATGGTATCATTACCTGTATAGATATTAGAGTGATGTATATATTAACATAAATGAAAAAATATATATTCACATTGGATTTGAAAGTGAGATGGAGGAGCTGGTCGAAAATACCAATGGATTCTAGTTGCACTATTTACTATCTCCATGTAAAATTAACAATGATGGATGATTCATTGAGTATAAAAAATCAATGTGATATATCATTAATATGAATTGAGCATGATTAATTGATTAAGGATCTAGTAATGTTGTTCATGGGAATCATGAAGGAAGTAATGAAATCCTATAATTCACAAATTGTTTCATCACTATCATTACCGAGGAATATCATGGAGAATAAATGTGATTATTCGTCATTATAGAATAAAACATATATGGTTCATGGTTGGATTTTTATTATAATTTCAATTAATATTTATACAGTATTGAGGTCTTATAGGAAACTAAACACTCCATTACTACCATATCTAAATAAGGACTTGTAATATAAATCCTGAAGCTCAAACGTCTATATAATTCATAGGGACATAATGATTCATAGGGTGACGAAAACAAGTACAAAAGGTAAATAGATGGTGTGGTGGTATTAACTTTAAAACATTTTATACATAGATAAAACACATCTTGTTTAATACTATTATATCCTCGTTATGTAAATTGAACAACATGTGTTATATGATAATAAATTTTATTGATAAATCTTCCACCCACATAATTTTGTTCCATTTGATCTTAACTATATGTATAATCTAGAAGATTGAATTAACAATTAAATTGTTTAATAATTAATCATTTTATCACAATGATGATCTAGGAGAAACAATGATTCGTAATCAATTTCTAAAATATTAGTATTTAATATCAAAATATCTCTGCATCTCTCTCCCTCTCTCTACTTAAATTGTTTTGTAGAAGACCATGAGGAAGAGGGGAACCTTTCAAAGAGTTTAATGATTTTCATATCCAATGGATACCCATTTATGAAATATTCTTTCAGCCTCTTATTATTAATCATTACCATGATAATTTAAATTTTCCTAGATGAACAGTTTCAATTATGGAATAGTATGTAATTTTTCATTTATTTTATTAAATCCAAATAAATTTAACCATATTTTTTCAAAATTATTTTTTATTATTTTTTATATAATTAGACAAGTGTTTACCCCCACAAAAACAATATTGGCATACAATCCATACATATTTCATTAATATTGAGTAATTAAGTAGTCGTTAGACTATAAGAATTGGATTCTATGGAAACAAGACCTCATTAATCTAAAAAGGGTTGGGTTTATAAATTTACCCATACCATAATGTGTTTTTTATTGCGTGTTATATTTATTTAAATTTTTTTTAAAACAACATTTTGTTTTATTCTAAAGGTTAGTGGAATAGTTTTATAAAAAAAATCATAATTTTTGGATACATCTATTTCATAGTTTTCTGACCATGAAATCAACGTTTATCGAAATGTGATTTCCACCATGAGGATAAAATAGATCATGTTATATGATAACTAACCAGTTTTTATTGTGTTACCATAATACTAAAATTAATTCCATCCAATTTCATTAAATCTTTCCCTTTGGAATGATTTTTAATATGGGAAACACCACACCATATTTTCCTTTAAAATTGTTCATGCTGATTTAGAGGGGAAATTTAAACCATAATGTAAAAATATTATTAGATTTTATATAGTTTTAATGTGGATATACATGGTTTTATTTTTTTATAAGTATTTATTACATTTAATATAATGTATAATACAAAAAAAATTATTTATTAATGGTTATTTAAAAAATAAAAATATGATGTATTCATAATCAATGATTTATTTTTTAAATTTATTTAAATAATCAAAAATAAATATTTATATAATATTATTAAACATTTTAATAAAATAAATTGTGTTTTATCGAATTTTTTAAATTGTTATTATAAAATAACAAATGTTTCTATGATTCTAAATAAATTTATAATATTTATATATTTTGGAATATGAATTATTTTATATTAAATCAAATGAAATTTTGTAGTTTGAAATATTTTATATTAAATAAAATGAATGGTTCATGTTTATTTTGGTATGGATTACCCATAATGAATGTGTAAATTATATAATGTCATAAATTTTTTATTTATAAATTTTTCCTTAGTGTTTATCTCATGTATTATTTTATAAATTTCTCATTTATCTAATTAAATATATATATTATTACACAAGATTAAAAGTTTTATATTATCAATGGATGTGTAATTTAGTTAAAATTTACAAATTACATATGTTAAATTTTATAATATGCATAAATAGTTTCACATACTATCCATGATATAATATTTGTCATCGTTCAGCCATGAATCAATTGTTTTTTGTGTTATGATGTTAAATTTAAAGGTTTATTTATTATTGATTAATATGATAATTTATGATTATATTAAAATTATTTAATCTCTTGATTATTGATCTGTGGGCAGTGGGACATGGGGTCATAAAACTCACTAGTTTGGGAGCTTCTAATATATCAAAAAATTGGGTGTTTGATACTATGTGCACCATGATTCATATTATATAGATTTTGGTTTCATATTATTCAAATCCTCTAACATTGATGATTTTAATTTAATATATATATATATATTATGGATTTAGATAATTATTTTAATTTTAATTTTTCATCAAGTAACATAAATTATGTGTGGTATATTGATAAATATTGTATCATTTATGGATCATAATTTTTTGGTTGATGGTATAATATACTAAAAACTAAACCTTATAATAATATATAAATATAGGTAACATAAGAGATAAAATTGAGAGAGAAAATTGTATTAAAAATATTAAGTGTTGGTTTCATCCCATAGTGAACACTTGTTTAGACTCAATAATCCAACTATTTATGTTCTACGATAGAAGGGTGCCCATGGAATATCTTTTGTATGGAAAAAATTTATAGTGGGATCCAATGGGATAATGTGCATGTATGTTGTGTGAGATTTTTGTTACAGTTAAATGAAAACCTCAAACCTAAAAAATAGAAGTGTAATAATTGGGGTAATCATTATAATAGATAGGTAATTGATTTTTTCACTCATCCATAAAATAATTATACACTATAATATTAGATTTATGACATACCTAACTGGATATGAGATGAGAGTAGACTTAATGAGACCTATATTCTTGTAAAAAGTTGATTTTTCCCAATATTGGATTTGATGTAATTTAAAATGGGTTATTATTTTAGTGGTAACAAGGTAAATAAATATCCAAATTAAATTAATATAAGTAATTATTATTTATTGATAAAAGACTCTATTATAGATAAAATATCATCAATATACAAATTTTCCTTCAAATAAATTTAAGAGAAATGATAACATAAAATAGTTCCTATAATATAATGGAATTGAAACTCTATAATAATTCTAGTGTAATAAGAATTGTTTTTTTTTGAAAAAACAGAAACTTCATACTAATGAAGGTAGTGAATGATAGAAATATTAGTATAACACGAAAAGTAATGATTATCATTATGTATCCATAAAATTTATTGTTTATTTGGATCCAATGAAAAATATATATGAGTATATAGGTTCATTTACTAAGATTTATATCAGGAATATTATATATCATGAATAATCTATACAGGATATATTTGATGTTTATAATGCACTGTATCAGTGTATTATGGAATATAGAAATTCTATCTAAATTGATGTACTCAGTATAAAAATGAATGTAAGTTAATAGTTAATTTTAGAGATATCATTAAAACATGATTTGTTCATGGACTATATTCTAAAATAATTACTATAATGGTTGTAACAGAAAAATGTAATTACAAGATGAATGATTTCAATAAAAGATTTTCCAAACCCCTTACTATGTAATGAATTAAAAATAAGACCATGAAAGGTTCAAGAGAAACTATCATGATCATGGAACATAAATGAAAGTGAAATATTTTTCATCTGAAGGAATAAAGATAATATATGTGATGTCCATACCAACAATGAAATCAATGAAACAATACCCAAAGGAAGGTCTTCATTTTCTTTTTGAAAAACCAAAATCTTGTAAAGGGAATTTTCCCAAATATCGTAATGGGTAAAAGAAACATCAGGTATAGTCCAAATATGTTATTAATGATGTGAAAATAAATTCATTTATTTTGAAGGGTATAAAATTCCAACTATACAATAGGAAAATGTTATGAATATAATTTACCAATATGAAATACTTATCTATTATACACAAACCAGCATTCCATAAATCCCAATGTTCATTTCTAATATCAAAGCACACAAATCTATAACCAAGGGTATAATACATGGAATTGGAATTGGAATGTTTTATGCTTTATTAAATTAATAGAATAGATCAATGTAAAAAATTATCTTCAGAAAACCAATTTTATTTTCCTTCATAACATAATAAAACAATGAATGAAAATATAAAAATGAGGAATAATAATATACTTAATTTTATATAACTCAAATGAAGATTCTAAATTCCTCTATACACTACATGAAACCCTTATATATCACCAGATATATATATTAACATATAATAAATGGTGATTTTATAATTTAAAAGGTAAATAAATCAGAAAAGATGATGAAACAATAATAATACAAAGATAAATATGCAACAATGTGTGTTTATAATGTGATAATTTAATCCTTGTAGGATATCAATATTATTCCTTGAATTCTCTATCATTTAAAATCTAAAAATATTAAATCTAAGTTAAAAATAAAAAATAATATTATTTTTTATATTTAATAAAATTATGTAACATGAGTATGAATATTATAATATAATTTAAAAATTAAATAGAAATCATGTAATAGAATGAATATAGATAAATTGAAAATTGTAATTCCCAAGTTAAAATCAATCAGTAGTGTTCGGGAAAGAGAGACACACATCTCCAAGAATTCATCCCTAAATTCAATAGTATATCAAGTAGTGTTGATAGTTTGTAATAACATTTTAAATAATACAATTTTGATAATAGTTCTATAAAAAAATGAAATATATATATTGTTATTATTGTTTTCAAAAATCAACAATGAATCCATTCCATAATAATTGAAAATTAAAACAATACAACCATATATAATAATTGATTTCCCAATAAGATCATCAATTAAAATAATAATATAATGAATAAAATAAATGGGGTGAATATTTTACAAACAATAATCTTCCCCTAATCCCATTCTCAATTTCTCATTGAGTTTTGACATCCTAATCATTTATGAGACATGACCTGAAAGTCAAATATAACATCTGCACATACACCAGGGTGAAAATACAAGGTGTGAGAAAAAAATCATTGTTTGGACTCACCATAATCACCAAATTTACTTTATCATATATATTTGAATTCAAAAAGAAAATAAATAATATAAAATATATTACACACATGCGTGAGTTTAGGGTCATCATGTGTTAAAGATAACACTATGAATCCTAACCATACCTTGTCAAATCACATTCGGTGACAAAAATATATCTCATTCCCATGAATGGTAGGATTTTTAATGTCATCCTATAATATATATAGTCTAGGGATATATGTTTCAATGTTATATATATAATCCCTAATCACAATCAGTTTGACTGTTCGCATCAAATGTAATCTTCCATCCTGGACACTATATTTATAATACAATATATTAAAAGTTCCATTTAACATCATGTGATCCCTTTCAGTATAAACATATGTATGAAATGTAATATGGGATTCTTTAATACTATATTTGTAAACATATAATTCAAATTCCATATGTAATCCTAGTACTTCTTATAGTATTACTGTAGAATGAAAATTTAATCTACATTGGGACCTCTATACTGGTCTCACCATATATGATGAATTCTATACAAAGTCATATACACTTTAATATTATCAATATAGGAATAAAATTTCATATGGAATCCATGGATAATATCTATCTCACAAAATATTATAATTTTTTATATGACATATCAGGTGGTGACACCCTAATATTTTAAAATAACCCTATGTCTAATAGCATATACAACAAAGAACACCAATACATAATGAACCATGAATTATTATTTAGTTTATTATAACATAAACATTGAATTAGGGGGTACTAAGTGATGTAAAAAAATTATTATATATGTATGTAATGGTCTAAATCAATGAAAATATATTGATAAATGCATAGGAAAAAAATATTATTTAGTTTATTATAACATAAACATTGAATTAGGGTGTATAAATTGACGTAAAAAATTTATTAAATATGTATGTAATTGCCGAAATCAATGAAAATATATTGATAAATTTATAGGAAAAAATTATTATATTATTAGTAGAGTCATTTTTTTCATCAAAATACATTTTTTTCGAATAAAATTATTTTTTAAGAAAACACTACAATTAATTTATTTAAATAATAGAAATATCATTTTATAAAAGTGATATCACTTTTCAAATCATAATATATAAATTATTTTCAGTTAAGTTTTCTATTTTTTTGAAATGATTTATTTCATAGTGAATAGTAAAAAATAATGATTTCTGAAAAACTGCCGTTTCTATTTATTAAAAGGACAATTATTGTTTTAATTTTATCTTGAATTATTATAATACACATTTAGTTATAAAAAATATAATTAATTATAAAAAAAATATATTTATTCAATTTTTTGGTATAAATTCTTATTTAATGCATTAAACTAAAAACTAGTTTTCATTACATTATAGGAATTTATAATAAAATTTATTTCAATAAACTATTGGAATTGAATTAGAATAAATTGAATTATTTCTTTGACTCAAAATGTTAAATTTAACCTAGTAATAATTTTTTAAAATTTTATTATGAATTTTTATTTTTTTGAATTGTAAAATAATAGAGTTTTTATGAAATACTATATAATTTATGATATATATAAGGCATATAAATTTTATAAAAATTTATTGAACGTATAATTTTTGATGATATAATTAAAATACCATATAAAAATAATTTGAAACATTTAAAATATAATATATTTATGGATAAATATGTAAATCATTTTCGGTTCTGATATAGTGCTTGTGCAACACTAGAAAAGTCATATTTCAATTCCTAATGAGAATAATGAATAAAAAAACGTATTTTCTTCTAATAATTATAAAATAATATGTATAACTAAATAATTTTACTTATTATTTCAAAATTTTGATTTATATAATAAGAATATCATCGAAATTCATCTGTAATGCTTATAAAAGGCTATAAAATTTAAATTCACTTATTAAAAAAGATTTCATGACACATATTATATTGTAAACAAATATATAATGAATATAAAAAATTATTTACATCTTAATTATTTCAATTTTAATTAATTAATTTTATTTCATTTTTAGTGTTTAAATAATACCATTAAATTCATATGCAACACCTCCGTATTGCTTGTGCATGCAGTAAAGAAGTCAAGTAAATGATTTTAGAGAATCTAAAGGAAATTTGGTATCTGTACATTATGATATATAAAAAATTATATATATTAATATTAAATAATATGGATATTGGAATTATTTATATTTGAATTAATTTTCTATCCTTTTTTTCTAATCAAAATAAAAGTATAGTACTATAAAATACATTAATGGTATTTTCAAATATTAGATATCTATTTAAATAAATTTAAATTTAAGATAAATCCATTATTAGGACATGTAAAGGGGATATGGTATAAAATATCATATATTTTCCATTTAGGGGTCACATTTCCTAATATAGTAACTTTATAGACCCCTAAATCATAAATAAGAAAATTATCACTCAAATCCTAAAATGTATAATGGAGGTCTAAAAAAGTGATAACTGTTAAAACACAATCAAATGTTTTATTAATATTATTTAATTATAGTATTTATCCACATAATAATATTATTTTTTAGAAGTATCAAATTATTCCATTTTTCAATGAAATATTATTTTATATTAATTTAATATTTTTTGAAATTCGAAGAGTACCACTCCCCCCACTTATAAAATGGAATCACTTATCATTATTTATTAAGAATTAATTAGCATTATGTCACAAAAATTACCTTTCCTCATATAACCATGTATTTCTTCACCTGAATTTAGTGCTTTTTTGAATCCAAAATTCCATCCATTAATGTCTTCAGAGGTAAGCCTGTATAGAATACGCAACAAAAATGTGTAAATATCAAAACATTATTTTTTATAATATTTTTTCTTATAAATCCTAAAAATTTATCAAATATATTATAATATAATTAATCTAGTTCCTAAAATAAACAAAATTAGTATTATAATGATGGAACGAACATTATCCCCTTCCTTCAATCCTACAAATGCCAAAACATTTATCATGCTTATATAAAACTTATTATCTCCACGTAGAGTTGAAAATGGTTTCTCATCACCACTTTGTATGGATTGTTTTCGTATGGTATAAATTTTTATATATGTTATATATGATATAATTATGCTTCTGAAATTACAATTTTCCATCTAACATATTAAAATCCTAATTTTTGATAAATGATAAAGATGTTTGTTCTTATGTTAGGACTACCACCTCATTGGAGCGAGGTGATTCATTTTTCAATACTATTTTATATGGATTGTATTAAGTGTATATTCAGTTAATATATATCACATATATGATATGATAATTCTATAAATTCTAATTATTATTCACCTTCCTTTATTTCCATCTTTTGAAAAGTGAAAACATTGTACATGTGTATGCGTGGCCAATCGTCTCCATGAACGGTGTCATTTATTTTTCTGCGCATATTTTCTATGGATGCATCAATATATATTATGTTTATATATGTTATTTTTATAATTATATACACTATCTATATTATGTAACCATGATCAATGTAAAATAATCAATAATGTAGAAAAAAACATACATGAGAAGGAAAGTAGTTATCAATGAGAAAAATGATTTTAATAGAAAATATTTAATATATGGGAGATAAGATGTTATCAAAAAATAATATGTGGTCTGATTAATCTATGAGTATAATTATATAATATACTTATAATAAATTTACATTTATTATAATTGGTTTTCTAATGAAAATGAAGGAAGACAATACTTGAGGTAATGGATTTACGTTTAAATCACGTTTTAATTAGAATTTTCTATTTATGAATTTTAATTGAGGAAATTATTTAACCCTTATATACTATAATAAATATAATTATAATTCACAGGTTATTCATTTAATTTTCATCTGATTTTACCACTTTCCTCTCTTTAGAACATAAAATGATAAGGATTTATTTATTTTAGAAAAACAGACTTCACTTCCCCTTTGGTTAGCAATCTATTACTTACATGGCCATTTTTTATTTGTAATGTTTCATAGAATGTTTTACTACACTGCTATGAATTTTTAGGTCTATTTCACTCATTTTTTAACATATATAACTACATTAAGAGGAATCATCTTTTGATTTCCAAATTTGGTACTATTGATATTTTACCAAAAATGTTGAAGGAATTGTTATTTTAACATACACGGAATGAATAGAATTTCCCAGTCTTACATGGATATGGTCATGAATGTGTGGTAATGTTATATCTAGTGGTCGAATGTTAGATATGGATGGTTATAAATATATAAATATATATATATTTCTGTGTGTTTGTGTGTGGACATGTGATTCAAGGATTTTTTTAGAAAGGGATACTGTTAATTTTGTGTCATTGAAATTTGTTTCATTTGCATATCCTTGATTAATTATTGTAAGGATTAGTTATTTGATTCAACCATTTTGAGTTTGAGAAGACCATGGATGGTTATCTGATAGTGGTTGTGATTTCTCATGCCTTTTTAGTTTGATTAGTTTTATAACTATTTTTGTAGATTATAATCCATTGATGTTAATTAATGAATTTTCTTGGGGTGTTTGTTTCATTAATTTTTGATATTGTCAAGTTAATTAGAGGAATTGGATTTAATTTTTTTCAGATATATAACTCATTGATTTTTTCTATTATTAATATTTATATATATATATACATATGTGATTATTATTTTCTAGTTTGATATCACTATTTCTATATCATTAATATTTGATTCAAATGGATGTTTATATTTTCATAACGATGATCTAACTGAGTGCCTACAATGGAGAACCCCAAAAATGATTGATAGGTGTTTTCAGGATATATTTATGTTGATTGGAGATTCTTTTTAAGTATCTTGGATAATATTTTGGCGATTTTGTTGGATGAATTTATTTTTAGGTTGTGTATTTGAGATATAATAGACATTTATGTTTTGTTAATCTCAATTTTCATAGGGAATTATTTTTGTGTTGATCAGTAGTTAGTTTGTTATCTAAGGAATCTTATTGGGGTAATGGCTCTAATATTAATGATTTACACCCACAATGTTAGTCACAAAACCATTTACTATTAATATGGGCATTTGGGTGGTCCTTTTTTCCTTTACTGTATGTTTAATAGGGGTTCCAATTAAAAAATTTCATGATAAATTGGTACCATAGATTTTTTTTGACTTATGATAGATATTTGACTTAGGAATAGTTGATGATTTAATGGGATTGGTAGGGAAGTGGTGAAACAATATCTTAAGATGTGATTTAGACCAAGTAGTCTCAACACGAAATTGATATTTGGGCCATGCCCAGTGATATAGTGTCATGAATCTGAAATCATACTAAAACATTATGTGAATATATAACTATTTCTGGGTAGAAATAATAGGGTGGTCCATTCAAAATTCTAATTTTTTTTTATTGGAATGTTAACTGTGGGTCATATAAGTTTTTCTATGACTATAAATCATGGACATTGTTATTAATGATCTATAATTATCTTCTGGACATAATTAAATGAACTTAATTGAGAAATAAAATAATTATTAAATGAATTCCATGGTTGGAAAATATCATTAATGATTCATGAATTCATTCCCTTATTTTTTAGGAAATGTTTGATATAAATTAATTTTCACCATTATTGATGAAATGTGTATAATTTGGA
Source organism: Viscum album (assembly GCA_963277665.1). NCBI lineage: Eukaryota > Viridiplantae > Streptophyta > Magnoliopsida > Santalales > Viscaceae > Viscum > Viscum album. Next base: position 387,775,195 of record OY728167.1, on the reverse strand, counting down.
TATAATTCCATAATTTTTATAATTTAGTATAAATAATAAAAAATTTAATATCACTGAATGAAGTTAATAAATTCTATAAGACTTTATAACAAATTTTTTCATGTAGTGAATTACATGTTGATTGGTTGAATTGAATTGGTTTGGATCCATGCTTACTAGTATTGTAATTTATGTTTATGTTTTTATTACATGTTTTATGATGAGTTGAATTTTTCATGAATACAAAATCAATATAATATTATCACATAATAATGTAGAGGCATTTAATTCTAGGGTCGATCTCAAGGATGCTTATTACAATCATTTTTCATCTATTATCAATATTTATATTGTGTATAATGTACTACTAAATAATATACTAATATCATTATGAGGGATGATAAATGTATAATATATTTATATATATATTTATATATGAAATAAAAAATGTAATTATGTAGATAGAACAAATTGAGGATATAAATAAATGACATTATCTCTTGGTACCTCACAATTGTGTTATCATGTTCTTTGAAAATATTATAATATTCTACTCAGTGCACTGAGGCAAGATTATTAAAATACACTGACATGTTTTATTTATTTCTACACCCAATAAATACATCTTCATGTGGGGTAATACACTTCATAATGTCGGCTAGAAAATATCTTTGTTGACAAACATTATTCAAATCCCACCCCATCATATGGATCACTCAAATTGTAAAGGTAAGGAATATTGATTAATATGCATAACAAATATGATAATATATAAAATAGAGAAATATATCACAATGATCAATTTAACCATTACCAAAATTTAATGAATATAATAAAAAGAGACATGAATGTTTAATAACTTATGAAATCACCACTAATTTAAATTTGATAAATATTTGATTTAGTTATCCATTTTGAAGGGGTAAATAAAATTATTGTGGGGAAACACAAAATATATAAATCAATGTAATAGTGGTAGAATAAGTAAAATATATATTTAAAATTAATAATACAATTACAATAGAATTTTATATAACAAATTACAAAAATCGTTAACTGGAATGTCAACCCTTTTTAAATTGAGGGGAGATAAATTTGTATAGGAAAAGAGTGTCCAAAATATCCTATATAAGTTTTCTTTTCAATTTCACACATGGTATGATTATTAAATTAATGAATTATGAAATATAGTAATCTTGAATGTTTTTATTATATCTCTCTTATGTCTATATATTAAATTTATTCATATTTTTCCATTGGTATTGAATAAAATATCCCAAATTTGAAATAATTTTTTCAGGACTAGAGATCCTTGATATTAATTATTCATTGAATTAGAATGCATAAATGGACATGAATGAGGAAGAATATTACATTTAAATAGATATAAATTATTTTATATAGATTCCCCCTGTACTAATTAAAAATAAAATATCAATAGAGCAAAAAACAGAGGATATATGACCCAATAAAAAAATATTTCAGATCTAATCATAGATTTCAATTACTGATTTGAATTCTCCTCTTACGCCTCAAATAGATAGATTAATCTCTTGGTATAGTTTTATGAAATTTAACCCAATGAAAATATAATCCAACAAAATATAAATTTTCAATTTGGATTGATGTATAAAACATCATTTCCCTAAAAAAAAATAAATTAAAATAATTAAAAATGAAAAAATAAATCCATTTTTTGCAATTAAGCCCAAAAAACATCTATCAAATAAAAATATTACATTTTCCAAAAACAAATATGATTTAAAATAATTAGTTATTGAATAAAATATATTAAATTGTACTATTTATCAATTCCCCTACACATAAACATTGTACTCTTCAGAAATTACCAAATATCTCAATAAATAACCTCAAAAGAATCTAAAGATGGAAAATTTCCAAAACATAAAAAATATATTTACATCATGTTATATATATAAAAAAATCATATTCATTTTCATCACTCAAATATAAATACACTCAAAATATCAAATCCATCCATGGCCTAGTAATAGCATACAAAACACTGAATTTAATGTCACCCTTCAGTCAAGGGATATTGAGTCCCATTTTTTCCCAAAAAATTGGATAATCAATTATCACTATAAGATTTTGAAAATTATCACCTCTACACATCATGAAACATAAAAATATTTTCTTTCATGAGGAATTTCTAAGGTGATTTTTTTGGCTAAGTGTTGTTCAGTTGTAATTCTTAAATATTTAATGGTAAAAAAGAAGAAGAACAGTCAAGTACAATCACATTGATATTTTTGTGATATATCAAGAAAGTCATCCCTAAATTCCCCTAAAAATCTAAGACACAACATCCCCCTTGTATGACAGAGACCATGAGTCTAATAGTGAATGAAATGATTGAATTCAATACAAATATATTTTTTTTAATTTTTTTCTTATATTTTTTCATTAATTATTCAAGTATGAAAAGAAAATAAAAAAATAACGATGGAATGAAAATTCATGCCCTTCATTTATGTGAGGTATATGATTTATAAAAGTAAGGACGGTGAAAAATTAATTAACATCTCCATTTTTTATACTTTTTTCAATTTTTTCCATTTTTTTATGAAAAGGATGATACAAATGAAGCACAATGAATGAAAATGACTCAATACAAAAACAATTCCCAAAATTTATAGACAAAACACACACCTCCAAAAAAGTACATCTTAAGGAACACATGTGAAAGGACCTTCCCCCACATTGAAATTTGAAATATCAATGAAAATTTATCAAGGGAAAGCTAGGAAAGGTAAAATTGGTTTGTATTATGGATTAAAACTACATAGAAGTTCATCAACTATATGGGATAACAAAGATACGTATAATGGTTGGATTAATGTTAAAATGTGGCTATATAATTAAATCCTCAATCATATAAATCATAAATCATAATATCTAAATATTTTGACATGAAAAATAAGATATTTTGTTTCACACACCAAATCGATGTTTCTGTCATCAAAGTGTTTTTATTTTTAACAATATATCAAAAATAATTATAATAAATTACAAGATATGAAAAATATTAAATTTTTTATTTCATGGGATCTGATTTAGAAAATAATCCACACTTATAAAATTTCATGGAAATGAAATTATAGGAAAAATTTCTTACGTTTATAATCATTTATAATCCATTTCTCAAGCAACTATTAAAACCTCCTAAAAATGAATACATATCTAAAATCTTATATCGAATATTTTTTAATGACTATAGTTCCTAGAAATGGATAAAAGAGAATAAAAAACATATAAGAATGTTATTGTTCCCCCCACACATAAATTTCAAAACCCATGTATTAATATCTAAAATATTGAATGATAAAGGTCGAGAAACCAATGATATAGAAGAATAAAACATGATATTACTGTTCAGTGGAACCCTTGAGTAAATATTCTATCCCATACCACATTGAAATAATGATAAATGAATAAAAATGGAAGAATAAGGGAAATAATGATAATGAAATTGAAATGGAAAATATGATATAACATTTTCAATCTGCGTGTTAGGTTTTTTCTTCCACTTGATTGGATTTTATAGCGGATTATCCAAAATAAATTATTGGATGGGATTTTGTTCATAGATAATGTCAAATTATATTTTTACCAACATTAATAATATGATGCTGAGAGTGATAATACCTAGAGAAACAAATTGTTTCTCAGGCCTAATTATTGATTAAATATATAATTTTTGGTGTATAGTGGGAGGGAAAATAAGATAGGGATGATATATGTTGACTTTAATGGTTCGCTCCAATATATGGTACTCATGTGTTGTAAATGAGGCATTTTCATCACCACATAATTTAACAAATATTATACTACCACTATGTCATAACTATCTTCCTTTATAACCAAGGCATGTGCAATTTTATATTGCTTACTAAAAATAATTGTGAATGGGAATTCAATGAATTACTAAATATTAAAATAATTAATACTATAACAATAAACCTAGAAATCTAGTCTATTATGTAATGTAGCATGAAACTCGATCTATTATAATATAGTCATCTGAAACTTATTGTTAGTTGGTGTATCTTCATTATTTTTACCAAAAGAAAGAGACATGTAGAGAAGAACTAAAATTACATTTCCATAGATGAGGTAATGACCATGCATTTCATTTTTTATAAAAATATTTTTAATACTCATACAAATCATTATGATGTCAGATAATTGAATCAGCTATGATGTTTTCATAAAACACTATGTCGTGAAATGTCTGATGAAATCTGAATGGAAATTCAATAAATTTTAGACAATCCTCAATTGATTTTACAAAATGAAAAATGATTAAAGAATTGTATTCCACAACTTGTTATGTTTCTTTATCAAGCTTCTACTCTAAGGATTGATTTACTTATTCACATATCCACTTTATTTTTCTTTATTAGTTTTCCATTTTATATTTAATTCCATAGTGAATGGTTTTTTCTTAATTATTAAATTAATTATATTTTAGAAATTGAATTTAGTCAGTCCGCACATAATAATATCAATTTGAATAAATCATGGAAAATACATTTATTTATTGTTCCTCAATGGAAATGCTTCCAATTTGATGAGTGATATTTTTCATTAATCCCAATTCAGTTAAATATTATTACCTGATAATTCATATAGATTAGTCCCATGGGGAATCATTAGGATTCCTCTCACATGTACTGTTTTTTAATTTCACTACATATATTCTAACTAATATAACAAAATAAAATAATGTAATTAAGGGGTTAGAAAATTAATATGTCATATATATATATTATTTATTTATAAATTATTTGAAATTTATTTTATGAATTTAGAAAAAAATGGTGCATTAAAAAATTAATCTTTCAATATAGAGATCACAATAGGGCTATCATCATTATTTGAATAACTATAAATATTATATTCAATGTAGTGATCAATAATTATCAAACTATACCCCCTCTTATTCTTTTTTACAACCATGAACCGATATCTATACATGTGTGGAAGTAATCATCCATAATAGGGCTCATACATGTATTTTCTATGAAATATAATATATGTTATAGACCATTGTTTACATGACTCAAATTATGAAGGGAAGGAATATTTATGAATGAGGAGAAGAACTTTTATAAAATAAAAAATATTGAAATTATATATCCCATCTACATTAAATACACTAGGAGGGGGATGAATTTGGGTATGTAAAATTAAAACAACTTCCCCTTCAGATCTTGTTTCACTTTTAAAAAAATACTCTTCTCTATATTCCCACTGAAATGTTTGAACCAAATTGAAATCATCGACAAGATAAAAAAAATTACTTGGTTCACACTCACTAGGCTACGTCGAAGGGGAATACAATGATGACATGATGACTTACCAAATCCAATAATTCTCACTTCCAAATTATATGTTTTGGGATTGAACAATTTTATTCCTAAGATCACTACCTTAACAAGATTTCAGGTTAGCTCACTGATTTTCCATGGGTCACCGCCTATCTATCTTTCTATATTTCACTGTCAGTGTAAAGGATCATTTTTATCCTATTCCTTTCATCATTTCTCTAAATAGGACCTACACACATTTTCTGTACATGTTGGTTCCTTCATTATCACTAATGAATTCATACTCAACTATATGTTGATGATCTAATGAATCACTTTCTAGGTTGCACCTACACTTCTATGAAAATACCATGATGCAACAATTCTAATTTCTAGAAATCTGGAATAGACTTCCCTTTACTATAGAAACATCAATTACCTTATATTTGGAGATATATTCAATTCATTTTAACTATTTATTTCATCTCATTGAGTGTATAAGTGAATAACCTCCTTCTATGAGTATTTTTGAATGATGTAGATCCTAAATCTTCATCTTCTCCTTCATAATTAAGATGTAAGAGTGATACTATTCATTGAGAAATCTACGTGCGTATCTCCATGCATAATATTATAGTTTGATACCCATTATTGAGATCATAGTGCATAACCACTTGTGCAATATCCATGTGTGAATCATCTCGCACAAACACCCTCGTGTGTATCCTCTTAGGAAAGTCCTTGGTTCAAGACCCTAATGTTAGTCCCATCCTAACATGAGTCCCTTCCTAGAGTGTGTCCCTTCCAGGAGTCTTATTTCATGAGCCTCTTTCACATTTCTTCTTTTGCGAGTCTCGGCTATGAGTTTTCTTTTTTAAGTCTTTTCTGTGAGTTCTCCTTCATGACTTCTAATTTTTCAATTCCGTTACATGTGTTCTCTTTCAATCATTTTTTAAATAATCTATTCAGATCATATGAAACACCATGACATGAGTGTGTTTTTCTTGATACATTCTTCAAATCTTTTGAAACACCTTTGAGTGAGTCCTCTTTGTGAGCGATCTTTTTCAGATAATTCGCAACTCCTTTTCAAGACCTATCTCTACATGATAACTTGTTTAGATCATTTGTAACACTTATGCGATGTCAATCACATTAATCATTCTTCGTGAACCTCTGTCATGATATCTCATAGTGATTCCCTTATCTGGATGAGTTTCAGAACAATATTTTAATGAAAAACATATCCACTATTTAAGAATGGTTTTGGGATACAAATAATGATTTTTTTACCATCTTAACTCCACAAATTGAGGAAAACCATCTATCTCATCGACATCACGCTCTCCGAAATATATAGGTAATATATCTTCTCTTACTTTACATGATATATAGGCATGATTCCTCATTCAACATTTGTTATTTTTTTGAGTTCTCGATCTATATTTACACATTTCGTGAGTCTCTCATCCACATTCAACCTTTCACATCGCACAAGTCCCTGGACTTTGTTCACAAGTTCTTCAATGACCGTGACTTCTTCTATCACTTCCATATTTTTCTCTTATATTCATGCACTTATATGTGTCCCAATCACATTCCTATTTGAGATTTATGTATGATCAAGATGTTAGATACAATGAAAATCATGATAATGGTGCATGACCCATCCATGATATCCATAGCCAATCATGTTCACAACATGAGATGCCTCAATGATATACAAAGACAATCATGTGAGTTTTTCCAGATCTATCCACGAGGCTCAAAGGCTTTCACGTGCTTCACGAGTTTCCATCACTAAACCAAATTCAATATTCTTATTGTCAATGTTGTTTTATTCAAATGATTTTTTTAACTCATCATAGGTTCTAAATACAACTATGAGTGTCGCGCATGATCACATCCCATTATTAGTTTATACATTAAATCTCTGTAAGTTCATTTCAGCATTCATGATCATCATGACATATTTTAAAACAATACTTTTTCACCAAGCAAAATCCTTGTCAACAAACACAATATACCAAAAAGCACCATCATGAAGGATTTATTTATAAGAATCTCCATATTTCTGTTTGTTGAAAATATTTCACATTTTGATACAACATTATAACTTCTTCCATAGTCTTCCAAAAATTCACTTCTTATGATTTCGATGGTTATATGAGTTTTAATAAAGACACACATTAATCCTACATGAGAAATACTAAGTGTGAGAAATAAGAGTATCATTAAAAGTTCATAAATGATTCAATACATTTCATTCAAAAAAAATTCATCATCTTTCATCGTGATCATCTTCTATCAAGATATATAACTATTAATTGGCCAACATTATCATCATCCAATTTAAAAACACCTATAACTTCATTTATCCCCTATCAGCATCTCCAATATAATGATTAATATATTTCTCCAATTTTATTTTCTCCTATTTTATATGAAAATTTTATCCCCATTTGTCAATGAACCCAAATGATACCTCATTGTGGTCTTTAATATGATAAAGAACACAAATTATCACTTTAGGAAAAAACACATCATTCTGTTGGGAGAGGGGACCCTACATCCACACTTTATCATGTTCAAGGAGTCTAATATACTCTAAGATCCAATCAATGAAGTTACAATGCATCATTGAATATGGCCTTTGTTTAAATGTCTACAACTTGTAGTCTTTTAGGATCATACTCTAATTTTTAAATCCCTTTATCCACCATTCCTTGATAAAATGATGTTGATTTCAATGTGATTATTCCTTGAATGATGGTTATGATTTGTTCTATGATCTAAATATCTTCAATTATGACAATGTATTTTGATCAATGACTTCATCTCAACCCCCATAAAATAAATATGTTTCTTCATCCATAGTAATTTTGTTCACACATGAGTGGTTACATTGTATTTAGCTTCTATGGTTCTCATTGAAATTAAATATTGTTTTATTCATATCCAAGAGTTACACAACCTTATAAGATATAATTCACCACCTAACGTTGTTTTTTGGTCATCTGCTGATCCAACCCAATTTGTATCTATATAGCCTAATAAGTTTTGTGGAGATTTTCCATTAAATAGAAAAATGAAATCCTATTTTAATTTATATGAATAATTATTATTTTTACTAAAAATAAGTGAGGTCCCTTGGGATTAATTTTATACTATGCCTATTGATATGTCGAAAAACAATACATGGTAATGTCACTATTATGCACAAAAGTCTTCTAATGATCTGCATGTATTATGTGACATTAACCTATTTGACGTCATCATCCAATGAAAGTTTCATTCAGGTATCCGTTGGATTCATCATCTACATGTAATTATAAATTATAAATCTTATAAAAATATCCTTGTTACATTTATATTGATAAATGAATTTTCCATTCTTCCCTTATTCCACCTTTAATCAAAGAAAAATGTCGTTCACTAATAATTGACATTCCAAAATAGCTTTTCATGAATTCTATGAATTTATTGTACTATGATTAATTTGATCCACCAAATATTATATCATATAAATATACTAGCACCATCATCCTTTAACTAAATTCATTGATAACATATAGTTCGTAATCAACTCCACCACGTTTAATACCAGATTTCTTCAAAACCATATCTAGTCTTGAAAACCAAGATCATTGTTCTTAGGATAACCCATATAGTTCATTATTTAGTCAGAAAACTATTTTGTCATGTTAATGAATAAAAAACTTTCAGGATAATCATAATAAACTTCTTCTTCCATAACCCAATTTAGAAATGTAGACTTGGCATCCATCTGGAAAACATTGAAATTTCATTTCACTATGATGGCCACGTGCATTATGATTGTTTCAAGCATTTCAAAAGGTGAAAATGTTTCATCAACATCAATAAACTCTATATAGAAGTACCCTTTTCCCCCCAATGATGATTTTTTCTGGAATTATTGTGTCATCTTCATTCATCATTTTGCGATAGACCCATTTTGCCAAAAGGATATTTTTATTTGTTGGTCTCAAAAAAATCTCCCATGTTTGATTATTTTTAATTTTGAAAAGATATTCATTCATATATGGAACCTAATTTTCATCTCTATATGATTCCAAAAAACCTTTATGATCCACCTATGATAATAATGATAATTTATGTAGATTCTGCATCCTATTTATCAATATTGGCATTGCCTGATCATCGATTCTATTCTACATATATATTTAAACTATTCTCTTTAATCATTGTGCACAATCTGGTTTGTTCTCATCATTTTCATTATTTTAATCTTCTTCTGAGTTAGCCTTTGGAAGTAGAACAACCCATTGATCTGTTTATCTCTCCATCACTCTCCTCTGGAGACTGATCAAGAATTTGATGAAGATTCTACTCATTATATACTATAGTTACATCATGACTTTTAAAAACCGTTCCTGACTACTTATTAATGAATATATATGATATTATTTTATTTTATTTTCCATGTAATATACCCTAATCTCCATTGGATTAAAACTAACTATTTTATTCTTTTGGGGAATGGAACACTAACTTCATAATACTGAAGTGTACTTCAAATTTGTCTTATTTCCATCCCCTAGCTAAAATGGAGTCATATCTTCATTTGTTCATAATAAATTTCTATTTGATGTTTCAACTGATCTATTCACTTATTCATTCAAAAACATATTTCGATGATCTTTCTCAATCAGTATTTCTCAATCCATGTTACTGATAATTTGATTTATTCTCTCAACTACTCCATTCTATTATGCATTTCTTATGTCAAAGACATGATTCATTATCACATGTTAATCATGATAATAATCCACTTTGGTATTTGTGAACTATTTTCATGTATCCGTTCTGATATTCTGCATGGATTTACAAGGCATATTTTCAACATACCATCAATAAGTTCTTCTGAAACAGAACACCTTAGATTTGTGAGTGATGACTGAAACCAATTCCATTCTTCTAAATTCATAATTTAATATAACATAATATCTCTTCCAATAGATATATCTTTGTGATATAGGTCCACACAAAAAAATATTCACCAACTCATGCATTTTTTCGACCCTTTCACTTTTTCCTTATATATGGTTTTAATGATCTTCCCTTACTGACAAGCATCACATGTATATGTATGATCACATGATTACCCAGGGAGGTCAATAGAAGCCTCATATTTCACCAGATATTCCATTTATGTTTTTCTCATGTAACAAATATTTTTATTTCATATCTTGATTTCATCTTCCCAGGATATGAAGAACATATTTTCTTATCCACTCATAAGGTATATATTCTCTTCCATGTGCTTTCCTTGAAAAACCATGACATCATATTTTTCCTTAATGACACAATATTTCATGGAACACTTATGGTATATCCTGGGTCTCATAGTATACTGACACTAAGCAAGTTGTAACTCATGCATTCAATAATTAATACACGAGACCATTTCATGTCTCTTCCCCCAAACATAGATTTTCCTAATACATCAATCTTCAGGACATCAACATTAAAAAATATTATGATACCTTCTTTATCATGAATACATCCAGCCACTATATCCTTATTTCTTACCATATGATAGGTGCACCTACTATCAATGATCCATATTATATTGTGATCTGATGCTTTAAAATAAATCTCTTCCACCACAACCTATTCATATCTATTATTTTTTATCTCGGTTTCAGACATCATACAATGTACAGATTGATGATATTGATCTAACTTTAAGTATTATGTATTGGATTCATATTATAGAGATTAAAATTGATTTTTCATTTTTAGGTCATTTGATGATACATTTAGCTACTTATTGTGATCAAATTAAATCTTCTTTGGCGCATTCCTTGGCATGTTTGATGTCAAATATCTTTCTATGTGTTAAAATCTTCCGAACTTGAAACAATAACCATCAAATGATGAAATGTATTATTGATCTTTATAGGGTTTACTATGTTGATTTTCCCCCTTTGGTGCCTCTTGGAAATAGAACATACACTTTGTGACTACCCCATTTTTTAATAATAAGACCATCTTATGAGGGGAGAATTCTGATGTAGAAATAATTCACTATTATTTATCTATTAGGATTTATTAATATTCTGATTCTGATTCAAATCAGTATCAATATTAAATCTAAATTTGAGTGATTATGTTCAGACTTCATCCAGTATGTCTTCTTAATTGCGATAAATCCCCATATAAGCAATATGATTCTCATCAATCATTTCCCTTTCTTGATACAACATTTTCAATTTCACTGGAACTCTAAATTCTAATTTATAATTTTCTTTTTCATTAATATCTAATTTTTCTAGTATAATGTGTTTCTCTTTATCTTTCACATTCCTTCACATACTGACAACTTCATATTCATGTTCATCAATATGATTTAATTGATTTTTCCAGTGCTAGTGTAATTATCTATTTCCCTTTTCTATTCCACGATTTTGTTATTGTACTCACTGGTATTTTTTGATCTCTCTTGAATTGAAGAATTCAGTTTTTTGATATCTTCATTCTACTCATACATCTCTTCTTCGAGCTAATGCATATAAATTTTTTGCATTATGAAAATCATTGTTGGATTTCTTCATTTGTTTTTCTGAAAAAATCTATTGCCTGGATTGTATCTTCCAATCCATCTTAAATATAAACTCTTACATAAACTTCTTATTCATTAATTTCACTTTATTACATTTCCTATGATCTATAAACATCTTCCACCATAGCATCTTATTCATGATCCTAGCATTCCTCCAACTCTTCATCTTCATGTTCTTCTAAAAATTCAACTTCTATTGAAAGAGTATTCTTCATTTTGAAGAAATTTTTCTTCATATTTTTCATAACTATCACATAGTCTGAATATTTATTCATCGGAATTTACACATAGTCCTCATTGTCATCTATAATCTTCTTCGATAACCTCGCTGCAATATATATAATGTTTTCCCATCGAAAGCATGCAAGTGGGTGTTTCCCATGGAACATTCCTTTTAATATTCATAAATTTGATGAATGTAATGACATGAATTCATATACATCTTATTAATTATGCACATCTTCAATAGTGAACCTCTGAATGGACTTTAATTCCAATTCTTTAGACTTTCCCTTTTCTATAGACTCATTATCGTCATTTTTGATCTCATATGCAACAAGAGTACTATGAAACATATCCACTGTCATATCTTTCATATCATTATCATCCAATAGAGAAACATTCATATTGAACCGATGTGTAATTCTTCCCAAGATATACCTCAAAATATTTACAACTTAAATAATTTTTCCAAGACCATGCAGGTCTTCCACAATAACATTCACTGAGTCAATGAATGTGTCAACAGAATCACACGGGTTCATTATAATATCCCCATACTTGTTCAATATATATATTTACCTTTTCTTATTTTACTTTTGATTCACCCTCATAAATATTTAAGAAATTTTCCCACAAGCATGTGATGCTTTACATTAAATTACCTTTGTATAGGTATTATTTTAAAGGTATCCCAGTAAAGCATCGATTTATTATGAATCATCATCTATTTCCCATCAACCATCTTTTTATAAAGAATGAATTTTGATACTAGACAAAAATCAATGTATCACATCCATAAATACATATATTCCCAATGATCAAAAGCAGTGCCTCATCTAATTATTCCATGATTGAATTTTTTTTCCATCAATGTTAGGAATCCCTTTGTGATTGAAGACCTCCATTTATTCTACTATGAGATAACCTATGATTTTTAGCCATATTCTCAGATGCCTATTATCATCCCAAATAGGTTAAATAACTATGGTAGGGAGGGTGAATCGGGTTATGAATGATTAGGATAACTACCACACTGCATCTTGTTTCATTAGTAAACAAAAATTATTTTCTCTCCCTTTCCTGTTTCAATGAATGTATATAATTAATATCATGAAATATACACAATATTTTTACATGGTTAACCCTATCTTGGCTACATAAAATTATCATACATCAGTGATGTGTGGACATACCGAATCCACTATGGATCACTACCAAATTACATGGTTTGAGCTAGATCAATTCTATTCCCATGCTCACTACCTTTTAATGATTTAGGTTCAGCTCACTACTTTACCAAGGGTCACTCGTTATGTCTCTTTCTCTACCTCACATCTTGTGGAAGAGATCATCATCATCATCTTACTTTCCACTATGCTCCAGAAAAGATCCACACAATTTTTATATACATATAGTTCCATTCATTATCAATAATGAATTCATCCTCAACTATATATAGATGCTATATTGATGCTATTTCTAGGTTTATCCTTCACTTATGTGAAAACACATGAATGCAAAAATTAGACATTCCATAAAATTGGAATGGAATTACCTTTAGAATAGTAATAGAAATTACATCTACATTGGAATGATCTTCAAGTGATGCCAAGTAATCCTTTGACTACATTGCTTGTAGAAGTGAATAACCACCTTCTTTGAGTATGTTCGAATGGTCCATGACCTATGTCTTCTTATTCTCATTTAGAATTTATATATGGAAATGATACTATTCACAGGGTAATGTGTGTGTGTATCTCCATGTGAAATATTCTAGTGTGATAGTCTAGTGTGAGATCCAGGAGAATAATAACTTGTAGAAGATCCTAGAATGTATCCTCTGGAGAAAGACCCTAGCACGTATCTTCTGGTGCAAGACCATGGCATGATCCCCTGACAGAAGTCCCTTCTAGGAATGAGTCCCTTCTATGAGTCTACATTTGTGAGTCTATTCTGTGATTCTTCTTTCATGATTCTCTTCATTGAGTCTAATTCTGTGAGTCTCTTCCATTAATCCTATTTCGTAAGTCTTCAATCATGAGTCCCACCCATGATTCCACTTTTTCTCTTTACACAATACCATATTCAGACCATGAGAATCACTCTAACATGAGTACTCTTTTTTTGAGACCCTACTTAGATCATGAGAATCAGACAGGAGGGAGTCCTTTTTCCACAAGACCTTGTTCAAATCTTTCACGACACCGTAAAACTAGTCATCTTTCTGTGATACCTTGTTCATATCATGGACAACACTTATTTGATTTCAATCGAATACATTTCTTCTCTATGAACCATAGCTGCGAGATCTCACTGTGAGTCTCTTCTCCATGTGTGTTTCAGATAAATATTTTTATGAAAAACAACATCAAGGTTTAAGGATAGATCTTGGGATATTTATAGGTGAATTTAAACTTCCTTAACTCCTTAAATTGTGGTAAACAACCCACCTCATGTGCATCTTGTGCTCTGTAAGATCTGAGTGTGGTATCTATTCCTTCTTTCTATGAGATCTGGGAATGAGTCGTCTTTCATGTTCCCTGATTTGCATGTGTCCTTGATCCCCATTCACCCATTGCACGAGACCATAATCCACATTCCCACTATCACTTTGTGTGAGACTCTAGTGCTCATTCACAATCTCTTCAATGAGCATGAGTTCTTCTATCACAACTATATGTTTCCTTTATAGTCATGCTCTTCTATGATTCCCAAGTGTGCATCTTATTTTTTCTTGTGCAAGATATGGTTGCGATACCCATATAAAATCAAGATTGTTGCACTAGAACCCTCTACGAGTTACAAATAAAATCATGTGTATTGCATGAGATCACTCTAAGAGATTTATATACAATAATTTGTGAAATGTGAGATCTCTCCATGAGATTCAAAGACAATCACATGCTTTGTGAGTTTCCATCACTATATCAAAATTTATTCTTGTTATTGTCAATTTTGTTCTTTTCCAACGATTTTTGTGACTCATCACTTGTTACAATGATAACTATGAGTGATGTACATTATCTCATCCCAGGATTAGTTTATATAGTTTTTCTTTGTGATTAACATTCAACATTCACACTCTTCATGCCTTCATTGACTTCTAGTCAATGTCAATAATCAATACTTGTCAAAAGAACAAAATCTGCCCAAAAGCACCATCATGAGGGGTTTTTGCCTCAAAAATCACCATCCATATTTGATTTTACCTTCATCAAATTTCATATAATATAAATAAAATTCATGAAATCAAAAGAACTTGACAAACTACCTATAATTTCTTGAGATTGAAATATGAAGTTAGTTCTTCATTTTAATGGAGTTATGAAATGTATAGAGGGGGAATCCAAAATGGTAAAAATAAAATAAATATTTTAAGAAGAATAATAACATATATTAAAAATGGACAGTAATATTATAATAGATAATAATTTAAAAAACATCCTAAATGGAAAAAAAGAGTGTCAACTCATTTAAAATGAGATGATATTCATTTTTATAGGAATTTGTTTTTTTCAAATTTCCACCCATAATTATGCTCATAGTGTTCATGCATCGTAGAAACATTGAATTTATTCATTAAAAATTGTGTAATATTTATTTTTTTTCATTTATATAACCTCTATTAAACTAAAAAATATATATTTATTGTGCTGTTTTTTGTGAATGATAATGGATGATAACTAAAACAATTAGTTTTTTCCATGATATATGTTTCATTTAAATTCATCGATTTGAGATTATTTTATGGGCATGAAGGATGATGAATCTTGTATGGACATAATTATGAGTCAAATTTTAAATTTTTTAATTTATCTTAATCTAAAATTTTAACTCATATGATCTAGTTTCTTGGGATATATGGGCATATCTTTAGGATATTTTGGATCTAGTCATAGATATGACAACCCGAATTGAATGCTCCATTTGGGTCTCAAATATATAGATTCATCATCTAGTCTGAATTTATGAAATGTATCCCAATTAATATATAATACTAAAAAACTCAATTAGTATTAAATCATAAAATTTATGCATGAAATTAAAAAATAAATCAAAATAGTTAAATACCAAAAAAATAAACCATTTTATAGGTAAGCTCAAAAAATTATAAAACCTAAAAAATATGATAATGACCAATAAAATAATACATTACTTTAAATAAAATAATTTAATTGTAGAATAAAATTTTTACGTTCGGATTCGGTTCACTTGAAAATATGTAACCAAACTGATTGGTGATAAGTACTCAAGCACACCACGAGGTACACTAGAGGTTAATAATTATGAGAGATGGTCTAAAGGTTGTATAGTGGGGACATTATTCCCTTGGGATCATTTATTTTTAAATATAAATAATAATAAATTAATTTAAATGGAATAATAATAAATATTTTATATAAAATAATAAACTGACCATATGAAATGGTCCAATGTAAAACCAATTGTACATGAACATGTTGAGATATAAATACAAGTTAAAAAAATAAAAAACAGATACATACAATGGGTATATCCATTAAATTAAATAAATAAATAAATGGACCAACTGCTAAAAGAATACATTGTTAATCACTATCTTCTACTCACATGATATGTCCTAGGTTGGATGTTACAACATCAAAGAAGCCCTATCCATGCTCTAACCTACAGTTATGAGATTTTCCTAGGTACCGATCGATGACCAGAACAGAGTGTATGTAAAATGCAGCAGGCCACCAAAAATCGTGACTCATGATATAAATTCTATAAAAATAAAATGTATTTATGTTCAGGTATAATAATAATGTAGTGAATCAATAGTGTACAAATAACCACATCAATCTTATGTTCATCGTGGAACACCTAGCCAACCACACCATCATTGGCTGAAGTCGAAACATATATGAACAATTAAATTTTTATAAATCACCAAGAGACCTATGTTACATCACCATAGAATCCATATGTAATGGTGATTTTCAATATTTCATATATTTAAAAAGAGCATCATCAAAACAATTAATATAAGAAATTAGGAGCATCAGGTCCCATATCTCAATCAGTGATGTGAAGCACTGAGTCTGACATTTTAATCAATTATGAAGTTCAATACATTCATCATCTAAAATGAACAATAAATAATTTTATGTCTTTTGATAATCAACCATAATTTGAGGAATTCCATGTATGATAATAACAATTATCAATATGGAAGTTCATGTACAATGACAACCATAATGATTAAGGAATGCTATTTATGATAATTACATTTAACCTTAAGGGATTCCATATCAAATAATTTAGATAACTGTAATGAACCCATGATAAATAAATATATATATATATATATATAATTAAGAAAAAAAAGTCATGTACATAAGGTAAGTATTATGTAATAAAATCCATGTTATATCAAAGTTAATACCATGTAATATCACTCTTTCCATTTCACATTTCATTCATTAATTAATGTCCTGCAACTATTAAGTAAACGAAGAGGAAAATTTAAAACAACATGTCTTATTATATATTACATTATTAATTTATAATAAATAAAGTGGAAAATTACTATTTCCACTTTATATACATTCTAACAATTTAATTTATGAAATTTTATTTGACTATGCCAAACAAGGCACACTGTAGTGGTGTTCTGGAAATAAGGGAAGAATAATTCATCACGGAATATAATGTAGGTTACCCATAGGGTAATTCTGGTTGATTCCATTAACCTCCAACAATCAATAATGTTGTCCCATAATTTCTAAAGATGGATCATGTGTTCAATATATGGTATTTCATAATTTAATAGAAGTGTGTGGGAAGGACCAGTGTGCAACATAATGGGACATTATATAAATAGCAATACTTTTTCAATAAATAATTATAAAACCTTCCTTATAACAAGGAACACTCACTCATATGATATTGAAATTTGAATTGATCCAAAATAATATAAACTAGGGAAAATTATAAAACACTGATAGTAGGTCATAAGATCTCACATGAATACCATTCCAAAAGACAAAATACGAAAATGAGATAGGATGTAAAATGATTCACTGAATTTCTGAGGGTGGTATATCATGACCAAATTTTTTCAATTATTTGTTATTATGGGAAATATCACATCAATCCCAGTAGCAGATAGAGGAGGAGTTTTCAATAGGAGGCATTGGTCGAATGGAATTCTTCACTACCCTTATTCCCTTTCATTCCATTTTTATTACATGGAATAGCAGCATTATGGTGTAAACCATGGTTTTACACATGAAAACACCATTTATAGGATTCCATATTTGGAATCTGAAGTTCCAAATTGTGTTAATAAATACCTTTTATTTTTATACATTATGAATAGAAACTTCTGTAAATATTCAATTTCCCATAGTTAAAGGGAATATATAGTAAATAACGGTTAAAATTAATATTATAATAATATTAAACTACCGCAACATGGGTTCTAATCCTATTGGGTGATATATTTATGACCAAGGGAATCCTTTAGTCATTTTGGGACCCCATGGAGCCACTAGGATGTGAAAATGAAATTTTATAATAATTATTTTACTGTAAAGAAAAATATAACATAAACTTATATCGTTTACTAAAAACATTTATATGGGGTGAAATAAGTGATCCTTATAACTATAAATAGTCATTAGAAATCTGAAAATGTTTCCTATATCATGGTATTTTATTTATAATTAGTAGACAGCAAATAAATAAATTTATTGGTGACACAATGATGATGTAGTGATTACCTTAGTAATGAATGATTTAGATAAATTAGATTATAAATATTAAAATAAGTTTGTTTTGAAACTTTTTATGCCATACAAGAATATTTGGGATGATTTTTAATTGTTATATTTGAGTTAATGATGTTTTTTAAAAATAATCAAGTTTTAATGGATTTTTAAAAATTCATTATTTGAATAGGATAAAAATTGACATAAATTGGTTTTTAAAACAAATACTATTTTATTAAATGATATAATAGTAATAAAAATTTATGATTCTTCCCATTGACTTATAAAATTTTGAACCTGTAATTAATTAAACCCTTGAGGTTCTATTGGAATTTTATTGTGAATATATTAACCATATTGTATGAATATACAAGAACACATGGTAAGAGTTAA
This sequence comes from Viscum album, assembly GCA_963277665.1. NCBI lineage: Eukaryota > Viridiplantae > Streptophyta > Magnoliopsida > Santalales > Viscaceae > Viscum > Viscum album. Next base: position 387,755,927 of record OY728167.1, on the reverse strand, counting down.
ATTAGTTAACTAAGTGTTAAAGCTAAAAGATAAGGTTATATTTGTGACCTAGAATTATCTAAAACCTTTTGGTTGAGTGGTTTCCAACCAAAAATCATCTTATATTTGAAATAAATTACTTTTGGACCATTGATTACTAAAAATAATTTTATAAAAAAATAATATTTCAATACCTTCATAAAGTGCCCCTCCTCCCTCCTATAAAAGGGAATCACCTCTACCAATTTAATCAAGACTCTGAATCCCCTTGTATCATCCAAATTCTGAAAAAATAAGCTACCGAAATATCAAATTTCCCCTAGAGACCTTTCCTTGGGAAGAAATCAATTTAAGAAATCCTTTTGGCTCAAATCAAAGGGAGTTACACGCTTTAGAGGTAGCATCTTCCCTAATGTTAATTTCTATTCTTCTACATCATCACTATCAATTATATTATTATTATTTTCTTAAATTAAAACAATAATATCCTAAATATACTAGGTTTTTGTTATAATAAATGTTATAACTACACTTACTCACACCTTTATCTAATGGATACAAATATACAATTTCTTTGTTTGGAGAACTGTTGCCTCACGAAACAATGAATGTTCGATTTTCCCCTACAACCTCTCATGGTGGCCATTATGTTGGCACTACATTTATAAATGATTTATATCATATTTATATTGCCTTTATGATACATTAATTTTTTCATACAAACATACCTTTATGCTTTTACTATTGTGTAAATACTAATATTTCATTTGAGCAAATAACGACTACGACCCCCTCAAAGAGAAATGACTCGTTCATGACATACATAGAACGTATAAAGGTTGGATTTAATTAACTTATGTAATATATATATAATATTATATTATAATGGAATTATAATATAACTATATATCATTTAGTTTTCGTTTATTTAATATGAAAAAAATATGAAAGTAGTGTTCATGTGTATGTATGACATACCGTCTCCATGAATGGTGCATTTCATTTATTATATCTAAATTATATAGACTATTATAAATACATATATACTAGATATATATGATATTTAAATCATGAATACTATTCCGGAGATAAGGTACTTTTGACCACATGGACAATTTGTTATTATAACAATATCATTTTTGACTCAAGTACCTAATATCGACAAAAAGATTGATATTAACATAAATAATTATTTAATTTTTATAAAATGTTAATAAGTGATATAAAAGGAATAATAAACCAGAAAAATGTACTTAAGAATGTATAAATTAAAATAATTTTATTATTTAGGAAGAACAAGGAACATACGTGACGAATCAAACACATGGTAAGGGACTTTATCTCAATCTCTTTTCATTGAGGCATATTTTCATAATATACACTAACTTCTTATATATGGTGTATAATAAAACCATTTGAATTTTAGTTTTGATGAAAGGGAAACTTTTTCTAAATTTTTTTACTAAACGACAAAAATAATTTTTTGTTACTTATGTAGAAATTATTATCTTTCTGCCATCATGAGGATTATTTGATATTTGGCTTCCTTAACAAGTTGTAATGTTTTAAAACAGAAAATAAATACCGTATACCCTTTTAAATATTTTGGTATTGAAAATAATTTTTTAAATGGATTGATTATTTCAATATTTTGAAATGATTTATTGTGATTGAAAATGGAATGTAATTAGTAATATTTTGATATTTGACATATTTTATGTGTTTTGATTATATAATGAAACATGGACATTTGATGAGTGCTGACATGATAAACCAATGATGGGCGGTTACATGATGATCCAAATTACAGGTGGTTCCATGAGAAACCATGGATAGTTGGTAACATTATAACCTTCAATGCATTTGGTATGGAAGTTAGGTGTATAGATATTCCATTTAGTGATATGTATGAAAGTCAACTTTATAGTTATTCCATTTAAGTATGTTTATATCCCAAGTTAAATTTATATTCTATATATTTATTTCTATGTGATTTATGGTAATATTTTGGTTATAGAAAGTTTATAAAATGGGCTTATTTTTAGTGAAGTGTTTTTCCTACTTCTTAAATGTGAGAAGTATTACATTATAACAATGTACTCATTGTTTTCATGTTATCCCAAGACTAACAGTTTTATTTCCTTATGTATCTCTAGTTGATATTTTAATGCTCATCCCATATTTAGAATTTTTTTCATGGGACATAATGAAGAATAGAGTCATGGATCAGATCAAGGAAAATTTATGTTTGTAAAACAAGAAAAGATGTCATATTTAATTTTAAATAGTTTTTTGTGTTATGAATAAAATGACAGTGAGTATAAGTGTCTACTTGTAATATTAAAGATGTTATGTTTTAGTTATGACCTTATTACCTAAATCTCTAAACCTGAAAAGATCCTCGATGTGAATTAATGTAAAATTATCAACATATCTCTAGAGTAATGTTTAAATTTCGGGCCATATAGTTGGTATCAGATGTAAGGATTAGACAAATTTAGGGATTATGAGTTTTTGTTAAACACATGGTTATTCCATATGTCAATTGTTTCTATAAATTCCATGTTTCATAACTTTTTTAGACCCAGTAATTTCGGTTACAAATTTAAGGAGGAGTATCTCAGACAACATTCTTATCTCTTCATGATGAAATTATTTCAATAATTATTGTAATTTCATGATCAGATGATTATAAATATTTTTCAGGAATACATCTCATTTGAATGTAGTTGTTTTATATGTCAAAAACGTCCACTATACCTCGATTCCATCATGGATCATGGGTTTTATTTAATCAAATCTTATTTTCTGAATATTCTCATATCCTTAAGAAAAGTAAATATAATCAAAAAAATTTCTATTATTTTACATTATCATATGATTTTGAAGAATATTATGATTTTGAAAATGTGCTGAAAAAGGACACCCTTGCGCAACCAAATTTTTTTTTCTTTTGAAATATACTCTCTCATCACATACTTATGGTATTTAAAAAAAATTATTGAAATATTATACCCAAACTCAGCCAGAATGTTTTATAAAAATCAAGTATCATCAGATGTTTTGAAATTATATTTCATACGTGATTATTTTATGAAACTATTTGTCTATGAACACAGATATGACCCAAGTTATACAAGTTGTATTTCAATAAAGGAAGAAAATGATTTTGAAGAATCTCTAAATCATTTTTTCAATGCATGGGAATTATAACTATGTGAAGATGGTGATGATGAATCCATGGGGACACCATGATATTGGTATGATATTCCTTCTATTGTAAACAGTTTTATTTTATCATATAGAGGTGAAATAAAAAAATGACAGTATATATAAGTCTTCATGAATTAAGTTGTTGAGGTCATAATGAGTTGGGATGAATGTGATTGATATAAGGAAACAATTGAGGTTAAAAAATATTAGTCTATTTTTGAGTTTTATAAAAATGGAAACCCATAAGAGTGGTGAAAACCCATAGTGTCTGGAAAGGCAGCATGAATCGAACCCACAATCGAGGGGTGAGACGGGCACCTCGCCTACCCCTTGCCTATGTGACTTCCCTGGTTAGTATTTCTTATTCTTTTAAGTTCAATGATTTTATGGATCATGAATAAGTTAATTTTGGAACTTATGTTTTATCAAATGGATATACTTAGAATAAGAAAATGATTCGGTGATTAATTTATTATTGTTATTTTAGAATACATTCTCTCTTTTGGAAAACTATATGCCTATAAAATATAGAATACGATAGGATTTTATTTAAGTAGTAATGGTTGTATTTTATTTTGGGATAATATATGTTTTTTATGGACATTAGATATTTGGGTTAGTTGTGGAAATAATAGGCCCATATTTGAGAATATATGATTAGGGTAATTACTTTCAATTATGATACTTTATGTGTATTGAATGTTATTTGGAGATGAATGTTAAGATTTATCATGGAAGACTATGTGATCAAATTATTTTGTGTAATGGGTTTCAATCATAGTTTTGATCATATTGAATAATTTTAATGAGATTTGTTTATTAAATGATATTTTTAGAACATTTGGTACTATTTGTTGAATATTGGAGATTAAGAGTAGTATTTCATTTTATAAAGGATCATAATTTGTTTGGGGACTATCTGAACATGTACTAACCATTTTTGGTTTTGGTTAATGTCTAAATAAAAGGGAAATATATAGTTAATTTGTTAGATTATGTTATTCTCTTGATGTTAATTAAAGCGCTTCAGGTGTGACCTTTTCATCATGAATACTCATCGTTTGGATAAAATATGATTTTGTGGTAGAAATTTATTAAAGGATAAATCTCTACTTGAAAGGTAAGTATATTACGTTATGTTCTTAATCAGTATCATAAATAAATTCATCAAATTTATGAAAAGGAATATAAAAAAATGTTTCCCATTAACTTTTTTTCTATGGAATCAAAGACCGTTTAACACATCACAAGTTTATGGTTTTCTAGTAGTCAACTTTCTCCGGATCATTTTCTCTATCACTCTCTATCCGAACATGACATTTAGTTTTTCTTCAATATCAATGTTTTCCTACATTTAATTTTACTATTTGTTATATTGGGTGACCTTTTTACTTCTCTTTATTTCTATTAATGTGGTATTTTTATTTACTATTTTTCCAATGCGGGACTTCCAATTAAATTTCTGAGCCCAATTTTAATATTTTGAGGATGAAATTTCTGAAAGGGGGGAAGGATGTAACGACCTAGCTATTTATAGAATAATAATGTGTTATTTATATTAATATATATAAATTAAATAATAGTTTTACATTAAAATGGATGCTTTTTCAAATAGCGTACTTGACATGCAATAAGGGGTTTCTTGGAAATCATACATTGCAAACAACATTGAGATATACCGAAAACTAATACTGTAAAAATATTATTATTTTAAATGGTAGTTAATGTCATGTAGTTGGAATGGATGGAATGAATAATATCAAATGAATTTGAAAATATTGTTTACACATTTTTAAATAATGATTCAATAGTTTCCATATTTATTAAAATTGAAACGAAAAACCAAATGAATATAAAAGATTTATTTTTAAGAAAACCTTTTTAAATGAGAATAATTGTGTTTTCATATCAATCATTATGTATTATTATTTAATGATAAATATATGAGATATATTCAATGTAGTGTTTTAAAATAATCTTATATATTTTCTAGATATGATATAAGAACAATTTCAATTTTTCGGATAAAATAAATATTTTTTTTAAAAATGTAGTTTTATAGCATTTTGATGGAGAACGCCTTTTAAATCCTAGTTTTTTAACTTTTATATGTTCTATTGGAAGAAATAGTCATTTTTATAGAATAAAGACATCAAATTTTACTTTGGATGAAATTTAAGTATTTTTCTGATATAGTTCATTTTGAATGAATAGTGAAAAAATTATTCATTTTAATTCAAAACTGTCTTTTCATCTAATTTATTTATATAGATATGTTGTCTTTTTAATTTGTTATAAAGTATAATTGGATTAATTTTTTTATAATTTTATTAAAATTTTCTCATTTTAAATAATTACACTTTTAAATTTGACATAAACACATGTCAATCATTTGATAGTTATTACTTCTTAAAACCGGCTTTTTGGTTTTGAAAGCGGGAATTAATTTTAAAATAATTACTGTAAATTTTTTGTTTTGAATTTGGAAAAATGGAATCCATTATTAGAATTTGGGGTCAATATGGTTTTAATAAGTTCCTTTTATTAGATATTATGAATAATAACTTCAGTACTAATTTTATTTTCCATGGTTAAATGGTAAATATGGTAAATAAGGGTAAAAAATAATATTACATTAATTTTAAACTACCATAACATATGTAAAAATCCTATTGGTTGAGATATGTCTGACCAGGGGCATCATTGGGTCAATTTTGGGACCCCATGAAGCCACATGGATGTAATAATGTCATTTTATAAGAATTATTTTGATATAAATAAAAATATAACATAAATATATAGTGTTTACTAAAAAAATTATGTGGGGCTAAATACGTGATCTTTTCAACTATAAAAATTCATAAGAAGGCTAAAAATATTTCCTATATTATGGTATTTTATTTATAATTTTTAGGCATCAAATAAATAAATTTATTTATGACACAATGATGATTTAGTGATTACCTGATTAATGAATGATTTAAATAAATGAAATTATAAATATTAAAATAAATTTATTTTGAAATTATTTATTCCAAAAAATAAATTTACAGATGCATATGACTTATTTTATTGGAATTAATAATGTTTTTTAGTAATCTAGTTGTTATCGATTTTTAAAAATTCATGATATGTATAGTATAAAAATTGAAATAAATGAGTTTTTAAAACAAATACTAATTTATTAAATTATATAATAGTCCAAGAAAGTTATGATTCATCCAAATGAAATATATAATGTTTATCTTGTCATTAATGAACCTCTTTAGGTTCTGTTGTAATTTTATAGTTACTATATGAACCATATAGTATGAATATACAAGAAGACATGGTAAAAGTAAAATTAGTTAACTAAGGGATAAAGCTAAATGATAATGATAAATATTTTACCTAGATTTTTCTAAAACCTATTTGTTTAGTGTATTCTGAACCAAAAAAAATTATCATTGAAATAAATAAATTTGGGACCATTTTAAAAGGAAAATAATTTTATAATAAAATAATATTTCAATACCTTCTGAAAGTGCCCCTCCTCCGCCTAATTAAATGGCATCACCTCTAACGATTTAATCACACCTCTCAAGATTATTGTATCATCAAAATATTTCCCAAATAAGCTCCCAAAATCCCCCCTTCCTCCTAGATTCCTTGTCGTGATAATAATCCAATTTATGAAATCATTTTATCTCAAATCAAAAGGACATACATGTTTTAGAGTTACTAAAGTTCCTTTCCATTATTTTACTTATTCACTCTCAATTATATTGTTATTTGATTATAAAAAAACACAAGTATCCTAAATATAAAAGGATTTTGTTATGAGAAGTATTCAAAATACACTTACATACACCTCCATCAAATGGATACAAACATACTAAATCTGTGTACGGTGAACTACAGCCTCACGAAACGATGATTGTTTGATTTTCCCCTACCACCTCTCATGGTGGATTTTAAGATGAAACTATATTTATATATGATATATATTATTTTTATATTTTTTCTATAATACTGTAATTTTTAATTTATAAACATACCTTTATTCTTTCCATGATGTGTAAATACTATAATTTCATTTGAGAAAGTGCGAACAACCACACCCTCAATGTGAAATGAATCGTTCCAACCATACATAGAACATATAAAGGATAGAGTTAATGAAATTAGGTAAAATATATATCATATGATTTTATACTAGAATTATAATATACATTTGTATCGTTTTTTTCATTTCATTAATATGAAAAAAGATGAAAGTAGAATTCATGTGAATGTACGACTTACTTTCCCCATGAAGGGTGCATTTTAATTTCTTCTCTCTGAATATTATGGACCATTATAAAAACATATATTCTGGATATGTATTATTTTTAAAAGAATTAATACAATTCTGGATATAATTTACTTTTGACCACATTGATAATTTGTAATTATAACAAGATCATTTTCGACTCAAGTACCCAATAATGAAAAAGAAACTGATATTAACATAAATAATTATGTAATTCTTATAACATTTTAATAAGTGATATAAAAGAAAAAATAAACACACAAAATTTTCTTCAGCAAGTATAAGTTTACTAATTTTTATTATTTAGGGATAAGAAGGAGTATACGTGACAAATTGGACTCAAGGTAAGGGAATTCATCTCAATCTCCTTTCATTGAGGCATATTTTGATAATATACACCTCCTTATTTTATAAGGTGTATAATAAAACCCTTTTAATTTTAGTTTCGTTCGAAGGTAGTCTTCTTCCAAATAAGGGTTTCACTAAGCAAAAAGGAATGTTTTTTACTTATGCGGTGATGATGGCCTTTCAGTCATCGTGAGCATTATTTGATATTTGGATTACTTAACAATATATAATGTTTTTAAAAGGAAAATAAATATCATATACCGCTTTTACATATTTTTGTATTGAAAATAATTCTTTAAATGGATTGTTTATTTAAATATTTTGAAATTATTTTCTTGTGATTTCAAATGAAATGTTATTATTAAAATATTGATATTTATGATATTTTATCTGTTATGATTATATAATGGTACTTGGACATTTTACAGGTGGTCATGTAATAAACCAATTATGGGTGGTTACGTAATAAACCAAATGGCGGTTGGTTTTTAGATAAACCTTGGATGGATGATTATGTTATAACCTATAATTAATTAGGTATGGAAGTTGGCTGTTTGGCTTTTCCATTTAGTGATATGTGTGGAAGTCAACTGTATGGTTATTCCAGTTAGTTTTGTTTATGTCCCAATTACCTTTTTATGCTATATGATTATTTCAATGGGATTTATGGTAGTCTTTTGGTTACATAAAGGATAACCAATGAGCTTATATTTAGTATAGTGTGTTTTCCACTTCTTAATGTTTAAAATCATTACATTATAATAAAGTATTCATGGTTTTCATGTTATCCCAAGACTAATAGTTTTCATTCTTTATTTATCCCCTAATGATATTTTTATGCCCATACCATGTTTTGAAATGTTCTTCATAGGACATAAAGAAGAATATATTCTATCATGGGATCATGTAAAAGTCATGATTTTAAAACCTAAAATCATGTCATATTTCGTTTTAATGCATTTTTTTGTGATATGAAAAAACAGATAGTGAGTAGAAGTGTCTACTTGTAATATTCAAGACGTTAGGTATAAGTTATGACCTAATTATCTAATGCTCTAAACCTAAAAGGACACTCAATTTGAATTAATGTAAAAGTAAAAACATATCTATGGTGTAATGATTAAGGCTGGGGCCTTATATCCACCATCAAAATTACCAATTAATTCATCTCCCTAGCATTAGAACACCACTTCTAGAATGTTCTCTAACAATTTACAACTTATCAAACATGAGTATAAAGACTTCAGTCACCAATTTTATTGAAATAGGTTTATTTTATTTTACTAAGCATGACCATTCCACACTAACTTTTCCTACAAAAAAATTAGAAAAGCAATACACTAGACCATCATCATCCAAACAACATGATACATGTGTTTCCTCACTGATCGAATACAACCACTTAAGATAAACTATGTGAACTACCTATGGATGATTATTTCAAAATCACAAAGAAATAATATGTAAAGTATCACCAACACCCAGGACCAAAAACCATATACCAACGCATACAGAGTTTTTATCTGAGTTTTCTCACTGATGACTGTACCCATCTTATAGTTTTTACACTTTCCAAATCGTTTCCTGGTTAAACTGTCATCCTGCTATGACACTAGCACTGGCACAAATTTGGTCTGAAATACTTGGATCACCATAATAAATCCTGAGTCAACTACCTGAATCCTGACTTCTTCCAAGTCCATACATGAATATGATCCTACACTTTAGCAAGAAAACATGTAATAGATTCTTGTATTTCCCTAATGAAACCATGATCCAAATTAACATCACACAACCAGTCTTAAGGTATCATGACCTTTCTCATGTGAGGGTCTCCCACATTTGACTGACCTACCACTCTTAACATTAGTATTAGCCTATTAATCTCACCATTAAAACAATTTTTCAATCTAAATAGCACATACCCCATTCATTTCTAGAAATAAACACTATCCTAGATAAGATCCCACTTGTTCATGAACACTAATATAATCATCACCCATCGCTTATTCACATTTCTTGAGAATGTTTTTCATGTGTTTTTAGTGGATTCAAAATAAAATTACTATCACCTCCCTCAATAGTAAATGTGTACTCACCACCATCTTCCTTACATTTAACTTAATCCTTGAGTGAAACACCCTTTTAGTCCCTTCCTAAAAATAGAATAATATATTTAGATAACAAAATGTATTTCTAGTGAACTCTCATTGTACCAGGGATGATGTCATGATACTGGGAATGACCATGTCAAAATATGATTACACTTAGTTTACATTTATATATATGTATGCATCTACTGATCCTTTATCATCGCGAATAGATTCAACTCATATTAAAAATATTCTAACAACATGTCTCTTGAAAATGAATATCATTGTCCACCCATGGGTAAACAATCTCATGGAACTAAGTTTTCATAAAAAATTTCATTCAATATACGAACATTCATTAATTCACCCAAAGAATCGAGTCTCTAGACCCAAAACCATAAAATTCCAAATCATTGATCTTCATCTTGAATAAATAAAACCAATGAAATATCTTATTAACTAGTTAGAATAGACAACTATAACGAACTAAAATCGCTATACATATTGGTTGTATGTCTAATACATCCTAAATAACGACCCAACACTCCTATGAGTTATCCATCATCAAAGACATGACGAATGTGGTATATTGAATGTTATTCAAACCCCTCTAAAATATCCCCAAGATTTCCTCTTCAAATTTGGTCACATCACCATTTCTTGGATTTACCCCACGAATGACCTCACATGGAATATTTATAGAAAATTAATCATCAACCATGTAAACACTATTCTATAAGGACAGACATGACACATCACCAAGTATTCATGCCCATCCAAGACATAGAAGTATTCATTCCCATAAAATCTATTTTGGATACTTTAGCACCCACAGTCCTTCCCCAAAAACATGACGCATCACCTTGCATATTCTGAAAAAACATGTTTTTATGCCATGAACCAAACACAAGACAAGAATATAACCAATCTCACTACTTCTAGGGAATATATATACTAGGACCAATCATACTAATTTGTTACCCTGAGTCATACCAATCACAGATATTTCATGAAGGATATAAGTTACACTTAAGAGATTCTAGGTTGACAGCCTAGACATACCGATCTATTAAAAAAATAGGGCCACCAAATTTTATGCACCTAGAAAAAAGGCATGTTGCTCAAGTATCATATCAGACATTAGGTAATATACTACATGAAACATAACACACCTATAAACTCTATCTGTATAGGTAAAATACACGATGGTAAAGAATCATTGACCCACGAGTGTTAAAATCTTCCGCCAATGACATAACTACATTTACTTACTAACATTATCCTACCAGGACCTGATCATGTTTGAGTATCCTCAACGGAGAGTTCTCCATGAAGGGTAAAAAATTCAAGTAAACTGATTATCATTTTTCAATCAGTTCACATATACAATATATTAATATCCCCTTCTAGTTTTAAATTTTTGAATAACCAACCATCTATGTGAGCATTTCATTTCATAAACATGGAGTCATACCTAACTCAAAAATTAATATATACAACAAATTTTATTCTTAGAAACTAGACTGAAGATTCTATAAATTCCATTTCTTCAAATAATGTTACCCCAACAACTAACCCCTCACTGAAACATAAGTCAATGATTTTTTACTATTTTCCCACCTAAATGGTTACTAGGTTCTACCTCCTAATATTATTCCCAATAGAACTGAATTACTGGACAAAGGACTATGAGAAAAACCTACATTCTTATTAATAGAACATATCATGTAAATTATAATGCTAACCATAAAAAGATTCTTCTCCATTATTATCACTATGAAAATGTTTTTACTCAATATATTCGACAATTTCACACTTATTATAGCAATTGAATATGACCAAAAATATAAATTATCATGTTAAGGTTATAGAAGAATTTTTTTTATTTTCACTTATTAATCATATGAATCATATTAGTTTTCATAATTTATCACATAATTTTCATTTTTAAAGTGACATTTGTCCACAAATTCTCACAACTGGTCTCATCTAACGAGAATTAAAATTGAAAGTGATATTTGAAACACCCTTAATATGTTAATTGAAATCATAATTAACTGACACATCATATATATAATTCTCCAAAAAAGAGATTATGTGTATTACAATGAACAGGGTATCAATCATGTAATATTCCACCATAATACTATATGTGACATGATATTTTTGGAATTTAATATGTTAAATAAACACCACATTCTACATGAATATACCCTAATGGGTTTAAGAACATAGGAAACATAATGATAGATGTAACCTATAGGTTTTCTCTCATGAAATCATGGGATCAGTTAAATGGGTATCCATTCCAAATTTATTGATTCAATTCACAATAAATTACAATCAATATCCCATTAATCTACATCCAAGTAATAATAAATTTATCATTATTTCAACACATTGTACACATTGTTATCTTGTAGAACTAAGATTATATAACTCACCAACAAGGGTAAAGTAAATAATATAATTATTCAGTTATAAATGCCTGAATTATAACTTTATAGTGGTGAAATCCTTTATAATTTTCAATTGACAAACCATTTAAATAGCATTCCAAAGTGATAAATTATAATAATTTAAAACAGGAAAATTTCTTAAAATTTAAGGTTCCCATCCAATATAACACTCTAAAAATTTTAATACCATTTCATTTAAAAATTATAATCACAATGAATATATATATATATATATATATATCATTATTTAGTTAGTTGTTTTTTTCATTCCAATATTATAAATTCCTAAGATTTATAAGTTTAAATTGATATTTTATGAAACATAAACCAATATTACGTGATGGTTCAATTATAAATTTGGGAATTTCTAATTTATATATTCCTATAAATTTTTTATTTTTTAATTAGAATACATCTAATTTAAACCAATAACATTTCATCCCCAGAAACATATGGTTAATGTATAAATCAATCCATAATTGATTAGTCAAGGTGACACATCAATCTATACATGAAAAAACCATTTAGGTTGATGCTATAAAATTAATTAAAAATAATATTTCATAGTCATCCAACATAATTTTTAGTTATACCATACATAAATATCTCAATGAAAGTAAATCAAGTATCAGTCAATCAAAAAATGAAATCTACATGGAATGAATTATTCATGACATATGAATCATTAAGTTATAATTACAATGACTAAACACACATCGCATATTCCCATGTTTGGATATATGATAAATATCATTAATCCATATCTAAAAAATATATTATTTTCACTAAATGAAGAATAATAATCAACTATAATAGAGAAACACATGAACATCAGTCTTATCACTAGATTCCGGATCTTTCCACCCTGTGTTAGTTGGCCATTCACAACAATAAGTTATTTACTATGTTCCAACACTTATGAATTCTTTTATCTACCATACTAAAAAATTATGAAAAATTAAAAAAAATAAGATCTCTAATACCCCTATGTATCATCCCAATCCCTCTCAAAATATAAAGTATTATTGGTATATTTATACCTAAGGGATCATGTTCACCTCCTCATATGGTATATATTGTGAAAGAGAAGTTAGGGTTTGACAGTGGAATAGTGGGGTTTTTATATCCTTATTATCAGTAATGATGATAGTTGATGTATGATAAATGAAAATAAGTGAATGAATAATGATTATTTTATTGATTATAATAAACATAAAATGTAGAAGGTGAGAACATAAATCCAACCACACAAGAACATTTGATACATAAATACAATAAATTTAACATAAAATAGATATATACTGGAATTTTCGACAGACAGTGAAATTAATAAATAGATTACCAAACACTAGAAGGATTCTTAATTATATTATCATCCATTTCTACCCCTCCATTTTATATCCCCGAAGTTACAATTGCAATGAAGAATTATCCAAATCCTATCCTATGATCAGAAGATCTGTCTTGGTACCAGTCAGGGGCCAGAACGGGGTGTGTGTAAAACTATATAGGATTCCAGCAGTGTTTTAGAACATTATACAGAAAAGAAATATATAAATAAAGATATTATAGGTATAATAATGATATAATTAAGCAATAATGTTTATGTAATCACTTTAAGCATAGGTTCATCATTGAACACCTGGCTTACCATACATGCTTTCTCCTAATCGAGAACCTCTAAAAAAATTTATATATTATAGAAATCACACTAGTTCTAATGTTGTATCCATTAAAAGTCAAACTACAATGATAATCATTAGGATCTTATGTTTTGAATAATATTTTTCATCCCATGTATCTAAATATGTAATTAGAAGTGTCATGTCATATATCACAATCAATGATTTGGAGTACCATTTCCAACATTATAATCAATTTTGAGGATCATCAAGTCCAATATCTCAATTGAAAAGTAAGACATTTAATGTCTAATGGTAGTTAATATCATGATAAGGAACACGATATTTGATAATTATAATAAAAAATAATGAACTCCACGGAAAAAATTTCTAAAAACATTAAGCAATTACATGTACGATAATTAAGTTTAACAATAAGGAAAATGATGTCTAAAAAATATGATAATAGTAATGTTTTCCATGTCTAGTAACATAATATAAATAGTAATTAACATCATGTTTATTACGTAAGGTAATAATGATTTAATCAGTTCATTTTTATATCACAATTAGGTTTACTGAATATCACCATATGCATTTCACATTCCATTCATTAATAAATGTCATGAGAGTGATGGGTAACTGAAGGGGGGTTACGAAATACTACAGGTCAATTATTATCCGATTTAATTCTTATGCAAGTATTAAATTATTCCATGAGTATGTCCAATGAATAGAAAATTTACTTTTTCAAATTATGAGATCTAATTAGATTATTTTAAGGCAAACAAACCATAGTTGTGTTTTTGTAACAAAGAAATAATAAGTCCTAATGAAATTTAATGTAACCTATCCATATTGGAAGTTCATGTTGTGTTATTCAATCTCCAACCACGCATACTAGTTTAATATCATGTATAATTATGATTCATGTTTTCAATTAATGGTATTTCATAATTTAAGGGTAATACATGGGATGGTCTGGAATTCAACCCAATGGTGTAGGATATTAATCAATAGAATTTTTGGGAAAAAATTTTCTATTTAAATATTACCATGTAAGCTTCATTATTCTAATATAAGGATTTGATTCATGTTCAAATGAGATAAACCACATAAAATGACACACACCTTAAAATTAAGGCATAATATATATATCATGATGATAATACTTAAATAATGAATATAAACTATGAATGATAGAATGTGAAAGAATAAAATTACTAAGAGAAATCCATCATGATTGACACATTTTGATTATGAGTCTGTAAGATGGAGATCTCATCAAACCAAATAAGAATTAGAGGATGATATCCCAAGAAGTGGAACTTACTGAATGGACTTCCTCACCCCCTGACATTACATCCATTTTCATACTTGTAAAAACATATTTATTGAATAAAAAATATATTTTTCCCTAAATTAGCTTTATAGAATAAAACATAGTGTTATGACATAAAAACATTGATTGGGGGCTCTCCCCTATCAAAATATTTTACACTATAAACTGCCTACTTATAATGTAAATAACATATTAATAGTGTAAATAGATGTAGGTTATATCCAACTAAGAATTCAGTTTCTATGCTTCACCAGACACATTCACCGAGTCACTCTAGACCATCGGGACATCCAATAATAGTAAGAATACATAAAAAACACTCTGTTAGGATGTTACAACACCTGGAACCACCGTTTCATTTCTGATTCAGAAAACGATCCATCCACCACCAGGGAAAAATTCAATACCCATAATATATTTATCACCAAAATAAACATTGGGTTTTATTAAAATATTGGAAATTAATTTCTTCCTGAATCCCCACACACATAAACATAAGAGTCCTAGGAAATTATTTAATATCTAAATCAAAATCCTCATAGAAATTTAAGGATTGATAATTTAATTATAAAATTCACAATTATATTTTCATAATGTCCAAATTTTGGAAAAAATAATTCTAAATCTTTTTCATCAGCCACATTTAAATACATTCATACATAAAAATCAACCAATGAAAAAATTACAATATACCTCAAATTTAATTTTTTTATCACTCTTCACTCAAGAAAATAATCATATAGAATTATGCACAATCATGTAAATTTCATGTGTTTCCATAGTTTTGTGTAAATTCTCACAACTACACACCATTAGTCATAAAAAAATTTCAACCACGAGTACTTTTAAAGTTGAGTTAGGTGGTAATGGGGTGATTGGTAAAAACATTAAAATTTTATCGTTGACAGAGGTCGTTGAACACTTAAGAAAAATCACATGATTAATTGTGTGAAAAATAGAAAATATCCCCCCCTAAATTCCCCTTAAAATGTGAAGAACCAAACCCCTTTTTTCAAATGGTTCATGAGTCAATTCATTAATGAAATGAATAAATTATTGATAATTCTATTATATATATATATATATTTTCATTTTTAGGGTTTTCTTTCTTTTTATTCAAATAAGATTAAAAGAATATAAAATACAATGATTAAATGGAAATTCAATCACTTTTTTTATGATATGGACATTATCCATAAAATTAATCACAAAAAAAATTAATTTTCATCTCTATTTTTTAAATTTTTAAGTATATTCTAGTTTTTTCATTATGTAGTGATTAAATTGATAATTATGAAGAGAATGAAATGAAATTAACTCATGTTCATTAACAATAAAGAAATTATGACACATACCTCATAACACCCCGAATTGAAGTACATATCAAACAACACATAGAAAAGGCCCTTCCAATACACTCAAGAAAGAAATATCCATGGAAAATCATTAAGGTTGAAGGTAGGTAAGAAAAAATTATCTTGTAATGTGGATTAAAACTATTATTAATTACATGTATTTTATGGGAGATGAAGGGTAAATGATAACATATATCTCATATCAAAATATGTATAACCAATATATTACTCATTTACATAAAATAATTTTCATGAATTCTAATTCAATAGAAGGTAATAGTCACATGTTTTAGGTCAATCAAAAAATTTGGTTTTCTCAAAAAAAGTGTATTTATTAGGAGTAATACAATAAATAGATCATTTTACATTAAGTGATAATAATATATTTATAATAGTTTTTCTTGGTCATGAATTTTATAAAATAAAAAAAATAATAAAAAATATTGTAAGTCGAACTATAGGAAAAATATTACACATAAAAAATCAATTAAAATTCATTAATAGAGAAATTAGGAAAAATATCTCAAAATACAATCATGTTTTAAATATTACATCGGAAATTATTTCATGTTCATAGATATAAAAAAATAAAAAACAAGAAAAAGGGAAAACGTATAGAAACATCAATGTAGGTTGACACCCCCCATACACATAAATTTAACTACCCTTCATTTAGCCTCAAAAAAATTGAAAGATAATGGTAGAAAATCTTATAAGAAATGTAGATAAAATCAGAATTTATTATTTAGTGGAGGTCATGAGTTAGGAACATAGATACTAAGTCATTAAAACTATAATAACTAATGAAATAAAATGAAACATATGGAAAATAATGAAAAATGAATATAAATGGAAAAGAGCAATGACATTTTTTTCACCCCCCTCTTTAAGTGGGTAATAGGATTATATTTCCCTTAGTAGGGAGGTTGTAGTGTATTATTCATAATTATAAAGTGGATGGGGTTTCTTTATTAGACACCACCACAAGTTATTTCTCCTAACATACATTAGTCGATTTCAAAAGTGTGAAACATAAAAGAAAACCAAAAAGACTCCCAAACACTAATATTGAAGAAATGTAGAATTTGGGGTGCAGTGGGGGATGTAAATGTATATAGGTTTTCTCCCTATTGACATTAATGGAGTTCTCCCACATACATTATGAATGTTTTTTTGTAGATAATGTTGTTTTATCACCATAAGCTCCACCAACACTTTTTTTTTTACAAATATTTTTGTGGGATCTTCCATAACATCCCTGGTCTGACCATTTGTAGATGTTATATCAAAAAAATTAGTGAAATGGAATTTAGTGAAAAAATAAGTCTTCATATAATTATGTCAGGTCGAATCAATATAGTAGGATTCCCCTTCGTATAAAGTAGACTGAATTTCAATATCATCATGCACGATAACCAATAACTTAATCTACACCAATGAATATTCATTATCATATTCTATGTAAGATAGAGGTATAGATACTTTGTTTTCCATTCTCTTAGATTTGAGAACCAATTACCTTTACATGTTTTATAATATCTTACCAATACTCATTCGAATAATTTTGATATACCACTATTTCGTCTGGAGGCATATTGTCTTCAAAGAGTACCATGAGAAATGGTTGAGAAATTTAGAATAAATCTTCATTTAATTTCTTCTAGGGATCCCTAGGTTCTTCAATATGAAAAAAAGTAGAGGACCCTATTTCTCTAATTGTTCTGGTTCGTTCTCCAATGGATTCGCTAAGGACCCACACACATATTTACCTATCTGCACTGTTGAGATCTCATGGTTTTTTATTCTATCTTTAAGTCCTTGAAGTTGTGATATTTCTTCATTTTCAATAAACATTTAATTTTTCTCAAAAAATTAGTCAATCTATTCATAATATAAAAAATTTGAATACATCAAAGGCAAGATGTTTTTTTTATTTTTTTATTGATTTTTTCTGAAAAAATAGAATGTTCTAGTGTTGTGCCTCCCCAAAAACAATTCCAATTTAATGAGAATGAACTTTCATGAATCCCACATAATTATATATTTATTACCTATTAATTAAATGTAGTTATATCCTAGGTTTTATCACAAGGATTCCCCTCACATGAAATATTCTTCTATTTTCCCTTTTTATAACCTATGAAACTAAATAATATTCTAATATAACTAGTGGTTATTAAAATTAATACGATCTGTATATATTAACATATGGATGAACAAATATATTAAAATATTATAGATCATAATGTGGATTAAAATAAATGAAACTTGGTCATGGGAATTCAAAATGGAGCTATCATCGATCATTAAATAAGTTAATATTTAACTCAATGTATTGATGAAAAATTATAACATTATACCCTTCTATTTTAATTTTTATATAAAAAAACAAGATCTCTTCTTGAGGGGTAATAATATTTATAATTCTATCATTGGGATCTCTTCTTTGAAGAACAATTTTTAATCAATACTCCATGATATGCATGACTCAAATAGTAAAAGAATTTAATTTTCATGAACATGAATATTTATTCCAATGATAGAGGTAAAAGGAAAATATATGATTTTAATTGATTTAATCATCATTGAAACTGTTGTAATATTATTAAAAGACATATTATTATTTAGAATCACAAGAAACCAGATATACTTTTCTTTGAAAAAATTTCAATGCTAGTTCTCTATTTTAATGTAGTTATGAAAAGTATAATGGGGGAAAAAGAAAATATAAAACTAAAACAAATATGGGAAGAACAAAAATATATATTACTAAAAAAAATAATATTATAATATAAATTAATGTGAAAAATTACTAAAATATAATTCTATAATGTAAACCCCTTAAAGTGGATAGTAGTTACATTTTTATATAAAATTGAGGTTAATTATATGTCAATAATCTTGTTTGAAATATCATTAGTGGTAGGAATATTAAATGTTAGAATTAGAAAAATTATCTTATTGAATTTTTCTCGAGATCTCCTATCTCATCTAAAAAAACATAATTTTATTTAGATGAGTCTACTGAAGGATATAGTCTGAATACTGAAGAATTAATTTCAAGCTTGGAGTCTCTCCATATTACCCTTGTTCTATTACAAGGTCATCTATAGAATTTAAAGATGATAAATCACAAATGGGCACAATTTTAAAAAATGTTCCTTCTGATTTAATATATCTACATTAAATATATATACTCAATTGGGCCAATGATGTGGTAAATATGTTCCTATATATGAATGTTTTAAAATACGGGCATTAAATCCAAGTCCTTAATTGAATAATCCTTTAAGGATACAATTAGATAGATTTTTCTCATAGTCTATTTTTATGAAATGTTACATAATGATAATATAATCCATAAAAGGGTTTTTTTGTTTTAATAAATATATATATTATTATTGTGGGAATAATAGAATTTTTTTAAAGAGTTATAAATCCAAAATATGTAAATTTTATCAATTAAGTTCGGAATAATTATAAACCTAAATAATGTGAAAATATCCCACAAAATAAAACACTTCTGTTTCTGAAAATAATGAATTACATAATATAATAAATGAAAATATTATATTCATCATGTTACCTCCCAGTCAAGATATATTTGAGACATGTGTAATGGATTTATCACCTATGTATCTTTTAGTTATTTATTCTTCAATTGTTGGATGAAAATAATCATTCATAGTGATAACCAATTATGAAAATAGATATATTTTAAATATGATACCATATTTTTTATTTTCAAACATGTATAATGCGTTGTGATGTTAACATATTTTTGTGTTACACATAGAAGTAAGATCTGAATTCCTTAAGAGGTTATTGAAATATACATGATCATGTGTAAATGTGACATGTGAATTATTTATTTGGGAATCAATCCAAAAAGTGAATAACATATGTGTGGACTGTTATGAAAAAACTTGTACCTATTTTCCATGCCTGTTATCTGTATGGAATTTTCTACCTAAATATAAAAATAAATATATTTCACCCTTTATGTAATGTTAATTAATTTTTCCATGCTTGTATTATTCTTAAATAATGATTATTTTGAGCTTATAAAGCATGGTCTATAAATTAAAATCATGAAAATAATTTCATTTTAAATTTGAAAACATGTCTATATGATGTTATTGAAGTTACAATTATGAAGATTTCATTGAAATGAATGTTCGGTGTTGTGTATAATTTTATATTTGATGATTTAATTCCATAACGAATAGATTTGTTCAAATGAAACTCATTTTTCCAAAAAATAATGTGACATTCTAAATATTGGCTAATATATGGGGTTTTCATATAGTAAAACATTCATTATATTTATATGCAATCTATTTAAAATTTGAATAAAGTGATTATTTTTTATGATATCTCCTATTACTTGTATTATGTTTTGTTGTGATTAGATTATTTTAATCACCTCCCATTAGATAATTATAATTTAATGTTGGAAATGAAAATGTTTCTTTGAAAATATGAAATATGGTGATGATGTTATTACTTTTCACACTCAATCCTTGTGAGGAGAATGATAAAAAATTGATTCATTATTTTTTATTTTTATCTGTTTTTTATGTGTAGGCTTATAGTTATTATTGAGGAAGTGATTATGAATTGTTTTAGTTGGTTTAGTTGTGGTGATTTTTAGGTATTCGGTTTGTAGCTTGTTTCCTTAAAAGTTATGATATGGTAACATTAATGATGTAGAATATATATTATGAATAGTTTTTTGGGAGATTATGTACCGTGTGGTAATAGTTTTGGTTTAGGTTGTAGTTTTGTAATGGCTATATTGTTGTTTGGAAAGGGTTGTAGTGTTATTTATTTGGAAGGGAGGTAATTTGAAAGCAATTATTGTGTAGTTTTATTGGAGGTGTGTTCTTTTTGCTGCATTTTTCATCCTTGGTAAGATTTAGGTGATGAGGGTGTTGTTTTTAAGGATGTATGTTGTTCTGTATAATGAGAACTGGTGATGAATTTGGGGTAATATTAATGCATAATGCTATTTGGGATTAGTTTTAAATTTTTTGAAGTGGCATTCAAATGAAATTCTTTTTCTCTCAACGATATTTAATTTATTTGTGTGATTTATGATGTACATGTTTTTTTATGGAAATATATATAATATAATCTCAAATAATATGTTTGGAATGTAATTGATAAATAGGAATCCTGGGATAGTGCCTTGTGTTTTTTATCTAATGGACGATTTGAATTTATTTGGTGGGGAATCCAACCACCATGTTGAGGATTTATTATAAGATATTGATATTTCTTTTTGGGTTTCAAAATTCTCAAGTTAGATAGTGAGTTGTGTTGTTTTTTTTATTTTTTTAGGATATAGTTTGAAAATTGTAGTAAGTAAATGATGGACTCCAAAAACGATTCATTGGGATAAATTTCATTAATAATTCAAATAGAATTTATTTTCATGAGTTTAGATGTGAGACCAAATAAAATGGATTCAGGTGATCTAGAATGGGACTGGGTAGTGAATTTCAGAAGATTTTTTTCCCTAGACATTTGATATTACGTTCTTCATTTTATTCATGGTGAGATAAAGTGGGTGTGGTATTTTGATTCTACAATGACACCATAGAATACACAATGTTCCCCTTCTCATCTATTGGGGTCTTATGAGGAACAAATAGATTTAGTAGAGAGATTAGAGAGAGATTTATATTGGTTGGATGGTTTTGATGAAGGTTCCCCCCAATAAATTGGTCTGCATGATCTGAATGATATATATTGTCACACTTAGATTTCATAATGTTACAGAGTGAGGCAATCTTCTAGAGATATAACATGTATTAATGCCCTAGGCTTCAAAATCATGTGCTTTCTGGTGTATTGGGAGATTATTTATTATGCATTAATTTCTTTTGGAACAATAAATATATTTACACTAATGTTTCACATGTTTCACAATCATCAGTGGAATGTCAGATAAGTGAATATTTTAGGGGAATATACTCTTTTTACTAAATAATTATTGAGTATTAGGAACTTATTTTTAATTTTTATGTGGATTGAGAGTATAATGTTAATGTTTTTTCCAGTATAATTAATGAAACATTTTTACCAATGTTCTGTGATTGATGGATGAGTATATTTCAAATATTAAATATACAGAAATATGATCAATGTGATGGTTGTATTTGATGGGGATTCGGTTGTGATTTGAGGTGGTCAATATTGTGACATGGTTTTTTTGTGGTGACCTTTTTTATATGTATCATTAGTATTTTGGGGTACTTATTCACGTTTTTATTATTTGGACAAATTTTTGAACAACCCCATCATGGGTTATTAGTAGTGTGATAGTTCCGTTAAAGTGGTATCTTCCCTTTCTATGGATACGTTTTGGTTTATCTTTCTCTAGTTATGGTTCTGATTCTCATAGATTAGAATCATTTGATATGTTTATAATTTATGCACCACATAATTTATTGATTTTATTATTGAATGTTATTGGGAGGAGTCATGGAGTTTATGATTAAACATTGGATAAGGGTAATGATTTTAGTGCAATGTTCTTGGTTGCACGATGGTCATTTTGTTTAATTATTTGGTTATGGTATGGTTGGTTATGTTATCACTTGTTCTTGTTATGGTGTGGTTGTTGATGTTATTGTTGAAATTTTTAATGTGTGGGCATGGTTGTTGAAGCATTGAACCACGGGGAGTATTTTTGGTGTCCTTATCATTTTTGGGGACTTTAAGAAAGGTTCTTTAGATTTCACCATGGATCCTTAGGGGTCGATACCCATGTCTGATCCATTTTTTTAATATATCACCATAGTATCCTAGGTGATCCACATTATAGACTAATGTTTAAAGGATTAAGGGTTTTTCAAGATGTCATGTGGGATAAATTGGAGGTATAGATTATGTGATTTTCATGCAGGAGCTTAACCTGGTCCCATTATAGTGTGGTTGACCTCTCTATGGCATGGCTTTCTAAAATTCCCAACAAGATCACCATTATCCTAATCCTTTAGTCATAGTATAATATTTTTACATCATTTTTATAAATATTAAAGGTATTCCAAATCTATACCATTTCACTCATTTCTCTAAACCCCTAGGTAACTAGACACACCACTATGGATTATACTGAGGTAACATGGTCTTGAATTTTCCCTCGACATTATGAGGTATATTTATTATGATATGAGGTGAAATTATTCCTCCCCTTTAATTTTTTATCTCTATTTCTAATATAGCGAGTCTCAATCATGGGGATTCCTTGATAATGATTTGGGATCAATGGTCTTTGGGTTTTTTTTGTGGTACATCATGTTTTTCTGGGTCTTTTGTTATTTCTATTTTTCTTCACAATTCAGTAGAAATTTTTAAATGTTAGTTGTGGTAGGGAATTTCTAAACTGACATTCTATTATCATGAATTGACATTCATGATATTCATATTGAGATTTCATCCAATCACCTTCACAAATTAATTCTTTTTATCTTTTTATCTGGTTTTATCAGTGTTTTTGTTATATGGGTATAAAAAACAGTATGGGAAATAATAATTAAAGAAAAATTAAATTAAACAATGATGTTTAAAAATATAAAATAGAAATCTGATAAAAAAATAGAGTTTCCTGTGTTTTAGGTTTTTAATGTTATTTTATACAAGATAATTATTATAAACTTATTATTGTTATTTCATTATTTTTTGTTGATGCAATCATAAGAATATTGTCAAATTAAAATCTAGATAATCACATAAATTTTATAAAAAAGTAATTTTCTAGAAACTATAACATTATAACTACAGTTTTTCAATAAAAGATGTTGTAGTTTATATTGTTATATCTTGTATATAAATGGGAGTGTGGTGGTGATGTACTTTATTATGACAAGGATAAATTGGTTTAGAAAATAGTAATGGTAATGGTGAGTTTAAATGGGAAGTGGAATATAAAATTAATTAGGAAATCATAGTAAATTAAATAAACGTTTATTCAATGACGAATCATAAGTGGGTACTGATTATTTTGTTTTTGATTTAAAATTATTTGATATTGTTAAACTATAAATGAACGATCTGTATAAGAATTGTCAAATTAAGTGTGATGGAATATTAATAAATTAACTGTAATTGTTTGTTTTTTATGAATAACATGGAATAGGAGAATAAGTTGTATAAAAAATTTTATAACACTAGTTAATAGTAATTGGTGGAAATAAGAATGATACGTGATTGTGAAATTTTTAAGTAAGTGGTTCCCTTTTTTTCTAAGGAGTGGTTGCACTATTCAGATATGTTTTTATCAAAACTATTTTTCAATAATTTGTGGTTGTTATTTTTTACTGTGAACTTATCGATGTGGCTTTAGGATCATTTTTTGAAAATAGTGTATTATGTAGCGAACTAACCAGGAATACCCTATAAACTGATTTTTGAGCCTATTATCTACAATCACAAAGAGTGTTCCATATCTCCAAAGGCTGGGGACAGACACCTAGGAATTAAAAAATAACTTTTGGGAATTATTTCACTGTCATAATATTAAAATAATATAGTACAATTCAGAAACATGATCAAATATATATAAATAAATACATACACACACCTGTAAAAAGAGATTCTAAGAAAATTGAATGTAGAACATAAAAACCAAAGACCCCCCCTCTCGGTGGTCCATGACCACCCACCATATACCAAGTCAACCACCCTTGGCTCCATAACATGAAACCACAAGGGATGAAAAGTGCATGAACAACTACTATAATATAATAATGGGATACAAACACTAAAAATGTATAAGTATGGTGTGAGATAAAGATGCTACTAGGATTCAAAAAATATTCTATGAAGGTAATTCATAAGATAATTCAAATATTCTAAAGGATGATTACAAATATGTGAATAAGTGTATTAGTTTAAAATAGTGTATGAAACATTTATAAATAAATTATTAAACAGAACATGTAAGAAAATCCAATTTACCATTTAATAACTAAAGATTTTCTTGAGATGAATTGAAAACCATTTCCCAAGATATAGTCAGTTAGTCAATAAAAGATTTGAATATTCACCAGATATATAATGTTGAAAAAGAATCAATACAATAGATTCAAATTTCATAATAACAATAAATGAAGCAAGCAATGAAACTATGTTGACCAAAATTGAAAATTAACACTTTCATGCAACAAGTTTCAAGTACATGGATATCATGGGTACAACCATTCTATGCTAGTTAGTCCACCTTAGAATAGCTAATAAAATACAACATGACCAATTTACAGGCATACATATAGTTTCATGGGTCTAAAGCAAACTAGTTCTACATACATCTTCTTTCTAGGATACAATTTCATTACCTGAACACTCCACATTATCTATGGATCCTCTAAATGTGTGTGAGTATGATAGTGAATCATATATCTTGGAAATCTAATCTGACTATCCAGTTTCTCATGACTAGTCAAAAGTGGTTAGTGAGATTTTCAAGTTACAAGGATCACTACAAGGATCATAATCAACATCAATTGTATGCACTGGCCCACAAATTATATATCACTCTCAGCCCAAAATCCCTCAATGTATATAATCCCATTTATTACACCCAACAATGTAAATTTCAAGAATCATTAATGTTACATACATTGTTTATTAAAATAGAGAATCATCATATAGTGCCAACTGGGAAATCATGTATCATCAATTCAATTCAAATCCTTTTAAACAATTCCAAAATTTAAAAAGGGTAACCATACCATCTTCCATTCATAATCCATAATTAATGTTCCAAATTGGCCATTAATACCATCATCAATCATTACAAATAATTTAAAAAAAATTAATTTTCAAAAGGGTAAAATTACACTCTTCCTTTCACAATTCATCGTTAAAAAATCAAAATTATCCTTTTAAATAATAATTTATTTTAAGAATCCAAAAAACATTTAAGGGATGTGTTACAATTTTTAAAGGATTGAATTAATTTGATAAACATGGGTATATAACCTCTTTCCATGCGAATAAATAATTTATTTCAATAAATCTAAGAACACAAATTTTCAAAATAATGGTAAAATCATTTAACATGGGTTCTTGGTCATTTAATAAATTAAGCTTTTGAAACAATTTTGAAAACACCCAATAGTTCACATCTTTTAATTCAAATCAAGGAATTTGATTTTGTAAATAAAAACAAAATCCAAAGCCCTAAACTTCACAAAAATACCCTTTAAAATATCTTTAAAATAAATTGAATCAAATAGGCAATTTTATAAATTGAAAAAAAGGATTTAGATTTCAAAATCATAGACATTAAATTAATTCCATGTTCAATTCTAAGGTAAATTGTTCAAAGAAGAATTTATGTGGATTTCAATGGATGAATTTCATATAACATGTGTTCTTAATTATTAAACATGTATCTATGAATTTATCTAGAAATAATGAATCAAAAAATTAAGGAAAATCATAGAAACACCTAAATGGAATTTAAGGAATCCAACAACAATGAATCCAAGATGTGTCACCATCGATAGTGATCTATATTTCTCAGAAGATTGATCATAAATGAAGGGATATGATATCTTATCTCTATAAATCCAATATATATATATAGATAAAAAACAATGAGAGTCCGTCATGACCTTTAGGAATAAGTAATCTAAAGAATAAGGGATATAAATGAAAATAATACTTGAACTCACATAAAGATGATCACTACATTGATTGGATATTCAATCTAATAAGATATGGGGTTTAGAGATAAAAAATGGATCTAGGGGAATCCAAAAATCATATTAATTGATTTAGATTTTAGTGGGATGCGGTTAGGGTTGATTATGTGGGTTTAGGTTCATTAATTACAATTTTATAAACACTAATTAAGGAATAATCAAATTCATCAATTATGTAATGTGGTTAATACTAACTATGTGAAAACCATACACCCTTAATAGATCTACATGATGTGTTACATGGTTTGGCTACACACATTGCCACACCATGCACCAATCGTGCACCACATACTATCCTCGCTCCACACTTTGTCTAACTATTCTTAAATAATGTTTAAAATGTGAATAAGAATAAAAACCTTCAAAAATTATAATAAAAACACTATAAATTACCTGTGATGTTATCAAATAATAATGTAATTAGATCAATGGGTCAAAACACCTTAAAAAGTAACGAGATGTTCTAAACTCCCCACCCTAGGACAGTATGTCCCAAGAATGAATTTAGTCTGAATGTTAGAACACTATCACACGAGAAGAAATCCCTTGATCATCTTATGAGGTGAATGGTCTCTGGTCTAGAATGGTGACTCACCCAAAGGATAATAAGACACTAAACTCCCAAAAAAGAACATTAATATGACAAAAAATTTCAAATCAAGTTGAATGATGGAAACCAAGAATAGGTTTCCAAACTAATTAAATATTCACAGAAATGGTATAATATAATTAAAAAATTTCATTTAAACCCAAATATATGACTTCATCTATATTTTATGCAGAATTCTCAATGATGAAACATCAAAATTTAAGGTAAATAGATGAAAACAATCTCTAACATGGGTTAAAACTTAATGGTAATCTAGAAGTTTACATTTTGAGCCTCATACCTTGATGGGCTCATTAATAAAATTTGATCACCACTGTGTGACTAGTCTATAAAAAATACACATCATCATAGTTACCCAGGTACATTCCTAGGGTCTATCCAAGTCCAACTATAAATATCTCAACATCCAAGTCAGTTCCCAATAGGGAACTACACTCTTATATGGCAGATCATACAATATATCAAAATTGACCTCTAACTGTCCTGAAAAAATAATAGGATGCCAAGGAATAACAAAGAATACATCCTGAAATGAAACCATTATTACATTAGCAATCCACAAATGACACAAACCATGTTCCACAAGATATAATCACAAGGACCCCAAAACAAAAGGTTTCCAAAATTTATAATCCACAATAATGAAAACTCAAAGAGATTTTAATCTAATTTAGGAAACAATAATTTTGAAACCAGAAGCTCATCCACCACATGAATATCATCCCTCTATGTCCAATGACTATAGGAATATTATAATGATTCAACTGTTGCTCCATAGTCTGGATCTAATATTCCCAACCAAATTTCCCATTTATTATTTCTAAACATACATAACCTCATAAATTTACCAAAGTGGACACATCATTTAAAAACTCGTAGAGATTTTCAACACAACTTATTAGAATGACCAGGTTATCCAAACTAGAAACACATGGGAGTCCCATTATTTTCTTAAGGAGACTGAACTTATTCAATTGTGAATTAGGAATTTAGCCATTCTTGCTATATTTCTATCTCTACTTCAGCTAACAATGCCCTCTCAATCATCTCTGGATAAGAGATCAACCATTCCACAGGCTCGATGGTTACAATGTCAGGGAGAATAACTTTTATAAATGGGACATCCTTTCTAAATTAATCACCAATAATGTCATGTTTGAAACATGTCAAACATGATAACATCTTTGGATACATTGAATCTAATAGATCATCTTGACTGAAACTCAAGAACTCAAAAAAATTCTCCTTCTTTACTTACTCATTATTATACCATTGAATGAAGAATATCCTGACAAATTCCAAATACACTATATCAAACATACTATATGTAATAAAAATATCCAACCACTCCTATACAATCCCCTAAAATATGTAGTGATAGAATTGACCTTCATAGATTCATAAGACTTGTGATAATCAAATATCACATAAACTTATTCAAGCCACTACATTGCCTCAAGAAACCTATTTCTCTATTATAAGATGTTAGACAACAACTCAAGAAGTCATTTATTATGTTCAAAGGATGGAACATCTCTTTCTACACCACTCAATATGGAGTCTGGGTAGAGTTTTTAAAAATGGATTCTACGTATGAAAAATATGAAGTAACAACATGATGAAGAGTCATTTGGAACAACTGTCTTTCATTCTTGATGATATTTATATGAGACATTTATGAGCATCATAAAATGGAATCAAATCAGCTCAGACATCAAAGAACACTAAAAAATTGTACATTTTATTTTATACAAATTCACAATCCATTTTAACCAAACCAAAATGATTTCAAAATTTACCAGATTTCACCTTTTATAAATCATTACGCTTTACATTCAAAATGATAAATACTGTTATAAATCTATAAAATTTTTAAAAACACTTTACCAACAATTTTAAATTATTCCATGGTTTCTAAATCATTAACCCATTTTCCCAATTAACAAAACCATTTCCATTTAAATCAATTACAAACAAAAATTTCATCTTAAAAGTATGTTTTTCCACATCACATAATAGTCATGTATAATTAGTATTCCAATCCAAAAATTTCATAAAACCCATTGATTGGTAATTAAAATCATTTCTAAAATTAATTAAATAAACTTCTTTTAATATATAATTTAATTTTCACATTGCGTTTAAAAATATTAAAAGGGATTAATTTTGAAACAATCAAATAAGAGAATGAAAAAAACCCACATCCATAACCCACATAACCAACCTCTCATAATTGGTGTCACTTGTCAAAATATGTATATGGTCTCATGTTTAGAAACATGTTATAACTATAAGAATCATGGTGTATAGGTTGATAAACCACAAAACAACCTCATAACTATTCAAGATTGATTTATAAATAATCCACACCAATTCAGCACAGTTTACCAGACCATGAGAACATATTTCCACTATAGTCATACTTCCATTATTGTTAAAAAACTAATAACAGATCCCCCAACCAGAAGATAATATCCATGGGAATCTAAATTTAACTTATCATCAGAAAGCTAATAACTAAATAGAAATACTCATGTCCCAAAATCCACAGTGACTCATGTATAACCATGAAGGGGTGGTGATTCAGCATATAATCACATACTACAACATGAGTCTTGAGAAATTCATAATCACATTTCTACCATAAATCACCCCAAATAACATAAGGAATTCAAATCCACGTACTTACCTTTAAGGAAAACCCTGGCTCTGTTGCTATTTGTAAACAACCATCCTATAATACCATCTAAACCAATATCTGAGCTGATTCACCACAAAACTTAAGAGAATTCCCAATATCCACCGATCATTGAGAAGAACCTAGTTATTAACAAATAACTGTTGGTAATTTTTTATCCCTCTAAATATTACAATAATAGTGTACATTTTGGAAATATCATTAGATATATATATAAATCAATACATATATACAAAAGTAAAAAGAGACACCAAGAAAACTAAAAGAAAAACATGAAGAAAAAAACTAGCCTCCCAGTGGTCTATGACCACCCACCATGTCCCATGTCACCCACCCTTGGTAACTGAAAATAAAAACCAAAAAGGAAGGGAAGTGCATGAACACATACTATAACATAATAAAGCGCTCTAAACACTAAAAATCTATAAGTAGGATGTGACCAACATATCCCAGTATGATTCAACCATATATTCTACAAAATTATGTCATAAGATAATTCAAATATTCTAAAATAGGATTATAAATTGGAGAGTAATATCATTATTTTAATGTAGATTTCTAAACATTTAAATATTATTTACTTAATTAATCATATAAAACATTTTATTTTATCATTTAAAATCTAAAAAATATCTTGAATAGATTTGAAAAACATTTCACAAGTTAATGTCTATTAATCAAGAAAATTTGGGTTTATTCACCTCATATATAATGATTAAAAATAAGAAATATAATGTATTCATGGTTCATAATATTAGTAAATGAAGTAATAAAGGAAACTCTGGTGATAAAATTGACAATGAACACTATCCTGTGAGAATTATCACGTTTATGGATATTATGGGTATAACCTAGGATCGATATTCATTCCACCTCAGAATATCTAATCAAATTTTATGTGACCAATTTTGGGGCTTACATACAGTATCACCGGTTTAAAGAAAACCACTTTCATGAAAACCCACTTTCATGGCAGCAGTTTCATATCCTAAACTATCTGCATTCTCTATGGATCCACTAGAAGGGTGTGAGTCCACTCGGGGAGTTCATATCTATGAAATATCATATAACTAACTAGGTTCTATTTACTAGTTAAAAAACGTGATTGCTATTTTCATGTTATGATGGATGTATAGGGATCCTAAACAATATCAATCATTGGAACTGGCCCTCAAATCACATCTCACTATCACCCAAAATTCCCTCAATGTATCTAATCCCTTTTCCATCACCTAAAAATGGGAAGCATAATAATCATGAATGTTATATAAGTGGATTATTTCAAGATAATTTCATCATAAAGTTCCAATCGGGCCATCAATAATCATCAATTCAATTCAAATCCTTTTGTACAATTTCTTCCTTAAAAATTATAACCATACCAACTTCCTTTCACTATCCATGGTTAATGTGACAAAAATTCCATTAAAACCATAATAAATTCATTCCAAATACATTTAAACAATTAAATACTTGAAAGGGTAATAATACCTTCTTCATTTCGAAATTCATATTTAAGAATTCCAATTTTTCTTTTTAAATTAAAATTTATTTTAGAGCATCCCAAATGCATTCAAATAATGTATTACAATATTTAAAGGATTTAATTAATTTAAAAGATATGGGTATACACCCTATTTCCATGTGAGTAAATCATTTCTCTCATATAACCCAATACTCCAACTTCAAAAATAAGAGTAAAATCATTAAAAGCGGGTTCTTGGTCATTTAATAAATTCAATCATTTGAAACTACCATGAAAATGTAAAATTGTTCAATTAATTTAATTTCAATTAAGTTAGTTTATTTTGTAAACAAAAACCTTGTCCAAAGGCCTCAATTTCACCAAAATATTCATTAAAATATATTTACAAATAAATCCAACAAAACTTTGAATTTATAAAATTCATAAAAGTTGATAGATTTCCAAATCATAGCATTTTAAATAATTCCATGTTTAGTTCGAAGGTAATTTGGTCAAAAAATTTGAAGAATTAAATGGATGAGTTTTATAGAACATTTTTTTAAATTATAAAACATTAATATATGAATTTATATAACAATATTGAATCAAAAAATGAAGGAAAATCATAGAAACACATACTAAGATTTTATAGAATCAATCTAAAATAAATCCAATAAGTATTTCCTTTGATGGGAATCAACGAATCTAAGAAGATAGATCGTGAAGGATGATATATGAGATCCAAGATATATAAGTCCCCATCAATTATTCAACATCTATCAAAACAAGAGGGCATCACGACCTTCTGGATAATGGAATCATATAGACAAGGGTTATCCAATAAAATAATATATGATCTCACTGAAAGAAGATCACCTCATTGATTGGGGATTAAATCCACTAAAAGAGGGTGTTGTGAGAGTAAAAAAGGCTCTAGGGGCTCCCAATATTAATAATCTATTTAAGATGGAGTGGGGGGAGTTTAGGGTTGTTTAGGTGGGTTTTGAGACTGTAATTTTAACTTTTGAATATTAAAATACAACGTTCATGGATTATTGAGTTATGTTGAATGGTTTGTACTCACCATGTGGAAATCATGTGCCCAAAATAGATACATTGGAAGTGTTTCAAGGTTTGGGTACACACATTTACCAACAACGTGACAACATTGTGATCCCCTATTATCTAGGTTTCTCACTTTTTAAAACCATTCTCAAAATGTGAGAAAACCTTGTACATTCCCAGAAACCATCAAAAAAGTATATAAAACACAATAAATGACCAGAAAAATTACAAAAAATAGTGTAATACAAAAAATATGTCAAAATTCATTAAAATAAGTTATATTATTTTACAGATTATGTGGTGGTACATTGATGTTTGTGATTTCTAAAATTTTATTTACATTTGTTGGATTTTATGGCTCACAGAAGTCATCTTTATGTGGGTTGTGAGGTAAGGATGTTGTGAGGATGAAAAATAAGGATTGGATATGTATTGTGGTTGTTAATGATGTCACATGGTTAGGGTCAGTAATTATATATGGAAGATACATGTTGTAATTAATATAGTTTCATGATACCTTTATATATTGAGGGGGATTTTGATATGCAATTATGTGTGTGGAAAATACACTAAGGGTGGAGGAGGATGATTCCCATAATGATTTCATTAACATATCAATGAGTGTTTAGAATGGTGAATATATGACACATAGTTGTGGTTGTGGTTTTTGTATTATTGTAGGGAATCCAACATGACATTTTAGACCCTATAGGTGGTTAGGGGAAGTAAGAATGTAGTATGATGATCATCATACGTGACATGGTATAAGTAATGTGGATAAGTTAATGGATGTGTTATAATGTTATACATGGGTGTGGGATAGGGGATATGACTATTTTTTTGTTGAAAAGTGATTCATGTATGGTTATGGTATGATAGAGGATTGATGAAATGTTGCGAGTATTTTTTCATTCTTATGTCCAAAATCAGTTTCTTCTAGATGTTACTACATGGTAGCTAGGGGGTTTTGTTAGGGAAATCCATGAGTAGGAAGTGAGAGTCGGGATGAATCCTTACTTATCTATTTATACCCAATAACAAACTCATTCTATATCAAATTATTATTGTGATGTTGTACTCATCATATGAGAGTATAAATCCCTTCTTGATTAAAGTTAACTTATGATATGATCAGTCACATTCCCAACCAACCAGTGATTAAAATATTCCAATAGAAAGTGTAATAAATGAATAAATATATAATATTTAACATGATAATTATATTTTCAACCAATGTAAATAAGGATTCAATGTGAACCATAAATCCCATATATACTAAATACATAACATATGACACTCCATGTGGTATACTCTGGGTTAATATAGCATAAAAAATAATATTTTGACTCCTGAGAAAAATCAGTGACTTTATAAAAAACTAAAACAAAAAGGGATATTTTTATTTCAACATATCCTGCAAAATTTTATGATGACCATTGACCATGGATGAATCAAAGTCACACTATTGAAAGATAATTATCATATATTTTATTTAATATATATGTATAAAATGAATGAATGATAAATTCGAGATTCAATTTTTTAACATGATTCTTTCTATATATTATTAATTCATTTAAATAATAGTTATAAAACTATACATATGTTTCGGGATAATCATATTTCATAAAATAGAACACAATATATGCCTTATTTTTTTATTATTATTATTATGGTTTCATGAAACTCATTACATCAGTACATAAATCATAACACATATCTACATGACCATCAAAAAATATCATTCACTAAACTTGTTTTATTTAGCACCATTATCAATAAATAGTGCTTGAGTATTAGTTATATTATTATTCAAAATCCTCAATTTAATCTCCTTTATCCTAACATCCAAACCAATTTTATTAACCACAAAAAATGTTAGGATGTTAATAACATATTTTTAATTAAATATATATAAATACTTATAAGAATTATAATTTCTTAATGGTGATTCTGAAGTTCACTGGTCTATTTATTATTATGTCTTTCTCAATTAGAACCTTCTGAATATTGGAGTGAATATTCATAACTTTAACATCCTGATAGTTTGTGGTTTTTAATACAAATTAATGAAATATATTTGATATTTATTGTAACAAGAAGAACTGATTTTTTCATTCATTACAAGTAACACTATTTTTAGCTTAAGTGACAAGAAACACTAGGAGTTTCTTATGATTCACATGATACAAAGTTCAACATATGTCACACGCAAGACCGAGTATAGACGAAACATGACATGATATTAAAATATTATTTTATAATAGTAATCACCTAGCCATTGGAATGGTGGGTAATAATATTATTAAATAAATTATTACAATTTGTTTTACACATTATTATATAATTGACCCTTTGGTAATATAAAAAGAAAATTAAACCCTGATCAAAATAAAAGGAAATATTTTTCATAAAAACTATTATTATGAGAACAAGCTTGTTTCAGAAAAATAGATTATAAAAATCACTCATAGTGAATTATATAAATTTTATATATAAATAATATATCCATCATAATTTTTACATTCATCCAATATATTTTCTGGACATGATGTAAAAATAAATCTACTTTTAGGCTTTAAAATGATTTTTTAAAAATATTTGTATCATATATTTATTGTGAACCTATTTAGAAATTAAATTTTACAGATCTGAAAATTTATAATTAAAAAAATTAATTTTTTAAAATATGAATGTAAAAATTATCTTAGGATGATTTTTTGTGTTTTTTAGAAAAGTTTCATTTCTGATGAATAGTTAAAAATACTAAATTTTAATTGAAAATTATATTTTATCCAAAATTATATAAAAATTTAAATTATATTATAAATTTCTAAACTATTTTTAAATAAATTATAAATGTGTTAATCAAATTTATGTCATTAGAATCATTTTAATATTGAAATAAGATATAAAATCCTTAGAAACATTTTAACATTTTCAATTTTAAAACATGCTTTCTCAGCTCCTCTATGATATTTTTATTTTTAATAATTTCATCCGCATATGTGAATGGAAAATAAAAAATGGATTAATTTTTTTTTATGAATATGTATAATTTATTTTATCTAATAATTTTAACATAATTTTTTACCAAAACAAATAATGAATGAAGTAAAATTTAATTACCACTGCCTAGAAAAAATGGATTTGATGGGTGGTCAATCGAGAATCAAAATAGTTAAAATAGTATAATGTATTATATTAATATTACAAAGATTATTTAATTCTAACATGATAATAAAAACATCTGAAATATTGAAATTTCGTTCCAATTTCCATTGAATATTACCCATATACTAATTTAAATAAAGGAAAAGATAAAAAAGTGCATTTTATACTTTTAATATATATAATGATTTTGGATTAGGAAAAAACATCATTTTGTGGTTATATATACTATTTTTAACGATAAATGAGATATTTTTTAATTCTAATTTCTATTAAATTTTTAGATATGAATTAGATACTTAAAATTCTTAATAAATTCCAATACAATAATTATTTTGTTAATAAAAAACAAAACATCTCATTCTAAAAAAATTAAAAGTGAAGTAAAATTAATGAATTACTATATTAAATTAACTATTATATGAATATATCATGATAAAAATGTGTGAAAATATTATATTAAAATTTCATTATTTTCTTGAATTATTTTAAATTTAAGTAAATTAATGAAGCCAAAATTGATATTAATGCGATTTATAATAAATAATATTTCATTAATTGATTTAAAATTAATAAAACTAATATCATATGTAATTTTATTTTAAAATATTAATAAATATAAAATATAGTCCGTTAATGGACCAATTGTTATATTATAATGACTTTATTGACAGTTAAATAATTAAAACTCAGTTAGCATAGTTACAGATAAAGTGGTGTTTCCGTATGTTAGATTGGCATGTATTAAAATAAATTTGTAACACACAATGGATTTATAGATAATAAATTAGATATAATATTTAGATCCATTGCTTCCAAATTTTCTAATATTCATCACTTTAATACGATTTTAATGGATAAATGAACATGGTTGGAAAACTAGTTACCTTAGTAAAAAAAGATGGTAAAACTAGGGAAACATAGAAGATATGGAATTAAAGGTTTAAAAAAATTATCAATGTTTTTTTGAGTTGATTATTGACCATATCATACCTAATCACATTTAATTATCTATTTTTTATGCACATTATGAAATTTTGGTCTCCCAATAGTGAGTAATTATGAATATTTATATGAATGTCTCTCCTCCTCAACTATAAAAGGGCACTCACTCTCCCCACTAATTCAATAATATAATGACATTTGGATCAACCAAACACTAACGAAATTACATCCCAACTTCCCTCCTATCATATTATAATCCTTAGTTTGGTATGAAATCCATCCTTCGATGGATTTAGTGAAACCCTAATGATGATACCCAAATTACAGTTAATGTTCATCAAAGAGAATTTTTTTAAATCTTCATCCACCGCATTAAATTTTTATTTTCAGATGATTATAAAATAACAACAATATATTAAATATAATCATATGTTTTCTATTAATTTTTGACATTTGACCATAACCACATCTATCAAATAGGTTATGAAATCATTGTTTATGTGTATGAACACTACCACCTCACGAACCGCTGTCATTCATTTTTCCATTACCAATAAACAAGGTTAGTCATAATGATTTACATAATATTTTTTTTATTTTTTTATTAAATTTGTTATTATATTATGATTCTGAAGTTATTATATCACAAATGACTTCATACATTCAATTTTATGGGAATATGATAACATTGTTCTGGTGTATGGTGGACTACTGTCCCGAACGATATGTTATTCGTTCTACAGGGAAGGTATTAATGTTATGTTTAATAAAAATATTTGATAATATGACATGAAATGTATACTAAAATTATAATACATACATACATATATATATATATATTAATTTATTTTCAATGCAACAAGAAGATAACAACAACGTTCGTGCATATATACGATCTACCATCTTCATGATATTTGTATTTCATTTCATAAAAACAAATTCATGAGTAAATATAAATAAATAAATAATAACAAAAAATATAATATATTTTTATAATATTAATCATTTTTTAGATTATGTAACCATGATAAAATTAATTGGACCAAATAAAGAACAAATTAAAACATATATGAAAAACAAAGCGGTTATTACTCGATACGTGACTTTAACATGTATTGTTAATAAATAGGTAATAAAAGGTCCTAAGAAAATAATATATGATGTTATATATAAAAAAATGGGTATTAATAGATTTATAATAATATTATATTTATTATATAGGGTATTTTAATGAGTACAACATAAGTCTAGACTTAATGTAAGTGGATTTCAAGTCTCAATTTTATTTCTAAGAGACTCTTGTCGTATTCAACACTTATTATTTTTTTGTGTTTTTACACATCCTTATGACAAGATATAAGATAAATATACCTCACTTAAATATATTTAATGTATCCATTTGTCTTTTTATTTTATGGTTATTACGATTTAATGTTTACTCAAGTAGTAACTGATTTTTTTTTTAATTTTCGATCTTTGAGATGTATGTTATATTATACAACAACATTCATTTATGTGATATATATAAAACCCATTTGAGAAAATATTTTCATTTTACATATACCGATGTTATATTATGTTCCATTTTATTTAATTCCTTCATGGGAATTAATATTAAATGTTTTATAATTGGTAAATATTTTATGTTATAATCTCATATTTTATCGGGATTGTTTATGGTTATGTTTCAAATGTTGATATGTCATTATCAAACTCTAAATATTTAAAATTAATTTTAGTGTACTCTTGATATTAATGTAATATTCATATAGTTGTACCTTTTTTCCAATATTTTATAATTAATATAATTAATAAATAATTTTTATCAAAATATGAATTTATCTATCTCTTTGGTTGGAAATTAATTTTCTTCCAGAACCATGTTTTCTAAAAATTTGAAAATTAATTTTAATTGATTTTTATGTTCAGTATCAAGGGAATGGGTTTTTAAATATAATTTATTTTAACATTTTTCTTAAACCATTTTCAAAGATTCCATTTTATTTTTTCAAGGTTATTTTCTAAGAAATAAGTTTTAAAAATTTTTTATGATTAAAAAAATTACAATTGAAAAGGATATTTAACTCAATAAATGATTTAAATGATTCATAAAAATCATTCTTTTGAGACGGTAATTCGTACGTACCCACGAATGACAATATCATTCTTTTGAGATTAAAATAATATATAATTGGATGCCATATCATATATACAGAATCATTATAATGTTATATTTATTATTTACATCAATTACACATCATTATTATAACCATCCAAATAATAATATATTGAATAAAAATTACACCATGACGTGGAGACGATAAGCCATTCGTACGCACGTATGGTGACATGTCCTTAAAGGGATGTATAGAATAGTGAATATGGTTGTACCATATTTATAATAACATCATAGTATATAGAAGATAATGGATTTATTATTTTAGAATGGAAAAAACCATGAAAGATGATGTGGAAGAATAAAGGAACTTGAAAGAGGTGATGAAATATTTACCTCTTATTCGGGTTCTTCCTTTTGATTTGACCTAAAGGGCTCTTTAGGTTGACTTTATGACTAAATTAAGGCCTATAAGATGAAGTGAGGGATGTTGAGAGTGTATTTGGGTAGGGTTCTGCCGATCCATAAGGCTTTGAATGTGTGAATTCGGGAGAAGGGGAAGTTCTCTTTTATAAGATGGGTGAGGGGAACCTTAGGAAAATAGTGAAATATTATTTTATAATAAATTCATATTCTGTCTATAATGGCTTGAAAGTGACTTATTTAGATTCTAGGGTGTGTGTGGGTAGAAATAATTTCAACCAAAAGATTTTAGATAGGTTTAGGTCACCATATTAACCTTATCATTTATATTTAACTCTTAGTTATATAGATTGACATTTACCTTGTCTCTTTGTATTTTTATATTATATGGTTAATAAACATACTATAACAATCCGAGAAAACCCCATGTTGTTCATTATTAATATATATAGCTTTATCTATGTCATTTGGCTGATCCTTGGATATTTTGGGATAGAATATCAATTAATAATATAATATTTGTTCTGAAAAATCTTTTATATCAATTTGGACATTATTTGTAATTTTATTTTTGTTAAACTCATAAGAGCATTATTACATCAAACAAAATTCATTTAATCCACCCTAACATGTGGTAATAAAATAGAAAATTAGTGTAATTAAATAAGAGTCTCATATAAGATTTATTTGTATATTTATAATATCCATTATTTTAATCATTCATTAATACGGTAATTACTGCATAATCATTGTGTCATAAATAAATTTAAATATTTAATGTCTAAAAATTATATATAAAATACCATTATGTAGGAACTATTTTTATATTTTTAATGAATATTTATAGTTGAATTTATATTTTGTGTAACCCTATATTAAAAATGGTTTAGTTATTAAACCTTGATTTTAACTCTTTTAACTCTTCTTTAAATAAAATAATAATAAATGTCCTAATCTAATCCACATGGACCAAAGAGGTTTTTATTTTCTTCCTAAGGTTGTATTTGGTAGAATTATACTTATCAAACATACTAAGAACATGTGTTATGGTAAAACTAATATCATTTTTACCTTTAATTACCCTATTTACTTTTAACCATGGTAAATCAAAGTAAAACGTTACGATTCAACAAAAATTATTTTAATCCCATTAAACAACATATTAATTTATGATATCATCCATTTATATTTGATTTTTAAATTCAACTCACAAAAGCGGTAAAATTATGTTTTATGCAATTTTGCAAAAGCTCCTATGAGGTGGGTAAAAGATGGCAAAATTTCAATAAAATTTTTATATATCTAAAATTAATATAAATTGACTCTAATGATTTATATTGAACTTATATAGGTATTATATATCTATTTTGATTAAAATAAATTTAAATAAAATATATAATTATTTAAATAAAAAGTCAGCTTTAACCAATAACTCAGTGTTTTCATTATTCATCAAAAATTGAACGTTTTCAGAAAAATACAAAAAAAATCCCCCTAGGATAATTTTTATATTAAAAATACAAAAATAAAGTCCACATAGAATAATAACATTTAGAAAAAATCAAAAAGTGGGTATTACTATTCATAACGGCTAGTTTGATTGGTTGTGGTGTGTTAGAACTCGAAGTTGTGTACAACACACACTATTATATTATATAAAGGAAAATATACTGTGGAAGCTTGGGGTGTTACAATACATGATTAATACCCTGTGTTATCTTATTAATAGATTTTATCTTGTAACATTGTTCATTTGATGCTTATAGACCCTTTCTATTTATGAGGTTTCATTCTCTTTTTTCTTGTAGAGGATTTCTCTCTTTTGAGAGGTATCCCCCCAGGAGAGTGTTTAGGATCTGGTTGTGGTTATTTCACAGTCTTGGGTTTGTTCCTCTTGTGAGGTGGTGAGATTTTTTGGTGGAGAAATCATTGAGAGGAATCTCATACCGTGGATGTTCAGATGACCCGTTTATTTTTCTCTCTAGGTTGGTTTTGGATTATTGAGGATGACAATGCATGGAGAGGTATCTGATGTAAGGCAAAAAATCTACATGGATTGACCATTATCATGTTCCTAAGGCTTGTGGAGCTTTGAGAAGGCTTGAAGGAAGTTTGGAGGTGTTCAGGGGCTGAGAGCTCGAAGTAGTGAGCTTTCATGGTATGA
This sequence comes from Viscum album, assembly GCA_963277665.1. Taxonomy (NCBI): domain Eukaryota; kingdom Viridiplantae; phylum Streptophyta; class Magnoliopsida; order Santalales; family Viscaceae; genus Viscum; species Viscum album. Next base: position 387,713,850 of record OY728167.1, on the reverse strand, counting down.
AAGTGGGTTTCACTCCCTGTAGAATATGTTCAACATGTGAAAGCAGGAATCACATCGTGTAATTTTTCCAGATTGTAAAAATAAAATAAAATTGTAAGGCAATGTTTTTTTAGGTGTAAACTGAACCCAAGGCATTACATTACGTGAAAGGGGATTACAAGCCTTATAATTCCCTGATGATATAATGTTTTATGTGTTTTCTAGCCACTCGGGTTTGTCAACCCCTTTAGATTCAACGACACTCTATAAACTCCAAGTGAAATGATGACCCCTTCTTTAATGTTTAGTGGAATCCTTAAACTAGGAATGATTCCTAGCACCCTCATTCGATCCGTAGTGATCCATCATTGATCCAAGGTAGGTTATACCTCTTTTTTGAGATTCTTTGATTTGTTTACTATACTTTCTTCTCTCCAAGATATTTCGGATGATCTCTCATGTTTCTAATTGATTTTATATTGGTTTTTGTTCATTTGGTTGTGTTGTGGTGTTCTCTGATGGATGTAGATCTTGAAGGAGAGGTTATTGGGATCTATTGTGTTTATCTGTTCTCATTTGAAGAACATGGAAAACCTTTTGAGGTAGTGTATTCTATTCATCAATATTTATTTACATGAAATTATAGAGTTAGAAAGATTTATCCCCTTGGATCAAAATTAAATTCACCTAATTAAATACTACAACCAGATTAAAGAACTATTAATGATCATATAATGATGTTGTTCCTTTATACCATGTTAATTTTTTACAACTTGATTTTATAGATATTTTGATAGCTATTCTTTAATTGATTGACCATGATGTTGTTGGTGGAAATAGGTAAATATCGTAAATCTGGAATTAATTGATAATAAATTGGTTACAATATAAAGAGGCTTGTTTAAGGAATCTGGTTGTTATTTGTAATTTTATTTTAATTGAATTAATTCAAGTGTGAATCTATGATTGATTTCTTGTTGAACATGAAGTGTGATGATGTTTGTTGATAAAATAATTATTTTAATGTTAAATTAATTTTTTAATTAATTTGTTATATTTCATGATATCTTTTTATTTTTGTTTCCCATAGTTGGACCTTGTGAATAATGAATTGGTTAATTCTAGATGGGATAAGAACATGTTTTGTGAAAAAGATAATGCCTTCGTAGGGAATGTGTTTTCATCGTGATTGTAATGGCCTTGTGCCTTTTTATTTGGAGTCGTGAGAGTTTGTTTTTTGTGAAGGATGAATGCCTTTTTATAGGAATATGATCATAGTTTCATGCCTGTTTCCTACTTCCTGAGATGTGATTTCATCATGGGATGGATGATCATATAGGGTTGTTGTGTTTGTGGGGGTAGGGGGGCCCATATCTGATGTGATCCTGGTATGGATGTTCCTCTAGGCCTGTAGTGGTATGTTAGGAATGGTGGCATAATTATTATATGAGCAATTGATTCCTAGAGTGATGAGATGCATCCCATTATTCATGGGTGTTAGGGAGGACACTGGGGATGATAGAAGGGGTTCAAGCTACGCTTACCTATTTTTTTGAATGTTTGATGCTTATTGAATCTATAGTTTGTTTATCTTCTTTAAATTCCCCACTACTTGAGGAAGATGGGATTTCTTATTATCCTTCAAAGGGAGGTGAGGACGTACAGGGTAATCCAGGTTCTTTATGTGTTTATCTTCTCATGGTTGGATGGATATACGCTCCAACTATTGGTGGAAAAGACTCTACAAGTAGTTCATCTACTCACCTTGTTGATACCCATCTCTTTAGTATATTAGAATTCATTCCATGAATTCCTGGAACTATGGAACATAGTAATGTTATTAAATTCATTAATTTATATTTTACCCATGGGGTTGGTGGTTACAAGGATGCAATGATGAGGTTATATTTTTAACAAATTCTGGAATTAGTTTGGTTATTCTTCGAGGGCATGGAACTTTTTTTTGATGCTAATGTAATGAAATGTGGAAATTTTCAAGGATTAATTAACTTATATGAATTTATTAATGTAAATTGAATTTGATAAAAAGAGATAATGTACTTTAATGTGGCTCTTTAAATGGTTATGGTGCTTATTGGATATATAGTCATTGTAGTGGTAGCCAGGAGTCAATGATTTGTTTTCTTTAGTTGAGTCTTAAACTAGTTTATAAACCATGTGTGGTTGGGATCTATATTATATCACATACGTTTTGTGTATATATGTGATACTACACCCCTTCATTTAGGGTATCTGAAACTCTGGGGTACTAAGCCCTAGGGGTTGTTTTCCCAAATATCCTAGTGGGAGGATGGATGGATGAACACCCCTTTTCCCCATTTCTCTTCTCTTTGTAGTACCTTGCGCTGTCATTCATGGCAGTTATTTTTCCACATATATATCTGTAGAGGGATATAATGGCTTGTGGTTATCCTCACACGTAAATTCTATATATATTTTCCTAAAGGATACTTTAGGTATTACTTGATTGGGTTGTGATGGATTGAGGATCCTTACTTAGTGTATTGGTTGTAATGTCTTGAGGTATAATACCAAATGTATCATAAAATTTATACAGGTTGTGGTGGATCCTGAAAACTACCTAGTTACTTTGGTTACATGTATGTGGTGGTGTGATTCATAATGAGAATGATGATGAATGAGGTCTGTGTTGTGGTGCTTCATCTAGGTGTCCACATAATGGCCTTTTTCGAGAGAGACGCTCGGGATGTGCAACATTGGGGAAAAGAAGAAAACTGATGGGGAAGAAGTAGAAGGGTACCATTGATATACATTATTATATTATTTTATCATGTTTTTTATACTTGGGGAGAATATACATGTTGAGTCTCAGAAATTAGTATACATTTTTAGGTTATGAGTTAGTTTCACTTGTTTTTCATTGTACATTATATTGATTTCATTACTTTTTCATGAGAGGCTTCAGGTAGGATCCTACTATATATACTGTTATACTCATCCTACATATATATAAACTATTTTTCAGGTCACATGGAGAAGTTTAAAGATTATTCTGGTTTCTACTATCATATAGGTTGCATGAGTAGTTTGGGCTTCATGGTCGCTACCGTTTTTCTTCCTTCTGGTACTTATTGTTTCCACTTTCAGTTTTAGTAGTTCTTTCATTACATTAAATTTGTGTACATGGGGTTATTTTATATTGTAGTATCATTAGGGGTTTATTGGGGTATATATTATCTCTCTCTATCACATGATTTCTCTTATAGGGTAATTCCCCCCATTTGTGTGTTTACAATAACCTCAGTTCTTGTCGACAACATGAGGCCTACTGGAGGCGGGACTCTGGGGGTCATTATACCTCTTCTACCATTTCCATCCTAAGAGGGATAAATTTTGTAGGAATGGGGGTCGTGAAAGTGTGGTGGTGGTGTTGATTGAAGAAATAATAAATAAAAACCTATAATTATTATTTTTGGAGCCACTTTATTTAATTTTTTCCGCCCAGTACTAATTACGATTCAATATTTACAATAATTCCAATCCTCTACAACTATAAAATGAAACTCAATCACCCATATTTTTCAAAATTGAAAATCCATTTTTCAAAACCTATATATGAAAAAATAATTACAAAATTATCTACTCTCATATTATAAGCCTTAGTTTTGGATTATGTCCCTCATTTAATGGAATTAGTGAAAACCTAAGGGGGATTCCCTAAAAAGAGGTAATGTTCTTTAGACAAAATTAACATTTTTTATCATTATTCACCCCATTAAATACATATTATTCCATGATTATATAATATCCTCTATATCATCCATATACTAAGATGTTTGTATTTTAAGTCTTATACCCTCAAACATACACACATCCTTCAAATGGGTAATGAAATCATTGTTTTTGTATTTGGCAGTCTACCACCTCGTGAACAGATGTCATTTGTTTTTTAATTACTACCTTTAATGGTGGGGAATAATGATGTAAATAATGTTTATATATTTTATATAAGATATTTATTATTTAATAAGGATTATGTAATTATTATATCAAACATAACTTCAAGATTTCAATTTTTTGGAATACGATAACATCGTTCATATGTATGGTGGAATACTATCTCACGAAGTGATTTGATTCGTTCTCTTTTTACATGGAATGTATTAAGGATTGGTACAATAATAATATTTTATATAAGTGTAACAAAACAATATACTATAATTGTAATATATATATATATATCATTTGTTTTTCATTCATTTAATTTTATTAAAAAATGGAAACTACATTCATTTGTATGTATGGCCTACCATCTCTGTGAATTGTGTATTTTATTTACTATCAAAACAATCCATGAGTTACACTAAAAAAATATAATAAGTATATATATTTTATTTTTATATTGTTTATATTATTCTACATATGATGAACCTATGATCAAATTATGTATACCAAAGAAATTAGAAATCAAAACATATAATAAAAAAAATGGTTAATACCTAAAATGTTTCTTCAACATGGTATTGTTAATAAAGGGGTAAAAAAGTTCATAAGAAAAAAATATATTGTATTATATATGTGAATATGGTTCTATAATATATTTATTATAAATAATATTTATTAAAAATTATGTTTTAAAGAACACGACAAAAATCAATTCTTATGGTATGTGGATTTCTAGTCTCACATTTATTTCTAAGGGGACTATGTCATATTCACTAGTCATTTGATTTTTGGGATTTATATACATCCATGATCCATGATATATCATAATTATTCCCTATTTAATGATAATTAATATTTCTATTTATGTTAATTTTTCCTGGGGATTTTGAATCAATATTTACTCAACAAGTACGTCAATTTTCACTCAATTTTCCTTCTTTGAGACCTACGATATATTATGAAAAATATATTCCTTTAAGTAGTCTATATAATGCCACTTTGAAATGTAATTTCATGATGTTAATTGTCCTTATCAAATTTTATGCTTCATTTTAAGTTACTTCTTCATGGTTCCTAAGATTAAATGTTACCAAAAGAGTAACATTTTTTTGTTACAATCTCATCATTTATCACGATTGTTGATGATTAAGTCTTCAAATTTGAAATCTCAAGATCTACTTTTAAATGATTATCAGTAATTTTTCATTATATTTTTTCACAAAGTATTCATGTTATGGTAATATTTTTTCACTCAATAGTACTTATTATAATTAATAATTCTTTTAGTAATATCATACATTATCTCTCTATTTGGTTAGAAATCAGTTTTCATCAAAAACTATGTTCTCTAAAAATGCATTCCAATTTTATAAATGACCTTGTATTCTGATTTTAAATTAATAAAAATAAATGTTTTTATGTTTTAATGGTTTTTACAATATTTTAGAATCATACAATATATTTGTTCAATGTTAGTTGAAAAAATAATTTTTTTAAAAAATTTATGCTTTACAATGATTTTTTCAAACTAGGAGGGATATTTTCCTATAAAAATTATTTAAATTATTTATCAAAATCATTTTTCATTTATGATGACATTATTTGATATAATTTATTCTTTAATGGGGAAATGAATAGATTATACCATTCATATTCATTCTCTGAAAGCTTTATTTTTATGATGGAATGATATTTTTAAATCCCATTTCTATTAATTTGGTTATAGAAAGATAAAATTATAATTAATCCTACAACATTCAAATGGTTATTCTATGATAAAGTTATTAGGAATCCTTTTTATTTTCTGTAGTTTGTTACATATTTATATGTTTATGATTCCGATTTCATTTCATGTGTTCTGATATGAGGAATTTTCATGATATTTAGGAACGAAAAAATATGGTTTTCATTATGTAATGGGTGGGACATATGTATCCATCCATTTCATTGGTTAATGATTTATATCTCATGAGATAGACAGTACTAGAAGAAGGAGTGAAATCGATTCCATAAGGGACTTATTCAATTAAATGGTCTTGGGAGTGAACCTTGACTAAAATTATTGTTTGTGAATTGAACCCATTTCAATATTATATAATTGATAATGATCATTAAATAATATGAAAATTATTTTCTATAATTCTGTGCATGAATAAAATTTCATCTCTTGTGACAATATTATTTCCTCATGGGTCGTGCTGTTTTATTTCATAATGATTCATGTGTTATGAACTACCAATCATTTTTCAATGATTCAATATTTGGTGATTTGATATGCATTGTATGAATTAAAATGTTATTTCCCATGTTCCATTTCCATTATTATCATGTTAGGCTTATATATCATATTTATTTACCCTTAAGTTGTATCTATAATCTCTCTTTCTTATGATTCCTCTCCCTATTTTATGAAGATATGAATAATGTATGATATGCCTGAGAAGGCTGCAAGATATCAATAATGTAGTGGGAGATGATGTATCTCAACTTTAGACCACTATTTATGATTCCACATTTTCAAAGAAACTAACCAATAATATTTATGAGGCTTGTGTTTCTGTAATGTAATAAATATTATGAAAACTGAGGTAATGACTATTCTTGTTATATATCTATCTCTAAATTAATACATGGTGAATGTTAAAAATAGTTATGGATATTTTGGAATCAAAAGGAGGCTCATCTGATGCTCCCAAAAAACATTATATAATTGGTTCTCTTGCCCCCTTATTTTATTGACATGATTTTATAAGATGGTATTGTTCTATAATTATTTAGATATCCATGAACCATTTTTTATTGAATAAATATTTATATTGATATATTTTCTATAAAATATTCCATATTTTGGTAGTTTTAACTCTTTCCCTCATATATTTAGAAATAATATGGATAAAGTCTCTTATCCTAGTTGATATATTTTCAACCTTACCTTCTTTAAAAAATGATGTAGAATTTGATCACTCATAAATTTTTTTTATCCAAATATGATCTCTTTTTATTGAAGACAACAATTTGATTAGAGTCAATATCCTCTAATACATGATAAAGAAAAATAGATATATTATATATAATTTACATTATATCATCCAATATTTAAATATCTATTTATATCTTTTAGATATAAGAATCCATTTTTTCACCACATGAATTGAAACTTTTTACATCATACATTAAATCTTCATCATGGTAGAAGTCTTATATTTTAATATCAATAATAATATATACATATTGTACCATATAAACATCAATGAAAAATAATAAGTCCTATAGAATTAGTACTTGATATTGACTCTGAATTTAATTTGGAACGTTCCTTGTAATTTTTTGGGTAATTACATATTGAATGTCAGATATCATCATTAAAAAACTAATTTCCATACATGATCCTTTTTTTGTTTCAAGAATGTTGGTTTAGAGTCTCCACAACATCCCTTCTTCCATGTATAACCAATAACATATCACTTCCATTATATACTATCATCATGTTAATTTTATAAGCACCTCCTAGGATAAACCTAGAGATCCTCACTATATTAATGATATTATGTAAACATTTTTTGAATAAATTTATATTGTACTTCAAAATGATATTATAACACATTTTTGAAAAGTATTATGAAAATAATTATTCTACCAGATCATGCTTGAGTGGGGAACTCAACCTATTTAAGTCATTCACATACCCAACCGTATTGAGAAAATTACATAAGACTAAAGTGGCTTCAATTTTATTAATCCAAAATAGTTCGTTATGAATTCCATTTATCTCCTAACTATATTGTTCTTAAAAGATTCTATTATAGCTTTATATCTTCCAAAAATATATATATATTATAATGTTTCGTTAAAATGTTTGGATCCATTGGAACATAAATAAAAAATCAATTGTGTCTTTACAATTCTTATAATGAGAATCTGTATCTTCTCGACTAGCCTCATCAGTTGATGAGTTCTCAAAATGTTTATATTCCAATATACATAGTATTAATTATAACATGAAAACTGTAATATAGCTCATATACAATACCAAGAAGAATGAACTTGTAATATTTTTATTTCATAATTCCATCTAAAATTCATATTTAATTAAGATATAAGTATTATTATAAACATATGTGTTTATCTAATGATTATAATGTTTTAAAAAACTAAAGAAGGATTTTTATTAATTATATTCACAATAAAATAATAACCCCTAATATTTTTAATCATTTCTTTTAGTGGGGATTGATCTATATTTCCATACATCCTTGAGCCGAATTTGGAATTTCTCTCATTATTCATCTATTTTGGTCTATCATCATGTGATTCATATCATATATGAATCCTAGATATTAAAGGGAGTATCTCCATACAAAATCAATAATGATGATTTTACCAACTATTTTATATGGGTAATATAAAATTATGGGTTTCATATTTAAGCATAACCCAAATCCATTACTTTATACATGAAATTAATCTTACATGGGTATCCTATATATTTCATTTAATACACAAAATAATATGTCGATGAGAATATTTGGGATTAATCTACCTATGTAGATTATCATGGGTGTCACGACCCGTCCCCCAGGGAACGAGACATAACTACCCCAATTCCGCTTTCCATAGGACAAGGGTTGGAAACTAGTACCAGAAAGGCGTATCCCTAAAATGGTAAGGCATTTTCGTTAAACATGAACAAACACACAGTAGAGAACACAACAAGATGTAACCACGAAGTAAAACTATAGTAGTATAAAGGGTGGGCTGAATGTAATGGGAACCAAAATACAAGCCAAACTGAAAAGATACAACTACAAATGAAAATAGAAAATAGCTCATGAGATCTTCAACCATGGATCCTACCTAAAGGGTAGGTAAAACTCATCTCCACAGCTCTCCACGTCAACTGTAACCACCATCAGGTCCGAGATCCTCGATTCTCTATCATGGTTGCTCGTCATTTGCACAATACACATCAAGGTGTGGGTGAATCCCATTCACGGGTGAGTATAAGACTACCCAATAGGGACCCTGAGACAACAGACGGTCTCTCAAAATTCCACAGAGGTTCACAAAAAAGCATAATCTCAATCAAAATGCACAAAGAAAAAGACTTTGCTAAATCCATGTATACAATTCAGAGTTTAGGAATAAATATTACTAGCCTTAAGATATATAATATTATTCTGTTAGGGAGTTCCCACAAATTAACCACTACGGAGTTGTTCCATTGTCGATCCACAGAGAGTCATATATCGCTGATCGGCGACTGGCTTCTTGGGGGGATGGCCTTTTTTATTTCATCTTCTACTAATCTACGTAGGGTTGCTATAATTTTGATTCATATAGGGTCTCTATGATGTTGATCTATACATGGTATCAAGATGTTGATCCACACAAGGACGCTATGATGATGTTCAACACATGGTCGCTATGATGGTGATCGACATATGGTTAATAGGTGTTTATCCACATAGGGTTGGTATGACATAGATCCACATAGGGTCCTTAGATTCTGATCCACATAGGGTCACTAGATGGTGATCCACATAGGGTTGATATTCAGATGACAGCCAGCCAGAGGATTCCCCACACCCGGTGAGCATGAGTTCCTTAGTATCCTCCTATATGGATATCTTTTGTCCCTCAAAAACTAAATAGTTCCACTAATTACTAACCAAAAGGGCCACCATTCTATATGGGTTCCAACTTAACAGATGGAACTTCAATTGGACACCCAGTCTATGAGTTTTATGCATTTTAGTGCCAAGGGACCTGTAAGATTCAGGTATGATCCAACCTAGACATACTCAAATTATTTGAAAAACCCAAGTGTAGTATCTCAAAAGGACCATCTCTATCCAAGGATCCCATCTCCATAGAGAGTTCGTCAAAAATACGTTTGGTTTGCATGATATGACACATTGAAGGAAACTGGGCCCAAATAGTTTCGGGGCTAGTCCGACCCGTCCCATCCCTAACCGGCATGGGCTGACCCAGTTGGGTTGGTCTGTTGCAGTATCGGCCCGCTTTACTGGGGACCAGCCAGGCCTGTCGGGCCATGCGTCTCAATGACCTTATGCGGCTCGCCAGCCGGGCAGCCGCCCAACTCCCAGAATAGATCAAAAAGCCTTTCTGCTCTACAATTGGTAGTTCTACATGGTCCACAAGACCTGTAGAGCATGAGTCCCCCTCTACTGTGGATTCTATTTCATGACCCCTTCACTACGGTGCATGATGGGGTACCACCTTTCCAACGCGGTTGGTCAAGTGTCGGCCGCCCCTTCGGTTCCACCGCGACGCCAAGCAGCACTGCCATCTTCTGTGGCCAACGACCACCAGCCACTGCTATCCCCACCAGCATCGTTCACTAGTGCCGCACCAAAGGTTTTCCCATGGGCCACTAGGTGAGATCTGGTGGTAGCTATTTCGTTCTGCTCGAACCAACAGGACACCTGAGATGCCTCTGTCCTTGCGTGGCTCCCATATTCAAGGTTCCATTGAGTTGACAAATCGCCCCGTGGAGAACATGACACGAAAAAAGCGGTGGAGGGTTAGGGCTTTGTTTTTTTGGCCCACGCCCTCTACATTAGCTTCTTAAAAAGAGGATAATAAATAAAAACATCACAGAGATAATGTTTAGACCCCATTAAAATCCCTAGCAATAGCCACCCACATAATCTAGAATTAGGAATAGAATTTTCGTAATTTCTAGAATTAAATAACAACTCCTACCTTGATTACATTGGGGTAATCAAAATGGTAAAAGGAGAATATATACTTTAATGAAGCCAATGACATTCTTCATTCTCGGTTTGTTCACTCCAATGACGTCCAAGATTCCGTTCCTCTTCGGTGGAAGTCGTCACATCACTTCATCAAAGGTTCCTCACATTCATCTCAAAAAACAAACCTCAAGCCTCAGATAAATAGACCAAAGAGACAACTGAGTTTTGAAAAATTAATTCATTACATTTATAAACTGCATTTAACATTCCAACATCAATTTTACAGAAACAAGGAGTCAATCCATTATGTGACATGATAAAATAGCGGTCCTTCCACCGCCGCTCAACCGCTAGAGAAAAATAAAATAACAATTACATGTTATATTATTATTCTTTTAAAACTCCAAAATAATCTTTTTCTCCTGAACCACTACAGTGGAAGTAAAGTATCCCTTATGTGAATCCTAGCATTTCAGATTAAATGTTGTTCTCAGATTTTTATGTCGAGCACCAGTTCAAATGTTAGAAAATGCCACCCATACGCTTACTGAATGTACCTTAAAAGAAGTTCAAAAATCCATTCTGGCCACACAGGGACTCAGAATCATGCACCGTCAATTTCCAAAGACTCGTAATAATCCCAAATAACTTTATAAAAGAAATTAAATGGAATTTATGTGTCTTTATATTCTCCCCACATTTGGGATTTTCATCTCTGAAAGCTACAACAAAACTGGGGGAACAAATAGGTGTACTGAGCACATATTTGAGTCTCCCGCTCCCTTGTGCTCTCTTGGAGATTTCCATGTGGCCAAAGAACTCGCACTAGAGGAATTTATTTCCCACAAAGGACCCTCTCCTATAAATCCTCACTCTCAACTAGGATCTCCACAAATTTCGCCACATCATCGATATCCAACTCTCCCAAGTTGATTACATCCGATGGATCATGCACACATCTTCTCTACTACGACAGGTGGAAACCATTATGCACCTGGTGAATCCATGGGGGAAGATCATGATGGTACGCCACCTCGACTACTCTGCTGAGTATATGGAAAGGTCTGATTAACCTCGAAGATAGCTGTCTCCCCAACCAAACCTCTGTAATCCTCATCTGGGTGAGACCTGTTGGAATACATGGTCTCCCTAATCAAACTTCAAGGGTCTCCGTCTTCTATGGGGATAAGAATTATACCGGATCTGTGCATACTTCATCTGTTTCTGGATGATTTCCACCTTTTCTATGGTTTCTTATAGGAACTCTGGTCCCATAAGTGATGAATCACCAAGGTATGTCTAGAAAAGAGGTGATCTGCATGGTCGTCCATACAAGGCCTCAAAAGGATCCATGTAGATGGTGGAGTGATAACTGTTGTTATATGCAAACTCCACCAGGGGTAGGTTTTCCTCCCAACTGTGGCCCAAAACATCCACACAAGAATGAAGTATGTCCTTGAGTTTTGGTATGGTCTGCTCCATCTGAACACCTATTTGAGGATGTAAGGTAGTTCTCAAGCATAGCTGAGTCCTGAACACCTCCTGAAGACCCTTCCATAAGCGGGATGTAAATTTGTGTCGTTATCCAATCCAATCGTCTATGATACTCCATTTAGTCACACAATCACTTGCATATAGTGGTGCCCCAATCACTCTACTGATCCCTGCTCTCAAATGGTAAGGAAGTGGGTCAACTTGGTGAGTCATTCATTGACCACCCAAATAGAATCGTAGACCCTAGACGTATGTGGTAGCCTTGTCACGAAGTCCATGGAGTTACCATCCCACTTTCACTCTAGTACCTCAAGTGGATGAGCTATTCCAACTGGTATCTAATGCTCGACCTTCACTTGCTATCAAGTAGGGCATCGATATACAAACTCTTCCACTACTTTCTTAATCCCTATCCACTAGTACTGACGCCAGAGGTCATGGTACATCTTCACCACTGCAGGATGTACTGCTAGATGGGATGTATGGAACTCCCACAACACCTCCAATTGTAGTGTTAGAGGTATCATGTTGCACCCTCTGAATAAGATGATGTGCTCCCCACCTTCAGAAAATCCATCAGAAGCCTCTACTGTGGATATCAGATCACATCAGGCGTCACAGTCTATGTCAACAAGATGATCCTCCCAAACTCACTGAAGGAGTGAGGAGTGACATTCATAGAATTGAGGTAAGAGGCTCCATATCTATCCACAAAAGTTATCTGCAACACGACTAGCTACTCTGTCACCTCACTCAGCAACTATAGACCAGACCTCCTGCTGGGTGCTTCTTCTACTACATTTCATTTCCCAGGAGTCTAGACTATCTCAAATTCATAGTCCTAGAGGAAATCTAGCCAGCGTTGTTGTCTCAAGTTCAGGTCCTTATGTGAGAAGATATACTAAAGAATCTTGTGATCATAGTAAATAGCAAACCGTTCACCTGTAAATTATTGTCACCACATCTTCAGTGCAATGACCACCACTACTAACAACAGTTCATGGGTATTATAGTTCTTATTGTGATGTCTCAATTACCAAGATCCATACGCGATCACAGATCTCTCCTACCTCAGGTCACAACCTAGTCCGGTCCCTAATGTGTTGTAGTAAACTAGATACCCAACACCCTCTTCTAGTAGCCTCACGATGGGGCACTCAATAGTCTCTCCCTCAGCACACAAAATTTTTTCTCTCATATCTCCCTCAAAAATAAGGGTTATCCATTCTTGGTAAAATATGAAAAGGGTGTCCCATCTCTATAAAAGATAGGTACAACTCTCCAGTAGTACCCAGCTAATCCTAGGAATCTACACACTTTTGTCACACTCATTGGTATCTCCCAAGAAGGCACCACCTCTATCTTTTCTAGATCCACTGCAAATCCATCCTCTAAATTAACGTACCCTAGGAAGTGGACTTCCCATATCCAGAATAGGAACTTTGAGAACATTCCATAATACTGGAGATCATGGAGTGTATCTATAACTATCTGCAAGTGTGTGGCGTGCTCCTCCTCCAACGCTGAGTATATCAAGATGTATTCAATGAAAACCACTACGAAGTGATCATGGTATGGCTAGAAGATCCTGTTCATGAGCCCCATGAACACTACTGGAGCATTGGTTATGCCGAAGGGCATCACCATGAACTCATAATGGCTATACCGACACTTTAAGTCTGTCTTCGAAACGTCCTCATCTTGTACCATAAGCTGGTGATAGCATGATCTGAGGTCTATCTTTGAAAACCATTGAGCTCTCTTCATCTAGTGGAATAGGTCATCACTCATCAGAAGTGGATTCTTTTTCTTCATGATAACATGATTCAGGTTCCCATAAACTCCCATCTTCCTTCTTGGCGAACAAGATCGGGGATTCCCATAGAGAAACAATAGTCCATATGAACCCATTTCTCTACAATTACTCCAACTACATCCTCATAACAAAACGCTCCATGGGAGGCATCCGATATGATGGGGTAGATATCAGTGTCGTCTTAGGATATATGTCTTTGTGAAAGTCATCCTCTCTGTGAGGAGGTAGTCTCAGAACATCATCATGGAAAACATCTGCATACTGGTCCCCCACTATAGGATAAATTGGACTCCCCATGTCAACTTCTCTGAGGTTGAGTCTAGACAACTAATGAGTAATTGGTTGCACCCTCCATTGAGATATTACATCCTATGATGAAATGGTTTATTCATTACTGGTGAAGATAAAACTGATCCCATCCTCCAAGACACACCAAACATTGTACCTAAAACAATCGTTCTGAGCATAGACTTTGGATAGCCAGTACATACCCAAGATGACATCGTAAGGCATAGATGCTACTACTAGGAGATCCCAACCAAAGCTCTCACCTACTAGAGTGAGATCACACTGCCTTCACTAGTGTTTAATCATTGAATATTCTCGCATAGGAGTCTCCAGTCACAACGATCGAGCAAACAGCTCAATCGAAATCTCTGAGCTCCGAATGAGTGTTGTGACAATGAAAGAGTGACTGGAACCTATGTCTATAAGTACTGCACCTAGGGTGGGATAGAAATAGATCGTACGTCAAATCTTCTCTAGAGTTTTGTGGTCATTGTCCTCTCCTGCTTGTAGCTATGCTCACCCATGCCCACCTGCTCCCTATGGTTGGGGTGGACCACCTGGTGGTGGTGGTAGAACCTCAAAACATCATCGACCACATGTTATATGGCTTGCTCCTCTGCTACATCCATTGACATGCGGACCACCTATCTCAAATTTCTGCCTCTTCCTTAGTGTTCCCTCAACCATTTTCTAATTGTCAAATATGGAGTGTTGGGTAGTCGTGACCCATGTGGTCCTACCCGCTGCACTTGATGCACAGTCTGCTTCCCATATAACCCCCTCTTCCTCACGAGCTCCGAACCTTCGACCCTGCATCCGGGCATCATCTACCAGTGGGTCTAGCCCGCTTAGACCTCTTCGTCATCTGCTTACATCCTCCTATAGACGAATTGGCTACATGTCATCCAGTGGTGGCTCTCACAATTAGTTATTGCTCAGCTAAGAAGCTATCCACCAACAATGCCCACTCGAGAATTCCAGTATGCGTCAAGATATTCAGTGATATCATCGAAGCAATGATCTTTCATTAGAGAACATTCTCAAATGTTTGGGCAATGAATAATAAGTCCTGTACAATGTCAGTGGAGTAGCGCAAGTGGTCTGCGAGTATCATCGAGTACTGGGCTACTGTCAGGTTGCCCTGTTGTAAGTGCAGAAGCTCTTAAATATGCACAGAGCGTAGTGTCTCTGGAACAAACTCCTC
Source organism: Viscum album (assembly GCA_963277665.1). Taxonomy (NCBI): domain Eukaryota; kingdom Viridiplantae; phylum Streptophyta; class Magnoliopsida; order Santalales; family Viscaceae; genus Viscum; species Viscum album. Next base: position 387,698,423 of record OY728167.1, on the reverse strand, counting down.
CCTAAATAGGGTTTTAATGTCCAAATAGGAATGTGTCAGCTCCTCGTGTGACTAAAGAATCAAGATCTACCATCTTCCTATTGTTACCTAGAAAATACTAGCATCTATGATCACCATCTGCTCCGTTGGTGTCCAAAGTAGGCAGAAAACTCTGGCCACAACTTCCAGCCGGTGCTTAGCTATGTGAGGATCTGTCTCACCTCAAAACCTCAGAGGCCACTTCCACCAGAACTCATGCAACGTGCTCAATCAGCATGCACCGTCCACCAGTAGGGCAAGTGGAAAAAGAGGCACAATGGGTAGTGGTGCTGCTAGTGCACCACCGGAAGGTGATATCGTTGTAAGAGGACCCTGCATCGAAGCCTCATCACTCGGTGGGCCGTCATTATGAAATATTTTTGGAATCCTAGATGGTTGTCAACATGGAGGCATCCTAAAATGAAACAGGTTATCCATGGTCAATAAATTATACCATGTGACTTGACTCAAAGAGATCAAAAGTAAAAAAAATTCAAATCACATGCAAGCACTGTTTTCATGAACTGAGTCGAAAATTAGAATATAGGGTCCTGGTGTATGGATACATCGACCAAAACACCACCACTAGACTACCCGAACTAAAAACCACACTCAAAATAATTAACACTATTTCTCCATAAAAAAAATCAGAATCCTAGTTCTTCGATAGAACCGACTCCTCTGATACCACTTTTTCACGAACCATCCCCCAGGGCTTCGGCCATGACTATTCCAAGCCTGCATTCCATAGGCCTAGGGTTGGTGAATAGAACTGGAAAGAAAATGTCCCTAAAAAGGGGAAGGAATTTCCTTTAAACGTGTACAAACACACATTCCATGGAAATAACAAGATGTAACCATGATGTAAAACTGTAGTAGTAAAAAGGTTTACCTAATTTAAAGGGGGGAGGAATAAAAGACCAACTGAAATGATAAAACTAAAAATGAAAATAGGATACAACTCTTGATATCATCCAACATGGATCCTACCAGAGAGTTAGGTACAACTCTTCTCCATAGCTCTCCATATCAACCATCACCGTTTTCAGGTCCTACCTCCATGAGTCTCATTCAATGCTGCTCATTGTCTGCACAAGTCACAACATGGTGAGTGCGATACTCGTGAAGGGGTGGGTATAACAATACCGAGTAGGGCCCTCGAGACTGCGGAAGATCTCATAGAATTCCACAAAGGAATACCACAAAGCATGATCTCAATCATAATGAACAAAGTAGAAGTCTCAGCTCAAAACAGGTATATAGCTCTGAGATTAGGAAGAAATATGATTAGTCTTAAGCTATATCATATTATTCCATTAGAGAGTTCCCACAACATGACCACAAAGGGGTTGTTCCACTGTCGATCCACACGTGGTTGTATCTCGCTGATCCACGACGGGCTGCTCAAGGGATGGTCCCCATTGGGATGTGCACTGATGATCCACAAAGAGTCTCCATAATTATTATCCACATAGGATCGCTATGATGTTGATCCACATAGGGTCACTAGATGTTGATCTACACAAGGTAGATATGATGCTGATCCAGAAACGGTCGCTAGATGATGATCTACATAGGTTCGGAATGATACTGATCCACACAGGGTCTCTATGATGCTAATCCACATAGGTTCTCTATGGCATTGATCCACTCATGGTCTCTATATGCTGTTCCACAAAGGGTTTCTACTCAGATGACAGCCATCCACAAGATTCCCTACACCCTGTGCACTTGAGTTCCTTAGTATATTATCCCATGGATATCGGTCATGCATCAACATCTAATAAGTTTAAAAAAAATGAGAAACCCAAAGGACCTATATACCATAAGGGTTCCAACGCAATAGAAGACACGTCAATTAGATGCCCGGTCTATGTGTTATAGGCATTTTAGTGTCGAGGGCCTATTTGGACTCGTGTACGATCCAATCCAGATGTACTCCAAATATCTCCAAAACACATGTATGGTATCTCAAAAGGGCCGTATTGAAACAAGGATCCTATAACTGTAGAATTTTTGTCAAAATTAAATCTAGTTCGCAATATACGCCTTTTAAGAGAAACTGGGCCTGAATGGGTATGGGTCCGGTCTGACCCGACTCGGGCCGTGGCAGGCTCGAACCTCCGAGCAACGAAGCCCAGTGCGCTGGCGTGGCTCGCAAGCTCGGTGGCCGCACAGCTCCCCAAATGGTTCAAAGATCTGTTTGGTTCTTCATTCATCGATTCCTCATGGTCTGCGTGACCCACGGGGCGCAACGACGTGCCACCTCACTAATGTGACCGACTGAGTGTCAGCCGCCCCTTCGGGTCTGTGGTGGTGCCAAGCGGTGCCACCCACTTATGAGGCCAAGTAGCACCAGAGAATCTTCCGCGGGCCACCAGGTGAGATCTGGTGTTCCATTTGCCCTTCCACTCATGCCTACGGGCCTCCCAGGATGCTGCTGTCACTGCGCGGCTCCCAGATTCAAGGTTTTGTCATGTTGACAATTCTTCCCTTAAAGTACACGACAAGAAAAAAAGCCGTGGAGTATCCGGTCCTTGTTTATTTGGCCCATTCCTTCAATGATACCATCGTATCAACTAGATAATAAATAAAAAACATTGCATAGATTATGTTTATAACTAGTTCAAATCCCCAGCAACTACCACCCAAAAAATCAAGAACAAGGAAAATAGTCGTTGAAAATTTATTGAATTAAATAACAACCCCTACCTTGATTATGTTGGTGTTGTCGTGGTTGTGGAAGTAAAATACACTCTTTGATTAAGACATCTACATTCATCATTCTTGGTTCGATCAAACCAACGATGTCCAAGATTCAATTCCATGTTGGTGGAAGTCTTCGCATAACATTGTCAGAGGTTCCTCACTTTCCTCTCAAAAACCAATCCTTGAGCATCACTTAAATAGGCCGAAGAGAAAACTATGTTTCACAACATTAATGTAGTTCATTTATAAACCACATTTGACGTTCTTATGTCAAGGATATAGAAACATTGATTCAATCCATTAAATGGCTTGACAACATAGAGGTCCTACCCCCGCCGCACAACCACTGGAGAAAAATAAAATAACAATTACATGTTATTTTATTATTCTATTAAAAGTATGAAAATTATATTTTTTTCCCAACCCACTACAGTCATTATAAATTCTCCCTTATAGGAATCCCAGTACTGTGGATTCAATGGTATCCTCAGATTTTATTTCTGATAAAAATTTCAAATGTTAGAAAATGCCGTCCGTACATCTACTTAAGGTACCTTAACAGATGTTCAAAAATCCATTCCGGGCACACCAAGCCTTAGAATCACGCACCATAAATTTTTACAGACTCATAATAAACCCAAAGAAATTTAAAAAATTTACATGGAATTACTGGGTCATTAAATTAGTCATTTAATGTTTTAACTTTTGAAAGGATTTGAAACATAGTATTTATATGGTGGTTTTAATATCAAATAAATCACCAGTTGAAACCAACCACATGGATTGGACTACCCCTCCCTATATGGTCACATAGAAAAAAAATTCCAGTAACTGTCTGCCACCCTAATCCATTTTCAGATAACACATTTTCACTTCACTGGATCAACAAACTCAATATCTACCAAATTAAAAAATTATATAATTTTTATATAGATACAACATGTTAGGGCTTAAAGGCTTGTATATGAGCTTGTAAAAATATATAGTAAGATTCTATGGAAACTAAAAGATAATATAAAATAAAATATACTCCCTAAACCAAATTATAAAGGAATAAAAAAGGATAATCCTAATGAAATTTATATCTTATAATGAAATAGTAACCATTAAAACAGAATAATCCTAGTCTTTATAGTATATTTTCAGAATGAGTGAAATATTTTGACCAATGATAATTATCCCGAACAATAAAAGTCTTGAAACCCTAATGTTGACAGGCCAACTATGTGTTATATATCATTGGAAAAAGATCGTGATAAATGTATCACAATACCTAAAATATCCACGTAATACCTCTCCAAAACTACCTTTAACCTAGACATCTATTCACCGCACTATAATAATGAAAGGGTACACTCACCTCATTATAGAGTAACTTTCAATGAAGGGGTAACCGAATCCAAATAGAGGAATAATCATCAAACTACCATATAAGAAAACATATAATTATATAGGTGTAGGATTGGTGACCCATAAAATCATGGATTACCAACCCTACATCTAGTATAGCGGACCCATAGCTTATCAGGATCAAGGGAATACCGACCCCATTCCGGAATAAAGTACCTTCACAATGAGGATTTTATTCATAAGTAATTAATCATATGGTTGAGTACATACTCTAAAATAAATATAGAGGATGAATTCCTTATCAAAATAATATCAATACATGTTACTGATCGTGTTCTTGTATTAATAGTGTTCTCATAGAAAAACATGATCTCCATGCAAATGAAAAAATCATGTGTACTAGACACCATAGAAACAACCACAATAATTCGAAAAAATTTACTACCACATGATATATTTACCTTTAGTCATAATGGAATTAACATGTGTTTAATTTATACACCTTGGTGATAATATATTATAAATTTTATAAATTTTCAAGTAAATGAGGTGTACGTATAGGGAACAATATGCCTATTTTCTTTGTGTTTTCCCAATTTGTTCTAATGTATTCTAGAATGAGTGTATTTGAAAAAACACAGAATGTCTATTACATTACATGGTGTGTGGCACTGCCTATTCTAATTGGTTATCCATTTCACATACATTTTATATCAAACACGTTGATACCCTACTTGACAATTGAATTCAGAATGTGTGGAAATATCAGTTATGCTGACCATGTACTCAGAATACATGTCATGGAGTCTCGCATGTTGTATGCATAATTCTCATCATGAAAAATAATATATAGATACATGTGGATACTTGGTGTGTAAATTGTTACACATTAATCTTCCACTATTTAAATACAAGGAATGTGCGTTGGATTACATGATGTGTGTGTCGAAAGAGTTGACCTAAAATATTTGAAGTATAAGCTTAGGACCTCAATTATAATGAACACGCAGTATATATCTATGATATATAACATGTTTTATTTATTTATATCAATAAAACCCAACACTATTTCTCATGGTATATACAATGTGAGGCCCCAATAACTAAATGATTTAGAGTCTACCATTTTGTATATGGAATGTGATGTGATTCATGTTTAGTGCCACATCCTCTACCATCTTCTTCACCTTTTGTAATTATTATTGTTTTTCATAACCCTGATTCCTTGGGGACTCTAAAAAAACCTCTACAAAGCATCACTAGATACCCATATTTGTGCTGTTAATTTTTATTCCACTACAAAAAAAATTTCCATCCTAAACTCCATAGAAAAATCTCAATTACCACTTTCACGTAGTAAAAATACATAGATCATGGTCTCCCATTATTATTATAACAAAATAGAATAATTTAACTCAATTAAAGTGAAAATTTATTTATATACGTTGAATAATGGTGGTTAGTGTGATCTCAGACCACTTGAAAATGTGTTTTTAAGCATATTGTTTATAGAATATAGGATGAATATTGAGTGCGGCTAGATTAAAAATTGATGAAAAATATTATTGGTATAATGCATAAGAAATTCTTTGTCCAAAATATAAAATTATTATATATAATAAATTTATAACTCACGAACAAACAACATTCCACTATAAAAATTATATTTTCAATGGAAAAATTTGAATAAATTCTTATTAAATTTCTTTTCATATTATTCAAAATTCATGATCATAATTATTTTCTATTGAAAACCCATATTCCATGATTATCCAATATTTTTGAAATATTATGTTTCCTCCCATTTAATCTCATTACCTTATAGATTTTAATGTTTTTTTTATCAAAATTTCATGATTGGTCAATGTAAATTAGAAAGGAACAAAATTAAATTTTAATGAACACCATGGGGGATAATTCACATAAAGGAATATTAAATTAAAATATAATTATTTGTAATATCTAGTTTAATATGAATACAAACATTAATCAAATTCATCTATAGTATTTAAAGCATAATTTATTCAATAAGGATAAAGTCAATTAATATATAAAATAATGAAATAATAAAGAAAATGTTCCTTCATCGATTGTGTAAATTCAGAATCTTCAACAATAATTCCATATCCCATGTATTTCCTTGATTCCAATTATTCCACATGATTTCACTTTTTAACATTAAAATAAAAAAAATTGTGTTGAATATATTGTTTTACATAAAAAAGTAATCTAAAACATACCCCAACATATTATATTAATATTTTTAATAAAATCTATGAATAATAAAACCTCTATAAAATTAAATTTTTTAATCATTTATAAATGAAAATATAAAAGGATTAAAAACAAATAAAGGAATAAAAGTGAATTTCTCATTATAAAAAATTTCCATTTATAAATTATATTTTAATTTAGAAGATAAAATAAATAAATATTTTTTAGTTCGACCAAATAAATAACATTCTTATATAAATAATAATAGTTTTTCTTTACAATATATTTTAAGGATTTTTCTGAAATAACTGATTTCTAGGAAAAATGAGAAAAATATTGATTTTTATAAAACTGTAACATTTATGAAATATTTAAAATAGATTATTGACATAAATTTTTAGGAAATATTTATTCAATAAATGATATATATTTATAAAGTAATTAAATAATTTCAAAATACAATTTTTTTTATAAAACTCAAATTTCTCATTTTTGAAACTAATGTAATATTTCACTCTAAAAACTACTTTATTCATATAGGTTAAAAACTAGATTTCTTAATATTTATAAATTAAATATAAAAAATGGATGTAATATTTTCTATAAATATTTTTTCATATAATGTTTTGATTACTAATATTATAGTTAACAACTATGACAATGGTGAATGTGTTATTTTCAAAGGATGGTTTTATAAATGTTCCATAATTTCCACATAATAAATTAAATTTATATATTTTAAATGTTATTTATGATATATTTTTTACACAAATATAAAAATATAATGTTACTCATCTATTTTATTATTAATTTTAAATGAAAATTAGAACACATAATGGAAAAAAACATTTTTCTACAAAACCGATTTTTCAATATATTATATTTTTTTAAATTTAAGGAATATAATCATAAATATTGAAATTGAATTAGTGTAAATATGGGAAATATTTAGCTTTATATCAAAAAGAATTTCTAAATTAATTTAACATATATTTTTATTAAAATATACATTTCTTATTTAAAAACTAGTTACTAATGTAAAATCCAAACTAAAAAACTATAAACAAATATTGGGAAAAGACAAAAAATTTGTTTAAAATAGTTGGTTAAATTTATGTAGTTATAATGATAAAAAAGCTTGTAAAATAAATTTTTTATATTATTTGGAGTTTCATACCCTTTAATAGTTTCATGAATCATTTATAAATAATGGTTATTCACAAAATTTCCCTTTCCTCTTCTATCAAATAGGAATCACTAAAACCCGTTTAAATATTAAAATATCCATTAAAATATATATTAAAACTATATAAAATTTACCCATACTAAAATTCTATTTTTTCATTCATAATACCATCCTCTCTAAATGTTATCTTAATCACCTCAACGAAAAAGTATTTTATGAGAAATTTCAATCCCTCAACCTGAGTAATTGTTAGACCCCATATTTCTTAATATCAATCATTATATTCCTCCGAAAATATTATCTATATATTAAATAATGATAAAGTTATTTCTATTAATGTGTATAATTTTATTATACTATTTATTTATAACACATATAGATCCCTTCAAAACCATTTTAGAAACAAATATATCCTCATGTTTGATGCTTAGAACTACCTCCATGAGTAGTGGGTTCCAATTTGGAAAATCTCACAGCATATATGATAAAAATGTTGTATTAAAAGATAAAATATAATATTTTTAACATGAAACATATTTTTAATAGATAAATATTTTATTTTTATACTCACTCCCATTCTATATAAAATTAATGTTTCATATATGTATGTGAGGAATACAACCTCAACTAAGTGACATATTTCATCCTACAATTTCCTCATAACAAGAACTATAATAAAAAATTATACAATGTATAAAAATAAGATATATTACACTAGTAATATTCCATAATGAAAATATTTTAAAATCTAAATGTGATATTAATAATAAAAAATTATATATATTTTCATAGATTAAATGAATTTCTCAAGGCACCATTCATAATTTGAGTCCATTGTTGAATCCTATTAAAATATATATTTTTTGTGATAATATAATAATAATCTAAATAAAATCCTATATTTATCAATATTATGATTCAATTTGACAAAAAGTTTGACCATATTCAATATATCTATGAAATTTCAGATAAACGTTGATGGAACCACCTCAAGTAATTGACATGAGAAAAAAATTAGAAATTTAATAATAGTTGTTAATAAAAATACCATAGAATATGAATTTATAAGAATAATAATCCTTATAATGTTTCTAAAAAACAAAATTTAATTTCCCATGATGTTAGGTTCACAATAATAAAAAATCCGGACCTTTGCATAGGTTTTTTTATCTAAAAAATTCTTCATTAGGATATATTTAATATTTCACAACATGTTACAATTTTTGGCTTATATATAATATTCATTGATTAATTTTACCATAATTTTCATGGATCCTAATGGATTTGATAATCTATATCATTTTCTATCGGTCATTTCATATCTATTTTAATGCTAATGAAGATGTATGGTTTTTTTTTTCTAAAAACCCTTTTCATGGATTTTTATGTTTAATCTTGAACCTCATAATTCATTGATTGGTTCCACCCACCAAAATATTTTATATTAAAATTTAATTTTCTATTATAATAATATGGGAATATTTATTTAAATATTCCTAAAAAATGATATTATTCCCAATAAATGTATGAACAGTTTAAGAATAACTCACATTCTCCTAAACGATGATTTTTTACCCTTGTTTATAGTCTCTATTTATGTGAATGTTGTAATTTTTATTTTGAAAAATAAATATGTATTATCTCATGTTTGCTTGATAACTAACTTATCTACTTTTCAAGAAGATGATTTATTATATCTTTTAACAATGAGGTTGTTCAAGTAATGTATTTAAAAATAATAAAAAAACGGATTCCATTTGATCATAATAAATTTGTTTATCTTACCATCCAAATTTCATATAAAAATCATTATATATATTTGGAGGACAAATAATTCATTGTTATTTTTAGAATTCAATGTTTTAATATATTTTAACTTAATCATTTGAAAAATTAACATTGAATAGGATATATAACATTGTTTTTTATGTGTATAGAAAATGCATTTTATGAATTATATTTTCTTATTTCCATTATTTTTTGAGAATTATTATTTACATATAATCCATTATAGTCTTTAAAAATTCCAAATTATTTTAATACATTAATATTTTTAATAGTTAATGGAATAGTCTTATATTTTTCAAATGTAAATGTTATATTTTAAAAAGGAATTCTTGATTATAAAAGCAGTTTTAAAGCATAGTTTATTTAAGAAATAATTATAATTCATTTTTATTTTTATTTTTATTAAATTTATTTTATATAACAAATTAATAGAATTTTTATTTTTATAGTGTAATATGTAAACCATGTTTTTATGTATAAATTATTACATTATAATTAAACCATTTTAAGCAGTTTATATGCCTTTCAAAAAGATGTATTTCCTCTCATTTTTCAAGTGTTTTTTTTTCATTTTTTAGAAAGAGTTATTATTCCTCTATTTATATTTCATTACTTCTATATATGATATAATGGGAAGATTTAAAATACACTATTACATGTATTGTACTAGATGTATTATGGAATGATCTGGGATTTTTTTTCATTAACCCCATCTCTTTTCCATGGGTTAATTATGTGACGTTGGGTGTTTAAATTTTTCATCTTCTAATGGAAAAAATATGTGTGGTTGATAATTATTATGATATTTGGGATCATAAATCTCTATAAAATGAATTGGATAAAAATTTATATATCATGATATAATGATTATATTAATGTTTTTAATTATAATATGAAGAATATGCTATTTTTTATCACATCATGATGTATATACGTTTTGATTTTTCAGAACACAAGAAATGGAAACTTTTTTTGTTCAAAAAATGATTTATTGAAATATTATTGGTCACAACATAATGTTTTAAAATGATTTATTTGGATTAAAATGATATTACATTCCTATGTTTTTGTTTTTCCCAAATTTTATTGCTATGAAATATTTCAAGGGAATATTTCATTCCCATTCCATATACTTACGATTATGGTATATGGATGACACTTATAATATCATGATTCCAAACAATTATTTCATTCAATGTGTCATTTCATTTGATAGTACATAAAATTATATAATAAATTATAGAAATCTTTTGTAGTATCATGTTCATTTAAATAATAAATTTCTCATTCCCATATTTTCTCATATTCTATTAATATAAACCATGATGGAATATTAATAAATTTCCCCTCACTGAGAATTTATGCTCAGAAATTTTATATATTTCATTTACCTAGGTTATAAAGAAAATTATATTTTAAATGAATTGTAAAAGGGAGTCTAGATGAGTTTTATTATTATTAAGTATTCAACTTTTTCGTAAAAGAAGTTGATTATGATGCAGTCATCAAACCAATAAACCAAAATTTTCTCTATGTTTTGTTAGATTATTGTAAGATGTAAAATTAATGTTTCATTTGTACATGTTTATCATGGAAAATCCATGTTGGAATCAAAGTTAATTTGTAAAACTGTGTGTATTTCAAAATAGACCCTTGTGTGCGACATTTGTGCATGTCAGTTGGTATCAATGAAGTGTTTTGTACATTTTTTGGATTATTTTAGTTATTTTTGGAATTCTGTTAATGGTATATAAGTTGAACCCTATTGATATGTCTAAGTGGTAATTCTTAGTGCAGGATTATATTCTAAATTTTATTATGTTTTTTGATACATGGGTTTTCAAGAAATTTCATCCCCATTTTGATACAACAAGTTGGTAGAGGATGTTTCATAGATGTACTGAGGGGTAGTAACTCTAAAAGAATAATATTGGGTATTACCTCAATTATCACAAATCCAATGAATAAGAGACCTAACTACACACATGTTTTTACACTGGCTATGGAAAGTATTTGGCCAATTAAATTATTTTTATGAAAAATTATGAATTATTTAATATCATATAGAATTAGGATATGTTTTATGATAGAACCCCACCTAAAGAAACCTAGATAGAATCAAGTGTGATTTAGGTTAAACTGGAAGCTAATTTATTGGTTATAGAGAGTAATATATTTTATGGTTGTGTTTTTTATAAAATCATTACTGAAATTGTATTATGATTTTAATAGATCATCACTTAGTTTACCATCTTTGGGTTTTAGTAACGGTTGAACCCTGATGGGATCATGGTAAAAACGGATTCCATGAATAATGAAATGAATATCATGATGATAAATATTATAGGATACGATATGGATTGAGAAGAATTTTGGTTATCCTTAACCATATATCAATAATTATGATTATTACAATAGATTTAGTTCAATTTCCAAATACCCCAAATAATATAAGGTTGAAGCCTCAAGGAAGTTCATGTGATGATGTTTATTAAATATTCTTTAGGTTAATAACCAGGGATGAAATTACTATGTTAGTGATTAATGAAAGTACAATATTTTTTTATCATTGGTAAAGGAAAGAATGATGAAACATCCAACATAGAAAAAAATGAAGAGATCAATTAACATGATGGAGAAAACTAGTATTCTCTCACAGTATACAATATCCATTTAATGTTTTAAATGTGAGGAATTTGGGGTCTTTTTTAATTACACCCCCCCTGAAGAGTGTCCATCTTGGGAATAAAAAGTGAGGAGGATGGTGACTGCCTGAGTCCCTTCTCTAGTAGTCCCGAGGATGGTGACTGGCACCGAGGGTATAATAAACATTTACATGGGTGGTATTATCCTCTAAGAGAACATTCATTAACGAGAGCTAAGAATACTACACCAATCACACCCTTATCAAATATAATAAAATGTAAATCCAATGTACATGAATTTAATGTCATTAAAAACTAATACTAAAAGAAAGGTAAACTATAAGTTAAAATAAGAAATTAAACAAGGCATTAACTATTTATGCCAAATAACTACTGCAAGGCCCAGATCTACTAAAATATAGCCTGATCTCTAAATTTAACCCCCTAACATTAAAAATAGTCTATATATATTTATGTGGGTTGATAATAATATAATTCTTAGTAGGACCCTCCCTGAATCCTCTCATGAACAAGATAATTAAATCATGCTAATACCCAATGAACAACAAGTGAAACTAACTCAACAAACAAATATGAATATTATTTTCCCAGTGTAACTGTAGATAAATATAAAAAGGTTTGAAAAAAAGAGATAATATATAATTATAAAACATAATGGGTAACTAGATACTACTTCCCCACTTGTTTTCCTCCTTATCCCAATGTTCCATGTCTTGATCCATCTCTCTCAAAAATAAAAAGTACTATAGAAACATGGTCAAATAATCACATCATGAATCTAGTGCATCGCCTAAAAATATTTTACATTCAACATCATCATATATTAACTATGAAATTTCAATGATCCACAACAACCACTATGATGTGTATCATGGTTCAGTTATTATTCATCAAGCTATAATATCTCATACACTAATTAAGTACCTTGAGCTATCACATATCATTCACATAATACCAACAATAATACTTTTCAAAGTATATCTGGAGATACATGTGTCTGAGATATAAAAAATCTATTACAACCCACTACACAGATATGGGGAAACTAGGCATTGTGAATAATAGCCCATAACACTACCAGGAGAAGAGAACATGTCCCGAGGGGGTAGTCATCCATTCATCCTCCTACCAGGATATTGTGGAAAACACCCTCCGAGAGCGCACAATGTGTCATTCCCCCTAAAATTCATGGGTGAGGTTCCTTATGAAATCACATAACATATATGATATACTATATCACACAACCACAATATGGAAATAAATTAATCTTAGAATAAATTAATGATAATGTATCTCAGATTCTTCCTTTCTACTACTGAGAACTAAATATCCAATAGGCACAGAATCAATTTATTTAAGGGGGAATATAAAATAATTTCATTATTTGAAAAATTAATTTTGTTTAATTAATAATTTATCCATTAATTAAACATCAACTTTATTCTATGTTACATTCCATTAAGCAGGCACTTCTAGCTACCTCATTCTATAATGACCCAAACATTTGTTAATGAAAATCCCTCTTGATGTAATTAAAAGTCTTAATATGTGAAATAATTATACAATACATGCACTCCTTTTTTTTTATGTTTTTTGATTTTAAATTACCATTAATAATTTTTAATGTTTTTAATATAGTCATTGAACAGCGTTAACATGATTAGTATAAATATGGGATTTAACAAATACAATTTACTCAGAAAAAGTAAGTGATGGCCTTGTCCAGTAGACTTTCCCCCTATGAAGCCCATTTTTCGGAGCACGAAGAGGAGGCGGCATCATTGGGCTTCACTCTGGACCAAGATGAAGCCACTCTTGAACACATTAAGCTTGAGCGGAACTGCCTATGGGAGAACTGAAAGTTGATTGAGATTACCACCAGAGTGATGTTATCCGAGCCACCCAAAGAGTCTCTCACCATCGCACACCTCACCATTCAGTCTTATGTGGGTGCTTTAAGGGGTTGTGTAATAATAACATAGTACTATAGTTATTTACATTGTTTTTGTGTATAATAATGTATATAATTTAATTTTAGTATTGTTACATTGAAAATAATTTTTAAAACACAAATAATATTTTATGTTAATATTAAACTAAGAACTCTACATTGATGAATTAATGGATTTTTGAATTTAATAATATTTTAATAAAATATTATTTTTATTAAATTAATTTATATTCAATATAAATTATAATATTATATTATGAATGCAATTGTGATATTTATTAAGGTTTGAAAGCCATTTTTGAAAAACCAATGAATTTTCGATAAATGTCAGTTATTATTTTAAAATTGAAAATTAACATATTTAGAAAATTATTTAGATAAAATGAAAATTATTTCTGGAATCATGACATTTTAATTATCCAATGGTGATGTTTTTATAATTTTCTGAGACAATTTATTTTTTGGGTAAAAATTAAATATCGTTTCAATACATAATGTGTTATATAAATTCATAATGACCAAATCGTGATGTAATAAAATACTATAAATGATATTTTCGGAAAATATATGTTTTATCCTAAAAATAATTTGATTTTAAATTTGTTTGAATAATTTTATGATGTCTTAGTGGATCCTCCCCGACTTATAAAACATTTTATCTTTTTAAATTGTGTTCCTTGAGAGTGTGACTCATCTCCACATAATAAACACTATTATTTTAAGAAGTTAGACCATTATCCATATAAAATATGTTTTCCACTTTTGTTGGAAAAATCCATGGGCAAAAACCATGGGCTATTTTTTGGTTTTGAGTAGTTTAATTTGAGGTGTCCCAAACCTAAATAAAAAAATCCCCTCTCCTTTCCTATATAAACCCACCCCATCTCCAACTTCCTCTTCCCTAAAAGAGTCTTTACTTCGTCCAAAATCTAGCCTCCTCTCTCTAGAATCTTCTTAAGGTGCCCCATGCTCCGATGCAGCCTCTCTCAATCCTCTCCCAATCCTTTGGGAATACACTTCCATGTAAGAGATCCTCACTTTCCTTTTCTTTCAAATTCATGCATCTTATTTGAAAGTAGTTATTTTAATATAAAAGCTTTATAATTTCATTATTTAATATCATTATATTAATTTCCATTATATGTTATTTTAATGAGGAATTATTTTTCCATCCTCATTTTGACCATTATCTATGCCGTTACTATATAGAATTTTATTAAGGGATTTCTTCCTTTCCCATTTTTTTTCCAATTTTCATAATGTTGTTATGCCTTTTTAAAATAAATTATAAATGTTGGGGGTATGATTTAGAAACTCCTAAATGATTCAATATTTATTTTTGAATAAAAGGAGACCCCTTTCTCTCTAATTAAATGCCTCCCATTTACACCTGTTATTATGCTGAAATTCAAATGGGAATTTCGGTCTCCTCATTTAAATTCAAAAAATTATTTTGTATCATGAATCTAAATTCCATTACAATTGCTGGAACAAGTATCTATATTAACCCCTTATATTACATTTCATGTAAATATGATGAGACATATTTTCTCTCTCATCAACCATTTTTAGGAATTCTTCGGTATTGTCGTTATGCTGCCTAAATTGCACCACATTTTTCAAAGCCAAAGTCATGCCCATTTCTCTATCAAGGGTATTCACCATTTTTCACATTTACATATTGAGTATAGATTATCATGCAGTAATTACACATTCCTTTTTCATGGAACAAAAGATTATGTCTAATGAATCCATGTTTTATGATCCATGTGGCACATTTTTCAGGAAATGAAATGTTTAAGAAGGGTGCGCCCTAATAGCGCTCCAATACATTGGGTAAAGTATTGTATCATGATATGTCCTGTGAAATGGTTGTTTACTCATTCTAATTCAAGTGAAATTAGGGTTTACTCTTGAATCATGTGAATTGTGGTTAAGTTATTCTCTATGTGCAATGAGCCTTGGCTCATGCTAATTACATCTTAAGTGTTGTTTCCACATTTCCATGTTATGATTATCATTATTTATCGTTACATTATTTACATGATTCTATTATTCTCTATTTATATTACTATTGAATAAAATGTATTGTTTTTCTCATGTTATTCCAGGTTTATTCCCTTATTTGGATTTATAGCTCACCCTTTTCTTATTCATGTCCTCAGGTTATCCTATGCAATGCTATGTACGTGGAAATGTAGTGGTCATGTAAAGGATGTTTTCAATAAAGATGTTGCGTGTTTTATGTTTTATGTTGTTATGTACTGTTCATAATCCCTAAAGACACTAGACCTATTGATATTCTATGTTGTATCAAATTATGTTTTATGTAATTAATATTTTTTAAGTGTGTAATAAAAAGCAGGGTAGTCATAGTTGGTATCAGAAGATAGTTTTTTTTATTTTTGTTATTAGGTAACCCTAGTGAAGCCTTAGAGACAAGAATAACTATAATAAAAAATAACTATGTTTTGGTGTGTATTGATTAATTGGTTTATCAATAAAATAAATCCCTATCTAGATAAGGGAAGGTATAGGCGGTTCTGGAACAGATGTATCCTATGGGTAAAAACCGAAAACACCGCTTTGAGCTAAACTCGAACGGGAACTAGTGCATGACAACGGGCCTTGATACACTCATTCTTATGACACACTTTGGGGATATTCTTTGGTAGATTCATGAGCATAGTTCAAACCATTATTATGGGACAAAAAATCCCTAAAAATATAAGTTAAAAAATTTATTAAGGATAACTTACATTTAATCCTAAGAAATAAAAATTTAGGATATACTTCTTCTTTAGAAGATTATAATTTTATGTTCAGAGTTTCCTTTTTATGCTCAATGGCTATGTGTTCCAGGACTATAATTATGTGATCTTTTTCTTAGTTAATAGAGGGAAATAGAAGAACACTTTCAAACAACCAATGTGATATGAAATGTGAATATTTCATTAATGATATGCCTAATATTAAGGGAGTGTGTGGTCAAAGTAAATGATAGTACTTGCTCAGATGGCTCGAGCTATGAATAATAACTTTAATCAGGAAAAAATCCCTCCTTCTCCATAGAAATTGAATGTTTCTGTATAATCCTTCATGCAACAAAGGCCTCCCTTGTTTAGAGAATCTTCTAATCACCTCCATGTGGAAAAGTGGATTAACTCCATTGAAAAGATATTCTTCATCCTCGAGTGCTCTTAAGAATACAAAGTCCCAAGACGAAATTGATTCCATAAATTGGGAGGAATAGAAGAGGATGTTTTTCAATAATTATTTTTCTCAAACCCTCCATCTCAATATAGAAAGAGAGATCCTTGGACTCAAGAAGAATTAAGATGAGTCCATCGAGGTGTCTGAAGGGAATATTACATGGCTTGCATGTTACGCCTATGGATTTGTCATGAACACCGAAACCAACGTGGATCACTTCTTTAGCAGAGCAGAGCTGATTAAAGGAAAAGAGTTCACCATTAGAGGCATCGAAAATTATGAGGATATTTTCCGTTGTTCCATCAAGGTTAAAATAGAGATTCTAAGATCTCAGTGGTCTCGTGGGCCCAGGGAAAGGTATCGGAAAATGAGAACAACATTGGTGGTCCATCAAACAAATCCAATGATGAAAAGAAGTTTGTCTTCTCCCCTTGAAAAAATACAACGAAGAAACAGCCTAGTAACTATCACCATGGAACCAAGAATTGCTTCAAATGCAGAACTTTTGGTCATATACCCAAGAAATTCCGAAGGGATATGAAAAATACCACTAATTTCGAATAATAAAGGAATTTTCAGATCAACACTCAGTAGTAGTGTAGTGTTACAACTACAAGAATCATGGGAATTATGAAAACAACTTCCCTAAGATGAGGGTTGTCAGAGGTAATCAACAACAACCTCCGAGGCAACAAGGAAGGGATTATTCTATCACTACCACTAAGGTGGAGCCAGAAAACGATGTGGTGATAGGAATGCTAGTTATTCATTCAATAATATATAATTTACTATTTTATTCTGGTTCTACTCAATCTTTTATATCCCAAAATTTTACTAGATCAATCCCAACACAACCACAAATCATGGAACTAAAGATGTCGGTGAGTACATAAAATGGGGAAATCAATGCGTCCCAAGAATATAACTCCTCCCCAGTCATAATATGTGGATTAAAAATTATAGAGAACATATTCATACTCCCTCTAGTGTAATTTTATACAATTATTGGAATGGATTATCTTTCCTTATATAGATAAAACATAAATTTCTCTGAGAGGGAAATAACACTCCATGGGGAGAATTGGCCCCCGATTCCGTTCAAGAGAAAGGAGGAGGGTGAATCTTCTTTAGCTCTATCATCCCATGAGTGGATATAACTGCCCTATGAGTATGCATATCTAACTCAGATGATTGAGTCCAAGTAAGAAATCACCCTTGAAGACATGCCTACTGTGAGGGAATTCACGTAAGTGTTTCCTGTAGAAATCAATGGTCTTCCTCCTAGAAGAGATGTTGAATTCTCAATTGATCTTATACCTGGGACATTTAAAATATCCAAGCCTCCATATAGAATGGCTTTTGTCGATATTAAGGAGATGAAGAAACAACTATAGGAGAATATGGATATGGGTTTTATACGCCAAAGTGCTTCACCAATGGTTGCACCATTCCTCTTCATCAAGAAGGATGGGAAAATGCGCCTTTGAATCGATTATCGTGAGCTTAAAAAATCACGATAAATATAAAGTGTCCTCTTCCATGAATTGATTACTTTTTCGACTAGCTGCATGGAGAACAATACTTATCCAAGGCAGATTTTCAGTCATGATATTATCAAGTAAGGGAGAAGAAGGAAGATGTCCCCAAGACTTCTTTTTGTATAAGATACAGACACAATGAATTCATAGTAATACCATTCAGACTCACTAATTCTACAGAAATAATAATGGAAATGGTGAATAGTGTGTTTAGACATTACCTTGACAAATTTGTTGTAGTTTTTATAGATGACATTCTAATATACTCCAAAACCAAGGAGGATCATGAGGAGCATCTAAGAACTGTACTAGAGACATCGAGAAAGGAGAATCTCTATGAAAAGTACAGAATGTGTGTGTTCAAATTTAATGAGGTCTCATTATTAGGCTATATTATCACAGCCAATGGGATATCATTGGATCCCCAAAGACAGCTGCAATATAGGGATGCATGAGGCCAACATTGGTAATAGTTATTCATAGTTTCTTCAGGTTAGTTGGATGTTATCGATGATTTGTGAGATATTTCTCACGATTGTCCATCCATCTTCCAAGATAACACGGAGTGGTGTAAATTTTTCTTGCAGTGATGAATGTGAATAAAGCTTCAATGAGTTGAAAATGAGGCTTATCATTGAATCTGTTCTCACATTACCCACAAGTGGAGAACATTTTTTGTTATGTAGTGATCTTCTAAGAAGGTTCTGGGATGTGTGTAGATGAAAAATGACAAAGTAATTTCCTAAGATTCAAGGAAATTGAAAGTTCATGAAAAAAATTATCCGACACATGATCTGGAGTTGGTAGTGGTGATCTTCAATTTGAAAATATAGCAGCATTATCTCTCTGGGGAGAAATATGAGATATATACTGACCACAAGAGTATCAAATATATTTTCACACCGAAAGAGCTTAATATGAAACAATGAAGATGGATAGAGATCATCAAGGATTATGACTACTCAATCCACTACCATCACTATAAGTAAAACAATGTGGAAGATGTTCTAAGTAGAAAGGATCCTATATCATTATCAATGTTTTGAATTGAAAAGGATTTGATCTTATTTGATTTTAGAAGGATGGACATGGGAATAATTAAGG
Organism: Viscum album; assembly: GCA_963277665.1. NCBI lineage: Eukaryota > Viridiplantae > Streptophyta > Magnoliopsida > Santalales > Viscaceae > Viscum > Viscum album. Next base: position 387,678,686 of record OY728167.1, on the reverse strand, counting down.
GAGGAACATCATCAATCCTTTCTCAAATGATTGCTCAATCATCCCACTTAGAGGGAATAAAGGATTATCAAATAATAGATGAGGAAATTCAGAAAATGGTGGAAGCTGTTAGAGATGAGAAATCCATGACTTTCAATGTTGATGAGGAATGAGTTGTAATATTTGGGACACGATTATTTGTACCATTTGATATAGAGATAAAGAAGGATCTATTGACGGATTCAATAGCCTGGCCATCTCTATCCACCCAAGGAGTACAAAGTTGTATCGAGATCTCATATAAAACTTTTGGTGGGATAATATGAAAATGGAGTTTGCCGAATATACATCAAAGTGACTGGTATGTCAGAAAGTGAAGGCTGAGAGACAAAAGTCTAAGGGGATGATGAAACCACTACACATACTAGCATGGAAGTGGGAGAAAATTGCCATGGAATTTGTCATTGGAATTCAAAGGATATCTAGTGAAAATAATGCTATATGGATCTTTGTGGATCATCTTACAAAGACAGCTCCCTTTATCGCGGTTCGAGAGGATTTCTCATTAGATCAACTTGCACAGATATACGTCAAAGAAGTGGTAATAGTACATGGAGTACCACTGTCTATTGTGTCCGATCGAGATCCAATATTCACCTCTATGTTTTGGATGAGTCTTCAACATAGTATAGATACTAAGATGAACTTCAATATGGCATTTCATCCTCAAACTGTTACCAATCCGAGCAGACTATCCAAACACTTAAGGGCATGTTGATAGAATTCTCAATGGACTTTAAAGGAGGATTGGATCAACATCTTCCACTGGTTGAGTTCTCTTATAACAACATTTTCCACATGAGCATCCGAATGGAATCATATGGAGCCCTGTATGGGAAGAGGTGGAGAACACCAGAATGTTGGGATTATGCTTGTGAGGGTAAGCTACTAGGACTATAAATGGTCGATGAAATGGTGGAATAGGTGAAAACCATTCAGCATCATGTCAAGGCAGCCCTGAGTTGACAGAAGTTTTATGAAGATATTCATCGATGAGACCTTGTGTTTAAAGTTAGATACATGGTATTTATATGCATATCTACATGGAAGTAGGTCATGAGGTTTAAATAGAAAGGTAAGTTACGTCCTGGGTACATTGGCCCCTTCGAGATTCTTGATCATGTCGGGGTTGTGGCCTATCCACTAGCACTTCCACCTACCATGTCGAATGAACATGACATCTTTCATGTATCCCTCTTATGTATGTACATACTAGACCCTTCACATTTACTCTATTATAACATGGTACTATTGGATGACGATCTTTCATATGAGGAGATGCCGGTAAAGATCTTGGATCATAGAGACAATGTTCTACGCAACGAGACTACTCATCTGGTCAAGTTACTATGGAAAAACCATAAGTACGGAGAGGCAACATGGGAACTGGAGGAAGCAATGAAGGAAAAGTACTCGAATAAGTTTTTGGCCTAGAATGTAAAATGAAATTTCATGGGGGAAATTTCTTAAGGGGGGATGATTGTAACGACCAAATCATTTGTTAATGAAAATCCATCTTTATCTAATTAAATGTCTTAATATTTGAAATGATTATACAACATATGCAATTATTTTGTTTTATGTTTTTGGATTTCAAAATACCGTTCAGAATTGTGACCATTGCTAATATAGTCATTGAATAGTGATCACATTATTAGTATAAATATGGGCTTTAACAAATCCAATTTACTCAGACAAAGTAAGTGATGGCCTCGTCCAGTAGACATGCCCCATATGAAGCCCATTTGTTGGAGCTCAGAAAGGAGGTGGTGTCATTGGGCTTCGATCTTGACCAACCTCAACCCAATCTTGACCACATTAAGCTTGAGTGGAACCGCCTATGGGAGAAGTAAAAGTTGATAGAGATTACCAGCCGAGGGATATTATCTGATCCACCCTAGGAGTCTGTCACCATCGCACACCTCACCCTTCAATCATATGCGGCTGTTTTAAGGGGTTAGGTAACAAGACCCTAGTATTATGGTTGTGTAAAATATTTTTTATATAATAATTAATATAAATTTTTTTTATTGTCACTGTGTAAATAGTTTTTAATGCACAAATATTATTTTAAGTTAATATTCATCTAATAAATTTATTTTAATGAAATAATGGCTTTTTTAATTAAATAATATTTTAATAAAATATTATTATTAATACATTTTTTTATTATATATAAATGATTATATAATTTTATGAATGAAATTGTAATTTTTATTAAGGTTTGAAACCCATTTTTGTCAAAACCCATGAATTATTGATAAATGTTGGTTTTTATTTTCAAAGTGAAAATTAACATATTTAGAAAATTATTCAGATAAAATTAATATTATTTCTGGAATCAGGTCGTTGAAATTTTCCAACAGTGAAATTTTCATAATTTTCTGTGACATTCAAAATTTTTGGGTAAAAATTAAATACCATTTAAATATATAATGTGTTTTATTACATCATAATGACCCAATAATGATGTAATAAAATACTATAAAAGATATTTTCATCCAATATATGTTTTATACTTAAAATAATATTATTTTTTATTTGTATGATTAATTTTATGATGTCTTAGTGGACCCTCCATGACTTATAATACATTTTATCTTTTTAAATTGGTTTCCATGGGAGTGTGACTCACTTCTAGAAAAGAAACGCTATTATTTTAAAAAGTTAGTACATTTTAATTATAAAATATTTTCTTCCACTCCCCTTTGGCAAAAATCATTGGCAAAAACCATGGTCAGGTTTTTGGTTTTGATTAGTTTAATATGAGATGTCCCAAACCTAAATAATTAACAATTCCCTCTCTTATCCCTTATAAACCCACCCAAGATCCCACTTACTCATCACTGAATGCCTTTGGATTTCATCCATCCTCTTCCCTCCTCTCTATATAATCATCCCAAGGTGGCTCAATATGCAAAGAATCCTCTCTGAAGCCTCTCCCAAGCCTTTGGATCACACTTCCAACTAAGGGATCCTCACCATCCTCTTCGTTAAAATTCAAGCATCTTATTTGAATGTAGTTATTTTAATTTATAATTGTTTTAATATAATTCATTTATATCATGATATTACGGTCCATGTGATGTTATTTTAATGAGGAATTATTTTTTGTTCCTCATTTTGACCATTATCTAAGCCGCTACTATGCTGAATTTCCGTAACGGATTTCTTCCTTTCTCATTTTTGTCAAATTTTATTAATGTTTTTTTGCCCATTATTTTTCAATTATAAATGTTTTCATATGATTTATCACCTCACACATATCTCCATCTTTATGTTTTAATGATGGGATACCCCTTTCTATCTCATTAAATTCATCCAATGTAAACCTGTTACTATGCCAAAATTCTGAAAGGAATTTCACTCTCCTCATTTACATTCAAGCAATTCTTTTGTATCATTAATCTAAATTCCATTGCAATTGTTGGGAATTGTATAAATATTACCCATGTACTGCCCATTTCAATTACATGTTATGATAATCCCATTTCTCTCCCATCGCCCATTTTTATAAATTCTTATGTCACGCCGTTATGCTGTTGAAATGGCACCACATTTTTCCAAGAAAAGGTTATTGTGTAGTGAATACCATGCACATTTCTCTATCAAGGGTATTCACCTTTATGCATATTTAATTATTGATTATATACTTTCTTGTAATAATCCACTTTTCATTCTCGTGGAGTAAATGATGATGTCTAATGAATCCACATTTTATGTTCCATGTGGCATAGTTATGCATGAAAAGAAATGTTTAATAAGGGTGCGCCCTAATATCCCTCCAATGCATTGGGTAAATTATAGTATCATGATACGTCCTATGAAGTGTGTTTTAAATCATGCTAATTAAAGTTAAATTAGGGTTTAATCGTGCTTAATTTGCAATGAGGGTTTACTCATGCTCCATGTGCAATGAGCCTTAGCTCATGTTAATTCCATGTTATGATTATCATGATTTATCATGCCTGTACGTTCATGTTTCTGTTGTTCTCTATTGATATGCCTATTCTCTAACATGTATTTTTTCCTCATCTTATTCTATGTTTATTACCTTACATGTCATTATATCTCACCCTTTTCTTAGGCATGTCCTCAGGTTATCTTAAGCAATGCTCTGTATGTGGGAATGTAGTGGTCATGTAAAAGACGTTTTCAATAAATATGTTGCATGTTTTATGTTATAAGTTGTTATGTAAATATCCTCATCCCCAAAGTCACAAGACCTCTTGATATGCTATGTTGTATCAAGTGAATTTTATTTAATAAATCTTGTTTATGTGTGTAATAAAAAGTAGGGTTGTCATAGTTGGTATCATAAGATAGGTTTAGATATTTTTGGGATTAGGAAACTCTAGTGAGTCCTTAGAGACATGACTAAGTATAATTATATAAATCCCTAATTTTTTATGATTATTGAGTAAGTGGTTTATCAATAAAATACAACCATATCTGGATACGAGCAGGTAGAGGCGTCTCTGGCGCAGATGTATCCTAGGGGTAAAACCCAAAAACATCTCTTTGATCTAGAATTAAACGGGAACTGGTGCACAAAAACGGGCCTTGCTTCTCTCTTGGTTATGATAGTTATTGGGGGTATGTTTTTCTAGATTCAAAAACATAGAAAAAATCATTATTAAGGGATAAAAAATCCCATAAGAATATAAGCTACGAAATAGACTTAGGATATCATAGATTTAAACCAATGAAATCACAAGTTTGGATATAATTCTTCTTCATAAGTTTATACTTTTGTGTTCAATGTTTCCTTTGTATGATCAATGGCTTTGTATTCAAGACCTCTAATTATACATTCTTTTTCTTTGTTAATAAAGGGAAATATAAGTACATGTTCCAACAACCAATGTGATAGGAAATGTGAATATTTCCCTAATGATATTCTTGATATGATGGGAGCGGGTGCTCAAAACTACATGACAATACTTTCTCAGCTGTCTCGAGTTATGAATAATAAGATATATTAGGCAGAAATACCTCCTCCTCCATGGAAAGATCATGTTTTCATAGAATCCTTAATGCGGAAAAGGCCTTCCATGTTTATCGGATATTCTGATCTCCTCCTCACGGAACAATGGATTATCTCCTTTGAAAATATATTCTCCGTCCTCCAGTGCTTGGAATAGGAAAAAGATATACCGGTGGTCTATTGTTTTGATGGGGAATCTGATCAGTGCTGGACACTAATCAAGAATACAAATTCCCAAGTGGAAATTTATTCCATGAATTGGGGGGAATTCAAGAGGATGTTTTTCAACAAATATTTTCCTTGAACCCTCCGTCTCAAGATGGAAAAAGAGTTACTCGGACTCAAGAAGAAGGAAGATGAGTCCATCAGGGCGTATGAAGCCAAATTTACAAGGCTTGCAAGGTAAGACTCTGTCTTTCTCATGAAAACTAAAAGGAAGGTGGATTGCTTCTTTAGAGGACTAATTCCGAGTCTACGAAAAGCATTAGCGATTAGAGAATTTGATAGTTATGAGGATATTGTCCTTTGTTCCCTCAAGGAGGAAATGGATATTGGAGACTCTCACTGGTTTCGTGTACCCATTGACAAAAGCAGAAAATGGAGAACAACATGGGTCATCTAGAAAACAAATCCCATGATGAAAAGAAGCCTGACTTTCCCCATGTAAAAAGTGTGGGAAGAAACATCTTGCTAACTATCTCAAGGGATCCAAGAATTGTTTCAAATGTGGAATGTTTAGTCATCTTGGCAAGGACTGCCGAAGGGATATGAAAAATCCTGCTAATGATGAAGAAGAAAGGAAGGTTCAGATAAACACTCATCTGGGAGTGCAGTGTTACAACTGCAAGGATCTTGTGAAATGTACAATAAATTTCCCTAAGCTGAGGGTTGTCAGAGGAAATCAACAAAAACCTCTGAGGAAACAAGGAAGGGATTATGTTATCACCACCATTGAGGTGGAGCCAGACAACAATGTGGTCATAGGTACACTAGTTATTCATTCATAATTAGCGAATGTACTATTTTATTCTGGTTCTACGCATTATTTTATATCCCGAATGTTTAGTAGAACAATCCCAACACCACCACAAATCATGGTGGTAAAGATGTCGGTGAGTACGACAAATGGGGAAATCATTGCATAGTATGAATATAACTCCTCCTCTGTCAGAATATGTTTATTAAACTTTCCCGAGAACCTCATCGTACTCCCTCTGGTGGAATTTCATGCAATTCCTGGCGTGGATTGGATTTACATATATAGAGCCAACATAAATTGTTGTGAGAGGTAAATCACTCTCCATGTAGAGAATAGACCCCCGATTTTGTACAAGTGCAAGGAGGAGGATGAATACTCTTTAGCTCCATCATCTCAAGCGTGGATATTACTCCCCTATGAGCATGTGTATCTGACTTAGATGATTGTTTTCAAGGAATCAAGCATCCTTGAAGACATTCCTATTGTGAGGGAATTATCTGAAGTGTTTCCCAAATAATTGTCTGGTATTACTTGTAAAAGATATGTTTAATTCTAAATTGATCTTATACCTGGGGAATGGCCAATATCATTGTCTCCATATAAAATGTCTATTGTGGAGCTTGAGGAGCTGAGGAAAGAACTATAGGAAAATCTGGATAAAGGGTTTATACGCCCATGTGCTTCACTATGGGGTGGACCAGTCCTCTTCGTCAAGAAGAACGATTCGTCAATGCACCTTTGTGTCGATTATCGTGAGCATAAAAAAATTACAATAAATAACAACTATCCTCTTCCATGAATTTATGACTTTTTCAATCAGCTATGTGGAGCTCAATACTTCTCTAAGGTAGATTTGTTGTTCAGATATTATCATGTGAGGGTCAATAAAGGAATATATCCCCAAGACAGATTTTTTTACAAGATACAGGTACTATGAATTCATAGAAACGACTTTCGGACTAACTAATGCTATAGAAATCATCATGGACTTGATCAATAAAGTCTTTATATATTAATTCGACAAATTTTTGGTCTTCTTTATAGATGATATTCTAATATACTCCAAAACCAAGGAGGATCATGAGGATCATCTAAGAACAGTACGAGATAACTTGAGAAAGGATAAGCTCTATGCAATGTAAAACAAGTGTGAGTTACAGTATAAAGAGGTCTAATTATTGGGCTTTACCAAAACAAGAAATGTTATATATATTGATCCATCAAAGAATGCTATAATAGAGTGTTGGCCGAGGCCAACATCGGTAACAAATATATGTAGCTTCTTGGGGTTTTCTGTATATTATAGACAATTTTATGGAAATTTCTCATGATTTTCCAACCTTTTTACCAAGCTAACTTAGAAGGGATTATATATTTATTGGAGTGATGAATGCGGAGAAAGCTTCAAGGAGTTGAAAAGGAGTCATATCACTACACCCGTTCTCACATTACCCACAAGAGGATAACTCTTTGTGGTATTTAGTGATTCTTCTAATAAGGGCATGTGATGTGTGTTGAAGCAAAATTACAATGTCATTACCTATTATTCAAAAAAATTGAATGTTCATGAGAATAATTATCCAAAACATGATATGGAGTTTCCTAGGGTGATCTTCGCTTTGAAAATCTGGTGGCATTACCTCTATGGAGAGAAATGTGAGATATATACTGATCACAAGTGTCTCAAATATATTTTCACATAGAAAGAGATTAATATATGACAGTGAATATGGATAGGGCTCATCAAGGATTATGACGGCTCAATCCAATACCATCCCGGTAAGGCAAAAAAGGTGGATGATGCTTTAAGTAGAAACGATCCTACATCTTTATCAATTTTGAGAATTGAAAAGGATCCCATCTTCTATTATTTTCAAAGGATGGACATGGGAATCATTAAGGGAGGAACATCATCAATCCTTTCTCAAATGATCACTCAACCATCCCTCATTGAGATAATAAAGGATGCTCAATGAAAAGATGTAGAAATTCATAAAAGGATGGGAGCTATTAGAAATGATAAACACACTAATTTTAATGTTGATGAGGAAAGAGTGGTAATATTTGGGATACGATTATTTGTACCATCCAATCCATAGATAAAGAAGGATCAATTGAAGGATGCACATAGCTCGATGTTCTCCTTCCACCGAGGGAGTACAATGATGTATCATGATCTCCGAGAAAACTTTTGGTTGGACAATATGAAAAGGGAGATTGCCGAATATACATCAAATTGTCTGGTATGTCATCAAGTGAAGGCTGAGAGACAAAAGTCTAAGGGGATGATGCAACCACTACCCATACCATCATGGAAGTTGGGGAACATTAATATGGGCTTTGTCACTAGAAATCCAGAGGAAACAGAGGTATATGGGTCATTGTGGATCATCTTACAAATAAAACTGACTTTATCGCGGTTTGAGAGGATTTCACATTGGATCAACTTACATATATATATGTCAATGAAGTGGTAAGGCTACATGGTGTACCACTATCTGTTGTATCTGATTGAGATCAATGATTCACATATATGTTTTGGAAGAGTCCTCAAAATTCTCTAGATACTGATCTGAACTTCAGTAAGGCTTATCACCCTAAAAATGATGGACCATCTGAGAGTAAAATCCAAACACTTGAGGACATGTTTAGAGCAGGCTCAATGGACTTGAATGTAGGATGAGATCAATGTATTCCTTTGGTTTAGTTCTCCAATAACAACGGTGTCCACTTGATCATCTGAATAGCACCATATGAAGACCTTTTGGTGAAGCGTTTCAGAACTCCAACATGTAAGGATGATGTCGGTGAGAAAAAGCTGCTAGGACCATAAATGGTTGATGAAATGGCGGAGAACATGAAAAGCATTCAACAACATATTAAGGCAGCTCATAGTCGACAGAAGAGTTATGTAGACAACTTTTGATGATACCATGAGTTTAATGTTGGAGACATGGTATTTCTACGCATATCTCCATGGAAGAATGTCTTGAGGTTTGGAAATAAAGGTAAGTTAAGTCATGGGAACAACGACCCCTTCGAGATTCTTGATTGTGTCGGGGTTGTGGACTATCGACTAGCACTTCCACCTAACATGTCCAAAGTACATTATTTATTTCATGTATCCCTCTTAAAGAAGTATATACCAGACCCTTCAATTGTACTATCTTCTGATGCGGTACAGTTGGAGGATGATCATTCCTATGAGGAGCATCCAGTAAAGATCTTGAATCATAGAGAAAAGGTTTTACGTAACAAGACTACTCATCTGGAAAAGGTACTATAGAAAAACCATAAGTACGATGAGGGAACTTGGGAACTGGTGGAAGAAATGAAGGAAATGTAACTACATTTGTTTTTGGCCATGAATGTAAAATGAAATTTGGAGGGATAAATTTCTTAAGGGGGGAAGATTGTGATGACACAAACATTTGTTAATGAAAATACCTCTTGAAATAAATAAATGTATTAATATGTGAAATGATTATAGAACATATGCTCTTTTATTAAAAAATACCATTAAGAATTGTGACCATTTCTAATATAGTTGTTGAACTGTGCTCACTTGATTAGTATAAATATGGTCTTTAACAAATCCAATTTACTCAGACAATAGAATTGATGGCCTCATCCTGTAGACTTTCCTCGTATGAATCACATTTGTCAAAGCTCTGAATGGTGGTGGTGGCATTGGGATTTACTCTTGACGAAGCTCAATCTGATCCTGAACACGTTAATCTTGAGCGGAAATGCCTATAGGAGAAGTGGATGCTGAAAGAGATTACCACCTGAGCGATGTTATCCGACCAACCCCAAGAGTCTGTCAGCATCGCACACCTCACCCTTCGGTCTTATGTAGGTCTTATAAGGGTTTATGTTACAGGACCCCAGCACTATGATTATGTACATTATTTTTGTACATAATAATTAATATACTTTCATTTTATTATTATTACTTTTTAAATTTGTTTTTAAAGCACAAAAAATAATTTTAGTTAATATTCAACTAGGAAATCTATTTTGATGAATTAATGGATATTTGAATTAAATAATATTTTAATAAAATATTATTATTAATATTATATTATTTTTTATAAAATATAAATGATTGTATAATTTTATGAATGCAATTGTAATTTTTAATAAGGTCTGAAATCCATTTTTTGCAAAACCCATTAATTTTCAATAATTTTCGGTTTTTATTTTCAAAGTGAAAATTAACATATTTAGAAAATTATTTAGATAAAATTAATATTATTTCTTTTATAATTATGTTGAAATTATCCAATGTGGAAATTTTCATAATTTTCTAAGGCATTCAAATTTTTTGGGTAAAAATTAACTACTGTTTAAATATATAATGTGTTTTATGACATCATAATGACCCAATAAGGATGTAATAATATACTATAAATGATATTTTCGGCCAATATATGTTTTATCCTTAAAATAATGTGATTATATATATTTTTTTATTAATTTTATGTTGTCTTAGTGGACCCTCCATGACTTATAATACGTTTTATCTTTTTAAATTGGTCTCCATGAGAGTGTGACTCACCTCCACAAAAGAAAACCTAATATTATAAGAATTTAGGCCATTGGACATATAAAATATTTTCCTACACTCCCCTTTGGAAAAAACATGGGAAAAAACCATGGGATTGTTTTTGGTTTTGATTAGTTTAATGTGAGGTGCCCAAAACCTAAATAATAAACAATACCCTATCATATCCTATATAAACCCACACAAGCTACAACATACTCTTCACTCAACGCCTTTGGAGTTCATCCAAACTCTTCCCTACTCTCTCTAAAATCCTACCAAGGTGGCCCAATATACCAAGAAGCCTCTCTCAATCCTCTCCCAATCCTTTGGATCACGCTTCAAAGTAAGGGATCCTCACCTCCCTCTTCTTTCAAATTCAAGCATTTGATTTTAAACTAGTTATTTAAATTTATATTGGTTTTAATTTCATTCTTTTATATCATTATATTATGGTCCATGTTATGTTATTTTAATGAAGAATTATTTTTACTTCCTCATTTTGACCATTATTTAAGCAGCTACAATGCCGAATTTCTGTAAGGGATTTGTTCCTTTCACATTTTTTACTAATTTTCTTGATGTTGTTATGCCCTTTATTTTTCAATTATAAATGTTGGTGTAGGATTTCTCACCTCCCCCATACTTCCTTATTTATGTTTCAATGATGGGATACCCCTTTCTCTCTCCATAAATTCCTCCAAATTACTCCTGTTACAATTCCAAAATTCTGAAAGAAATTTCTCTCTCCTCATTTACATTCGAGCAATTATTTTATATCATTAATCTAAATTCCATTACAATTGTTGGGACATGTATCAATATTAACCACTTACTTTCCATTTCAATTACATATTATAATACACCAATTTCTATCTCATCAAATGTTTTTATAAATTCTTATGTAACACCGTTATGCTGCCGAAATTGCACCACGTTTTTCCAGGACAAGGTCATTGTGTAGTGAATACCTTGCCCATTTCTCTATCAAGGGTATTAATCATTATGCATTTTTTATCTATTTATTATAGTGTTTAATGTATTAATTCCAAATTCTTTTATCATGGAATGAATGATGATGTTTAATGAACCATTGTTTTATGATCCATGTGGCACACTTATGAATGAAATTAAATGTTTAAGAAGGGTGAGCCCTGATAGCATTGCAATTCATTGGGTAATGTATAGTATCATGATACGTCTTGCGCAATGGGTGGTTACTCATGCTAATTCAATTTCAATGAGGGTTTACTCTTGCTTCTTGTGGAGTTAGGGTTTACTCATGTTCCATGTGCAATGAGCCCTGGCTCATGCTAATTCCATGTAAAGTGTGGTTACCACATTTCTATGTTACGATTATCATGATTTTTCATGACTTTTTATTCATGTTTCTCTTGTGATATATTGATATTCCTATTTTATAATATGTATTTTTTTCCTCATGTTATTCTATGTTTATTCCCTTAATGAGCTTTACCGCTCACCCTTTTCTTATGCATGTCCTCTGGTTATCCTATGCAATGCTAAGTACGTGGGAATGTAGTGGTCATGTAAAGGATGTTTTCAATAAAGATGTTGTGAGTTTTGTGTTCTATGATGTTTTGTAATGATCCTAAGCCCTAAATACACTATAACTCTTGATCATCTATGTTGCATCAATTGAATTTAATGTAATAAATTTCATTTAGGTGTGAAATAAAAACAAGGGTTGTCATACATATAGTGGGGAAATGAATGTTATAAAACAAGAAACTCATCCATATAATGATTAAATGAATTAATTAATATTAAGAATATATAATAGGAAATAAAATGGGCATGCCCAGTATTAACTCATTCCATAATATTTATTTCCATCCTAGAAACACAAAGGCACATGACCATGCGTCTTGTCATCACATGCATCAAACACTACCCCAACCTCAAACCTCCCCCACCCATATCTCATTGACCATCACACAATCGTCCATCTGAGGCTCATATCACACTGTATGGAAAATATTACATCTAGATCACATCATATTCTAGAAAAATAATTAAAATACAACTTGGTGATATCGTTACTAAAAAATGTATTCATTCTTTCCATGTGAATTGGCTCACTCGAAGAAGAAAACAAGACACTCGACCTTCACAAGAAAAAATACACTCTCATATCAAAACAAATATATTTATCAAAAAATGTTTTTTATTATATATTTAATTAGATGCTTCCATTAAAAAGTTCCCACCTATAATAAATATAAGGAATCATCTATAACAAGATGTTAAATGTTTAAACATGCCCTCTAGCATTTTTTTATCTTTTACAATTGTTGAAGGAAACAATTCATTAAAATTCCAATAATTTTATTCATCAAAATAAGAAATAACATGATCTATATTTATTAACCAAATAAATTTACTAATGTAATGACATATTCAATTAAGAATTAAATTTTCATCAATTATATTACCATTAAATTACAAGAAACACCAGAATATTGAAATTTACTCTTCTAAAATTCATAAAATAATTAATTACATAATATTGGAATTATATTCTATATATGATTTTGATAATTTAATATTCTAATCCAAGAATAATAATAAAAGTAATAAAATCATGATATTCATAGTTCACAATCTATAAAAATAGTGGAAAATATTTATCACTCTATAAATCATGGGCATGAAATCACTATCCAATTTAATTATTAATCATGGTAAATATTTATAAGGTTAATTCAGATATCATCAAAACTAATAAACCATTGCCAATTTATTTTTTCACATAAACAAATAAGATATTAAATGAATCCAATACCTTAATATTTTAACGTTCTTCACTTGATAATGGAACAACTGCATCGATCTCGATCACCTCTCCCATAAGAATACTACATCCCTCCTTGGACATCACACCAAAACCACGCTAAAAAAGCAATGAAATATTTACTGTAATAGATAGATGAATTCAATATTATATGCAATGAATAATAAAGAGAAAATGATCAGGAAAAAACATAATATAAGAGGTAAAACATACCTATGAATTATAATGATCAAACATAGAATGTACGGGTCAATCCCAATCTATGGGTTACAGATTGCCTGAAGATTACATAACTACATACCAAGAGTTCTTATAGAAATTTATTGAATTTGGAAAATACAAGGGAGATTTGGATTATATTTCAAATTTTTAGAAAAGGGTTTATGGATTGAATTGTTCATAATTGTCCAAAATGGACTGCAGTTAATGTATCAAAAAAACATGTGGAATGGTTCATTATTTTCATATATTTTATTGTAATGACACGATTTTTTCATGTATATATACTTTGGGTGAAATACGTAGACACATTACGATGAAAATATTAATTTCACATTATAAATTTTCCCTCAACAAAATCACCCTAAAAATCTATAAAACCCATTCCAGAAGTAAAATCCACATTTTATCGTAATGTTTTTCTTGCACCATAAATTTTCTATATTTCTAGGTTTTATCATATAAAAGACGCTATATCTATTATATTCATACTATGAGGACCACATTCATCAGAAAAATATGATGGGATAGACTAAAAGGATATTATCCCTTAAATCATATTCCTATCAGACCATTCTCATCCAGCATAATTCAAAACCAAACCTAATGAGAAGGATAAGAAGGGTTCATCTGAATAGCCTACCCTTGGGATACCTATAATGGATCTCTCTATTATATGATCTAAACCATATAATCAAATTAATAATCAATAAACCCAAACAATGAAGACATTCATCCCCTGAACACTGTCTAATGGATAGACCTCTCAAACGAGAGTAAAACCACAACAAGAACTAAGAGAAATTCATATTATAAACCAGATAAAGGTTTAACATAAACAATCATAATTACAATAATATAAGATAAAAATAATAAATATCTCAGCGTAGTTATAACATATTTATGAATCAAACTCACAAGTACACTCCTCTATGAATACATGCCACCAAAAGTCATGAATCATGGGAATAACACATCTTCATAACACCTTCACATTGCGCCCTTAGATCACTTCATGATGCCCCTGAAATGGTTTGTCACCATCAACATAGAGCTTTACCCGATCAGTGATGTGACAGTTTTCATGGATACAATGGTTAACCGATGACACCCGAAATACATCATGTATCTAACTCATATTCAATGGAAGTCGTATCTAATATTCCATATAACCCAAAAGATCTAAATCCAAAAAATACCTAAAAATATGTGGAGAATGATTACTCACATGACTAAACCATTAATTTACATGTTGAGGATTCACCTTTATGGAAATGTGGTCTCCAACATCAAACTCCAAAGGTATCCTCCTATAATCATCAATTGATTTTGGAAGATCATGTGATACTTTCATCATATATTGAATTAATAAAACATCTATGTCATTTTATGTACCAGTTATGGCCTGAGGATTGCTAAATATTTGAACCTAGTCTAAAATTATGGAGTATAGAATGTTTTTCCATACATGACATCAAATGGTGTAATACCAATGGTGGAGTTAAAATTATTAATGTATAGAAAAACAACAAAGGGATGGTGCATAATCCATTAATGTAAAAAATCCAGATCAAAATAACACTTAATGTATTCAGGAATTTCTATATAAATCTTTGTCTCCCCATTTTCCAACCCATAAAAAGTAGTGATAGAACTTATTATAATACAAAAGAGTATTGGAGACATCCACACACCTTAGAAGTAATTCATGGATCTAAATTTAGATTATCATCATTGGTAATGTCTGGATTCTCAACACCTCCTATTGATTATTCCATGACAAAACCTCCACCGATCTTGATTCCCGAACATCTATAATGTGGTTCGATTTTTTAAAACAATACCTTAAAACACATATAGTGTCATATTTTACCTCATATAAAATTAAAATAGTAAAAAAATTCCCGATTATGTGTCTTCCCACTTTCACTAAGGAATATATAACACTTTGAGAACACAACAAGGAATATAGTGCACTATCTTAACCATTTTGTAGAGAAAACATCGATATATGATCTCTATAACTACATACATTAACAAAGGTCAAGAAAACTGAAATCTCATAAACCATATAAAATTATTCATGAAAAAATATACCATTGATGGTTTTATTTAGAACTCACGTTGAATCACCTCACACATCATAAATGGGATACAAATCATTTTCTATAACATTATTTTAATCCCTTGTTATATGCCTGAGAATCACCACCCCTAGAGAAATGAAATTGTGGGGGTTTGGAACTAACCATGATTGATTGTAAACTCTTATACCTTGTTAGTGGAGAATCTTGGACAACAGCTTTACTTCATGTGGAATCATATAAACCATCCAATCATGATGATTTGGTTCCAACAAATTTTTTATCAACAACCTCAAATCGTCCTTGTACCACTAGATATGTCATCAATATGAATGGGGTGACCTAAAATTTTATTTCTATAGGTAAGGCCTCCTGGGAATTCCTTTCCCTATCCCCATAGTCTAAAAACAAGTCTAAAGTGTAACCCCAAAGGGTTCATAATTATATCTCAAAAACATGCATATTATAACTCCCCTGTCTAAGGGTAAAATATCCTAGTGATTTGTCACATTTCTAGTTTAAAAAATAATATATACTTGAAACATATCTCTAAGCATCCCCCCAGAAGAAATCAATATCCTCAGAATCCCCATGTAAAAATATACACAACTACCTCACTACTTGATGTGGTATCTTCATAGCCAATGAAATTCAGTACTCCTTTTATGCAGAGCTCAAATTGAATGTTATCTCAAAATCCAATAACTAGTCCTCTGTTAATGAGTCTGAAATATATCATTTGTACTTCTATATAATCTTGCACTTAAACACTCAGAGTGTCATATTCCATGTATTTTCATCATTGAAATCTACTATGCAAGTATCATTTTTAATAACTTGGTGAACATATTTTATTCTAAATGAATGAGGATGTAAACCTTGATCCAAGATTGAATGAATAAAAAATGGTTATAGGCTCCTAAAACTAGAAGATATATAATTTAATACGATTTAATATATGAATTTTTTATATTGTTTACAGTTCTAACATATCGGAATGTATCCCCATTACAAACATAGGGGTAATGAATAATGATGCATGATCCTTTCCAAGGTCTCTACCCCGCAACCAATCTCACATCATTTAGAATAGTGGGTAAGATTAATTATTTGTGCATCATATCATGTGGGGGGGATAAATACCTATGTTTCAAATGGTCTCCTTGTTCACATCACACAATAAAGATACCTGACACAGTTTTCCTACCAACCCATAAAGTCTTACATGTAAAAAACTCGAAATTACATCGTATCCCACAAACTGAACATTTAATAGCGCTCTGTCATAACCCCATTCCCCTATAGAGTACCCCGCCTATGCTTGAAATGAGGGAAAGATTATGGTGACTTCCCCGGTCTCTCCTTTTGTAATCCTAAGGTTTGTGACATGAATCTAAGTAATAATAAACGTACAAATTGGAGGCATTTCCCTCTAAGAGAGCATATAGAATAGTTATATAAGATAGATACAGTAATCAAATCCTGCTCAGATACATAATAAATTGTCACAAGTAAATAAATGTAACTTCATATAGAAGAAATAAAAATGTAAAAAAGAATACTATATGTATCAAAAAGAAGTTAAACTAGGAGGTGACCATAAATCCCCAAAAAAAAACTAAAACTCACATGCTAATAACATCTATTCTGATCTCCAAAACTCTTGTACTGACCTGAAAATAATTTTATATATACATATTGTGAGAATAATTGTATACATAATATGATCCTTTTCAGAGACTCGCATGAATATGTTAAATAAAGAATGTTAATTCCCTGTGAAAAATACACACCTCATGCATGACATCATCTAAAAATCTCAATACATATATGCATTTATTAATAATGTAGTTTTCTGAATCCACTATAGCTCATATGGTTTGTATCATACCTCATGTAATATACATCAAGCAATCATATCTTATACATCATGTATGTACCTCAAGCCATCACATCCCATACACTTCATACTTTTAATAATATTTTTATAATATATTTGGAGATACATGTGTTCAAAATAATAAAAAGACATTACAAATCTCTACAAACATATATGGGGAATCTCACCATAATGCATATCATCACATCATACTACCAAGAGAATACAATGATTACTAAGGGTGTAGTAAGTCGTCAATATTTCCATCAGGATTTTACGGAAAAAACAACCACCCAAAGTACACTAGTTTTTAGTATACCTAAACAACATGGGTGGGTTAGAATATGTAATCACTAAATATAAATGATATATTATTGCACAAAACTACAGTATGGGCATAACCTCATTATAGAATCAACTACAACTATGTTCTATCAGACTCCAAACATCCACTATAATTAACTAGATGTAATATTAAAACACATTCATTTTTTGAATATAGGTATATCATATTACATCAATTTCAATGAGCAATTCAAATTTCATTAATTAATTCATAATGAAATTATGATCCTTAAATTTTTTTACAATTATATATTTCATTAACATGACATGTTCAACTGCCTCATTTAGTAGTGAACGTAATTGAATTAAATAAAGAATACCCACTACCCAACCGTTGAATAGATTAATTAAAATAAATCATATAACTTATGCAAAAAAATGGGTAAGAACTGCTTCAATTGGTTCAATCATCTCCAATATTATTCTTGACACTAATATGCACATTACCATGAATCTCTCCATCATAGGGGTCAACCAATGCCAAAAACTCAGACCAACCAACCATATTAGATGATAAATATTATGCTCTGGTATCCTATAAACGTATGACACCAAATAGTCGGGATCACAGACAAAGATAATCATAAGGTAGGAAAACAATCATAGTAAACTAAGAGTTCTAGGGCCTGAAATCAAGGAATTCAGCCTTGACAGGTAAATGGACTCACTCAACCCTTTGCACAGGGAACAAGGAATTCAAACAAATAGGCTCTCTGAAACCCCCAAAAGTATATTTATCAAACAAATGGTTCGTATTCCTTTATAAATTAACTAATTTAATTAACCAAAATATATATCTAGGGGTAACCCATAGAATCATCTATAAAAATATACTACAATTTCCACTGTTCTCTCTAGAGTTTTTTTTTTGTTTATATAATGTTTAAAGGAAAAAATTCATTAAAATGCATTTAATTTCCTTATTCATATCAAGAAATAATGTAATCCAGGTTATTTATTTAATTCCATTCACACATGTAATGAAATATTGAATTAAACATAAATTTTTCATTAATTTGATTACAATCAAAATACAGGAAACAATTGATTATTAAACATTACTCTTATAAAATTCTAATCCCAATTAACTACTAAATTATGGATTTATATAATTTATAGGATTTTATATATTCAATATGGTTATACATGAATAACAATTGTGCAACCCAAATAATTATATTTTTATCACATCATCCATAAAATGAAGGGGAAAATATCATCTTGATAATAAATAGTGACATGTGATCATTATCTAGTTTGTTTAATTATCAGGTTTAATATTTTCAAGGTTATATCAACTATAATCTGAAGGGATAAACCATGCACAATTATTGATTGTACATGAATAAGTAGGAGATAAAATGAATCACCTACCTCAATACATTATTGAACCTTGAATGAGAATTAAATAAAGACAAGAATCCTGATCACCTCTCCCACAAGAAGATTAATCCCTATCATAGGATTAGTGGTTTCCTTTATATGGAGTTTTTACCAGCTATAGTTCTATACGAAAATATATAGGTTTTTGAAAAGTGGAGGGAGATATAGTTTTTATAGTGGGTTTCCTAGTGTGGGTTTATTGTATTTATGGAAATTAATTTTATAAATGGAACATGTTTTACATTAAAATAAAAAATTTCACTTCCAATAATGAAGCCTATATATATTTATTATTATAAATTTAATATTTACAAAATGGGTTTTTTGTTAATATACTTTTTTGTAATTCTCGATCAATTTATGTTTTAAATATTAAATTCATGTTGTAAATATCCACTCTGAAAATATCCCTTAAGAAGCTGTAATATTCATTACAGTCATAAATTCATATTTACACAATAATACTCTTATTATACCATATATTCTCCATACATATAATTTTATCTTCTAAAATATTATGAAACTTCTATTTGACTTCTCCATGAACCATGACCCTCCGAATAATGATAAGGGACAAAGTAGATTGATCTAGGCCCTTCAAGCTAGGAAGACAAGTATACTAAACAAAGGGACTAATATGAAAATCAACACACACAAAAACCAAGATAATGGGATATTAGAAACATGTATACAATAACTACTATTGAATTGGATAGTGATAATTATGTTGTCTTATTTACACTTATTCAACACTCTAGATTTGCATATTTCTTATGAATAAAATTTTTCAACAATTTATAGAATTCAAGATAAATAAAACCTAATTGTATCAATATTATATCTATGTTATATGAATATATTTCAATATTTTTGGGATTATTATTCTTGTAATTCATATGATACTTCATCAATAATTGACATATTCTATGGGAAATTATATATTTTATAATTTTTGAAGGATGATATATCTCTAGAAATTATATAATGGTTTAGGATTATAATTTATATCACCTTATATATTCCCATTTGTATGTAATTATTATATTTTTGGGGAGATAATTTATTTAATAGTGGGAGATAATAGAGAACCCCAATATTATACTATATAGAATTCCTTTAAAAACACTATGTTTAATAGATTTAATGATTCCAAACACCAATGAATAAAATGATAAAATATATTTCACAAATATTATTAAAAAATATAAAAGAAAAATTAAACATATTGTAAATAAAAATATTGAAATCAACTATAAACGCATATAAAATAGGATTAAGAACACTTAATAATTTAAAAGTGAATTTTTCAATAAATGGTGTTTTCCTTTATTTAATGTATTTTAAATTTGAAGAAATTTTCATAAATATTAAAATTTTATTTTTTCCAAATTAACTTAATTTGGTACAAATATTAAAAGAATTTTATTTAGACAATGTTTTGTTATTCTATGAAAATGTTACGTTTTTAGGTTATTAGAGAAAATACCAATTTTTTTAAACCATATATTTCATGAAATTACGATAATAATAAAATGAATTCAATGATTCTAAACCGTTTTTATAATTATATATATATGTGTGTTTGTATAATTGAAAATAAAAAAATAAAATTTCATGTTTTTTTTAATAAAACACAGATTTTTGTGGAACATATGAAATATTTTACCGATAAAACAATTTTATCTACCGATGCCAAAAATTAGATTTAATCACTTAAAGATATTAAATAAAAAATTAATTTCCAATTTTATATTTACATTTTAATATTATGTGATAATAATAGTATAATTATATATATATAATTAGAATTATTAAGTTAAAATTTAATGGTTAGGATAATGGTGAAACAGTTAATTTTATAGAATAAATTTATTAATGTTGTTTAATTCATATCTAATAAATTAAATACATATATTTTATATAATTCATATAATAATATTTTAAAATATATATAAAAATATAATGTAACACATTTAATTTGTGGTTAATGATATATTATATTATGAACACTTGTTGGTCAAAGCATATTTTCACTTCAAAAACTAATTTCCCTATATTTTATGTGTTTGATTATAAAAATAAAATTTATCATATTTAAAAACTGAATTGGATGAAATGAAGTTCAAATATTGTTTTTTAATAGAATAATTTTGATGTACTATTTATCTTATATTTTTATAAAAACATAATTTATTGTGTTGAAAACTCGTAACCATGGTAAAAAGTAAAATGGTATAGTGAAAAAATCAAATGGTGAGAGAATAAAAAAAGCATTAAAAAAAGATTAAATGTATAGAGGATTATTTCTCGACCCAGACATGTGTAAAAAATTTATTTACTACTTTTGGAGTCATGGAACCTTGAATTGTCTTAGGATATAATTGAAAAATATTCTGTATATAGAAAATACTTGTTTCAGCTAGATAAAAATGGGATCAATTAAACACTTTCAAATCTATTGTTACCCGTGAAGGTTTTCATGAAATTCTATAAAAAATAATTTTCCTATATTTATCTTTAAAATACATAATACCCTTTCCCTAAAAATTATCATAGGCCCTTTATTTCCAAGAAAATATTTGTGATATTTTTCAAACTCTCCACCTGACTAATTCTTACCCCTTTGTTTTTTATATTTAATAATCCTCTACACCATAAATTATTCTCTATTCATGTATCTATGATATAATAATTAAAAATAATACTATTAATGTTATCAATATAATTTAATATATCTCTTCATTCTCCTAGAAACCGATTTAAAAATTGATGATGTTATCATGTGTTGTGCGCACTATTGCCTCTCTAAATGACATGTTCTATTTTACCTTAAATATTTACTTAGATGATTCAAAATATTTATATAATTATAATATATATTATTTTTGAAACATCTAAGATTATTAAATGTTAATTTATTTTATTTTTATGGCCATTTTTATTATGGAAAATGATTTTTTCCTTTTTTTATGTGCGGCTACCTCCTCCACGGAAGAATCTAAATCAATTTTATAGCCCCTCCTAAATGGGATTATAGTAAAAATTTATCTAATGTATAAAAATATATTTATGAAACAATTAATATTATTTAAATATAAAATATTAAAATATATACTTAATATTAATAAAATTAACTTATAGTAAATTAAATAACATTAAATGAACATCTCAAGGAAGCTTTATTAATTTGAGTCCTTTTTGGAAACCAATGTAACAGTATATATATTTTCATAATAGATTAAATATAGAAATAAAAAATTAATATAATGGAAAATATGAAGATATTTTATAACACTTTTGGAAATGGTAAATTTTTTGAAGTTTTTTTAGATAAATTGACAAAACTAATTCATGTAACTGACATGAGAAAAAAATTGTCATTACCCATCCCCCAGGGCCCGTATCATGACTACCCCATTTCCGCCTTCCATATGCTAGGGGCTGGCAACTAGCAATAAAGGCGAAAATACTGAAAACTAGGAAGGCATCACCTTTATAAAATGTAAACTCACACAACCAGAGTACAATAGGAATAAAAAACTAAGTAAATGCTGTATAAAAAGTGTACTGAATGTAACGGGGGCCAGAATACAAGCCCAAAAGTAAAGTACATGGAAAGGACAAATAGGTACAACAAAAACAAACAAATAGCTGAAAGGTGTCTAGAAGCTCCTGGATTGTCCACCATGGATCCTACCTAAAGGGTTGGTACATATTTCCTCCGCAATGCTCCAAGTCCGTCCGACTCTTCCGGGTACCGACTCGTCGTGAGATCCGCCCCCGAGTACCGTCCAGTCCTCATATACTCTTCCTCAGTTAGCACTATCCATCGTCTGCATCCAACACAATGAGGTGTGGGCATAGCCTATGTAGGGGTGACTATAATGATACTCTGTAGGGACCCCGATACCGCCAGGGTCTCACAAAATACAACAAGGATAAAATAGAAATTATGATTCCAAAAGATAACTATTAATTATATATATGCCCATACATATACCTATGTTATCAAGTAACTCTTCTCAATCATGAGGAAAACAAAAAATTCGTCGACTCAGCTCAAACCAGGATTTTCATTATCGAAACTGCAGCTACTGGAGACCTCCTCCTATGTCGAGTACAGTATCCCTATCGTGACTCCTATATGATACTCACAAGCCTTAGACTGCTAAGGTACTCCTCCTGTCGAGTGTCGCGGGTCTGCTGCCAAACTGGGAGCTTCTTCCGCTATAGATCTGCTTCCAAACCGGGCGCTCCCCCTAATATCCATTAGAGGTACTCCTCCTGTCGAGTACTGCAGGTCTGCTTCCAAACCGGTTTCTCTATTTGTCGTGGGTCTGTCGCTAAACTGGGAGCTCCGTCCACTTGGCTAGTTGAATCACTCCGAGTCGAATCAGTCGGTAGTCGTCAGGTCTATAGAAACTAGGACTCCGGAATCCGTCTGCCCGTCTCCGGTAGGATATTCTCCACAAGATACTGGTCGATACTACAAGTGTCATAATGTCGCAGGTGGAATTATCTCAATGTACTGCCACATCAAATGGGTCTCAACGCAATAGATGGCGCATTAATCGGACGCCCGGTTTGTGAGTTAGTAGAATTTTAGTCTGAGGGCCCTGTTGGATTCATGTACGAACCAACCAGACTACGACTCAAATATACCACGAACTCTAGTGGGGAATACTCATATGGAAGACTATGCTTCAAGAATACCGGCGCCATTGACGGTTCATGAAATGGACATCTGGGGAAAAAGATACGACCCCGGAAGATAAAGGGTTAGTAATGGGCCTGGGACTAGTCCGACCTGGTCGGATAGACTCATCCCATCCCAGCCTGGGCCGACCCAGTCTGGGTTGACCCGGTCAGACTCACTGGGTCTGACACGGACCATTGGGCAGGTCAGCCTGCTACGTTTTGACCTAGTCCGTAGGGCCCGGCCCAGCGAACCGCGAGGGCGGTTCTGCCCGATTGTCACCACATAGGTGGCTTGGTAACTCATCCCAAGAGACTGTTTCAGTTCATCGAGCAACACAGAAGGGGTGTCACGGGTTGACTCAGCAGGGCGGGTGCAAGGAGGCCAACGGGCAGGCTTTGGGTGCACTAGGAAGGCCGTGGAAGGATCCGGGAAGAGGGCCGGCAGGGGGCGCGGGGTGCCGAGAGAGTGTTGGCTAGGGCGTTGGGCGCCAGAAGCGCGCCAGCAGGGGCACGTGGTGCAGAGAGTGCACCGGTAGGGGGCATAGGGAGCCGGGAGTGTTTCGGTTGTGGCACGGGGCGCCGAGAGCGCACAGGAAGGGGGAACGGGAAGCATGGAGCATGCAAGCAAGGGCGTGGGGTGCTGGGCAGCGCGTCGATGGGGCACGAGCAACACACTGATGAGGCGTGGTAGGCTATCGGCAGGTCCTTAGAATAGTGTGTGGGGTGGGGTCAGGCGCTGCTTGGTCGGAAATGTTCGGCCAGGTGCACCGGTGCGCCGCGAGGCGGTGTGCTTCAAGGAGGCCGTGGTTTCAGTGGCCTTTGTTGTTGCCGCCATCGTATCCTCTTGAGTAATCGCAAAGCTATAAAATAAACGAAAAAGAAAAAGGAGCAGGGTGTTAGTCCATGTTATTCATCCTGCACTGTCCGCATTTAGATTGTGATAACATTTGGCTCACGGAGTGAAGGTGAAAGTTCAACAACACATCCACAATAAAACCATATCATCCTTTGAAGAAGGAAGGATAAAGGATACTATTTCAACATGTATAAGTCACCTACCTTTGATTTGACAATAGTCATTCATTGACGTCGTGGAAGGGTGGTTGTCAATCCATGGTAGACGATCACGTCCCACGTCGAAGGGAGTCCAAGGAAGATGGCCAGAGGAGAAGAGCATCGTCAACATTCTTCGTGTTCTTGTTTGGAGTGCGTAATCCTCCAAGTGTCAGTCGTCGCGGCACATTACCCGCTCTTCATCTCTTGGTGAAGCCGTCCCAAATCCTTCTCCCAAGATCCATATATATAGGATAGGTGGAAAGGGAGGTAACTATCATTGGAATTTTTGACGGTTCATTTATTAGGAACCTTCCTAAATTCAAACGATACTGTTACTTAATTTAAAAGGGGGCAAGAAAATTAAATTGTGTTGGCGCAATTTAAGATGTGTGTTGGCACAATTAAAAGGGAAGGAATCCAAGATGATTCCCTTAATTAAATTACACATGTTGGAGCAATATTAAATAAATGGGAAGGTCACTGGGTTTTCCCCCATTTAATGGGGAGTTTTGGAGGTTTTATCATCCGCCATTAATAGGGGTTAAGCCTCGTGTGGTCCCCATACAATTATCCTCCCTTGGGAGGTTATGCTAGGGTGGGCCCCACCCCTATAACCTCTCATTGGAGGTTAGGGTGTGGCGGTCCCACCACCAACTTCCATGTGGAGGTTTCAATTACCAGTGGGTCCCACCTCTAAACACTTTCATGGCGGTTGAAAATAAAATAATTTTTTGTACATTATTTTCTTATTAATATTTTTATAATAAACCAAAAAATAATTTTGATTCTCGACCATCCGCCGTCAAGGTGAAATTCTTACTGTGCGAAAACTGGCGCTGCGAGTTCAACGGTGCCATCAGAATTCAACTCCAAGCACCGGTTCAAAAGATATGAAACGCCGCTCGCACGTTTACTTAAAGTACCCAAAAAAAAGATCAGAAAATTATTATCAGTCACCCTTGACCCACTACCATGATGGTTAGGCTCCTCCTTTGTGAAACACAGTACAAATAACCCAATGGTTCCATCATATTTACAATCTGAGTTATCGTTTAGATGTAATGAATTTTTCAATAAAATAATTCTTACTTAATTATTTTATTTTCATCCAAAAACTAACTTTTTATGGTGGCCCATGTCGGCCAAACTTATTATATTCTTAAATAAATCAAGCACTCATGAGTTTAGCGGTGGTCTCTTATTTTTAATCTATGATACCATTTGTGAGATATAAGCATTTGAAAAATAATATAACTTTATTTAATTATTTTATTTACAGTTATGCCACTTTCAGGATTTCTCATAGGAGGCATGCGCCGACTAAAATTCTATCACGCCTAGGGTAAAACCGCCATCTTGAGCACAATGGTGCCCTTTTATTTCTGATCCAAGTAACTGTTTATGATTTATTCCACTTTTTTCTGAAAAACTACTTACACGTGTTAATTTAAGCTTAAAAGACATCGACGGATCATTCCGGGCAATCCGGGCCTCAGAATTGCGCACTGTTAAAAATTGGGGACACATAAAATTCCCATATATTTAAAATAATAACAATATAAATTACATGGAAATTCTTGGTCTTTAAATTCTTCCCACCTCAGGGCTTTACGTCCCTGTAAGCTATAAATAGATCTAAGGAAACAAGTGGGGGCACTCAACACGCTTCTGAACCCCCCGTTCCCATGTGCTCAAATATAGGTTCTCATGATTCCAGCGAACGCGCACCATAGGTATCGATCATACACATTGGACCCACTCATTATGATCCACAATATCCACTAGAACCTCTTTGAATATTTCCCCATCATCGATGTCCCTCTCCCCATGGTCGTTGATATCTGTAGGGTCATGAGGGTATCTCCACAGTAGAGATACATGGAAGACATCGTGCACCCGGTGGAACTGAGGTGGAAGAGATAAGCGTTATGCCACCTCGCCTACTCTACTGAGGACCTGGAAAGGTCCGATGAATCTTAGAGATAGCTTGACACCTCGACCTACTCTCCATAAACCTCATTGAGGTGAGCTCCGTAGAAAGACATGGTCACCATCCTCGAACTCCAGAGGTCTCTGTCTAGTGTTTGGAACTGGTAACTCAAAACTGTTACATCCATGAGGGTATGTCTGGATGACCCAAGAGTGGTCGGATGCACACTCATATGAATGAGTTTCTCCTATGCTTCCTGGGTTTCCATTTTCACCGACCAAGGAAAACTAATTCCAACGTTATAGATAAACCACAACCCTTTTTCCAAATACAGTCAATCCGTGTATGCACTGTGGTTGCCCAGTCCATACCCCAACTAACGTCGTAAGGCCTCGACGTTGCCACCAAGATGATCCAACCGAAACTCTCACCTAATGGGTCAGGTCACACCGTCAACGTAACTGTGATTATTAAGTATCCTCCCAAAGGCATCTCCAGACGCGAGAGTCACTTCAACGGTTTAACCAAAAACTCGAGGTCTGGGACAAGATTCGTGGAAGGAAGGAATGATTGGAAATATATCATTCAATAAGATAGCTATTAGTAGACACAGATCATACCTCCAATCATTCATAGAGAAATTGGGTGACACTCCTTGACCGGGTGTAGATACTCTCTTCCCCTGCCCTCTAGCTCCCTGAGTTTGGCGGGGACTACAAATGTGGGTGGTTATAACTTGTAGAAATGTACACCACCTCATGATGCTCTCCTATCTCTGCTTCCATGTCTGTACCCTTACATATTTATCTGTCCATGTCACATCCTCTTCCCGAAACATTTTACACGCTAATGTCTATGAGACTGGGGCCAGTTTCCTGCTTCCCCGCTGCTATAATTAACTGGATGTATCTGATCCGCCAAAGAGCATTCAACCAAAAAAGGTTCTCTCTAGCGTCCTAACATAAGTAGGATTGGAAAGAGGAATAGTTCTTGGTCGGACATCCTTAAACACACCTTGCTCAGAGGTTTGATCTCTGAAGCACTGAACGTGTCGTATTCATCGAGTACCAGGAATGGTCAGTACGCCTCGATGAATACTCATCTACCAAGATGTCGTCCGGACGAAGTTGTAGAAGCTCTAGAGAACATTCAGCCACCTCCTCAATCCATTCCTCAGCCGCCTATAAATCAGGCACACCTCGGAACCTGAGGGGTATCTGAGGCTGAAACATGTGTAATGCACTAAGCGTACATGTGTCATCAACCGGTACTGCCAGTTGAAACTCATGACCAACAGGCAGTGATATAGCTAACACACTACCGGAAGGAAAAATCTTGTAAAATGATCCAAGTACCAAAACCTCATCACTATGCAGACCATACTCATTGTGTCTTACTAGAAAAGACTCGTAGATCGATGTTTTGTTAAACATAAATTAACGCACGTAAGCAGTTTTCCTCAAAAAGTGGAATAACTCATAAATGGTTACTCAGATCAGAAATATGAGGGCACCGTTGCGCTCAGGATGGCGGTTTTACCCTAGGCGTGACTTAATTTTAGTCCACGCGGGTCTCCTGTGAGAAATCCTAAATGTGGCATAACCGTAAATAAAATAATTAAATAAAGCTATTTTATTTTTCAAATGATTATAACTCACAAATGGTATCTCAGATTTAAAATCTTAGACCACTGCTGATCTTGTGAGGGAATGATTTATTTAAGAAGATACAAACATTGGTCGGCACAGGCCACCAGAAAAAGTTTTTTTTGGCCACAAATAAAATAATTATGTGAAAATTATTTTATTGAAAAATTCATATCTTCTAAACGGTAACTCGGATTAAAAATATGAGAGTACCATTGGGTTCATTTGGGCGTGTTTCACCCAGGCATAGCCTAACCTTGACCGTAGTGGGTCGAGGGGGACTGATAATAATTTTCCCAACATTTTTTCATGTAGGTTCAGTAAACGTGCGGGGGACATTTCATATCTTTTGAACCGGTGCTCGGAGTTGAAATTTGAGGGCATCGTTGAAATCGCAGCGCCGATTTTCGCTTAATAAGACTATCACCTGAACAGCGGATGGACAAGATTAAAAATTATTTTTTGGCTTTTTATAAAAAAAATAATAAAATAAATTACAACACTTTATTTTATTTTCAGCCGCCATGAAAGTGTTTAAGGGTGGGACCCACTGGTAGGTGATACCTCCCCTTGGGAGTTGGTGGTGGGACCGCTAAACCCTGACCTCCCATGAGAGGTTATGGTGGTGGAGCCCACCCTATCATATCCTCCCAAGGGAGGATAATTGTGTGGGGACCACCCGAGGATTAACCCCTATTAATGGAGGAGGATAAAACCTCCTCAAATCCCCATTAAATGGTGGAGAACCCTGTGACCTTCCCCTTTATTTAATATTTCTCTAACATGTGTAATTTAATTAAGGGAAGCCTCTTGGCATGCCCCCTTTTAATTGTGCAAACACACCTCTTAAATTTCGCCAACACAATTTAATTGGATTTCCCCTTTTTAAATTAAGTAACAATATCATTGGAATTTAGGAAGGTCCTTAATAAATGAACGGTCATAATTTCCAACAATCATTACCTACCTTTCCTTCTCTCCTATATATATGGAGATTGGGAGGAGGATATGGGATGGCTTCACCATGCGACGAAGTGCTGGTAAAGTGCCGCGACACCCAACACTTGGAGGATTATGCTCTCCAACGAAGAACGCGAAGAACACTGACAACGCTCTTCTTCTCCGGCCTTCTTCCTCGGTCCCCTTTTGACGCGGGACGTGATATTCTACCATGGATTGACAACCATCCTTCCATGACGTCAAAGAATGACTTCTAGAAAATCAATGTTCGGGGGTTTATACTTGTTGAAATTGTATCCTTTAACCTTCTTTCTTCAAAGGATGATAAGGGTTTATTGCAGACATTTGTTTGAACATTTTTCTTCACTCTGTGAGCCAAATGTTATCACCATCTAATCTCAGATGGTGTAGGCTGACTAACATGGCCCGACATCCTCTGCCTTTTTTATTTTTGTTTGTTCTATGGCTTGGTGATGAAGCAAGATGCCACGGTGGCGGCAATGTCAACGGTTGTACTAACCACGGCCTCCATGAAGCGCACCACCCTACAGTGCACCAGTGCACCCGGCCGAACCCCGCCGGCCAAGCGGCGCCCGATCCGCACCCAACCCGCTACTTCGCATTCCTGCCAACAGCCTGCCGCGCCTCACCGGCGCATTTACCGTGCCCCGTCGGAAACTACGGACTTGAAATTATTCCCATATATTAAAAAAAAATTCTATTGAAATTATGGATCTTTACAAAAATATAGTAAATTGATACCATAAGGTAATATAGATCAAATGAAATAGTAAATATAGATGAATATGAATCATTAATTATTTTCTAAATAATTTAATTTTATAATCATGGGTTCTATGCACACATGAAGATTGAATTCGGACCTTTGGAAATCATGTTTTCATCTCAATTTGATTCATGGAGTTTGGAGGTGTTTTCAACCCACGCTAGCTTTTTGTAGTAATGACCTTGACTCTAGTAGCCAATATTCGGTTTATAATTTATTAAATTTTTACCAGATACATGTTATAACATTCTATAGGGATAAATGTTTTAGTATTATTATTAAACTAGTTACATACATTAATGTCATATATATTTGAAACCCTAAAAAACACAAATTATATTTAGTGAGATCACAAGTATTCACCACTGTATATCGCCTCATATCAATGATAAAAAAATCTTATTATATTGGGGAAAATAAAAAAATAAACAAGGGGTGAGCCCAATTTCTTCGTAAGGGTAAACATACATAGGAAGATCTCATGAATAAATAGGCATAGTTAATATGGAAAAGTAAAAATAATAAAACACGTTACATTCAATTAATATCTTGGGCATAATATGGCATGAATAAATATTTATAAAATAATCACTTTTATGTAATCACATGAGTATGACAATTAACGATGTATATTTTTTATATGTAAATAATAACATTGAAAATAAATAACTAATATCATAATTATGTAATGCACAATGTAATATATCTAAAACATACTATCAATATTTTTAAAAGAAAATTAAAATCTATGGGTGAAAACCCATTTATTTTGGAAAGATGATTTTTCTCTTGTGTCATTTAGATTCATTAGGGAGATATCTATAATCATCCCCGACCCATCACATACTAATTCTATTATATTCCTCATATTATAGGGTTGAAACATAATCAACGTAAATAACCATATAGAAATAAAATGAAATTATATGTTAATATATACAACAAAAAAACACAATGACAAAACATCGAGACTAATATGGTCCATGGTAATAAAATTGTATATATATAGTAAAATTGACTATAAAACATCCATATTTATAAAAATTATGATATTAAAAAAACATATACATGGTATTTCATAAATACAAAAAGTTTTGATGTCATTGATGAATATAAATACCAGTAGAACTTCCATAGAAATGTTTTTATGGAAAATATTCTTTTCAAATTAGAAATATTTTTAAAATAAAAATGCAAAAAATATTATCATAATTCATTTATAAGAAAATTAAATTTAATAACTTGTAAAATAATCTTTAAAAAATTGATTGGTCATTATTTTATAAAATTCTATTCATTTTCTACACATTAAAACAACGATTATATTCACTGGTTTAGAAAAAACCAAGCACGAATTTTTTAGAATACGAAATGAAAATTCAATTGATTTTTTTTTGAAAAAAAAAATCAATCCTGGGATAAATGAATTTAATAAATAATTTTAAAAATTTTAAAAATATTGTTGAAAACATATTTAGAAATCATGGTTTTGGAAAAAAAATATTTTCCACCAAAGGGAGAAATGAAATCGAATTTTCTTAGAATCATTTTCCCAATAATTATAAGTTCCAATGATTTGAAAATTTGTAATATTACATGAAAATTTCATAAATAATAAAATTATTTGAATGTTTATTTTTTTAAGATATGGTTACAAAATAATTTCTTCAAGGGAATCTTAAACACAAACAATCTCGAATAATGATGAGTTTATGAAATAAACACATACCTATTTTGTAAATTAGGAATTGTAATCCCTAAAAAATAAATTATTAAAAATTTAAAATTAAATAGAAAAAATAATATTCATGATATAATATATCAAATGTGTATTATATACATCATAAAAAATTAATAATTGGGGAATATGGAATATTTATCATGGATGTAAATGTGACATGACAAACCATTATCTCATGTTCAACTTCCATTGTATGTGTTCAATATAAATTTATAATAAATATATAATTATAATAAATCTATTATATATGAATATTCATAAATTTATCACAATATATTATATAATTATAGTCTTTTATAACTTTTTTATTTGAAATTCTTTGTTAAAAACACAATTTAGGGTTATTATTATTTTGTTTTTCATGTTTTTTTAGGTTTGGTAATTTAAATCCTTTTACATTGGTCATGTTTCCATAATCTCTTTAATTTTATCCATAATATAAATATACTATATATTCATTATATTTTAATTTATAGAAACTTATATAAGTACGTGACTTAAAATTGATTAAACTATTCACGAAGAAAATAGGTTGTGTGTATGCATGAATGATGTTTTCATTTTTCACGAAGGATTGAATAAAAGTAAAATAAATTTTAACTCACCATTATAAAATAATTATCATATCTTATATATAATTTAAATTATTTAAATACATACTTATTTCAATCCATTTAATAATAAACCGAAAAGGCATTCTACATCATTACATAGAGGGGGTAGCTCGCTCGTATGCACTAGCAATGTTATTGTTTTCCAATAGATGGGAATATAGAAATATATATGTGATTATATATTTATTGATAATTTTTTAGTTCATAAATATCATATTTATTTATTATATATATCCTTAATACCATCCATGAAATGTGTAAGTGGAGAACCAATCACATCGCTTCGCCAGGAAGAAGTTAGTCGTATGCATGAGTAAAATTTACATATCAATTATAAATTAAACATTATGAACATATATGTTATATAATAATTATATAAATATAATACTTTAATAAAATTAATATATATCTATTAAATACATCATTATATTCCTTGAGTGGAGGTTATGGAAAAAGAACATCATCAGATCATGAGATGGTAGTCTTCGATACGCATGATCAAAAGTTTCATCTTCCATATGATGGATGTGGATATAGATATAGGTTTTTTGATAAGAAAATAATATATAAGAATAACTAAGAAAATTTTGCAATTATTTATCATTATTGAATCATATTTTTAGGAGGTGTAAGATGAAATTAAAAGAAAACACTCACTTAAGAATGATACCTATTATTAAGAGAACATCAATAGGTTTTCACAAAAATCATCCATAGAAAAAAAAATTTATTAAAAATATGGCCTCAAAAATGTTATGAGAGGATTTTATAAGGTATTTGCATTTCAATTTTACATAAAAATGGTATTTTATGTGTGAATATAAGCTGAGACCGAGTGACCTTTTATAAGTGGGGAAGAGGAAACACATAGGGATTTTAAACATAAAAAGTGATATCGACAATATTCTGACCATAAAATCCAAAGAAATGAGTTATTATAAATAATAATATTATATAACATCAATATATGACTACAACATTTTCTTTTTTGATGATTTAGTTAATTTTTTATGCTTATCTTATTTTTTTAACTGCACAGTAAACCTATTTTTACCTTAACCATGATAATTAATGATTACTCTTTTCACTATTTATATATATTAAAAAATTATTCTAACAGTATTATAAAATGTAAATTTTTATGATTATAAATATTAAATCCATTTTTAAAAATTCAATTCATATATTTTAAATAATTAAATTTAAAAGAAAACCAACAAGCACGTTGAAAAAATGGTTTTCTAAATATAAAAGAATTTAACTTCTTAAAATTTTATTATATCAAAATTGAATAGGAAATTAATTCCAATTACCAAAATTATATAAATATTAAAATAATTTTACTAAAAATAATTTAGACCAAATTTTAAATATTATTTAACTTTTTTAAAAAAATTAAATGAAAAGATTGTTTAAAAAAACAATATTTTCTCTATTCATAAAAAATTAATCTTTTTCAAAACTTCTAAAAAATTAACCCAAGGATTATGTTTAAAAAATTATTTATCAATTATAATTAAATTTTAAAATATATTTTTTAAAAGTAGGAAAAAATAAATTTATATTGTATCTGATTAGAAAGACTAGACCTCTTGTTTTTGAAAAAATGAATCTTTTTTAAAAAAAATTTCTTCAAAAGATTGTTATTATATTTATAATAAATAAATGTCCATTGAGATTATTCTATAAAAATATAAACCATATAATTTTCATAATTAATTTATTATTATTAATACCCACCAAATTAATCACAATATAATAATTGTCACATTTAAACAATAATATTTTAATAAAGTATCATATTTTGATCAAACCCAGTTTTGTGAACATTCCATGCTTTCATAAAGTTTGAATATATTTAAAAATAAATATATCATAACTACATAGGTTGTTACCTAATTTTTTAAAGTTGTTTTTTTATGTTATATAAATTTTTGAATATTATGTCCATCTATTAAAATAGAGGGGAGATACATTCTACCCGCTTAAATAAATTGTGTCCTAAAAATTTTATATTGATATCAGAAATTTAGGGTTTTACATTTTAAAATAGAATTTATCAAAAATCACATTATAAAATTTTTTAGTTAAAATTAAACATGATATGACATAAATGTTACTATGAATATTATCCAAAATAACACATTACCATTTTTCCATTTATGACATTATTGGGAAACTAAGATATAGACATGGAAGGAAAGAACAAATAATTACGTAGAGTTATGGAGATAATTTATCACACTATGTGAGTTTTAAATAAAATTATAATTACTTAAAATCCATAAATCTATGATGATTTAAAATGAAATTTGATTCATCGAATATGAATGTAATATAAAAAGAATTATTGTCTCTAGATCCTTTTCGGAATGTTGAGTAATTATATTATAGTATAATAATATAAGGCAATAAACATACAATATATATACTTATTTCATAATCAAAATTTAAACTTTTTGTGGTTATTTGGTTAGTTTCCAATTAATATCTTAATTAATGAAATTAGTATCCAAAAAATAATTTTTTATGCATGATGCACTAAAATTAATATTTTATAGATCCTAATATCATGAATATAGTGACATGTATTTATACTTGTCACTAAATATTATCCAAAACCATTATGTTTAGAATAATTTATAGAATATGATACATTAATATCTAAACATCAATAGTGAAACCATTGGATCGTCATTAGTAATCAACCATCAAATAAACTAAATAAAAAATGTCATATTAACAACAACATTACATAGGCCAATGGTAGTAAAAACACCCTTATCAGCCCTTGTTTGTGGGTACATGATCCACAACCTCTCTAAATGTGATGTATATTCACCTAGTAAACTTGTTTTCCTTTTTCAATAATATTATTCAAATCATTACTATAATGTTACAAAAAAGATATAATACATAATTACCTCAAAAAAATAAGTAATAAAAAAATGAATTCTTACCAATAACTTTATTCAAACTTCTTGATCATTATTATCTCAAAACCAGTCACATATTTGGGGTTATCCTCCCCCAATAATTTTTATTATAAGACATTAAAAATTCCCTAGAATCACTTTTCATGTACATCAAAACTAGTCATCATATTCTCTCTAATCCATAATTAAAATGTATTGTATTGCAGTCCTTAAATTTCGAAACGTTTATAACAGAAATATAATTTATAAAATACTATTATAACATATTTCGTAAAACCCAACCCAATGAAATTAATCATTGAACTTCATCTATAGTAATATAATAATATTTTACTTCACCCATAATCTTTTTTTGATTTATATTCTCTTGAATTTTGGGGAATTCATTTGTGTAGTTCCCCATATCCGTACCAGTTAATCATTGCACATTGAAAGATTTCTTATTTCCCTTAAGATAACTATAATTTTACCCTTTCAGTAGATAGTTTTTGTAAACTCATAATTACTTCAATCAAGTAATAGAGTTTGTACTAACAAAGTTAACAAATTGGGGAAAATTATTTTTCCCTTATTCAATTATCCATATTTTTTTTCCATCCTCTTATTCTCATGATTCTCTTAAAATATATAAGACATGAAGAATTATCTATTTATATTTATACCACACGATATTATGTCCTCTAATGATTAGATATTTTTGATACTATTTCCCTTGGATGGATTGGCCATAACCCATAATAGAAACAATCAATATTTCACTTTTCATTACATATGTAGTCCATATAATTCCATTTTGTAACACCGCAAGATTTTTTAAAATAATTTTTTTTAAAATTAATTTTTTTTATAATTTTTATTAAACATAATAACTAATTAGTTTGTGTTTAATATAACACTGTGTTTATATTTTGTTATACAGCACACTCAGGTTTTATTTCATTAAATGTAACATCATGTGTAAAGAAAATGTCACATAATATTAAGATTTTATTATTAAATATGGTATTTATAACATTAAAATTGGAATTTTTAATATGAACAATTTTAAATAAATTATCTATATATAAGGTTGAAATATATATATAATGAAATATTTGATAACCAATTAATTATAAATTAAAATAAATCCTATTTCGAAATAAAGAAATATTTTTTTTGAAAAACTATTTATATAAAAAATATGTTTTAACATAATAAATATAATAAATAACGTTTGGGGAAATATTTTAATGAAATTAATATATTATATATTCAATTTTGTGTTCTAAGAATAACATATAATAATAAATTAAATTCTATAATTAAATCAATGTTTTTCAGGAAATAATTTTTTTTATGATTTTATGAACTTATTTAAAGAAAATTATTTTAATTTAGAAAATTTATTTTAAAAAATAATTTTAATTTGATAAAAAATCCTTCTTAAATTATATTTTCTTTACTTTTTGATAATTTTCTAGTAAGAATATTTTTACTAACAATGGAAAATATTTTTGTCAATTAATATTTTTCATTTCTTTTAAAGAATTTAGAAAAATAAAACTATCTTATTAATATTTTAAAAGTAAAAAATTTCAATTATATATCCATTAATCCAATTTAGTTCATTGGAATCAATTTCATAATGAATTTTCATGTTAACAATTTGTATCCTTTTGAAGCATTTTCTTTGGAACCCCATTTTCCGTTGCATAGATGTGATTTTGTTAATTATAATTTTTGAATTCCATTAACGTAATTTTGAAACATTTATTACATAATTGGAATAAAAATAATTTAAATTTTCTTATATGGAAATTTTTTTTACCAACAATAATATTATAATAAATAAAAAATTTAATTGCTATAATCAAGTTGAGAAATGGTTTTTCGATGAGGTAAAATGAGAATGATATGGGTACATTCATTTAGAAATTTTTCAAACACCTATTGGACAGCCATAATTAAATTTTATAACCACTAATGATTTTCTATGTATCATTTTTATCATTTCTTTATGTGGAAACATGGTCACGCTTTTTTCTTTTTAAAAATTACAATTGTTTCACTCACTTCAATTATAAAAGGCCAGAATTATCGCATTATTTTAACATATAAAAAACATTTGGTTTATAAATTAAATTAAAAAATATCTACCTTAAATATATCTATTTATCATATGATCCTTATTTTGGTCAAACCATCATACTATGAAGTCTTTGGTGATAACAAAATGTAGTTTTATAAAGAGGAGGTAACATTCCCAACCATGTGTTTTATTCTATTTCTTACTCCACCTCATTGAATAATAATTATACAAAGATAATATAATAATTCAATTATATTACATATAATTATATGTTATTATTCTAATGAAATAACCTAAATCCTTATACTCCTCCTTAAAACAGGATTCAAAATCATCACTCATGTGTATATCAGAATATAACCTTAATTGTTGGTGTTAATCATTTTTTCATTAAAACCTATCATGGATTGATAAAATCATCGATTTTATATTTATATATTATATTTATGATATATTTATACCCTTTTAATTATTTTTACATATCCGTTTTCTTACCTACAATATTATTGGAAAATAATAATGTTTATCTTGTGTACGACAAACTGCCCCTTACAAACCAATGTGATGTGTTTTTAATTTCTATTTTACAACAATGATAATAAATTTAAATTAAATGAACATAAATTATATTTTTAAAATAACTATACATATATATTTTTTATATCACATATACCCTCTTACATTCCATTCAACGGTGGATATGACAATGTCGATCGTGTGTATGGCAGATTACTATGTCACAAAGAGAAGTTATTAATTTTCAATAACCCTTCAAATGAAAGGTAATAAGAGTAAATTAAATTAATAAATATGATATATATTTTAAAAATTGACTCTTTAATTATATTATATTTTTTTATTTTTGTTTGATTCATCTATTATGAAAATGGAAACAACGTTCATGCCTACGTATGGTGTATCATCTCTATGAAATATGTATATAAGTATCAAATAATAAATTTTATAGATTACGATAAATAAATATATGATGGTTATGAATTATATTTATTTAAGGTTTAATACTTTTGAAATTAGTGACCTATGATCAATATAACATCAAAAAAAATACTAAACTGAAACTTTTCTGAAAAACAATGTAGTTAGTACTCACAATGTATGTTCAACATGGAATTGTCAAAAATGGGAAATATAATTCATAAGTATATAATATATGAAATGATATATCTAATTATTGTTAAATAAAATATTTATAATAAACATATATTTATTAATTATTAGGTTATAATATGTATGGAAGAAGTTGAGATAAGGTAATATATTTTCATCTCCCTTTTTAAATCCATGAGGTACATTACATATGGATTACTTGTTCCTTTTTTTGTGTATATAAGTCCCATGGATTAATTTAATTATGATTATAATTATATTTTTGGGGATTTAATATAAAATTTAGGATCTCTATTTCACATTTCTAATGAGTCAAAAGTTACCAAAGTGTTAGGGGAGTTTTATCTCAATTTGGCTTCTTTTAGACAAATGTTATGTTATGTATGTATCTTATTTTATGTTGTGTATATAGAGAACCTTATACATGTAATATCGTGAATTTATTTATTATAAGGATATTTTATGTTTAATTCAATGTTATTATATCTTAGGTATTATGATTCAATGTGACCAATGTTTTATGGGTTTTATGATGCAATATCATCATTTATCATGATTGTTTATGATTATATTTATGATGATGAAATTGTATGACACATTCTTCAAGAATAACATGAAATTTAATATCCTATAGTTTTGTTATGAGAATAATTTTTTTTATTATTTTCCTATTTTTTTTTTAAATATTTAAAAATAATGTATTTACTAAAAATTGCATTTACTTCTCCCATTGGCCGAAATACCTTTTATTCTATGTAATTGTTTTCAAAAAAAAAATCTAACGAATGAGTAAACTACTATAGAAATAATTTTTTACAAATTTTTACCACATTTACATTTAATGAAATTAAAAAGAATATATATACTTTTTTCAAACAAAAACACCATTTGAATTTTACTAAAAATGAGATAAGATTCATTGTATTTATGTGTATAGAATTTCCGGAATTCATGTCCACTAAATGTTTTAATTAATCCTTTTTAAATTTCAATAGAGGTTATAAATGAAACGTAAATTGAAAAATTGTTATCTTTTAAAAAGTGTTATCCAAAGAGGACATTTTATTTTCCCTAATAAATGTATTAAATGATATTTAAAGAAATATTTTTATGTTTAAAATGATATTTTCAAAGAATATTATTTAAAAAATGTTTTATGAATTTTTATATGAGAAAATATTTTTTAGGGAATGGTTATTTAGCTCATTTAATGATCCAGGTGATCTTCCAAAATAATTTTCCATCTTAGATGAAATCCTTTGATGTTTCTTAGGCTTTACTAGGGATATGATCCAATGATACTATTCTATGTACATCTATAGATATTTTTTTAAGATGAGAATATTTTCAAAAAACCCCATTCTCTTCCATGGGTTATATGATGATAAATTATAATGGAAATCGATTCTGTTTCCATGGGGTTTTCTTTGATAAAATAATGAAATAGTTATGAATCATATTTCTTTTCCGCAGTCCTTTCTATGATGAAATGATTATGAAATCTATTTCATTTCATGGGTTCTGATATGATGAATGTTGTATT
The DNA here is from genome assembly GCA_963277665.1 of Viscum album. NCBI lineage: Eukaryota > Viridiplantae > Streptophyta > Magnoliopsida > Santalales > Viscaceae > Viscum > Viscum album. The sequence continues at coordinate 387,638,303 of OY728167.1, read as the reverse complement.
TTATTGTAGATCACATATGTATTGTTTTCATTATGTGATTTGTGGGACCTATATCTCCCCCCAATGTATTGGGTAACGATTCATATCTCATGAGATAAGCAATACTGGAATGGTAAGGGAACCTAATCTATTAGGGTTATTTATCCACTATGATAGTATTAGGTTTAGACCTTAGAGACTTAAATGGTTTTTGAATTGAATTAATTCTACTATGATATTCATTGTAATAAAATTTGGAAAACTATAGAAATGATTTTGTATAATTTTGGGTGCCACAAATCCATTTCTTATAACAATGTTTTTCACTCATGGTGATGATTATTTGATTCCATTATGAATAATGTCTTATGAAATCCTATTATTTACTCCCTAAATCTTTTTCATGATCAAGGATATGTAAGATATTATTTTCAAATGTTATTCTCATGTTCTCATACCCTTATTCCTATGATATGGTGATACCTTCTTAGGTTACCCTTACTAGACAACCAAGATAACCATTTATTATCATTAATTTACCCGGTAATGTTGAATGGTATTATATTCTATATTTATAATATGGGTTATATATATGAAAAACATAGTGGGTATAATGTATCTCACCTATGGATAAGTTGTTTACGTGTCCATGTTACAAGATGAATTCTACCTTTTTGATCCTCATGAACGTGTTTTTATAATATAATTGATATTCATCTATGAAATTGTAACATATATGTATGAAAATCCATGTTATTTATAGATAGTACCATATAATAGGATTAGTTACCATCTTGAAACTCAGATATGATTACATTAGTGAGAAATATAAGGATATTTCTCAGGATAAGTAGAAGGATGATTTTATTTATAAGAAAACTTACATGAATTTTTGTAATAGATTTAGTGTGTGGTTTCCAAAAAAATTCACACTTTTATGGATATAACTTGGGGATATGGCTATGAAATAGAGATACCTATGGGTAATAACTCTGAAAATGGCACATTTATCTATACTGTATCATCACCTAGGGAAAGAAAATGGGCCTTTCTATACACCATGATTGACACTCTAATGAGAAATGTCAAGGAAAATTACACATAACATTTGAACACATCAAGAATGATTTAAATATATAATTAATATTATTTTACTTGTATAAACATAAGGTGTCATATAACAATAAGGTTCCATGATTAATACATCCTATAAGTGATTCTCTATGATTATTTGTTGCCCCAATTTTATAATTATTTCTTACAGAATGATTTCTGTTTTTATTCAATAGTTGGAACCCAAAGAATGTATTTTAATACTATGTGTTAAAAAATATTAAATTATTTTACACTTTATAAGCCAAATATAATTTAACATGGAATGAAAATTATCATTTCTTTTCGCACACAAATTTATGAGTCTTTGAATAATTTTGAGCGTCCAAACAAGAAAATGTGGGAACAATGCTATTTGGAGTCTATAATAACGAAAACGTCAAACTTATATCAGTTTCTCCACTTATATTACATTTGATGAGAAATGGATCAATTAAAATATAATTATATTTTCCATTCTTCAAATTTCAAAACATGGAAATCTCCTTTTGGTTTTCAGTCATTCGAAAGACAATACATTTCAATGGTGGATTTTAATCCAGAATAAAACTGAATATGGTGAAGTTTACATCACAGAGTCGGATAGTTTAACATATTATTTTTCAGTAATTAAATTCCTAATTTTATTTGAATGAAAATTATGAAGGAATTTATTTAGTTAGATAACATTAATTTAGAATATATTTGTACCTATAAGGAAAATCTTATAAGAATTGTGGGGTATGTTTCAGGTATCTTCATCTAACATGAATTTATGGTAGATAGATCATTAATTGGCGTAAAATATGAAGATAGAGGGTGTTGGAAATAATTAATTTTAGTATCTATTAGTATAGAAATAGATATTATAGGTACCTATCAATTTCATGGTTTTGAAAATAAAGGGAATATAAAATTCAATTTAATCTCTAAAAACCATTTGGAATAGAAGACAATGTTACCTTTTTTCATGACGTGTGGAAGGAAACATAAAGGTGATTGAATTAATGTGAATGAAAATTATTTTATGTGTTGGAATGAATTTCATTTAGAAAATTACCTATAAATTGACTACCAAAAGTTAACTAATGGTGCAATTAGAGAGAAAGATACATAGAATGCACCGATCATACTTTAGTGATTCCAATGAATGTTGTACGAGAATTATTTGAATTAATAACCCAACCCAAGGGTAAATGAGAATTATAATACATTTTAACCTTATAATTGGAACAAAAAATGTAAATCCTATTCAATCGAAATATTTTATGTGAATCGTGATAATTAGGGAACACTAATCCAATACTCCCTAGTTGGGAATACCATGTTCGATTTTGTGTGAATGATCCATAGGGAAAAATTATCGTTCATCCTTTATATAAATTTCATTTGATTATAATCGTTTTTTAACACTCCCTATATCGATTATGGATTAGTGAATTCATATTTTATATTCTATCAATATAATGAAAAACCAAACGATCCAACGGAAGTTCTTCTGTGTAATATAAAAGGTCATTGTAGTAATAAATTATGGGTTACCATTTGGAATAATATATTTCTCCATGTATGTTTAACATAATAGTTAATTAAACAATAATTTGTTTATGAATTTAAGGATTATCATAATTTTAATTATATTGACACCCATAATGATATTTTATGTGATGGTATATTACTATGATTTAGTATAATTGTAGAGATAATTATGGGAATGAACCCTATGGTTTTATATATGTTTTTGTGATAATTGTTTTTTGATGAGGAATGCATTTAAACATTGTGTAAATATGATTAAAGGTATTTTTAACCTATAGGTATTATCAGATCTTTGATGATTAATTAATTATGGGTTCTAAAATTTTCACCTTACAAAGTCAACACAAATTATTTCTATAAAATAATATTTCTATATGGATTATCATTCCATAATATATAGTAAGAAAGTGGTAACATTGGATCGAGTACCAAATTCCTTTATATATGAGGGAGATACATTTTTTACCTAAATGTTATAGAGAATACATTATAAATCAATTTATATGGATCTATGATTCAGCGCTATGTATCATACTCCGAAAGATGGTCAGTTTCATAGAACAATTCAAAGCCTAGAGGATATGATTTGATATTATTTTATGCATTTAAAATGTGGTTGTAATCAAGAAATTCATGAACATGTCATTTTATTAAAAAAATTTACTCAATAATTCAGATGGATACCTATGAATCCCATTATAGAAGGAAGTGTATAACTCCAATATACAGGAATGAAGTTATAGAAATAAATATATTGGGACCACAATTGGATAATGAAATTATATAAAAGGATAAGGCCATTTAGCAACACATAAGAGAAACAAAATTGTGGAAAAAGGGTATATTCTAAATCTTATACATGATATAGAATTTGAATGTATTCAAATGAAGTTTCTTTTAATTTATTCCTGCTATAATAAACTAAAAACTATATCCAATTTATATTGGTCTTGTAAAAACTCACAGCCATATTAGGGCTGTAGATTATAACATGGTTCTTCCACCAATCCTCTATTTGGATCAGAATGTATAACATTTATCTCTTCCGACTATGTAAATACATGATCCATAACATATACCAAACTCAAATCTCAAACTATTGGAGCATGAATATTCTTATGAGGAACAACTGATAGAGTTTCTAGATCATATAGGGAAAAATATTAAAAATTAGAACCTTGACTAGGAAATTTTTTTTGTGAAAAACCCACTATCTTGAGTATGTTATGTGGGAACATAATGATTTAATTAGGTAGATGTATCATCAGTTTTTGGTAACAAATTAATGAATTTAGAGGCATAAAATCATTTTTTAGGTTTGTAGAATATGGCCCCCTGAGATTTTGTGAAATAAACGTTTTTCAAATAAATTTAATTTAATTTATATTTTTTGTTACAAGAAACATCAATATAGCTTACATTACATTAAATACAATGTTTATCTTTTTTCACATGAAACTATGAGTTTACCTTGTGTAAAATGATACATTGAGTTGAAATGAAACTTATCATACTATTGGAATGTACTAATTTAATATTATAATTATCATCAAGCCATTGGAATAATGGGAATGAATATTAGAAACTAAATTATTAAAATATATGGTCTACGCATTAATATAAAATGAATTATTTGATATCCAATTAGATAGAAATGAAAATAAAAACAATTTGATAACCATGGAAATATTTTTCTAGAAAACTATTTTATAAACCAAAAACTGTTTTACATTATTAAATAATACATATAACATTAAGGGAATTTTATTAATGAAATTTTTATACTATATATTGAATATAATGTGAAAGATTAGTCTAAATTTTTGGATAGACAATAGAAAATAATAAATCAAATTTTATGATTAGAAATGATATTTTTCAAAATAAATAGTTTTGTAAAATTTTGTACATATATATTAATGTCAATTTATTCACCTTAAAAAAATATTTTATAAAATTAAATTAATTTTTAAATCATAATTTCAAAATTATATTGGTGTTAGTGTTTAATAATTTTCTGGGATAAATTATTTAGAATGAATAATGAAAAATGACTGCTTTTTTCAAGAATTACCATTTAGTTAAATTAATTTAAATCATAAAAATTATTTCATGATGGATTTAAAAGTATAATTAGATAATATATATATATATATATATATTCATTGAATTTAGGGCATTGGAAACAATTTCATATTTAATTTTCTTATAAAAACATTTTATGATTTTAAATATTTTACCTTTGGAAATCCACTTTTTTAACATGATCATGGGAATAATTTTATTTTAAATATAAAAAATACAATAAAGGGGTTTTTTAAAAATTGATCAGATATCTAGAATATTATAAATATATATTTTCTTATAATTTCAACTAAATTATTGACTATTATGAATAGTAAAATATGTCCAAATTTAATTATCGATGTTATAGTGAAATGTGTTTACCATGGGATAACCAGGAAAGGTAAGGGTTAAAATGACCTATTTTCATGAAAAAACAAATTTTATGAACATATATTTTCCTTATAACAAATATTATTTGATAATGTAAAATATTTGAGCATTGTGAAATGTGAAAAATATGGGCACACCATTCTCATTTCAAAAATTAGAAAAGTGCCACTAAATTCACTTATTAAAGCCACCCCTTCTTCAATACTAATAATACATTAAAAACTATTTTGTTTTGAAAATACCTACCAAAATAAATTCCAAAATTCGATATTATCATCCTATAATCCTTATTTTGGTGAAAATTACAACATAAGAATGATTTGTTGCAAACAAATTTTTTTTTCTGAAAATGAGGTAACATCTGTAACTGAGCATTTTATTTTACGTACTCATTTGGATCATTCAATTATTATTAAACATGATTATATAATAAAATTATTTTCATACACATAATTATGTTTCACTCCTCATATTTATTAGACTAATTTATTATAATCTTCTATCAAATGGGATATAAAATCATTTATCGTGTGTACGACAGACTACCGCCCCGTGATGTGATGTTATTTGATTTTCCATTTGAACTTTTAAAAATTACATATAATTATAAATTTTATATTTATATATAGTAATTATGATATAATTATTCCTAATAATTTTTAATATAATGTATATCTTCTTGCCTTCCAACTCATTGGAAAATGATATTGTTGCTCGTGTGAACGTTGAACTACCTCATCACAAATAGATTTGATGTTTTTTTCATTTCCATGTTACATGAATGGTAATTGGAATATAATTAATTAATATATATTATATTTTTGACAAAATTATACCCCTACACTAATTATTTCTTATTTACCTTCATACATTTATTTCTTTGGTAGATAGGATAATGTCATTCGTGTGTTCAGCAACCTACTACCTAACGAAGCAATATGATTTATTTTCAACCAACTCATTTAATGAAATATAATAATTGTAAAATTATAAATATATGTTTTATATATGAAATAAAATGGTTATTTTAATTTAATATATTATTTACCGTTCTTTTATATAATCCATCTAGAAAAATGAAACATCATTAATGTGTACGAATAGCCGACCGTCTGCATGAACTATGTATTTCATTTTCCATATCAAAATTTTATTTATTACAATAACTTGATGTAACTGAATATATATGATATTTATATCATGGATTAAATTATAGAGATTTTGGAACCATTATCAAATTAATAGGATCAAAAATATGAATCCGAAACCCGTATGAATAAATGAAGTAGTTATTACCCAAAATGTGATTTTAACATGGAATGTTAAATAAACTTGTAATAAAAGACCATATGTAAATATTATATATTATTATATATATTATGATTGATCTATAATATATTTATAATAAAAAATATATTTATTATACATGCTCTAATAATGTATGTGATGAAATTTTAGTCTTAAAGTAGTTTATTTTCATCCCACTTTTTATATCTGTGAGATAAATGCCATATAGACCACTTTTCCTTTTCTGTGGTTTATATATTTCTGATTAATTCCTTCTATTATAATTATCAATAAAAATATAGATATTTATAATTAATTTTATGATCTCTCGTTCATGGGTTTTATGACTCGAAATATACCAAAGTTGTAAAAATAATTTTCTCAATTTTTCATCATTGATAATTATGATATGTTATGAATTGAAAACTTTTATGAGGTGTGTATGTAAAAAACATAAATTTAATATCATTCATTTAATAATTTATAAGATATTTTAGGTTTTATTTAATTTTATTCTTTCATGGGCTGATGATTCAATGTTACCAAGGGGTTTGGGTTTTTTTTGGTATAATCTTATTGTTTATTGTGATTATTTTTTTATTATGTTTATTATGTGAAATATGATGATACTAGTCTTAGGAATTCATGAATTTTATTCCACTATTGAGATTTCATTAGTATACATTCTTTCCATTCATTTTTTACTATTTATGTACTTGAGAAATGAAAATAATGTTTATCAGAATAATTGATGTTATTTCACTTTTTGGTAGAAAATAATCTTTCACTCGTAACCATGTTTATAAAAAAGTATTAAATTTTTTTATATGCTATAATTATTTTTTAAATACTTTTATACTATTTTTTGGACATTTATTAAAAAAATTAAATGGAATCATTTTGTTGTTTTCAATAACAAACCCTATATGGACTTTACCAAAAATGTGAATGGAATCATTTTTTTAGTATACATGGAATTTCTCACCATCATGGCCGCTCAATTTTTTAGTTATTCCTTTCTTAGTTTAAAGGTTAATTTTCAATGGTAATTATTTTCAAAATGTATTTATTTTTTAAAATATTTTATCCAAAGGGGAAAGTTTATTTTGTTCAATAAATTTTTTAAATGATAATTAAGGCATCACTTGTATGATTCAATAGATATTAGAAATTTTTTTTTTAAAATAGTTTTATTAATTTTTATTATTAAATATTAATTTTCAATGAAAAAATAATTTCCACATGAAATGTACGAGTTTATCTTTCAAATTAATTTTCCAACTGAATGACAGCCTTTGATATTACTTATCCTTTATTGGGTGTATGATATTATGATACTATTCTAATAATTTATCGAAATAGATTATTTTTATGATGAGAATATGTTGATGAACCTCATTTCTCCTCCACTATTTCTAATGTTACGAACAGTCCTCCAGGGCCCAAACTGTGACTATCCCAACCCCGCTATCCATAGGCTAGAGGCTGGTGACTAGCACCAAAAGGCATAACCCAAAAAAAGGAATGCATTAATTTTAAACATGTACAGACACACACAATACTGTGGAAAGTAAAACTGATGTTGGGATACCAACAACAATAATGTAACATGAAAAAGAAACCACACAAGTAAAGGTGCAACTGAAAGGAAAAACAGGGACAAAATACAAACCCAATTGAAAAGGAAATTAAGATAAAAGGAAGAAAAAACATGTAAGGTCATCCCCCAAGGATCGTACCTAAAGGGTAGGTGTAGCTTAGTCTTGAATGAAAATTAAGCATACTGCATCCTTAGTTCAACTTCCGAGCACCACCTGGACCATGCTCTCTATGATCTCAATCTGAGCAATTCATTGTCCACAAAAGAGATAATAGGAATAGGTGAAGCCCGTTTTGGGGTGAGTATAACAATACTCATTAGGGACCCCGAAACCAACTCGGACCTCATAGAAAACCATAATAAAAATCACAAAAGTATTCACATTGATTAGAGGCACAAGAGTCATCTCGACACTTGTTTAACATAAAGTGTTGATAACAAAACCGATAGTTGAAAACACTAATCTGCAATCAATACAAAGGCACTCATCCATGTTGAGTGTTTTAGGTTAGATAGGTCACATAAACCAATTTAGTATTTTTGTCACGAAGCCTGGCTAGGTAGCTGAGTCAGGGAGCCTCGCTGATAGTTGAGTCATAAAGACTCACATGGTAGTTGAGTAACAGAGTCTCACTGATTGATGTGTCACGAAGTCTCACTGGGTAGCTGAGTCATGAAGTCTCACTGATAACTGAGTCATGGATTCTCTCTGGACAGCTGGGTCATGGAGTCTCGCTGGGTTTATGAGTCACCGATTATCGTTGATTTCTAAGTAACAGAGTCTCTCAGTGTAACTAATCACGGGGTCTCTCTAATAGCTAATCCATGGATTATAGTTGGGTAAACATCTATGAAATATTACATACAGTATTTCATAATGGTCACCCCATCAGATGGGTCACAACGCCGTAGACGGAACTTCAATTGGATGCAAACCCTAGGAGATATGCCCCTTTTGTAAACAGGGGTCGGTTGCATCAAGGCCTAGTTCGACTGGTTCGAATCAACCCAACAAACACATCTCAAGGTCCCATGTGACCTGATCCTGTCCATCTGTCTCATTGCCCTAGCCCATTTAGCATCACTAAACACGCCAAGATTGTCTGTGGGTCAAATACGCTTGGTCACCAAGTGACCTGAATTTATTTGACCTAGCCCGCACCGATAGGCTGGTCTATTTTCCAAGCCTTGGTCACAGTGCGGCCCGACATTATCCCACAGGCCTGGTTGACGAAAGTGGACCAGATTGAAATTTTAGCTAGGCTTTTTAGGCGGGCCATTATTGTTGGGGAACACACTTCCAGTTATTCGTCCACCTAGTGTGGTCAGTATGCATCCTACATGGAGCGGGCCACTCCTCCAATGCGGTGGCATGCTGGCGCCGCATTCAACTAGTTTCCACGTCTGGTGGGTTGTGACCCTCCTCAATCGTGGCATGCTTTGGGCATGACGCCTATGCCAGCACAGCCGACGGGGGCTATCCACTTCATCCCGCATGTGGGGGACAGTTGGCACTACCTATCACCTATGAAAACTGGTGGTACCACGCTGGAGGCACCTTTTGTGGGCCATCGGGTGCACTCCAACGGTCCGATCTCAAATCATCCTACTCCCTCAGGCCACTCGGGTTTTCAAAATTACATCCATGGCCTAGTATCCACCATGACTCCTTTTAGAGTATGCATCCACATAGAATGCACAAGTGGAGGGGATCATGACTTGTTCGAGTTGTCCCACACCCTCCGCGTCAGATGATTAAAAATAGGGGAGTCTTAAGATCATAGTTCTTTTGGATAATCAACAATCCCAATGAAAAAAAAAACAATGGTAAAAACCCTATCGTGAGGACAAACTATCTACAAATCAACCTATTCGTGGGTTAATCCGTGTTCTTTGTTTTAGAATAAGAATGGGGAAAACATAAAACAAAATAAATCCCTACATCAAATGACGTTCATCGCTGGAGCATTACGTTCGCAGGGATTCAAGAGGTCGAAGGCATTCATTGCTCACTAGTCCCATTCATTTAGATTCATCGAAGGCATTAATGATCTTCCAGAATTTTCCATTCATATTTGGAGAGTGTTCTGGTTTTAATTTTGTCAGAGAAAAATCCACCCCTCTGATTCCTAACTCTTTAATGTGTTAACCCATTAAAAGAAAACACGTCGTAGCATTTCTGTTACACTCTGACATCACATTGTTATGCTGTTTCATTTATGAAATAGTTAATCATTTATAATTCACAAAAATGATCCATTAATAATATTCATTTAATTTGCCTCGTCGCCGCACCACAATGCCTCCTTCCACCACTCAACGGTTTTGAAAAACAAAACAAAATATCTTTTTAAGTTATTTTTTTTTTAAACTCTAAATGTTAAATTTTCTGTCAAAACCTTGCCTGTAAAAACTAGGTCTTTTCTATAGAAATCCTGATGTTCTATTCTCAATAGTTCTCTCAAATTTTTTATCTGATCAGTGGTTTAAAAGTTCTAAAAGAACCTTCATGTAAATTTACATAAATGAACATAATAGAAAAAATCAAAATTCGGTTTCGGCCTCCATGGGCCTTGGAATCACGTGACATCAAAATGTGTGGTCTTGAAATAGTTCTATATAATTTTTTAAAAAAATACACAAAAATTCAGGTACATTACATTCTCCCCACATTAGGGATTTATGTCCATAAAATTCAAAATAATGGATAATAAAATAAATGGGGGTGTTGGGCACGAATATGAGCTTCCTCATCCCATGTGATTTCTTAATGATTCTCATGCTACCACCGAGTGTGCACCAGAGGAATTGATCATCCATGAAATACCTGCTCATATTGATCCTCTATCTCTATTGGGAAATCGGCAAACATCTCCCCATCATCATTGTCCAGATCCCCCCATTTGATGGCATGTGATGGATCATGTATGTACCTCCTCATCTACAACATGTGAAAAACATCCTGCACCCGGTTAATCTTGGTTGAAGTTCTAGGAGGTTCGCCACCTCTCCAACTCTACTAAGATTCTAGAATGGTCCGATGGACCTCATAGATAGATTTCTAACCTTGCCAAACTTCTTTAATCTCAGTAAAGGTGATACTTGATGGAACACCTGGTCTCCCTCCATGAACTCCAATGGTCTCTATCTCTTATCAGCTTACAAATTATGCCTACTGTCTGCATTCCTCATCCACTCTTGGATGATCTTCACCTTCTCAGTGGTATCCCGTTCCAACTCTGGACCCATTAGTGTTTACTCCCCTGGGATTGTCTAGCATAGAGGTGATCTGCATGTCCACGCATTCAAGTATTCGAATGGTGCCATTATAATGGTGGATTGATAGTTTTTGTCATATGTTAACTCCACCAGTGGAAGGTGGTCCTCCCATATGTGAAAAAATTCAAAGACGTATGCACAATAGATATTCTCCAATGTTTGTATGGTCTGCTTTGTCTGATCATCTATCTGAGGGTGAATGGTCATGCTCAATCATAGCTTATTCATGAATGCCTCCTAAAATACATTCCACAAATTGGATGTAAAGAGAGTTTCAATGTTTGAGACGATCGTTGAAGGAACCATGTGAAGTCGCACTATCTCTTGGGCATAGAGGCATCCCAATCCCTCTAAAAATCCCTTCTCCCACATGGGTAGGATGTGAGGCTACTTGGTGAGTTGGTCAATGGTCACCCAGACAGAATCATGGCCCCTATAAGTGTGTTGTAACCCCATCAAAAATTCCATCGAGATAACATCCCATTCCCACTCTCATACCATGAGTGGTTGGGCTAAGCCTGCTAGAACTTGATTCTCAGTTTTCAGTTTCAGATAATTAAGGCATTGTGAAATGAAATCTACCAACGCTTTCTTCATCCCTAGCCACTATTACAGACATTGGAGGTCCTGATACATTTTTTCCACACCGGGATGTACCACAAAAGACCATATATGGAACTCCATCAACAACTCTCCATGAAATATCACTAGTACTATAGTACGTCATCTGAAAAGGATGAAATGCTTCCCACCAATCAAGAATCCATCAGGAGCTTGTCATAAAGATATATGAGAACATCCGGCCTCACTGTCAACATCCACATGTTGTGCCTTCCTAACTCTCTAAATGAACAGGGGAATGATAGTCATTGACTGATTGTAAGATGCTCCATCATTATCCATGATGGATATCTGCATCACATCTAACTACTCTATCACCTCACTCATTAGTTATCGACCAGGCCTCCTGTTCAGCACATCTTCCACACAGTTCCCTTTCTTAGGAGTATAGTCTATAACAAATTCATAGTCCTGAAGGATCTCTAGTCATCACTACTGTCTCATGATCATGTCCTTCTGTGAGAAGATATACATGATACTCTTGAAATCGGAGCAGACAGTAAACTATTCACCCATAAAGTTTTACTTCCACATCTTCAAGGAAAATACCATTGCTTCTAACTTGAGGTCATGGGTCACATAGTTCTTCTAGTTCTTCCTTAACTACCATGAGTTGTAGGTGGACACTAATCACTCATGTGTCAAGAAACAACCCAATATGGTCCCTAATGTGTCACATAAGACTCCATTCCAAACCCCATATTATGGTAGTCTCGAGATGGGGAAACTCGCCAATATCCACCTCAACTCCTAGAAAATATGATGGCACATATTTGTCCACACGAATGGATGTCCCTTTCATGTCAAGGGAAATAATTGTGATACTACTCTAGAAAGATTAGGCACGAACCTCCAATAGTATCCAGCTAACCCCAAGAATGACCAAACCTCAGTCATACTCTTGGGTGGATCCCATGTAAGCACTGCCTCTATCTTCTCTAGATCAACTACAACTCCAGACTCTGAGATAAAATGTTCCAGAAAGTGGACCTCCCAAATCCAGAACTAGCACATCAAGAGCATACCGTAAAGCTGGCTCTCTCAGAGTGTATCTGGGACTATCCACAGGTGTGTAGCATGATCCTCTTATGAAGCCAAGTGCACCCAGATTTCATCAATGAAAAATACCACAAAACGATCAAGGTAATTCTGGAAGATCTTGTTATTGAGTTCCATGAACATTACTTGGGCATTGGTCATGCCGAAAGGCATCACCAAAAACCAATAATGGATATACCGACATCAAATGTTTGTATTCAGGAAATCCGCATCCTGTTCCCGAAGCTGATGATAGCTTGATCTGATGTCTATCTTCAAGAACCATCTATCTCCATTCAGTTGATTGAAGATGTCATCAATTATTGGTAGTGGATACAACTTTCTCAAAGTGACCTCATTCAAGAACTGTAAGTTTATTCATGGCCTCGTGATTTTGTCTATTTTCTTGGAAAACAACACTGGGGCTACCCATGGTGAAATGATGGGCCTCACGATGCCCTTCTCTTGCATGTCCTCCAACTATATCCTTATAACATGAAGCTCCTCTGGGGCTATACAATATGACAGTATGAATATCAATTTCGTGATGGGGTATAGGTCGTTGCTGAATTCTACCTCCCTCTGAGGAGGTATTCATGAAACATCCTCAGGAAAAACATCCTCATACTTATCCACCACTATAGGAAAGCTCCATCTCCTCTAATAAACTACATTTTGGGTGAAGCTCGTTAACTAGTGAGTGGCCGGATGCTCCGTCCTCGGATAAATTCCATCCCCTAATACAAAATATCCATTCTTTCTAGTGAAGGAATACTTGGTCGCATCCTTGTCGACACACCACACATTGCACCTAATACAATCAATCTGAGCATGGACTGTAGAAAAACAGTCGTTACCAAATATGGCATCTAAAGGACTTGACGTTGTTACTAGGATCTCTCACCCAAATCTCTAACCTCCTAGAGTAAGATCACACTACCGAAAATAGTGTGTAATTGTAAAATCCCCTCCCATAAGAGTCTTTAATTGTAATGATTGAGCCAATGAATCCATGTCTTCATTAGTAAGTATTTCCATATTCGACTCTTTTCCTCATCATTGGAAATCCCTCAACCCCCTACTGATTGTCTTTAAGGCAGGTCGTGATGTCTTGAGCTATTTGCTAATTCCCACTTCACGTGAAGCACAACCTGTTTCTCTGCTGGTGTCATCTGCCTGTGGGGCCTTGCACTTCCAAACTAGAATAATTGGGTCGTCCCCTATAGGTTATGGTCCTCTTGGACCCATGTGTCAGCTATTAGTTGCCCACTGCTAAGGACTCCACTACCTCCCTTCTGATGGCAGCTCTCACAGTTAGTGCAGGTTATTCCATTAAGTTCTCCACTATAAGGGCTCGCTCTATCACCCTAGCCTATGTAGGGATGGTGATAGTGATCATTGATGCAATGATATCCCATCTGATGCCCTACTCAATGGGTTAGTCCTGAATAAAGGGTCCCTCGACATATTATTAGAGTATCATGAGAGTTTTATAAACCACAGATAGTACACATCCACAGTCATGCTACCCTACCGTAAGAGAAGAAGCTCAAATATTCCTATTTAGAATAAGATCACATGGAGGTAATACTCCCTAAAAAGGCACTTTAAGTCTTCACAGGTGAGGGTTTCCTCATCATTCGTTTTTATTTTCAAGCTCCACCATCTCTTTTCTTCTCCCTATAAAAGGATAGTGACTAAAATCACCATCTAGTCAGAAGGTGTCATCACTAGGAAGAAAACTCACATCACCACCTCCATCCAATCCTCAACTACCTGGGGATCTATCTCGCCTAGAAATATAATATTCCTCTTCCTATGGAATGCATGCAACATGCTCAATAACATTGCATCTTCTTCTTGTAATGCAGGGAGAAACAACTGCTCGATGGGTGGTGGTGCCTCTAGTACACCACCTAGGGGTGGCATCTTAGGAACCGATCTCTGCACTGATGCCTCATTTCTCAATGGAACATCATCATGATCCTATACCAGGATCCTAGCAGGATGTCTATGTGGAAGAATCCTGAGAGAATTCAAAATGAACCAAAGTCAGTTAATTATACCTAGTGAGCAGACTCTGACTCATATAGATCATGAAAAACATTTTTAAGTTGCAAGAAACTAGTTTTTTCATTCAATGAGTCGGAATGTAGAATTAAATATCCTAGTTTATCGATTCATTAGCCAGAAGACCAACACTAGTCTCCCCAAATCATAAATTCAAACTCGAAACATTTTAAATTGTTTCCCAAAAACAAAACAATAGACTCCTCATCGTTGAGGTAAAACAAAAAACCTTTGATTTCACTCTGTCATAACCCGTCCCCCAGGGCCAAAGACATGACTACCCCATGTTCTACATCCATACGCCATGGGATGGAGACTATCACCAAAAGGAATATCCCCAAAAATTGTATAGAATTTCCATTGAACATGTACACACACACAAAACCCATACTGTGGAATGTAAAGGTGAAACTAAGATACCAACAATAAGTATGTCACACAAGGAAGAAACCACAGAAGTAAAGGTGAAATATAAAGGAAAAAGTTGGACTGAAAACAAACCCAAATGATAATCAAAATAAAATAAATGGAAGTAAAATAATCCAAGGAAATCCTCCATGAATCATACATAAAGAGTAGGTGCATCTCACTGTTGGATTTCGTTGAAGCATATTGCGTCCATACATCCAACTCTGAGATCCACTTGGCCCCAGCTCTCCATGATCCATGTCTATGTTGTCCATCATCATCATAAGAAACAACAGGTGGGGGAGAATCCCGTACAGGGGTGAGCATAACAACACTTTCTAGGGACCCCGAAACCACATTAGGAATCACTATAGGATCGAATATGTATAATGAGATGCTCAAATACAAGAGCGGGGTGGGTGAAGTGTTCATATTAAAATTACCTTTGTAATCTTTAAAGTTAGTATAAATATATAATAAATAATTTTTCTCAACCTTAAGGAAATCTGTTTCTTAAGGTATGTTTTTAACATTAAGAAATCTTATCTTAACAATGTTAAACAAACATTCACAAAACCTCTTATAGAAAACTTTTCATAAACATAAAACCTTAAGATTAAAAAATAAGAAATATTTTCCTAAAGGAAAGATTATATCTTAAAGCGTATAGAATCATTAATATAATTAAAGTAACAGAACTAGAGACTATAAGAATCTTATACTTTCTAACTTTAACAGAGTTAAAAAGAAAGCGGAATTAAAACAACATGAAATATAAAAAAAGTAACAATAAGATTCTTTTAACCCAAAGAGAAGGGTATCCAACAACCTAGGGTAAAGTATCCTTGATTTTTACTTTCAAGAAAGTGTGTCTTACCCAAACTGAGGTATGTTGTCAATCCAAATATTGGTATCTATCTTGCTATCCCCACAATCCCTAGATTTAGAAGGAAATAAGAACCTCTATCTTCCAAACCTGGAAGCCCACGATCTGCATGATCGAAGTCTGCACTAAGCAAGTCTAAGAATATTGTTCACGCCTGAACAAGTTTTTCAAGGTATCTACATAGAGAACTGAGAGTTGTAGGATCCTCTATCTCTGGAAATCACATCAAATATTTTTCTCATGCATGAAGTTCATCAACTCTCTACATTGTTGTTTTATCATTCAAATGGACTTGTATATATACGAAAAAATTCCCAACGGTCAGCTCCACTCCAACAATCATATTTTCCATAAATTTTGGAGGGACCTGGACACGCGTCAAAAATACAACAGTTAGTTTGTAACAAGTTGTACGACTTCATTTCAAGTAATAGAAACTATATTATGTTAATGATAAGTGTTATGTATAGGAAAACATTGAATCTGATAATGTTGGAATGATATATTAAAAAACTCTAACATTATCAATAAAATCCATTCATAAGAAAAATAAAATCATAATGTAAAAATTGTATCCCATCTGTAGTGAAATAGATATTAAAAAATCGGTATCACATATACACCAGAATCAGTATCATAAAACGATATCACTTATACATCGGAATCAGTATCACAAAAGCAGTATCACTTATACACTAGAATTAGTATCATTAAGGTGGTATCACATAGACACCAAAATCGGTATCATTAAAAAATGGTATAACAAATGGTAATGATAAATCTATAAGTATAACAGAATTAAAAATTGTTATGATAGATTTGTATGTACAACATAATAAAAAATCATAATGATAGATCTGTAAGTATAACATAATGAAAAATTGTAATGATAGACATATATGTATAATATAATGAAAAATCATAATGATAAATCTGTAAGTATTACAGATTGAAAAATCATAATGATACATCTCGGAATGACAATTTTGGAACATAGAAAAAAAATAAAACATAAGAAAAAAAGTGTTTGTGATTTTCAAAAAAACCATATGGAACGAAGAAGTCATAATATAACCTTATTCACTCAACAATCTCCCCCTTTTTGGAAAGCACAAACAACTTTTATAAGGAATAATATATTTACATATATAAACGAGTAAGAAAAACTTCTCTCCCCCTTTGAATGAAAATTATAATGAATACGACTAACTCCCCCTTTAAATTAAAATTATAATGAATACGTCTAACTCCCCTCTGATAGAATATTAGAATGATTGTGACTAACTCCCCTTTAGTTTATTTTTTCTAAGGATTGTATTATAGATCATTAGCATCTGATTTTCTTTCATAATAAAATATCTCCCCTTAGATAAACATCTCTTCTTAAATGAAAACCCCCCTTACATGGAATTTTACCTTTCATACCATATTCTCCCTTGATAGATTATCCTCCTTTGAGATCTTCAATAAATTCTGCCTTTAAATAAATTCTCCCCCATGGTGATTTTAAAAAATTAATGGAGAAGTATAAGACGTACCTGTAAGGATAATAAAGAATACATTTGAAAGAAAAATAATGATATACAAGAAACTTCATAAGGAAATTCTTGAAATAAGGATTGTATTACAACAAAATACCAAAACATAAATAAAATCATCCCTCATTCTTCTTGTCAGAAAGCATTTTTTTAACAAATATTTATTTTTATTGACTTACATATGATCTTCTTGAAACAACTTCAACAATATTTCCTGATCCTGATTATTCTTTTCTAATGACTAGATCCTTTCTTCATGAGAATCCTCCTTTTCCTCTAATTCAGTTCTGACTTCCTTCTCACTGCTTATAGATCGGGCAACAGAATTGAGTTGAATATCCTTCTCAGAAATTGATTCTTTTACCTTGTTGAACTCAGTGTCAAAAGTATTGAAAACTCCATTTGTTGAATCTATGATGTCACTAAACTTCATAAGCTCTTCATTGATGGTTTTGGTGCAGTTAAAGACTTTCTTACAGGTCACCTTATGATCTTTTTAATCAATCAAAAGATTACTGATGTCTGCTTCTTTCTTTTCCAAAAATTCCATAAGAATATTGGTCAATTTTGTCTAGTGATTTAGGTTTTCGTTCGTCATTTGACTCTAGGAATATATATTTTCAATAATTAGAATAGTGCTGACCAACATCCTTATGATAGCTTGATGATGTCATGTTCGACAGATGAAGAGGATTCAGAACCTGAAACATCTTTTCCTTCTTCACCAGCTCTTGGAGTTAAGGAAAGTGTTTTATCTATTCTCTTGGATAACTTCTTAGGCGTTTCTTTATCCGATGAGGCAACTAGAACACTTTTGCCTTTGACAGGATTTCAAACTAGAGATTGTTCATCTGAAACTTGGTTAACTTTTAGACCTCCAAGTTCTTCTTCTTCCCCTTCAAACTCATGATGTTTAGATTATTCTTGTCTTTATTCTTATTTAATTTCTTCCACTTCTCAACCTTATTTTTCAACCTGTTCTATCTCTTCTTCTTCTAGTTCAAACTCAACTTCTTATTCATCATCAATTTCAACTTCTTTATCATCAACTTCTACTTCTTCCACAACTTCTTCTTCAATTTATTCTTCAACATGTTCCTCCGAAATATATTTTTACACTGAACTCGAAAAAGTTCTAACTTAATATTATAAATCTTTTAAAACATCATCATCATCATCGTAGACTATCTGATCTTCCATTTCATGAACAGGTTATGATAAATCTTGGGCTTTCTCAACATTCTTAATTTCCGAAGTGACCACCAGTTTCTTATGAGGTTCCGATAATTGTTGAGAGTTATTTTATACACCATTAATAAGAGACTAGAACACATGAGTTTACAAGGATTTCTTATTTAACTTCTTATGCATATTTTATTTCTCAATATTTTTAGCTTTCTTGATTTTCAGTGACTTAGCCTCTACAAGATTCAAACCAAAAGAAGGATATCATTCCTTTCTGGTGGCTTCTATTTCTCTCCACCTGGAAAGTATTGCCTCAGAATAAGATTTTAGTTTCTTTGCAAGAGGAGGCGCTGTTACCTGGACATCAGGAACTGGTACTGGAAATCTTGGTTCGTCATGTTTCCTTTTCATGGGTACCGATTGTGTACATTCTAAAACATCCTATTTGTTCTGGACAACCATTTATTAAAAAATTTTAGACTGCTGTAAAAACTCCACCTTCATCCTCCTTAGACTGTCATCACTGAGAAACAAAATCATTAATGGATTTGACACTAATCGGCATGGGTCATTTTTCTCTTTAAGGAACATAACAATTATCCAAGAGATAGTTGTCAGATACATAAGAATATGGGATCTGATAGTTCCACCTTTTATTGCATGGATGGTGAGAAAGAATTACTTTCCCTAGTTGATCTTCCTTTAGTTGACAAGAAAATATAATATAAAGATATCACATATCTTTAGAGAGTCATTGTCACCATTTCTTGGAATAAGAAAGCCTTGCATCCTGAGAGCTACCATATTGTGATTTTTTGTAAGATTCGTAATCTTTGGATTATTAACATACATTAGACCAAGATTATCCAAATCCTTGAATTTTTCAAAATTACATTCCTTATCGGGATTTTTTTTTGATATTATAGAAGAGATTCGACATCGTACGATATGTTGAGAACATTAGATGCCTTCTTATATAGAACTGTATAAGTCTTATTATAACATATGATCTTAAATAAATCCTTGAAATCATTTTGAATGAAATTAATGGATTCATAGAACAGAATAACCAGGTCAGGATAAACGGGAACCTAAGATTTCTCCTTAGCCACACAATCACTTTACCATAGAATAGTTTTTATCACCTTCGAGGTAGGGGAGTATTATTTTTTAAAGAATTTGGGGAAAACCAAACATTCCCTAAAATTTGTCCAATCCTTTATTTCCTTTCTAATCGGCATCTGATCTGCTAAGGATTCATGTGTCATTCATGGTAAAATAGAAACAATGGAGTCAGAACAAAGATTTTGATCAAAATAGAACTTCAACACAGAGATCAGTAAGGTTGGTGCAACACATAAAACCAAGGCAACCCTGATATAGGCAAAGGTTATGACCTTTAAACATCCATAAGATAATAAAATGGATGAAAATAACCTTATCTGACTTGATGGACAAGGATGATTTTAGAAAAATATGAATTCTGATATTTTTAAGTAAGATAAAACAATGAATTGAAAATTTTGAAATACCAACAACTAAAACATAAGATAAACAGTATGAAAGTGTACCTTTTGGAATAATCTGAGGAATTTATCAGTATTAAAAGAATTATCTTGGATGTTTTAGAGTCCGATATTTTCAAAACTGATATTTTTAAATCTGAAATTTTCAAATCTGATATTTTCGAATCTAATATTTTCAAATCCGGTATTTTAAAATCTGATATAATATATTTTCTTAGAGAAAGATATGATATTTAAGAGGGAATAAAAATCCTTAAATAAAGATAACAAAAAAAAATACAATCATATATACTCTCCCATAAATAAGGAGTAGTTTAATATTAATATTTGATTTAAACAAGACGTATATATGAATTATTTCCTTACAGAAATAATTCATAGATTCTGTTTAATGTATCCAAATCTATCAGAAGATAATGGCTTTGAAAAAATATCAGCATGTTGATCTTGCATTTCTATAAATTGAATAATATTATCTCATTTAAGTGTTTGATACCTATGAAATTGATGTCTAATATCTATGTGTTTTTCACGATAGTTATGTTCATGTTTTTTACTTAGGGAAATGGAACTTGTTGGTTCTTTCTTCATTTTACTAAAAAATAAATAGTTTGGTTTTTGGAATCCAATCTTTCTTGGATCCATAATTGTTATATAACAAAAACATAGGTAACCATATATGTTTAGAAAATTAAGCATTATGAAACCCAAGTGATTGAACTTTATTTAAAGAACAATTTGTTTCCCAAGCCCACCACATTGACATTTAGTACAAAAAGTTTCCCTTGAAGGAACAAAATAATTGTTTTTGAAAATAGGTTTTTCATGAGAATAACCCAAACCTTGATTGTTACCATGAGGTCAGATATGAGGATACAACTTGTCAAAATTTTCCTGACTAGAGGTAAAATTAGCAAGATGTTTCTTCAAGGAAAATATTTTAGATTTTAGTCTTAGGACTAAAATCTTATCCTCGAGAATAATAGATTTAAAGTTATGTTTATCATCTAAAAAATCTATTTCTAAAAACAAATTTTTAGGATCTTTAAAAAGTTTATCCTTCTCAGAATTAACTTCCTCAAGTTTCTTACAAATAATATATAAAACATCATTTTTCTTATCAAGATCTTTGGTATGATCAAAAATTACATTTGTTAGAATAGATTATCTTGAATTTTATTTTTCATGTTTCTTAAAAATATTACTATTTATCTTTTCATGAAATATTGAATATCTAGAAACATATTCATAGGAAGGTAAATCATTATCATTATCTGATTAAGAAGATTCCTCGTTTGATGAAAAACCATTATCAGGAAATTTTTTTCTTCAAGACATATTAGTTATAGATTCAGCAGTTCATACCTTATCCATATGAAAAAGATTTTGAAATGGACCTCTAGATATTAGAACAGTATTCTTGTGCTCAGAAGATTCATATTCTAAAGAATCATCTGATGAATCTCCACCACTGGCACTTTAAGTGTCATTGGATATCATGACTATATTATTCTTTGATCAGTAGAACTTTTTCATTTTTCTTTCAAAATTCATGTCTTTCTTGTCTATTTTCTTAAGCAAGGGTCAATCAGGTCAAATATGACCAGTTCTTATACATTCATATCATGCCACATCCCCATATTTCTTATCTTTTCCATCATTCTTTTTGTATCTATATTCGATGTTATTCAGTCCAAAAATCATGTTCATCATTCGAGAAATATTTTCTAAGTCATTTTCTGAAGCCTCACATTCACTAGATTTAGATTTAATTACATCCTTTTAGATTTTGATCTTGTAATTCTATCTGGAGTCTTGGCTTTCATATAATTTGAAATAGATGTAAAATGAACACCTCCATTCCGATTCTTCATCTTAATTTTATCAGTATATCTCTTCATTCTCGTTTCATGTTGAAGAATATTTCCAAACAATTCATCATGAGAAATCTGAGTAACATTACTATTCTCATCTATAGTTGTCATCTTGGATTCCCATTCATTAGGCATGATTTCTAGAATATTGTCTACAATAATATCATCATATAAACCATTATCACCCATGGATTGTAATCCATTGAAAATAGTCATAAATCATTGTTAGACCTTACATATGGGTTCTTCATAATGAAAGCAGAAACCATGATACTGAGCCAAGAGCATAGATCTTCTAGTTTCAATGAATTTAGAAGATCCAAATTGAGTTACATCATGGTTCATCAATATACTATTTTCAAATTCAGAATATGAAATTTGGATATATATATTTCTAGTCATGTACCATAGTAAAGTATTATGTAACTTAAAATTCACCTGATATTCCACCTTTTATGGATTAGTAAATGTTATAAGTTCTTTATCAGGAAATTTATAATCTCTAGTTAACATAATGTAGTTGTCTACACATGAGTTTATCAAAAAGGGCTTCATTCGGTCTGTCTAGTACTCATAATCATTTTCATCGAAGATCGGTGGTCTAATAGGATTGTGATTATCTAGTGATCCTACATGAATGCATGCTATACTAAAAATAAATTTCTTTCAATAAAAAATGTTATCAGTAAAAGTTTATTAACAAATTGAAGAACTTAATAATGTAAACTTATATGTGATATAAGTATTTCAGAGACCCCCTCTAATACTAATTGTAGGATCAAATATGTATAATGAGATGCTCATATAAAAGAGGGCGGGATAATTGTATACTTTGAAAATTCCTTTGGAACCTTTAATGTTAGTATAAAACATTATTAAAGAATTTTTCTTAACCTTAAGGAAATATATTTCTTAAGGTAAGCTTTTAACTTTAAGAGAACATATCATAATAATGTTTAACAAAAAATCAAAAAACCACTTAATGAAACCTTTTTTTTAAAATAAAACCATAATATTAAAACACAATAATGATTTTCATAAAGGAAATATTCCCTATTAAAGAGTATATAATCATTAATAAAATCATATTAATGGAATTAGAGGGTATAAAAAGTTATACTTTCTAACATTAATAGAGTTAAAAATATATCAGAATTAAAACAACTTGAAACATAAAATGAGTAACAATAAGATTACTTTAACCCAAAGAGAAGGGTATCCAACAATCTGGGATAAAGGTTCCTTGATTTATACATTATAGAATGTCTGTCTTACCCAAACCCAGGTATGCCCTCAATTCAATGATCGGTATCGGTCTTCCTATCCCTACAAGCCATTGATTTAGAAGGAAATCAAAGCCTTTGTCTTCCAAACCTGGAATCCCACGATCAGCATGATCAGAGTCTGCACGAAGCAAGTCTGAACAAGTTGTTCATGCCTGAAAAAGTTGTTCACATAGTTCGCACGAAGCACTGATATTTGCTAGATCCTCTCTCTCTAGAAACCACATCACAACTTTTTGACATGCATCAAGTCAATCAACTCTCTACTTTGTAATTTTCTCTTTCCAATGGACTTGTATTTATAGGAAAAATGTCCCAATATTTTGCTCCACTCTAACGGTCATATTTTCCATAAATTTTGGAGGGACATGGACTTGTGTCAAATATACAATTATTAGTTTGTAACAGATTGTATAACATCATTTCAAGTAACATAAACAATGTTCAGTTAAAGATAAGAGTTATGTATAAAAAAACATGGAATCTGATAATAATGGAATAATACCTCTAGTAGAAAAATGGTTTTTAACATCATTAGTTTGACGTTGGTTTCATATAAACCGATGTAATATATGTTTCCAAAGAATTTTGGGCATCAGTTTTTTTAAAACCGACGCCAAAAAGAAACAAAAATATTTTGAGAATCAGTTTCTCTAAAAATCGACATTGAAACGTAAAAAAAATTTTTTGTGATGATTTTGAAAATAACCGACGAGAAAAATTTAACAAATATATTTTTGGCATTGGTTTTTATAAAAACTAATGCCAAAAAATTGAGTTTTTACTATGTTTTAGATTATTTTCTATTCTTTAATTTGAAAGGTCGTGGAGAAAAAATGGAGTTAGGGATTAAATGTTATGGTTGTCGGAATTTGATCTTCCCTAATAGAAGTCTTAAAGAAGTCCATCTTTCAAAGACCATAACATATAATCCGTAACACCATTTTAGCTCCACGACAAGTCAAATCGAAGCATAAAAAAGTATGTAAAATATTTTAATTTTTTTTCATGTTGGTGTCGGATTTTATGAAGACGGGTGCCAATTTTTTTTAGTTTTCGCGTCGGTTTTTTTAAAAACCGACGCCAAAAAGCAAAATAAAAATATTTTTCACGTCGCTTTTGAAAAAAACCTATGCAAAAAAGTGCTTTATTTTAAATTTTAGCATCGGTTTATTCCAAAACTGACGCCAAAAATATTATTTTAAATTTTTGGCGTCGTTTTTAAAAAAAACTGACACGAAAAATTAATTTTTTTTTACTTTTTAGTGTCGGTTTATTTCAAAACCGATGCCATAAAGGATATCTATTCGAATTTTTGGCACTGGTTTTCTACAAAACCGTTGCCAAAGAGTATTCTCTAATATGCAGGATCAAAATATCAATTTTCTTACAATGTACGTTTAAATTTTTCAATTTTTTCACAATTTGATTTTAACTTTTTAAAATCCCACCTATATTTCCATAAGACGCAACTGAAAATATTTTCGTTTACTATATATAAATCCTTTTTATCCTCCGTTAAACATTTTCAGCCTCTTCCATTCAATCAAGTATGCAACGTATTTTCAATTGTTAATTTAAACACGTTACCTATCCTAATCATTTATTTTCATTGTTATACTTTTCCTTTATTTCAAAACAGCTCTATTAGCATGCTTAGAGAGATGATTTATTATTATTGTCGAGTTACAAATATAGATCATTCAAGTGAGATTTACCAACTATGGTGTAAATTTAATTATCAATCACCATTTTCATTTTTTGTATGCGATTTTAATTTAAGATTATCAAACATTATTTAAAACGAGTTGTAACAATCCAAGCATTGACAAGTCCAACATCCGACGGCCATAAAATTTGATCTGTAACTTTGTTCTTGCTCCACGACCTATCAAATCATAGCTTATGAAATGCACTAAAACATGGAGGAAGAAAACATTACTTTTTAGCGTCGGTTTATGTAAAACCTGACACCAAAAATATTTTTTTCATTGATGGTGTCTGTTTTTTTTAAAAACCGATGCCAAAACTATTTTTTTTTTACTTTTTGGAATTAGTTTTTTAGGAAACTGATGCCAAAAATGACACGGATTGATTTTATTTGTTTTTTTACAAAAATGAAACTAAAAAGAAAATGCATTTCATTTTTTGTGTCAATTTAAAAAAAACGACGTAAAAAAGTAATATTTTTTACGTCAGCAGCTTCAACATCGATTAAAAACTAATGTCAAAATTAACAAAACGATGTTAAAGACCATTCTTCTACTAGTGTACATTAAAAAACCCTAACATTATCAACAAAACTGATCCTTATGAAAAAGAATCAGAATGTAAAAATGGTATCACATCTATTGAGGAATCGGTATCAAAAAAATAGTTATCACATATACACAGGAATCGGCATCATAAAATTGGTATCACTTATACACTGGAATCAGTATCATAAAAGTTGTATCACTTATACACTGAAATCGATATCATAAAAGTGGTATCAATTATACACCAGAATCAGTAACACAACAAAATGGTATGATAAATCATAATGATAAATATATATCTATAACATAATGACAAATCATAATAATAGATCAGTAAGTATAAAAAAATGAGAAATCGTAATGATACATCTGTATGTATAACAGAATGAAAAATCGTAATTATAGATCTCAGAATGGAAATTTCGGAACTTATGAAAAAAATTAGAACATAAGAAAAAAATTGTTTGTGATTTTCAAAACATAAAACCATAAGTAATAGAGATGTCATAAGATAACCTAATTGACTCTACACTCACAGGAATCTACAATGTAAATTACAGAAGAATGTAAATATATTTGAATCACTAAAGTCAGGTCGACACATGTATAACATAAAGTGTGGATAGAAAAAACAACGGTTGAAAAAAATTAACATCAATAACTGTAAATACACCCATATCGAATGTTTCTTTTATGATGTCTAGGTTGGATAGTCATATTGAATAGCCGAGTATCCAAGCATTTCTTGGTAGCGTCGTCATAGAGCTTCATTGATAGTTGATGCACAAAGACTCGCTAGGTAGATGAGTCACGAAGTCTAACTGATAGAAGAGTCACAAAGTCTCCCTGGGAAGTTGATTCATGAAGTCCCACTGATAGGTGAGTTATATAGCCTCTCTAGGTATCTAAGTTATAAAGCCTCGATGGGAAGCTGATTCACGAAGCGTCGCTGATAGTTGAGTTAGGGAGTCTCGCTGGGTAGATGAGTCATGTAGTTTCACTGGTAGTTGAGTCATGGATTCTAACTAGGTCAAATACCATGAAATATTACGTAGAGTATTTTCTTATGAAAAAACCCACAACGTGGGTCCCAATTCCACATACATCACATCAATCGGACACACTATCTAGGAGATATGACCCTTTTTTTATCAGGGGTCTATTGCGTCTGGGCCCAGTCCGACTGGTTTGGACCGACTCGACCAACCAATCCCCGGGGTCTCAAATTACACGATATTTTCCATATGGCTCATTGTTCCGGCCAATGGGCCTTAGTGGACCCGGCCGAGGTTGGTCGTGGTTCTAGTCCTCTTGGTCACCAGGTGACACGAATTTATCCAGCATGGCCCGCATTGCTAGGCCGATCTCTTTTCCAAGCCCAGACCTCTATGCATCCCGAAATTATACCATCGGCTCAGTCCGCTAAAGTGGACCACCTCGAATGGTTATTCGGGCTGCTCAGGAAGTCTGGTCTGGTTGGGGCACATGGAGCTAGTTGGCCAACCTCCCCCTTTTGTCAACACGTAGCCCCCATGGATCAGTCTGATCCTCCTCCACAACGCCACATTGGAACCACGTACATCTAACCACCACCGCCCTCCTCCCTCATGGCATGTTACGGGTGAGAATCCTTTACCAGTGCGTCCAGGGAGGGATGGATGATTAATCATACATGTGGGGACAGTTACCGCCTCCACAGGCCGCCGTGTCAGTGGTGTCGTGCCGAAGATACATTTGGCAGGCCACCAGGTCTGCTCTGGTGGTCCAATATCAAATCCTCACGTGATATAAGGCCTCTAAAGTAATCAACATCACTACACCAGCCCCAGATCTACCTTCCCTCCATTCTGATAATGCATCCATGAAGATAACACAATTGTAGGGGATCAGGCGTTGTTCGTGTCGGCCCATGTCCTCCGCGATAGAAGTTTAAAAAAAGGGGAGGCTTGAGATAATAGTTCTATTGGATAATCATTAGTCCCAGGGAAAAAACACCACATTAAATATCCTCCCATAAGAAAACATGATCTGAGGATCAAGCAATCTCTGGGATGATCCACATTCATTGTTTTATAATAATAATGGGGAAAACAAAAAACAAAACAAACCCATACTTTGATTAATATTCTCCACTAGAGAATTCTGTTTGCAGGGATTCATAAGGTCAAAGGCGTTCCTCACTCACTAATCCCATTCTTCGAGATGAATCAATGTCGTTAATGATCCTCCAACACTCCTCATTCAACATGGGAAGAGTTCCCGCTATCATTTCATCCGAGAAAATCCACCCCTTTGATTCCCAATTCTCTAACACATTAACCCATTAAAATAAAACAGGTCGCATCATTTCTGTTACACTACGACGTCATGTCATTACCCTATTTAATTTATGAAATATACTATCATTTATGCTTCAAAAAAACATTAATATAATTATCTTCATTTAATGCACCGTCTCACCGCACCGTATCACTACCGTCTGCTAATCAACAGTTTTGAAAAAAAAATCCTTTAATGTTATTTTATTTTGTTCTGAAAATTCTGAAAATTATCATTTCCATTCGACCCTATCCAATCGAATTTCGTTCCTTTCTATGAAATTTTTGGTGTTCCTGGTCAACGGTGCCCTTGTATTTTTGATCTGAAAACTTGTTTAAAATTTAGAAAAAATACGCTTGGACGTTTACTTAAACAAGATTAAAAAAGTTCAAATTTCCATTCCAGACTCACCGGACCTCAGAATCACGTGTCGTCAAAGTATGCGGTCTCGAAAATATTCCATACGATTTAAGAAAAATTACACATAAATTTAGGTAAATTACATATATCAAGATTAAATTCCAAGGATACCCTCTAATATTTTGATGGGTTATGCTTTGATAATGTAATAAAATGATTATGAAACCTATTATTTGTGAAAGATATTCTATGATGACATTTTTATGAAACACATTTGTTTTCATGGATCATGATATGTTGAATGATGTATTATCTTGTGGAGAACATATAATTGAATTTCATTATGTGATTTTTGGGACATATATCTCTTTAAAATTCATTAGGTAATGATTAATATCTCTTTAGGAAAATAGAACTTGAATGGGGAGTGAATCATGTTTAGTAAAGGGTAGGATATAGTGGTCATCTTTAAATAATAATATTTTAATAGAGTATCATGTTTTCTTCAAACCTAGTGTTTCTTACATTGAAAAATTTTAAAGAGATTAAATTTATTTTGAATCTACTATATCTACTAAAACTGCGTGTACCCAGGCTGATGTGTCAAGCTACCAATCAACAACGTCACCAAAATTCCATAGCAATTTACCATTTTAACTATTCCCTTCTACCCGAACTCTTGACATAACCTTCAATGTTCGACTACAGCCGATGCATTACACCCTAATTAGGGTTTCCTTCTCCCTTTTACTTTCTCCCGCAGCTCCCGATTAGGGTTCCCGTATCCTATCTTCTTGCTCCCACAGCTCGCCTTCGACGACAACCTTACCAACACCCATATAGGGATTCCCTCTTCCGGCGACTACCATGGGAAACTTTCCAACAACATCTACCGTCTCCCTCTGCACTCAATGACTCCCTCTACGTTCAGTGACTCCCCTCATTCCTTCCATTTATGATGTCAAAACCCTTTTATTACCTCCCCAGTTCGGGATTTTCCTCTGGTCTTCTAGGGTTAGCAGACTCCTACACGACTCCCCTATCGTGGTACCATTCCAAATCTCCTATACAGCCGCCTACTCCTCCACCTCCATCTCTGCATGCTCTACCTCGGCTCTTCCGCCTTTGGCTCCTCCGACATTGGCTCCTCCATATTTGTCTCGCCTGCATGTAACTCCACCACCTTCGTCTCCTAAGAAATCGACAATTACACCTTCTATTATTCCATGTTCGGGTCCTCTTCTCCACCTATGGTTCCAGTATCCCTCGACTGCTTAGATAGTAACCCATGACAGGCTAGTTTGGCATGGATGATACAGAGAGAAAAGAAATCATATTGAGAAAAAAAATTGATTTCTCATGTTTGGAGAGATAATTTTATGTGGAGAGAAATGATAAGGGGAGAAATGGAGAGAAATAGATTTCTCTCCTGCTAATGTTTTTAAATCACCCTAAAATTGGGATGATTTGGAGTGAAATGATGGTGGAGGGTTGTTAATATTTTAAAATTCCAGTTTTATTCCTATTTTCTACATGTATCACAAAAGAATTTCTTTTCTTTTATTTTAAAAAGATTCACCATACCAGATGGAGAGAAATCCAAATCATTTATTTTCTTTTATTAAGTTATTGATCCAAATGTAAGGAGAGAAATCAGAATTACTTCATTTCATTTCATTTATATTATTTTATAAAATATCAAATCATTTCTTATCTTTTACTAAAATCTCACCAAACACAGTGTACATGTATTTCACCCATAACATCTGTTTCTCCCTTCAAACCCTAAAAATACTCATTGTATCCCACTCCCGATTGGGATTTACCTCTGGTCTGCTAGGGTTCACGGTTTTATCCCATAATCCCCTACCCCGATACCATTCCCAAATATTCTCTACAGACTCTTACTTCTCCATCGCCTGCTCTACCTCAGCTCCTCCACCTTCGAATCATCTGCCTACGGCTCCTATGCCTTCTCCACCTCCGCCTTCAACTCCTTCACAACTTGCAATTACACCTTCATCACTTCCATGTCTGGGTCCTCCGCTCCACCTACGGTTCCTATTTCCCTCAACTACATAACAAATATCCCATTTCATGGATTTTAAATCATATGCAGGCATCATTCTCAGGAGAAATTATCAGTGGCATACTCATAGAGAGTCCATGTCTTTGAGCATCGATCCAAGGATGTATCAATAGTTCCTCTAGTCTGCTAGGTTCCGCACTCTCGTCCATGACTCCCCTATCCCAGTGACATTCAAAATCTCTTATATAGCCTCCTGCTGCTCCACTACTAGCTCTGCCTGCTCCACCTCAGCTCTTCCACCTTCGGCTTCTCCGACATTGGCTCCTCCACCTTCAGCTCGCCTGCCTACAGCTCCTTTTTCCCCCGACTGCATAACAACTAACCCATTGATTTAGTTTATGATATAAACTTTGAAATCGATTGGGTATGAAAATTCTAATGTGGTACATTTGAATTCATCACATATGAAATTGAATACTATTAGAAACTCTAGATTTCACCAATAGAACATTTTATAAGTGGTGGTATTTGATTATATTTGTGGTTTATATTAATTTTAAGTACACTAATGAGACTCATGGTAGATCTAGTTGAGTAGTATTTACAGAAGAATGCTGTTGGTATAAATTTAATTTTGAATATATTACGCTGTGAAGGTTTCTAGGTCATTTGGCTATATATGTAACAATAACTCTAGGTAATTCCCCTTATATATTTTTCTACTAATTCAAATTAAATTTTTTGTCACTTCTGCTTCATACTAAAGAATTTGACATGAAATCATTATTTTTTTAAGCAGGTGTCACATCGATAATGAGTAAATATTTTGGCTGAAGGATTTGATGTCTTCTCAAAGGTGCAGCTGAATCCTATTAAAAGGTTTTATTAGAGGGGTTTGAGTGAGTTTTGAATCAATTTTTAAATTGACTGTGAACGTCATCTCTTTTCACCCACCATTGTATGATGAAATTTAACCATATCCTAAGAAAAATTTTACATGATATTGTCCATTATTGCTATTTTATGAAGTAGTTCATTATTTGTATCTTTGTTTTAAAATCTTCTAATTTATTTTTGATTGTGGTCTTTGAGTTTGAAAATAATAAATAGTGACAGGATTCATAATTTTTGTCTCCATTTCCTATTATTTATATTTTGGATTCCATTTAAGCAAGATACTTGAAATTGATGCTTTGGGATCAACAAATGCAGACTAATTAGAACAACCCATACATGAGTTTCTTGTAATCAGGTTAGTGTACTCCTCCATTTATTTTAGACACAAATCACTCTATTAGACTAAGTGTTAGTTTAATAGGTATTATGGAAATTATATCTATCAACCATTATTATATCTTTAAATCTAACTGTGTTCTAACTAGATTTTCCCATGCTGATGCCCACGATGAAATGAAATAGAAAATTGGGTGGGAGGATATTTTGGGCATGATCATAGCCACTTGAAGTCTCTAGAGAAGTGTCTCGACCGTAGATTGAGCAATGTGATTGGGAATAAATTTAGTGGTCAATTTAATCGCTACATATCCATTTCCATTTCCATATAATTTTTCATTATTCAATTTTTATTTATTTCCTTCTTCATTTTATTTCTCCCTTAACTCTAATGACATCCTTCTGCCTTAATCACTGTCACCCATAGTACATGTATGTTATAGAAATTAAACAACCAAATCACATTATTTTTTTATATTGATTATCAATTAGTTATGTTTATAATGTTTTACAATAAAAATGTTTAATTTGAAAATTTCATGTTTATGGCCTCAATTTTTCATTAATATTTATTAAACTATTTAAATGTTATTGTATATGCAGAATGTAGCTGCTGGAAGATTTTTATGCTGAAGAATTATTTCAAAACAACACATTACAGTACAACCCAAGTCTCGGTATCACCAAAAGTATAACTCATTCATGTAGACAATGTATTCAGTTTTAGTTTAGTATTATTGCTTCTCCATTCCTCTTAATTTATTTATGTTTCTATTTAGTATTCAAAGAAATATTATCTTATTTTATTTATTAATGTCTTATGAAA
Source organism: Viscum album (assembly GCA_963277665.1). NCBI lineage: Eukaryota > Viridiplantae > Streptophyta > Magnoliopsida > Santalales > Viscaceae > Viscum > Viscum album. The sequence continues at coordinate 387,605,616 of OY728167.1, read as the reverse complement.
TCACATCAACCTTTTTCTATATACCCATTTTAGGTATGAACATGAGGTGAAGGGTATCAAATAAGGGTATGTTATCAATGTAATGTAGCAAGTCAGAACATAATAAATGGTTAATTTATTTGGTACCCACGATGAATCGTGACTTTTTCTTAATTTCTAAATTAACAATCATGGAACTTTAGGAATTCTAATATGCTTTATTTGATAGGTTTGATTGATAATGTTCTAATGTATTTTTCCTATTGTCCACGAGTCCTAACATGTTGGTTATTACAAAATAATAGAGGTTGGAGGTAAATTTTAGCAAAGACACAGTTTTCAATCTCTCTAATGTTCATTTATGTTGACACCACAATACTCCATCCATCATAAATCACACTTAGGACTGATTTTATATCATGTTTATCATGTTGAAACAAATTCATGCACTCACATGACCATCTATTTGATGTATATGATTTTAAGATTTTCATGTGTATTTTCATTGTAGGATAGTTTTGGGTATTGATTTATTTTCTTTTCTATTCCTCTATATATCAATTCATGAGAGGTGTGTATACAGTGAATACATAAAAATGATATTTAAAATATAATGGATAATATTATCTCTCCCTCCCAAATTTCGTCCCTCACAATATAAAACTATCACAGTCTATGTATGAACATATAACAGTTCACTATCTATATTTCAATGATACACTCCTTTAGATGATGATTCTTTTCATTGTAGATAACTTGATTTAGATGATTATGCAATTATCAAGGGATTTAACTATTCTATTATTATGTATAACTCATTTCTCAATATTGTTTTCTCACCTACGTTTTCTAGATTCATATTTCTTAAGCAAGTGTTTCCAGATTGTATATGATCACCATAGTAGGTTGATATGGATAGTTTACTATTTAACATTAGTATATTCTAAATAAATCCCTATAATATATGAGTTTTTACTACATAATTGGGCCAATGGAATCTTCATTAGTATTTATTCTTATTTTTAAACATTATTGTATCTTCAGGTAAACATTTTTGATGAATGTATTGGTGCTCAGCTCCTTGCTTATTACCTCTTATTCCACCATTATAACTCCATATGACAACTAAAAACCCATGTATTAAAAACATTATTCTCTTGAAATGTTTTCATATTGGACATCAATCAGTTAGTTAACAAAAAAATGTTAGTAGGTACATTTACTTCTACTAAATCTGACATGAAATGTTTCAGAGTAGTGAATCCTTTTTTTCATGTATTTAATTTCAATACTGGATTATTTTTTAGAGTACTGAAACATGTTTTTAATTTCAGGAGTAGACCTGCATTTTGTTTAGGTACTAGATCATCTGATTTGTTAGAACAGTGGATCATGTGATTTGTTTCATCAACAGATCAATTTTTATATCAACATATCATGTATTTTAGAGAATCATATCATCTATTTTTGGACAAAAAATAGTGATATTAGTTCAAATAAACATGACATGAATTTTTTTTGATTAGTGGATTATTTTATTCTATTTTATTTCAGTTATTAGTTACTTTTGGATTAGTGGATCATGTTTTTCATTATTTTTTTATTTTACCATTCAGATTTAGTATATCTTAATACATAATGATTTATACCATATTGATGATGTATCCTTATTTTATTGTAATGATTTATCATTGCTGTTGGTTTTTGGTGTCTTTTTCTACAATTGTTTTTCTCAAAAAAATGTCGCCTATGGATTGTGAAATCTCATATGGTATCCCTTGGAGATTGGGATGTCTTATATTATCAGAATACTTACTAGCAGAACATCAACCGAATAATTTGACATTCAGGATTTTGTATATGGTGACATCTTCATTCGAAAGCTCCAATTGAAATTCAATAAATGTTAAAAATAGAAGCATCAATATTTTTTCTTGAATTATTGTTATATTTTTTTATCGTTTTCTATTAAATGTTTTCATTTTATCATTTCACGTATTGATTATTAAAACCAATATCTTCTCATTTGAGTTTTAAAATAGTCTTGAATGACTTGAACTAGGATATGGTCATGAAGGTTTATATAAACATCGAGTGCTTAAAATAGAAGCCCCAACTGTATTATAGTGAATACCATGATGAATTTGCCTTTCTAGGAACATTTACTAATTTGTATTACATTTGATTTGATTCTATGGATAGTTTTTGCATTGGAAGAAACTATATAGTTGAGGTTTGAGGTATTTATTACGCTGGAATTAATGAATTCAATACAATAGATGTATCTTATTAGAAGGTAACAACTTGATTACTATTGGTGGAATTGAGTGGTTACAATAATAATTTATTTTGATAGTGTTTTAGTTTAGTTCATTTGTGGTTAATTCCATAGAATTTTGAGTCATAATTAGCATTTTGAAAGTGGTTTTTCATTGAAATAGAGATATAGTACTTTATTTAAGCAGTTTTATCAGTACTTTATTTAAGAAGTTTTAGTAGGTGTAATCCATTTTCATTCTTACATTCAACTTTTCTCTACTCCCTTTCTCAATATCCTAGCTCAAGCACATACATAAACTATTTATCATTAGCTCAACTCAAGCTAATAAATAAATTTTAACTTTGAGAGGGGAGTATAGAGAGGGGGCATGAACATCCTGAAATACTATTAAAGAATTCCACAACAGGATCTCGCTAATAGACTAAAGTATAAAAAATCTTTAGCTGGCCAAACTGGTCTACATGTAGAAATATATGAACCGGACACATTCCCTATAGAAAGGGACAATTGTTTTTTACACCACTAATAGCAACAAGGATGTCTTTAGTTAATGATAAAAATTTTCATGTATATCTCCTCAAAATTGGTCTCATAAAAAGAATTCCTTAATCCAAATCAACCATGATGACATTTTATATTGTACCCAGCCCATCAATTTCATCCATGTTGCAGTCATTTTCACTGTATGCAGCATTGTAAGAATGAAATTCCCACATAGGTTGATTTACAATCTAATATGTATTATGTTATTTCTATAAGATAATATGTTTTTCTATCTAATTATTTCTTTCATGTTTTCTTGTTTAGAAAATGTTCTCAATTACATCATCAATTATTATAATTATAAAAATTTCAAATGTCAATTTCAGTGTTTTTTTTACATTCTCATTTAAGACAGACTATTAATGCGTATCTGAAAGAATGATTTAAATTTCTGTTTCATATAATAATATTTAGTTGAATCTACATTTGATTAACATGGAGAACATGCTAGACAGTGTTTATTTATTTGATTTTTAGGTTGTACTGAGAGGAATATGAAGTCTTTATTTGATTATGTGAAGAACTGCAATTTATGGAAGATGAGAATAAGTGGATGTTGCAAAATGATTTTCTGTGGTGGAAAGTTTTCATTGCAGGATTCAAAAGGTAAATTTAAATTTCATTTATTTTGGTTTCTAATTAATTCATTTATGTTATCATTCATTTTTTTGATTATGAAAATTCAGGTATTCTAATTTTAAACATTTTCTTCCATGTAGAAAAATCATCCAGGAATTTGATGTTGGATATTTGTACAGGGACATAATTAATCGGTGACATTAATACTTATGCTGTGTGTTTTGAAATTTAAATTTTCATTTAAATTTTCTTTTCATTCATTTCCATTGGAATATTATTTTGTTTATAATAATTTTTTATAATAATTATTTCATGTTATTTTCATAATATCTCAGTGACATTAATGCCAATGTTATTTCATTCATGTTCATTTTTAATGTACTTTTCTAAATAATGTCCTTTTTTTCTTCGGTTGTTTTCTAGATCATGAACTATTTAATTTTCCTTATTATTTTATGTTTTCATTCATGTTCACTTCATTTTTTATCAAAAATGTTCTTTTTTCTATTCAATTGAATGTTATCTACTATATTAAAATGTCAATTTGAATGAATGTTTTCTTTTCCTTGTATATTCTCAAATATGTTTCTATGTTTTCAAATAATTTTATTTTCCTTATATATAATCCTTTGTGTTTTACTTATATTATCCATCATGAATTTGTATAGTTTATTTTGTAAATTGATTGTATACTTATGTATTCCTTATATATTCTCATATATTCTTCAAAATGTTTTCAATATTCTCATACAAATTCTCTTATATTATTTTTTGTTTCTTATTTTCCAATAATATCTATTCGCTCTATATTTTCCAATTATGTTCAATATTATGTATCACTATTGTTTTTCAACATATTCAATATTCATGTTCTTTATTAATTTTGAAATATGGTTTTGTCTTCTTGAAAATATGGATTGAACGTATTGTCATGCGAACACATGGGTAAGTACTAGTCCAATATATCCTAAAGTCTCAAGGGGTTGAATTCTCCTATATTATTTGTCTATATTGAATTATATAATATAAAATTTAATTTCTATCTTTTAAAATATCAGGGCATTAATTTTTTGGATTATATATTTTCTATGGATTTATTTTATCATAATTTTCATGAAACCTAATGTATTTCCAAATCCATATCATGTTCTACCTTTCATGGGTCATCAATTCCAATGACAGATATGATGAAAGGGATTTGTTAACTCTATCCCTCTTTCATTGAGTAATATTGTATAATCATGAACTTTATAATTATAGTATTGGTTTCTTACACCTTATGATTTTATAATGAACAATATATTTCAATTTAGGTAAAATAAAACATTAAATTCAAATATTCCTCCTTGATGTAATTCTAACCCATTAAAATATGATATTGTTAAGAATAAGTTTCATTATATTTAAAAAATATTTTCCTCCTTTTATATGATTTCCCCTTTTAGAAATGTTCCCCCTTATAATTGGAATTTAAATTGTGTCTTATATTATGTGACCTTCAAATTTAACTTCTATTATTATCAACAAAATTATTTACTATATATTTTTATGATTTAGAAATTCATGAAATGTATTTTAAAATATTTAAAAAGGGTTTTCAAATATCTCAAATTCAAATGTTTTATATTCCACTCCCAATTTGGTTTAAAACCCATTTATACATCTTCCAAGGATGAATTATTGATGTTCTGTTTGGAAAGTAAACATTATGAAAAAATTTCACTTTATAATTTTGAAAATGAATTTATAATATGACCTGTAACTTTTTCATTTATTTGTATTGTAATAAAACTTTAAAAAACTCTTTCAGGGCTTTATTAACATTTGAGCATTGGTGTTTATGTAGTATCCCTTCCATGTTTTAAAATAATTTTTCCACTTGTTTATCATTTTAATTTTTTTACATAACATGGAATATTGTTATATTTTTTAAAAGAAAAATATTTATTTTATAATAGAATTTATCATTTTAAAATGGATTTTAATGGATTTTATTTTATTAGTAATAGATTATTCAAACTTTTAATGATGTTTTGACAGAGTTTCATGTTATTTTTATATTTTTAAATATTAATTAGTTTTAATTATTAATTTTTTAACTATTTTATTAATATCAATGTATTTCATTTTAACAAATAAATTTTTAAAGAGTGTATAATACTCCCAAATGGGGTATTTCATATCATTTTCATGTGATTTAATCATTGGTTGAATGTGGTTTTCATACAACTATATAATTACCAATAATGATCCTCATGATAAACTAGGGATATTTTTATGTCACCATAAAATGACATTATCTCAATTCCATATGGAAAGTTCTAGGAATTTTTTCATGATAATGATTTCATTTACGCTATTTTATTTAGTAATTTTTGAAGTATGACAGTTTTCATGTTCTAATAGCCTAAATATTTACATTTTTTTATTATTTTTATTATGTTTTACGTTCCTTATCATCCTACAATTCATTGTTTAAAGATTCATATATCATGTTATAATGATGTTATGCATGGAACTCTGTTTGGTCATAACCTGAAGCGTAGACTTTTTTCATAACATGAAGTGTAGACATTTTTTTATCTAAAAATGTTAGAATTAATTTTGCTTAGTAAAAATATAATGTGAAAATATTTATTGTTCACAACCTAATTTGTGGGGATTATTGAATTCTATAACAATGTAAAAAGGATCATATTCTTACATCTATTGTAAAGTTCAATTTTATTCTGTCTTTTAAGGCATAATACATTTACCTGTCATTTTACTATTATTATTCTCCATGGTTCACATTTACTATCTCATAACTCCATTGTATTATTCCAAGGTATATATGTATATTAATTTGAGATTATTTCTACTTCTATATTGATTCTTATACAAAACTAACTATTCTTTGTTCTTTTTAACAAGAAATTTCTCCCTGAACTATGTTTTCTGAAATTCTTATGAGGTAATAATTGCTGATATGTTAATTTTTTTTTCAATAGTATGAATTTATCTCACACCATTCATATGTTTTCAATCCCATGGTTATGATAGTATATATATTTTTTTATGTCTAAAAGGACACTAATGTTGTTTTATTATAGAGAATGATCTTATGTGTTGTAAAATAATATTCATATGTGGCTAGTCCTCATAGACACTATACAAAAAAATTATCTAAGTTGTGATAGATAATTGGGATAATAGATAGTAATTATAAAATTTTTACATGATCATCAAGGATAATATCACATGGTATAAATGTTAATTTGTATAACCATTTTTTTAGAATATGGTCTGGGATTTTTTATTTGGGAATCCCCAACACCACAGTGAGGAATACATTGGATCTATAAGAATGGGGTGATTTTAATATTGATTCCTATATCTTATTTTACTATCCATTCAATGAGATTTTTATAATAACCTATTTGTAATCAAATTTTTTCATAGGATTTTAATAATTGGTACTTTATTAAGACATAAAATATACTAGATCTAGGGATTTCTACCGAAGCACTCTACATAAAAATTTCTATGAAAAAAATATTATTTTTAATCATCTTGTAATAATTTCTATCAGATCTTCAATTTATAAGATTGGGATAATCTTGTTCAAGAAAGAACTATTTATTTATTTAATAAATGTTAATTTTCCCCTAAATTCCAGCTGGATTGGAATCCTATATAAATTCATTCCAAAGATAAACACAATGTTTTGTATTCAATGTAATCATCAAAAAATGTGGAAGAGTTCAAAAGTAAATGTAAATTTACTAATTTACTGTTTTATGGGACATATGACTTCAAAACCATTTTATGTATTTCTAAGGAAAAAATATAGGTTTCTACATCCTAGAAAACATTAATACATTTCATCCTCAAAATGTAAATATCATGATATTCTATATCAGGAAGATCATTTAAATCCTCATTTAGAAAACAACCAATTTTTATAGAAACATAACAAACCATAGGACGGTTTGACTCTTAGTGATCATGGGACACAAAAAAAATTGTATTACATTTAACCCTATTCCACATTCATAAATATTATCTTCTTTGAAAACACCATTCTTCACAAGGTTCAATTAGTTCTATTCAATTGCAATTACAGTTAATAGAATATTAATCTGACTAAAAAATAATTTCAATAAGACTACATATCATAGACCGCCCAAGACTCAAGTCACCATTCCACATAGGACAAAGTGAACACCATAAACTATCAATATATAAGTTATAATATTTTATAATAAGTCGAACTATATTTTCAAGTGTCATACTACTAACCATTTATCAATACATATAGAAAAAAACGATATGAAATCAAAATTTCCACATAAAACCCTTTTCTATTTTGACTCAATATATAATTCACATGGATTCTATGAAACCTCTTAAGATGAAAATTATTGTGTCCCACCTAAAATTAAAAATATCTCCCATTATGTTGTCAATTAAAATGTTACCAAAAAAGACCCCAAGGAAATAAAAAGCTCAAATCATACCCTCATTTCAATCATATGTTGAACCACAAGGATTTTCCTCAAACATCATATAGGTTAACATTTAACAAAAAAATGGTTGGTTTATTTTACCGATTAGAAAACATTAATATTGAGCATACTATGAAATTTAATTAACCATATTAAACATAAAAATGACCCCCATGAGTATGCTAGTGACTCATTGAACAATAATCTAAATATTTTGGTCATGTCCTAATTATATAACCCTTATCTATCGATTCCAACCCCTGGGATTGGAAAACCAAAACATTACCATACAATACCATAACTCTCAATAGACCAACATTTAGCGTATAAATTTAATCACCAAATTTTTTTTATGAATTTCCTTTTATTATTACATAAATGATGCTTTATTCATTAATAAGAATCCTTAGTTTAATCAAACTTCACAATACAAATTCATAGTCATAAAAAATATATTTTCCAATCATAAAGTAGAAAATTTACAAACTCCTTACATTTTAGGTAATAAATAAATTCAACTACATTCAAAAACCTAATCACAAATGATCATACATTACATTATTTCATATCAGACCTCCCTCAAAAATTGATATGTTATATTAATTATCATTAAAAAATAAGTTCATTATCTTCCTCTTCAACTATAGTAAATAGTGTTATTGTAATCTGATATGATATATCCTAAAATCCCCTGAGAATAAGAATGTATGATAAGGGAATACATTTTTAGGAAATGTTTTTTCCACTATCTACATATATAATATCATAGTCCAAATGTTAACACAAGATAACTATTGGTCAAGTAACATGTTAGTGGAATGGATCTCTCCCATCTTGGCCTTATACCTTAAATTACAACCATTCTTATAGTGTGCACAAAATAAAACAAATTAAACTACTAATGGATGGGATTTTTCCATCTATTTAGCTCAGTATTCTTGGATTTAATGGAGGACACAGTAATGTCCCATGGATCTCATAAACAAATAAATGACATTCATTAATCCCAAAATTATCAGTATAATTTCATGAAGTACATAGTCAAGACTAAATTTTTCAACTCAAATTTCTTTGAAATGAAATTTATGATAATACCAGATTGTCATTTCTTCCTACCTTGAGAAACCAATTTTTTCTTTCCCTTTATTTAAAGTGTACACACTAAGCTTAATGAAAAACATTCTCCAACCAGTCCATCGACTACATCATCAGTACCATGAGATGATATGGGAAATACAATAATCTTTAGAAGATGAATATACAACCTCAGATGAAATCAGAAATAAATGATAATATATTTATTCCAATAACCCAAATATATATTCTATAATTTTCATGTTTTCAAAAACAAATATACGTAATATCTGCTTCACAACATCCATATCATGTCAAAATATTCTCATTAAATTTTGTATGATCAACTAAAACCCCTATATGTTATGTTATACATGCCTATATATACAATAAAAATATCATTAACATTCTAACCAATACTATACTTTCCTATGTATGTTAGAAAAATATCCCATCCAATTTTTTTGATGTCTTGGAATAGTTCTTCATTAAATAATTAAAAAACTCATTGTCCCTACCTCTATGTGGAAGTCCTGATCATGATATGTAGGAGTATATTACCTTATGGCCTATATATTAACCCTATATTGAATATATTTCAGCCAAGAAATAATAAAAATTATAAACAAATGGATCATATTTATATTTATAAGAATGAGTATCGATGATTATGGATCAAATTTTATTTTAATTCATGTCAACTACTAGCTACTCAGAGCTATCTATCATGCACAAATATCATCAAACCAACTATATAATTTTAGGTAGGATGGGACTTACCTAAATGATGTAAATATAGATGGGATAAAGCATCACCCATTTCATGATTTTACATCATCTCCAACACATCTAGAAACATTAACACCCAAAAAGTGGTAATTCTAATAGTAGGAATATTTATGCTCACAAATAATAATTCATCATAGTGGTATGTCCACAACGACCACTATATATAACTATATGATATCAACATCTTATCATGTGATAGTTTTCACTTTTAACTAAAAATCTGAACATCAAATGATTACTCTTGGTCTCTAGTGTGGAAGTGGAATGTAGTAATGAACAAACCCATCTTGAATTCTTATTCCACATGAGCATATTCTAAAATTGAAAAAAAAATGAAATTTTTTCGATTTTATTTAAGTAATGGACAATTAAAATATTTTTGAAACAAAATAAAATGATACATTTCATTAAGCCTCATTTAATATTACATTTTTATTTTTTAGTTTTTTAATGAGAGTATGATGAAATGAATTTTCGTAGGAGATTAGATTTCATGAAATGTACAAGAACAATATTTTTGAAGGATTTACAGTATCTAAATATGACAGGCTACAAGAAGATCATTAGAAGATGATAATGATGTGTCTTATAGTAGTAAAATTGAATCCAAATAATGTGAATTATAATTGATGTTGTTTTTTACAACTTATTCAATAAATACAACAACATATTCTTGAATTAGTATAAGTATTATTGTGAATAATAAAAGTATATAGACATTTTGATGATTTGTAATATCTTATTATAGAGATCACATTTAACTAGTATAATATTTTCCATTCTAATTATTTTCTATTTATAGCTTAAACATTTTGAGGATTTCCATTTTAAATAACATAGCAATTTTCTATTTCTATTCATTATCTTTTAAATCATTATCATTATGGTCTCTTCAGGATATGAAATAATAATTTTTTATAATCATTCACAATCAATGGATAATTTTGATACATAGAAATAGTTCCTTTTGAGATGATTATGTAATTGGATAAGAATACTCGTAACTTATATTAGGTTGAATGATACTCATTCATAGTTTGATAAAAATGTTGATTTCAATTATCCATGAAATAATTATTTTGATTTCAATCCAATACTCTATGAATATTTAATTTCCCACCATGAATATTTTGTACCATTCCTATTTTCATATTTTTTTTATATTATGAGAAAATAAATTTCCACTATTTTCAATCTGCATATTTGTTTCTATGACATTTTATTCTATTTTATTCACTATGAACTTTTTTCATTTACATATAATCTAATAAATATTTATTTAATTTGAGGATAATGTTTTGTTATCAAAAACATTTTGAGGTAGAAAAGAATTTTGAATCATATTTTATTCAATAATTTGACATGATCATAAATTTAGGTACACACACATAGATATATATATATATATATGAGAAAAAACTTTTGAAAAGAAAAGGTCCCAATATTTAATATGATCTTCTTCTAAAAAATGATTTTATATTATTTTATCATAATTTAATTTCTCAATCTCCATGCACTGACAAGGTTATTGAAAAAAATATTATGATAGTACAAATTATCATTCGGTCATTAGATAAACTGAACCCTTTCCATTGTCCAATATCATATGTAAATGAATAAAATTACTTGAATTATCCTATAGAGGGATTTTTTTTATTAACACCATTGTGAATAAGTATCTTATGAGGATCATAAATTATAATATTTATTAGAATGATCTTTTAACAATTTCTAGTGATGAGAAACATGTGTTCAAAGATAAATTTAATGTGTGAAATAGTTTTGTTATGCTTAATGATAAGAAAAATCTATCGTGAATTTATTATATTGAACCCTCATAATATAATTTATACTAAACTAGAGGTTACACATTTATGGACATCCAAAATTCATCAAAAAATAAATTCCATGTTACATATAAACTAACATTAATTTTATTTTCTACTTGGAGAGTTAGTTACTCCTACGAATCCGAACATAACTACTGTCATGAATAGATTTCAATCTCATGGTGAGAATGTGATGTTAGATGATCTTATGGTGGGAAATGTTGCAGATATACTTCCAATGGAGTGGGAATAGAAACATATAGTTATGGGTTATTTGAAACACTTGGATTAAATCAGTCTTGATGATTTTATTTAATGCTTCATGTAATAGTATTATAGGTTAAAAGAGATTCTAAAAAAGGATAATTGTAAGATTGTAGTAGAATTTGTTTCAATTCTGGTAATATAACTTATTGATTTATAAATCATATAGTTAGTATTAAAAATTTGTAATAATAATGTTTATTATAGGCCACCAATGATGAATCTAGTAAAAGATAACATTCTAAACTATTATGGAGAATGAGTAAGATTATTGCAAATAAGAACTTCTTGTACAATTATTTGAAATATATGGTACAAAAACAAGGGAGTAAAGAGTTTTATGATATTATCTACTATGATTGAAATAAAACGTGTCTTATAAGACTATATAATATGATATTATGATAAAAACTATCAAATTTAAATATAACATAAAAAGGAATGCGAAGAAAAATATGGATTATCTGGATACCTTGAGAGTATATTGTAATCATAGAACTTCTGATAGTTAATATAATCAATATAGAATGTATAGTCAAAAGATTTAGAGATTCTACCAAAATATTCCTAAATATGAGAAGTTTCTTATGGTGAAGGAAAATATAAATAGAACTAACAAACATAAAAAGTGGTTTGTGGATATTATTTGTTCATTGCAGATGAGTAGATAAAAGTATAACTATAAAAAATGAAATAGTTAAATAGTTTATGAGTCACTTTTAGAGAAATTGGACACAAAGATATCATCATAATTAGTGGTGTTTATTTTCTCATAAAACTAATATTTTATATGTTTAATATGTTTTTGGACTTTAGAACAACCTTATTAGAAGAAGATAACTATGTGATTATTGAAAACATGTTATATTCATGAATGATAACGGTGGTAACCATTTTTTGAAAGATATATTAATTATATTTATTAATATGTATTAAAATGTTTATATGATTATTATAATTGATCACAAGAATCATTATTTTCCATAATTAAGTCTTGGCAAACAATGTTTTTGTTCTTGGGATACAATGTTAGGTCACTATAATAATTTAAAATTTTCTTAAATTTCTTGGAATTTATTTTTTAAGGATTTTCTATAATATAAGTTTAACACAACTAGAGTATAAATTTCTCATAAGTTTAGTTGGAAACACAAGTCTAGTTTTGAACCTAATAGTAATGACTCAACTTCAAGAAATTTAGAGTGCGTACACATGGATTTATTTATTCCAATAGAAATTGGAATAATTTAGATAAAACATGGTATAATTTCTTATTGATGATTACGATAGATTTACTTGGACCAATTATTATACACTAAACTCTTAAGATTTATATTTTAAAAAAAAAATTAATAAATTAAATAATAAATATAAAAACCTACTTTTGATTACTTTATATAGTTATCATTTTGGTGGGTTTGAATATTTTAATTATGAATATATTTTTATTACCAATAGAACTACCCAATATTTCTTAGTAATGAGAAGACCAAAATGATAGAATATTTTAATGAATATATAGAATAATTTATGGTATGACGTGAGCAATGTTTATCGAATATTATCTTTTAAATTTTATAGGATAATGATGTGAGTACTTATTTCTATACTATAAATCAGGTTTTACAACATCATGTTCATAGAAAATCTATTTATGAAAAATATTGTAGATGAAAAACGAAACATTAATAATTCAATGTAATTGGGTTTAAATTATTCATCCTAATTGGAATTCAATAAATTAATTGATTTGAAACTAAAGCAGATAATGGTATTTTTCATGGTTATGATACAAATACTAAGAAATATTTGGTTTTTAATAAGTGATGTAATATTGATGAGGTAATAGTACATGAAATATTTAATTAATTTGATCCTTGTGTTTTTGTAAATCAACTATATTATATCCATCGAGATGGTTTTTACCAAATCTCTTCTATTCACTTATAGGAATTTGAACCAAAACAACCGGTAATGAATCCTATGGAAGTAATCTCAAGAGATTTTCAATATTTGGATTCCCTTTCAATGGAAGATAAATTGTATATAGTTCAATAAAAAATAATTTCTTTTCCTTTGAATGTGGTGATCAAAATGCATCATCCCAATGATAATATCTTTGGTGATGTGAGTCGAACAGGGAAAACACTAAATTACATCATAAATGAATTTAAACATTAGTAATTAAAATCAAATTTATATACTAAATGGAATGATGATTCCATGGGTGACGAATATTGGATAAGGTCTATGCAAGAAGAGACTAATAATTTTGGAAGGAATAAAGAATTTATTTAGGTTAAATAACCTAACGAACTTCTAATGATTAATGGATGATTGGGGTTTTAAGGGAAAATGTCATCAGAATGGAATAATATAACACTATAATAAAATATGGTGATTATAGGGGGTTATACCCACCTATAAAAACATTATCATCAGTTACCCATAACTGCTGCTAATGTTGCCACCTACTCTGATTATGGGTGGTTGTGGTTAAGTGCTAATTAATGGATGTCAGTTTAGTTATGATTAAATTATAGGGGGGTTCCCATTACATTCACCCAAGATTTAACTAAAACATATGGATTAAGGGAATTTCTTACCACCCCTATTTCAAAAAAATAGGGGTGGTTAGAACCTCACCTAATTGATGTTCAAATAGCATGTTTAGGGGCAGTTAATATTTAATCTCCCATAAACATTCGTTTTTTAGTTTTTATTTTTTATACCACCCCAAAGAGACCCCCAGGAAAACCTCTATGATGACACCCACCCAGACTAAGATAGGCAAGCACAACCCCCCCCCCCCCCAAACTCCATGAACCCCCGACCTCACAAGAGACCCCAAAAACCATGGGAATCCTCACCCACCCTACCGACCTAAACACTAGCCAACCCAAGACAACGTACACCTTTACAACCTAGACACCCTGGTAAACATGCCATAGACACCCTAGGAAAACCCCCAAAGACCCAGCCCCCAAACCACACTTGAATCACATAGAACACATGTCCCCCACACCCTCACTCATGTGGTAAAAATACACTCGGTGGGATTAAAAGCCCTGATTGAGGTATCACATGTGAACTCTTGAATCACTCTACCAATTGAACTTGCATATATTATATTCAAAAATTAATATTTATTTAGATATATAAATATTAGATAATATATATATATCTGTGTGTGTATAAAAATATAAATAATAATTTTTAATTTTTTATATATAATATATTAGGATAAAATATATAAATATATAAATATATGAATATAAATATACATTTTTTCATATATTTACAAAACAATTTATATTTGTGTGTGTCCATGTTTATATATTTATGTATTTACATAATATATATCATATAATTATAATATATATTTATATTAGTAATTTTTTTGATACTTATATATGTGTTTTTCTGTGACTAAATTAATGTTATTAATTATTATTATTATCATTACACATATTTTTTAAAATATAAAAGTATTTTTTTATAAATACTACACATTTATATATTAATTTATTTATATTATAGATATATTATGTAAAATACATTAACATGTTATATTTATGTATGTAAATATATACATTTCTATTATATCATCTATACAAATTTATATATTCCCACAAAATAAAACATATTCATATAATTGGGAATTTATAATATAATTAATATATATATATAAATAATAAATTAAATTATTCTTAATATAGTACACTACAAATTATATATAATAATTATAAATTATATATAAGTTTCTATATTATAATATAATTTATAATATAATATATATAATATAACTATAATATATATATAAATATATATATGATTTTTTCTATATTTTGTATATTTGAATACATGATATAAAAGAATTTTATTTATATACAAATATAAAATAAAAATGTATTTAATATATAATCTTTATAAAAAATAGAAAAAATATAAATATATAGTATTTGTAAAACCATATATATATTTTATATATTTGAATAAATTGATTTATAATAACAATTAGATTATGTATAACAATATTTATATATGGTTACATTATTCATTTTATGTACAAGTATTTACTTGATTTATTTATTATATATATATATATATATATTATAATTTATTTAAATAAATTTATATAATGTGTTTATGTAATACATATATATAAACCCACATTCGAATCAACAAATATATATTATATAATTTGAAATTATATGAGATCTATTTTAAGAAATAAAAAACATATAGGGTATTCAAAACCCCCCAAATAAATGGGATTAGTGTTGTTTCATGAACCCCCGAAATTATCTTGAAATAGAGGATGTCAAAAATATAATATAATTTCGTAAATTAGAGGGGCTTCACAACCCCCTCAAATTTATGGGATTAGCAGTTGTACATAGACCACCTATAAATTTATAAATTATAGGGGGTTTTGAAACATTATTATTTCCATTAAAAAAATAAATTATATTAAATATATATATATATATATATATTCTATGATCCAAATGAATATTATTTGATTATAAATAAATATATATATATATATATACCCTACAAGTCCAACTGAAAAAATAGAACCGCTAATTATTAAATAAGAACATGTTCTTACATAACTGCCATTAAAATTCAAAAAAGATTAAACAAATCATGCAAGATAATTTATATACGGTCATGAACCCCCAACCCCAATAAGATGGATTATTATCAGGGGTTTTTCATAAAACCATCTAAATAATACAAAAAATGAATTTTATGGTGGTTGAGCAGAACCCCCTCTATAAAATTGTCAATAATATACTATTTTATGTAGTTTTAAGGAATAAAGAATTACTTGTTAATAAGTGTTATAATCATGATGATGGTGTAGATTATAGTGATAATTTCACACTAGTACCAAGTCATGACTATATCTAAATATTATTAGTTATCACAATACATCACAATTTTTTATTATTCCAAATGGATATGAAAAACTATATTTTAGAAATGGATATGTTAATGAGTATTATTAAAATGAACACCATCATAATTTTTATGATGTTGAATAAAATTAATATGTATTTAAAAAATATCTATTTTTATGCTTATTAAATCATCAAGAGTCTTTTATGATTTAATTCGGTGTTTTTTATTTAAGGAAAAATGGTAGGAACATGATGATCCAAATATTTATTTGATGAATGATTTTAATGAAATACTCATTGACCAAATTAATTTCGATGAAATTATTTTTTAATCATCTTTAAACACTCTTTCCAAGTATTTTCCAAGGCATATGAATAGTGATTTTTATATGAGCATGATCGGTGAACCCCATTTTTTCTTAGTATTTTAAATTTTTCAAAACCAAGAGGGAACAATTTTAACTCCTCATAAATATATAATTGATCTACTAAAATATTTGTTTTCACAAAATAGTTCATGTATGATCACTATGGTTGGTACCTCAATATATAATAGTATTGATGAATGTGGGAAACCAGTTTTCTAAAATCTATTTATTTTTATAATCTGAAAAAAATATTTAACAACTAGTCAAGTAAATATTGATTTTTAAAAATTCTTTTTCTGATATTTTAAGAAAAATCAAATGATTCACATTTGAAATAAGTAAAAACAATTTTCCTTTACATGAATATTTGAAATGAACATTGATATTTTATTCATATTGAACAAGTATTTTACTCAGAAGATACATAGATTTTTAATTTAAATGTAGCAAGTTTAATAGGAATTTTTCAACAGGATAATTCTATTTTATAGGATAGGGTTTCATTGCAATGTGTAGAAATTCGCATCACTTGATTTTACTGTCTACTAAAGAAGGTTTATATGTGGTAGTTGGATGTATTTATATAAAATTTTAGTAGATGAAATTCAGACTAACATATTTTGGTTTCAAACTTACTAAAACTCAAACCCTTTCTGATAACAGTACAATTATTTCATTATATAGAAACCCATTACATCACTCAAAAGATTATGAAAAAGTTGCAAGACCCAATTTCTCTAGGGATCAGACATAAACAATAGTTATTTTTTAGGAACATTATCAGAATCGAATATCATCCTATTGATACTTTCAATAAACAACAAAATTATAGAAGATTCAAATATATTAAATAGAATATTTAATGATCAATTTAAATATATACTTATTTCTATTTTTTTAACCTATCTATGAAAATATTAAAATTGCCTAGAAATTGAGAATATTCCTTTTTTAAAACTGTTCTAATTTATAATGAATATTATTTTTGGATCCTTTTTGAATCTAAATATACATACAATATATGCACATCTAATGAAATGATTAATAAATTTTTAGATCAATACATTAAAATTGTCTTAGTTTTTATAGTTATCTTGACTCTAATTTTTCAAAACATACATACATTTTTTTCAAGCCTTGTAACAAATAAAAAATTTAATTTTTTTAAAAAGTATAATTTTAATTCAGGGGAACATAAGTAATTATTATTTAATGATTCACTTGAAACATATTTTAACAAAAGAGGTAATCTATAATAATTATAAGATATCCTTTAGGAATAGGTTATATTTTCATTACCTTTATGTTCACTAGTATTTTGATATGATTTCTAATTTCCAAAATGAGAGAATTTTTTTTGGAGTCTTTGTTTTCTTATCAATTGAATAATGAATTTGGTAAGGATGAAATTTTCATACATTAATTTCATGGAATATAAAATAATTTAAATAAAAATGTTAATTTTAGCTAATTAAAATTAATTGGTTGTTTCCCTGCAGTCCTTTAAAAATTGTTTATGTTTTTTTAAAATTTTCAATATGGATATATTTTTAAAATCTATTTTTACATTATAAAATTAAGGTGTATAATTTTAAAAACAACACCATTAATTAAATTACATCATCTAGAAGGCGAGAAATTTAGAAAATGAATTGTGAGGATATTAAATATTCATCACAATACCTAATTATCTCATAAAGTCAAAATCAGGGGCCTATTTAGGAAATTATATTTTTTTCATAGATTTTTATTTACTCTCCTTGCATATCATGGGATATAGAGTTATAAAATGTTAAAAATATTACTAATGAGTTTCTTATTGAAAATGAAATCTCTGACATATTGAAAACATGATGTATTACTTTTATTATTCATTATAACATGTATATTTTATTAGATATCATCGTATATCTAAAAAGGTAGATATTATTGTTGTGGTTTTTAATTTAATGAAATTTTACATATTTTTTTAAATGAATGTATAATTTTTAGTGAGTTTATTTATCTTTTAGTTATGTTTTATATTTTTCTTTTTTTTGAGTTAATGGGTGAAAAATTGGTGACCGGAATTTCCTAGAATATTAAATTTCATTTTATATACAATCTTTCTATCCCTGTAATAAGAACATTTTTTAGAAAATGAGAATCTACATTTACTTAATAATAAGATAATGAATATTCATTAGATATATTTACAACTAACTATACAAAATATTGATTTTTACCATTGTAGATTTTTATAATTTATCATAAAAATTGAACTGCAACCTCATGGATCAAAATAAATAATATTGAGAATTTTAAAATTTTCTAGTTGTTTGGATGTTTTCCAACTACTTATTCCTTTGACCTACTCTGATAAGTAAAATATTTTTATTTCTATGTGAATTTTCTAAGAACTACAAATTTATGTGGTTTTCCACTTTAAATATATTTAATTTTTTTGATTATTATTATTATTATTCAAATTATCATGATCGAGTGTTTTGGGGATTGGAAGTCATTGTTTTTTTATCATTTCCTACTTAATCCAATCAGGATAGTGAGTGAATTAACCAGCCAACTAGATTATGTTCAGGAATTTCATGGATTTGAGGATAGATAAATTAGATTATGTTGAAATATAAACATTAAAAATTATATTAAATTATGGAATTACAATATGCTTTAATGTATTTATATTTTGATCCAATACTTTTAATTTTTATAATTTTATGGTATGCATATTCTTAAACCTTATTTATTATATTTTTTGAAAATATATAAAACTAAAATTTTATTTTTATTTATCTTTTTATTTTATTCAATCTATCTATATTGATTTTATAGATTACTAAATTCCCACTCCAATTAAATTTAAAATAATAAATTTTTATTTTATCATAATATCATATTTCTGGTCAACATACCTCGTAGGTGGAGAAAAGTTTATCTCATTTTTTTAATAATATTTACCACCTCCCCCCTCTTGTTGTTTTCCTACATTTATATAATTGGGATAAGAGAAAAATTATTATGGATCATGTCCAGCATATATCTCATCTATAACCTCATCTCATTCCAGATTATAATTACCCAACCTTAAAACATTACATAATCTTGAATTAAATGAATAGTTCACATTGAGGATCTCTTCACGTTTAGAATTTTAGAGAAATAGGCCATAACTATTACATTACATCTCAAAAGATACAAAGTATATACTTCTACTGATTTTATATTTTTTCATAAAATAAAAACTCTTGAAGAAAATAGTCATGTATAGTTCCATGTTTTGGACAACATGACTTTTCTGTGATCTCATCCTTGACCCTATTCATCTTTAAGTCATGTGAAAAACATTTCAAAAATTTGGATGAACATAAAAAGCTCAGTAAGGGTTATAAAAAAAACATTATTTAATAAATAAATACCTAACATTAGATCTTTAACATACCTCATGAAATACTAATTTTGATGAATAACACATAGTAAACCTAAATCATAAAGCTAACTTGTGGCATTCATATAGTACTTACATTGTAGCTATCACAGCTACATAGGGAGTTACATTAGGAATACCCACCACTGTATATTCCCTAAATCTCTTAGGAGAAACATTGACATTTACCTCCATCACGTTACCCAATTCATTAGAGAGCTATCTCGGGTTAACCCGCCCTAGGTTTATCATGGAACCACCTGCATATATAAACAATGCCCAAGAACCATAACATATTCATAACACATAAAAGAAACATAAAGGAAAGATAACATTTCCACATTTTAATCACAATATATCATTTAAATATATTGACATATCAAATCCATTATCAAAACCATTTTCAGTATCAAATTATGTAAATGATTATATTGTAATTCTTTTACTTTTAAAAACATCATGGGTTGTTATGGAAGACATAAATCAAATAATACTCGCAGCGGTGAAAAAGGTCATTGTCACTGCTTATGTTAAAAAGAAACATTCATTTTTTTCATTTAGTAAAAAGACTCATAGAAAAAAATTCCTTTTGAAAGAAATGAAAAGGAAATGGTGTTTATTCACCGTATAAAATAATGTCATGTATAAAACAAAATATGCCTCAATTAAAGGATATTGAGACAAAGTTCTTTAACTCGTGTCCGACTTGACCCGTTGGATCTTTAATATCCTGAATAATAAACTAAAGTTAATTTAAACATTCTTACATACCTTTTTTAGGTTTATTATTTATTTTATATCACTTTACTCCATGTTATAAATATTATGTAATCATTTGAGTTAATAATGGTCGTTTTGTCGATATTTTTTACCTGAGTCAAAAATGAATTTCTTTTTATTACAAGTTGTTCCTATTCTAAATATTAAATTATCTCCATAATTATATTCATGATTTATATATCATATATATCATATATATCCATTATATATATGTATTTATAATAGTACATAACATTAGGAGATAATAAATGTAATGCACCGTTCATGGAGATGGTAAGCCGTACGTACACATGAATGCTACTTTCCTTTCTATTTCGTAATTTAATGTAATGAAAACATAACGATACATAGGTATATTATGATTATATTATAATATCATAAATAATTTCTTTAACTCTATCTTTTATACATTCCACGTAAGGCATGAACAAGTCATACCACTTTGAGGGGGTGGTAGTCCGCACTTCCACAAATGAAATTATCACGTTTACCCATTATGGAAACCATAATGGTATGATATAAATAGAAAATACATAATCATAAAAGAAACATAGACATAATATATATCATATATAAATACCATTCTATCATAATGGCCACCATGAGAGGCGATTGGAGATATTTGAACAATCATTGTTTCGTGAGGCAGTAGTTCGACGTCTATAGAAAGAGTAAGTTCTATACCCATTAGACAGAGGTGTGTGTAAGTATAGTTCTAATAATTCTCATAAAAAGGTATTATATTGATGATACTGTTTTTCTTATAAAATAAAGG
Organism: Viscum album; assembly: GCA_963277665.1. Lineage (NCBI taxonomy): Eukaryota > Viridiplantae > Streptophyta > Magnoliopsida > Santalales > Viscaceae > Viscum > Viscum album. Next base: position 387,583,537 of record OY728167.1, on the reverse strand, counting down.
AATAAAAATAGTTTATGGGGTTGGAGAAGTAAAATAAAAAGAACTAAAACGGAGTCGTTACCTTTAAATCAGGTAACTCCCTTTGGTTTGAACCAAAATTTTAACATGAAGTGCCTTCTACTAAATTTATGGATTTTAAGAGGAACATTAGTATATTTATAGATTATTTGGGCAGCTTTTGGACAAGACAAGGTGTTTTAGAGGTGTGATTAATGGGTTAGAGTTGAGGGCTTTTTATAAGAGGGAAGAGGGGCTCTTTGGGGATGTATTGAAATATTATTTTATTATATAATTATGTTCGGTTTCTAAAGGTCCAAAACACATAAAAGTTGAAGCTAAGATGAATCATGTTTGAAATAAAATCATAAAATAAGAATTGTATAGGTTTCAGATTTTGTTTAAATATTTATAATCTTATTTATTTAAATCATCTATTAATGAAGTAAACACTGAATCATTACTGTGTCATAAATAATTTTATTTATTTGATGTCTATAAATTAAAAAACATACCTTGATTTAGTAAATATTTTTATCTTTCAAATGAATATTTATATTTGGATAGATAACTTATATAACCCCATGTAAAAATGGATTTACTAAAAAATATTTGTTTATGTCATTTTTACTTATACTTTAAGTCAATTAAAATAAAGTGTCATTATCACTCTTAAGTGGCTCCATGGGGTCCCAAAATCGACCAATGGATACCAATGGACAGATATGTATCAAAAAACAGGATTAGGACAAATGTTAGTGCATTTTATATTATTATAATATTATTTTGTCCCCTTATTTACTAGATTTACCTTTTTAACCATGGTAAATAAAATATATATTGACGTAAATATTTAAAATGTATAAAAATTAAATTTACCTATTTACACAATTTTTACCACTTGATTCTAGATATGGAATACATTTTACTAAATTCAAAACTCATAAGTGGCATAAATTAATTTAAAATTAATTCCCGTTGTCAAAAAAAGCGTGTTTTTACGAAATAATAACTATCAAAAGATTGACACTTGTTTATGTCCAATTTCAATGTTTAATTACATCCAATGAGGAATATTGGATTAAATGGTAAAAATATAATCTAATTAAAATTTAAAACCAATTAAATTGATAATATAACCATATAAATGAAATATATTAAAAGATAGTTTTGAATTAAAATACAATATTTTCATTATTCATTAAAAATGAATTTTATTTGAAAAATACAGAAAATTTACACAATGTAAATTTTGATGTCCCAATTCTAAAGAAGAGTATTATTTAGTCAAATATAACATATAAAAGTGACCAAAAATATATTTAAAGAGGGTTCTCCATCAAAATGTGGTAAATCGATCTTTAAATGAATATTATAGTATTAATGCTTAATATAATATTATTTCTTATTTTAAGACTCTATATTTTGTTGGATAAATGTAAAAACATTTAAAACATATAAAATCATAATTTTGTTAGTACTGTGAATCCCCTCCAATACAACTGCTAGGAATTAACTACCATTTAATGTAATATTATTATATTATTAGTGTGCAATATATGATTTCAAAGAAACTCATTGTTGCGTATCGGGTACGTCATCAAACATAGTATCCCCATTAAGTAAAATTAATATATAATTCCCAAATATTAATAAATATTAAAATGTCTTGTTCTTTATTTATCTGGGATGTTACATCCTTCCATCTTTTTTGAAATTAAGTCCTCGCGATTTTTATTCACTATTCAAATAAGTTGGGGTATTTATCCCTCATAGCATTTTCCGATTCCCACATTGCCTCTTCATCCACGTGGTTTTTCAACAAAACCATTACCTAATTAATTAAATTATTCTGCAACACATTCTCTATTCATCAAGAATATGGACTGGTTGTTCCACAGAAAAGAGATTATCTTCTAAATGTTCTACCCCTAGGCTCAAAACATTAGATAGATCTGATATATAATTCCTCAACATTGAAACATGAAAAACATTGTGTACCGGGGATAAACATGGGGTTAAATCCACTTTGTAGGTAACTAATCCATCTTTATCCAGGATTTTATATGTTCCAATGATTCTCGGACTCAAAATTACCTTCTCGCCAAAATACATCAAACATTTCTTTGGAGAAACATTGAGAGAGACATGATAACTTACATTGAAAGAAATATACTTCCTCCAGTTATATGCAAAAATATTATACTTGTTCTGAGCTTCTCTCATCTTCTTCTGAATCAACTGATCTATTTTTACCATATCTTCAACCAATTCAGGTCCTATCAGTTTCCTTCCACCTACTTTATACCAAAATGATAGAGTTCGACACCACTTCACATTTAATGCCTCATATGGAGCCATCTGTACACTAGAACAAAAACAATTATTATAAGAAAACTCATCCAATGAAATATTATGGTCCCAATGTCCCTAGTAATCTAGTGAATAAGAACATAGAATACCCTCTAATGTATGAATTATTCGTTTTGAATTCCCATTTTATTAAGGATTAATTTTTTTTACAAAAATTTAATTTAGTACCCAATGAATTTTGAAGGACATTCCAAAAGTTAGAAGTAAACATATGATCATGATCAGATATAATGGATAGAGAAACACCATGCAACCTGAATATCTCATATGCATACAATAAATAATGTTGATCTAGAGAAAAAGAATCCTAAATAGGATGAAAATGAGACTATTTAGTTAATCAATAAACAATAACCCAGATTTCATTATTACCTCGAGATGTATTCGGTATTCCGACAATGATTTCCATGGATATATTTACCAATTTCCACTCTGGCACCGGTAAAGGCCGAAACACCACAATTGGTAACTTCATCTCTACATTAAACTTTTTACAAGTCAAATACTTCATAGTAAAGATAGAAATATCTCTTTTCATTCTATCCCACTAGTAATACTCTCGCAGATCTCTGTACATATTAGTTATTGAAGGATAAAATGAAAACGGATAACTATGAACTTCTCATAACAACACATTCTTCAAATGATAATCAAAATACACACATAACCTCTTTCCAAATCTCAAAATAGAATCATTATACATGATAAAATCAAACAACATACCCTTCTGAACTAACTCTACCTTTTTCTGAAACTCATGACCTTCCTTCAACGCTTGCTTAATTCTATCTATGAGAGATGATTTCATTGACACCTGAAACAAAACAAGGAAATTTCCTACAACAAAAACTACTAAACCAAAGTTCATCAAATCAAAAACCAAAGGAGCTCATTCCAAATGTATCATGGTTAATTAAGCATTACATTTTCTACTGAAAGAATAATCCAATTTATTTTTTTGTTCCTGGATGGAAAATAATTGTGCAATCATAATCCTTGATTAATTCCATCATTCTCTTCTATATCAAGTTCAATTATTTCTAAGTTTATATATACTTTAAAGATTTATGGTTAGTATATATTTCATATTTTACTCTATAAAAATGATTCCTCCAAATTTTTAATACAAAAACAATAGAAGATAATTACAAATCATGTGTATGGTAATTTAACTCATGAGGTTTCAAGTGACATGAAGCATAAACAATTACCTGATCATTCTGCATAAGGACACAACTTTGTCATTCAAATAAAGAATCACTGTAGATAACAAACTCACCATTTCTGGAATGCATTTCCAGAAATGGGGCATTCACCAATCTTTTTTTCAATTTCGGAAAAAAATCATCACATTCTTTTGTCTAGATGAGATTAAAAACCTTTTCGAGTTAACATAGTCATTGGACTATATAACCGTGAAAACTTTTCAACAATCCTCCAGTAATAACCTATTAATCCAAGAAAACTATGGATCTTGGTTATATTTGTGGGTCTTGGAAATTCTTCAACATATTTATTTAGTAGGATCAATAGTTATTCCATTTTTTGAAATAATGTGACCAAGGAAAGAAATTTTTTGTAACCAAAACTCAGACATTCTGAATTTCCCATACTTATTCTTTTTTTATGGTTTTAATGATAACCCTTAAAATATTTTCATACTCATCATTACTTTTCGAATAAATCCAAATATCATTAATTAACACAACTAAAAAACATATCCAAGAACTCAAGGAAAATTCTATCCGTAAGATCAATGAATACAGAAAGTTGATTAGTTAACACAAAAGGAATAACATAAAATTCATAATTGCCATATCTTGTACGAAACGTGGTCATCTAAATGTATTCTTCCTTTATTTTCAAATGATGGTATCTGGACATCAATCCAATCATTGAAAAATTCTGAGCTCCCTGGGGATGATCAAACTAATCATCGATATGAGGAAAAGGATACTTTTTATTAATAGTAATTTTATTAAAGGATCTATAATCAATGAAATGTCTTATTGAACCATATTTATTTTTAACAAACAATAGAGAAGAACCCCATGGGGATGTGCTAGGTCGAATGAATCCTTTATCTAATAACTCCTCCAATTGCTTCTTTAACTCAAATAGATCAATTTGAGCCATTCTATAAGGGGGTTTTGAAATTGGATTACCATCAGTAACTAAGTCAAAAGTATATTCATCTTCGTGATCAGGTATTGTACTAGGAAACTCATCAGGAAAAAAATCAAGATACTCATTTACCACTGAAACATCATTAATCTAGATAGATCCATTTTTTTCAACAATATGTGCAAGGTATCATTCAGTTCCAACTTTTACTAGTTTCTCATCTTCCTGATATGTTATCAAAAGTAATTGTTCATTCATGTACAAAAGTAGAAATTATTTTGGAAAAGAAACCTCTTTAGCTCTGGAGTCAACCATGGCAAGATAAACAAGAAGCCAATCCATTCCCAAAATAACATGAAACTCTACTAGAGGAAAAACAATAAGGTTTACAGATACATTGATTCCTCACACAAGGAAAATATGATTCTTATGATTTATTTTTGTCTTAACATTTCCTCCTTGTATTTTTTACCATATGTTCAGGATTCATATCTTGAGTTGGAATTCCAAATTTACTAGAAAAATTTATAGAAATGAACGAATCTGTAGACCCTTAATCAAAAAACACATTGTCATAATCTGAACAAACAACCACTATACCAGATACTACTTCATTTGATGGACCAACATCTTCTAATGTAATTGAAAAGGATTTCACCACCCCTTTCATCTTGTAGTCTGGCTTCTTTCCCTCAGTCGAGTTTTTTGTTGGACACTCATTTTCATAATGACCCAATTCATTGTAGTTAAAAAAATTTACTAACTATATATCATATTTTTCATTACCATTAATCTAATAATTTTCAGTGCAATTATGAGCCTTATGTCCCATTTTACCATATCGGAAGCACATACCAGAATTCAAAAGACATTCCCCATCATGCTTTTAACCACAATTTTCACAAACTGTAAACTAAAGTTTCTTACCACTAGACATTTTTGAAGAGTTATTCCCTTTCATCTTCCACCTTAACCTCTTATTATGTTGTTTTTCAAAGATCACTAGATCATTAGAAAACTCAATATCCACCTTCTCCGCACATTGAAAATGTTTCTCATAACATTTAAACTCACAATATGCTAATGCCCTTCGATACCTTGGCATTAATCCTGAGTAAAAACTGTTGATTTTACTATCAAGATCTGGTATGAAATTTGGAGCATACCGTGCTAGTAAAGTGAATTTTTCTTCTTTAGAAGCCACTGAGTCATCCTCCCACTCAATTATAGGAATTGTTTTTCCATCCTATGACGAACCACCTTAGGAAGATATATCTCAATAAACATACCTTTGAAATTTTGCTAAACAAGAGCATCAATTTCCTCACTATCCCTGATAGTTTTCACCATAGACCACCACTGATTGACTTCAACATCAAAAAGATAAATAGAAAGACTAACATTTTGATGTTCTGAACACCCCATGACATCAAAGATCTTTTCTAGTGCTTTAATCCACCCTTCAAATGGAACAAGGTTAGATGATCCTCTGAATGATGGGGGAATCTACCTCATGAAATGCTCCACTACTGACCTGTTACTCTATGGTTGATTAGGCTCATCTTGTGCATGGATAACACCACCATTTATTGACCGAGTAAAATATTCCATCACAACAAAAAACTATTCAGTTATGATTCTAACCATCTTAGGTTTCTGATTTGGAAGGTTGTATTCCTCCTGATGTCGTCTCACCATATCTTCTTGTTTCCTCAACGGAAAACCATTATGAACACAAAAATATCTTAGGTGAAGCAACATCGTAATCTTTAAATTATATATCATTTCAATATTAACATAAATTAATTTATGGATATTAATTTAACAATATCATAACTCATAAAGTTGTCTAAACCAACCTCTAATACCAACTATAAGGACCCAGCCTTAAAACATTACATAATCATGAATTTTATGAATAATTCACAATGATGATATTTTCAGGTTTAGTGTTTTTGAGAATTAGTCCATAACTGTTACATTATAACTCAATAGATACAATGTAGACACTTCTACTCAATTTCCATTTAAAAAAAATAAAAACTCTTGAAAAATATAATCATGTCTAGTTCCATGTTATAGATAGCTTGACTTTTCCATGATTCCATCCTTGACCATGTAAATCATTATGTCCTATGAAAAAAATTCAAAACATGGGATGACCATAAAAACCTCAGTAGGGGTTATAAAAAAATAATGAAAACATTAGTTCATCAATAAATACATAACATATGATCTTTTACATACCTCATGAAATCATATGATTTATGAATAACACATAGTAAAACAAATCATAAAGTTAACTGGTGGAATCCATATCATACTTACATTGTAGTTATCAAATCTACATAGGGAGTAACGTTTGGAATACCCATCATAGTATATTCCCAAAATCTCTTAGGAGAAACATTCACCTTTACCTCCATCTGTTACCCAATGAATTGGAGAGATATCTCATGCTCACCCGCCCTAGGTGTATCACAAAACCACCCATATACATAAACCATTCCCAATAACCATAACATATTCATAACACATAAAACAAACATAATGGAAAGATAACATTTTGACATTTCAATCACAATCTATCATTTTAATATATTGACATATCTAATCCATTATCAAAATAATTATCAATAACAAAACACATAAAAGAGTTTATGGTATTTACTTTCCTTTTAAAAATATTATGGCTTGTTATGGTAGCATTATATAAAATAATACTTGTGGCGGTAGAAAAGGTCTTTGTCACTTCTTATATTAAAAAGAAACATTCTTTTTTTCATTTAGAAAAATGCCTCGTTGAAAAAATATTCCTTTTGAATGAAATGAAAAGTCAAATGTGTTTATACACCATATAAAAGAATGTCGTGTATAAAACAAAATATGCCTCAATAAATTTAGATTGAGACAAAGTCCCTTACATCGTGTCCGACTTGACCCGTTCGTTTATTAATATCCCGAATAATAAACTAAAGTTAATTTCTACTTGCTTAAAAACCTTTTTCAAGTTTGTTATACCTTTTATATCACTTATTATCTTGTTATAACCATTATGTAATTATTTATGTTAATAATGGTCATTTTGTTGATATTTTGTACTTGAGTCCAAAATAATATACTTGTAATTAGAAGTTGTTCATGTTGTAAAAATTCCATTATCTACAGAATTATATTCATTAATTAGATAGTATATATATCATATATATCCAGTATATATTTGTATTTATAACATTACATAACATTTGGAGATAATAAATGAAATGCACCATTCATGGAGATGGTAAGCTATACGTACGCATGAATAATACATTCATTTCTATTTCATAATTTAATGGAATGAAAACTCAATGATATGTAGGTATATTATAATTCTTGTATAATATCATATATAATTTAATTAACTCTTTCTTTTATGTTTTCCATGTATGGAATGAATTAGTCATATCACTTTGAGGGGGTGGTTGTCCGCACTTACTCAAATGAAATTATCGCGTTTACCCATTACGAAAACCATAAAGCTATGATGTAAATGGAAAATACAGAAGAATAAAGAAAATATAAATATAATATATATCATATATAAATATATTTCCATCATAATGGCCACCATAAGAGGCGGTTGGAGATATTTTAACAATCATTATTTCGTGAGGCAGTAGTTCGTCGTCCACAGAAATAGTATGTTCTTTACCCACGAGATGGAGGTGTGTGTAAGTGTTGTTAAAATACTTCTCATAAAGACATAATAGTATAATTAGGTTACTGTTGTTGTTATAAAAGAATGAAATAAAATTATTTTAAATGGTTGGTGAATTAAAAAAATAAAATAACTAAAAATAATATGTTACCATTAAATCGGGTTACTCCCTTTGGTTTGAACCAAAAGGATTACTTGAAGTGACCTATGCATAAGTTAAGTCTTCTAGGAGGAATAAAGGGATATTGAGAGCTTATTAGAGTATAGGTTGTATGAGCCAAGGTACATGAGAGGTGTGAGTAATTGGATAGAGTTGAGGTTTTTTTATAAGATGGCGGAGGGGCTCTTTATGGAAGTTTTGAAAATGTTATTTTATTGTATAATGATTTTCAGTTTCTAAATGACCAAAACACATTAATGTAGATTCAAAGAAGACTCATGTTCATAATGAAATCATCAAATATTAATTTTACAAGTTTTGGTTATTTTTTTAATATTTATAATATTATATATTTAAATCATCTTTTAATGAGGTAAACACTACATCATTATTGTGTCATAAATAATTTTATTTATTTGATGTGTAGAAATTATATAAAAATAACAGGATATAGGAAATATTTTTAGATTTAAAATGAATATTTATAGTCTATGTGATAACTTATATAACCCCATTTAAAAATTGATTTACTAAAGGATATTTGTTTATGTCATTTTTCCTTTACATTAAGTTAATTAAAATAATGTGTCATTATCACTCTTATGTGGCTCCATGGGGTCCCAAAATCGACCCAAGGATGACCATGGTCTGAAATTTATAATTTAATAGTACTAGGACACATTTTAGGGTAATTTCATATTATTACAATATTAATTTTTTACCCTTATTTACTAGATTTACCTTTTTAACCATGGTAAATAAAATATTCACTGACGTAAATATTTAAAATATCTTAAAATAAAAGTTAACTATTTACAAAAATTGGAACTCCTGATTCAAAATATGGAATCTATTTTTCTAAATTCAAAACACAGATACAGAATAAATTAATATAAAATTTGTTGCATGTGTCAAAACAAAAAGAGTGTTCTTACGAAATAATACCTATCAAAAGATTGACAGTTTTTTATGTCCAATTTCAATGTGAAATTTCTTCCACTGACCAACATTGTATTAAATGGTAAAAAATAAAATATAATTACATTTTAAAAACAATTAAGAAGATTATATAACCATATAAATAAATTAGATTAAAAGAAAGTTTTGAATTAAAATACAGTATTTTCACTATTCATTAAAAAAAGAATTTTATTAGAAAAATACCGAAATTTACCAAAAGAAAATTATGATGTACCAATTAATAAGAAGAGAATTATTTAATCAAATAAAAAATATAAAATTCACTAAAAATTTATTTAAATAGGGTTCTCCATCAATAGGTGGTAAATCAACCTTTTAATGAATATTAGTGTATTTATGCTTAAATTATGATTCATTTTTATTTTAAGCCTATAACTTTTATTGGATAAATATAAAAACATTTAAAAAACATATATAATCCTATTTAAGTTAGTTATATTCATTCCCTCTAATACAATATCTAGGCATTAACTATCATCTAAAATAATATTGTTATATTATTAGTGTACAACATATGATTTTAAAAGAAACCCGTTGTTGCATATCAGGAATGCCATCAAACATGGAGTCCCCTTTAAAGTAAAACTAATATTTAATTCACAAATATTAATAAATATGAAAATGTCATATTATTTATTTACCTAGGATGTTAAAATTATCATGGTCAAGCTGTCCAAAAGTGGAACCAATTTCATATTACATTAATTAATAAAAACTAAATTATAAACATGTAAATCCATATATGGTAGTATTTTTCCATCAAATCATCAGGTAAATATGATCCAATGTATCACTTCTCTAGGTTGGGAAAACGAAAATTAAGAATATTTATTTTTTCAATGGCTGTATAAACTAGATGGGCCACCATGAGTCTGAGACTCCATACAATCCTCAATCACTCAAGGATCTAGCTCACCCCATAAACCCATAATTTATCTACCAAAATCTTTTATATATTTTATTCAAAATATAAGAAACCACGGCTAGATATACAAAAACTATAAACCACTCCACGTGAAATTAATCACTCTGTATAAATTATCCAGGAATCATCCACGTACTCATATGATGACTATACCTTAAACTTAGTCCTCATTGCATTACCTCATCTTTCATATAAAAATTAAATGGATATTAAGCACTGGTACAGTAACAATATAACCCAACTTCTAAAAAAGAGATAGCTTTCTATGGGTTTATTTTCACATTATATGGAATGAAACCATAGTTTAAACATGTTATGGAGGTTAGATGACGAAGGATGAGAATGTAACTTATAACATTAGATGACCTAATTAGAAAAAAATCATATTACATAATTTAACTAACTATTAATTATATTCCATAAACAAAGAACTCCAAAAACTATAGGTTATGTGTATTTTTAGATTATATACAGAAATAAATTATTTTACAATTATTATATAACATATCCCGCAAATATTCTTCAGAGAAGATACACTTCTTGAAATATCATACATAATACTCTTTTATAACACAAAGGGAATGAAAAAATAAGAAAGAGATGATCTCAGACACTAATTATGGTTAAACATAACAAATATGAATCAATTATCATAAGATACCATATGTTGAACGTGTGGTTAATGAATATAATCATGGCTAATGAAAAAAATATATAAAATTAACACAATAAAATATGTATCATGAATAATAATATATGTATTTTGAAATAACAAATAAAATGTTCCCTATGAGTGTGAAAACTTGTTTCAATAATCACGATCTACGAAAACATATCATTTAATATTGAGTAACATATAAATAAGGAATAAAAATGTAGAAAAATATCCAAATAGAAAATAATTTCTTATGCCAAGGATAAGAGACAAGTTCATCATAAAATAGTGCATATAGTCATTTTGTTATTTTGGTCACTCTCAATAACATAAAAAATGTTGATGGATACCTCTGATGTTTTATTCCACTCTCCATTCCCCTTCAAATAATTAATCATTAATCATTACCCAATTCATTATTGGTGCTTACAATTTCTAGACCACTAATTTTATAGTGGATTGGGTTTAATCACCTGTTCATATAATTTAAAGTAAGATAAATCAATACCGAATGAAATGTATTTATAATAATTCTACACAAAAAAAAACTAAATAAAAAACCATAAATATATATCCCCCATGAACATGAAAATAAATTAACACCATCATAGTATAAAAAACATTTGAAAATGAAATGGATTTTAAGATTATTCATATAAAAATATCATAATCCATCTTGAGAAAGAATGTGGTTGCTTCAATTATATCATATCCTCATAAATAATATGAATCATTAAATAATGTTGACTTAGATGAAAAAACCATACAAGAGCATTAAAATGTACATTTAAGAAATATGAAATGATATCTTTTATTTCAAATAAAAATATTTTTTTATTAAATGAGGATAAAAATTACTTTGAATCTCAATAAAACATATATAGGAATATTCCTAGAGAAAACCAAACAAAATGGTTGGAGAAGGATACCGTGTATAAAATATTGAAAAATATTTTATTTACACTTTTTAAAATAAATTCAAATTTAAGTGGATGTAACTATATGAAATCATATAACTATATATACGAACATCCATAATGTATTATATATAATATTTAAATGTAGTAGAGTAATATAGAATTTTTTTTGTGAAAAAGGTCATGTGATATGTGTAAATATAAATTTGTACATAGTCAATCTCAATTTCAACATGCAATTTTTCAAAAAGCTTATGGGTTTGAATAAATTTTAATATAAATTTAATATCAAATAAAATATTATAAAAGGAATATATGGGATGTATCTTCTCCCCAAAAAATGAAAATATTGGTTAATATGAAAAATATCTCAATAAAGGGTAATCAAAATGAGGAACTCTTTCCTCATACTTCCATACGGTCAGACGTAATATAACTCCCTATATAATAATTTTTTTATTCTTATGTATAATATATGTATATATATATATATTTAATACTTATTAACGTTCGTTTTTAATTCATTGTTATTGATATATAAATAATTCTTTGTTAAAATTAATATTTGAGTGTCAACTAATTCATTTTTTCCATAAATGATACACTTTTGATCTTCTGGTCCTTATTCCATGATCATGGGTTAATCAAAACTAAAAGGCACATGATGATATGGTATAGTTGTCTGATTTATCTTTGGATTCATATTTTCATCTCATTGAACATATAGTGATTGAGCACATGGAACACCCAAAGAATCTCATTTTCTATTAGTACTAAATTATCTATAGAATCGAATTTTACTATATAATAGATTTTTTTATTCAATATACATTAGAATATTACCAATACAAAATTATGATGAAACAAAAAGTATCAATAATTATTACATGATATTATAAATATTTAAACATTCCTTTTCATTCAATAATTAATCACGGTAACATCTTTAATTTATGTGGTCAAATAAACCCAAACAAGAACACATTATATGAAACGAAGGTGTAAGAACATATTATTTTTTTAATAATATAACATTTTCAAAAGATTAATGAACTCAATAAAATATTGTTAAATTTGTTAAAAATTAAATAATAGGTGTATAAAAAAGATATTAAATAACGATTTAGTAGATAATAACACTTACATTAATTAAGTGAATCTATAAATTGAGAGCCTCTTGGAAATGAGTTATTTCAGACTCCTTATGAAAATGGATTCCCAAACATGGGAAATGATTCATAGGGATAAAATTTGGATATGTATTGAATAGTTATATTGAGAAATTATTTTCATGATATTGGTATAGGATGGTTTCTTTTATTGGTGGGATTGAGTGGAATTATTTCAAATACTCATTCCTCAATTAATAAGGGATGTAGTTTGAAATGAAAAGTGTATCCAAAGTGGATGAAATTGATATAAATTAATGGTGAGTTTATCAAGCCCTCATCAGTTCATTATAGATAATTGTTTTTGATATTTGAGTTCTGTAGTCCTTATTTAAGCCCTTTTTCCTCATTTTACCTTAACCATGTTAACTAAATTAATTCTGTGATAACTAATTTTTATGCCTAAAAATAATATTTCCCCTGTTTACAAATATTGATATGATGAATCCAAATATGAAATTAATTTTACTAGATTAATTTTTTATGTATAAAAAAATTAATTTTAATATATGAACTCATAGCATAAAAAAATTTTAGAATAAATTATTTTTAATAATAAAAATTAATTTATTATTATTCTATACAATGTAATACTTTTTAGAAGACAGGGAATTATTTAATATATATATATATAAATTTTTTTGAAAATAAATCATTAAAATAGAATATATTAGTTTTAAAAAATATAATATATAGAAAAAATATTCCATTGAAAAAGATGTCATGTTACGTTAAATGTGTTTAATCAAATACCATTACTTGTTTATCTTTTATGCATTAAATATTATTAATCCAATAGTATTATAATATTTCCTTGAAATTATAGTCACATAAAAAAATTATTTAATAATAATAATAATAAGTAATGAATATAAATTCATATTTTTAAAATATCTAATTTTAAATAATTATTGTATTTATACATAATTCTATATTAATTTATTATTTTTTAATTTTCTTATTTTAATTTTTTTTACAAAAAAATTACAAAACATTATCATATATATTAGATACAATTATGTTCAATGACCATATATCAAATTATCATATATCTTATTAGTTATATATCCAATTATAATACATATTTATAATATTCATATTACATTTATATATATGGCCTTTCATAAATTTATAAAATAATTCAACATACTCATTTAATTAACTCAAAAAATATCTATTATATATCTAAATATTTTCTTTCCATTAATAGTTATAATAGATGGTTTTATCTTCAATGAAAACGATGAGGATGGATATTTAATGTCCATTCAAATTTTATTTACATATGGTTTTATTCCCCTTCTAGTTTTCTTGAAAATGTTTTATTTTAAATTATCATATTGTATTAATTCTTATCTTGAATTAAATTATTTAATCTCAATAAATCATATCACTATTTGTTTTAGTTTTTTTCTTTGTATGAAACAATTTATTTAGTACATTAATTAAAGAAAAGTTGTGTTTTACATTTTACAATCGTAAATGATTTTCAACTTGAACATTTCATTACTCTGAAAAAATTGAGGTACTTCTGACTCATTATATCATCATGTTCTTATATAGCATCCAAAAACATATGGTTCCTTTTGGGAACTTTAACCAAGATAGTGGTATTTTCTAATAGTACATTATCTCTACACCCATTTAATTATAATTGTTGTTCTTCATAAAAGGGATCATGATCCAATAGTATATCCTCTAATTTTAGTACAAGTGATGTATTAGGAATATACATCCTGAAATGTGATCCACAGAATAAATCTTGCACATAAGAGTGTTTTAGTGGTTCTGGGAGATGATAAACTATTTTCCCCATATGATTATGCATTTTAAATGGTCCAATTTTACCAGGGATAACCATTCCCTTCTTACTGAATCTGATAACACTTTTCTATGGTGAAATTAGAAAAACATTGTCTCCAACATCAAAATCAAAGTATAACTTATGATTATCAGAATTTTTATTCTATTAAAATTGTATTATTTTACTATGTTAAAGATCTGTTTGACACTTATATAACATCTCTTGAAAATATCTATTCACTTCCTTTTAATCTCTATAACATCTTCCCAACTTGTTTTAGTTTTTTACATATTTTAAAACAGATACTTATATAATTATATTTGAACTCTAGAATAACGAATCTTCTTATGTAAGAATACCACCAGTGGAATTTTTTCATCCCAAACTACTTTGAAATCTATTATAAAGTATAATATAATATATTCCAGATTCTAAATGGTCCTTTTATATTGACCATCAGTTTGAGGACGATAATTAGTGACCAATCTCAACTCTACATCAAAAATATAATGATCACTTATCTTGACCATTATTTTAAACCTTATATCTCAATCAAATATAATAAAGAGTGGTACTCCATGTAACATGACCAATTACTTTTGTATATCTTTGCACATTAATCAATACATAATTCATCTAAATATAAATGATATGTGTAATCATCATATGGTGACTATAACGACCCATACTTTACATACATTGTTAATACTTCAAAATTGAAGCACACTTACTACAACATATGAAAAAACCACAAAGGACCATATAGGTATAGTGTCTTTAGAAACTGGGAAAACATAAAAAACTGGTTCATAATCTTCTACAGTGTCTCCCATTTATTTAATCATATCTAGGGTCCATTTTAGCATATTCTACTTAATATACATCTTCCTGACATGGGGAAAAGAAATTATACAAAAAAGGGAGAGCTCAAATGCTCAGCAAGGGCAAATAAAGGAAATAAAAATCATATCATATCTTTTTGAAAATCATAACCTTCAAAAGAGATCATAATATCTTAACATGGAATAAATCATAGAAGTGAAAATGAGATCCCCATAATCATAACATAAAACATGAAACTTTGTGGCATGCACAAATAATCATGGAAAATCATTTCTTGTTAGTCATGACTTATTGCCAAGACTATCTTAGCGGACAAAGTCCATTTTTGAACCGAGTTCACTCCTTGTTTCAGTCCTGTATTACTGAACCAAAATAACCTTCTGTTCCAGCCATGTATATCTCATGAGATATAAATCTTTACCCAATGCATTGGAGGGAGATATAGGTCCCACCCATCTTATAATGATTCCTTTTTTATGTGTTCCACATAATCATAAATCATACATCATCGCATAACACATGTAACAAAAATGAGATTCTTGAAACATCATGACATCATAAAACAAATCATATAAAGTAAACGACTTCATAAAAATAATTCCATCACAACATAATCAAATAAATGTAATAATAGGGATAAAAACAGAACCCTATATTATCTTAGATGGAAAATAATTTTGATAAAACATTTGAACTCCATTCTTGAGGAAAATATCCTTTCTACTTCAAAACACTTTTCTTTTCTTAACATGTCATTCAATTATAAACTAAAAGAAGTTGATTAAAAATAAACTTGAAAACTTATAAAGGAATGTTCTTGGAAATAATGCTTTAAAAATCCATTCATGCCGTATAAGTTAAAAAAACATTCTTCGTACTTTTGTCAGAAAAGTCAAAAAGTACCTCGTACGAAAAAAACGACAAAAGATTCCTTTCGTATCTTTTACTAAAAACTCACCGAAGGGTAAAATTGGATATAAACTATTGTAGAAGGATATAAATATTACATATAGAGGAAACATGGATGTGGATGATAAAATAAACCCCCAGTAAATTACCAATGTATAAACAATCTCGGATAAAAATGAGATTGTGATATTTTCCCTTACCTTAGGTCCGATTTTCTTTGTACGTGTCCGAAGATCCTGTATAATGGTTTAAATAATGTTATTGACTTATTATAGAATCATAAATATTGATATGATATCATATATGGTCATATTCTTAGCTTCTTATTAATAATATTTCATTGTTACTTGTTATTCAGGTCTTTATTGCCTTTTGTTCTTATGCGTGTTTTGCCGAATAAATTCTTATTATTCTTTTAAGGTTATAGATACCATATATTTAGAATGGTATTAGTGTAACATATATCATATTTATTAATTAAATTCATTTATATAATTACTATGTAATGATGATCATGTAGAACGAGTCGCATCACATCGTGGAGACGGTATTCCGTACATACGCACGAGTGATGATATCATTCCCAAGATTGTGGAATTGTATTTAAGTGTATTTATAATATTTCAGTATCAATATAATTTTATAATAATCATATATAGTTACTCATTACACCATTATACCCATCCTTGTAAGGTGATGGTGGAAAATAGATTACACCACGGCGTGGAGACGGTATTCCGTACGTACGCACGCGCGGTGATTTCATTTTTCCGTAGGATGGATAGAAGGTGAATTAGGGTTGTTTCATATTTATAATAACATATCAGTATGTAAGTAATACTGATGTTATTACTTTTTCATGAAACAACTAAATAAGAAGAAGTTGAAGAAGAAAGAAATTGAAAAGACCGGTAATGGATATTACCTCTTCTTTGAAAAGCCTCTTTAAATCCTCCAAATAGGGAACTAAGATTGGTCTTTGAAGAAGACCAGGACCTCTAGGATTATTCTAGGAAAGTGGAGAAGGGATTTTGGCAGGGGTTGGCCGAGCATGAGTTCTCAAATTGGTGTGAGGAGGAGGGGGAGGAGGTGCCCTTTTATAAGGGAGGAGAGGGGCACCTTAGGAATATCTCAAAATATTATTTTATATTAAAGTCAAAATCGGTTTATAATGGTTCCAAAGGGACTTATTTAGAAGATAAAGTGGGGGTGGGTCGACATACTATCAACCAATAGGATTTAGACAAGTTTAGGTTATTATTTTAACCTTATCAATTAGATTTAACTCTAAGTTAAATAATTTAACTTTTACTGTGTCTTTTTGTTTTCTTACACTATATGGTTAATAAACTTACTATAACAAGCCAAAAGAACCCCAAATTGTTTATTATTAATATATATATCCTTATCTAAGTCATTAGGCCGAACCTAAGATTTTTATGAATAAAATAACAATTAATAATATAATATCTGATTTAAAAACTATTTTTTGTCAATTTTGACACTATTTGATATATGATTTTTGTGAAAGTCAAAACAGAATTATATGTTCGAACCAAGTTTATTAAATCAAAACTAATATATTATAGTAACCTATAAAATTACTGTAATTCATAAAAAGTCTCAAAATTACATTTATTTGGGCATTTATAACATCAATTATGTTAACATTTCTTTAAAAGGGTAATTACTGTATCATCGTTGTGTCATAAATAA
This sequence comes from Viscum album, assembly GCA_963277665.1. Classification (NCBI taxonomy): domain Eukaryota; kingdom Viridiplantae; phylum Streptophyta; class Magnoliopsida; order Santalales; family Viscaceae; genus Viscum; species Viscum album. Next base: position 387,565,264 of record OY728167.1, on the reverse strand, counting down.
ATTATTTTATTTAAAGTCTAAAACTTATAAATAAAATATCATTATGTAGGAACTCTTTTTATCTTTCTAATGAATATTTATAATCGAATTTATCTTATGTATAACCCCATATTAAAAATGTTTTTGTTATTAAACCTTGATTTTAACTATTTTAACTATTCATTAAATAAAATAATATTAAATGTCATAATCTAATCCTAGTGGACCTAAAAGGTCATATTATATTCATAAGGTTGTTTTTGGTCGAATTACACTTATCCAATAGAATTAGGACATGTGTTAGGGTAATAATAATATCATTTTTACCCTTAATTACCGTATTTACTTTTAACCGTGGTAAAAAAAAGTAAAAAGTTACTATTCACCAAAAATTATTTTCATCTCATTGAATGACATTTTACTTACTGACATCAACCGTGTCTCTCGGATTTTTTAAATTCCATTCACAGAAGTGGTAAAATTATGTTTTATGCAAAATTCATTTTTTTACCTACCACTTAGTGGTTTCACTATTCATCAAAAATTGAAAGTTTTCAGAAAAATACCAAAATTTCACCCGAGGCTAATTTCGGTATTCCGAATCCAAAAATGAAGTCCATTTTGAATGATAAAATTTATAAAATTTCAAAAAGTGGTTATTACTATTCATAATGGCTATTTTATATAGCATTTTAATAATATATCGTTGTTTAGTGAAACTCAGTATTGCGTACAACGCAAGCTATCGAGGAAGGTCACGATTGTGTGTAAAGCAAGCCGAGCAAGTGTTGTGTGTAGTAAAATATTCCTTTGATGATTTATATAACATAAAAACAAAATATTTCTCATAAAAGTCTCGGGTGTTACATTCTACCCCCCTTAAAATGAATTTCTCCCTTGAAATTCGTCACTTTGTAACAAATAGATGAGGATACCTCTCCCTCATCATATCCTCAAGCTCCCATGTAGCTTCTTCTAATTGGTGGTTCCTCCATAAAAATTTCACCAATCGAGTGGTCTTGTTTCATAGGACTTTTTCGCTACGATCCAGAATCTCTCTCGGTTGTTCTTCATAAGAAAGATCTTGCTCCAGCGGTACAACTTCTGAGCTGAGTACATGTGAAGGATCAGGTATGTACTTTCTCAGGAGAGATACATGGAACACATCGTGAACTTGAGATAGAATCGGTGGAAGTGCCAATCGGTAAGCTAACTTCCCAACACGATCCAGTATTTCGAAAGGACCGATATATCTAGGGCTCAACTTCCCCTTCTTTCCAAATCTCATAACCCTCTTCCAGGGAGATATTCGTATGAACACTTTATCACCCACTTCAAACTCTAGGTCTTTTCTTCGGTTTTCGGCATAACTTTTCTGTCGACTCTGAGCTGCTCTTATGTGTTGTGGAATAGATCTGACCTTTACTGCCATTTCATCAACGAGATCAGGTCCTAATAGATTTCTTTCCCCAACTTCATCCCAGCAAGTTGGAGTCCTGCATTTCTTTCCATATAGAGCTTCATAAAAAGCCATATGAATACTGGAGTGAAAGATATTATTATAAGAAAATTCCAACAAAGGTAGGTGTTGATCCCAACCTCCTTTGAAATCCATAGAGCAAGCTCTCAACATATCTTCTAGGGTTTGAATTGTTCTCTCAGACTAACCGTCTATCTGAGGATGATAAGCAGTGCTGAAACTCAACTCTATATCCAGAGTATACTGAAGACTTCGGCAGAACTTCGAGGTAAATCCCGGATCCCTATCCGATATAATAGAAAGTGGTACTCTATGCAATCTTACCACTTCTTTTACATATATCCTGGCAAGCTAATCTAGAGAGAGATCCTCTCTAATAGCAATGAAGTGTGCAGACTTTGTAAGATGATCAACTATGACCCAGATAGAATTATTGCCTTTGGTTGTTTTAGGAAGTCCTGTGACAAAGTCCATAGTGATGTTTTCCCATTTCCATTCGGGTATGGGTAATGGTTGTAACATCCCCTTAGACTTCTGTCTCTCAGCTTTAACTTGTTGGCAAACCAAGCATCGAGAGACAAATTCAGCAACATCTCTTTTCATTCCATCCCACCAGAAGTACTCTTTCAGGTCCCTATACATCTTCGTGCTTCCAGGATGAATAGAGAATGAAGAACTATGAGCCTCATCCAGCAGCTCCTTCTTTAATTCGGGGATGGGAGGAACACAAACCCGATTCCTGAACTTTATTATCCCATCAAAATCAAGGTTGAATTCAGGAACATTTCTCACCTTCTTTTGTAACTCGACATCTTCTTTATGTGCCTCTTTAATCTTCACATGTATCAATGGTTGAACATTCATTTGAGAAAGATAAGATTTTTCCCCTTCCATTATAATTCCAAGATCCATCCTTTTTAAATCCATAAATATTGGATCTTTTGTGATCCTCATCATGGATAAACTAGCATGGTCTTGTCGACTTAATGCATCTGCCACCTTGTTTGCTTTCCCAGGGTGGTAATGGATTGAGCAGTCATAATCCTTAATCAGCTCCAACCATCTTCTTTGACGCATATTCAGCTCCTTTTGTGTGAAAATATACTTTAAGCTTTTATGACCAGTATAAATATCACACCTTTCACCATAAAGGTAATGCCTCCAAATTATTAATGCAAAGATTACCGCAGCTAACTCCGAATCATGTGTTGGGTAATTTTGCTCATGGATTTTCAACTGCCGTGAGGCATAAGCTATCACCATATCATTTTTCATAAGAACACACCCCAATCCCTTCTTGGATGCATCACTGTAGATCCCAAACCTTTCTCCACTATAAGGCAGTGTGAGCACAGGTGCACTGGATAACCTTCTTTTCAACTCCTTGAAATTCTCCTCACATTCCTCTGTCCAAACAAACTTAACTCCTTTCCGAGTCAACTTGGTGAGTGGATTAGATACTCGTGAAACATCTTTCACAAAACGTCGATAATATCATGCCAAACCAAGCAAACTTCGGATCTCAATTACTGTTGTTGGTCTCGACCATCTTTCGATAACCTCTGTTTTTGCTGGATCCACAGATATCCCCTCTTTTGAGATTATGTAACCCAAAAATGCAACTTTTTGAAGCCAAAATTCACACTTGGTAAATTTGGCATATAGCTTCTCCTTTCTCAGGGTCTTCAATATAATTCTCAAGTGATCTTCATGCTCTTCCTTGCTCTTTGAATAGACAAGAATATCATCTATAAGGACTACCACAAATTGATCAAGATAGTCTCTAAAGACTCTATTCATTAGATCCATGAAGATAGCAGGGGCATTAGTAAGACCAAATGGCATCACCAGAAATTCATAGTGTCCATACCTTGTACGGAAAGCCGTCTTTGGTATATCCTCCCTTTTGACCCTTAATTGATGATACCCTAAACGAAGATCAATCTTGGAAAAGTATTGAGCTCCTCGTAGTTGGTCAGATAATTCATCAATGCGTGGGAGAGGATATTTGTTCTTGATAGTGATCTTGTTAAGTTCTAGATAATCAATGCAGAGTCTCATTGATCCATCTTTCTTCTTAACAAATAGAACAGGTGCTCCCTAAGGTGACACACTAGGGTATATGAATCCCTTATCAAGATTCTCTTGGAGTTGCTTCTTCAATTCCTGTAACTTAATTGGGGCCATTCTATAAGGTGTCTTTGAAATAGGAAAAGCACCCGGTACGAGTTCTATTGAAAACTCAACTTCACGATTTGGTGGAAGACCCGATAATTCCTCTAGAAAGACATCATCAAACTCACGTACGATGGGCATCTTCTTAATCGTGATTTTCTCACCAACCATTTGAGATAAATAACCTTCATTTAGTGGAATCAATACCCATAAAATGGAAGAAATTTCCACTGGAAGGTTATGTTCATCCTTGCATTGATAGATGATCATAGATTGATCTGGAATATGAAATGTGACTTCCCTTCTTTGGCAATTGATATGAGATCCATATAAAGAAAGCCAATCCATGCCAAGAATCACATCAAATTCCACTATAGGAAGGATCACCATATTTGCAGGAAGCACTTTCCCACAAACATCGATCGGAGAAGAATTATAAACTTTTGATGCGACTGTTGTTCCATTAGGTGTTGTCACAGCTTACTCAACATCTAATTGTTGATGTAATAAGGTGATACCCTTAGAAAATTCTTCAGAAATAAAAGAGTGGGTGGATCCAGAATCAAATAAAACATTTTCTACTTTAGAGTGGATGTTAAGTGTACCTTTCACCACTTCGTTATCGTAATACACATCGCTGATAGAAATTGCATGTGACTTTCCTTTTTCTTTATCCTTAAGAGTTTGTTGACGTCGACCATCATCATCAACCCTTGGATTTGGGCATTGATTGTCATAATTCCCCATCTCCTTGCACTTGAAACATTGAAGTGTAGTAGGTTCATTCTTTGTATCCCTTCCTTTGTTTGCATCATTAGACATATTCTTCCCATTATCTCGGCATTCAAATGCTCGATGACCTTCCTTTCCACATTTGAAACATTTACATTTCCCTTTAAGACAACTCCCTCCATGTTTCTTTCCACACTTTGAGCATAAGGGAAAGCTAATCTTCTTTTCAGTGTGCTCTTTAGATTTTCCTTTGAATTCCATTTTCCTCTTCTTATCAAACCCATATGACTGATGGGTTACTCCAATCTCCATCTCAACTTTGAGAGCACATCGAACGATTTCCTCGGAGCTATTGAAGTCCCTTATGGCTAACGCCCTTCGAAGACTTGGTTTTAAGCCAATAAAGAATCGATCGATCTTACTCTCAGGTTGGATAATAATACCATAAGCGTACCTTCCAAGTCTTGTAAAATTTGGTTCATAGGTAGCAACATATTCATCATCCCTTTGCTTCAGTTCAAGAAACTCTTTCTCCATCTTTGTTCGGAGAATACGAGGGAAGTACTTATTGAAAAATAAGTTCTTGAACTCATCCCATTCCATGGACTCAATTTCATCCCTTTGCCTCGTATTCTTAATAAGATTCCACCATTGATCAGAATCTCCTTCCAAACGATACACTGCTTGGATGACTTTATCATGTTCAGAACATTGAAGAACTGAAAATATCTTTTCAGTAGTACTAATCCATTGTTCAGCAACTAATGGATCAGTAAACCCGCTGAAAGAAGGTGGACACTGCCTCATGAAGGATTCAACAGAATGTTGCTCCTTACTTTGCTCGTTTGGAAGACCTGTATGATTCATAGCTTTAGAAAGTTGTGTGAGAATGGCTCTAAGATTTTGCATTCCAGCTCCCATAACGTTTGGTTGCTCAGGGGGATAATTATTGCATTGCCCATCGCATTCCACATTAACACGGTTCCTTTCGGTTCCAACCATTGACTAAAACCAAGATGAATAGTGTGGTCAATACTAATTATAATAGGAAAACCACATAATCAAGAATAAAATTTCACACTTAAGGTCTTATCCTAGGTTATTCATGGCCATGTCTAAAACACTAAGATTCTGTTCTTTGCTTAGACTTATCCTTAGGGTTCTTACTAAAGCTTTCACATCCTAGTTTCCAAAGATAACTATACCTTTCCTCTGATACCAACTATAATGACCCATACATTACATACATTGTAAATACTACAAAATTGAAGCACACTTATTACAACATATGACAATACCACCAAGGACCGTATAGGTATAGTGTGTTTAGAAACTGGGAAAACATAAACAACTGGTTCATAAATCTTCTAAAGTGTCTCCCATTTATTTCATCATATCTAGGGTCCCTTTTAGAATATTCTACTTAATATCCATCTTCCTAACCTGGGGAAAAGGAAACATACAAAAAAGGGTGAGCTCAAATGCTCAGCAAGGGCAAATAAAGGAAATAAAAATCATATCATATCTTTTTGAAAATCATAACCTGCAAAAGAGATCATAATATATTAATATGGAAAAAATCATAGAAGTGAAAATGAGATCCCCATAATCATAACAAAAAACTTGAAACTTTGTGGCATGCACACATAATCATGGAAAATCATTTTTTGTTAGTCATGACTTATTGCCAAGACTATCTTAGCGGACGAAGTCCATTTCTGAACCGAGTTCACTCCTCGTTTCAGTCTTGTATTACTGAACCGAAATAACCTTCCGTTCCAGCCATGTCTATCTCATGAGATATAAATCTTTACCCAATGCATTGGAGGGAGATATAGGTCCCACCCATCTTATAATGATTCCTTTTTTTATGTGTGCCACATAATCATAAATCATACATCATCGCATAACACATGTAACAAAAATGGGATTCTTGAAACATCATGACATCATAAAACAAATCATATAAAGTAAATGACTTCATAAAAATAATTCCATCACAACATAATCAAATAAATTTAATAGGTATAAAAACAAAACCCTATATTATCTTAGATGGAAAATAATTTTGATAAAACATTTGAACTCCATTCTTGAGGAAAATATCCTTTCTACTTCAAAACACTTTTATTTTCTTAACATGTCATACAATTATAAACTAAAAGAAGTTGCTTAAAAATAAACTTGAAAACTTATAAATGAAGGTTCTTGGAAATAATGTTTTAAAAATCCATTCATGCCGTATAAGTTAAAAAAACATTCTTCGTACTTTTGTCGGAAAAGTCAAAAAGTACCTCGTACGAAAAAAAAACGACAAAAGATTCCATTCGTATCTTTTACTAAAAACTCACCGAATGGTAAAATTGGATATAAACTATTGTAGAAGGATATAAATATTACATATAGAGGAAACATGGATGTGGATGATAAAATAAACCCACAGTAAATACCAATGTATAAACAATCCCGGATAAAATGAGATTGTGATATTTTCCCTTACCTTAGGTCCGATTTGCTGTGTACGTGTCCGAAGCTCCTATATAATGGTTTAAATAATGTTATTGACTTATTACAGAATCATACATATTTATATGATATCATATATGGTCATATTCTTAGCTTCTTATTAATAATATTTCATTGTTACTTGTTATTCGGGTCTTTATTGCCTTTTGTTCTTATGCGTGTTTTGCCGAATAAATTCTTTTTCTTCTTTTAAGGTTATAGATACCTTATATTCAGAATGGTATTAGTGTAACATATATCATATTTATTCATTCAATTCATTTATATAATTACTATGTAATGATGATCATGTAGAATGAGTCGCATCACATCGTGGAGACGGTATTCCGTACGTACGCACGAGTGATGATATCGTTCCCATGATTGTGGAATTGTATTTAAGTGTATTTATAATATTTCAGTATCAATATCATTTTATAATAATCATATATAGTTACTCATTACACCATTATACCCATCCTTGTAAGGTGATGGTGGAAAATAGATTACACCACGGCGTGGAGACGGTATTCCGTACGTACGCACGCGCGGTGATTCCATTTTTCCGTAGGATGGATAGAAGCTGAATTAGGGTTGTTTCATATTTATAATAAAATATCAGTATGTAATTAATACTTATTTTATTACTTTGTCATTAAACAACTAAAGAAGAATAAGTTGAAGAAGAATGAAATTGAAAAGATCGGTAATGGATATTACCTCTTCTTTGAAACGCCTCTTTAAATCCTCCACTTAGGGAACAAAGATTGGCCTTTGAAGAAGACTACGACCTATAGGATTATTCTAGGGAAGTGGAGAAGGGATTTTGGCAGGGTTTTGCCGAGCTTGAGTGCTCAAATTGGTTTGAGGAGGAGGGGGAGGAGGTGCCCTTTTATAAGGGAGGAGAGGGGCACCTTAGGAATATCTCAAAATATTATTTTATATTAAAGTCAAAATCGGTTTATAATGGTTCCAAAGGGTCTTATTTTGAAGCTAAAGTGGGGATGGGTCGAAATACTATCAACAAATAGGATTTAGACAAGTTTAGGTTATTATTTTAACCTTATCAATTAGATTTAACTCTAAGTAAAATAATTTATCTTTTACCGTGTCTTTTTTTTTCTTACACTATATGGTTAATAAACATACTATAACATGCCAAACGAACCCCATATTGTTTTTTATTAACATATATATCCTTATCTATGTCATTTGGCCGAACTTTAGATTTTTAGGAATAAAATAACAATTAATAATATAATATTTGATTTAAAAACTATTTTGTGTCAATTATGACACTATTTGATATATGATTTTTGTGAAAGTCATAACAGAATTATATGTTCTAAAAAAGTTAATTAAATCAACACTAATATATTATAGCAATCAATAAAATTAGTGGAATTCATAAAAAGTCTCAAATTACTTTTATTTGGGCATTTATATCATCAATTATGTTAACGTTTCCTTAAAAGGGTAATTACTGCATCATCGTTGTGTCATAAATAAATTAATTTATTTAAAGTCTAAAACTTATAAATAAAATATCATTATGTAGGAAATATTTTTATATTTCTAATGAATATTTATAATCTAATTTATCTTATGTATAACCCCATATTAAAAATGTTTTAGTTATTAAGCTTTGATTTTAACTATTTTAACTATTCATTAAATAAAATAATATTAAATGTCATAATCTAATCCAAGTGGACCTAAATGGTCATATTATATTTATAAGGTTGTTTTTGGTCGAATTACACTTATCCAATAGAATTATGACATGTGTTAGGGTAATAATAATATCATTTTTACCCTTAATTAACATATTTACTTTTAACTGTGGTTAAAAAAAGTAAAAAGTTACTATTCACCAAAAAATATTTTCATCTCATTGAACCACATTTTACTTACTGACATCAACCATGTCTCTCGGATTTTTTAAATTCCATTCACAGAAGCGGTAAAATTATGTTTTATGCAAAATTCAGTTGTTAACCTACCACTTAGTGGTTTCACTATTCATCAAAAATTGAAAGTTTTCAGAAAAATACCAAAATTTCCCCCTAGGCTAATTTCGGTATTCCGAATCCAAAAATGAAGTCCATTTTGAAAGATAAAATTTCTAAATTTTCAAAAAGTGTTTATTACTATTCATAACGGCTATTTTATATAGCATTTTAATAATATATCGTTGTTTAGTGAAACTCAGTATTGCGTACAACGCAAGCTGTCGAGGAAGGTCGCGATTGTGTGTAAATCAAGCCGAGCAAGTGTTGTGTGTAGTAAAAGATTCCGTTGATGATTTATATAACATAAAAACAAAATATTTCTCATAAAATTCTAGGGTGTTATAGTGACCAACTACAATCCAAATGGTATTAGAGAATTTTGTGTTCTCAAGAAGTACTATAATGAAATCTATGGTGATGTTATCTGATATCCATACTTAAAAAGGTAATTAATAAATGATCTAGTTATTTTTAATAATTTTAACATTTACTTATTAGAATACAATGAATCGAGATATATAATCTTCAATCACCCTTTTAATGTTCTCCCATATGGATTATTTCTTAAGCACTATACACATATTTTTTAAAATATGATGGATATAAAATAATGAGATATATGAATTCTAAATTAGGTTGTTCTTAAATTAAACTATTTAGGGGAAACATATTCATTTTATAAATATTATAATTCCCTCATATTTAAGTTTCAACTCTATAATATTCCCTACCATATTTTGTAACTTCATATCATCCTTTTATGTCTCACTGATATTCATATCGATGGATGGATGTGAATTCATTTGGAAATGATATAATTTCCCCCTCCGTTATGATTCCTAGTTCCATCCATTATAAATTAAATAATTTTTAGGTGCTTTACCTCATAATCATTAAAAAGTCAAAATGATCCTCCCATCTCAGATCATCGACCAACATCCATCCCTCCCCATGGTGGTAATTCACTGAGTATTCATACTCCTTGATTTACTTCAACCATTTCCATTAGAACATGTTCAACTACATTTTTTGAATTTATTGTTTAAGATATCAGTTTGGGTTTTGAAGTATCATCATTTACATTAAAAAATTTTATTATATACAAATATCCTCTAAAAATCAAATTAATATTATATATATTACCCCACAAAATTACAACTAAACATATATCACAACTAATTATTAAATAATTGGAGTTTATGGAATAAGTACCTCTAAAATCCAAATAAATATTAGGAAAATAATGATTGATGATTTAGAGAGGGACGTGAACCCCCTATAAATTAGTTTATTATAAGGGGTTGTGAATAACCCCCTCTAATGTATATTGAAAATGATTTTAGTGGGGGTTGTGAATCCCCCCCTCAAAAAAATATCAATAGTGTACTATTTATTTTATTTTTAAGTAATGAAGAAAGAATTCATAGTAATAGTTTTATTTATAAATAAGATGTAGGTTATAGAGATATATTGACAGTAGTATGTTGGACATAGTATATATAAATACTATTAGCTATCACGGTACATATTAATTTTTCATTATTTGAAATAGATATGAAAAAGGTATATTCATAATGAATTTGTTCATTAGTATTTTTACATTGAAAAAACGTATAATTTAAAAAAAATAGAATATCTTGAAAATGTATTTAAACATTAAAAATCTATTATTGAGAATAGGAGAACTCCCAGAGTCAATTATTATTGACTTATAATTTTTTTACTTCAAGATGATTATTAGTAATCTTTTGATCTAAATAGGTTTTTAAAAAATGTTTTTATTAAAAACATTATTAATAAAATTTGTGTGGAGGAAATTTTTATTAGATAATTTGTAATAAATATTTCTATGGATTTTTCAAAACATATGATGATTTATTTTTAAATGATATATATGGGGGATCTGAATATTTTTTATTGTCCTTAAAAATAATAATTTTTTTATAAATAAGTTTAACTCTTCATATATATCTTTGACATTGACTAAAATATCATTCTTCTTAAAAATATTTGATTAATAGAGCTTTTATGTGCACCACAATAAATCATAGTATTGGTGGATCTAGGAAACTAGCTTTTAAAAAACAACACATTGGAATTATCTAAAAACTGTATTTAACTACTAGTTTACCAAATATTAGTTTGAAAATATGATTTTGTGTGATAGATCATGATATGAAAAATGAATCACATTTTAAAACACTAAAATCCATTTTCATCTACATAAATGGTTAAAAAGAAATTAGCCGATTGTTTTCACACAAAACACCTTTTAATCTCAAAAAGATACATATATTTTGTATTTTTAGATCATTGGTTTTTTAGGAAATGCACATTCAGAAAATTCAATTTTCAAGGAGCTGTTTTAGTTTAAACAATTAGAAATAAGTATCAGATGATTTCACTCACCACTATAGAAGGTAAATATATTGGAGTTCGATGTGTTTGTTTTTAGGTGTAGTGGATTCAATAAAAATAACATATTTGGGTTTGAAGATTACTCGAACTAAAATAATTAGTAAAAATTTGGTTTAACTTCATTATTTATAAACCCATTACATCACTCACATGTTAAATAAAATGATGAAATAAATAATTTCCTTAGATATCACTCATAAAAATGACACATTTTTCAAGAACATTAACAATTTAAAAAATAAACCTCTATATATTTTCACTAAACCAAACAATATTGATATATTCGAGAATATTCTCTAGAATATTGTATTGATAAATTTAATGTTATATTTTATTAACTTTTTTTTTAAAATATCTTCTGAAGTATAAAAATTTATTAATATATGAGAATGTTTTTCAGAACTGTTTTAATTTATAATATATATTATTTTTGGATAATTTTTTTAATTTACACACACCAGAATCTCATCTAATAGATGATATAAATATTATTAATCTTAATTAAATAAATTTTTCTTAGTTTCATTATTTATCTTGAGACTAATTTTTTTAGTAATTACATACAAGTTTGTTAATATGGGTAAAAAATCATGAAAATTTCCAAAAACATTATTTCAATTAAGTTGAAGATAGGAAATTATTATTTAATCATTAAATTGAACCATATTTCAATGATGGATATCATTCATTTTTATTTGAAGATAACCTCTAGGAGTAGGTTCTATTTTCATTACCTTTTAATTCATTTATATTTTCATATTAATAGTAATTTCCAAAATGAGAGAATGTTTTTGAGTGTTTTATTTATTAATAATAGAATAATGAATTTTCTAATGATAATATATTATTAATTTAAAATAATGTTATATTCAAATATTTAAATAAGATCATTACTTATGGAGAATTGAAATTAATAGGCTGTTTCCCTTATGTATTTTAAAGCTATGTTTAAAATATGAATAATTTTCAATAAAGGGAATAAATTTTGGAAATGTGGTTTATCAATTCTAAAATTATGGTGGATAAAAATGAAAAAATCCCATTTATTGCATTAATTTATCTGGAAGGGGATAGTTTTATTAAATGATAGGTGGTGAGGTTAAATTATTATCATTATATCTGATTTTTTAAGTAAAAATAGGGGAAGATTTGGGAAATTTTATACTTTTCATAGATTTTCATTTGTTTTACTTACATATATTTGGATAAAGAGATTTAAAAAATATTAAGAATATTACTAATGAATATATCTATGTTTCTTGTTGAAAATTATTTTTATAAATATTTCAAACGTGATTTATTAATTTTATGTTTTAGTAAATCCTAAACATTTTATTTCATATCATCTAATTTATGATAAGGGAGATATTATTATTCCAATTTTTATTAAATTAATATGTTACATATTTTTCATAAATGAATATATTGTTATTTTCTGTTTTATTAACTTTAAATTGTGTTTTTTATTATTTATTAGTTGAGGGGTAAAAATATGGTAAAATAAGTTTCATTAAAGATTTAATTTAATAAGATGTAAAACAAATATAGCAATCTAAGATAAACATTGGGAGAGACTAAGATACTTCATTGAGTTAGTCACAAGATAATAAACATTACTTATATGTCGTTACAACTAACTCCAAAAAATGTGGATTTGGACCATCAGATATTTTTTATAAAATATTATATAAATAGAAACACAATAACATGGGTCATAATATATAGTAACAATAATTTTAAAATTATCATGCTGTTTGGATTTTGTTTCACTAATTGTTACTATGACCTCTTATAATCAATATAATATTTTTACTTTTAGTTGTTTTTTATATGAGCTACCAAAATGGTAGGTTTCTCTATTTAAATACCTATATAATTTTTTTGTATTATTTATGTTTCTAATCATTATGATAGTGGAAATATTTTAATTGGAATACATTATTTTTTATCAATTGCGATTGAAGGATTCCAACTATATGAAGAGGGAGAAGAATCCAACTGGATTACCTAAAGGTATTTCATTGAATTAATGACCTATATAACAGATTAGGTTTAAATATCATCATTACTCTTTTGATAAATGCTTATAATTATAATATCCATTAGTCTATCTATAGTTTTATCCAATACACTATATAATGTTAATGTTCTAATATTAATATTATGAAACTTCAAAATTTCTGAATTCTTTTTGACTTTCAAAAAATATATTTTTATTTTGATTTATGTATATATTTATTTCAATAAATATATATTAATTATATAGATTACTAAATTTCCAATGTAATTAATTTTACATTGATAAATTTATATTTGATCAAAATACTATTTTTCTGGTCAACTTATAAATTGATGTGGAAGGAATATATTTGTCATTTTTTAGACTAAAATAAATCCCCCAACTCTTGTCGTTTTTCTACATTCATATTTCTGGTATAATATAAAATCTTTTATTGATCGTATCCATTTTTTATTCCATCTATAACCTCAAGTCATGCCAGATCATAGTCAAGCTTCCATGAAGTGTGTCCAACTTATTCTGAATTCATTAAATAAAAAATCATTTAAATTTTTGTAACTACACCTATAGTGATTTCATACCATCATAACTTCAGATAAATATGATCAAATGTATCACTACTCTATGAGGGATAAACTAAAAGAAAGAATCACCATTTTTTCAAGGTTTTACAAACTATATGGGCCAGTATGTGTCCCATAATCCAACCAATCCTCAATCACTCAAGGATCTAGCTCACCCTATAAACCCATGAAGTATCTATTCCAATAATTATTGTGGCATATTAACACTATAGGAAACATTTTATAGATAAATGGGAATCATAACCCACTCTATGTGAAAACATTAAATGAGTAAAAATGATTATTAAATCATCACATTACCCATAGGATGAAGATACCTATCAATCAAATCTCAAAACAATACATCATCACTAAGATAATCCATAAATTAGGGTTTAAACACTAGTTTGGTAAAATTATAACCTAAATTTTTAATAAGAGTGAGTTTTTTATGGATATATTTTTAGAGTAAATGAAATGAAACCACAGTTTCTATGGGCGATCTAGTAGAGATGACATAGGAAGAAAATAAAATATATAACTTGAGATGACCTTGTAGGATCTAAATATGTTGCAGATGCTCAATTACAAGATGGGTGAATTTTATTATTAAAAACGTTCATTTCTAACCATAATTAAAACTTTGTTTAATATTGTCAAACAAGGTAAATTCACAAGACCTTTTAGTTCTACAATCTTATATAGGTTCTGGAAACATGGTTTTGGAAATAAAACATAAGAAAAGTTAATAGGCAGAGGATTCTAACTTAAAGTGTATAGAATATTACTAATTAGGGTATACAAGTAAAATAATATATAAATACTTATATTGTCCTTATTTATCAAAATGAAGCAGAAATAAAATTGAAACAATACAATTATGATATATTTTAACCAAAATAGAAGGGTATCCAACAAACTTGGATGAAGATCCCTTGATTTATATTTTCAAGAAATTCTGTCTTACCCACACTAGGGTAATCCCTTGATAGGAATATCAGAGTCTGTCTTGATATCCCCACAACCCCTCGTACTTTAAGGTAATCAGAACCACTATCTTCATATCCCTGGAATCCCTCAATATATAAGATAGTTGGCACCTCTATCTTCCTATCCCTGGAAGCCGTCGATTGTACTCAGCAAAAATCAGAGTCGCATGAAGAAATCTGAATAAGGTGTTCAGTACACACAAACCATGATATTATCTCTTTCTAGAAATCACATCCACAACATGTTGTCTCCATAGTACTAGAACTATCATCATGTATTCAGCACGTTCAAATTAGCTCTTTTTTATATGCACTTCATAAATTTTTGGCTCCCTCTTCCAATGGTCATATTATTCATTTAATTTATGAGGTACATGTACCCATGTCATTCAACCAATGGTTAGATAGAAAAATGACATCATTTCATAACTATAAGAAGTGTAAGAAAAATAATGTTTCTTAGCCAAATATATTTTTTGGAGTCTAAGGAAAAATAAATCTCATAGTATAAGGGAAAATATCATGTGGAGTTTATAATACATGGATATTTGGATTCTGTTTTCCAAATAATCTGGAACATGAATTCTTTAAAATTTGGAGTTTGAATTATGAGGAATTCAGAGTCTGAATAATAAGGAATTCAGAGTCAAAATTCCTAGGAATTCGGAGTTTGAATTTAAGATAATTCAGAGTCTAAATTTCAGATAATTAGGAGTCTAAATTTCGGATAATTCAGAGTCTGAATTTTAGAGAATTAAGAGTGTGAATTTCAGAGAATTCAGAGTCTGAATTTCAGAGAATTCAGAGTATGAATTTCATAGAATTCATAGTCTTAATTTGGAGATTGAATTTGGATCCTAAAAATAGAATAATATATATTTAAGTATTTATAGAATTCTGAGGCTTTAGATGTGAAACCGAATTTTAGATATAGAAATAAAATTAGTTAGATTTAGAGAAACTATAAAAAGAATAACGAAAACTAGGGTAAGGAGAATATTTCCATGGGGATGGAAACTTTTTCTTATTAGGATAAATCATAGGCGAGATAAAATTTTCCTTGAGAAAGAGAGATTGTGATTTTCCAATCATAATGGAATAGAATATTCATAAGGAAACCTTATTGACTCAATAATCTCCCCCTTTTTGGAAAGCACGAACATCCTTACGAAAAAAAATATAAGGATGCAGAATTTTCATGGGCTTGATGATAAAACTTATCTCCATTTACTTATGGATCAAAGTGAATATGACTAACTTCCCCATTGGTTTTGAAATCCCTAAGGATCATATTCTGGAATTCCTAAATGATATTTTACACTTTCTTGCATACAAAAATATACCTTGATAATAAATTCCATTTTGATGAACTCCACCATATATAGAGAAATTTCTTCTTACTTAGTATTCTTTTTATCATTCCTTTCTCCCACTTTGTGATTTTAAAAATGGAATTAAGAGAATAAAAAACAATATGGTACCTCAAATATTAGTACCAAACAACATAATATATGAAGAACAACCAACATTCCATTATTATTGAAAGAAGTTTTACGAGGAAGAAAATACAACAAAAGATCAGAATGTGGTAGAATTATCCTTATTTATCCTTTAGTATAATTTTATCAACAATGGTTTTCAGCATCTTTATCTCCTTGTGATCCACTTATTCATGCTTGTATACCTGATCATGATCTTCACTTTTCCTTTCTAAGGCTTTTATCTATTCTTGCTGAGCCTTATGAATTTCTGCCTGAGCCTTCAAGACTTCTTCTTGCATAGCAATATTTTCTTGAAACTAAATTCTGAGATCCCTTTCTGTCTTCCAATTGATGGCCACTGAATTAAGCTTCCCATTCAATTCCTTGAATTCTATTGTCCGAGATGACTTGTCAAGAGTCAACTTTTCCTCAAAACTCTTATTACGATCATTAATCATCCCATAATTGGTGTCAAAGGAATCATTAACAATTTCCTGAAATTCATCAAATACTCTCAAGTCATTCATTGTCTTACTATACTAACTTCTAATCTTCTTGCATGATCTTTTGTGATATTCATATTTAATGAAAAAAGTTTTGAAATCTATCTCAAGCGGTAAAAACATATCCATAAGAAAGGAAATAGAATTTGATTTGTGATTATTAGAATGGTGAAGCATTTTTCACCTTGAGTCTATACTCAGAAATAATAGAGTAGTATCAACAAACATATTTATAGACTGTACCAAAAAATCATCTCCAAGAGAGGATGATTTTGAATCAGAGATTTTGGTTGGCGAGGGTTCTTTTTATAACTCAATATATTTTCTCCTCGACGAACTTCCAACATTTATCTTTTTCACCACATATTTTGTAGGTGTAGAAACCAACACATGCTTTCACATATCTAATATCTGAAATATCTCTTCTGCCTTGGGCGATTCATGCTCTCTATCATATAACGTAACAACTTCTTCTTCCTCAGTATATTCTTTCTCGGCTACTTCCATAAGATCTTAGGGCTGAATATAATCATATTTCTGACTTTCATCATCTGTTGTCTTATTGACTTCATACTGACCATTCCTTTTATTTCCTGGTGTATAATTTTTTGAGGATTCAGCTTGAGAAGTCCAGAACAATAATTTTTCTGAATCACTTTCCTTCTCATGATATTCTTATACTTGTCTTATCACATCATCGTTATCACCACTTCCTTATTCTTCTTCTTATTCTTCCAATTATTCTTCTTGCACTATTTCTTCTTCATGATTTGGTTCCAGAATCAACAACTTCATTCCCTGAGTCTTTGGAAGAGGTTCTAGTAAAAAATATTATGGTACCCAAATTATCTTAGAGGCTTTCTCAGCATACTTGAGAAGAGATTGATTGATTTCAGCTTCAGAAAACTTCTTCAATTTCTTCTTCTCTTTCTCTTTCTTCTCCTGCCTCTCATCATCCTTTATCATCAATTGTTTTTTCTTTAGTAGTATCCAAGCCAAAACTAGCCCCCCCTACATTCTTCTTCTACTTGTCTTCTTTCCACTTAGTCACTAATTCATCAGGGTATGTATTTTGTGTCTTTGGCTTCGGTGGTAAAGACAAAGTTTCCTTATCCACGGGGATTTTCCCTTTCTGTTCTAGTTCCTTGGCCTTCCTCTTCTTTCCACCCTTCTTGGAGGTTTCATCCACCATGATTTTTATTCCTAGGGCTTGGATTATAGCTTTCAACAAGTCATAAAACATTCCGGAATTATGAGAAAAACCAATTTTTATTCTCCTTAAAGTATCATCACTCAACAACAATATTTTGAAATTCCATGGCTTAGAATTTCATGGAATTTTAAAATAATAAAGACAAATAACTATAATATTTGGTAGCATAGTCGGATACATGATTATTTGGGAATTCGAAGACCCATTCATGATATTCTCGATTGTAATGAAAATATACTTCACTAAATTTATCTTCATAAGGCTCTCCAAAAAATCTTGGGCATAGATATCACATTTATTTAGTGTATCCTTGTTACCTTTTCACTAAATTTATCTTCATATTTGCATCCATGTTGTAAGAAACAGAGTAGGTCATTCCATAACTCATGAAAGAAAATTTATCTCACCCTCCTTCATTGAAAAATCTAACTATTTCATAGAACTCTACCAACAACTCTGGATACACCAAGATCTGGGCCTTCAGTTTTGAAATAAAAATGATATCCCAGGCATTCAACTTGATGTTATTAAAATTGATAGAATAATATTTGGGGAAGAATTTAGGATCAACTAACCTCTCTCGGTAGATTTTCCATTCTAATATTTTCATTACTAAAGTCATTTATTTCTGAGGAGAGGCCTCCACAAACATTTAGAGTTGAAAAGACCTAATGATACAAAATGAACTTCAGTATAAGAGCATAACTTCATCATGGAAAATGTTGAAAAACTAATGTGGGACCACCATCGGGGGGCTTTTTATAGAGGTTTGAGGAGACAGTTCAACATTCATGATTAATCCAATGGTTGGAAAACATCTAATCAGATTTGAAGGTTGATATGAAATCTGAAGAATGACTTTGGTAGGTTCTGATCTTTTGAGGTTTTTAAGATAAAAATTCATATTTAAGAGAATGTGAATCCAAAAAAGTTTTTTTTAAACAAGATAACGATACCATCATGTAAAAATATGATTACAAAAATTTAAGAGAGAAATCAAACCTTTCGGATTGCTAGGAAAATTATTCTTAATGATGTTAAATTCTTCTCGAAATACTTTAAATTCTATAAAATGCTTACGAAAATTTGTTAATAAAAAAAAAATTGATTATGTACAGAAAATTTGACTACAAAAAATTTTGACTTAAGAAAAAATTGATTGTGAAAAATTGATTAAAAAAATTTTGACAATAAACTAACAAAAAGATGTAATCCCCCTTTGAAAAAGAATTTATTACTGTAAGTATATTGGTATTAAAAGAATGTTAACATGGAGGATTAACTTACAGTTATCATTAATAACATCTGTTTAATGTATTAAAATTTATCAGATGGTAATGGTTCTGTGAAAATGTCAGCAAGTTGACCCTACGTTCCGATAAATTTAAGACTGATATCTCCTTTAAGTGTGAGATCCCTAAAAATGTGATTCCAAATAGCTCTGTGTTTTTCATTAAATTGATGAGAATGGTTTTTTCATTGGGAAATAGAGGTATTATTATAACACAATATTTGTGTTTAGGTAAAAATCATGAAATAGACTGTGAGTGTGTGTTCCATCCACAACCCATGAGCACAACAACATCATGCTGGTACATATTCACCTTCAGCAGTAGAAAGTGATACTGAGTGTTTCTATTTTCAAGAACAAGAATCTAAGGAATATCCAAAGAAATGACATATACTGGATGTAATTTTTATATCAATTCTACATCTATCAGAGGCTTCATTCGAAATAATTTTAAAAACAAAATCATTTACCGAAGTATAAAATAGTTTTAAATCTATGGTTCCCTTTATGTAGCTAAAAATTCTTTTCACTACCTTTTAATAAATTTACATTGGGTTGGATTGATATCTTGCACATAATCATACTGAAAACATTATGTCTGTATGACTAGCTATCAAGTAATGTAGACTTCCTTTCATAACTCTAAAAGATGTTTGATCCACTAGTTTCCCAGCTTCATGAAGATCAAGAGTATTTGAGGTACCAATGAGAGTACATATACTTCTAGTGTTGTCATATCAGTACATTTTAAGAATATATTTGATATACTTATTTTGATATATATAGGTACCTTCTGGTTTTTGGGAAATTTGAAAACCTAGGAAAAATGTTAACTCATCCATCATACACAATTCAAACCAAGATTTCATTGGAACCACAAATGAATCTGTTAATGATTGATAATTAAATCCAACTATAATGTCATCATCATATATTTGAACAATCAAAAACACTTTTCTTGTCTTTCATTATAAAAAGGATTTGATCATCATTTCCTTTAATAAAATATTTTTAAAGGAAAAATCCTATAAGTCTATCATACCAGCCTATAGGGGCTTGTTTAATACCATATAATGATTAGATAAGTTTGAAAACATGATCAGTATATTTTTTATCATCAAATACAGGATGTTTTTCAACAAAAACGTCCTCTTGAACAAAACAATTATGGAAATAACATTTAATATCCATTTGAAAATTTTGAAATTAAATAATGCTTTGAAGGCAAGTAAAATATGAATAGATTCAAGTCTAGCTATAGGAGAATAGGTTTATTACTTATATATTCCTTAGTTTTTATTATAGAATTTATCAACTAATCATGATTTATTTCATAAAATTAATCCATTTTCATCACACTTTTTTTAAAGACCCATTTTACTCCAATAACAGAAGTTTCCTTCAATCATTAAACCAAGGTCCAGACTTTAATCCTTTCGAATTCATTTATCTCATCTCACAAGGCTTTAATCAAATATCCATAACCTAAATCTACATAATTTCTTTTAGTTTCTAATTAGGAATGGAATGATAGATGTTCTTATTCATTTCATAAGAAACTTCTAGTACATAAAATTTGATTCACATCACCTATGATACAATCACTAAGATGATTCTTGCGAAACAACTAATTTGGGTTTATAAAACCTGTTCATAAACATATGATAGAACGTATTCTGGGGTAAATGTTTCAGGAAAATTTTCTTGAACATTTTCCTTATCAAAAAAATTTTCTATAAAGGGTTGATAAATAGTTTTTTTAAAAATATTTGAGGATGAAGTTGTAGGTTGTTTAAAAACAAAGGGTTCAGTTTCATAAAATTTGACATGTACTGTTACATTAACAGTACAAGTATTTTTATTAAAAACACTATAAGACATAGAAGTTGTGGAGTAGCCTAAGAATATTCCTTTATCATATTTGGGTGCGAATATATATAAATTATATTTAGTATTCCAAATGAATACTCGGAAACAAAATAGATTGAAGTAGGAATGTCTAGGTTTTTAAACATTCTCCAATTCCTAGGCGTTTTTATTAAGAAATGGTCTTATCAAAACATGATTTATAGTCTAAGAAGCCGTACTTATAGATTCATTCAAAATGTGTTTAGCTAAAAAATATTCATTCAACATGGTTATAGTTATCTCTTGAAGGATTTGATTTATTCTTTCAATAACACAATTCTCTTGAGGAGTTATTGGAGCTATGTTTTCAAATTCAGAATTTTGAAATTCTCCTCCATGGTCTCTATGAATAGTTTCCAATGGACGGGTTTTCTCATTTTTAACATGGGCTCTAAAAATTTAGAATTAATAAAAAGCATAATTTTTTTTTTCTAAAAAATAGACACACATAAATATAGTGTAATCATCAACTAAGAAAAAGATATAATATTTTCCTCTTATGCATCCAGTTTATGTTAGACCAAAAATATCCATATACACCAACTATAATTCATATGTATATGAGACTTAACCGATTGATTTAAAACATGATTTATGTTGCCTTCCATATTGAAAAGGATCAAAAACTTTTGATGAATCAAATCTATGCTCTGGTAGAACCTTAACTAGTCTTTTATTAGAAATTTTTCATAGGTCCCTAAGGTGATGGTGTCCTAGCCTTATATTCCATAACGATGATTGATCATCCATTTCACTAAGACAAGTTAGATCTTGGATCCTAATGTTTTCTATATTTTGTGTGTATATATTCTCTTGCCTACGAGAAGATAGAATAAACTCTTCCTGGGAATTGTGTACAATGAATTTGTCATTCCTAGTATTCACAATGTATCCTTCATCAGATAATTGACAATTATTATGAGGTTGTTATTAATAACATTAAAAAATAAAACATTTGAAATTAATGTTTTATCAAGAAGAAAAATGTTACATATACCAATAATTTCTCCTTGACTATTATCTCTGAAAGTTACTTTTCCTACATTCATCTTGATAATATTTTCAAAGAAGTTTTTGTTACTAGTCATATGTCATGTGTAATGTCTCAGATTTTCCATGTTTTTTTTTCAAATATTATATGTAATTATTACAAGACCAGGCATAGATACAACACATCATTCTGAGGCCTAGTGAGCCTGGATTGGTGGTTTGAACTTTTTTCAGTGAGTCGGTATATGTTCGCGGCTATGGCAGTTTCCAAATGGATGCCCAGATTAAAAATATGTTGGAACCGTTGCGTCTGGGATAAATAATTTACCTAAGAATGAGTCTAACCTTGACCAGCATTGGTTGAGGGAAAAAGTTAATTTTTGGACGTTTTTAGTAAAATATAATAAAATAAAATCTCAAAGTTTATTTTATATGTTTTTGGAAACATCTGTTGTAGTGCAATGACGTGACAGTTGTTTCAATAATTAATGTCCTGTCATAGTGAATCAAAAATGAATACATGACTCATTAATTCCACAATCTGATGGAATTCCAAAACACACATCCCCTTTTTAATGGGTTAATCGTATGTTGTTCATTGGAAAAGGTTGGGAAGGAACTCTGGTGGAATCTTAGAACCATGGAGAGAACTCTCGGAGACCATCGATGATGAATCAGAGCCATGGACTGCTATGCCAACAAAGTTGAAGGATCTCAATGATGACGGAAACATGATCCCTTCGTTAGCGATCGATCCCTTCTTTAGGTAGGGGTTGTTATTTTGATTCTCCTTTCCCCATTTATAAAATTAAACAAAAAATGAGGATCAAACATGAACATGTCGATCTGCAGATTCGCACATTCTTATGGGAGGGTTGTATTATGATGATTTCGGGGAATTGATCCATGTTGTTTTGTTGTTTGATTCTTCACCTTTTAAGCCTAATAATAGGAGCGAATCAACACCGTGATAAAAGACGGTGGAGGTTCATTCCACATCTTGGTTTATTGTATATCTTACCCCTTTTCTCATGCGTTCTCCTTGATATTCGTTGGTAGACGAACAACGGATTTTTTCACAGCCCTCTTTTGCCGTAATGATCCCAAATTTGAAAATCCAACATCACGATGACCTAGCAGAGGTGCGACGACGATAGAAGAAGATAAATCTGACTAAATAGAGAGAGACCATTCTTCGAATGTTATTAATATTGGTGGATAAAAATGTGTTTTCAGGGCAGATTGAAGGTCCAAAAACAATGACGACGACTTTGAGACGTCAGGGCGACCTAGCATCTAGAGTTTCATGGTGATCAGGAAGCTGTATTGATGAACAGAAAATCACAGGATGCGCACTGACAGAGGTTCACGTTTCAGGAAATTTACAGAATACACGTTATGTATCTCCGAAGAACCCACCGTGTGGACCGACTTAGTGGAGACTAGGGTTTCGGGCATCAGACAGTTATCACACGGTGTGTAACCCCAGTCACACTGCAAGTTGGACCATCCCCGATGCTCGATGTGTATTTTGGGAAGTACTCGGACACATGATCGACTACCTGGCTTTAGAACACAGCGTGTAGATCCTACACGACATGGAAGAGGAAACTAAATGGGGCTCAGCGTGTATGCTTGGGATACACAGAAATTGGAAGGAGTAAAAGGTGATGTACTCCACCACACATCCATGTGAGGCTAGTAACGCAGGTCACCCTGTGTACCGATCACACAGGATGGCGTACATGGGTTGAAGCTATGTACGCGCACACAGCCACATACGTGGAGTAATCCCCAGATGACTCGGACATGGAGTGTACTCCATACCACCCCCAATGTACTAAATGTTTCTACACACCAGCCTTACGACACGGGCAGTACCTGAGGTCTGAAGACATGACGTGTTCCATTTCTACATGCTGTGTACTTTATGGAAAATGGCTTGGTCTTCCTCTCTACCGTATCACATACATATTTTTTTTGGGGTTAGTGAATTTTCTTCTCATTCCCCTAAAGATCAGGAATCATTTCCATCAACTAGAGTATGATCCCTTCAGTAGGACATTCTGTGATAGTGTCTTGCATCCTTCTGAGAGGCCTGGAGCGAGATCCTCTATCCATTCTTGACCATAGGTAGAGTCAGGAATCAATGTTACCAAATCGATCAGGCATTGATCCTTTACCTAGAAGTTGAATCTAGATGAGTTGTGTAATCTTCCATGGCCCTAGATAGTATCGTCATCTGTGTATCGTGATTTTTCCACACTCAGGAGTGTGTCTCCCATAATGAGTGTACCTATCATTCGTTATCTTTCCCACTCAAGAGTGTGTTCTCCTGTAATGATTGTGTCTAACTCTTGTGGATTTTCCCAGTGATCAATTCTTCTTGGATGGACATCATTAGAGCTATCAGATTCATGGAGTGAGTTCTCTTGGAATGAGTGCTTTGTGGAATCTTCTAACTGAATCCCGAGATGGGGGTATGTGGTTGTGTGACTTGTCTCTAGACCATGGGTCTAGGTTTTGAGTATATATGAGTTGTGTTTCTTCTAAATATGTTATGTAGACATATACTGTGAACAGTTGATCATATATTTACTTTGTGCATTGCTTTGTGGGTTTTGGGGTCCTCTACTGAGTATTGCTATACTCACCCCTGAACGGGCTTTTCCTGAATGTGTGGTGTCTTGTGAAGATGAGTAGCCTTTTGAAATAGTCTAGGGTGGACCAGGACATGAGCGAACATTCTGAGTTCCCTACAGGCCAAGGTGTTCCTACAGCTAAGAACAATATTCCCAGTACCTCTTTGTGTTTACAGGTTGGACATTGCAGTTTTAAGACTCTTCTTTTTAGTGGGCCTGTATTCTGGCCCAGTTAACTTTCAGTACTTTTCCTTTCATCGTACTCTGTCAGTTGGGTTTAGTGTATGCATGAATTTTGTTCTTTAGTGGTTTTTACATTTCAGAATTTGTGGGATTGGATACGTGTGCATGCGTAAAAGTACTTATGAAAATGCCTCCCATGTTAGTAATATGCCTACTCGGTTCTATTCACCAACCCTTGGCCTATTGGAGGTGGGTTTGTGGAGTCGTGGCGTGGGACCCACTGGGATGGGTCGTGAATGCGTGGTATCATAGGTGGTCGGTTATACCTTTAGACCAAGAGTTTGTATGTTTTGTTTGGGGAAATAATGTTTAATGTTTCTAGTTTGGCTATCAGGCTAGGGAATCCATTGTGGTGCGGGAAGTTGATGTATCAATACACAAGGACTCTGATAAACTTCTTTTCAACTCGGTACATGAAAAAACTAGTTGAAGGGGAGTAAAAGAATGGTACAAGAATCATATAAGAATGAGTTGTGTTTTCCATGTCATTTGTGTCAGCTATTTAGATATACTCATTAACCATAGTACATCTTGTCTCCTTACAGGATGTCTCTGCGACACATACCCACTAGGATTTAGCACCACGATCATGAGGATGGACCCCTCAGTGATGAGGCTTTGATATAGGGACCGGTTCCCCAGTCGTTTCGATCAGGCGGTACACCAGTTATAACACCACTAGTGGAGCAACCCATGGTACCTTCAATACCAACCGATGAGGGGTGTAGGCTAAGCGCGCTCCATGAGTTCTAGAGAGAGAGAGACCCCTCAAGTTCTGAGGTGAGCCCGACCCTTTAGTGGATGAGGACTGGCTTGAGTTAGTAACTAGATTTTTCCATCTCGTGAGGACACCAGCAGACCAGACGGTGATCCTAGGAGCGAGCCTTCATCAGGGTTCAGTGGGACGATGGTGGAGTCTAACAACAATGACTCACGACATGGAGAATCTTTCATGGACGGAGTTCGACCAACTATTTAGGGAGGAATTATCTCTGGTTATGCTAAGATATGTGCGCATCTAAGTGCTTCTCCAGCTCCAGTAGGGCAGTATGATGGTAGCTGACTATTCATTGAGGTTCACCAACATCGCCAGTTACTCGATGGATATTGTCAGGGATCAGTACATCAGAGTACAGACCTTCGAGCAAGGTCTATGAGTGGAAATATGAGCTATTGTCATGCCTCAATGAATTATGATTTATGTTGGAGTGCTAGAGAGGGCTTTAGTGATCGAGATATTCTTAGCGGAGTAGAGACAGCCCCCGGCAGTCGGCTGTTGGAAAACAGGTTCGGAGACCTCAGCAGAAAGGAGCTGACGTCGGACACCGGGATCAGGACATGATAGACGTCAAAGGAGGACCCAGGATAGGGAGTCGATAGTCCATAGCTCTCCGGCTGGATCCAGTCATCCCAAGGAGAATCAGTGCGACTCGTGTGATGGAAGGGGGCATCTTGCTAGGGATTGACCGACCCATCGAGTTACTGAAAATGAAGTGGTGGATGTACAACCGAGGCAGAGGAAGCGAGTGGATCAAACAGACCCCCAAGCGTAAGATGGCTCATTGGAGCTGGGAGAGCTGCAGGTGGTGGCAGACGCTTCGACGTACTTCCACCACCACCCCTAGGAGGTCCAGATGAGGCTCAGGGAGCTGGGGGATATGGGTGTGGAAAATTGCATGTGGTTGGGCGTTTGACCCAGGGGATCTAGGGATAATCTGAGGTATGATATGTGTCTTCTCTACCTTATCTCTTGTACTTATAGACACCGGTTCCAGTCATTCATTCAACACCACATGTCTTTTGCGAGACCTTGGGATTTCGGTTGAGTCGTTGAATCGATCCATATGCTTGTATACACCTACGAGAGGAGACTCGGTGATCACACACCTTGGTAGGCAGTGTGAGATTACCCTTGGTGACTATAGTTTCGGTTGGAACCTCTTAATGTTAGAGTTGAGAACATATGACATCATTCTTGGTATGGATTGGTTATCTTTGGTCTATACCTAGATTGACTGTTTTAGGAAAAGAGTTTGGTGTGTCCGCAGTGATGGGATGAGGTTTTCCTTTTTGGGAGAAAAGAAGTCCAAGGCAACACAAAATATACTAATGCATAGGAGGTTGTATCCAATCACTCATGAGTTGGATAGCCTTTCCCTTGGAGCAAAATATTTTATGAGATCTCAATTCCCAATAGTAGTGGCAATGTACGAGGATGTATTTTCCTGACGATGGTCCAGGACTACCTCACCGTCAGGAAATCGACGTCTGTGTCAACTTAAACCCCATGACGACACCGCTTTACTGACCAACATATCAGATGGCTCCCACAGAGCTTCGTGGTATGAGGGTGCAGTTGGTGGATTTTAAGAGGAAGGGTTTTGTGAGACCCAACGTTTCACACGAGGCGGCCCCAGCCTTGTTTTCCAACAAGGAAGATGGGTTTTTGAGAATGTGCGTATATTACATGTGCACGAATCAGTTAATGGAGAAGAAAAAGTATCTACTGTCGATAATTGATGACCTATTCGATTAGATAAGAGTGGAATGGTTGTTCTCGAAGGTTGACCTTCGATCATTTTATCACCAGTTATGAGTATGGGATGAGGATATACTGAGGGCGGCTTCCAGATACTACTACATACACTATGAGTACTTGGTGATTCATTTAGGCGTGAAAAACACCCCTGCAGTGTTCATGGGACTAATAAACTGGATCTTCTAGCCGTACTTGTACATATTCATAATGGTCTTCATCGATGACATCTTTGTGTACTCGGTGTTAGAGGAGGAGCACACAAGACACCTGCAGTTGGTTATAGATGTACACTGACAGCACCAGGTTTATGGGAAGCTCTCGATGTGCCAGTTCTGGATTCAGGAGGTCCACTTTCTTGTACATGTCATCTTAGCAGATGGAGTTTCTGTGGACCCGGCCAAGGTGGAGGCGATGTTAGCACGGGATCCACCTCGGTGCGTGACAGAGGTTCGAAGATTCCTTGGGTTGGCAGGATATTACCAGAGATTCATTCATGATTTCTCTCAGATATCAGCACCAATGATGGACTTAACCAAGAAGGGGGAACCCTTCATATGGATGGAGAAGTGCTAGCAGGCTTTCGAGAAGTTGAGACAGAGTTTGACGAGTGCCCCAATCTTGAGATTTCTAGAGGAGGGTGTTGAGTACGTAGTTTTTTACAACACATCAAGGACTGGTCTTGGCTGTGTCCTGATACATAGGTAGGCAGTAATTTCTTATGGTTCATGCCAACATAGGCCACATGTGCATAACTATGTGACCCATGATCTCGATTTGGTAGCGGTGGTCTTCATGTTGAAGATGTGGAGACACAACATTATGGGCGAGCGGTTCATCGTATACTCTGACTAGAAGAGCCTCAAGTACATCTTATCACAGAAGGATTTAAATATGAGGCAGAGGCTTTGGGTAGAGTTCCCACAAGACTATAATTTCAAGATCATCTATACTCTTGGGAAGGGGAACAAGGTGGTGGATTCTCTAAACATAAGGTCGATCATGCACCTGTTGAGTAAGGTGACAGAGCAGTTAGCCACGTTGTAGTTATCCTTCGTGGACAGAGAAGGTACGGCTTATATATATTAGATGGTTGTCACCCCAAAACTCTTACAATGATTTAGGGAAGAAAAACAATTGGATATCGACTGTAAGGCATTACATGCTCAGTTATCAACATGATACGCTCCTAATGGATATTCACAAGGTGGGGAACACATACTTCTTTTCAGAGGATACACTGTTTTACCATTGGTGTTTCGGGAAGAGGTCATAAAGGAGTTTTATATATCCCCTTTGGCCGTAAATCCTATAGTGGAACAAATGTACTAGGATATCCAATGATAGTTGTATTGGTCAGACATGAAAAAGACAATTGCAGATTTTGTTTCACGATGCCTTACATGCCATCAAGTGAAGGCTGAGCACCAGTTCCCAGCGGGATTATCTCAACCCTGGAAGTTCTGGTTTCTAAGTGGTATGGAATATTTATGGACTTCATGATAGGCTTACCATAGTCATCTAATGGGCATGATTCAATCGGGGTGATTGTTGACCGACTCACCAAGTCGGCCCACTTCCTAGCTATCAGGGAGCGTGGTTTCGTTGAGAGCTTGGGAAAGGATGAGAGGGAACTCTGGTGGAATATTGGAACCTTGGAGAGAACTCTCGGTGTTGATTGATGAAAAATCAAAGCTGTGGATTGATGCACCAACAATGTTGAAGGATCATGTCGGTGACATTAGCACGACCCCTTCATTACCGATCGGTCCCTTCTTCAGGCAGGGGTTGTTATTTAGATTCTCTTTTCCTCATTACAACATTTAAACAATGAAATCAGATCAACCATGAACATGTTGATCCTCTAATTCGTACATTCTTGCAGCAGGGTTTTATTGGGATGACTTCAGGAAATTGAACCATGTTGTTTGGTATATTGATTCTTCTCCGTTTAAGCCTACTAATGGGAGAGGATCAATGTCTTGATGAACGATGGTGGAGGTTCGTTCCTCATCTTGTTTTTTTGGATTTATTCCCCTCTCCTAATGTGTTCTTCGTGTTCATCATGTGGAGATGAAAAATTGATCATTTCAAACCCATATTCTTATTCAAAAATCCGAAATCTGAAAACCAAACGTCAAAATGGCCTAGTAGAGGTGCAACGATGATAGCGGACGACGAATCACACCTGATCGGGAAAGACCGTTCTTCGACCGTTCATTGTACGGGAGGATCAAAACATGTTTTTGGGGATGATTGGAGCCCCAAAAACAAGAATACAACTTTGGGACGTCAGGGTGACCTAGAATCTGGTGTTTCTTAGCGATCGGGCAGTTGTATCGACGAATGGGACATCATGGGAGGCATAACAGTGGAGGTTCGTGTTTCTGGAAATATCTAGAATACATGGCGTGTATCTCCGAAGAACATGTTGTGTGGGATGACACAACAGTGGTAAGGGTTTCAAGCATATGACAGTTATCACATGACTTGTGACCCCAGTCACACGACGTGTTGGACCTTACCTGAAGCTCGACGTGTATTTTGTGATGTACATAGACATGGTATGGACTACACGGCTTCAGAACATGACGTACAGATCCTACGCCTCATGGGAGAGGAAACTAAGTAGGATGTGGCGAGTATCTGTTGGATACATAGATACAGGATAGATTACATGGCTTTGTACTCCATTACACGGCCAGGCAAGGCCAACAACGTGGGTCCCCTCATGTACTGATTACACGTGATGGCATACATGGGTTGAATCCATGTACAAAAACATGGCAGCGTACAAAGAGCTCTCCCAAGATGACTCGGACACGGCGTGTACTCCATACCACATGCTTTGTACTGAATTTTTCTACTTGACCAGCCATACGACACGGTCTCTTGTACACTGGCAGTAATCGGGGTATGAAGACATGATGTGTGACATTTCAACACAATATATACTTTTTGGAAAATGGATTGGTCTTATTGTCCACTTTATAATTTACATGTTTCATATGGGTTAGTTCCCATTCTTCTCCTTCCCCGGATGTTCTTGCATCTTTTCCTTCTATAGGAGTATGATCCCTTCAGCCAGACTTTCTGTGATAGAGTCAGGAATCCCTCCGAGATGCCCAGAGCGAGATCCTGTATCCATTACGGACCCTAGGTTGAGTCAGGCATAAATATTACCAACTCCACCGGGTATTGATCCTCTTCCTAGAATGTAAATCCAAATGATTCTTAGTATCCTCCATGGCCCTGGCAGTGATCATCATCTCTGTATCATGATCTTTCCCCACTCAAGAGTGTGTCTCCCGTAATGAGTGTACATGTCTATCGTGATCTTTCCCACTCAGGTGTGTGTTCTCCCGTAATGAGTGTGTCTATCTATCATGTCTTTTCACCATGAATAGTGCTTCTCATACGGACATCATTAGATCTATCAAACTAGTGGTGTGAGTTCACCCAGAACGAGTGCTTCGTGGAATCTTTGAACTGAATCCATATACCGGGGTATGCAGTTGTGTGACTTGTCTCTAGACTGCTGGTCTGGGTTTTGAGTATATCTAGTTTTTGTTATTCCACTATATGTTCTTTAGATATATAATGTGTAGAGATTATTGTACAATTACTTTGTATATTGATTTTTGGTTTTCGGGGTCCTCTACTGCGTATTGTTTTACTCACCCCTGCATGGGCATTTCCCTCACGTGTCATGTCATGATCAGATGAGCATCCTTTTGACAGAGTCCATGGAGAACCAGGACAAGACTGAGATTTCAGAGTTACCTACATTCTGAGGTGTCCCTACAACTATGAGCAGCAGTCTCAGTACCTCTTTGAGTTTACAGGTTGGACTTTGCAGTTTTGAAACTCTTGTTTTTCGTGGGTTTGTATTTATGCCCAGTTTACTTTCAGTACATTGCCTTTCATCGTACTATATTGGTTGGGTTTAGTGTATGAATTCATTTTGTGCCTAAGTTGTTTTTTCATTTCATCATTTGTGGTCATGGAGATATGTGCATGCGTACAGGTACTTAGGTAATGACTCTAATGTTAGTAATATGCATACTCAGTGCTAGTCACAAACACATGGCCTATTGGAGGCGGGCTTGGGGTGTCGTGGCATGGGCCCCATTTGGACTGGTTGTGTCATCCGGAAAATCCAGTATCCATGTACCATGTATTTCTATTGGTATTATCTTAATTTTGTTGAAAATAAGAGTGTTAGACTTTTGGAATCCAAACATTCTTGGATCTGGAAATTTTAGAAAGAATGATTTTCAGAATCAACATTTTCATAGAAAAATAATCTTTTTGAAAACCAAAAGACTGAGTTTTGCTTATGTAATATGTTTTTTCCTAATGTCCACCACATTGACATTCAGTGCAGAATGTAGCTCTTTGAGGAACAAATAGTTTTCACTTAAATCTATTTTATAATTCTTATTACAAAAACGAGATCTATTATTTAGAGGTCAAATTTGGGAATATATCTTATTCAGGTTTTCCATACCAAAGGTAAAGTTTGGAAAACACGTCTTCAAGGAAAATATTCCTTAATTTAGATTAATAACCAACATTTTTCCACAAAAACATTAGTTTTATAACAAGAGTTAGTATATAAAATATTTTTCTTGGAAATTACGTTTTCAAGATCCTTAAAAATTTTATCCTTCTCAAAATTAACTTTCTCATGGGTTTTTTGAAATACTATCAAAATAATAAATTTTATTATCAAGATATTTATAATGATATGATACTTATTTATTAAAAATTGAAAATCTAAAATTTTCCTGATCAATCGTTTTATTGAGTTTAGAATTTTCATTCTCAAGATGTTTAGAAAACATAAACACATCTTTATAAGTATGTAATGTTTTATATTATGATGACGAAAACTCATTATCTAAAGATTTGTAATATTTTTCATCAGTATAATCTTCATTCAAGGAAATGATTGTGATAGATTCATAATTGTGTACCTCGGCCATTTGACAATGATTTTTATTGGGTATCTTGGAATGTAGACCAAGATTCTTCTGAAAGGAAGATTAATAAGATGTGGATTCATCAGAAGAGTCACCAACATTAGCACTCCAGGTGTCATTAGCTTTCAAAAAATTCTTATATTTAGATTTTTAGTAATTATTTCTATTTCTATATGAATTTTTTTCGTTTCTATCCTTTTTCATCAGCAATGGAAAGTCTGGCCTTATAATCCCAGCTCTCTTGCATTCATAACAAGTAACTTCTGAATCATTCTTGACTTTTCATTCTTTCTTAATATATCTATACTGAAAATCATTGATTCCAACAATCATTTTCATCCTTCGAGCTATATTAGCTATTTCATTCTAATAATGTTCACTTCCACTGGATTTAGATAAAATATGGAATTTCTTATATTTGGATATTGTAACCATTTCCAGAGTCTGGGATTTAGTAGTACTAAAGGCTACACTTCCATTTCCATTTTTCATATTTATATTATTAGCCTCTCTGTTCATTCTTGTCTCATGTTAGAGATGAGATCTTAAAATTTCAACAATTGTTATTTGAGATACCTTTCTATTCTCATCAATAGCTTTTCTCTTAGATTCCGCACTCATTAGGCATGATATCTATAATTTTTCTATAAGAGCATCATATTCAAGACCTTTTTCACCCATATATTGTAAACTATTAACAATATTCATAAACCATTGTTGTACCTCGCACACTAGATCTCCATAAGGAATTAGAAATCCCTGGTATTCTGCTCTAAGCATATCTCTTCTGGTCTCTATAACTTTTGATGTACCAAAATGAGTAACTTCCAATTTATTCCAAATACTGTTAGCAGCCTCACAAGAATAAATAATACTATATATATTATTTGTCATTGAACACAACAAAGTACTATGTACCATGTATTTTAGTTGATATTCTGAATATTCATGATTAGTAAAAGTTTTTACTACCTTATC
The DNA here is from genome assembly GCA_963277665.1 of Viscum album. Classification (NCBI taxonomy): domain Eukaryota; kingdom Viridiplantae; phylum Streptophyta; class Magnoliopsida; order Santalales; family Viscaceae; genus Viscum; species Viscum album. Next base: position 387,531,621 of record OY728167.1, on the reverse strand, counting down.
AGGAATCTTGTAATATCCAGTATGAATAACAAATTTTTCCACTACAGTATTGATAAGAAAAGTCTTCATTCGATCTCTTCAATATTAATAATCATTCCCATAAAATATAGGTGGTATAGATGGATTTAGAATGTCAATTGAACCAAATTTCATTCATATCATCATATGAGTATATCATTCCATAGAAAACTTGATAGAATTAAATGTTTGTAAGGAAAGTTAAAAATTCCTAAGCACGGAAAAATTTTAGATCAATGAAAACTGAGCAAGAAAACAGATATGTGAATATAATCACTTTAGAAACCTCCTATGATACCATTTTTTTGAATAGAAATATTATGTAGATGCTCAATTATAAAAGGGGTTAATTTTATGTTTAAAAACAATAATTTTTATCCTTAAGTAAAACTATGTTTATGAATGTCAAACAAGGTAAATTCACAAGACCTCTTAGGTCTAAAAACATTGATTTGTTCCGGAAATCTGTTTCTGGAAATGAAACTTAACAAATGTTTACAAGGAAATGATTCTAACTTAAACCGTATAGAATCTTACTAATCAGAGTACACAAGTACAAGAATTTAAAAGATAGTTATACATTCTTTATTAATCAAAATATTGTGGAAATAATCTTGAAACAAAACATGTAACATGTATGAAATCTTTTAACCCAATGAGAACGGTATCCAACAACCATGGATAATGGTCTCTTCATTTATACTTTGAAGAAATTTTTTCATACCCACATGAGGGTAAGCCCTCAATAGGACTATCATAGTCTGACTTTCTATCCCCGCAAGCCCTCAAAAATATAAGGTACTCAGAACCTCTGTCTTCCTATCCCTAGAATCTATCGAACTTTAAGGTAGTCAACACCTATGTCTTCTTATTCCCATAAACCATTGGTTGTACTCAGCAATAATCAGAGTCACACAATGAAGTATGAAAAAATCATGTAGTATACACAATGAATGAGAGTATATCTCTCTAGATATCACTTCAACAACATGTGGTCTCTAGAGTTCTGGAACTATCATCATGTGTTGAGCTCGTTTAAATGAGATCTTATTTATAGTCACTTCTTAAATGGTCGGCTCCCTCCTACAATAGTCATATTTTTCCTTGAATTTCAAAGGGACCTATACAAGTGTCATTCAACCGATGGTGAGTTAGAAATAGAATGAATTCTAAACTATAACTAGTGTATAAAAATTAAGGTCTCTTAACCAATTCAATTTTTCATAGTCTAATGAAATATAAAGTTCAGAGTCTGAGGAAAAATATAATTCAGAGTCTAAGATACATGGATATTCAGATTCCTTTTTCCAATGAATTTGGAACCTGAATTATATAGATTTCAGAGTATAAATTATGAGGAATTCAGAGTATGAATTCTATGGAATTCAGATTCTGAATTTTGAGGAATTCAGAGTCTAAATTTCAGAGAATTCATTGTCTGAATTTCAGTGAATTCAGAGTCATAATCCGGAGTCTGAATTCAGATCCTGAAAATAGAATACTCTATATCTTTGAATTTATAGAAATATGAGGTTTTATATTTGAAATCATATTTTATACATAGAAAAAAATGATTTAGATTTAGATAATCTATAATAAAAACAATGAAAAAAATGGTAACGAAAAAATTTCCTTACAGATGGGAAATTTTCCTTGTTAATAAAAATCTTATGGGAAATAAAATTTTCCTTGAGAAAGGATTTTTGTGATTTTGAAAACATAAAATAATTGAAAATTCATAAGGAAACCATATTGACTCAACAATATCTCCCTTCATGGAAAGTACAATCATCCTTAAAAAAAAGAATATAAGGACATAGAATTTTTATGGACATGAAAATTAAACATATCTCCATTTACTTATGGATAAAAGTGAATAGGACTAACTCCCCCTTAGGTTTTGAAATCCCTAAAGACTGTATTCTTCAATTCTTGAATGAGATTTACACTTTCTTGTATATGAAAATATACTTTTATAAGAACTTCCATTTGAATGAACTCCACCTTACATAATAAAATTTCTTCTTAATTAGTATTCATATTATCATTAATCCTCCCCTTTGTGAATTTCAAAAAAGAATAAAGGGAATGGATAAAAATATGGTACCTGAAATATTAGTTCTAAATAACCAAATATATGAAGAACAACAAACATTCCATTAAGATTGAAAGAATTTTTACAAGGAAGAAAATACAACAAAATATCAGAATGGTGTATAATTGTCCATTTATCTCCTTCAGTATGCGTTTCTTCACAATTATTTTTAGCTTATTTAGCTCCTTGTCATCTTATTATGTATTCTTGAGTAGCTGATCCAAATATTTAATTTTTTTTCTATGGATTTTATCTTTTCTTGTTGAGCCTTCATGAATTTTTTTGATAACAATCTTTTATTGAAACTCAATTCTAAGATTCCTTTCTGTCTTCCAATTCAAGGACACAAAATTAAAAATCCCTTTCATGTCCTCGACTTCTTGCTTCCGAGATTTATGTTCAATAGTCAGCTTTTCCTCAAAATGCATAGTAAGATCATTATGATTCACATCATCTATATCAAAGGAATCCTTCACACATTCTTGAAATTCATCATTGACTTGAAGGTCTTCAATATTCTTCCTTGAGCAACATTTAATCTTCTTGAATGATATTTTATGAGCTTCATATTAAATTAATAAAGCTATGAAATCTCTCTCAATATTTACAAACATATCCATAAGCCTGGAAATATAATCTGAATTCTGATTATAGGAATGCTGAAGAATTTGGAACCTTGAGTCTATACTCAAAGACAATGGAATAGTATAAACCAACTTCTTTAAAGATTGTACCACAAAATCATGTCCATGAGAGGACGATTCAGAATCAGAGAGATTAGTTGGTGAGGATTATTTTTCTTACTAAAAATATTTTCTCTTCAACGAACATCCAACAACTTTCTTTTTCACCACAAATTTCATAGACATATCCACTGACACCTCCTTTCCCTTATAATATTTCTGAAAGATCTCTTATTCCTTGGGATATTAATGCTCACTATCAGATAACCAAAAGATTTTGTCTTCCTCAGGATATTATTTCTCGTCTCCTTCCACAATATCTCATGGCTAAATAAAATAATGTTTGGTATTTTCATCATCTGTTGTCTTATTCACTTCTTCCCAAACATTCTCCTCATTTACTTGTGTAGAAATTTTTAAGGATTCGTTTTGATAAGTCAGGAACAATAATTTTTCTGATGGAATTTCCTTCTCTTGAAATTCTTCTACTTGGATTATCACATATTTGGTATCACCACTTCCTTAATCATATTATTCTTCTTCCACTTCTTCTTATTTCACTATTTATTCTTCTTGATCATGTTCTAGAATCACCAACGTCATTCCCAGAGTCTCTGGAAGTGGTTCTAGTAAAAAGTATTCTGGTACCAGAATTTTCTTAGTGGCTTTCTCAACATCCTTGAGAAAAGATTGAATGATTTTATCTTCAGAGACCTTATTAATTTGCTTCTCCACATTATTTTGATTCTCATGATTCTCAGCAGCCTTTATCTTCAAAGGATTTTCCTCAGCAGGATCCTATCCAAAACTAGGCTCCCCTGGCATCTTTTTCTTCTTTTCTAGTCTCCACTTAGCCACTACATCATCAGGTTAAGTATTTTGCTTCTTTGAATTTGGTGGTTCATATTTAGATCCCATAGACACATCGATTTTTTCTTTCTCTTCATGTTCCTTGGCCTTTCTCTTCATTCCACCCTTCCTAGAGGTTTCATCCACCTCTACTTTCTTTTCTAGGGATTGGATTTTAAATTCCAAAATGTCATAAAACATTCCTCAATGACCGGGAAAAACAACATTCATTATACCTAATGTATCATCACTCAATAACATTAATTTGAAATTCCTTGTCTTAGAACTACAAGGAATTTGGAAAGGGTAAAGACAATGAACTGTATTCCTTGATAAAATACCCATATAAATGATGATTTGAGATATCATAGATCCATTCTTGATGTTTGTAATGTAAGGAAAATATACTTCACCAAAATTATCTTCCTGAGATTCACCAAAAAAATCTAGGGCATAGATATCTCTTTTCATCACTATATCCTTATCACCATTTCTAGGAATGATAAATCCCTAATCCCAAAGATGAAGAATCCTAAAATTTGTTGAAAGGTGTAAAATCTTTAGAGTCTTCACTTCATTAAAACCAAGAAAATCCATAGCCTTTTCCATGTCAAAATATACCACTACATCAGGTAGCATTTGTTAGTAGAACTATGCTTCACCCTTCTATGGAATCCCTATCATATTTGGATCCATGTTTTAAGAAAGAGAGTAGGTCTTTCCATAACTCTTGAATGAAAATTTATCTCTCCCTCATTCATTGAAAAAACAATATATTTCATAGAACACTACCAACAAATCCGGATACACCAGATCTTGTGCCTTCAGTTTTGAAATACAAAGGGTCTCCCAGCCATTAAAATTGATGTTCTTAGAAATGCTAGAATCATATTAGGCGAAGAATTTTAGATCAACTAACCACTCTTGGTAGATTTTCCATTCTGATATTTCCTTTACTAAAGACATTCCATTCTAAGGAGTTTCTTGTAGAGACATTTAGAGTAAAGAAAACCTGAACATTTGGAACAACCATAAGTAGAGGAGAAGAACATCAGTACGCTAAATCTTGAAAAACCGATGTGGGAAAACCATCAAGGGGGCCATTATATTGGCATTTGAGGCGACGGTTCAACTACTTTGATTGATCCAACTGTTGGAAAACATTTGATCATATCTAACAGTTGAGATGATAACCAATGAATGATTTTGGTAGGTTCTAATCTTTTGAGGGTTTTAAGATATACATTCATATTTAAGAGAATGTGAATCTGAAAAAGATTGTTTAAATAATATAAAAAAATACCAACATGTAAAAAGATGATTACGAAAATTTAAGAGAGAAATTATACCTTTCAGAATTCTAGGAAAATAATTCATAATGAGGATAAATTATTCTTGAAGAACTTTAGATTCTAGAAAATTATTACGAAAATTATTGAATAGAAACAATTTTCACTATGGAAAAACATTGACTACGAAAATTTTTGAATTAGAAAAATTTGATTACAAAAATTTTATTACAAAATTTTTGACTATTAACTAATAGAAAAATGTACTCCCCCAATGAAAAAGTGTTTCTTACTGTAAGGAGATAGGTTTTAACAGAAATTTAACATAGAGGATTACCTTATGGTTACGATTCCTATCTTCTGTTTAATGTACTCAAATCTATCATATGGTAAAGATTTTATGAAAATGGTATGAAGTTGATCTTGTGTTCCGATAAATTGAAGAATTATATCTCATTTATGGGAGTGATACCTAAGAAAGTGATTCCTAATATATTTGTATTTTTAACTAGAGTTATGTGAAGGGTTTTTTCATAGGGAAATGGCACTAGTAATATCACAAAATATTTTTGTTTTTGTAAAACTCTTTCCATAATCTGTGAGTGTGTGTTTCATCTAAAACACTTGAGAATAACAACTTCCAGCTACTACATATTCAGCTTCAGCAGTGGAAAGTTCTACAGAGTGTATCTTTTTTCATAAAAAAAACTAATGAATCTCCTATGAAATGAAAAGTTCCGAATATACTTTTTCTATCCATTCTGCATCTACCAATGATATCATCTGAAAATATTTTTAAAACAAAATCATTTCCAGATGTTTAAAAGAGTACTAAATCCACTGTTACCTTTATGTAGTGAAGAATTATTTTCATGTCCTTTAAATGAGATTCCTTAGAATTGGATTGATATCTGGCACAAAAGAATACTGGAAAAATTATGTCTGGACAACTAGTTGTCAAGTAAAGTAGACATCCTATCAGAATCCTAAAATATGTTCAATCCACTGGATTCCCATATTGATCATGTTCAAGAGTATTTGAGGTACCAATGAGAGTACTTATACTTTTAGTGTTTTCATATCCATACTTTTTTAGAATATATATTATATACTTATGATGAGATATATATGTTTCTTCTGGTTTTTTTGAAACATGACAACCTAGGAAAAATGTTAACTCACCCATCATACTCACTTCAAAGTCAGATTTCATTAGATCTGCAGACGAATAGGTGAAGGTTTTATGAGTTGAAACATATATAATATCAGAAACATAAATTTGTAAAATAAAAACATTTTTCTTATCTTTCTTAATAAAAAGGGTTCGATCAGCATTTCCATTAACATAATTGTTTTGAAGAAAAAATCCTATAAGTCTATCATGGTAGGCTCTAGTGGATTGTTTAAGACCATATGAAGTGTTGTTATGTTTGAAAACATTTTTAGGATATTTTGTATCTTCAATTACATTTGGTTGGTCAACAAAAACATCCTCTTGAACAATAAAATTAAGGAAAGAATATTTAATATCCATTTGACAAAGATTTAAATTAATGAATGCTACAAAGGCATGTAATATACTAATAGATTCATGTCTAGGTACAAGAATCATAGGTTTCATCATAGTCTATTCTTTCTTGTTGATTATAGCCTTTAGCATCTAATATAGCTTTATTTATTACAATGATTCCATTTTTAGCACACTTATTTCTGAAGACCGATTTTACTACAATAATAGAAGTTTCTTTTAGTCATTCAACCATGGTCCAGACATTATTCCTTTCATATTCATTTTTCACATCTTGTATGGATTTAATCCAGTAAGCATCACCTAAAGCTTCATCAGTGCTTTTATGTTCTAAATAGAAAAGGAATTCTAGATATTCTACTTTATTTATTAAGGAACTAACAATCCTTACAGGTTGATTTACATCAACCATGATACTATCCCTGCTATGATTCTGAAGAAACAATTGATTTGGGTATTGTAAATTTTTTTCATCAACATATGGTAGACTTTTTTCTGGGGTAAATGTTTCAGAATCATTTTCATGAATAGTTTACGTGTCATAAGGATCTTCTATCAAGGTTTGATAATTATTTTTCAAAAAAAGCATCTGGGGACAAACATTGAGGGTTTTTAAAAACAAATGGATCAGTTTAAACAAATTTGACATGTACTGTTTCTTCAATAGTTCAAGTAATTTTATTAAAAACTCTATAAGAAATAGAGGTTGTAGAGTAGCCTAAGAAAATTCCTTCATCAGATTTGAATGGGAATTTATTTAAATTATCTTCAGTATTCAGAATGATTACTTTACAACCAAATACATTGAATTAGGAAAGTATAAGTTTTCTACAATTCCACAATTTGTAGGGGGTTTTATTAAGAAACAGTATTATAAAAACACAATTTATAGTATAACAAGTGGTACTTAAAGATTCATACCAAATGTCTTTAGCTCTTGAATATTAACACTACATGGTTCTAGTTATCTCTTTATTAATTCAATTTTTCTTTCTACATCCCCATTCTGTTGAGGAGTTCCTAGAGCTGGGAAGTTATGAGTAATGCCTTTTCTACTACAAAAAGATTCCAAATCAAAATTTTGAAATTCTACTCCATGATCAGTATTAATAGTTATCAATGGAAGGTTTTTCTAATTTTTAACTTGGGATCTATAATTTTTGAAATAAAAAGTATCTTAACATTTCTTTGCTATAAAATAGACCCACATAAATCTAGTGTAATCATTAGTTAAGACAAATAAATAAATTTGTCTCTTATGCTTCCAGTTTGTGTTGGACCAATATTATCCATATGCAGCAATCATAATGCATCTATATTTGAGACTTCACCGATTTATTTAATAGTTGTTTTGTGTTTCTTTCTAAATTGCCAAGGATAAGAAACATTTGAAGAATAAAATCTAAGCTCCGATAGATCCTTAACTAGTCTTTTCGTATAGAGTTTACATAGGTTCCTAAGCATACAATTTCCTAGATTTCTATGTCATAACCAAGATTGATCTTCCATTTCACTAAGACAAGGTAGATCTTTCCTCCTATGTTCTTCTATGTTTACTGTGTATACATTCTATTTCCAATGGGTAGAAAGAATAATATCTTCCATGGAATTATGTACTAAGAATTTTTCATTCCTATAATTCACAAGGTATCCTTCATCCAATAATTGACTTATGCTGATGAGGTTGTTCTTAATACCTTTAACAAATAAAAAATTTGAAATTAATTTTTTTCCAAGAAGAACAATGTTACCTATAAAAATAATTTCTCCTTGGGCATTATCTCTGAAAGTTACATTTCCTCTTTTCGTCTTGATAATATTTTCAAAGATGTTTTTTGTTACCAGTAAAATGTCAGGAACATCCACTATCCATATACCATGTATTTCTGTTGGTACTATATTTATTTTCCTGAAAATAAAAGTGTTTGATTTTCTCAATCCAAACTTGCTTGGATCTGGAAATATTAGAAATCAATATTTTAGGAATCCACATTTTCTTATAAAAATATTCTTTATGAAAACCTAAAGAATGGGTTTTGTTTAAGGGACAACTTTTTTCCCAATGTCCACTGTACTAAAATTTATTGTAGAATGGAGCACTTTGAGGAACAAAATAGTTATTATTGTAAGCTACATTATAATTTGTATAACCAATACATGATCTATTCCTCATAGGTTGAATTTGGGAATACATCATATCAATGTTTTCCTTACCAGAGGTATTGTTTCAAAAACACTTCCTCAAGGAAAATATTTCTGACTTTAGTTTAATAACCAATTTTTTATCCTCAAAAACATTTGTTTTAGAACAATAGTTAGTCTCTAAATTTTTTTTCTTAGAAATTATGTTTTCATTATCATTAGAAAGTTTATCCTTATCAGAAATATCTTCCTAATGTTTTATGGAAAAACATTCAAAATAATAAGTTTTCTTATCAAGATCATTAGGAAGATCATATACTTATGGTGTAAGAATAAAAATTCCAAAAGTTTCCTTATCAATATTTTTCTTGAGTTTAGAATTTTCATTCTCAAGATGTTTGGAAAAGCTAGACACTTCTTCATAAGTAGGTAAAGTATAATCTTATGATTAGGAAGACTCATCATATGAAGATTCATAATATTTATCATCAGTATAAATTTAATTCAAGAAACAATTTTGGATAGATTCATCATTGTGTAGCTTGGCCATTAGACAATGATTTTCAATGGGTAGCTTGGCTAGTTGACCAGGATTCTTCGGACCATAAGATTCATACTCTGAGGATTCATCAGAAGAGTCACCACCACTGGCACTCCATGTGTCATTTTCTTTGAAAACATTCTTAGATTTAGCTTTGTAGTACTTCTTTATATTCCTTTCATAATTCTTTTCATTTTTATCCTTTTTCTTAAGGATAGGACAGTCTAGCCTTATAATCCCTCATCTCTTTTATTCCTAACAAGTAACATTCGAATCATTCCTGCATTTTTTCATCTTCTTATATCTATACTAAAAAATATTTCTTTCAAACTATCTTGTTTATCTATAATGAAAAAATAGCTAGTTCATTCTCATAATTTTCACTTCCACTATATTCAGATAAAACACTTACTTTCTTATATTTGGATCTTGTTACCCGTTTAGGAGTCTTGGATTTAGTATTAGTAAAGTCTACACTTCCATTTACATTTTTCTTGTTAATTGTATCAGCATATCTCTTCATTATTTTCTTAGGATTAAGAAGAGTTCCAAAAATCACATCAATTGTGATTTTAGATACATTCCTATTCTCTTCAGTAGTTGTTCTCTAATATTACCAGTCATTAGGAATGATATCTATAATTTTTTCCACAAGAGCTTCATCATCAAGAAATTTTTCACCCAACGATTTTAAACTATTAATAATAGTCAAAACCCATTGTTGTACCTTGAACACTAGCTCTCTATAAAGAAATAGAAATCCATGATATTCTTCTCTAAGAATATCTCTTCAAGTTTCTATAACTTTTGATGTTTCAAAATTAGTAACTTTCAATTTCTTCCAGATACTGTTAGTTGTTTCACAAGAAGAAATTTGACTATATATATTCTTGGTCATTGAACACAAAAAAGTATTGAATACCCTGTAGTTTAGTTGATATGCTGACTTTTCATGATTAGTAAAAGTTATGAATTCCTTATCAAGAATCATTAAATCTCCAGTAATTATAACAAAGTTGTTTACTCCAGTATTGATAAAAAAAGTTTTCATACAGTCTATCCAATATTCATAATCATTCCCAACAAATATTGGTTGTATAGTTGGATTTATGTTTTCAATTGAACCAACATTCATTTCTGTCATCTTAAGAGTATATCTTTCCACAAAAAACATTTTATATTTTAATGTTTGTAAGAAATGATAAAAAAATTCCTAGGAAAGGAAAAAATTTAGAACATTGAAAACTGAGAAAGAAAACATTTATGGAAATATAACTATTTTAGAAACATACTATGATACCAATTTTATGATCAATATATGATGTAGATGCTCAATTATAATTGGGTGTGAATTTTATATTTAAAAACATTCGCTTTTAACCTTAAGGTAAACAAATATTAACAAATTTATACAAGGTAAATTCAGAAGACCTCATAGTTCTAAAAATATTCCTAGGTTCTAGAAATATGGTTCTCGAAATGAAACATAAGAAACTTTTACATTGAAAATCTTCTACCTTAATGTGTATAGAATCTTACAAATCAGATTATACAAGTACAAGAATGTATAAGATAGTTATACATTCATTATTAATCAAAATACAGCAGAACAAAACATGAAACAAAACAACTAACAAGTATGAAATATTTTAACCCAAAGAGAAGGGTATCCAACTACCATGGATAAAGGAATCATGATTTATACTCTCAAGAAAAATGGTCATACCTACACTAGGGTAAGCCCTCGATAAGAATATCATAGTTTGTCTTACTATCCCAGCAAGCCCTCGAACATTAAGGTAGTCGGAACCTCTGTCTTCCTATCCCTGGAAGCCCTAAATCATTAAGGTAGTTGGAACCTCTGTCGTCCTATCCCTAAAAGCCATCGATTGTTCTCAGTTACACTAGGAGTCTCATAAATCAATCTGAACAATGTTTTTACTACAAACAATATAGGAGAGTATCTATCTCTAAAAATCACTTCAACGACAAGTGGTATCTAGAGTTCTGGAACTATCATCATGTGTTGAGCTTGTTCAAATGAGATCCTATTTATAGGGACTTCTTCAATGATCGGCTCCCACTTCCACAGGTAAAATGTTTCCTTAAATTTAGGAGGGACCTGTACACATGTCATTCAACCAACGGTTAAGTAGAAATAGAATGAACGACATAGTTTCTTAACTAAAACAAGTGTAATCAAAATAAGGTTTCTAGAACAAATATATTTTTAGGTGCCTAGGGAAAAATAATGTTCGGAGTCTAAGGAAAAATATCATTCTGAGTATATAATAAATAGAAATTCAGATTTGGTTTTTCAATTAATTCAAAATCAGATTTCTATAGAATTTGGATTCTGAATTCTGAGGAATTCAGTGTCAGAATTATGAGGAACATAGAGTCTGAATTCTGAGGAATTTGGAGTCCGAATTTCAGAGAATCTGTTGTCTGAATTTCAGATAATTCGGAGTCTATGTTTCAGAGAATCTAGAGTCTGAATTTCAGTGAAACCAGAGTCTCAATTTAAAACAATTTGGATTTTGAATTTCATGTAATTCGGTGTCTGAATTTTATAGAATTCAGAGCCTTAATTTGGAGTCTGAATTCGGATCCAAAAAACAAAATACTCTATATCTAAGTATTTATAGAATTCAGAGGATTTATATGTGAAACCTAATTTGATACATATAAATAAAATGAGTTATATTTAGAGAAACTATAACATAAACAATGAAAAAAATGGAAGGGAGAAATTTTCCTTTGGGATGGAAAATATTCCCTATTAAGATAAATCGTAGGGGAAATAATGTTTTCCTTGAGAAATACTGTTTGTTATTTTAAAAATATAATGGAATGGAAATTTCATAAGGAAACTTTATTGACTCAAGAGACCTAACTATAATAAAAAATATCATATACCATCATTTTACATGAATATTCCTTACGTGTTATAAAAAAACCACTAAAAACAAGAGGTTTAGTATCTTTAGAGACTGTATACTAAAAAAACATACTTTTCACTGATTTATTTAACATCTCCCACAAATAAAATTCACTCATGATACACTTATAGTAATATCATACATAATACTCTTCTCTATTAGAAAAGGAATGGAAACAAAAGAAAGAGGCGATCACATACATGTATTATGGGAAATCATAATGGATATTAATCAAAGATAAAAAGTTACCATATGATGAACACATAATTATGAGAACATAATAATGGATCATGAATATAATAATAAAATAAAAAAATAATTGGGATCATTAACAATGACATAAATATTTTGGAATAACAAAAGCATTGATCCTTTTTAGAATCAAAAAAATATTAAACAATCATGATCTATGAAAAAATAACATAGTAATGTTGAGTAACATATAAAATGAAATAATAATGTATAACATACATTATCATATAAATTATTGTCTTATATTTATACTGATATCAATGACCATTATAAAATTATGGATATAGTCATTTTGTTAATTGGGTTCAGTGTGAATTTCATAAAAATGTGGAATGAGTACATTAAGGGGTTTATTTCACTCTCCATTACCTTTCAAATAATTATACCTAAATCATTAAACAATTCATTATAGTGATTAATAATTTCTACACAACTCATTATATAGTGGATTGGGTTTAATTGCCAGTACTTATATTTTCATGCAATATAAATCATTACATAATTATGTATATGGATATATAATTCTATTCCCTCCCATAAAAAATGGAAAACCATAAATATATATTACTCATGAACATTAAAATAAAAAACAGCTTCATGGTAGAGTTAACATAGTAGAAATAAATTCTTTTCAAGAACATTATTATAAAACTTGATCATAATCTATATTTTAAAAGAAGATGGTTTTTTGATGATATCATATCCCTAGAAAAGTATATGAAACTTTAAATGAGGATAGAATAGATGAAAAAAAATAAAAGATCATTAAATATTTCATCCATGAAATAAGTGAAAACAAATTTTACATCTCAATAACATTTCCTTTAAATAGAAATAATTTTTCAATGATTGATTTTAAAAATTACATTTTTACACAATAAAATATATAAAGGAATCTACCTAGAGAAAGCCAAATAAAATAGTGAAATAAAGATAAAATGTGGAAGACATTAAAAAATATTTCATTTACACTTTTATAAATAAAATCAATATTATATGGAAATAACATTAATGATATTGTAGAAGTATTGATAATAACATCCATAATTAATTATAAAGAATATGCAATTGGATTCCAATAAAATATTTGGGTTTCACTGATAAAGAGCTTGTTACTTTTATAAATATAAATTTATACAAAGTCAATCTCAATTACAAAGTGTATTGGAAAAAACATTATGGGATTGGAAACCTTTTCAAATCAATATAATTTCATGAAAAATTAAATAAAAAAATATATGGGATCTATATATACCACAAAAAATAAAAAACATTTTAATATAACGAATATCTCAATGAATGGAAATCAAATTGATGATCTATTACCTCATATATCCATATGGTTGGACGTACTATAAGTCCCTTTATAATAAATTTGGACTTATTATTATAATGTTTAATAATTTTATTAATGTTTATTTTAATTAATAACTTTATTTTTTATTTATTTATTACATTTATATTAAATTTTTTAAATTATAATTCCAATGTCAACTAATCAATCTTTTAAGCATGATTTGGTGTTGATGTTCTAGTCCTTATTCATTGATCATAGATTCATTAACACTATCATTTTCATGGAGATATAGTAGAGGATTTTGATATATCTTAGTAATCTTATGGTCATTTCATAGAACTTATAGTGACTATTTTCATGGAATGCATAAAAAATATATTTTATGAGATTATTAAATTCACCAATGAATTTAATTTATTATTGAATATATATTAAAATATTAACACTACAAAATTTTAATAAAACAATCCAAATACATAATTATTACACAATATTATAAATATGTAAACATTATTTGTCATTCATGATTTAATAATCGTAGCATTAATCATCTATGTGTTAAAATAATCCCAAATAAGAACTCATTATAATGATTGAATGAGTAAGAAAATATTACTGTATAGTAATAATATCACATTTATAGAAGGTTACTGATTTAAAAATTATTATTAATGTGAAAAATTAAATTTTATAAGAGGTGGATATGGAAGATAAAAAATAATTACTTAGGAGAGGATAAAACATACATTGATTACTTGAATCTATAATTAGAGATCCTCTTGGAAATGAGGAATTTTTTTCTTCTTCTTATGACCATGGATTCCCCATAATGGGAAAGGATTTTTAGGGAGGAAATTTGGGTAGCTGTTCAAGTGAAATTCAATGAACATGTGTGGTTTGATGTGGGTAGAGGAGGGTTTCTTTTATATGTGACCATTAGTGGATGTTTTTTGAAATACTCATTCCTCAATTAATAAGGGATGTTATTTACCATTAAAAGAGAATCCAGAGTTGAAAAATAGTTAATATATGATAATGTGATGTTGATAAACCCCCCATCCATTAATTATATATAAATTTTATGTTATTTTATGCCAATATAAGTTTACGTTATTTTACCTTTACCTTAGTAACTTGATTAATTCCTCAATAATGTATTTTTAAGCCTAAAAAAATTTACCTCATTACCCAATATGAATATGTTGATTCCATATATGAAATTAATTTTATTTAGTTAAATATTCATGTGTTAGAAAAAAATTATTATTAATATATGAACATATAGTGCATAAAAAACAATTTTTCTAATAATTTATTTTTAATCATAAAAATGAATTTATTATTATTCTTTACAATGTAATAATCACTAGATTACTGGTAATTGTTTTAATATATATATATATAATGATTTATGTTTATGAAAATAAACCATAAATATATATTATTTATGTTATAAAAAATACAATACATAGAAATAATAATTTTGGAAAAGGAGTTCTTATAAATTTAAATGTATTTAATTAGATTACAGTAAACATTTATATTTTACAAATTAAATTTTATTAAACTATTTTCATAAAATTCATTATTTTAATTTATAAAACCATCATGTTATTATTTTACAATAATAATAAAATAATAATAATATGTAGTGAATAAAAATACATATAATTATCATAAATATTTATGAATAATTGTTATATTTTTACATAGTTCTGGATATATTTATTAAGTTTGAATTATATATTTGATAATTGTTTTACTAAAAATTATATAACATTAATGTATATATATAATAGTCCTAATAAATTCATATATATATAATTTCATAAATTTATAAAATCAATTAACATATTCTTTTAATTTCCTTGAAAAATATATATTATATTTCTAATGTCTTTCTTTCCTTTCATAGTTATAATCAAGGGTTTGATCATTAAGTAAATCTATGAGGATTTTAATTTCATGTTCATGTATTTTGAAGTTACTTATAGTTTTATTCGTCTTATATTTTTCATAATGATATTTCTTATTACATTATCACAATGTATTAAATGATTATATTTAATTATATTGTTTTATCTCAATAAAAAATATCGTTGATTATTTATTAATTTGGTTTATGTGTGAAAAAATATATTTAACATGTTAATGCAATAGAAGTAGTGTTTTTCATTCAACCCCCATAAATTAATTTCTCCCTCAAAATTTCATTACTCTAACTGAATTAAGGGAACTTCTAACCCATTATATCATCATGTTCCTATGTCCCATCCATAAACATTTTTATTCTCATGGGAACATTAACCAATTGAGTTGACTTGTTTCTTATTACATTATCTATACAATCATTGATTTATTATTTGTTTTCTCATAAAAGATATCATTTTACATTTAAAATTCCTCTAATTTTATTACATGTTATATATCAGGTATGTACATCCCCAAAAGTGCTCCTTGTAAGAAATCATGCACATTTGAGTGTTTCATTGAATTTGAAAGATGATGATCTATTATCCCCACAAAATTAATTATTTTCAAGGGGTCATCATATCAAGGGATCAACATTCCCATCTTACTAATTCTCATAACTCTTTTCTATATAGATCTCCAAAAATTCTTTGTCTCCAATATAAAATTCAAAGTCTCACTGATTATTATTAGAATTTATTTTATAGGAACATTGTGTAGTTTTATTGTGTCTGAGATAGGTTTTACAATTCTCTATTATCTCTAGATAATGAACTTGTCAGCTCAGATACACTCTCTTACACATCATCCCAACATGTTATATTTTTTACATCTTTTGAAAGAGATCCTTATATGATTACATATGAAATCTAGAATAATAAATGTTCATATATGTAACTCCTTAACCCCAGTTACCCAGAGTTGGTGCATTATTACATAACATTTGAATGATCATAGGAGATCATGTCCCGGAAGAACGATTAGTTTAGTAGCCTTACAAGTACCAGATACATACATAAGTTATACATTACATTATAAAATGAAAAAACAACAAGATTTTGTCCCCTTTTGAAAACACTCATATCCCTTAGCCTATTCTTGGAGGTTAATCATTATATACTTCTTCTCATCCAGGAAAAAATAAAACAGAATAAAGGGGTGATATCATATGCTCAGTAAGGAAAATAATATAGCGGAAACATTCATAAATAATCACAATCATTTAAGGAAATTTATAAGAATAGAACTGAATCCTTTAAAACATAAACTTTAACATAATATTTTAAATATAAATAAAATAATACCATTTACTTATTTACATGGATATTATACCAGTCAAATAATCACATGTAAAATCAATATCTATTTTGATAATGATGGAATGCATAATGCCAGACAGCATAACCACATAGTCACGGCTTCATGCCAAGTCTAAAAATAAGATTTTGTCAAGGCCTCATTCCAAGACACTAGTTTGTCTCATGATATCTACCGATGAATAGGGGAGATATAGGGGGATCCACCAGTCACATACTATGTCCAATGAATTTCTAATATGAAAAGGTTGAAACATAACATAAACATTTTTATTCAATCTATCATAAGAAATGTTAGTAATTTAACAATAAATAATGAATGGTATACAAATAACACATCTATAGTCAAACATATCACATAACCTTCATCAAAATATGGAATATTGTACTATAATAAATCAACTTCAAACACGTTTAAAATCCAATGAAGGATGTTGAAATAAATGAAATCAATCCAAAAAATCTTTGAGTAAAATATATATTTCTATTTTGAAATCATTTAAAAGTAAATAAATCATTTATATTGAAAATATTATTATAATATTTTAGGGGAAGCTTATTATGTGTTTTAATGGTGGAAAATAGTCGCACCCGCCGTATAAGATGAAAAAACATTCCTACATTAGTTTTTCAAAAAGTTCATAAAGTACATTGTTTGGAAAATGAAAGAAAGATTCCATTCAAAACATTTTATAAATAGTCAAAAAATGGTATAAATTTCTTTAACCCATATTCTTGGAAATTGTAAAAAAGTTTAGAAATACATTTTTAAGAAACACAGATGTGGATGATAAAGAAGTCATAGTAGATACTTACATACAAAAAACCTATGATAATAATGAGATTGTAAAATTAACCCATACCATGTAATTTTACATAGTCGAGGGCCAATTAACATCCTTTATAATGGTGAAATAATTGTTATTAAATTATAAAATAACCACATACATAAATATAATATCATATATGATTATCTAATATTGCTTTCTTAATGATATTTCAGTAGTATCATTGATTCAAGTTTTAATTGATTCGTTTTCCATTATATGTTTTGTCATGTAATTCATGTTTGTTATGAATACGATTAATTTGATTCATATCCAGAATGATATTACGTTCTTTAATCATTATTTTTAATCATCAAATGAAAATTATTCTAGAAATGTTACAATGTGGAACAGTATTTAATCACGTCGTGGAGACGGTAAGCCATACGTATGCACGAGCAACAATATCATTTTATTGATGGTGAAATATTATGTAATTGGATGGTATATTACATATAAAAAATCATTAAAATGTTATATTAAATATTAAAATCAATTATACTCATTATATGCATCCAAATAATCAAGTGATGAATAACAAACTACACCACGATGTGGAGAAAGTAATCTGTACGTACGCATGTATGGTGACTTTGGCATTCATTGGATTGATAGAATAATGAATATGGTTGTACCATATTTATAATAATATCACAATATTTAGACGGTAGTGGAGATATTATTTTGTTATGGAAAAAACCAAGAAAGAGGAAGTGGAAGAATAAAAAAACATTGAAAGATGTGATGAAATTATTACCTCTTTTTTGGGTCCTTCATTTTTGATTTAAAAAATGGGCTCCTTAGGTCAGCTTTATAATAGAATTAATTCCTCTAGGATTATGTTAGGGTAGATGTAAATATATATGATCATGGTTTGTCCATGACAAATGGATTTAGTGGTGTTATTTTTAGAGAAGGGGAAGTACCCTATTATAAGAGAGGTGAGGGCCACTTTAGGGAAAGTTTGAGATATTATTTTATTATAAAATAATTTTTGGTTTATAATGGCCCAAAATGGATTTATTCATAGTATAAGGTTGGTTTATATCTAAATAATCTCAAAAAATAGTTTCTTCACACGGTTATCTTACCATATTAACCTTATCTTTTAGACTGAACTCTTAGTAAAATAGTTTAACTTTTACAAGGTATTCTTGTATATTTAAATTACATCATTAATAAACACACTATATAAGGCCAAGAGAACTCCAATTTGTTCATTAATGACATATATATATCATTATATATGTCCTTTGGGCAAACCGTGGATTTTTTGGAGTATTGTATCGTTTAATAATATTGCATGTGTTTCAAAATCTCATTATGCCAATTTTGACCCAATTTAGTATTTGGTTTTTTGGAAGTTAAAAAAACATCATTACATCAAAAAAATAAATTCAATCAATCCTAACATGTCATATTAACCTATAAAATTAGTGTAATGCATAAAAAGTCTCAATTTACATTTATTTTAAAATTTATAATATCAATTATTTTAATCATTCATTGATAAGGTAATTAATGCTTCATCATTGTGTCAAAAAAAATTAATTGTTTAATGTCTAAAAATTATAAATAAAGTACCATGATGTAGGAGATTTTTTTATCTTTATAATTAATAATTATATTCTACTTTATATTATGTATAATCCATTTATTAAAAATTGTTTATTTATTAAAATTTGAATTTAACACTTTTAACTCTTCTATAAATAAAATAATAATGAATATCATAATCGAATACAAGTGGTTAATATTTTATTCATAAAGTTGATTTTGGTTGATAAAAATTTTAGAATACAATTAGGACATGTGTTATGGTAATTATATTATAATTTTTAATTTTAATTACCTTATTTACATTTAACCATGGTAAATAAAATTCTAAATTTACTATTCAGAAAAAATTATTTTCATCCTATTGAAGCACATTTTACTTACTTATATCAATCATGTCTCTCAGATTTATTAAATTCAATTCACAGAAGTGGTCAAATTACATTTTATTCATATTTTCAAATGTGCTTAATAGGTGTGAAAAAGGCGGTAAATAGTTCAATAAACTTTTATATATATAATATTATTATAAAATGACAACAGTTAACTATGTTGAACTAATATAGGTATTATGTATCTATTTCTACATTAAAATAAATTTAAATAAAAAATTAATTATTTAAATGAAATTTTGTTTTAAACAATAACACATTGTTTTTCACTATTTAAAAAAATTTTAATGTTTCATGAAAAATATAAAAAATTCACTCTAAGTGAATTTTGAAATTTTGAATCCAAAAATGAATTCAATTTCGAAAAAATAAATTTATACAATTTCAAAAATTGGGTATTACTAGTCGTGACTGTTTTTTTAAACGGCTAGTTTGATTGGTCATGGTGTGCTCAAACTCTAAGTTGTTTATAACTTAAGATATTGAATTATTTAAATAGAAGCATATCATTGAAGCTTGGGTTGTTATATTCTTCATTCCTTCAAATAATTTCTTCATCAAAATTTCTAGAATATTTCCGCATAAAAAGATTCGGGTGGTTATTCATCATAAGTTCACCAGGTTCCCACGTTACCTCATCCATGTTATGATTTCTCCATAGAACTTTTACCATACGAGTCTTATGGTTTCTCAACACTTGTTCGCTAGTATCAAGAATCTTTAAATGCTCTTAAGAATAAGACAGATCATTTTCCAGTTATATTTCTTCATAGGTGCGTACATGTGTTGGGTTAGGAAGGTATTTTCTCAACAGAGATACATGGAACACATCATGAACTTTGGAGAGACATTAAGGCATTGCCAAATGGTATGCTACAAATCCAATTTATTATAGAATTTAAACAGGGCCAATGTACATGGGACTTAATTCACCATTCTTACCGAATCGTATAACACCCTTTCCTGGTGATACATTCATGAAAACATGATCTCCTACTTGAAATTCCAAATCCTTCCTTCAGTTATCAGCATAGCTATTTTTCAAACTTTCAGCTTCTTTGAGGTGGGTTTGTATAATCTTCTCCTTTTCCATTGTTTCCTCAACAAGTTCTAGGCCTACGAGTTTTCATTCACTAACAAAATCCCAACAAGTTGGTGTGCGACATATCTTTCCATATAACACTTCATATGGTTCCATATGAATACTTGAATAGAGTCTATAGTTATTGGAAAATTATACCATAGGTAAATATTGATCCCACATACCATGAAAGTCAAGTGAGCAAGATCTCAACATTTCCTCTATGGTTTGAATATTCTGTTTATATTCTCTATCTTTTTTAGGGTGGTAGGCAGTGCTCAAACAAAGTTCTGTATCCAGGGATTTTTGACGACTTTTCTAGAATATTGATTAGAAATGAGGATCACAATCAGAAACAATAGACAGGGGTACACTATTATGTCTTACAAATTCATTAATATTTTTTTCGTAAATGTTCATGTGGAAAATCGTCTCTTATAGTATGAAAATATTCTGACTTGGAAAGACGATCCACAATGACCCATATTGCATCATTCCTTCTTGGAGTCTTTGGTACCCCATGAAAAATTTCATTGTAATATTATCCCATTTCCACTTAGGTATGAGAAGTGGATTCAGGAATTCTCTTGGATTTTTCCTTCCAGCCATCACCTATTGACAAACCATACAACTTGACACAAAATCGTCAATCTCCCTCATGATGTTATCCTACAAAAAATGTTCATTAAATTCCTTATTCATCAGAGTGATAACAGTGTGTATAGAGAAATTGGAGCTATGACCATCATCCCACAATGCCCTTTTTAGATAAATTATATTAGGAACATAATGTCTCTTCCCAAATTTCAAAATTCAATCTTCATATACGAATTCAATCAATCACCCATCATTCACAGCTTTAATTTTCTTTTTAAACTCTTTACCATTAGTCTGAGAAATTTATATCCTTTTAGTAAAGATGGTATGATAACCATTTGAAATATTATTACTGTTACACCTTCAATTATTATTCTCATATCCATATTTAATAGATTCATGAACATAGGATCCCTTTCAACTGCCATCTTGTTCAAAACTCCATGACCATTTTTGCTCAAAGCATCTGCCACATTATTTTCCTACCCCAATTGGTAGTGTATAGTTCAATCATAATCGTTTAGGTGTTCAAGCCATCGTATTTTCCTCATATTGAGTTCTTTTAGTGAAAAATTATACTACAAACTATTATGATCAGTATATATCTCACATTTTTACCATATACATAGTGTCTCTATATCTATAGAGAAAATATTACAACTACTAAATAAATATCATGAGTAGGATAGTTTTGTTCATGAATTTTTAGTTGTCGTGATGAATAGGATATAACTCTATCATTCTTCATAAAGAGAAACAACAATGTCCATTCTTTGAAGAATAACTATAAATAACAAACCCATCATTCCATGATGGTAGAGTCATGATAGGATCATTGTCTAATCTTCTCTTTATTTCTTAAAAAAATTCTTCAAACTCTTTTTTTCAAACAAGTTAATCCCCTTTACATTTGATAATGGTTAATGGGGTTTCCAATTATGAAAAATGATATATGAAATGACGATAATAACATTCTAAACAAATAAAACTTTGTACCTTAGTTATACTCATTAGTGCTTTCCATTATCAAGTTTCCCTTAACATTGAAGGATAAATATTTATTCCATCCTTTGAGAAAATATGGAGAAGAAAATAAATCTCATGAAGCTAGAAATCAAACATGATAAACATACTATATACTTCATTTCATCTAATACACTTTATAAAAATGCACAAGTGATTTTCACGATCTTCGTATCATTGAGAGTACACCAACATATCATCACTAAAGACCACTATAATGTCATAATGATATTCCTTGAATACAATGTTCATTAGATCCATGAAAATAGAGGGTGCATTAGTCAACCCAAAAGGTGTTACTGTAAACTCATAATTTTAATACATGGTTTGAAATGTTGTCTGCAGAATGTCTTGCTTCTTTAAGCACAACTGATGATATAAAGATCGAAGGTCAATCTTTTAAAATTATTCAGATCCAAGATTTTTATTGAAAAAATCATCAATGCGAGGTTGGGGATACTTGACCTTTATTGTTAAAGCATTGATCTCAATATTATCAATGCACAATCTCATAGATCCATTTTTCTTCTCAACAAAAATAATAGGGGTTCTGCATGGAGAAACACTAGGGTGAATAAATCCATTATTACTAAATTCCTCTAGTTATTTATTTAGTTACACTAATTCCATAGGGGCTATTCTATATGGGATCTTCAATATGGGCCTTGAACCAGGAATTAAATCAGCGAAAAACTCAATTTCTCATTCTGTAGGATTCCCAGGTAAATCCTCTATATACACATCAATATATTTTTTCACAATAGGTACATCCTCAGTTTTACATTATTTTACTCCCATAGATAATTCACTCTCTTCCTCCCAATAATTTAATTTAGTAGAGCTACTAGGGTTGGATCAAGATGAAAATCAGATGGTTATATTTCTACTCTAAAGATAAGGTATTCATTATCATCGTTGAAAAGTGTAACCTCATTATTCTTACAATAAGTTTTCACATCATGGTTTGAAATCCAATCCATACTGAGGATTATATCAAATTTAATCATGGGTATGAGGATGATATCATCAAATAAAGCACGTTCATATGCCATAATGGTAACTGATTCAGAAAACATTGTTACAATGATACTTTCCCTATGAGTTTTTACTGACAACATCCTTGTTAAATAAAATTGTAAATATCTAACTTTCTTGTAAAAATGGGATGATATGAAAGAATACGATGATTCAGAATCAAATAAAGCATTGGGTAAATTAGATGAAAATGAATAATTTACCTGTCACAACATCATTGGAAGTTCATCATCTATAGTTTTGATCACATAAGCTTGACCTTCCTCCCTTGGCCTTTGATGAGGTAAGATTCTTTGACTCTTAGGATATTCATTTTCATATTTCCCAATTTCATTAAAATAGGAGCATTCAACATTGACAACCACTTTCTTCCCTTTACAATCATGAGCTTGGGGGCCTTTTTCTCCACACTTGTAATAGACTCCCACTCCCTTTTGGAATGTACTTGGGTGTTTCTTCCCACATTTACCGGTGGATGGAAATTCAAATTTTCCATTCCTCTCCTTATTTCCATTTCTATAGTGTTCACCAGATCTCTTCTTATCTTGTTTTTCTTTAAAGTCGTATGACTTATATAATTCCTTTTTAGTCTTGATAGCACAAGAGACAATATCTTTGTATGATGAGAAGGATTTTGAGACTAATACTTGACGGAGAAATGGTTTTAAACCAACAAAGAATCGAAAAATTTTACTCCTTGGGTTACATATATAATTTGAAGCATGCTGTGCTATCCTTGTAAAGTTAGCCTCATACATTGAGACTTTAGCATTATCCTTTTTCATTAGACACAGAAATTTTATTTCTATATCCGTTTGATGGTCACAAGAATTTTTTTTAACAAAAGATCTTTAAACTCCCTCCATTCCACATTTGATTCTTCTTCATCCTCCTTTGTGTTTTTAATTAATGAACACCATTGATCTACATCTCATGTGAGGCAATAGACTACCATTAAAACATCTTCCCTTTCCCTACTCCACAAAGCATGAAATATTTTCTCTAAGTAAATTATCCATTTCTCAGCTAAAAATAGATTTTTAGTCGCATTGAATGATGGTGGTTGTTTCATAATGAAGTTGTCTAACATTGAGTATCTGCGTTGTGGATCAGGGTGCTCCATACAGGTATAATTATTATTCATAACAGGAGAGAGTTGTATTAGTATGGTTATAAGTTGTTCATCACTAGTTGCATCACCATCTCTACTACAATTATCATTATTATGAGATAAATCCCTATATGTATTATGTGCATTGATACAGTTTCCATTACTTCCAATATTCGAAATTTTTAAACAACAGAATGCACAATATTATATTATGAATCACAATAAATAATTCCAAACTAGTAAATTACCGAACATAAATTGACCAGATTGTGTATATAATCCATAATCATAAAAAATGTATTCTTTGAGGAAATATTTACTCATAAATCCTTCATAATGGCTTGTAATGAAAATTTAAATTAACATTAGCATATCCTCCAGGAGTGTCATAAACCAAAGTGTAACAAGGCCCATTTTCGTGCAACAGTTCTCATTCGAGTACAACTCAAAGCAATGTTTTCAGGTTTTACCTCAAGATAAATTTTTTCAAGATCCTCCTCTACCTACTCATATATAGATAGGGATGTATTTCCTGGAAAATTTAAAAAATATATACATTACCAAAATTCTAGGATGTTCTTCTATACTAATTTTTAATGTCTAGTATAGAGTAATGTTCTCTAATCAGTGTTTTCATAAATCTATATTCCAAAAATTTTACAAAACGTTTTCTGATACAAATTGTAACACCACAACACCAATTATCAAGAATCTGTTCATTATTACATAATACTGGCATGGTCACAAGAGATCATGTCCCGAAAGGCCTATTATTTTAGTATCCTCGGAAGCACCTAATACATACATATGTTTTACATTACATTATGAAATGGAAAAACAACAACATTGTGTCCCCTTTTAAACACACTCAAACCCTTAGCCTATTCCTATAGGTCAATCATAATATATTTCTTCGCATCCGGTCAAAAATACAACATAAGGAACGAATGATCTCAGATTCTCAATGAGGATAACAATATAGATGAAACTATCAAAAATAAGAATAAATATTTATGGCAATATTTAAGAATTAAACACGAGACTTTAAACTTATATTTTATTATAATATCAAAAAGTTAAATCAAATAATTCAATTTACTTATTTACATAGATATTCTATTAGTCGAATAATCACTTCTAAAATCAATAGATAATTTAACAATGATGGAATGCATAATGTCGGACATCCAAACCACATAGTTAGGACTTGTGCAAAGAATAAAAATAATACATTTTAAAGGAATTGTTCCAAGACACTATCTTGTCTCATTAGACCTACCGATACTTAGAGTATCTATAGCGGGCTCCACCTGTCACATAATATGTCTATTTCATTCCTCATATGAAAAGTCTAAAACATAACTTTATCATTCGTATTAGAACTAGCATACAAAATGTTAATACTTTAACCCTAAACCATGAATGGAAAAAAATAACACTTCTACAGTTAGATATATCAAAAACCCTTCAATACAATATGCAAGATTGAATCATAATAAATAATCTTCAAAAAAGTTTAAAATCCAATAAAGGATGTTGATATAGACGAAATCAATCCAAAAACTATTTGAGTGAAATATATATTTCTATTTTTTAATCATTTAAAATAAAAGAAAACATTTATTTTTAAAATACTACTATAAGCTTATAAGGGATGATTCTAAGGTGTTATAATGGAGTATATTATTTTCACCCACCGTATAAGTTAAAAAACATTTTGAGCATAATTTGTTGAGAAAGCTATAAATTTCCTTGTATGGAAAATGATGGAAAGATTACTTTAAAAACATTTTATAAACAGTAAAAAGGGCTATAATATTCTTTATCCCATATTCTATGGAATAGTAAAAATGTATTGAAATATATTTTTAAGAAACATGAATGTTGATTATAAAGAAGTCCAAGTAGATACTTACGTACAAAGAACCTCGGATAATAAAGAGATTGAAAAATTAACTCTTAACATGTACATTTACATAGTATATGGAATGTTAAACTCATGTATAATGTTGAATTATTTGTTATTAAATTATTCAAAAACCACATACTTAAATATGATATCATATATGATCTTTGATTATTTCGTTGTTAATGATATTTCAGAAGTATCATTGATTCGGTTGTCAAATAATTTGTTTTCCTTTATATGTTTTGTTACATAAGTCATGTCTGTTATGGATATGATGTATTTTATTCATATACATAATGATATTAAGTTCTTTAAAAATTAATTTTAATCATAAAATAACAATTATCCTCAAATGGTTACAATGGGGAAGGAAATTCTGTTACGTCGTGGAGACTGTAAGTCGTACGTATGCATGAGTGATAATATTATTATATTGATGGTTAAATATTATGTGATTTGGATGATATATTAAAAATAAAGAATCATTAAAATGTTATATTTATTATTTACATCAATTATACTTTTTATTATACCCATCCAAATAATGAAGTGTTTAATAACAAACTACACCACGACGTGGAGACGATAATCCATACGTACGAACATATTGTTACTTTATCATTCATAGGATGGATATATCAGTGAATAAGGTTATGAAATATTTATAATAACCTCAATTTATGTATAAGGATATATATTTATTATTTTAATATTGAAAAAACAATGAAACATGAAGTGGAAGATGAAAAGAACATTGAAAGAGGTGATGAAATTATTACCTCTTCTTCGGGTGCTTCCATTTTGATTTGATCAAATAGGCTCCATAGGATGGATTTATGATCAAATTATGCAATCTAGGTTGATGTGAGGTTAGTTGGAAATATATTATTTTTATGTTTTGGCTGAGACAAATGGCATTGGAGGTGTGATTTTGAGAGAAGGGGACGTATGCTTTTATAAGAGAGGTGAGGGTCACTTTAGGAAAAGCATGAAATATAATTTTATTATAGAATCATTATCGTTTTATAATGGCACCAAATGGATTTATAGAGAGGATAAGTTGGGTATGGGTGTATATAATCTCAACCAATAGTTTTTATACAAGTTTATATCACTATATTAATGTTATCATTTATATTTAACTATTATTTAAATATTTTAACTTTTACAAGGTCTTCCTGTATTTTTATATTACAAGGATAATACAAATACTATAAAATTCCAAGATAACCCCAACAGATTATTTAATGATATATCTATCATTATATAATTATGTTTACCAAAACATATATTTTTAGGAATATTATATCATTTAATAATATAGTATGTGTTTTAAAAACTCATTTATGTCAATTTTGACTCTATTTTGTATTTGGTTTTTGTGAAGTCAAAAAAACTCTATTACATCAAAAAAATTAAATAAATCAATCCTAAAATGTCATATTAACCAATAAAATTATCTTAATGCATCAAAATTCTCAATTTACATTTTTTTAGATATTTATAAGATCAATTATTTTAATCTTTCAATAATAAGGTAATTACTTCATTATAATTGTGTCATAAATAAATTTAACTATATAATATCTAAAAATTATAAATAAAATACCATGATGTAGTAAATATTTTTATCATTATAATGAATATATTTAGTAGATTTTAACTTCTGTATATCCTTATATTAATAATGGTTTAGTTATTAAAATTTTAATTTAACACTATTAACTCTTCTTTAAAAATAATAATAACATATTTCCTAATCTAATCCTTGTTGATCAAATAGGATCATATTTTGTTCCTAAGAATTATTTTTGTCAAAAAATCACTTATCCAATAGAATTAGTACATCTGTTAGGGTAATTATAATACCTTTTTAACTTTAATTACCCTATTTACTTTTAACCGTGGTAAATAAAATTCAGAAGTTACTATTCATCAAAAATTATTTTCATCCTATTGAACCAAATTTTACATACTGATATCAACTGTGTCTCTCATATTTTTTAAATTCAACTCTCATAAGTGGTAAAATTATGTTTTATTCAAATTTTCAAATGTGCATTGATGGTGGGTAAAAGGCGTTAAGTAGTTCAATACAATTTTATTTATCTAATATTATTATAAAATGACTCCAATGCATTAGATTTAACTAATATGAGTATTATGAATCTATTTTTACTTTTAAAAAAATTTAAATAAAAATAATAATTATTTAAATAAAAGTCTGTTTTGAACAATAATGTAGTGTTTTTCACTATTCATCCAAAAATGAACGTTTTAAGAAAAATAAAAAAAATTCACCCAATGTTAATGTTGATATTCTAAATATAAAAATGAATTCCATTTTGAAAAATAATGTTTATAAAATTTCAAAAAGTCAGTATTACTATTCATAAATGTTTTTTTAGAACGGCTAGTTTGATTGAAAGTGGTGTGCTAGAAATCGATGTTGCCTACAACAAAAAAATTGTATCATTCAAAGAGAAGCGTATTGTGGAAGATGGGGGTGTTACAGTATATATGAACACTATGAGTCAATTTTTTTATCCCAACCAACATTTAAATCCATTATATAGGATACTAGAATATCATCTAGATTCTAATTGGTTCTTTTATATTTACCAGTAGCATGAGGGTCATAACAAGGGAACAATCTCAACTTCACATCCAATATATGATGAACCCATATCATGAAAATTAAGGAATAAATAATATCTCAATAATATAAAATAGAGTTTGGAACTTCATTTATTCTGAACAATTATTGTTTATATTTCATGATACATTGATCGAGATATAAGTCTTCTATATGTAAATAAACTTTCTAACCTTATTAAGGTGACCAACTACAACTGAAATGGAATTATTAATTTACAAGTTCCCAAGAATTCCAATAATTAAATGCATATTGATGTTATCCAATTTTCATACATGTATATGCAATGATTAGATAATCATCGTATATTTATGAAATTGAATCTCTCTGTGTTCGCATACCATGCATTGATATATATACTCTGAAATCTCCCTCTTCATGTTATGCCACTAAGATTGTTACATTAGGGCTATATACAAAGATTTTACACTAGTATTGATATAAAATTATGACATATAAGAATCATAAATTATTTTCTTCATAAAATGTAATATTGAAGGGACACAAAACTGTTTTCTAAATATTATAATTCAATAATTTCTATGTTTGAATTCTATATTATTCCTAACCATTTTTTTAACTTTATTTATATTCCTTCTATGCCTCAATGATATTCATATGGATGGATTATTGATAAATAATATGGTAATGATAGGATTTCCCCCACCTTTGGGATTCCTAGTTCCAAACATTAAAAATAAATTAATTTTTTGTCTCCTTAAATCAACATCATTGAATAAGAATACTGATACATCCTTCTTAGATAATCGATAAACATAATTTCCTCTACATGGTGGTAATTTACTAAGCATTCATAATCATTGATCTACTTCAACTATATCCTTTAGAACATCTTCAAATAATTTTGATTGAATATATAAATTATATTTTTGTGGCGATTACATATATCCCTAACTTTTTCATAGAATTTTTTACTTTAGATCCTCAATGAAAAAATTAAAACTAATATATATTGATCATTGATTTGATAAATTTTCTCATATACCTTTAATTAATGTGATAGATAATCTACCAACATGTCATTTTTTTGACACATCCCAATACATTTATTTATTCATTATTATATACCACAAACCCTTCTATATTAAAGGGTAGTTTGAGTATAGGTTTAATGAAGAACCTTCTATTAAGAAGCATGAAATTATTATCACCTTCACATGTCTAGAGGAATGTGAAACGTTTTTAGTTAAAATATTAAGTGCGTTTGAAATTCATGTGAAATTTATCAAAACGAATCGATATAATCTATGTAATCAAAAAAAACATAGAAAATTCTTATAATGGTTAGTCTAGAACATTTTTTAAATTAATAAACATTTAAATGATCCATTTATATACCCTTTCATATGATTTCATGACCCATAAATAATATTTTATTTTGAGAAAATTTTTGCATATAAAATTAATTTATAGCTCCTTATTTCTTATCGTCTTCAGAATAGTCCAGAAAATTTCTTATTTATCATTTTAATTCATGAGAACATCATAACTAAATAATATCATATATTGATGGAAGTAACTTCTAACTACACTTTTTATTATATCCAAGAATATAACAGGGAAATTGTTATTCTTAATTGTAACATAATGAATTCATAGTGTCATTATCTTATTCAATTTTATTCAGGACTATATACTCTATGTCAAACATAGTTGATCATATCTAGATCTAGGTTCAATATTTGGAAATTTTTTATCCCCTCACAGATGATCAAAAAATTCATCAATATATGGTATATGATATTTTTTTATCATTATCTTGTTCTGTTCATGATAATTACATGCATTGTTCCAACATTCTAGAAAAAACATTAAATGGTTGAACGACATGGTGATTTAAATGGTTTAATAAAACCCTTATTCAAAATATATTATAGTTTCTAACATAATTATTCTAATTCAATATGATCCACTCTATAATAATACTACGATATAATCATTGCACCGAGATAAAATTTTTGGAAAATATTACCTCATGTTATGGGAGAATATGAAGAAACTTATCATAAAAAACAACAATGCATTATATAAATATCAACATATCCACAATATTGAGTTTTCATACAACTATTTGAGATAATTATTGATCATTGTTGGCTTTTAATACTCGTTTACTGGCATTAATTTCCATTGGGAGTTCGTATTCACCCTTGAGATGATATACAATCATGGGTAGATTATAGATAGGAAATATTATGTACCTATCATGGAAATTAGTTTTGATTCATTGTATAGATATTTAATCCATCCCAAAATCATATAAAATTTCGAAAAAGTGATAATAATAATATATTATTAAATTATAATAATTTCTAAAAGAATCATATCAAAATTATATTAGAGTGAAATAATAGGATTTTTCTGAAAATATTATTTTAGTGAATATTGAGAAATACCAAATTTTCAAATTATTTCATTCTTTTACATAAAATTTGGTAATATGAAAGTCCAGTTATATTTTTGATTTGGTATTCTATAGTCATATTATTTATTTTATTTAGATTAATCAAGTTGGGGTAAAAAATCATGTGGTTTTATATAAGTTAAATTTTATGACTAAGATGTATTTTTATAAAAATATATTTTTCAATATGTTTATCAAATATAAATGATAATTTATATTTTAAACTTTTATAAATTATATATATATAAATGTATAGTATATTTTTATATAGGTGGATCAATTTTAGTATTGATGTTCACTTTAATTATTCAAATTATTAATAGTTACATTGGGAAAATATATCACATTCAGAAAAAATATATAGGGTATCTTCGGTTAAAAATAAAGTGTTAAGTAATAAAAATCAACAATATTCTTTAGTGAATTTCATTTATAGAAGTAATATTTCAAAATATATCCAAATTTCAAATATATTGAATTTTTTAGATACCTAGATAATGACATTAATATTATTTCAAGTAAATATAATTATAAAATGTCCCTATCTATTTAAATTTATTTTATATATCCACATAAATATAAAAATATTTTATGAATTAATATAATATATTATATAGAATATTAAAAATTATCAGGTTAGTTTTTTAAATTTTTAGTTATAAATGATTATATAAAATAGTTAGGTAACACCGGAAAAACATTTATTAAGATGATTGAGACATAAAATAAATGATTTTAAAAATAATTAAACTAATGTATTTCTTAATAATTATCACTTCCTGCAATTTTAATAGATAAATTTAAATTATTTGATATTTTTAATGGTTTATATTTTAAGTAATTTTTCATATTTTTTTATAGTCAAATTAAATTAATACTTCCCAAAATGAAATTATCAAAATATTCTAATGAATAACATTTTATTAAATAAATTTAAATTTATAAATATTATATCATCAGCCATGTGAATAGGTTGTGTTTAAAAATATCAACTATGGTCCACTTATTGGTATATTTTTCTTTTATGTTGACAATATTGAAAAAACAATTGTAGTAAAATTTTATATTGAGGTAATTTTAAAAAGGGTTAATTAGGGTATTAAAATAAAATACAAGGGTGTAAACATAACAAAAACATGAAACAATTTCATTATATTACAATCTTTTGAATCATCCTAATATTATCTTTTCAATCTATCATTTTAGGGCTAGTTCGATGAATTTTTTCTATAAAATGAATAAATTATTTAATTTAGGGAATTACCCACCCCTCACTGATAAAAGGAAACACCTTATACTATTTCGTTACAAAACATTGAGAAAAATAGCTCAGACATGCACTACAATTTTATGTTCCCATAATTCTTATCCATGTTCTTTGGGTTTCATTCACTCCAAAATACTAACCCTTCGAAGCCTTAAATGGATATATAAATGTATTGTTCTAAAGAAGAGGTAATTTTCTTTATCAAATATTTCATATTTCATTCTTCTTCTAATTACATAAAATAATTTTTACCCATTTTTATGAAATTACTCTAATATAATCAATATAATAAAATTTAATTATAATTGTAGGAAAACCATTTTCCATATCTAATCCATCACATGGAAAGGGAAACCAATGTGCATGCATAGGTATGACTTATATTACACAAGTAGTAGTGTAAATAATTTCTCTTTACACTTTTTCTTAGATGGTTATAATGATTGAAATAACGAATATATATTTGAAATTTATGGAATAATTACTTTTCTGGAATTATAATATCATATATACCATCATACCATCCGATATTTTAGAAAATTACAACATCTCTCATGCGTAGTTGTGGACTACCATATCCACAAACTGATGTGAAACATTCTTCATTTCAACATTACATGGATGGTAATAAGGATTGATATAATTATAATATATATATATAATTAATATAATAATTATTTATGAATGTTTTATTTTGTTTTACATTTATTTATTACATCCATATAAAAATAAATATAACGCACATCTGTATGCAAAACCTACTGTCTCTATGAATAGTGAAATGCATTTTTCTATCTCTAATTTTTATGGATGAATATATATATATATATAATTAAATTATATGATATTAATATCATTTTTAACATTATTGTAATTATATAACCATAATCAATGTATAATGACTGAAGCTAACAAACAAAAATTAATATAAAAATGAAGCAGTTAACAACCAAATCAATTATAATGATTAAATATTATCAACATACATTAGATAATATGTTGTAAATGGATAATATATTGTATTATATATATTTATATGGTTATTTTATATATTTTTCTTAAATATTAATTTATTATAAGGGTGATAAAAATTATATACGTGGAAATTAAAACATGAGCAATGGGTTTCATATATCATTTTTAATTCATTGGGCTTTACTTCTACATTATTCTCTATATTATTCCAGGATTTTGTGTCTTATTTCTAGTTATTATATTATGCTCTATTTAAACTTGTTTGGTGGATTTTAATTTGTATCAAAAATTTAATTCTCTGATTAACTCTCATTTCAATGTTATTCCATTTTTAAGGGACTTCATCTCATTTTCTACTCCATTGAGACATATTTTGTACTATGTGACTATTTAAATTTTATGTAGTGTGTATAATACCCCATTAATGAATTTAAAATTAATATTTTCTTAATTGTGAAGATCAATTTTTTAATTCAGACCATTCTTTTAAATGTGTACAATTTAAAAGATACCAAATAGGTCAGAATTTTTTTTACAATCTCATTTTAATTTAGGATTTACTATATTTTTATTAAAGAAACCTTATTTTCCATCCATGAAAAAATAAATATATTTTGTTATCATCTAGATATATAAAGAGTTATGTATTTTAATTTATTCTTCCTCTATTTAGAAGATAAATCATTAAAATTATTTTTTAATGTAATTGTCTATCTTATTTATTTTTTCGATCCAGTATATTTTTATTCCATGTCCATTATATTTAAAATAGTATTACATATGTCCTTTATATTTATTCTAATTATTTGCTCTGAAATTTTTATGTTAATTTTAAATTTGTAACATATTTTAATAGAATCATTGCAATATTTTTTAACTTTTCATTTTCATAATTTCATTAAGAAACATATCAAAGGAATGTTTCCTTTGAACCCGTTTTCATCAAAAAAATTATTTACACTATTATGGTTTTAAACTATTTATATTATTATAAAAGTATTAAATGGTTTTATATGAACACTCTTTAATAAAATATATTTTTTTTAATTCATCTTACATATTATTTATTTATCCAATAAACATGATTTTATTTCAAAAACTATATTTCAGATGAATTGATTGTTATCTTTTATCCCTTATTTTTTTGGTTGTTAAAATTATCTAAAATCATTAACATTATTATTATTAGTTGAAAAAAAATTATGATAGATATCCATATTTTTTTATATAATGGGTAAGATTATTTTCAAAAATTTATTCTATTTCTACAAATTATGTTTTACCTTGAAGGTTATTTATTGACTTTGAAAATATTGAAAATTTTAATTCATTATAAAATGATGAAATTCTGTTGATTATTCATATTGTTAATGAATTAGATAGATCAATAAATATATGAGGAATTCATTTGAAATGAAGTGATGGGTTGGCTTAAAAATCTATATCACCATGATTCATTTACATGTCTTATTGAACAAACTAGTTGGCTAGCCAGATTAAAAGTGTTTTGGTGTATGTCAACCCACAGTTTAAAATGTCTTGGTGCAAGGTCCTGATAATAAATATATCTTGATGTATCAATTAATTATCTAATATAAAAAATCACATTCATTGGGAATTATGTTATTATAATATATGAGATCACAAAATTGATTTTATCTATGTATAAATTTTTTATCACGGTACTGAATAAATGAAATTTTCATTCATTTATTTATATTATCCTAATGATTATTGTGAATTTATACATGATTGGGTATATTTTATGTAACCATTACTAAGAATTTGATATCACTATTTTTTATATCACCCAGCGATATGAACACAATTTTTTTAATGAGTTTCAATGATGTCTAATATTTCCTTTTGTTATGATTTATATTTTATTTCTTTTTGTAATTGTGAATCTTTTATGCATCTAGATAAAAAATACTAATATACTATTCAATCATTTGGGATGTGCTCACATTTATATGGAACCAATAAAATATTGTAGACACTAGCTCTAGGTTATGAGAGATTGGGTTTTTAAAATTGGATTTATATAATTTTTATTAGTGAACATTGAACTAGATTTAGAAAAATAGATTAGGTAAATAACCATATGAATGGATTTTAGGAAAAGTCTATCTATATAAAAAAATAGAAAGTTTTTTATAGATGTATTTAATTGGTTTTCATAGAACATATCCTTATTTAGATACTGAAATTATATATGTTTTTTCCCATATGTATCTAGTGGTAATAACCCATAAATGGGTTTATCAAAAAAATATCAACCATCATTCTAATATAGGTTTACTGTTTCCTCACCACGCACCTAATTCGATACTCCTTGATTATATGATATGTTTAATTCACATTATCCTTATGAACCATTATGATGAAAGAGATAATAATATAAATATAAACATATGACATACCCAAGTAATATGGGATAAACCTAAAGTATAACAGGTTGAGGAGTCTATGTTTCATCATAATTTTAGTTTCATAGATACACCTATTGATATTTTATGTTTCTAATGTTTAAAATTATTAATAGAATTTTCAATGAAATTTTTAGGAATATAACTCATTGTTTTAGTATATTTTTCAGGGAAATTTTATTTTGAAAAATAAGAATTTAATATTTTGTTGACATAATTATAATGCTATTGAAAACCATTCGTGTTTATATATTGAACGCTTTAGTAAAAATTATTTGGATATATGTTTTATTATATTTATAACCATGAGATTGAATATTTTTTATGTAACCACAATATTAATGTTATTTTATAATATTATCAACATAGTTTTGGATAATATTGTTTGGTTATGGTAAAGGGAATATTATTTAATATAATGTGATTTCATTTTATTGATAAATATTAAGATAAATTGTGGCTTAAAATATTTTTTTCTAGTGTGTATATAGTGATTCAGATTCTATAGTGAAATTCATTATATATTCTAGAGATAATATTTTCATGTTACTATCATGTTTTGTATTTGAATTTAAGACCTAATCTATGTTGTATGAGGATATTATTTTGATCAAATATTTTTAATTTTTTCATATTTTCATTTTTTAAAACATGTTTAGAAGGATTATCAACGTTCTCTATTTTGGGAATGTATTACATTGTTCTTTTGTTTGGTATTGTTGAGGTTTAAGAGAAGAATGTATTTTATTTATCTATATTTGATAACTCGTGAAAACAATATTAGGTTTTTAAAATAATTTGATAAATAAGGATTGAATTTTAATTCTTTTATGGTTATTATGATTCAATAAGTGTTAATTTTACTGCTTTATGCCTTAAAAATCATCATGAATATTCATTTCATGGAATATGGGGTGATGTGGAAATTCATCGAAGCACAAAAAAGGATGATATTCTTCTTATGAAATGAGAAGAAATCAAATATAAATACTTTTTGATTTTCTCTATCTCTAATGTAAAATAATCCATAAAATTTTGTAAAATAATCTTAAAATAAAAGTTTTGACCTCTTACATTTATTTCCAATGAATTGATGGTTTTTTAAACCCGCACGGATTTATGGCTTTTTGGTCATTAACATTCTCAAAAAATTGTTTTTTATCACTCTTTATAAGTTCAGGGATTTTATTTTACTCCTCGATGTATATATTACAACATCACACTAATGTTCTCTTTATATTGAAACATATTATGTGATGTTTTTGGTAACCTTTATGTTTACCACATTTCCATTTTAATCGATGTTGTCTTATCCATATTTATGATATGGACTTTCAATAAATGGTGATCCTTTGATGAACAAGATAAAATAGTGAGGTTTTATTTTTTTGGGGGGTGTGATGTAAAAATACAAATATTTTTATTTATATAATAATATGTTTGATAGAATTCATAACATAAACTTAGAGCTTTAAAATAATTGAGATGTAATATAAAAATAATATTAATTAAATGTGACCAGTTTAGCCTATGAATTTAATTTTTGTTATTAACATGAGTACAATAATTATGAAATATATGTTCAATGTTCATAATCAATAAAACGTATTTATTAAGTCATATAAAATAATCACTCAATTTTTAGTAAAGAAATTTAATTATTGGAAAACACATTTTCTTCAAAAAAATTATTTCATTTTGTGTGAAAAAATTATAATTTATTTTTGATACTTCATTATATATAATTTTTAAAAATTAATATTATTTTTGAAATCATCATATCAATACTAAATTATGGAGAAATTTTGATCTTTTTCTGAAATATATATTATTCTTTGAAAAGTGAAAACATCAATCTTTCATGTATTATCATTTATTTTCATTAAAAATATTAATTTAGAAATATTATTATTTAATTTAATATTTATGAATGTTTATTATGATATATTTATACTTAATGACAAATTTTATAAACAAAATAATGATTTTTATATTAGAATATTTTTATGCTTGAAATGGATTTTTGTTAAAAACAATTTTGATTACATCTAATGTAATTATTTTAAAATTAATTTCTTTAAAATAAATAAATTTTATCATAAAAAATGTTAAAAATATATTTAATATTGAAGTTAATATTATCAAAATATTTATTATTAATTGTTCTCAACATTGAATAGTAATGGTGGTAAAATTTATAACATCGGTAAAAGGGAAATCAAGTTATTAAGGAGAGAAATAATGTGATAAAGTATTAAAAGTCAAATTAATGGTATCCATCATTTCAACTGATGGGATTAATTCATCCATATACAGCCCAAATTCAAATATATAAAATTTTGGAAATATTAGACATTGGTAATGGCAATGAAATTATTTTATCTGTTGAAAATTACAAAAAAAATATCACTCTATTAATTTTAATTTATTTTATACATACAAATTAGGATAACAACATCTTATGAATTAATATAAGAGATTATTTTAGACATAATTTATTGATTTTTTTATGTTGATTTGATTATAATTAAAAATTATTAAAAAATTAACATAAATCCCTACGCAACTCTTACATTGTATTTGATCAATTAATAGAAAAATAAAATAAATGATTTTATAAATGTTTAATTTAACCTAATTTGGATGAATTTATATGGGCCAGATATTTAAAGGTAAATATATCATATTACATATGGAACATACCATCCTGTGTAAACTAGAAAAGTCACCCATGGTGGACTGCCACATTGTGATGTGAAAATTGATAGAAAAACAATCTTCAATAGAACCAAAATATGACATAAAAGTAGAGTAAAATTAAGCATATAAATATACAGTAGAGCCCATAAAACCATGAAACTTTGGATAGAACATTAATGTATGAATCAATGAAGGCCAAGAAGCCTCCATGTGACAGCATGTAACATATATATAATCCCCCTATGAAAGAAAAAAGGACGACAAGATATCCTGACATGTTATATGATTCCTTCACTTTTATTAAGCCATAAAAATCATGGTCTACAATAACCCAATAGAAAATAGAAGAGTGTGAGCAAAAAAGCCTAATACCATGACACCATATAATATATAATAGTTATAATATCAAGAATGAAAAATTTATAGCTTTAAAATGATAATACCTCTTATAAATAATTTTAATAAATAAAACTATTTTTAAATACTTCCTTGTATTTCCATAAAATCATAAAATATTCACTATAACTTGGAATATATCAGTTATAATGAAGAAATATGTTGTTAAAAAATCTATAATGATATTTTGTTGGTATGTTTTGGGTGTGACTGTGTTTGTTGACCAAGAAAGAAGACCCAAATCAGTATGGTTGGTGTTTGTAGACGTAAGTTTTTAAGGTGGCGTAGTTTCCCCATAATTTCCAAAAAATTTGGGCCTCAAAATCGAGAATTTAATTTTGGAAATGTAAGGATTTCTACAAGGGATTGAATATTACATAGACCATTATGGATAGTTCTTGGATCATTAATTGTGGTATGTGGAATGTATAAGGAAATAAGATAAAGGAAGGGAAACGAAAAGTGTGAGACACAAACTGCCTATGGGAATACTATGCAGGGAGAAATGGTTCACAGTGATACAGTGAGGTACTCGAAATGGCTTTTCATTTGCCAAAATGAGTCAGTGATTTGGGAAGCCGTGAAGAGTTTCATTGGAGAAAATGACATGGTGATTTGGGTTCCACGAATAAAGAATGTAAGTACGCGAACTGCATAGGGAAACAATTTTTGGGAGATCCAGTACACGGTGAAGTCTATACAATATTGATGATATGGGTAATATAGAATTATATAATTTTTCAGATCTATTAGACTGTATAAAGAATTATAATCCCGTCATTATAAAGGGAATTTTACATAAGAAAACATCTTTGCTCCTAGAATTCACCAAAGTATGAATGCCGGTCACGAGGGATAAACTCACAAAGGGAGAAGTACATG
Organism: Viscum album; assembly: GCA_963277665.1. Classification (NCBI taxonomy): domain Eukaryota; kingdom Viridiplantae; phylum Streptophyta; class Magnoliopsida; order Santalales; family Viscaceae; genus Viscum; species Viscum album. The sequence goes on along the minus strand of OY728167.1, from coordinate 387,491,436 downwards.
GTGAGGAGGATTCAAAAGAAGGAGAAGGAGTTCTGAAAAATTGTTCAAGAAGTGGTTTTGTGGAAACCCGTTTCCTGTAATGAAAATCGTATGCAGATAATAAGTTGTTCACGGAAGAGTAGTGGTCCACAAAAGAGGAATTTTGTAGAAGAAGTAATTCTGGTATGCAGATGTGGAAAAAATAAGTTGTTTACAGAGATAGTATGTAGAGGCATTACATAGATGTGAAATATTAGATAGTATGCAGAATATGTAGTCCATGAATCATACATATTTCACAATTCATGAAGAAATCATGGTGGTTCGCATAAGAATCAAGTAAGCATTCCAACGTACATGAATAGTTCGTGAAAGCAATTTTAAATAGACAAATTTAACGTAATAAAGTGGATTTCATATACGGGTAAAAAAGGAACATCAGTAGAGCATCTACCTAGAGTTTTGGATTCATTCATTCATACAAATAAAGGGACCTACATTTCCATAAACTGTGAGTGGTTGCCTTCCAAGAGTAATGAGAAAAGGAAGAAGAATACTTGGATTCTTTCCATCGGTAGTGATCCAGATAATGCGACATAGGGAGTGACCGTAGGGAATGTAGTTAGAAAACCCTAAATCTTGTAAAGGAATTAAACCATAACATATATATGATATATCCTGAACATTAGTATTGGCAGTGATACTTAGTGAATTTGGTACGATCAACACATTATCGTTGTATACTCCTTGGATGTATCCCACTTAGTGTGAACTAAGTAAAAATATCTATGTCCTTATTCTTTATTTATTGATTTAATTTTAGTGCATCATCGTCAGATAAAATTGGAAATGGAATGATCAACATTATCATTAAATATCATCATAAATTACCCTTGTAATAAAGAGATCAAGATCCTATGGGGAATGAAGTTAATTTTAAACGAATACTCATACTCTGATTCCCCTCCCCCTCTTAAGGTATCTAGGACACTTTTAGACCATAATAAATAGGTAAATGATACATGTGATAAAATATCCATGAAAAAACCCATAATTCTGTAAACCATGTATAAAATAAAAAAACACCATATGGGACTTAGCCAATGTGAATTCACACAATAGAAAAATGAATACTGAATGAGGCTTAAGTTAGTTCCAACTGATATCGAGTCCTCCAGTAGTATATTATTATCAAAAAATGAACCCCAATTGGTTCTATAAACACTAGAATACTAATGTCTATATCCTGGCATAGCCCGGGTACCCAATATGCCGTTTTTTTTCAAAAACCATTTCCAAAACCAAGATCACATTTAATAAAAACACTTTTTTGATCACATAAATTCTATTTTAATAAGAACATATAGAAACTAAATAATTAGATACCCTTTCATATATCCACCTACTTTATGAACAGTTGAAACCTAGTAGCCTTTGAAAATTGTTGTCATGAAACCAAATATCGGCCATCGAAAGGCAATGAATGATAAGAAAAAAAATGATACGTATAAAACATCAATCAATAATGAATACAAGACAAAAACACACCAAATGCCATTTCCATGAAAAAAGTGAATGAAGAATAAAATATCACTTACCATGAGAGATGCGCCACAAAAAACATGATGATCAATCATTGATTGAGTGATCCAGAAAGAGGGGAGATCTACATAATCTCTTTAGAGATCTCCTATGTCTTAATAGGTATGGACGTGAATAAATAATAAATATATTCACCCATGTAATTCTGTAAAAATAATATTCCTAATTAATACTTGGTGAGTAAACCCATTACTTCATGTAATTCTCTAGTGAAAAGTCCCACAAAATATGTGTCCCCTTAGATTAAAATATAGATCTAGACCATTTAGTGTTGTGTCAGCTTTTCATGGTGTGTATAAGGTATACTCTCTAAACCAAACCCCAAAAATATACTCTATCACTAATACATTATGCCTCAAGTGGTCAATGATAGTCATTTCTTCTATAGATAGTGAATATTTAATATTCCATACGAAACATTAAAACCAAATATAAGAACATTGGTATTAATGATAATGTCATAAATCCATATTCAAATTTATATCTAGACTCTATTAATTCATACAAACATACATCCTCAAACATTAGGTAAGTTTTTCTTATAAAATTCACTATATTCTTGAGAATCCTATGATTCAATGAAACCAAAAAGGAAACCAAAAATAGAAGACAAGGAATACCTAAAGTATGATAATGGGGTGTTTCAATCTCTCCCACCATAAGCACTGTCTTCCCTAAAAAATTCCATAAGATCCTAGACTCACAAAAAATTATATCCACCACTACATGATCTGGGATTCCAACTCCAATGTCTCATAGATATATCATATGCACATCTATTGGACATGGACTAAAGGAACTGGTTTTTGTGGGTAGTACCTTATCTTGGCCATCCGAAATCTATATTTGATGCTCAACAACAGTGATGTCGATCTCAAGATCAATATTCTCCCATGCAATCATATTTCAGGTATTCGGTTAGTGCCTCTTTATCAGGGAAACATTAAACACATCATAGATGGAAGTTAAATTAGACAGTATGTCCAACTAAAAGGCTATCATTCATAGTTATCCCATGATATTATATAGGCTCATAATCCTATATACCAACTTACCCAACTTACCAACCAACTATGTCCCAATTGATATGAAACACTAATAAATCAAAAATAACCAACCTCAAACCCCATTTTTCGACAATGATCGACCACATAAGATTACAGATGTCTCAGTTCCATAATCATTCTCTTCCTAATCAAATACAACATCTTAATCATATCCTGAACAATTATCATACCATCCAGGGATATATCTCCCATATCTACCAAAAAAAAGGAGATCTACTTGGGTGACCATAGAAAGACTTGAAGGGATCCATTCCGATCATGAATAGATAACTACAATTAAAGGATATCTCAACAAAAGAAAAATTAATTACCCACGAACAATAAAAATCAAGAACACATTACTATATAGTATCCTCAAGAACCAAGATTTCTTTCTATGACTTTCCATTAATATTTGGGTTATATTTTTTATCTAAATTTCAAATAAGAATCCATCTCATTTGGTAAACATTTCAAAAACATAGATGTGAACCTCAGATTGTTATAAAAACATCCACAATGTGCACCCCATGATGTCTCACAATCTCTCGAACATAAAATCCCCATGTTGTTAAATTTTTTTCTTCTTTATAGAGAGGAAATACACCGATTTCATGAGTCAATCAAAGATCACCCAAATATTATCATTACCAATTGGATTCCTTTGTAAACTAATGAAAATTACAAGGGAAATATCTTTGTATTTCAATACTAGAATTGCGGTGTGATGTACCAAACAAAGTGGTGTCTAGTGTTCCTATAGGATTCTCTATCATGTAAGACATTGAGATACAAAATCCACAACCAATTGTCTCATCCATGGACATCAATATTGATGTCTCAAATCATGATACATTATGAAATCATCCTTGTGCATAGAACAATGATAAAAATGTACAATTTACATCAAATCACATCTCAAGGATGAAGGATCAAACATCCTATTTTGAAAACATAGAGAACCACTAAGAGACTAAGACTACTCACCTGAGGTCTGCGCACCGTAATTATTTTACCAAATCTATGGAACTAGTGATGATTCATCTACCTCTTACAAAATTTTTCATTTAAATAAGGTCATCCATCATAAAATCTCATAATAACTACCAAATAGATTCTTCCAATCCCAATCTCAACTCCAAGAAAACTTATCAAATGACACTCTTCCACTAATTACTACATCACATGACTCATTAATTTCTTACTCATTGTATCAGGAAACACATTCAGTATTCTAGGTGTATAATAAATATCAAAATAAAAAGTCGTATGATACCCCATCCAATATCTCTATCACATGTTTGGATCCCTCTAAGTAAAAAAGCTTCCTCAGGATCTTATTATTAGAATATATCATAAACCATTATTTGAAGAGGTAGTGATACCATTTTTTGAGATCACACATAACCAATACTAACTAATGATTATGTGTGGGGTAGTTCTTCTCCTGAGGGTGTTACTATCAAAACCCATTGGATTCAAGCTATCTACCCTATATCAATTTATACTGCAATCCTGAAGAATGAGAAGTTAAGAAAATATCATAAACTAAACATGGATATAGTATAATAAAAACCAGAGAGGAAATTAATGACATCATAATTTCCCAAAAAACATCATTTATAATTTTCATTCCATATAAAACATTCAACATTATAGGTGAACTCAGTTATTAGATAATAATTCATATAGAATTCACAAATAAAATTCATTTAATTATGAGCCAATCCTAAGAATCTTTAAAAATCAAAAAAAAATCTTCCTGTCCTAGGAGATGATTGTGTATACCTTTTTAAGAACCACTTAGAGGCCCCTATTATATATATCATTCCATTTATAAATTACTTATATAATCTAATACTCACCTAAATAAATAATACCATACATAATATATTCCATAAATGTTCTTAAAACTATTTACAAAAGGTCTATATGAACCCCATTTAAGTTCGTGTTAATCAAAATATCATCCATGAACATCATAAAAATAGAGTCCATGAACGGATGAAATATATGGTTCATCAACACCAAAAATATTAATGGGGTGTTAGTGAGGCCATATTTGATAACAATACACTTGAAATTTTAATAATATCTCCCCATAATTGTCTTTGGTATATCCTCTTCATATACTCTCAGTTAGTTTTATCCCTAACACAGGTTGATCATTGATACCCAAATATACCTGCTAAGTTAGTAGAATAGATCACCAATCTTGAAAATGGGATATTTTTATATGATGATCTCATAATTTTACTTTTGATAGTTAATAAAAAGAATGAGGATCGTGTATTCCATTTATTGATATGGACAAGTGATGAAAATGGTTATACAGTAGGAAAAATTAATCCCATATCCATGAGATATGAAAGCTTGATATTAATTTATACCATCTCAGTGGGTTCCATTTGATAAGATGAAATAGAAATTGGAATCATACCAAGGAGCTAAAAAATATCTATCCTAACCACTATTAATGTTGGTAATCCAGAAAAATAATACAAAAGTCCTTGATGAATGAACAAACAATTATAGGATTATGACTTACCAAACATGCGTTAAAAGCCTCATGAATCATCTCTAATAACTATATGAATATTAACCCAACATAAGGAAGATATAGCCCTATCTTTTTCGATCTAGAGTACTACTCAACATGAAAAACATGTGTTACCCCATCTATAAATAATAATTGAACCTGATGGTAATAATAGTATATTTAGTCCTTAACATTGATCATCCAATCCATCAAAATAATTAATTTGAAGATTCCAAGATCAAGAACTAATAAGTCTGAATCCACCTCATGGTCAGCTATCATCACTGGACATGTTGGGAACTTGAAACCTTATGTTGAAATATTTCAAAATGGCATAAGGAGATCAAAAATGAACTTCATAAAATCTGAACACAAACCCTATTTATAAACTAACAATGATGATATAAAATAATGATTATCAATTGAAAACAAATAAAACTAGCACTATAGTGGACGGAATAGACACCATGCCTCTGACTATAGTTTTCCATACATCATATTCCTCTAGTGAATACTCCACTAAATAATGATGTGCATTTTTCCCCTACCATAGATTTATTATCATATTTATCAACCCCCTTATCCTTAAAATAAGAATTTACACCCATGGATGCATCAGTATAAACATGAATGACCTCGGTGAATGTGGTTACAACATTACTTACATGGGTTATCATGTCACAATACTTTTCAGATGGATAGATTATCCCCAATAATTAATATTCACAGAATCCTCCATGTAATTGGGATTAGTATAACTATATATCCCTCACTAAAAGTAAACAACTGTATGCTATACAAATGAAGCCCCTATAAATGGTTATAAAGAAAACTGGCTAGCTTTTCACTTCCTTTTAGGTATAAAAGATACACCATGGATACCGATAGGTGCAACTCTATAGCCACCAAAACTTGTCTTCCATGATATTTCTAGCTCTTCCAAATCTTCTTTTTGTACTACCTCCATAATGTTCAGAAGGCACATTAGAATCAAAATTGACCGAATATGAGGCCTCTTAACTAACTCAATCAACTAATACATTATGTACTCATTAAGGACATGTTCAACTTCAAAATTAACTTATAAATAAAAATGGTTTTAATATTATAGAAATATATCCTCCCCTTACTCAAGGGTTAGAAACCTCTCAATCTTTGTTGTATATAATGTCTTAGGGTAAAACATCTTACTAAATATGTTCCTCAAATAAGTCCATCTACGATCCTCATGAAACATATTTTTCACAATAGAGTCCTAACATATCCTTCCATATAAATCATGAAAATACATGTATAACCCTACTATAATTCCCTCACGAGTCTTAAATTTTTTGAAGATTCTCTATGTTTGATCCATCCATTCATTACATTCATATGATCCTTTATCATCATAAAAGGTAGGTTGATGATAATCTATAAATTATTTGTCTTGATCCAATTCTCATCCTAGGTTATTGACAAATTCTTGAACAAGGGTTTGAATAGTTCATAATAAAAATTTTACCAAAAAGGTTCAACCAAAGGATTTTCTTATAGAACATGTCTCACATCTTCCACTCTCGAATGTTGAAGAGATATTTTGGTTGGTATTTTCAGAAAATAACAAGACAAAAACCCAATATGTTATGAGAATATTCTAAAATAATTGAACCAATATCAAGTATAGATATCAATGTATCAAAATGATGACAATTTAAGTCAATATGAGTTATTAAATCAATGATAATGCCATACAATTATAACATGACTATTTAAATAAACAAGCCATCATAGTTCACTCAAATTTCCAAAATCAATAAGTCCCATGACTGGTAAAAATTATGCGACTAACCATTTTAATATGGATTTGGTTATGGATGTGAGCTGGTCAGGACCATTCCCACAGTTAATAAATAATTTATAATGGCCCTAAATCTGGTATAACCAATAAAAAATCAAACTTTTTTAGGGTTAACAAAAATATTATTGATCATCCCTATGATAATAATTTGTATCAAACAAACCTGGGTGAACTAGTTTTGTCACCAAAGTGTGTTTTCCATGTGGTTAGTTGAAATAAATAGAATAAAAAAATTCATTAGTATAATGAAACGATGACATAAAACCAAAGTAAATTGTGGAATATAGTGATATAAAAATTCCATAAAAACATTGATAAACATTTTAAAAAATAAAATTATGGATCAGATATGGCCAATATTCCTCCATGATACAAAATTTCACTTACAATCCATCCCACTATGAATGAAATAGATGATAATAGAATGATGAATTCTAAACGATTGAATTCCCTTTTCATGGGTCCTATAAGAAAATATCTACAACCAACCAACAAAAAAGTTAGTGTGTTAGAAAAGAACCCAATAGGATACAACCTAATAATTTATTCATGTTCAAATATCAAATATTTCATAAGTACTCAGATTTAAACAATAATTCATATTATAAAAAATTTAAAAAATAAATCTTTTTTAATCATTTATTATGATATTGATTAACATATAATATACTCACAAAATCTGGAAATATACTATTTATAAAGTAAAAAATGGTAAATTAAAACTTTTCTAAAATATTTATGAAATAAACCATCATGAGATAAAATAGGTATAAAAATACCATGAATTCCATTTGGTCCCTAGCCTACATGAATATGTATAGGAAATAAATGAAGCATATGATTGGCCTATGTTAGACCCAAATAATATCCAATCCATCCATAGTCTTTCAATATCAAAAAATTAACCCGTACTATAGCCACACACACTAGGTCTACCAATGTCTATTTCCCAACGCACCCATATTTCACAATGTTCCATGTTTCATCAAGAACATTTTCTAAAACCATGATCAAATTTAAAAGAAAATTTTTTTATATCACATAAATTCAATTTCTAAATATAACATATAGTAACTTAGAAATTAGGAACACATTCATAGATCTTCATTCCTAAATAATGATTGAAACATTACCTCCTTCAAAAAAGGAGATCAGAACACCATGGATCAACCTTTAAAAGAACATGCATGATAATAAACTAAAAATGATTGATACAATACATCAATTGATCATTAATTTATGATAAAAATTAATCCAATTCTACCTCCAGAATCAAAGGAAATGAATAACTATATACCTTTTACCCTAAGAGAGGAACTAAAAGAACCATCATGATGAATTTCTAAATGAGTGATCTAAATGGTTCTGAATTCCCGAAAATCACAGGGGAGATATTCTAGTTACTTAATGGGATGCATGTTTCAAAATAAGAAATAAAATCATCCACACATCTAATAAAAGTGGTTTATGGTAAGATAAAATGATAATTATGCTTTATAAACCTATGACTTATAGTATTGTAGTGTCCATAGTTTTCTCATAGCGAGACTTCCCTGTAATGATTTTTTCCAATTTTTTTTATTGTGGTTATACATTTTTAATTTTTCATGAAGTGAAAAAAATTGAAAGATAGAAATAAAATAAAGGTAAAAGAGAAAAAAAATTGAAAAAGGAGATGAAATAACAGAAAATGAAATAAAAAATTCTCTTAAAAAATAAACAGAATGAATTAGAAATAGCCTAAGAAGTGATTCATATGGATCAGTGTTCCATCATTTTTTAAAATTATCTCCACTACTATAATTATCTCAATTAAAAACTAAAATATTTTATATGGACTGTCATTTAGATTTATCAAATGAGACTATAAATGAGATATCAAATGAAGAAATCCTTTCTACGAGAGTTGTTATTTTCATTCAATGATCACCGAATTCAATGACAATGATGTCAATCATAGTAATCTGAATTATTAGATACCAGATAGAGAAATTTAAACATCAAAAAGCATATTCAAAATATATATCATATCAAATTAATGAGTCACATTCAATGATTTTTACACTACAATCTTAAATTTTTCTAACTAATAATGAAGGAAAAATGAATAACTAAATTACATAAATGTAAGATTCCTGAAGTGATCAAATTTTAAAATTTTGATGTTTTATATAAAATAAAAAATGTGAAATTAAATACATGAAAACATAAAAAGAAATTAATATGTGAAACAACAATATTCTGATGCCATGAATTTATCTAGACATTACCATGGAGAATAGGTGTAGTATGACCTCTGTCATCATCGGCTCATTGGAGTAGCATCTGCCTCTCAAAATATATCTTCTTTTTTATATAGTTTTCTATTCTTCTGGAATATCTTAAAATCTCTATGTCTCTTATTTTTTATCCCAATATTAATCTCTAAAAACTAATTATTGATTCACCCATTTTCTAAAAAAAATTGTAATATTAATTTTCTTCCAAACTTGTATTTCACCATTGTCAACCACTAAATTAGTCACAGTCTTCACCTTAGAAAATTACATGTTTCAAATTTTAATGTAATCAATACCCAACATGTAACATGAACAAAACACTACTAATATAATCCCATAATTACAATAACTAAAACCCCCAAAAATCATTCCCCCAATCCTCTAATATGAAGATCAACATCTTATACACACCATATACTCCTGTTCCAACTCCTCCAACTCCCGAAGTAAAACAAATTGAAATTTTATCATTCATTGAAATTTTAGATTCAGTGAAAGTCTATTCAAATTACTTAGTTTCTTCAAGCACAAAATATTCCAATAATATATCCTAGAAAGTGAACACACATATATTTAAGGATATAGATCATAAGAAAACAACATAAAATAGGGATTTCATTGAAAAATAAGTTGAAGTTATTTATTTATTTCCACAATACATGGGAAATGTGATACCACTTCAAAAATAAAAATTGATTCATCAACTGACTAGATAAATCATCCTCAACGTATGGCCTTAGTAACCCATGATCTTACATTTTCCCCTTCATGTCATGATGAATGTTGGAATCCCATATTTCAAACTCCAACATATAATTGATATCAGTCATCCATTGAGAATTGATTCATAATATTTATGTACAAAAAAATATATGGAATCTTAAATCCTAGATGAAAATTATATGAAATTGTGGTTTGTTTATATTCAATTTCATTTTTGAGAAATCAGTCATCTTTTACCTAGAATCGATCTTGGTTCGTAGCAATTCTGGATTCGTCAGGCTCACCCATGTTTCCCTATTAGAAATTGAGTGGCCTTCAAGGTGATAGAAATTGTAATTCAATAAACATTTAACCAATCTGAAATGGATTATAGATCATCATTAAGGATTATACATGAAGCCATGAAAAATGACTTTGATTGTCTTGAGGATCATCAACCACATATCTATGCTTAATAAAAATGTGTATCAAAGCTTCATTTAAACAAACACTCATCCCATTATGATATAGCATCATTCTTATTTAGAACCCTGATTACCTATTCTTTGGTGGTCTTCTGTCAATTTTATTTCATTGGGATCTCAAAATCATGGGGACAATAAGACTGATTTCACCTGTGGCTGTGGGTAGTGGTGTCGTTGGTGGCTTCATCAATGATGGTAAAAATAAACACACGTTTATTGTTAAAATTTTCTGCAAATGTATCTGGATCATATGGGAGTCTCCATATCCATTTGAAAATTGAAGATCTTGTTGGATATATAAGTGTCATAGTCAATGCATCCTCTTCATGCTCGGACTTGTCTCGGGTTGGTTCAGCTTCATTAAAACTCTTCCGGATTCGGACTGCAACACAATGACATTAGTTCTAATCCCATAGGCAGTAGTTGTGGACTTATTTGGAAGAACTAGTATGAATCATCCTCATCTCATCCATTATTATTTTTTAGAAGCATCTATTTTTTCCCCCATCAATTTTTATTTTTTTAAATATATCCAAACTCGGTGGGCATTGCCTTCATAAACACAAAGATGATCTTACATATTCAAGATGACTTATTATATAATGATGTAGCATATAGGACATTATATTACACTAATGAGGATCTATCTACATATATATATGATAAATATATCATGTGATCCCGCTTTTCAAATATCTAATGGGCCTTACGCATATCTATTATCCAAAACATCCTATAGGAAGAGGCAGTGATAAATGAAAATTTCTTACACTTATTACTTCATATTGTAATAAACTTTTCTCATACACCAATGATAAATAACAATTATGGAAATTAAAATAGAAAAATTAAATAAAAAATAAACTAATTAAGGGAATAATTTTTTAATAAAATAAAAATTATACTCTGAAATTTGATAAAAAATAAATGATTTATAATAAAGAGTATCCTTTTTAAAATAATTAATCGAATATTTAAATAATAAAATATTCATAATTATAAAATAAATGAAATATAATTATATTATTCTAGTTATTTAATTATTTTAAAAAAATTAATTAATGTGTAAACTTCTATTAAATAATTAATTACGAAGACAAGAAAAATGTAATTTGAAAAAACATAAAATTTATTTAGGAAACAACACTTAATTTTTATTTTAATACATTATTAAAAATTATATAATAAATATATAGTTAAATAAAATTTAAATTTAATCATAAACTATATATTATACATAAAATTAAGTACATTATTATATTAACACAAAATTAAAAATAATAAAAAATTTTACAATTAAACAATATTTTAACAAGTAAAACTCTATTAATTTACACATATTATATATATAATTAGTACCATTTTGAATCCACATAATATTCTACCACACTATGAATTCATTTTTTCCCTAGAAATATTTTTTCCAAATTCTGTGGATTGAAATAAATCTTATGTTTGAAATAAAATATTTCCATGAAAAAATTGTTTTCAAAATAATTTTCCACCCTGTAATTTTATCAACTAGTAAAAAAGTTACCCTCAGTAAATTAAGTTTTATTTATGAGAAAAATCAAATTTTAATTACAAAAAAATAACTATAAAAATTTGAATCAAGATAATTCGAATTTTAATTTTTAGTCAACCGAATGTTCGATGTATTCATTACCTCCTGGAAAATTGAATCACATAAATTTGAATTCCCTAAATTTAGACATTGTATTTGGATATGAGACCTTATTACATTAAAAGGATATTAAATAACTCATCCAACAATATTTAACATTAATGAAAGAGTTCAACCTAGATTAATATTTTTCATTTTATTATTCATTTTAATGTATATATTATGAGTTTAAATGGAGATTAAACGATTTAAGGGAAATAATCCTTATAAAACAATCTTGAATCTCATTACGAAAGACAGCCTTTATTAAATATGGAAATGGAAATTAAATTTATTTATACAATCTGAGTGATATTATAGAATTAACATGTTTAAAGTTTCTACACAACATTTTATATTCAATATAAAATAAAATCACTAAAAATGATATCTTAAAACTTTTAAGATGATAAATTATTTAAACATTTTAGGGTTTTCACTGTGATCACATTGTAGTATGATTTGTTATATTGATGTATTTTATACGACCACTAAATATAAAAAAACTTAATATTGAATCCAATGGTGAGATTCATTTGAATACAATTTTGAAAGATAAAAAAATAGTTGACAATATAGAATATTAAAATCATATCCAAAAGGGATTTATGAAAGAAAAATGTGGTGTTCTTCCACACAATAAAAAAATAACAATACACAATATGTTCAGATCATTACTAATGGTTACCAATTCAAAGATTCATCTTAATAATATTATTTTTACGCTACTATATTTCTATGATGTGTGTAGAACATTTTTTAGTAAAGAACAATATTAATCAGCACTATTAGGAAATTAAAAATTGTTCATTTCATGGAATAAACTTAAATGTTTCAACACTTAATTAATCATGAAACAATTCATAAATATTTCCACATTCTAAACTATTACAAACCAAACTAGCATCATCAAATGAATTTTAACAACATAAAAATGTGAGAATATTTTTATATTAACAAACCAAATGAAAAGGAATATTTATCTCTTGTAACATCCATTTAAATGATTCCCCTTATTTATTTTTATAATGCCTCTATGATAACCATGAAAACTTCTAAAATTTATACATATTAAAATTATATTTAAAAAATATCTACCTCATGTAATATATAATGTTAATAAATTTAGGGGTGAAATCAAGTTTCTATAACTCATGCCTTATATTGATGAATGTAGATTTTAGATATAGTCTACAACATTAAGATAATGGGACAATAAGCCATTAATTGTTTCTTCCCCCTGAAAATATGAAAATATTATCTAATTTAGATCACATTATTCACCATGATTAATAACATTGAAGAAAACAATGCATACAATACAAATGATATTAACTTACCACAAACTAATTAAAAACAAGGACCAGAAATTTAATTACAGAAAAAACAAAATTATTCATTTGAATTCTACTTATAACAAAAGGAACTCTTCACGATGTAGTTCCTTATTACCTTTTATATAAAAATTTAACCCATTTTCACTAAGAGTAGGTTGAAACTTCCTTATATTTCAAAACTATAAATAACCCATACGGGAAAGCATGTGTAATAATAAATGGTCAACCCAATTTAGACTAAGATTTACTTTTTTGAAGATTCATCAAGGAGTTTTTAAGTATCATCGTATCTCTAAATCTGAAGTACATCATTCAATATCATCTATTCATACATATCTTTGGTTTTCTTTTTCAAAAACAATTAATTTTATATAGCATTACTCTTTATCTTATATGGATATTTCGAACACTAATTCCACTCTTTTCCATCCTCAAAAAAATTCAAATTACATGATTTTATAGCCCATAAATAGTTATTCTCAACTTCTATTTTCTTATTAAAATATCTTAAAAAAGTATAATATAAGTTGACAACCCTATTTGAATATTATATGTAGTCTTTTATGCCCAAATAGAATCCTTGATCCTCAAGAAATAATTGCACCTTTTCAAGTTAATAGTTTTCATAAGAATATATTAAATCTATATAATTTAAACATCAATAATTTCATTTATATAGAGTGATATATTTTAAGGACTTTAGTACTTACATCAACTATTTTAATAAAATACTCAAGAGTCATGTTATAGAAATTCCTTTCTTAGTATGTAAGAATAAATCTGAGCATAAAAAACATCAAAGTAGATTTACTTGTAAAAATAGAAACAAAAATCTAACATTAACTATTCTATTTGGAATAGAATAAATCCATTTGTACGCATATTGAAATGAATTAATTTTCTATAAGTATACAAAGGACATTGGAAAATGAAACATAAAATTCATTCCCCAAACATCAATAAAAAAATAAAAAATAAAAAATATTTTTATTGAATCTCATGTCAATGATAAATCATTCATTGGGATTGTTAATAATTATAATTCATAAAATATTCATGAGTATTTTTTTAATGTGCTGGTCTATTATAATCCAAAATATAGAAAACTTATTATGGACTCATGTGGCCTAAAGTTGCCACCAAAACTCAAACTATGAAAGAAAAAATTATAGAACTCATGTAATATCACAATTTTGGATAAATCTCTGAAAAATATAGTAACATCATTGGTTCCACAAATAAAGATCATCCAAAAAAATCCTTCAATCACTAATCAATATTTGAATTTTTTTCTTTAATAACTACATTGGAATAATTTGAAAAGCTAAGAAATCCAAAAAATTTAAAACCATGGACATTTATCAACAAAATCACAATACACTTTTCCCTATGAGAAATACATCTAATAGTTTTAAAAAACGATTTAACATTCCAAAATTCTGTAAGTATCCTACACAAATGTTCAGTAACATTGTTCTATGTTCCTTGCTTATCTTGTATCTCTATATAATATTATTGATGTAATAAAATATATCAGACCATCATCTGTTTTGATTTTTTTCATCTTCAATAGATATCATATAGCGATGTGATCATTGCTAACAAATACTTTAGATCGTAAGAGGTAACTTATAAAGTTATCAAGGTAAAATGAATATATAACAATTACTTTTTGGTTGTGGAGTAATTTTATTGAGAGGCATCTTGTGTGATTGATTCATAAGCAGTGAAACGTGCTTTCTTATCCACTCTTTTCCCAACAACAACCTTGAAATTCATCTTTGTGGAATCAGTCATAAACTCAAAAGGTAAACACTAATCAGGTGGTTAAACAATTTTTGTAGACATAAGATTCTATTTAAATTTATTTAATACTTCCGTAAACTTCTCATCAATGTCAAATGGAATTCATTTCTATGATAATTTTGTTTAAGGTAAATATGTTTTGTTGAACTCCTCTATAAATCTCTTTTAAAACCCAGTATGTCTAAGAAATGATCAATTATCCTCAAGAGTCTTAGGGAAAGGTAGATAATAGATTATTCCCATGTTAGAGTTTTCAACATTAATTCCATTATTAGACACCTCATGACTAAGAATGATTCCACTTTCAACCATAAAAAATATCATTATTTAGGAAAAGGTTCTTCTCAATACACACTCTATGAAAATATCCTCAACTCCTTATAAATATTTAAAAAGATAGACCATAAAATTTAATTTTATCCATAAAAACATCCATGAATTTCTCAATAAATTCAAAAAATAATCTAAGCACGCAACTTTGGAAGTGGTAAGATCATTACAATGTCTTAATAGAATTTTTTGGTAAGAAAATGCATCAATAGGACATGTGAAAATTATTTTATCTTACTCCTCTAGAGCTTTGTGAATATTTATGTATCTCGAAAATCTATCTATGATGTAGTAATTTTATTAAGCAGCTATCATATCAATGATTTATCATGAAAATATAATGTTATGTGATCCTCCATAATAAAAAAGTTCATCCCCCTATAAAAAATGAAGACCCTTCACATGATGGGTAACCTTTCATGAAAAAACTCTACAAATTAGATTTTAAAAACATTTAAGACACCCTTTTTGGAACTACTTGAACTAGACATACCGATCACTATCATAAATGGGGTAGATTAGAAATGTAGGTAATAAGTTCATATCCTATTTTGTAACAACATCAAGAAGGTTAGGATTCAATCTGTTTTGAAATTTTCCAATATATTTGAAATTGTTCTCAAGAAAAATCATTTTCAACCACACTGAAGAACTTATAACTTCCATATTTTCTAATGTCGATCACATGGACTTATTATTCTTCCTAGGGACCTATAATAGTTTTTTCTTTCTCATTGGACAACTTAAATTCAATTATATGATAATATTTTTATTTTGTCTATATATAAGAATATTTGAAATTTATAGTAAATGGTTTGAGTTCAAGTGTTGATGGGATGTGTTATTTTAAAAAATCAGATTTTATGTGTCATTTAATATATTTTTCAGCCACCAAATCATCCAAAAGAATATAATAATAAAACAAATAAACTATTAGTTCATTTATTTTCATGAATAAAATTTGAACCATCATTAAAATAAATTTTTTATTAATGTTAAAAAATGGTCTGAATTTTGAATGATATTTTGAGAAAAAATCATGGCAATTTTAGAAGAATCATAATCAGTTTCATAAATAGAATAAAAAAATTTATTTCCGATACATGTTTAAAATTTTTTAGATATACCCTTATTAATTTCGGTATAACATTCAAAAAAAAATTCATTCTTGACCTACTAAAATTTCAAATATATTGTAAAATTTTCTAAAAGACATATTCGTTTTCAAAATCATCATTATAGATGACTTTTTAATTTTCAAATTTAAAATCTTTTTTTAGACAAGGATTCATTTTCTAGAGAATTATTATTTTCTTGAGAATCTATAGGTTTGTTATATTGAGTGAAATCAAGGAACAACTAAGTGAAAATAACATTCAATATTATTAACTTGGTTTGTATAATAATCTTGTATAGGTTTTCTCATTGATTAAAAAAATTTATGATTAAAAATATGACCTCTAATACTAATGATATGTGCATTTATGAATTTTTATTATTTTCTTAGCTGTTATCAAGAATGGTCTTCCTATAATTAATTATACCTGTTAAATAAAACGATAATCTTCTATTCATAGAATAGAAAAATTATAAGGGAAAACTAAATCTTTTATATTTACCAACACAGCTTCAATTAGTCCATTTGGATTAGATAAGATCTTATTAGCTAACAGGATGAAAAATATAGATTATTTGATCTCTCCAACCCATATAGAAGAAAAAAAAATTGAATAAGGAATCATATTTATGGAGGCTCTTATATATAACATTTCATTTTCAAACTAATGGTTACCAAGGAAAAATGGGATTTAAAATATACCTGGATCCTTTCATTTAATATGGAGTGGGTTTTGAATCATGTAATAAGTATTTCTTCCCAAATTAAATTTCTCATGTTCCTGGAACATCCTTTTGTGAGTACACACCTCCTTGAAAAAAATCAAAATGATGGATCTTTTTCACATAATCTAACAAAGGGATATTAACATAGCCTTTCCTAAAAGTTTCATGTACTTCTTTAGCTCTAACACCCCAATATTTCATTGTATGTTATTTTCTTTAAATTCAATATCTTTCACTACACGCTACACCATGTTTGAGCGCACCACAAATAACAAAAGTAGTTGTTCAAAATTGGTTATGAATAGTATTAGCTTTATTTTTAATTTTATATACTCCATATAGTTTTAACTTATGTATTATGTGTTTCTTAGATATATTATAATAAAAAATTCAAATTTTCAGATAAAAATTTTATTTAAAAAAATTAATTATACCACATTTTAATGGAGAACACTTTTTAAATATAATATTGGACCCTCTTAAATATTCAATTTGACAGAATAAAATCAATTTTTATAATTTGGACATAAAAATTTACTTTGGATGAAATTTTGGAATATTTCTAATAATATTCATTTTTTGTAAATAGTGAGAAATATTGTATTTCAATTCAAAACTGATTTTTAATCAGATTTATATATAAGGATAGATTATATTATAAATTGGATTTAATGTGAAATTAGATTATAATTTTACCCTTTAATCCAATGTTGGTCATTTCAATTAATTTCACGTTGAAATTATATATAAACAAGTGTCAATGTTTTGATAGATATTGTTTCTTAAAAACACGCTATTTTTTGACCCTGGGAATTTATTTTAAATAAATTAATACATATTCTATGTCTTGAATTTTAAAAAATAGAAATCATTTCTGAATTCAGAATATCAAACATAGGTGTGGTTGAATTTTTTTTATTTTTCTGAAATACTTCAATTTTTTGATGAATAGTGAAACCACTAAGTAGTAGTCAAAAATCCGACTTTTTCATTTCAATGAAATTTTTCCGCTTTTGTGAGTTGAATTTTAAAAATCCGACATAAATGGTTGTTATTATTATGTAAAATTAAATTCAATAAGATGAAAGCAGTTTTTTGTGAAAAGTAGCTTTTGATATTTATTTACCGCGGTTAATGGTAAATTGGGTAATTCATGGTAAAATGAATATTATTATAATATAATATCACCATAAAACTGGTCTTAACCTTATTGGATGAGTCATTTCCAACCATGGGCATCCTGGGGTCAATTTTGGGACCCCATGGAACCACTTATGAATGATAATTACACTTTATTTTAATTAACTTAAAGTAAAGGAAAAAATGACATAAAAAATATCTTTTAGTAAACCGATTTTTACATGGGGTTAAATAAGTCATATTTTCGACTATAAATATTAATTATAATGTTAAATGTACGTCCTAAATTATGGAATTTTTTGTATAATTTTTAGATAAGAAATAAAATAAATTATTTATGACACAATAATGATGTATTATATACATCCTTAATAAATGATGTAAATAAATAAGATGATTAATATTAAAACAATATCCAAAACCTGTCCAATTTTTATTGGATGATTTGTTTTCGACCATGAGTCATCTTATATTCTATTTTAATTATTTTTGGACCTTTATAAACTTAATATCACAATATAATAAGATAATACTTTCACACTTTCCAAAATAGCCCCTCATCCCCCTTATAAAAGGACACCACGTATAACCCATTCCACACATCACTCAAGCACCTTGTATCATCATAAACCTTCCCGAATAATCTATAAATATCCTTATATTACTCATAAAATCCTTAACTTAGGCATAAGTCACTTCAAAAAGTCCTTTTGGTTCAAATCAATAGATGATACACAAATTAAAGGTAACCGTTTCTCTGAAATTATTTTTTTATTTTGGTTTATTTTATTTCTCCAACCCCCAAAACTATTTTTATTCTTTTATTTTATCAAAACACCATTATCCTGAATATACTATGATGTTTTTATGAGAATTATTTTAACTACACATTCACACACCTCCATCTAATGCATGAATATAATACTGTTTCTGTGGTTGGCAAACTAACACCTCACGAAACAATGAATGTTTTATTATCTCCTACCGCCTCTCATGGTGGCCATTAAGAAGGAACTATATTTATATATGATATATATTGTGTTTATTGTTTCTTTTTTCTTCTTTAATTTAAATTTATATCATACCTTTATCATTTCTATTACGGGTAAACGTGATAATTTCATTTGAGGAAGTGCGGACTATCGCCCCCTCAAAGTGATATGACTAGTTAATGACTTGTGTGGTACATATAGAGTATAGATTTAAGGATATTATATATGATATTATACTAGAATTATAATATACCTGTGTATAATTATGTTTTAATTCCATTAAAATACAAAATAGAAATGAATGTAGCGTTCATGCATACGTACAACTTACGGTCTCCATGAACGGCGCATTTCATTTCTTATCTCCAAATGTTATTTACTATTATAAAAACATATATATAATGGATATATAATATATATATGATATCTAAATCATTTATATCATTATGTAGATAATGTACTTTTGACCACATGAAAAAATTGTTATTATAACAAGTTCATTTTTTACTCAAGTTCTGAATATCGATAAAATATTCAATATGAACTCAAATAAATAACTAATTGTTATAGAATGGGTAATAAGTAATATAAAATAAATTTAAACATTAAAAATGTTCACAATAAATTATAAATTAACTGAAATTCATTATTCAGGAAGAACATGGAACATACAAGACAAGTCGGACTTGAGGCAAGGGATTTCTTATCTCACTCTTAATTTCGTGAGATTTCCATTGTTCCCCACTTTTGTATTGCATGTGGTGTATTGTGTACTTCCATTTCATATAAATATTATCATTTTATTCATGGTATTCTGTAATTATATTGGTATTTATTAACTTTTGTTCATACGACTCGATTGATTACAACGTGTAAGGGGTTTTCATCTCACTTCTTATTCTAGTGAAATTCAGGCTATATTGCCACTATTTCATTTTTTTGGTGTATGTACATCCCATGATTATATTAATTGTGTAATATAAATAAATTTATGGTTATTTACATATTAATTTTATGATTCTTCTTTCATGGTTTGTATGTTTCGTATGTTACCAAATCAGTAGATGGATTTCTAATTTCAATTTCCACTCATTGGTTTCTACGCAAACTTCATTGATTGTTTTACTCCAAGATTATGTGTTAAATAACTATTTATTTACATATGTATTAATTTACAGTCCCCTTTTTTTGGATATAAATCGGATACACATAATCACTCCATTGATAAATTCTCAAGTTATTGATATAAACTTGCCAATGAATAATGTTAATTCAATTTCTATTCATTAAGTTAAACATCCAAGACATTGGTTTTGTATTTACAAGAATATGTGTGAATGTAATCTGATTGATTTACACTGAATGTCCAAAAATATTTAGTGAATTTATATTTGTCACACATAATTAGGTCGTTGATTTATTTTTAACCTAAGTATATAGACTTTATAAGGTATTTCATCTCAATTTAAATTACATTGCAACATCTTAGTTGTCATACGGCAATTCACTTTTTTATGGATTATATAATGTACATTGACAAAGTATATCACGAATCCCTGTATTCTCATGATAGTATAAAGTGTTGATTACGTAAATTATTTTTATTCAAGTGTCTCTCTATTGGTTTGGAGCTCTAACTAAAATATCATTTAAAATGTTTTAAAGATTTATTCTTTTAAATCTTTCTCATTAATGTCCATGTTTTAACAATGGTTTTAAGGATTTATTTATATGGACATTAATGTTTTAAATTTAAATTTTTTTAAATGTTTCAAAGTGGTATGGGACAATTTGATTCAAAAATATATTTTAAATGGCTTCTTGATAAATAGTGATAATTTTAAATGTTTTCAAGTAAAATAGGTATATTTATCTCAAATAGCTCTGATTATTATTTTCAACTGTTCTCGGTTGATGTTAATACAATCATCTTTATTTTATTGAATGAGTTTAGTTTGACTGTGGATGTGCTATTTTTATAACATTCATAGTTTGTGGTTTGATTATTGACATTTTTATGATAGTTTTAATAAGAAAGTTTATGTTATATTTCATACATTTCATAGGAGGAATGCATTAGACTTAGTAATTGACGGGTGGAGCCTGCTATAGCTCCTCGATGCATCGATAGGTATCATGAGAAAAACTAGTGTCTTAGCACAAGGCGCTGAAAAAATCATATTTTTAGTCTTGGAATGAGCCCTTGACTATGTGATTATGATGTCTGGTATTATGCATTCTATTATTATGAGATTTGATATTGATATTTCTTGTGGTTATTCGACTAGTAAAATACCCATGATTATGTTTTATTATGGCATTATTTACTCATTTAATATTCCTCAATAAAGTGTTCATGTTTATTATTCATTAAGAAAGTGTTTTCAATTATTCACCATGCCTAATGATTATGTTATATTCAGATTTATTTCTTACTCTTACTGAGCATCTGAGCTCACTCCTTTCTCATGTTTCATTTTCCAGGATATGATGAAGTTTGTTATGAGTGACTTGCAGGAATAATCTTGGAAGCTTGGAAGTTTTTAATGGAATAAATTAGTGTTGTTTTTCTTTTCATGTTGTAATTTTGATCTTAAGTCTGTATCTCATTTCCAACTCTACTATACTAATTGGTCTTTAGGGTCTTAATTCCTTGTAATCAAGCCAATGTATTAAAATAATACATCGGCTCCTAGATTCTGGGGTTGAGGCATTACAGTTTGTATCAAATGAAGTTTGATACTAACCAAGGATACTAGATTTAGATATACTCTGATTAGATCACATTACCGTAAGATATACTTTTAGCATTATTATAGAATAACGTCCAAGAATTTTGGTAATGTAGATATTTTGTGTACCTTCCAAGCAATACATCCCTATCTGGATACGAGCAGGTTGAGTTGGATCGGGAATAGATGTACCTAGGAGTGATAAATCTAACAAGGAGTACTAGGCTTGACCTTGGGTATCCTGGTACACAACAACGTGCCTTGCTACACTCTTGGTTACGACACTCCGGGCGGATATGCAGAGGATAATTCACATTTTCTTCACAAAATGATTTTAAATATTTTTATATAATATGAGAATAAATTACCTTGGTTAATCCTAAGGTGTTTTAGGTTTAAAATACTATGTTATGATATTCTCTAAATGATTTTATAACTCCAACTATGTTTTATTTTGTTATAAAATTGATGTATTCCAAGGATGTCATAGTAACATTGAACAAGATGTACATTGTGGGAATAGTGGTGGAAATGAGAAACGAAATGGAATGTTGATAGGCATAAAAGATATTATCTTCATTCTGAATCATTTTCCCAAAATTTGATCAACAACATATATATTAATCAACTCCTGGACTCAACAATGAAGAGAAAGTAAGTGTTTGATAAGAGCTCCAGCAGTGTAGACCATGGAGAGAAGAAATCTCAATTTCCATCATGCCAGAAATGTTGAATGAGACACCCAGGCAATTTTCACAATGAAATAATGAAATTATTTATGAGTGGGAAAGAAGGGAAAAAAGTAATGAAATACCGAGGAAAATGATGAGTATCATAGAAGAAAATAAAAATGGTCTTAAGAATCCAATTATGGTGTTTTTTCATAAATATAAGAGACCTTTGAATCACCCAATTAAATGCCCTATTCTATAGGATATCCTCTTGGTCAAGGAAGAACTTATGTGGAAATAAATGTATGGTAAAATATATAAAGGTATTAGTAATCTTTATTGATGAGATTACTTTAGAAGAAATTTCTCTTCTATTTGTAACACTTCAGTTTGTTATGTGAAAATGATATTGGGGAAAAATTATCATTTCTCTTGTGGATATAGTTATAAATAATCATTTGGTTTTATATGATCATTGAGTTTGAAGCAATTAGAATTTATTAAATTTTGGGAAGAAAATGAAAGGTTACGAAATTATTTTATAGTTACTTTGAAGAATCAACCACATTTATTAGAATATTATAAAATTATATAGTTTTTTAAAAAGGAAAACATGCAGACCTTGTGACGACCCATTGAGTTGGACAATGATGTTGGAATCGAACCCAAAACCATAATACGATTGATATTTATTGCCTACCACTATACTAAGTAATGTCCTTGGTTAGTGTGAATAATTATTTTAATTTAAATGATTTTATTGATCAATAATAATTTTATTTGGGATCTTGTTTTATATAAACTAGATATCCTTAGTATGCCAGATTATTTGGTGATTAAGTGATAAATGTTATTTTTCAAGATGTTCGCTCTATTAAGAATATTATATGACTACGGAAAATAAAATACTATGGGATTTCATTTGAAGAGTAATTGTGTTTTTTACCTATGTTTTTATTGTGGATTTATATATATTTGGGATATTTATGTAAATGATTAACCTATCATAGAGAATATTTGATTAAGCTAATTACATTTAAGTATGTGACTTTAAGAGTAGTCGATATTATTTGGGGATACAATTTAACATGGAAGACTATGTAAGAGAATTATTCTGTGTTTTGTGTTTCAATATTAGTATGAATTATATTGAAATATTTTATGGAAAATTGTTTATTGAATGGTATTTATTGAACTTTGGGTATTGTTGGTTTAATTTTAGAAACTAAAATTAGTGTTTATTTCTCTAAAGTATTATCCTTTTGAGATCATCTAATAATTTACTAACCATATTGGTTGTGGTTAATCTCTATAGAAAAGTGGAATATATATTTCATCCATTGTGGATTATGTGATTCTATATAAGATGATTCTAATGCTACAGGTTTGACCATGTGATCTTTAATACTCATCATTTGGAGTGAAAGATGAGTTTGTGGTAAGAATTAAATGAATGAAGAAATCTACTTGTCAAGTATATTTTTGATTTCTTATTCTATGAAAAAATTAATTATTATACTTTAGGGAAGGGATCTTAAAACCAAAAATGTGATATCCAAATGCTTTCTGTTTTGTTGAACCGATGATATTTTAAATTGTCATAGATTGATGGCTTTGAGGCCCTCAATTTTACACTTGATTGTGATTGATGACCTCAATCACTCTCTATAAATATTTACGTTTCTCCTCTAATTATGTTTTTCTAATTTCCACCAATGTTTTCCTAATCGAGATCATAATTTGGTGGTGACTTTTTCATCTCCCTTTCCCTTTTATTAAAAATAACTTTTGTTAACCCAATTTCCGATGTCATTTTGACACAAATGTATTTTTCAATTTTTAACATTTTATTTTCGAAGAAAAATTTCAAATTGTGAGGATACAATTTATTGAAGGGGGGGATAATTTACCACCCCAATATTTCATAGTACGTTATTCTCTTTAAATTCAATAGCTTGCGCTACAAGCAACATGAAGTTCAAGCGCACCACGACTTACCAAACAAGTTGTTCAAAACCGGTTATGAATCGTATTAACTAGATTTTGAATTTTATATACTCCATATAATTTTGACATATGTATTATTTGTTTTTTAGACATATTAAAAGAACAAATTCAATTTTTTAGATAAAAAATGTATTTTTCAAAAAAAAATCAATTTTAATACATTTCAATGGAGAAATATTTTTAAATGCAATATTTGACCCTTTTACATATTAAATTGTACAAAATAAAATTCTTTTTTATAATAAGGACATCAAAATTTAAATTGGATGAAATTTTGTTATTTTACTAGAAAAATTCATTTTCTTATGAATAGTGAGAAATACTGTATTTTATTTCAAAACTACCTTATAATATAATTTATTTACAAGGATAGATTATATTATATATTGGTTTTGAAGTGTAATTAGATTATTTTTTTACCCTTTAATATAAATTTGGTCATTATAATTAATTTCACTTAGAAATTATACATAAACAAGTGTCAATCTTTTGATAAATATTGTTTCTTAAAAACACGCTATTTATTTTGACAATAGGAATTAAATTTTAATTAATTAATACATCTTCTATGATTTTAATTAATTAAAATAGACATAATTTTTGAATTTGGAATATAAAATATAGCATTGGCTGAATTTTTGGTATTTTTCGGAAAAACATCAAATTTTGATGAATAGTGAAACCACTAAGTAGTAGTTAAAAATACGACTTTTTCATTTAAATGAAAGTTTACGGCTTTTGTGTGTTGAATTTCGAAAATCAAACATACATGGTGATTATTAGTATGTAAATTTTGATTCAATAAGATGAATGAAATTTTTTCTAAATAGTATCTTTTGACTTTTATTTACCGCGATTAAAGGTAAAGTGGGTAATTTAAGGTAAAAAGCATATTCTAATAATACATAATTACCTTAACAGTTTCCCTAACCTTATTGGATGAGTCATGGCCGAAGATGGGCATCCTAGGGTCTATTTTGGGACCCATGGATTCACTTATGATTTATAATGACACTTTATTTTATTTAACTTAAATTAATGGAAAAAATGACATAAACAAATATCTTTTAGTAAACCAATTTTTACATGAGGATAAATAAGTCATATTTTCGACTATAAATATTCATTATAAAGATAAAAATATTTCCTACATTATGGTATTTTTTTATAATTTTTAGAAATCAAATAAACTAAATTATTTATGATACAATAATGTTGTAGTATTTACCTCATTAATAATTCATTTAAATAAATACGATTATTAATATTAAATTAATATCCAAAACATGTCCAATTCTTATTGGATGATTTTCTTTCGTCATTTAGTCATCTTATCTTCATCTTTAATTAGTTTTTGATCTTTAGAAACCGAATATCACTATAAAAAAATAATACGTTCATACATTCCAAAAGAGCCCATCCTCCCCCCTATAAAAGGACACCACTTCTAACCCATTCCAAACACATCCAAAACCTCTTGGATAATCCAACCACTACCAAATTAATATCTCAATATCCCTATATTACTCCTAAAATCATAACCTTATGCTGAAGTGACTTTAATAATTCCATTTGGTTCAAACCAAAGGAAGATACCCAAATTAAAGGAAAGAGTTTCTCTTAAATTATTTTGTTTTATTTAGTTTTATTTTACATGTCCAACCCCCCCTAAAATATTTTTAATCCTTTATTTTATAATAAAACCAGTATCCTCAATATACTAGTATGTTGTAATGAGAAGGATTCTAACTACACTTACACACACCTTCATGTTTCTGTGGTTAGTAATCTAACACCTTACGAAACGATGATTGTTCGATTATATCCTACCACCTCTCATGGTGGAAATTAAGATGGAAAATTATTTATATATTATATATATTATGTTTATTTTTTCTTTTTGATTCTATACATTCCATTTATATCATTCCTTTATGGTTTTTCTTATGGTTAAAACAGATTAATTTCATTTGAGGAAGTGCAGACTATCGCCCCCTCAATGTGATATGACTCATTAATGACTAGTGTGGGACATATAATCTATGTATTTAATCAAATTATATGTGATATTATACTAGAATTATAATATAAATTTGTATAATTATGTTTTAATTCTATTAAAATAAAAAATATAAATGAAATTATCATTCATGCATACGTACGACTTACCATCTCCATGAACGGTGTATTTTATGTATTATCTCCAAATGTTATGTACTGTTATAAATACATATATATAATGGATATATAATATATATATATATATATATATGATATCTAAATAAAGTATATCATTCTAGAGATAAAGGACATTTGAACATTTGGAAAATTTTAATTATAACAGGTTCATTTTTGAATCAAGTTCCGAACATCGATAAAATATCCAATATGAACTCAAATAACTAACTAATTTTTTATAAAAGTAATAAGAAAATAAAAGGAATAATAAAAATTAAAAATTATCTTAATCAAGTAGATATTAACTTATTTTCATTATTCAGGGAGAACAAGGATCATACAAGACATGTCAAACTTGAGGTAAGGGATTTCTTATCTCACTCTTAATTTCGTGAGATTTCTATTGTTCATCACTTCTTCAATGCATGTGGTGTATTGTGTACTTCCATTTGATATATATATTATCATGATTCTCATTTTATTCATGTTATTTTGTAATAATATTGTGTTTAATAACATTTGTTCATACGACTCGATTGATTACAACGTGTAAGGGGTTTTCATCTCAATCTTAGTCACGTGAGATTCATGCTATATTGCCACTATTTCCTTTTGTGTGTTGTATTTACTACCCATGATTGTATTCATTGTGTAATATACTTATTTTTATGGTTATTTAAATATTCATTTTATGATACGTATTTATTAGGGTGTATGTTTCGTAACTTACCAAATCAGTAAGGAAATTTCTAATTTCAATTTCCACTCCTTGGTTTCTATGAAAACTTCATTGATTGTCTTACTCCAAGATTATGTGTGAAATCACTATTTATTTACTTCTGCAGTAATTTACTATCCCCTTTGTGTGGATATACTTTTTATACACATAATAACTCCATTGATAAATTCTCATGTTATCTAAGTAAACTTGATAAGAGTAATCTTAACTCAATTTCCATTTATTGAGTTAAACATCCAGGACATTGGTGTTGTATTTACAAGAATATGTGTGATTTTACTATGACTGATTTACTATGACTATGCAATAATATTTAGTGTAATTATATTTTTCACTCATAATTATGTCGTTGATTTATCCTTAACCTAAGGATATGGACTTTATAAGGTATTTCATCACAATTTACATTCCATTGAAACTTCTTTGTTGTCATACGCCAATTCACTTTTATATAGTGTATATAATGTACTATGACATAGTATATCATGAATCCCTTTGTTCTCATGATATTATAAAGTGTTTTTACCTCAATTATTTGTATTCAAGTGTCTCTCTTTTGGTTAGGAACTCTAAGTATAATATAATTTTAAATGTTTTAATGATTTATTCTTCTAAATATTTCTCATCAATTCCAATGTTTTAAAAAGGTTTTTAAGGATTTATTTATATGGACATTAATGTTTTAAAATTAAAATTTCTTTTAAATGTTTCAAAGTGGTGTGGGACACTTTGATTCAAAAATATATTTTAAACGACATCTTGATAAATAGTGATAATTTTAAATGTTTTCATGAAAGTGGTATATTTCTCTCAAATAGTTCTGATGATTATTTTCATCAATTCCCAGTTGAGGTTAATCCAAACTTCTATATTGTATTGAATGAGTTATGTTTGACTGTGCATGTGCTATTTTTATTCCATTCATGGTTTTTGGTTAAAGTATTGACATTTCATATGCTAGTTTTAATACGATTGATTATGTTTTTTTCAAACATCTCATATGAGCAATGAATTGGACTTAGTAAGTGATGGGTGGAGCCCGTTATAGCTCCTCGATGCATCAATAGGTCTCATGAGACAAACTAGTGTCTTGGGACAAGGCCTTGACAAAATCAAATTAGTAGTTACGGAACGAGGCCTTAACTATGTGGTTACTATGTCTGGATTGATTCATTCCATCATTATGAGATTAGCTATATATATTTTATGTGGTTTTTCGACTAGTAGAATACCATGAAAAATATTTTATTATGCCATTATTTACTCAGCACATATTCCTGCCAGAAAGTGCTCATTTTAATTATTATTAAATAATTTTTTTCAATTATTCACCATGCCTTATATTTATATTATCTTCCACTATATTTCATTCTGTTACTGAGCATATGAGATCACCCACTTCTCATGTTTCATTTTCCAGGATATGTAGAAGTTAGTTATGAGTGGCTTGTAAATATAATATTGGAAGCTTTGATGTTATTAATGGAATAAATTAGTGTTGTTTTTCTTTTCAAGTTGTAACGTTGAACTTATGTATGTATCTCATTTACCATACTACTAAACTAATTGGCCCTTCAGGAATTGATTCCTTGTAATCATGCCAATGTATTAAAATAATGCACTGGCTCCTAGATTCCGGGGTTGGGGCATTACATTAGCCATTTTGGTTTCAACATTGTTATGAAAAGTAGGTCTTCCAAAAGGAGAAGGAGAGGACTATCTAAAGAATTTACGAGCATGTTCAATAGTTATTTTCCCTTTGTATGAGACCACTGTATTTCTAAAATCCATAAAACTCCCTTAAATTTGCATGTATATCTTCTTATTAGACTTTTCTTGTTTGACTAGTTCATGGAAAGACAGTTCATTAAAAGTTTTATATTTTTCATCATAAATTCATTATTTGGTATAAAAATTTTAGTAGGTTATTTTACTAATTTTTCATGTTATTGTAGATTTATTTTAGAAGTTGGAAAAAATCAGCTTATTTTTCAATTCGTCCACCGAGGGTACTATGAATTTTGGTTCTAGTTCTCAATACAATTGCACATACATTATCTCTTCCTCAAAGGTTCACTTCATATTTTGATAGAAATTTACAACATTATTGTATCATTACACCATTAATTTTAGTTTCCATTTTACCCTTTTTTTAACCAAATTTTGTAGAAAAAGTATTTTTAATGAAATATTTAATTTCTTTTTAACAATGTAATCAATGTGTGAATTTTTTCATTGCTTGACTTGTTGTTTATGATTTTCTAGATTTTAAAAAGTTGATAAATTTACACGTGATTGGTGTCTAAATGGTATATAATTATACCTACATTGTTATTTGAATTATTAGTTTAGGAAAATCCTATTTTTTATCATTAGGCCATAACCTACGATTTTGTATTTTTAAAACCTTTAATTATGTTCTGAATTTATTAAAATTTCCTAGATTGAATGTTTTTTTTGGGAAACTGAATGTATCAGTTGTTCTAGAATTGTTTTCCTAGAAATAACCCATAACATGCTTTAGCTGCCACATGCCACATTGTATATTGATCATTAAAATGATCATTGTAACATAATATCCCACAATGCATCTAAATATTATAAACTGTTTTAGGTTGTGTTTGTGAATACGAAGAAGTAGTCAACATATGCTTCATCATCCTTGGATTTTCAAAAAACCGGTTCACAATTTAGCTATATTCAAAATTTGATGTAGAATGTTCCATGGCTAAATTAACAGGGACTAGACCCCAAGTACAAAATTTTTTCAAATTTTTGGACAAGTTTTAAATCAGGATCCTAGAGCTATAAGTGATTTATCAACTAAAGTTCTTCCAATGAAAGCATCTATAAAACTCATATCGACCATGAATAAAGTTTCCTAAAAATATAGGATATGGAGACGGTTAGAAATTTTCCAATGGGACCGGTATAGGAAAATTTCTTAAAATTATCATAGTACTCATGGAGAGTCTCCCTTTGGGGATACCTAATTCCTAATACATCCTTCCTACGTGAGGTGGTCCTAAATACTGGGTGAAAATCTACTATAAAAAATATCATTAGATTATTCAAACTAAAAATGGTGGGGGATTTTTTGTAGTAAAATCAATATTTTACTAATAAATCCAAGGAATATGGGAGAGAACTCAGTTTTATTTGGTCCCAACTTACCCCTTGGGGCATCATGCTGATACCCACCATGTGAAATTATTCCAGGTTCATATAAGGGTCCTCTACCAGATGTCTATGGAAATAAAGAAGATGATTAATCAACCTAATATAAAATTAAATACTACTATTGATCTCATTTTATCCTATAGTTTTTTATTTACTAGATCTATAATAGAGAGCTACTTCAAGGTCCTATGATCATCCATGTTCTCTATGGTTTAAATTTTTTGAATTTTTGTGGAAATTGTTTTGGGTTATTCTTTTTGGGTTTTATATATTATTTTACATGTTCAAACATAGTAAAAGGGTTTGTTACTGTTTAGTTACTATGATTTTATGATATTTTTTCTTAAATTTTCTATAGTGTTGGACATAAAATATTTTTTCCAATTAAAATAAAAATTTTATCTTTTTTTTTGTATAGTTTATGTAGATGATGATTTTTAAAAAAAAATTATTAAACTACTTGGTAGCCTCTCCTTCAATAGTTCCAATTGATAAAATTATTTTTATTCCACATTTAAACTAAATAAATCTTTATAAACCTAATAACTACTATAGAGAAGTGGACATAGTTGTCTCTTAGAGAGACTTCCATGTAGGGGTAATTTTTTAACATTATTTATTTTCTCCTTTTATGTTTTATATTTATAAGGGATTAAAATGTGTATATAGAAAATAAAAAAATGTTAAAAGATCATAGGAGATTGAAAAAATAAATGAAGTAACTAAAAATCAAATGAAAAAAAGCAGTAGAAGAATAAATAAAATGAAGTATAACTAACCTAACATGGGATTCATATAGATCAGTTTTCATTCAAAAAATTTTAACAATTTTTAAAAATCTAGTTTTGTAAAAGCAATACTTAAGTCTCATATATTATTTCTCATTTATTTTATTAATATGTGAATATAGCTGAGATCTCAATATCGTTACTCCTTTTGGACGGATTCAGTTGTTTTCCCAACCATCGTAAAAAAAAAGACACGTGCAACACCCACTATACTCACAGTTCCTCGATTGAAGAGTGAGAAATTTAAAATTGATGAATTTTCCTCAAACTATTACTTGTCTAAAATTAATGACCCACATTAAATTTTCCTCACACTCTAATTTGAAATATTTCGAACTCATAATTGAAGAAAAATTAATAATAAAATGATTACAAAATAAAATGTAAGGAATAGATTTCATTTTTGAATTAAAATGATATAGTAAAAAAATACAATTGTGAAATTACTGATATGGGAACTCAAAAAAAATCACCATGTGAATCCTCTAGATTATGATACCATGAATTTTCCTTAGCTTCTTTAAGGTGGATCTTTTCACTATGATATTTATATTCATCAAGTATTTTGGAGTAGTAGAAAAATTATAGAATTTGTTCTTGTTTTTATTTTTTTATCAACATTATTTGAATCCAAATATCCTTATATGCCTTTCTTATATACCCAAAATAGTCTCACAAAAACTATTACAGATTCCTCCTTTTTCTAGATATTTTTCGCAATATTTAGTTTCTTTTAAACATTTATTTCACCACTTTGTACCACCAACATAGTCCCCGTCTTCACCTTAGTAGCTTCCACATTCCAACATTTAATGTGCATTGTCTCCTACATGA
This sequence comes from Viscum album, assembly GCA_963277665.1. Classification (NCBI taxonomy): domain Eukaryota; kingdom Viridiplantae; phylum Streptophyta; class Magnoliopsida; order Santalales; family Viscaceae; genus Viscum; species Viscum album. Next base: position 387,458,725 of record OY728167.1, on the reverse strand, counting down.
CGTGATCAGAGAACTTCCAATAAAATCCCACACCTACAACAACTAAAACTTCAAAAAACAATTACCCCTGATCCATGAATATGAAGATCAAAAAGTTATACACATCACATACTCCTAGTTGAGCTCCTTCATCTCCCAAATAAAACACTAATTTTATAATGTATTTAAATTACTGATTCATCCAAAATATCCTAAAAGGTCTTTGTTTCATAATAAAAAAAACATCAACCACAGGCCCCCAAATTGTGAGATCAATTTTCTACAAAGAGATATATTATAGGAAAACAACATCAAAGAATAATTTCATGGAAAAAAGTGGTAAATGAATGTTTTTTATGTTCAATGCTTCATATTCTAATAAAATTACATCCTTTACCAAATATAAGAAACAATCACAAATATTATAATAAATATAAAACATCAAAATAAAAATAAACAAATTAAAAAATAATTTGTTCCTAAAATAAAAACTATATTCAAATATTTGCGTAGGGAATAATATATTTCAAAAAATGAATAACCTTATTTATATAATTAATTTTATAATTTAAAAATAAATAATTGAAAATTATAATATATATGAAATATAATTCTATGACTCTAATTATTAATTATTTTAAAGTAAAGAAATTAGAATTTCCATTTTTATTAAAAAATTAATTAAAGACTGATGTAAAATAAAATATTATTAATCATGATACATAATTAAACAAAAACACATAATATATTTCTTAAAAAGATTCTACTAAATTAAATTATAAATACCTAGTTTAAAAATAATATTTAGCAATAAAAACATATATTAAACATTGTATTAATTACATTGTATGTTTAAAACTGAATTAAAAATATATATAAATTAATCTATTAATAAATTATTTAAAAAAATTAAAATTAAATTAAATTGAAAATATAATGTGGAAAATTAATACCAAACCCACGATATCTATTTACTGACAAATTCAGTATGTGTAAATGGTCAATGAGATGCATTTTTCCTACACCAATGAAGATTATAGACTCTATAAGAAAACTCTTAACCTTATTTAAGGCTCTTGAGTACCTTGTATCACCTACTAAATCCATTTTACACATTTTGATACAAACTATATAAATTCGAAAAAAATGCATCCCTATACATTAGTTCATTTTCAATAGAAAATAATCTTCATTCCTGATAAGCCCTTGATGCACCCAAAAATATAAGAGACCAATAATAAAATACTTGGCATAACTAAAAGATGATAAATTGGTTTTATAAGTGTTTTATTAGACATATATATTCAAATTCAATTTTTTCAAGTTTTTACAATGTCAAATTAAATGAAAAGTTCCAACACCAAGACACTAACTTCAACCTAAACAGATTTTAATAGACGAAATGCATAGTTAAAAAAACACTGATAAACAACTCATCCTTGGTTTTTCCATAGAAATGATTCATGCGCAACACATAAAAACACTATAAGGAAATTCAAATGCACCCAACCCTCAAGAAGAACTAGATTCACAGCATGGAAAATAATTAATAAATTATTCAAACATCTTATAAACTATTTAAAATAAAAACAAAAATCTTTTCACATAGAAAATAAAAAATTTTCACATGAAAGACTCATCTTTATGTAATTGCACATAAATAAAATTATTCTAAACATTTCAAGTGTGTACATGAAAGGAATACATATATATATATATATATCTTAGTGCAACTAAACTTAAAACCCAAAACTCACTTCAAATATACTTCAATTTTCACATCAAATTGGGCATAAAATTTAAATAACACAATATAACAAAGCAAATAAATTAACAAATTTTATAAATTAATTAAACAAGAAAATTAATTCACCAATCAACATATATATGTGGAAACACATACCTTTGGTATGAAAAAATTGCAAATGTAGTGCCCAAACTCTACTGCATGACAACCGCAGCACAACAACCCGATATTGAAAGCTAAAAACAAGACACATAACCAAATTCATCACAATTGGACCCTAAAAACATAAACCCATAATTTACAATTATACTAGAGGAAGAAAATAACCCATAAAAGTGGAAAACGCATGTGGAAGTGGTTTCAAGAGGTTGGTCGAGTGTGACAAGGAGGGTTTCGTGCTGGGTGTCGCACGCACAAGGGGATTACAGCTGGAGAGGCACCACCAGACCAGAGCAGGAGGGGTGTGACTCATTGGGATGGCTTTCCAGGTGTTCTGGACAAGTGGGAGGTGGCGCAAGGTAGGCTGTGCACATGGGTGGAGGCGGGCGGGGCTATGGTGCACCAATTAGATGGTAGTTGGTATGGTGAGCAGGAGAGAACGAGATGGGTAGTCCGCACCGGAGGACGTCGTGCCGTGCCATAGGATATCAGGCCGCGCTGGAGGAGGCCTTGTTGAAGGATGACACACCAGAGGAGGCCTGCGATGGAGGAAGGCAAGGGGATCTTAGCAGAGCGGGTAGGGAAATGAGGGGAGAGTGGGGGGGTCCGCATGGGTAGGGGAGAAGTGCAAAAGTGAGGAAGAAGGAAAAAAAGAGAGGGAGAGAAAAATAAAAGAGAGGGAAAAGATAAATGAAATAAAATATGTATTATAGAGTAGAAAAAAAAGAAAAAAAGAAAAAAAATAAATAGAAATCATAATAAAAACAATACATTGACGTTAATCATGTTATAATAATGATAATGATTTAATAAAAATTATAACCTAATTAAAATATAAACTGAAATAATAATAATAAAAATAATAACCTATTTTTAAATATTAACGTAAATAATAATAATACTAATGATAAAAGTAAATTGATAAAGCAAACAAAAATTATAATATCTTTACTGATTGTGGTTAGTCACCGCACACGGTCATGTGCGCGCTCATGCATATGGTCACACGCTGGTATAAGATCTCAATTTCTTCTAAAATAAAACTGGTTCAAACTGAAGCACCAATAGTAAGACCCAAACTAATTAAATTAAAATTATAAATCAGTCCGGGTGTGAAAATTCTCCCCACCATGACACTTTATACCCCCAGAATGTCGTAGAAGACTTTACAAAGCCAATATTCCAAGAATCCCAAGGAAGATACCTAATAGAAAACTCAATCATCCGAATATTGGGCATTCAAAACACCCATATCCTGAAACATCAATGATATCAAAACCAGAATCACCATGAAAAATGACCAAGATCAAGGAATTCACCTTGAAATGGAACTACAACATGGGACTCCCTGACCCCTAACTAAGGGGTCACTAGGGCCGCTTGAGATATCCAAGAACAGTCGCCAAGCGACCCACTATCTAAGCTAACCAGTTAGCATGGTCGAGGTCAGGCAGAGAAAAATCAAGTGGTTGCTCCGCCAAGAACACTTTGAAAATAGAGTCTTCCACAAGCCTTTCCTATTGTTGTCTCCCCACCATATTACGTTTCTCGTCAAAAATTGGTTCTTCAAACAAAAACAAATCACAACTCATACAACCAGTAACACTAACTTTCCCCTCAATGTTCCTTATGTTTGACCAACACAAGAGGGGACATTGGCGAGACCCATACAGGGTCTCCCCACCGTTTTAAAATTTCATAACACCACGAAACCCATGCGGGCATTCCCAGTTTAATTTGACCAACACTAATTGAACCCTTCATCATGAACCCACCAACACGGGTCATCCTGCATGGCTTATTCCTTCCCTGGCTGATATTCCACCACATGAGATAGTCTTGGTAGAGGAGACCCGTAACCCGGAGGCATACTGTACAAGTGCACGTCAAATTCACAAGACATGAGTACCTTAAAAATGAGTATAATTTTGATTCATAACTGACCAACAACAGGGTCCATAGAGCACTCCTGTTGGCTTTAGAAGAATACGGATTCTCCGAATCACTTTAAGGCCAAAGAGGAACTCCCATAAATAATGACCATAAAAAAGAGACCGAGTTTCACACCCATGAAAACAAAAATTATTCCCGTAAAGACAATACCGCATTAGGGATATTGATGTTCTCCACGTCCTGACAATGTGGACTTATGTTGGACAAAACTCGAACCACATCCATCATGTTTTTGACAGCTCACAAGCTTCACCTTGAGACCTATGGCTGGGGCCCTAATGTCTAAAGAATCTACACGCCTCACTGTCATAAGCTGACCATGTCTGAATGGAACTTCCTCCGTTGAAAAGGAAACCTGTATACTTCTCCTCGTGTCCCAAACAACATCTCCATCAACATACCAGCTGAGAATTTCAGCGAATGACATAGATTGTCAGACTGTCCACACTATAGATAAGTGATAGAGTGTTCTGTCATACGCGCAACACAGACTGATGGAAGGAGGACTCTAAGAAAAGGACTCATTGGTTCCGACTCCTCATCGGACAACGAACATTCACTTACCACAGTATAAATAGGACCAACAATGTGTATGACTTTTAAAATTATGGTTCCACACTACCTCTGGGGAGTACAAGACTATCTCATCAGAAAGATCAACACCCCTCATTCGCTACCTGTTGACTAGTCTAGCATCCACGAGATCAACCACTTTCCCTCACCATCACATTTTTTGGTGCAACGTCAAGATGAAGTTAGACTTGAGGATCACTCAAGACATCCCCATTCATTGAGAAACGAGACGATCATGGTTTACTGGTCTACTCCTGCTCCTCCAAACACACTCAAGTCAATATACACCCACATAACATTCAGAATTCCTAATAAACAGAGACACTCCCAACTTCGCAAAGCATCCAATAATATCCAACTGACCCCGACATCCACAAACAGTCAACCCAATTGAGGAGAACCCAATTCTCCCAATCCACTGGGAGTTTGGATTGAGCCATGAACCGAGAGACATGCTATAAACCCATGGGAAATTTCTAGGGGGGAATATCTGAACAGGAAACACAAAACCATCCTTTCACAAGATCAAGAACATCATAAAACAAAAATCCACACTTCAGACACAAATCCCAAAAAGTCCCAACTTAAGAAATCAATGAATTTACAAAGAAAAACACCCACTCTGCGTCAACCCAGAACTAAAACAAGACCATTCAACACTAACGCACCTGAACAGAGAATTAGTGGTCATGTCTAACCTAGATACATGGAATAGTAGAGCATGACCTAGGAAGGAACCAACTAATAGGAGTGTTGAACTATACTCTCAGGCATCACATGGGTCTCTACTAAATGTGAGACCTCGTGAAGTTCTAGTTTACTCCTACTGTACTTCCCCATTCACACTGACCGAATCCAAAAACAGAAATCCCAAACTATCACTGGTTACACAATGATCTGAGTGAGCAAGGGTTTGTGACTTTCTTTCTACACCAACCACTCAAGTACCGAAATTTATATCTAAAATCTACATAACACCCAAAATAACAAGAACAAAACCTCCCCTGATACCATTTTGTCACGAACCAGGAAGGGTCGTCATCTGACCCAATGCCCGACCCGGTCCGCAACATGGCCCAAGGAGCTTTCCTGATTGCCACGGGTTGGCAACTAGTGTCGGGCACCACAATGAGGCAGTTAGGATATATTTAGCTCAGAAATGACATATAATCAATATACAAAAACTAATAAAAGTATCTAAAAACAAGCAATTGAGAATAGAAAAAGAAATGGAATGGTAAACATACCTCAATGTGACCTCATGGGTCACCACCAAACACAAAAACAAGATTACTCCAAAGATATCCAAAACAAGAACCAGAAACTGAAAATATAAAGTAGTTGTGAGCACTAAGATGGTCAGTAAGAAATCCAAAATAAAACAACATCCTATTCCACTACCTTTAATAATAAATCCAAATCATGCTAGTTTAAAAATAAGGCATAGTAAAACAACGTTGTTCACACTATTAATTTAAATAAGAAACATCAATTTCCACGAAAAACAATACTCTTCCATTTTCAAAATAGTATTTGAGAATTCATTATCATTTCAAAATTTACGGAGACAAATATAGATTCAAATAAGGATTTCAAAAAAGAGGGAACAATCATAAAACAATTGAATTTGAAATAGTATCGCAAGCACCATGGGATGTCCCTAAGTTCCTATTGTTAGTTGGGGACCTAGGATCTTCGTGTCTCGGTGAAATGTGGTGTAGAAGTGCATGAACCTCATAAAATGTGGCATAGAAGACCATGACCCTCAGAAAACATGGATTAGAAAACCATGGACCTCAGACATTCATATGTTTTGTTAGTGTTGCAATCGTCAAACCTGCCAGTGAAACCAGGTCAAGTAATCTTCGGACCAATATCCCACAAGTCCTAGTTTACCCACATAGATACCTAGGTTTTCCATTGTGCTCTATTTCATGTGGTAGTGAGTTTTCATAAAAATAACATACCTGAACACATCATTTTCCTTATTCAAAAACACACCCACCCTCTTACCACCGATCTCCCCCTTGGGATCATCCCCCTTTTTCTATCTATCTCACAAAAATGCACTGGCCTCTTTACTAGGAACATATCTCCAACAACACATAAAAACATACATCACATTTCTCAATGTAGGGGAATGTCTCATGTGGGGTTATCCATTTTCACAAGACAAACTCAATGTTCCAAATGGGCCTAATCACATTACAAGGAGTATTCATCATATTGGATCACATGAAGGCATTGTATTTTTTTAAAACAAACATAAAACCACACATACAATGAAGTAATCATTTTTAGGAAATAAAATAATCTTTTAATCTTGTGTTCACACCGAAACTCATTTTGAAAATCACTTTGGAATCCCATCGAAAGTCAAACATGTCCTTGTAAATTCATAAAAAATTCAATAAAAAGACCAAAAACATTTTTGAAATACCCATCTCGTGTTCAAATACATAAGAGACCACTTTTTAATAACCATAACTTTATATATGTATAGTACATATGAATTTCATATAAAACCAAGGAAATAATTCTAAAGAAACATCAATCAAAATTAGAATCTCTAATTAAAGGTAAAGGCATAGGGAACCTACCTCAAATCCTGAAGCTTCAAACAAAATAATCCCAAGACAACTTCTATTATATGAAAATAAATTTTCATTAATATACATATATGCAGGTCTTTGTTCCCAATGAATAAAACCTCCAAGGCAGGGACCCCTCACTAAATATATAATTAAATAAAATTATTAACCACTTAATCATTTTATAAAACATTTAAAAATTCCATATCAAAAGTTTACACCCAAAAAAACAATTAAAACATCCATTCTAAAACCAATCGCACCAAGATGAAACACCAAAACACCAACTTCAGCCTATAAAAATTTTATTAGACAAAATGAATAGTTAAACAAACACTGTTAAATAACTCAGTATGGGTTATTCCATATAAAAGTTTCATGTGCAATGCATAAAAACACTACTAGCAAATGAAAATGCACCCAACCCTCAAGCAGAACTAGATTCCCAGTTGGAAAATAATTAATTAATTATTCAACAAACTTATAAACTATTTACAATACACACAAAAGTATTTTCACAGAAAAATAAAAAAATTTCACATAAAAGAATCATCTTTAGGTAATTTCACATTAATCAAATTATTCTAAAAATTTCATGCATGTACATGAATTGAATATATATATATATATATATCATAGTGTAACTAAACCGAAAACCACAAACTCTCTTCAGATATAATTCAATTTTCACATCAAATTGGGCATAAAATTTAAATATTACATTATCACAGTTCAAATAAATTAAGGAATATGATAAATTAATTACAAAAGAATATTAATTCATCAAACAACACATATAGGTGGAAACACAAACCTTCTGAATCGAAACTTCACAAAATCAGTGCAAAAATACTACCGCATGACAGCCACACCTCAACAACCTCAGATTGAAATCTAAAAACAAGAAACCGAACGAAAGTCATCACAATTGGACCCTAAAAACATAAATCCATAATTGGAAATTCCCCTAGAGGAACAAAAAAACCCATCAAGTGGAACACACATGAAAAAGGGGTTTTAGGAGGTTGGTCGATTGTGATAAGGAGGGTCCAGTGTTGGGGATTGCACGCACTTGGGGATTCCGGCCTGATAGGCACCGCCAAACAGGAGTAGGAGGGGTGCGACTCATTGGGTTGGTTCCTTGGGTGGTCTTACTGAGAGAGTGGTGGAGCAAGGGAGGACGTGTGCGTGGGTGGAGGATGGCGAGCCTCTTGTGAACCGGTTACATGGTAGTTGGTCTAGAGGGGAGGAGCGAATGGGAGGGGCGGTCCACGCTGGAAGACGTCACGTCGTTCCGGAGGAAGTCACGCCACACAGAAGGAGGCCATGCCAAAGTATTTCACGATGGAGGAGGCCTATGTCGGAGGAAGGAAAGTGGAGGGGGGCTTAGCGGCGCAGGTAGGGTAAAGAGGGGAGATTGGGGGGTGGTCTGTACTGGGAGGGGAGAAGCTCAAGAGTGTGGGACAAGGATAATAAGAGATCGGGAGAAAAATAAAGGAGATGGAAAAAAGAAAGGAAATAAAATAAGTATTAAAGAAGAAGAAAAGATATAAAGAATAAAAATAACTAGAAATAATAATAAAAACTAGACAGTGACATTAATAATTTTATAACAATGTTAACGATTTAATAAAAATTATATCCTAGTTAAATATTTATAGAAATAATAATAATAATAATAACCTATTTTGAAATATTAACATAATTAATAATAATAATAATGATAAAACAAAAAAATGATAATATCATTACTGATTGAGTTGAGACACAACACACGATCACGTGTGCGGTCACACATACGGTCGCACACCCATAAAAGATCTCAATTTCTTCCAAAATATAACCGTATCAAACCGAAGCTAAAAAATTAAGACCCAAATTAATTAAATTAAAATTAATCATCAGTCAGTGTGTGACATAAGGAATTATTAATGTTTTCAATATAGTTATATTGTAATTCATGTTATTACCTTGATTCAACAGAATACTTGATGAAGGTATTGACATGTTTTTAATATGATAAATACGAGTTTGTTTACGTTTTGGAAAGATTAATAACATCTTCATTTTGGAAAGGATAACAATATATGAAATAGATAAATTTGAACTTCGGATATGGTTTTATAGGTTTATATATTACTTCACCAAATGATGAAACTTGTTCTAAGAGAGGAAGTATAAATTATTCAATGTGAAATCAAAATGAAAGATTGTGTTTATAGTAATGTATATTCACAAATATTTTATAATTATATAATCATTTCTCAACAATATGAAAATGGTCTAAAAATAATAATTACCTATTAACATCATTTTTATGATATTAATGAAATTTATTCATACCACAACTTTATGGTTTTTTGGTCAACAACATTCTCATGAACATGTTTTCTATCACACTCTAGTAGAACATGTTGTTTTGATTTCTCTTCTATATCCATGTTTTCAGTTATGTTATCCTTTTCAAAAGCACAATTTTTTTTGTGACCGTTACATTTACATTTACTTATTATGATGAATCTGTTTTATTAACCCAATTTATGATGTGGGTTTCTCAATAATTTTTTATTTTCAAATAACAAACCCTAGACTACTGAGTTTAACAATAAATTGTGAGGACAAAATTTAAATAAGGTTGGGAGACTGTAACACGCCAATTTTTTTGAAATATTTTCATTTTGAATAGAATTAATTTTTTTTAAATTAATTTATATGAAAAACCATGTTATTCATACACTACACACAATAATGAGTTAACTTGTGTTACATGCATGGCCCAATTTTACTGAACAATTACATTTTACTAAAATGTTATTATTTAATATAATAAGATATATTCTTGTTGTTAAGTTGGAAGTTATGAACAATATTAACTAACTGATTAAAATATATTATTGAAATCATTAGATACATTTTGATTGGAAATTAATATATGGACCTATAGAATATATAGAAATGTTTTTATAATTAAGTACTTTTACTCTAAAAATGTTGTTTTTATCTAATAAAATGATTTAAATACTATTGGTTACTAATATCAATGATATAAATAGGTTATATATTCAATAAAATAGTTTTTATATTCATCCAATATATTTTATAGGCATAAAATAATAAGAAACCCAATATTACACATAAAACCAATATTTTTATAAATGAATTTTTAACGCAGTTTGATGGAGAACCTTTTTTAATTATCATTTTGAAAATTTTCTGTATTTTAATTGAAAAATAATCATCCTATATTAAATTTTCATATAAAAATTTATTTTTATTGAATTTTTGGTCTTTTTTTTGATCAGTTTCAGGTTTTGAAGAATAGTGAAAAATACTAATTTGTAGAAAAAAATTCATCACAACAATTAATAGTGTTAAATTATATTTTGGAATAGTTTTAAATCAAAAATAGAATATTATTTTTTTATTTAATCCATTTTAGTTCATTTTCATCAATTTTACCATGAATTTATCTATAAAAATATATCAATATTTTTCCTATTTAAACATTGATAACATGTTTTCTCACACTATCAAATAGATGAATTTTAAATAAATTACTAAAATTTATATGTTTTGATTTGAAAAAATAGATTCCATATTTGAAATTAGTGGGTCAATATTTTATAAATAGTTTTCATTTATTTTTTGGTATATGAATAGTTTCTTTACTATTATTTTTTATTGTCATGGTTATTGTTAAATCGAGTAATAAAAGGAAAAATTTGTACTATAAATATTATATAATTATCCTAAAATATGGAATAATTTCTTTTATGGGTGTTTTTAGACCAAAATAATCATTAGTCCTAAATTATATCCTTTTTGTAGCTACTTGCGTGATAATATGACATTTATTATATTTTATTTAAGGTAAAGTTAAAGATTCCATAAAAATATTTTAAGAAGAGTTCCATTTTTAATATAGAGATATAAAAAATATAAATTTGACTATAAATAGTAATTTTAAATATAACATGTTTATCTAAATCATAGTAATTTTATTTTATAATTTATATTTATAAAATAATTACTTTAATTGGTGACACCGTGATGATACTATAATTGTTTAATTAATGGAGGAATTAAATATATGATATTTAAAATATTAAAATAAATTTAATTTTGTTATAATTAATGTCATCCAAAAAATTTCAATATTACTTTGATGTATTAAGGATGATTGGAAATAGTTGGTTCAAAAACAACATGTGGTTGTGATATTTTTAAATGTTCAAGTAATGAAGAGTGTAGAAATTAAAAAAATTGATATTTTAAAATATGTAATTTTTAATTAAATGATATTTTATTCATAAAAAACCAAAATTAGACCAATGTTTTGGAATAAGGTTATATATATCACCTAATAGACATTTAGAGTTCTTTTTTAATTTTATAGAAACTATATTATCCCATAAAGTGTAAAAAGTCATGTTATCACGATATGAGTTAAAGGGTTTAATTAAGGATCAAAGTCAAAATATAAGGTTAATAATATGAGACAGACGTTCATCAATAGATTTTATTGAGAGGATTTAGGCCGATCCTCATCATATGTTCAAAATAAACCATTTTTGATAAATTTATAATTATAAATTAATTTATATTAATTTAATATTTTGATAGTTTCCTAAAGATCCCCTCACCCGAATTATAAAAGGGAGCATACTTTTTCACTAATTCACACCACATTGATGCTTCTTTCTTGACTATTTCATACCAATTTCACTAACTAAAATACGTAGTAATTTAATAAAGGTTATGGTCTCCCAATAATACCAACCTTATAACCCTAAATAGATATCTAAAGGAAGTCCCCTGATGAAGAGGTAATCATTTCTACTAACTCATCCAAGTTCATTCAATATTCTAATTCATATTTATATATTTTTTACATTATAAATATGTAACACCAATATAACCTATATTTTCATATTTTTATGATTATTGGTCTACAATATTCATTGATTTTTCCTTCCTATGAAAAAAGAAAGCACTCTGTGTGCGTACGTATGTCTTACCCTCTCCACATCGTGGTTTAATTTATTTTTCGTCACAATATTATTTTGATGGGTATAATTATGTAAATAATGAAAATATGTAATAAATATGAAAATATATTCTTTATAATAAACATACTATGCAATTCCATACAATTTATCCATTAAGGGAATGATATTGTTGCTCGTGCGTATGTACGACCTACCATCTCCATGACATGATTAGATTCATTTTCCATGATAGCCATTCAATAATTATTTAATATTGTATATATTGAATAATGATACAACATATGAACATAATATCATTCTTAATATAAAATATATATATTTAATTCATATGATATATAGAATACACAACAAAACATGCATAGGAAAATGAAGCAGTTAACATCCGAAGTAATGGTATTGACAAAATATCATTAACAAAGAGATATAAGTGGATAATGTATAATATCATAAATATTAATATTTATATTTTGTAAATTAATTAAAATATTTTAAACATTATACAGGTGGTTAAATCATGTTCGACAAAACGACATTGAAATTTAAGACTAAATTTCACAATCTAATTATTATTAGAGAATGTATATACATATGTATCTATTTGTTAATATTTATCATCTATATTTATGTTGCATAAAAATATTTTCAAAAATATTTCTCAAAATTTTTTAATTATTTTACACATGTTCTACATTTTATTAAATATTTTTGAAGGAATCGATTGTTCATTTCTTTTAAATGAGGTATTTTATTAATTTTTTGATCAAAATATGGAAAGAATTTTTATTTTTAAATTATACGGTATGAGTGGATTTTATCACATTCATGGAACCTTCAAAATTTTATGCTTCATTTAAAAGATCACAAAGTTCTTATTTTGTGAATGGTTATCTTAAAATAAATTATTTCAATGTATGATGGGAATTTTCTCATGATATTTCAATTCATTTTATTAGAGTACTTTCATATATTTCAACAACATTTATTGAATCTAATTTCTGATTTGGGTTTTACTATTATGAAACAATATAACTTATTGTATTGAGGGTTTTATGATTAGTTTGACAATGGATATGCTATTTTGAATCCATTAATGGTTTATGGTAAATGTTTTCACATTTCATATGTTATTTTTTCCAAAAAAATGTTTATTTTCTTTATGTTTTCATATGAGGAATAAATTATATTGAGTAAGTGATGATTGAGGGATTATATTTCTACTAAATTCATTGGTAGGTCTCATAAGATGTAATCAGTTGGAAAAAAACCATTCGTGTTGGTTTCCAAGAAGATCAAAATTGTCAGGTGGATATATCTTGACATAAAACCAAATGTGTTTCTACCCACATGCATTAACCATCAAGATGATAGATATTGATAGTAACTATCATGATGATAGATAATTATAGTTCAGATGTCCAACATTATGAATTCCATCATTATTATTGTTCCATTTTACTATTTTTCAATTATAATTTACATGGTTATTTTTCCAAGCTTATGTCATTATTTAAATGGAATATATAACAGTTATTGACCTGTCTATATTGATTATGCGATATCTACTCATAGATTCCATTATACACATACCCTTACTAAGAATATGACATCACCCATTTCTTATGAATTATTTTTACCATGATTTGAAGGTGTTTATTGTGAATGATATGCAATGTTAATATTGGAGAATAATGGAATTCTCAAATGATTTTCTATGTTTTATTTTATATTTTAAATTTTAATGTAAGGTTCATGTAGGTAATATGGATTCCAAAACTACTCAATTGATAACTCCTTTGGTAATATATAATAGTATATATGCCAATGCTATAAAGTGTGGTGTCATCTTTGGGCTTCTATGGTCAGGGTTAGTATATAATTGTGGCAATGACCTTATAGGAAAACCAGGAGGATAAATATTTCTTGTTTGTGGTTTTTTAATTACCTTTCATTTTATTCCTAACAAATTTATCTTAATTCAATTTCATATTGAATTTTCATAAGGTAATATTTTTTTAATCCTTAATTTTAATATTTCTTCTCAATAAAATATATTGATTTTTTTTTATATTTGTGTTATGAGTGAAACAAGTTATTCAACATGTTAAGGGGGTGATATTAGTTTCCACATAACTAACCATTGTATGATGTGTGTACCATTATACCTAAATCCTATAAATGTCACATTAATTTTTTAGGTCAACTAACATGTTATTAGAATAATTTTTAATGTACATGTTATCATCCATAATTTTACATGTCTACATGATAAAATTACTAAACAATGGACCCCTTCACATCAGTTTTCTAACATGTGAAATTAATATTTACAATATATCTATCATCAAAATGAATCAATGTGATGTGAATAAATTTTATACCATTCTATCATTAAGCTAAAATCTATCTACTGTTATGGATTGGTGGAAATATGAGTTTTTCTCCCCAATACCTCTTCTAATAGGCTAGTGGGACATGACTAGCACGAATAAGGAATAATATATATGGGAGACATTTTATTATAATAATGTGATTCATAAATGCATCGAAAAGACACAATAATTGGGAAAAATAAAATATATAGATATATCTATATTCAACCAATCTATATAGAAATTAATGCATTTAAAATAAATTGGATATTTAAACTCCATGGAGATAAAAACTGAAAGTGAACTACAAATGTAGTAGATAAAAATCGCCAGGTGAAACATAAACCAAGGATAAGATGATAAATCATTATAATATGGTCTCCTAGAAAAACTCTTCTAGAAAATATCTCCCCATACACCATCTTATTATACTATTTATGTTTTCCCTATATCATTTTCATTCATTGAAATTACAGTATTTGCATTTTATGTATAAACACAACACATGTGGGCACAAAACCCATGATAGTGCAAGTATAAACATACATATTATGAAATTCTATAAAACAAAATTATTTATATAACTACTCACACCAAAGACCAAAGTACTATCCACTATAATTGTGAATGGGAACTTGTTCCCTATTATTTATTACACATGATTAAATGGTCATAAAAACCTTATAGAAAATTTATTTTTAACTTATCTAATATGAACAACGGTCCTCACTAGGTGTAGGATCTTGTAGACTATCATATATGGTGGTAGTAACCCTTCCTATAGTTTAGTGGACCCATATCTCTTCAATATGGAGGGAGTACCAACGTCATGGCCAAATAGAATACATATACCTCTATGATGGACTTACTAATATAAAAATTGTACATTGTATTACTTACTAAAAAGACATATGGGTAACTATTTCAAATCCAATTATATCAAAGGGTTTATCAATTACATGTCACCACTGAAAGACTCACTCATGCACTGATATCATCTCCACAAAGCTAAGAAACATCTTATATCCTCAAAACCTTGAAAATAACCACTATTATCATGGAAACATGTAGTTTATTCATCTACATGGATATTTTTTTACAATGGAATATTAATATGTATAATGTTGAGACATCGATGAGATTATTTGATAAATTTCACAAACTCTATAGTTTTTGACATTAACTTCATAGGCACCTGATTTATAGTCTTGAGGTTTTCATTAGCTATGTTTAGTGTCTTACCAAACTGAGTGGAGTCAACCTACACATTATGACAAATATGGTATATTTTTCATCAGAATCCATTCTACGATAGGGAATATATCACTAGTACATGTTGATTCATATGGTATGATACATAAAATGTCGTGAAATACACAGTGTGTAAAACCATGTGACTCAGTCAGCCTGTACTCTAGATACTTAACATTGATGAAAAATAAGTTAAATCAATATTGTCAATTAGATACATGATGAGTGAGTCCATATAGATACATGATTGGTACACTAGAAATATATCTTCCCACAACTTCATCAATACATGTTTTGTTGTTATAGACTGAACAACATGGGATTCTAACAAGTTGATCTAGCAAGTACTCAGGTATAGGTTGATGGAATACATCCCAAATAACATTGTGAGAATCCTATATATAAATTTCATGGAATATTTATAGTTTCACATAAAACCTATCACCATACCTCATGATATATATGTTGTGATACCCAATCTACTACACCCAGTGCAGTCAGGATATATATATTTGGAACATTTGTGCTCTACATTTCGTTCCACAAATTCCTTCATTGTCCCATCCTCCTAAAATACCTCCAATTTCAACTGAATGTGACTCCTCGAAAGTCTCCATCACACCTCAACTAGGATTTATAGGTTTTCCATTATTGATAAATTCATTTTCCACCCATTTCATTGATAATATCACATCTTGAACTCCATTATAAACAATAATTAATGATGTTGCCTTGGAAAAAACCATAGATCATGTCCAAAAAATATTTTTTATTAAACCATAGTTATAATAGAGTGGAATGAATTTTAATTGAGAAAGATCTATGAATAGTTCTTATTACAAATCCCAACCACCTGAAAAGGAGTCTTAATTTTCATTTGTCCAAGAACATAGTTAGAACTAAGAGAGGAAGTTTTTCTTCAAAATAAAAAAACATATTCCATTGATAAAAGAACATGAATTATATTAACCAAAAATATTATTATTATTATTATTAAGAAATTTATAACTCTATAATGAAAAACTGTACACCATTAAAAAATTGATAGTGGAACCCATTAAATAAATTACCATACAATAATTTATCAATATATTAATAACATAATAACCTGATTTATATTTGTTGAAAAAATCTTCATTCCAATTTAAAGTAATATTTATTTAATATTATTTCATATCCCTTTAAATATATTCATAGTATATATGATCAAACTATCCACAAATTTATCATGAGAATGACATTAAAATATGTTTCATGCGACCTTAAATTTTTTGTGCATGAACTGGGGGATAATTCAAATATGAGGATAATATATTCTGATATTATTCTTTCAAATATAATGTTTTTATCCCAATAATAAATAGTCATACTCATAAATGGTATTTATTATATAATTAAATAAAGTGGGTAAATTCAAAAGAAAACTAATGACGTTGATAATGTCAATAAATGGTCATAACTTAATAGAATAAAAGTCAAGGGTTTGATAATTACAACTGGGTTTGAGTTTTTTCTTGATTCCTCCATGAAGATCACTTTGAATATTAAATAATGCTGTGAATTATCTTAATACAAAATTCTTTGATTTTTATGTTCCACCACTAGGATGTTTTATAAAAACACACACAACACACAGACATATCTAGGCCATGGGTTTTTAATATTTCGTATATTGTCTAAAATTCAAAAAATAATCATTTTAGGTTTTATCTGCTAAGAACTCATATTATACCTTTCCAATGATAACTATCTCCTTAGAAATAAAATCTTTTTATTAAACATCCTATAAAAACCACAAATTATGATACATTGAAAATATATTTCATCAGATAAATATTTTTTTATTTAATTACCAATAAATATCCCCTAAAATCCAACTAGATTAACATCCAGTAATAATTATTCAAACTGGTACAAATGGTATTCTAGGTTAAATGAAATAAAAATATAAATATTAATAGTTCATATACAAGTTTATATTTATAGTTCACCTAATTAAGAGGATCGAGACCTTGAAACATAAAACTAAATTAATACTTTTTGTGAAAATGGTTGATTTTCTACAAATTCACAGTATAAGCACATTATATTTTGGAATAATAATCAAGTTGGGAATCCTAGAATTTTTTAATATTTCATAAATTATTATTTAAGTTAAAAATTTATAAAAACCTCATAAAAAATGACAATTCATTGATTTTATGATCTCGAAATTCTTTTGTGTACATTCCATAATATACAAATATAAATACTTCATACTTATATCAAAAATATAAACTCCTCATACTTCATCATTTATAAGAAATTATTAAATAAAATCATTCATATTAAAATAGATCATTCTCCATGAAATACAATCCATTTATATTCATTCATATATAAACAATTTTTATTGATAATATAATTAATTTACATTATTTTCATATCAGTTAATTTAAAATTATTTTCACCTTTTATCAAATCCATTAAATCATTATTTGATTTAGTTTAGATAAAACTATATGTCAATTATTTTAATAAGAAAAATTCACATTGTCATTCATTTAAATATCATAAAAAAATATAAACATTATTATAATTATCCATATTTTAAATATATAAACACTTTATAAATTAAGTAATCATTCCATAAACATATAACCCATCTATACAAATATTTTAAATACTCTCTAAATCTCCAATCAAATTCTATGTAATCACATAGGGCCCATGCTATTGAATTGTTTTCACAATTTAATAATAACATTTTTCTCTTTATAAACCATTAACTGATACCCTATTTATCAACAAACCATGTGGTATTTATTTATGTATGACAACATTTTCCCAATAAAGAATCACATTATTCTTCTTTGCATCAATTTTTTATAAGACTGTTGAAATTTATATTCATGAAATAAATATGTTTTTTTTGAAATAAACCATGGTTTTTCATATAAACAATTATTTCTTATAAAAACATATTCATTTTTATCAAAATAATGAACCAAAACTTATAATTTTAAAAAATATATTTTTCCAAAATATTTTCCACAAACCATTTTTCTTAAACCTTTACATTGTCAGATAAATTCAATATACACCTTAGATGTATACATAAATCATGAAATGGTTTTGTGATGTTTCATAAAAAAAATTTATATTTTCTATAAATTATATAGTGGTTTTAAAAAGACACAATGATCAAGATTATCTATCTACTTAATCTCCCATAAGCATTTAATTAAATTTGATATGATAATACTGTTGGGATTTATTATGGATAGTCCATGGATAAATATTTATGATGATAAAAAATAAAACCATTAATTCCATAATATTCATCGAATCATTTTAATTCAATAAATATAAATTAAAATATGACACTTTGTTTTGTAATGTTAATCCATACGATGAATTTTTCACTAAATAAATGCTGATCTCTCAATTTAAATCTTATGACTAACACCTATAATAATAATTTTGGGTTGTATAAATAGCCTTATTCTTCAATAGGACTATCTCCTCCTCTTGACTTGGTAGGACATTTGATTATCTATAATGAAATAAAGTATAGAGCTATGGATTCAAGGAGTTTCACTGTGATCTTATTACATACATATTCCACTATTTATGAGGGGTCAAACCATATTATTTATATTCAAGGACTCTCTATGAAGAATCAAACCTTTCTCAAATTAATTGATATTATTGAAATGTCTTATAAATATATAAAAATGTTACTACTCTTTATAAATTATGTTCAACATTCCATTAATTGTTTAACATTTATATTATCAAATTGAAAATTTGAAATCATTGAATAATTATCCCATGATATGATAACTAATCAGGATATTTTAGGTCTAAATAGTAATTAGCAAGAATTATTGTTTACAATATACATATCAATTAACAAAACCATGACGTTGTGACCCATATTATTGCATAGTTTAGTTCAAAAATATATATAGTCTTATAAATAACTCAATATAATTGATTAAATTTTGTGTATATTTATTTAACCTACCCTCGGGCTTATTCTGTAATGCACCACCCTTAAGACCTAATAAATTAATTTTTACCATGTGTTTTCCTAATGAACAATAATTAAAATCAAAAGGTTATAAACCCATGATAGTCACCACATATTAAAAAAATTATAACATTTACTTTTTAAAATATTTAAAAAAATGAGCCTCAAAAAATGATAGACTATTAAAAAAATATACACATTAATGTCCTAAAAGATTCAAATATTCTTTTTATAATATCAAAATGAAAATATCTCACTTCAAAAATGAAATAAATTAAAGGGAACCCAAATAAAGTAATAAATTAAAGAAAAAAATCATTATTACGTTCTTAGATGATTCTGAAAAAAAACCTACTACATTATAGGATAAAAAAATTACTATCTATTTTTAAAAAATATTTTTTTGTAAAATATTTTTTTAAAATCATTAGATGAAAAAATACTGAAGTCATTTATATGAATAATACATTATCAATATTATATATGTTGAAGGAATATTTTCTAAAATAATTCCATAAGTTTTTTAATAGGTAAAAAAGGATAATTCATATCATGGTTTTATAATAATATAAAAAGCATGAAAAGGGTTAGGTAAAACACATGTAAAAAGTTTACAAATAAAAACATCAATAAATGTAATCTGGTACTCAATAAGATTAAAATGTATATCTGGGGTTGTGAGATTTTCCAACACCATAAGAATAAAAAACCCCCAAAATACATCAAACATTATTCAAGAATCACCCATGACATAATAGTTGAGGGTATTGGAAAATAAAAAGCAGAGTTTAGTGGAAATGTTATAGAGGGAAGAGGGACATTACCTCCAAAACATTTCAATTATTAAGATTGAATTTGTATAAAAATTTATAGAGTTGGAGGAAAAATTTAAAATGATCCTTTCAGTCAGAGGGGACATTATAATTGAGTTTATTTTCATATAAAATGATAAAAAAATTATAAATATAAAAAATAAATTTATAAAATGATTCATTTCATAAATACATAGTTATCTAGAAAAAACCTCAAACATATAAATATCCACTAGAATAGACATCCATTTTATACAATCACATGAAAATATTTCTGGGACAATATAAACAACCCCTGTATTTTGATTTATGTTCGAAAATATCAAAATTTATTTTAATCCCAAATGAAAATAAATAAAATAGATAAACATAAAAATATATACATAAACCCATGAAATTTTAGGTGTTATAATTATACCAATCATACTATTTATTCCCTCAAATATCATAAAATAGATATAAAAGGAGAAATATTTATAATATTAGCCCCTCATAAAAAAATTTATTTCCCATGATTCAAATTGATATATACGATACTTCTAAGGTACTCAACAATTAGGTCTTGGTATTAATATTAGTTATTTTTCTATCTTATTGATAATTTGAAAAAAATCAGTTTATGTTATATAAAAATAAATATATTAATCATTATATTAGAGGATATACAATGTATTGTGATTTTCTATTAAATTATGTGAAATATTGAATAGAATATGGATGAATTTAAATTACGAGGGTAAATCAAGATGAAGTGATACTTTAGAAAAAATTCTAAGAATGTCAAATGGGCCGATGTATATTTTTATAAACATTACATGGTTCAGCAAGCTTTTATGTCCCCGAGGAGTAAATAAATTAATAAATACTTAATCCCCATTCATAAATACCAATGTAATTTAATACCAATAAAAATTTTATTTTTAGTTACTTTGATCCATAAAAACAATTTTATATTCATATAAACAATACAAATTATTATTAATGTTTTCTTTGTCACAAAATTGAATTATTTCACATGTATGATCAATAAAATTGGGAATTATCAGTTTTTCCCCAAAGGGGTTAAAATGGACTTTATTTATTTAATATTAACAACTATTATAGTATGAAACTCAATAAATGGAAATTTATTCTCCTATTATCCTCCAAAATCTAGTACACAATCATGTAGAATGCCATAAAATATTTAAATTACTCGTTATATCTGAATATATATTTTAGGATTATATGTTGTCATAAACATTAACTATGTACCCATATAATTTACAAGAACCTTCTTGAAATTGGAATTAAAAAGAGGTCGTTCAACTGAAATAATATCATATATCACTTCAAGAAATTTTACAATATAATGAATATAAAACTCTCTTAAACCATCAACAATACATCTTTCCTTGATAGTAAGGTAATGGAATGGTTTTTTTAATAAAAAATCCCTAACAGCCAAATGAAATTCCATCCATAAGGTAATTGGGGTCATCCAATTATAAAATATATGAAAACAACATCTAAATTATAAGTAGAATTGGATAAGTATTAGAATATACATAATGTATTTATATATATCACCTTTAGTTTTATACAAGTAATTAAATGAGAAATATATGAAAGAAAATTTCAGTCCCAGCCACTAATATAATTATTCTTTGTCAGGATACTTCTTGGTAGTTCTTGGATAAACTGCCGAAATGATTATTTGTGAATCCATCACCAAAAAAAGTTATAGAAAAATTGGAACATCCTCTCATTCAATGATTTAATGGACAGTATCAGGCTTTATATACCATTTATTAATAGTCTCCCTAATGTTTAAAATTTTTCATATACATTTACCTTTTAGATTCAATAATTATTCTTGTTCAATTTTATCATAAAAGGAAGGTAAATATATTACACTTGAATAAAATTGTATAGGTAACCTCCTTCACCTCTAGATTCCATTTTGTGATGAGGATTATTAACGTTGGTTGATCCTTGTTTGTCTCTATATATTTTGATTGAATATTCTTTCCCAAAAACATTATAATAATATTAACTTTTAATATAGTATAATTTTGATCGATGTCAATGTTCTATCAATACTAAACCCACCATATATTCCTCATGATAAAATATTTTGGAGAACATATATATCATTCAATTGTATCATATATATAAAAATGATGAATTTTTGCTTTGAAATTATAATGTCATCAAATTTTTCAAAAACTAAAAACTACAGGAAATTCAAGAAAATGATTAGGGTGATTCATATCATATGGTCAATATTGATGAGATCCATATTCTAGGAAAATATTATCTTGAAGGAGAAAAATAACAAAACACAATATAGAATAATCTCGTTATATTTTCTAACACATACTTAGTTTAGGTATAATCAAGATATAAATTTAAGTGATACATATATTGAGTATATCAATATCCCATAAACACTTCGTATCCCATTAAAATATTACTTATTTAGGAGTTATAGCCGTCATGAATGGTACCATTATCGAGAAATCAAGAATAAATCCCATATGATACCCAATTTTTACTAGGAGTATTTTAATTTAAAAAATATTATATCATGTTTTCCATGTTATAAAAGATTCCACAATCTCTATGTCAACCACGATTCCATTCATTGAAACCACATTTTCCAATAAATTACCTCCTAAATCCCAAACAGTATGTAAGATAAATAAAATAAGATATTATTTTTTAGATTCTATATAACAATGTAATGTTTTCATTCATGATACTTCTTCGACTATGACTACAAAATATATAATTCACATATTTGAAAAAAAAAAGAATCAAGAACCTATATAGGATAGAATTTATCAATGGAATAAATACCACATGAGTATTTATATGGTAAATGTTATGACAATATATTTAGAATTTCAATGCCAACTCTTAAAGTTATTCATTGAGATATTTTTCTCAGTTACCCTCAAATGTTGGTATGAAGAACTATGGTGACTAATTAAAACCCTTAATTCTCCTATAAATGGTTTTATATATACAAGATTAATTTCTTGATATTCAATATTGTAACACCCGAGACTTTTATGAGAAATATTTTGTTTTTATGTTATATAAATCATCAAAGGAATCTTTTACTACACACAACACTAGCTCGGCTTTCTTTACACACAATCGCGACCTTCCTCGATAGCTTGCATTGTACGCAATACCGAGTTTCACTAAACAACGATATATTATTAAAATGCTATATAAAATAGCCATTATGAATAGTAATAACAACTTTTTTAAATTTTATAAATTTTATCTTTCAAAATGGACTTCATTTTTGGATTCGTAATACCGAAATTAGCCTAGGGTGAAATTTTGGTATTTTTCTGAAAACATTCAATTTTTGATGAATAGTGAAACCACTAAGTCGTAGGTTAAAAACTGAATTTTGCATAAAGGATAATTTTACAGCTTCTGTGAATTGAATTTCAAAAATCTGAGAGACACGGTTGATGTCAGTAAGTAATATGTGGTTCAATGAGATGAAAATAATTTTTGGTGAATAGTAACTTTTTACTTTTTTTTACCACGGTTAAAAGTAAATTCGGTAATTAAGGGTAAAAATGATATTATTATTACCCTAACACATGTCCTAATTCTATTGGATAAGTGTAATTCGACCACAAACAAGCTTATGAATATAATATGACCATTTAGGTCCACTTGGATTAGATTATGACATTTAAAATTATTTTATTTAATGAATAGTTAAAATAGTTAAAATCAAAGTTTAATAACTAAAACATTTTTAATATGGGGTTATACATAAGATAAATTAGATTATAAATATTCATTAGAAAGATAAAAAGATTTCCTAAATAATTATAATTTATTTATAAGTTTTAGACTTTAAATAAATTAATTTATTTATGACAAAACGATGATGCAGTAATTACCCTTTTAAGGAAATGTTAACATAATTGATGTTATAAATGCCCAAATAAATGTAATTTGAGACTTTTTATGAATTACACTAATTTTATAGGTTACTATAATATATTAGTGTTGATTTAATCAACTTGTTTTGAACATATAATTCTGCTATGACTTTCACAAAAATCATATATCAAATAGTGTCAAAATTGACACAAAATAGTTTTTAAATCAAATATTATATTATTAATAGTTATTTTATTCCTAAAAATCTACGGTTTGGACAAATGACTTAGATAAGGATATATATATTCGTTATAAACAATTTTGGGTTCTTTTGGCATGTTATAGTATGTTTATTAACCATATAGTGTAAGAAAACAAAAAGACACAGTAAAAGTTAAATTATTTAACTTAGAGTTAAATCTAATTGATAAGGTTAAAATAATAACCTAAACTTGTCTAAATCCTATTGGTTGATATGATATCGACCCGTCCCCACTTTAGATTCAAAATAAGACCCTTTGGAACCATTATAAACCGATTATGACTTTAATATAAAATATTATTTTGAGATATTCCTAAGGTGCCCCTCTCCTCCCCTATAAAAGGGCACCTCCTCCCCCTCCTCCTCACACCAATTTGAGCACTCAAGCTCGGCCAAACCCTGCCAAAATCCCTTCTCCACTTCCCTAGAATAATCCTAGAGGTCCTGTTCTTCTTCAAAGACCAATCTTAGTTCCCTAAGTGGAGTATTTAAAGAGGCGTTTCAAAGAAGAGGTTATATCCATTAACTATCTTTTCAATTTCATTCTTCTTCAACTTCTTCTTCTTTAGTTGTATCATGACAAAGTAATAACATCAGTATTAATTACATACTTATATGTTATTATAAATGTGAAACAACCCTAATTCACCATCTATCCATCCTACGGAAAAATGAAATCACCGCGCGTGTGTACGTACGGAATACCGTCTCCACGCCGTGGTGTAATCTATTTTCCACCATCACCTTACAAGGATGGGTATAATGGTGTAATGAGTAACTATATATGATTATTATAAAATGATATTGATATTGAAATATTATAAATACACTTAAATACAATTCCACTATCATGGGAACGATATCATCACTCGTGTGTACGTACGGAATACCGTCTCCACGATGTGATGCGACTCGTTCTACATGATCATCATTACATAGTAATTATATTAATTAATTGAATTAATAAATATGATATATTTTACACTAATACCATTCTGAATATAAGGTATCTATAACCTTAAAAGAAGAATAAGAATTTATTCGGCAAAACATGCATAAGAACAAAAGGCAATAAAGACCCGAATAACAAGTAACAATAAAATATTATTAATAAGATCCTAAGAATATGACCATATATGATATCCTATCAATATGTATGATTCTGTAATAAGTCAATAACATTATTTAAACCATTATACAGGAGCTTCGGACACGTATAAAGTAAATCGGACCTAAGGTAAGGGAAAATATTACAATCTCATTTTTATCCGGGATTGTTTATACATTGGTATTTACTGGGGGTTTATTTTATCATCCACATCCATGTTTCCTCTATATGTAATATTTATATCCTTCTACAATAGTTTATATCCAATTTTACCCTTCGGTGAGTTTTTAGTAAAAGATACGAAAGGAATATTTTGTCGTTTTTTTTCGTACGAGGTACTTTTTGTCTTTTCCGAAAAAAGTATGAAGAATGTTTTTTTAACTTATACGGCATGAATGGATTTTTAAAACATTATTTACAAGAACCTTCCTTTATAAGTTTTCAAGTTTATTTTTAATCAACTTCTTTTAGTTTATAATTGTATGACATGTTAAGAAAAGAAAAGTGTTTTGAAGTAGAAAAGATATTTTCCTCAAGAATGGATTTCAAATGTTTTATCAAAATTATTTTCTATCTAAGATAATATAGGGTTCTATTTTTATCCCTATTATTAAATTTATTTGATTATGTTGTGATGGAATTATTTTTATGAAGTCATTTACTTTATATGATTTGTTTTATGATGTCATGATGTTTCAAGAATCCCATTTTTGTTACATGTGTTATGCGATGATGTATGATTTATGATTATGTGGCACACATAAAAAAAGGAATCATTATAAGATGGGTGGGACCTATATCTCCCTCCAATGCATTGGGTAAAGATTTATATCTCATGAGATAGACATGGCTTGAACGGAAGGTTATTTTGGTTCAGTAATACAGGACTGAAACGAGGAGTGAACTCAGTTCAGTAATGGACTTTGTCTGCTAAGATAGTCTTGGAAATAAGTCATGACTAACAAGAAATGATTTTCCATTATTATGTGTGCATGCCACAAAGTTTCTAGTTTTATGTTATGATTATGGGGATCTCATTTTCACTTCTATGATTTATTCCATGTTAAGATATTATGATCTCTTTTGCATGTTATGATTTTCAAAAAGATATGATATGATTTTTATTTCCTTTATTTTCCCATGCTGAGCATTTGAGCTCACCCTTTTTTGTATGTTTTCTTTTCCCGAGGTCAGGAAGATGGATATTAAGTAGAATATGCTAAAAAAGACCATAGATTTGATGAAATAAATGGGAGACACTGTAGAAGATTTATGATCCAGTTTTTTATGTTTTCCCAGTTTCTAAAGACACTATACCTATACTGTCCTTTGTGGTTTTGTCATATGTTGTAATAAGTGTGCTTTAATTTTGAAGTATTAACAATGTATGTAAATTATGGGTCGTTATAGTTGGTATCAAAGGAAATGTATAGTCAACCTTTGGAAACTAGGATGTGAAAGCCTTAGTAAGAACCCTAAGGATAAGTCTAAGAATAGAACACAATCTTAGTGTTTTAGAAATGGCCATGAATAACCTAGGATAAGACCTTAAGTGTGAAATTTTATTCTTGTTTATGTGGTTTTCCAATTATAATTAGTATTGATCACACTATTCTTCTTGGTTTTAGTCAATGGCTGGAACCCGAAGGAACCATATTAATGCGGAATGCAACGGGCAATGCAATGATTGTCCCCCTGAGCAACCAAATGTTATGGGAGCTGGAATGCAAAATCATGTAGCCATGCTCACACAAATTTCTCAAGCTATGAATCATGCAGGTCTTCCAAACGAGAAAAGGAAGGAGCAACATTCTGTTGAATCCTTCATGAGGCAGCGTCCACCTTCTTTCAGCGGGTCTACTGATCCATTAGTTGCTGAAAAATTGATTAGTACTACTGAAAAGATATTTTTAGTTCTTCAATGTTCTGAACATTATAAAGTCATCCTAGCAGTGTATCGTTGGGAAGGAGATGCTGATCAATGGTGGAATCATATTAAGAATACGAGGCAAAGGGATGAAATTGAGTCCTTGTAATGGGACGAGTTCAAGAACACATTTTTCAATAAGTACTTCCCTCGTATTCTCCGAACAAAGATGGAGAAAGAGTTTCTTGAACTGAAGCAAAGGGATGATGAATCTATTGGTACCTATGAAGCAAATTTTACAAGACTTGCAAGGTACGCTTCTGGTATTATTATCCAACCTGAGAGTAAGATCGATCGATTCTTTAGTGGCTTAAAACCATGTCATCGAAGGGCGTTAGCCATAAGGGACTTCAATAGCTACGAGGAAATCGTTCGATGTGCTCTCAAAGTCGAGATGGAGATTGGAGTAAACCATCAGTCATATGGGTTTGATAAGAAGAGGAAAATGGAATTCAAAGGAAAATCTAAAGAGCACACTGAAAAGAAGATGAGCTTTCCCTTATGCTCAAAGTGTGGAAAGAAACATGGAGTGAGTTGTCTTAAAGGGACAAGTAAATGTTTCAAATGTGGAAAGGAAGGTCATCGAGCATTTGAATGCCACGATAATGGGAAGAAGATGTCTAATGATGAAAACAAAGGAAGGGATACACAGAATGAACCTTCTACACTTCAATGTTTCAAGTGCAAGGAGATGGGGCATTATGCCAATCAATGCCCAAATCCAAGGGTTGATGATGATGGTCGACGTCAACAAACTCTTAAAGACAAAGACAAAGGAAAGTCACATTAAATTTCTATCAGCAATGTGGTGTACGATAACGAAGTGGTGAAAGGTACACTTACCATCCAATATAAAGTAGCAAATGTTTTATTTGATTCTGGATCCACCCACTCTTTTATTTCTGAAGAATTTTCTAAGGGTATCACCGTATTACCTCATCATTTAGATGTTGAGTTAGCTGTGACAACACCTAATGGCACAACAGTCGCATCAAAAGTTTATAATTCTTCTCCGATTGGAGTTTGCGGGAAAGTGATTCCTACAAATCTGGTGATCCTTCCTATAGTGGAATTTGATGTGATTCTTGGCATGGATTGGCTTTCTTTATATGGATCTCATATCAATTTCCAAAGAAGGGAAGTCACATTTCATATTCTAGATCAATCTATGATCGTCTATCAATGCAAGGATGAACATAACCATCCAGTGGGAATTTCTTCCATTTTATGGGTATTGATTCCACTAAATGAAGGTTATTTATCTAAAATGGTTGGTGAGAAACTCACGATTAAGAATATGCCCATCTTACGGGAGTTTGATGTTTTCTTTCCGGAGGAATTACCAGGTCTTCCACCAAATAGTGAAGTTGAGTTTTCAATAGAACTCGTACCGGGTGCTTTGCCTATTTCAACGACACCTTATAGAATAGCCCCAATTGAGTTGTAGGAATTGAAGAAGCAACTCCAAGAGAATCTTGATAAGGGATTCATATGCCCAAGTGCGTCACCTTGGGGAGAACCTGTTCTATTTGTTAAGAAGAAAGATGGATCAATGAGACACTGCATTGATTATCGAGAACTTAACAAGATCACTATCAAGAACCAATATCCTCTCCCACGTATTGATGACTTATTTGACCAACTACGAGGAGCTCAATACTTTTTCATGGTTGATCTTCATTCAGGGTATCATCAATTAAGGGTCAAAAGGGAGGATATACAAAAGATGGCTTTCCGTACAAGGTATGGACACTATGAATTTATAGTGATGCCATTTGGTCTTACCAATGCCCCTGCTATCTTCATGGATCTAATGAATAGAGTCTTTAGAGACTATCTTGATCAATTTGTGGTAGTCTTTATAGATGATATACTTGTCTATTCAATGAGCAAGGAAGAGCATGAAGATCACTTGAGAATTATATTGAAGACCCTGAGAAAGGAGAAGCTTTATGCCAAATTTACCAATTGTGAATTTTGGATTAAAAAACTTGCATTTTTGGGTCACATAATCTCAAAAGAGGGGATATCTGTGGATCCAGCAAAAACAGAGGTTATCAGAAGATGGTCGAGACCAACAACAGTAACTGAGATCCGAAGTTTTCTTGGTTTGGCTGGATATTATCGACGTTTTGTGAATGATTTTTCACGATTATCTAATCCACTCACCATGTTGACTCAGAAAGGAGTTATGTTTTTTTGGACAGAGGAATGTGAAGAGAATTTCAAGGAGTTGAAAAAAAGGTTATCCAGTGCACCTGTGCTCACACTGCCTTGTAGTGGAGAAAGGTTTGTGATCTACAGTGATGCATCCAAGAAGGGATTGGGGTGTGTTCTTATGCAAAATGATATGGTGATAGCTTATGCCTCACGACAGTTGAAAATCCATGAGCAAAATTACCCAACACATGATTTGGAGTTAGCTGCGGTAATCTTTGCATTAAAGATTTGGAGGCATTACCTTTATGGTGAAAGGTGTGATATTTATACTGATCATAAAAGTTTAAAGTATATTTTCACACAAAAGGAGCTGAATATGCGTCAAAGAAGATGGTTGGAGCTGATTAAGGATTATGACTACTCAATCCATTACCACCCTGGGAAAGCAAACAAGGTGGCAGATGCATTAAGTCGACAAGACCATGCTAGTTTATCCATGATGAGGATCACAAAAGATCCAATATTTATGGATTTACAAACGATGGATCTTGGAATTATAATGGAAGGGGAAAATCTTATCTTTCTCAAATGAATGTTCAACCATCTATACATGTGAAGATTAAAGAGGCACAGAAATAAGATGTCGAGTTACAAAAGAAGGTGAGAAATGTTCCTCAATTCAACCTTGATTGTGATGGGATAATAATGTTCAGAAATTAGGTTTGTGTTCCTCCCATCCCTGAAATAAAGAAGGAGCTGGTGGATGAGGCTCATAGTTCTTCATTCTCTATTCATCATAGAAGCACGAAGATGTATAGGGACCTGAAAGAGTACTTCTGGTGGGATGGCATGAAAAGAGATGTTGCTGAATATGTCTCTCGATGCTTGGTTTGTCAACAAGTTAAAGATGAGAGACAGAAGTCTAAGGGGATGTTACAACCATTACCCATACCCGAATGGAAATGGGAGAACATCACTATGGACTTTGTCACAGGACTTCCTAAAACATCCAAAGGCAATAATGCTATCTGGGTCATAGTTGATCGTCTTACAAAGTCTGCACACATCATTGCTATTAGAGAGGATTTCTCTCTAGATCAGCTTTCCAGGATATATGTAAAGGAAGTGGTAAGATTGCATGGAGTACCACTTTCTATTATATCTGATCGGGATCCGAGATTTACCTCGAAGTTCTGGAGAAGTCTTTAGCATACTCTGGATACAGAGTTGAGTTTCAGCACTGCTTATCATCCTCATACAGACGGTCAGTCTGAGAGAACAATTCAAACCCTAGAAGATATGTTGAGATCTTGCTCTATGGATTTCAAAGGAGTTTGGGATCAACACCTACCTTTGGTGGAATTTTCTTATAATAATAGCTTTCACTCCAGTATTCATATGGATCCTAATGAAGCTCTATATGGAAAGAAATGCAGGACTCCAACTTGCTGGGATGAAGTTGGGGAAAGAAAGCTATTAAGACCTGATCTCGTTGATGAAATGGCAGAAAAGGTCAGATCTATTCAACAACACATAAGAGCAGCTCAGAGTCGACAGAAAAGTTATGCCGACAACTGAAGAAAAGACCTAGAGTTTGAAGTGGGTGATAAAGTGTTCTTACGAATATCTCCCTGGAAGAGGGTTATGAGATTTGGAAAGAAGGGGAAGTTAAGCCCTAGATATATCGGTCCTTTCAAAATACTAGATCGTGTTGGGAAGGTAACATAACGATTGGTGCTTCCACCGAATCTCTCTCAAGTTCACGATGTGTTCCACGTATCTCTCCTGAGAAAGTACATACCTGATCCTTCACATGTACTCAGCTCAGAAGTTGTACCACTGGAGCAAGATCTTTCTTATGAAGAACAACTGATAGAGATTCTGGATCATAGCGAAAAAGTCCTACGAAAGAAGACCACTCGATTGGTGAAAGTTTTATGGAGGAACCACCAATTAGAAGAAGCTACATGGGAGCTTGAGTATATGATGAGGGAGATGTATCCTCATCTGTTTGTTACAAAGTGACGAATTTCGAGGGCGAAATTCATTTTAAGGGGGGTAGAATGTAACACCCAAGACTTTTATGAGAAATATTTTGTTTTTATGTTATATAAATCATCAAAAGAATCTTTTACTACACACAACACTTGCTCAGCTTGCTTTACACACAATCGCGACCTTCCTTGATAGCTTGCGTTGTACGCAATACCGAGTTTCACTAAACAACGATATATTATTAAAATGCTATATAAAATAGCCGTCATGAATAGTAATAACCACTTTTTGAAATATTATAAATTTTATATTTCAAAATGGAACTCATTTTTGGATTCGGAATACCGAAATTATCCTAGGGTGAAATTTTGGTATTTTTCTGAAAACATTCAATTTTTGATGAATAGTGAAACCACTAAGTGGTAGGTTAAAAACTGAATTTTGCATAAAACATAATTTTACCGCTTCTGTGAATGGAATTTCAAAAATCCGAGAGACACTGTTGATGTCAGTAAGTAAAATGTGGTTCAATGTGATGAAAATAATTTTTGGTGAATAGTAACTTTTTACTTTTTTTTACCACGGTTAAAAGTAAATACAGTAATTAAGTGTAAAAATGATTTTATTATTACCCTAACACATGTCCTAATTCTATTGGATAAGTGTAATTCGACCAAAAACATCCTTATGAATATAATATGACCATTTAGGTCCACTTGGATTAGATTATGACATTTAATATTATTTTATTTAATGAATAGTTAAAATAGTTAAAATCAAAGTTTAATAACTAAAACATTTTTAAATGGGGTTATACATAAGGTAAATTCGATTATAAATATTCATTAGAAAGATAAAAATCTTTCCTACATAATGATATTTTATTTATAAGTTTTAGACTTTAAATAAATTAATTTTTTTATGACACAACAATGATGTAGTAATTACCCTTTCAAGGAAATGTTAACATAATTGATGTTATAAATGCCCAAATAAATGTAATTTGAGACTTTTTATGAATTACACTAATTTTATTGGTTACTATAATATATTAGTTATGATTTAATCAACATGGATAGAACATATAATTCTGTTATGACTTTCACAAAAATCATATATCAAATAGTGTCAAAATAGACACAAAATAGTTTTTAAATAAAATATTATATTATTAATTGTTATTTTATTCATAAAAATATATGGTTTGGAAAAATGACTTAGATAAGGATATATATATTAATAATAATCAATTTGGGGTTCGTTTGGAATGTTATAGTATGTTTATTAACAATATAGTGAAAGAAAACAAAAAGACACGGTAAAAGATAAATTATTTAACTTTGAGTTAAATCTAATTGATAAGGTTAAAATATTAACCTATACTTGTCTAAATCCTATTGTTTGATAGGATTTCGACCCATACCCACATTAGCTTCGAAATAAGTCCCTTTGGAACCATTATAAACCGATTTTGACTTTAATATAAAATAATATTTTGAGATATTCCTAAGGTGCCCCTCTCCTCCCTTATAAAAGGGCACCTCCTCCCCCTCCTCCTCACACCAATTTGAGCACTCAATCTCGTCCAAACCCTGCAAAAATCCCTTCTACACTTCCCTAGAATAATCCTAGAGGTCCTGGTATTCTTCAAAGTCCAATCTTAGTTCCCTTAGTGGAGGATTTAAAGAGACGTTTCAAAGAAGAGGTAATATCCCTTACCGATCTTTTTAATTTCATTCTTCTTCAACTTCTTCATCTTTAGTTGTTTCATGACAAAGTAATAACATCAGTATTACTTACATACTTATATGTTATTATAAATATGAAACAACCCTAATTCACCTTCTATCTATCATACGGAAAAATGAAATCACCGCGCGTGCGTACGTACGGAATACCGTCTCCACGCCGTGGTGTAATCTATTTTCCACCATCACCTTAAAAGGATGGGTATATTGGTGTAATTAGTAACTATATATGAATATTATAAAATTATATTGATACTGAAATATTATAAAAAAACTTAAATACAATTCCACGATCATGGGAATGATATCATCACTCGTGTGTACGTACGGAATACCGTCTCCACGATGTGATGCGACTCGTTCTACATGATCATCATTACATAGTAATTATATAAATGAATTGAATGAATAAATATGATATATGTTACACTAATACCATTCTGAATATAAGGTATCTATAACCTTAAAAGAAGAATAAGAATTTATTCGGCAAAACACGCATAAGAACAAAAGGCAATAAAGACCCGAATAACAAGTAACAATGAAATATTATTAATAAGAAGCTAAGAATATGACCATATATGATATCATATCAATATGTATGATTCTGTAATAAGTCAATAACATTATTTAAACCATTATAAAGGAGCTTCGGACATGTACAAAGCGAATTGGACCTAAGGTAAGGGAAAATATCACAATCTCATTTTTATCCAGGATTGTTTATACATTGGTATTTACTGGAGGTTTATTTTATCATACACATCCATGTTTCCTCTATATGTAATATTTATTTCCTTCTACAATAGTTTATATCCAATTTTACCCTTCAGTGAGTTTTTAGTAAAAGATACGAAAGTAATCTTTTGTCATTTTTTTTTCGTACGAGGTACTTTTTGACTTTTCTGACAAAAGTACGAAGAATGTTTTTTTAACTTATACGGCATGAATGGATTTTTAAAACATTATTTCCAAGAACCTTCCTTTATATGTTTTCAAGTTTATTTTTAATAAACTTCTTTTAGTTTATAATTGTATGACATGTTAAGAAAAGAAAAGTGTTTTGAAGTAAAACGGATATTTTCCTCAAGAATGGAGTTCAAATGTTTTATCAAAATTATTTTCCATCTAAGATAATATAGGGTTCTGTTTTTATCCCTATTATTACATTTAATTGATTATGTTGTGAAGGAATTATTTTTATGAAGTCATTTACTTTATATGATTTGTTTTATGATGTCATGATGTTTCAAGAATCCCATTTTTGTTACATGTGTTATGCAATGATGTATGATTTATGATTATGTGGAACACATAAAAAAAGGAATCATTATAAGATGGGTGGGACCTATATCTCCCTCAAATTAATTGGGTAAAGATTTATATCTCATGAGATAGACATGGATGGAATGGAAGGTTATTTCGGTTCAGTAAAACAGGACTGAAACGAGGAGTGAACTCGGTTCCGAAATGGACTTTGTCCGCTAAGATAGTCTTGGCAATAAGTCATGACTAACAAGAAATGATTTTCCATGATTATGTGTGCATGCCAAAAAGTTTCAAGTTTTATGTTATGATTATGGGAATCTCATTTTCACTTCTATGATTTATTCCATGTTAAGATATTATGATCTCTTGTGCAGGTTATGATTTTCAAAAAGATATGATATGATTTTTATTTCCTTTATTTTCCCTTACAAAGCATTTGAGCTCACCCTTTATTGTATGTTTTCTTTTCCCCAGGTCAGGAAGATGGATATTAAGTAGAATAAGCTAAAAGGGACCCTAGATACGATGAAATAAATGGGAGACACTGTAGAAGACTTATGAACCAGTTGTTTATGTTTTCCCAGTTTCTAAAGACACTATACATATATGGTCCTTTGTGGTTTTGTCATATGTTGTAATAAGTGTGCTTCAATTTTGAAGTATTAACAATGTATGTAAAGTATGGGTCGTTATAAATATAATCTTATAAACTCCCATTATGTTTCATAGAATATACCATTGGATCTAACCATGGTAAAAACATTAAATAAAACATTTATTTCTAGATCCTCTGATTGACTATTTGAATCATTCATTAAAGTGACCTCCATATGTTGAAATATTAATAGAATGGATTGTTCTTAGATGTAGTTCAATTTAAAACATTTCTTCTCTTTCTAGTATCAGTCCAAATTTATTTTTAGGAGAGACAACGTGATATTTCTTCCCGACAATATTAATTTTAAACTTCCAATTTATTTTAACAGCATTAAAAATCAAGCGGTTAGATGAGAGTCTTGGTTTCCTACTTCTTGAGAAATGGAGACTGATCTACTTGAACAATAATCCAATTAAGCTAAATAAATATGGTTATTCCTTCCCTGTGTGATGTAATTCATATTTAAATTATTGTATTTAGTTTATTTCCTAAATTTAATCACAAATAATATTTTCAGAATATAACCATATACATCCATCACAGGGATAAGAAAATTATAGATAATTTTTACATCTCAGATCATCATCCTACAATATGTACATATGGAAACATAGAATACTAAAAAAATTA
This sequence comes from Viscum album, assembly GCA_963277665.1. Lineage (NCBI taxonomy): Eukaryota > Viridiplantae > Streptophyta > Magnoliopsida > Santalales > Viscaceae > Viscum > Viscum album. The sequence continues at coordinate 387,422,610 of OY728167.1, read as the reverse complement.
AAAAATTTATTTTTTTAATAATTTGGATTATATAAACAAATATAATTCACTCTTAACAAATAAATCTAGAATTTTAGATGGGAAAATAATAATTCTAACTTGAACTATAGCCAGGTTAACTTCTGAATATTTATATTCATAACATATTATAAAAAATTTCTTACATTCATGATACTTATGAGATATCTCAATGAATTACATTCCTCCCTATATGAGAATATAAAATATAGAGGTCTTATTTATCACTATATAATCATTGATTTTGTATACAATCACTTTATATTCGTCATGCTAGAACTATGATCCCTTTGATTCATTCAAAACAGTCGTGGTCCTTGATTGATGAATACCCAAATAGTATCTCTTCATATGTATTTATAGACACGTAATTGGATAAAAAATTAGGGCATATCAACACTCTATATAGAAATGGATTTTCAATCCATATTATAAACAATCCTTCTACATATTCAATAAGGAATTAAAAAAGGTGTAATTTTATTATCACTATTAATTCCAACCCCTCCCTATTTTAATTTCATTGCACATCCATTACATAAGAGAGGAGATTATTAATCTTCAATTATGTAATGTGTATACCTATAGTGCAAATAGTACTATTTATGCATGTCACTATCATAAAAATTGTATACAAAACATTAGTATATATTTCTAGAGAGAAGAAAAAACACCTTGGATCAATTATAAATTTATGGAAGAATTAAATATTAATAATCATTAATGTTTTTATTTGTCACTAAATTCGGGATAAATTGTAGAATCTATATAAATCCATTTACAAACTCCATATCTATAAATTTTCTTTGTTTCAGTTCCGTGAATTCATATACCTTCATAATATGTAGAATGTAAGGATAATAATATTGATTATAAAATATTAGAATAGATTTTAAGAAACATACTCATGAACATAATCCGTTACCAACAATTCATAACACCAATAACTCATACAATCCAAAATATATGTGTTGAGATTTAAATTAGATGAATAAGGTGTTTCATGAAAATTGAAAACAAAATTCTTGATCATCTCATAAAACTCTTACACCTTTATAAGTCTCCTATCCTTATGAAAAGAAGGTGATTTTATACTATTAAACATAAAGGTATGATTATAGGTTGATAAATTTCATAAAAAACTTCTCCTAATTGATTTTGGATGTTTTAAATTAATATATCTACTAGGTTTTGTGGTTATAAATGTTATTATGTAGATAATTATCCTAGAGCTATTATAATGAATTTAATGAGTTCTTTTTTGGGATGCATATATCTAAAAATTCCATGAAATTTTATATTGCAACAAATCATTATAAAATGATTAAAATTTACATAAATCGAATCATTAATCAATAACATTGTCTCATTATGTAATGTAATCCCCATATTTATATTTCAAACATGTTATAAATACCTATAACAGTTATATAAAATAATAAAAACATATATTCCAACGAAAAATTGGTTTTAAACTATTACAATTCAAATTTAATTACCTAATAATCATGATTATAACTTCTTAACACACACTTGATAACCTAGGGTACCTTTCATTATTTAAATGCATGGTCTAATATCAATTAAATACGAACAAGAAAATATAGTTTTCTTATCTTTTTTATTCAAATCACAATATTTTTTCAAAATAATTTGTAAAAAATTCAATATAAATAATAATGCCCCAAATTCCACAAAAATAAGAAATGTGTTTAGAAATAAAATTTTATACCTAATAGGAACTTGTTAAACATAATTTGGAATCTCATGGATTTTCAATAATAGTGTTATCCATACACGTTTTTTGACATACCAATTGGGTACCATTAATTCTATCTCATTTATACAATGAATTCACAAAATACATATATTGAATTCTATGATACACTTTTGTAACCCAAAACTAAATACAATGCTCATATACCTAGGTTTGTATGTTAAATGTCTATAGTGAATCTCTAAATTTTCATAGTCTTGACCAAGTTAAAATGGTTAAGTGGATAACTTTTTTCGAATGAAGAAGAAAATATTTGGATTATTCTATGGAAAAAATTCATTATATATCCATTTAATGGAGTCTTTACACCATATATAAATATAAGAATTATAGAATAGAATAAAAAACAATGGATTATGTAGAAATATATCATCCTAGAATTTTTTTTTCAAATTATAACATAATATAAATATAAAAAACCAAAAATGGGAATGAAAATAACATAACAAAATATTAATTAAAAAATTATCTTAACGTGAGAACAAACATGACTAATAATGGGAATGTGGAAGAGAAACCATTGTAACTTAAAATACTAAAAAAACACTCTAAGTGGATCATGGTAATCATCTATATCTTACTACCACTAATGTTTCATGGTCAATTACAAAAAAAAACTAATGAATAACTAATTTTTACCACAACTTATGTAATGGGTTACATAATCTACATAGACATCATGATATATATGTAATGATTATGTAAAAACACAACCTATTTTATAATAAAACACATAAAAATATTTATGAGTAAACATAAAAATTTTAATAATAGTTATTTTTCAATATAAAAATAAAAAATATCATCAAGTCTCTATATTAAACAATGAAAAAATGTGATGTTTCCCAAAAACAATTCCCTAAATATTCAATTGACCTCATACCAAGTGGAGTAAAAAAAAAATTCATGGTTACCAAATATATTATAATAAAAGTGACATACTCAATTCCCTCTTGTTAATAACCTTTATGGTGTCAAACTAACCCCTATCTAAACATGGAGTGTGTCTTCTTCCAGTAATAAACTAGTCATCCTACAATGAATCAGTCCTGATGTACACCATATATTAATTTATTAGCAGTTCATTTCCCTCATGTTTTCAAAAAATTAATAGTGACTGAAATTCATGATTTTTTTCACCCAACCAAGCTAGAACATTTAAAAAATATATAAAATTACCATAAAAATATTTTTTGTATATTATTCTAAAAATGAACTTTACTTAATCAAATATTTCTAAAATTATGTCCCAAAGTGTTCTAAAATAATTCTCTTTATTCAAAACAAAATTTAACTTATTATTACTATTTAATAAATTGTAAGACAAAGGCATTGAATTATCAACCATTTCTTTATTACCATTGGAAAATATAATTAAATAAGAAATATAAAATCCAAGAAAAAATTATCATCACCAATTTTATAAAATTAAATAAACATTAAAAACTCATTTATAAAATAAAAAGATAAATAAAAAACATACATTATTTCCATACGAGTTGTTATTTTAAAAATCAGATATATTGAATTATACTCTACTAGAAATGTTCCAATATATCATATCATATGTGAAAAAGAATAAATCATATTATAGAGTAATAATAAAATATTAATTAAAATTCTTTGACATACCTCACCTTAAATATTATCCATGTCCATAATGTGATATGATCTCTAACACACTACATGGAACATAAATGGATTCTCACTAGAAGTAAGGGCCAAATGATTCATGTTGGTAGTATATTCCCTCTAGTAAAATCAACACCAATAACATATAAATAACAACAAATAGATATAACATCAATTTAAAACAATATATTCATACTTGGAAGAAAACATTGAATTAATAAAATGACACCCAAAGAAATAGTATACAAAACATGTGAAACAGTATCATTCATACAATAAATATAAGAAATCACTGTGGAATGGTCATATAAAGAGAATGACAAAATAGAAAATAAATGAAAATTAGACATATAAAGTATAATCAACCTCACTTCATACGTATCACTAAATCCCTGTAGAGATTCTCTATCTCAACCAAAGGTATTAATTCCATATATTGAACATTAATGCAACTGAAAAGTTTAAACATGAACCTATTTCCCCATGAAGGGTCTGATAATTAGACATAGTATGACACCACCAACCTTGCCTATAAGAAACTATATATATATATATGAATTGAACTATAATTTTTAACATTAAATCCATACACACGTGAAACAATGGGCTACCCAAGAAGCCACTCTAAAATATTATTGACACCTAATTTAGAAAATGTTATAAAAGAAGGACTATACAATGTACCTTAATTATAAATATATTGAATGAGTTATAACTCCTCTTAATAATATAAATCATATTTACTGATATTTTACTATAACAACAACATTAGTAAATGAGGAATTTACTGATGAATGATATATCCCAATAATAACTAAAATAAGGAATGACAGGTTTTTAGGTTAATAATATATCATAATAATAGTAATTATTATAAATGATTTACTACCTAGTATATGATATATCACTGAAACAACATCATGGTAAAATTATATATCGACTGGTGAATGATATATAACGACAATAATTAAGAATGAAATGATGTATTTCTTTTTAAACGTTGTATCAATTTTAAAAAGTAGTTGAACAACATATTACATTTACTGAATGATATATCACCAAAGTAATAATCATGGGTAAATGATATATCATAGATCTAATAGATAATACAAATAATACATCATCATACTCCACAACCTAGTTGACAGACTTATCACCATCTACAAACCATGGCTGAATGATGTGTATAAAAAAATTAATCATGTAAACTACATATCACCTATAATAAATAATATATCCTCATAAACATAATTATAGGTGAATGATGTATAACCCTTCTCAATAACATGGTAAACTATATATCACCATATAATTCAAAATGACATAATGATACATCACCATGATATCCAAAATGTGAAAGATATATCTCTGATGAAACACTCCACGATGGATGACCTGCCACCAATATAATAATATATAATGTTTATCACTGTATCATCAAATAATTTTTTTGTGAGTGAATTACTAATCATTGTATAAATAAAACATATGTGAAAATTATATCACCATATATATTAATTTACTCATTTCCCCAACAAGGAAACAATGAATGAGTTATCATCCTATCTATTGGTTAAATAAAACTACATTGATCATGAACTTATTAGTCATGTCTAAGGATCCAATACAATTACATGATTCATAGGGGTCATATTATATTGTAAATATATATATAAATTTTCCAGTATAAAGGTTCATTCAAAAAATTATTTTTGAAGAAATGTGTTCCAAAAATAATGTAATGCTGAAAATAACTATAAAGTATAACTAAAAAGTCATGTATAAGGACTGTCCTCATTGTTTAATCCATTAGGTTTCTTATAAATTTTCCAAAGGATTCCCGACCATCATTAACCATGTTTTTATCATATAAATATAAAAACCATTAAATACATATAGATTCAATAATCATCACTCAAAATGAATATAAATATCATTTAGTTCTAATCTGAGTCATTCCAACAATCCCACATATCATGAAGATAATTCAATTACAAACAAAAGGCTATCCTAAGATATGTATTTTTGTTATTTTCACTTAAAAAATTTTGCCTCATAGGTTATTAAGTCTATATTTCTAAAATAGATACCTTTCTTGGGAACTAATTTCACCCTTACCAATCCTCCCATGTAGAAGACATATTCATCGATAACAACAAAATAAATACACAATACAATATAGATCAATATGATTCCATAAATACTCCATGGCCTTGCCACATAAATGGAAACCCTCTCAAAGATCTATTTTGTGATAAAAATACTTTATTACACATTCTATCCATCCAAAAAAATAAATTCATGTCTTAATGAAGAGATAAAATTAGGGACCACCGACCTAAAAATAGAGATAAATCATTAATATATTCCCAATACATCCCCCACCAAGAATTCAATAATAATGATCCTCACCTGTGATCCAGTAACACAAACAATATTTTCAATAATTAATTATATGAAAATTAAAATTAATTTTTCTAATTAATTAATCACTTCTTATTAACTAACAATAAATTTAAACTCACTTAGTGATGTCCAATTGAAGAAACCACACATAATGAAATGTGGAAAACTATTAACATGCATTCAAACCAATGATTAGTAAAACCCCAAAAAATAAAACATTGAATAAAATTTAAATTCAATTTAAATTTATTTATTGTAGTGAAATAATAAATAAATTGAATTACCTCTTACAAGTAAATATGTAATATCATTTTCTATCCTATCATGAGACTCTTATAGCCACCCAAGGGAAAAAGCGTTGTTGTTCTGACCAGATTACAGTATAATCTAATGTAATCAGGACTAAACAGCTTAACAAACATTACTTAAAATAATATAATATAATGAAGAATACATAAGTATAATATAGAGGTACTAATAACAAAAATGATCTATGATAAAACCTAGTCCGGTCCACAATATAAATCAAATCATCATGGGGGAATAGATGTGGTAAAAGGCATGGTCACCCATTTTCCTCAGAATTTTGGATAATGTAGATCATAAGAGGGGTAAAAAATATCAATGAAGGAAATAATATTCTTTCATCTATTAAAATAATATATTTTTGTGATAACGAGTAGTATGTAAATCTACCATGGACATCTGGTGGCCCCTAACGAGGGGAAAACTCCTTATTTCTCCACTCGATACCATGAGTCTTTAGATGAGTTAACTAGTGAATATTTATTCCCATATTCCCCTATTTTGAATTTAATGAACAAAAATACATTAGCTTTCGGTCTACTCCACCAAAAAGTACACTTCAGAAATATCTTTTGGATCATTTAATTATTATTTACAACTTCAAAATCTTAATCATAAATGAAAAAACTCAAAAAAAATATTTCTTCCACCATCATTATAAGCCTAACTTCATATAACTCTAATTAAAAATAATTGTGCGGTTAGTTAACACCTCCCTGCAATAAAATTTTTTTACCAAATATTTATTTATGTGCATCGCCTATTAACCACTATAACCATTAATGTTTGATGTACAGACCAATTCCTAATATCATAATTCCCATGGTCAAGTCCAAAATTCACCCTCACTGGTTGAAGATAAAAAAATGAATTAATTTTTCGTAGGTACCTTACTGATAGTCATCACTCATTGAATAAGGTATCTTAACCCATATATATGCTCTCACACTCAATCATACATGAAACACACTTGCTAGTTCTTCAATTACACTAACCACTTTAAAATACCCAATGGAATGCATATTCTGACATCATATCAATCTACAGACTCCAAAATGATCTCACAACCTAAGTAATGATTTTAAATTATTAGTTTTTACAATGTTATACCCCAATAGTAAACATTATTGATCCCAAAAGACTTCCACACGTTTAGCAATCCACCTGATGCCTATATTCTCAGACAAGTATGAAATCAAAATCTAATGTTCAATAATCAATCCATATTATAATGACTCCCCAAATTATAGAGGTCATCATAATATATTAATGTATAAACATCGCCTAGAGTTGGATAACTTATCATTCTATTTTTTATGCTCATACCTATTCTTGAAAATATACAGTAACCCTCGTCATTTATATAACATTTTCTAAATGCACTAACATTAACTAATCATCACTAATAAACACCCATATTGTTTTATTTATCATTAAAAAACCATAACATAGTAACTTAACTCCATTTGTGGATTTAAATATAAAACAAATAGATTTTTAGTTCTACCATTCGTAGCATTATCAATTTCCATTACCAACACCCATAAAAATGGGTATAGTCATATGCCATTGATAGTGTGCGCACCATTATAGGTTTTAACATATCATTATTCCTTGGAAACTATATCACCCATAGAATATGGTAGGTAACCTTTTTGTTATTATGTTTATGTGTATAAAGTATAAGTGTGATGTTTGGGAGAGTTTAAAAATACATATTTTTTGGGATAAAGGGAAGGTGCACGGGTGGCGCACAATTTTTCCAAACCGTGCAACAGCCTGGGAAAACCCGTGTGGCTTGGGTATTTTGAGGCAGTTTCTTCGACACGGTTGGAACATGGTTATAGAGACCGTGCGAGGAGACCATGTGAAGTTACATATTTAAATAAGTGTCTAATTTATAGTTACCACATTTTTTACTAACCATGAGACTAAACCATGCAGGTGTCAAAACATCATCATTAAATGATAAGGGTCAACCATAATGTTTAGGGCCTCATTCCTCTGTCGATTTGGCCCAGAATCGGGATTTTTTTCCCCAAAGGACACTGAAGGATCTTTCAAAAATTTGTAGGTGATATTAAGTCTTTACTTGGTGATTTGAAGCTGATCCTTCACAGTATTTGTTCTTTATTCATCGTTCTTGATGTTTTTCATAGATCAACTTCTTTCCTCTACTCGGTTTCCTAGATCTACACCCTATATGGGTATATATTATATATTGGATGCCAAACAAGATAGTATTTGGGTTTTTTGATGGAGGGGGAAGGGATATAAGGTGATATCATAGAAGTTTCAACCCATTTTTATGACGTTCTTTATCCTTTTATTGTTTTCACCAAAACATTCAAGGTCGGTGGATTCACTCTTGACTCATCTTGATATAATTTATTGTTTTAGTTAAAATTTATTTAGATTCATGAAACGGATTATAAAAGTGTTTTGAAAATCATGGTATAAATATTCATTAATGATAATTTATGTTTTTATGTAAATTGTGAAATTTTGGTGAATTTTTGTGTAATGTGATTTAGTTTCATGACTTTAAAATGGATACATTAAATTATGTCTTGGTATTATATGTCAAATAGTTTTTTGGAAAATGGAAATTAATTAAATGATTGTTTTATTGAAAATATTTTTCCATGTTAGTTTTGGAAATGGTGTTGGGAAAACTTATGTGTGTATTCATTTATCATTTATGAGGAATTTTTGAAATATTACCTTATGTTTAGTGCCAAATGTGTAATGGAATGTGGGATATAATTATCATGTTATGACATGGAATATCAACAAGATACTTCTCATGAGTATGTAACTGTCATAAGAAATCACACATAGTTGGTATTATGATTGTGGGGAATAACATGGTTATTACAAATGGAGTTCATGGAATGATTTTAAAATCATGATTTGGATTTTTTCATTGAAATAGATCTTGTTGGAATATTTTTTATTATGGAACTTGTTTTTATTTATTTTTAATCTATTCTAGAATTTCTTTTACATAAAGTATTTAGAAGATGTTTTTATTTAGTTATAAACTTTTTGGAAAATAATTTTATATAAAAAAATTTATATAAATGTTTCTAACTATTCTATACTAGTTGTGTGGTTAGGTAAGTCATTGGGGAAATCCTTCTGATTTTTAGTAATCACCCATTCTTTGGAAGATCAGTGCTTCTAAAGATGCCTTTTACGAGGACATGGGAAATGTAAAAGTATCACACATTTTAGCACTACTTCTTAACATTTGGGCTGCTTGGTGGTATTGAAGCATGGATCTTGTGGATCATGGATTCATGTGGTCATCATGGAGTTTTATTATTTTATCTCATACTTTTTACTTTGATGTTAGTTTTTCTTTCATTGTAGTACACTTTGGTTGGTTTTGATGTAAAAGTAGTGGTTGATTCATTGTTCCTTTTATCATGCATCATATAGTATTTATTGGTTTGGTGATATTGTATTAGTATTTTGGTTCGTAAAGGTTAAATCGCCTCCCACATGTATTTAATCCATTTAGAATTTATCACAATCCACTGGCATCATGGGGATTTTTCTTATGGCTTAGTAGGATCTTACAACCTTGTCAATCTACCGAGGAGAATAACGGATGTTAAAAATAATTAAGCGACACCTCCATGATGCCAATTGTTGTAAATATATTCTGAAGGGTTTCAATACATTTGGGGGATGATTTAACCATTAAGAATAAAAATACTAATCCAATATAATTAAAACAAAATAAAAACTATATAATGCAAGATAAAAAGTAAATTTACTCAACCGTTAATTTTATATCAATACCAACCAAAGTGTATTACAGAAGAAGAAAAACTAACATCAAAGTAAATAGGGTAACATAAACTAACAAAACAACAAGATGACCAAAAGACTCCACACTCTACAAGATCAACACCCAAACATCACCAAGAATCCCATATATAAAAAATTAGAGATAAAATGTGTGATAATTTACCATTTCCCATGTCTTGGTAAAAGACGTCTGCAGAAGCACCAATGTTCCAACGTAGGGGTGATTACTAAAATATAGTAGGTTTTCCCACAATTACATCCCTGATAACTCCACAAGGATAACAGATTTCTGGACATTTATATAAAAAAAATTATACAAAGAAACATCCAAAATAGTTTATAACAAATTATAACCATATTCCAAAATAGTTCATGTAAAAAACATCCATATCAGTATACATCAAAATATAAACAAGTACCTTAGTAAAAAAATATCCATAAAGATATTTTTACAAGAAAAAAAACAAACATACTCATAAAACCACTCTACAAACTCCATTTGTGATAACCATCTTATTTCAAAAAATATCAATACCAACTAGGAATGATTCATTATGATGATTGGAATTTGATGTTGGTCCAAGATGACATGAATGTGGAATGTGTATACTGAGGTGATATTGTGGTTTTGTTTTTAGTTTCCATAATTCTAAATTTGATGAAGATGATAATGTATTCATATAAATATGATGATGAATGATTTAAAATGAGTTCAATACTCAATGGTGTGGAGACCATTGAGAGATAGAGGCTAGATGGGTGTTTAGTGGTGTGGTTATAAAATCAAATGGTAGTACCTATGGATTTTCATGAGATACATCATCATGCTTTCAACCATTCGAGATGGGTTTTCCATCCATGAATATATAAATTTTATAAGGATTTGAAAGCACATTTCCAGGGGAATGGTATGTATTAGAACATGGATGACTTTGTTTCAAGGTGCATAACATGTCAACAAGTTAACTCAAAGAATCAGTGACCAGTAGGTATATTGTAGTGGTTATCTATCCCTATTTGGAAATGGAAAAAATTACTTTGCATTTTATTAAAGGTAACCAAATAATAGTTGGGAATCATGAATCCTTATGGTTGATTGTGGATTGGATCACAAATTCATCTCATTTCATCCCCATTAATGAAACTCATTATATGGAGGATCTTACAAAAATATATTTCAAAGAAGTGGTAATGAGACATGGAATACCAGTTTCGATAGTCTCTGATAGATATCTTAGTTTCATGTCTTGTTTCTATAAATCCTTACAAAACTATATTTGTACTCAGTTGACTATGAATAATATGTATCATCCTCAGATGGATGGTAAATCAGAAAGGACAATACAACCAATGGAAGACATGTTTCATGATTTTGAAATTGATTTTTGTGGCTCATGGGATAATCATGTTCCATTGGTGGATTTTCCCTATAATAAAAGCTATCATTCCCCAATACATATGGCTCATTTTGAGTCATTACATGGGCATCATTTTCGTTCTTATCTATGTTGGTTGGAAAAATATGAGAATTCACTTGTTGGGATGAGCCTTATCCATGAAACAATGAAGGATATTCAATTGATTAAAAAAATGATGGAGGTGGATCAGAGTCATCAGAAATCATATGTAGACCATCATCTATAGTTGTTTTCATTCTGTGGGAGTGATAATGTGTTCGTAAGGATCTCTTCAAGTCATTAACATCGTCGTTTTGGGAATCTCAAAAAAATTATATCCTCGATATATAGGCCCTTTCGAGATACTATTATGGTCCATAATGTGTACCATGTATTACAGTGTAAAAAGTATTAACCTTATCCTAACAATGTGATCAGATGGCATCATGTTTACATAGAGGCATATGTTTCATCAATACATATCCTAGCGCGAACTGTGGATAACAATGATAAAGTCATGCATTGAAAAATCATCAATCTATTATGGATTTTGTGTAATCATGGTCATATTCAGGAAGGGAATTGTGAATGAGATATGGAAATGAAAGGAAAATGGTCATAACTCATTTAGGGAAATATTGGTTTTCTACATTTTAGGGACGGAAATGCCAATGGTGTGGATAATGTATCACCCTCAATTTATGGCATGTAACCCATTAATTATTATTTTAATGCGTCTAAATTATAAGTTTCAAAGTTGGCAGAGTTTGGGGATCTTTATTTGTGTTTTTGGGGTTAATGAGAAGGCGCACGACTGGCACACAATTTTTCCACACCGTGTGACAACCAGGGAATAACGGCGTGCCTTGGGTCTTTTGAGGTAGCATCATCAGAATGGTTAACACATGGTTATGAAGTCCTTGTGAGGAGACTGTGCAAAGGGTCATGCTTAAGGCAGTGGCTAACAAATTGTTATCACATGGTTTGCATAACCGTGTGACTGAACCATGTGTGGGTCAAAACCACTTCCATAAAAAGAGGATTTCGATCCGCCATAATGTGTAATTCCCCATTCCTCATCCAATGCCTCCCTAACTCAGGATTTTCCTTCTTTAATGTCAATGAAGGTTTTTTGATCGATCCAGAGGGGATTCGAAGGCCTTACATGGTTATTTGAACTCGATTCGTCATGGTATGTGTTCATTCTTCATCGTTATTGACATTTTCATAAATCTACTTCACCCAACATATTGGTTTCCTGTATCTACAGCCACTTTAGGTAGATCTATGGTTTTGGATTCCAAATAAGTCTATATTTGGGTTCTTTAATGGTAGGGGAAGAGATCTAAGTCAATTTCATGTAATTTTCAACCCGATTTTGTGTATCTTGTCATCTAATCATTAGTTTCGATAATACTTTCGAGGAATGTGGCATCATTTGTGACTCTTATTGCTATTTTTATTGGATTTGTTTTTTAATAATTTATTTTCATGAAATTTATTATGAATGTGTTATGAAAAGAATGGTATAAGTCCTATTTAGTGATGATTTATAGTTTTTGGTGATATTATGATATTGTAGGGAATTGATAGGTAAACTGATTTAGTTTCCGGATTTTAAATTGGTGATTTTAAAATATGGATTGGCTCGATTATTGAAATGGTTTGTTAGAAAATTATTTTTTAGTAAAATATTGTTTTATTGAAATAATTTTGGAATATTAGTTTTGGAAATGATGTTAGGAATACTTGTGCATATATTCATATTTCATTTACGAGGCTTTATTGAAATATGACCTTGGACTTAGTGACCAATGTGTAATGGCACAAGGGACATAATTATGATGTGATGACATTGAAAATTTACAAGATACCACTCATGAGTATGGAACTATCGTAATGAATAATTCATAGTTGGTATTTTGATTGCATGGAAGAATAGGGTTATGTGAAATGGAGTTTGAGGAATTGTATCAAAATAATAGTTTGGTTTCTTTCATGATAATATCTCTTTTTATAATATTTATTATTATGGTAATGGTTTATATTAAGTTATAAACGGTTCTGGAAGTTAATTCATATAAACTATTTTAGATGTTGTTCATATTTAGTTACAAACTTTTTTACATGTTTTATTATATAAATTGTTTTATATAAATATTTTTAACACTTATATCCTACTAGAATGAGTAGGGAAGTCATTGGGGAGACCTAATGAGTTTTAGTACTCACCCCTTGTTTGGAACAATGTTTCTTTTGAAGATGTATTTTACCATGACACGGGCAAAGGTAATTTATCACAAATTTTTAGTACTACATCATAATACGTGGGTTTCTTGGTGATGTTGAAGAAAAGATCTTTTGGATCATGGAATCATGTGGTTGTCTTAGATTTTTATTAGTTTATATTCCACTTTTTACTTTGATTACCATTTTTATTTTGTTGTAGTAAACATTGGTTGGTTTTGATATAAAAGTAATGGTTGAGTCATTTTTCTTTTTATCATGAATCATATAGTTGTTTGTTTGGATATATTAGATTAGTAGTTCCATTATAAATGTTTAAATTGTCCCCCAAATGTATTTAAACCCTTCGGAATTTATTTCTTGCCATTAGAATCTTGGGTATGTTTCTTAAGTCCAAGTAGCAACCTCATACCTTCTCAAGCTGATGAGGAGAAGGATGGATGCTATAGGAATAGACTTATCTATAATAATTTATCATACAAATACTTTAGCTCACATTCCCTATCAACATATCTTGATAAATACACCCCCAAGCCTCTATCTATAAACTAAACTAACATATTTCACCACACCACTACTACTCAATTTTATTGACAAGCCATCACTATAATACCCTATCTCTTTGTATTCAACTGAAAGTCCCCTACCCTCAATAAAACCAAGTAACTCTCACATGCCAAACTCGATATAGAATGAAAAGCATCACCATCTTCTCATTTAAACGATCTCTAAAAATTCATAACATTATAAGGATAAAAAATCATGGAATTTCAATATTCATGTCAAGCCACATGGTCCCCTGTGTATCCCCAATAACTAAATGATCGACATTCACACAGATAAAAAGGTTATGATTTATCACTCACATGAGTTGAAGAACTTCACTTTTTCAATGACCATTAATTCATTATACAGACACACTATAAAGAACCCTTCGTCTAAGTTGATTATACATTGATTTATTTTTTATATTTCTTAAATCCACGCTTATCCATTCTTAAAGAAGTTTTTTTTAAATTACCATACTACATCATGAATCATTAATATCTATATTATCCATTTTCAAACAAATCATGGTGTCAAATACCATTATAAGGCTTATATGATGGATGGAAACACCCCTGATTTTGATCACCCACTATGTCATTTTCGAATCCCATGACCTAGATCCAAGTAGTTTGAGGAAACTAAAGAGTAAAAAACCCATTCATAAAATACATGCACCATTCAATTATCAACACCACATAAGGATCTCAAGGGAGTAACTTAAAACCAAATTCATCCCTACCATGAAATATGAAAGAATAAAATGATATAATCAGAAATCAACTTTCATCATTTTGACCTCACCCAAGTGTCACATAACTACCCATAACTCATTTTCTTTATTTGAGAAATGTTTCCAAAAACCAAATAACATCATGATGTTACACATCACTACAAGGGAAATCACCCTCAACCAACTCACTAGCTCACCATCTCATCATATATCATAGTCCATACAAATAAAAAGAGTATATATATTTATATGCAATAAATAATAAAACATTGATACCCTATGTATTTGAGTATCTGAAAACCCACACTCGCAATAGTGAAGGACATCCCCAATTAGAAATCAAAACATATAACTGAGCAATTTTTTACCACTGTTCTACCCCATTGAAGGACGTAACATGAAGCATCTAATCCTAACCATTATTTTATGATAAAAATATTATATTTAAATATTATATTAAATTAAAAGTGATATAACCCAAGATAAACATAAAATTATTTCACATAATCATCATAAAAAACATTACATCTCACAATAATCTAAATTCCCAGAAATGAAATTATTATAGTATATTATGATTTGATACATGAGAATTTTATTTTATAATACCTGAGAACATTTCTCCATAATTGGCCCATATTAGACTTCTTCTAGATTATTGATAAGTCATGTTCATTTTCATGAACTAAGAAATGAAAATATAAGAAAGTGATTTGATAGATGTGTTGTAAGATATAAAAATAAAAATTATACATAATTGAACAATATTTGTGAATAAAGAAAAATATCATAAGAACAAAAACATAAAATAAGATGAAAAACATGAGCATAATTACATGAGGCATAATATAAATGTGAGGATACAACAAAATGAATATAAATTCTTAACAATATCACCAACGATCATTAATAAGGTGTTATGAAATAATACCGTGTTTTTTTTCAATAAGGTTACATAAAAATTGAAATTCCATTCAACCAAGTTATAATAAACATTTCATCTCTCGATAAATATTCATTACTATATACATTGTACTTATATTATAGCTCACCTTTAATTTTTCAATCATTATTTATTCCACATAAATCAATGATTATAAGAATGTATTAGTTTAACCTATTGGTTGGGAATATTGGTTTCAGACATGGAAGTAATGAATCTACAAAATAATTCTACGTCCAATTTTTTAGCACTGAATAATATTCTATTTGAGTATACACAACATGAAAATATGACATATAAAATCAAGGAATCGTCTCAATAGAATGATGGGAATAGAAAATATATTATGTAATGGGTTTAGTGAGAGATAAGTGTAGTATCTGATAAATAAGGAATCATTTTTATATTAAATGGCTCATTATAAACACATGTAAGTATAATAACATAGAAATGAAAATGCTTATAAAAATGATGTTCTTAAATTGAAAAAGGAAGGTAGAGAGTCACCTATATTTCATGGTAGATTCTTAAAGCATTAGAACAGATCCTTTGAACCATGGAAAATCCATAAGAAGAATTTGGAGATAGATGTGAAGAGGAAATGTAACATCATTATATTTTTATAAGAAAATATTTTTTCAATCATAATGGGATTTTATTTACTAAAAATGTTTCATCAATATACATGGTTATCCCATAGAATATGGCTTTAAACATAAATGTTTGACAAGACTATGGGGCTTGTATCCATTATTGAAGGGAGATAAGAGGACAATTCCAATAATTAGCCAACATGATTTCCTAGTTCCTCCATCCATATATATATATATATACAAATATTTATTTCATGTAATAAATTTTATTATATAATGAAAATATTTACTCATTGTTCTTTTCATTTATGATGTTTACATCATGGCATAAAGTCATTTCTATTTAATTGTTAGACATGTTCCAGTAACATGTTTTGTAATTTTATTTATTTATTGAATTTTGAAATTATTTCATATCCTCATAATGATAATATTTGTAACATTTATATATTTTATATTTAATTATTTTAATCATGGTAAATAAAAAATTTATGGATTAAATAAAAAAAAAGTCTTAATTATATATAATTTTTTTTTCATTAGTAACTTTAATTTATTTAAAAGATAAATTTCATAATTTCATAATTTTATTTTGATAAAAATGAATTCATTAATTTACTAAAACTACCATATTTATCTTGGAGTGAATTCGTTATATTTTATAAATTAGTTGATTTTTGGGTGAATGTTGAAAATACCAATTTTCCAAATATTGTATATGTTTTGACATCATTATGATGTAAAAATTGTATAAAATTGTATAAAAACATTTCCATGATCAAATAAATATTTACAGAGAAAAAAAATTTAATTAATAATATTATTTTAATTTTATAAACAAATGGGTTTTCTTTGAAATCCTTCTTTATATTTTATCAGAATAAAATAATATTTTTTATTCATTAATTTTAATAAGGTGGATCAAGGATTAAATTCAGTTTTTACATTATTAAACCATCAATAAAAATTTAATTTTTTAATAATAAACAAAATAGTTTAAGGAATCATAAATCCTCAAAATTATTAGGACAAAATGATTCAATAATATAATATATTATTCAAAATACACTTCCCCATTAACTATATATGCACCCCAACCTCACTCCATTCTCCTCATGCTCAAAGTCCGTTAATTTTAAAAATACCTACCAAAATAACACACCAAAAATTCATTCCCATATTCATATTATTTTTTAAATGATAAATATCACATCTTTGTAGGTTTTAATCTCAAATGAAAAGAGGAAACTAAAGTGGAAATTAATGGTTTGTAATTGTAAACCATCTACATTATTTTAATATGTCATTATCATGTTATCATTTTGACGCCAAATTAATAATATAAAATTATTTTGCATACACTTTATTATGATCTATTTTATCAAATTTCTAGGTGATTCTATAAATTATCTCTAATAGCACCTTTTTCATAACCCATTTTACGATGAAAAAATGATTTTTGTTATTATTAATTTTCATTTATTATATGGAAATAATATGGTATAAACTCATCGAACATATATTTTATATATTTAATTGATAATATTTTCAGGATATTATCATTATTTTTATCTCATATGGATAATAAATTTCCATTTTCCTTTCATAAAACCCATTTCACATGACCATATTATGTTAAAATGTAGGATTTTAAAAAATATCCTTTTCATTTAAATTATCCACAAACATTATCAGCAATGAAATTAATAATTAAAAAATTATTCTATTATTTATGTATTATGTATTTTATTTTATATAACTCATAAATTTAATAATTTATCCTTATTTGTAACATATTTGAAAAACAACACTCAATGCAGTGGTCTTACGCAACCTATATGAATGATGTTGTTTTCATGAATTTATTTCTCTAATTGGAATTATTCAAATTTTAATTTGTTAATAAATTTAAAAATAATATTTAATTTATTTTATGGTTATGAATTTTGAATGTTAGTGTATAAATTATAATAATGAAATTAAATGTTAATAAATATGATTATTCTAAGAATAAAAAAACATGCTTTTGAGGAAGGTCCTTGAGATGATAATAATTTGATAACATATTGAAATTAAATACTTCAAGAATGAAATGAAACCTATTGCATTTATTTTAATTAATTTATAAAACCATTATACAAAGTTATTTGACCAATATAAATATATTGTACAGTATTGGGGACTATGAACTAAACAATCCCAAGATGACTGATGTGATCTATAATTGATTAATAATGGAAATAATAATAAACATGGATTAAAATATGTTAAAAAACATAAAATATGTTCTGAATAATGTTTATAGTTAGAATAATGTTTTTCTGAAGGTAGTGGATGTATGAGGAATTTTAGGACTCGGTGTTAGAGGTTCCATAACTCAGTTTCATTTCGTTGAGTTATATAAATTGTCCATTGACAATGATAGGACAAGAATATGTGTGTACTGAACACTGATTGTATTATGTTTTATTTTAAATCCTTTATATGGATTCATTGAATAATTCCCACATCAATGTTATGATACTTGTAAGTGTTTCACATCTTTATTTTCTTTCCTTCAGATATGTCTCGCATTAAAACACATGTTCAATTTTATATGGAATACAGAATGCCACATGAATATATGTTGAAATAATAACTTATTAAATTCAAATATTTAGATAAACTATCCTTTTCATAAAATTCAGTGAGATTTGAGTTTAATGTTACCAATGGTTTGAGTTTTTTTTGAACGAATAGCACAATTAATTGAAATTAATTATACTTGAATAATCATCAGTGGAATTATATTATTTATCTTTTTTAAAACACTTTTATATTCTCTACTCTATTTATTTCATTGGTTTATATTTATTATTTCCAATTCCCCCACCCTCATTGGTATTCAAATCCACTAAATGATTGTTTATAAATTAATCCAACTGTATTTCTCATTTTTATGTGAATTTTTCTCTTCCATATTTATGTTATTTATTTTTTTCATATCAAATTTGTTTTTTATAAATATTTTATTTCTAAATGATAATTCTTTAAATTTAATTTCAAATAAAATATTTAAATTTATTCTTTTTACGTTGTTTCAAACATGTGATTTTTTAATTTATTTAAAATCATATGAATAGAATCTATTTTAAAATGTTTTCAAAAAGAATATATTTTTCCTCTGTCATGAACCTTTTTCATGATTTTATTTCCTTGACATGTTTTTATATGTTTCAGAATTAATAGCTATTCTTATTATTCTATGAATATTTAATGGAAAAGTTTATTATTTTCTTAAATGTTTTTAAAAGGGTTCTCACTTAACTTGTGTAAATTTGTATCTTACACTTCTCGTTTAATAATTAAGAATAGTTTATTTATATATATATATTTCTAAATTAGATTAAAAAATGGTTTTAATTTTGTTACTGATTCCTCATAAAAATATTTTTTATGTGGTTTATCAATTGATGAATTAAGAAAATATTTTAAGAGAAATTATTTTCAATTGTTTCACTTCTATTCTCCAATGGAGATGTATTTACTATAACATAATATATTTATGAGTAATTTGTGTACATCATAATGGACTTGTTATTTACTATCATACATTTATTGTACATCATTTATATAATTTAATTAATCTTATTATAATTAATATGTTTGGTGTAAACACTTCATTATATAGAAATCAAAATGGGGTTGTTTACAGAGAATGATAAATCATTTATTAATTTGGGAAAATTGATAATATATATACATATATGTTTAATATGGATAACCGTTAACTACTAATGTTGGTTGAATATATACTTGGGAAAAATTGAAATGTCACATACTTTCATCCAATAACATAGCTTCTTATTAAGTCATGTTTATTGTGTATTGAATGGTTAATAATTTCTTCATACCATCAATGAATTGGACATATATTGGGATAGATTAGGCTAGTTATATCCTATTTATGTATTAGTTGGTTTCATGAGACAAAATATTATGGGAATTTACTCAATTAAAACCCAATTAATTCTTATTTCTAGTCATAAGTAATTAATGGTATGTTTATGGAGTCTTTTCACAAGGACATAACAGTATGATTATGATCTATTGCATTATTTATTCCATAATTAGGAAACAATTTATTCCTAACCATGACATTATTTATATTCCTATGTTATCCATAGAGATATTATCTTTTTTTAATATTAGTTATATGGAATATTGGATTATTCATTATCTCTACCATTTTATTCATTCTTTATTTATTTTTGACATCATTTATAGTGTGAATTCCTTTACTAAGAATCTGATATAATAATTTTTTATGTTTTCCTTTCCTTCAGATACATATAAGGGATCTATAAATTATTAAATGTTATATACTGCAAGAATAATAACATTATGATTATAATTTTAAGTTGTATTTCATGTTTTCAAATGTTGTGTTAGATTAATTTATTTTTCTAGTCTCCCAATAATGATAAATTATTCGATCCTTCAAAGAGAAATCTCTTGTATAATGTGCCATCATACTAAGATAAGCTCCATCTATGGATGTCAAGATTTAGGGTTTTGTAGTGGGTACCAAAGGATGTTTATTAAGTCCCTTTGGATCTAGATTTGGAAAAAATAGTTTAGATAACATAGCCCTATAATTGAGTCAATGGATAATTTGACATATAGAGTAATATCATTAAGATTTGGTAATGTAGATATTTTTTATTTCAAATAAATTATGTCTAGGTTAGGATTATATATATTGGATGTTATTACGGTATAGATTCACCTATGGATAATATCATAGAAATGGATGGGTTTGGTTTTAACTTGATCATCAGTGGAGATAAATAACTATTGCTAAGAATATAGAACTAGATATACAATCACGAAATTTATTATTAGTTTATTTAAAATTTTAATTTTGAGCCACTATGATAAATGAGGGTATGGAAACTATGGTACCCAATGTTATGCCATAGAGATATGGAAAAATCCTAAAGTGCCATGATCAAATAATATTATGGCCCATCATATGTTTTAAGGCACACATATCCCTATATTGAGTTATGTGCAATGAGTTAATTATTATTAATGATATTTTGGAGATATTTATGGTAACACAACCCTTTGGTTTTGTATATTTAACAGTGAAAAGGATATTTTAGGAATTGATATTTTTTAAATTTTTGGACTTAATTTGAACAATATTGTGGAATTTTGGTTTAATATATTCTTTTATGTTAATATGATTAATTTTTAGACATTGTTTTGTTATATTTCTTTAACATGTTCATTTCGTATTAATAAAATTTTAATTAAAAACATTTAGTAACATTTTCTTGAAAATTATTTTTGATTAAGTTCACATTATTGAGATCATTTTATGATTAGGGTAAACATAATTTGATGAATATATATTGAGTTAATTAATGGACAAATACAATATTTTATTTTGGATTTATAATGAATCTAGTTATTTTTGGAAAATATTAGTATTATTTAATGATTATACTATTAGGAAATATACATTTTGTGGTGTTAAATTCTGATAAATTTATGATTTTTATAGATAAATGTTAAATTGATTTTCAATAAATTTTATAAAATATTTCTAATATTTTGGTTTCAATTATTTTTGAAATATTTATTTGAGTTTTATAGTTACTTATTTTTGGAATAATATATATTTATCAAAGGGTATTAATTTTTAAATTTTTTGATATTTATGATGGTTTATTTTTTTTTGAATTATATTATCTTATGAAAATCATTTTTGATTTAGTAATGAAAAAAAATATTGTACCAATCTATCAGGGATCTCATGAACTATTAGAAGTTAAATTTCATTATAATATCTCATATTTGGTTCACATCATTTGGGACATGGGATCAAAAAATGTTTCTAACTAATAGAAGAAGATAGAAAAAGGAAGAATTTTTATTGATGGGTTTGAAGGAATAAAGTAATTTTATTTTCTAATATTATATATCATGATGGAAAAATATTATTTAAACTCTATAAAAAGGATCTTGATAATGATAATTTTTTCCCATTACCACCATTTCTGATAAATTGATTCTATCTTCTCTCATTGCGGAAAGTCTAATTTTAAATTTGAATCTTTTTCCATGATGAACCTTTTTTCCTAAAAGTATAACCTTGATTAGAAAATTTCATATCCATGTTAGTGGATATTTATTATCCATATTCAAACTTCCACATCCTGATAATGTTACCACAATAATTCCATAATGTGATTATTTTTTATTCTAGGTTTCCTTCATATTTTCATTTTTCACCTTTCAAAAGTATGTTTTTATTTTCCTTTTTACAATGTGATATTTTATATAATTGTTTGTCCATTTGATGACAATATGTTTAGTTTTTCATTGAAATTTTCATTGTAAATCCATTTTTATCATACAAATGATTACATTCTTGGGATATATTTTGAATTATATTATGTCCAAATTCCTTTTTTGATTATTAAAATTGTTATTAGGGATGTTTTATATCATTATTTTCCGAGATCATTAAAAAATTATGAGGATGAAAAATTGAATGAAGTGAGATAAGGAAATATTCCTACCATTAGCCTATATGTCACCTTAGATCCAACATGCATATTTTTTATATTAATTCATCAAAATTAATAATTAATATAACACAATGAAATTCTGCATTCACTATACATTAAAATATATTATTTTTTCTACATGAAATAAAGTAATTACTCTTCAAATGTTGGATATATTCACTAATTATGGTATTTATTTTGATATATTTAACGAATTTTAAAATTATCTGATTATTTTAAATGTTATTTTATGTTTCATTTTTATATTAATATTTCAAAAATAATAATTATTCATTAAAAATTACATTATTTTCATTCTAAAAAAATTCCATTAATTACAGGTTTTTATAATAATACAAGATTAATAAATTTTAAAATATGAATATTAAAAAATAAAATTATTTTGGGTTTCATCTTTTCATCATTAACTTAAGATGAAATGTAGAAATTTTAATAAAATAGTTTATTTTTCAGTGAATATTGAAAATTCAGATTTCTGAAATATAATATCATTTTGGATAAAATTATGATGTAATAATGAAATAAAATTATAAATACAGTTATATGCCCAAATATATATTTTCTGAGTAAAATAATTAATTTTAAAGTAAATATTTTAATTTATAAAACTATCTTTCATATTTGGATTCATAAGATACCATTTACATGAATGAAAATGTATGTTTGATTCTTTACATTTGATAAGGTGGTTCATGAATTCTATTTAGTTTTTGAATAGTTATAATTTCAATGTGAATTTATGTTACGAATAATAAACCTGTAAATTTTAAGGAATCATCACTCCTAAAAATTATTATTCCAAATGATAAAATAATCAAATTTCTTACCATCAACTCAAATCCCCTATAACTGAATAAGAACACCACCTTCACTCCATTCATCACTCAAAAAATACATTCCTCTTAAAATTAATTTAAAAAATACCTCTTTAAACATACTTCCCCACATTAATATGATTGTTTCCATGATAAATTTCACTCTTACAAAGTTTTTGTGCTCAATAAAAAGAGGGTGACTTGAGAGAAAATTAAGGGTTCTTAATCCTAAACCATATAATTTTTTTGGCGATTATGTTATCATGTTAAAAATATAACAAAAACATAATTTTATGAAATTATTATTATATATATATATATATTATTTTCATGCATTGGATCCATTTTTTATGATATTCAACTAAATCACTCTCATCAAGCCCTTTTCGTAAACAATTTTTATGTTGAAATTAAGATTTTTAATTCTCACTTTTCTTTTCTTATATGGGATTTTTGTTGTATAAAATCCAAGAATTAATTATTTAAATATAATTATGTTATCTAATTTTCATGTAATTATAGTTATTCTTAATTATTATCGATTATATATTATATATTTATATTTAAAAATCTCATTTTATAAGTCATTATTATGTTGAAATGTGGGATCTTAAAATAAGGACCGGTCATTTAAATAATACATTTATTTAAATAATAATGTTAATAAATCAATCATTTATCCTAAATAGGTGGCTAATTTATTTTCTAATTTATTTTCTAATTTATTTTCTAAAACACTAACATTTAATATTTAACTAATCCTCTTAACAAATTAGAAAAAATTACTCCCCATGGTGGTTTCAGGAAACCAACATGAAGGATGATATTTTCATGAATTCAAGTCTCCCTTGGGTATTTTTAAAAATTGATTATATGATTTAATAAAATATAAATATTTAATTATTAAATTGTTATTTCTAATTAAGAATATTAATGTATACATTATTAAAATGGGAGTAAATTTTTAAAAAAATATATGGTCATTTATATCCACCAAAACAATCATTTTTAGAAATGTTTTTCGGAAAATAATAATTTGAAATCCAACTAAACATCTATAAGCCTATAATGATATGGAACCTATTAATTTATTATTAGGGAGTCTGTGTATCCATTTTTCTAAAACCATTGTTCAATATATGTATATCATGAATTTATGTTGATTATGAACTTATTTATCTCAAAATTAATTATGTGAACAATAAAGAATTAGTGAATGAAAATAACATTATATAAAGTGATATTATTAAGGGAAAAAATGAAATAAGTCCTAAATATAATATATAATTTTTATTATATATTTATTCATGGTGGTAGTGAATGTATGATGCAATTACAAACTCTAGTAAAGGTGATTCTTAGTTAAATTTATTTTCATTATGTTATATTACTTCTATATTTACTATTCAATCCCTACATTATGTGGGTAATGAACACTGGTTATTTTCTATTTAATTTACACATTTCTACAAAGATTTAAATTTTTTTACACATAATCAGATCGTAGATTAATTATAACATCAATTTTATGATCTTTATAGGGGTATCTCATGTATAAATTCGTTCCTAGAGGCATGATTCATTATTTGCACTATGATTTTTTTATAGTTTACATACATCAATATGAATATATTTAAACATGATAATGCATATAATTCCTGAAATTTGTATAACTCTGTCATTTTATAAAATTCAATGGACATTGATTCAAATGATATAAAAAACATAAGTGTTTATGTCTCAATATCACTTTTAATCTAGATTTCATATTATTATATATTCTTAGGGAAAAATATTTTCTCATTATCTCTTAATAGTCTAATATATTGTTATAAAATATTTTTTTCTTTTGTTAATAAGTATTCATTCCATTATCGGACAAACATTGGTACTCCAATCCCTAGAAAAGTTGTTTTTATGATAATCTAGTGTTATTTATCGGTTTTTGTTGGGAACATTTCTCTTCTATATCAATACTTATTTTTCGAAAGAATATTTTCGAAAATTTAATTATTTCAAAATTTAAATAATTTCATCTTGAACTTATATTTAATAGTTTAATATTATTTTTTCCACATTTTTTCCAACCATGAAATTTTTGACATCATATATTGTACTATAAAGATAATCATTCTTGCAATGTTTTTGGGAAGAACATATATTCACTCCATCATGACCCTTATTCAATATTTACATTATTTTCCAATTTATTATTTTTTCACCAAGTAATATGTATTCACAATATTTTACGGAATTTTTCACAGAAAAGGATAATTATTTTTATAAATTTATTGAAAAAATATTTCACTCCACTTATATAAATTTTTATCTTCCTCCTCAAATTTTATAAAAAAATTATCTTTTATTTTCATGATTCAATTATTTTATTTTTTTATAAATAATTATTATTTTTCGTATGGATGCTTCATAAAATGATTTTTTCATGTGGTTTATAACTTTATTATCATTAAAATTTTGTAGATAAGTAATTTTTAAATGTTCCACTTCTAATTTGCTTTATATTTTCATAAAAAACATAAATTTATTAATATATCATTATTTATGATAAATTTATTTTCAACTTAATTTCCTTGTCTCATATTATAAATGATTTCGTCCACAACATTTCTTGTATTGACTTAATTGTAATGTTATTACTCTATATGATATAATAATTCCATTTTTTTAAAATCAAATTTGGTGTTTTTTCAAGTAATGATTGTTAATTAATTAATTAGTGAAAAATTGATAATGTTTATACTTGTTAGTTCAATATGGATTAATATGGAATTATAAGGAAATTTGAATATGTACAATGAAAATATTTACATTTTGTAATTGATTTTTCCAATATGAATATTTTTTATTATAGAATATTTATTTTTATTTAATGTTTATTTATTACATTCATAAGATGAATTTATTGGATATATAATGTTATTGTTGTATCTTATTATATACCATTAATGTATCAATGTGAGTCATGATAAAAACTATCCTGGGTAATTTATTGTATGCCTATACAATTGTTTATGATGTATTGGAATGAAATTTGGACAGTATTTTGATAATGTATCGACATAAGGCCTTTATGGTATTATTATGATGTCCAAAATTATACATTAAATCACTATGAACCATATTAATACTATCCATTTATTTATTTATTTTTTTTATTTTATACATGGATATATTAAACTGTTTTTATACTATCTATGTGTCATATTTGATTATTATTTATCTCTTCCAAACTATTCATGATTTATTTATTTTTTGATAATTTCTACTATATTTTTCCCCTTATTTATCATTATATGTAACCCTTTATTATATTTTCCATTATAAGGGATCAAATAAAGATTACCAAATATGTACTATAAAAATAATAATGTCCCCTCTATGATTTTAAGATTCATTTCTTGTTTTCAAATATAATTTGAGTATCACATTTTCATATAATCTCTTATAAATACTAAACTATTAAATTATTCTAGATAAAATATCTTGTATCCCGTTACAATTTCGTAAGATAACCACCATCTCTAGGACATTATAATCAGAGTGTTATACATGGTATCAGCAAAAATTTAGTATGACCCTTCAGAACTAGATTTTGAAAAAAGCGGTTATAGAAAATAACCTTAGTATTTTTTTCTAGGGAAACCTTTATGTATAGGGTCATATCATGAAGTAATAGTAAATATATATTTTTTGGTTTTCTTAGAAAATAAATCAATATCATAATACTAACTTCTGGATGTAGCTACTGTAGAAATGTACCTAGAGGTGAAGACTCTAAAAGGGGTTGATTTGGTATTAACATGGTATTCATCAGTGTTAAATGAGTGGGACTAGGACTGGAAACCTGGCAAGGCACTCCGTGAGGATACACTTTCATTAAACCATTTTTTCTTTATTAACCATTATAATGAATTAGAGGATAAAACCTATGAAAACATATAAAATTTCATATTGGAATGGGATAAACATAATGTCCCATGGATGTTATTTCTATGGTTATCATATTTTTAATGGTAAGTATAATTTTTATGATTTGTTATATGGTTGGAGTTTTAAATGATTTAGCATATTTGGGATATATTTATGGGAATAAACCATTTAATTTTGATTGTTTTTTAGTGAAAAAGATATTTAAGGAAGAATCATTTTAAATTTTTAAGACATTAGTGAAATGGTATTAATGAAATTTAGGTTTAATATAATCATTAATTTTGATTTCATTAGATGGGAAAAATATTAAATTTAAAGAAAATATGTTTAATTTTATATATAAAAATGGGATTAAATTGTGATTTGGTACCTAAGTGATTAATTTTATTTATGAATAAGTTCACTATATTGGGATAATTATATGATTATGGTCAATAGTATTTTGGGAATAATGAATAGGTTAATTTAGGGAGGTATATGTTAATTTAATATGGAGTTAGGGAAATTAAGTTTATTTATATAAAATATTATAATATTATAATGATTATATGATTAGGTCATATAAATTTAAGGTATGTTAATTTTCAGGCAATTAAGTATGCTTGGAGATAAATTTTAAATTGATTATAAAAAATATATTATGAAATAACTACATCATTTTGGTTTCAGTTTTTTAGAATATTTTTTGACTATCTAATTATAACATATTTATGGAATAGTTTAATCTGAACCATGATTAATATTGTTCATATTTTATGGTTTATGAAGGTGTGTTAATTGTTTTTCATTAAAAAATATTGTCGAAATCATTTAGGGCTTACTAAACATAGAAGAGATATCATGCCATTGTTTTTTGGATCTCATGATCTTTTAGAAGTGAACATTCCTATGAATTCCTCATCTTAGGTGCTTAAAATTTGGGATATGGTATTAAATAGAGGCTTAAATTGACATTAGAATGAAACCAATGGAATAAAATGTGTTCATATATTTGAAGAGATCAACTAAGAATATTTTATTTATTCTCTGTATTGATTGTGACATAATCTCTCAACAATAAAAAATGGATCTTGAAAATTATAATTCAATAATGTTATCATCATTTAAAATGAACTTATGGTCTCTTTAATCATTGGGGAAATGTTAATTTAAATATATAGATTCACCCTTATTAATCCATTTTCTCCTAAAAGTATAACATTATTGAGAATAATTCTTATTCATATTAGAGTAGATATTCCCCAATATTCACATTTTACCTTCTGACCAATTTTCCCTATCTTATTGAAAAATTTTATTATGTGTTATTCTATTTAACCTTAATATTTCCCATTCCACTTTTCAATACGACTTTTTTAAAAAAAATTATGTTGCCTGATTTTATAAAATTTATTTTCAATTTTAAGATCATATTTTTGATATTTATCTCTACGTTTACTTGATATAAAAAATATTTATATTTAATGGTTTCATTTTTTGGATTTTTTTAAATTATTATGTCCAAATTCCTCTTTCATGAGTTAGAATTCATTTTGATATTTTTTTAACTCTTTGTTTTCTGAGGTCCAGATAACATTTTTAGGATGAAATTACATTAATTGGTAGAGAATGTACCATTATAATAATTTTAAATGAATTTATTTCTTCAATAATTATTGGATTTTATTTAATAAAAAATTATTCTTTAAAAAATGGTAGCCTAAAATATTAGGGAATAACCCATTGCATCTGGAAAGGCCATTGGGCTTGGACCCACACCTAAAAAACAACATGGTTGTGGTGGTTACCATTAGCATACATGTTTTCCATGTTCCATATCTAATATTTTTTAAATATTTATTTCATGTCATAAACTATATCATATAATATAATTAGATACTTGTTATACTTTAACCATTATTATGTTTAATATATGACTTAATGAAATTTCCATTTAAGGGTTAGATATATTCGTATAACATGGATTTTATTTTGATCTATATAACGATTTATGAAACTATTTTATATCTTATTAGTAGATATTTCTGATACATTTATGGATTTGGGTTTTATAATTAATTCATTCATGGAAAATAAAAATATTATGGTTTCATTTAAAAACATAATGATAATTATTTTAGATAAATTCATTTATATGAATTACATGGTTTTATTTATAAGATATATATTGGAATTTTATATCTTGAATTTGATAAAATATACTACATTTGGTTTTTTATAATTTCAAATTTATCTAGAGGTACTTTTTTATATTTTTTAAAATAGTTTTTATAGTTGAATATTGAAAATATCGATATTTCAAATACTCTATCTTTTATGGAATAATTATGATGTATGAATGGAATAGAATATTATAAAAACATTTCTTTGACCTAACATGTATTAAATAAGTAAAATAATGTATTTAAAGGTACTGATTTTTATTTATAAACCTATTTCTTATAGGTTTAACCCTATGTTATATTGTATTCTAATAAATTAGAATTCTCAACTCTTTATATTTAATCGGGTTATTCAATGATTAAATTCAATTTTAGAATGGATATAAATTGAAATAACATAACGTTTTAAATAATAAACCCAAATGTTTTAATTAATCATCACTTACAAAAATTCATTGGACAAAATACTAAAATCATGGCCCGTGTGACCTAAAAAGTGATTCCCTGAGCTGGATTGACATATGTCCTCAGGTGCCCCTCCCCATATGCCAAAATCTGTGAACTAGTAGTGCAATTATATAGTGTCATTAATGATACTATACCATCTTGTTACAGTAAAAAATTATGTGTATAATGCCATCATATGTTATAACATACAGTAAAAATATATTAAAACATATATAAAGAGCTCATAAGTAACCAAGTAACACATGATATAACAATATGATGAATACACTACATGGAATCCAGTCACACAAGAAAAATTAAAAATACAAAAACCATAAAATATATCTAAAACAGACCTACACCCCTACCCATTCCAAACAACCCATGCTCCAACCCACCATCCCATGCATAACCTAAACCTATAAACAAGTAGCAATTATTCATGTATCCAAGTACCAGGGTGGCCCGAGTATGGTGTGAGTACAACTCATTAGGGAACCACCAACAGTGTTTAATGAAATTAAACATCCTTAAAATAGTGTATATTGATAATAAATAGTCAAATAAATAAATAAGTAAAAAGGTAATATGTTATTCAGTTATAATTTAATAATTAAAATCTTTCCATCTTTAGGTTTAGTCACATCACCACTATAGGGATATACTATTTTATTACACAAGGAAATTAGATTATGCTTTACTTAATCTAGTATACCAAATAACATCAGTCTTGGTATTAATACCATATATCACAGAGGCCTTATGTTAGAAATCAAGGATCCCCATTAAATGAATCCAACCAAAATCTGGTATGTCATGTCCGACCATCCGAACCACTAGGTCAGAAGTCAGAAAACACAGAGTATCATTCCATGAATATAGCCATGAATAAGTACATCATGTCAAACCATCTCATCCTAAATATGGAACTCTATGTATATAATCTTTGATTCAAGAGGACCAGTTCCTCCCCAAAAATTGATGACGCACCAGGGCACCTAGATCATCAGTTTGTCTTGCACAAAACCTGGGAGGGGAGAATCAGCCCATGAATCTAGTTGGGATTTGGCCCATCTTGTCCAAACATCCCCAACCATTATATTATCATTCATTTCCATCATTATCACGTAATTTATGAAATTTAAATTTCATTAATCATTCATCCTTTACCATGGCCCTAATGAACCGTTCAAACCAAACACATCACAAAAAATCCAATGAGTTTTCATTTTCTCATAACACTGTATAGTAAATTTTGAAACTTCCATTCAATGAGGGACTTTCCCTTTAACATAAAAACATATGAAATTTAACCCATTACCTTCCATTATTTAAAATATACCTCCATGAAATTTCCAAAAGTATAAATGACACACACAAATACAACACCATAAGAAATCCAATAAAACCCCCTATTGAAAAACCTTGAGGTGAACACCTACTTTCTAAACCATTGCCCAAATTCAAAACATCAGTTCATTCATTGAAATTCATAAAGAGATCAAAATCCGAAACAAATAATTTAAACCATTCTAAATCTCCCTTAATCATTTCTAAAATATAGAACACAAACATTTAAAATTTTACCTTTTAAACATTACCACATACCAAATTAAAAATTACACCCCCATTCAATTTCATAGTTACCCTAACTCAACTATTTTATATTCATTTCATCACTTTCGATGGTGGTTCTTACATCATGGGTAACCCTGTGTTCAGTGTCAAACCATCAATAGACATTTGGGTATGTGAATGGACACTCACATGACATTGATGCAAAAATTAAATTCTTTATCCCAATACATAGAAATGTAGAGAAGAAGAAACATGGAACAACTACATAAACATATGTAACCCATATAAATATGGATAAGATATTATATACCACCTACCTCAGGCTCTTCTAAAATCACTCATCAAAACATGGCCCTTGAATCTATCCCAAATAACCTTTAGAATCCAAAAAATTAATATACTAGAAGAAATAGGTTTTTAAGG
Source organism: Viscum album (assembly GCA_963277665.1). Lineage (NCBI taxonomy): Eukaryota > Viridiplantae > Streptophyta > Magnoliopsida > Santalales > Viscaceae > Viscum > Viscum album. Next base: position 387,390,236 of record OY728167.1, on the reverse strand, counting down.
ATTCAAAAGGTGATAAAACATCACACAAATCCTTTTACTATAAACTGAAGTAAACGGAGTTGAATACATTCTTATTTCTTTTATTCACACCCAACAGCACACCAAACACCTATCAGTTGAAGATGAAACACCCGTAAGGTTGGATGAGGTAGATGGTTCATCACCCAATATGCTGGGAGTCTAATTGGGAGAAATTATGGGGAGATAAATTTAATGTTTGGAGGGAAAAGAGTAAAAATATACACTTATAATGAGGAACATGGATTTGCCGCACTATTTTCCAAACTATGTGCCTACTGTGTTTTTCCTGCTCCCCAACAGGGAATTGAGATGCACAATTTACATGGAAACCCACATGGTTTGATAAACCTTGTGGTGACCAAGAATTTTCTTTTGTCAATGTGGACCTTAGGCTGCCTAGTTTCTTGGTCTTCCCTACATGGGTAACTTAACCATGCACACCAATTCTACTGGCCACATAAATATGGTGTATTTTTAGTAATAACTGTAAACCAACCCTTTTGTTAAAAAATATTCACCGATTTTTCTACTCTCTCATTCCTCAACCACATTAGACACCACTAATTCCTTTCATACTACTAGTAAATATTCCATAAACCAAAAATTCAATTTTGGAAATATCTTATCAGATGATCAAGATCTTATAATCTCCCCACTATAAAACAACTCATCCGCAAACTACATTTTGAAATATCAATAAGACACCATGTTCCTCCTAAGCATGACCATTCTATCATAACACTTAGACCAAATAAATAGTCTTCCCTGAATAATGTTCCTACACTGATAAACCATAGGAACTTTATTCTCCTCAAAGGATTCATTAATCTCAACTCAACATCATCAACACTGACCATGAAAATAGCATAATACCCCTATTATCACCTGAAGAATCATGATATTAAACAACCACATCACCCAACCAATTTTGGTCCACAACTCAAGCCCCAACAACCTCATCCCACATATAAATATCCGTGCCACAACCAAACCACGACACTCATCTAATGAATTTAACGAGTCAAAATATAAGACAACAAGAATTTCCAAAACTCAACACCAAATAATCCTTTCCCAAACCCTTCCAACCCATTACATTGGTCACATCATCTACTAACTACATAAAAGGTACCTGTCTCCACCCCATATTTTCTAGATCACAACCACCACCTCCTAGTGTTTAGATCCTCAACCCTCAAAAAAGGATTACTTGAACCTTGAACTCAAACATCACAGCTTTCCTGATGTGTTTCCCAACTGACCATGCCCAAACATCCATGAGGGAACCACCCAACATCAGCATCAATACATTCCATCAAAAACACCAAAATTGAATACACCTCCATTATCCATACACAAATTAAGGAAGACCTGCCCTCCCTCCTATTTCGCAACCATACCTAAAATGAACTTTTCATTTCAAAATATCTACAAAGGTGGACTAAAACATATGAAATCCACTATTCATATAATTCCATGTTAGAACATCCACAATTGGAAAATTTTAAATAACCTAACCCCTATTTATGGCCTATTACAAACTCACATGTGTAACAACCCGATATTTTATGATAAATATTCTTTTTAATTTATTTGATGTCATGTTTTTTAAGCTAAAACAAGATTATCTTGTGTTATACACCACACTGTATTAGCTTGAAGTATACACAACACTATTCTAATATTGTGTTACACACAATTTCAGGTTCGTTTTATAATAGTCACTCTACGCAACATTGAGTGTGTATATATATATATTCAATGTATAAATGAAATATGGTTGGATTCTGTTATACGAAATAATAAAGGATTCTTGCACAACACGCAACCCTGACATGGCTTGCAATACACGCAATCGCGATCTTCCTCAATAGCGTGTGTTGTACGCAATATCGTGTTTTACTAAAAATGATATATTATTATAATATTATTATGAACTAGCCGTTATGAATAGTATTAACTAAATTTTTAATTTTATAAAATTATTATTTGTCTTACACATTTTCTAGAACATCGTATAAGAACAAAATAAATTTTTCGGGTAAAATAAGTATTTTTCAAAACATGCAGTTTTGCTGCCTTTTGATGGATCAACCACATTAAATCTAGTTTTTGACATGTTTATAAGTTCAATTTTACTAAATAAAATTATTATTTGGAATCAGGATATAAAATTTTACCTTGGGTAAATTTTTCATATTATTCTGAAAACATTCATATTTTAATGAATAGTAAACACACGCTATATTTTAATTTAAAACAACTTTTTTCATCGTAATAACTTATGTGATTAAATTATAATATTGAATGTTTTAAAAGTATAAATAGAATATATTTTTACTATTTAATATAATTTATGTCATTATCCTTGATTTTACATTGAATTCGTAGGTTAAATTAATTCAATCTTTTGCAATGTTGTAAACAAAAACCCGTCTTCTTTCGACAACGGGATTACTTTTAATTTAATTTCTAAAAATTCTGTGTACTGAATTTGGAAAAATGGATTAAATATTTGGAATCAGTGGGTCCAAATTATATTAATATACTACTTTTTATTTTTGGTCTTTATGAATATTAACAACGACAAATTTTATTTACCATAGTAAAAGGTAAATTGGGTAATTAAGGGTAAATATAATATCATAAAATTATATTAATACTTGACCTAATACAATTGGATGATTATAATTTGTCATAAGTCATATTTGGGTCGAAATGGAATCCATTAGAATCCACTTGGAGGTGATTAAGACATTTAGTTTATTTTATTTAAAGGAAAGTGAAATATGTCTCACTCAACTTTAATAATTAATGTATTTTTAATATAAGTTTATACAGAATATAAATTCGGTTATAAATAATAATTTGAAAGATAAAATGTTTTTCTTTGTAATGGTAATATATCAGTAATTTTTTAGAGTTATTTAATTACCTTATTATCTAATACATTTATGATGTAGAAATTATTTATTTTGTGAAAAAACAATAATATAGTTTTTATTGAAATAGTAATACATATCAAAAGGCCCAAAAATCTACATAAAACTTATTATTAGTGTATATATAAACCCTAATAATCCACTGTGTGAATTTCTGACCATTTGGATCCTTATTATGGTGATTATGACACTTATTTTATTATATTTTAAATGATGCCAAAGTTGTCACCTTTATAATTTAATAAATATAATAATTTAAATATTGTAATTTTTAGATGATAAATTCTAGTAAAAGTATTATTGTGAAATTAATGTATTTATATTAATCATAGGATTTTATTTTTAATTTTTATGCAAAAAATAATTATATTAAATAATTATACAAAAATGTTGTAGTAATTATTTTCTAAAGAGATAAACCAAATAAATGGTTTTATAAATAATAAAATAAATATTATATGAACTATTTAATATGCTCCACTAATTTTCTAGATACGTATGACCTTTTACGAATCTATTAAATCTTTTAGTTAGAACATATCTTCTTTATATATTTTATTTAATTTCAAATAAATGAATAGTGTCAAAATTGACACTATTGTTATTTTATAAAAATAACATATTATAAAATTGTTTAAAAATAACAAAAATATTTAAAAATTATAAATTTAAATTTATATGGTCTAAAATGTTATAATGTATCCAATTATGTACAATTCACAACATATAAGTAATTTTTTGTTATAATTTAAAATTTAGAATGTTATTACCACAAATAAAATTAAATTGATAAATAAGGATAATTCAAGATGATAATGTTTAAACTAAATTCCTAACGTGTCTAAATATTATTGGTTGATTAGATTACAACCCTGTTTAATCTAAGATTCGTATATGAGTCATTTTGGAAGTTTTTTTGTAGGTATGGGATTTAATATAAACAAATATTTTTTATATTTCCAAAGGTGCCACTCTCCTCCCTTATAAAAGGGCACCTCCTCCCTCTCTTCCTCACACCACTTTGAGCATTCAAGCTTAGAAAAACACTGCCAAATTCTCTTCTCCACTTCCCTAGAAACATCCTAGAGGTCATGTTCTTCTTCAAAGACCAATTGTAGTGCCTTATGAGGAGTTCTCAAAGAGGCGCTTCAAAGAAGAGGTAATGTCTGTTACCGATTCTTTCAACTTTATTTCTTCTTCCACTACTTCTTTTTTAGTTATTTCATTATGAGGTAATAACATCAGTATCACTCATATACTGATATTTTAATATAATTATTAAACAACCATATTTCACCATCTATCCATCCTATGGAAAAGGAAATCACTACGCGTGCGTACGTACGGAATACCGTCTCCAGGCCGTGGTGTAATCTATTTTCCACAACCACCTTACTTGGATGGGTATAATGGTGAAAGTAATGAATATATATGATTATTTTAAAGTGATATTGATTCTATAATATTATACATACACTTTATTACAATTACACGATCTTGAGAATGATATCATCGCTCATGCGTACGTACGGACTACCGTCTCCACAATGCGATGAGATTCACTCCCCATTTTAACCATTCAAGAATGATTATAAAGTATATATAATAAGTAATCATGAAATATATGACATAATAATGCTACTATATTTAGGTATATATATATATATATATGTCATCAACTTAATTCCATTCAATTCAATAAGGAAACGAAAACAGGGTTCATGAGTATGTACAACATACCGTCTCCATGAATGGTGTATTTATTTCCATTTATCGATCTATTATATATATCTATATTCTTAATATATATTATATATAATTCATGTTTTACATTCTGGATGTAGGTAATCATGATCTACGTAATCATATGAATTATTACAAGTTAAAACACGAACGACAAATGAAACGATTTTACACAAAACGCTACTTTAAAATGAATTTACAAAAGAATGTATAATATAAAGTCATAAGTGAACCATATATGATATAATAACAATGAATATGATTCTGTAATAAGTAAATGACATTATTTAAATCATTATACAGGAGGTTTGGATACGTACGAAGCATATCGGACCTAAGGTAAGGTATAATTGTGCAAATCTCATTTTTATCCGAGATTTCTTATTCATATATATTTACTAGGGTTATTGCTATCATCCATGTCCATGTTTTATAAAAGTGTATTCATGTATTTTTAATGTCCTTTTTACCCATTTTTAAATTTTACTACATGGAATGTAAGGAATCATTATTTTTTTACGTTACGAGGTACTTTTTGACTTTTCCAGCAAAATTACGAGAAGAATGTTTTTTTAATGTATAAGGCATGAAAGGATTTTTACAGTTTTATAAAGCCTTATTTTCATGAACCTTCATCAAAAATATTTCATGACTATTTTATACAAAATGATATTCACTTAAATGTGCATGGAATTTTGTGAAAAGAAAATGATTTTGAGGAAGAAATGATATTTTCCTCAAGAATTCATTTCAAGTGTTTTATCAAAAACCATTTTTCATCTAAGATAACATTATTTCATATTTGTATGTTTCAACTATAATGTCTTATGATTTACATGGATTCACTTTTCTTATTATGAAATTATATCCATTTCTTTTATATGGATTATGTGATGATGGGATGATTTTTTTGAAACCCATTTTATTTATTGGGTTGTTATGAATGATGTATGTTTATTTTGTGGCACAAGTAAGAATGATTTCATTATAAGATGGGTGGGACCTATATCTCCCTCCAATGAATTGGGTAATGATTTATATCTCATGAGATAGAAATGGCTGGAACAGAAAGTTAAACCGGTTCAGTAATACAGGACTGGAACGAGGAGTGAACTCGATTCTGAAAGGGACTTTGTCCACTAAGATAGTCTTGGAAGTAATGCATTGGATACTATGGAAATCATATCATGTTCTTAATGGTTTTCCTCAATTACATGTTTTACTCCCATACTATTATATCATGCTTAATGTTTCTTTAAGATCTATGCCTTACACACTTCCATGTTTTATGTCATTGATCAGGCTTTTCTTGTTTAAACATTATGTTCATGTTTTTAAGTTCAAATGTATATGATTTATTTAATTTTATCCATTCTTACCCTTACTGAGCATTTGAGTTCACCCTTTTTATGTTTTCCTTTCCCCATGATATAAATAAAGGTTTTAGGTAAGAAAACAAAAGGGGAAGATCTTTATGGGAGATGTTGGATATCTTTCACCATGATTAGAATATTACGTTCCAAGTTCCAAAGACATTAAACTATTACGGTCCTTGTGTGTCTGTTCTTGTTATGTATTAATTATTCCACAAAATTAATGTAATGTCCATGTACGTCAAGATATCAGGTCTCTACATTTGGTATCAGAGGAAAGGTTTAGTTAACCTTTGGATACTAGGATGCAGAAGCGTTAGTGAGATCCCAAGAGATATATCTAATGTATGTCTAGGGATGTCCCTAAGGTTAAGTATACATATAGGTTATAGTCCTAGAATTTCTCTAATGATCATAGAATTAAACCTAAGATGTTAGATATTGATGGTGCTCCCCTTTATTATGTTGTTTTCCCTAGTATGATATTTTCCTCTCACACTATTATTTTTGGGTTTTAGACAATGGCTGGAACCCGAAAGAACCGTGTCGATGAATGTAATGGACAATGAAATGATTGTCCTCCTGACCAAACCAATGTCATGCGAGATGGAGTGCATAGTCTTATTTCTAAAATTACACAAGCTATGAATCATTCTGGATTTCAAAATGAGCAGAGAAAGGAGCAATATTCTGTTGAATCCTTCATGAGGCAGCGTCCACCTTCATTCAGCGGGTCTTCTGATCCCTTAGTGGCTGAACAATGGATCAGTACTACTGAAAATATATTTTCAGTTCTACAATGTTCTGAGCATGATAAAGTCATCTTAGCAGTATATTTTTTGGAAGGTGATGTTGATCAATGGTGTAATCTTATCAAGAATACGAGGCAAAGAGATGAAATTAAGTCCATGGAATGGGACGAGTTCAAGAACTTGTTTTTTAGTAAGTACTTCCCTTTTATTCTTCGAACAAAGATGGAAAAGGAGTTTCTTGACCTTAAGCAAAAGGATGATGAATCTGTTGGTATATACAAAGTGAATTTTACAAGTCTTACAAGGTATGCATCTGGCATTATCATCCGAACTGAAAATAAAGTTGATCTATTTTTCAGTGGCTAAAAACCAAGTCTTCGATGGGAATTATCCATAAAAGACATCAATATCTATGAAGAAATTGTGAGTCGTGCTATCAAGGTAGAACTGGAACTTGGTCTAACATATCCATCTCATGGTTTTGACAAGAAACGAAAGATGGAGATCAATTAGAAATCATAGAAAAATGGTGAAAAGAAGATGAATGTTTCTTTATGCTCAATGTGTGGAAAGAATCATGGTGGAGATTGCCTAAAAGGTACTAAAAAATGTTATAAGTGTGGAAAAGAAGGTCATCGAGCAGTTGATTGTCGAAGCAATGGGAAAAAGGTTGCTAATGATGTGAATAGAGAAAAGACTACAGAGAACTCTCCACCAACACTTCAATGCTTCAGGTGGAAGGAAATGGAGAATTATGATAAAAAATGCCCTAATCAACGGGTTAATAATGATCAACGTGAGCATCCTCTTACGGCCAAGGATAAAGAGAAGTCTCATGTGATCACTATTTGTGATGTTGAGTATAAAAATGATGTTGTGTAGTGATTAAGTGTTTATGTAATAGGATTTCAAAATATTATCCTGGAATCTCATGTTTGGAATTGTGGAATTTTGGAATATCTATGTATTGGTTTTCCATAATTATATGGTTCTGGTGACTATGAAAAGGTGATTGAAATATTTTTGGAAAGTAGATGATATGTACATAATGAAGGGATAAGGAGAAAATTAAATGTTTGACAGTATTCATGAGCTCATGATTGATATAAGGACTAAGTGATTTCATGGTTTGAGTTTATAGAATTTTGATGATTTTGGTAGGTGGAAAGAGTTAACTTTTGACAGCATTCCTATTTTAACTAAGGTTAAATGGGTTTTTTTAAGAGAATACATGATTAATTCCTTTTAATGTTTGTAATGTGACCAACAAGACAAATCTTATTATATATGGGGATCAACAATGGTATTAACATGCTTGTTATATGAAATCTCTGGTAATCGTTTTCAATATAATATGAGAGTGGACTACAGTATTATTGATAAGCCTAAAGATTGGAATGGATTATGTTGGACATAAGTTATTATTGTTTAAGGATAGAAGTTTTATTTGATATTATTAATGGGAGGTTATAGTAATGTAGTTTTAGAAAAAGGAAAACCTACAGGACGGGCGACAGCCCATCGTGTCGGACAAGGCTGTGGGAATCGAACCCACAACCAAAGTGCGACAGGCCTTTATTTCCTACCACTAGCCTACTGGAAGTCCCTGGTTAGTAGAAAATATTTTTATTTTATTATGCGGTATGATATATGAAGTATAAGTTCATTTTTGGAATCGTATATGATTAACCTCAGCATAGATGGACTTATGTAAATTTGATAACTTTTGCTTGAAACAGATGGAATGACCCATAATTCTATCACATGATCTGCTAACTCTTCACGAATAAGAAATTCAACTTCATTTCTTTAAGATATAAAGTGGAAATTGTTCAAAGCACGAACAAAATTGAGATTGTACCTAAATCAAGCAAATATTTCGTCTACTTCAAAATTTTCAAGTTTAGGGAAATGGTATTGAAAACCAAAAATTTTGTCCAAGTCCCTTTATATCCGATGAATCAGATGGTACCTTAGATCATCACAAATCTATGGATTTATGATTGATGGATTTTTCATAGCCATATTCTCAACCACTATCCATCATAACTTGATAGTTTGATTTTTCTTCCATATCCATATTTTCACCTATGTTCTCCTATGTGGAAACCCAGTGATGAGTTAATTTGGGTAATCATTACATTTCATACTTTAGTTTTTAAAGCCATGTTTTGGTATTCCTTTTTACAATGTGGGGTTCTATAAAAGAAACTTTTGAGTAGTAAACTATTTATAACCCCGACGAATTTTGAGGGAGAAATTCATTTTAAGGGGTGTAGAATGTAACAACCCAATATTTTATGATAAGTATTCTTTTTAATTTATTTGATGTCATGTGTTTTATGCTACAACAATATTATCTTGAGATATATTCCACACTGTATTTGCTTGATGTATACGCAACACTATTCTTAGATTGTGTTACACACAATTTCAAGTTCGTTTTATAATAGTCACTCTATGAAACATTGATTGTATATATATATACATATTCAATGTTTAAATGAAATATGTTTGGATTATATTATACGAAATAATAAAGGATTCTTTCACAACACGCAACCCTTACTTGGCTTGCATTACACGCAATCGCGACCTTCCTCGATAGCGTGTGTTGTACGCAATAACGGGTTTTACTAAACAATGATATATTATTATAATATTATTATGAACTAGCCCTTATGAATATTATTAACTAAATATTAAATTTTATAACATTATTATTAATCTTAAATATTTTCTAGAACATGGTTTAAGAATAAAATAAATATTTCGGGTAAAATAAGTATTTTTCAAAACATGTAGTTTTGCCGCTTTCTGATGGTGCACCCACTTTAAATCTAGTTTTTGACAAGTTTATAAGTTCAATTTTACAAAATAAAATTATTATTTGGAATCAGGATTTCAAATTTTACCTTGGATAAAATTTTCATATTATTCTGATAACTTTCATATTTTAATGAATAGTAAAAACACACTATATTTTAATTAAAAACAACTTTTTCATCATAATAACTTATGTGATTAAATTATAATATTGAATGGTCTAAAAGTATAAATAGAATATATTATTACCATTTAATATAATTTATGTTATTAGCCTTGATTTTACATTGAATTCATAGGCTAAATAAATTCAATCTTTTGCAATGTTTTAATCAAAAACCCATTTTCTTTTGACAATGGGATTTATTTTAATTTAATTTCAGCAACTTCTGTGTATAAAATTTGAAAAAATGGATTCCATATTTGTAATCAATGGGTTCAAATTATATTAATAGACTATTTTTTATTTTCGGGCTTCATGAATAGTAACAACGGTAAATTTTATTTACCATAGTAAAAGGTAAATTGGGTATTTAAAGGTAAATATAATATTATAAAATTATCCTAATACTCGTCTTAATATAATTGGATGATTATAATTTGTCCTAAGTCATATTTGGGTCGAAATGGAATCCATTAGAACCCACTTGGATGTGATTAAGACCTTTAGTTTATTTTATTTAAAGGAAAGTGAAATATGTCTCACTCAACTTTAATAATTAAAGTATTTTTAATATAAGTTTATACAGAATATAAATTCGGTTATAAATACTAATTTGAAATAAAATTTCTTTTTCTTTGTCATGGTAATATATTTGTAATTTTTTAGAGTTATTTAATTACCTTATTATCTTATACATTAATGATGCAGAAATTATTTATTTAGTGAAAAATCAATAATATAGTTTTTATTGAAAATGTAATACATATCAAAAGGCCCAAAAATCTGCAAAAAACTTATTATTAGTGTATATATAAACCCTAGTTATCCACTTGCCGAATGTTTGACCTTTTGAATCCTTATTAAGGTGATTATGACACTTATATTATTTTATTTTAAATGATGCCAAAGTTGTCACCTTCATAATTTAATAAATATAAAAATTTAAATATTGTGATTTTAAGATGATAAATTTGATTACAATTATTATTATGAAATTTAATAGGTTCATCTTCATCATAGGATTTTAGGTTTAATTTTTAGACAACAAATAATAATATTAAATAATTATACAAAATGTTATAGTAATTATTTTATTAAGAGATAAGCCAAATAAATGGTTTTAAAAATAATAAGATAAATATTATATAAACTATTTAATGTGCTCCACTAATTTTCTGGATACATATGACCTTTTATTAATCCATTAAATCTTTTAGTTCTAACATATATTCTGTATATATTGTATTTAAATTCAAATAATTTAATAGTGTCAAAATTTACACTATTGTTATTTTATAAAAATAACATATTATAAAATTGATTAAAAATCACAAAAATATTAAAAAATTATAAATTTAAATTTAAATGGTCTAAAATGTTATAAATTATCCAATTATGGAAAATTCACCACAAATAAGTAATTAAGTGTTATAATTTGAAATTTAGAATGTTATTACCACAAATAAAATTAAATTGATAAATAAGGATAAATCAAGATGACAATGTTTAAAATAAATTCCTAACATGTCTAAATTTATTTTTTGATTATATTACAACCATATCTCATCTAATATTCAGATATGAGACATTTTGGATGTTTTTAGGTGGGTTTGGGAATTAATATAAACTAATATTTCTTATATTTCCAAAGGTGCCCCTCTCCTCCCTTATAAAAGAGCACCTCCTCCCTCTCTTCCTCACACCACTTTGAGCCTTCAATCATGGCCAAACCCTGGAATCTTCACTACTACAATTCCCTATACACATTCTAGAGGTCTTGGTCTTCTTCAAAGACCAATTGTAGTGCCCTAAGAGGAGGCCTCAAAGAGGCACTTCAAAGAAGAGGTAATGTCTGTTACCGATTGTTTCAACTTATTTCTGCTTCCACTTATTCTTTTTTAGTTGATTCATTATAAGGTAATAACATAAGTATCACTCATATAATTATATGTTATTATAAGTATGAATGAACCATATTTCACCATCTATCCATCCTACGGAAAATTAAATCATCGCGTGTGCGTACGTACGGAATACCATCTCCACACCGTAGTGCAATTTATTTTCCACCACCACCTTACATGGATGGGTATAATGGTGAAAGTAATGAATATATATTATTATTGTAAAGTGATATTGATTCTGTAATATTATACATACACTTAATTACAATTCCACGATCATGGGAATGATATCATCGCTCGTGCGTACGTACGGACTACCATCTCCACGATGCGATGAGATTCATTCTCCATGTTAACCATTCAAGAATGATTATAAAATATATATAATAAGTAATCATGAAATATATGAAATAATAATGCTACTGTATTTATTTATATTTATATATATTTATTTCATCTACTTAATTCCATTAAATTCAATAAGGAAACGAAAACAGCGTTCATGCGAACGTATGACCTACCGTCTCCATTAACAATGTATTTGTTTCCATTTATCGATCTATTATAAATATTTATATTCTGAATATATATTATATATAGATCATGTTTTACATTTTGGATGTAATTAATCATGATCTATGTAATCATATTAATAATTACAAGTTAAAACACGAATGACAAATGAAATGATTTTACCCAAAACGCTACTTTAACATTAATTTACAAAAGAACGGGTAATATAATGTCATAATTGAACCATATATGAATTAATAACAATGAATATGATTCATTAATAAGTCAATGACATTATTTAGATCATTATAGAGGATGTTTGGATACGTACGAAGCATATCGGACCTAAGATAAGGGATAATTGTGAAAATCTCATTTTTATCCGAGATTTCTTATTCGTATGTATTTAATGGGGTTATTGCTATCATCCATGTCCATGTTTTATAAAAGTGTATTCATGTATTTTTAAAGTCCTTTTTACCCATTTTTAAATTTTACTACATGGTATGTAAGGAATCATTATTTTGATTACGTTACGAGGTACTTTTTGACTTTTCCAGCAAAAGTACGAGAAGAATGTTTTTTTAACCTATACGGCATGAAAAGATTTTTACGGTATTATAAAGCCTTATTTTCATGAAGCTTCCTTAAAAAGATTTCATGACTATTTTAAACAAAATCCTATTCATTTAAAATTTCATGGCATTTTGTGAAAAGAAAATGATTTTGAAGAAAAAGGATATTTTCATCAATAATTCATTTCAACTGTTTTATCAAAAACCATTTTTCATCTAAGATAACATTATTTCATATGTGAATGATTCAATTATAATTTCTATATGATTTACATGGTTTCACTTTTATTATTATAAAATTATATCCATTTCTTTAATATGGATTACGTAACGATGGGATGATGTTTATGAAACCCATTTTATTTATTGGGTTTTTATGAATGATGTATGTTTATTTTGTGGCAAAAGTAAGAATGATTTCATTATGAGATGGGTGGGACCAATATCTCCCTCCAATGAATTGGGTAATTATTTATATCTCATGAGATAGACATGGCTGGAATGGAATGTTAAACTGGTTAAGTAATACAGGACTGGAACAAGGAGTGAACTCGATTCAGAAAGGGTCTTTGTCCACTAAGATGGTCTTGGCAGTAATGACTTGTCTACTATGGAAATCATATCATGTGAATAATGGTTTTCCTCAACTCCATGTTTTAATCCCATTCTATATTATCTTTCTTAATGTTTCTTTATGATTTATGCCTTACGTACTTCATTGTTTTATGTCACTGCTCAAGCTTTTGATGTTTAAAGATTATGTTCATGTTTTTAAGTTCAAATGTATATGATTTCATTTATTTTATCCATGCTTACCCTTACTGAAAATTTGAGCTCACCCTTTATATGTTTTCTTTCCCCTGGATATAAAGAAAGGTTTTATGTAAGAAAAAAGGGTAATATCTTTATGGGATATGTTGAAAATCTTTCACCACGATTAGAAGATTATGTTCCAATTGCCCAAAGACACTAAAAAATTACGGTCCTTTTGTGTCTATTTTTGTTATGTATTAAGTATTCCGAAAAAGTAATGTAATGTCCATGTACGTCAAGCTATCGGGTCTCTACAACCTGGTTATGGAGAATTCTATATATAGAACATCACCACTCTTCAAAAAAACCATGCAGAGTCCATGCCAACCTCTTGGAAAGATTCAAACACACAACCACAACTAACGAAATAATGTTTTCTACCTCATTGTACCCATAAAAATTCCTAACACACGCACCGTAGATCACATTTGAAACCATCTCTATCCCATAATAAATGCATGAATTGATAATTCACCAAATACATGGCCCTAATATCATTCCTATTGTATTATAAACATGCACCTCCAAGGATTAGCATTTGAATACAATTGACAGAACATCTATTCATTGGATACTACCCATATATATGATTTTTATATCACTCCCCAAATTAATAGTGGAATTTCCACTACCTCTCCCAACTGCTTTCTACTATGAAGGCTCATGTTCCCACTGTTTTGGTTAGTCAAAGGTGGATATGTCCATCTCTCAGCAAATGAGTGAAATGAAATACACTAACCATCTCCTATCCTCAGATTCCATGATCGGTTCCTACAAAATTTTATGACATGAAAAACATCAAATGTATCCCATTTTGAGATGGACAGTGTTTGACCTTCCACCAAATGGCTTCACTATTAACTTTCTATAAGGGAAAAACATTCAATAACGTCCTCATCCAAGAAGAATAAAACATTATGTAGATTAATGAATAACAAATTCCCTCTTTGTATAACTTAGATGTTGTCAACATAGGAAGAATAATTATTTTGAATCCTGAAGTACACCAAAATGTCAGGAATAAATCCACAAAAACCATTTAAAACCCAATTGGTCACACTAAAAAAAATTATTTCCTCTTTATACTAATGAAATTGATTGTTGTTTTCACTAGCTCCACATTTTCACACATCCCATATATCATCTCACATATCTAACATATTCCCAAAATCTAGGCCTTATCAAAACACTCATTTTAAAATGCTTTTCTATAATCAATCACTAAACAAAACTCTAGGTCCCATGGTTTTAACATCACTAAAACATGGCCCAAAACCCCACTCAAACATCTATCCATAACTCCTGGTTATTCACCCTCATTGGTCACGAGGCATACTTAATGTTTTTATCTAAGATCCCAACCTTCAGCACAACCATGACCAACCACATGAACACCCCTCACCCTATGTTTCACTTATATATCAGAACATCCATCTAGAGTAACGATAGATCAATTCATTGAACATTTCCAAAATAAAATTATTAGACAATTGAGAAATTGTTACCCTTATGAAAATAACCTTATAACCAATTTAAGCACACCGGTCCTTCGCTAAGAAAGAAACCATGGAATAAATAAGAATTTTACCAAAATTCAATGTAACCCACCCTACATTTATTCAATATTTGAAGCACCCTCCAATGCTTCATAGTTCAGGACACTCGCATGATTAGCTTAAACACTCTCAAGGTTACACCCAATTTCCAAAAACCAATAGTGCATGAGCACAGCTTATATCGAATCTCCAAATCTAGTAACTTTCCAAGTTGGAATTCTAGGATAAACCAATACTTGAGATTTCTCTACACTCACTACTATCATAGTCCAAAATTTTCTCCTAAGACATACACACCCAAAATCACAAGCATCCCGATTAACCTACCACATGGAATCCTTGAAGATCACAGGATATCGTCTCCCTAAACAAGAGTCTCATTTAGAATAAATTATTGGATCTTCCACTATATCATACACATATAACCTCAATAAGTTTTTGCCCATGGGATACACACTTATAACCATTCTGAATCACACTACGAAAAACACACCAAGAGACTAATTACTGTAGGTATAACACTAAGATATGTACCCACACACATCAGAAGAAATAGCGATACACTAATCCTATGGTCCAAAAACAGCTCTCAAGTTCTTAACATAATAGGGTCACCACTTCCATGATAACATGTGAAATTTCAGAATCTACAGATCACAACCTAACAGAGGGAACCATAAGAAAACCCCTTTAACCAAACATAAAACCATAAAAACAACAAAAACCAATACCAATCCTTTATACTAGGGAACCCTTGTTACCCAAACCACCCCTCGACATGGCCAACAAACAACATAATGGATACTCACTTCCAGTGCCTCTAATGTCTAACTAATGCAAATTATTCTTTAATTAACATTAAAATTTTAGTAAACATTATAACTAACATTTCAAAACATCCATTTTTGAATACCAAAGATTAACACATTTTAAAACAGTTTTATTGACCAAACTTTTAGAAGACCCAATATTTATTATAGTTCCCATTTCAAAATATTTTCATAAAAAATCAAATAATATCAAATGAAATAAAAGAAAAGAATAAATATTAATTTAAAATCATATAAATCACATGGAACTATCAATCATTGGAAACATATAGATGACCTAATAATCCTATATTCCAAGAATTATTCATGAATACACTTATCATATGATTTCATATTGAGTAAATAGATAAAAACTCATAAATCAATAACATCACATCAAAGTGCACCACTCAAGATGGATTTATCAATAAACTATAAAATAAAAAATGACCATCAATTCCTACCATAGGAATAATAGGTTTCCCCTCACATGTACAGTTGTAGGAACCCTTCCATGGGCTCATTACCAAGACACAACAAGATCCCACTCTCATTTCTACCATGTCCCAAATATTCATAAAAAACACAAAAGATCTCACTCATCTTTCAAACTACCCAACTCAGGGTCCACTAACACTAGTGTGCTGATCCGGATCACCACATGACCTCAGGAACACCTCCCCATACACTAGAGGCTATCGACTAGCAGTGTAGATCTATGGAGTCATTAAGGAGACTATACCAATGTATTGGAGTAAAAACATAAGTAAATAAATCCAACAGATGTAATAACAGGTAAGAAAAATAAAATAATACATATGAAGGAACCCAATCAATTAATATAATTCTATAATAATGTGCTAAATACACTACATGAAATGTATTCATAAAAATAAAATATAGAATATCAACACCATAAAATATCCCAAACATTGTCTTGAGTCCTAACTTTGTCCGGAAATCCCATCTGCCAACCCAACATCCATGCATAACCTATACTTGAAAACATGTAGATTCTTCTTGTGTACCCAAGTAAGATTGATACCTCAATAGTGTGTGAGTGAAACTCTGTAGGCCACCACCAATCATGCCTAAATAAATATCTAGTATATAAAATTGTGTATGATGATAATAAAAGGTGATGAAAATAAATAAGTAGTAAGGGGAAATGTTTTACATTTACTATATTTTAATTATCCATTAAAACCATTAAGTTCAGTGAGGTATTCAATTTTATTTAACAAAGGGAATTCATTTTTCCTTTACATATTACATTTTACCATATGGAATAAGTCTAGTTGCCCAGAATATAAATCACATGAGTAAGAGTATGGAAATCAAGGATCCACAATCCATGAATCCAACCAGGATCCAATATGATATGTCTTACCATCCCAACCAATAACTCACATGTTTAGAAATATAGAGAATCAGTCTATGAATCCAAAAAGTACTCGAAACTTCATTCATGACTATCCCCACCTTGATATAGAACCCCAAATCCAATTCATCGAGCTAAATAGTGTTAGTTATTTTACCAAAAAAAATACTGTTCACATGGTGCATGGAGATTCATCCTGAACAATCCAAATATAAGGAGTGGAGCATTAGACCAAAATCCTAAAATAATTCACTCTAGTTTAAAAAAACATTTCCATAATTCCATGAATCCAACTAGTATTCATCATTTCACATCCAAACATTCCCTTCCATTCAATTATCATTCATTTCCATCTTCATCACATCATTCGTGAAATATCAATATCTTTAATCATTAATCATTTATCATGGTCCAAATGGACCTCTAAAATCTAATATTTCACAATAAGATCTAACACATTTTTTTAATTTCATAACAAAACATAAAAAAATTTCAAATTACCACTAAATAAGGGTTGTTCCCTTTAACATCAAAACAATTCCATGGCCACACATTCCATTCAATTCATTAAAAGAAATCTCTATGGAGTTTCCATGAGTGTAAACAACACACAAAAATCAAGTACCACTTGAAATATGATAAGAATTCCCTTTTTAAACAACATGAGGTAAACAAATCCTTCCTAAAATATAACTAAAATTCAAAAATAAATTTCTTTCCTTGAAAACCATAACTGAATCCAATCCAAAACATAAAATGTAAACCATTCCAAAATCCCATATAAATTTCACAAAGATAAAACATAAACATTTCAATTTTTCCCTTTTAACCATTCCTACAAATAAAATTTATATTTACACCCCATTCACATTCATAATTTCCATATTTCAACTATTACCAATTCATTTCAATATATTCAATTTTCTTTCATACCCCATGGATAACCCTTGGTCTAGTGGAAAATCATCAATAGACCCAATGGGGTCCGTTAAGGGAATCCCATCTCAAAATAATTACCAAATTACATTCATAACCAATGAGACCAAATATAGTGAGGAATAAACATAGAACAACAACATACACACATATAAACATTAGTACTATGGTAATAATATTGTAGACCACTTAACACATTATCATAGAAAAATTTTAATATCCTGACCCGAACCTCCAGGTCTGAGTCGGAATTCTACATGACCTCACGAGTGCCTCCCTGTATGCAAGTTGTTTTCGAATAGCAGCAAGGGTCTCAAGTGAAACCTTAGAGAGACTATAACCTCTGTATCATGTCTTAGGAAAAATAAAAATGAATAATCCAATAATAAAAAATCAGATTAAATGTAGAAAATAGAATAATGACATACACAAGACAGCTTCTAAAGTGTTATGCTTATCCTATGTATAATTCATAATAAAAATATTATTTAAAATTAAATAAACAACTATTTTTTGGGTACTCTAGTGTCTACCTCGATCCTCTCTAGGTCCATGCTCCACTTCTCAAATTTCTACTATAGGTCCCTTTCCATTAATTGGATATCATGTCATGGAATTTACTAGTTCACCGAAATGTCTATGTAGGGTGTGAGTGAAAGGAACTATAGGAAAAAACCAATTCATCCTTATCATAAGTCCAAAAAATATATACAATAGTGTATATCATGAGATAATAAACACTTAGTAAACATACAAGTGTCGAGTAATTGTGAGCTGAACAAGCCGCTATGAACCCCAGCCCCATTTGAATTAGATAGTTATCGATAAGAAATTCAAGAACACAAGTACCTCCATCAAGGTTACATAGCTGACCAAACCCTTCTTGTGGTTGTTCCATGAACGTCGTAAATTTTGTCGGGTCTATATTTGGTCTTCTTATCCTTTTAATCTCCCATGAATTGATTTTTTAGGAATTGATACCAGTATTCTCTAGAAATACATTATTCTTTCCCCATTATAGGGCTATCTACATCCACCTTTAAGGATGTTAGTACTACGTCGGGATGGTCAACCGGCCATTAGACCATGTAACTCCCTCCATCAAGGCTCCACCTGTGTATCTCAGTATCTACCATCTAGACACTATGCATTCCCCTATAAATGGGTAACCATTCCCGCCGTTAAGGAAAATAGGAATTATTTAGAATGGGTAACCTCATACACCCAACAAAAATACACAATATTAGTATCTTTGTACGAAAACTGCAATTCCACGGGCTATGAAACACACACACAAAATGTGTAATATCAAGGAATGATAAGTCACACCAATATCAATTCCATGATAATCACACATAATCATGTACACCCACGAATACTCAAACACTCTCATGAAATTTCTAACTAGCATGGAATAGTCCAACATAAACATCACATCATGATAACATCATATATACATATATGGCCCAAAATGGGAATGCACCTCCTACCTCAAAATTCAAGAAAACCACTTGGCAGCTTTATTATTATCAAAGTACACACATCAAAGTCTCAGGTTGTTGGTGTGTCGATGCTCGAGGTATGTCATGGGTCCCTAAAACCAAAACCAAATATTTTATTTTAAACAGAAATAAAATATCACATTGATGATATATTCTCTCTCTTTGGTAATTTTGTATTTATCGATTAAAATATTACATGTGATTGTATTTTACCTCTCAGGGAATTTTTAAAATTATCAATTAAAATATTACATGTGTTAATATTTTAAATATATTGTATAATTTAAATAAATCACATAAAATATTACACGTGATAATATTTTCATCTCTCATGGGTAGATTTAAATTATCGATTTAAATATTACATGTGATAATATTTTATCTCTCATGGATAATTTTAAAATTATTGATTAAAATATTTCATGAAATAATATTTTATCTCTCTTGGAAAATTTTCCTATTATTGTTTTATAATTATATTAATTATCCATTGACAATACATGAAATTATCCTATGATAAATTGGATAATCGTGACACATGACAATTAACATAAACTTATCCTTCAAAAATATTAAGTACTATCTATAATGATATCATGTTGGAATTATTTCATAATTTATAACAATTATCTATCAATAATTTTTTTACCAAATCATCATTTTATTAATTAAGAAAAATTATAAACTAAAAATATTCTAAAAATTAGCCTTCTATAATTTAACACAATTACCTATCAATTTTTTAATAAATTTCCATTGATGATCCAATGTTTTATCCATTGATAATTTTAATACATTATCCTTTGATAAATTATTGAAAATATCATTTTAAAATTTACCATAAACATATTTTAATAAATTTTTTAGAAAATATATCTGATAACTAAAATATTTTTCTCTTCATAATTTCAATAAATTTCCATTGAAAATTTTCTGATATTTTCATATCTTTAAACTATAAATATCTTTAGAAATTTTTTGGAATTTTATTATGATAATCTTGTATATTGTCCCTTGATAATTTATTGCTTAATCATTTTAATTTAAAATCAACAATTTATTTTTTTTCTAGGATTTTTATGGGAAAATTAATTTGAATAAATTTTTTAAAAAAACTTACATGAATAGAATGTGGTGCCTTATGGGGAGGAGGAATAACCCTTGAACACTCAATCTGATCATTAAATTTCATTTTATTGTGTACAGATGAGATTCAGGGTCTCTCAAACTCAATAAATACAACGACTATGCAGATTTGAGATCCTTCAGTTATATGAACACCAAACCATGTGTTAAATTTTTAGGAATTTAAAATACCTAATTTCTACAATTAATAAACCTGAAAATCAATGCATAGTCATTGATTTTAACTTATTAGTGAATTAATATTTTTTTCTCTCAAAATGGTGGTAAATCAGAGTTTTGAAAATCCTCCATGTGGTTTAATGGTGGTTCGATTCTCATAAGGGTGAAGATTAATATTAAATTTCTATTTAATTAATTTAATAAAATAAATTATTTAACATAAATTATAAATTACACAAAACATCCATTTAATTTAAATTTTATACACTGACTAGAGAAAAACCTATATTCTTGAACGAATGGAGGTCTCATAATTATTATATGGGAAACCATTTAATAAATATTTATTATTTATTATCAACAAATCAGATTAAATTATTATGTAATTATAAAAAGTTTCATTTTACAAGTGAGGAATCCAAACACCTGATGTTTATAAATGTTATACCTCACCTATGGTAAATACGGCATTTCAGACCTAAAAATTGTATCAAATTTGTCATATAATACACAATTTGAGAGATATTAATTTTTTTCTAAAAACATAATTAATTAAATATTGTTTAATAAATTTATCTCAGGAGAAATTCATCCAAATTTATGAGGCCTTTGAATATTATACCCATATTAGGCTAAAAACCATGTTTCGCAGCTGACAGAGGTTTCATATTTCACTTATGACACACCATTTTGGACTTATAAATTTTTTAAAACATTTTGAAATCTTAATATAATATATTTAAAAAATTTAGTTATTTTTCTCACCTATTATTGACTTCTAGTCCTTGAGAATCATCTCTGTAGGTATTTATCAAATGACATAGGCCACTAAATGCGAACATCAGACTCATGTTTCCACAACTCTTTCTAGATTTTCCATGTTCCCACAAAAAACAAACTTGTACTATCATTTTACATTAGATACCTTTCTCACTCTATTCAATAATAAACAAAGGATACTCATCATAAGATGAAACAGGTTCCAACTCAACGTCCTTGCAATATATAACATTAACTAGATCATGCAAATACCTCTGAAGAAAAGGAACATGGAACACACCATGCATACCTTCATAGTGGTAATAGAGGTCAATAAGATATGCTATTACCCATATCCACTTAGTGAGTCCCATGTCAATCTCTCTTTTACAGAATCACTAGCTACCACTCTCTCATGTACAAGGGTTTTATGTAATTGTTCAATGATGTATTATATGAAGGGAAGTTATGGAAAAATAGAGCTTTGGAAATTAAATTCTTGGAATGGATTTAATATTTTTGGAAACCAACTATATGAAGACAAGAAAAAGGTTCAATATGTGATCTAGTTTGTATCTCATAATATAAAAAGTTCATTATCATTATATGTTGGTGTTAGATCCATTCCATAGGCTTGTCCTACCTCAGCTCTATGATGATACCAGCAAGTTTCATGTGTCATCATCATCAGGGGAGTGTGTAACGTCGAATAGGTTTCTCTACTCCCAGTCTGTCATGACGCCCTAGAACTACTCTAAGAAACCCTTGAGAAAAAATGTCAAATATGTCTAACCATTTCACATGGGTGGTATTAAACTATTGTATTCCTACAAGTGATGTTATAATTACCCTACTACCAACAATTGTAGCACCTACCTAAAAAATATCTATTCTGACCCTATTATCCATCACTATGCTACTCCTAGATTTCCTTTCTCTTCTAACCATATTATGGGTCTCCTACAGTAGATGGGGGAAACTTAGTCACTAGCCCACTATGAGTCAGAAGTAATACTATTTTCTTATTCTCTTCTAGACCCTTCTCAACAGTTAAGGCATTGACAAGAACCTGAGAGTATGTCATCAGGTCAAATCCCCTAACCATATATCTGATCTCTATTCATAAACCTATCAAGAACTTTTGATATTTCTATTACTCATTCCTAGCTATTAAAGGAGCTAGGATAAAACTCTGCAAAAAATGAAGAGTAAGCAAATAAATTCCTAGAACCTTATCATAATTCCATGAGCTCCTGGGTATAGTCCAACTTCATCATGATCGGGTAAAACTATTCTAAGAATAACTCCTTAAAGGCCATCCATGTAAAACCTTATCATATCCAATCTTGATTCATGGAATTCCACCATCTCGAGGAAGTTTCGTGGTACATAATGGGTTCTAAAATCTCTCTTCCTTTTTTCGGGGTATGTACTAGTCAATAAATTGATACAGTATATCCAATCCATTGCATCCTATGGGCCACCAATACTCTAGAATATTGGAGGATACTGAAACTAAAATTCCCTAGATTGGATAATCACTGTCCATTTAATAGCTCTACCGTAGATAGAAATCAATGAAAAAATTCCCAGTTTAGTAGGCTTTGTGTCCTGGATTACTTGTTCCAGTATAGGATCATGATAGGGTACACCCCCATATACCATATGTGGTGGAACAAGAGCATCCTGGGTTCCCATAGAGAGTGGTTCCATAAAATTTCTCTAAGGTGGAATCTCTTCAACATAAGGATAATTAGGGTAACCAAAAATACTAACTGCCCATGGGATCAAACATGGTTTTCCAAGTAGTCTACACATAACACATGGTATACCCATCCTACCACTAACCCATGTTTTTAACCTTACGCATTAGTCATAGTCAACATATATACAATAAAAAAAACCACATACTATATTTAACTAATTAATTCCATTAATGTTATATCACACTACATGGAAACATTGATATAAAATACAAAGAAACTATCCAAAACAGATATCTCAATTCAAGGATTTTAATTACTAAACTACTATGTTGCAAAAAAATAGTTATATATGTGGAATTTTAAACAACGTACCACGTCATGATGCATAAACATAAAATCAATATCATAAATCACATATAACATCATGTGTGTAACCCAAGGATAATCAATAGTAACAACAGAACATTGATTCCCCACATTATGGAAACTTCAATGTCCATTTTCTAGTGTTGGACAGACACTATCATAGTTCCCCTACCCGAGTCCCAATTTACAATCTCTTATATAAATAGTCTAACCTATTATAGGAGAAGAAACAAGGTATTGGGTCTTGAAGCTCTAATACCATTTGGTGGCATCCCAACATGAACCACCAGGTCTGAGCCAGAATTCTACAAGACGTCATGCGTGTGCCCCTGTTTGAAAGAGGTTTCTGACTAGCTGTGGGGGTATCATGTGAATCCTTGGGGATTCTCTAACCTATATATCATGCCATAGGATTGATAATAATGAATAAACCAAATAATAAAAAATCAAAGTAAATAAGAAAAATATATTAATTACATATTCATAAGAGATTCCAAATTGGTAAGCCTATCCAGAGTATAAAAAAATAGACAAATACAAGATAAAATTAAATAAAAAAACATCTACGGGGTACTGTATTGTATGTCTAGATCTACTCCAGGACCATGCTCCACCACTAAACTATCCACCATAGGGCCCTTTCTATTTGTCAACTATCAGGTCATGAAATCTACAAGTGCACTGAAATTCCAAAGTATAGTGTGAGTACAAGACTGAACTGGACATCACCGATGCATTCATACCATAAGTACACAAAATTATTGCATCCTTATATATCATGAAATAAGTAAATGCTTATTAAATATACATGTGTCGAGTCATCATGCACTGACCAAGCCATCACAAACCCAGGCCCCACCTACATAGGTTCGTTGCCAATAAAAATGTTAAGAACACACGTACCTCCATCAAGTGAAAATAGATAACCCCACCCTTTTGGTGGGTGTTTCAAGAATAATGTAAATTTCATTGGGTCTATCTTTGGACCAATTATCCTTTTAATCACCCACTACCCATGTTTTTAGGAAGCCACGACCAATATCTTCCAGGAAACCACTATGCATTACCCTCTATAGGGGTAGTCACATCTTCCTTGGAGGATGTAATGATTATATCAGGATGGGTAACCAGCCACTAGACTGCCTATCACCCATCCCAAGCCTCCACTAGGGCATCTTAGTATCTACCAGTTAGCCACTATGCTTTCCCCTCTACATGGGAATCCACGCCCTCCGTTAAGGACATTAGGAACGAATTAGGTTGGGTAGCCTCATACACCAAACCAGAAGGCTCCACCTGAGTATCTTGGTACCTGAAATGCAATTACACAAGCTGTGAAACACACAGAAAATGTGGTATAACAAGAAAATGTAATTTACCCAAAGATCAAATTCATGATAAACAGATATAAATAAGTACACCCATGACAACTCACTCACTCAAATGCAATTCATAATAAGCATGGGCTATTCTATCATAAACATGAAATCATGAAAACATAATATGTATATATATATATGGCAAAATATGGGAAGTAATCACCTGTCTAAAAATTCATAAAAACCTCTTCACAGTTTAATCATTTTCAAAGGCAACACGTCAATGTCGCAAGTTGTCAGTTTATCAATGCTCACAGTTTTTCAAGGATACATAAAACCAAAAAAAACTATTGTATTCCAAAAAGAAATAAAATATCACATGTGATGATACTTTCTCCCTCCTGGAAAATATTTAATTTATCGATTAAAATATTTCCTGTGATAATATTTTATCTCTCTTGGATAATTTCAAATTATCAATCAAACTATTACCTGGGAAAATATTTAAACTATACTGCATAATTTAAAACATTCATTTAAAATATTTCATTCAATACTATTTTTATCTCTCATGGATAATTTCAAATTGAAATAAAAATATTACATGTGATAATATCGTTTCACTATTGGATAATTTTAAAATTATCGATTAAAATATTAAAAGTGATAATATTTTATTACTCTTGGATAATTTTAAAATATTAATTTTATAATTATAATAACTATCTTTAAAAATATGTGTAAATATCATTAGATATTTTTTATAATCTTCTCATGGGATAATTATCTTAATATTAACCTAAAATAATAATAAATACTACCTCAAATGATCTCAGGTAATCATTATTTTATAATTCATTATAGTTATAGATTGATATTTTTTTAATAATTCAACCATTGATAATTTCATAAAAATTATCGTTAGAAAATATTCTAAAAATTGTCCTTTGATACATTAACACTATTATATTTTGATAATTATTTACAAATTATCTTGAAAATTTAATGTTTTATCCACATATAATTTTAATAAATTTTCCTTCAATAAATTATTGAAATCATCATTTAATAATTTACCACAAAAATATTTTTATAATTTAATTTACAATTATCTTTGATAACCAATATATTTATCCCTTGATAATTTAAGTAAATTTTATTTTAAAATTTGATATGATATTCATGTATTAAAACAAAAAATATATTTTGATAATTTTATTTGGAATTATATTTTGATAATCTTGTGGATTATCAATTCATAATTTCTGGTTTAATAACTTTAATTTAAAATCAATAATTTGTTTCAAGGATTTAATATGGAAAATATAATTTAATAAATTAAAACAAAAAAATTAAACATACCTAAATAGATTGTGTCACCTTATATGGAGGAGGAAGACACCCTATAAACACTCAACTTAATCAATGGATTCCTTTTGATTACTTACATATGAGATTTTGGGTTTCGTGGATTGAAAAAATATAACTACCCTGGATATTCGATATTATTTGGATATATGAACCCGAAAACATGTGTAATCATTTTAAGAATTTAAAATACATAATTTCAACCATCAATCAACCCAAAAATCAATATGGAGTTATTAATTTTCACTTATTAGGTTGTTAATATTTTAGTTGTAGTCAAAATTGTGGTAGATCAAAGGTTTGAATATCCTCCATCCATCATAATGGTGGTTCGATGCTCATAATATTGAATATAAAGAGATAATTGCTATTTAATTAATTTAATAAAATTAATTATTTAACATAAATTTAAATAACACCAAACATCCATAGTGCATAAAAGTTATAAACTGACTAGGGTAAACCCTATGTTTTGGACCCAACGGTGGTCTCAGATTTCTCATACGATGTAGCATTTGATGGTTCTTAATTATTTATTTTCTAAAAATCAGATTAAATAATTAAATAAATTTAAAAAATATTAAGTCACAGGAAAGGCGTCCAAAAAATTAGGGCTTACAATTGTTATACATCATCTAGGTAATATTACACATTTCATACCTAACGATGGTTTCAAAATTTTCAAAAACTGCATCGTTTGAGAGATATTAAATTATTTTAAAAAGAATAATAAATTAAATATTATATAATAAATTTATCTTATGATAGTGGCATCCAAACGTCTGACACCATTTAATAATATACCCATGATATGGAAACAACCACATTTTGTACCTAATTGTGGTCTTAGATTTCACAAACAGAGAACCATTTTGGAGTTATCCAAAAAAATTTGAAACAATTTTGCACGCCAAATATATTATATTTAATATGTTTATTCAGTCCTAGTCAATGATTATTGGGCCCCATAATCTCACAAAAACTCTTTGTCTAAATCCAAAAATAATCCATTGAATATTTCAAACTGTTAATTGGGTGTTTTCTCTTATTCACATCCTTTAAAGTTTTATCATGTTATTTCATGGATAAATAATTTTTCCCCCATAAGATATTTATAATTTATCACAATAGGGTTTTTTTATCCTTGTAAAAATTACGATATTAAATTATTATGGAAATCCCATATTGAAGGAGTAGGAGCATGAAGTGCCCCTTTATTGGGTGGTGTGGATGCCTCTCCCATGATGGGGGAATTTTCTTAGGGGATGCATGGGGGTCATAGACGAGGTAATGTCAAACTGTGTAGGCTTGGACTAAAGTAGAAAATATCAAGATTGTGGGATGAACTGGGGAATTTTAAATGCTAACAGAACCATTGTTTATTGGAAGTGCTAGTGAGGATGATGGGACCTTCAAGGGGGGATTATATAAAATCCTCATTAAAGGAGGAGGATCGAAAATCCCCATTTATAAGGTGGTTTTGACACCTCTCTCATAATGAGGCATTTTCCAGTGGGATTCCCGAGGTCCAGATTCCAGGAAATGAAAAATCATCTTGGCTGGGCCCAAATTGTAAAATATCATGATAGTGGGCTAGAATGGGCTGTTACATAACCATTTATCCCAAATTGGTCCTTGATTTAAGCCAAAAAAATCATTTAGCATCCAAACCCAGAATCTCTTTGAAAAAAGTGAGTTGTAGTTCATTAAAAAGAGAAAAAATGTCACATATAGCCTCTTCTAGAAAATTGAAGGAAAATGAGTCAATGTCATACCTAGAGCTTCAATCCACACCCAAAAGCACTCCAAACACCTAATAATCAATGAAAAAAACCATGTTGTAGGAGGTGGCTACTGGTTCATTACCCAAGATGGAAGGGGTAGAATGGTGGAAATTTTTTGGGAGAAACTTTTAATGTAGGGGTGTAAATGATAAAAACAGAAATTTTTCTGAGGTCTATGGGTTGGCCACATAGTTTTCTAATGCTTGTGCCAACAATGTGGTACCCTCTATCCATGTGACAACTGAAATACATGGTTTTCCTAGAAACACACATGGTTTGACAGATCATGAAGGGGACATTTGTTCACCATTTTCCTCATGGAAATAAATTTGTAGTATCTCTTAGTCCACCTTGCACGATTTCCTTAACGATGGAACACTCTTCTATGACATGCATGGTTATGGTATATTTTTACTATAAACCATGCACCAATGGTTCTCTCAGCACACATTGGAATCTTTTCTTACTCATCTAGGCCCTGAAAACATTTTACACCCCTAACAACATTCATACTCTCTAAAAACATTCACTAAACAAAAAACCCAATCATGGGTGTATCATATCTCAATTTTGGGATCTTAATGAAATAATAAAATAAATAAATATATCATTCAAAATACACACCCCCTTTGACTATATAATAATCCCACCCTCAATTTTTTATCCTCACTCACAAAATAAATTCTTATGAAAATTATCTACCATAATACCTCACTACCCAAAATTTCCCATATTTGTAGGATTTTTGACTAATAATAACCAATCTGTTGATAGTGTTAAACTCAATCTAAATAAGGAGACTCAAGAGGCAAGTTAGGGTTCTTATTCCAAATGCATCTAATTTCATTATATATTATTTTATCATGTATTATATTTAATAGAAATTTAATATTCTAGAATTATTATATTTAAGTTTTATAATCATCTATTTGTTCAATTTTTAACGAGATTCTACTAATCCCAACTTCTTAAACACTATTCATAAAGCATTTTTTTTTGAAATAGAATATTTTATAATTATATATTTTCATTTATTATATTGAATTATTTTGATATAAACTCCTTGGAACAAAGAATTAGTGTAATTCCAAGATTTTTTGTTCCTGATATTATAATTATTTTTAAATATTATGGATAATACATTATCAATTTTCATTTCATAAACCCCATTTTATAGGATTATTTTATGTCAAAAACAATGTAATTTAAAGATGGACTTTGTATTTAAATTTTCCACTTCCTTTTTCAATAATGAATTTAATGAATCAAAAATTATTCCTAAATCAGTGGATCATGTTTTATCTCTTTTATTTTATTAAAATAGCATATTTAAAATGTTACCCATACATTTAACAAATTTTAAAAATATCACATACCAAGTTACTCTTATAGAAAATATGTGAATGATGATGTTTTCATGATTTATGTATCTCATTGGTATTATTAAAATTTTATTTTAGGATTGAATACAAAATTAACAAAAAATTAATATTTTTATTTTTAGATTCTATATTAAAATAGTGAAAGTAAAAGTAATCAAACATGTTAATTTCTAATCATCAAAAACTAGCTTTTTGGGATGGTTTTTGCGGTGATGCCATTTCGATAACCTATTGAAATTATATATGTATATGATTCAATGAAGCATTTTACATTAATATTTTGGATTTTTTGAAGACATTTTAATATGTCTGATGACCATTATTAATATACAATACATATTCATAGAATATGAATTAAATGATCATAAAAACATTGATGTGAACTATACCAAATTGTTAAATATAAAACATGATAAAAGGGATTATAATAATGGAGTAAGCATGAAATATGTTCAAATTTTATTATATAATTAGAATATTTATGTTTTCTAGAGGATAATGTACATAATATGCAATTCAGGACTCATAGTATATGGATTATTAATATCATTTTGTTTCATTTGGCCATATTATATATTATTTTACTATGTTATACAATGCTTATGTGGATAATGAGCTATAGTAATTCTATGTTGTGTTTACAAATTTTATGTGGATTTTTAATTGTTACACATAATAATTTCATGGATTAGTTCTAATATCAATTATAGGATCCTTGTTGGTGTTCCGCATCTCCTATTTCATACCATGAGACTTTTTTTATATTATACGACACGTTCTATTTTATATGGTGTACTTACTACCCCATGAATATTTTTTACATAATAATTGATGTAATTTGTGGGATATATATAAAAATATCATGTTATTAGACATAATGGCCTTTCATTTGAAATTTACCAATGTTGTAAGGATATATGTTTCAATCACAGTTTTAATTATGATTGTTTATTCTTGAATATTATTCATGTTATTTAGGTTCTCACTGTATATTAAAAATCACATATTTTCTTCTACTCTATTTATTTCTTTTATTTACATATATTATTTTTATTTTCCCCCACTTTGATACTCAAATTCCGAGAATTGTTGTTTATAAAAAAATCCAACCATATTTCATAATTTTTAGTGCCTTTCTCATCCATATAAATATTCAATAAATCCTTATCTAATGGTGTCATGTGAATCAATAATATCATGGTTTTCAATAACTCTATTTGAGCTAGACTCACCTAGAATATTGTTCATGGGGGGTTGGATTACATGGGGTTCCTTAAGGGTAGATTTATAGAAAAAATCAAGTAGGGGAGTGAAGTGATTCTTATCTTGACTCATATATTTGGATTAAAATTAAATATTAATTCCATTAAATCATGAATACTTCAAAATGGATGGTGAATAAGATTTCCAATCATAAATTATGGCTGGATAATAATGTTGTTTCTACATTTATTGATGATTTCCATCCCCTAGAATAAAATTACGACTCTCATATTTCAATCAATGTTTTTTTATTCTCATAAACCTCCATTATATGATGCACTTAATGGAATTTTATTTGGCTACACTTTCATAAACTACTCAAATTTTCTGATTTGGGATCCCACTAGAAATGGAATACTCAATTTCATAAATTCTTATCATCATGCTGCCAAAGATTACAAATTATACTTTAATTGTATGTTGGATTTTAATAAAGATAGGATCAGGACATCTCATATTTTTTTATCTGTGGGCTTTATTATAATAGGATACCCACATATTCTATTTTTTATTAATTTGGCATCCATATCTGTTTATAGTGTGTCACGTGTCATCAGCATAGGGAGGAATCAGACCACGTGTTCCTTCGTTTTTCAACATCCTTAACCATATAGAATGAGAACATATATATCTTCAGATTCCAAGACTTATGATTCTCATGTCTCTAAGCTCTCATATGGTGTTGTAAATTCATACCACATTTTTCAATGGTTCATGTAATTTTTACTGTTTTTGTTGCTAAAATTATGCATATAAATTGTTCTAGAAGAAATTCATCAATTTATGCTACATAAACATTCTGTTTGAGTTTGGATCTTCAATATATTCTTACTACACTCAAAAATGAAAGTACTGTAAAGATGGGTTTTCTTGAGAACAAATTGCTGGAAATCCTTACTCTGATAAATTTGGGAGTTCATTAGAATTTTAAATCAGTAATGGGTACCATTTAAGTCTTATAATGTAAATTATACCTCATTAGATAAAAATTAATATAAATGGTGAATCTAAAAGTAATATGGTGCCCTTGAGGTGTTGTGAAATAGTTTATTATCATTATTAACATGTAATGGGTTGTTTTAATGGATCTTGTGGTGTGACATTCTCTCTTGAAGAAAAGATTCTTAGAATTATTCATGTTATCTATTTTGAAAAAATAACTATTAGAATAACATTTTTTATTGTGACCCTTCCAATATGGATTAAGTTATAAGAAATGGTTGTTTCCATCTTCCATAGAGTCATATAAATAAATTAATGTAATGAATCATTACTCTAATGCATCTCAATGTCATAGTCACACATGTCATTCAGGAGGAGATTATAGTTGATGATGTGATTTCTAAAAATGTTGTTGGTTTGGATATCACTTGGTAATACTTTCTCCAATATGATTTGACTACTCATTATGAAGGAGATTGTAATAAAATCCAATGCTTTCAACTTTTGTATTATTTATTTTCTTCCTTAAAAACATTTCCTTCTGGTTGAGGGACACTTTTATAAAAAATCATTATGTCCATGATCATTATTATCATGGATGTATTGTACCTCATTTCTAATGATGACATAACCTTATACTGATTACTATATAAGGTGAAAACACCACATTTAATATAAATATAATTGTGGATTATTACATCGAATAATAGAATATTTATTCATTTGGGAGTCATTGAAAATTTGTATACGAGTTAGTTTTATATGGATTCATATTGAAATATAAGATAAGTTGAATTTTTATTGTTGAAATATTGACATTTAATATGTTATCTTTCCAATAATAATATTTATTATTAAGGAATATTAATTATTAATTAAATAGTTGATCATTTATATCAAATGTTAAATGAATTGGACAAAATATATGATGAATGAGGCATGTTATAACCCATTTATTCATTGTTAGGTCTCATGAGATAAACTAGTCTTAGTATTTTGGGTAAATCTACCCAATTTTTTATGATTTTTTAGCACAATTATTTACTGATATATATTAGTTATATGTAATGTTTTATTTGCTTTTATCTCATCCATAATACTCATGGTTTATTTATTCAATGATAAATTATACTCTATTCTTTCTCTTACAGATCGTATGAGCTCACAATTTAATACTTTTACTGTTACCATGGATTCCATGGAGAGATATAAAAATAATTAATATGGGTATATTAGAAATAATCTTAATTTTTTCATTATAATTTTATTTTTGATTTCATATTTTCAAATGTATTATGAGATTCATGTAGGTATCTAGACTCCCAAAACTATTAAACTATTCCACCCATTGGGGTTGAACTCTTGTATGTTATTCAAACATAGTAATATTGCAACTACCTTTTGGTTACTAGAGTCAGGGTATTATTGGAAACTAATGATCATAGTTTTTTGAATGGACATTATGTGAAGGATGGGTGGATGTGATCACATTTGATGGGTTAACAGTGGGGCTTTACCATGGAAATAAATATTAGCTATGGGGAATGAAAGGAATTATATGTGTGTTAGGGGGGTTAGCTGAGTTTGGTGAATAAATGTCGGTAAGAAATGAGGGATTAACATTTTATTACTACAATGGTCTTTTAGATGGTCCAAGTGTCATTTTTTTGTAAAAACATTGTAATATTTGGTTTTTTTATGTTAACAATAATTAGTTTGGATTAAAGGTTTTATGAGTCATCAACCTAATTAATGGTCAAGGTTCATTATTCTATGATAATGGGATTCGTGGTATTGGGAATTTTGGCCACATATTTGTAAAAATATAGGTATATTGGGTGCTTTCCAATCCTAGTGGGGATGGATGAGTCATGTCCCACAGTAGTACTTTGGTGTGTGAGCTGGATTTGTTCTTATAAACACATCAACTAGTAATAAATTAATAAATAATGGTTAAATACTAATCATTATAATTATTTTCTCAATAAAAATATAATTTCATCAGTCAATTTTTTTTTTGATTTTATGATTCCTATTTTGGTATTAAATTAACCAAATTTAATTTCTAAATATTAGAAAATTAGCTTATAAATCGAAGTATGTATCGTATAGAAAAAAAATTTCTATAAAAAATGATTTTTTAATTTTTAATTGTTTTTTACATTAATTTACAAATAATGAGTGTGAATTTATTTGAATGTATATTTTAAAATCATTTTAATTTCATCTTCTAAAAAATATATATAATTTATTTGGATAATAATTTAATAAGAAAATAATTCATTAAATAATAACTGGTTTACCATGATATTTATTCCATAAATATGGTAACCTAATTTTATGATCATAAATGAAATTAAAATTATTATATAATTTGGAAACACTGAATAAAAATATGGAAATAATTTTTTTGAATCATTTTCTAAATTTTATAAATTAAAATTTTTATATGTGGTAATGTAACACAATTTTAGATGAAATGTATCATATATGAATTAAAAAAATTACATGGATATTAAAATAATTATGGATCCTTTTGAAATATTAAATTATTTATATTATTAATACATTTCATTAAAATTATGATTTAATCATAATATAATTCAGATAATATAAAAAATCAACATATGAATTTTCTGGATATATTGTTTTTATTACATTCTTAGTAATATCTATTAGATTATATCTAATTTATTTCCTTTTAAATATTATTAATGAATATAATTAATATAATATTTGGGTTAGGAGGAGTTAAAAATAATCCACACCTAATAAAATAGTTCATTAATAATATTTTATTATAATAAAAAATGTCACCAAATACAATTAAAAATTGTTATTTATAATTGAAAAAATTAATTTCACTAATGTAACGCCCCAACCCTAGTCACCCAAAGTCGGTGAATTTTTACATAATATTGGCATGATCACAAGGGACTAAATCCCAAAAGACCGATCATTTTAGTAGCCTTGGAATTACTAGATACATTCATAAGTTTTAAATTACATTATGAAATGAAAAACAACAACATTGTGTCCCCTTCGTACACACTCATATTCTTTAGACTAATGCTATAGGTCAACTATAAAATAATTCTTCACAGCTTAGGAAAAATAAAATATAGAAAGGGGTGAGTTCAGATGGTTAGAAACGATAACAATATAACAAATACTTACATAAATAAGCATAAACTTTTAAGTCAATGTATGAAACTAAAACACAAGCCTTTTAAACATAAAATTCAGAATAATATGGAAATGATATATCAAATAATTCCATTTACCCATTCACATGGATATTCTACTATTCATATAATTACATGTAATATAAATAGCCAATTTCATAGTGATAGAATGCATAATGTCGGACATCATCACCACATAGTCAAGGCCTTGTGCCATGACTAAAAATAAAGATTTTATCAAGTCCTTGTGCCAAGACAGTAGTTTGTCTTATGAGACCTACTGATGTGACAAGGACCTATAGTGGGCTCCACCCGTCACTTACAAAGTCCAATTCATTTCTCATTTGAAAAAATTGAAAAATAACATAAACATTTATTTTAAAACTAGCATACAAAATATTAATAATGTAACCATAAAACATGAATGGTATAAAAATAAAACATCCAAATTCAAACATATCACAAAACCTTCAATAAAATATGGAAGATTTTTTCATAATAAATCAACTTAAAAAAATTGAAAAATCCTTCAATAGATGTTGGCATAGATTAAATCAAAATTATTTGAGAGAAATTTAAAATCAATTAGAAGTCACATAATTAAAAAAGAAAACATTTATTTTTAAAATATTGATAAAATTTTGTAAGGGAATAACCATTGATTTTATAATGGCAGAAATAGTCTCACCTGTCATATACATTAAAAAACATTCTTTCCATAATTTTTTCGAAAAGGTCATAATGGACCTTGTTTGGAAAATGACGGAAAGAACCATTTATAAAATTCCTATAAAACTCATACAAGGGAATAAATGACTTTAACTGATAGTCTAGTAAATTGTAAAAATTATTTGAAATAAATTTTTAAGAAACACATATGTGGATGATAAATAGGTCCTAGTAGATACATACATAAAAACAACCTCGGATAATAAAGAGATTGTGAAATTAACCCTTACCAATTTGGTAAATTATGAAACATTCACACCCAAAAGAAGGATCATACAATAATGATTTAAATACCAATATATTAAATTATATTACACCAAGAATACAATCATGGTTATTTCAAATTCCACACAAAAAGAAATAGTGACCAATATTATGAATCTCATGAGAATAAAAAGTGAGATGAAAACCCCTTACCTCATTGTAATCAATCAAGTCGTAAGAAAAAAAGTTAATAATAACAAAATAAATCACAAAATACCATGAATATAAATAGAATCATGATAACATATATCAAATTAAATTAAACAATACATCACATGCAATAAATAAGTGGCAAACAGTGTAAATCTCACGGGATTAAAAGCGAGACAGGAAACCCCTTATCTTGTACATTTCCTTGGTTGAGGATAAGTTAACCTCATGTAAAATAGATAAATAATTTTTATTAAATTATACAAGAACCATATACATATATTTCATATCATATATGATCTTCTAAGATTTCTTTGTTAGTAATAATTATGTTTTATTGTCGTTTCAGGTATTATCTGATTCATTTTCCATTACATGTTTTCTTACGTAAGTAATGTTTGTTATGGATAGGATGTATTTGATTCCTATTTAGAATGATATTAAGTTCTTAAACATTATTTTTAATCATAAAATTTAAATTATTCTTGAATGGTTATGACGGGGAAATTAATATCATTGCATTCATGGAGACGGTAATCCGTACGTACGCATGAGCAACAATATCATTATTCTGATATTAAAATCTAATGTAAATGGATTTTATATCATATATAGAAAGTAATCAACATGATATATTTATTATTTACAACAATTATACTCATTATTATACCCATCCAACTAATGAAGTGTTGAATAACAAACTACACCATGACGGGGAGATGGTAAGCCGTACGTACGCACGTATGTTGACTTTGTCATTCATAGGATGGATAGAATATAGAATACGGTTTGACCATATTTATAATAACATCACAGTATTTATACGGTAATTGAGTTATTATTTTGGTATGGAAATAAAAAAAATAAGGTGGATGTGGAAGGAGAAAATAACATAGAATGAGGTGATGAAATTATTACATCTCCTTCGGGTGCTTCCTTTTGTTTTGATCAAAATGGCTCCATATGTTGGCTTTATGATCAAATTAAGGACTATAGGATGAATTTAGGGTCTTTGGGACGATATTTAGGCATGGGTTGGCTGATCCATAAGGCGTTGGAGGTGTGAATTTGAGAGAAGGGGAAGAGCCCTTTTATAAGAGAGGTGAGGGTCACTTTAGGAAAAATGTGAAATATTATTTTATTATAAAATAATATTCGGTTAACAATGGCCCCCAAGTGATTTATTTAGAAGATAATGTGGGGATGGGTCACAAATATCACAACTAATAGGTTTTATACTGGTTTGTGTCACCATATTAACCATATCTTTTATATTTAACTCTTAGTTAAATAATGTAACTTTAACTATGTATTATTATATTATTATAATAATTGGTTAATAAACTAACAATAAAAAAGAAATGATTGACTAATTTGTTTCATTAATTATATATATATATATATTTATATATGTCCTTTTACTAAAGCATAGATTTTTAGAAATAATATATCATTTAATAATATAGTATTTGTTTTAAAAACGCTTTTATGTCAATTTTTGGCACTATTTGGTATTTTGTTTTTTAGTAATAATAGCATGATTACTTCAAACAAAATTAATTATATAAACCCCAACATGTAATATGCACCAATAAAATTAGTGAAATTCATTAAAAGTCTCAAATTACATTTATTTGCATATTTATAATATAAATTATTTTAAACATTCATTAATAAGGTAATTACTGCATCATCATTATGTTGTAAATAAATTTAACTATTTAATTTCTAAAAATTATAAAAAATACCATTATTTAGTAAATGTTTTTATATTTATAATTAATATTTATATTTAAATTTATCTTATGTATAACACTATATTAAAAATGTATTATTTATTAAACTTTGAATTTAACACTTTTATCTCTTCTTTAAATACAATATTAATAAATATCATAATCTAATCCAAGTGGGTCTAAAGGATCATATTATGACATGTGTTAGGGTATTTATAATATCATTTTTATATTTAATTACCCTATTTACTTTTAACCGTGGTAAATAAAAGTCAAAAGGTACTATTCACTGAAAATTATTTTCATCAGATTGAACAACATTTTACTAACTGATTTCAACCGTGTCTCTTGTATTTTGGAAATTAAACTCAAAGAAGTAGTAAAATTATTTCTTATTCAAATTTACAATTGCTCCTAGAAGGTGGTTAAAAGACGGTAAAAAATTCAATTAAATTTTATACATCTAATCTTATTAGAAAATAAATCCAATGAATTTCATAAACATTTATAGGTATTATGTATCTATTTTTAAATTATATATATTAAAATAAAATAACTAATTATTTAAATAAAATGTTAGTTTTAACCAATAACGTAGTGTTTTTTACTATTCCTCAAAAATTTATTGTTTTCAGAAAAATACCAAAAATTCAACCTAATCTAATTTTGATATTATGAATCTAAAAATGAAGACCATTTTAATAAATCAAATTTATAAAATATCAAAAAGTAGGTATTACTATTCATAATTTCTTGTTTGATTGGTCGTGGTGTATTACAACTCGAAGTGGTGTACAACACAAGCAATTGCATTATTCAAAGAGAAACGCACCGTGGAAACTAGGGGTGTTACATTCTCCACTCCAAAAAATTTCATCCTCTCCATTTAGGATCGAAATTGAAAACATGGGGTTTTGAAATTTCAAAATATCTTAGTTGAAATCCCCCATTGAAAATTGGATTAATTATACCTCTTTTTAAAATAAATAATGGTAAGTATGAAGGTTATCGAAAATAACACATACTAGGGTTCCATGTATGAAAACATGTATATGAAAGAGAAAACGGATCATCATGTTCTGAAGGATAGTGATCGAGAATATTATTAGGATAATGTTAATTATCTAAAAGCCATAAACTTGTGATGGATTGAAAGGTCTTTGATTACCCATTATGATAAGTAAACAGAAAATTTTTTTGTTTTATGTTCCATTTCATTATGTTGAGAGATTTATTTATGAGATTGAATAATAGTCTAAGGATATATACTTAATTTACAATTATATTTTCATCCATTAATAAATTACTACCACATGCCTAACTTTTCTCCATACGATGAGTATTCAAGATGACTTGGATACACCTGAAGCTATAGAATCAACTTATAGAGAATCAAATAATCTACAAAGGATGAAATTTATATTTCCCTTATCATTAGAAATTAACTAATGCCAAATTGGTTAGTACATGATCATATGATATTCAAAAAGGATAATTATTTGTAGAAATAAATACTACTCTTAATCACCAAAATTTAAATAAACAATACCAAAAGTTCAACAAATACCCTTAATTGAACAATTGTCCATAAATTCTTTATATATAATCCTAACTAAGAGGGAATCCCAAAACTCAAAAGAATTTGATTACATAGTTTTCAATGATAAATTATATCAACAAAATACATTGACTACTCTTAATGTCAAATAATTAAAATTAATTAACCTAATAAAATTTTCTCTATGATATGTTAATCATTTCCATAAATAACTCAAATCAAAATAAAATCACAATAAAAACATAGATAAAAATCCACCCTTACTCATCAAATGAAATCCCATTGTATTATATTTTCCTTAGGCATATAGTGTTCCCAACGGAGTGAACGTCTTCAACAATAATATTTATCACTTAATCACCAAATAATTTTCCTATACTAAGGATATATATTTTATAAGATATATGGTCCCAAATCAACATATTATTGATCAATAAAATATGTAAACTAAAAATAAATTAGTCACATTAATCAGGGACATCACGTAGTCTAGTGGTAGGGGATAAATCCCAATCACACTCTGGTTTTGTGTTCGATTCCTGCATCTGTGTCCGAAGCAACGGGTTGTCACACAGTATAGGTGCTTTCCTTGTTCAAAAAAACATTTTATAACATTCCCAAAATGATATAAATTCCTCTAAATAACCATAACCTAATTTAACCACAAATGTTATCGCATACCTCGCATTATCATCCCAAAAATTAATAACCTTTAATTTCCTCAAATTCATGGATCATATAAACCTAAATGGTTCTTTATAACTATATTTACAAAATAAAATATAATTATTCCTCTAATAGAATTTTTACATAACAAAGTACATAGTAACACACAAAATAGACTATTCTTCCAAAGTAATCCCATACTTTTAATCATCTATCCATCCATTTATATCCACATATGTGCTTCCTTGACATAGAGGTTGTCCTACAGAATCGGTCATTGACTCAGGTAATGTACAGGTCCCTTAAATTTATGGAAAATGACTATAATTGGATTCAAAGAATCATTTTTATTTTATTCCATAGTACTCTTCATTTTTCCTCAGTAATTATTTACATTATATCCTTCTTTCCCACACATAAATCATTTATTTGTTCCATTGGAAAACTTTCCTGGGTGTCTCCTTCCACATTTTTGGCATGATAGAAATTGAGATTTCTTTTTTCCACGGTTTCCACTACTGGAGATCTTATAATTCACCACCTTTATCTTCTTTATTGAGTCTGAGTGTTGGTTAACATATATGTTGTTGATAATATTTTTGGAAAACTGATTCAGCCTGAACACGATATCTTTTACACCTATCAACAATCCATTTCATTACTCATTTCCACCAGCGTGCCCACATCCTACATCATGTTCAATGTTACAATGGCTTCATTGGAATCTAGCCATTAAGTAACAAAAGAAAGCATAGTGTGATTCATAAAATCATTTAGATAATATCATGACACCTTTTTATAATCTAAAACACCATAGGATTAAACAAGGTTTTTTATTCTCATTTTATATTAAAAACCTTCAAATAGATTTGTAAAGAATGATTAAATTATCCTAAGCATATCCCTTCAAGAGTTTAGTAACCAAGAGTGCAGAAAGGACCGTTGTCGTGTACCAGGATACCCCGAGTCAATATAAAAACTCCTTGTTGGGTTTTTCACTCCTAGGTACATCTGTACTAGATCCTCCTCTACCTACTATTATCCAAACAAGGATGTATTTCTTTGAAAACCCATATAATATTTACATTACCAAATTTTTTGGATGTTCTTCTATATTAAATCTCAATTTCTATCTTAGAGTACTGTTTACTAATCAGAGTTTTTATAAATCTACCTTCCAAGGTTTGTACTAAACATTCTCTGATACCAAGTGTAATGCCCTAACCCTAGTTACCTAGTGTCGGTTCATTATTACATAATATTGGCATGATCACAAGGGATCAAATTCTGAAAGACCGATCAGTTTAGTATCCTGGTAATTATTAGATACAAAAATATGTTTTACAATACATTATGAAATGAAGAACAACTGTATCATGTCCCCTTCGAACACACTCATATTCAATAGCCTAATCATGTTGGGAAACCATAAAATACAACATCACATCCTGGAAAAAATAATATATAGAAATTAATGAACTAAGATGCTCAGTAAGGATAACAATATAGAGGAAACATACATAAATAAGAATAAACAGTAAAAGCAATTTATAAGACTAAAACACAAACCTTATAAACTTGAACTTCAACATAATATGGGAAAGATAAATCAAATAATTACATTTACTTATTAACTTGGATATTCTATTAGTTGAATAATCACATGTAATATCAATAGACAATTTCATAATGATGGAATGAATAATGCTGGACATAAGAACCACAAAGTCATGGCCTTGTTCCAAGACTATAAATAATGATTTTTTATGTCCTTGTGCCATGTCACTTGTTTGTCTCATGAGACCTACCAATTCATCGAGGAGCAATAGTGGGCTCCACTCGTCATGTACTAAGTCCAATGCATTTATCATATGAAAAGGTTGAAACATAACATAAATATTCATATTAAAAATAGTATATGAAATGTTAATAATTAAACCATAAACCATGAATGGTATAAAAATAACACATCCATAGTCAAACATATCACAAAACCTTCAACACAATATTGAAGATTGTATCATAATAAATCCAATAAAAGATTGTAAAATCCTTCAAAGGATGATGAAATAGATGAAATAAAAATTATTTGATAGAATTTTGAAATCATTTAATAGTCACATTACTATAAAATAAAACATTATTTTGAAAATACTCTTATATGATTGCAAGGGATTCTTAAAAGATGTTATAATGGCAGAAATAGTCGCACCCGCCATATACATTAAAAAATTTTATTTTGATATTATTCATTGAATCATAATAAAATACCATTATGAAGGAAATATTTTTAGCTTTATAATTAATATTTATAGTCAAATTTATATTATTTATAACCCCATTTTAAAAAAAATTAGTTATTAGACTTTGAATTTAACACTTTTAACTCTTCATTAAATAAAATATTAACAAATTTCAAAAAAGAATCCATGTGGGTAAAAGGATAATATTTTATTCCTAATGTTTATTTTGGTCTAAATACAGTTATCCAATAGAATTAGGACATTTTTTAGGGTAATTATAATATCATTTCTACCTTTAATTACCCTATTTACTTTTAACCTTGGTAAATAAAAGTGAAAAGATACTGTTCAACAAAAATTATTTTCATCATATGGAACCAAATTTTACATACTTATGTAATCTATGCCTCTCGGATTTTTGAAATTCAACTCACAAAAGTGTTAAAATTATGGTCTATTCAAATTTACAAATGCTCTTAGAGGGTCGGTAAAAGACGGTAAAAAATTCAATAAAAATTTACAAATATAATCTAATTATAAAATGATTCCAATGAATTAAATTGAAAATTTGTAGGTATTATGTATCTGTATTTACCTAATAAAACATAAAATAAATTATTTATTTATTTAATTAGAAAGTCAGTTTTAACCAATAACGCAGTGTGTTTCGCTTTTCATAAAAAATTTAAAGTTATCATAAAAATACCAAAAATTCACCCTAAGCTAATTTTGATATTCTGAATCCAAAAATTAAGTCCATTTTGAATAATAAAATTTATAAATTTCTAAAAGTGGGTATTTCTATTCATACCGGCTAGTTTGATTGGTCGTGGTTTGTTAGAACTCAAAGTGGCATACAACGCAAGCTACTAAATTATTCAAAGAGAAACATATTGTAGAAGTTTGGGGTGTTACAGATAATTCATTGAAATTGATATACCTCATTGAATTTTTCAAATAAATCATATCATACCATAATAATATTAATGATAATATTAATATATAAATCATAAATAAGGTAATATATATTTATGTATAATATTTAGATAATATATTTTTATATCATTTTATATTATTCATGAGTTATGTTATTTTAAATTTTCCAGTAACCATACAAAACATTAGTATATATGTTACAGACATGTTTATCCAATGGACTTTTTTTACAATGACTATATTTCCATAGATCTGGGATACAATTATCCTATTTTTACATCATACTGATTCAACTTTTCAAATCATGACTTCTAGACACACCCCTGGGTATTCCATGGTTATTGTCAAATCTATCCACTTTTTCCATAATCCTTATCATCTCTTCCCCATTATTCATGGTTCCCCCCTTTCCCATACCACTCCACTACATATTTTCAGAAGTGGTGTCATAGTCACCACTCAATGAT
Source organism: Viscum album (assembly GCA_963277665.1). Lineage (NCBI taxonomy): Eukaryota > Viridiplantae > Streptophyta > Magnoliopsida > Santalales > Viscaceae > Viscum > Viscum album. Next base: position 387,346,299 of record OY728167.1, on the reverse strand, counting down.
GGGTATAACTTCCCTCCTCCAATGACACTTCTCTTCTGAAGGCTTTAGGATCCCTTTCTATGTCCTTCAATGATGTGATCTTAGGGGTGATCAATTTCATGCACAATGACCACTATTTTTAACACCCTATTCTCATAAAGATGAATACTCAGGAAATGGGGGATTGTTACCTATTTGTATCCCTTTTTGAGGGAGAAAATTATATGGATTCATACTCACATCAGTGGTTCATGTTTACTAAACATAGGGCTTCTTGGACTTCATTATAGAGGTTCTACAGTTTCATGAAGGCCAAGAATACTTATAGCACAATGGCTATTTCTGTCAAAATTTGGAGATCCTTCTGCATTCACCTATTATATGAATATGAATTCATCAAGTAGGGTTCTATAGAATATAATACCTATGATTGATATATATTATTTCTACTAAATTGGTATTATTTCATACATCATTACAAGGATTCGTTAGTCATAGCTCTCGGTCTGTGACTTCTGTTCCACCCACCACACACCTTACAAAACCCATAAATCCTTAAGAGTATTAGATACATGTATAGATGTTTACATTTTACGGAAGAACAAATTATATGAAAGTAACCCACAATGGTCTCTCAAATTTGTGTTGAGGTTGATCTAGCCTCTCCAATTCCCTAGAAGATCCTTTTTTATATATAAATAAACATTTCATTCTAGAGATATAACATCATCTCAATGTATCCATGTTTTTTATCTCACTACTATGTTTAGGGACACTCATCCCTAGTCTGTAGAAATAAATATTTCATCTCCTATGTATCGGGACCAGGTCATGATTCTTCCATTTTTCCTTCTCTAAATACACCCCCTAAACACATGATTTAGAGATGAATATTCTCTATTCTGTGAAATTAATTATACATTCAAAATAAGTGTCGATCAATGATGGTTTTTATGATCTTAAAATAAATAATTCTCCTCTTATATTATCCTCAAACTCTGATAGTATGGAGTTTCATACAACATGGGATTAATAAATTCATATTATGGGATTAATTTATCTCGAATCTACTGGTGAGAAGGATATGTTTAACTCTAAAGTACAATGTACTTTTTCACATCTTAATTACATCACTTAGTTTTGGATTCCAATATAGTGATTGTTTCCATTTTACATACTCAAAAATAGATTTATCCTCTATGATTGTCACCTTTAATTTAGGAAAATAAATATCCCTCCATAGTTCCTCCTTTGTACTTGGCCCTATCTCAAATGAAAGAAGTGCCTCCTACCTAGGAAGATCCTTTTTCCCATTAATCCTTTTTAGTATTTTTTTTTGTTGTGATGACTCTATTCCCCCAAGGTAGGGGAAATGTGTGAAACCAATATCAAATCCTCATTAGTCAATCATAGGGGTATGCTCAAGTTCTACGTTCAATAAACCTAACCTTCAAATCACATTTCATTTATTTCTTCTATCTATCAGTCAACATTCATCTTTATTTCCATCATTATTTTGGAATTCCATGATAATTATAGATTCATCAAAATTTTCATATCTTTACATGATACATAAATGTAAAAAATTATCCCTTTAGGTAGTATTGTATCCCAGTCTCAATTTTCATTCTATGAAGGAGACTATAACAATACTTCAAGTTTCAAACAACATGCATATTAACCTGATGAATTTAATAAATGGATATTGTTTGAAAATAAGTTTCAATTTGATCATATTAATTACTCACCCCAAAAAATCAACATTATGTTTTTTAATTATAGAAACACACCTTTCATACCTATTTTTTATTCCTAATGAATGGTCATTTGATGCATATATATACAGGAGACATTATTATTCTTCAACCATAATTCTAGTTTCTGGTTTATAGGTGGATACATCAACAATATTCTATACCAAACTATAAAAAATGGAGGGGTATCTAACCAAAAAAATATGGTATTAATTAAAATTCATTCTAGATTATAATAAAATTCATGATACAAGGTATATAGGAGGTAATTACACAAGGGGTAAAAAATGGGGTTATAGCAGAATATGGAGTTGGATGGAAAGATTTTTGGGCAACCTTGAAGCCATTTTAGACTTATTGTTATCCAAATTTATGAACCTTTATTGTAAACTATTTGACTATAACCCTATAATCATTCATATTTAGAGGTTAGTATAGATGTAAAAAAAATATTTCTAACTATTAGATGAAAATTGGTGATTACAAGGTGTTTCTATGTTTTTCTTAGCTTCCATGTACATAGATTTGGGTATGGGTGGTCCTCTCAAATGGATTGATCTGGATGGAAAAACTTATTATTATTTAGGGGAGTATGAAAATGATCCATATTTCCAACCTGGATTCATTCCGAGAAGAAATTATTCTTATAAATAACAGACTTAAATACCATTGGGATGTAGAAATATTTGTCCATTACTCTCTTAAATGGAAAAATATAGAGGATGAATTGTTTTCCAAAGAAACTGAATCCATATAATGATCCATGGATAAATATTTGAGGTAATGTGATATAACTAATTCATATTTATATGAATGTTCTATAGATAAATGTTTTATTTGTGAAATAAATCATGAATCTATAATATTTGTAACACTCTATAAAAGTAAATATTTCTTGTCCTCTCTGGGTGACTTACTTAATTGATTTTAATTTATTCCTAAGACAGATTCTAATGGGGGGCTTGGGATAGCTTATTCCTAAGACAGATTCTAATGGGGGGCTTGGGATAGCTAGTGTATGACTCTATCTTCAAGAATATACCTAAGGATGTCGGTGAAAATCATAATTATAATTTGGATTACATTCTAGAATATAAAAATTTGACAATCAATAGAAATTTTTGACCAAAGAAGTGTTTCAAACCCTAAGGGGTTTCGGATATCTTTTTACCCTGCAACCATGGAAATTACTAAAAAATAGGTCCTTGAAGTGGTCAATGTCCATTTATGGTGGTACTCTTCTTATAGTTACCATTGATTCCCTATATGTACTCATCCTGAAGGTGAACTATCCCAATATCTAAGGATAATTTCAACCTATTTTTTTTTCTAAAAATTTTGTGTTATTTATAATGCAATGTGTTTTCTTCTTTTAGTAGAGGAGACATGATCACCATATACCTATTCATATCTCCAACGAAATAAAATACTCCATAAAAGAAGTTACATATAATGAGTCAATGGTTATAAATATAATATATTTTATAACATTGATGGATGTGTGGTTGGTTTAATAATTATGACCACAATTTATTTGAGAAATCTTATCCATTTATGGAATGGGTTTTATCTCTGAATATCAGGAGAAAATGTTGTTTCTACGATTTTGTTTTTGATCTCATGTTATTATGATTAGCATATCCATGCTTCATTTTCTCTCTAATTAGGAAGATATTCTATTTCATCATATTAGTTATAGGATTTTGTTAAGGGGATCCTCTCTTGCCAAGTCTCTTTATTCTTGCTCAGGATGTTCGTAGAATAAATCTCAAAAAATATAATTTCATATGGTGGGATCTATCCCTTCAGGGGTAGGAATAGCTAATCTATAATCTCTCATTATTTTTCTAATGAATTTTGTTTTATTCAAAAATGGTATTAGTAACTAAATTAATATCTTAATGATTAACATGATACATGTTGAAATTGAAATGGTAAATAAATTAACATTTCTAAAAGAAATTTAATTATCTCTAAAAAATGATTAAATACGATTAAATTTTTTTTATAACAAGCATTCAATTTTTTAGAGGCAATTTACTACAATGAATTTGTGGGCCAACATAAGAAATGTATAATTCATATCCACCACGTTGACAGTATTTTAAATAGATTCAGTAGTAGAATTAAAATTGAAATATTATTTCGTTATCCATAAGAGGTAGAATAACCATTATTAATAGTGTGTTATCATATATTCCAATGTATATTCATTTATTTTATAGATATTGTTGAACTTTTATTAAGAATATTGAAAATATATTCAATATATTCATTTATGAATCTCACAAATAAGGTCTTTTTCCCAAGAATAGATGGGATAGACAATCTAGACCAACTGATGATGGGGGAATTGGCCATATGGTAATGTATGAATATATAATATTCATAAAAATGATGGTAATCTAATAATTCTAATCTCTTTGGGTCATTAGTAAATATAATTTGTTTTTTATTTACCTTTTGGTTCATTCACAGAGTTCTCAAGAGTCAGTGGTCTGAAATCATGATTTTTTGGAGGATGAACTAGAGCACATGGTTTCTCTATCATGGTAGTTAACCATGTGATTATGATTCATATAGTGATGGTGAGGATTTATATGGATTGAGAAATATTTTATACCTTGTGACACCAAGGGGAGTCAATTTAGCCCGGATTGGTGGACATTTTAAACTACATGGTTGACGCACTGTTTTCTTAACTGTGTATCATAACCGTGTGGCCTAACTAGATTACATAAAAAGCCTTATTTTACGAAAATTTCCCTTTAATGTTTTATGAGTATTTATCATAATTTCTTCCTCATATTATAATCATCCCCTTCTCCATGGTGGGTGGGATATCCTCATCCATTGGTAGTTGATTTCTCTTGGAGATCATGGTGTTTGGCTTGAGGTAATCCATTTATTTCTTGATTTATTCCTCCTTCTCTTTTGTAGTTTGTTCATCAATTTTTAAATGTGTTAAACCTGATATGTGATGTTGGAGAATATTGGGTATGAAATCGGTATACTTGTTTTTTTGTTTCTTAGGTGTGTGAGGCCTTGACATTCCTCTTTTGAGTGGTCATCATCAATGTCGATGAGAATGGAATCCAATCCATTGTAGGTATTTATACTTATGGTAATTTTATGTAGAATATCATTAAATTTCTAACAACATTTGGTTTGTGTTATATAAATTGGCTTTGAAATGATTTTTGATTGATGTGTATTATATGTATTATGTGTTTCCTGTATTTTTTAAATTTGAATATTTAATGTGCATTTTCCAACGAGATATGCCTTCTGTTTACGTTGAGTGTGTGTTAAAATAGATCAAAGATGATATTTGGGTTTTAAATGATTATAATGTTTTTTTATAAATGATTTTACCATGGAATGGGTGGTTTGATAAAATGGAAATGTTTTTTTTTGAAATGGATAATGATGTATCTTATTTGATATATAAATTTGTTTGTGATCATGTTGGAATGGTGTAAAACATGGGTTAACTAGGGTGTGAGAAATGGGTTTTTTTATTGGAGCATGTGAGACATTGGAATGAAGATCATGTGAGCATCCAATTTGGGTTGTATGAGATACCATGTGAGCTATAAGATGGAGTAATATCCAACCCTTTGAATTGGTTTCCAAGGGATCATTAGAAACACTGGTTTGGAAGACCATGAGATCTCCCATTTTGTTTTTGGAGTGACAAAGATATTTCTCAATTCTTGTTCCATTTTAAGACTATGAGAGATACCATTTTTTATATCTATAAATTGTGTAACCATTGTTTGAGTAAGGCATTATTTTGAGGGATAGTGTCAGTGTTCATAGGGATGACCAGGTGATCATCCAATTCAGTTTGTCTGAGAGTCCATGTGAGAAATCGAGCTAAGGACCGTATAAACAACCAATTTTATTTCCAAGGGATCATGAGATACATTGTGTATGAAGACGTTGAGATATTTCGTATTGGATTTCAAGATACCATGAGATCTCTTAGATTAAGGATAGGTGAATACTACGAGGGATTCCATTTTTCTTAACTAGTTAGGATACATGTTCACTAACTAATAGTAGTATTAGTTGTTAGAGCCCTTGGTTAATATTACTAATGCCTAATTTTTATATGATTTAGGTATTTTATTAGTTCCATTTTAATATGATGATATATATTAAACCTTTTTCCAATGATGTTGTTAATTATTTATTATGTTATGATCTCTAATTGTAATTACTTATTAGTTTTGTGTATCATGTTATGGATTTTTTTTTCATTTATCTAAATCATCCATGATTTCATTTTTTGGAAAACCAATTCGGTTTTAAATGTAAATTTGACGAGATTTCAAATGTTATGTTCCAATTTTATGTTTTAAAATTGTTTGAGTATGGAAAAGCTAATTCCAACTAGTTTATTTGATTTCATGGGTAAAATACTTAAATATATTCATATTAGTATCTGACACAGATATTTTCCTCAAAATATTCTTGGGATTTTGGGTATTTGAAGACATTATTTTTAAGGACATAGTTAATGTAAATAGAAACATGTACCAGGGTGGATCTTATTAATTTATGTCACTTGTTGGTAGATTCCAGATATTTAGCCTCACTAGATTTTATCATGAGGATGCATTTTGGTATTTTTTGGGTTTCATATTTGGTTCATGTTTGGTATTTTTCCCATTCTTTTGAGATTTTGGGTTTTTTGTTCAATACCATGTATATGTCCAGTTGTGGAAGGCATTGTGTTTTATGTACGCCATTTTTAATGTTAACATTTTATCTTATGTTGACAAATTAGATGATATCAATTTCTCTATCCTTAATTGTGGATTTTCCATACTATATTAACAATGGTGAAACCATTCATACTTTTTGGTTGGTTATTCATGGTGCTTTTCACGAGACCGTGGTGATTAGTAACACCATTCGAGTCATGTGGCAGGAACTCTTGGGTAACAGAATGGGTTTACCTCGATTGGATTGTTATATAATGGTATCATAGATAACTGGTATTTTGTATTCAATGGGTTACTAAAGTTAGTACCTTTTAAACTCAATAAGTAAGAATGGGGAGTTCCTAGACAACTCTTTTTCCTATCAAACATCATGTTTCCATGGGTGTAAGAATATTGTTGTTATGTTTTGGGACTGGTTATGGGTTGTTTTGGAATAGGGGTTTTTTATTTTTCTGGTTATTTTGAGGTTTATTTATTCTTGACAATCTTGTGTTTTGTTTAATGTAATAAATCCTAGCCAGTATGACCTCACCATGGCATAGAGATGGTGAAATGGAGAGTACCTCATAGCAAAACCCTCCTTTGGATTCAGCATTGGTGGATTCGATGGTGGGAATGATATATTCATTGGTTCAAGTTGATTTTTTTGAATATGCACATATACTGGATCATTATAAAGAGTTTCTGAGACCAAATATACCAGTATTCCACAGTTAAAGGAGATCCAATGAACAAAATAAGTTGTTGGTTCATATCGAGTAGATTGATGAGTTTTTTATACACCTTAGTCCTCTAATGATGTATTTTCCATGTCGGTGTTGGAAGGATCATTTAGGAAGTTGTGGGAGTTGATGGTTCTCTCTATGAGCCATGAGGATGGACCAAATATAAGGTGAATTTTAATTTGAAGTTCAACTCAGACACAATAGGGGTGGTGAAAGCATGTGTATTTAGGAATTTGGAGTAGGATGATCATTTTGTTATGGAGTATACCCCTAGATTTACTGAGTTGTTCATGTATCCTTGTATATCATTATGAACAACTACCTCAACGCATGACGTATCAAGATAGGATTGATGAAATATAATAGATCTATTATCATTATTTATTGTCTCTTAAACTATTCAGTGGTGGTTGACAAACAATAAATGGTAGAGGTAGATTTGAATGGGACGACTAGTATTAGTGGTGTTCCTTTAGTTTTTACTAGCAAGAGTTATTCTATAGGGTATAAGTGGAAGAATTATGAGTCTCCGAGTTGTAGTGGAAGGAGTGTCCAGTAGTCATAGGGGTTTTCTAATGTGGATTATAAAATATGTAGACAAGTTTTGTATTATAACTTTATAATGTAAGGATATAGTAGTTCTAAATAATCATATACCCTTATGATCTGTCATCGATGTGGTTATTCATGGAATATATATTTATTTTTACTGTTGGATTCATGCTAGAGTAGTTTAGGATAGGAATTTTTGAAATTTTCTTAGGTGAACTCAAAGGAATCCATGGGTGGATGATCTCACCCACATGGTAAGGGAGATTCTCACCAAGTGAAAATGATATAGGTAGGTTCTGAGTCATGGAGTATCTATGAAGGATATTCTATTCTTGAGGATAATAATTCTAATCCAGACACTGTTAGAGGTACCGTGTTTAACGATTCATCATTGGTCATAGTTTTTTTAATGTTGGCACAAACAATTCCATAATTTTGTAAAAATTGATTAATTCTAGGGGTTTCTGATCTCTGTGGATTCCTTATATTGTGGATTTTATAACTCTATTCAGTTGGAAGGAATCATATGGTTTGATTTGTCATGAGTTTCGTGTAGTGGTAGTTAGAGGGGAAGTAATTCAAGAAATCCTTTTTTTGGACATGGACATTTTCAACATTATTATTATCATGGAATGGTTGATCAGACCCAATGGCTTGGACTATTATTATCACCATAGTGTCTAATTACTCACACTTGATGGGACTACTCACATCATTTAGGGATATTGGGATCCATGATCAGGATTGGAAAGACATATTATTTCAATATTGGGATTTATTTCATTCATGTTGTCTAGGTTATTTTACAAATATATTATGTAGATTTTAAAGGGTTCACTTACAATGGTCATGGCAATGTACCCATATGTGTTTCAAGAATATTTTTGTATTTTATCTCTACGGTTTGGTTGAGTTTACTAGAGATATTCTCCCCATGATATTCTCAAAAACATTTTTGTTTTAGCAGATGGACCTGAATAAGATTAATGAGTAGAAAGTTCCGTTATAGGATCTTGAGGGAAAGGGTTTTATCCATCCTAGCATATCATTGTGGAATTTTATAGATCTATTTTCAATGAATATGGACGGAAGCCTTTGAATTTTCATATACTATCATAAGCTTAACCAGGTGACCATTAAGAGTAAATACATGTTTCTATAATTGAAAATCTTCTTATTCATCTGACAGGGGGTTATGGAATGATATTTCAACACTATAATCTATGTTTAAGTTAAAAAAGGAGGGGGATTAGTCTCTTGTATAAAAATTATAATATTATCAACCCTTTTGTCTGAAATGGTGATCATGGACCCAATATTCTTGGATTAATGATACAAATGGTTCAATAATCCGGGAGGAAATCGGTGAACCAGGTGATGACTAGACTGTTGAATTAGTAAAATCAATGTTATCTCATCCTTTCCCAATGTAGAGGTCACCCATCTATTTTTTCCATTATCATACCCTTCTCCACATATCGTACAACTTAAATCTATCCATACTGGAATATGACACTTATTATTCTAAAACTAGTGGAGGAATCATCATTGATTCCTTGAAATTGTACATGTTTATTTGGATAAATTGGTCTAAGAAATATTCTATATTAGATTACATAATTACCTATGTTGGATGAAAAAATATCTTATCGGTTATTCCAATTTATCATCCATATGCACACCATAACATGGACCCAATCAAAATGGAGATTGTGAAAACATATATAAATCCAGAATAGGGTTGGGTTGATAATCACTTCATATCTCATGGGATCAAGAAGCAACAACCCAATGAGATTTTTCTTAAGGAGTAAATATGTATTTTTTAATAACAATATGACACATGGAACAAGGAATGGGATATAATTCTGTATTATTCCTTTCATGATTTAAAGAGAAACAACATTTTAGTGCTCAAAATATCTAACTGAATGATGTCTCCATTACATGGGATCCAGAAGTGGTAGGTTGTATGATGACATCACTTTCTATATCTTTATTTTTATTTCCTAACCCATTTATGCGGAAGGGATACCATGGTGGTCATCACAAAATCTCTCAATCGATCCCACATATGATCTCTTTCCATGTCAATTATATCATAGAGTGTAGTCTAGAAGATGAGGAGGTCTTAGCCTTAATAAATTCTCTCGATCAATAGTTTTCACCAGTCTTGGATGGGTTATTAGGTTCCTTCTATGTTATCTTCTATTAAAATTAGTAAGAAGGGTCTTGTCGTTGAAATCTGGCACTTGTTTTGTAGAGGACCTTTCCAATGGGTTGAGTTTGTCACTACTATGGTTCTTATTACGAAGGTGAAAGATACATATTCTATCTCTTAATATATTCCCATTATCATATGTAATTGTTATTACCATTTTTTAGATACCATCATCAATAAAAGGATCTTAACATTCAAACACTCCTTGGTTTCTAAGGAACAACAAACGTTTATCCAAGGATGGTCCATACAATGAGAAATGTGTAAAGAGTAAGAGATAGTTCATGAAATTAATAGGAAGGTGGTGGGTTACAACATATTAATTATGATAGACTTGTATATGTCTTATGATTTCCCTATATAATGTTTATTTTTCAGTTCGTGAGGAGTATAGGGTTCTCAGAATGGGTTATTGAACTGATATTTTGGTGCAATATATCACCCTAGTTCAATATTACTTCATGGGGAGGAAATTTGGATTCATGAAACAATGTAGGATTCAATGAAAATGTGACCCCTATCACCCATCATCTTTACCATGGCCCAAGATAGCCTTAGAAGGCATGTAGGGTTAGGAATACAACATTGTACCATCATGCAATATAGTTTCTGCGCTCACTTCACTAAGGTGTTTCTATTTTCATTACCGATTACCTTATCTTATTTATTCATGGATAAAGTGCCTCCATAAATGGTTTTAACAGAACAATTTAATCTTATTATATATTGAGTTGGAAAATCATCAACAACTAAAAAAATCATGTGCTCTTACCAACATCATGTTCAGATAGAAAAAGGTATAACATTGAATTTATACCTAGTATTTATTGAAATGCCTTCCTTATGGAGTATTTGAGAGAACATATACCTCTAGGAATAATTATTATGAGTAACATTGATTTTATGGGTATTAATATCATAAACTAAATTAGAATCTAGAAAAAATGGTTTCTATCATTTGGCAGTATAATTACCCTAGTCAGTTGTGTGCTCAGATCTATACCCATGTAGATTCTATTGATTCTCAAGCCGAAAAAAGAGATTTTTAATTAGATTGATAATCTTTTTTTCACTTTTGAATAGGATTTACAGGGAGAGGGAAGTTTCCACTCGGATTTCTAAAAGAAACATTCCAGAAAAATGGAGAATGGGGGAATTATTGTGAGGAATTCAATGGAGGTGATGTAATGCCTTCAAGAAAATTTATCATGGGAAGTTATTGAGGGGTGTTCCCCATATAAGGAAATCATAAAATCTATATAGTTAAATGTTCTAAGAATGGTCATAGAAAACTACACCCCCTTATGTTTGTCCCTACATTACCACATCCCGATGAATCAATGGAACACCTGGTGGCTTCTTAGATAGAGAGACATCATATTTTTTTATTGAAATTTGGTAGGAGAGGTTTTGGGTTATATATGGTGTCCCATTCCTGATTTAAAATTCATGATAGCCCATGGATACCCCTCTATTATTCATGATAACCATGATCCAATCCATGAAAAATGTATTTTTGGAAACTAATATAAAGGAAACCCTGGATGATTTTATATTCGTGGCCACTAATTCTATATTATTTTCCTCCATGGTCTATTGAAATGTGATGCACTTGTAGTGAGCCAGTGATATGGGGGGATGTGTTCTTTGTTTCATTTCTAGCGTAAATAATTTCCATTTTTTATTTTAGAATTTGGATATATGCTTTACCTATGGTTACGATGGTTAAACTCAATGGTACTCATGTATCCTCTAGATGTTCCTACTAAAAGATTCATAAAGAGGATTCCATGACCCACGTCTTCTTTTAAAGTGAGTGGGTGGGGAAATTGTGGATAATATTGTGGATAATATTGGGTGAATTAATTGTTTTTAACTCGTTTGTGGAATGCATGGAGGTGTTCCTCCAAAAATGGTTTAGAGTCACTATGAGTAACAAACATGAGAAGAAGGATTGAACACTCCTTAATATGGTAGTCTACTACTATATGTGGGAGTAAATAAACCAATGTTGACACAATTCACCCCCACCCCCTCAGAGTCAGTAATAGTGGTGAGTAAAACATGTCTTGTTGTTGGCCTTGTGAGTCTTCTGAACCAAGGGAGAAAGCTCCCTCTCTTAGTTTTATTATGATTAGAAGGTAACCCCATGTTTTTATGGACACTAGATGGTGGAACATTGGGTGTAATGGTATCTGCCATCCTACTGTATTAAATTTTATATTTATGGATCCTGAAATCAAGATTTCATGGGGTGATGAGGTGTAGTTCATGACTCCACCGTTTTGGTGTTACTCGTCTTTAGATCATTCTATGGGTATGGTGACTCACTAACGGTGAAAGAGGTGGCCACGATCACTAGTTTTGAAATTATTCACTCTACAAAAATCACCTTGGCTATGGTGGAGATAGAATAATAGATTATATAGAGCTCCATGAAATGTATTTCTTCTATTACTAGGAAAATCAGATTCTTTATTCTTAAATACAACCCCCTCCTCCAAAATGGTACTGATCATCCCCATGCATGGCATGAAGGAAATCGTCTGGTAGACTTTCTGTCTTCTATGGAATCTCAATAGTTCCTTCTTAGGGAGTTTACTAGAAAAATATCTTCCCTTTAGAGAATAGATATTGTTATTTGAGATGCACTAGCCCTCCATTTCTACAGACCTCCTTGAGGATCTTGAACTCCATTCTACATTAATAATAAATAAATGTTTGTTATTCTGTTTTCAGTGAAAATCCTCTATATTATGAGTTTCTAATGTTCATGTTCTGTATTCATGAAGTGAATTTTTTGGCCACTTGATATTTAAGGAAGGGGTTTCAGTGGATCCTTGGAATTTTTGATAGTCCATGTCTAGGGAGTATCATAAGAATGTGCTCAAGATCTGTAGTCCTATAGGCATTAATGGTTATTATAAATGATTCATTTGGTACTTTCCTAGGAATGATTCCTCCTTAATTATTTTGACTAGTAATGATGTGATGTTTGAGTGGGATGAGAGGTTCTAGAGTTATTTTGATCAATTTTAGGCCTATTTTATATTCATTCATATTTTTAATCTTTTATAGAATGGGAGTGACAATGATATGTATTGTTATTCATATGATTTTGGTGTTGGTATGTCTTATAATTTATGATGATAATGTGGAGTACTATGACATGGGACGATATTTATACATGAGAATAATTATCACACCCATGATTAGTAATTAGAGGTTTTTATGTATGTGAAAATGATGTGGAAACTCTACCTCTTCAGGGAGAATCTTATAGTTTAGTCTAATTATAAATTCTTGATGAATATTTTCACTTAGAGGGACATAAACCGTATATAGAGACATTGGGGGAATACCATAAGAATTTATATTTCAATATTGTATATAATCCCAATATGAGAAATGTGGTTTTGAACAGATTGAGTAAGAAGCATCCAATTCCTTCCATTTGAGAATCAATAGACGAATGGAGTCTAATGATTTTATTTATTGATATGGGGTTTGATGTGTAGGATGATTCAATATTGGTGTCGATGGTTCGTGTGTCGAGAACACCCAGTATTATCAGTTGGGTTAGGAGTGAGCTATCTTCCAACCCTGAGACCCAGTAGTTTAAAAGTTCCCTAAATAGTGGTGAGACCTCAGGCGATTGGTCTCAGTTTATTGATGATTCGTTTTTCCTCTAAACAGAACTATTTATTCCTTTGAGTTTGAAGGAAGATGTTATGCATTAGGTACCTCACTCTAGTTAGTTAATTCACATGAGAGATTCCAAAAGGTTCAATACCATGATTGGATAGTATTGGTGGCTCAAGATGAGAAGTGTATTGCATGACATTGTTTATATGTTATTTACATACCATGGAATCAAATCATTGAATTAGAGACCATCTAGGATATTACAACCACATCCCATGATGTTCTAGAAGTGGAATGAGATATCAATAAATTTCGTGATTATTCTACGTTATACATAGAGTGGGAAAGGATCCATATCGGTGATTTTTGAACATCTAATGAAATCATCCCACTTTTTTCCCATTAAGGTTTTAATAATGGTATATGATTTTAGAAACAGGTATGTTATAGTGGTTTTCCAGCTACATGGAAGGCCCTAGGTGATAGTTTCAGACTATTATTCCCAATTTACATCAACAATCTAGAAGGGACTCCCATATTCTTTTGGAGCCAAGTTGATATTGAGCATTACATATCTTCTGTAATCATATACTCAGGTTGAGCTGACAATGCAGACTCTCAATGACATGTTGTGAGCATGTGTGAATGATTTTGGCAGTTTATGGGAATGGAACCGGTCATTGAATTACTTTTCATATAACAACATTTATCCATCCTTAATAAGGATGGATCCTTTTTAGGCATTATATAGACATCCAATCCATTTCTCATTATGTTGGGATAAGGTGGTCGAGAAATCCTTTATTGGGATGAGCCTCATCTTAGGGAAGACCAATAATGTTTAGATGATTTAAAAGAAGATGTAGATCGTTCAGAGTCACCAGAATTCATATATTGACTTTCTTCATTATCTATTAATGTTTCTAGTTGATTAAAAGGTGTTTTAATATGTATCCCTTCTCCCACGACACTATCCTTTGATATAGAAGGGGAAATTAGCCCCATATTATATCCAGTCATTCTGTGATGTGATGAATATTGGGAACGTTGTATATCAGTTGGAGCTTCCACCATTGATGGCCTCAATCCATTCCATCGGTAATATTTTCTAGATGAAGAGATACCATTCAGAACCTTCTCAATTGTTAGAGTAGAATGATTTAGAGTTAGATCCAGATGCCACTATGGTATAATAGTCTATTAATATTATTCATCATCAGAACATGGTTTCCCATGGGAAATCATTCTCATTTTTTCATATGTTCTAAAATTAATGGTGAAATATCGATGACACATGTGAGTGGTATGGTTGTGTCATAAATTAGTATCATCTCCTGTATTCATCTATCAAATAATGATGACATTATAGGGGAATAAAGTGGCATGTTGGGTATTTTTTAGAACTCTCTGGGTCACTGGTACATATAATTTTGATTTTTATTTACCTTTTTGATCATTCTTGGAGTTATAGGGGTTTGGGGGTCAGAGATGGGGATTTTTTATTGGAAAAATATAGAACATGGTTGGAGCATGGTTTTTCAAACCATACGGATAACCATGTGATGCGGGTAGAGAGGGTGACATTGGTGTTTTGCATGGATTGATCACATTTTTTCAAACTATGTGGCACCCATGGGAACCTATTTGGAAAATTATGGGTGGATATTGTTACACACAAGATCGGTTCCTAACAATGTATTCAAACTATTCATCCTTCCAAGGTCACGTAAAATGTGTTTTTAAAAGCATTCCCCTTTTTAATATTAAGGTTGTTAACATTAATTTATTCCTACCCTCATGTACACTCCCTTATATGTAGTATTGGATATCTCTTACTCCACTAGTCATGGAATTACCATAAATATATTGCTATTTGAGTTGAGTAATGTCATATCTGTTGGGCAAAAATCCCTCACGGTATCATTGAATCATTATTGAGGTGATTGTTTTTTTTGACAAAGTGGACATCTGTGATGTGATTGTTGACAAAGCAAAAAAAATGACGTACAAATATTTTGACAAAGAGGATTTAAAGGTGGAATGTCGAGTTCATGAGCTGAGGTCAACGATCCATGTTTTATCCAAGAACGTCGACAAGAGGAATGGATGATCTTGAGGTGGTACAAAAGAACAGTTACATGGTGGCATCATTTTCCAGTGTTTTCCAAATTTCAGGGCCTCAAAATCAACAAAATGAAGAAAAGTGATTTTGGCAAAAGGACTTGCGCGCCGAGGTCTTGGAAGAGAAGAAAATTGCACACCCTGTCTTTTTCAATATCATACAATAAAAATATGGAAAAGGAAGAAGGGTCGCGCAAGTATTATGTTTGGTCACAAAAGTACTTGCGCACCGTGAAGAGACTTTCCCACCGATATCTTAGAAGCTTTAGAACATGTGCGCCTGTTGTTTTTCAGGATCAGAACTTCAAAATATGGAAAAGGAAAGAGGTTCATGCATGTTTGGAAGTAGGTCGCGCAAGTGACATGCAGGAGAAGAGTCCTGCGCGCCGAAACATGCGTGCCGAGGAGAGACTTGTGTGCCGTCGCGCAGTGGTGACTAAATGCCTATAAATACTGGACCGCCCCTCCTCATTTTAATGATTGTTCAACACTGTGAAGATTCAGAGCTCCCGTCGCGCAGGTTTGGTGGTCGCGCAAGTGGTAGTGTGTCGCACAAGTGGGACTTGCGTGCCAGAGATGGAAGTTGCGCGCCTAGTGTTTGTTGCACGCCTGAGGTGGGTTGGGCAGAAAAGGAAGAGCGTCGCTCAAGTTTGGAGAAGCATAAGATTGATTCGTGCTAGTGTTAAGAAATACTTGCACTCTAGTGTGGACTTTCACGCTGAAACATGTGCACCGCCTTAGAGAAGGGCGCCAAGTAAGGTTGATTTCTGGCAGTGAATTAGGGCTGCGCGGAAGCTGGGGGATTTCCCGGTACCTTCGATGCAAAGGTAAATTCATCTATGGGTGAAGGTTGAGATTCAACAGTGCATCTAAATACAAAAGAACATGCATTCTTTCATGAATGCAAAGAGACCTATAGGTCTATAAACTGTGAGTGGATCCTTTCCTGAGCTGTGAGAAAAGGAAGAGGAAGAAGTTGATCCTCTAAACCGGCAGTGAGCCAGAGAGCAAGAAATAGGGAGTGACCCATGGGAAAGTAGTGAGATGACCCTAAACATTGTAAAGGCAGTGATCCTGGTCATAGAAGTGATCTAGCCTAAACTATGTAATCTACAGATAGTGAAGTATAGTAAAATTTGGTATGACCGACAACTTGTCAGCATATGCTCCTTGGACGTAGCCCTTTGCGGTGAACCAAGTAAAATTTATGTGTCATGTGCATAATTTACTTTCTATTTACTTTTTGCAATAGGAAAGAGAGAGAAAGTTTTTTGCTTAAAAATGAAACAAGATCAGAACAGGCATTAATTTTAAATTAGTCATACCCGGATTCACCCCCCCCCCCTCTCAGGGTATTCAGCCTTGTGGACCTAACAATATCCTTCTTGATTTCTTACTCCTCCCCACTTCTACTAGTTTGTTCTTATATTTTTATGGAAGTGTAGAACTCTAGGATGGATTTTGACTAAATCAAGGGTATGTAATGGGGAAATGTTTTATTTATAATGTAATGTGTTTTTACATACTTTATATTCCTCTTCTAAGATGTTATCATTAATGGAATTGTTGTTGGAACCAAATTTGATTTATGTGCCTCTATTTAAGGTAATTTTCCATGGAACAGCTCCAAATTTTTATTGTCCTTTTATTTTTGTGGTTTAAAATTCCATTTAAAGAACTTGTACAACATTTTTATTATATTTTTTTAAGTTCTTACAGGACTATTTTACCAATTTAAATGTTTAATGGTGGGTTTCCAAAGGGGTGTGGTTTATTATCGAATTGAGTGTTGGTTAAAATGGGTCAAAGAGGTGTTTTGGGTTTCATAAGATTTATAATGTTGTTTTAAAAATGCACATACCTTAGGAATAATGTTTTGATATTACAGGGATGTTTTTTTATGAAATATAATGGAATGTAGCTTGTTTGACATGGGGACTTTTTGTGATCATGTTTTTGTGGAGTAATGCACCAGTTTACTAAGGGTGTGAGAAAGGGGTTTCTTAGAGCGGAAATGTGAGAATTTGGAGGGAAGATCATGTGAGATTACAGATTGATTTTTCTACGATTCCATGTGAGGAATTAGAGGGAGAGTCATAAGATTCATTGGGTAGAAATATTTAGAGATCGTTCATGATGGATACCAATGGAGAATTAGAGCAGTTCGAGTTTGGCTCTGGGAAGACCGTGAGAGTTTCTATTTTTCTATTCATTCTAGTAAACTTATTTACTCACTCTCACTAACCCTAATGATTATATACATTTCCTCAAATTACTAATGAAATATTGGTTGATATGCTTTACTCATTTTATTATTTCAACTTTGATGTGGTGAAATATATTAGGCCCATTTTCCATTGAGGTTGTTACTTCTGGTTGATATTCTGATCAGCCTTATTTATTCATTATTGGTTATGTTGATAATTTTATTAATTGTTGTTTTATTTAACTATATGATCCATATTATCTTTTTTTGGAAGGCTTGTTTTTTTCTAAAATAGAAAAATTAAGGGATATGATTGGTTATTTTTAAATTGTATTTTTTCAAAGTGGTTTGGTTACTAAACCAGTTTTCTACCTAGTTTTTAGGTCTTCATGGGAAAAATAATTAATTATATCCATGGTGGCGATCTACTGGTCTATATTCCTCACACCCTACATGTTACATTGTCTATTTATAGACTTCATATTGTAGGAAATTGATAAATTTAAGGGCACCATGTTCTATGGGTACTCTTCGGGATTCAAATTTTTTATTGGTTGATGGAGTAGAAGTGTTCATTATAGGATGGATCTTGAAGGGGTTTTTTTATTTTTATATTTCTTTTCCTATGAATTATTGGGAATAATTTGGATTTTTCACATTCATTTGAGATTTTTAGATATTGTTTTTATATATCGTGTATATTTCTAGTTATGATAGGTTTTATATTTGATGTGTGTCATTTTTATGGAATCATCTTATCTTATTCTGTTGACTCTATTAATATTGGTTTGGCCATATTATTTTATATATGGGTCATATAGATTTTATAGTAGTGAAACCATTCCCATGTGTTTTTTGGTTATGGATAAGTCCTGTCTGCATCTCATGGTGATGGGGATTGTGCTCCCTAAAAAGTGTCTGGCTAGATCAGGTGATAGGTTGGGCCGAGTAGGATTTGTTTATTACATGTAATCCATTTATAGAAATTATAGTTTGTCTAGTTTTATAAAAAATAAATAATGGAATACTACATATCCTTGGCATGGTTTCTATTCTACCTCTAATTTGTAGATCCTATTATAATGTTGTTAAAACAAAATTCTCAATAACTACAAATTTTTCATTGGTAGATGCGATATTTCAATCTAGATGGATTACTAGATGGTTTCCCCACAAATAAATTGAGGACTTACATCCTCAAACACCATCTTTAGGAAGGTATCATCCAACCTCTGTTTTATGTAATTATTTCTACATGATTAATAAAAATATCATTTTTTACAACATATCCTTTGAGTATTTTTCTTACAATATCGTCTAGACTCCCTCTCCCTTGATAAAATTTAATCGGTCTTATTTTTTGATGATACATCATGTGGATACTTTTGTGGATATAATGAGTATCTTGAGTTGGTATAAGTATATTCCATCCAAAATCAATATCCAAATCTATAGGATTTATAATCATGACTTTCAAATATATATTTGTGTCCAAAATAGAGGTATACAAATTGTCTCCAAATATATGTGTTGTGTGAATGGAATATTTGAATTGATTTTTCATGTAATCACTATAATAAGTTCGGTGATTAATTAACGTTGTTCATGAGGTATGGGAACCTAGTCTTAAGAAATAGAGTGATTTAGTGGAAAAATTGATCATATCATTGTTTTATGGAAACATATATTATATTTCTCTCGTCCATCATAGACTCCCCTTCTGCCCACAAGTATTTGGTGTCCTTTAGGAAATGTGTGACATTGATCATCAAGATGTATTATGACCACAATGATTCTAGATAAATACTAAAATTATTTATCCAATTCCTTGTTTGGATGGTTGTTCAAGAAGGTATCCATTCCTTACTTCACACATGATTTACTTTCTTGGCCTATCACAATAGATATAGGAAACCATTTTGGAGGAAAAGGAACAAATGTTTACTGAAAGGCACAAATGTATGGGATCATGCTTCACACTATTATATCCTTTATTAAATGTATTATACAAGGTGGATTATTTGATTGGGATTTTCAAGGCTTTTCATTGGTGTCCATTCTACTTGATTTAAAAATGGGCGGTCCATATAAGATGAATCCAATGAAATTATTATGAATGTGAATTTTTCTAAAGAAAAACATATTGAACATTTATTAGTTCAATTAGAATCCCTCATTGTGATTGATCATATTTTGGTTGTCGCACCATCCCTTGGAATACCATATATTATATTACATCCTATTGAAAAATTATTACTCTGAATGTGGGAATTGTACATAGTGGAATGGAGTGTAATATAGAAGCTAATATTTTTACATCCAATGGTGATCAAGTAAAAGGCTAATTAATTTTATGAGGTTTTCATCATTCTTATTGGACTGTATGGATATTATCAGAGGTATATCCCTTCATAATTATCATTTTCATGCACCTTGACTCTATTTTTAACATTTATTTTCCCTCTTGAAATTAAATATATCGAATATTCATTCTAACCATATTTCTAAAACCAATATTTGAAACAACAATATTTTTATTAGCTAGATTGGTATTACTAAACTCTTTCATTCCATCTACAATTCTTAAGTCACAATTTTCTTTTCAAAAGAATCTGTTTAAGATCTTATAAAATGATTTCTCCTTTAATTTGTTCATCATTTATATATATATATTATATCATTATCAATTAGTGATCATCAATGGTGAACATTATCTAATAGATCTACTAGTGTGAAAGATTTAATTATTTTCAATATAATTTCACGTATTAATTGAATTTTTTTACTAGATGTAATAATCCATGGTGGGTAATAATAAATAGTGTGTAATACTTATCGTAATATAATTATTTAGTAATATTTTACTATGAATTAATGATGTTTTTTACTTTAATTCTCATCTCATATAATTTATCTCGTTATATTTATCAGCTACCATGAAAAAATTGAAACAAATAGTTTAAAATTATAAATACATAATTTATTAACATGATATTTTTTATTAAATATTGGGGTGTTACATTCTCCTACATTAAATAAATTTATTCCTTGTAATTTTATTTATCACTAACTTAGAAAAAAATACGGGTACCTAAAAGATAATAATGACTAATGATATATATTTTAATGATATATAATCCATTTTATCTTAGAGAGGACCTAGAAACATATATATACCTTCATTGTGGGAATATATTAAAAATCATATTCATTTATTCAAAATATAACTTTATAGTTAAGTATTACGATTTTATAGAGATGTAAATTCCAATACAAAATTTTAATGATAACATTCCCAAGCAAATATTAATCCCATAATAATTATGATAATATATAATAAAATCATAATTATTTACCATATGAGTATTAATAATCAATAATAATATGACTTCTCCTATGAAACATTCATTTCAAACTATGAAACATTTAATTCTATTATTTCACACGTTGTTCATCCTATAACACACTTTCTTTAACCATGGTTAACCATGATCATTTTCATATTTTATAAAAACCATAATAAAAATATGTTCTCAAATCCTTAAAAATGTTTTGTAAATAACATATGATCAACATAAAAAAAATATGCATGTTTTTCTATCTAGGTGTATAGTCTTAGGTAAACTCATCATGCACTAAGTGAAGATATAGTTGATACTCATCCATTATTTTTTGTGTTTTTACTACAACGTAAATTTTTTCAAAAAAGTAATCCACTTACTAGTATCCTGATAGGGGATTAATTTTTAAGAAATCAAAATACTCAAAAAATTATAAAAATTATAGTATGTTATCCTATTTATAGAATTATTACATGTATTTTTATTAATGTTACCTCATACCAATATCCAAACAAAAAAGTAATCTAAAAAATAGCTAAACCCTATATTACTACCAACTAACGTTCCCCAAACACACACTTCCTTGTCCCACGATAAAAACTTGTTCTTCAAATACTGGAATTCATTCAAAGATATATGAACCAAGATAAAAATTCAAAATATATCAAATAATTTTCATAATGTAAGAATTTTATCATAAAATTATCTTATAATAACTTGAATGGATGATTTATGGTATTTGAGGAAAATCTACTTTTAAAACATATTTTACAACACTTGTAAACATTCCCTAAAAATTTATCCATACTAGAAACGATCAAGACATCATATATGTTATGCACATATTCATTATCATGGGAATGGAATCATAGGAATGTGGTGAGATCAACACAAATTAAGGCATATAAAATGAAAAAGAAACATAAGGTAATATCATTGTTTAATCATGATTCATATAAATGGAACATGAACACAAAAAGATAGGCATTTAATGAATATATGTACATGATTCATATCATGAAAGTGTGGTTATAGAATAAACATGATACATTCTGGGGAATGTCCCAAAATTTCTTCATTAAGGTGTTATAAAAACATATTAACAAGGTTAAAGAAAAGAATTTCATAAAACAATACTTATTCATGCTTCCAAGGTGTCAAAAAAATTTCATCTCTAATGATTAGTTTTTCATCCAATGTATTAGATAGTTATCTGGGTGAACCCTTCATATGATTATCATTATGTGTTCCACATCAATCGAATATCATAAGAACATATAATTTTAATCCAGAATTATGGAATTAAATTTTTTAATAAATTTATACCAAATAAATAAATTATTCATTCATATATTAGGATTAATTTGAATTATATTATGTTTATGTATTCCAAATATAAATATATGACATGGAAGATCAAGGAATGATTTCAGTCACATCATTACAATACCAAATGGATTATAGAATAATTTTAATTATAGAGATGGGAAGTATATAATTAATATAGGATAATTTTTATAGTAATGGATTAGTTATGAACACATGGAAGAATAATAATATGTAAATCACAAGGCATATAAGGAATGAAGTGCTTGTATTGAAAATATGATGGAGAGATTCCCTTACCTTTATTGGTAGCTTCTAAAAGGTTGATAAGGTCACCATTATTCCATATAAACTACATGGTGTGGATTTATAGAGATATAGGCATATTAAATTGATCCTCTAATGGGTTTTAATGGATATTAATGGGATCAAGGGTGGAATTTTACTTATTTTATTGGATAAAATAGTGGATTTTTCAAGGAAATTAATGTTAGGTATGAGTTAAGAAAAGAATCACATGGCAGATTAGTTATTTAAGAGAATAAGATAAATATTTGTTAGTGATACATTTGGGAATGAATATATAACCTATGTTAATAATTTTATATGTTCTAGGTGATTACTTGTTTATGTCAAATTTCATCCTCATTAGATTACTCATTATAACACTTATTAATATTGAATAAATATTAATAATGGTAATTATTTTATCCATATAAATATGTGATAACCCATATAACATAATTTATACATGATGATTCCAATTTTTGTCTCTATTTAACCTAATTATAAATTGTTAAATTGTTAAATTGACAATTAAATGAACACATATAATGTGTATAAAAACAATTTCTTTAGAAAAATGGAATTTTAATTGCAAAGTGTTCTTACCACTATTTTCCAGTTACATTAGTGTTAATATATTTGAAATTATAATAAAACATCATATTAGATTCAAATTTTATATGTTATATATTTAATTTATTTAGATAAACATTAATTAATAAATACATAATTCTTTGAAAATAAATATTTTACCAAGATAGATAATTTCAAAGATAGGGGACATGAATGTATGCCCAAATATGAAATTGATCATATAAATTAATTAAAAAAATCTCATAAGAAATTTTGAAATCATTTTATTTGATTCAATTTCTAAAATTGATAAAAAAACATTTTTAATATACGTCTGGATAGAACTTTTATAGGAAATTGTACAATTTAATAAATAAATAAATGTATTACATGCATATTAATAACAATTGGATATTTTTATAATTATTTAATTTCATATATATTTTTTACCCTTTTTAAGAAAATATATTAATAATTCATAATAATAGTCACAGTAAAAAAAAATTTCCAAAATTTTTTTTATCAAGCCTGCAATGAATTTATTTTTCACATGGCTATTCTTTTCTATTAGATGATATTTATTATATTTAATTTAAATTATTATAAATAAATATAACTATATTCATCACTACGGGAATATTAGATAATAATAAATAGTACCACAAAAAATATAGTTCATTTAAAATATTACTTTTATAATAAATAATATCCACAAAAAAACCAAAAATTAAAATTGTCTGAAAAAACAGTACTAATCCATCGATATTAATATATTTTGTTATATTTTATCAATTTGACATATCATAATTGAATAAAGATATTTTTATAAAAAAAATATAACATAAAATAAATATGTATTTATAATATATTTATAATATATTTATATTTAGTGTTTTATTATTTAGAGTTATGTTGTTTGAAATTTACTAGTAACAATACATATTTTTAGTATACATATTGGAAATATGTATATCTCAAGACCATCTTTCCAAAACCATACTTTGAATAACCATATTTAATATGGACATATTTAATATGGTTCATATTTCATTCTGATATATATTATTACAAAACTCATTCATTCCATTCACACTTATTAAGTCTCATTTTTCATTTCCATAGTTTTCATGTCATATATCACAATATAATTCTCTTTTTCGTTATTTTATAAATTATTATTGGGATTTATTGGATATTGGTGATCCATAATGGTGAAATGATCAAGGAAGTCACCTAGTGTTAAATATATTATTATTTTTTAAAGTGTCCCTGTTAACTTATAAACTTTTAAGGGATTTAATAATCTACGGTGTGTGATACTTAGCTTAATTATCTAATTTTTTAATTCATTAATATAAATTAATTGTGTTTGTTTAGCTTCATTAAATTAATTAAGGGAATATTTACTAATAAATTTAAATTACGTTGACCAAATAGAATAAAAATCATTTAATATTATAAACATATTATTTATGGAAACAATATTTTTCATAAAATCAAGGGGTGATACACAAATCATATCTTCAAGATTCACATGTGATCACTTCTTTTTCTCAGATGACTAATAAATAATAGGTAGATATTCACTTACTTTTTAGACACATCACATTGACAAATAACATCAACTACTTTCATTCCATATAAATTTTAAAAATCCCTCATATAACTAACTGGATCTCCATCACACACAGCTGGTGTGTCATCTCTACCACATGAAACATCAAAACATTATTTTTATATCTAATGTAATATGAATTAAAATTCCAAAAACTATCTCTCTAGTTAGGCTAATGCATTATAAATATTCTGAGGACTAGAAAAATAATCATCTTTTTATACTGCTAATATACAATGACTCATTAAAATATTGAGTCACATCTTATCATCAATGTCATCTCCCAACACCACTATAGTATATAGAATAAGATGAAACATAAATTATAATATGTCATACATTTTAAGAAAAATCAAATTCCAATACACTCATCTTATGGGTTCTAAAAATATTAAGTATCTCCTATAACTAGGACAAAAACCCCCCCTCTAGGTCATGAATCCTCACTATAAATACACATACTAGTGGGCCTAGAGGATATATGGTCTCCCAGGAGAGGGTAATGATATTTGTGGGATGTGTCCCGAGAATGATCAGGATTGATGATAACGAAGGGATTGAATTTCAGGGAGGCCTCCTAAGTATCCACGTTTGTTGTGAATCAATGTCCATGAATTTTAGTAGAAAGAGGTGTGCAGATTACACATATAAGAGGCTTATGAAGGTTGGGATTTGTGCTTACTCTTGGAGGGATTCACGTGGTAGAGGTTGATGTTATAGTCACTAATAACCTCTAACCCCATGTGAGTCATGATCAGTATGAGAAATAAGAGGATGCAGTGGACCTAACTATCGAATCATGAGATATTCACAAGTGAGTGATTATAACAACCCTGATTTTATTTCATACTTAAATATGATTTATTACATAAAACCTTCACTTGATACAACATGGAATATCAAGAGGTCTAGTGTATTTGGGGCTTAGTAACATTACCTAAAAACTTAAAAAACATGAATCACAAAACATCTTTATTGAAAATGTCATTTACATGACCACTACATTCCCTCGTACTTAGCATTGCATGGGATAACCTGAGGACATGCATAAGAAAAGGGTGAGTGATATTTCCCAGTAAGGGAATAAACATTGAATAATAATAGGAATACAATAAATGTTAGTAAATAGTAATATAAATGGAGTAGAAGAGAAAAATAAACATAAAGTCATGATAATGATAACATGTTGATGTGGAAACAACACTTAACATGGAATTAGCATGAGCCAAGGCTCATTGCATATGGAGCATGAGTAAACCATCATTGCACATGAAGCACGAGTAAACACTCATTGAACTTGAATTATAATGAGTCAACACACATTTCACATGTCATATCATGATAGTATACTCTACCCAATGCATTTTTGCGCTATCAGGGCACACCCTTCATATACATTTCATTTCATACATAAGTGTGCCACATGGATCATATAACATGGAATCAATCAACATCATAAGTTATTACACGATTAAGGAATGTGGAATAATTAAATGAAATTACCTTTAAAAATGTATAATTTATTAAAGGTGATTACCCCTGATAGATACATGGGTATGGTATTCACTACACTATGATATTGGCTTGAAAAAATGCGGTGCAATTTCGGCAGCCTAACGATGTGACATAAGAATTCATAAAAAATGTTTGATGGGGGAGAAATGTTTTTCTAAGAATATATACACGAAATAGACAATAATGGGGTCATATAGACACATGTCCCAATAAATGTAATGGAATTTGGATTCACAATATTGAAGAATTTCTTGAATGTAAATGAGAAGAGAGAAATTCCATAAGGAATTTCAGCATGGAAACGAGTGTAAATTGAAGGTATTAATGAGAGAGAAATGGGTCTCCCATAATTAAAACATAAATATGGAAGTATGTGAGAGGTTGGATATGATACCCTAACATTTATATTTTAAATTAAAAGGGCATAACAACTTAATGAAAATTGGAAAAAAATGAGAAAGGAAGAAAACCCTTACATGGAAGTGTTATCCAAAAGGCTTGGGAGAGACTTGAGAGAGGCATAATGGGGACTTGGGGTTACATGGTAGAATTATAGATATAGGATGGAAGAGGTTAGAATATCTCAAATGGCATTTAGTGAAGAGGAAGTGGTATCTTGGTTGGGTTTATATAGGAAAAGAGAGGGAATTCTTTATTATTTAGGTTTTGGACACCACACATTAAACTAATCAAAACCACAAACCAACCCATGGGGTTTTCCCATGGTTTTTTCAAAAGGGGATTGGAAAAGAAATATTTAATAAGGCCAATGGCCGAACTTCTTAAAATAATAGGGTTGCTTTTGTGGAGGTGAGTAACACTCTCAAGTAAAATGACTTAAAAAGGCAAAATGTTTTATATGTCTTGAATGGTCCACTGACAAATTGAAAAATAAATAAAAAATCCCAAACTTGCATTTTTTAATGTTATAACATATATTGGTATATAATAATGTTTATAGTATTTTATTAAATCACTATCTGTTCATTATGATGTCATAAAACACATTATATATTTAAACGGTATTTGATTTTTACCCAAAAATTTGATTATCTCAAAAAATTATGAAAATTTGACCATTGGATAATTTCAACGTCCTGATTCATGAAATAATATACATTTTATCTAAATAATTTTCTAAATATGTTAATTTTCACTTTTAAAATAAAATCTTACATTTTTTGAAAATTCATGGGTTCTAACAAAATGGCTTTCAACCTTAATAAAAATTACAATTGCATTCCTAAAATTATACGATCATTTATAATTAAAAAAAGTAATATAATAATAATAATAAAATTTTATTAAAATATTATTTAATTCAAATATCCATTATTTCATCAAAATAGATTTATTAGTTGAATATTAAGTAAAAATACTACATGTGAATTAAAACTATTTAAAAATTAACAATTATAAAATGAATGTATATTCATTATTATATACAAAAATATTGCACATATTCATATTGCCATGGTCCTGTTACATAACCTATTATATCACTCGCATAATACTGAAAGGTAACGTGTGCGATGGTGACCGACTCTTGGGGTGGCTCAGATAACAATGCTCGGGTGGTAATCAATATCAACATCCAAATCTCCCGTAGTATGTTCCTCTCAAGCTTAATTTGTTCAATCTCAGATTGGGATTGGTCAATAGTGAAGCCAAATGATTCCACCTCCTTTACGAGCTCTGACAAATGGGCTTTGCATGGGGCAATTCTTCTAGATGAGACCATCGCTTCATTTGTCTGAGTAAATTCTATTTGTTAAAGCCATATGTTTATACTAATGATGTGATCATTGTTCAACGTCTATATTAGAAATGGAAACAATTAATAATGATTATTTAACATACAAAAATATAAAACAAAATAAGATCACATTTTCTATAACAATTTTACATAATAAGACATTTAATTATATTAAGAGGAATTTCCATTAATGAATTTTTTGTTCATTATAATCTTCCCCCTTATGAAATTTCTCCCTAGAAATTTCATTTTCCCATACTAAAACAAATATGGGAAACTCTACTTCATCACTTCCTTTGATTCCCACATTGATTCTTCAAACTTTTGGTTTCTCCACAACACATTGACATTGGTAATTATCTTATTTCATATATCTCTTTCTCTATGATCTAAGATCTTCACTTCTTGATACTTGTAGGAAAGATCATCCTCTAGCTACACTACATCTGAATAGGTTCAAGGTGAAGGGTTTGGTATGTACGTCATTAAGATGGATACATGAAATACATCTTGTACTTTTTCCATGGTAGGTGAAGTGCAAGTTGATAGGTCACATCCCTGACATGATCAAGAATATTGAAGGGGACAATGTACCTAGGACTTGACATCCATTTCATTCCAAAACGCATGACCTTATTGCATGAATATTAGCATAGAAACACCATGTCTCTAACTTTAAACTTAAGGTCTCACCAACGGTTATCTACATAACTCCTCTATCGACATTGGGATTCCTTGATATTCTGCTGAATGGTTTTCACCTTCTTCACCATTTCATAGACCATTTCAGGTCCTAGCATCTTACGCTCACTGACTTCATCCCAACATGCCAGTGTTCTGCACGACTTCCCATACATGGCTTCATAAGGTTCCATTCAGATGCTCGAGTGGAAACTATTAGTATAAAAGAACTCAACTAGAGGAATATGTTTATCACATCCACTATTGAAGTCCATTGATAATTCTCTCAACATGTCCTCAAGTGTTTTGATGGTCCACTCAGATTGGACATCAGTTTGAGGATGATAAGCCGTACTGAAGTTCAGTTGAGTATCTAGAGCATGTTGAAGACTCTTCCAAATCGTAGAGGTGAATCTTTGATCTCAATCGGATACAATAGATAGTGGTACTCCATGCATCCTTACCACGTCCGAGATATATATATGTGCTAGTTGATCGAATGAGAAATCATCTTGAATTGTAATGTAGTGTGCAGACGTTGTAAGATGATCCACAACAAACAAGACTGCATTGTTTCCTTTGGATGTCATCAGAAGTCTAGTGACAAAGTCCTTGGTTATGTTCTCCCACTTTTATGCTGTGGGGAATGGTACCATCATCCCCTTAGACTTCTTCCTCTCTGCATTCACTTGCGGACACACCATGCACTTTTATGTATACTCCGTGATCTCCTTATTCATATTATCCTACAAATAAATATCTCAGATATCTGAATACATTTTTGTGTTTCCTGGGTGAATAGATAAAATTGAACTATGTGCATCATCTAAAAGTGCCTTCTTCATCTCCGAACATGATGGATCATAAAGTATTTTCACAAATCTCACAATTCCTTTTTCATTAAAATTCAAACTCGTGGAATTCTCTTTTCTTATATCTTCCACTTTCATCTAAATTCCCATATCATCGTTTTGAGCATCCTTTAAATTTTCCAAAATAGATGGTTGAGAAATAATTTTTGAAAGGATTTATGATGTTCTCTTATTAATGATTCTCATGACCATCTTCATCAACTCTTTGAAGATTGGATCATTCTCAATTCTCATCAATGATATAATCGCTTGGTCCCATCTATGTAGATCATCTTCCAACTTGTTCGCTTTCATAGGGTGGTAATTGATTGAGCTGTCACAGTCTTTGATCAGCTCTAGCCATCTTCATTGGGGCATGTTAAACTATATCAGTGTAAATATATAATTGAGGCTTTTGTGGTTCTTATATATTTCACATTTCTCCCCAAAGAGATAATGCCAACAAATATTTAAAATCTAGATCACCATAGCCAACTCTAGATCATGTGCTGGAAAGTTCTGCTAATGAACAGTAAATTTCCTTGATGCATTGCAATTGAATTTTTTACTTTTCCTCAAAACACATCCCAAGCCCCTATTTTATGCATCACTCAATACCACAAAAAGTTCTCCACTTGTGGATAAAGTGAGCACAAGCATAGTGATAACCCTCTTTTTAAACTCCGTGAAGCTTTTTTCACATTCATCACTCCAAGATAACTTTACTCCCTTCCAAGTTAGATTGTTAAGAGGGTTGTACAATAGTGAGAATTTTTTCACAAATGGTCGATAAAATCCAGCTAACCCCACGAGGCTATAGATATCCTTTGCTGATGTTGGCCTCAACCATACCATTATTACATCTATCTTGTAAGGATCCACAGATATCCCCTTGCTTGTGATGATATTTCCCATGAATGAGACCTCCTTCAACCAGAACTCACACTTGCTGTAATTTGCATATAGCTTCTCCTTTCACAAGGTCTCTAGTACAGTTCCTAGATTCTCATCATGGTCGTACTTGGTTTTTGAGTATATTAAAATATCATCTATAAAGACTACCAATTTTTTTTGAGGTAATCAATAAAGACACTATTCATCAAGTCCATAATGACTCTGGAGAATTATTTAGTATGAAAGGCATTACTATGAATTCATATTGCCCGTATGTTGTATGAAAAATAAGTCTTGGGGATATCTTCCTTCTTTACCCTTACTTGATAATATCCCAACCCCAAATCCACCTTAGATAATTATTGTTCTCTATGTAGCTGATCAAACTAGTCATCGATTCGAGGGAGTGGATACTTGTTATTTTCCATGATTTTGTTATGCTCGTGATAATCTATGCAATGGAGCATTAACCATTCCATCTTATTGAAGAATATGACTGGTGCACCCCATGGTGAAGCACTTGGGAGTATAAACCCTTTATACAAATTCTCATGTAGTTGTTTCTCCAGCTCCTCAAGCTCCAAAAAAATCCATTATATATGGAGTCTTGGATATTGGTAATTCCCTAGGTAAAAGATCAATTTGGAATTCAACAACTCTTCTAGGAAGAAGACCAAAAAATTCATCATAAAACACTTCAGATAATTCTATCAAAATAGGCATGTCTTCATGGATGTTTCCCTCCTTAGACACAAACATTTATGATGGATATGTGTACTCATAGGGAATTAGTATCCATTCTTGAGATGATGGAGCTAAAGAAGATTCATCTCCCTCCTTGAACATGTACAGAATCGGGGGTCGCTTCTCCACATGGAGAGTGATTTCCCACTCACGACAAATTATGCTGGATCTATATAGGAAAATATAGTCCATGCCATGAATTGCATAAAATCCCACCATATGGAGTATTATGAGGTTCTCCAGGTAGTTTAATCCACCGTTTATGATAAGGGATGAGTTGTATTCATTGGATGCAATGATTGCCCCATTTTCCGTACTCACTGAAATCATTAATTCCATGATTTTTGGTGGTGTTGAGATTGTTATACTAATCTTTAGGGATATAAAAGAATACGTAGAACCTGAATCGAAAATTACATTATCTATTCTTGAATGAATAACTAGTGTACCTGTCACCACTTCGTTTTCGGGGTTCACTTCGGCGGTAGTGATGGAAAAAGCTCACCCTTGCCGCCGTGGAGGTTTTTGGTTTCCTCAAAAAACCCTTGGCTTATTGAAAAAATTTAAAAGCATCCATGGTTCATTGTATTTTAATTAATGAACTACATGCTTAGAGTCAAATGGATCATTCCTCTCCTCTATTATATCCATGGGGTTTTCTTGTCGGGAGTATATGGCTATGTGGCCTTCTCTTCCACAGCTAAAAAAATTTTGTGTTCCCATCATGCAATTTCTAGGGTTCTTCTTTCTGCATCTTCGGCAAGTGTGGTGCGGGATTTTCAAAGCACCATTGGATTTTTCAATCGTTCAGCCAAAATTGAAGTCCTCTTGAGATTCATTGATCTCAATTTTGACCTTGAAGGCATATCAGACAATTTCTTATATAGTTGTTGAAGTCACAGATCTCTAGGGCTTTCTGCAAGCTAGGTTTCTGCCCACCAAGGAAGCTGTCAAACGTTAATTTAGGGGTAACAACAGATCTAAATGTGTATCGTGATAGCCTTGGGATGTTTTCCTTGTACGATCCGATAGACTCATCATCTTTTTTTCTTGAGGGAAATAATTTCACTTTCCAACTTAAGTTGGAGGTTGTGTGGACAATATTTATCGAAAAACATATTCCAGAAATCCTTCCATTACAAAGCCTCAATCTCCTCCTTAGGCATCATATTTTTTTCAATGTCCACCATTGATCAGCTTCACCCTCCATATGATATAAATCCATTATAACATTCTCTTTTTCAGAATATTGAGGGATGGAGAAGGTATTTTCAATGGAGTTGATCCATTGTTCGACGATTGAGGGATCAAATGATCCATTAATAGTTAGACGCCATTGTCTCATTAAGCTCTTGATTGCAACCTGTTCATTGTTAGGGTTGTTGAACATTCCACTTAACCCATGTTTCTATTAAAATCCCGAGTTAATTGGGATAGTATCATGACAATGTTCATGATTCCCCCTCCCATCGTGTAAGAACCCGATATTTTATGATAAGTATTCTTTTTAATTTATTTGATGTCATGTGTTATATGCAACAACAAGATTATCTTGTCCTATATGCCACACTGTATTAGCATTAAGTATACACAACACTATTCTTAGATTGTGTTACAGACAATTTCACGTTCGTTTTATAATAGTCACTCTACGCAACATTGACAGTATATATATATATATATATATTCATTGTATAAATAAAATATGGTTGGATTCTGTTATATGAAATAATAAAGGATTCTTGCACAACACACAACCCTGACTTGGCTTGCATTACATGCAATCGCGACCTTCCTCGATAGCGTGTGTTGTACGCAATACCGGGTTTTACTAAACAATGATATATTATTTTAATATTATTATGAACTAGACGTTATGAATATTATTAACTAAATTTTGAATTTTATAACATTATTATTCATCTTACACATTTTCTAGAACATGGTATAAGAACAAAATTAAAGATTCGGGTAAAAAAATTATTTTTCAAAACATGCAGTTTTACCGCCTTTTGAAGGCGCACCCATATTAAATCTAGTTTTTGACATGTTTATAAGTTCAATTTTACAAAATAAAATTATTATTTTGAATCAGGATATAAAATTTTACCTTGGATAAAATTTTCATATTATTCTGATAACTTTCATATTTTAATGAATAGTAGAAAACACGCTATATTTTAATTAAAATCAACTTTTTTCATCATAATAACTTATGTAATTAAGTAATAATATTGAATGGTTTAAAAGTGTAAATATAAAATATTTTTATCATTTAATATAATTTATGTCATTAGCCTTGATTTTACATTGAATTCGTAGGTTAAAGAAATTCAATCTTTTGCAATGTTTTAAACAAAAACCCGTTTTCTTCCGACAACAGGATTAATTTTAATTTAATTTCTGCAACTTCTATGTATTTAATTTGGAAAAATGGATTCCATATTTGGAATCAGTTTTTCCAAATTATATTAATTGACTAAATTTTATTTTTGGGCTTTATGAATAGTAACAACGGTAAATTTTATTTACCACAGTAAAAGATAAATCCGGTAATTAAGGGTAAATATAATATTATAAAATTATCCTAATTTTGTCTTAATACAATTAGATGATAATAATTTGTTATAAGTCATATTTGGGTCGATATTGAATCCATTAAAACCCACTTGGAGGGGATTAAGACATTTAGTTTATTTTATTTAAAAGAAAGTGAAATATGTCTCACTCAACTTTAATAATTAAAGTATTTTTAATATAAGTTTATACAGAATATAAATTCCGTTATAAATTCTGATTTGAAAGATAAAATTTTTTTCTTTGTCATGGTAATATATTTTTAATTTTTTAGAGTTATTTAATTACCTTATTATCTTATACATTAATGATGCAGAAATTTTTTATTTAGTGAAAAACCAATAATATAGTTTTTATTGAATTCGTAATACATATCAAAAGGCCCAAAAATCAGAAAAAAACTTATTATTAGTGTATATATAAACCCTAATCATCCAATGGCCGAAGTTTGGACCATTTGGATCCTTATTAAGGCAATTATGACACTTATATTATTTTATTTTAATTGATGCCAAAGTTGTCACCTTCATAAGTTAATAAATATAATAATTTAAATATTGTGATTTTAAGATTCTAAATTCTTGTAAAAGTATTATTGTTAATTGTAATAGATTTATATTCATCATCGGATTTTGTTTTTAATTTTTATGAAACAAATAACTATATTAAATAATTATACAAAAATGTAGTAGTAATTATTTTATTAAGTGATAATCAAAATAAATAGTTTTAAAAATAATAAAATAAATATTATATGAACTATTTAATGTTCTCCACTAATTTTATTGATACATTTGACCTTTTATGAATCTATTAGAGCTTTTATTTTGAACATGTCTTCTGTATATATTTTATTTAAATTCAAATAAATGAATAGTGTCAAAATTGACACTATTGTTATTTTATAAAAATAAAATATTATAAAAATGTTTAAAAATCACAAAAATATTTAAAAATTAAAAAATTAAATTTATATGGTCTCAAATTTTATATAGTTTCTAATTATGGACAATTCATAACAAATAAGTAATTATTTGTTACAATTTAAAATTTAGAATGTAATTACCACAAATAAAATTAAATTGATAAATAAGGATAAATCAAGATGATAATGTTTAAAATAAATTCCTAAAATGTGTAAATTTTATTGGTTGATGATATTACAACCCTATCTCTTCTAATATTTTCATATGAGTCATTTGGGAAGTTTTTTTTGGGTTTGGGATTTAATATAAACTAATATTTCTTATATTTCCAAAGGTACCCCTCTCCTCCCTTATAAAAGGGAACCTCCTCCCTCTCTTCCTCACACCACTTTTTGCCTTCATTCTTGACCAAACCCTGAAAAATTCTCTTCTACACTTCCCTATAAACATCCTAGAGGTCTGGGTCTTCTTCAAAGACCAATTGTAGCGCCCTAAGAGGAGGTCTCAAAGAGGCGCTTCAAAGAAGAGGTAATGTCTGTTGCCGATTCTTTCAACAGTATTTCTTCTTCCACTTCTTCTTTTTTAGTTGTTTCAATATAAGGTAATAACATCAGTATCACAAATATACTGATATGTTATTTGAAGAATGAAACAAGCATATTTCACCATCTATCCATCCTACGGAAAATGAAATCACCACGCGTGCGTACGTACGGAATACCGTCTCCACGCCGTGGTGTACTCTATTTTCCACCACCACCTTACTTGGATGGGTATAGTGGTAAATGTAATGAATATATATGATTATTGTAAAGTGATATTGATTATATAATATTATACATACACTTTATTACAATTCCATGATCTTGGGAATGATATCATCGCTCGTGCGTACGTACGAACTACTATCTCCACGACGCGATGAGATTCACTATCCATGTTAACCATTAAAGAATGATTACAAAGTATATATAATAATTAATCATGAAATATATGACATAATAATGCTACTTTATTTATGTATATATATTTATTTATTTCATCTACTTAATTCCATTCAATTTAATAAGGAAACAAAAACAGCGTTCATGCGTACGTACGGCCTACCGTCTCCATGAACTGTGTATTTATTTACATTTCTCGATCTATTATATATATGTATATTCTAAATATATATTATATATAAATCATGTTTTACATTCTCGATTTAATTATTCATGATCTATGTAATCATATGAATAATTACAAGTTAAAACACGAATGACAAATGAAACGATTTTACCCAAAATGCTACTTTAACAAGAATTTACAAAAGAACGTGTAATATAAATTCATAAGTGAACCATATATGATATAATAACAATGAATATGATTCTTTAATAAGTTTATGAAATTATTTAAATCATTATACAGGAGGTTTGGATACGTATGAAGCATATCAGACCTAAGGTAAGGGATAATTGTGCAAATCTCATTTTTATCCGAGATTGCATATTCGTAAGTACTTACTGGGGTTATTGCTATCATCCAAGTATATGTTTTATAAAAGTGTATTATTGAATGTTTAAAGTCCTTTTTACCCATTTTTATCTTTTAGTACATGGTATGTAAGAAATCATTATTTTGTTTACGTTACGAGGTACTTTTTAACTTTTCCAACAAAAAGTATGAGAAGAATGTTTTTTTAACGTATACGACATGAAAGGATTTTTATGGTTTTATAAATCCTTATTTTCATGAAACTTCCTCCAAATGATTTCATGGCTATTTTAAGCAAAACCCCATTCTTTTAAAATTTCATGGCATTTTTTGAAAAAAAAATGATTTTGAAGAATAAAGGATATTTTCCTCATGAATTCATTTCAAGTGTTTTATGAAAAAACCATTTTTCATCTAAGATAACATTATTTCATATGTTTATGTTTCAAGTATAATGTCTCTATGATTTACATGGTATCATTTTTCTTATTATTAAATGATATCCATTTCTTTTATATGCATTATGTGATGATGAGATGATGTTTATGAAACCCATTTTATTTATTGGGGTTTTATGAATGATGTATGTTTATTTTGTGGCACAAGTAAGAATGATTTCATTATGAGATGGGTGGGACCTATATCAACCTCAAATGAATTGGGTAAAGATTTATATCTCATGAGATATACATGTCTGGAATGGCAAGTTAAACCGGTTCAGTAATACAGGACTAGAATGAGGAGTGCACTCGATTCAGAAAGGGACATTGTCCACTAAGATGGTCTTGAAAGTAATGCCTTGGCTACTATGGAAATCATATCATTTGATTCATTTTTTTTCTCAATTACATGTTTTACTCCCATTCTATTTTATCATGTTGAATGTTTCTTTATGATCTATGCCTTACGTACTTCCATGTTTTATGTCATTGCTCAAGCTTTTGATGTTTAAACATTATGTTCAGGTTTTTAAGTTCAAATGTATATGATTTGATTTATTTTATCCATGCTTACCATTATTGAGCATTTGAGCTCACCCTTTATATGTTTTCATTTCCCCAGGATATAAAGAAAGGTTTTAGGTAAGAAAAAAAGGGGAAGATCTTTATGGGAGATTTTGAAGATCTTTCACCACGATTAGAAGATTACGTTCCATGTTTCCAAAGACACTAAACTATTACAGTCCTTGTGTGTCTCTTTTTTTATGTAATAAGTATTCCGCAAAAGTAATGTAATTTAAATGTACGTCAAGCTATCGGGTCTATACAGTTGGTATCAGAGGAAAGGTTTAGTTGACCTTTGGAAGCTAGGATGCGAAATGTTTAGTGAGATCCCTAGAGCTATTTCTAAGGTATGTATAGGGATGTCCCTAAGGTTAAGTATACGTATAGGTTATAGTCTTAGAATTGTGCTAACGATCTTAGAATTAAACCTAAGATGTTAGATACTGAAGGTACTCCCCCTTTATTATGTTGTTTTTCCTAGCATGTTATTTTCCTCTCACACTATTATTTTTGGGTTTTAGACGATGGCTGGAACCCGAAGGAACCGTGTTGATCAATGTAATGGACAATGCAATGATTGTCCTCTTGACCAAACCAATGTCATGGGAGATGGAGTGCACAATCTTATTTCTATACTTAGACAAGCTATGAATCATTCTGGATTTCAAAATGAGCAGAGAAAGGAGCAACATTCTGTTGAATCCTTCATGAGGCAGCTTCCACCTTCATTCAGCAGGTCTTCTGATCCCTTAGTGGCTGAACAATGGATTAGTACTGCCGAAAAGATATTTTCAGTTCTACAATGTTCTGAGCATGATAAAGTCATCTTATCGTTATATCGTTTGGAAGGAGATACTGATCAATGGTGGAATATGAGGAAAAGGGATGGAATTGAGTCCATGGAATGGGACGAGTTCAAGAACATGTTTTAAAGTAAGTACTTCCCTCGTATTCTTAGAACAAAGATGGAGAAGGAGTTTCTTGAGATTAAGTAGAAGGATAATGAATCTGTTGGTATATAAGAAGTAAATTTTACAAGACATGCAAGGTATGAATCTGGCTTTATCATCCAACCTGAAAGTAAAGTTGATAGATTTTTCAGTGGCATAAAACCAAGTCTTCAAATGGAATTAGCTATAAGAGACTTCCGTAGCTATGAAGAAATTGTGTGTTGTGCTATCATGGTATAATTGGAAGTTGGTGTAACAAATCCATCTCATGGTTTTGACAAGAAACAAATGATGGAGTTCAAGGAGAAATATCAGAACAATGGTGAAAAGAAGATGAATGTTTCTTTATGCTCAACGTGTGGAAAGAAGCATGGTGGAGATTGCCTAAAAGGTACTAGAAAATGTTTTAAGTGTGAAAATGGAGGTAATCGAGCAGTTGATTGTCGAAGTAATGGGAAAAAGTTTACTAATGATGTGAATAGAGAAAAGACTACAGAGAACTCTCCACCAACCATCAATGTTTCAAGTGCAAGGAAATGGGGCATTATGCTAATAAATCCCCTAATCCATGGGTTAATGGTGATCAACGTGAGAAACCTATTAAGTAAAAGGTTAAAGGGAAGTCTCATGTGATCACTATTTGTGATGTTGAGTATAAAAATGATGTTGTGTATTGATTAAGTGTTTATGCAATGGGATTTCAAAATAGTATCATGGAATCTCATGTATGGTGTTGTGGAATTTTGGAATATCTATGTATAGGTTTTCAATAATTATATGGTACTGGTAACCATGAAAAGGTGATGGAAACATTATTGGAAAGCAGATGATATGCACATAACGAAGGGAAAAGGAGAAAATGAAATGTTTGATAGTATTTATGAGCTCATGATTGATATAAGGACTAAGTGATATCATGGTTTGAGTATATATAATTTTGAGGATTTTGGTATGTGGAAAGAGTTATCTTTTGACAGCATTCATGTTTTCACTAAGGTTAAATGGGTTTTTATTTTTATTTTTTTTCAAGAGAATACATGATTAAGGCCTTTGAATGTTTGGAATGTGACCAACAAGACATATATTATGATATATGAGGATCAATGATGTTATTAACATGCTTGTTATATGATGTCTATGGTAATCGTTTTCACTATAATATGAGAGTGGACTGCAGTATTATAAATTAGCCTAAAGATTGGAATGGATTATATTGGACATAAGTTAGTATTGTTTAAGGATAGAAGTTTTATTCGATATTATTAATGGGATGTTATAGTAACGTAGTTTTAGAAAAAGGAAAACCTGCAGGACGGGCGACAACCCATCGCGTCGGACAAGGCTGTGGGAATCGAACCCACAACCGAAGTGCAACAGGCCTTTATTTCCTACCACTGGCCTACAGGAAGTCCCTGGTTAGTAGAGACTAGTTTTATTTTATTATGCGGTATGATATATGAAGTATAAGTTCATTTTTGGAATCATATATGATTAACCTCACCATAGATGGAATTATGTATATTTGATAACTTTTTCTTGAAACAGATTGAATGACCCATCATTCTATCACATGATCTGCTAACTCTTCACGAATAACATATTCAACATCATTTTGTTATGAGTTGAAGTAAAAAATTGTTCAATGCACGAACAACAGTGAAATTGTACAATAATCAAGCAAGTATTTCTTCTGATTCAAAATTTTCAAATTTAGAGAAATGATATTGAAAACCAAAAATGTTGTTCTAGTGCTCTTATATCCGATGAATCAGATGGTACCTTAGATCATCACAAATCTATGTATTTTTTATTGATGGATTTTTTATAGCCATGTTATCTACCTCTCTCCATCATAACTTGATGGTTAGATTTTTCTTCCATATCCATATTTTCACCTATGTTCTCGTACGTGGAAACCCAGTGATGAGTTAATTTGGGTAACCGTTACATTTCATACTTTAGTTTTTAAAGCCATGTTTTGGTATTACTTTTTACGATGTGGGTTTATATAAAAGAAACTTTCGAGTAGTAAACCATTTATAACCCCGACGAATTTCGAGGGCGAAATTCATTTTAAGTGGGGTAGAATGTAACAACCCGATATTTAATGATAAGTATTCTTTTTAATTTATTTGATGTCATGTGTTTTATGCTACTATAAGATTATATTGTTCTATATTCCACACTGTATTCGCTTGAAGTATACACAACACTATTCATAGATTGTGTTACACAAAATTTCAAGTTCGTTTTATAACAGTCACTCTACACAACATTGAGTGTGTGTATATATATATATTGAATTTATAAATAAAATATGGTTGGATTATATTATAATAAATAATAAAGGATTCCTTCACAACACGCAACCCTAACTTGGCATTCATTACACGCAATCGTGACCTTCCTCGATAGCGTGTGTTGTACGCAATACCGAGTTTTACTAAACAATGATATATTATTAGAATATTATTATGAACTAGCCGTTATGAATAGTATTAACTAAATTTTGGATTTTATAACATTATTATTCATCTTAAAAATTTTCTAGAACATGGTATAAGAACAAAATAAATTTTTCGTGTAAAATAAGTATTTTTCAAAACATGCAGTTTTGCTGCCTTTGGATGGCGCAACCACTTTAAATCTAGTTTTTGACATGTTTATATTTTCAATTTTACAAAATAAAATTATTATTTGGAATCAGGATATAAAATTTTACCTTGGATAAAATTTTCATATTATTATAATAACTTTCATATTTTAATGAATAGTAAAAACATTCTATATTTTAATTAAAAACAACTTTTTTCATCATAATAACTTATGTGATTAAATTATAATATAGAATGGTTTAAAAGTATAAATAGAATATATTTTTACCATTTAATATAATTTATGTCATTAGCCTTGATTTTATATTGAATTCGTATGTTAAATAAATTCAATATTTTGTAATGTTTAAAACAAAAACTCGTTTTCTTTCGACAACGGGATTAATTTTAATTTAATTTCTGCAACTTCTG
The DNA here is from genome assembly GCA_963277665.1 of Viscum album. Classification (NCBI taxonomy): domain Eukaryota; kingdom Viridiplantae; phylum Streptophyta; class Magnoliopsida; order Santalales; family Viscaceae; genus Viscum; species Viscum album. The sequence goes on along the minus strand of OY728167.1, from coordinate 387,304,820 downwards.
TGTATTGAATTTGGAAAAATGGATTCCATATTTGGAATCAGTGGGTCCAGATTATATTAATAGACTACTTTTTATTTTTGGGCTTTATGAATAGTAACAACGGTAAATTTTATTTTCCATAATAAATGGTAAATTGGGTAATTAAGGGTAAATATAATATTATAAAATTATATTAATACTTGTATTAATACAATTGGATGATTATAATTTTTCCTAAGTCATATTGGGGTCGAAATGGAATCCATTAGAACCCAATTGGAGGTGATTAAGACCTTTAGTTTATTTTATTTAAAGGAAAGTGAAATATGTTTCACTCAACTTTAATAATTAATGTATTTTTCATATAAGTTTATACAGAATATAAATTCGGTTATAAATACTCATTTGAAAGATAAAATGCTTTTCTTTTTCATGGTAATATATTTCTAATTTTTTAGAGTTATTTAATTACCTTATTATCTTATACATTAATGATGCAAAAATTATTTATTTAGTCAAAAATCAATAATATAATTTTTATTGAAATAGTAATACATATCAAAAGGCCCAAAAATCTGCCAAAAACATATTATTAGTGTATATATAAACCCTAATAATACACGGGCCTAATTGTTTACCATTTGGATCCTTATTAAGGCGATTATGACACTTATATTATTTTATTTTAAATAATGCCAAAGTTGTCACCTTCATAATTTAATAAATAAAATATTTTAAATATTGTGATTTTAAGATGATAAAATCAAGTAAAAGTTTTATTGTGAAATTAAATAGATTTATCTTCATCATAGGATTTTATTTTTAATTTTATGTAAAAAATAACTATATTAAATAATTATACAAAAATGTTGTATAATTATTTTATTATGAGATAAACCAAATAAATGGTTTTAAAAATAATAAAATAAATATTATATGAACTATTTAATGTGCTCTACTAATTTTATAGATACATATGACCTTTTATGAATCTATTAAATCTTTTAGTTTGTTCATATCTTCTTGTATATTGTTTATTTAAATTAAAATAAATGAATAGTGTCAAAATTTACACTATTGTTAATTTATAAAAATAACATATTATAAATTTTTTTAAAAATCACAAATATATTTATAATTTATAAATTTAAATTTATATGGTCTAAAATGTTATAAGGAATCCAATTAGAGAAGATCCACAAAAAATAAGTAATTATTTTTTATAATTTAAAATTTAGAATGTTATTACCACAAATAAAATAATATTGATAAATAAGGATAAATCATGAAGATAATGTTTAAAATAAATTCTTAACATGTCTAAATTTTATTGGTTGAATCAATTACAACCCTATCTAATCTATTATTCATATATTAGTCATTTTGGGTGTTTTTATGTGGGTTTGGGATTTAATATAAACTAATATTTCTTATTTTTCCAAAGGTGCCCCTCTCCTCCCTTATAAAAGGGCACCTCCTCCCTCTCTTCCTCACACCACATTGAGCCTTCAAGCTCAGCCATACCGTGACAAATTATCTTCTACACTTCCCTAGAAACAACATAGAGGTCCTGGTCATCTTAAAAAACCAATTGTAGTGCCCTAAGAGGAGGCCTCAAAGAGGCGCTTCAAAGAAGAGGTAATGTTTGTTACCGATTCTTTCAACATTATTTCTTCTTCCACTTCTTCTTTTTTAGTTGTTTCAATATAAGGTAATAACATCAGTATCACAAATATACTGATATGTTATTTTAAGAATGAAACAACCATATTTCACCATCTATCCATCCTACGGAAAATGAAATCACCACGCGTGCGTACGTACGGAATACCGTCTCCACGCCGTGGTGTACTCTATTTTCCACCACCACCTTACTTGGATGGGTATAGTGGTAAATGTAATGAATATATATGATTATTGTAAAGTTATATTGATTATATAATATTATACATACACTTTATTACAATTCCACGATATTGGGAATGATATTATCGCTCGTGCGTACGTACGGACTACCGTCTCCACGACGCGATGAGATTCACTCTCCATGTTAACCATTCAAAAATGATTATAAAGTATATATAATAAATAATCATGAAATATATGAAATAATAATGATACTATATTTATGTATATATATATATATGTCATCTACTAAATTTCATTCAATTTAATAAGGAAACGAAAACAGCGTTCATGCGTACGTACGACCTACTATCTCCGTGAATGGTGTATTTATTTCCATTTATAAATCTATTATATATATGTATATTCTGAATATATATTATATATAAATCATGTTTTACATTCTGGAGGTAAGTAATCATGATCTACGTAATCATATAAATAATTACAATTTAAAACATGAACGACAAATGAAACGATTTTACCCAAAACGCTACTTTAACATGAATTTACAAAAGAATGGGTAATATAAAGTCATAAGGGAACCATATATGATATAATAACAATTAATATGATACTTTAATAAGTCAATGACATTATTTATACCATTATACATGAGTTTTGGATACATACGAAGCATATCAGACCTATGGTAAGGGATAATTTTGCAAATCTCATTTTTATCCGAGATTGCTTATTCGTAAATATTAACTGGGGTTATTTCTATCATCCATGTCCATGATTTATAAAAGTGTATTCATGTATGTTTAAAGTCCTTTTTACCAATTTTTAACTTTTACTACATGGTAGGTAAGGAATCATTATTTTGTTTACGTTACGAGGTACTTTTTGACTTTTCCAGCAAAAGTACGAGAAGAATGTTTTTTAACATATATGGAATGAAAAGATTTTTACGGTTTATAAAGCCTTATTTTCATGAAGTTTCCTCCAAAATATTTCATGACTATTTTAATAAAAATCCTATTCTTTTAAAATTGCATGGCATTTTGTGAAAAGAAAATGATTTTGAAGAAGAAAGGATATTTTCCTCAAGAATTCATTTCAAGCGTTTTGTCAAAACCGATTTTTCATCTAATATAACATTATTTCATATGAGTATGTTTCAAGTATAATGTCTCTATGATTTACATGGTTTCACTTTTCTTATTATGAAATGATATCAATTTATTTTATATGGATTATGTGATGATGGGATGATGTTTATCAAAACCATTTTATTTATTGGGGATTTATGAATGATGTATGTTTATTTTGTGGCACAAGTAAGAATGATTTCATTATGAGATTGGTGGGACCTATATCTCCCTCCAATGCATTGGGTAAAGATTTATATCTCATGAGATAGACATGGCTGGAATGACAAGTTAAACTGGTTCAGTAATACAGGACTGGAACAAGGAGTGAACTCGATTCAGAAAGGGACTTTGTCCACTAAGATGGTCTTGGCAGCAATGCCTTGGCTACTATTGAAATCATATCATGTGGTTAATGGTTTTCCTCAATTAAATGTTTTAATACCATGGTATTTTATCATGCTTAATGTTTCCTTTTGATCTATGCCTTACGTATTTCCATGTTTTATGTAATTGCTCAAGCTATTTATGTTTAAACATAATGTCCATGTTTTTAAGTTCAAATTTATATGATTTGTTTTATTTTATCCATTATTACCCTTACTGAGCATTTGGGCTCACCCTTTATATGTTTTCTTTTCCCTAGGATATAATGAAATTTTTAGGTAAGAAAACAAAAGGGGAAGATATTTATGGGAGATGTTGAATATCTTTCACCACGATTAGAAGATTATGTTCCAAGTTTCCAAAGACACTAAAATATTATGGTCCTTGTGTGTCTATTTTTTTATGTATTATGTATTCCACAAAAATAATGTAATTTCCATGTACGTCAAGCTATCGGGTCTCTACAGTAGTTATCAGAGGAAAGGTTTATTTAACCTTTGGAAACTAGGATGCGAAAACTCTAGTGATATCCCTAGAGATATTTCTAATGTATGTCTAGGGATGTCCCTAATGTTAAGTATACGTATAGGTTATAGTCCTAGAATTTCGCTAATGATCTTAGAATTAAACCTAAGATGTTAGACATTGAAGGCACCCCCCCCCCCTTTATTATGTTGTTATCCCTAGCATGGTATTTTCCCCTCACACTATTATTTTTCAGTTTTAGATGATGGCTGGAACCCGAAGGAACTGTGTTGATCAATATAATGGACAATGCAATGATTGTCCTCCTGACCAAACCAATGTCATGGGAGATGGATTGCAAAATCTTATTTCGATACTTACACAAGCTATGAATCATTCTGGATTTCAAAATGAGCAGATAAAGGCGCAACATTCTGTTGAATCCTTCATGAGGAAGTGTCCTCCTTCATTCAGTGGGTCTTCTGATCCCTCAGTGGATGAATAATGGATCGGTACTACTGAAAAGATATTTTCAGTTCTACAATGTTCTAAGCATGATAATGTCTTCTTAGTAGTATATCGTTTGGAAGCTGATGCTGATCAGTGGTGGAATCTTATCAAGAATATGAGGCAAAGAGATGAAATTGAGTCCATGGAATGGGACGAATTCAAGAACTTGTTTTTCAGTAAGTACATCCCTCGTATTCTTCTAACAAAGATGGAAAAGGAGTTTCTTGACCTTAAGTAGAGGGATGATGAATCTTTTGGTATATACGAAGCGAATTTTACAAGACTTGCAAGGTATGCATCTGGCTTTATCATCCAACCTAAAAGAAAAGTTGATCAATTTTTCAGTGGCTTAAAACCAAGTATTACAAGGGAATTAGCTATAAGAGACATCAGTAGCTATGAAGAAATTGTGACTTGTGCTATCAAGGTAGAACTGGAAGCTGGTGAAACATATCCATCTCATGGTTTTGACAAGAAACGAAAGATGGAGTTCAAGGAGAAATCTCAGAACAATGGTGAAAAGAAGATGAATGTTTCTTTATGCTCGATGTGTGGAAAGAAGCATGGTGGAGAGTGCCTAAAAGGTACTAGAATATGTTTTAAGTGTGGGAAAGAAGGTCATCGAGCAGTTGATTGTTGAAGCAATGGGAAAAAGGTTTCTAATGATGTGAATAGAGAAAAGACTACAGATAACTCTCCACCAACACTTCAATGCTTCAAGTGAAAGGAATTGGGGCATTATGCTAATAAATGCCCTAATCCATGGGTTAATTATTTTCAACGTGAGAAACCTCTTAAGGAAAAGGATAAAGGGAAGTCTCATGCAATCACTCTTTTTGATGTTGAGTATAAAAATGATGTTGTGTATTGGTTAAGTGTTTATGTATTGGGATTTCAAAATAGTATCATGGATTCTCATGTATGGTATTGTGGAATTTTGGAATATCTATGTATTGGTTATCAATAATTATATGGTACTGGTAACCATGAAAAGGTGATTGAAATATTTATGGAAAGCAGATGATATGCGCATAATGAAGGGATAAAGAGAAAATGAAATGTTTGACAATATTAATGAGCTCATGATTGATATAAGGACTAAGTGATATCATGGTTTGAGTATATAGAATTATGAGGATTTTGGTATGTGGAAAGAGTTATCTTTTGATAGCATTCATGTTTTAACAAAGGTTAAATGGGGTTTTTTCAATATAATACATGATTAAGGCCTTTGAATATTTGGAATGTGACCAACAAGACATATTTAATGATATATGGGGATCAACAATGGTATTAACATGCTTGTTATATTAAATCTCAGGTAATCATTTTCACTATAATATAAGAGTGGACTGTAGTATTATGGATAAGCCTAAATATTGGAATGGATTATGTTGGAATAAGTTAGTATTGTTTAAGGATATAAGTTTTATTCGATATTATTAATGGGATGTTATAGTAATGTAGTTTTAGAAAAAGGAAAACCTGTAGGACGGGTGACAACCCATCGCGTCGGACAAGGCTGTGGGAATTGAAACCCCAACTGAAGTGCGATAGGCCTTTATTTCCTACCACTGGCCTACAGGAAGTCCCTGGTTAGTATAAACTAGTTCTATTTTAATAAGAGGTATGATATATGAAGTATACGTTCATTTTTGGAATCGTATATGATTAACTTCACCATAGATGGAAAAATGTATATTTGATAACTTTTTCTTGAAACAGATGGAATGACCCGTCATTCAATCACATGATCTGCTAACTCTTCATGAATAACAAATTCATCTTCATTTATTAAAGAGATTAAGTGTAAATTGTTCAAAGCATGAACAACTGTGAGATTGTACCAAAATCGAGAAAGTATTTCTTCTAATTCAAAATTTTCAACTTTAGGGAAATGATATTGAAAACCAAAAATGTTTTCCTAGTGATCTTATATCCGATGAATCAGATGGTACCTTAGATCATCACAAATCTATGGATTTGTGATTGATGGATTTTTCATAGCCATGTTATCTACCACTCTCCATCATAACATGATGGTTAGATTTTTCTTCCATATCTATATTTTCACCTATGTTCTCCTACGTGGAAACCTAGTGATGACTTAATTTGGGTAACTGTTACGTTTCATACTTTAGTTTTTAAAATCCAAGTTTTGGTATTCCTTTTTACGATGTGGGTTTCTATAAAAGAAACTTTTGATTAGTAAACCATTTATATCCCCCAGCGAATTTCGAGGGTGAAATTCATTTTATGTGGGGTAGAATGTAACAACCCAAAATTTTATGATAATTATTATTTTTAATTTATTTGATGTCATGTGTTTTATGCTACAACATGATTATCTTGGGCTATACACCACACTGTATTAGCTTGAAGTATACACAACACTATTCTTAGATTGTGTTACACACAATTCCAAGTTCGTTTTATAATAGTCACTCTACGCAACATTGATTGTATATATATATATATATATTCAATGTATAAATGAAATATGGTTGGATTCTGTTATAAGAAATAATAAAGGATTCTTGCACAACATTCAACCCTGACTTGGCTTGCATTACACGCAATCACGACCTTCCTCGATAGCGTGTGTTGTACGCAATACCGAGTTTAACTAAACAACGATATATTATTATAATATTATTATGAACTAGCCTTTATGAAGAGTATTAATTAAATTTAGAATTTATAACATTATTATTCATCTTACAAATTTTCTAGAACATGGAATAAGAACAAAATAAAATTTTCGGGTAAAATAAGTATTTTTCAAAACATACAGTTTTGCCGCCTTTTGATGGCGCACCCACATTAAATATCATTTTTCACATGTTTATAAGTTCAGTTTTACAAAATAAAAGTATTATTTGGAATCCGGATATAAAATTTTACCTTGGATAAATTTTTCATATTATTCTGATAACTTTCATATTTTAATGAATAGTAAAAACACGCTATATTTTAATTAAAAACAACTTTTATCATCGTAATATTTTATGTGATTAAATTATAATATTTAACGGTTTAAAAGTATAAATTGAATATTTTTTCACCATTTAATATAATTTATGTCATTATCCTTGATTTACATTGAATTCGTAGGTTAAATAAATTCAATCTTTTGCAATGTTTTAAACAAAAACCCGTTTTCATTCAACAACGGGATTAATTTTAATTTAATTTCTAGAAATTCTGTGTATTTAATTTGTAAAAATGGATTCCATTTTTGGAATCAGTGGGTCCAAATTATTTTAATAGAGTACTGTTTATTTTTGGGCTTTATGAATAGTAACAACGGTAAATTTTATTTACCATAGTAAAAGGTAAATTGGGTAATTAATGGTAAATATAATATTATAAAATTATCCTAATACTTTTCATAGTACAATTGTATGATTATTATTTGTCCTAAGTCATATTTGGGTCGAAATTGAATCCATTATAACCCACATGGAGGTGATTAAGACCTTTAGTTTATTTTATTTAAAGGAATGTGAAATATGTCTCACTCAACTTTAATAATTAAAGTATTTTTAATATAAGTTTATACAGAATATAAATTCGGTTATAAATACTCATTTAAAAGATAAATTTTTTTTCTTTGTCATGGTATTATATTTTTAATTTTTTATAGTTATTTAATGACCTTATTATCTTATACATTAATGATGCAGAAATTATTTATTTAGTGAAAAATCAATAATATAGTTTTTATTGAAATAGTAATACATATCAAAAGGCCCAAAAATATGCACAAAACTTATTATTAGTGTATATATAAACCCTAATCATCCAACTGACGTCTTTTTGACCATTTGGATCCTTATTAAGGCGATTATGAAACTTATATTAGTTTATTTTAAATGATGCCAAAGTTGTCACCTTTATAATTTAATAAATATAATAATTTAAATATTGTGATTTTAAGATGATAAATTAGAGTAAAAGTATTATTGTGAAAGGTAATATATTTATCTTCATCATAGGATTTTATTTTTAATTTTTATGCAAAAACAAAGTATATTAAATAATTATAAAAAAATGATGTAGTAATTATTTTATTAAGAGATAAACCAAATAAATGATTTTAAAAATAATAAAATAAATATTATATGAACTATTCAATGTGCTCCAATAATATTATAGATAAATATTACCTTTTATTAATCTATTAAAGCTTTTATTTCGAACATATCTACTTTATATATTTTATTTAAATTCAAATAAATGAATAGTGTCAAAATTGACACTATTGTTAATTTATAAAAATAATATATTATAAAATTGATTAAAAATAACAAAATTATTTAAAAATTATAAATTTAAATTTTTATGGTAAAAAATGTTATAAAGTATCTAATTATGTACAATTTACCATAAATAAGTAATTATTTGTTATAATTTAAAATTTTGAATGTTATTACCACAAATAAAATAAAATTGATAAATAAGGATAAATCAAGATGATAATGTTAAAAATAAATTCCTAACATGACTAAAATTTATTTTTTGATGCTATTACAACCCTATAGTTTCTAAAATTCAGATATGAGTCATTTGGGAAGTTTTTATGTGGGTTTGGGATTTAATATAAACTAATATTTCTTATATTTCCAAAGGTGCCCCTCTCCTCCCTTATAAAAGGGCCCCTCCTCCCTCTCTTCCACACATCACATTGAGCCTTCATTCTCATCCAAAACCTACCAAATTCTCTTCTCCAATTCCCTAGAAACATCCTAGAGGTACGGGTATTCTTCAAAGACCAATTGTAGTGCCCTAAGAGGTCTCAAAGTGGTGCTTCAAAGAAGAGGTAATGTCCATTACCGATTCATTCAACTTTATTTATTCTTCCACTTCTTTTTTTAGATGTTTCATTATGAGGTAATAACATAAGTATCAATATTATACTGATATGTTATTATATGTATGAAACAACCATATTTCACCATCTATCCATCCTATAGAAAACGGAATCACCACGCGTGCGTACGTACGGAATACCGTCTCCACGCCGTGGTGTAATCTATTTAACACCACCACCTTACTTGGATGGGTATAATGGTGAATGTAATGAATATATATGATTATTGTAAAGTGATATTGATTCTGTAATATTATACATACACTTTATTACAATTCCACGATCTTGGAAATGATATCATCGCTCGTGCGTACCTACAGACTACCGTCTCCATGACGTGATGAGATTCACTCTCCATATTAACCATTCAAGAATGATAATAAAGTATATATAATAAGTAATAATGAAATATATGACATAATAATTCTACTGTATTTATGTATATATATATATATATATATATTTATGTCATCTACTTAATTCCATTCAATTCAATAAGGAAACGAAAACATCGTTCATGCGTACGCACGGCCTACCGTCTCCATGAACGGTGTATTTATTTCCATTTATCGATCTATTATATATATATGTATATTCTGAATATACATTATATATAAATCATGTTTTAGACTCTGGATGTATGTAATCATGATATAAGTAATCATATGAATAATTACAAGTTAAAACACGAACGACAAATGAAACGATTTTACCCAAAAGGCTAATTTAACATGAATTTACAAAATACCGGGTAATATAAAGTCATAAGTGAACCATATATGATATAATAACCATGAATATGATTCTATAATAAGTCAATGACATTATTTAAATCATTATACAGGAGGTTTGGATACGTACAAAGCATATCGGACCTAAGGTAAGGGATAATTGTGCAAATCTCATTTTTATCCGAGATTGCTTATTCGTAAGTATTTTCTGGGGTTATTGCTATCATCCATGTCCATATTTTATAAAAGTGTATTCTTTTATGTTTAAATTTCTCTATACCCATTTTTAACTTTTGCTACATGGTATGTAAGTAATCATTATTTTCTTTACGTTACGAGGTACTTGTTGACTTTTCCAGCAAAAGTACGAGAAAAATGTTTTTTTAACGTATACGGAATGAAAGGATTTTTACAGTTTTATAAAGCCTTATTTTCATGATGCTTCCTCCAAAATATTTCATGACTATTTTAAAAAAATCATATTTTTTAAAATTGCATGGAATTTTGTGAAAAGAAAATGATTTTGAAGAAGAAAAGATATTTTCCTCAAGAATTCATTTCAAGTGTTTTATCAAAAACCATTTTTCATCTAAGATAACATTATTTCATATGTGTATGTTTCAAGTATAATGTCTCTATGATTTACATGGTTTCAATTTTCTTATTATGAATTTATATCAATTTCTTTTATATGGATTATGTGATGATGGGATGATGTTTATGAAACCGATATTATTTATTGGGTTTTTGTGAATGATGTATATATATTTTATGGCACAAGTAAGAATGATTTCATTATGGGATGGGTGGGACCTGTATCTCCCTCTAATACATTGGGTAAAGATTTATATCTCCTGAGATAGACATGGCTGGAATGGCAAGTTAAACCGGGTTAGTAATACAGGATTGGAACGAGGAGTGAACTCGATTCAGAAAGGGACTTTGTCCACTAAGATGGTCTTGGCAGCAATGCCTTGGCTACTATGGAAATCATATCATGTACCTAATGGTTTTCCTCGATTACATGTTTTACTCCCATGCTATTTAATCATGCGTAATGTTTCTTTATGATCTATGCCTTACGTACTTCCTTGTTTTATGTCATTGCTCAAGCTTTCTATGTTAAAACATTATGTCCATGTTTATAAGTGAAAATGTATATGATTTGTTTTATTTTATCCATGCTTACCCTTACTGAGCATTTGATCTCACCCTTTATATGTTTTCTTTTCCCCAGGATATAAATAACGGTTTTAGGTAAGAAAATGAAAGGGGATGATCTTTATGGGAGATATTGAAGACCTTTCACCACAATTAGAAGATTACGTTCCATGATTTCAGAGACACTAAACTATTAAGGTCCTTGTGTGTCTATTTTTGTTATGTATTAAGTATTCCGAAAATGTAATGTAATGTCCATGTACGTCAAGCTATCTGATCTCTACACATCGGATTGCAGATCTTATTAGAACAATCATTGCATTAATATTCACATTGGTTGTTAGCCCAAGTCCTCCTATTACTGGCCATTGGCTGGAATAAAAGTAATGTTAAGGGTAACACAGAAAGGGTAATCATAGGGTAAAACAGATGACTTATAAATAACTTTTATTTCCTTAACTTATGAATCTATAGTCTTAAATATCTGTTATCCATGATCTACATTCTAACATATATTCTTAAGGAATTGTTTAAGTCCCTTAATAATGGTTCACACTAAGATTGTGATCATACCAAAGCATATCCCCCAGGAGTGTTGAAACCTAGAGTGCTGCAAGGCCCATTTTTGTGCACTAGTTCTCGTTCGAGTGTATCTCAAAGTGGTGTTTTCAGGTTTTACTCTTATGATACATCTATTCCAAAGTATCCTCTACCTACTCATATCCAAATAGGGATGTATTTTCTTGATAAACCATTTACTCAATACTCACCAAAACATATGGATGTTTTTATTATACTTAGTCTTGTCTCTAAGGATTCACTAGGGTTTTCTAATCCTAATCCCAAAAATAACTTAACCTATCCTCTGATACCAACTATAACAACCTTGCTCTTTATTACACACATAAACATGATTTATTACAAAAAAACATCACTTGATACATCATGGAAGATAGAGTGGTATAGTGTCTTTGGGGATTAGGAACATTACACAAAAACATAAAACAAGAAACACAAAACATCTTTGTTAAAAACATCCTTCACATGACCACTACTTTCCCTTGTACTTATCATTGCATGGGATAACCTAAGGACATGCATAAGAAAAGGGTGAGCTACAAAGACTAGTAAGAGAATAAACAAAGAATAACATGAGGAATGAAACACATTTTAGTCAATAGAATTATCAAGGGAGCACAAGAAAAACATAAACATAATGGCATGATAAAGCATGAAATAATAACAAGGAGATGTGCCAACAACACTTGACATGGAATTAGCATGAGCCAAGGATCACTGCACATGGAGCATGAGTAGACCATCATTACAAATGAAGAATTATTAAACCATAATTTAACTTGAATTAGTATGATTCAACACCCATTTCACATGACGTATCATGATACTATACTTTACCCAATTCATTGGAGCACTATCAGGGCACACCCTTCTTATGTATTCCATTTCATGCATAAGTGTACCACATGGATCATATAATATGGAATCAATCAACATCAAATTTTCTTCCATGATTATGGAATGTGGATTAAATACAATAATATACCATTCAGTATATATATGTGTATAAAGGTAAATACCCTCGATAGAGACATGGATATGGTATTCACTACACAATGATCTTGTCTTGGAAAAACGCGGTGCAATTTCGGCAGCATAACAGCATGACATAAGAATTCATAAAAATTGGATGATTAGATGTAAATGGGTGTCTCATCATATATACACGAAATATACAGTAAGGGGTTCATATAGATACATGTCCAAACAAATTTAATGGAATTTGGATTCAAAATACAAAATAATTCCTTGAAGGTAAATGAGAAAAGAAAAATTCCTTATGGAATTTTAGCATGGAAACTGGTGTACATGGAAGGTATTAATGAGAGATAAAGCTGTATCCCATCATAAAAACATAAATAGGGAAGTATGGGGAAGGTCTGAAACTATACCCCAAAGTTTATAATTGAAATTAAAAGGGTATAACAACTTAATGGAAATTGTAAAAAAATGAGAATGGAAGAAAACCCTTACTTGGAAGTGTGCTCCAAAAGGAATGGGAGAGACTTGAGAGAGGCTTCCTTGGATCATGGGGTGCCTTGGGAGGATTAAAAAGAGAGGAGGTAAGAGTTTTGGAATAACTCCAAAGGCTTTGAGTGATGAGGAGGTGGGATCTTGGGAGGGTTTATATAGGAAAGGAGGGAGAATTCTTTATTATTTAGGTTTAGGACATATCACATTAAACTAATCAAAACCACAATGAATCCCATCGGGTTTTCCCATGTTTTTTTCCAAATGGGAGTGCAAATAAATATTTTATAATTCAAATTTCCAAAATTCTTAAAATAATAGGGTTGCTTATGTGGAGTCCAGTCACACTCTCAAGGAAAACAATTTAAAAAGACAAAATGTTTTATAAGTCTTGAGGGGTCCACTAGAGCTTTGTAAAATAAATCAAACAAACCCAAAATCAAATTATTTTAATGGTTAAAGATATATTTCATAAAGATAGTGTTTATAGTATTTTATTACATCACTATCAGTGTAGAGACCCGATGCTTGACGTACATGAACATTACATTAATTTTGCGGAAAACATAATACATAACAAAAAATAGACACACAAGGACCGTAATAGTTTAGTGTCTTTGGAAACTTGGAACGTAATCTTCTAATCATTGTGAAAGATCTTCAACATCTCCCATGAAGATCTTCCCCCATTTTTTCTTACATAAAACATTTCTTTATATCCTGGGGAAAATAAAACATAAAAATGGTGAGCTCAAATTCTCAGTAAAGGTAAGCATGGATAATATAAAACATACCATATACATTTGAACATAAAAACATGAACATAATGTTTAAACATCAAAAGCTTGAGTAATGACATAAAACATAGTATTAAGTAAGGAATAGATCCAAAAGAAACATTAAGAATGATAAAATAGCATTGGAATAAAACATGTAATTGTGGAAACCATTAAGCACATGATATGATTTCCATAGTAGCCAAGGCATTGCTTCCAAGACCATCTTAGAAGACAAAGTCCCTTTCTAAATCGAGTTCACTCCTCGTTCTAGTCCTGTATTACTGAACCAGTTTAACTTTCCATTCCAGCCATGTCTATCTCATGAGATATAATTCATTACCCAATGCATTGGAGGGAGATATAGGTCCCACCCATCTCTTAATGAAATCATTCTTACTTGTGCCAAAAATTAAACATATATCATTCATAATTACCCAATAAATAAAATGGGTTTCATAAACATCATCCCATCATCACATAATCCATATAAAAGAAATGGATATCATTTCATAATATGAAAAGTGAAACCATGTAAATCATAGAGACATTACACTTGAAACATACACATGTGAAAAAAATTTCATCTTAGTTGAAAATGGTTTTGATAAAACACTTTAAATGAATTCTTGAGGAAAATATCCTTTTTCTCATCAAAAGCATTTTCTTTTCACAAAATGTAATTCAATTTTAGAAGAAAAGGTTCTTGTTGAAAATAGTCATGAAATATTTTGAAGAAAGCTTCATGAAAATAAGGCATTATAAAACCATAAAAATCCTTTCATTCCATATACGTTAAAAAAACATTCTTATCATACTTTTGTCGGAAAAATCAAAAAAGTACCTCGTAACGTAAAAAAAAAGAAAGATTCCTTACATACCATGTAGTAAAATTAAAAAGTGGGTAAAAAGGACTTCAAAAATACATGAAACCATTTTTATGAAACATGGACATGGATGATAACAATAACCTCAGAAAATAATTACGAATAAGCAATCTCGGATAAAAATGAGATTTGCAAAATTTATCCCTTACCTTAGGTCCGATATGCTTCGTACGTATCTGAAACCCATATATAATGATTTAAATAATGTTATTTAGTTATTGAAGAATCATATTCATTGTTATTATATCATATATGGTTCACTTATGACTTTATATTACCCCTTATTTTGTAAATTCATGTTAAAGTAGCATTTTGGGTAAAATCGTCTCATTTGTCGTTCTTGTTTTAACTTGTAATTATTCATATGATTACATAGATCATTATTACTTATATCGAGAATGTAAAACATGATTTATATATATTATATATTCAGAATATACATATATATAATATATTGATAAATGGAAATAAATACACCGTTCATGGAGACGGTAGGTCGTACATACGCATGAACACTGTTTTCGTTTCCTTATTGAATTGAATGGAATTAAGTAGATGACATACATATATATATACATAAATCCAGCATAATTATTATTTCATATATTTCATGATTACTTATTATATATAATTTATAATCATTCATGAATGGTTAATCATTGAGAATGAATCTCATCGCGTCGTGGAGACGGTAGTCCGTACGTACGCACGAGTGATGATATCATTCCCATGAACGTGGAATTATATTCAAGTGTATGTATAATATTTATGAATAAATATCACTTTAAAATAATCATATATAGTCATTATTTACACCATTATACCCATCCAAGTAAGGTGGTGGCAGAAAATAGATTACACCACGGCGTGGAGATGGTATTCCGTACGTACACACGCTCGGTGATTTCGTTTTCCGTAGGATGGATAAATTATGAAATTGGGTTGTTTAATACTTATAATAACATATCAGTATTTTAGTGATTCAGATTTTATTACTTCATAAAGAATCAACTAAATAAGAAGAAGTGTAAGAAGAAATAAAGTTGAAAGAATCGGTAACAAACATTACCTCTTCTTTGAAGCGCCTCTTTGAGACCTCCTCTTAGGGCACTACAATTGGTCTTTGAAGAAGACCAGGACCTCTAGGATGTTTATAGGGAATTTTAGAAGAGAATTGTTCCTGGTTTGGCCGATATGAAGGCTCAAATTGGTGTGAGGAATAGAGGGAGGAGGTGCCCTTTTATAAGGGAGGAGAGGGGCACCTTTGGAATTCTTAAAAATATTAATTAATAATAAATCTAACCTCACATAAAAACCTCCAAAAATGACTCATATTCGAATATAAGATGATATAGTGTTGTAATCCCATCATCCAATAAAATTTAGACAATTTTAGGAAATTATTTTAAACATTATCAACTTGATTTATCCTTACTAAATCAATTTAATTTTATTTGTGCTAATAAAATTCTAAATTTTAAATTATAACAAAAAATTACTTATTTGTTGTGAATTGTCCATAATTTGATACTTTATAACCTTTTAGTCCATAAAAATTTAAATTTATAATTTTTTAATATTTTTATGATTTTTAAACTATTTTATAATATGTTATTTTTATAAAAGAACAATAGTGTCAATTTTGACACTATTCATTTATATGAATTTAAATAAAATATATACAGGAGATATGTTCGAACTAAAAGAATTAATAGATTCATAAAAGGACATATGTATCTATAAAATTAGTGGAGCACATGAAATAGTTCATATAATATTTATTTTATTATTCTTAAAACCATTTCTTTGGTTTATCTCCTATTAAAATAATTACTACAACATTTTTTTATACTTATTTGTTTCATAAAAACTAAAAATAAAATCCTATGATGAAGATAAATCTATTAACTTTTACAATAGTACTTTTACTCGAATTTATAATCTTAAAATCACAATAGTTAAATTGTTATATTTATTAAATTATGAAGGTGACAACTTTGGCATCATTTAAAATAAAATAATATAAGTGTCATAATCACCTTAATAAGGATTCAAATGGTCAACAATTAGGCCAGTGGATGATTAGGGATTATATATACACTAATAATAAGTTTTGTGCAGATATTTGGGCCTTTTGATATGTATTAATATTTCAATAAAAACTATATTATTGATTTTTCACTAAATAAATAATTTCTGCATCATTAATATATAAGATAATAAGGTAATTAAATAACACTTAAAAATTACAAATAAATTACCATGAAAGAGAAAAACATTTTATATTTCAAATGAGTATTTATAACCGAATTTATATTCTGTATAAACTAATATTAAGAATACTTTAATTATTAAAGTTGAGTGAGACATATTTCACTTTCCTTTAAATAAAATAAACTAAAGGTCTTAATCACCTGCAAGTGGGTTCTAATGGATTCCATTTCGACACAAATATGACTTAGGAGAAATTATAATCATCCAATTGTATTAAGACAAGTATTAGGATAATTTTATAATATTATATTTACCCTTAATTACCCAATTTACCTTTTACTATGGTAAATAAAATTTACCGTTGTTACTATTCATAAAGCCCAAAAATAAAAAGTAGTCTATTAATATAATTTGGACCCACTGATTCCAAATATGGAATCCATTTTTTCAAATTCAATACACAGAAGTTGTAGAAATTAAATTAAAATTAATCCCGTTGTCGAAAGAAAACGGGTTTTTGTTTAAAACATTGCAAAAGATTGAATTTATTTAACCTACGAATTCAACATAAAATCAAGGCTAATGATATACATTATACTAAATGGTAAAAATATATTCTATTTATACTTTAAAACCATTCAATATTATTATTTAACCACATATGTTATTATGATGAAAAAAGTTGTTTTTAATTAAAATATATCGTGTTTTTACTATTCATTAAAATATGAATGTTATCAGAATAATATGAAAAATTTAGCCAAGGTAAAATTTTATATCCTGATTCCAAATAATAATTTTATTTTGTAAAATTTAACTTATAAACATGTCAAAAACTAGATTTAAAGTGGGTGCGCCATCAAAAGGCGTCAAAACTGTAATTTTTTAAAAATACTTATTTTACCAGAAAAATTTATTTTGTTTTTATACTATGTTCTAGAAAATGTGTAAGATGAATAATAATGTTATAAAATTAAAATTTTAGTTAATACTATTCATAAAGGCTAGTTTATAATAATATTATAATAATATATCGTTGTTTAGTAAAACCTGGTATTGCGTACAACACACGCTATCGAGGAAGGTCGCGATTGCATGTAATGAATGCCAAGTCAGGGTTGCATGTTGTGAAAGAATCCTTCGTTGTTTCGTATAACATAATCCAACCATATTTCATTTATACATTGAATATATATATATACACACACACACAATGTTGCGTAGAATGACTATTATAAAACGAACATGAAATTGTGTGTAACACGATCCAAGAATAGTGTTGCGTATACTGCAAGCTAATACGGTGTTGCGTATAGTACAAGCTAAACATGGTGTGTTTTATAATAGAAGACATAAATGAAATTTAAAATAATATTTTTCATAAAATCTCGAGGTGTTACATTCTACCCCACTTAAAATGAATTTCGCCCTCGAAATTCGTCAGGGTTATAAATCGTTTAGTATTCATTGAAACCCACATTGTAAAAAGGAATACTAAAACTTAATTTTAAAAACTAAAGTTTGAAATGCAATGATTACCCAATGTAACTCATCATTGGGTTTCCATATAGGAGAACATAGGTGAAAATATGGATATGGAAGAAAAATCTAACAATCATGTTCTGATGGAGAGTGGTAGAGGACATGGCTATGAAAAAGTCAACAATCACAAAGCCATAAATTTGTGATGATCTAGGGTACCATTTGATTCATCAGATATAAGGGAACTAGTACAACATTTTTGGTTTTCAATATCATTTCCCTAAAGTTGAAGAATTTGAATTAGAATAAATACTTACATTATTTTGGTACAATCTCACTGTTGTTCGTGCCTTGAACAATTTCCACTTCGTATCTTAAAGAAATGAAGTTGAATTTGTCATTTTTGCAGTGTTAGCAGATCATGTGATAGAATGATGGGTCATTCCATCTTTCTCAAACAAAAGGTTAGAAAAAGTTATTAAATATACATAAGTCGATCTATAGTGAGATTAATCATATATGTTTCCTAAAATGGACTTATACATCATATATCATACTGCTTAATATAATAAAACTAGTTTCTACTAACCAGGGACTTCCTGTAGGCCAGTGGTATGCGATAAAGGCCAGTCGTACTTCGGTTGTGGGTTTGATTCCCATAGCCCTGTCCGACGCAATGGGCTGTCACCCGTCCTACAGGTTGTCCTTTTTCAAAAACTACATTACTATAACATCCAATCAATAATATCGAAAAAAGTTCTATAATTAAACAATACTAACTTATGTCCAACATAATCCATTCCAATCTTTAGGCTTATCTAAAATATTTCGGTCTAAGCTCATAGTATAAAGAAAATGATTACTTGAAATGTCACATAACAATCATGTGAATTCCATCATTTATCCCCCATATATCACAAGATATATCTTTTTGGTCAAATTACAAACATGTGAATAGCTGAATCATGTATTATCTTGAAAAATGAATACCCATCTAACCATAGTGAAAAAATGAATGCTATCAAAAGTTAACTCTTTCCGCATACCAAAATCCCAAAATTTCTTTATAATCAATCCATAATATCACTTAGTCCTTATATCAGTCATGAGATCATGAATACAATCAAACATCTCATTATCTTATTATCATTTCATTATGCGCATATCATCTACTTTCCAAAAATACTGGTACCATTCATCACACACTTTCAAAACATACAGAAATACAACAGTGTAACAATCCTTAGATGTATCTTTATTCCATAGTACCATGAGATTTCATATACAACATTACACTTGATAAACATGAAATCATTCCACTACCTTCTTAAACCATTGACTGAACTTCAACAATTCTTTCATCTCACATATCATTTGTAGTCTCTTCATCATCATCAACATAAATATTACCCATACGACCATACTAATTTTCTTCATGAGACTTTCCCTTATCGAATTGGTTTACATAATGCCCGTACATTCCACATTTAAAACATTTTACCATTGTTGATGTCGTAGCAATACCATTATCTTCATCCATGGTGTTAACTGAACCTTTTCCTTTGCACTTACTGGCATTATGTACTTCTTTTCCACACCCAAAGCATCTTCCAGTTCCTTTGAAACATTCTCCTTGATGCCTCTTCCCACATGATTTACATAGGGTAAATTGAACTTTCTTTCCTCTATGATCATCATGAAACTCGATCTTTCTCTTATTAGCCGAGTTAGGAAACGTACAAAATTTGAGTTTATTGATCATATTATGAGATTGATGATTCGGCATAATAATGATGTTTGGACTTTCAAATCCAATTTCATTTGTTTGGTCATGAAGAATATCATTCCATTGTCCGTTATATCCTCCATTATGGTGAATCTTCCTGTTTCCAGCCATTTTCTAAAACCCAAAAAGAATAGTGTGAGAGGAAAAAATCATGCTAGGGAAAACAACATAGTAAAGGGGGAGTACCATAAATATCTAACATCTTAGGTTAAATTCTATGATCATTAACATAGTTCTAGGACTATATCCTATACGTATACTTATCCTTAAGGACATCCCTAGACATACCTTAGAAATATCTCTAGGGATCTCACTAACGTTTTCGCATCCTAGTTTCCAAAGGTTGACTAAACCTTTCCTCTGATACCAACTGTAGAGACCCAAAGCTTGACGTTCATGAACATTACATTAATTTTTCAGAAAACATAACACATAACAAAAAACAGACACACAAGGACCGTAATAGTTTAGTGTCTTTGGAAACTTGGAACGTAATCTTCTAATCGTGGTGAATGATCTTCAACATCTCCCATAAAGATCTTCCCCCTTTTTTCATACCTAAAACCTTTTTTTATATCTTAGGGAAAATAAAACATAAAGTGGGTTATCTCAAATGCTCAGTAAGGTTAAGCGTGGATAAAATAAAACATACCATATACATTTGAACTTAAAAACATGAACATAATGTTTAAACATCAAAAGCTTGAGCATTGACATAAAACATGGAAGTACGTAAGGCATAGATCATAAAGAAACATTAAGAATGATAAAATAGCATGGGAATAAAACATTTAATTTTTTAAACCATTAAGCACATGATATGATTTCCATAGTAGCCAAGGCATTGCTGCCAAGACCATCTTAGTGGACAAAGTCCCTTTCTGAATCGATTTCACTCCTCGTTCCAATCCTGTATTACTGAACCAGTTTAACATGCCGTTCCAGCCATGTCTATCTCATGAAATATGAATCTTTACCCAATGCATTGGAGGGCGATATATGTCCTACCCATCTCATAATTAAATCATTCTTACTTGTGCCACAAAATAAACATACATCACTCATAATAACCCAATAAATAAAATGGGTTTCATAAACATCATCCCATAATCACATAATACATATAGAAGAAACGGATATCATTTCATAATATGAAAAGTGAAACCATGTAAATCATAGAGACATTACACTTGAAACATACACATGTGAAAAAATGTCATCTTAGATGAAAATGGTTTTGATAAAACACCTTAAATGAATTCTTGAGGAAAATATCCTTGTTTCTTCAAAATCATTTTCTTTTCAAAAAATGTCATGCAATTTTAGAAGAAAATGTTTTTGTTGAAAATATTTAAGAAATATTTTGATGGAAGCATCATGAAAATAAGGCTTTATAAAACCATAAAAATCATTTCATGCCGTATACGTTAAAAAAACATTCTTATCGTACTTTTGTCATAAAAGTCAAAAAAGTACCTCGTAACGTAAAAAAAGAAAGATTCCTTACATACCATGTAGTAAAAGTCAAAAGTGGTTAAAAAGGAATTTAAACATACATGAAACCATATTTAGGAAACATGGACATGGATGATTATAATAACCCCAGAAAATAATTACGAATAAGCAATCTCGGATAAAAATGAGATTTGCAAAATTTATCCCTTACCTTAGGTCCGATATGCTTCATACGTATCTGAAACCCTTGTATAATGAATTAAATAATGTTTTTTACTTATTACAGAATCATATTCATTGCTATTATATCATATATGGTTCACTTATGACTTAATATTACCCCTTCTTTTGTAAATTCATGTTAAAGTAGCGTTTTGGGTAAAATCGTCTCATTTGTCGTTCGTGTTTTAACTTGTAATAATTCATATGATTACATAGACCATGATTAATTATATCCAGAATTTAAAACATGATTTATATATAATATATATTCATAATATACATATATATAATATATCGATAAATAGAAAGAAATACACCGTTCATGGAGATGGTAGGCCGTACATACGCATGAACGCTGTTTTCGTTTCCTTATTGAATTGAATGGAATTAAGTAGATGACATACATATATATATAAATATATAAAGTATCATTAATATGTAATATATTTCATGATTACTTATTATATATACTTTACAATCATTCATGAATGGATAATCATTGAAAATGAATCTCATCACGTCGTGGAGACAGTAGTCCGTACGTACGCACGAGCGATGATATCATTCCCATGAACGTGGAATTATCTTCAAGTGTATGTATAATATTTAAGAATCAATATCACATTAAAATAATCATATATAGTCATTATTTACACCATTATACCCATCCAAGTAAGGTGGTGGTGGAAAATAGATTACACCACGGCGTGGAGACGGTATTCCGTACGTACGCACGCGCGGTGATTTCGTTTTCCGTAGGATGGATAAATTGTGAAATAGGGTTGTTTCATACTTATAATAACATAATAGTGTATGATTGATACTTATTTTATTACTTCATAATGAAACAACTAAATAAGAAGAAGTGGAAGAAGAAATAAATTTGAATGAATCGGTAACGAACATTACCTCTTCTTTGAAACGCCTCTTTGAGATCTCCTCTTAGGGCACTAAAATTGGTCTTTGAAGAAAACCAGGACCTCTAGGATGTTTATAAGGAAGTTTAGAAGAGAATTTGGCAGGGTTTGGACGTTCTTGAAGGCTCAAATTGGTGTGAGGAATAGTGGAAGGAGGTGCCTTTTTATAATGGAGGAGAGGGGCACCTTTGGAATTTTTAAAAATTTTAATTTATAATAAATCTAACCCCACATAAAAAGCTCAAAAAATGACTCATATTCGAATATAACATGAGACAGGGTTGTAATCCCATCTACCAATAAAATATATACATGGTAGGAAATTATTTTAAACATTATCAACTTGATTTATCCTTAATCAATTTAATTTTATTTGTGCTAATAAAATTCTAAATTTTAAATTATAAAAGAAAATTACTTATTTGTTGTGAATTTTCCATAATTGGATACTTTATATACTTTTCGACCATATAAATTTAAATTTATAATTTATAATTTTTTTTTTGACTTTTTAACAATTTTATAATATGTTATTTTTATAAAACAACAATAGGGTCAAATTTAACTTTATTCCTTTATATGAATTTAAATAAAATATATACAGTAGATATGTTCGAAATAAAAGCTTTAATAGATTCATTAAAGGCCATACGTAACTATAAAATTAGTGGAGCACATTAAATAGTTCATATAATATTTATTTTATTATTCTTAAAACCATTTCTTTGGTTTATAGAATAATAAAATAATTACTACAACATTTTTGTATACTTATTTGTTGCATAAAAACTAAAAATAAAATCCTATGATGAAGATAAATCTATTACCTTTTACAATAATACTTTTACTCGGATTTATAATCTTAAAATCACAATAGTGAAATTGTTATATTTATTAAATTATGAAGGTGACAACTTTGACATCATTTAAAATAAAATAGTATAAGTGTCATAATCACCTTAATAAGGATCCAAAAGGTCAACAATTCGGGAAGTGGATGATTAGGGTTTATATATACACTAATAATAAGTTTTTTGAAGATTTTTGGGCCTTTTGATATGTATTAATATTTCAATAAAAACTATATTATTGATTTTTCACTAAATAAATAAATTCTGCATCATTAATATATAAGATAATATGGTAATTAAATAACACTTAAAAATTACTAATAAATTACCATGACAGAGAAAAACATTTTATATTTAAAATGAGTATTTATAACCGAATTTATATTCTATATAAACTTATATTAAAAATACTCTAATTATTAAAGTTGAGTGAGACATATTTCACTTTCCTTTAAATAAAATAAACTAATGGTCTTAATCACCTCCAAGTGGGTTCTAATGGATTCCATTTCGACCCAAATATGAATTAGGACAAATTATAATCATCCAATTTTATTATGACAAGTATTAAGATAATTTTATAATATTATATTTACCCTTAATTACCCAATTTACCTTTTACTATGGTAAATAAAATTTACCGTTGTTACTATTCATAAAGCCCAAAAATAAAAAGTAGTCTATTAATATAATTTGAACCCACTGATTCCAAATATGGAATCCATTTTTCCAAATTCAATACACAGAAGTTGCAAAAATTAAATTAAAATTAATCCCGTTGTCGAAAGAAAACGGGTTTTTGTTTAAAACAATGCAAAAGATTGAATTTATTTAACCTACGAATTCTACGTAAAATCAAGGCTAATGACATACATTATATTAAATGGTAAATATATATTATATTTATACTTTAAACCCATTATGTATTATTATTTAACCAGATATGTTATTATGATGAAAAAAGTTGTTTTTAATTAAAATATAGGGTGTTTTTACTATTCATTAAAATATGAAAGTTATCAGAATAATATGAAAATTTTATCCAAGGTAAAATTTTATATCCTGATTCCAAATAATAATTTTATTTTGTAAAATTTAACTTATAAACATGTCAAAAACTAGATTTAATGTGGGTGCGCCATCAAAAGGTGTCAAAACTGCATTTTTTGAAAAATACTTATTTTACCCGAAAAATTTATTTTGTTCTTATACTATGTTCTAGAAAATGTGTAAGATGAATAATAATGTTATAAAATTTAAATTTTAGTTAATACTATTCATAAAGTCTAGTTCATAATAATATTATAATAATATATCATTGTTTAGTAAAACCCGGTATCGCGTACAACACACGCTATCCAGGAAGGTCGCGATTGCGTGTAATGCAAGCCAAGTCAGGGTTCCGTGTTGTGAAAGAATCCTTCGTTGTTTCGTATAACAGAATCAAACCATATTTCATTTATACATTGAATATATATATATATATATACACACACACACTCAACATTGCGTAGAATAATTATTATAAAATGAACATGAAATTGTGTGTAACACGATCCAAGAATAGTGTTGCATATACTGCAAGCTAATACGGTGTTGCGTATAGTACAAGCTAAACTTGGTGTGTTTTATAATATAAGACATCAATGAAAGTAAAATAATGTTTTTCATAAAATATCGGGGTGTTACAATCGGGTCATTCTGCTGTCATAAAACATTTTATATATTACAACAGTATTTTATTTTTACCCAAAACTTTTACTGTCTTGGAAAATAATGAAAATTTCACTATTGGATATTTTCAATTTCATGATTATATAAATAATATCCATTTTTTCTAACTAATTTTATAAAGATGATAATTTTCACTTTTAAAATAGAAACCGATATTTTTCAAAAATTCATCGGTTTTGACCAAAATGGATTTCAAACCTTAATTAAAATTACAATTGTATTCAAAAAACTATACGATCATTTATATTTAATAAAAATTAATTTAAAAATTGTAATAATATTTTATCAAAATATTATTTAATTCAAAAATCCATTAATTCATCAAAAAATATTTGTTAGTTGAATATTAAATAAAATTACTATTTGCACTTTAAAAATAATTTACAAAGTAAAAATAATAAAATGATTGTATATTCATTATTATATACAAAAATAATGCACATATTCATAGTGTTAAGGTCTTGATACGTAACCCCTTATAACTCGTGCATAAGACCGAATGGGTACGGTGTGCGATAGTGATAGACTCTTGGGGTGGCTCGAATAACATCGCTCAGGTGGTAATCCTTATCAAATTCTACTTCCATCGTAGTCAGTTCCTCTCAAAATTTCCATGTTGAAGCTCAGCTTGGGCTTGGTAAAGTGTGAAGCGCAATGATTCCACCTCCTTTCCGAGCTCCGACAATTAGGTTTCGTACTAGGAAAGTCTTCTCGATGAGGCCATATCTTCCATTTCCAGAGTAAATTGGACTTGTTAAATCCCTATATTTATACTAATCATGTGATAACTATTCAACAACTATATAAGAAACTGTCACGATTCATAACGGTATATTAAAATACAAAAACATAAAACAAAAGAAGTTCACATTTTCTATAACCATTTTACATAATAAGACATTTTATTATATCTAGGGGGATTTTCATTAATGAATGTTTGGGTCGTTACAGTGATTGTATGGGGATTGCGTATAGAAGCTGACCTAGGAGAATCTCATTCCTTTTGAGGAGGATCCAATTCCATGTGAGGAAGATCTCACACCCATGGAAAAAAGAGTGTGTGTAAACTGGAAACCTTTGGGAACACCATGTGCATTTCATGGGGTGAGGCTACAGTTTAACATCAAGTAGAGAGGAGGATGATGATGAAAAGTTTTATGTCATACAATGTGGATGGGGAGGACTCAAAAAGCACCCCTTGGGATTACATAACGGATGATGAACAACCCTTGCATAAGATAAGGCATCAATAGTGCCACATAATAGTGGTGTGGAGGAATGGCCAGTCATGGGGTCCATTTTAGCATAGATATGATGAAAGGAAATATCCATTACTATACCTACACTGAAAATTATGAGGTAAATGGTAATATTGGGCCACACATGGAGAGTGGTCCATAGGAAATGGGAGTTCATGTCACATGAGTACTTGAAGTGTGTTTAAACCAATCCTTGTTGATTACATAATACGGGGGAACTTGTCCTTCATGAATATGTGTCAGAAAAATGGAGGCCACATAGAGAGGCATAAGAGAATGGCCTCATGGATTATTAGGCCTCATGGAGGACTGGTTCAAAAATCTCAAGTGCTTCTTGGACAACAGGGCCATTGCAATGGAATGGAATTCAAAAGACAGAGTGACCCTTGTTCAGGATGATGTCCAGGCATAAGAACCGAG
Source organism: Viscum album (assembly GCA_963277665.1). NCBI lineage: Eukaryota > Viridiplantae > Streptophyta > Magnoliopsida > Santalales > Viscaceae > Viscum > Viscum album. Next base: position 387,277,663 of record OY728167.1, on the reverse strand, counting down.
TTATTTGAAAATGGTGAATGCTCTGAGTAGCATTATGTTACATGAAGGGTCTCCATCCACTGTGAAGGGCATGTGATTTACAAATGGAATCCCTACCACAGTTCATAGTACTTAGGAAAAAAGGAAATGGGGTTTCACAATGATCCATTAACTTAGATGATCCCTTTTTGGTAGCTATCACAATGTTAAATGGACTCACGATATTGGAGATCAGAAGTTGAAAGTTTGAGGTAGTCTTTCCTTTGAAGTGGAATGGGAAAGATGTTTATAGTCCTGGGGAGTCATGGTGAGTTGATGTTCTCCATGAATAAAAACGGGCATAATTATGGGTTGTGGTTTCACTAGAATTTCAGATCCACCAATCAAAGATGGTTTCATGGTCATAAAGGTTGTTGGAATAACAAGGGTTCCATTAACACCTCACGTGTTTGTGGTGGTGAGGATCTCCATGAATGAGCTTCATGATACAGACCCTTTGGGTGATTTTTGGGGTTGTTTGAGATTAGATTTAACTCAAGCTAGCTATGAATTCTTCAAATAATCCAATGGAATGTATTTTTGTTCCAACAAATGACCCCTAACTTGAATAATGTGATCCTATTGGAAAAGGAGGGTTGGATACTGAGGGTGGATAACCAATAAGCATTCCAACCATCTATCAGTAATGAAGCTCCTTTACTGTGTACGTTCACGATGGTCATGGGTGCGAGGTGAACCACAAAGCCATGAACCTATAAATAAAACTATAGAGGCCATACATCATACATGATCTTTTCTCATCATATTTTTAGAGCACACTTTTTGTGAAGCTACTTCACCCCACAAATAGAAAATTATGAGTTGGGTTCCTCGTTCTCTTTCTTTATGAATTAATTCTTGCAACTATGCGTCGTGATCCGCTACAACATAGCAACCCGTGCGAGTTACGCTATTGATCCACGATCCGGTGCTCCATGAACGTCCTTTGCGAATGACCTCAATGAACATGATTGAAAAATAACCAAAGCCCTAGATCCAATTGCCACTCAAGAAGATACATTGTATGTCCTTTTAGATGCAGTCGGTAGAGAAGAAATGGTTAACAACATCAGGATCAGAGAGTACGTCTGGAGTCACTACGATCATGTATCTCCACTGGAATTACTGTCATAAGCTTAGAAAGGGTACCCTGTATGAATGAGGTTGTATTTTTATTGATTATTTCTAAGGAAAAATGTCTTTATCCTACCAGAAAGTAGATATGAACTAACCTATTAGTTCATAGACACACTGGGGTAGTACATTTAACACAAGCCTATCAATGTCCATATCTAAAAGGATCACTCCCCAATTACAGGGGGTATGTCTCTATAATCATACTCATTACATTGATGGGAAGGAATTGTTGGTTGATACATCTCCACCTCAATAAAATATGATGGTAAAGGAGGGCCGAGAAAACACAAGGAAGGGGTAGACCGATGATTTAGATTTGCACAAGGGATGCAAATTCACAAACAAATGGTCCTGATAATACAACGTATGTGCGTGATGTGTGGAGTTCGCGGTAGAGATGAATTGAGTAGGCATGTATGAAGCGACATGGGCCTCCCGGTTACATGTTTATCAATCAAAGTAGATCACTCCATAAGTAAATAGATGACAGTCTTCAAGGACCATCTCATTCCATCTACATCACATGGAGGTCGACATCATCCTCTAAGATATCCACCACATCTATAGGATCCCAATAATGTATGTATTGTATAATGAATTCCTCTCCATGGAGAATGAATGAATGGATGAATATATGCTTCCAAATCTGGGAATAATTCTATTATATCTAGTGTCAGACACAACTAAATAAATGACGTGGATAAGGGATGTCCATTTCAAATAGTGGTTCAATTATTTCTCGAATATCTGTATGGATGAGCCTATTAAGGGAGAATAGGTGGCCATGAAAATTTAAAAAAGGCCTTGAACCCATATGAGAGGATTCTAGTGTGGTTGGGATGACACATAATGACGGATCATAGAGGATATGCAATGGAAAATGTTGGGGTACATCGTTAAGAACAAGCCTCAAATGATAGTTACATTGGCTAGATACATTTTGGTGCTCATCTATGGGATGATGTTTCAAATGAAAGATGTGCACATGGGGATGCAACTGAGAACATTCATTATGGTCAAAATGTTAGCAGCATGTTAGTGCATTAACCTTAAGATCTGGGAACTAGTGAATCTATATAAAGTTATTTGGAATATCAACTATGGGAAGAAGTCTCTATACTTTTGAGGACCACTCTACTTCATGTATAGTTGGGTGGTACTGGAAATGGAAGGCTAAAAATATCCAAACCCTATCTATCCTCTAAAGAAGAACAATTGAACTGTGATTCTTAACATCATGGGGAGTTTTCTATTCAAGTTGGGTTTTACGGACATGTTGAGAAATCTCAGGTGGGATGATCAATTCAAATTTCTACCCTTCCCTCTACTGATGGGGGTGATTAAAAAAGATGGTACATGTACTGAAGAACTTTACTCATATATCATGACCTTCCAAGGTGGATTCCTATTGGCATGCATGGACTATGAGCTGATCTATTAACCATACAACCTACATTGATTCATGATCTAGTTTAGATGAATATAGAGACTAACTCCAAAGGCATATCTAGGAGTACATAATGGGAATCGCCCAAGTGTGATGAGGTGGTTATGGCACATATTCACATGTGAAGATGGAATGATGTGGAATGAGGTGCCTCCGTCCACTTCAACGTTCAGGCTGGTTCATGAGTAGGTGAATAGATTGGAGGCTACCTACATATGAGAAATACAAAGGTAGAGGAACGTCTATGATAATGGTGGACTGTACCATCTACCTTTGGGTTGAGTCCAGACGGTGGGAATAGAGTTTCATAGGGGATGCTATGGCAAAAGTCATGGTGATAGAGCTAAAAAAGTAGATCCAATGGCCAGGGGACCTAAATAGTCCAGTCCAGAGCCCTCAGTCTTATATTGGGGGAAAAATCCTGGTATCCTAAACCTTAAAACCTGAGAGGATAATACACTAAAACTCAGATTCCTTAAGTTTTTGGCCTTATAGAATCATATTTTTTGTTGCTTGATCATTTTACTAGAATGTTTCCAATCTAAATAGTGCTGTGAGTGGAGGGTACTCTTCTATGGGAACTGACTACAAGATATTGGATCCCTTTCAAAAATGGGATGTTGGTCCAAGAGGAGCAGGCTTCTCAAGATAACTAGTCCATGGCCTTTGGTGATCAGTCGATTGTGGAAACTAGTGATTCTCTTGGCGGGGTGATACCGAAGGATTACAGGGATGAAATTTTTGAGGTGGGGTCAAGTCAATATGAACGAACTTATAAAATTAAACACATCCCATCTAATAAAATACTAAAGGATGATCATACTATCAGTATCATGGATGTATTCTTGTAGTGTGAACCTATGGACCCTGATGTGATGGATGATTTTGATCCTCACACAGTCGAGGAAAGTCACATGACTCAATGCAGGGCATGGGAGTGCATTATTCATTTCCTTAAGGCATCAGATTCATAATTGGTGTGCTGAATGGGGTAACTTTTCCACTGGCTATGCATTTTTGGAATCAAAGGGGTGGACGCTAATGATCTTCATGTGATGATCCAGGACTATCTTGATGAGAAGATGGGGGAAATAAGTCAACACTTAGATTATACATAGATCCTGGAGAAATCAAACAACATTCATAAGATTCATTCGGACGAAAAAGAGATCCAAAATCTATATGAATTTTTGAATGAGGATTATTCCTCCATTACCACAAAATCAGAACATGTCATATGATTGAGGGTCCATCTAGCAGAATTCCAAGGACATCTAAGATAGGAATCTCATCAAGTGGTTTATCACTAAGCTAAATAAGACCAAGTACATATCAAGGATGATGAGAATCATCCTATACAAGATTATTAAAATATCGCGCTCAGGTGGTGGAATAAGACACTAGAATCCACATACTAGAAGGGGGTGGAGCTGAAGCACTCTATCGAAGGGGAAGATCTAAAGGGGATGTTTTTTCCACACATATGAATCATGATTTTCTGTTTTCATTCATTGAATTGTGTCCAAGGAAACATTATTGATTTATTTAATTATTTTAGCTTAATAATTTCTATTAAAAAAATATTTACTAGTCCCTAAAGTCACGTGGGTCATGCCTGATGTGGGAAACAAGTGGAGACGACATATTTTTTCACAGTGTATGATAGTGTCAAATAATCATAAAAAACTCAAGGAATTATGTGGCTGACTGACCAGTGAGAGAATTCAGCTTGATAGTGGTTGTTCCTACGTAATATGGATCATGAAGAAGTGAACATTCATTTCCCGATGTGTGCTATTGCACGAACCGGATAATGATAGAGGGGATAGAATCTATCCTAACAAAATAGAATTACGTTAGGTCCACTAGGTTAGATACCTTGATAGGGGGGTGTATCAGGGTATGACATATTAACATAGCTACCCCTATTGATTGTGTCTCACTATTAGTCAGGACTCTCTTCTCATTCTTTCCTTCAGCAATGTATAAACAAAAACATAAGCATGCATAGGACAGAGCAATTTTTACTTGGTTCACCCTCACTAGCCTACGTCCAAGGAGTATACACTGAAAATGTGATGATGTACAAAATTCACTAAACGTGCATTCCTATTTACAATGTTTAGGATAGATCACTTCTATTTCCAATCTCACTGCCTTTACAATGTTTAGGGTCATCTCACTGCTTTCCCTAGGGTCACTCCCTGTTTCTCTCTCTCTGTCTCACTGTCGGTGGAGAGGATCACCATCTTCCTCTTCCTTTGCTCACTACTATGGAAATGAACCACTCACAGTTTATATACATGCAGGTCTCTTCATTATAACTAATTCATATAGCCTCTGTGGTATGTAGATGATGTGTTGAAGTCCAACTTTCACCCGTAGATGAATCTCACGTTACACCGAAGTTATCAGGCAATCTTCCAACTTCCGCACAGCCCTAAAGAGACTGGCTTGCTTCAACCACACCTGGCATGCTGCTCCAAGATGGTGCACAAGTTCCGAAGCTCAATTTCAAACTGGCGTGAATGTTCTCCTCAACCACTTGTGCATCACTCGCTTCTTCAACTCCAAACCTACGTGACTCACACCCTTCAACACCCAAACCAAATTTTGCAGGTAATATCAACTGTCAAGAATCTCTGATGTATTGGGAGAAAGTGTCACCAAACCACCTATGTGACACCCCCTTCTTCAACTATAAACATGGGTGACTCTCAACCTTTCTCTCACAAACCACTTTGGGCGCGTAACTATCAACAGACGCACAACTTCTGAAACCATATACTTGTGTGACCACTCCACCACTTGCACGACCACAACACCTGTGCGATGGGAGCTCTGAATTTCTCTATGTGTTGAAATCTCTAAAAAATGGGGAGGGGTGGTCCTCTATTTATAGGAATTCTGGACTCCCTGAGCAATGGCACGCATGTCTCCTTTCAGTGCAAAAGTTTCGGCGTGCTAGTCTCTGTCACCCTAGTCACTTGCATGACCAACCCAAAACATGGGTTCCCCTTCTTCCATTTCCATATTTCGATCCTCTTATCTTGAAAAACATATGGAAAGAAAGTTTCCTAACCTCCAAGACATCTGTGCGCATGTCCCATTTCCAAAAACACTTTTATCTATTTGTCGATTTTGAGGCCCAAAAATTTGGCATACACTCGAAAACGGTGCCACCTTGTATCTACTCATTTTGAACCGCCAACAGATCGACCATTCCTTTGTCAACGTTCTTGAAACAATCATGGATTGTTATCAAAACCCCATGAACTCAACATTGCACCATGAAATCCCCTTTTTCAAAAAATTTGTACGTCATGGTTTTCTTTTTTGACAAACATAGTACAGAGGTGATGTTTGTCAAAAAACACAATCACCTCAAAAATGCACCAATGATTCCTTGAAGGATTTTTCCCCAAAAAATGAGAAGTGTGAATCATGTTACCCAAAAATCATAACATGATGAAAGAGTAATCATGATATAGTAAATTTTTTTCCCATGGTCGAAACATATTATCCATATTGATTAGAAAAAATGGGGACAAAAAATGAGGGTCAACCGTTAACTATGTTCAGAAAATGGGGCCTATCTCGAATTTTCTCCCAAAGTCATCTGTAACGTTGGACAAGGATGGTTGGTGGTCCTTTCCTAGACATCATTCCATTATGGGGAACCATTATATGTGGAAGAGGATGATGATCCAAATAATGGGGCATGAAATGTGTCAGTGGAGTGATGGAATGCTCTAATGAATTCCAACACTCTTTGGGTTATACCACCATGGCTTAAAACAAACTTGTGTTAGCATATTGGTCTGAAAAAAGATCAAAACTATCTCTAGGGGGAGTGTTATATCGGATTCTGAGCAACAGCTAAAGATGTCAACAATGAGCTAGATGTCAAGCATTGTGGGAGAAGTCCTCTTGAGAGAGGCCTGGGATTCTTTTAATTTTGTATGTAATTAATGTAAGGATAATTAAAATATATTTTAACATCATATAGTGAGGATGTTTCATGTTAAAATTTAACATCATTTGATTAGGATGCATCTAGGGGTTTAACGTCATATGATTGGGATGCTGAACATTGATTAAGATAATATTCCCTCAACCCTGGATAATAGTTTGAGGTCATTCTTCATGGACTACGAATGAATGTTCTTAATTTATTTGTGTGGAATGGAGGAAATAAACCCAAAGCCTACAAGCCAAATAGGCTCCTGTAAATCACAGAAGTGTTATAGTCTAAATGAGTAAGAGTCATATGTGATTCTATGAGAGACAAACCCAATGTGATTGAGGACCTAGGGGCCACAGACACCACACAACCCTATGAGGATACATATTTAAGGTCATAGAGTTCGAACTGAGGAAGTGCTCTCTGTGTGGCGCAACCACATCAGTTCTCAACCTACCAAAACTCCTAATCAAACATGAGTCGTGATCAGTATAGGAAACAAGGAATAATATATGGGGATTACCTGACATGTGGAATCACACATTATGAGTGACACCAAGAGTGAAAACCTACCAGGACACTTGAACATGAAAATAAGGTAAGTCGAGACATTCATGGATTTGATGAAGGGGTGACTGGTAAGTATGTGATGACTGTTGACCATTTTTAAAACATAGGGACCATAACTACTCTAAACTAGAATAGGACCATAAAATGCAGGATTAACTATTGACCATGTTTGATATACAATATCCACAATTTACTATTGAGTATCTATTATGGAATTGCCTATGGACGGGAGTTGATCCAAAGTAGAATCAGACCATCGCTAATAGGGGAATTTGGATTTGAAGGATGATGGACCACCAAAGTCTTGTAGGACACAATGTGTGGACTTTTTGAATTAGATAGTGGGATTTAGACCCAGGTGTGGGAAAATAGTATAAGGTCAAATTTTGTGGACCATGGAAAACAGTTTAAATTCATGTTGCTCATACTAAAAGAATATTTGTTTTCTTACCGAATGCATACAACACATGGGAGGTAAAATCAAACATGAATGTAGCTATGGAGGCTCTTACACTACATATGAATCATATGATGAATTGCATGATGTTTAAGGTAACAATTTTTGGATTGTAACTAGGGTGAAACGGCCAAAAAGTTTAATTAACATGTGGAAAGGTCTAAAGAGAAACTCTTTTCAAATTTTTATATATCCCATAAGTATGGGAATCAAGTCACTCCTAGTTCTAGAACATAGGGTTTCATGATACTATCACTGGTGGGGGAAATCCTCTATGGCGATGAAGTTGAAGAATCCCACAATTTCAATGGGTTATTCTGAACTTGTTTAGGGATGTATCGTAGTTTAATGTCATGCGTTGAAGACATTAGCTCATAGTTTATGTTTATAAAGCATGGTCCATAGGGATGTTCATCAATATGAATATGATTAATTTCATTTTATAATAAAACTGACATGAATGATGGCCCATGGGTCCCACACACACCAGATAAACATTCCTAATGAAAGATTGAATATAGTTTAAAGTCATTTTTTCTAGACTATGTTGAGGAAAGAGGGGATAGATATCTAATAATCTTGTGGATTAGCCCAAATACAAGGTGTCTGGGAATCACTATATATCCCATGAGGATGGGAATCAAGCCACACAATGTTCTGTAATTCCATATATTTTAACGTCATGCGGTTAGGATAAATATGACCCAAAGTGAAAATGGCATATGATGAAGTTGGTCCTTAAGGAAAAGTACCCAATAATTCTTATGTATCCCATGAGGATGGGAATCAATCCATATGATTCTCTTAATTCTGGAAAGGTAGAAGACCAAGGCAATAATTGATCTCCTCTCATGTGATAACATCACGATAGAACTATGTATTTTAATGTATTATAGCTTAGACTGTATAGTTCTTATCTTAAGGAAAAATAATTTGAACCATTGGGAGAGCATCAACAATGGAGATAAATAGCATAGATTGGTGATGAACCCATCACGAATGAGGGACAAGAGTGCTTGACTCCAATCCAAATATTCTTAAGGAGACATGCATATAGTTTAACATCAATATTCTTGGACTTGAACTCCTAGTTTTAGGTCATAGAGTTCAGGCCATGGTTCCAACTATAACATCCTGTGTCTAGGATGTTAATTTTTATATAGTTTATCATCTTGAAATTATGATGATATAGAACATTTTAATGTCATGTTGCGGAGAAGGATCTATGCAGTTTGACATCATGATACATGGATGAATAATGTTATGCAATTTATTATCATGACTCAAGGACAATGCATCACAGTTTAATGTCTTATTTCAAAAACGTAACAAGCTACAGATGTTCAAATGTAGTGATGTTTGAGGAACACAGAATTGGCGGGAGAGTGATGTTCCCTCAATAAATGATGACCATATAATATACATCATTAGGATAGAACTTTTAAATAATGTAAGTCCTTTCCCATTTGGGATCCAATTTTGGTATCTTCCCATTTGGTATCATCAGTATCCTTAGAACCAGTATTGTCTCACCTTATGGGAAAAATAAATGACCAAATTTCATGTTGAATCATCTAGAAATATTTTTTGGAGTCTCTCAAGATTACACAATTATTTAAATCGTATTCCCATTGAGGGCTTCCAATTCTTGTAGATGGAATTCAACCACCATGTATGATGTTTGCTAATCATAGATAGTTGTTTGGATTGATGGAAATTAAATATTTATTGGAATGAATTCAAATGTTCATTATGCGAGGGAATATAGAGTCACCTAGGTGGAATTATGGGTCATACTCTTATAGTCCTAGACTGTATTGGGGAGGTTTTTTAGCCAACGTCTCTTATTATATGCTAAAATTTTATGTAGAACAATTTAGAGGGTTTTATTAAACACCTTGATCTATATATTTTCATATTCATGGTAGGGAGACGTATGGTGAGAAAAAACGATGTACATGGTTTTAAAATTCTTCCTCTCGGCTGCTAGAATGTTTGTGTCGTTCTCAATGTGAATAGCATGAGGGGCTCTAAATTGATGGATGATGTTATATATCACAAACTCAATAATAGACCATGCCTAGACTTAATTTATAGGAATCACTTCTTCCCACTTGGATAAGAAATTTTTTTTGGTCAGAATGAACCTTCACTACGGGGATGCTGCTGCTGGATATGGTCTCGAGACATCGACTCCCCCCAAAATAGGTTCAAGAGTACATGGTTGTATGAAGGGGCTCTAGTGGAGGATTCATGAAGGTTTCATGTATCTGGCATGCATGAACCCTCTTATAGAAATCAATATATTCATAGTCCATGGTGATCCTGATGTTTCCTAACCATTGAAATTGGTGAGAGAGATCCAACCTTACCTAATGATCTCCATAGGATCCATCATGAACATCCTGTATAACACTGGGAATATCGTCTCATTGATTGAATCAGAGGATAATTCAATAAAACAATCATTTGTAGAGAGCCTTATGAAGATTGGGACCACTCTGAAGGGTGAGCGGTATTGCGAACCGATCGATTTTCTTGCATTAGGATATATCTAGAGGTAAATTTTCAAGCTAGAGATACTCAATTAAAGGAGTTGTATAATCATATGTTTCTTCCACTATGGAGGAATCTATAAGTTTTGATGTGGAAGAACCGATAACTAGGTGGACTACCTTTTGGGCATCATCATCGTATGGTGTATCATGTGATATGACCCTTAAATGGACCACATGGATGAAGAGATCATATTGGTTGGTATCTTCAACATATGTGGTTAGACATTCCAATGCACCAGCTCGACCATTCTATCATTGAGGAACATGAGGAACCTCAGGATGTGAATTGAATTAATCTATCTTCTAGAATGTTTACTCCAATAGGAGAACAACCTATAGATTCCTAATAATGTAGTCACCTTTGTTATCTTTATGACTAACTTAGAGCCCCCCTTCACATGTAGGTGAGTAAAATCAATATCGATTTTCAGCTCAAGACCAGTAGTGAGAGCATGATACTCTACCTCATTGTTGCTGCATCCTTCTAATAGCATGAATGAATATGGTAGGATATTCAGTGTAATCGTGATGAAGATAATCCCCATTACTACACTATTAAGCATGGTATCATTGAGCCTTCTACTTTTTGGGCTCTGGGTGGTCCCATTGAAATGTATCTTCCAACATGGAACTACCTGATCTACTATGAGGATGGAATAATATGGAAAATCAAGATACATGGACTGCTCTATTGGATCTTGATCAGTGTCCAGAAACATTTCTAGCACCTAACCATTGATATCTTTTTATAGGAAGAACTTGATGTCAAACTACTGAATGATCACTGCCCAACGAGATAGATGGCCTACAATTATGGGGTGGTTTTGGATATTCATTATTGTAATCATTTAGGATACAATATGTATCTCATGATTCTATATATAATTCCATAACTTGTGCACTATGATAACCAAAATATGGAAAGTATTCTTGAAATGAGAGTATTAGGACTATGTGTCAAGGAGAATACGGCTGAGATAATATAAACTATTATTTTTCCTTCACATATTTTTCTGAGTGAGGAGGGAACTAAGGGATCATTCCAAGGTGATCTTGTAGAGGACCAATGGCTTCCATGAGGTTGGTGTCATAAAAATGGTAGGCTTTAAGATATATTTATTAATCTCCTCAAATGTGGTGTGTTACTCTTCATTCCAATTATAGAAAAAATCAATCATCATGAGTCTAAAATAGGTATTACACTTTACAAACATATTTTTGATGAATCGTATTATGTAGGCTAAGTGGCCTTGAAATACTCAGATCTCCCATATGTTTCTCAGAGGAGGAATATGACTGATGGTCCATATTCTCTAGGTCAATCTATACGCCTATATATATAGTGACAAAGTTGAGAAAATTTATAAAGGTAACTCTGATAAAAAACATCAAAGGGTTCATATTCTGATGGCGGGAGCAGAGGAAGCTGAACACTTTCTCAAGATATATAATATGGTCCTGAAGATGGTGGTATTTGGCCACCTTGTCATCCACATAAAATTACACTAGCATCCCAATGACCAGTTTCAATATGTGGTGCATGGAATGTTGATAGGAGGCCACTACAATCTTTAAAAAAAGGGAATTACCTAATAGAATATGTTCCCCTGCCATTCCTTAATGATGGAAAATTCTTCATCTTAGGGGGTTATTCATATTTGATTGTATCCACAATACCCATTCAGTATGGGGTGATCGTAGAACCCATTGGTGGAATCAGTAAACAACTCTATCATAGGAAGGAGAAAATCATCCTTTTGACAGTGGGAGTGGAGATCATAGAAGTCAATGCGGGCTCTAATCTGTCTATTCTACCTCCTTATGGAAATGATGCAGGCTAACCAATATGGTTAATAATCCTACATGATGATGTTATATATCATGATATTATCAACATTTTTCTCAACCATGAAACCATGAGAGGGATGAATCTTCCGAAGAGGTTACATGAACCTATGAATCCTTTACGAGAGTTCAAGATGATGGAGGGAGACATTAGGGTCTAGTCCAAGAATGTCATCATAGTTCTATGAAAATACAGCATGCTATTTCTTCATGAAATAATCATATTGATGTTGTTCCTCTGTAGAAATAGATACATTGATCATCATTGTCCATGGAACTTCCTTGGTTCAATGATTCAACTAAACCAACTCATCAATGGTGGTGGATACGCCTTCATTGAATGTGGGTGGAGAATCATCAAAATCCAATTTTTTATCTCATGTAGGGGAATTGGTGGGAGGATATGGTTCAACCAAGACAACTAATCCTAGGTGAAAACTTGTGTCTTTTTGGGAATATGTGGAATCCCCATTGGGGAACTCCTCTGCTAATGAAACCATAGAGGCAAAGTATTGTGACCCAATTCCATCAAGACCTCAATCGAGGGGTCCAAAATTGATGATGTCAAAGTAGTAGTGGTAGGTTAGACTGTGTCAGTTCAACCCGGATCAATGGAACAAGCATGAATGGAATACAACCATAGCCATGGGGAAAATATCAAGATACCTCACAGGGGTAGTGGGCTCTGGTATCACTTGATCCTGACCAATATAAGAGTATGAGTTGATCTTCCTGTATACCCCAAAGCTGGGAATGTGTCTCTCCATATTATTTTAAATGATTAAGCAATGCCCCAAGTCTATTATTGTATCCTCCAACCAGTGAATTGGGAGGATGAAAGCATCATATAAGTCCATCCATGAGTTAGTCACAGTAGTCATGTGCTCATCCAAATTGGTTTAATATAATTTTTCCTTAATCTTGTAATTTTCATCAACTAGATAGCATGATTTATTAGTGGAAAAAGAGAGGGATCACCTAGGACCACTCCCACTCGACTGTTTAGGGAGTACTTGAGGAATTGGTGATATAAGGAGGGAACTGCTGCTTGTAGATGGAGACAGGGTCTAACCATCAATGTAATGTAGGCAGTATCCTATGAGACAACCATGTATTCAGTTTTTGAAATCAATCCCTGGAACTAGGTCTTCAACAAGATTTGGAAACATGGCCATTTTTCAGTCCTATCAAAACCATGAATCATCATGTCAGATGGACTCAGATATGATTCAGTCAGTCCTACCTTAAAGAGCATCTGGGTTGGGATGATATTGATAACTAAACCTATGTCAACTATATGATGGAGGGCTCTTGAACCATTTAACTAGCTAGTGACATATAAAATGAAGATATTCCCATGTACGAGAGAACCTTCATCTTAACCAAATAATGATATGATAGATTGTCATTCATCTTTCTCTACCTACTCATCATGGGAAGCCTCTATAGCTGCTACATCTATCTCAAATTGGAGGGAGATTCAAATAAATTCGTTAAGGAATTCTTGCATTTATTCTAAAAGGTTGAGAGACTCAAGGATTGATATATTTTTAGGAATGATTTAAAGTTTCTTAAGCACATCATAATTTTCTGCTAGATTCATGTTTCTACTAGTAAGAGGCTACTCTTTGTAAGGATGTATGATGGGAATTTCTTGTCAAACTGGTGATTTCTAGCTGGTGCTAGTAATGTCCTATTTTTAAATAGAAAAATAACCATGAACAAAAACTTGAGGAATATCAGATGGTTGAGGCATGGCCATAGATGTACATGGATAATCATGTTGTTGTCACGGTCACTCTACCAATTCAAGTAGCATGGTCGATGATGGAGGTGAATCTAATAAGATAGGTTGAGATGACTATGACTAGTGATCTCTATGATGAACCAATTCTCTAGAATAGTTAGCATGGAATTATTGGATTAAAGTGTTGTCATGGGAATTCTGATGATTCACAAATCCATAGTCTATTTGCAAATGGCACCAACCATGGAATTCCAGAGGGTCTTTTTCATAGTCATAATCGTTGGGGGGCATGTAGGGACCCACGAGATTGATAGTATTCACTGATGCATACTCCCACTCATCACATGAGGAATTCATAAATTATTATTGGAATATAGGGGAGATTCCTATATTTGTAGGCATGAAATATCCATGTGTGTGATAAGGATTCAGACTCAGTGGGGGACTTTTCATTCCTTCGTATCCTTGGCACCAACTCTTTTGAGAAGTAGAACGATGCGATTTGGATGAAGATGTAGTAGCCAGAGGAGAAATGGGATCTTCAAGAGGATCGATTTGATTCAAATGTGAATGGATGAAACTGTGAGTTCAAGATTCTTCTTTTCAATCCAAATAGTCATCATACTTCTGAGACCCATGACTAGAGACATGATTCTATTCATATTCGATTTCGTCGTTATGAATTATAGAGATGCATGTAACCTACATTGGGGAAGGATAACGTATGACTACATTTTTATCAACTTGATCTTATTGCCAGTCCATTCACACATAGAATTTCTTGATGGTATGTACAAGGTTTCTGTGATAAGGGAAATATTTAGATAGATATGTGAGGACATCCCCCGTGGGTTACCAGCATTACAGAAGATTCATATCTCATTTATCCATGAAACTATATAAATAACCGAGGGATTGAGGTTCATTTAATGTGTAGTTCTAGTTTCTATTATCTATATTGAAGATCTTGGATATAGGAATTGACGATGGGAAGGATCTTGATGATGGGATGATGCATTATTCTCTCACTGTGGCGGTAGTTTTGTATTAGATGGTGGTGTATTCCAATTCTTTGTTAGGAATTGATTTGCCTAAGGTTGTGCTTGAGGTTGTCTCCCTCAGTGAGGCTACATATGAGGCTCTACCAATAACAACTCCAATCTTCTGGGGGATTTATATTTTCAATGATAGCAGTCTTTTCCTTGGAGGCTCTTCTTAGAGGAACTGGAGGGGGAAATGGATTCACCTATATAACATTCAGCGTGGCTTCCTCTGTTTGCTAATCCTTTTTAAAAAAATACTGAAAACCACCTTGGAAATTTTGATTGATGAGGGATGAGACCATCTCATTCTTAACATCCCACACACACATCATCTGTAATTTTTATTGAATCAACAGCATATCGAGTGCGTATGTGAGGTCCTTCCATCAGGTGACGATTTCTGCGACTCACTAATCTAGTCATTTATTTCTCTTCAATAGGTCATCAGTACTCATCATGAACGTGTTGGAGATGAACTAATAGATAAAATATCTATTAATAACTTCTTAATCAGCGATGGACCCAATGAGTAACTAGATGTAGCTGACAAACATGGTCCAATCCATTGTCTGTACAAATCATCAGAGATTTGTGGCCTCTTTCTACTCTAGTGTCCCCAACATGGGCCCAGACCATGAGATTAAGTTGTATATAGGTGGAAGTTGGTCACCCATCCCATTTTATGATATGAATTTTGGATTCCAAATGTTTGTGGGTACCTACATTTCATCCACCCATGATAGATACGACTTTCCAAGAGGTGGGATTTCTACCTTTCATGTATTATGGGCTTCGAGGTGAGTAGTGAGAGAGGCTATCAGATCATCTTGGTAGGGATTCCTATATTAAGGTGGATTAATTTCCACCAATGTGTTGATAGGAACATAAACATGATAAGCAGGCTTAGTGGCATGTCGAGCAACTAGAGTGTCCTATGGAACTACTGGAAGAACGACCTGAGGAGAGGCATAATCTAGGTCCCAAAGAGTGAAATCACATATCTCAGGGGGATTCAGTGAAAAATATCAGGGTTACATTCCATAGAACAAAGTCTATAACATATCGATACGCATGGGATATTTGAGATCAATGGGAGGAAACTAGTTGAGAAGGACCTGTGGCTGCCCCTACTCACCCAGTGGAGGAGGGATGAGAATGTTTTGAGGATCACCATAGTCTAGAAATTTCTCAATAAGGTGATAATAAAGGATCTCTTCAATAAGCCTCCTATAATCTACATTTTTTTGGGTAAAGGATTCCATAGTTGGATTATCCTTTACCTCTTGCGATAAATCAGAAAGATCAGAGTGCTTAGAGTTCATTATCTATCCTTCACACTTGTTGGATTTTTCACCAACTGGAGAAAATTTACATTGGTATCCAAGGCCATGTGCTTTCCTTTACATGTGAGTGAGTATTCCAATCTATGAATCAACCTAATATTGTGGTTTCTGAAGAGTTGATTCCTCTTTTTCATCCCCTACCTCATTTTCCTTCTCATCGAGTGCATTATGATCGGTGATATTCACCATGACTGTGCCTGTAGGCATTTCTTAAATATCACTGAGTAGGTCTAGCTTTCATATGATGGGACTACAATGGAGTGAAACATACTACCCCCAGCCCCCGATCTATACATATTGGGATTCCTCTTCCATAATTATATATAGAAAGGTGAATCTTATAATGCTTCTTTACCGAATGGTCTGGAGATATGTGGGTGATGCAACGTGCTGGGACACCGGGAGTGTTTCCAAGTTGACCATGTGGTACTGCTAATCGATATCATCCTAACTCTCCTGGAATTTCTATTAGACCAACATAACATCTAATAGAAAAAAATTCATCCCCAGGAAGATCCAACAGAAATATATAACCTCATCTTGAGTGAGGGTAACCAGAATGTCAATGTTTGGAGTCACAATCTTCCATAACATCTTAAACAATTGATTTGCAGCAAGGGTGGCCCATAAACCCCCATGATCAAAAAAATGATCCAAATCATGGTTTCCCCATTCATCTATCAGGGGTTTCTAAGGAATTGGTAGTGGCACTGATGTGGAGTGGTTTGGTGGTGGACTGGGTGGTAGAGAAAACACTACACGAGATGAATAATGACTACTTGTTGGGTCATCTATTAGAGGCAGTACTAACCACATCATAATTTCCCTATGGTAATAGGTTTTTACCACTACCTCATGTGTGATGGAAGTGGCTATTAGTGGTTATTATGTAGTATGATCGTCGTTTATCAAACTCTATGACAAATCTCTGTGATCTTGGGTAGAGGTTGAGAATGAAATCATTGATGATAGAGATGACTGCTCCATGAGACCATTTAAGTTAGGAAAATCTTCCTCCGCCTTCTTTTACCTACAATGGGATTTGGGAATCTTGTGGATATCACCTTCCAAGATGAAGAATATAACATGCTGTGATCCTTCCCCAGACTCTGTTTCATATGATTGGGGTTAGGGATCCAAAATTGAGTCGTATCCTACATTAGAATTTTAAAAGTGTAAAACATTGGCAATGACCTAGTGCTTCCTATAGTTTTTTATTCATAAATAGTGGTTCTCCCATATTCCCCAGGATGTCACTTTAGGGAGGGTCAGATCTTTGGCATGGGGTGTACTTTTGTGAAAGTTTCTTCTGGAGTGGATATGACATCCACTTTGGCTGACTAGAAAATGGGGATGACCTCTGTATTGGTTGTTGTCGAAGTAAGGAGGACCTCCAATAGGATTGTTGTGCAATTGGGGAGGGCTTACACTATGTGTGCTAACGTAGTAGAGAGGAACTCTTCATGAGATTTAGGTAACATGGTTAGTACCTTCATGTTGGCTATGAGAGTGGGGTGCCCCACCTTTGGTCTGATGAAGTTCAAGGAGCACCTTCTCATATATCAAATGGGGAACGGGGAGGGCCTACATGTTTTTGAGTATGAGTAATAGGAGGACCTTCATAGTAGTTTTTGAATGCATGGGGAGGACCTATATGGTGGTGAGTGCTAGACTGGGGATTACCACCACATGAAATGATGGAAACATGAATAGGACCATCATGTTTTATACCTTTGGCATGTCAATTACCTCTGTACTAGTTGGAAGTGGTATCAAAATGAGTACCTTTGTATTGTTCATCAATGAAGTGGGGTGGAAATCCGCTTTGATCGGTGACGAGGTGGGGAATACCTCACCATGGGTAGGTACTGCAGTGGGGAGGACCTCCACTGGAGTTGGTGATGATGTGAGTAGGACCTTCGGGTTGATGTTCCATGAAACGAGGATGACCTTAATATAGGAAACAATAGGAATAATAAGGACTATTATGCTATATGTCAAAAAGGCAGGGTGGAACTCAAGTAGGATAGATGTTGCGGAAATGGGGAGGACCTCTATGTCAGGTGTTACAATGGGGAGGGTCTATACTCTATTTAGTGATGGTATAGAGAGGACCATCATATTGGATCTCATCATCAGGGGGCAGCCTGTAATGACTACTTATTGCGCTAGTGGTTGATAGAGTCAACCCATTCTGGCTGTGTAGTGGTTGGGGTCACAATCCCAACTATGAGCTGATGGGTCCAAAAAATGTATTGTTACCAATCATGAAAAATGCTCAGATGGTAGCATGTTCCACTAAAGTTATAGAATATGGTACCCCATAATAGTAATATTTTAGAGAATTCACCCAATGTTGTATTTGGGCCATCATGATTAAGGCCAGCAGAGCAGGGGTCTAGACAACTTGTTCATCGGGCTGGAAGGCGTAGCATTGGTGGAATCGAAGAGGCATACTGGGATCCCTCCTACAACGATATTGGGTATTAGTAATAGATGGGAGGACTCAAACATCACTTGAACCATAAAAATAGGGGATTGTTTCATAGGAACATTCTGAGAGTGGCTCCCTAATTGGATGGACGTAGGAGTGGGGAGCATCGGTTCCCTATGATTCCCTTGGGGGCAGTGGTGTTGTTGAGGTGTAGAATCCTCCAGTTACTGGAAGGCCATGATCCTCATAAGAACGACCCCTCCTACTCGTACCTACATAAGAGGGTGTTTATAACCCTCCTATGAATGGTCTCCAAGGGTGATATGGGGAATGGGAACCTAGTATCCATAGACGCAGCTATAATCATGGAAGAGATGGAGTCACACAAGATATCCACATTGTTTTCCTCCTTCCAATGTGTCTACGAATGGTGGATAATTAATTACCTATGGATTTGGTCTTTAATAGATGTATGATTCATCTATTAATATGAATACAATATAAATATCTCCCACTTTTCTATAACCTTACAATATTGCATGGTTGGAGAGAGTGATCCATGATGACAATGTCGTAGACCAGAATGCCAAATGATTAAATGCCCCAAATTCTGGTGAGTTCCATGCTATACCAAATATTATCTTTGACGTACATAGTGCTAGATAGCTGGATCTAATAACATGATCATATAATGATTTATTTAATGCTACAAGTCCCCATGTATAGGAGAAGAGATTCTTGTTGGGTTCATCATCTCCCTTGTTGACTCTTTTGATGGGGCGCACCACCGAGCGTGTTATTGTCTGCTAGTGTACAATGTTACCCTACATTCCGACATTCCAATGGTAGTCATATTTCATCACATTCTTAGAAATGTATGATCCTTGATTGAAATTGTATGATGGGATATTATTCCCTCCTTCCATGGATTCATCTTCGGTAGTTATTGCCTAGTTTGGGTCTCCCTCATAGATTAAGATGTGTTTTTGAAACTCGTTCTAGATTCCATCACTTGGTGGATTATGGTAAATTAGGCTGCTTATTTCAAGACATTCCAAGGGATCATGTTAAGGAAATAACCTTTGGTCAAAGGATTAGTAACATTGGGAATCACTGGCATGTATTGACGCCAGGAAATTGGACACCTGTATTCTTCCTCGCAAGATGGCATCCCATGGGTGCAGAACCTGAGGCATCCCATGTCGATCATGGGGTAACTTATTCTAGAGGATTTCATTCCAAGTTTTTCTTCCGGAATCCCATGTTTAACATAGGTTAGTAGTAACAGCTCATGATTTTTATATCTTGTGGAGACAGATTTGGTTGATCTGAATGCCCTGTGGAGGCAGATCAATGCGGTACATCCCTATGAGGGAGCACCTAGAAGGTTTACCGATGGATGGATAAAAACTCCTATGTTGGATTATTCGTTATAGTGTTTCCTATAAAGAGAATGTGTCACACCATGAAGGGATGTATCCCTAGGATTTAGACACTATTGTTTTACCAATGGATGGGCTAAAACTCCCTATAGGAGAAAACCATGGGTGGTGCGTCCCATAAAGTAATGATGTCTCACCAAGAAGGCAATCCTGGACACCGTTGGGGGAGGATCCGGAAGGTTCACCCCTATGAGGGGGAACTAGAGTTTACCATTGGTTAATAGTGAATCACGAGGAGGCCTCCTACATAACATATTAAGAATATAGGGATCAAATCCCATGTAGTTTGAGAGGGATGGTGTGTGGATTGGAAATGGTTAAATGCCTTTAGAAAGAGGCTTTCTCTTGGGTGAACGATGAGTGATTTAGGTCCTAAGAATGGTTAGATTCCTAGGTGATTCTTGGAGTAGTGATGACCTGGATGGGGATTTTATGTAGGAATATCCCATATGGATGACATGATTCCACAGGGATGTGGAATCATGGGTATGAATTGAGATGCATATTGGTGAAGTGTTTGGATAGAATGGATGGACTATATGGGTTGTTAAGGATATTGGGATTTAACATCATGAAGGATACCTACATTTCCTAGCTATTTGGGAATCAATTTCCACATGGTTTTGATGGGGGTAATTGGGTTATACCTTAGGAGGAGGCTCATGCAGCATATGGTGTGGTGGATTATGCATGAAAGCTGGCTACTAGGCATGATGGAGATGGGGTCTCCCAGGTGAGGCACATGATCTTCCAGGGATGTGCCCTAGGAAAGATCAATATGGATGAGAATGAAGGACATGAACCTCATAGGGGATTCCTATGTGTCCCAGTTAGTTAATAATCAATGTCAACATAGGTCAATAGAAATCATTGTGGGGAATATGTGAAGAGGTTGACCATGAAGGTGGAAACATAGGATTACTCTAGGAGGGATTCCTATACTGGAGGAAGTTTTCATAGTCACTACTAACCTATATGGCCACATGAGTCATTCTCAACGTGATAAACAATAGGAAGTCTCATACTTGATTATTGTGTCATGAGAGATGCGTCGACAAGATATGGTGTGGGGATTACACATAGAAGATATCGAGGGAGGATCTAATTCCATGTGAGTAGGATATAATTCCATGTGAGGAAGATCTCACCCACATGGAGATGAGTAGGAATGTTAAATTAAGAATGTTGGAACCCCATGTTCATTGCATGGAGTGATGATGTAGCATAACATCATCTGTTGAGGATGATTATGTTGGGTAGTTTTACATCCAAAAGAATGGACGGGGAGGACTCACTCCTCACCCCTTGGTATTACATAACTGATGATCACAAACCATTGGGGAAGGGAAGGTATCAGCAATTCCAGGAAATAATGGTGTGGGAGAATGTCCAGACATTGGGTCTAGGTTATCAACATGATGCTTAAAAGAAAAATCCACTTCCATACATATGTTGAAAAATGAGAGGTAAACAAAAATCCCATGCCACACATGGAGAGTGGGGCACGGGAATGGGTAGATAATTTCACATAAGGAATTCAAGTGCAGCTAAAATGATCCTGGATAGGCATGGAGGATGAGAGAAAATGTCCATCATGAAGTAGTGTTAGCATAAGGGGGGAATCATGGAGAGGTACATTATAAGGGCCGCACAAAGTAGAGGACCTCATAAAGGAGTGGATCTTGAAGCATAAATTATTCATAGAGAACATATAATTTATGCAGAAATTGGATTCCTGAGTAATAGTTACCCCTTATTATGATGAATTCTTGCCTCAGGAAAAAAGTGGTTCATGAATTCTAAATGCTCTCTAAAGCCTCAGGTAACCTAAAGGGTATCCTTCCTCTGTGAAGGGTGTGGGACTTTGCAAAGGGCATCCATACCATAGATAGGGGTCTATAGGAATAAAGGAATGGGGGTTTCATGATGCTCTAGTAAAATGGATGATCCATTTTTGGTCATGATTGTGGTGCTAAAGGGATTCTTGAAATTAGAGATTTTAAGTTAAAAGGTCAGTGTAGTCATGCCATTTATGTGGAATGGGGTAGATTTTTATAGGCCTGGGGAGTCATGGTGCTTGGAAGTGTCTGAGAAGAAAAAAGGGGTGTCGTGAAGGGATGAAGATTTGTTAGACATGTGGAGCCATCCGTCAAATAAGTTTTTGTTATCATGGAGGGAATCATACTCGAGGGAGTTCGATCAATGAATCACCCATTTTTAGTGGTGAGGATATCT
Source organism: Viscum album (assembly GCA_963277665.1). Lineage (NCBI taxonomy): Eukaryota > Viridiplantae > Streptophyta > Magnoliopsida > Santalales > Viscaceae > Viscum > Viscum album. The sequence continues at coordinate 387,255,423 of OY728167.1, read as the reverse complement.
ACAAATGATCTTCAATAGGAATACCCTTTTGTTGATTTTTGGGGTCTTTTGACATTAGATTTTCATGAAAATAGTTAGGGCTTCCTAGAATAATCTAGTGAAACATATTTCAGCACAAACAATATCATCGAGTAATTTATAACTTGTAAGACATCATTCAAATACATTTCATGATCTCTAATAGTCCCATAAACCACAAAACAAACTTTCCATGTCTCTACAACCATTTATTCTCTAACTGAGGTGACACTGTCAAGAATACTAGGTCTCCCATAGAGAAGTATGATTGTCATTTACTTTGTTCAGAATATGACTTCTACATAGTCTGATCAGTAATCAATCAATTTTGAATCAACTACACTAGTTCATAATGCTTTTTGACTACTCTCAATCTGATCATTGTCGACTCGCCTTTTCATGTGACACCATAGTGAACAACCTAGTGGACCAAAAAATACCTCAAAAGGAGACATATTAATCGAATCCTAGAATCTTTTATTATAAAAAACTTTATTTTGTCTAAATGGTCATCACACAGCCCATTGAAATCAAGTACACAATATTTGAGCATATCCAATAGAATTCAGATCATCCTATCGAATAATCCAACAAATATGGGTGGTATTTCATGCTAAAATTATTCTATCATTCAAATTCCTTCTGTATGATTTTACAAAACTATAATGATAATCACACATCATGATTTTATAAGCTACTTGTTAGTATGCCATGCAGTCACATTATTTCCCACAAGTATATCCTATGCAACTCATCCACATACTGGTTTTCCTGAAAGGGAAAGAATTATGAATCATTTTTCATATTTTCAATAAATAACCACAATGTATCTTGAATCAATGGAGTTATTGGTAGTCCTGTGATGAAGTACATCATCACCTAATCCCACTTATACCAGGCCATATGAAGAGGATACAATAAACCACCTAGTCTCTAGTGATATTCATTTACTAATTGATATATGAGGCAATAACAAGATACCATGAAACATTTTCCTTTAAATTCTACCACCATAAATGATGTATCATGTCATCATACACTTATGCATTCCTGAATGTACCTTCCACTATAAGGGATAAGATTCAATCATAAACTCTTCCCTTATAGATGTGGGAACCATAAGAATTCCATGGAAATTAATTATATAATTCTCATCCAAGGATCATTTTAAGATAGGATCATCTCTCATCATTCCTTCTCACATCACCATAGAATATGAGTAAGATTATTTTACATCCTTCACTCAATCTACCAGCGAGGAATTGATGACAAACTGAGCACAAGATAAAACACCTTCATCCTTTAATGTACCCATCTACCAATATTCTAATAGGATCTTCTATTTCAAGTCTTCTTATGATGTTTGAGTTCTTGGATTTCATGTCTTCCAACTAAGGGCATATAAAATAAAATTTTCCATCCATGGGGAATATTCCATCACAAAGTTAAATTTACACAAGTACATGACCCAATAACTATTTAAAATATTTAATTCTTATTGGAAAAAATATATCACATGCTTTTATTTTTTTCATATGAAAAATACCTCATTGAAGAGATAATGACTCCATCACATCAAGGAATGAACCATAAAATCCCACTCCAAATCATGAGTAGGGTAGTTACACTCATGGGGTCATAGAAATGGAAACACATAAGGTACTACCCCATATTAATACATAAACAAAATTATTAAGCCAACTCTTGAATAATTTTAATAGATTGTATATCCAATCATTAGGTTCAGAATAGTCACAATTGGAGAAATTATAAATACTTCTTCAGTTCATGAGACACCTCATTATACTAATTCATCCACTCAAACTTGACTCTCATCTTGGATACCTCAGTCATAGTTGCTGCTAAATGAGATAATTATTGGATACATATTCAGTAACATCCATCCAACCCTATAATGATCTGAATATTAAACACATTTTTAATTCATTTCCATGTCGTCACTACCTCCCCCTTATCTAGATCAACTGATATTTTTTCTTTAGTGATCACTTACACAAGAAAGTGTTCCCCTTTGATCCAAAATTGAACTTAGGTAAGTTACCATAATGATAATGTTCTTAAAGTGTACTTAGAATAATATTTAAAAAAATCCATTAAATTCCTATATCTATTATTATATTAAATTTTCATCGATGAAAAAAATACAAATATAGACATTATAGGTTTGAAAAATATAGTTCATGAGATCAATTAACACCATTGGTTCATTTTGTATCCCTAATGGCATGAATAGATACTTATATAACTCATACCTACTTCTGAATTATATTTTTAGCATGTCCTTCATCTTAACAATAAGTTTATTATACTTATATGACATGTAAATTTTGGAGAACCACTGAGATCCTCTCAACTAGTCAATCATTTCAGCTATCTATGGATGTTGACACTTATTCTTCAATGTGACCTGATTATTCTTATGGTAGTATATATATAATTGAATAATATTTCTTTTACTTCATGGAAAAAGGAAAAGAGTTTCCCAATGATAATTTCTTAGTTGAATAAATCTCTTCACATTTAGACCCTCAATATTCACTTTCAAATCCTTCAATGTTTCCAGTTCCATATGATATGGAGGATTTTGATATCATCTCTGCACCTGTCAGAAGTTCAATTTCAAAATCAATTCCCCTTTAGGGGGGGGGGTCATAAAAAATACATTAAATGAAATGTTATTATATTTCCACCACATAATGAATAGTCTATAGGATGGTTCCCACAATTTTTTTATGATTTATTCCTACTACATATGCCATAATGGTTGATTAATCACTGAAAGTGGCTAATATTAATTATTAATATCTTTATATTCATTGTTCCAATGTCCATAAACATTGTTTTTAGTGCATTACATAAATAGAACTTCATTTCTCATCTTAAATGCAATTCATGTTTAAAATGAAAATTTGGGCCCAATGATTCATTTGATTGTGGACAAAATTATATTCATTTTCTGAATTTGAAATTTTGGAATCTGATTGATAACATTGTTTGGAACATTTTATCTTTTAGGTCCGATGGATGAATCCCAAAGGAAGAAGGATAATTTTGTGCTTGAAGCCAGAAACTTGCTGGAAAAAGCATAATGGGCCTAAGGCCCATCAAACAAATGTGGGGCCCAGAATCCAAGCCAAATGAAGCTCAAATTTATAAAGTAGAAAGATAAAGATATGAGGATCATTTTATTCAACTGTGGCCGGAGCTAATTCTGATGTTTTCATGATGATAATGGGATCTGAATTTGAGATTTAAATGGTGGACTCGTGATTAATGCATAGAAATCCGTCCCACAATTTTGACCATAACTTCCAAACGGATGATCCAAATTTCCTGAAATTTCGATAGCTTCTAGAAGACACATGTACGAAGTTATTTTGTATTTATGACACCTTCGGATTCGGCCGTATGAAGTGTCAAACGCATACGTCAAAATGGAGTACGAATCTGGACAGTTTTGTGGTCATCTTTGTAACGTCAATTTCCTTTTGATTCTTCACCCTCCTTTTGACTCTCTTAATTGTTGGGGGGTGAATTTATTGTTGGGGGTGGACATAAGGCTCCTAATATGCCTATATAAGGAGCTGGTGGTGAAGGGAATAATCATCTAACATTTTTCATGGAATCCATGTTTTTCATTCATCCATTGTATTTCTTTCAATTGTAATTTCCTGCTTTCAATTTATAATTGCATCGTCAAGTTTTCCCATTTAAGTTTTTCTTTCACGTTTATTATTTTAATAAAAATTCTTCTTCTTCTTCACTTTTTATTTTCCTTTTATTCACACATTGATACCATTGAATCATGGTTTGAAATTATTCACACCAACACTTGTGATTTCAATCACACAACGGTGGAGTGTTCTTTCTTTTAATAATTTTCTTCTTCTTCAATTCCGCCCCCATAATTCTACATCTCGCTTCCATTGGTAGAATATCATCAATAGAGGGATAAACTCTTAATGGTTGATCCAAGGGAGTAGCAAGGTCATGTATTGAATGTTATTTCATGTACTAAATATTTAAATCTATTCGTTATTTTAGGATTTCCATTTGATGAGTTACATTCTTTCTCATCTTTTCCAACTTTAACGATGAAACATTTTGACTGCTAGTACGATCTATTTCCTTTGAGTGCTCATTAAAGTGATACTCAAAGTGAATTATTGATTTGCCTTGGAATTGTGTATGGATTAAATTGGTGAATTATTTGGATGAAGTATCTCATTGTTTGGATATGTCTTGAATTAATGACATGAAATTTTCTAAGAAAAGAAATTCATCCAATCCACCCCAAGCAAATCCCTAAGATCAACACACCATCAATAATTGTTTAGTTCACATAATTTTTTATTATATCTCATTTAAATTATATCTTTAGTCCTCCAATTAAAATCTACCTCAATGTTGGCCACTTCATAGCCAATCCATCAATAAATCATAGCGTCTCAAGGATACTTCTTCGGTCCCTGTGGATTCGATCCCTACTTGTACTTCATCGACCGCTTTTACCAGTAGGGTAAATTTGGGCGCAAACAAATTTTGGAGCCGTTTCCGGGGACCCAAGTAAGTACCTTAGACCCAAATCTTCTTTTCTCAACCCAATTTCTCTATTCTCACCCCAATTTCTCTTCTCTTTTCCCCTTTCTATTTCTGTGTGTCCAAAAAAATCCCAAAACTAATTTTCATTCAATTCCAATGGATTATCCTCCAAAATACCCCTTCATAAATCAATTATGTAATCAAGTAGGAAATAAATATTGGAAAACACCTCACATAGGGAATTTCATTGACCAATCCTTAATTGAATACACCACACCAGATGAGATGTACAATCAATGGGATGCTGAATATTTACAAGATCAATTTCCATACCTATCAAGAATGATTGAAAAGATAAATAATGAGGAAGTCCATGATGTACAAACATATATCAACCCTAATCCTGGAAAAATTTTGAACAATTGTGTGAACAAATGGATAAAATGAATTCAGAAGTTTCATCTTCAGATTAGAACTACAAAGCTTTAAGACTTTTGAGGAACCCGTTCCCACTCAAGATGTTCTTTCCTCATCATTGATAGATGAATATTTTATCCCAAAAACCTCCCATGAATTGAAAAAAGAACTAACCTTTGGATATGGGATAACTGAACAAGATCAAAGACATGTTGAAGGGTATTTAAATCAGGAAGAAATTAATTTTTTGGATTCAGAGGGGGAAAATTTGTCTTCATGGATTGAGTGTTCGGAATATTGCTCCAATAACAATTTTTTAGAATCACCGATCATTGAACCATTGGAAGATATAACAAATATTGTGTCTATACCCACTCATGAAATTCAAATGAAAAATTTTGGGGATGAATCATCTTTTCAAAAGGAACCAATTCTTTCAAATGTTTTTAAAGAAGACACCATTTTTTATTCAAATTATCATTCTTCTATAGGAAAATTCAATGAAACTGAACTCAACATTCTAATCCATCCTTCCCCACTCAAGAATCCATCTATTTATGAAAACCTTGACCATTCAATTATCATCCATTTTCATCAAGAATCTCACAATGTAGGAATGAACCTTGAAATCTTAGGAAATACTCCAAATAAAACACGATCAACCATTTTAGATATTCCTTGGATTTTACCAATCATTGTAGAAAATATGATTTCATACGAAACAAATTTCAAAAAAACAATAAATCTCAATCCTGTTGAAGTGGAGAAAGATGGGTTTATTAAAATTTTGAATGTTGGAATTGGATAAGTTGGAGGGTTCAAGTCGAGCTAACGACGTTAAACAAAAGCGCTGCATGGGAGGAAACCCATGGTTTTCATGTTTTCTAATTATTTTGAATCATTTTATTTTTCATATAATAAATTACCATAAGTTGTTGACATGTTCTTCTTTTATGAGTAAGGATGGTTTTGAAAGGGGAGCTCCATATTCATCCGCGTCACGTGGTGTGATCTCTGAGTAATACCTTACCTAAAAAATATAAAGAAGACAATGTATCATCTGTTTATTTTGTTTTGTTTTATTTTTATGTTTTTATAGGTTAAAAAAATAAAAGGACATATTGTAAGTCATATGGAGAATCCATTCACCACCATCCAAGCCGCTGAGACTCAAATCCAGGAGTGAAGGGAGACTGTGGCACACACGATCGTCATCAACCACCAGGTGACTTCATTCCATGATTATCATTTACTCTTTGAAATCCTTCACCCCCCCTTCTAAATTTTCTTTTCTTTAAACACTGGGGACAGTGTCATTCTAAGTTGGGGGAGATAAAAATGATTTTTTTTATTTATTGAATAAAAACATGCATGAAAAGAAAAATTCCATTAACCATAAACATGATAAACACACATTGCAAACTCTAAAATTGGATATCAAATAAATTTTGCATGCCTTGATTCTGATTTTAATGCATGTTTAAGTTCATGAGCATAGTTTTTGGAAAGTGCGGTTTTCTGATGTGATTTTTCAATGTTTAAAATTTCATCCTCTTAATAAAAATGCCACAATGCACGTCTACTGGATCGTGGGTCTAAATTTTAGTTCTTGGGTCCCTTTAATTATAGCATAGGGTTTTGGGGTCACTTTTAGTTTAATTTGAGTATCCAAAAAAACAAAAAAAAAGACCACATAGAGCAATGTTTTTTCCAAATGTGTGGCATCCGGCACTTGGGGAACGTGACTCCATAGTTGTCTTGCACAAAGTTAGGCTTTATATCTCTATTGTAGAGCATGAAATTGACAATATGTGTGGCATCCGGAACTTGGGGATCGTGACTCCATAGTTGTCTTGCCCAGAGTTAGTCTTTTCATATATATTGTGGTTAAAAAAATAAAAAAAATAAAAAAAAGATACACATCTTAAGGTTTAATGTGATTCCCACCTAGCGCTTCCATTTTTTCCACTTGAACAATAAAATGGGCCCCATATCTTTTATGATGCACAACACTTTATCATGCTTAATTGGAATTGGATGAAATGTGGAAATGAATTTGAACAAAGGAATGGGCTTGGGCTTGGGATATTCTTATGAACCTAACTTGTTTAAAATTATTTTGATGGGATCCATAATTTTTTTGGTATGAGGTCTTTGTGTGAGCAATGAGTATTAAAATGTTTTTGGAAAAGGGTATTTGAATTTCATATTTGTAATTTATTTTGCTCGGGACTAGCAAAACTCAAGTTAGGGGGTGAGATTAGTCACTAAAAGTGGCTAATATTAATTATTAATATCTTTATATTCATTGCTCCAATGTCCATAAACATTGTTTTTAGTGCATTACAAAAATAGAACTTCATTTCTCATCTTAAATGCAATTCATGTTTAAAATGCAAATTTGGGCCCAATGACTCATTTGTTTGTGGACAAAATTATATTCATTTTCTGAAATTTCAATTTTGTGATATGATTTATCACGTTTTTTGGAACATTTTATCTTTTAGGTCCGATGGATGAATCCCAAAGGAAGATGGAGAATTTTACGCTTGAAGCCAGAAACTTGCTGGAAAAAGCATAATGGGCCTAAGGCCCATCAAACAAATGTGGGGCCCAGAAACCAACCCCAATGAAGCTCAAATTTATACAGTAGAAAGAGGAAAATATGAGTATAATTTTATTCAACTGTGGCCAGAGCTAATTCTGATGTTTTCATGATGATAAAGGGATCTGAAGTTGAGATTTAAATGGTGGACTCGTCATTAATGCATAGAAATCTGTCCCATCATTTCGACCATAACTTCTAAACGGATGATCCAAATTTCCTGAAATTTTGATAGCTTATAGAAGACCCATGGAAGAAGATATGTTTTATTTATGACAACTTCGGATTCGGCTGTATGAAGTGTCAAACGCATTCGTCAAAATGGAGTACGAATCTGGATAGTTTTGTGGTCAACTTTGTAACGTCAATTTCCTTTTGATTCTTCACCCTCCTTTTGACTCTCTTAATTATTGGGGGGTGAATTTATTGTTTGGGGTGGACATAAGGCTCCTAATATGCTTATATAAGGAGCTGTTGGTGAAGGGAATAATCATCTAACATTTTTCTTGGAATCCATGTTTTTCTTTCATCCATTGTATTTCTTTCAATTGTAATTTCCTGCTTTCAATTTGTAATTGCATCGTCAAGTTTTCCCATGTAAGTTTTTCTTTCATGTTTATTATTTTAATTAAATTTCTTATTCTTATTCACTTTTTATTTTCCTTTTCTTCACATGTTGATACCGTTGAATCATGGTTTGAAATTATTCACAACAACACTTGTGATTTCAATCACACAACGCTGGAGTGTTCATTCTTTTAATAATTTTCTTCTTCTTCAATTCCGCCTCCATAAGTATACATCTCACTTCCATTGGTATAATAGCATCAATAGAGGGCTAAACTCTTAAAGTTTGATCCAAGGGAGTAGCAAGGTCATGGATTGAATGTTATTTCATGTACTTAATATTTTAATATATTCGTTATTGTAGGATTTCCATTTGATGAGTTACATTCTTTCTCATCTTTTCCAACTTTAACAATGAAACATTTTGAGTGCTAGTCCGATCTATTTCCTTTGAGTGCTCATTAAAGTGATCCTCAAAGTGAATTAGTGATTGGTCGTGGAATAGTGTATGGATTAAATTGGTGAATGATTTGGATGAATTATCTCATTGTTTGGATATGTCTTGAATTAATGACATGAAATTTTCGAAGAAAAGAAATTCATCCAATCCACCCCAAGCAAAACCCAAAGATCAACCCACCATCAATAATTGTTTAGTTCACATAAATTTTTATTATATCTTATTTAAATTATATCTTTAGTCCTCCAATTAAAATCTACCTCAATGTTGGCCACTTCATAGCCAATCCATCAATAAATCATAGCGTCTCAAGGTTACTTCTTCGGTCCCTGTGGATTCGATCCCTACTTGTACTTCAACGACCGCTTTTACCAGTAGGGTAAATTTGGGTGCAACCAATGGTCCCAATTTGAATGACGTTTGGTCATATTTTTTATGATTTTGAATTTCATTCCCCAAACGAAGCATACACATTTCCATTAGAATCGTTAATGAACACTCACCTCTGTAACTAGTTTATATGATATTTAAAGCTCTTCTGTATGTCCATATCAAAGATAACATCATACCCTTTCATTGCAAGAATTTTAAAATCCCATTGAATTATTTTTCCCACAATCACTATATGAAACTCTGAGAGTCTCTGAATTTGATCTACTCTACTTTCATATAGAGTTTCTATGGATAAAAATCCTATGGAGAAGTTTACTATCAACTCTAAACTAGAAATTAATTGAGGATAGCGAAAAGAATACATAGATCTCATTTCACACATGGAATATGAATGCATATAAATAATCAGAACCAAACCTCTCATCATCGAAGATCCCTCTCCAGCATTAGTTGAAACATGATACATCACATAAAATCTACCAGTATCAGATATACGTCCATTAACCCACTATTTATGGATCACTTGAGAAACCAAAACCACTGTAGTCTACAACTAATGTTAAGATTCATATATCTATCCGTGGCAAAACATCCTTATGGAAACCTGATTTTCAATATGTGGTCCCCCTGAACGGGACCATGATGTTGTCATCTTATCTGCTTCCCTAAAAGAACCTATCAGAAATATCCTTGAGAGAAAACATTAAAGGTGACCCATATTACCAAAAATATGGAACTCTCTAGGTGTATAAGTGTAGAATAAACTCAACAGATCAAATAAACTACAATTTAATCAGTTAAAAGGTGCATTCCAACATTGAAAAGGAAACATACCCGAAGAGTCTACCAATAGTTACTAGGAATACTAATTCATAACTACCCTTTTCCTAACCCCATAATTGTATCCTCAGGAATATATATATATATATATATATATATATATATTCAAAACATTCTTAGGCTATATCAATCATAGGAAACAAGCATATTACATTTTATCCAATGTGCCTACCCACGATTCATGAACACACCCACTAATACCAATCATCAATGATAAAATACTACAAATCATAACACAAAACTCTTATGAATCATTCGAATAGAAAAATCAATAGTATTAATGAAAACCAAATAACATTGCTTCTCTAGAAACTGAGAGGTCTATTATATGAGTGTTTTTTAGTTGGTAGCGTAGTTATCCTTCTAGATTTTTGACCATTCCAAATCAATTCTACAAAGTCCCAAACCATAAAAAATTAAAACCTCATTTGATATAAATTTTTAACAACCAAACCAAAATCACTCAGTCTATCTAGAGCTTCAAAAAACTCATATGTTTCTCCCCATATATAAGTGGTTGTTGAATTGTTGTAAGATGCTGGGAGGTAATGTGGGGAGACTACGCCTTTTGTAATAAAATAAAAAAATACATTAGAAATAATAATAATAAACCATATAAAAGATATTAAAAACAATTCAAAAGAATAAATAAAGGAAATATACATACTATAAAATTGTAATACAAGAGTATTATAAATGTAATAGGAACGCTACATGCGATGAATCAATGTACCAAAAATAAAAAATTAAAAAAATTAATTAATATTGATAAAAAAATCCCATATTATTCCACGACATCTCCTAAGTTTACATTACTCATCATGCTCATCATCCTAAAATAAGGCCTTTTCCCTTCACGGGATCCCTAGACATAAATTTAACATTCCAATCAAGCTTATCATGTATGGTGTGAGTGTAAAACCTAGTATGACAACAAAATTTCATCCTTAAAATAGGTGTTTCATGTGTGTATAAATGTATCTGTAATGACTATAGTAAAATAAAAAATATCCATAAAATTATTCTGGTTACCATCTACAATGAAAGATACTAAGAACCCTAATCCTATATTTTTTTGAACTATACTGAAAGATTCCAACTCCATGATAATATTTTATGAAATAAATATTTTTAAATAATTTATTTTATTGGTATCTTATATTGCACCCAACATTAAATTTAAATAAACCATGACATACTGTTAAAATATTATAATTATAACATGACCATAATAACCTAGCTATTTTAATTGGAAGGTATTTATATTAATAACCAAATAATGAAAGATAATTATTAATTATTAGAAAAAACATATAGTTTTTAGTAAATGAATTTTATTCTTCAAAAATATGTTCACATCAAAAAATATATTTATTACATTCTATGAGAAAATAAATATAATTAATTTGACACTTTTCAAAAAATTATTTGGTATAAAACTTCATTTTTTAGTCAATCATATACAAATTATATTAGGTTGAATTTTTAATAATTTTCTTACAAGTTTGAAATTTTATTAATTGTGAAAAAATATTTATTTATATTGAAAACAATATATTATTTTGAATAATTTATAGATTAAAATTATATTATGGATTAGTATTAATGTTTTATTAGTGATTATTATTATAAATATTCTAATTTTGGTATAATAAATTAATTTTATACATGAATTTATTATAATAACATTTTATACATAAAAATTCTATTTTTCTATATAATTAGTTTTCATTGGATTATTTCATTTTAATTTTAAATTAAATTCAACCACTTCGATGTTTCAAATGTTGAAATAAAGATTCCATATTTTGAATTATTAATTTAATGTTATTTAAATATACCCCTTTTGTTTTCTGGTCAATATGAATAGTAACCTTGGATATTTTTATTACCAATGTTAAGGGTAAATTAGGAAATTTAGAGTAAACGTATTATGATAAGGATTAAAAAAAGACCCCAACACCTTCCAATAAAATATTTTATGAGTAATGATTTACTATAATCATATATGGGTGAGTTTATGACCTTTTGTATCGAAATGGTTGACATTTAGTCCATTATAGTATTTTATTTAAAGAAAAGTCAATGATGTCACACTATTGTTTTTAATAAGTGTAACATTTTTAATTTTTCATTTTCCAGATGATATGTTTGACCATAAATAGTATTTTTAAATATAAATGATTTATCTTCATCATGTAAAATTAAAATGTAGATTTTATGATGGAAATAATTACATTAAATTTATAAACAATGATGATACAATATTTATTAAATTAATGGGAAATTCTAAAAATGATATTAAAATATATATAAATTTTGATATTTAAGGTTATCCACAAATTCATTACATGAAAATTACATTTTTAAGATATAATATAATAGTTGGTTTCAATTTCACTTGTTCTATTGATAATTTATATGTCAAAGTAAGTAATAGTATCAAATTAGATAATAATGAAATTTTAGGGGATTAATATTTTTCTTAAATTACTTAAATATCTTAAAAAACATAAATAACCCCTAATGGGATAATTTACGGATGAAAATTTCATTACCAAGAATATATAGGACATTTTAAAGCATTTATCTATTAAATAGTCATATTATGTTTTAATATTTTGAGATATTCTAAACACACCACTCTCATCCACTTATAAGTGAATCCCCTCCCCACCCCTTAACCTAACACCTTACAATCCTTGAAGAATTTAAAATCCCTACCAAACACTCCCCTACCCTATATCTCCAAATCTAGGTGATACTAGTCTAATAAAAGGACCAATTCCATGTTCATCATGTGGTCCTTAAATGTGGTATTCTTCAAGAGGTAACATTCTCAAACTACCACATTTAATTTCATTTCTTCTTCTACCTTCTGCTCAACTTCTTCACCAATAAAATAATAATATCTATAGTATCACTAATATACAAGAATTTCTATTTCTAATGATACATTTTATATTCATCCCTTTTTTCATCTCCTCTTATTCAATGAATGGAACCAACTGTCTAAATTATTTCGTTTAACAATCATCATGGATAATGAGTTTTTATTTTCATTATCAATTTCAAGAATTTTCATAAAAATATTATTATTATTAAATAGGATTTTAAAAATTATATTTTAAATTATTTCATGTTTTGGAACTAATATATTGGAAAAATGTTAAATAAAAAGATACTAATAAGTGATGGTCAAAAAAACCTCCAAAATAAACTAAACATTTTTCATCAACTTTTTGTCAAATGAATCCTCCTCATGTCATAAAAAAATTGATATGTTAGACAGTTTAAAATTTTGATAGTGAATGAATAACATTTCATTTAACTTCTATAATATTATTCTCATTCTACAATAACATCCATAATTATATACAACTGAATCGACCATGAAACCATCAAACAAACACTATCAAGTGGATGAAATTACACCATATAACTCCTCAAAATAAGCTTCAATGAATTTATGAAAATTATAATAAATCCACAAAATTTGGAATTTGTGCTATATTAAGAAATTAATGAAACTAATTTTATTATCCAAGAAATTATTTTTCTGTGTAGAATGAATTTTTACATAAGGTAAGGGGTCTCTCTAAACCTTCATATTTCCATTGGGATACCCTTTCTCTGTCATTGTCTATATTTATCTAATATTTTTTTATATAAATCTGTTATATAATTTTTATATGTATCAAAACAATTTATTTATCTCAATTCATCTTTATTTGATGGGTAATTGAATTTTTGAAAGGGATCCCTTACTAATTCCTCTCCATATGAAAATTGGATTAAAGGGAACATCCACGTTTCATAACAGTTTTCAATTACAATCCATAAAATTTTATAAGCATAAAATATTTTACTAAAATCTATCAAATTAACATGAAAAAAAAATATTAGTTCATTTATGGTCTTATGAAAACAATTATTCCTTTATCCTATGTGAATAAAATTTATTCATTTTCTTAAAAACCACACATAAGAGGAACATTTCTATGTTACCTAACCACTCTTTTTTATGTATTCAAATAATTTGACCATCATTATTTTTGATTTATTCATATTTTTCCATTATTAATGACTGATGATGATTTAAATCCCTTCTTGTATGGATAGCACTATTATAAGACCTTTTTTCTTATGACATGATTAAGAAACCCATATCACTCCACTGGTATTCCTTATGATTATTCAGTATGTTTTATATCTTTTTTCGAACACATATTCTTGTTCATTTTATGATTGGTGTACCCATATAGTGGTCCAATGCATTGGGTAATGTTTTAGTCTCATGATATGTTATATATGGCATTACGGTATAAACCTAATCCCTTATGGGACTATGTCCACCATGTTATATAGTCTTCATAGTTTCCCTTGACTTATGTTTATGTCATGTTATCTATCCCTTCCAACATCCTATATTTTCATGATCATATAATTCAATACTCTATATTATATTCTTCCTTTTGATTAATCCTGATCCATTACTTTTATGTTATCATGTTACTCCTTTTAACTCATGTTTTTTGCTTCATTCCCATGTTTATTTCCTTATTGAAATTTTTATCTCATAACTTACATCTATTTATACCCCAAGTTATCATATGAAATTTTAGGCACTCAAAGGGAGTTAAGATATTATTATAGAGATTTACAGAAATATGATTTATTATTGTTTAATGTTTTCTAATTATGTACCTAGTCATCCAAAGACACTAATATTTTTTATCCTTGTTTTGTAATTAAAGGATAATTTTTCCTAAAATCAAGTAATAATATGTGTCAATGTATTGTGTATCTATAGATGGTATTAGTGAAAAAAATATGGAATCCCATCCTTGGTAATTCTCAAGTGTGAACATCATAAGAAGCATGTATCTCCTATCGGGGGCTTCATGAGGAAAAATATTCTACTAGGGATGGGGGTGTTACCCACCCAATAGGTTTAAATCCCCATGTATTTCCATGAAAGGAATCAATTATGGACACTAGAAATAATTAAATACCTCTATAGTTGTTATCATAGGACAATCTAGTTATTTTTTTGATCAAGAAAACAAAACTTTCATAATAACCCTAGGGATAATTCAATAACCCTTGATAATCTAGATATAAACATAGGGAATAAAAAGTTAGGATATACTTTTTATTTAAAATTTTATCAATCTATGTTCATAGTTTCCCTTTTATGTTCTCATTAGATATTTATTCAATTCCCCTAATTTTATTATTATTATTAGTTAATTTCTATATATAGGAGAACCTGTGATAATAGCCAATGTGATTATTACCCTAATGATATGTGAAACCAAATGGGAATGGGAGCTCTGAACATCATGATATCACTAGATAAACTTGATCAGGTTGTGAATTATAACTTGAATCATTTGGAAAACCCTCCTTCTATTATGAATGATAATGCTATTATCGAATACATTCTTTGAAAAAGCACTCCTATATTTTTTGGATCTTATTAATCCCTCATCATACAATAATGGATAAATTTCATTGAGAATATATTATCAGTACTCTAGTTCTTATATGAAGATAAATTAATGTTGGTGGTTTACCGTTTTGATGGGATGTTGTTAAGTGTTGGCCATGAATCATGAAAATGATGTCTAAAGAGGAAATTAATTCCATGTATTTGTAAGGATTCAAGAAAATATTTTTCAATAAATATTATCCCCAAACTCTCCATCATAATATGTATAATGAGTTCCTCAAACTGATGAAAATGCAATATGAGTTTATCGGATCATATGAGGAATAATTAAAAAATAACTCCTGCTATGCCTCTGGGTTTGGCATGAAAACCAATAAAAATTGGATAGATTATTTAGTGGAATAAAGAAGTATATCTGAAAACCCTAGGAAATTTGAGATTTTAACAGATTTGAAGAGATTTTCCATTATGAACTTAAGGTAATGATGGATATTAGAGACTATCAATGTCTTATTGGATCAAAGATATAAAGAGGGATATATAGTTTAATAAGGGAGGATCAATAGATAAATCACATGGGTGAATGAAATGCTGAAATCCCACTTGTCAAAAGTATTGGATGAAGCCTTCTATAAATTGTATAAAGGGTAATGATACATGCCTAAAATGTGGATGAGAGTGGAATCTGCATAATAATTTATAATGTGATCTGAAGAATCCCACTATTGTAGAAGAATAAACGAAGCTTTAGATCCATAGATAGCCTATAGTACATTGTTTCAACAAGAGGTAACATTGGCATTATACAAGCCAATTCCCTATGATAATGGGTTTTAGAGACAATCAATGACAATAACCTCCAAGGTATCAAGGAAGGGTATATTCTATCACTACTACTATGTTGGAGCCAGAAAATGATCTGGTTATAGGTATGCTATTTATTCATTCAAGAATAGTGAATGTACTATTTCATTATGGTTCAAAGCATTCATTCATATCTTGACATTTTAGTAGAAATATTTAAAAACAACCTCATAATATGGAGGTTGGTTTATCTGAGAGATAATAACATGGTAAAATTATTGCATCTAAAGTATAAAACTCCTCCCCGATCAATGATTTTCAACCGAAGATCCCAAAAAATCTTCTCTTACTTCCTTTGGTATATTTTGATGATATATTGGGCATGGATTGGATATATTTATACAATTACAAAATCAACTATCAAGAGTGGGAGATCACCGTACACATCTCGATGAATCCTCCTATTTTATAGAAGTGTAAGGAGGAGAATTAATTTCACGAAAACTCATCATATAAAGTGTCGATATTATTTTCTTATGAGCATGCATATCTATATAAACCAAATGAGACAAATGATTAGATTATTATTGAATACATACCCATTATAATTGAATACAAACATTTTTTCCTTGAATAATTTCCTGGTCATCCTCTAGATTTTGAGTTTGAATTCCCGATTGAACTTATAACTAGATTTCTTCCAATATCAAAGACTCCTTAAAGGATGACCACCATTGTGTTGTAATAACTGAAGAATTAGTTCCAAGAGAACATGCACAAGGGTTTCATGGAGTCGATTAATTCACTATGGGGTGTGTTGATACTCTTAGTCAAGAAGAAGGATGGATCAATGATCCTATGAATTAACTCTCATGATATCAAAAAAATTACGATAAATAACAAGTATCCACTTTGATGGATAAATGAATTATTCGATCAACTGTGTGGGGAAAAGTATTTGTCTAAGGTGGACCTTCAGTCTGGATATCACCAATTAGAAGTTATGAAGGAAGGTATTCCTAATACATCATTATGAATAAGGTATGTACGATATGAGTTTATGCTTATGCCCTTCGGACTCACTAATTCTCTATTAATTTTCATGGAATTAATGAATAAATTTTGAAGATATTATCTCAAAAAAAATTGTAGTACTTATAGATGACATTCTAATATACCCTAAGTAAAATGAATAGTATGATGAGAATTTGAATAATGTTCTAAATACATTTAAAAGGGATAAAATATATGAAAATTACAATAAATGTGTGTTATGGAGGAAGGAATTATCATTTTGGGTTATTTATCACTAGAAAAGGGATATCTATAGACCCTTATAAGAAAAAATAAATTGAAGACTAGCCCAGACCAGTATCTATAAAAGATATCCATAGATTAACTGGTTTATATAGGTATTATAAATGATCTTTTAAGAATTAAACATGATTATAAAATATACTAAGAAAGATAACTTGGATGTTAATAACGTTTTTCTAGACCAATGAATGTGAAGACCGTATCAAATAGTTGAAAAAGAGGCTTATCACTACTTCATTACATACACTAACCACAAGTGGGGAACTATTTATGGTATAAAAAAAATTAAAAAATGAAGGGATTAGGATGTGTAATAATGAAAACTAATAAATTAATATTCTATTCCACAAGGAAGCTGTATGTTCATATGGAAAACTATCCCATGCATGATCTAGAATTGGTGGCTACGATTTTATATTGAATTTTTGTAAAATTACCCTAATGTTGGAGAAGTGTGATTTATATACTGATAAAAATATTCTCATATATATATATTCACATATAATGGGAATAATACAAACCAAAAAATATGGTTATATCTCATCGAGGAATATGATATCTCAATCCGCTACAATCTTGATAATGAAAATTGTTTGGAATATTCTCTAAATATGAAGGATACTACAACTTTATGGATGATCACTATTGTGAAAGATATAATCATACTATATTTAAAAATAATGGACATTGAAATCCTAAAGTAAAGAACAAAATGATTCCTTTTTCAAATGATTTATCAACTTTACCTTGTGGATATGATAATGGATCCTGAAATAAATGATGTGTAAATATAGAAGACATCTGAATCTATAAGAATTGTGAAATACTAAGGGTTAAAAAATTATGAGGAGGGAATCATAATATTTGGGTAATGGTTATGTGTATGATAATATCCTAAGATAATGCAGGAGATTTTGAATGGTTAACACTTCTCGGCCATCTCCATCCACCTAAGGAGAACAATGATGTATCGATATCTCTGAGAGCATTATTGGTGGGACAATATGAAGAGGGATATTGCTGAATATATATCAAATTTTCCAGAATTTCAAAAATTCAAGGATAAAAAGAAAAATTTTAAGTGGATTATGTAACCATTTCCTATACCTACATGTAAATGGGAAAACCTCACCATGGAATTTGATACTATAATTTCAAAGAAATATAGAAGAAATAATGTCATATGGGTTGTTGTGGATTTTCTTACAATAAAATATCACTTTATATCAAATTTAGAATAAATATTTATTGAAAAAATTTCATGGATATATACATGAGAAGTAGTGAGGCTACATGGATTACCATTATTTATTGTATATGATCAAAATGCAAGATTTATGTCCATGTTCTGGAAAACACCCCAACATGATCCAAATACTGAGACGAACTTCAATATGGATTATCTCCCTCAAAATGATGTCATTCTATGTGGACCATTTAGAAAATGTAAGACAAGCTGAGAGAATTCTAAATGGGCTTTGGTAGAGGAAGTGATCAATATTTTACACTGGTCGAGTTCTATTACAACAATAGTTTTTAATCAATCATCCAAATGGAATCACATAAATTACATTACTAGAAGATATGTAGAACACGTTCATGTTGGGATGGATTTGGATAACATAATATTCTAGTACCATGAACAGTTGAAGAACTGATATATAAGGTGAAGTCCATTTATAATAACATCAAGGATACCCAAAGTAGATAGAAGTTCAATGCAGTCAACCATTGATGAGACATGGAGTTTGAAGTTAGAGATTCGGTATTCCTTGACATATCATCCCGGAATAGAGTTATGAGATTTGAAAAGAAGGTATAGTTAATCCTTAGGTAGATTATCACCTTTTATATTCTTGATCACATTAGATCTTTGGCATATCATATGGTACATCCACCAACCATGTCTTAAACCCATGATTTATTCCAGGAATCCCTCCTGAGGAAGAACATAACTGATCCATCACATGTATTGAATTCAAAGGTGGTATTGTTGGAAAATGATCTCCCTTTTAAGGAGTATCCAGTGAAGATCCTAGACTTTAGAGATAATATTCTATGAAACAAGACTACTCACCTGGTCAAATTTCTATGGAGGAACCATAAATATAAAGGGGTAAAATGTGAACTGGAGGAAGCGATGAAGGAGAAGTACCCTCACATATTTCCACCTAATTATATAAAAAAATATATGGTGAATATTACTAAATGGAATATAATGAAACACCCTGAGATTTTTTATGAAATATTTCACATCATGTAATTTTATTTCTTCTGTAACTTGTGTTGCACACAACAATATTTTTAAATTAACAAATATATAATATTAAAATGTTATTATTATGATATGGTTGTTATGAAATAGATATTTAATTTGTGTTTATGAATATTAATAACCATATAACAAATTTCTTTATATCTTTTTAGTAAATAAATACTTCATTTTAGAAAAGTCATTTTTTTCTTCAAAAATATGTTTTCTTCCAAAATAATTTTATTAATTTCTATGTGAAAATAAATATATTTAATTTTAAAAATATTATAAAATATATTAGAAAAAATAATATTCATTTTATAATTTCTCATGTAAAAATCATTTTAGGATTATTTATTAAAAAGTTTATGAAAAGTTTGAAATTTTAATGAAAATTGAAAAAATGAAAATTTTCATTGAAAACTATATATTATTTTAATGAATTTAAAAGGTAAAAATATATTTTAGATTAGTTAAAATATTTTATTAGTTCATTTTGGTTATAAATATTATAATTTTGGCATTTGGATATAATTTTATACATGAATTTATTTTTTAAGAAAATTTCTACTTAAAAGGGGATCTTTTGGAAAAATTATTTTTCGTTCAGTTTTTTCACATTAATATTAAATTACATTATTCCACTTCAATGTTTTTAATGTTAAAAAAATTTATTTTATAGTTTTAATCATGAGGTATAAATTTATTACATAGACCCCATTTATTTTTAGTCAATACGAATATTAACCATAATAAGTTTTCTTATTGTGGTTAAGGGTACATTGATTAATTTAGGGTAAAAATAATATGATAAAGTTTTTTAAATGACCCTAAAACTTTCCAAGATTTATTTCATAAGAAATTTTCGATCATAATCATCCATATATCGAATTTATGACCTTTTTGAGCCACTTGGTTGAGATTATGTCCCTTACAATTTTTTTCTAATGAAAATTCAAACATGTCACACTATTTTTTTAATAGGTATAACATTTTTTATATGTGGTTATCTAGAAGATATGTTTGAAAATAAATATAATTATGAAATTTAATATATTTTTCTTAATAATTATAATTTACTTTTAATTTTTAGTTATGAAATATTTACATTTAATTATTTCACAACGATGATGCTATAATTAAAATATTATTGGAACAATCAAATAAATGATATTAAAAATATTAAAATAAAAATAAATTGAGATATTTATCATGATAAACTAATTATATATATTCTATAAAATTTTTAGTATATAATAAAACAGTTTTTTTAAAATTTTACTTGTTCTTATAATAATTTTAATTTGAAATTAATAAATAGTATCAATTTTGAAAACAATGATATTTTATGATATTAATATCATCTTAAATTATTTATAAATGTTAAATAAAATTAAATATTCCTAAAGGTTATATGATATGGTCATAAATTTCATCCCATTTACATTTATAGGCTATTTTTATGCAATTCTCTCATTAATAGTCTTGTTATCTTTTATTATCTTTTAGAAATTATGAAAACTCCTCTCTCTCCTCCCCTTATTAACACCACCCCTCAGCAGACCTTATCCTAAATACTTCCAATACATGAAGAATTATAAATATCTATCAAACACTATCCTCTATAGTCTCTCTATATCTATGTTTTGATGGCCTCACCATAAGACCAATATATGTTCCTTATGTTGACCTTCAAGGAGGTTATATTTAAGAGTTAACATTCTCAAACTACCTATTTTAATAACATTTGATCTTGTACCTTCTCCTCAACTCCATCATACATCAATAAACAATTACAATATTTTTATGTATAAATTGTAATTTTACATATTTAATGGAATATTTTTTGCCCATCCTTTTTTCTAATATATACTTTTCGAATAAAGGAAATAATTGTCCAAATTATGGCTGTTCATCGTCTCTGTGGATAATGAGTTCTCGTTTTCCATTATTTACTTCATGGTTGGTCGTAAATCAATAATTATGGTTAAATAAGATTTTAATAAATACATTATAACCTATTTCGTGTTTTTGATCTAATATATGGACATAATATTAAATAAAATGAAACTCATGTGTGATGTTTGGAAAAACCTCCAATATTAACTAAACATTTATCATTAACATTTTATTAAATAAATCAACCTCCTATAAAAAAAATGATATACGAGAACAATTAAAAAAATTTATTTTTAAGAATACCATTTTGTTTAATAATAGTAATATTATTCTCATTCGACAAGAACATCCATAATTATATACTAGTGAACTGACCATGAAACCACTAAATGAACATTCCATAGATGAAACAAATTACACCATATAATCATATAAATGGGAATAAATGATCTTAATAAAAATAAAATAAATAAAATAAATGTTTATGGTTTTATGAGTTAATAAATTTATGGATTAAATTTGAATATCTAGATCATTATGTGGATGTGAATAACACATTTGGACTTATTGTAAGGGATATCTATGAACCTCTATATATCTTTTGGATAATTCTTTATCACTCTTTACCAAAATTTATATCTTCATTATTGTTATATAATTCCACTAAATTCTGCGATTATTTACCACATATATTCATTTATCTCAATTCATGTTTATTTTATGTGTAATTACATGTTTTAATGGGTTACCTTCCCTATTCATCTAAATATGAAACCCTGATTAAAATGAACATATCAGTTTATTATCCATTTTAAATTACAATCCATAAAAGGTTTTATGCCTCCAATATTTTTCAAAAATTTCTCTACTTATCATAAAAAATATATTAGTTCATTTTTTGTTTTATTCAAACAATTTTTTCATTTATCATCATTATTGACTTTTATTTGTTTTCCAAAAAACCTCACTAAAGTAGCACATTTCTAATGATACCTAACAACTCATTTTCATGTGTTCAATTCTGTGAAACATCATTATTCTTGATCTATTATTATTTTTATGTTATAAATTACAATGAATGATTTAAATCACATATTTCATGGATAACACTATGATTCTTTGTTGGTTTTTACCTTATGACATGATTACATAACCCATTTAATCTAATGGATAATACATATAAATGTTCATTATGTTTGATTTCTGTAAGTCAAACACATATTCAGGTATATGTTATAATGGGTGCACCCAGATATCACTCCAATTTATTGGTAATGTTTTAGTCTAATGAGATATTATGTATTGGATTAGGGAGTAAACCTGAACCATTATGGGACTCTGGACACCATCTAATATAGTATTGGTAGTTATCCATGACAAATGTTTCTGTCATGTTATATGTGACTACAATTCTCAAATGATTTCATGATCATATAATTCCATGTTCTGTATGTTATTCTTCCATATGTTTATTTATGAGCCATTCAATTTTTGTTATCATGTTATTAATTCAAACTAATGTGTTATTCTTTATTCCAATGTGTATTCCTTATTTGGGATTTTTTCTCATCCCTTTTGAAAATGTATTACCCATGTTATCCAATATAGTTGTAAGAGGTAAAAAGGAGTGGTGGGATCATTATGTAGATTAATATAAATATGATTTATTCTAGTTTCTTTTTTTATAATTATGTATAGTAGACTTTTAGATACATAGTGTTTATTTAATGTATAATTTTTATGATAATCATGTAATAATATGTGCAAATGTTTTGGGTGAATATAAAGATACATCACATCAAGCTAGTCACATAATCTAAACATGGTAGCACATTTCATTAGATAACTCATTTATCTTATGAGGGATATCCACATTTGTATCATAACTATGTTACACATATCAACATATTTCTAAACTATCTGTTCATATATAGAAGAAATATAATCTAAGTAACACATTTCATTCAAACACGTAATCATATCCTAATGGATAGTCACAATATAGTCAGGAAAAAAGCACATATCATCAAAAATTTCCAATATTTGGGTTTTCACTTGGATAAAAATTCACCCATATCCTAATCAAGCCCCAAAAAATTTTCTCAAAAGGAAACACATAGAAACACATTCTAATAAAAAGATACATATTACTATAAATTTTTAACATGTGAGGTAATTCATACATAATGAATAATAGATACTAATAGATAAATATCTACCACTTAAATCACTAAAAACACATTATATCCCATTAATCATGCCTAAAATAATCACATGGGGATTATAGAAGGAAAATCCAAAAGGAAGGAATCATTTTGAGATAACATAGTCTTAGACAGACCAAACAAGTCCACTGTGATCAACAAATATCAAATAGGCAATTGCAATTAAGGTTATAATAGAGGATCTAGGATCCACTCCTTCGACGGTGTAAGAAAACTAGTGACGTTATACTCCATATTTTAGATATGTGCAAGAAGACTCCATTCTACAGTTCCTTTTGAGAGAATATGAGAAATAACTGGATAAGTATAAATAAATAGATAAATTCCATTGTATCCTAGATCTAACGAGTCATGATCCAATAAAAACCCATTACAGATGGAAATTAATATCTAAAATATCTCCCAAAGATTCTATAACTTTGAGAAACCTAGTTTTAGGTGGAAGAATGAGTGATTTCATGGATATTTCAGTTTCAAAATAAATTTCAATTTAACAAATTCCACATACATGTTTTAGACACAAGATTTACAAAAACATGTAGTGGCTGTGTTTGATACACTTTCCATACCCAATTAATTTTTTATGGTTAGACTATATGGTTTGTTAATCCATGTTCTAACCATGTGAATGTTGTTGTCTACTAGCCCCCCACTCACATTGTTTCCAATGAAATTTGTATGGTTTCACTTAACTATTTTTAAACCATGCACTCCCTAAACCACTTATATAACATCCTAAAAATAACCCTAAAACTCCCCAAGTGATAATCCTAATAAAGCATAAACCAAAAAAATAAAGATAAGCTAAAATAGAAAAAATTTAATTCATCATAGAAATTTGTTGGGTATTTCAATGATCTTAATTGAAATGAGATCATGTATCTGTGTGTTTAAGTTATAATTGTTGTGATAGGTTATTGTGAATATAAATAACACTTTTGTTATTGTTTAAAATTAGAGTTTTAGTGAATATCATTCCCAAATGAATGAGTGTGTTCTATATCCAGAACAATTGGAAACAACAAATTCCAAGTACTATATATTCCATATTTAATACTGAAAACTAATTTTGAATGTTTCTACTTCCTACACCAAGAAAATATAGACTCACCTAATAAGTGACATATTTTGGATATCATTTTTTATATTTTTTTTATCATCTTCAATATATATCTGAATAACTCTTAATTATAAAAAGAAGATATGGAATGATAAAAAGGTCCAATTTTCAATGTTCCCTTAAGATAACAAATAACCCTTTTTACTACTGTAATGACCTAGGTATTTATAGAATAATAATTTTTCTTTTCAATTAATATTTAAAAATAAGATATTAATTTAACATTAAAGGGGACTCTTTTTTAATAGTGTAATCGACACGCAACAATGAGTTTCTCCAAAATCATACGTTGCACAAAACATTGAGTTGTCCAAAAGATAATACAATAATAATATTGTTATTTTAAATGGTAGTTAACACCTAGTTGTTGGAATGGATGAAATGAATAATATCAAATCAATTTGGAAATATGGTTTTCATATGTTTAAATAATGATTTAGTTTGTTAAAAAATTGATTAGAAATGGAAATTATAACTAATTGAATATTAAGGATTCTTTTTTATGAAAACCTATTTAAAATAGAATAAATTTATTTATAAAATATTATCACACTTTTTGGATTTTATTTAATGAAAATTATACGTTATATATTTATAGAGATGTTTTAAATTCATCCTATATGTTTTGTAGATATGATAAAATAACAAATTCTATTTTTCAGATATAACAAGTATTTTTTCTAAAAATGTAGTTTTACCTACATTTGATGGTGAACCCTTTTTAAATCAACTTTTTGTCACTTTTTAATTGTTATACTACTTAGTATCCCATCTATTCTTTATATTTCATAGAGACGTGTATGAAACCACTATATATTTAACAATAATAATAATACATGAATTTTCCTTTTGAGGAACTTATAAACTCTTTTCAAATATAAACTACATATTCATTGGAATAAAACAAATGGGAAAAAATATAAATCCAATCTAACTTGACCCAACCCACTAGGACACCTCCTGGGTGGCGGTAAGCCAACTCGGCCACACCCAAAAACCTCTTCCAATAGGATTGGGGCCAGTGAAAAGATTTGAGCATGTATTAAACTGAAATGGTAGTTCCTAGCCTAATGTACCTGTATACAATGCAAACCTCCATACATACTACATGAATGCAGGGAAATAACTAAATCAACTGATAAAGAAGATAAATTCATGCACCAACCACTAGGATATATATGTGAATGTAAATACATAAATAAAAAATTTAAAATTGTATAAAACATTACCAACATGAAAGAAACCCAACCTAATAACTTATATGATGGAGTCCTCTACTCACTCTCCCAAGATTTGAATTCTCTCAGATAACGACACCACCCTATATCATTAATATACTAAAAAAACTAGTCCACTAAGGTCCTTGATAAACAACATGTTGTCTATATAACCCATGAACCAAATAGAAAATATGCCCAAATTAGGGTTCAATATATAAACACCCAATATGAATACCTTCTGTCAAATTTAAATTTTTTACTTCCAAAAATGATCAATTTTATGGGTATAGTGCGATCCCGCACAAAATGCATGTCAAAAACCACAATTTCTATATTTTCTTCATTTTTATTATGGAAAATGAGGACAATTAAAAGTTGAAATTTAGGGGGTCCTGTAAAAATGGAGAACAATAGAATATCCAATAACAATTTCAATATCACTTGGGGGAGGTAACCCATGTTAGATAATTCAATGCAAGGGAACTCCAGGGATTCTTTTGAAGCTAGTAAATCATCCACATGATTGCCCTAATGCCATGTACTAAGGAGGTAAATTTCATTTGTAATTAGGGCCTTGTAATCATTGTCCAAGAAGATACTCGTCCATGTGGTAGGGGAGTGGCCCTTATAGGTGTTCGAGATGCTCATTGTGTCTGTTTCCATAGTCCATGGAGCATGGAATTTCATTATGCACTGATAGAGTCACCATGCCCATATAATGCAGAGTAATTGAACACAATCAAACCTATAGATTCCCAGATTACACATCCCCCTAACCCACACATTCTACCATGGTAACAAGAACCATCAACATTCAATTTGAGACCCCATAGAGAAAAAGACTAGCACATCCAATGAACCATCAACAAAGGTTTGGACAATATAGTTGGGACACTATAGTATTATATCATCTAATGGAGGGCCCTATATAATGACATCTCAAAATTTTTACATGATCCAAGACAAGTCATCTATATGGAACCACTAAATCTTAACTAGATGGGTAGGGGCCACTATGAAGAGACTAGTTCCCTTCCTCACACATAAAATAGTTACCAACCACCTGGATAAGTGATCGAGCCTATTCATCAACCATGTTGTTATTCAAACCACTAAAACATGTTGAAAGAAATCCTCAATCGAGTCCACTGCCATTGACATCTAGTGAACACAACCAACTCTCCACAAATCATATCAACATATTCAATTTGAAAAAACAGATGCACCATAGTTTCATCCCTATATACCAAGAAACAAGATCATTTGGAGGCCAGATGGATGACCTTACCTTTAATATCCATATTTTTAGGAAGCACATGATTCTGGATTTTCGTCAATCGAAAATTAAATTTAGCTGGAATTTATTTACACCAATTAAGGCTTCCTCACTCCTCTATCTGTTGAGACGAACACATTTACTTTCTGTAGAATGTTGAAGATAATGTTAATTCATAGATCCCAAAAATATAGAAACATTGGGATAATCCTTCATCCCGATCCCATTAATTTGTTATGTGGGATTCAGAATAGTGTGAATAAAAGTATGGTATAGATTTTCATATTTAAAGGTCATATTCGGAGTTGGGTAGCCTATTCAGGACAAGACCTGACACATCTAGTTACGGCCCTAATAGTTGATGTCCCCATAGCCAATAATCCACCTTGAGTGATGTTGAAGAGCAGTAATGTGGCACTGG
The DNA here is from genome assembly GCA_963277665.1 of Viscum album. Classification (NCBI taxonomy): domain Eukaryota; kingdom Viridiplantae; phylum Streptophyta; class Magnoliopsida; order Santalales; family Viscaceae; genus Viscum; species Viscum album. The sequence goes on along the minus strand of OY728167.1, from coordinate 387,227,569 downwards.
AGAAATTTATAGAGATGGATGGGTGGAAATTTGTTTTTCTAAATACCATTCCAGGATTAATATAGATGAAACTACTCTATATTGTCTTCCCCTCAACCACTTTACACACCAATATTTCTTTGAGATGATACATTACCTCTGCCACATTCCTAAATTGATACCCCCATTATCCACAGGTCTAGCTAACCTACACCAAGAGGGCCAATGACATATTCCCTCCACTTAAGCATCCCAAATAAAATATCATAAAATATTCTCTATTCCTTTGAAAATTTTCTTAGTCACATTTATAGATTTTAGGTTGTGCAAGGGAATAGAGGATAGTACACAATTGATAAGACCGATTCTTCCTCAGATCAAAATAAACCAATTTGTTCCATTATTGAATTAGTTAGTGATATTAGAAACCATCCCATCAAAATATATGATCTAAACCCAACTAAGAGCCAAAAGAGTTCTGAGATAATCCATGGGAGAATCTATTCCTTTGTATACCCATAATAGATTCAATATTGTGCCTTTATAAATCTGAACATGAAGAAGGAAAAAATACACTAATTTTATTGTGGTTGATGATTTTCCCACTCCATTTAGAGTAAAATGTAATAAATTTATTGAATCTTCTTAAGAAATCAAGTAACCATTGATAAATAAGGCCATGTAATCAGAAAATCGTAGATGAGACAATCCACTAGAATAAGATCTAATGTAGTAATAGTTGATCATGCCATGTTTCATATGTGAATCAACATATATACTAAGGGAATCCAATATCATAAAGAATATATTGGGGGAAATGGGATCACCATGTCTTAAGCCCCTGATTGATTTCAGGGAACCAAAATTCCTTCATATAAAAAGAATATTGAACCATGGCAAGCTGTAGTGTCTAAAAAATAATTCCACCCCCATTCCAAGAATCGCATACACCTCATGAAACGTAGAATAATATTACACTCAATTTAATAATAATCATTATCCATATCCACTTTAATAATAATATTTCATCCAACAACCATTTTATTAATCTCTCCCTCTATATCATTAGCATTACTAATCAATCCATGAATAGAAATTCCAATGATGAATTCATGATTCTCCCTCGGGACCCAGTTGGGGGTAAAATGGGAGAGTCCTTTGTAGATTATGGAGTATAATACATTGTAAGAAATATTAAACATGCTTATAATTCTGAATTGTTTGATAGAAGAGGTATCTTTATCTTTGGTAATTAGGACTACAGTTATAGAAAATGCTACACAAGGCAGTGGGCCACCATGAAATAAGTATTGAATTGATTTAATAAGGTTATTCTTGATTATAGTCCATGATCATACTAAACAATGACCATGGGAATATATATATTATTTTAATGATCTCCTGGTTAAGTGATTGAACTAAATCCCTCACCTCCTTCCCATTGGGGATATTTTCTAAAAAGATGTTAACTTGGCGAGATACAACCTATAGCATGTAATTGAATTAATCAATCTGGACACTTAGGTGAACTTCCAATATGCTTGGATTATAGTTAAAAACCAAGGAATTAAAGAGAGATAATACCACACCCCTAATCACCACCAGATCAATCAAGAATGAACCAGTATCCATCCGAATGTTTGGAATACCTCCACAATGATTTTCTTTGAGGCATTCATGGAACAAAAAGTATCTTGATCACCTTCCTTGATCTGTGTGGCTTTAGACCTTTCTCATAGATACCACTCGTGCTTCAAAACCAACATGTTATGATGTATTTTATTAAATCAATATGAATCCCTAAAACTATAAGAAAAAAAAATCATATCAAATCATAGGAAATATATAAGAGGGAAAGATACTATAGAACTTAGATACGATCAAAATATAACACGAGACAAAAAAATAGGTTGTACTGATTAAGACCATCCATAGGTGAGATCGGAACACATATACACAAATATTTAGTACTCATAATCTCTATAAAAATATAATGGAGGATCCAACACCCCCGTAAGATGGGGGAATGGAAACTCTAGTGGAGGTTCCCTCACCCTGAATGAGCTCTTATATGGGGGTAACACTGACTTCACATATTGGGGATACTACAACCAATGTAGGTGGGGAAATATCTACCTTATAAAATCCATATTTAGAGGATCTCACACCCTAACTAAATGGGGGTAATTGAAAACCCTATATTAGTATAACAAGAGACCCATTCTCTAACTCAATAGTACTGACTACGGGTTTCCATCCTTGAGAGCACACCAATATTTACAACTGATATCGGTCATAAACATTATGAAGCTTAATAATGAATAACTTTCTCATACCACCTCACAGTGTACCTTATATATCAAACATAATTCAAACATAAAATTATATTTTAAACACATTACTCAAGATAGATTACTCATATGTCAAAATATGAGTTTGAACAAGTTGATATAACTAGTAGGTCGGTTTTGAAGAATCAAATGACATAACCCATAGGGTTAATGTTTTATAGACTCTAATAAATATCATCTTCATGCACTAATTACCCTCATGGTGTGTAAAAATCAACACATATGGTGGTTGGACAATGGACATGATGTGTGGGATTGAGGGTGGTACCTGTTACTTATCACAACCTCTTTTTTGTGAAATTGAGATACACAGTGTGTACAACTAGATGAGAACCTTGGAAGTTACACTTTGTACATGTTATGTATTAAATTAGGGATACATGTAATCTGATTCAATCACATTATGTGAGATATTTAACTCATATCAAAACCCTATCCATCACGGTACTCAAAATAGAAGGTGGGGGATATTTCAAACTATACACTTTGTAGTCAGAAATTTCAAACTAGATTCAACATGTCAGTCAAAATATTTATCATTTGTACAGATCCTTCCTGAAATCATACCAAATTATTCCTTAGACACATTATTTATAGAAAAACCACCACTGAATAATGTTTTATATCCACCAGTCATTGGAAAAGTATCCCACATTGATGCCTCATCAACCCCTTCTGCCTCCTCTCAAAACTCCATCCCACATCATCATATTTTCATGACCCACAACTATCTAGTGATTCTCCCATGTAACAAGGACTCCATATTTAATCACAAAAACACAAATACAAATTTATGATTGATTTTGATTCAAAACAAATCAATTATCTTTAAAATAATACACTAAATCATAGACGATGATGAATACGTATAGAAAGAGAAGAGAAGTATATAAAAACACAAAATAAAATAATAATAATGACCATTCCGTACTCATCCATTGATTCTTGGTTAGAAAACTGATATTTAAATGAGTAGAACATGCAAGGTAATTATTAAATTATCAGTAATAATAAAATAGAAAATAAATAATTTGTTTGGCCCATGAAAATATTGAAGGAATAGAGAACTAACATTAATCATGAATATGAAAACATAAAAAATTGAGTAAATATATATTATAAAATACATACGACGACAAAAATTTGACCATTGGTGAAGAATTTTATCAAAATTATGTTGTTAGTTGTTTAGTTTCTTTCATCGTCAATTCCATGATTCCTCTATAATTGATCACCAAAGATTCTCCCTTGGTGGTTCCTTAAAAAACCTTGTTTATGTAGATAATGAAACTGATTTTTAAAAGAGATAATTAAATACATGAATAAAAGGATAAAATAATAAATCTGATTATTTAAATAATTATTTTAATTAATATATAATTTATAATCACATGATTTTAAACCATCACAGGAACCAATGTGAACAAAATTTACACTGCACCTATACTAAAACCCATAATAAAAACTCAATTGTGGTCATTGTTTTCCTATCAAAAAATCTATTCATATGATAGATATCATTATAGTAAATTCAAATATGAGGAATATAATAATATATATTATATTATATATATTTTGTTTTGGGTTCCCCAACACCCAAAATACCACAAAATCACCACAATAAGTCTTATAAAAAATTAATAATATTAAAATGTTTGATCAAAAAAACCAAAATCATCACACCATCCCCACCATTAATGATTTTATCGTTGAAAAAGAAAAATATACCCAATAAGGTGAGGGTATTGAGCCTTTTTTAGGCTTTCACACTCCTAAGATCTCTCTTGGAGTTTCTTACTCCACCAAAGGATACGAAATAGTGCGATATCTCACCCATCAAGGGTCATATCCTATCGATCGTTCATCACCACCAAATACTCATAAAATGTGTCTCCATCACTAATATTCATCTATTCCCAGTTAATGACATGAGAAGGATTGTACACATATCTCCTTACCTCTGATACATAGAATATTTTTCTCACTCGATCCAACATTTGGGGAAATTCTAGTTGTTATTTGACCTCACACACCTTACATAGAATTTTGAATAAAATAAAAAATCTCAAATAATGAATTCCACCTCAGCTAAATCACTATTAGATGTTTTGATCGGTGACCTTTAGAAACATATGGTCTCCCTACTCGAACTAAAAAGGCCTCTATAAATTATTTTAATATGAATTATGATGGCTATAGAATGTGATTGTCTGATCCAGGACCACCTAGATCTTTTTCATCATCACCCACAGAGGCTCTATCCCCATGAGTGATGAATCTCCCAACTTAATCCATCACATGTTTGACCTACATAGTATCTTATAAAAGTACTTGAATTGATCCATGAAAATAATGGATTGATAAGTATTATTATAAGATAACTCAACAAAGGGAAAATGGTTCTCCCATATTTAACTGATGTCAACAAGCAAGACATCAATATGTACTCAAGAAACTGAATAGTTTGATCGGTCATGTTATCCATCAACAGAAGGAACACTATACTCATTTGTAACTAGGTCCCAAACCCTTGTTCAAATACACTCTGTAATTATGATTTAATTTATTTATATTTATTATATATGAAAATCAGGGATTTCCCTTGATGTTGGGTGACCTCGTCCTTGTTAAGGCACCCCAATCACTCCACCAAACTATGCTATTGGACAGTGAGAAAGTGTCATGACATGGTTAGTCATTTAATAATCACCCAAAGAACATCATGAACTCTCAATGATAATGGGATCCCCATTAAAAAACCATTGATATACCATCACACATACACAATGAGGGATTGGGAAAACCCCACTAGGACATGGTTCTCCCCCTTCACCCACTAATATGTGAGCCATCATGAAATAAATTTTGGAAAACTCATCTTTATTCCTACTCAACAAAACTACAGTAAAAGGACCTAGTATATCTTCATTACTCCTAGATATACCACCAAGGAGGGATTATGGAACAATTTCACCCCCTCCCCTCATAGGACTACAAGGACCACCATCAATCTTTGAATGGTGATGACATGATTCTCTCCTTTAGAGAATCCATTTGGTTCATCACCTATGAATATTTGATAATGGAACACCGCAAAATCAATGTCCCCATGATAAGACTCCATCACATGTTTAATAAGTAAAGGGTTAACTATCATCAATCACAGTATAGCTATTCCAACATCATCCACCAAGGATAATCACAATGAGCCCAACTGCATTGATTCCTCTCCCAACAACGGAGAAAGTGACTTCTTATTAAGGGAATCTACAACCATATTTCACTCTCTCATAGAATAAACTATAAAAATGTAATATTCTTGTAGAAAACCCATCCAAAAACTACATATAAAGTTGATAAACCTCTAATTAAAGATATATATAAGACTCTAGTACACTAAGTATGCTACAAATCATTCACTAAGAAGGTAACACCTCTATGTTTTTATGTTGAACACTAATGAAATAAAATCCAAGTCATGGGTAAAGAAATTATTCTCATTGGAAATCAACTACATAGTCTTATAGGAAATCGCTGCCCTCCTATACAATTTTTTTTTGATCCCATATCTACTTGAATCATGGAATACAACATTTCCAACTCCCTCATATGGAAGTCTCTGGATAAAATTATTAGTCATTCTCTACCAAAACTCTTTAGAGGCCCTCTGAAATTTTACAAACCCAATTAATATATTATTCTTTTGGGATATGGTTGTAAAGGGTGTTGTGAACCAAGAAAATTCATCTATGTACCTCCAGTAGTTCCTTGAAAACCCACATAAACACTTCACATGTAATACACTCTTGGGTGACTCCCAAGCTATCCTAACCTCAATATTTGTTGGGTCCTTAGCTAATTTATCCTATGGGATATCATGACCCATGAAGAGGAACTATATAATCGAAAAAATAAACATCAAGAGATTTCCATATAGATAATCATCATGATGTAAGTCCAAGACAACACTCAAATGCCTCACATTATCCAACATTGATGTCGAATAAATTCACATGCCTTCAATGAAGACTATTATGAACTAATCTAGTAAGGGTTGAATGATCCGGTTTATGAGTAAAATAAACACAGTAGTGGTATTTTTCAAACCAAATGGAATCAACCAGAACTCTGAATGTTTGTAGAAACATTGCAACATCATCTTTGGGATATCCTCCTCATGAACCCATAGATTATTATAGTTGTACCAAAGGTCGATCCTTGGAAAAAATATCACTCCCTTCATCAGGTTTATGAAATTATTGATCAATGGAAGATATTATATTTTATTCACACTCACATAATTTTGATAGAGATAGTTAATAAAAAGCCTCGCGCTCTTATCTTCTTTCTTATAGAATAATATTGGGGTTATCCATGTAGACACACTAGGACTAATAAAACATTTATCGCAAATGTTCTTGAACTAAATATTCATCCCACAGAGCTTGATAAGGGCCTCATTATAAACCGAAAAGTAAATTGGTGGAGTCTTATGGTGTATTTAATTACCAAATTTATCTCTCGATGAGGGTGTAATTCTGGAACATCCTCATAGAACACATCTAGGTATTCCTCTACCAGTATTGGATGTTAAGATCCTGAAAAATTTACCATACCAAGGTTTAAACAAGCTAAATGGTGAGTAATCAATTGTCATTCCCAATGCATGACCTTTCTCATCTTATCATAAAATATCCCTTTCCAATTATGTAAAACATCAGCCAAATAATTTAAGGCAACTCTCCTTCTAACAGAAATAGTATATTTTGGAATGGACTATATATAGCATCTCCATTCCAATGATGAGACCATATATATTTATAACATGCATAAATAGACCCCATGTGAACCTTTATCCACCAAGTGTGAGTTCTAAATATTGACAGATGTTATTTTTCTTGAGATCACTCCCAGTACATGTTTATAGTCACATAGGCTAGGCTAAATACTAAACTGGATTCTGATGATCTTGAATAAGAGATATAAAAAAGAAATAATGGATGACTCTTAAGTCTGTGAGAGTTGATTCCAAGATATAAAAGACATATATTTAACATTGAATCATGTGACCACCTCTATTTCATAGCCCTCACTATCAACAACTGAAAACACCCATGCCCATCGACCCTCTGAACCTGGTGTGAGTCACATAATAGCGCTGGTGGTAGAAGCAGGTCATAATTCCATCCTCTTCCATCTTTTCCTCTTAGAGACCCAAAAGTTATTATATTGATTATGTCTCCCTGAGTGCCACCTTTACCACTTCTTGGAGGTCTATAGTTTGTTGTTTCATTGTCTATGATGTACGGGTCTATCAACTACATAATTATTAAATGACGAGTTGGGTAGTAACAACTTTTATGAACCCCCACAAGAAATGAAATTCATTTCCCATGGATGAATAGATCAACTATGTGAGATGTAATTCCCCTAGTTCTGTGACCCTGAAGCTTATCATTGACTACCTGCCTCTAACAAATCCACCATGGGATTCCCACTACCGAAAAACCCATCTAATACTACACCAAATATTTATCTATCACCAAGTCCTACTCTAGTACTTCAATATAGATGGGAATTCATAAATGGACTATTCCTTCTCATATATCATCAAAAAGTTCCCCCTAACATTTTTTTATTTGGATGAGTCTTCCATGGACAATATCAAGGGGGTATTAATTGATATTTTTTAATCCTAATGTGTACATAGAAATGGTCATAGAACACAATTGCATCTCTAGTAGCATTTGAATATGTAAGGATCAAAAAGTCCTTGAATTGTACAGTTCACAAAAATGGTGATCAAAAACATTCCCGGAGAGAGTTTCCACATTTATAGTCCGGGTGGTCAAATACCACTTGTTTCTCATCGAACTATAAAGATGGTTGTATGGTAGTACCATCATCTGGTTTGGTGGAGTCAGAATAATATGAAACACTTGGACCACTGACTCAATATAGTATTTATCTACCCAAGGGTCATGCTCACCTCAAAACCTCGTCGACCCCTATGTTGGAAACTCATGCCCTGTGATCAACCTACATGGATCCTCACCTATATAATATCGAATAATTTGTCACATAACATAGAGAGAAACAATTTCTTACACTACATATGGTGGGTATGATCACCACTCAATGGGAGAGGGTCTAACTCTATACCCACCTAGAGGAAACACCTCATGAACTAATCCTTTAACAAAATCCTCATTTCTATACCATTCATTATCATAAAAAATCCCCTAACATCCTAAATGAATATCTACATGATGGAATCAAAATATTTAACAATATAGACTATGGTTAATAAATCATATCTTAGAAGATTACTCATGATTGACATGAAAAATCAATAACCCATTCATATGTTAGGCATGTACCATTATTTCATCACAATGGATATCTCAGTACACATATTTGAGTAGTAGTTTATAAGATTCCTAGGGAAGAGATATTTTAGACATTTTACCATATATGGGCTCCCATTCCTAAAATACAAATTCGAAACTACTCCACACTATTTCCCTAAATTCCCAAATCAGTCCTCCCAAAACAATTAAACCCATACACTATGTGAAGTAAAAATATTGTTGATACCACTCTAACATAACCCATCCTATTACTACCCCTCTTGGGTGGGACTAAGATGAGTGTGATAACATAATAACAACTCCAATATGATAGGTACTCTTGTTAAGTATTGAGTAGGTATAAAACTCAAATCGGAGGTGTAAGCTTAAAATACACGCACATAAAACATACCTCCAAACGTGTTATAAGAATATAAGGTCAGAATTGAATCAACTAATAAATAACATAAATGAATGAAATAACCTATAGGATCTATAGGTGAATAATAATACATAATAAATATTATAAAAGAGAAGGATGATTTTCCAATATGAAGGAAAAATAACGTAACAACTGATATGATGTTGGTCTTTGATAATTCTCATAAGCTCTATAAACTGCTAGATGACACCATCACTAAGTAAAATTAATATCAACTAACACCAGATCTAATTAGATCACCGCATAACTATATTCCATATGTATTAGACATGAAAAAAGTGAGAAAGATGGCCATGAATGAGTTATTATATACATTTCAAAATTTATGACTAGAAAACCATAAGAAATAAAAAAATATCTATTAGCTTATAAGACAAAACTAATAAGGAAAGATAACATAGACCCCAAATATTCTCAAAAGGTAACCCAAGAGGATAAAATAGGTTTTTTTCTATATGGAAAGCCATAGGTGATATCCACATGGAACTCTACAAATTTAAACTACTAGTTACATATATATAATAGCATGGAGTATTCCATATCCTTGGAAGATAAAAAAAATACCCTTTACAGTGGCATATCTCATGCCTTGATTGAACTCTTAGACTAGGGAAATACTGAATCGAAAGAAAAAGGATACCAAGCCACATGTAGATGTGGGGAGTACCATCTCTATCTAATACACAATTAGAGGATCTCATTACCTAACTAAATGGGATAATTTACAACCCCGACTTAGGATACTAGGGGACCCCTGTCATGATGAAGTATTTCTTCCAATGGGATTTCATCCATGAGAACAATTTGATCTTCCCCCCTGATCCTAGACATCGACTATCTGATGATTAAGAGAGAATAATCTAACTATTCCACTTTGTGTCACATCTCAAATATTCAATATAATGACACCAAAAAATTCAATGTGTAAAAACCCTCAATATATAGAATACTTAATCATCCAAATATATGTCTGAACAATGATATATTGTTAGTAAGTGGGTTTGAAAGAAATTCATGGTGTGTATCATAGGGTACATGGATTCTAGAATCTATGAAGTGGTCTATTCATGTACTGAAACCACCATATAGTATGTAAGGATCCACGCAAATGATATGTAGGTCACCATACATGGTTTGTAAGATAGAGTTTGGTAATCATCAGGTTCCACAATCTCTCACACCATTTGAAATTGTGGTCAATGACATGTGGTGCTAAACCAAATGGTATATAAAGACAAATGATATCCTAGGTGTGTAATCCTAATACATTCCACACATTCTGCTATGGAGACACATTGGGTGAGTCAATCACATGGTGTGTAATATTTAACATGTAAAAAACCTTTGTTACCACATCAATCAGAGTATTTGATATGTGTTTTTCTAGACTACACACAATATTGTATAGACTTTCACACTGGATAAAACACATCACCAGAAATATTCACCATATTTATAGATATAACACATAAACAATCCTAGGCCATTTTTGGTCACATAGTTTTTGGAACACTACCACTAGAGATCACATTTTGATCACTAGAATGAAATTCCGCATCGATTTCATGTCACCTTCATTTGAGACTTCTCAATAAACCATCATGAACTAACATCGTTTCATGATCTATCACCATCTAGTAATTCTACCACTCACTAAGGTCTGTATTGTTTATCATAACCACACAATCCTAGATCTTGGTTTGATTGTAATTTGAATTGTACTGGTCATTTTCTGAATTATAGGCCTCTTTTTGGCTAATGATGAACATATTAATAACAAGCGGAGGAATCCATAAAAACAAATAAAAAGAATAATCAAGTGTTATTTTAAACTTAATAATATCTTTTGGGTACATAAATAAAAAAGTAAAGGGGTTATATCATGAAATTTCAGGAGTGCATATTCCAAAAATCATAATATGGACAATCAATAATATTGTTGAGCCATGCTCAGATTGAATGATTGGAGAACTAACATCAATAATACTTGAGAAAAAAAGAAGGAAATATATATACAAAATAAAAAATACCTAAATTGACAATGATTTGATCATTGGTGAAGAAAACACTCATAGTGACGTTGTTAGAGATTCTACTATGTTCATTGTTGATTCCATGAATCCATTATGATCAATTTTCAAGGATTATCTATCAATGGATCATATCAAATCTATAGTTTAGGTGGCCAAAACAAGGTATTTCTACAAGAGATACTAAAATATATTATCACTTGGTTAAAATAATTAATCATTTAAATAAAATAATATTTTTCTTAATATCCACTATATTTGACCATGATTTTTATCCATAAAGGGACCCAATGTGAAAAAATTATGTCATGCCTAGGGTAAAATCCATATTACACACTCAACCACAACCATTACATTCCAATATAAGACCCCATTTAAAATATATAAGATAATTCCTATAAATTCACCCATTAAGAATAAAATAGTATACATTATTCTATATATATATATATTATATCATCTTGGTTCCCCTCTACTAAAAATACTATAACCTCACCACAAGAAGTATTTAAATAATTAAAATCACTAATATTCAAAAGGCACATTCCCAAAAACTAAAATAATTACACAACCAAAGGATAGAGTGTGATCTAATACCTATTTAAGTTCCAAAAATGATTGTGTGTAATCACTTGGGGGATGAATTATGCATGAACAAATTTATACTATATTCTTATCCCCTGTAAATTTTACCCTTTTAAAAGACCAAAATCAATATATGAATCCCTATTACCTAATAAGATATAAATGAATATTTTTTCTCTTACCCAACATGAAAAAACAAAAAAAATAAAGAATTAAATGTAATGAAAAACATGTAATTTTTTTATAAGGTTCGACCCCATTATGGGAAAACTACTCCATGACGTGCCTGGTTATTATATCAAGCCATATATTTTTTAATATATAACACAAGTGTATAATTAGGATGTTTATTATCTACTAACCATAGTGTATCCTACAATTACACAATAACCCACGATGCTTCCCATCAACCCACTAGGTTTATTTTCTATCCAACAATCTTCAATCACTCGAGTCACCTTACAAAGAATTATTTAGAACATAGTTAACATGATCTAATTCACTCTCTATAATTTCACTGCATCAAAGTGATTATATTTTAATCCTTAATAGAGAATTATATTTCTTTCATATGTCCAACTCATAAGATAAAACATAATCATTGTAAACAACCAAATAACTTAATATTATTCAGAATTAATTTATTTTTCCTGTTTTAACACTTGAACCAATTGAGATATTCAAAACCCAATAGGTCATGAATGTGAATGTATCAAAATATTAGATAAATAGGAGTAGTGTGTATTAGTAAACACTTTCTTCTTTCTATTTCATTATAATTTACATTTGTGATACTAGGTATCGTTGGATCTAGTCTTAATACCATTTTCTTAAACTTTGACGCACTGTGTCAACTTCATATAAGTCTCATTGTAATATTCTTCATTCTTGAATCCCAAAAGTTTTTTATTTATAGTTCAATATCAGGTTCTCATAAACAAAAATTTCTTGAATACATTATCATTCTTCTCTTCACCTTTTATATTCATGGACCACTAAAATATATTTTCTATATTTATAATACATAAAATCTCTTAAATAATCTTTTGTGATGAGACATCCATCTCAGTTTACTCGAAGAAACCATGTGGTCATATCCTCATGATCATGAAATATTCTTTATTATTAAACTACATGCGTCAATTGATTTTTTAGGAAAATATGTTTCACTATTATTTCCCATTTTACCATAGCTTAACATTTATTTCTTTTAATTCATCCAAATAACTCAGTATTCTTCTTATCAAAACATTTCCATAAATATCCATAATATTCCAATCACTATTAAAATTTAAAAAACATAAAACCATAATATTATTTCTACAAGACTAATTTATTTGTGGCCACAACAGTCTCTAAAATTTGAATATAAGATCACTATTAAATTTTTATTATAAAATAACATCACTAATTTGTCTTCTATATTCTCTTTATTAATCGAAATACAATTTTTATATTTAAATCACTGTAGAATTGTACATGAATCATCGCATTCAATTTCTAGAATCATCTATTCTCAAATTTTTCTATTTTGAACATATTTAATTTCTAGAAATTTACTTTTACATTTATCTTCTTCTCTATACTATGAAGATAATCTTCTTAATCATTTTTATTGAATGAAATTTTTTTTATGTTTCCATTTAATAACTATGGTTGTATTTAGATTCACATGTAATCCATTTTTAAGACTCTGTTTTATTGAATTTTCCAATTTTCTAGATAGTAATTGATTTTCATAAGATGTAATAAAACATATGAAATCCCTATAGTTACTTTACATTATAATATTTTTAAAATAACCACGGGTTTTCATATGAATTAGTAATTATTATACTTTTTTTAAAAGACTTTTGTTTCATTAGAAAAGTCATTTGTGCTCATGCCTCTGTCAAATTCAGGCAAACTAAAAACTATAATGTTCAAAAAAAATAAAGACTTATGCCAACTCAAATTTATTATAAAATGTCATGGATACCATGTGAAATATTCAAATTCTTATGAAATTTACAAAGATTACTACACAATCATTACAATCCATACAAAATTATACTAAAACTTTACACAATAGCACATATCCAATTCAATGACTCGTGAGACAAAGTCATATACACTTTAGATAATTATATAAATAGATCATAAAATTCATAATGAGTACCTTATAATTATTATGAAATCTTCTAATGTCTTATGAAACATTTATATGTTATATGAAATCATTTATTCACTTAACAACTGCAATGTGAGCTCTATCCTTTCCTCATTTTTAGTGTGTTGCCAAAAACATTCTTACACTTCACTAAGGAATCAACACATTGAAAATTTTATCCTCAATCAAGAATTATATAAATTGTTAAAAACATCTCAAATCCTCCACAAATCATTACAATATATCTAAAAAACTTAAAAAAATTCAAATAACTATGAGAATTTTTCAAACCTTCACAAATATCTTTAATTCATTCCCAATAAATCTTAAAACATATAAAATATTCTTCGAGGGTTATAATAAAAATTCCCTTCCTTTTAATTTATATATCCAAATAATATGTCACTAAATTTCAATTAAGATATATTATTCAATATATTCAACACCCTTCACGCTAAGAAAACCGTAAATGGTTTCTCAATAATCCAACCATTTGTTTACTCCTTTAATAACTAATCTTCAATATATTTGCATATCGTTATCTTTAAACATAAAATGAAACATGTTATAATAAGTAAATTAATAGCTCATCATCACTTGAAATTGATTCATTACCAAAGATCTCAGAAATCATAATATTTAATGACATGTCACTAATGAATATGCCCAAAAACATCTTTTCTAATATAAAAGTGGATCATCATAACAACTGTAAAGATATGTTCTCACATATCTTCATTGGGATATTCTTCCCGCACCCATGTTCAATATATATTGAATTTACTACACAAAACTATATTGATAACAAATAAAAAATCATGTCCTTGAATCCATTGGGGTTCTTTATAAGACAAAATAAAGTATTAATGGCTGAAAACAATATTCTGATGAAAGAAAGAAACAAATGGAATAATTAACACCTAATGATTTATATTGACAATGTATTATTAATAAATGGGCATTAAGAAAACACAAATTAATGGTATTAAGTAAAATAAATACAAATAATGTTATAATATATATTAATAATAAACAATCATTTATTATATTTTCAGTTAAATCATGTTTGAGAATGTAAGAATCCATGGTAAGTGGGTTTTTTTCAATATCTCCTCATATTTTAGATCATCCTTGTCAAATCATAATTTGAAATATTTTTAAACAAAATTCATCTGAAATATCATTTTATTTCCCTTCTTTTTATTTCTATATATTTTCAAATAAATATATCATTTTTAAATTAATTAATTCTTAATTTATATTATATAAGTTTCATAAGGGATTTCATATCAATTTTATTTATTTAAGGCATGTTTCATATTGTAAACCTATTTCCAATTACATGGATTATACACTGGAAAATTTATATCTTTTTCTCATAATTTTATATTCATTAATGGTATTTAAAATTCCATTTAATGTTCTCCCTTTTACCAAATTTGGATTCATAAAATACTAATATGGTTTGGGGTTTTTGATAAATTTTATTTTTATTCAGTTATACTATTTCTTTTTTATCTATTATCATCAATGTTTTATATATTCTAACAATTTATTTTCACTATATATATATATATATATTGTATATATATATACCAAAATCATCTTTTTGGTTGATTATTGCTTTTTGAATCACACCATTATAAATGAAAATAATGTTCACTCTATATTTTTGGTACTTCTCTTCTATATTCATGTTAGATCCTACCAAAAGTATTTTTTTTGAATGTAAAACCTATATTTTATGGTATAAATTTTATATTTTTCTTTAAATAAATTAAAAAAATAATTTTATATCATTTTTCATAAATGTGGGTTACATTAAGAAAATAAAAAATAATTTAAAATGATATATTTCAATTTTGTACTATTTTATTTTTAACTATAAATTTATTATAATTAAACTTTATTTCATTTAAATGATCAATTTTAAGGATATTTATTTAAAAAAATTTACCTTAAATGTTTCTTCTCACCTTCTAAAAATGACATTGAATGGGAATTATAACATGGTTTTTACAACAACATTACCAAGAAGTTTGGAAGACACTTTTCATGATGTCTCTTCCATTTTACTCCCTTTCATATCTTGGTAAATTTTTAGTAAAATAATTTCAATTATATATTCAAAACATACTTAGAACACAATTTTATGTAAAAATTATTTTACTTATACCATTTATTAAAAACTATATATAATCCATTATTTTCATTATTTATGATTATTTAAATGTTTCATAAAATAAAAGGAATTTATTTCTTATATATTTTATAATCTCATATCTTCCACTAAAATATTTTTTTTCTATAACAATATCAATTTACATTTTTTGTAACTTATTATATATTTTTCATAAGCATCTACAATACTAAAATAATAAATTGATCCATTACCCAAATTATTATGTATCCATAGTGATGAGGTAATGGAATATCTATGATACTATTGATCTATCAATGAATTTATCGTTCATTACATACATCTATTTTTAAATAAAGAATTTATAAAAATTCCATTCCATTATAAGCACCACATAAATACCTCTCTTGATTGAAGGGTGTTCACTTAGATATCCATACCATTTGATTTATGGGGAAATTTATTTTCATGACCATATGAATTTTTATTATATATTGTGTGAATACCCAAAAATTCATTATTCTGATTGATTATTTTTTTACATAGTTTTTGTCTATCATTATTTGGGAGAATAGTATATATAGAATTTTTTATATATAACCCATTTTATTTAATAGATTAATCATGTTAGGAGGTATGATCACAATTATACATGTGGTAATGATAGACTTAGCTATGATAGAAATTTTAAATATGGAGATGATATAATTATCTATTTCATCAAGTTTATGTGTGGGAATTATGTAGCTAACTATTTTCATAATTTTATTCACATTCATTATGTGGTTATCATTATTCATTGAGTTATTATTTTATATGCTTATGTTTTTTCTATAATCCCGATTTATATCACCATGATTCAGTTTTATTACTATATGATTCAACGTTTTCATTCCATAATTTATGTTATATTTTCAATACCATCCTTATGGACTCTACTACAGGATTTAAGAATTTTCTATCATCCTTTGTGATCACATCTTCGAATTCCTTGATCTTATTTCATTAATTGTGATGTTTTTATTATTTCTGTGTTCCTGACCTATTTATGATATAATGATGAATCTTCTATGTATCATTACTATAGTTTTATACTTTAATGAGTTTTTAAGCTCACTAATTTTTTATGTTTTCCCATTTTCTTAATAATGTTAACGAATGGATTAACCTAAGAGGTATTCATGTGTGGAGGTTTTTTATTAGAGATGTTGAAAAATTATTTTGTAATAAGATAGTTACGTAGTTAATCATCAATGACACTAATCGTTTGGGATCTGGCTATGTGATTTAATATTAATATGATATATAAAATCATGAAAAAATTATATATGGGTTTTTTGGTCAACTCAGTTGGTATAAAAGTGGCGTTTAATCATTTTTTGTATTAAGTTTAAAAATATATGAGGATAAAACCTAAATCCACCAAGGTTAAATCAAAAAATTTATATGTTGAACTAATAGTTTCATTGTTATACCAATATTAGTATAATTAAATTTAATGAATAATAGGTTAAACCAAAAGAGTTATAGGTTGAAATACAAGTTTCATAGAATAAGAAAAGTTGGGATTATTTTAATATCTATATGAATATTTAGTCTAATTTATTTAAAAATTAATTTTTATAACTCAGAATAAATGCTTTGGTTTTAGCACATGGATGGAACCAATAGGATACAATCTCCTTGAAATGAATACAACTACCCTTTAGTGAATCATTGTAGCTATTTTTTTTTGAAATATCGATCATAATGTTATAAAATATACACTTTTTTCTTTGGGAATAGAATATTCATCTTGGTCAATAATCATTTTGAATGTTAAGTGAATCAGTGGAAGAAAATTATTATAACCTAAAACCAAAGGATGAATTTAAGTCTATTAAATGTATATAATCCAAAGAAATTTCTTCTTAAAATTATTTCGTCATGATATCTACATCAAGATGGTGAGATAATTTATTTAAATCAAATTATGTGGGGAATATATTAGGTCTTATGATTAAAATATTACAATACATTCTAGTTATGCCTCAAGAAACTCATTTACAAGCATGGGTCTTGTTAAGATTTAAATAATCATTTTTGGAAAAATTGTTTTAGAGAAATAAAAAACTCAACCTAATTCTAGTGTGGTAGAACTGATGAGTTTCCTAGTATTTCCATAGATAATAAGGTTCAGTTCTTGATAGAACTTATTTTTTAGGTTAGGAAGATTTTTAGAACACCCTCACCTATTTGTTTATCAGTGAAAGAAAAATAAATTTCTATGGGATGAATTTATAAATGGGAAAAAATATAGCATCCCATATTTAAGTAATAATTCCCATTCCCCATGTTACAGGTTTTATAAAAATAATAACCTTTATAGATAACAAATATTACAATATATGAATAAAATAATCAATAAATGGGTCATGTAAAAGAGGTCTTATACTTAGAGGAGGGTGATATGTGATCCATTCGAAATAATCGAGGTGTGTGTATGTGTCTGTTTGTTTTTTTGTCTTAACTTTTCAACCCTTCTAACCACTATAGATTAATATAAATAAATTTTATTTAACTATTAAATAAATATATCATTTATAAATCACTCATTTTATATAAAATAAAAAAAATTGTATAAAAATAAAATAAATTTAAAGTTATTTTTGAAAATATATTTTACTCTTAATGAATTGTTTAGGCATTATAAATTTTTATTAAATACATTACTTTTAAAGAATTATTATCATATAAATGATTGATAAAATTAAATACTATTTAGTAATAAATGAATGAAATCCATGAAATAATTATGTAATTATAAGGGAAAAAATATATATTTTTATATAGAGAAATAAGTTTTTTTTAAAGTATTATTTTAATAAATATTATATTTTTTATTTAAAACTAAAATTTATTATATTTGGACTATGAAATTTAATTTATTACATTGTTATTATATATTTATATAATTTTTTAAAATTCATTGAATGTTAATTAATTTAAATTAAAAAATAATTAAATCAATTAATGTTTAAAAAAACATTTTCTAAATATTATTTTTATGCATTATATGTTTTTACTTTAAAATTAATTTTTAACACTTTTTGAAATTGAATTTAATAATTTATGTTTATTTCTGGAAACATCTTTTGAAAAAAATTTAATAGAGTCTATTTTATTTTAGGGAAAAAGATAAGTCGGTTAGTCAAAAATTTATTTACCACAGCAAAGGATAAAATGGGGTATGAGTGTTAAAAGGGAAAAAATATAATATCTAGAAAAAATATCTCTAAAATTTTCAAATTATTTAATTAATTAACTAACCTAAACATTTTTTCTATTTTTTATCCACATTACTAAGAAAATTACATTCCCTATACAGTAACGAATGGGTATTCATGAAAATACTACACAAACTCACCTATAAAAGGAATCATCCGCTACCCACATGAAAATAAATATATACCTTTCCATAATATATACATTATTTATCTCCCAAACAATGCTATCCCAGTTTTGGAAGCCCATTATCTCAAGAAAGATTCTCAAATCCTTCAAAACCAATCATAGTTTCTTAAGGAGGCAACATTCTCAAATTGTATGTAACAACATCATTTGTCTATTTTACATTTATCTTATTTGCCCAAATATTCATTAATATTATTTTTTTAATTTTATAAAATTTAATTCAAATCATTATTTTTCTTTAAAATATATATTGTAATTATAAAACAACATATTCTTTCTTAGTCATTCGTTTTAACATGTTCTTATTTGGGTCGATTTTACAACCCACATGAACAATACTCTAATATTTCCAACATGAATGAATAATAAAACATAAAATATTATAATATGAGAAAATAATTATTAATTTAAGATTTATTTATAATTATATGGTGATAATATGTAAAATCAATTCCTTTTATTGATTCAAAATTCAGAAAATGAGAGATTTCTAAATGTTCATTACGAATCATCACCTTAACATCCCTAAAATAATAATATAACTATAAAAATACATAAAAACATCTATATCGTCTCCATGAAAATTATATAGGTGATTAAAACATGAAAAAGGAGTAAGGTCCAAAGCTTCCATACTGAATCAAGCATGGAAGAAATGGAACAATTAACATCTAATGTTGAATGTTAATAGTGAATGATTTTTAAATGAATAATAATAAAATATAAATGATTCATATTAGGTAATATAAATATATATAATGTTATAATATATAATAATAATAAACTAAAATGGATCATACATGTAGTTAGAGTGTGTTTGAGTAGGCATGAATATAATTTAAGGGGTGTTCGTTCCATCTCACCTCTATATAAAACTATCATTTGAATTATTTTTAAATATTTTTTTATGTAAAATCTCTTACTATTTCTATATTTTAGTTAATATATATTTTTCATAAATATAATTTTTCTAAAAATAATTTATACTTAACACATATTATACAATCTTAGTAAGGGGTTTAATCTCAATTTCTTACATTTAAGACATGTTTCATATTCTCAACTTATTTAACATTGAATAGTTTAAATATTGTAGAATTTATATATTTTCCCTTAATATTATTTTTATTCTTGGGATTTATAATTCTATTTCATGTTTTCTCTTTCAATGGATTTTGATTTATTACATTATCAATGTCGTAAGGGTTTATTGAGTCAATTTCCTTTCCATTGAGTCATACTATTTCTTTATTTTTAATATGGTATTATAAATTTATGATTCTCTTCCCTTGGTTTTACCATATATTTAACATTCTATTTCGTTCTATTGACATTATTTTTTTACCAAATTTTTCTTCTTAAATGATTTCTACTACATAAATACCTCTTATTAAAAGAACTCTTTCACACTAATTTTTGGACTTCTCTTCTATATTCATCTTCATTCTTACCAAAAATATTTTTTTAGATTATATTTAAAGTCAAATATATATTTTATCTTATGAATCATATTATTATATAAGACTATCCAAAAGGGAATTTTATATATTATTTCAATAATTTGGGATACATTAATTTATTAAATTTTCTAAGAAATTATTTATTTAAATATATAAATGATTTATATCTATTACTTTACATTATTATATATTTAATTTATTTATATTCAGGGTTACATTTTTTGGAAATTAATTTTTTATATGTTTCATTAATATATTTATGACACCATTTAAAATGTTTTATAAATAGACTTATAACATTTTTTACACAATAATGTCCCCAAAATGATAAGAAAACTCTTTTGAGGACATCTCTTCTATTTTCCGATCATTCTAATGAAGTCCCCTTTTTAATAAAATTATTTCGGTTATATTTGGAATACATAGTTAAAACATCATTTTATATAAATATAATTATATATTTGTTGCTACTTGAAAATTCTGTTTAATCCATTTTTAGATTGTATTATTTCAACATTTCTTAAATAATAAATAATTGTTTTATTAAATATTATACAATATATTATATTCCTCTAAATTATTTTTCATCTATTACAATGTACTTTTCCTTATATTTTTACTCATTATATATTTTTTATAAGTAGTCACCATATCAAAATAATCCATTGATTTATCACTCAAATTCATACATATTTCAATGGTGATGATGAAATTTAATCATAGTGAGAAGATTGATCTATCACTACATTCATAATGATTTTTCAAAATATATGTCTAATGATAAACTTTTTTCTATTTCCTTTCAGATGTGAGTACCTTATACTTACTTCTCCTAATCTAAAGGTGTTCACCTAGAAAACTATATCATTTGACTGACTTGGGAAATCTATTACCATGAAAATATAATTTATTTTATTCCACATAGTGTGAATACCCTATATTTCATCATTCAAATTGAAGGGTGTTAACCTAGATAGAATAAACCATATTTTGGATGATTTTTATAAACAATTATTGTTTATGTCACCTATTTTACTACCATGGGTTAATAATTCTATACCATTACTAATTTTTTAATTGATTTCAGGTGGTATAAATATGCATGGTTATATCATCATATAATAGTGTAAAATTTTATATATCCCTCTGATGCATTGTGTACAGTTCTATATCTCTTGAGGTAATTATATTTTTCGTTGATATGGTATATGTAGTTATGTTCACAATTTTATATATTGGAATGATGTATTTAGATATGTCCACAATTCTATACATGGAAATTATGAGGTTAACTATGTTCATAATTTTATTACTGGACATTATATAATTAGATATGTACAAAATATTATGTGTGTTCTTGATTTAGTTAGTTATGATTATCATGTTATGATTATCTATGCATATGTTTGTGTTAGATTCCTAATTTATGTCACTATGGTCATGTTTACTGTTATATGATTCCTCATTTTTATACCACGATATATGTTATGTTTTCCAGGTCAACCTTATAGATTTTACACCTTTATGCATGGATTTTCTATGATTATAGTTTGCGAATAATTTTGTTTTTTCATGAAGATTCATCAAACTTGATTATAATATACTGGTCAATCTTTTATATGTCGTTGATATCATTTTAACACATACTAATCATTTGATCTCACATATTATCTATGTTTACAAATTTCAATGTGAATTTTATTTCAGATATTTTATCTATAGGTATTTTTCGGTGGATATTTCTTTAGGATATGTTACATAATTATTATGTTATAAGATCATTATATATCTGATCTCCAACGATAAATAACCTTTGGGTTCTAGAAGGGTGTTTTAATATTTAGATGACATATATAATCATGTAAAATTATTTATGTGTTTTTATGAAATATTAGGATTTCATGTGAGTTAAATCACCTATGTTCTAATGTGTTTAGAATAGATGAAAATTAATCCTACATGATGACAGAAGATGAAGCATGTAACAACCCGATATTTTATGATAAGTATTCTTTTTAATTTATTTGATGTCATGTGTTTTATGCTACAACAAGATTATCTTGTGCTATACGCCACACTATATTAGCTTAAAGTATACACAACACTTTTCTTAGATTGTGTTACACACAATTTCAAGTTCGTTTTATAATAGTCACTCTACGCAAAATTGATTGTATATATATATATAAATTTATTCAATGTATAAATGAAATATGGTTGGATTCTGTTATACGAAATAATAAAGGATTCTTGCACAACACGCAACCCTGACTTGGCTTTCATTACACACAATCGCGACCTTCCTCGATAGCGTGTGTTGTACGCAATACCGGGTTTTACTAAACAACGATATATTATTATAATATTATTATGAACTAACCGTTATGAATAGTATTAACTAAATTTTTAATTTTATAACATTATTATTCATCTTACACATTTTCTAGAACATGGTATAAGAACAGAATAAATTTTTCAGGTAAAATAAGTATTTTTCAAAACATGAAGTTTTGCCGCCTTTTGATAGCGCACCCACATTAAATCTAGTTTTTGACATGTTTATAATTTAAATTTTAAAAAATAAAATTATTATTTGGAAACAGGATATACAATTTTACCTTCCATTAAATTTTCATATTATTCTGATAACTTTCATATTTTAATGAATAATAAAAACACGCTATATTTTAAATAAAAATAACTTATTTAATCATAATAACTTATGTGAGTAAATTATAATATTTAATGGTTTAAAAGTATAAATATAATATATTTTTACCATTTATTATAATTTATCTCCTTAGCCTTGATTTTACATTGAATTCATAGGTTAAATAAATTCAATCTTTTGTAATGTTTTAAACAAAAACCCATTTTCTATCGACAACGAGATTAATTTTAATTTAATTTCTGCAACTTCTATGTATTGAATTTGGAAAAATGGATTCCATATTTTGAATCAGTGGGTCCAAATTATATTAATATTCTACTTTTTATTTTTGGGCTTTATGAATAGTAACAACGGTAAATTTTATTTACCATAGTAAATGGTAAATTGTGTAATTAAGGGTAAATATAACATTATAAAATTATCCTAATACTTGTATTAATACAATTTTATTATTATAATTTGTCCTAAGTCATATTTCGGTCGAAATGGAATCCATTATAACCCACTTGGAGGTGATTAAGACCTTTAGTTTATTTTATTTAATGGGAAGTAAAATATGTCTCACTCAACTTTAATAATTAATGTATTTTTAATATAAGTTTATACAGAATATAAATTCGGTTATAAATACTAATTTTAAAGATAAAATGTTTTTATTTTTCATGGTAATATATTTTTAATTTATTAGATTTATTTAATTACATTATTATCTTATACATTAATGATGCAGAAATTATTTATTTAGTGAAAAATCAAAAATAGAGTTTTTATTGAAATAGTAATACATATCAGAAGGCCCAAAAATCTGCACAAAACTTATTATTAGTGTATATAAAAACCCTAATCATCTACGGGCCGAAGTTTTGACCATTTTTATCATTATTAAGGCGATTATGACACTTATATTATTTTATATTAAATGATTCCAAATTTATCACCTTTATAATTTAATATATATAATTACTTAAATATTGTGATTTTAAGATGATAAATTCTATTAAAAGTATTATTGACAATTTTAATAGATTTATCTTCATCATAGAATTTTATTTTTAATTTTTATGAAACATATAACTATATTAAATAATTATACAAAATTGTTGTAGTAATTATTTTATAAAGATATAAACCAAATAAATGGTTTTAAAAATATTAAAATAAATATTATATGAACTATTTAATGTGCTCCAAGATTTTTCTAGATACATATGACCTTTTATGAATCTATTAATGCTTTTAGTTCAAACATATCTTTTGTATATATTTTATATAAATTCAAATAAATGAATAGTGTCAAAATTGACACTATTGTTATTTTATAAAAATAACATATTATAAAATTGTTTAAAAATCACAAAAATATTTAAAAATTATAAATTTAAATTTATATGGTCTAAAATGTTATAAACTATCCAATTATGGACAATTAAAAACAAATAAGTAATCATTTGTTATAGTTTAAAATTTAGAATGTTATTACCACAAACAAAACTAAATTGATAAATAAAGATAAATTAAGAAGATAATGTTTAAAATAAATTCCTAACATGTCTAAATTTTATTGGTTGATGGGATTACAACCCTATCTCATCTATTCTTAATATATGAGTCATTTTTGAAGTTTTTATGTGGTTTTGGAATTTAATATAAACTAAAAGTTCTTATATTTCCAAAGGTGCCTCTCTCCTCCCTTATAAATGGGCACCTCCTCCCTCTCATCCTCACACCACATTGAGCATTCAAGCTCGGAACAACCCTACCAAATTCTCTCCTCCACTTCCCTAGAAACATTCTAGAGGTCCTGGTCTTCTTCAAAGACCAATTGTAGTGCCCTAAGAGGAGGTCTCAAAGAGGCGCTTCAAAGAAGAGGTAATGTCCGTTACCGATTCTTTCAACTTTATTTCTTCTTCCACATCTTATTTTTTATTTGTTTCATTATGAGGTAATAACATAAGTATCACTCATATACTGATATGTTATTATAAGTATGAAAAACCCATATTTCACAATCTATCCATCCTACGGAAAACGAAATCACCGCACGTGCGTACGTACGGAATACCTTCTCCACGCCGTGGTGTAATCTATTTTCCACCAACACCTTACTTGGATGGGTATAATGGTGAGAGTAATGAATATATATGATTATTGTGAAGTGGTATTGATTCTGTAATATTATACATACACTTTATTACAATTCCATGATATTGGGAATGATATCATCGCGCGTGCGTGCGTACGGACTACAGTCTCCACGACACGATGAGATTCACTCTCCATGTTAACCATTCAAGAATGATTATAAAGTATATATAATAATTAATCATGAAATATATGAATTAATAATGCTATTCTATTTATGTATATATATATATATATTTATGTCATCTACATAATTTCATTCAATTCAATAAGGAAACGAAAACAGCGTTCATGCGTACGTACGGCCTACCGTCTCCATGAACGGTGTATTTATTTCATTTTATCGATCTATTATATATATGTATATTCTGAATATATATTATATATAAGTCATGTTCTACATTCTGGATGTAATTAATCATGATCTATGTAATCATATGAATAATTACAAGTTAAAAGAGAAACGACAAATGAAACGATTTTACCCAAAACGCTACATTAACATGATTTTACAAAAGAACGGGTAATATAAAGTCATAAGTGAACCATATATGATATAATAACAATGAATATGATTCTTTAATAAGTCAATGACATTATTTAAATCATTATACATGAGTTTTGGATATGTATGAAGCATATCAGACCTAAGGTAAGGGATAATTGTGCAAATCTCATTTTTATCCGAGATTGCTTATTCGTAAGTATTTACTAGGGTTATTGCTATAATCCATATCCATGTATTATAATAGTGTATTAATGTATGTTTAAAGTCCTTTTTACCCATTGTTAACGTTTACTACATGGAATTTAAGGAATCATTATTTTGTTTATGTTATGAGGTACTTTTTGACTTTTCCAGCAAAAGTATGAGAAAAATGTTTTTTAACGTATATGGCAAGATAGGATTTTTACGGTTTTATAAAGCCTTATTTTCATGAATCTTACTCTAGAATATTTCATGACTATTTTAAACAAAATCCTATTCTTTTTAAATTTCATGGCATTTTGTGAAAAGAAAATGATTTTGAAGAAGAAAGGATATTTTCCTCAAGAATTCATTTCAAGTATTTTATCAAAAACCATTTTTCATCTAAGATATCATTATTTCATATGTGTATGTTTCATGTATAATGTCTCTATGATTTACATGGTTTCAATTTTCTTATTATGAAATGATATCCATTTCTTCTATATGGATTATGTGATGATGGGATGATGTTTATGAAACCCATTTTATTTATTGGGTTTTTATGAATGATTTATGTTTATTTTGTGGCACAAGTAAGAATGATTTAATTATGATATGGGTGGGACCTATATATCCCTACAATGAATTAGGTAAAAATTTATATCTCATGAGATAGACATGGCTAGAACGACAAGTTAAACAGGTTCAGTAATACAGGACTGGAACGAGGAGTGAACTCGATTCAGAAAGGGACTTTGTCCACTAAGATGGTCATGGCAGCAATGCCTTGGCTACTATGGAGATAATATCATGTGCCTAATGGTTTTCCTCAATTACATGTTTTACTCCCATGATATTTTATCATGATTAATGTTTATTTATGATCTATTCCTTACGTACTTCCATGTTTTATGTCATTGCTCAAGCTTTTGATGTTTAAACATTATGTTCATGCTTTTAAGTTCAAATGTATATGATTTGTTTTATTTTATCCATGCTTACCCTTACTGAGAATTTGAGCTCACCCTTTATATGTTTTCTTTTCCCCATGATATAAAGAAAGGTATTAGGTAAGAAAACAAAAGGGTAAGATCTTTATGGGAGATGTTGACGATCTTTCACCACAATTAGAAGATTACATTCAATGTTTCCAAAGACACTAAACTATTACGGTCCTTGTGTGTCTATTTTTGTTATGTATTAAGTATAAGGTGAGTATGGGTCGAAATCCTTTCAACTAACAGATTTTAGATAGGTTGGGTCATTATATTAACCTTATCTTTTAGTTTCAACTCTTAGTTAATTAGTTTGACACTTACCATGTAACTTTGTATTTTAATAATATATAGTTAATAAACATAATATATACATCCAAGAGACCCCAAAGTGGTACATAAATTATAGAAAAATAATTATATGAACCTTTTGGCAGAACCTTAGATTTTTAGGAATAGAATATTAATTAATAATATAATATTTGTTTTAAAAACTCATTTATGTCAATTTTGACACTACTCAATAACAGATTTTTGTTAAAGTCATAAAAACATTATTAGTTCGAACCAAATTCATTTAAGCAATCCTAACAAGTATTATTAACCAATATAATTCGTGCATATCATCAAAACATAAAAATTATATTTATTTTAACACATATAATATCAATTATTATATTCGTTCATTAATAAGGAAAATACTGCATCATTATTGTGTCATATATATTTTTAATTTTTCACTGTCTGAAAATTATAAATATAATAACATTATGTATGAAATAATTATATATTTCTAATGAATATTAATAATCGATAATATAAAATATATAACCTTATGTAAAAACTTGTTTTTCTAAAAGATATAAGCTTATGTCATTTTTTGTATTTACTTTAACTTAATTAATATAAAGTGTCCCTATCACCTAAAAGTGGCTTCATGGGGTCCAAAAATCGACCCAATGATGCTCATGGTTGGACATGTATCCACCAATAAGGTTAGAACATGGATGAGGGTAATTTATTACTATTATAATATTTTTTTAACCCTTATTTACCGGATTTACCCTTTAACCATTGTAAATAAAATATTTACCGAAGTAATTATTCAAAATATCTAAAAATAAAATTTACCAATTTATAAAATTTGGATATCCTGATTCCAAATATGGAGTCCATTCTTCCAAATTCAAAAAATAGAAGTGGTAGAAATTAATTTAAATTTAATTCCCGTCATTTAAACAAAAAACGTGTTTTTAAAAGATAATAAATATCAACAGATTGACACTTGTTTATGTCCGGTTTCATTGTGAAACTTTGTCCAATGAACAACATTGTATTAAATGGTAAAAATATATTCTAAATATTCTTTAAAACCACTAAAATTCTTAATTTATCTCTATTATTTATTGTGATTAAAAAAGTTGTTTTTAATTAAAATTTAGTACTTTTCACTATTCATCATAATATAAATGTTATCCAAAAAGTACCAAAATTTCAACCTAGGATAAATTAGATATTCCGAATTCAAAAATTAAATTCATTTTGAGAGATAAAATTTATAAAATTTCAATGTTTAGGTATTTCTATTCATAACGCCTACTTTGAATGGTTGTGGCTTGTTAGAATCTCAAAGTTGCGTACAACGTACGCTACTATATTATTCAAAGAGAACTGTACCATGGAAGCATGGGGTGTTACAGAGACCATATTGATCCCTTATACTTTAATTTTGGAATATTTAACTATAATTATTTAATAAAATTATGTGTGACCACTCTAATACCAATTAATGTTACCTAAACATATTGGAAACCTTTTGTGTTAGTATTTAAAAAAAATTAACTCTGATATATGTCATAACAAAATATTCAACAAACTAGATCCTATTTAATGTCATGGATCACATATAATAGCCTTTAATAATTAATAATATAAAAAAATCCTCAATCATTCACCATGATATAGATATTCTCTACTCATCTATAATTTTCCATGGATTGAATGATATATGGAAGGTGTCAACATTATTATGTATATATTCTCTACAATTGTTCTAGTTTTTTTATCTTC
Organism: Viscum album; assembly: GCA_963277665.1. Lineage (NCBI taxonomy): Eukaryota > Viridiplantae > Streptophyta > Magnoliopsida > Santalales > Viscaceae > Viscum > Viscum album. The sequence continues at coordinate 387,198,061 of OY728167.1, read as the reverse complement.
AATCATATATACTATAACATATATAGATTTGATTTATGTTATTAATATAAGATCATATATGAAATAAAAAAATTCATAAAAATGGAAGACTCTACCTCTTTTATGCCTATAAAATGTTTAAATAAATAGTTTAAATTTTATATCTTTTCACATTAGTCCCTAAATAATTTTAACATATATATTACAAAAAATGAATCTTATTGATTTTTTAACATATCTTTTTATTTCTTCACTTTCTTCTAACACTCTCCCATGTAATAGGATAACATTTGGACCATTCACTCAGCTAGTTTTCTCACATATCTCTTTAATAAGGACTAAACATGTAATGTTTGTTCAAAAAAATTTACCATATTAAATCATGAAAAATTAAATAATTTTTGAATACCGTGATAAATTATTTAAATTAATATCATTATAAAATTTTATATTTAATATTTGAATTTATTTATTTATTTTTATACCAATCTGATCATCAACTCACAGTGATAGAACCCACATAATCCCAAAATTCAACTCATATGAATTAGTAGAACATTTGTATAGACTTTATGTATAACCATTTATACCATATCATTAAATTAGTGATTCTATATTATAGACCAAGGATGGAATATAGCAACACAGAATATACCCTAATTATAAAAAGATAATCGATTATAATTATAACCATCCCATATACAGACATTATGTAATGAAATATCTTTTTTAACCAAAACCTCTTCTATAAGGATGCATAATTTGGGTTGACATTATATCATGGTTGATTTATTATTTCATTGAAAAAATTGGTTGTAATTTCCAACACCTATAATGATGATGGATTTAACCTAATAACTAACATCCATGTAAAAGGGAAAAGATACATAATTATACTACATTAAATAGAGATATACAATATTGGTCATTATATCAATTTCATACCACTAATTATGTAATTGAAATAAGATACCTCAACCTTAATTTAAAATTTCTTGATTTTTATAATGAATCAATGTATATAATCCATCTAATTCACTAATAATGACCCCAATTTGTTATATCTGTATAAATTATCATAAATAGGAATATTCAATGACACCTAACATGTTATGTTCTTATTGATTTTTCAACCCTCATGATCTTATATACATGTATATTTACAACTGGAATCTTTATGATATGATGTTTTAATAGTCATGATCTCCCAACACTTGATATTTAGATATATTTTTGTCCTATGATGTTTATATATTTATTCCATAAGTAATGGTTTAATATCAATAAGGCCGAAAACCTATTTTTTTAGCTTGGGATGCACTATTTGGACTTGTCCAGGTCACGAAAAATTGTTTAAAACATCAACATATACATGTTTTTTTGTCTAAATGAATTATTTAGGATAGTTCAACCCTATATGTATATATTACATAAAAAAAATTTAAATTTTATTTCTCTCTCCTATTAAATTGGAAACCACAATCTTTTTATTTTTTAAAAATTTATCCCTTGGACTATACACTATCATATCCATGTCCCTTAATTTCAACCCTTTCCAATTATACATAAACCGTCCCATTTTCCCCAACCCATAAATACTATATTTTTTGGATGTATAATAGTCCAACCCCCTCCATAATAGTATATTTTTTAATATATATACATGGGAATAGGGAGGCCCCCAAACCCCAGCATTTTTAATCCACTGTTTTTTTTATAATTAGGACCCTTAAAAATATAATAAAATATTTTTTTATAAATCATGATTGGATCAAACTTTTTTCATATAGATCTTTAGGTGTGTTTCCAATTTGGGATATAAATATGTTTTGGGAAAACAAACTATTACCTAGCCTTTTTATTCTAATCCTATTCAGGATTTAGGAAGGATTGATTGGGATCTAATGTATTTAAACAATATTTAAAACAATATATTTTAATATTATTATAGTAGTTTCATTATATTCTTATAATAAATTATGTGGAGACCACAAGAATGATGTCATTTCACTAATAGAGAGTTTAATTAGGGAACAATATTTCATTTTATGTTTTATTATTTCTTATAAAATTAACCTATATCACTTGTTAGAGAAAAAAATATCACTACGAAATACTCACATTCTACGAAAATAAAATAAAAAAATAACACTCAATAAAAAGGTTGACTAAACAAATTGAATAGCTACTCTATGCCATGATCTGCAATCACCTGAGACTATATATATAACTATAATCACCACTGTGAATACAACGATTTGGGTATATCCTTGAATTGTAATTCAAGAATACAATAATATGCTAGACTAAAAAGTCTCTAAAAAAATTTCATTATTGTCTTGTTCTTAAAACAGTTAGGGATTATCCTTTTACTTTTATTATATTTATTACTAATAGTTTTATAGTTCTATCACACATCTTCACATTATAAATTCGTTTGGACTTATTTATTCCTCAATACATGACATTGATGTGACGATTAAACAAAAACCTACTGTGTACTCTTATTGGACTATTTGATTCCTTTCACTTTATGTGAACGCTTATTTTTACACCATATTTCATCTTTTTACTCTTCTTCACAATCTATAGCCTCTCTATTCCTCTCACTTCATCACCTTATCTTCTTTTCTTCAATTAATCCATAAAAGACCCCTTGTTATGACCTAAAGGATTATCAATGGAAATTCCCTTTTCAATATTATTTCATATTTTATAATCACATAAAATCACATTAAAAACACAATAAAAATATTATAAATGAATAATTAATTAAATGATGATTATTTCTATAATTTAAGATAAATATACCTAATAAATAAAATCTTTTCTTTTGAATTAGTAAAATGTCCCTGATGAATAGTAAATTGGAAAATTGAATAGTAACCTCACCAATAAATGTATAAAAAAATTAAACATCTTATAAGTGACAATATGATAAAATTATATCATAGTATATGTTAATAAATATTTGAAAATTTATTAAATAAGTTTTTGTATTTTGTAAGTCATAAATATTTAATTAAAATATTATGATTAATTTAAAAATTTAAAGGAAGATGTATTTTCATAATGATTATGCATACATTAATATTTTTATGTCTTATTATTAGAAGATAATTTATGAGACCTTAGTTATTTCTTCAAAGTGTTATAAAATCAGTTATAATTTTCATATGTGTATTTTTCATGTAAATAACTATTTTAATTAAATAATAATTTCTCATTTTTAGAAAATTATTTTAAAAAAATAAAGTTAATTTTTTAATTCAACACATTAAAAAATTGTTAGGATTAATTTTTGGGATTTTTCTGAAATACATGATTATTTAATGAATAGTAAAATATAAAAATTTACGGTATATATACATTATGAGATATATACACTGTTATTTGAGTCATGGATGATGTAAGCACAATTGTTTTGAACTCACATAATCTATTTACTATTTTTTGTCTCAATAATCAACACTATTTATTGTCTTGAACAATATAATAAACTAATTGATTAAATAAATAGAAAACACCCCTCTCCTACACTATAATTACCACCCCTCACCACCTCTTCTCCTCACACCTCTCAAGCCATGATCCTTTTCATGATTTTGATAAAACATCTTACCAAGACCCTCCCCCATGACCAGGATCTTTTGTTCTTAACAAAATACCAAAACCGATCCCCTAAGCCGGTTCTCAAGAAGAAGGAATCAAGAGGTAAACCCATCTTCCTTTTATATTAATTTCTTTTCTAGTTCCTTTATTATAATTTTCCCTCCTCACATCCTCTCATTCAAATGGAATGATAACTCCAATAACTTACATATACTATAATTTTGTTATGATAATGGAATAATTCATCTTCATATCATTGTTTTCCTCCTTTTATATTGAAAATAAAACAACATCCGTGATTTTTTAATTTATAACATTCAAGGATGATGATGTTTTAAATTTCCATTACAGTATTCATGTATGGTACATGTATACAAGTAAACAAATCATGGAAACCAAGGAATCCAATGCACCAAATGATGATATTGAATCTCTTAACCCATCAAAAAGGCTATAAATGAACTTAATAATGTTATAATAAATCAAATAAATGTGTAAATGGTTATATAATTATTTATTAATGAATCTAATTTTATTATCCAGGAAATTAAGATCAAGTTAAGAACACCTTTATACTTAAGGAAATTGATTCTACACGGACCTCCATTATTCCTTTGAGTTATTATTTCTAACTTTTACCCAAATGTTATTATTTTTTATTTTTATGTAAATCTCTTATGTATTGTTAATATGACCATATATCATGTATTATGATCCATTAATCCTAATTTTTTAGGTATATACATGTTTTTAAAAGGTTCTCTTCTCGATTTTTCCTGATAAGTGAGCCTGATTTAAGGGAAATTTTCAAGATCGTTCCAATTTTTAAGTGCACTCCGTAATATATTTTAAACCACCATTATTTTTATAAGATCAATAATTTTATTATTAAAATATTTTTGGTCCACTTCTTGTTTTATATGAAAGATTATTCCCTTTTATGCCTTAAATTCTCTTTAATGTTTTCCTTAAACCGCACTAAAATGTTTTAGTTGTAAAGTTTCCAAAACACTCTTTTAAAGTGATTTCAACTCACTTGGACACCATTTATCATTATATATGGTTATTTTACTTTTATATTTCCCATTTATATTATAAATCTTTTCTTTCATGGACACTTTAATGACATTCACATTTATTATGCTTTTTGACAAGATTATGACACCCAATTTAGACCATGCGTAAACATTATGATTATGTTTGATTCCTTATCTATGATTATTATTTTGGAACACATATTCATGAATATTTTATGATGGGTGTTCCAAGATTTTTCTCGAATGCATGGTTAATTTTTAGACTCATGAGTTGTTATGTGCAAGGGTTTTGGTAGTTAGTCATGACTCATAGTCCATGTACAACGGTCTGGGTGGATATCCTTGAATTACGCTCCTCTATGTGATACAAGATTTGAATCATCATAAATTAATTTTTTATGTTGATTTTACTTTACTATTATTTCATATTTAAATGATCCAAAGTTCAATATGTTATCATTCCTTATTTGGATCATGCCATTGACTTTTTATATCATTATGTTATGCCTTCTAACCAATGTGCTAATATTTATCCAGATGTATATTACTTTAATGGGATTTTAGATCATCCATTTCTTCATGTTATCCCTAGGTTCTCCTATTCCTATTTATGGGATTAAAGGATGTTAGGATCTCATAATCCATGTTAAATAAAAAAATGTTTTATTTAGCCCCATGTTTTCTGTTTTATGTACCTAGTATTTGAATACACTAGAAATTATGATCCTTTGATTTTAATTTGTTGTCAAATTATGAATAAAATCATGAAATTGTATGTGTAAAAGCCTAGGGTCTCTATATTTGGTATTACAGGATGGTCTAGTTATTTTTTGGAGATTGGGAATAGGGAAATTTAGGGCAAACCATAGGCATAAGACTATATCTAAGTAAACATCCCTAAATTTTGGTTAGTATAGAGTAATATGTTTATCTTTGAAATATACCCACGTATGAATACTAAAAGTGAACATGGTTTTGGAATAGATATACTTAATAGTAAGACCTCCTTCAAGGTGTTTCAGGCCTGAATCAGAGCAACCTGATACACGAAAACAGGCCTTATTGTGCATCTAGTTTAACACTCTCGGGGGACATGACAAGGTAAATTAATAAGTTCATTATGAGACATTATTTCAGGAAAAAAGAAAATCATAGAATAATAGATGTTATGAAACATATCATGTATAACCTATAATAAAACCTAGGGAATCACAAGATAGGACATACTTTTTTATGTTTATGATTTTATGATTAACGTTTAGTTTTATATACTTATTAGATAAGTATTAAGGACCCATAATTGAAATTTCTTTTCTTAGTTACTGTTGGGAAATTGAAGAACACATGCCAAGAATCAATGTGATAGGTAATGCGATTATTTTCATAATGGTACGACTAATATGATGGGAATGGAAACTCAAAAAATTAAGAAGGTATTGGCTCAACTGGCTCATGTTATGAATAATAACATGAATCAGGTTGAACACCATCATCTACAAGGAAAAGGAAGGTTATTGACGAATCCTTCATTAAAAAAGGCCTCCCATGTTTAGTGGATCATCTGATCCCCTCCTCATAGAATAATGTATTAAATCCATTTTAAATATATTCTCTATTCTCTAGTGCTCTGAAGAAGTTAAAGTTGTGTGGGAGGTATATCATTTGGATGGGGAAGATGATCAGTGGTGAAAACTGATCAATAACACAAAGTCCATGGAGGAAATTGATTTCATATAATAGGAGGAGTTCATGATTTTTTTTCAACAAATATTTTCCATGAACCCTTTGTCTCAAGATGGAAAGGGAGTTCCTCCAACTTAATTAGAAGGGAGATGATTCTATCAGGGCATATGAAGATACCTTTACAAGACATGAAAGATATACCTCCATATTTTTCATGAACATTGAAAACAAGGTGAATCACTTATTTAGTATCATAAAGCAGAGTCTACGAAAAGCGTTGGTGATTTCAGACATTGATAGTTATGAGAATATTGTTTGTTGTACCCTTGAGGTTGATATGGATATTGAAGACTCTCAAAGGTCTCATGGTCCTGGTGAAAAAAAAATTAAAATAGAGTATACTATGGTTGGATCGTCTAATAAATCCAATGAGGGAAAGAAGACCTAATATCCCACATGTAAAAATTGTAGGTCAAAGCATCATGGGAACTGTCTAAATAGAACCAAGAAATTATTCAAATGTTTAAGAATGGGGAATATGGCTATGAACTACTGATGTGATATGAAGAATCCATCTTACAAGGAAGAATAAAGGAGGTTTCATATCAATTCTCATCGAATAGTGCAGTGTTTCAACTGAAAGGGACATGGGTATTTTTCCAACTAATTCTATAACATGATGTTTATTGGAAGAAATCAATAAAAAAGTCCAAGGAAACAAGAAATGGAATATGCTATCGTTATTTCTGAGGTAGAGAGAAACAATGATGTGATGACAGGTACGCTGGCTATTCATTCAAGAATATATAACATACTATTTGATTTATGTTCTATGAATTCTTTTGTATCTTTTATTTTTAGTATAACTATTCAATCACCACCAAAAAATATGGAGGTTGAGTTAGTTAGGTCTACAACAAAAGAGGTGATTATTGCATATAAAGTTTATAACTCCTCCTCGATAAATGTTTCTGGGTTGAACCTTGTATAAAATCTTGTCATAATCCCTTTCATAGAGTTTTATGCTATTTTGAGCAAGGAATGTCTATATTTATATAAAGCTAATATTAACTTTTGGTAAAGGTAGATCACTCTTCAGTTCCTGGAAGATCTTTTAATCTTGTAAAACTGTAAAGAGTAAGATGAATCGCCTTAATAATCATCATATCATGTGTGGTTATTATTTCCTTATTAGCAAGCATATATTGATCAAATTATTGAGATAATGGTTATAATCGAGGTCGAAGACTGTCGGATTATAGGGGACTACACTGAAGTGTTCCCAGAATATTTTCTTGGTCTTCTTATGGACCGAGAGGTTGTGTTCACAATTGAACTCAATATGGATATCTGCCTATATCAAATTCACCATATATATGGGCCACTATAGAGCTAGAAGAGCTAAATAACTAGTTACAGGAGATTCTGCAGAAGGGGTTTATACTACCAAGTGATTCACCATGGGGTGAACTAGTACTCTAGGTTAAGAAGAAGGATGGAACAATGCGTATCTACATTGATTATAATGAGCGCAATAAAATCACAATAAAGAACAATTATCCCCTTACATTGATAGGAGACTTGTTCGATCAGCTACATGGGGCCAGTTATTTCTCAAATTTGGACCTTCCATCGGGATATCACCAATAAAAGGTGAGGAAGGAAGATATTCCCAAGATTGCCTTTTGAACAACGTATTAACACTATGAGTTCATAGTAATTCCATATAGACCCACTAATTCTCCATAAATTTTCATTGATTTAATGAATAGAGTCTTTATGGATTACCTTGATAAATTCAAGGTAGTCTTCATCAATGATATTTTGATATACTCCAAGAGAAAGTAGGAACATGAGGAGTATTTGAATACCATGATGAAGAATTTTAGAAGGGTGAAAATTTATGCAAATTACAGTAAATGTGAGTTCTGGATGGATGAAGTACCATTCGTGGGGCATGTTACCCGTAGAAAAGGAATATCTATACACCATACCAAGTTAAGGGAAATCGAATCGTGTACAAAGCCAACATCTGTAATAGAGATCCGCATAATTAATTTTCAATATAGGTTTTATTGATGATTTGTGAAGAACTTATCACAATTTTCAAACCTAGTAACCAATATGACATAGAAGGGAGTAATGTTTTTTTAGACTCAAGAATGTGAGTAACAATTTAAGGATCCCAAAAGGAGGCTTATCACTGCATTAGCGATCACACTCATGACAAGTGGAGAACTATTTGTGGTGTACATAAATGATTCAACGAAATACATAGGCTGTGTACTAATTCAAAATTATAAACTGATAACCTACACCTCAAGGAAATTTAAAATTCATGAGATAAACTATCATACGCATGATCTGGATTTGGTAGCTCTGATCTTTGCATTAAAAACCAAGCAGCATTATCTCTAGGTGGAGAAGTGTGAGGTATATACTGATCACAATAGTATAATAAATATATTCACACATTATAAGCTTAATATGTTCTAGTGAATATGGTTAGATCTTATCAATGATTATGACTTCGAAGTCCACTATTATCCAAGTAATGTGAATATGGTAGAAGATGCTTCATTTAGAAAGGATCTTGAATCTTTAGCAATGATTAGAATTGAGAAGGATCCAATATTCTTAAACATTAAAAGGATTGATATGGGAATAATTAAGGAAGGAACATCGTAAATCCTCTCTCAAATGATTCCTCAACCAACCCACATGGATAAAATAAAGTATTCTTAGAGAAATAATGTGGAAATTCAGAAAAATGTAGAAGTTATCAGAAATTGGAATTCATCTGAGTTCAATATTTATAAGGATGGATTTGTAATATTTTTCTCACAAATATTTGTACAATCCAACCCATTGGTAAATAATGATCTTCTTAATGACTCACATAGCTCAACATTCTCTATTCACCCAGGGAGCATAAAGATTTATCGAGATATTTTGGAGAACTTTTAGTGGGAGAATATGAAAAGGTTGATCACAGAATATACATAAAATTGCCTAGTATGTTAGCATGTGAAGGTTGAAATTAAAAATTCAAAAGGAATTAAGTAACCATTATTAAATCCATAATTTATGTGGGAGAACATTTCCCTGTACCTAGTCAATGTACTTCTAAAGACACATACAGGGAACAGTAATATAGAGGTTATTATGGATCATCTTATAAATACTACTGAATTTATCACAATTCAAGATGAATTATCATTAGATTATCTTGCATGCATATATATTAAAGAGGTGGAAAGGATTCATGGATTAACACTTTATATTTAATTCGATTGAGATTCGAGATTCACCTCAAAGTTCTAGAAAATTCTCTAACATTCTCTGAGAACTGAGTTGAACTTTAGTACGAACTTTTGTCATCAAAATTATGGCCAATATGAGTTAAATATTCATACACTAGAAGAAATGTTGATAGAATATTCTATGGAATTTAAAGGAGTATGGGACCAATATCTACCTCTGGTCGAATTCTCTTACAACAACAATTTCCACTCAAGCATTTTAATGGCCCTATATGAATCCCTTTATGGGAAAAGGTGTAGAACACTAGCATGGTTGGATGAAGTCAGTGACCGTAAGATTCTAGGACATTAAATGGATGATGAAATGGTGGAGAATGTGAAAACCATTCAGCAGCACATCAAGGAAGCCTAATGTAGACAAAATATCTATGCTTACAATTATTGATGAGACCTTGAGTTTAAGGTTAGATACACAGTATTCCTCTAAATATCATCATGGAATAAGTTCATTATATTTGGGAATAAAGGAAAGCTATATCCTGGTTACATCGTCCCCTTCATGACTCATGATCATGTCAGAGTTGTGGCCTATCAACTAGCACTTCCACCTACCATTTCTAAATTACACAATGTATTACATGTATCCCTCTTTAAAAAGTACATAAAAAATCATTCACATGTAATTACTTCAGAGTTGGTATAGTTAGAGAATTACATTTATTAGGAGGATAATCGTGTGACGGTCATGGATCATAGAGATAAAGTTCTACGCAACAAGACTACTAATCTGGTTAAAGTACTATAGTGGAACTACAAGTATGAAACTGCAACATGGGAACTGGAATAAGTGATCAAGGAAAAGTATGCACACCTATTTTCATCAATGTTTGTAAAATGAAATTTCGACGGTGAAATTTCATAATGGGGGAATAATGTGATGAGCCAAAGTTTTATTAATTGAAATTCCCTTATCATATTTATGTCATATATTATAATAACATAATATAATAGTAAGAACACAATAGAAACAATATACATTAAGAATTAATGAACTAAGAATTATTTCTAGAAGTTAAGTAACATACACCAAAGGAATAATAACTCGACCTTTGGAATAGTAACATGACACTTATGATTAGTAAACTAGACAATTGAATAGTGACCTCATCAATGAAATGATAAATAAAATTTAACCATTTAATGAGTGAAAATATGATATAATTATATCATATAAGAAGTAAATATTTATGTTAAAAATTATTAATTAAGTGTTCATATATTCAAGTAATAAATATTTAATTAAAATATTATGATTAATTTATTAATTTTAAAGAAAATTTAATTTCATAAAATTTATTTAGTAATTATTATTTTTATCTCTTATGATTATAGGATAATTTTATGATACCTTATTTATTTCTTCAATGTGTTATAAAATTAGTTATAATTTTCAAATGTGTTTTTTCTGATTAAATTTAATGTTAATTAAAATTTTAATTACTCATATTTAGAATAAAATTTTCATAAAAATGAGTTCATTTTTAAATTATATACATCAATAAATGGTTAGAGTGAATTTAGGTATTTTTCGAAAATACTTGATTTTTTTGTGAATAGTAAAATACAGAAATTTAATTATAGATACATTATAAGATAGATACACTATTAATTGAATCATGTTTGATGTAATCATAACTTTTTAGAACACACCTGATATAGTTACTATTTTTAGTCTCAATAATCAACACTATTTCTTTTCTTGAACAAAATAATAAACTAATGGGTTAAATAATGAGAAAACACCCCTCTCCTCCACTAAAATACAACCCCTTGCCACCTCTTCTCCTAAAACCTTTCAAGCTGTTAGCCTTATCCAAATTCTACTTAAAACTTTACCCAATCCCCTACCTCGTTTCTAAGAGATTTAGGCCTTAAAAATACCAAATATGATCCCATAAGGAGGTTCTCAAGAAGAATGAATCAAGAAGCAAACCCCTCCTCATTTTCTTTTAATTTCTTTTCAAGATCCTTTATTTTATTTTTCCCTCCTCACCTAATCTCATCCAAATGGTACAATAAATATTGAACCTTAAATATACTGTAATATTTTTATTCTAATGGATTAATTCATCATAATCTCTCTTTTCCCCTCCTTTTATAATAAAAATAAAACAATGTCTCTCGTGTGTTAATTTATCACATTCAACAATGATGATGTTTTCAATTTCTATTACCATATTCAAGGATGGCCATGAAAACATTTTTATGATTGAACCATATTATAATATTTTTTATCTCTTATTTAATGTTCTAGAATCATTTTTTACAAAAGATACAAATTTGAAAAAAAACTAGTTCATTGTGTTCGAAAACCAACAAGTAAATCCTAACGATTATCATCAACTACTTATACAGTGATTCAAACTATTGATATAAAACAAAATTATATATAAGTCCAATTTTATGCCTAGAATATCATTAATAACATATAAGTTAAATTATATATAATTACCCCCACATTACACAATCATCTATACATGCATACAAGTAAACTGATCATAGAAACCATGGAAACCAAAGCTACCAAACTATGATATTGAATCTCTTAACACCTAAAAAGGAAATAAATGAACTAAGTAATTTTATAATAAATTAAATACATATATAAAAGGTAATTTAATTATTAATTAATTAATATAATCTGATTATCCTAGACATTAAGGTCAAGTGAAGAACACTGTTAGACTTAAGGTAAGGGATTCTACCCGAACCTCTATTATTCCTTTGAGTTATTCTTTCTCATGTTTTACCCAAATTTTATTCTATTTTATTATTATGTAAATATTAAAAATTCTATGAATATTTCACAAAATAACGTATCAATATCCATTCATTGTTATTTTTTAGGGATATATATATTTTTAAAAGGTTCTCCACTCGACTATTCGTGATAAACAAGCCTAATTTAAGAGAACTTCCCAAATTCATAAACATTTTAATGTATAACACATAATATATTTTAATCAACCATTATTTTTATAAAATAAATAATTTTATTATTAAAATATTATTCTATCACTTCTTGTTTTATATGAAATATTATTCCCTTTCCTTCCTTAAATTGTCATTAATGTTTTCCCTAAACTGATCTAAAATGTTTTAGTTCTAAAGATTTAAAAATAGTATTTTTGAAATTATTTCACCTATGATGGACTCCATTTGTCATTATATATTTATATTTTTATTTTTAAGTATAAATTTTTCTTCTAAATAAATTCTTTCATGGAAGTATTTTTGATACTCTTATTTATTAAACATTTTGACAAGATTATGATACCCAATTCTTACTATAGGTAACCATTATGTTTATGTTTGAAAAATAATGTCTGATTATTACTAGGGAACACATATTCATGAACGTGTTATGATTGGGGCTCCCATATATCACTTGAATTCATTAGGTAAATTTAAGTCTCATGAGACATTATGTGCAACGGTCAGGGTAGTTAGCCTTGACTTTTTCTCCTTGTGCAGTGGTCTTGGTGGTTAGCCTTGACTTGTACTACTCAATATTAAACGATCTTTAAATCATTCTGAAGTCATGTTTTATGTTTCTAACACAATAAGATGATTCAATTACTAAATGATACCATGTTCTATATGTTATGATTATTTATATTTTATTGTGTTAGATGCCTTTATATATCATTATGTTATTCCTTCAAACCTTTGTGCTAAGTTTTATCCTGATGTATATTCCCTTACTGGGATTTGAGCTCATCCCTTTGTTCATTTTATCCCCATGTTATACTATGATAATTTAAGGGATCAATTGGAGTTAGGATCTCATAATGGATGTTAAATAATGAAATTTTTTATTTAGTCCCATGTTTTCAGTTTTATATACCTAGTCTTCCAATACACTAGAATTTACAAACCTTGGATTTTTCTTTGATTTTTAATTATGCTTAAGATCATGTAATGATATTTGTAAAATTATAGGGTCATTATACGCTTATTCATAATCTTACATAAAAACATAATTTTTTTCCTATTTAAATATTAATTTCAAATTAAATATTTAGATATAAACATACCGTAAAATATTTCGTAGCTTATTCTCACTAAAACATGATCCCGCATGTACATCCATGAATTTTTTATCACATTTAATTTGTTTAAGATACTTTTTGTATTATATTTGATCACATATGAGTTATCAAGAATATATATGTAGTTTCTAGGAAATTACTTTTCAACTTCTTCTTAATGCCTTCAAACTCGTCTTTTGGAGAGGTCATGAACCCTTAATTAACTAGTACCCTTATAAATCACTCTATTACAATGTGACCCTTATATATCCTAGGTAAAATTTTGGCAATCCATATATATCATAGTAGTGACCCTAATGTTATTCATTTTCATAAAATTAACCCTTATGTACCATGTAGATAAACGTTTATTTATTAAGTATTCCTCAGCTAAACTCATATATACTATGTAGATTGGTTGTTATGTATTTTATTTACATCATATCAAACCTTACATATCCCCCTGATGTATAGATAGCTTCTAAAATTCCCTAGTCCCAATTTTCTCAGTATAGAGTGACCCTTACATATTTATCAAATTAAACATTATGTATCACTCTATAATATAGAGTGACCCTTGCATATCACCATAGAGTAACCTATATATACTAAGTAATTTTCCATTTTTTTCAATATGTTAACTCAGATTAACCATTACATATTATAATTTCTTGTATAGACCATTACATATTAGAAAATCTTACCCTTATGTATTTGAAACTTTTTCAAATTTCTGAATATTGTCTTCTCAACACCTAAATTCTTCCAAACATCACTAAAATAACTCCATACATCCTTCAAACAACTCAAAAATTCTAAATAGCATTCAATTCATAAGAATAGTTTATCTTATGTTAGTTTCAACATGATTTGGTATTGAAAGAAACAAAACACAAAAACATATAAAACCTATTCTCTTCACAACTTCTCCAACATTTCACTAATAATCATAACAAAGTAGATTCTTATTTAACACTTGAACTCAGTAAATCAAACAGTTATTAACAATATTCTTAAGGTGAAAAAAAATCTAGATCACAACATTTCCATAACAACTCTTGATCTCAGCAATAGACCACATTTTTCAGAAACCATTTAATATAAATCACTCTTAAAATTTATCACACTTAGTAAAAAATCATCATTCAATAATTATAATTTTAATGAAAAACATCAATGTATAAAATGAGAACATTGAATAATAATTTCATGATGTCCATTAAAGTGTAATACATCCTCTTATACAATTTTCGACCACTTTAAAAAAAATTATAATTCAATCCAAAGTGTAATAAGTTAATTCATGTGTACATTGTAAAAATATATGTTCAAACAACTCATAACTCACACAGTCATGTTTACTTCATAGCTTACCCCTTTTAAAAGCTACCTCAAAATATATGCTCTCCATAAATAAGAGATACCTCCCCAGTTACTCTAAGCAGTTATCATTATATTATCTTACCATATTTCTTTTCTCATCATTATTAATACGTTAGGCATAAACATAAAAGGATTAATGTTATATTTTTCCCTTTTAGACAATATCAAAAGAAAAAATGGAATAGGGGGAATATATCATAATCCCTTGGGCTTTAATGGGTGAAGGATGAAATTTATTCTTCAAAATACATGACTTGGTATTCAATCATTTTTTTGAATAGAAACCACATTTATCTGTGAAATTTAACTTCAACATAGATTTTAGATTTTGAGAAATCATCTTAATCATCTCCTCAAGAATGTGAAATTCCTAATATTTTTTTTCTTCCTTCTCTTCACTTAAACTTATTTTTCCAAAAAGTACACATTCATCATAAAATAATAGGAGAAAATTATTCTATTTTTCTCTAACATATCTTTATTGAGTTCATTCTTTAAAAATTATTCTAGTGTGGAATTTTTACCCTCCATTTTAGGGTCATCAATTTGTAATGGTTTCATGATATATTTATGGTTGTTCATGCGAGGCATATTCTTCTTCACTTATTTATTTCTGTTATATTTAATCTTTAATACTCTATAATAATTTTTTTGAAGCATTATAATTATTGGTATTATTATAAAATCTTCCATTATATGAAATTTTTGATTACATCTCCCTCACTCTTCACTAAAGTCAGCAAAATTGTTCTTCAAATTTTCACTTATTTGTTGAATATCATCTGCAAGTATTTTTTTATTATTAGGGTTTATTTAACCTAAAAACACTCCTTAGATCACTCTTTATATGACAAAATGTTCTTCCAATAATCTGGAAATAAGTCATCATATTCTCATAGCCTCTGAAAAAAATGACTATAAATGGGCAGGCTTATTCTGAACCTCCAATATTTCCAAAAATAATAGTTGCCTAAAATTCAACATTTTAGAATATTTATTGACTTATATTTGATTAAACAATACATTGAGACACATAAAACATGATCCTATTTATTTTAACCATTTTTAAAAAAATTATCCTCACACATATTATCTTATAGTTGTTCAAATTCAATAATTTGTTTAAGAAAATTGACATTGAATTGCATTCTCTTATGTGATTCACTTAAATTTTCAGACATTATATTGGGATTCAAACTTTTATATCCTGATTCCATGATCATTATAAATAATTTATTGATATCCTTAAAATTATAACAATATTAATGGCTCTCTTTATCCACAACAGACTTCTCTTTTTTCTACTAATCTCCTACTCCATACTTGGAATTTCAAAAATCACTGCTATTTTTTTAAAATTAATATAGTTTTATTAATAATTCCACTGTAAAGACCTGAAAATTACATGTATTTTTTTAAAATTACTTGGGATTATTAAGAGTCTTAAAAAATTGATGGCACGTGATTCTGATGCCTGGTGTGCCCGAAATTAATTTCTAAATGCTTTTAAGGTACATTCAGTAAACGTGTGGGCACCATTTTCTCTCTTTTGAACCGATGATCAGATAAAAAATCCAAGGGTATAGATGAATCTGTAGTTCCTTGATTCACATACGGGAATATTCAATTCAACCATAGCAGTTTGGGAGAAAATTTTATGTTATTGACATTATAGAAAAATAACAAAATAACATAACAAGTTATTTAATTTCTTTTTCTCTAGCGAAGGAGTAGCGGTGGTGGGGACTAGTGACTTGCCAAGACAATTAATGGCTTGAATCTCCTTTATTTTTAACCTCACCATTGTGAATTATGATGTTCATTCATAAAATGAACCTAATTAATTCCTCGGTGTGTTACTCACATTTTCCACCTCTATTTAACTGAGGCTCAAGTTAGAGTTTTGAAAGGACGACACTAGGAAAGGATTTTCTAGAAAAGTGATGTGATGTTATCCATCGAAAAATGAAAGAATCTTGGGCAGCGAAATTCGTGGATCATAGAATGTTGATGACCTCTCTCTAATGGGGACTCTCCTTCTGCCAACTACTATGATACCTCTGATGGTTCATGAGGTAGGGGTTTTCATTTAATTCAAGAAATTCCACATTTATTTTCCTCATTCTTGAATTTGCGGGAGGTAATTGTGGGAGATTTGAATAGGGTTTATCATTATTTTTAATGTGATGTATAATTTACCCCCACATGTTATAAAGCTAATGCAGAGGGTGTAGGCCAATCGAAAAAGTCTTGGACCCTCCGCCGCTTGTTTTTTGTGTCGTTCTTCAAAGGCGGGTTGTTCCAACTTCACTGAACCTTGAAACTGAGAGGTTTAAAATGACGGCGGCATACCAAGAGGATAGTAGGAATGTATAGAATGAATAAAGGACCACCAGAACTCACCCGGGGGTCGATGAAAGAAGTGATAGCGCGGTCCTAGAGACCGGAGCTTGCGGACGAGGGCGGCAGCAGACAACTACCGACCGTTGTGCAAGAGCGGCGCCACTCGGTGTCGCGGTGGTCGGACAGGTGGCCGGTAGCGGTCGGATGTGGAGGTGGAGGTGGCGTGCCATTGCACGCCATGCTAACGGGAGCTGCAACTCGAATCCACAATGATATAGGGGACCCACCCCCTATGGCTCCCATGAGTGATGAGGTGGTTCCACCTGATGTCGCCTATAAAGGAGATTATGGCTCCATTGAGCCATTTGGGAGCAGCGGACAGTGTGACCCCATGTGGGTCACGCCATCCAGCGGGCCATACCCACCCAGCAGGCCATGACAGTCCACGACCCCACCCAACCAAGCCGAGTTGGACTAGACCCAGACCCCTCTCGGTCCCAGATACGCTTAAATGATTGTATCATGTGAAACAGACGCCTGTTTGATGAACCCCCTATGGCGCAAGGATCCATGGAGGAAGATGGTCCTTTTATGATACTACACGAGTGTTTTGGAGAATGTTGGTGTAACACCCTGATATTTTATGAGGAATATTTTTTTATGTCTTATGTTATACGCAACATCAAAGGAATCTTTCACTACACACAACACTATCTTGGCTTGCGTTATACGCAAGAAGAACCTTCCTCGATAGCGAGTGGTATACGCAATATCAAGTTTCACTAAACAATGATATATTGTTATAAAAATATTGTGGACTAGTTGTTATAAATAGTATTAACTACATTTTTAATTTTATAACATTATTATTCATCTTACACAATTTCTAAAACATGGTTTGTGAACATAATAAATTTTTTGTCTCAAATAAGTATTTTTTTTAAAATTCAGTTTTTCCACCTTTTGATGGCACACCAACATTAAATATAGTATTTGACTTGTTTATAAGATCAATTTTACAAAATTAAATTTTTCTTTGGAATCAGGATTTAAAAATTTACTTTGGATAAATTTTTCATATTATTCTGATAACTTCTATATTTTAATGAATAGTAAAAACACTATAAATTTTAATTATAAACATCTTTTCTCATCGCAAAAATTTATATGGTTAAAGTATAATATTAAATGGTTTTAAAGTATAAATAGAATATATTTTTACCATTTAATATAATTTATGTCATTACCCTTAATTTTACAATGAATTTATAAGTAAAAACATTTCAATCTTTGACAATGTTTTAACTTTTAAAACCTGTTTTCTTAACAACATGATTAATTTTAAATTAATTACTACAACTTATATGTTTTGAATTGTAAAAAATGGATTCCATATTTGGATTCAGTGTGTCCAAATTATGTTAATAGGTTACTTTTATCTTTTTTGATATTATGAATAGTGACTACGATAATTTTTATTTACTACAGTTAAAGGTAAATATGGTAATTAAGGGTAAAAATAAGATTATAAAATTACCTAACACCTACCAAAACTCTATTGGATGAATAAAAGTCGACCATTATCACCTAAGGGTCAGAATAAATTCATTTTATGGACTTTTGACCCTTAAAATAATTTAATTATTATTAAAACCAAAGAAAGTGACAACATGTCACTCTCTTAAATCTTATATGTATATTAATTTTACATTAGTGATAAACATCATGGAAAATCGAAAAAAAAAGTCTCCAAAAATATAATAAAATTATCTACATCATGTGAATTTATTTATAATTTTTTGGGATTAAATAATTATCATTAATTATGACACAATAGTGATGTTGGTATTATTTTATTGATTGAATTATCAAATAAATTATTTTAAAATTATTAAACTAAATATTATAAGAACTATTTAATGTGATCCGCTAATTTTATAGATAAATATGACATGTTATTGATCTATTAAATCATTTATTTCGAACATATCTTCTGTGTATATTTTATTTAAATTCAAATAAATAAATAGTGTAAAAATTGACACTGTTGTTATTTTTTAAAAATTACGTATTATAAAATTGTTTAAAAATCTCAATAGTATTTAAAAATTATAAATTAAAATTTATATGGTCTTCAATATAATAAAGTATACAATTATGTTCAATTCACAGCATATAAGTAATTATTTATACTGATTTAAAATTTAGAATATTATTACCACAAATAAAATTAAATAGATTATTTAAGGATAAATCATGTTGATAATTTTTAAACTAAATTCCCAACATTCCTAAATTGTATTGGTTGATGATAATACAACCCTATATCATATAATATTTGTATTTTAGTCATTTTTATTGGTTTTTATGTTGGTTTGGAATTTATTATAAATTAACATTTCTTATAATTCCAAAAGTGCCACTCTTCTCCCTTATAAAAGAGATCCTCCTCCCTCTCCTCCTCACACCACATTGAGACTTCAATCTCGGCCAAAACCATCCAATTTCTCTTCTACAATTCTCTTGAAACATACTAGAGGTCCTGGTATTCTTCAATGACATTCATTAGTGCCCAAAGAGGAGGTTACGAAGAGGCGCGTCAAAGAAGAGGTAATATCCTTTACAGATTATTTTCATTTTAATTCTTCTTGTACTTATTTTTCATTATTAGTTTCATCATAAATTAATAACATCAGTATCAATAATATACTTATATGTTATTGTAAATATGAAACAACCCTATTTCACCTTCTATCCATCCTATGAAAAATGAAATCACTGCGCGTGCATACGTACGAAATATCGTCTCCACGCCATGGTGTAATCTATTTTCCACCACTACCATACTTGGATGTGTATAATGGTGTAAATAATAACTATATATAATTATATAACATGATACGAATTCTTAGACATTCCATCTTTTACTCCAATACCATTCAATAGTTATGGGAACGATATCATCGCTCATGCATACGTAAGGCCTACCGTCTCCGTGATCTGATGCAACTCATTCTACATGATCATCAATAAATAATGATTATATAAATAAATTTAATGAATAAATATGATGTATATTACACTAATATCATTTTTTAAATAATGTATCTATAACCTAAAAAGAGGAAGAAGAATTTATTCGACATGACATGGGTAAGTTCATAAAGCAATGAACACCCGAATAACAAGTAGCAATGAAATATTATTAATATGAAGATAATATTATGACCATGTATGATATCATAACAAGGAATATGATTCAGTAATAAGTCAATGAGATTATTTAAAACATTATTCATGAGGTTCGATATGTAAGAAGCATTTCGGACTTAAGGTAATGGAAAATCTTGCAATCTCATTTTTATCTGAGATTGTTTATACTTTAGAATTTTCTAGGGAATATTTATCATCCACATCCATGTTTCCTCAATTTGTAATATTATTTCTATCCTCATACAATTTATTAAATCCAATTTTACTTATTGGTTAATTTTTAGTAATGATATGAAAGGAATCTTTTTTCATTTTAAGTACGATGTACATTTTGACATTTCCGGCCAAAGTACGAGAAGAATGTTTTTAACTTATACAGCGTGTATGGATTTATATGATTTAATTGAAAATTATTTCCATGAACCTTCCATTAAATTTTTTCAAGTTTATTTATATTTAGCATCTTTTAGTTTAAAATTGTATGACATGTTAATAAAGGAAAAGTCATTTTGAAGTAGAAATGATATTTTCCTCAGGAATGGAGTTCAAGTGTTTTATTAAAATTATTTTCCATCTAAGAAAATATAGGGTTCTGTTTCTATCCATATTTTTACATTGATTGGATTATGTTATGATTGAATTATTTTTATGAAATCCTTTTATATTATATGGTTTATCTTATGATGTCATGATGTTTAAGAATCCCATTTTTTTTACATGTGTTATGCTATGATATATGATTTTTGATTTTTTGTCACACATAAGAATGGTTTCATTATAAGATCGGTGGGACCTATATCTCTCTCCAATGCATTGGGTAAAGATTTATATCTCATGAGATAGACATGGTTGGAACAGCATGTAAATCGGATTCAGTGATACAGGACTGGAATGAGGAGTGAACTCAGTTCAGAAATGGGCTTTGTCCACTAATATAGTCTTGGAAATGAGTCTTGACTAATAAGAAATGATTTTATATGATTATGTATTTATGCCATAAAGTCTCATGTTTTATGTTATGATCATTGGGATTACATTTCACTACTGTGATTTACCCATGTTATGATATTATGATATCTTTTGAAGGTTATGATATTCAAAATGTTATGTTCCTATGAATATGATATGATTGATATTTCTTTTGTTTACCCATACTGAGCATTTGAGCTCACCCTTTTGTACGTTTTCTTTTCCCCAGATTAGGAAGATGGGTATTGAGTAGGATATTCCAAAATGGGACATTAGATATGATGAAATAAGAGGGAGACAATGTAGATGATTTTATGAACCAGTTGTTTATGTTTACCAGTTTCTAAAGTCACTATACATATACGGTCCTACCAGGGTTTTGTTATATGTTGTAATAACTATGCTTCAATTCTGAAGTAAAAAACCATGTATCTAAAGTATGGGTTGTTATAGTTGGTATCAGAGGAAAGGTATATTCAACCTTTGGGAACTAGGATGTGAATGCCTTTGTAAGAACCCTAAGGATATGTCTAAGCATAGAACATAATCGTAGTATTTTAGAAATGGCCAGGAATAACCTATGATAAGTCCTAAAGTGTAATATTTTATTACTAATTTTGTGGCTTTCCT
The DNA here is from genome assembly GCA_963277665.1 of Viscum album. Lineage (NCBI taxonomy): Eukaryota > Viridiplantae > Streptophyta > Magnoliopsida > Santalales > Viscaceae > Viscum > Viscum album. The sequence goes on along the minus strand of OY728167.1, from coordinate 387,175,858 downwards.
ATTGTAATTAGTGTTTCTCAAACTATGCATCTTGGTTTTAGTTAATGGATGGAACCTAAAGGAACCGTGTTAATGCTGAATGCGATGAAATATGTAATGATTGTCCCCCTAAGTATCCAAACATTATGGGAGATGGAATGAAAAATATTGTAGCCATGCTCACATAACTTTATCAAGCTATGAATCACGCAGGACTTCCAAACGAGCATAGGAAGGAGCAACATTATATTAAATCCTTCATGAGGTAGCGTCCACCTTCATTCAGCGGGTCATCTGATCCATTAGTTGCTGAACAATGGATCAGTACCACTAAAAAGATATTTCAGTTCTAAAATGTTCTGAACATGACAAAGTCATCTTAGTAGTGTATATATTGGAAGTTGAAGCTGATCAATGGTGGAATCTTATCAAGAATATGAGGCAAAGGGATGAAATTGAGTCCATGGAGTGGGACGAGTTCAAGAACGTATTTTTCAATAATTACTTCCCTTGTATTCTTCGAACAAAGATGGATACAGAGTTTTTTCAACTGGAACAAAAGGATGATGAATCGGTTGGTACCTACGAAGAAAATTTTACAAGACATGCAAGGTAGGCTTCTAGAATTATTATCCAACCTGAGAGTAAGATCGATCGATTCTTTAGTGGCTTAAAACCAAGTCTTCAAAGGGCATTATCCATAAGGGACTTCAATAGCTATGAGGAAATTGTTCGATGTGCTCTCATGGTTGAGATGGATATTGGAGTAACCCATCAATCGTATGGGTTTGATAAGAAGAGGAAAATGGAATTCAAAGAAAAATCTAAAGTCCACACTGAAAATAAGATGATTTTACTTTTATGCTCAAATTTTGGAATGAAACGTGGATGGAATTTTCTTAAAGGGACATGAAAATGTTTTATGTGTAGAAAAAAAAGTTATCGGGAAATTAAGTGTCTAAATAATAGGAAGAAGATGTCTAATGATGTGAACAACGAAATGGATACATAGAATGCACTGCTAACACTTCAATGTTTCACGTGCACGCAGATGGGGCATTAGCCAATCAATGCCCAAATCCAAAGTAATTTCTAATGATGATGATGATCAACGTCAACAAACTCTTAAGGCTCAAATCAAAGGAAATTCACATGCAATTACAATTGGTGATGTTGAGTATGATAACGAAGTGGTGAAAGGTACACTAACCATCCACTCTAAAGTAGAAAATGATTTATATGATTCTGGATCCATCCACTCATTTATTTCTGAAGAATTTTCTAAGGGGATCACCTTATTACCTCAACAATTAGGTGTTGAGTTAGTTGTGACAACTTTTAATGGAACAATGGTCATATAAAAAGTTGAAAATTCTTCTCTGATTGATGTTTGTAGGAAAGTTCTTCCTACAAATCTTGTGATCCTTCCTATAGTGGAATTTGATGTGATTCTTGGCATGGATTTTCATTCTTCATACGAAGCGCATATCAATTTCCAAAGAAGGGAAATCACAATTAATATTCCTGATCAATATATGGCCATCAATCGATGCAATGATGAACATAACATTCTAGTGTAAATTCCATACATCTTATGGGTCTTGATTCCACTAAATGAAGGTTATTTATCTCAAATGGTTGGAAAGAAACTCATAATTTGGAATATGCCCATTGTATGGGAGTTTGATGATGTCTTTTCGGAGGAATTTCCAGGTATTCTGCCAAATCGTGAAGTTAATTTTTCAATAGAACTCAAACCAGGTGGTATGCCTATTTTAATGACACCTTATAGAATGGCCCCAAACGAGTTGCAGGAAATGAAGAAGCAACTCCAAGAGAATCTTGATAAAGGATTAATACACCCTAGTGTGTCACCTTGGGGAGCACCGGTTCTGTTTGTTAAGAAGAAAGATGGATCAATTAGACTCTCCATTGATTATCGAGAACTTAACAAGATTACTATCAAGAACAAATACCCTCTCCCACGCATTGATGACTTATTTGACCAACTATGTAGAGCTCAATACATTTCCAAGATTTATATTCATTCAGTGAATCATCAATTAAGGGTCAAAAGGGAGGATATACCAAAGACGGTTTTTCGTACAAGGTATGGACACTATGAATTCATAGTGATGCTATTTGGTCTTACTAATGCCCCTAATATCTTCGTGGATCTAATGAATGGAGTCTTTAGAGACAATCTTGATCAGTTTGTGGTAGTATTTGTAGACGATATTCTTGTCTATTCAAATAACAAGGAAGAACAGGAAGATCACATTGGAATTGTATTAAAGCCCCTAATAAAGGAGAATCTTTATGCCAAATTTACCAAGTGTGAATTTTGGCTTCAAAAAGTTTCATTTTTGGGTCACATAATCTCAAAAGAGGGGATATTTGTGGATCCAACAAAAACAGAGGTTATCGAAAGATGGTCGAGACCAACAACAGTAACTAAGATCCGATGTTTTCTTTTCTTGGCTGGATATTATTGACATTTTGTGAAGGATTTTTCAAGGTTCTCTAATCCACTCACCAGGTTGACTCGAAAAGAAGTTAATTTCATTTGGACGGAGGAGTGTGAAGAAAATTTCAAGGTGTTAAAACGAAGCTTATCAAGTGCACCTGTGCTCACAATGCCTTATAGTGGAGAAAGTTTTGTGATCTACAGTGATGCATCCAAGAAGGGATTGGGGTGTGTTCTAAGGAAAAATGATATGGTGATAGATTATGCCTCATGAAAGTTGAAAATCCATGAGCAAAATTACCCAACTCATGATTTGGAGTTAGCTATGGTAATATTTGCATTAATGATTTGGAAGCATTACCTTTTTGGTGAAAGGTGTGATATTTATACTGATCATAAAAGATTAAAGTATATTTTCACACAAAAGGAGTTAAATATTCACCAAGGAATATGGTTGGAGTTGATTAAGGATTATGACTACTCAATTCATTATCACCCTGGGAAAGCAAACAAGGTGGCAGATGCATTAAGTCGACAAGACCATGCTCGCTTATCCCTGACGAGGATCACAAAAGATCCAATATTTATGAATTTAAAAAGGATGGATCTTGGAATTATAATGGAAGGGGAAAATTCTTATCTTTCTTGAATGAATGTTCAATTATCCATACATATTAAGATTTAGTAGGAACAGCAAAAAGATGTAGAGTTACAAAAGAAGGTGGGAAATGTTCCTGAATTTCACATTGATTGTGATGAAATAATAAGGATCAAGAATCGGGTTTTTGGTCCTCCAAACCCATAATTATAGAATGAGCTGCTTGATGAGGCTCATATTTCTTCATTCTCTATTTATCCTAGAAGCATGAAGACGTATAGGGACCTAAAAGAGTACTTCTAGTGGGATGGCATGCAAAGAGATGTTGCTGAATATGTCTCTCGATGTGTGGTTTGTCAGCAAGTTAAAGCTGAGTGACATAAGTCTAAGGGGATGTTACAACCATTGCCCATACCTGAATGGAAATGGGAAAATATCACTATGGACTTTGTCACCAGTCTTCCAAAAACATCCCAAGGCAATAATGCTATCTCGGTCATAGTTGATCGCATTACGAAGTCGGAACACTTCATTGCAATTAGAGAAGATTCTTCTCTGGATCAGCTTTCCAGGATATATGTAAAGGAAGTGGTAAGATTTCATGGAGTACCAATTTCCATTATATCTGATCTGGATCCAAGATTTACCTCGATGTTCTGGTGAAGTCTTCAGCATACTCTAGATACAGAGTTGAGGATTTTCACTGCTTATCATCCTCAGACAGACGGTCAGTTTGACAGATCAATTTAAACTCTAGAAGACATGTTAAGAGCTTCCTCTATGGATTTAAAATGTGGTTGGGATCAACACCTAGATTTGGTGGAATTTTCGTATAATAATAGCTTTCACTCCAGCATTCAGATGGATCCTTATGAAGCTCTCTACAAAAAGAAACGCAGAACTCCAACATGCTGGGATGAAGTTGGGGAAAGAAAGATTTTTTGACCTAATTTTTTGATGAGATGGATGGAAAGGCCAGATCTATTCAAAAAAATATAAGAGCAGCTGAGAGTCGACAAAAAAGTTATGCTGACAACCGATGAAAATACCTAGATTCTGAAGTGGGTGATAAAGGGTTCTTACGAATATCTCCATTGAAGAGAGTAATGAGATTTGGAATGAATGGAATGTTGATCCATAGGTATATCAGTCCTTTTGAAATACTATATCATGTTGGGAAGGTATATTATTGGTTGGTGCTTCCACCGAATCTCTCTCAAGTTCACGATGTGTTCCAGGTATCTCTCCTGAGAAACTACACACCCGCTTCTTCACATGTACTAATCATAGAAGTTGTACCGCTAGAGCAAGATATTTCTAATGAAGAAGAGCCGATAGAGATTCCGGATCATAGTGAAAAAGTTCTACGGAACAAGACCACTCACTTGGTAATTGTTTTATGGAGGAACCTCCAAGTAGAAGAAGCTACATGGGATCTTTAGGATATGATGATGGAGAGGTATCCTCATCTATTTGTTACGAAGTGACGAATTTTGAGGGTGAAATTCATTTTAAGGGGTGTAGAATGTAACACACTGATATTTTATGACAAATTTTTTATGTCTTATGTTATACGCAACATCAAAGGAATCTTTCACTACACACAACACTAGCTTGGCTTGCGTTATATGCTAGAGTAACCTTCATCGATAGCATGTGTTATACGTGATATCGAGTTTCACTAAAGAACGATATATTGTTATAATATTATTATGAACAAGATGTTATGAATAGTATTAACTACTTTTAGAATTTTATAAAATTATTATTCATCCAACACATTTTCTAAAACATGGTATGTGAACAAAATAAATTTTTCAGGAAAATTAATTATTTTAAAAAAAATGTAGTTTTTCCGCCTTTTGATGGTGAACCAACATTAAATCTAGTTTTTGACCTATTTATAAGTTAAATTTGACAAAATAAAATTCTTATTTGGAATTAGGATATAAAAATTTACTTGGGATAAATTTTTCTTATTATTCTGATAACTTCCATATTTTAATGAATAGTTAAAACATGCTATATATTAATGAAAAACAACTTTTTTCATCATAATAATTTATATGGTTAAATTAAAATATTAAATTGTTTTAAAGTATAAAAAGAATATATTTTTACCATTTAATATGATTTATTCCATTACCATTAATTTTATATTGATTTCATAGGTAAAAACATTTCAATTTTTGGCAATGTTTTAGCTTTTAAAAACCGTTTTCTTAACAAGGAGATTAATTTTAAATTAATTACTACAACTTCTGTGTTAATAATTTTACAAAATTGATTCCATATTTGGATTCAGCAGTACCAAATAATGTTAATAGGTTACTTTTATTTTTTTTGATATTATGAATAGTAACTACAGTAAATTTTTTTCTGCAGTTAAAAGTAAATCGGGTAAATAAGAGTAAAAATAAGATTATAAAATTACCCTAACATCTGTCAAAACTCTATTGAATGACAAAAAAGTATACCCTTAACACCTAAGGGTCGGAATAAATTCATTTTATGGACTTTTGACCATTAAAATAACTTAATTATTATTAAAACCAAAGAAAGTGACTACATGTCACTCTCTTAAATCTTATAAGTATAATAATTTTAATTTCATGATAAACATGATGGAACTTAGAACAAGAATAGAATCCAGAAATATAATAAAATTATCTACATCCTGTGATTTTATTTTTAATTTTTAGGGATTAAATAATTATCATTAATTATGACACAATAGTGAAGTTGAAATTATATTATAGATTAAATTATCAAATAAATGATTTTAAATGTATTAAAATAAATATTATATGAACTACTTAATGTGATCCACTAATTTTCTATATAAATATGACATGTTATGAATCTATTAAAATTTCTAGTTTGAACATATATCTTGTGTATATTTTATTTAAATTCAAATAAATAAATAGTGGTAAAATTGACACTATTGTTATTTTATAAAAATTACCTATTATAAAATTGTTTAAAAATCACAAAAATATTTAAAAATTATTTATTAAAATTTATACGGTCGAAATTGTAATAAAGTATAAAATTATGAACAATTCACAACATATAAGTAATTATTTATATTGATTTAAAATTTAAAATATTATTACCACAAATAAAATAAAATAGATTATATAATGATAAATCAAGCTGATACATTTTAAAATAAATTACCAACTTGTCTAAATTTTATTAGTTAATGCGATTACAACCCTATATCATCTACTCTTAGGATTTGAGTCATTTTGGGAGGTTTTTAAGTGGGGTTGTAATTTATTATAAATTAATATTTATTATAATTCCAAAGGATCCCCTCTCCTCCCTTATAAAAGGGCACCTCCTCCCTCTCCTCCTCACACCACATTGAGACTTCAAGTTTGGAAAAACCCTGAAAATTTATCTTCTCGACTTCCATAGAAACATTCTAGAGGTCCTGGTCTTCTTAGAAGACCAACTTTAGTGCCCTAAGAGAAGGTTAAGAAGAGGCACGCAAAAGAAGAGGTAATATCCTTTACTGATTCTTTCCATGTTAATTCTTCATCAAATTCATCTTATTTATTAGTTTCATCATAAATTAATAACAACATTATATATCACATAATGATATGTTATTATAAATATGAAACAACATTATTTCAACATCTATCCATCCTATGGAAAGTGAAATCACTGCGCGTGCGTACGTACAGAATATTGTCTCCAAGATGTGGTGTAATTTGTTTTCCACCACCACCTTACATGGATGGGTATAATTGTGTAATGAATAACTATATATGATTATTATAACATGATACATATTCTGAGACATTCCATATTCCACTCAAATACCATTCAATGGTTATTGTAACGATATCATCGCTCGTGCGTACGTACGGCCTACCGTCTCCACGATGTGATGCGACTCATTCTACATGATCTTAATTGAATAATGAATATATAAATGACTTTAAAGAATAAATGAGATATATATTACACTAATAACATTATGTTAATAATTTATCTATAACCTATAATGAGGAATAATAATTTATTCGACAAGACATGTGTAAGAACATAACGCAATGAACACCTGAATAACAAGTAGCAATGAAATATTACAAATAAGAAGCTATGAATATGACCATGTATGATATCATAATAATGAATATGATTCTGTAATAACTCAATGACATTATTTAAATCATTATAAAGGATATTGGATACGTACGAAGCATATCAGATCTAAGGTAAGGGAAAATCTCTCAATCTCATTTTTATCCGAGATTGTTTATACTTTAGAATTTACTGGGGAATATTTTTCATCAACATACACATTTCATCAACATGTAATATTATTTCTATCCTCCTATAATTGATTAAATCCAATTTTACATATAGGTGATTTTTTACTAAAAATATGAAAGGAATCTTTTATCTTTTTCAGTACGATGTACATTTTGACTTTTCCAGCCAAAGTATGAGAAAATTGTTTTTTTATCATATATGACGTGAATGAATTTTTATGATTTCATTGAAAATTATTTCCATGAATATTACCTTACATGTTTTCTAGTTTATTTTTAATTAACTACCTTTAGTTTAAAATTGTATGACATGTTAAGAAAGGAATAAAAATTGAAGTAGAAAGGATAATTTCCTCAAGAATGGAGTTCAAGTGTTTTATCAAAATTATTTTCTATCTAAGATAATATAGGGTTCTGTTTCTATCCCTATTTTTAAATTGATTTGATTATGTTATGATGGAATTATTTTAATAAAGTCCTTTTATCTTATATGGTTTTTGTTATGATGGAATGATGTTTACGAATACCATTTTTATTACATGGGTTATGCTATGATATATGATTTATGATTTTGTGGCACACATAAGAATGGTTTAGTTATATGATTGGTGGGACCTATATCTCCCTTAAATGCAATGGGTAAAGATTTATATCTCATTAAATAGACATGGCTAGAAAGGAAAGTTATTCCAGTTCAGTGATACAGGATTGAAATGAGGAGTGAACTCGGTTCGGAAAAGGAATTTGCCCACTAAGATAGTATTGGAAATGAGTCTTGACTAATAAGAAATTGTTTTCTATGATTATGTGTTTATTTCACAGAGTATCATGTTATATGTTATGAGCATTGGGATTAAATTTCACTACTATTATTTATCCAATGTTATGATATTATGATCTCTTTTGCAGGTTAAGATATTCAAAATGTTATGTTCTTACGAATATGATATGATTGATATTTCTTTTGTTTACCCTTACTGAGCATTTGATCCCACCATTTTGTTTGATTTCTTTTCCCAAGGTCAGGAAGAATGGTATTAATTAAGATATGCCAAAAGGGGACTCTAGATATGAGGAAATAAGTGGGAGACAATGTAGATTGTTTTATGAACCAGTTGTTTATGTTTCCTAGTTTCTAAAGACACTATACCTATATCACTACTAGAAAAACAGGTATTTGCGACGGGGTCCCGTCGGAAATAGCCCGTTGCTGAAAACGCCGTCGCAACTGCCCTTATTTACGATGGGCCCGTCGCTAAAGCCTTTTTTGCGACGGGCATTCTCCCCGTCGCAAATAGTATTCCGTATTTTTGTAAAAAAAACTTTTAAAATAGTTTTTGCGACGGGACCCGTCGCAAATACCTTCTGCGATGGTCCCGTCGCAAAAACTATTTTTTAAAAAAAAATAAAAAACTATTAATAATAGTTGTATTTGCGACGGGCATAGTATCCCATCGCAAATACGATTTTTGAAAAAAAATAAAAAACTATTAATAATACTAGTATTTGCGACGGGTATAGTATCCCGTCGCAAATACTATAAAACAAATAAAAAAAATAAATTATTAATAAATTTTTTAAATTAATATAATAATAGAATTATAATTTACAAATGAAAATAATAAATTATTTTAATTACTATAATAATAGTAGAATTATAAATAAAAAATAAAAAATAATAGAATATTAATAAATGATTTAATTAATATAATAATATTACAATTATAATTCATAAATAAAAAAATATTAATAAGTTATTTTAATTAATATAAAAATAATAGAAGTATTTTACATTCAAATATTAAAATAATTCAAGTATTACAAAAAATATAATTAAATTATAATATTATAAAATTTCAATATATATATAAAATTTTAATATATATATAAATTTTAATATTATAAAATATAAATAATATTATTATTCATATTAATATTGTTATTTAAAAATATAATATTATTAATATTTTATAATGAGACAAACTACGAATAGAAAAAAATATTTTGATTTCACAAATTTTATAACAGAAATACAAACTCTAATCTGAAGGAGGGGGGGAGGTGGGGGATCTGCAGCTGGTGGTGGAGGAAACTCCATCCCTTAAGCATGAGTGAGTCGGCGCATGTACTCCATCTGCTCCTGATGCTGCTGCTGCCACCGACTCGCCTGCTCCTCGTACAGCTGCTGCTGGTGTCGACGCTCCTCCTCATGCTGCTGACGCATCTGCTCCTGCTCCTGTCAGAGACTCTCTATCTGTGCAGTCTGAGATCGCAACTGATCCTCATACTGTGTAGAAGAAGATGCACGAGCTCCTCTCGAGCTGGACGCCGACATCGCAACACTGCCATAATAATCTCCAGGAGTCAGTCGAGAGCCGATACCAACTACCCGGCCCTTCTCGAAGGCATACTGGGTGGCCTGCATCCATGCCGCCTCATCAAACTGATGGGCAGTGGTATGATCTGATGACTCGGCCTGACTCTCAGGCTGGGCCTATGCCGCTGCGGCCTCATATGACTCCTATAGTTGCAATTTAAAATTAAAATTGTGAATATATTATATGCAGTTAATTTTTAAACTTGAAAACAAATAATACTGACCACGATGTGATGCTGACGATCACCTCTAAGCTCCCCAGTAGCAGGATCACTATACATCCTCCGATATACGTCGTACTCTGTAATATCGGGGTGCTCGACAGCCTATAAGAATAAAAAATAAACTGTTAATATTTATAGTTATATAAAATATTTATAAATAATGTACGTACCAGATGATGTCTATGTGTACTGAAAGAACGACTCCCAGCTCGATGAGTCACCTCCTGTCTCCCCCGATTCTGCCTCCCCACCGATGATCTCCTCTGAAAGACACCACTCAACTAGTGCGCACATAATCCATCCCATACATGGGATGAAATATACTCTAGTCGGTGTGCTCTACATGACTCCTCAAAATCTGACACTCCTGCTTTCTTCATCGCAACTTTTCTTAAATTGTGCAAAAAATGACGAAGGCGATCACGCATGGCCACCTCCCCTGCCTCGTGGATGGCATCACGCATGGTATCCTCAATCGGATACCATAAACCCTACAAATAAATCAAAATATCAAGTTAGAAATGAAATAATTTTCAAAATAGAAATTATTTATTTACATACGTACCAACCAATGGACGAACATGGCCTACTGCACATCAATGGGAATCTGCTCCCATGTGGTCCACGGCTGAGAGAAATTGTTGCGCAAAATAGCGCTGCCCTGTCCGACTGCTATATGCGGAAAACTGAAAAATAATAAACATTTATTATGTGAATAGATTAATGAAATCTTAGTCAAATCCACAGGTTATCACACAGGTTATCACACCTCCGTGTGCGTGGATCAAACCCAAGACGTGGACGTCGCTCGGGGACGGGGTCAGGAATCATCAATCGTGCAAGACCGCGCCCCCTCCGCGTACTCCCTGGAGCGCCTGCAGGCTGAGGGTCATCTGTCAGCAACTCATCCGCATCGAAGGTCAGGTCAGCATCTGTCAACTCACGAAATGTGGCGTCGTCCATCTGAAACAGAAAATGTTAATGTTAGCAAATAATTGATAATTACTATTATATATACATATATACATATTATGATTGTATATAAATACCATGGAATGCTATCAGTGTTCATCTTCATCATCATCTTCATATATGTCAATGTCATCTTCATATTCCTCCTCAACATCATCGATATCCATTCGAGTTACAGTTGCTTCATCTCTTACCATTTCAAATTCATATGTGACATCATTAATATCATCGTCATCACCGACTCTTAAATGTGGGGTGTCGTCATCGATACTCATGTCTCTTTGTAAAAAATATTGATTTTGAGTACTTTCTTGAAAAACTTCAATTCTTTTCACATCAGTGAAAGCACATTCACTTTGACTAAACTGATTGTCTCGAATTTTGATTTTTATTACACTCCACCAATCAGTCAAGTCTCTTGATGTTGCACAGTACTTTGCGTAATAAAATTGATATGCCTGTTGAGCCAATAAGAATGGTTCATTTACTGCGAGAACACTTTTACATTTAATATCGATGATTCCATGAGTCGGATGAACACGCACGCCTCTCTCTGTATCCAACCACCGACATTTGAACATGGTTATGTAATGTTGTCCAAGATAACAGAGTTCAATGATTTCATCAAGTATGCCATAAAAGTCAACTCCATTTTCTCGATGATGAGATCCTCTCAAGCTAACTCCACTGTTCATTGTTTTTTTCGATTCCCCATATGCATGTGTGTGGAATCGAAATCCATTCACCACATATGCATTATAAGTTTTAACAAGTTTGGAAGGTGGGTTACTCAATACACACAGCCGTTTGTCAATTTTATCAGCATGTCGAGACACCTGAAAATTTGTGAAATAATTATCAATATAGTAAACTATACATTGAATGAGTTTCTAAAAGATAAAGAATTTATGTTACCAGTTTTTGAAACCACTGAGAGAAATTTTTCAGTCGACATTCTTCGAGAGCAGCTGCTGTAATTTGAGGAATTTTTTTCTTGATATGATGATCATACAACCTAAAAAAAACCGAAGTTATTTACTGTAACATAAATGATAGAATAAGTGATATAAACACTTACAGTACAACTGATGTCATCTCTTCACAGTTGAGCAGAACATACGTATGAGCTCTCTGATGTTCATCATCTGAAAGCCAGCGTTCATAAACTCCACCAAAACCAAGCTCTGACTGGTTGAAAATAGATAATTGATTGTCGATTTCATCAATATTCCTCTCGTTCCGTCCCATTCGGTTGTGTTTTGAAGGATACTCAGATTCGAAATAATGGGAGCAGAACAAAGATATTTCCTCTTGCAAATAAGCTTCTGCAATAGATCCTTCAACAGATTCTTTGTTACGTACTTTTCTTTTCAATTTTTGCATGTATCTTTCAAATGGGTACATCCATCGAAACTGTACCGGACCTCCACAATTGGCTTCATATGGCAAATGTAACATCAAATGTTCCATTGAGTCGAAGAAAGACGGCGTAATTATTTTTTCCAGTTTACATATAATTACAACAACATCTTTTTCATGTTTTCCTAAAGCATCATAATCTGCCGTAGCCGCACAAATTTCCCGAAAAAAATGAGACATGTCTGTTATAGAATCCCAAATCACAGAATTCAACAGACCTCTTAATCCAATGGGTAGAAGTCTCTCCATTATAACATGACAATCATGACTTTTTAATCCAGTAATATGACCATTCTTTACACATCTACCCAAATTGGAAGCACAACCATCTGGAAGTCTCAAATCTGCAATCCACTGACAAAATAATAAACGGGTTTCTTTAGACAGTGTATAAGCTGCTTTTGGTTTCAGTAACCTTTCTGTTCTGACATTTTCAAATAGTTCCAATTCTGGACGCCTGAAAATTTGGGCAATATCTAAACGTGCATTTACATTGTCTTTTCTCTTTCCTGGCGTATCCAAAACTGTATAAAACAAATTATCAAAACAGTTCTTCTCAATATGCATGACATCTAACATGTGGCGGACCAACAAATCAGACCAATATGGCAAATCCCAAAATATGCTACGTTTAATCCAATTGCGTTCTTTCCCAAAACCAGAAATTTTCTGTTGGTTTATTGTGGGACCAAAAGTGATGGGAGGTAATGAAAATACAACTGATTTTAACTCCGAACCTGATAGCATTTTTGGAGATCCATCCATTTCAACTATTCCTTTTCTGAAATGAGATCTGTTTCTGCGAAAAGGATGATCAGCTGGAAGAAATCTACGATGACAGTCAAAATAACAAGGTTTCTTTCCATGAATTAGCATAAATGCTTTGTTCTCTCCCATACAGTAAGGACATGATTTCTGACCATGTGTACTCCAGCCAGATAACATCCCATAAGCCGGGAAGTCACTTATTGTCCACATAAATGCTGCTCTCAGTATGAAATTCTATTTCGTTGCAACATCATATGTACTGACACCAGTACTCCATAATAAATTTAATTCATCAATCAATGGATTCCAATAAACATCAATATTTTTCTTCGGATGTCCTGGAATTAGTAGAGTCAAAAAGATATATGGCTCCTTCATCAACATCCATGGAGGTAAATTGTACGGAGTTAAAAAAACAGGCCAACATGAATATTGACTACCATAAGATCCAAACGGACAGAAACCATCAGTGGAAAGGCCCAGTCGAACATTTCTAGCTTCTAAAGCAAAGGATGGATGCACTCTATCAAAATGTTTCCATGAATCACCATTGGCTGGATGATTCAAGCTTTTATCGGTTGAAATATTCTCTTTATGCCATGACATCATTGTCGCTGTATTCTTAGACATGAATAAACGCTGAAGTCTGGATGTAAGCGGAAAATATCTCAACTGTTTTACAGGAATCAAACCAGACTTCCCGTGTTGTCCTTCTTTATATCTCAGTTTCCCACATGTGGGACAACTATCCAACAACTCATTTTCCCCAGAATATAAAATGCAGTCATTTGAACATGCATGAATCTTCTGACAAGTAAGTCCCAAATTTCGAACCAACCTCTTACTTTCATAGTAATTTGCAGGTAAAACATTTCCTTCAGGTAACAGTGTTTTCAGCAAAGAAAATATCAGGTCAAAACAGGTGTTTGACATTCCGTTATCTGATTTGATAGCCATAAATTTTGCAACTGCTTCTAATTTGCTCATCTTGCAGCCTGGATATAATGCATCCTCATCAGACTTCAACAACTCATAAAATTCGGACGGTCCCAACTCAGGATTTGAAGCTATATCAGCCGGAGTTTCTGTATGTTGAACAGATGAACCTGCAACATCATGTACTAAATCTTGAAACCGGGATGGATCTGGAATCAAGTTGGTATCACCTGCTCTGGAACTTCGTTCACCGTGTTGATACCAAAAAACATAATCTGCTTGAAAACCAAAACGCAAGAGATGTTCCCCCACTTTGTCAAACGTGTCAAACGTTCTCAATGCACATTTTCTACAAGGGCATTTTATCTTTCCTTCTGAAACAAATTCTAGATTTGATGCCGCAAATGATAAAAAAATCTCCACACCCTCTATATATACTGGATTTAAACCAGAACTATTTGGATTTCTACGTTGATTTATCCATATGCGGTCATCTAATAATGACTGTTGACGACCTCGGTGTTCCATATTTTTCTATAAAATATAAAAGCATTACTGGTTTTGAATAATTTGTTAGAAAAAACACTCAAACAAGGATTGAATATATTGAGAATAAAGCAAAACCTGTTATAAATATTGATAATTTTAATATTATATTGATTATTTATTTTTTTTAATAATACTAATATAATTTTTTTTATAAATATTAATTATATAATAATAACATCATTACATTATTAGTATATTTTATTATTAATATTAAAATAATATAATTTTTTATATTATATACAATTCTCCTTTCATTTGTGTGTTTCACATTCTGTCTCCACATGTAATATTGGCATTCACTTTCACCTCCCCATTGGCGAGTAGGTTGATAATTTTGAAAAAGAATGCCAATATTACATGTGGAGACAAAAAAACACAGAAGAAAAGAGAATTGTATATAATATAGAAAATTATATTATTTTAATATTAGTAATAAAATATACAAATAATGTAATAAGGTAATTATTCCTAATTATTGGTAATTATTTCAAATTATTGGTAATTATTACAAATTATTGGTAATTATTCATAATTTTTGGTAATTATTCCTAATTATTGATAATTATTCCTAATTATTAGAAAATATTGGTAATTATTGGAAAATATTGGTCATTATTGGAAAATATTGGTAATTATTGGTAATTATTGGTAATTATTTAAATTATTGGTGATTATTGGTGATTATTGGTGATTATTGGTGATTATTGGTGATTATTGGTGATTATTGGTGATTATTGGTGATTATTGGTCATTATTGGTGATTATTGGTAATTATTGGTGATTATTGGTAATTATTGGTGATTATTGGTAATTATTGGTGATTATTGGTAATTATTGGTGATTATTGGTAATTAATACTAATTATTGTTAATTAATACTCATTATTGGTAATTAATACTCATTATTGGTAATTAATACTAATTATTGCTAATTATTGGTAATTATTACTAATTATTGGTAATTATTACTAATTATTCCTAATTATTCCTAATTATTACTAATTATTCCTAATTATTACTAATTATTGTTAATTATTACTAATTATTTCTAATTATTACTAATTATTGCTAATTATTGCTAATTATTGCTAATTATTACTAATTATTGCTAATTATTACTAATTATTGCTAATTATTACTAATTATTTCTAATTATTACTAATTATTACTAATTATTATTAATTATTGATAATTATTAGTAATTATTGATAATTATTGGTAATTATTACTAATTATTGGTAATTATTACTAATTATTCGTAATTATTACTAATTATTGGTAATTATTACTAATTATTCGTAATTATTACTAATTATTCGTAATTATTACTAATTATTCGTAATTAATACTAATTATTGGTAATTATTGGCAATTATTGGTAATTATTGCCAATTATTGGTAATTATTCCCAATTATTGGTAATTATTGGTAAGTATTGTTAATTACTACTAAATATTGGTAATTATTGGTAATTATTACTAATTATTGTTAATTATTGGTAATTATTCCTAATTATTGGTAATTATTGGTAATTAATACTAATTATTGGTAATTAATACTAATTATAGGTAATTAATACTAATTATAGGTAATTATTACTAATTATTGGTAATTATTACTAATTATTGGTAATTATTACTAATTATTGGTAATTTTTCCTAAATATTTAGAATTTTTCCTAATTATTGAGAATTTTTCCAAATTTTTTCTAATTTTTCCTCATTTTAGGTATTTATTACTAAATATTTCAAATTATTGGTAATTAATGCAAATTATTGGTAATTATTGGTAATTATTGGTAATTATTGGTAATTACTGGTAATTACCGGTAATTACCGGTAATTATTCCTAATTATTCCTAATTATTCCTAATTATTCGTAATTATTCCTAATTATTCCTAATTATTCCTAATTATTACAATTTATTACAATTTATTGCTAATTGTTACTAATTATTACAATTTATTACTAATTATTACAATTTATTGCTAATTATTACTATTTATTACTAATTTAGCAATACTTAGCAATACTTAGCAAAAGGAAAACTACTTGAATAATGAAAGGAAATTTGGTAATCATCGTTGTGGAGATGATTATAAATTTTCCCTTCATTATCCAAGCAGATTTTGTTTACTAATTATTAGTAATAAAAAAAATATTATCAATATTTAAGAAAAAACAATATTAATATTATTAAAATAATAAAAAAATTATAAAATATTAAAATTATCAATATTCATAACAGACTTTTTTCTATTCTTAACATGTTCAAATCTTAAAGGGTCGCCAATTGTCAGGTCATGCGCAATAAAAAGTTTGTGTCAGCCATGTCCAATGTAAACTCTATAATTGTCCTTGCATGGTTGATCACCTCGCAAGTAATGTTGCAATCAGACAAACCAAGTCATTCCCTTCTTATCTATAAGAATTATCTCACATGAACCATTACATAGACCATTCTTCCATAAAAATTTGAGGGGATATCATTATTTTTCCCTTAAATTTTCAAGGAAGAATGGTCTATGTAAAGGTTCATGTGAGATAATTCTTATAGATAAAAAGGGAATGACTTGGTTTGTCTGATTGCAACATTACATGCGAGGTGATCAACCATGCAAGGACAATTATAGAGTTTACATTGGACATGGCTGACACAAACTTTTTATTGCGCATGACCTGACAATTGACGACCCTTTAAGATTTGAACATGTTAAGAATAGAGCAAAGTCTGTTGTGAATATTGATAATTTTAATATTTTATAAATTTTTATTATTTTAATAATATTAATATTTTTTTCATATATATTGATAATATAATTTTTTTTGCTAATTATTGCTAAGTATTCCTAAGTATTCCTAAGTATTCCTAAGTATTCCTAAGTATTCGTATGTATTCCTGAGTATTCCTGAGTATTCCTGAGTATTCCTGAGTATTCCTGAGTATTCCTGAGTATTCCTGAGTATTCCTGAGTATTCCTGAGTATTCCTGAGTATTCCTGAGTATTCCTGATTATTCCCGAGTATTCCTAATTATTCCTAATTATTCCTAATTATTACTAATTATTACTAATTATTACTAATTATTCCTAATTATTCCTAATTATTACTAATTATTACTAATTATTACTAATTATTACTAATTATTACTAATTATTCCTAATTATTCCTAATTATTCCTAATTATTCCTAATTATTCCTAATTATTCCTAATTATTCTTAATTATTACTAATTATTACTAATTATTCCTAATTATTCCTAATTATTCGTAATTATTCCTAATTATTCCTAATTATTCCTAATTATTCCTAATTATTCCTAATAATTCCTAATTATTCCTAATTATTCCTAATTATTCCTAATTATTCCTAATTATTCCTAATTATTCCTAGTTATTCCTAATTATTCATAATTATTCCTAATTATTCCTAATTATTCCTAATTATTCCTAATTATTTGCAATTATTGGTAATTATTGGCAATTATTGGTAATTATTACTAATTATTACAAATTATTGGTAATTATTGGTAATTATTACTAATTATTACTAATTATTGTTAATTATTGGTAATTATTCCAAATTATAGGTAATTATTACTATTTATTGGTAATTATTACTACTTATTGGTAATTATTACTAATTATTACTAATTATTGCTAATTATTACTAATTATTGGTAATTATTACTAATTATTACTAATTATTACTAATTATTGCTAATTATTACTAATTATTGGTAATTATTACTAATTATTACTAATTATTACTAATTATTGGTAATTATTACTAATTATTACTAATTATTCTTAATTATTGATAATTATTGATAATTGTTCCTAATTAATAGTAATTAAATGAATAATTACCAATAATTAGGAATAATTACCAATAATTACAAATAATAACATTATTAATATATTTTATTATTAATATTAAAATAATATAATTTTCTGATTTATATACAATTCTCCTTTCATCTTTGCGTTTTCTATCTCCACATACAAATAATACATGTGAAGACAGTAAACACACAGATGAAAAGAGAATTGTATACATAAAAAAAATTATATTATTTTAATAATAATAATAAAATATACTACTAATGTAATAATGTTATTATTCCTAATTATTGGTATTTATTACTAATTATTAATATTTATTCTTAATTATTAAAAAATATTACAAATTATTACTAATTACCATTAACTATGAACAATACTAATAATTTAAATTTATTAAGTAAGAAAACAATGTAAACATAATTAAATTACAACTAATCAAAAATAATTGAAACTAATAAAAAATTAAAAATAAATATTAAATTAAAATGAACATAAATACCTTGAAAATTGATGAGCTCTGATCGTTCTTCAAAACTTTAATAACAGCTCCGAAGAAAAAAATTAAACTGAACAAAAACTCAACTTTAGAAATAGAAATTTTAGAGCAGAAGAAGGTGGAGAATGAGAAAGATTTGAAAAAAACGGATGGGGGTATTTATAGGTTAGATTATTTACGACGGGTCCATTTGCGATGGGAATCCCGTCGCAAATAGTATTATTTGCGATGGGCACCGTCGCAAATACCTTGGCCCGCATTTATTACGGTCAATCGATAAATAGTTATTTGCGACGGGTCCCGTCGCAAATAACAAACTATTTGCGACGGGAATACTTTCCCGTCGCAAATACCTTTTACCGCCGCCGGTTATTTGCGACGGGAAAAGGCTTCCCCGTCGCAAAAGCCTACTTATTTGCGACGGGTAAAGACCCCCGTCGCAAATAAGTTTTTAACGGGACTATTTTTGATGGGAATAAATCCCGTCGCAAATAACCCGTCGCAAATACCCATTTTTCCCGTAGTGTATGTTCCTACAATGGTTTTGTTATTTGTTGTAATAAGTATGATTCAATTCTGATGTAATAAACATGTATCTAATGTACGGGTCTTTATAGTTGGAGTACGTCTGGGTTGGATTGAATCTGAATCCAACCTAACTCTCGGTACTAACATGTCAATAAATTACAGATCGAGCATCCAGTTGTCACATTGTCTCTTCCGTTGGGGCCCTTATGCCTTGATGGATCATCTGGTTACTTCTTTATGGGACTTCATGCCTCTTTAAATACGACCAATGGCTTGAGGAGAAGATCTCCCAGAATGAAGTTTACTATGAGTGGGTATCCAGTGGATGGTAGTGAGGTGGAGGTTGGAGACAGATCATACAGATGTTAGTACCGAGCGATCCTATGCGGGTCGGCACCTAGGGATCCTGTGTGGATTAGCAGTATGCGACATAAAGAGGAAAATCCTTAGAGAGGCCTGTTGGGGATTAGTGACATACCGATCCAGTGTGGGTCAGATCCTGTGTGGGTTCGCGCTCATCGATCCCTTGTGGGCCAGGGATTATCGATCATGTGTGGGTCCGATCATGTGTAGGTCTTGTGGGGGTTAGTACCTATAAACTCTTGGTGGGTCGGATCCAGCCTGGTTCTTATGGTGGTTAGTACCTATCGACTCTGGGTAGGTCGGATCTTGTTTGGGTCTTGCGGGGGTTAGTACCTACCAATCCTCTGTGGGTCAGACTCTATATCGTCATCAGTAGTGCCTCTCGATAGAATAATATAATCCAGCTTCTTGACTAATCATTTGTACTTATGTGATTTACTTATACCAGGTTTGAGATGTGTTTATTACTTTTTGCATTGTGATTGAGATCATGCCTTGTGGTTTTCCATTGTGTAATTCTGTGAGACCTTCGGGGGTCTCAGGATCCCTACAGAATATTGTTATACTCACTCCTACATGGGCTTCACCTACACCTTGTTGTGTCTTGTATAGATAACGATCATCATGGTTGTGACATGATGGATTCAAGACTAGAAGGTACATAGAGGACATTGGATGATGTGGAGATAAGTGTCGATAATTTGTACCTACCCTTCAGGTAAGATCCTCAATCAATGATATTAGGATCTTTTTTCTATTTTTTATTTGTATTTTAACCATTCAATTGGGCTTGTATTCCTGCACCTATTACTTTTAGTAAAAACCTTTAGTGCTGTAGTTTTACATCGTGGTTGCATCTTGCTGTGTTCTTGTATTGTGTGTTTGTAAAGGTTCAAAGTCAATGCCTTCCCGTTTTAGGGATAAACCTTTTCGGTGCTAGTTTCCAACCTCTGGCCTATGGAAGGCGGGCTTGGGGTAGTCAAGGCATGGGTCCTGGGGGACGGGACATGAAAAATTGGTATCATAGAGAAGTTCTACCGAAGAGATAGCACTCTGATATTTTTAATCGATCAACAATGTTATGTGTTTTTATTATGAATTTTAGTTTGGGGAGTCTAGTGTAGGTGTGGCCACTGACATATCCATACACCAGGACCCTAAATTTTGATTTCTGACTCTGTTCAGGAAAGCACTAATTGTGTGTGTTTTGGAAATGTTTTTTATTTGATCTCTGTTGAGTCATCTCATAAGGTATAAATTATTAAACATGGAACGCCTATTTCTTTTTAGGATGTCTCTGCATAAACAGCGTGCTACGATTCCTAATAGAGTACATGATGACAGCCCACCGAGAAATGAGGCTTCAGTGCATGGCCTTCTTACTGTGGTAGTACCTTCGGGTGGTGCACTAGCATCACCACCACCCATTGTGTAGGAGATTACACTAGACCCACCAACAGACTATTCACAACGATTATGCACATCATAAATGATCCAAAGATAGAGGCCTCCATGGTTTCGAGGCGAGATAGATCCTCAGGCAGTTGAGGACTAGCTGGAGGCTGTGTCTACAGTTTTTCACTTGGTTGAGACACCAGCAGAGCAAATGGTAATCCCAGCTGCAAGACATTTCCATGGCACAGTAGAGAGATGGTGGATCCTGACTCTCCAAAAACGTGATGAGGTGACCCTCACCTGGATGGACTTTCTGAGATTCATTAGGGTGTAGTTTTTTTAGAGACACTACGCTCAGTGCATATCCAAGACATTGTACACTTACAGTAGGAAATCTTATCAGTGGCCCAGTACTCGGTGAGAATCACTGGCCTCTCATGCTACTCAAATCACATGGTATTGTATCCATTATTCAGGGATAAAACCTTTGAGAATGGTCTCTAGCAAGAGATCAGAGCATTGATGATATCACTGAATATCCAGATGCTAGCTGGAGTGCTTGAGCGAGCACTATTGGTGGAGAGATTCATAGCTAAGCATGCACTGATTGTGAGAGCCTCTACCAGACGATAGGTAGTAGATTAATTTACAATAGGTAGTAGACAGATGAAACAGAGGTCCAAGCAGGCCATACCCACTGATGGACGACCCCAAGATGCAGGTTTCTAGGTGCAAAGCTTGCGAGGTAGAGAAGGTCAATTGGGAGGCAGACTATGCTTCACGTACGGAGGGCAGCGCCACATGGCTTGTGAATGACTAACTCTCAATACCGATGATCCACAGACAGTTGAGGGAACTCTGAGTAAAAAAAAGATATTTGAGTGTGGAGGTCCACAGGGTGGCAGTTGAGGCAGAGGAGAAGGTCGTGTAACAGGTGGTGGGAAGCAAATTGAAGTTCTTCCACCACCACAACTAAGAGGTCCAACCTGACCATAGGGAGTAGGTGGATAGGGGAGAGAACAACTATTGGAAGAAGAGGCCTATTACCATTGTTCTCTGCATATGATTAGAGGTACGATCTGTTTCTATTATACCCTAGTTGTAGTACTTATTGACACTGGTTCAAGTCACTCTTTAATTTCCATGACACTCATTCGGAGCTCAGAGATTCCGATGGAGTTGTTGGCCTGATCCTTGTAACTAGAGACACCTATGGGATAATATTCTATGATTAAACACTGGTGCAGGTAAAGTGAGCTCACTCTAGGAGGTGGGAGCCTCGACTGGGATCTCTTAGTAGCAACATCGAGGCATGACGACGTCATTTGGGTTTGGACAGGCTATCCACTGTCCATTCTCAGATCAACTGTTTTAGGCACAATGTACAATGTGTCTTTGAGGATGGGATCAATTTTACCTATACTAGTGAGACAGGAACCCTTTTATCATTAGATGGACTATCTTGATGGACGGTATAGTCGATCACTCGCCAGTTGTACATCCTCACCCTTGGAGCATTTGGTGTGAGGAGTCTGAGTTATCATGTAGTGGTGGATCATTATGGTGATGTATATACTGATGATTTTCTAGTACTACCAACATGTAGAGTAGTATACTTGTAAATCGACATTTTACCCAAGGATGGAACCGATATCTTTTCCAACATATCAGATGGCTCCCATGGAGCTTCGAGAGTTGCAGGTATACCTGCAGGGCATGCAGGGAAAGGGGTTAATAAGGTTCAGTGATTCTCCATGGGAATCCCTTATATTTTTCGCAATGTAGGTGGATGGAATCATAAGGCTGTTTTGGACTATCGGAACCTGAATAAGGTGACTGTGAAGAAAAAGTATCCACTCCTGAGCATCGACGATCTCTTCGACTAGCTGAAGAGAGCTCATTGGTTTTTGAAGATAAACCTTATATCAAGCTATCATCACCTCAGATTATGGGACAAGGATGTACCAAATAGAACCATTATATGTTGGTATGACCATTAAGAGTGTTTGGTAATGCCTTTCCGTGTGACCAATTCTCCGGAAGTGTTTACGGGGCTCATGAAATGGATCTTTCAATCATACCTCGATTGCTTAGTTGTGGTGTTCATCGACGACATCTTGGTATACTCAGCGTCGGAGGAGGAGCACGCCATGCACCTAAAAATAGTTCTGGATGCACGCTGAGAGAACTAGCTTTATGGAATGCTCTCAAAGATCTAGTTCTGGATACAAGCTGTCCAATTTCTGGGAAACATTATCTCGGAGGCTGGATTCATAGTTAATCTGACCATGATTGAGGTAGTGCATGCTTGGGAACCACCCATGAGTGTGACTGAAGTGTAGAGTTTCCTGGTATTGTCTAGGTACTACCAGAGATTTGTACCTAAATTCTCCTGGGTAGAGGCACCATTTTCAGACTTGATGATGATGTGGCAGACTTTCTTGTGGTCAGAGAAGTGATGGTAGAGTTTCCAAGAGATGAGGTAGAGACTGACGAGTTCTCCCATCATGAGGATACCTGAAGAGTTTCTTGGGTACGTAGTTTACTGCGATGCATCAGGGACCCAACTGGGATGTTTCTTAAAGCAGGAGTGAGCGTTGATCACCTATGTCTCACAGTAGTTGAGAAAACATGAGTAGAAATATGCTACCCATGACCTGGAGATAGAAGTTGTTGTACTTTCACTGAAGCTGTGGTGACTCTAGTTTATGGGTGAATGTATTACTGTTTACATTGATCATAAGAGTATCATGTCTATCTTCTCACAAAAGGTCTTGAAACTAAGACAACGATAATGGCTATAGTTCCTCCAGGACTATGAAGTTGAGATAGTCTATACTCATGGGGAGGGGTACATAGTAGTAGATGCACTCATTAAGAGGTATGGCCTACAGTTGTAGAGTGAGGTGATAGAGAAGAAATTTTCATTGTAGATATCCTTTTTGGAGAGAGATGGGGTAGATTACCTCTAGTCTGTGACAGTCAGTCCCCCTCTTCTTCAGCAAGCTCGAGAGGCATAGCCTGGGGACGTAGACTGTGAGGCTCGATGTGCTCATATATCCTTAGTACAGGCTCTTGATGGATTTCTGAAGGAGGGGAGAACATCATCCTCTTTAGAGGATGCACTATGGTACTAGCGATGCTTCTAGAGGAGGTGTTGAGGGAGTTCCACACATCTCCTTTGGCAGTACATCCAAGAGTAGTGAATATGTCCCAGGACCTCCAGTGTCAGTACTGGTGGATAGGGATGATGAAATCAGTAGTAGAGTTTTTATCTTGATGCCTCACTTGTCGGCAAGTGAGGGTCAAACATTAGGTACCGATGGGCTTAGCTCAGCCACTTGAGTTATCAGAGTGGAACTGGTATGGAATCTCCATGGACTTCGTAACAGGGTTACCATGTATGTTTAGGCACCATTATTCCATCTGGGTGATTGTTGACCGACTCACCAAGTCGGCCCACATCTTACCCATATGAGATAAGGGATCATTAGAGGGCATGGTACACCACTACGTGCATGAGATAGTGCAACATCACAGAGTAACTTTTGAGATCATCTTAGATCGTGAAAAAAGTTTTATATCCTACTTGAGGAAGGGATTATAGGAGGCTTTCAGAACTCAGCTATGCTTCAGCACTACCTTTCACCCTCATATAGACGTTCAGATGGAGCGAACCAAATAGACAATTGAGGAACTTCATTGTGCTTGTCTCCTCGATTTTGGTCATCATTGGGAGGACCACCTGCCACTGGTGGAGTTTTCATACAACAAAAGTTATCACTACATCATCGGCATGATACCATTTGAGGACTTCTACAGACGACCATTCATATAACCTCTTTTCTGGATAGACCCAGGGGAGTC
This sequence comes from Viscum album, assembly GCA_963277665.1. Classification (NCBI taxonomy): domain Eukaryota; kingdom Viridiplantae; phylum Streptophyta; class Magnoliopsida; order Santalales; family Viscaceae; genus Viscum; species Viscum album. The sequence goes on along the minus strand of OY728167.1, from coordinate 387,150,784 downwards.
AGCACATATGGTTATAGAGTTGGTACAAGCTACCACTGTGAAGGAGAAGGTCATCCAGTAGTGGATGAATACTACACAGAGCTGGAAGAAGTCTTATGCTGACAGGAAAAGGATCCCCTTGGAGTTTGAGGATAGATACCATGTATTCCTACTGGTCTCACCCCGATAATGATTACCGAGATTTGATAGGGGCGGTAAGCTATCTCCAAGGTTTATTGGACCTTTACAGATCCTAAACAGAGCAGCTAAGGTGTCGTACCATCTAGATCTTCCCCCAAAAATGCACCGGGTGCATAATGTATTCCACATGTCACAACGGAGGAGATATATGCATGATCCATCACAATTTTTTGACTGGAGGATGTGGACATTGACGATGGGGTGACATTTTCAGAGATCCCAATGTATGCAGAGGTTTGACCAGAGATGGTCCTTCATGGGTGGTCAATTCCTCTAGTGTGAGTTCGATGGAAGCACGAGAATCTCCAGGAGAGCATATGGGAGAAGGAGGCTCATAGGAGTGCTCATTACCCCAATGTGTTCCCCTAGTTTTGTGGTAGATTTCGAGGAAAAAAATCCCTTGGGTGGGGAGAATTTATAGATCGGAAAATTCCACGTAATTTTTTAATATTATTTAGGTTAATTACGGGTCTGCGAAAATTGACAGGAAGTGATTTTGAGGCCCACTGTGACCGGAATTGATTTCTGATTTTTTTAAGGTACGTTCATTAAACGAGCGAGTGGTGTTTTCTATCTTTTTAACCTTTTCTATAATTAATAATATGAGGGCATTGTTGAATCCGCAGTGCTAGGATATTCTTAAGGGAAGCTTCCCTTCAACCACAGTAGGTCAGGAGAAAAAGTTAAATTTTGGACTTTACAAAAAAACAATAAAATAACATAACAATTTATTTCATTTCTTTTTCTCCACCGGTTGAGCGATGGTGCTGGGGACTGGTGACATCTAAAGGAAATTATTTACTTGAAACTCGTTAATTTTTAACCGCACCATTGGGGAATTTTGATGTTCATTCATTAAATGAACCTCATTAATTCATCGGTGCGTTACTCACCTTTCCCCCCTCGATTTAAGTATGGAATGGGGTGGAGTTTTGACATGGCTTCACCAAGCAAGGAACCTCTGGCGAAGTGACACAGCATCTTCCACTGATGGATAACAGAAACTTGGGTTGCGAAGATCGAGGATCGACGAGCACAAATACCTCACTCCGATAGGGAATCTCCTTCCGCCAACGACCTTGATACCTTTGATGGTTCACGAGGTCAGGGTTGTCATTTAATTCAAAAAATTCCCCCATTTCTTCTCCTCATTCATGAATTTTCGGGTGGACATTGTGGGGGATTTGAACGAGTTTTGTCATTATTTTTAATGTGATGTATTATTTACCCCCACTTGACATAATGATAACGCAGAGGGCGTGGGAAAAACGAACAAGACATGGACCCTCCGCCACTTGTTTTTCATTATGTTCTATGGAGGCGGGTTGTTCCAACATGATGGAACCTTTAAAACAAAAGGCGCACAAGCAACGATAACATCCTGAGAGGACTATAGGTGCATCTCGAACAAAGAACGGACCAACAGAGCTCAACCGGTAGCCCAAGGGATAAGCGCCGGCGGGGAACCAGTATGGAGGCGTTGGTGACCGAAACAGATGGATGAGGGTGGTGTCCGGAAACAGCCGGCCGCGGGGGAAGAGCAGCGTCTCTTGGCGCCATGGTGGTCTGACAGGCCATGGCAGTGGCCAGCAACGGAGGTAGAGGTGGCGTGCCATCGCGCGCCATTCTAAAGGGATAAGCATCTCGAAGTCATGGTGATGCAGGGGACCCACTTTCTATGGGTCCCATGGGTGGTGAGGGGGCGCCACCTGGCATCGCTAATAAAGGAGCCGAATGGATACTTTGATCAATTTGGGCTCAGTGGACCGCACGACACCACGTGGGTCGTGCCACCCAGCTGGCCGGTCTGCGGCCTATTGGGATGAGCCCTCCATAGCCTAGCCCAACCAGGACAACCTTGGCTAGTTCGGGCCAGCCCATGTCAGACTCGGGCCGGGACGGCCCGACCGGGTCGGACCTGACCCGGACCCCTCTCGGGCCCAGATACGCTTAAATAACCGTATCTTTCAAACCTGATCTCTGTTTGAAGAACAGTCTACAGTGCTGAGATCCTTGGAGCAAGAAGGTCCTTTTGAAATACTCCTTGAGATTTTTGGAGAATGTTGGAGTATATCTGGGTTGGATCGACTCTGAATCCAACTAGGCCCTCGACACTAAAATGCCAATAACATACAGACCAGGCCTCCGGTTGACATGCCATCTATTTCATTGAGATCCTTATGACATTATGAATATTTGGTTCACTTCATCATGTGACTTTATTCTGGTTGAAATACGATCCCTGGCTTGAGGATCGATTCTACTAGAATTAATCGTTCTATGAGAGGGAATCATGTGGTTGGCAGTGAGGAGGAGGTTGGAGATTGATCATTCAGAGTATAGTACTGACCGATCCTATACGGGACAGTACCTAGAGATCTTGTATGGATCAGTAGAACGAGACCTGATGAGGACCGGCCTTTGAGAGGCCCATCGTGGATTAGTGGCATACCGATCTTGTGTGCGTTAGATCATGTGTGGGTCAGTGCTCAGCGATCCTGTGTGGGTCAGTGCAAACCTGTTTAGTCAATAAGGTATTCCTTATGAATATTCCATTCATTCATACTTTGGGGAGATTTTTGAGTCACTAAGGTTTCCTTATGTCTTTACTATCCCTTCATGTTTTGAAAATCACAAACACCTTATCTTAAGGAAAATCTCGTTATACTTTGTATTTTAGTTCAATAAGGAAAAATTTCCTTTCCCAAAGAATTTTATTCCTACCCTATTTCACTTTTTTCGTTATCTTGTTAATGAATAAAATCCGGTGTCATATCTAAATCCTTGAAATCATATGATAGTTAGATATGAAGCATTCTGTTTTAGGATTTGAATTCTGGATACGAAATTTTATAAAGTTTCACTCCGAATTTTGATTATGAACATTAATGAAGTTCTATCATGAATTATGAGTACAAACTTTAATGAAGTTCTATTATGAGTTCTGATGTGGAATTCTGATTACGAATTCTCATTACGAATTCTGTTGATGAATTCTGATTATGAATTATGATTACGAATTCTAATGATGGATTCTGATTAGTAATTCTCATTATGAATTTCGATGATGAATTCTGATTACGAATTCTCAATACGAATTTTGATGATGATTTTTTTTACGAATTCTCATTGTGAATTCTGATGATGAATTCAGATTATGAATTTTCATTACAAATTATGATGAGGAATTAGGATTACGAATTCTCATTATGAATTCATATGATGAATTCTGATTACGAATTCTCATTATGAATTATGATGATGATTACTAATTACGCATTCTCATTACAAATTATGATGGTGAATTCTGATTACAAATTCTCATTACAAATTTTGATGATGAATTCTGATTACGAATTCTCATTACGAATTCAGATGATGAATTCTGATCACGAATTCTCCATACAAATTATGATGATGAAATATGATTACGTATTCACATTACGAATTCTGATGATGAATTCCCATTACGAATTCTGACTCCGAATTCATTGTAAAAATTCCCTAATAAATAAAATCTGTATATTCTGTTATTATAGACTCCAAATGTATTAAGATTATGAACTTTTACTTACACTCTAAATTGATGAGTTTGTTATAAGGAAATTTTGTGCATTCAGTTACACATGATTTGTTATAAAATGATGTTGTGTATTCTGTTTCTAACTAACCGTTGGTTAAGTGACACATATACAAGTCCCTCTAAGATTTTAGGGAAAATATGACTGTTTGAGGAGGGATCCGATCTTTGGATCCAAACCTATAAATAAGAGCTCATTTGAATGAGTTCACAAATTTTGGACAACAAATGATCTGAAGTGATTTCTAGATAGAGATTCTCTCACGATTTGTGTGTACTGAACTGCTTGTTCATATTTTCATTGTGCGACTCCGAATGTTTGTGATTGCATTCGAGCACTTCCAGGGATAGGAAGACAGAGGCACCAACTACCTTGAAGTTTGAGGGATTCCTTGATGAGGAAGACAGAGGTGCCAACTACCTTGAAGTTGATGGATTGCGGGGGTAGCAAGATAGAAACTCTGATCCTCGTATCGAGGGATTACCCTGGTGTGGGTAAGATAGAATTTCATGAAAGTATAAATCATGGGACCTTTATCCAAGGTTGTTGGATACCATTCTCTTTGGGTTAAAAGATTTACATCTTGTTACTTGTTCTTGTTACAAATTTATTTTTCCACTGCATTTGTATTGTAAAGAAAGTATAACTATCATATACATCCTCATACTTGTACTCTGACATAGTTATATTCTATAAGCTATATGGTAGAATCATTGTTATTGTAAACTTTCATTAAGTTGCAATTTATGGAACCATATTTCAGGATTCACTTTCATTAGATGTTTTTTGAATTAGGTTGTTTAACTTTGTTAAACATAACAATCATTAAAAGTTCCAAATTGATTTTTTGAAGTATACAGTTCACCCCTCTCTGGTATTCTAAGCATCATTAGATAATTTATATATTATCTATGTTAATAAGATCCTAAATTTGGTATTATAGAGTATATCATACACAATATACCATCTCACAATTGGTATTAGAGAATTGGATCAATATGAATTGATCTCACGATTATATTCCTAAGAGAATCTGTCTCATTCTTATTTTTAGGATTCAACTTTTTGGACTCATAAGTTCATATTGGTTTTTTCTTAGAGTAAATCTTGTTATATATTTCTTGTTTTCAAACTCCTATTACTGACATGTTTGTGTAGAAATTTTTTTCTTAAAGATAACATGAATGAATGTTGGTTCTATTGAAAATCTCAATCAAACAAGACCAACCATTTTTGATTGAAATAACTATGAATATTGGAGATATCACCTGAAGAAATTTATTATCAATACTGGAGTTGAAAATTTTGTTATTCTAACTAGTGGATATAAAATCTCTGGCAAGGATGTTAGTACCTTTAAAAACCAAGAGAAGCATAATTATCAACATAACTATAAGGTATGCAATACATTTCATTACTCAATGACAAGAAATATATATAGCCAAATATCATCTTGTGAAGCAGCAAATTGTATTTGGGGGAAACATTAAGTTAATCACTTTTGAACTTTCAAAGTCATTGAAACTAGAAGATACATTCTTAGAGCTGAATATCATGGTTTTATTTATCCTCATGTTGAACCCATTTTTAAGGTGCAACATAAATTTATGAATATTTTGAATAGTTTACAATAAATACGAGAGAAAGGTTTGGATTATGAAGCCCCTGTTGATAAAATCATAGACATTATGCCCAATGAGTGGGAATCCAAGTGAACTTCTATTGATGAAAATAGCAAGGTTACTCAAATTTCCATAGATGATCTGTTTGGAACCCTTCTTCAACATGAAAAAATAATGAAGAGCGATGCTGATAACATCAAAAATAAGAATGGTAAGGGTGCTATTGATTTTACTACAACATCAAATCATATGAAAGATAAGACTCCAGAGAGAGTTACTAGATCTAAATCTAAGAAGTTTGTTATGCAATCTTAATCCAGTGTAAGTGAATTATTAGAAAATGAGTTAGCAAATCTTGTTCATAAAATAAACAAGATAGCTGGATAGAGGAACATTCAATTGAAGTATAAGAAGAAAGAAAGGAAAGATAATAAATATTCTAAAGTTACATGTTATGAATGTAAGAGAGTTGGACATATAAGACTTGACTCTCCCATGCTTAAGAGTAAGGAAATGATGGAGAAATATTCTGAAAGAAACATGAATGAAGTATTACAAAGCCAAAGCCAAGAGTGTTTTTAAAGCTAATGACACCTGGAGTGCCAGTGGTGGTGACTCTTCAGATGAATCTTCAGATTCTGAATCTTCTGGACAGAAGAATCTTGGTCTAGTAGCCAGACTACCTATTGAAAATCACTGCTTTATGGTTAAGGTACATAATGCTGAATCATTGACCAATGTTTCATTGAATTATAAGGAAAGTAAATATTATAACTCTTCGGATAAGGAATCTACTTCTAATAAAGATAATATTTTACCTACCTATGAAGGTGTTTCTAGGTTTTCCAGACTTCTTGAGTTTGAGAATTCAAAACTCATGAAAGAACATGACATGGAAATTTCTAGGAATATTAATCATAGTAAGGAGATATCATATCGTTCTAAATATCATGATAAGAAAAATGCTGATTTTGTATGTATTTCAAAAAATATTGAGGAAGTAAATTCTGAGAAGAATAAACATTCTAAAGATCAAGAATAATTAATTTCAAATAAAGTGTTTTAGAGCCTAGCTCTAGTTTCAAATATAAGGATTTTGAAGATAAAAACATGGTTATCTAACTGATGTCCAAAATATTTTCCTTAAAGAAGTGTTTGTAAATCATTACCTTAGGTAAAGATAATTTTGTTAAGATGTATTAAAAAATAAGACCTTTAATAAACTTATACGACTTTTAAGAAGAAATTCGGATATGGTTATACCCATGATAAACCAACTTTTAGCAACAATTATTTTGTTCCTCAAAGTACCCCATTTTGTAACAAGTGTCAATGTGGTAGGAATGGGGAAAATTTTTGTTCCTTAAAATAAACCCAGCCTTTAGGTTTTCATAAGGCATACTTTTCTAAAAAGATGTGGGTGCCGAAAATTTTACTTTATGAGATTTCTGGATCCATGCAAGGCTGGATTAAAAAAACCTAACATCTTCTTATTTTTAGGAAAATAGGGATGATACCAACAAAAATACATGGTACATGTATATTGGATGTTCCCGACATATGACTGGAAACACAAAATATTTTGAAAAGATTATCAAGACAAAGGGAGGAAAGGTAACTTTTGGAGACAATGCTCAGGGTGAAATTGTTGGTTTAAGTAATATTTTTCTTCTTGTAAAAACATTAATTTCAAATGTCTTATTTGTTAAGGGTCTTAAGCACAACCTCATAAGAATAAGGCAATTATGTGGTGAAGGATACATTTTGAATTTCAGAAATGATAAGGTCTTAGTTCACAATTCCAAGGAAGAGTTTATTATCTCTGCCTGCAGGCAATAGAATGTATACATGATGAACATAGAAGACCTTGGGAGCCAAGATGTACCTTGTCGTAGTTCAATGGAAGATCATTCTTGGATATTTCATAGATTTATAGGACTCTGTAATCATATAATCTTATGTAAAATATCTATGAAGAAACTAGTTAAGGATCTACCAGAGCATAGATTTGATTCTTCAAAATTTTGTGATCCTTGTCAGTATGGAAAGCAACATAAATCTAGGTTTAAATCATTAGGTTAAGTCTCAACAACTGATGCATTGTAGTTAGTGCATATGGACCTCTTTGGACTAACACAAACTGGAATCTTTGCAAACAAAAAGTATGTATTTGCTCTATTTGATGATTAAACTAGATTTACATGGGTCTATTTTCTAGCAATAAAGTATTAAACATTTTCTTATTTCAATAGTTTTAGAGCTCAAGTTAAAAATTTGAAAAACCGTCCATTTAAAACTATTCATAGTGATCATGGAAGATAATTTCAAAATTCTGATTTTGAAACTTTTTGAAGTAAAAAAGGTATTACTCACAACTTTTCAGCACCTAGAACTCCTCAACAAAATGATGTTTTTCAATGAAGAAATAGGATTCTTCAACAGATAACTAGAACCATGTTGAGTGAATATTCTATAGCATGACATTTCTGGGCTGAAGTTGTAAGTATTTCTTGTATTACTATAAATCGTGTTTTAATTATACATTTTTTTTAATAAAACTCCTTATGAGTTATGGAATTGTAGAAAACCTAGACTTTCCTACTTCAATGTTTTTGGTTGCAATGTATTCATTCTGAATACTAAAGATAATTTACACAAATTCGCACAAAAATCTACTGAATGAATTTTCTAAGGCCACTCCACAATTTCTAAGGCTTATAGATTTTTCAACAAAGAAGACTTATACTGTTGAAGAAACAGTACATGTCAAATTTGATGAATCTGATCCTTTTGTTTTTAAACAACCCCAACCTACATCTTTGGATTTGTTTTAAAAAACTGATTATCAACCATTGTTATAATATCCTTTTGATAAGGAAAATATTCAAGAAAATGGTTCATAAACATTTACCCCAGAATACATTCTACATTATGTGGATGAAAAGGTTTTACAAAACCCAAATCTGTTGTTTCTTAATAATAATCCATGTGATAGTATCATTGGTTATGTAAATCAACCTGTAAAGACTAGATGTTCCTTAATAAATGGAGTAGAACATCTAGAATTTCATTCCAAATTAGAACCAAAAAGCACTAATGAAGCTTTAGGTGATGATGATATGATAAAAGCTATGCAAGATGATCTAAATGACTTTGAAATGAATAAAGTCTGGACCATAGTTGAATGACCTAAGAAATCTACTGTTATTGGAGTAAATTTGTCCTTTAGAAATAAGTGTGATGAAAATGGAGTCATAGTGATAAATAATGCTAGACTAGTTGCTAAAGGCTATAACCAACAAGATGGAATAGACTATGAAGAAACCTATGCTCCTGTAGCTAGACTTGAATATATTCGTATCATACTTTCCTTTGCAACATTTTTCAACATTAAGCTTTTTCAAATGGATGTGAAATGTGATTTTCTTAAAGGTTATGTCCAAGATGAAGTTTATGTAGAACAACCTCCTGTATTTGAAGATAAAAAATATGCTAATCATGTTTTTAAACTTACCAATTCATTGTATGGACTTAAACAAGCCCCTCGAGCTTGGTATGATAGACTTACATGATTTTTTCTTCAAAATAATTATGTTAAGGGAAATAAAGATCCAACCATTTTTATAATTAAAGATAAGAAAAATGTTTCTATTGTTCAAATATATGTTGATGAAATTATATTTGGTTGAACTCAGCAATATTTAACTGATTCCTTTGCAGATCTAATGAAATCTGAGTTTGAAATGAGTATGCTGGGTGAGTTAACATTTTTTCTTGGTATTCATATTTCATAAAAACCAGAATGAACCTATATTTCTCAACATAAGTATATTAAAAATTTTCTAAAAATGTATGGACATGACAAAACTAAGAGTATTAGTACTCCTATTGGTACATCAAACACACTTGATCTTGATGAAGCTCGGAAACCAGTGGATCAATCATTATTTAGATGTATGATAGGAAGCCTACTATACTTGACAACTAGTTGTCCAGACATAATGTTTTCAGTATTCTTATGTGCTAGATATCAATCCAATCCTATGGAATCTCATTTAATGGTAGTGAAAAGAATTTTTTTCTACTTAAAGGGAAGCATGTATTTATGATTATATTTTTACTTTGTAAATGATTTTATCTTAAAAATCATTTTAGATGCTGACTTTGGTGGGTGTAGAATGGATAGAAAGAGTACATCCGGAACTTTTAATTTCTTAAAAGATTCATTAGTTTCTTGGTCATGCAAGAAGCAACACTCAGTAGCCCTATCCACTGCTGAAGTGGAATATGTAGCAGCTAGATGTTGTTGTGCTCAAGTATTGTGGATTCAACACACACTCACAGACTATTGTATGAGTTTTACTGAAGCACAATTTTTTTTTATAAAAAAATTTCCATTTACCTTAGTAAAAACCCTACACATCACTCTCGTTCAAAACACATAGATATTAGGAATCACTTTCTTAGGGATCACACACAAAAAGGAGATATAATTCTTCAGTTTATCGGAGCGAAAGATCAACATTCTTACATTTTCACAAAATCTATACCTTCTGATAGATTTGAATATATTACACAGAAGTTAGTAATGACAATCATAAGGTAGTTTTTCTTAAATAACTCTCTGTTAAACTAATCTCCTTACAGTAATAAACACGTTTTCATAGGGGGGTACATTTGTTTGTTAGTTTTTCAAAAAAATTCTTATTGAGTTTTTCAATAAAATTTGTATTGAGTTTTTCAAAATTTGTCATATTGAGTTTTTCAAAAAAATTTATATTGAGTTTTTTAAAAAATTTCGTATTGAGTTTTTCAATATTTTTTCTATTGAGTTTTTCAAAAAAAATTTGTATTGAGGTTTTTAAAATTTTTAGTAATGAAATGTTCGTACTGGAAATTTTAGTAATGAAATTTTTGTAATAACATTCTCATACTGGAAACATTCATAATTCGATTTTCTTAATGAAATTTTTCGTACTCAATATATTTTGATGATTTCATAGTCATTTTGTTTTTTTTAAGAAATTTGAAAGAATAACATGACTTATTACAAATAACTGCCCTAGAAAACCGAATGGTATGTTTTTGTTCTTAATTTTCATAGTCATTATTTCATTGCAGGTTTTTTCTTTTGTATTTCTTGGATTCTAATTTTCTTAAACCTAGTTTTCATTAAAAACCACCAAAGATCAAATCCAACTTAATTTTTTCTTGCGGTTTTTATATCAACCATCATATTACATCAGAAGGTCTCTTGACCGTTGGATTGGTTTTGGAAGATGAAGGGTCACCTCCATCGCTAATATAACGGTCCCCTAAGGGTTGTCCCACATCGTTTCCAATACCTTTGCATCTCAAAGCTCTGCCTCTCTTTTTAAGATCATTCTGAAATATTCAAAAGGGTTCTATTCTGAATGTCTGGAGAAGCTCCATCTCAATAAATGTCTTCCGTCAAGACGATTGCAGAGTGTCTAGTATACATGGAAATGTTACTTCATCCAAACTTCTACAAGTATTATTCTATCATTTCTGAGAACATTAGGCTTAATGGTTGGGAGGATGTATGTTTTTCAAAGCTAGGGAATCAGAATCCAGTGTAATTTGATTTTCTTATAGAGTTATATTAATCAGTGTGTTTCTTTGAGGAATATGATCGAAAGAAGTTTTCTTTTATGTACTATCGGAAGACTTATAAGATGTCTTATACCAAGGCTGCTAGGTTGGTTGAGTTATCATATGAAGGAGAAGCTGAGTTTTCCTCTCAAACTTTACCGGATGTGAAAGGAAGTTTTATTATGGAAAACTCTTTAGAAATTCTTGGTCTCTAAAATACCAAGACTCCGAAGGATGCTCATATTTCTCCAAGAAATTGAGTTATTCAATTGTGGATTCATGGTTTTCTCAATCCGAGAAGAGGTAAAAAAGTTAATTTGAAGAAAAGTGATATCTACTTCTTAGAGTTTCTAGAACATCAATGAAAGATCAACCTGATAGAACATATTCTTATTTCAATTGAGAATATTATGAATGGGAATTTAAGAGCTCAGATTATTATGTACCTAGCCATCCTCTATAATATTATTGTTCATTGTCTTGAATCCATCAAGATTTCTTGTTCTTTTCAGCCTAATAATTGAATGATTATTCTAGTCAGTGATAACACTCTCAATAGGATGTTTATTCACTTTTCTAAGGAAACATGATACTTTTATGAGATTCTAGCTGAAGAAGCAGAGGCTGATCCAATGGTTGCTAAAGTTTCTAAATCATCTAAGAAATTTGGGAAGAAGAGGAAAGTTATGGATTTTGATGCTGAAGCTAAAATCCCCAAGTATAAGGATTTTCAATATGAACCTCCTAAACCTAAGAAGAAAAAAAACATATCTTGATGAAGTTGTAGCCAGATGAAGAGAGCATAAGTAAACCAGGAAAGCAGGGGAGCCATAGTTTGGTTTGGATCCTGCTGAGGCTAAGGCCTTGAAAGAATCCACTACTGAGGAACTTGAGAAACAAGCCAAGGAGAAAATGATGAAGAAGAAAATGTCTCAATCTGATGTCGTATAATACTTTTTGAAGGCTACTATGAAAGCCCCGGAAGATATCTCTTTTCCAAAATCCATCAAGGTGGAAGGATTACCTGAGACTCCAGGGAAGAAGTTTTTCCCTCAGGAAAAAATGAATGAAAAAGCTTCTGAACAAGAAGAAGTTGTTGAAGTAGAAGAAGAAGTTGATGTAGAAGAGGACGATGAGATATGAGAAGATATTGAAGTCGAAGAGGAAGTGGAAGAAGAAGTATAATTAGAAGAGGAAGAGGGCATTGGTGATACGGTTGACCACATAAAGGAAGTTGAAGAATATGAGGACAGTGGAACCCAATTAGAGAATTTATCACTCGGAACTTCTCAAGCCGACTCCTCAAAATTAGTTACTCCCGATAAAGAAGAAGAGAAGGAAGAATAAGTAAATAAAGTGTCTGAGAAAGAAATTGAAAATCATGATTTCAATCATCATGAGGATGTTGAAGCTAAGAATAAGGAAGAGATAGATGAGGACAATGTTTTACAGGTGTATGATAGTGAGAATCAATCTCCAAATGAAGAAGAAGTACTGAAAATTGAAAAGGGTAAGAATATTTTTGTCGATACCCCTACAAAATCAATAGTGAAGAAGAAGAAATCAGGTGAATATTCAAAGGGAATGCTTGCTGAGCTCCAGGAGGAACCTTCTCATGATAAAATACCATATTCAATATCATCTTCTTTGGGGCATTATTTTTTTGTTCAATGGTTGAAAAAGTTGGTCCATTCCATACCTATACTTCCCAATGTTGATTCTCAATGACAGATGATTCAACACACTCTGAATCGGAAGATAGATTCTATGTCCTTGGTGATGGACAACTGTGTCAAGATTGTGGCGGGTTTCAAAAACTTCCTGATCAACTATAATGCCCATAAGAGGTCTTGCAAGAGGATAACATCTTGGTCCAAGAAAATAGTTAAGGATTTGCAGTTGCTTGATGAATTTAAAGAAAATGTTATTAATGCCTTTGATACAGAAGAGAATAAAATCAAGGATCTATCATCATGTTTTGAAGAGAAGTTGTATTTGGAGTAGAATATTCTGACACAAGAAGTAAAAGATCAGAATGGGAAGTTATGTTTGATTGTTCAGTACTACAAGGCTGAAAGGGATCTTCAGACTCAATTTGAAGAAAGGTTAGCAAAGAAAGAAGAGATGATAAAGGCTCAGAAAGAGGCTCTGAAGGCCCAAGATGAAAAGATCAAAGCCTTGGAGAAGAAAACTGAAGAAGATCATAAAGAAATGGAGAAGTAAAAGACTATTTTCAAGAAGATGTTGCTGATGAAAAATAAATATTAACTTCATGTCAATCCAATCTTTTATTGTATCTCTTGTGCAAATTTTTCAACTATAATGAATATTTTGGTTGTTCATTTCTGTTTTCTTGCTTTTTATTAACATTTAAGGTACCATATGTTTGTTTTCCATTCCCTCAAATTATTTTTTAAAATCAGAATGTTGGAGAAAGGAAAAAGAACATTAATTCTAAAGGGAAGAAAGAAAATGAACTCCAAATGATGATGGAACATCCCTATGTAAGGGGGAGTTTATCTAAGGGGGGTTTCTCATTACGAAGATTTCCATTTCCATAAAAATGAAATGTCTCACTCAAAAAATCTAGAATATGATCCTTAGTGTTCCTAAGCCTAAGGGGGAATTAGTCATATTCATTCTTGTCAATGTAAAAGGGAGATAATTGTTTTTCATGGCATTTAAATTTTACTAATTCCTTTTTTTATTTTTTGTAACTTGTTTGTGATTTCAAAAAATGGGGAGATTGTTGAGTCAATAAAGTTTTGCTTATGAATTTTCCATTCCTTTATACTTTGGTCATATTGTTGAGTCACTAAGGTTTATTTATGACTTGACTATCCCTTCTTGTTTTGAAAATCACAAACACCTTATCTTAAGAAAAATCTCATTATACATTGTGTTTTAGTTCTATAAGGAAAAATTTCCTTTCCCAATAAAATTTATTCTTACCATGTTTCACTTTATACATTATCTTGTTAATGTATAAAATCCGGTGCCATATCTAAATCCTCGAAATCGTATGATACATAGATAGAAAGCATTCTATTTTAGGATCCAAATTCTGGATATGACCTTTTATAAAGTTTCAATCAGAATTTTTATTATGAACATTAATGATGTTCTATCATGAATTCTTAGTACATACTTTTAAAAAGTTCCTGTATGAGTTCTGATATGGAATTATAATTATGAATTCTCATTACGAATTCTGATGATGAATTCTAATTATGAATTGTCATTACAAATTCTGATGATTAATTCTAATTATGAATTCTCATTACGAATTCTGATGATGAATTCTGAATAGGAATTCTCATTACGAATTCTAATGATGAATTCTCATTACGAATTCTCATTACGAATTCTGATGATGAATTATGATTATGAATTATCATTAGTAATTCTGATGAGGAATTATGATTATGAATTCTCATTACGAATTCTGATAATGAATTCTGATCATGAATTCTCATTTCGAATTCTGATGATGAATTTTGATTACAAGTTCTCATGATGAATTCTGATCACGAATTCTCATTACGAATTCTGATGATGAAATCTGATTACGAATTCACATAACGAATTCTGATGATGAATTCTGATTATGAATTCTAACTCCAAATTCATTCTACGATTTCCTTAATAAACAGAATCTGAATATTCTTGTATTATAGACTCTGAATGTATTTAAACTCCGAACTTTTACTTACACTCTGAATTACTGAGTTTGATATAAAACTATGTTCTGCTTTTAATTACACATGTTTTGTTATAAAATGATGTCATCTAATCTGTTTCTAACTAACCGTTGGTTAAGTGACAAGTATATATGTCCCTCCGAGATTTCAGGGAAAATATGACCGTTGGAGGAGGGAGCCGACCGTTGGAGCCACACCTATATATAGAATCTAATTTGAAAAAGTTCACAATCTTTGGACAATTGATGATATGAAGTGATTTCTAGAGACAGATTCTCTCATGCTTTGTGCATACTAAACTTCTTTTTCAGATTTTCTTTCTGTGACTCTGAATGTTGGTGATTACATTCGAGGACTTTCAGGGATATGAAGACAGAGGTGCCGAGTACCTTGAAGTTCGAGGGCTTCTTTGCAGAGGAAGAGAGAGGTGCCAACTACCTTGAAGATGAGGGATTGCGGGGATAGTACGACAGAGACTCTGATCCTCATATCGAGGGCTTACCCTGGTGTGGTTAAGACATACTTTCTTGAAAGTATAAATCAAGGGACCTTTATCCAAGGTTTTTGGATACCCTTCTTGTTGGGTTAAATGATTTACATCCTGTTACATGTTCCTTTTAGAAGTTTATTTTTCCGCTACATTTTAATTGTAAGGAAATTGTAACTATCATATACTTCCTCATACTTGTACTCTGACATAGTTAGATTCAGTATGCTCTATGGTAGAATATTTGATATATTAAACATTCTTTAAGATGAAATTTCCAGAACCATATTTCTTGATTCACTTTAATTAATGGTTTTTTGAATTACGTTGTTTAACATTGTTAAACCTAACCATCATTAAATGTTCCAATGGAATTTTTAATAGTATAAAATTCACCCCCCATCTTGTATTCTAAGAATCATTAGATACTTTATACAGTATATCTGTTATTTCTATCCTACAATTGGTATTATAAATTATATCATACTCACTATACCATCTCAAAATATTGATCCTATGTGGGTCAGATCCTAGGCGTGTCTTGAAGGAGTTAGTGACTTTCGACTCTTGGTGGGAAGGATCCTGTGTGGGTATTGCGGGGTTTAGTACATACCGATATTATGTGGGTCAGACTCTGTATGGTCAGCAGTAGTGCCTCTCAATAGAATAAGATGATTTACCTTCTCGAGTAATCATCTATACTTCTGTGCTTTACTAATACGTGGTTTGAGCTGTGTTTATTTCTTTGTGCTTTGGGATTGAGATCATGCTCTGTGGTTTTCCTTTGTGGAATTCCATGAGACCTTCGGGGGTCTCGGGGTCCCTACTTGGTACTGTTAAACTCACCCATGCATTGGCTTCACACGCACCTTTCTGTGTCTTGTGTAGAAGACAAGCAGCTTGGCTGAGACATGAGGGAGAAAGGACTATGTGGTACACCGAGATGATTGTCTAATGTAGAGAGTAGTGGAGACGAGTTGTACCTACCCTTCAAGTGGGATCCTCGGTGGAAAATTTCAGGTGATGTTTTTTGTTTTTCATTTGTAGTTGTACCTTTCAGTTAGGCTTGTATTCCCGACCCTTTTACTTTAAGTAAACACCTTAAATACTACAGTTTTACTTTGTGGTTTCATCTTGTTGTGTTCTTGGATTGTGTGTTTGTACAGGTTTAAAGAAAATACCTTCCTATTTTAGGGATATGCCTTTCCGGTGCTAGTCTCCAGCCATAGCCTATAGAAGGAAGGCTTGGGGTAGTAGCAGAATGGGCCCTAGGGGACAGTTCATGACATCCACTATGAGATATTCATGTTTATTATCCTATTTAATACATTTATATTTCACTAAATAAAATTTATTCTTATCTTCAGTGTGTATGTATCATACTTCCTCAACACTAAGTAGCATCATAGATTCTATCTTTCTGTATTTACCTTTCCCAATTCAACCATATTTGATGCATTCTTAATTCACTAATTTTATATTTAAAAATTAAATAAATTTGAGATTATATTATTAAATTACTTCATCATTATGAAATTCATTTTAGAATCATGAAACTCTTCATCAATAGTTGATAAAAAAACTTATTATTCTTCTAAATCATCATTATTGCATGAATCTTTGTTAAACATTATAGAAATGAATGTTTTCTCACCAATAATACTTGAGGAACAACCACTCTCTATATAAAAATTCATTCAGATACTCTATGATGAAAATTTACCTCTAATAAAATTTGTGGAATTCTTAATCAAAACTTAATGAGAGGAATCATGCTAATCTACTTCTGGAAAGAAATAATTTTAAATCAAATTTCTAATACCCCCATAGCTCCAATAAGTCAAAAGTAAATTTCCATGAAATTTAACTTTTCATATTTTAACACCTCTTGAGATGAGGGATATAAGCTTGTCGAACTTCACATCAACAACTTATTCTAAATATGACCTTCTAAATTCTTCTCCATCATCTTCCAAAATTTTATTTAAGGTAATTTCCTTCATCACATATTTGAAAGGGACTTCTTTCTTTGTCGAACTATTCTTCTTTAGATTGAATTACATTCTCATATAACATTAAAACAAGATGTTGTGAAATTCATCCAAATAAAGTGTTACAAGATCATTATCCTATAGATCCAAAAATTTAGCATCAAATATATCCACTAATATACAAATTACCTTTTTAACCACCTTTATATCTTTAATAATTTCGCTGAATCCTCTAATTAAACTAACCATCACATTAATCCATATAAAGAATTAATAAATATATTTTACTTAAAGTATATAAATATCATAATACTTTAGTTTCCAAAATTTCAATTTATCTATCTATACATTAAAATTTATTTTATAGATATTTTATAGTTTTTCAAAGACTCTTTTTGTATTCTTGAACATCATAAATTTTAAAAAATCATTATCTATAAGTGAGGATAAGATATATTTTCTTTCAAACACTTCAATATTTAAATTCATTCTAGATTCCCAATTAAAATTGACTACATGTGAAAGAGGTTTAAAAAATCAGTCACAATTTATATAATAGCCATACCTAATAAATTTAAGTAGGGTGACATTATTTTATTCCAATCATTATAATTCTTTTCATTGAATTTGGGAACACTATTATTATTAATTAAATTGATATTATCCCTAATACATATAAAAATCAAAATCATAATTCCAAATTCATTTAAAACAATTAAAAAATAAATTAATACACCATATAAATTCTTAAATAGAGAGAATAACATCAATTAAAACTAATTTCAGTAACCTTCATAAAAACCATCCAATCTTTTGATCTTCAATAGTAGCCCGAAATGCTCTGATACCACATGTAAAGGCCAAAATCATTGTGTTGGTCAACTAAGAGGTGTTGAATCAGTTAATAATATTTATTTTTACATTTTATGATTTCTTATAAAATAAACCATCATCACTTTTTAGAGTGAACAATCTTAGTATTAAACTCTCAAGCATCGAGGAATTTAATCAAACAAAGAACACCTGATGTACATGTTAACCAACCAAAATGTGTAGCCACTCCTCAGAATAATCCAGAATCACCCTATACTATACAATCCACTTGAATCACTTTGGTTGACAGAATTATTATGGTAAATACTATAGTTGTAAAACAAGAATATAATAATTATATTTTTTAAAAGGTCTCCTAGAAAATATTACTAACATCTTGATCCTCAATGAGGTAGGAGTTATCATTTTTATTTGATTAGTTTATATTCAAAAAATTATATATTTCTCCCACACCTATTCACATTATGTAATAGGAATGAACTTCCTTATTCCTCAATACACACCACAAGTGTGATGATCACATAGAAACCATATGTGAACTTATCATCATCATCATCATCTTCTTCTCCCATTCAATGCACACTTCTCTATGAACTATCATTTCTCTATATAATATTTTCCACTATATATATATATATATTCCTATAACTCGGTATCCTCATATTCGCTGTCACAATTAATTCATGCACGGCCCTAGTTTATAGTCTAACACAGATGAAACATGTTTTCCCTCATCACATTTGAATTTCAAATTTGAAATCCATACAAGAAACTAACTTCAACTGCTTAAAATTTCATTATTAAAATATGATATCATGAATAATATCAACCTTTTTAATCACTTTTTATTTATTTATGATTCATTTTTAATGAGAATTGATCCCCTTTGTGTGATCCATATTCCAACTCGGTTGTTACCAAGAAGATATTTTTCATCTTCTACTCAATTCCATCAAAATAATTGTTTTGAAAAGTATGGATCCCTTACATATAGAGAACCTTTATGTATTAATATATTATTGAGTGACCTCTATGTATACTAGGGGAAATTATGGAATCCCTTATATATCAAATGAGTGATCCTTACATATTTACTTTTCCTCAGTTCTTCCCTTACATACAATGAAATTAAAACATTGTGTACTTTTACTACCTCAAATCCACCCTTAAGTATCATAAAAATTAAAAGTTCTATATTTAAATTTCATATAATTATGACCTATGTACCACTGTAGTAAGAACCCAATTTTTCTCATAGGTTTGGATCCTTATTAATTTGGTATAATTCATTATTTTGGACCTAATATGGATTCATAATGTGGTTTTAAATATAGCAGGGGTGTGTGGGGATTGTTCAGAGATTAGAACACCGGTCTGTGGAGAAAAACTCTTATCCACACAATCAGTAGAAATTTTGAGACCCATCCTACATGGTCTCTCATCACCATGAGGGGTTGTATAGTTGGGTAAACGTGGGTGAATGGTTTTCCCAAACCATGAACATGGGGCTTACCAACCATTCAAAATGTCTTCAATATTATTAGAGGTGATTCTCACTGTTGTCACATGGTTTCCCTAACTATGCAGCCTTACCATGTGGGTGACCTCCTTATGAAGTGGGGACACATGGTTGGTTCATAGTTTGGCCTATCGTGTGTCCAAATCGTGCGACCCATGAATTTCGGGAGAAATGACAATTTATCCCTTAATGATAATTTTAACCCCTTTTTTCTTCCTCCTTTGTTCATTCCAGTGGATAGAAACAATCATTCTCTCTATTTGGGCCCCTTTGACGCTCTTTTGTATACATTGATCCCATTTATCTATATGATCCCTGATTCAAGTGTTGTCAATCTTGTTGGATAGCCACTAGTATGACCTCAATTCCTTTTTTCCAATCTTCGTTCTTATTTCCCTCAATGATTCTATTTAGATGTAGGGTTATATGCCCTATTTTTAGGGTATTGAACCATTTTTCATAAATCTTCCAACATGATCCAAACAATAGGATGATATTGGACAAGGAGAGTCATAGAATCCTAATATAGGTTCTATATAACTCATCCCTTATGTTTTGATATTTTATAAATGGTTGCCTGTGCGTGGTGATTTCATCAGTTGTTGCATATTAAGTTCATGTGTCCACCTTATAGTCATTATAATTGTATTCTAATATGCTTTTCATATATGTTATTCATAATTGGAGGTTATTTACTAAACACCAACAACCCCAAGTAGGTTCATTTACTTAGTTACACTTTTAATATGTTGTTAGGCCTATTTGAACTACTATTCAGGTGAGATATAAATTTACCTTGATAAAGTTAGGTCTTTAAATTGAATGAATGTGTTATAAAATAATGTTACATGTATATATCCTTTGAACCATCTAAGGTAAGTGTTATAATTAATTAAATGATCATTTACATTGTTAATGGAAATTATACATATAGATGTCGCTTTCCTAGACATTTAAAATAGAATGGATAGGTTACAAGCCTATAACACACCACTCCATGTTAATGGAAGGAAGGTGGGTGAACCAAACTAATTTTTATGAAATTAAATAACTGAATGGTTTCACATTATTTAACATTGTCACACCAATAAATTTGTGGACTGAACCATTTGAATTATTAAATGGGATGATTTTTACATGGTCTTAATTAATTAATGAATCATGTATAAGGTTCCTTTCATATATTGACCCTGAAATATTTATAAAATATGTCAAACATGAGCCAATATTGGATTCCCAAGGGAATTCATTGAGTACTCTTTGATTCCATTCTAATTCATGCATGATAGTTGCTATGGTTGATACCCATCTTGGAACACAATCCTCATATACTAGTTTATTCCTGGTATGACACCATAGGATCCCACCATTGTCATTATAAGATTCCTTGGATACACTCCATGGGATCTAGTATGACATCTATGTGCAGGTGGGGCCTTGGATACACCGTTGGGACATGTCATTTCTTAACATGGTTTACTTTGGATGAATTCCTTAAACTCAATTAGAATTATATTATTGTGGAATGCCTTGGGAAAACCCCCTAGTACTATTATATTCCCCACTTAACTACGATATAGATTATTTCTGAGTTGGACCAACCCCTGAGCTCAAGAATTTATTGGTTATTATATTGGATCCTCTGTATTATTATCATCATGGATGATTTTTTACATTTTTAACCCATTATTATTATGGTAATTATGATTTCATTGCAAGTTATACCTCACCTGGCTTACTTATATATGCTATAACACAATCAATAAATGAAATGGATACATGTTTAGACACCTGCAGAGTCTGAACCAAGTACTTGGGTATTTACATTATTGTTATGTTTTACTTTTATATATTCATTCTTACACATTGTTTCATATTATATTACATATATTGGATGTTATAGATACCATTGGTGGTGGCCTATTGGGATTATTCTCACACCATCTCTAGGCCTTCATTTGTACCCATGTTGATTAAATGTACGTAGGTGTTGACAATGGGAAGCATATTGCTTTGGACACTTGATACTGCTTGCTTTCTTAATGTAGAGCTTGGTAGAAGATGACCGAGATGGAGATTAGGTTTCATGGATTGTTTTTGGAATATTTTTCTTCTTTTGTATAAAATATTGTATATCCTAACATGAAACCATGTTTTATAGTTTATAAATGCATGAAATAGGTTCTCATCAGTTTCTGAGTATTATTATCAGTTGTTATTGTAAATTTTATTTTTTTCCTCTACAGTTTTTTCATATATTTATATTAATACCACTATTTACCTTTTATAATAATTAAATGATGTTATACACACTTATAATGATAGAATAGTATCCCCATAGACACACCCTAGGCCCTATCTGCTAGTCAGCAACCTCTGGCATTCTGGGAGATGTGCTAGAGGCCATGTGTCCAACTGGGCTCGGGGCACCATTGAGTGACCCACTGGTACAGGAGGTTACAATGTGGTATTAGAGGGGTTCCTTCCATTCTTTACTATTTGGAGACAGTATAACATAGATTAGGAACACTTGTAAGTTAGTTATAGTTTATTCTTGACCATAGCTAACCCAGGCTTGGGGTAAATGCCGAGTTTTCTAAATAATAATTGTTCTTCTTCTATTTACTATTATAATTGATATATTTTCTTATTTGGGTGATACACATGATGTGTAATGATTATAATAATTATTATTATTAATATTATAATTTTCTCCTTGTATCGATG
This sequence comes from Viscum album, assembly GCA_963277665.1. Taxonomy (NCBI): domain Eukaryota; kingdom Viridiplantae; phylum Streptophyta; class Magnoliopsida; order Santalales; family Viscaceae; genus Viscum; species Viscum album. Next base: position 387,128,529 of record OY728167.1, on the reverse strand, counting down.
AGATTAGGGTAATGAAAATTAATCATTCATCAACGTTGGAACCTATAATTCACATTCCATGCATATTCTATTCCATATAGGTGCATTTTTCTTATTTCATTTTCTTATTTCTCCTATAATTTTTGGGTGATGTTATGGTAGTTATATTATGCATATGTTTCTCTTTGGATATGATTGAGTGATTTTTAGATTCAATTCATGAAGTGTATGGTCCCTTGTGGGTTGTAATTTGTGGTTTTTTTATTCAAGCCATTGAAGATAACACGTTACATTTTGTGACCGGATGTAGATGGGGTTAAATTTAGATTAAATTGGTGTCTCTTTTAGTGATAAGGTGAATGGGTCTTGATTCAATGGGAGTTACTGTAACACCCCAAGGTTTTCTAAAAATAAATTGAAATGCTTAAAATTTTGTTTGATGTAGATATTTATATGTATCCTTTAAACATAATTTTATGTCTTTTATGTTTTGAATTTAAAAAAATGGCCATCTGTAATTGTGTTCAGTATGTTATTTGGAGTCTTTTTAGACCAACTTGTTTTTTTGGTGAATTGTAACATTCCCTAATGAATAGTAATATTATTGTAGTAATATGACCCTAATTAATAGTAAATTTTTTATTATTATTTTTTCCTAAGGATTTAAGATAATAATATCTTGGTAAATTTTTCATTATGACATAGAAGTAGTTATAGAATTAGAATTTTTAATTTTTGAATTATATATGATTTCATTTAAAAATTAAATTAATAATATTTAGAAAATTATTTTCAAAAAATGGACTTCATTTTTTAATTCTAAACGTCGAAAAATGATAAGGGTGACTTTTTTGGAATTTTCTGAAATTCATGAATTTTCGATAATATTGAAATACGATAAAATACTTTATAATCAAATTATCAGTAAAATACACTATTTATGACATCATTAGTGATTTAATGCCACTTGGTTTGAACTCAAATTCCATTATTACTATTTTGGTTTATGTGAATTAATATTATGCATAGTATTGTGAAAAATATTATAATAATGATTAAAATAATGAAAAATACTCCCTCTCCTCCACTATAAATACTACCGTCACTCCCCTCTTCCTCCCACAACTCTCAATCCTTGAAAATTGTATAATTTATACCAAATTCCCTCACCAATATTCTTCCCCACGTATTAGAGCAGATGGTCCCACCAAAATGCCAAAACCAAATACCTTAAGAAGGGTCTCAAGGATAAGAGATCAAGAGGTAAACAACCTCAGTTATTTTCTTTCTTTTCTTTCATTTTATGTTATTCCCTTCCATTAACTTTTCATTGTTTTGGGATATTTCATTGAATATTACCTCGATATTTTATATATTATGTATGAATTATCTGTTATTCTATTCCACTCATCATACTATTTTTATGAAATTTTAAGAGACGTCATTAGGCTGCCAAATTCTCATGAGAAATTTATCATGTTTTCGTTTATTTTAAGATTTCTTTCTATTCTTCTTATTTCCTCACCTCCTCTTAAACAAGAGGCATGAAATCTAAATAATCTTGTATATTCTGGATTTTCTGATGTTTATGGAAATATCCTCATCAATATTCTTCTCCTCTCCCACTTATTTAAGGAATAAAAACATAGTCCACGATGTGTCGAATTACCGACATCGTCGACGATGTAATTTCAATTTCCATTAATTATTTCAAGTCTGGTCGTGAAGCCATTTATATGGTTTAAAAAGGTTATAATATATTTTTTAAGAATCATCCATGGTTATAGAATTATTTTCAACTCATGGTTCTAATTTATAAGACAAAATATTGTGGTTATTATAAAAGAACCACTAAAATGATCTAAACGAACATCATTAATGTTTAAACTTATGAATCATCCTCATAGAAAACATCAAAGTGATAATTGGTATAAATTATGGTACTGGAAAGATATAAATACCTTTCCATTCCAATTCTGGATTTTCACTTCCAATCAACAAGAATGATTCATCACGAACTGATCATGAAAATCATAAAAGAACTCACCCAAAACAATGCAAGGAACAAAATACTAACAATTAAGGACTAAATTGAGGTTATGAAATGACCATATAAGAAGTTATAAACATGAACATGTTTATGTAAAATAGTAATAACACTTGTTTAACCATTATACATGAATTTTAAACAATTTGTAATTAATTCAAGACTGAGGTATGGGAATTCTTAACCTTATTTCCATTATTTGGGTTAAGCTTCTACTTCGTTATTTATATGGTATTAAAATTGTTTGTGTGATATATTTTGTTTATATAATGTTGAATTATGTCTATATATAGTATATATACCTATTCCATTAACTCTAATAAGCCTCTTTTAAATTATATGATTTGTGTAAGGAGTCTTTCGTTAAAAATCATCTCTTAAAATTATGTTTTACAAAATTCAAAAGAAATGTTTTTATGCTATTATTCATTCTGAATGATTGTGTTCTAGTTCTTGGGAATTGTTTATGATGAAAGGTGGTACCTATATTTACATCCAATTCATTGGGTATGTTTATGTTGGAGGTCGGCCATATGGTTACTCCTAGTGTAACTGCGAGGGTTACACAAATTTTATGGTAGTCGTGGGGGTTACAAATTCTGTGGTAGTTGTGATGGTTACGATATTATGTAAGTAATGAACCAAGATAACTATATGGTTCTACTTATGTTCTTATGTATTTGAGGAAATAACATGTTTCACAAGGTACATATTTATATATTCAGGTGATAATAAGTCTATTGAAAATGATTTCATACATTACAATTATTCATGGACTAATTTAATATTTCCTTCTTTTTATATCCCTTACTGAGTTTTTATGCTCATCCCAAGATTTTAAATGATTTTCACAAGTTAATGGATGTGTAATTCAAGGAAGTAAGCCATGTTAAATGTTAAATAATTTTCAAGGATTCATGTTTTAAGTTTTAATGTTTTATATGTAAAAAAATTGAAACTGTTTTTATGATATCCTCTCTGTAAAAATGTGTGATGTTATGAATGTATTATGTCCCAATTCTCTAAAGATATAAGCTTGAAAATATACTCAATGTAAAAGGTATTTTTTTCTTGACTAAATTCAATATTATGTATGTAATAATCTCAGGTCATTATAGTTGGTATCAGAGCATGGTTTATAAAACTTTAGGGTTTAGGGTGATGTTAATATAATACCATAAATGAATTTCACTCTATGTTTAATTTAACATGTTATAACATTTAATGATTACCATGTTGCATCATATAATACATGTTTGTTTAGAATGGTCATCTTCAGAAGGATTAGGGATGCTGAAGAGGAGAGGCCCTGACATAATGACATCCTTCCGAAACTACATCCTGGAATGGTAGGGATTGGAAATGAGAAATTTTTGATAGTAATGGAATATCTAATGAAGGAAATAAATGGTGGTGAAATCCTTTCAATAGAACAATCAGAGGTACCACAACGAAACATGAGAGTTGTAGTACATTTTATGAGACAATACACTCCTTCTTTAAATGGATCTTCTGACCCAATAGCTACTGAATGATGGATCAAATCCCTTGAAAAGATATTCTATGTTATGGGATGCTTGTAAAACCAAAAGTTTAGTCTTTCCATTTATCATTTGGAAGGGGAAGCTAATCATCGGTGGTCAATTTTAAGGAATATTAGGTGTAGAGAGGATTTTGATTCCTTGGTGTGGGATCAATTTAAAAGTCTTTTCCTTGAAAAATATTTTCCTAAGGTGGTGAGACGTGGGATGGAGAATCAATTCCTTGAATTGAAATAGAAGGAGGAAGATTCAGTGGGAGTGTATGAAGTGAACTTCACTTGACTGTTGAGGTATGATCCAAATTGTATTATGGATCTTCATAGAAAAATCAACCGCTTTTACTCAGGAGTGAATCCATGGTATCAAAGAGGGTTGGCCTCCCGTGAATTCAAATGTTATGAGATAACTGTCTGATGTGCTGAGAGGGATGAGATGGAGTTAGTTGATTATCGTATGCATTATGGAAACAAGGAGAAGAGGTCTAGTTGGCAAGAGATGGGTAAGAATCAACCAAAAAAATCTGATGCTAAGAAAATACAATTTTTAGTTTGTGAAATGTGTGGAAAGAACCACCCAGAGTAATGTCTTATCAAAACTAGGAAGTGTATTAAATGTGGTAAGTTTGGACATATGGCCCGAGATTGTAATGAAAATGATCCTAAGACTAATCCTGATAAGCTACATGTATAGTGTTTTAAATGTGGAGAGATGGATCATTTTTCAAATGCCTTCCCAAAGAGAGATCTGAATGAGGAAAGGAATCCAGACCACATCCAGAAAGTTGTAGTGAGATCCATTGTGACCACGTTAGTAGATGTCGGTCAATCCAATGAATTTGTATCAGGTACTTTGTTCACTCATATTTTTCTATAGTTTTGTTTGATACAGGGTCTACACATTCCTTCATCTCTGAGAAATTTTCTTGTTAATTGGAAATATCACCTCAACAAATGAGACCTGAAATTGTTGTCAAAACTCCAGGGGGAAATGTTATAGCGAATAAAAATTATAATAATATTTCCATTGGGCTCTGTGTAAAGACATTACATGAAAACCTTATTGTTTTACCCTTAGTCGAGTTTGATGTTATTATGGGAATGGATTGGAATTCTATTTATTATGCTAAGATTGACTGTAGAGTGAAAGAAGTTGTTTTTTGGAAAGAGTTTCAGTTTGTATACAAGAAAGAACCCATAAAATTGATAAAATATCAAGAAGATGAGAAACTTATGAATTATGGAAATTAATGTTATCTTTCTCATATTGTTGAAAAGTAGGGAACTCTTCCAATTAATGATGTTCCAGTGGTAAATGAATACCTTAATGTTTTTCCCGATGAGTTTGCTTTTGTCATACCAGATCGGGAAGTCGAATTCACAATTGAATTAGTTCCTGATGATAATACAACTTCAATACCCCCATATCGTATGTCTCAAATAGAACTTCTTGAATTGAATAATCAGTTTCCATATTTTCTTGATAAAGACTTCATTCATCCTATCACTTCACCATGGGGATCTCTGATTTTGTTTGTTAAAAATATAGATGGTTCCATGATACTTTGCATTGATTATAGAGGTTTGAAAAACATCACTATTAAAAATAGGTATCCTTTTCCTCATATCGATGACATGTTTGATCCGCTCGACGGAGATCAGTACTTTTACAATATTGACTTGAGATCTGGATAACATCAGCTGAAGGTGAAGGAGGATGACATCCTGAAAGAATCCTTTCAGACTAGATATGGGCATTATGAATTTGTTGTTATGCCGTTTTGATTATCTAATGCACCTGATATATTCATGAAACTTATGAATAAATTATTTCATGAGTTCTTGGATAATATTGTGGTTGTGGTTGTGAATGACATTCTAGTATTTTTTATGAATAAAGTGGATCCTGAAAAACATCTAAGGGTTGTTTTAAAAACCTTAAAAGAAAAGAAATTGTATGGAAAATTCAGAAAGTGTGTTTTTTGGTTGCAACAGATTTATTTTCATTAGAACATTGTAAATAAGGATGGAATAACAATAAATCCTGCCAAAACAAATGTAGTTGATGATTGGCCAATACCCACAAATGTTACAGAGATTCGTAGTTTTATTGGTTTAGAATGTTAATACCAATGGTTTGTTAAGAACATTTCACGGTTATCTGTCTTGATATATTATTTAAAATGGAATGGTGTTAAATTTGTTTGGACAGAGGAATGTGATGTTTGTTTTCAAGAATTGTAGAAGAGATTGGTTAATGCTCCAGTTTGGGCCTTACCTCCCTGAAATGGTGAATTTTTCATATACAGTGATGCTTATTTGAAGGGACGTGGTTGTGTTTTGATGTAGAATTGCCAGTTAATTGCCTATACTTCAATACAACTTAATACTCATGAGCTAAATTATCACACACATGATGTGGAATTGGCAGCTGTGTTTGTTGCTTTGAATATTTGGAGGCACCATTTATACGGAACCAAATGCCAAATATATACTAACAATAAAAGTCTAAAAAATATATTCACTTAGAAGGAATTAATCATGAGGCGGAGAAGATGTCTTGAAATGATAAAGGATTATGATTGCATGATCAATTACCATCCTAGAAAGGAAAAAAATGTAGTGGGTTCCTTGAGTTGGAAACATCATCCATCATTAACCCTATTATGTTTGGAACATGATCCCTTGATTAATGATTTGATAAATTTTGGCTTAGAAGTTTTTGGTGCAGGGAATACATCAATTTTGTTTAAGGTTTAAGTGCAGTCTTTGTTGTCAGATTGAATTAAGCAAGAACAAAAGGAAGACCGTGATCTATAGAAAAAGGTAGAATTGGTTAAAGTGATTATGTTTCCGAAATTTAACCTTGATAAAGAATGTGTTTTAGGATTTTGTAAACAGTTGTGGGTTCCTTGTGATTACCAGTTGAAGAAAGAATTGTTGTGTGAATCCCATAGTTCTCCATTTTTAGTTCAACCTAGAAGTACTAATATGTACAGATACTATCAGAAGTATTATTGGTGGGATGGAATGAAAATAGATATTTCTAATTTTTTCATGAAATGTGTGACATGTAAACATGTTAAAGAAGAGCACCAGTTACCGAAGGGGACGCTTCAACCTTTTCCAGTGCCAGAGTGGAAATGGGATAATGTATCCATAGAATTTGTGGTGGGACTCCCAAAGACTTCTCAAAGTAACAATGCGATTTGGGTTATTGCTGATCGGCTGACAAAATATGCACATTTTCTATCTATTCGGGATATAATGAATTTGGATCACCCTTATCGATTGTACCTCAAGTTGATTGTCAGGTTACATGGAGTTCTTATTTCCATTGTATCTGATCGGGATCTAAGGTTCACTTCTAACTTTTGGAAGGGGCTTCCTAAGTCGTTGGGAACAAAGATAAGTTTCAATACAGATTTTCATCTTCAATCATATGGGCAGTCAGATTGAATGATTCATACTTTGGAAGATATGATTCGAGCTTGTTCAATGGACTATCGGGTATGTTGGAATCATCATCTTTATTTAGTTGAGTTTTATTCTAATAATAGTATTCATTCTAGTATTTAGATGGAAACTTTTGAGAAATTGTATGGGAAGCGTTGTCGGACTCCTGCATTTTGGGATTAGTTCAGTGAAATAAAGTTGATGGAGCCAGAATTAGTTGATTAAGTAGCTGAGAAAGTGAGGATGATCCTGTATCACATGAGGACAACTCAGGGTAGGCAGAAAATATATGCAGATAAACAAAGGAAAGACTTCACATTTGAGGTAGGTGACCATGTTTATCTTAAAATCCCTCCATGAAAATTGTGATGCGTTCCGTTAAGAAAGGGAAGTTCATTCCATGGTTCATCGGCCGTTTTGAAATCATGGAAAAAGTTGGAATAGTTGCATACCGAGTAGCCTTGCCTCTGAGTTTGTCTCAGGTACACAATGTTTTTCATGATTATATGATGAGAAAGTATGAGCCAGATTCATCACATGTCTTGAGGCCAGATGTAGTTTAGCTAGAAAATAACATTTCTTATAAAGAGAAACCAGTTCCGATTCTTGATCGAAGGGAATAGGTATTGCAGAATAAGGTAATACACCATGTAAAGGTTTTTTTGGAGAAACCACATGGTTAAAGAAGCAACATGAGAGTCTGAAAATGATATGAGGGAAAGGTACCCTCACTTGTTTAATAAGTAAATAAAATTGCAAGGATGGAATTTCTAGAAGATGGGGATAATTCCACAGCCCATGGTTATATAAAAATAAATTAAAATGCTTGAAATTTTGTTTGAGTTGATATTTTTATGTATCCTTTAAACACAATTTTATTTTATCTATGTTTTGAATTGTGAAAAATGGTCATCTGCAACTATGTTCAGTATGTTATTTGGTGTCTTTTGAGACCAACACTTTTTTTGGGGAATAGTAACATCCCCTAATGAATAGTACTGTGAAGAGTAATATGAATGTAATGAATAGTAAATTTTATAATTATTTTATTTTTTTATGGCTTTAAGATATTAAAATCTTGGTAAATTTTTTATTATGATATAGAAGTAGTTATAGAATTAGAATTATTAATTTTTTAATTAAATATGCTTTTATTTAAAAATTAAATTAAAAATATCTAGAAAATTATTTTAAAAAAATGGACATCATTTTTGAATTCTACACATTGAAAAATTGTAATTGTGAATTTTTGGGAATTTTCTGAAATTCATGAATTTTCGATGAATAGTGAAATTCGATGAAATACCGTATAATCAAATTATCAGTAAAATACACAATTTATGACATCATAAGTGATGTAAGGACACTTTGTTTGAACTAACATGCAATTATTACTATTTGGGGTCACATGAATTAATATTATTCATAGTATTGTGAAAAATATTATAATAATGATTAAAATAATGAAAAATACCCCCTCTCCTCCACTATAAATACCACCCTCACTCCCCTCTTCCTCCCACATATCTCAAGAATTTATAATTGTCTAATTTATACAAAATTTCCTCCCCAATATTCTTCCCCCTTCCTAGATCTTTTGGTCTCACCAAAAGACCAAAACCAAAGCCCTTAAGAAGGATCTCAAGGAGAAGAGATCAAGAGGTAAACAACCTCTTTTATTTTCTTTCTCTTCTTTCATTTTATGTTATTCCCTTCCATTCCCTTTTTCTTGTGTTGGGATATTTCATTAAATATTCCCCCCTTATAGTCTATATTATGTATGAATTATCACATATTCCATTCCTCTCATCAAACTATTTTTATGAAATTTTAAGAGACGTCGTTAGGCTGTCTAATTCTCATGAGAAATTTGTCATGTTTTCTTTTATTTTAAGATTCCTATATTTTCTTCTTCTTTCCTCACCTCCTCTTAACCAAGAGTAATGAAATCTACATAATATTGTATCTTATTTATTTTCTCATGTTTATGGAAAATTACTCATCAATATTATTCTCCTCTCCCATTTATTTAAGGAATAAAAATATTGTCCAAGATGTGTCGAATTACCGAATTTCTGGACGATGTAATTTCAATTTCCATTTATTCATTAAAGTCTTTTCATGAAACCATTTATATGGTCTAACCATGTTATAATATATATTTTATGAATCATACATGGTTATGGAATTCTTTTTTACTCATGCTTCTAATTTATTAGACAAAATGAGGTTGTTATATTAAAAGAACCACTAAAAGGATCTAAACAAAAATCATTAATGTTTCAACTTATGAATCATCCTAATATAAAACATCAAAGTAATAAATAATATAAATTATGGTCCTTAAAATATATAAGTACCTTTCAACTCCATTTATAGAGTCTCACTTCCAATCGACAAGAACGATTTATCATGAACCGATCACACAAATCCTAAAAGAACTCATCCAAAACAATGCCAGGATCAAAATACTAACAATTAAGGTCTAAAATGAGGTTATGAAATGACCATATAAAATTTTATAAACATGAAAATATTTCATTAATATACTAATAACACTCTTTTAACCATTGTATAGTACGTTTAAATATTTTGTAATTAAGTCAAGCCCGAGGTAAGGGAATTCTTAACGATATTTCCATTCATTGGGTTAACCTTCTAATTATTTATTTATGTGGTATTAAAATTGTTTGGGTGATGTATTTTGTTTATATAATGTTGAATTATTTCTATATATAGTATATACATATTTCATTCAATCTACTAAGTATCTTTTAAATTATATGATTTCTGTAAAGGGTTTTCCTTTTAAAATCCTCTCTTAAAATTATGTTTTAAAAAATTCAAAAGCAATGTTTTTATGTTATTATTCATGTTTTATGATTATGTTATAGTTCATGGGAATTGTTTATGATGAAGGGTGGGATATATATTTCCCTCCAATGCATTGGTTATTTGTATGTTGGAGGTCGGTCGTATGGTTACTCCAAGTGTAACTGCGATGGTTACACAAATTGTAAGGTAGCTGTGAGGGTTAAAAAATATAAGGTAGCTGTGATGGTTACAATATTATGTATGTAATTCCCCATGATAACTTTATGGTTCTACTTATGTTCTTATATATTTTAGGAAATCCCATGTTTCCCAAGGTAAGTATATATATATTCAGGTCATAATAAGTCTTTTGAAAATGATTTCATACGTGGAAAGTATTCATGGACTAATGTACTATTTCCATCTTTTTATATCCCTTACTGAGTTTTTATGCTCATCCCACATTTTTAAATGATTTTCACAGGTTAATGGATGTTTATTTCAAAGAAGTAAGCCATGTTAAATGTTGAAGAAATTTCATGGAATGATGTTTTAAGATTTAATTTTTTATATTTAAAAAAGTATGGAAACTGTTTTTGTGGTATCTACTCTGTAACAATATGTAATGTTATGAATGTATTATGTCCCAATTCTCTAAACCTCTAAACATTAAAAGATACTCAATGTAAAAGAATGTGTTTTCTTGACTAAATTCAATATTATGTATGTAATAAGGCCTTGTCCTTATAGTTATAACCTTTTTTAAACATAATTTGATATATTTTAATAATAAAATGAATTATAAATCTTTGGAATACGACATAAATTTTTTTTTCTAGTTAATGTAGAGGAAAGGTGTTGTTAAATCATCCTCTAATGAACCCCTATAATTTAAACTTCAACACTTACCAACACCTGGACTTCTAAGTAGGTAGTTGGTGTAGTTTACCTTGGTATATTATCACTTATTCTTATATTCTTATTTATCTAGTACAACTATCTGCATCAATATTATTCTAAGGTGTGTACTTAGTATTTGCAGAACCATTCCATGACAACATCCATGTGTCATGTCATAGGAAGGTGGTGATTACCATGCTTCAGATGTGGTGCCCTAAGATGGTAGTCTTACCACAATGAGTTTCACTTGAGGAACCACCTATTATAATTGATATGTACACTAATTCCTAGCCTCGTAAGAGTTCACAACATTCGATGCAGTCCAGACAGGTTTCTCTATGACTTGAACTTACAATGGATGATCTAAATTGCGAGTTCTAGCAATATCACCCTCCTATCTAATCAGGTGGATGGCGTTCCACATGCTTCTAGGTCATGGATGGAGGAATCTCTATATATATTTTATCATCTAGAGATGAATCTAGAGAAGAGGTTATATCTTGATACTTACATGTAGTGTGATTTATCCATGAAATAGTGAGATGTAATTACCTAGGATAGTAACCATTAGGGCATGACCTGGTTTGATTTTCAGACTTCTATATATGAAAACTTTTTTTCACACATTATAGGGGTTGATTGAGATAGAGATTTCATGCATCTAGTGTAGGGTTCTATGATAGTTACAAAGTATTAATCATGTTTTACTTAGTTATAGTGCTTCACACTGCTTCTAACTGGTGATGAGCTTTTGCATGCTAGATTCTTCGAGGATGGGTTCTGGTATGCCATCCATACTTAGGGGAATGTTCTTTATAACTATTTTATCTGGAATAATCAATCAAGATTTTATCACAAAGTAAAACCTAAGGGAAGGATAAAGTACTAGGAAAAGAGGATTAGTGCTGAGGTAGGCCGGTAGTTCTTCCAATAGTAGAAAATAATTAATTGACATTTCATGTCTTAGTAGTGGTGGTCAGAGTTACCACAATGGAAACTCTATTGTATTCCATTAGTGTGTAAGGTTGGATAATCTAAAGAAACATTGAGATAAAGGCCACGTATAGTTTCTAGCTGGTGGCCTCATGGGGAATGTTCATAGATTCATTCAGAACAATCAATCTACTTCTAGTGGAAGAGGATCCACACCAGCTCCACCTTCAGGGGAAGGTTACTTTATTTCAGGTCAGGTGGGGAGTTGGAGTATCACTAGTAGTACTTGTAAAGGGGGAGGTCATGGATGTTGTAGCTAGACTCTTGTTCATCAGCTCCAGTAGAACTATCATACTCAGGGTAGTCCAACTACAGCACAAGTTTTTGGATTAGGACAGTTTCATTATTTGCATCCAATACATGAGGATCAATGTCAAGGAACATCTATAGTAATAGGTTCTATTCTAGCAGCCTCAACTATAGCATATTCTCTATTTGATGCAGTTTCTTCACACTCCTTCATCTCATTATCTATCATAGAAATTCATGGGCTCAAAATTCAGTATTATTATAGTGTAATGATCCTAGATATACTATTTGGAGTATGGTAAGAAGAAATATGACAATTTAAGGACTATACCCTTGAGGTAGGCAATTACTTTTCCTTCCGGGGCCTCTTTTTTTTCAATATTTCAGAATTCATTTTTGTTCTTAGGATGGATTGGTTGGTCTGATTTCACACCTTTATAGACTCTTAACACTATAGGGTATCATTTACATCACCAGAGGGAAGTAGTTGACTAAAAAAGGATGAGTGGGATTTATATTCTAGTAGATCCGACATAAATTATAATGGGTTAGGTGGTGAAACTGAGAAGATTTCTAGTCTCTTTATGGAGGAGAAGGGAGTACACCTGACATATTTTCTTATTGTAGAAGAATATTTCAGGGATATCTTTCCTGATGATTTTTTTTGTCTTAACACCTGAGAGAGAGGTATATTTAATGATCGATCTCATTCCAAGAATAGATATAATGTCCATTACACTATATAGGATGGCACATACTGAGCTCCAAGAGCTCAAAAAATTGTTGGAGGATCTAGGGGCCCAAGGTTTTATATGGCCAAGAACATCATTTTGGGGTTCACCCATGATTTATTCCAAGAATTTGAATGGGACCCTTTGTTTATACATATATGGAAGATGTTTGAACAAGATTATGGTCATGAATTGGTATCCACTACCTCAGATAAATGATCTATCTTACGAACTCTGAGGAGCTATGTAATTTTCTATGATCGACCTGAGATTGAGATATCCTCAGGTGAAAGTCGGGCCATCAGACATACATCATATTGATTTTTGTGGAATGTGTCGTCTGTATGAGTATCTTTTTATGTCATTCGATTTTACAAGGATACATATCTTTTCCATGGATTTGATTAATAGGGTGTTCCACCCCTATTTAGATTCAATTGTCATGCTCTTTTTGGACAACATACTGGTGTATTATCACACTCATAGAGACCATACTAAGAACCTTCATATCATTCTGAGTACACTAACAGTGTATCATCTTTATTCCAATATTACTATGTTCAACTTTGGGATTGAAATATATCACATCATGGGTAATATTATCTCAAAATCAATAGTCTCTGTTGACTGAGAGAAGGTGAGTGCTATGGTTTCTTGAGAGAATCCCAAGAACATGATTGATATACGTAGTTTCATAGGGCTAAATGGATATTATAGGCATTTCAAATAAGGCTTATCAAACCTTGATGAAAATATTACTAGACTTACAAATAATGATTTTAAGTTCTTGTGGTTAGAATATTGTGAGAAATCCTTTAAGGAGATGAAAGTAAGGCCAATTTTGGAACATATTGTGATTCTTATAGAGAAAAGAAAAGGGAATATAGTGTTTTTTGATGCATTATACATCGTCTTGGGTGTAGTATTAATTCATGAGGAAAGATTCATTTTATATGAATCTCATAATTTTAGCCATCATGACAGAAATTACCTAACAGACGGCCTAAAGCTAGAAAAAATTTCTCATGTCTTACATTGCTAGAGACACTATCTATTAGGTGAGAACTTTTTCATGTATACGATACAGAATAGACACAAATAAATCTTTACACCACGTGACTTGAACCCCAGACAATGGATATGGGTCAAATACCTATAGTCCTTGGATATTGAGCTTGCCTATATGCCTAGAAAATGCAATGCGGTAGTGGATTTTCTAAGTTGAAAAACACAAGCACAAGACATACAAGAATCCATTAATGAATGGAAATTGATGAACCTATTCTACAAGCATTATATAGAGTTTCATGATAGTCACGAAAATTATTATATCTCATCCTTGAAAATTAACTTTTCACTCCTTGAGTGGGTAATGAATATGTAATATTAATATCGTGAAGGATTTGTTCTCTGTGAGTGTATTTTTGGATAGGTCCTGTCTCTAGATTGGTATGTAGATAGTGATGACATCCTACGTATACATGGAAATTTCTAGTTTTCTACAGATATGAGAGAGGATCTAATGTGGTAGTCCCATGCTTCTTAGTGGGTAGTTCATCTCGTCATCTAAAAAATGTACTGAGATATATGACGCAAGTATTTGTGGTCTAGGATGAAACATCAGATGACATGTTTAATCACTATGTGTTCCACCTATCAGTGAGAAAAGGCGAAACCCCAGTGACAAGAATATTTGTTACAGTTGATTCCAGTCTTAGAATGGAAATGTTATTACATATCAATGGATTTTTTGGTGGGCTTACTGAGGTCACCTCATTGAAGAAATGTGGTTTGGGTGGTCATTGACAGACTGATGAAAGTATCCCACTTCCTTCATATCTAGGATATTTCCACAATTGATGAGCTGGGAAGACCATATGTCCACGAGATCATATGACTAAATGGGTTCCCTTATACTATCATTTCATATAGGGACACTTGATTCACATCACAGTTCTTATATGGGTTACATAAAGCTATGGGTACAAAGGTGCTTTTGAGCACAACCCTTCACCCATAGACCGACGGATTGTCGAAATGTACAGTACATTTTTTATAGGGAATTATACAGGCATGTGTGCATGATTTTTGTGGTTTATGGTAGAATCATATCACTCTCATAGAGTTTTGTTACAATAATATATTTCATGAGACAATTCAGATGGTTCCTTTTGAGGCATTGTATGGTAGGCCATGTTGTTCACCCTTATGCAGGATGAAGTCGTGAGAGGTATCCCTAGTAGGTCCTCATATCATATAAGAGACATTAGAATAGTATTATCTAATTAGGAAGAGAATGTATAATACTTATTCTAGAGATAAATCTTATTCCAATCACTATCGACAACCTCTAGATTTGGAGTTTGAGGATCGTTTTTTCTTTAGGGTATTACCATGGAATGGGAATAGATTGAAAAGGATGAAAGGGAAGTTGTCACCTCATTATGTAGGTCTGTTTTAGATTCTGGAGAGATTCGGTAGGTAGCCTATTAGTCTTTACTACCTCAAAGGTACCATTACATGCACAACTACATCCATGATTCATTGCTTTTCCATTATCAAATTGACCCATCTCATACTTTTAATCTTCATGAAGAAGATTTACATGCTAATGTTTTATTTGAGGAGTATGCTATATGCATCATAGACCAGAGAACGAAGTCTCTCGAAGGTCGGTCTATCTCTTTATTACATGTTCTATGGAAGCACATCCATGTACATGAAGAGACATGGGAGTGAGAGGTCGACGTACATGCCCAGTGGCCGGATGTGTTCTCAGATGATGTTTTCCCTCCTTTGAAGGTTAACTTGGGGATGAGTTCCTTTAATAGTTGAAGAAAATAAATCCTAGATTTCCTGTAACATCCCAAGTAAGTAATGAATAATATATATTTTTATCTATGTCTATTAATGATTAAGATAGTGTTTTAGAGGCTTAAAATGAAAATAAATCCAATCTTAAACATGGAATACACTAATATTCTTAAAAGATTGTTTTACTGCCTTATGATGGAAAACCCTTTTTAAATCTATCTTTTGACAATCTTATAAACTATGTTTGTCAAAATAAACTTATTCTTTATGATTGGGACATCAAAATTTACTTTTTGTGAATTTTTAGTATTTTTCTGACAATGTTCATTTTTTAATGAATAGTGAAAAATACTGCATTTTACATCAAAACTGCTTTTTAATCTAATTTATTTATATGATTAGATTATCTTTTGAATTGGTCTTAATGTGTAATATGAATATATTTTTACCATTTAATCCAATGGTCGTCATTGGAATCAATTTCACTTTGAAATTAGACTTAAACTGGTGTCAATATTTTGATACTTATTGTTTTGTAAAAACACGCTATTTTGCTCTGGCAGTGGGAATTAATTATTAAATTAATTAATGTGACTTATATGATTTGAATTTTGTAAAATAGACTTCATTTTTGAATTCAGAATATCAAATATAGCTTAGGTTGAATTTTTGGTAATTTTCTGAAAAACTTCAATTTTTGATGAATAGTGAAACCACTAAGTGGTAATCAAGAAAACTGATTTTTCAGTTAAATGAAAGTTTACCACTAATGTGTATTGAATTTTGAAAATCCGACATACATGGTTGTAATTAAGAAGTAAAATGTGGTTCAATGAGATTAAAATAATTTTTTGGTGAATAATAACTTATTAAGTTTTTAATCGCGATTAGTGGTAATTAGTGTAGTTTAAGGTATAAATAATACTTTAATAAAATGAAATGACCTAGACACATATCCCAAAATCATTAGTTGTGTCATGGCCGACCATGACATGCCATGGGTCAACTTGGGGACCCCATGGATCCACTTTTGTTGGGAAATGACATAAATTACTTTTTATTTAATGTTAAAGTGAAAATGACACAAACATAATATGTTTTACGAAAACAATTTTAAGTGGGGTTATACAAGTCCAAATTTTGATTATAAATATTCATTGGAAAGATAAAAAGATTTCCTATATCATAGTATTTTTTTTATAATTTTTAGACATTAAATAAATTTAATTATTTATGACATAATAATGATGCAGCGATGACATCATTATTTGACGATTTAAATAAAATGGAAAGATAATATAAAATCTATGAACTCCACATGTACAAAACCAATTGGATGAGTGGATTTCGAACCCTTATCAACTTATCCACGAATTATTTCAATGTGGGACCTCTTAAAACCGAAACACATTTTCAGATAAAGTAATGTTTCTTTACATTCCAAAAGTGCCCCTCCTCTCCTCTTATAAAAGGCCCCCACCTCTACCTCATTTCACACACTTCTCAAGACTTTGGCTCGGCCAACCCCTTCCCATTTACTCTCTCCACATCCCTCTCCTCATCCTAGTGGATTAACTTTGGGCATAAGCCTTTCAAAGGAAGCCTTTAGGCTCAAATCAAAAGGAGTTACACTTTTTGAGGTAATTCATTCTCTAATGTTCATTTGTTTTATTTTGCTTCTCCAACCCCCTAAACTCTTTTTATTTACTTATTTTGTAACAAAAAAAGTATCTTCAATATACTAGGATGTTGTTATAAGATTTATTTGAGCTACACTCTCACACAACTACATCAAATGGTTAAAGAACATACGGTTTCCGTGGATGGCGAAATTCTGCCTCCCGAAATGATGATTGTTCAATACTCATTTAACACCTTCAAAGGTGGCCATTATGATGTCACTATTTTTATATATGATATATATTATGTTTATGTTTTCCTTAAGCTTATTTTTTTCATTTTGGGCATACCTTTATGGTTTCCATTATGGGTAAACACGATATCTTCATTTTAGGAAGTGCGGACTACCGCCCCCTCAAAGTGGTTTGATTCGTTAAATACCATATGTGGGACAGATAAAGGATGGAACTATGATATTATATATGTTATTATAGTGGAATTATAATATAATCTTATATCATTATGATTCCATTCCAAAAAAATACGAAATAGAAATGGAAGTAGCGTTCATGCGTACGTACGGCTTACCGTCTCCATGAACGGTGCATTTCATTTCTTACCTCTGAATGTGATGTAATATTATAAATACATGTATATGCTGAATATATATGATATATATGTTATCCAAAACATTAATATCATTCTGGATATAATGAAACTTTGACCAAATTAACAACATGTAAGTGTAAGAGGTCTATTTTTGACTTAAGAACCAAATACCGACAAAATGAACATTATTAACTTAAATGAGTACAAGATGTTCATAACATGGTATAAAAGGAATAATGAACTTGAAAAAGGTTCATAATCAAGTAGAGATTAACTCAAGTTTATTATTTAGGAGATTAAAGAACGGTCGGGTCAAGTCGGATATGAGGTATGGAACTTCGTCTCAATATCCTTTCATTGAGGCATATTTTATTTTATACACAACTTTCTTTTATACGGTGTATAAACCCCTTTGACTTTTACATTTATTCAAAAGGAATCTTTTTTTTATACGAAGCGTTTACTAAACGACAAAAGGGAATGTTTTTGTCGTACGTATGCGGCGACAACGACTTCTCCGCCGTCGTGACCGTTATTTGAGTTTCAGTTTCCTCTACAAGCCATACCTTCTTTTTAAAAGAAAAATAAATACCATGTTTTACTTTTCTTTAATTTTAGTATTGAAAATGGTTTTCATAATATTTTTATATCAATGTGTGGTATTGATATCTTGTGATTGAATGGTGGAAATGTTATGTTTCCTTTATGCATGTTTTATGTGATACGTTTATGTTGAGGTTCTTGGGCATTATTATGAAGACGGGTGGTTCCGTGATAGACTAAGGGCGGGTGAGCCCGTTATAGCTCTCCAATGCATTGGGTAATTCAAAGGAGTGAAACATTAAGGTTTCTCCGAAGAGATTTTAGGGAATATACTGTGATGGGTATTCCAAACGCAACCAAGAGGGTTACTCCCTACGTAAGAATGTTATGAATGCCTCAAGTTACCTTTATGTCTTATGATTTCTATGATTTATTCATTATTTTATGAGGTATGCTAAAGTGCCTATGTTTTATGGGTAAAGTATGATTTAATTCTTATGTATATATGAACTCATGTTTCCTTTCCATGTTTTTTTTATAACCCATACTGAGTTTTTATGCTCATCCCAAGTTTTTGAAATGTTTTTCACAGGTCAAGGGAAAGGTACATGATAAGATGATAGAGTCAAGGATGTGTCAAGAAATAATCCATGTTTTATTTTAAATATGTTTCCATTGATGGGAATGAAGAATACTATCTTTATGTAACCACTTTGTTTGCATGTGGATTGTAATGCATGTTTTATGATCTAATTCTCTAAAACTCTAAACCCGAAAAGATCCTCAATGTGTAATCTTGTAATAACTCAAGATTAAGTAAGGTTTAAGTCTGGGGCCTTATAGTTGGTATCAGAGGTCGGTTTAGATAACTTTAGGAGTTAGAATTATATTAAATAATTATCCAAAAATATTTTTTTGAAGTGATATAGCATTTGAAGGTTACCATGTTGCTTCATCTAAGACATGTTTGTTCAGAATGGTTTTCCGCAGAGGAAACAGGGAAGCAGTGCTAGGAAGGCATACAGAAGGAAATAACCTTCCGAATCAGCATCCAGAAATGGTCGGAATTGGAATTGAACAGTTTGTTGTAGTAATGGCACAGTTGACTCAAGCGATAAATGGCGGTGGTATCCATGCACGAGATCAGCGAGAACAACCGCAGAGGAACATGTCAGTGGTGGAACATTTCATGAGGCAACATCCACCATCATTCATAGGATCATCTGACCCTGTGCTAGCTGAAGGGTGGATTAAAGCACTGGAGAAGATTTTTGATGTCATGGGGTGTTCAGACAATCAAAAGGTTAGTCTTTCTATTTACCGTTTGGAGGGTGAAGCAGATCAGTGGTGGTCTATGGTTAAAAATATCAGGGACGCCGATGAGATTGATGATCTTGACTGGGATGAATTCAAAGGTATGTTTCTTGAGAAGTATTTTCCTAAGGCTATTCGACTTAGGATGGAAAAGAAATTCTTGGAATTGAGGTAAGAAGAAGACTCAGTGGCTGCCTATGAAGAAAGGTTCACTCGATTGGCAAGGTATGCTCCAAATTTTATCCGGGACCTTGATAGTAAAATCAATCGTTTCTACTCAAGATTAAAGCCAAAGTATCAAAGGGCATTAGCTTCTCGTGAGTTTAAAAGTTATGAAAAGCTTGTTCGATGTGTTGAGAAGGTGGAAATGGAGTTTGCCGATGACCAAGTGTTCTATAACAACTAGCAGAAGAAGAGACCGAGGTGGCAGGAGAAAGGTAATAATTCTTCAAAAAAGTCTGATGGTAAGAGAACTAAGTTTCCATTTTGTGATAAATGTGGCAAAAGGCATGGTGGGGAATGTCTTCTGAATTCTGGGAAGTGCTACCGATGTGGTAAGATGGGACATAAGGCTCGTGATTGCGCTGAAAAGGATCAAGGTGAAGGTAAGAACAAATTTGATTTACAGTTAGTGAAATGTTATAAGTGCAATGAGATGGGTCACTATGCAAACGAGTGTCCGACAAGGAGCTTGAGTGATGGGAAGAAGTTAGACTACATGCAGAAAGGGGTGGTGAAATCCTTTGCAACTACTTCAGCAGATGTCGGGCCATCAAATGAAGTTGTATCAGCTCCAGGGAGCTCAGTTTTTTTCAAAGATTGACTTGAGATCGGGGTACCATCAGCTGAAGGTAAAGGAGGCAGATATTCCAAAGACCGCGTTCCGTACGAGATATGGCCATTATGAATTTGTAGTAATGACTTTTGGGCTAACCAATGCACCTACTGTATTCATGGACTTAATGAATAGAATTTTCCATGAATTCTTGGATAAGTTTGTGGTGGTTTTCATTGATGATATTTTGGTGTTTTCTAAAAGTAAAGAGGAGCATGAAAGACATTTAAGAGTTATCCTGCAAACCTTAAAAGAAAAGAAACTGTATGGGAAATTCAGCAAGTGTGAGTTTTGGTTTCAACAAATTTCTTTCCTTGGTCACATTGTTTCTAAAGATGGAATAACTGTTGATCCTGCAAAAACAAAAGTTGTAGAAGAATGGCCAAGACCCACAAATGTAACCGAGATTCATAGCTTCCTTGGTTTGGCGGGCTATTACCGAAGGTTTTTTAGAAATTTTTCACGGTTATCTAGTCCAATGACTAAGCTAACTCGGAAGGGTGTTAAGTTTATCTGGACAAAAGAATGTGATGATTGTTTTCAGGAATTGAAAAGAAGATTGGTGAATGCTCCAGTTTTGGCACTACCTTCCAGGAATGGTGAGTTTGTTGTATACAGTGATGCTTCATTGAAAGGACTTGGTTGCGTCCTAATGCAGAATGATCAGGTAATTACTTATGCTTCACGACAGTTGAAAACTCATGAGGTAAATTACCCTACACATGATTTGGAATTAGCTGCTGTTGTTTTTTCTTTAAAAATTTGGAGGCATCATTTGTATTGAGTAAAGTGTGAAATATATACCGATCACAAAATTTTAAAGTATATATTCACTCAGAAAGAGTTAAACATGAGACAGAGGAGATGGCTAGAATTAATCAAGGATTATGATTGTACAATTCATTACCATCCGGGAAAAGCAAATAAAGTGGCTGATGCTTTGAGTCAAAAAAGTAATGCTTCATTAACAATGTTGCGTTTGGAATGTGATCCTTTGGTTAAGGATTTGATGAACTTTTGCATAGAAGTTGTTGGTGCAGGAAGTCCTTCTGTTTTGTTTCAGGTATCAGTGAGATCTTCTCTATCAGATAGAATCAAGCAA
Source organism: Viscum album (assembly GCA_963277665.1). Classification (NCBI taxonomy): domain Eukaryota; kingdom Viridiplantae; phylum Streptophyta; class Magnoliopsida; order Santalales; family Viscaceae; genus Viscum; species Viscum album. The sequence goes on along the minus strand of OY728167.1, from coordinate 387,106,986 downwards.
GCACAGAAGCAAGACAGTGAGTTGCAAAAAAGGGTAGAGCTGGTTCAGAAAGGTAAGTTGCCTGAATTCAACATTGATAATGATTGTGTTTTGAGATTTGGGAAGAGATTGTGTGTGCCTTGTGATTCACAGTTGAAGAGAGAGTTGTTAGGTGGAGCTCATAGTTCTCCGTTTTCAGTTCATCCGGGCAGTACTAAGATGTATAGAGATCTGCGGGAGTATTACTGGTGGGATGGAATGAAAAGAGATATTGCTGATTTTACTGTGAAGTGTTTGACTTGTTAGCAGGTTAAAGCAGAGCGGCAGTTACCGAAAGGGATGCTTCAGCCATTACCAGTGCCAGAGTGGAAATGGGAGAATATATCCATGGACTTTGTTGTTGGATTACCGAAGACATCCCGAGGTAATAATGCAATCTGGGTTATTGTTGATTGCTTGACCAAATCTGCTCATTTCCTTGCTATACGAGATACATTCTCTCTTGATCAACTTTCCCGTTTGTATCCTAAAGATATAGTCAGGTTACATGGAGTTCCTCTCTCCATTGTATCGGATCGTGATCCCAGGTTTACTTCTAACTTTTGGAAAGGCCTTCAGAAGTCGTTGGGTACTGAGTTAAATTTTAGTACAGCTTTTCATCCTCAATCAGATGGGCAGTCAGAACGAACAATTCAGACATTGGAGGATATGCTACGAGCTTGTTCTATGGATTATCAGGGAAGTTGGGACCAACATCTTTCTTTGGTTGAGTTTTCATATAATAACAGTTTTCATTCCAGTATACAGATGGCACCATTTCAGGCATTATATGGGAAGCGGTGTCGAACTCCAGCTTTTTGGGATGAAGTGGGTGAAAGGAAGTTGATGGGACCAGAATTGGTAGAAGAGATGGCAGAAAAAGTTCAGCTGATTCAGAAACACATGAGAACAGCTCCGAGCAGGCAGAAAAGTTATGCGGACAACAGGAGGAAGGATCTCTCTTTCGAGGTAGGTGATCATGTTTTTCTCAAGGTTTCTCCTTGGAAAAGTGTGATGAGATTTGGTAAGAAAGGAAAGTTGAGTCCATGGTTTATTGGACCATAAGAAATTCTGGAGAGAGTTGGATCAGTTGCATACCGAGTGGCTTTACCACCGAGTTTATCTCAGGTACACAATGTTTTTCACGTTTCGATGTTGAGAAAGTATATGCCAGATCCATCTCATGTTTTGAGTCCAGAGGTAGTTCAGCTAGAAGAGAACATATCTTATGAGGAACAACCGGTCCAGATTCTTGACCACAGGGAGCAAGTATTACAGAATAAGGTGATTCATCAGGTAAAGGTTTTGTGGAAAAACCACATGATTGAAGAGGCAACATGGGAATCTGAAAATGCAATGAGGGATAAGTACCCCCATTTATTTGATAAGTAAATAAATTGCGGGGACGCAATTTTCTAAAGGGGGGAAGGATGTAACATCCCAAGTAAGTAATGAATAATATATATTTTTATCTATGTCTATTAATGATTAAGATAGTGTTTTAGAGGCTTAAAATGAAAATAAATCCAATCTTAAACATGGAATACACTAATATTCTTAAAAGATTGTTTTAGTGCCTTATGATGGAAAACCCTTTTTAAATCTATCTTTTGACAATCTTATAAACTATGTTTGTCAAAATAAACTTATTCTTTATGATTGGGACATCAAAATTTACTTTGTGTGAATTTTTGGTATTTTTCTGACAATGTTCATTTTTTAATGAATAGTGAAAAATACTGCATTTTACATCAAAACTGCTTTTTAATCTAATTTATTTATATGATTAGATTATCTTTTGAATTGGTCTTAATGTGTAATATGAATATATTTTTACCATTTAATCCAATGGTCGTCATTGGAATCAATTTCACTTTGACATTAGACTTAAACTGGTGTCAATCTTTTGATACTTATTGTTTTGTAAAAACACGCTATTTTGCTCTGGCAGCGGGAATTAATTATTAAATTAATTAATGTGACTTATATGATTTGAATTTTGTAAAATAGACTTCATTTTTGAATTCGGAATATCAAATATAGCTTAGGGTGAATTTTTGGTATTTTTCTAAAAAACTTCAATTTTTGATGAATAGTGAAACCACTAAGTGGTAATCAAGAAAACTGATTTTTCAGTTAAATGAAAGTTTACCACTAATGTGTATTGAATTTTGAAAATCCGACATACATGGTTGTAATTAAGAAGTAAAATGTGGTTCAATTAGATTAAAATAATTTTTTGGTGAATAGTAACTTATTAAGTTTTTAATCGCGATTAGTGGTAATTAGTGTAGTTTAAGGTATAAATAATACTTTAATAAAATGAAATGACCTAGACACATGTCCCAACCTCATTTTTTGTGTCATGGCCGACCATGACATGCCATGGGTCAACTTGGGGACCCCATGGATCCACTTTTGTTGGGAAATGACATAAATTACTTTTTATTTAATGTTAAAGTGAAAATGACACGAACATAATATGTTTTACGAAAACAATTTTAAGTGGGGTTATACAAGTCCAAATTTTAATTATAAATATTCATTGGAAAGCTAAAACTATTTCCTATATCATAGTATTTTTTTATAATTTTTAGACATTAAATAAATTTAATTATTTATGACATAATAATGATGCAGCGATGACATCATTATTTGACGATTTAAATAAAATGGAAAGATAATATAAAATATATGAACTAAACATGTCCAAAACCAATTGTATGAGTGTATTTCGAACCCTATCAACTTATCCACGAATTAGATCAATGTGTGACCTCTTAAAACCGAAACACATTTTCAAATAAAGTAATGTTTCTTTACTTTCCAAAAGTGCCCCTCCTCTCCTCTTATAAAAGGCCCCCACCTCTACCTCATTTCACAAACTTCTCAAGCCTTTGGCTCGGCCAACCCCTGCCCATTTAATCTCTCCACATACCTCTCCTCATCCTAGAGGATTACCTTTGGGCAGAATCCTTTCAAAGGAAGCCTTTAGGCTTAAATCAAAAGGAGTTACACTTTTTGAGGTAATTCATTCTCTAATGTTCATTTGTTTTATTTTGCTTCTCCAACCCCCTAAACTCTTTTTATTTACATATTTTGTAACAACACCAGTATCTTCAATATACTAGGATGTTGTTATAAGATTTATTTGAGCTACACTCTCACACAACTACATGGAATGGTTAAAGAACATACGGTTTCCGTGGATGGTGAAATTCTGCCTCCCGAAACGATGATTGTTCAATACTCATTTAACACCTTCAAAGGTGGCCATTATGATGTCACTATTTTTATATATGATATATAATATGTTTATGTTTTCCTTAAGCTTCTTTTTTTTCATTTTGGGGATACCTTTATGGTTTCCATTATGGGTAAACACGATATCTTCATTTTAGGAAGTGCGGACTACCGCCCCCTCAAAGTGATTTGATTCGTTAAATACCATATGTGGGACATATAAAGGATGGAACTATGATATTATATATGTTATTATACTGGAATTATAATATACTCTTATATAATTATGATTCCATTCCAAAAAAATACGAAATAGAAATGAAAGTAGCGTTCATGCGTACGTACGGCTTACCGTCTCCATGAACGGTGCATTTCATTTCTTACCTCTGAATGTGATGTAATATTATAAATACATGTATATGATGAATATATATGATATATATGTTATCCAAAACATTAATATCATTCTGGATATAATGAAACTTTGACCAAATTAAGAACATGTAATTGTAAGAGGTCTATTTTTGACTTAAGAACCAAATACCGACAAAATGAACATTATTAACTTAAATGAGTACATGATGTTCATAACATGGTATAAAAGGAATAATGAACTTGAAAAAGGTTCATAATCAAGTAGAGATTAACTCAAGTTTATTATTCAGGAGATTAAAGAATGGTCGGGTCAAGTCGGATATGAGGTATGGGACTTCGTCTCAATCTCCTTTCATTGAGGCATATTTTATTTTATACACAACTTTCTTTTATACGGTGTATAAACCCCTTTGACTTTTACGTTTATTCAAAAGGAATCTTTTTTTTATACGAAGTGTTTACTAAACGACAAAAGGGAATATTTTGTCATACGTATGCGGCGACAACGACTTCTCCGCCGTCGTGACCGTTATTTGAGTTTCAGCTTCCTCTACAAGCCATACCTTCTTTTTAAAGGAAAAATAAATACCATGTTTTACTTTTCTTTTATTTTGGTATTGAAAATGGTTTTCATAATATTTTTATATCAATGTGTGGTATTGATATCTTGTGATTGAATGGTGGAAATGTTATGTTTCCTTTATGCATGTTTTATGTGATACGTTTATGTTGAGGTTCTTGGGCATTATTATGAAGACGGGTGGTTCCGTGATAGACTAAGGGCGGGTGAGCCCGTTACAGCTCTCCAATGCATTGGGTAACGCGAAAGAGTGAAACGTTAAGTTTTCTCCAAAGAGATTTTAGGGAATATACTGTGATGAGTATTCCAAACGTAACCAAGAGGGTTACTCCCTACATAAGAATGTTATGAATGCCTCACGTTACCTTTATGTCTTATGATTTCTATGATTTATTCATGATTTTATGAGGTATGCTAAAGTTCCTATGTTTTATGGGTAAAGTATGATTTCATTCTTATGTATATATGAACTCATGTTTCCTGTCCATGTTTTTTTTATAACCCATACTGAGTTTTTATGCTCATCCCAAGTTTTTGAAATGTTTTTCACAGGTCAAGGGAAAGGTACATGATAAGATGATAGAGTCAAGGATGTGTCAAGAAATAATCCATGTTTTATTTTAAATATGTTTCCATTGATGGGAATGAAGAATACTATCTTTATGTAACCACTTTGTTTGCATGTGGATTGTAATGCAAGTTTTATGATCTAATTCTCTAAAACTCTAAACCCGAAAAGATCCTCAATGTGTAATCTTGTAATTACTCAAGATTAAGTAAGGTTTAAGGCTGGGGCCTTATATTTCCACTAAGGTATTAATACTTTTCAATTTGGTATAATTCGTTATTTAGACCTAATATGGATGCTTAATGAGGTTATAATGTTTATTGGGGTTTTCAGGGCATGTTCAAAACATTAAATACCAACCGGTGGAGAAAAACACTAGGAATCATGGTTAGTAGAAACAATTTTACCTAGCCTAGAGGGTCTCTCTTAACATCGTAGATATGGATAGTGGGGTGAATTAGGGCACACCATTTTCCCAAAATGTGCATCTGGGGCAGCATGAATGTGCGAAATGTCTACAGTTTTTAGTAGAGGTAATTCACTCGGTTGGAGTACGATTTCCATATCTATGTGGCTTAACTACGTAGGATACCTCCTTAAGTAGTTGGAGGTGCACAGTTGGCACACATTTTGACCAACCATGCAGACAACCTCTGTGACCAAATAATTTTGTGTAAAATGACTATTTCTCCCATAATGAAATGTTTAAACCTTGTTTCTTCATCTTTTGTTAATTATAGTAGACAAAACCTTCTAATATCCATATTTGATATCTTTTGAATCTCTTTTGTAGAATTTGATTTCATTCATCTATGCAGCCTCTGATTCAATCATCTTTAGTCTCCTTGGATAGCCACTGATAATATCTCAATTCCAGTTTAGCCGATCATCGTTATTCTTTCCCTCAAATATTCTATTTAGATGCAGTCTCATATGCCATATTTTCATGGTCTTCATCCATTTTATTGATCTCTTCCAATCCTTGTCAAAATAAATGATCACATTTCAGGAGGAGAGTTGTAAATGACTATGTTAGGTAGTCTATAACTCATCCCTTATGTTTCTCCATTTTGTAAACTATTGTGTGTGAACCATTTTCATAGGGAGTTTACTATTAAATTCATGTTCCTTTATTATAGTAATTATAATCATATTAATAGACCCTTTTTATATAATTTATCCATATTTTAGGTTATTTCCTCAACACCGACCACCCTATGTAGGGTTCTTTCTTTAGTTATGAATTTATTATCTTGTTAAGCCTATTTGTTCCACTGTTTGGGTGAGCTATGTGTTGAACTTGATGAAGGAAAACGTTTCAATTAAATGAATGGGTTATAAATGGTTGCATCGTGATTATATAACATGACCCTTCAAAGGAAAGTGTTCTTATTAAATAAATGAACCTTTAAATCTTTAATGGAAATTATACATATGGATATCACTTGGGCTAGACATTTATAACAGAATGTCCTAGTTTCACGCTGGTAGTACACCTTTCCATGTTAATGTATGGAAGTTAGGATAACCAAACTAATGGTTATTTAATTAATGAGTAGAATGGTTGCATATCCTTTAACCTTGTCACAATAATGAAAGTTATGAACCCTTTGATTTATTGAATTGAATTATTATTACGTGGACATAAATAATTAATGAGTCAAGAATAAGCTTACTTTCATATATGGACCTTCAAATATTTATAATAGCGGTAATACATGATCTATACTGGGATTCCATAGGGAATTCGTTGAGCACTCATCGATTCTATTCTGATTCCGGGATTTCAGTTTGCAAGGTTGATACCCGTCATGGATACCAATCATTTTCTACTAGTGGATGCCTACTATGGAAAAATAGGATCCATGTATTATAATTATAGGATTCCATGGATACAATCCTTGGATCTAGAATGACATCTACCGAATTGTGGTTCCTTGGATTAACCTTTGGACTTAGTCATTGATTATCCCGTTTTACCTTGGAATAATTCCTTGTACTCAGTTAAAATTATGTTATTGTTGAATTCCATGGTAAATTCCCCTTGGATAACAGTTTTACCCATTTATCTTGGCTGTATATTATTATTGAGATGGACCAACCCCTAAAGTCCTGTATTCTTGGTTATTTCCTAGGATCCTCTTTATTATTTAATCAAGGATTCATTGGTACATCTTGAATCCTTTATTATTGTTATTATAATGATGTTAGTATGGGTTATAACTCATTTTACTTACTTACATGAACTGGAACATAATCAATAAATGAAGTGGTTTCATGTTCATACATAGGATGAGGCTGAAGCGGGTACTTCGGTATTTACATTACTATATTTTATTACATTTATATATGCATTTCTACACACAATTTCAAGGTATATCACATGGACCAGATATTATAGTTAACATTGGTTGTGGCCTACTGGGATTTATCTCCCATGATATTTAGGCCCCCATTGGTACCCATGAAGATTACATGAATGGAGGTGTTGAAATATGGAATCATCCTACTTTGGAAACCTTATACTGTTTGCTTTTTAGGATCTTGGTAGAAAATAACTGAGCGAGAGCATGGGATGCTTGGATAGTTTTTATATTCTTTTTATTATTTTGTATAACATGTAATTCCTGCTACCTTGCAACCATGTTTTCAAGTTTCTAGATACATGACATAAATTCCCATCAATTTTCATGTATTATTATCCATTTTTCATGTTTCTTTTTATTCTACCTTCTTCTATAGTTCCACTGTCTATAATGAATCCATTATTTCCCAGATATCCTATTTAACTATTGTTCCACTCTCTAGTAAAGAGGGTATTGTCTCCACAAAGACACACCCTAGGCTCTTGCTTCTCTTGGAAACCTCTGTAATTTGGGGATTTGTGCTTGAGTCCAAGTGGTAAACCGGGATCAAGTTACCATTGAGTGGGTAAAATGACTATTTCACCTTTAACGAAATGTTTAACCCTCTTTTCTTCTTCCTTTGTTCATTCTATTGTACAACACCATCTATTCTACCTTTTGGAGGTACTTGGAATCTCTTTTGTGGACTATGATCTCATTCTTCCATCAGGTGTCTAATTGAAGCTATTCCAATCTCATTGGATAGCCACTGGTAAGATCTCAATTCCTTTTTAACTGATCATTGTTCTTCTTTCCCGAGATGATGCTATTTAGATGAAAGCTCATATTCCCCATTTTTAGGGTGTTGATAGAATATTTAGATCATTTGCAATCTTGTAAAAACTAAAGGCTGATACTGAACGAGGAGAGTTATACATTACTAATGTAGGTAGACTATAACTCATCCCTTAAGTTTCAATGTTTTAAAAATTGTCGTGTGTGCATTCTGATTTCATCGGGTGTGGCCTATTAAATTCGTGTACCCTATTTAATGTTTTAAGAACCAAATTATAAGACCCAAATGTCAGGTTTGTTCATTAGTTGTGATTTTTGTAACTTGTTAATCCTATTTGAACAACCATTCGGGTGTGCAGTAAATTGACCATTATAAAGGTATGTGTTTCAATTAAATGAATGCGTTATAAATAGTTGTTACATGTATTATCACATGAACCTTCTAAGGTAAGTTTTCTACTTAATTAAATGAACCATTAAATGGTTGATGGAATATAGACATATGGATATCACTTGTCCTAGAAATTTATAATAGAATGGTCTGGTTACATGTTTGTAGCACACCATTCTATGTTAGTGGAAGACTACAGGGTGAACCAAACTAATGGTTAAGTAATTAAATAAATGAATGGTTTCATGTAATATAACCATTTCAAACTAATGAAAGAAATGGAATGAAACCCTTGACTTATTAAATGGAATGATTATTACATGGACTTAATTAATTAATTAATTGATTATAAGGTTACTTTAATATACGACATTGATATATTTAAAAGAATTTTCATACTTGAGGCAGTACTAGTTATACCTCATTTGAGTTACTTATATAATCTAGAACATGATCGATAAAATAAATTGTTACATGTTCAGACACCAGTTGAGTCTGAATTATGTCATTGGATATTTAAGTCTGTGTACTAATTTAATTTTATATATGCATGCTCATACATTATTTCAGTTTATATTACCTGAAATGGATGTTATAGATGTTTTTGGTGGTGGTCGACTAAGAGTTTTCTCAAAAACTATCTATGCTTCCATTAGTACCCTATAAAATTAAATGTATGTAGGTGTTGAAAAGGGGAAGCGTCCTATTTTGGACATCTGATATTGCTTTCTTGATTATGATAGAACTTGGTAGCAGATGACCGAGATGGATCTCAGGATTGTTTGAGATTTTCATCTTCATCTGCTTATTTTGTATAGAATGCATTTCATGTTTCCTTGTAACCATGATATCCAATTATATAGATACCTGACATACATTATCATTAGTTTTTTCAGTATTATTTCAATAATTCTTATTGATTATTATTTTTTCTTCTTTTACAATGTCATATATTTATACTTCTTCTTAAATTTACCAGATATCATATTTAACTATAGTTCTACACTCTGGTATTGAGAGAATAGTGTCCCCACAGACACACCATAGGCCCTCACTTATTGTCGGTAGCATCTGGTATTTAGGGAGATGTGCTTGAGGCATTATGACCAACCTTTCTTTGGGAACCTTTGAGTGGAACCCAGGTTTGGTACATCACACCCCTCATGTATTGAGATATTTTTTGATATTATAATCTCAATTTTCTCAACACAAAGTGACCCTTTTATATTGATAAAATTAACATTTCTATATCACTATATACTATAAAATTACCCATACATGTCACGCAAGAGTAACCTCTACATACAGTGTAATTTTCCATTTTTCAGTAGATCTTCTCAAAGTATCCCTTACATATCCATCTGTATTGGATAAACCCTTAGAAATTGGGTAATGTAAACCTTTCATATTATGTATATTGTTTATTTTGTGTCCAAATTTTTTTTAAAATGAAAACTCTTCCAAAATTCATCATACCACCTACAAAAATTCATTCAATCTTCCTTAACCACTCAAACATCCTTCAACCCACATGAAAATATTTATCTTATGTGAGTTTGAACATTATTTATTTATTTCAAACAAAAGTACATGTGTAAACATTTCCACTCCATTATATTCATATCATTTCTCCAATTTGATAAAAAAAATAATTATAGGGATTATCTTTTATCTCCTAATCTATTTAAAATCCCCATGGGGCTCAAAAATCTGTCTAAGGTCAAAAAAACTCTAGATCTCAAAATCTCCCAAAATAGTTCATGTTCACAAAATTCATTGTCTATTTATTTTTTTGGAAACCACTTAACATAAATCACTCTTCAAACTAATCACACATATAAATGAATCATAATTCAATTATTCTAATATTATGTGAGCAAATTTAGTATAGTAAATGAGAATATTGAATTATAATTCCATATTTTACATTAAAGTGGATTACATACATTTATTAAAAAATATTTCCCGATAAAAAATTTTATTTGAGATTATGTGTCGGAGGTTCCTATATAGTTACATTCAAAAAAAAATATGTTGTAAAATTTCACAACTCACACATCCATGAAGACTCGATAGCATGTCCAATTTAAAACTCCCTCTAAATATATTCTCCCCATAAATTTGAGATCCTTAATCTATGAGGTTAAACACATATATTTAGATTATACTCTCTATTATTTTTCTCCACTTTTTAAATACATTAAGTGATAAACATAAAAGTATTCATGCAGTCTTTATCCCATTTAGAAAAAAATCCAAATAAAAATTGAGAGAGAGGGAAAATATCATTATACCTTATCCTTTGATGAGTGAAGACTAAGATTTCTTCTTCAACAACTATGGATTGGTATTCAACTCCTATTATAAATTTAATCCCAATAAATCTATAAATTAATTCCTCAACATACATTATATATTGAAATAACTCATCTTATTCTTTATTTTAATAATTTTACATTCCAAAGATTCGTCCTTCTTATTTCTATTCTCTTCAAAAAAAATTTAAAGTCATTAAAATTATTTTCCTAAAATCACAAAAACGTATTCTACTATTTCTTATCTCTTATTCTTGAGATCAGTCATCTGATATTATTTTTAGTATACTTTTTTAAACATTCTTTTTGGGGTAAGTATTTCCAATGGCTCCCCAATATATTTATTTTTCATCTTGTAAGTAATATTCTTCTTTATTTATTTTGTTTGTTCTATTTTATCTAATATAAAATTATATATACTATTTTTTATGAAACCTTTCAAATAATCGGATCATTATCCACTATTTATTGATAATACATGGTTGATCACATTTGTTTCACACATTAATGATGTCGTCAAAATTGTATCTCAACATTGTAGTTTACTATTGAATATAATTCTAATTGAATTTGTTTGTTATAAGATGTTATTTACCCTTGCATGTTCCTTTAATCGCTATTTTTGGCAAAACAAAATATGCTTATTATAGTTCAAAAATACATCATCATATTCTCATATCTTGCAATAAACCAAAAAAATAATACAAAATATAAATATTCTTATATAGTTAACTATCATTCCGACAACATTAGTTTTCTAAAATTAATCATTTTAGAATCTTTATTATCCTCTATTTGATGAATAAAACTCTAATATTTTTTAATAATTATCCTCTTAATTTTAATAATTTTTTTTATTTTTTTCTACACATGTAATATCATATTTTCATTTAGGGATCATCTTTTTAGAAAGAAATAGTTTTTAAATATTATACTCTTGAGTGAATTTCATTAATTTTCTCACTATATACAATGATTGATAATTTAATCAATGATTCATTGATATTTATAAATTGTTTGTTGGTATCCTTTTTTTTTAATAATACCCAAGTCTCACTTAATTGAAAACACACATCAATATTTTCTAGTGATCTCCCACTAATTTCTTGGAATCTGAAAAATGATTTCTGATTTTTTTATATAATTGACTTTTTCCATCAAGTATACACTGATAGATTCTAGTTAATCCTCTTCTAAAAGTGTCTTCTTATTCAAAAAAATATATAAAAAAATTATTCTACTTGGTGATTAAGTCTCTTACTTCCTTAATAATTAGGATCAATTCAACATCATTTTTATGAAATCAAATTTATTCAATTAAACTATATTAGATGATTTATTCATTCTTATAATTTCTTTCCCAAAAATAAAAAAATTATAGTTGATCTTTTTAACTTATTCTTCAACATGGACTCCCCTTTATATTCATGTAACTCTTCATCATTTCTTGATAAACATCATATTCTTTATTTTAACTATATTCACTAATTGAATCCTTGGAATATATTATTTTAATGAATTTCGTGTCACGTATATCTCTTAATTAACAACTAATCTCACTTATATACCTTGGTGTTCCATCCTTATTTCATAAATAACACTTCTGTTTTTTTTAAATTAATATTATTTCTTAAAATAATTAATGAAATCTTCCCTCTTATAAAATTCATAGAAATATTACTGAAAAAATCATGAGTTTTCTACTTCATCATTACTTTAATCTTCTGGTAACTTTGGATAATTTCCATTGAAATATATAAAACCCTCATAACTGAAACACTTTGAAGATAACATTCCATAAAATTTATCTTTTCATATTTAGACACTTATTAGAATGAGTGGCAGGATCCTGTCTAACATGACATCAACATGATCATAAAATGTGAAATTATGAATTCATGTTCATCTTATTCCTTAATTTTATTTGAGTTTATTTCTTTATTTAGGTATTTTAATAATAATTACTTACCATAAAAACTATTCTCCTTTAGAGTTAAATCATTTCTATTCTTGTTTACAAACATGATGTAATGAAAGTCGTACAAAACAAGTGTGTCGAGATCATGATCCTATAGAGATAAAACATTGACATCATGTCATTATTGTTTGATACAAGTATATTATTGACAACTATTTAATCTTTATGAGTCACACTAAATCATATAATGGTTCTCACCACCTCATTAACCCTTATAAATAATTCATCAATAGATTCATCTTCAATCATACACATAGATATATTCTTAAATCAACAACTTTTTAAATTATCATTTTGTTATTTGACACTACCCTGAAGTATAGTTTTTAGATTTTCATAAATTCCATTCAGATTCCTGATCCTAATACCATTTTAAATTATTTATTTAAAATTGAGGACAAGATTTCATTTCATTCACAGTAATCTGTCTCTAAATTATTTCTAGCACCATAAGTCAAATTATCTCATTATGTAATAAGTATAAAACCATTATTCACAATTTATATAACATATGTACACAATGAAATTAAGTATTTTAGTATTCCATCCTTCCAAAAATTGTTATTTTTACATTTAATGGGGGAACTCCTTTGTTATCCACAGAATTGATATGATCCATAATATATTTAAAATCCAAATAAAAAATAAAACTTCAATATAGACATTTAACAAAATGAACTTTAACATTACATAGATTCATAAAGAGATAAAATAAATAAAATTCCATGTTTGTTTAAAAACCATAACCAGAACAAACTTCTAAACAATGAATCTTCATAAAATACCTGGACTACTCTGACACCACTTGGTATGGCCCTGTGCATGGGGTGGGTTTACATAGAGAGAGGGGTCAATCAGTGAATAATATTCCATTTTAAATTTTATTATTTCTTATAAAATCATCAATAATAACTTTTTAGTATGAAATATCTCACAATTAAACTCTCACACATCGAGGAAATAAAACAAACAATGAAAACATGTTGTATAAGGTTCACCAGTCAATATAAGAAGCTACTCATTGGCATGGACTAGAGTCACCACATACCGTACTCTCCACTAGAGTCACTATGGTGGATATAGTAATATGGGTATATCCTTGACTCATAATACAATATTAAAATAATTTTATCTCCCGACAAGTTTCATGAACATATTGATCTTCATTGAGTTAGGGATTATCTTTTTCATTTGATTATATGATGTCTCAAAAATTTCATAAAACTCTTTCAATTTTTCACATTGTAGATAATGTGTGAAATTTATTCATCCTCAATAAAATACACTCGTGTGAGGATCACACAAAATAATGGTGTACTCTTCTTTTCTTCTTCTCCCATTCTATGTATTCTTATTTTCACTCTCTTTTATCTATCTACTCTTTTTAAATACCTATATCTCTATACTATTATCCTTTTCTATCCTCATATTCACATAATTAAATCATTAATTAACCCTATCTATAGTCTTATACAACAAAAATTCATTTCCCTTCTTTAAATTTGAATTCAAAATTTGAAATTCAAACAAGAATCTACCTTCAACCACTTCTCTATATCTTCTCTTTGATATCAGATCCCTTGGACCATCCCAAAATTTTAATAACATTTTATTTATTTAATTTACTTTACATATGATCATTTATCCCTTAAGAATAATCTATATTAGAATGTTGGGGTTTCCAAGAAGTTAGTTTTCACCTTCATATCAATTCAGTCGAACATTGTTTTCAGGAAAGTGTAGAACCCTTGCAAATCGGGTACCATTCAGTACAAATATACTGTAGAGCGATCATTAAATATCTGGGTGAAACTTCTGGTAACCCTTATTTATCATAGTATAAACATGGTCATATTTATTTTTCCTTAGAATACCCCACATGTGCCATGCATATAAACCATTATATATTTACTTTTCCTTTGATAGACCCTTAAATAGAAAGTAATTTTATTATTTCACAGTCCCGTTTTTCTTGTCACATAGTGTCCCGTACATACTGGGAAAAGTAATATTTATGTATATTGTATTATAAAAAGTAACCCTTATGTATCGCCCTTGATTATCCTTTAAATATGAGTAATTTTCAATTATTAAGTTCATTTTATAATAGTGACCCTTACATACCAATCTATCCTGGATCAAGCCTTCCATATTGGTAAATGTAACCCTTATGTATTAGGGACTGTATCAATTTTTTACCCAGTTCTATTCAAAACAAAAACTCTTAAAAACATTATACAACCATGTCCATACTTATTTTAAACACCTCAGATCATCCAAATATACTTTGAATCACATGAAAAACATTATCATATATGAGTTTTAACATGATTTATGTATTAAAAACATGATACAATAGAATAATGTATAAACTCCATTATATTCACATATTTTACCCCATTTGATAAACAATAAAATTAATTAATTATTCTTCAAAACATAATCTCACAAAACTCATCTAGGTCTTAGTAATCTACCCAAGGCTACAAAAACATTAGATCTCAACATCTCCCAAAATATCTCATGGTCTTGATAGTTGTTAACTAAAAAAATCTTTTGATAAAACAAAAAATCCAAGGACATTAAAACACATAACACACGAATAAGTAATAATTCATTCATGGTATGATAGATATATGTTTATATAAAATAGTATAGATGAAATTTTAATTAAAAATAACACACTCCAGTTGGGTATAGGGAACCTATTCTATATGTAAACATTTTTTAGAGAAACCCCTCACACCACCTGTCATACATCAGTATCTTGGTAATACTAATTGGAAAACATAAAAACATCTTAATTTAGGAAATGGAAATTAAATGTATTAATGTCCTAATAAGTCAAAATAATGAATCCTCTTATCCTAAAATCCTTAAACAGTTACATGCCCACTGCTCTTGCAAATAAGTAAAAAAGTATATCTCTTTGTAAGAGAAAACAATTTTAGTCTATTGGATACCCCCAAGAAGATCCCCATTATTAGGTATTTTTGTAATATTTTTATAGTTATAATAACATATCCACCATTATTCCATACTTGATGTGAAATTTTAAAAAATTTCCTTATCAATATCAATAAATAGTCATACCCTATAATTTATGCTCATACCATTTGATAAACACATTGTGTGTCTCTCTTTTCTCATATAACACCAAAATTGAGCTTTATACTTCCCATATGAGATATCTACAATACTCCATTCTCATAGGATATACATTCTACCAACCATAATATGTATATGTGATAATATCCTATAAATTAGATTCAAATTTATAAACAAAAAATATCATCATCCACTTCCGAATGGGTAACCATATGACCGTAAAAACCCATAATTCAGTTTATCAAAACAAGTAAAAATTATTATATCAATTCCATGTTCTTTTACTACTATAAAATATTTTTTTAATAATAGTTTCCATTATATCCTAGAAACCACCCCATACAAGAGTGTGTAATATACAGACACATGTAATTACAAAATAAATAAGGAATTTTTCAATAATAATTTAACTCTCCATCTATAGAATCCTATACTTAATATAATTTTTTTCCCATGTGATAATGGAAATATTTTAATCTCAAATCACTATGTCAATTAAAACATCAAATCTCTTTGAAAATATTCATATAATAATTAAAAATTATAATAACCAAACCTCTATTAAAAATTTATCGGAATAAAGATCAATCACTTTTAGTTCGCATTAACAGCTATGCTATTGAGATATCATGATTATAGGAAATATAATATTGAAAACCATATAAATGAATCCAAAATAAGTAAATTAGTCTGTTTATGTAACTATTTAACATATTTTTGAGGTGTGAGATTCAATTTTATAAAAGGAGGAAATGTAAGAATAGCAGAAGGAGAAAATCCAGTGCCCATACTTCTGATGAATATATAGAGATGGACTGATAGTTGTTGAGTTTTAGTTCAATAAAGGATATAAGTTTTTGTAGCATGTGTTAGTTCATCTTATTTAAATTCTTTAAAAGATGATGCATGAGGTACATGCTATGAATTCAAAAGCTGGTGAATATTTATCCAGGAAGGCATGATTAGGTCGTGGATTACTTTGATCGGATGAAGGAGTCCTCTATGTATCTTAGAGGTGGTGAAATTCATCACATGAATATGGGATGGTATTGGTGAATGAATGAACCATATGATAGTTATAACGACCAAAAAATTTGAATAATATTTTTTTCCTAAGTTTTTATGTTATTTTATTTTATACTCAACAATACTATATCATTTTATTAATGAGTTGATTATAATTAAAATGATATTGTTGGTATTAAACTATTATATGACCATTGGTCAATATGACTTTTTGAAAGTATACTCTTAACATTATGATTAATTTTTAAAAATACAAATGATCCTGGATAATTAATATAGAAATAAAATTTGAAGGCCTCTTCATGTAGATTCAGGTCATAAAAATCTCATATGTCAGAGCTTGGGATGAAGGTAGCATCATTGGGCCTTGCTCTAGAACAAGCTCAAGATGAACTCCAAAGCATTAAGCTTGAACGAAATCATTTTTAAGATAAGTTTATGCTGATAGAAATGACCACTCGGGGAATGTTTTCTGTGCCACCCCAAGATTCTATCACCTTTTCACAACTTAATCTTAGGTCCAATGCTGGTTTTATAAGGGGATATGTAAAAACACTTTAATTACTTTGTGAAATCCTTTTATACAAATAAAATAAAATTTCTTGTTCTGGTAAAATCTTTGAATTTAAAATATCAAGATAAATATAGGTTGAATTTATTGATGTTCTATATTATTGATGAATATTTGAATTAAGGTATTTTAAAATATTTTTTATACATTCAATAATTAATAATGTGAAATTATTACCAAAAATAGGTCTTCTATAGTTTTGACCAGTAAGAAATTTATATTCTAATAAGATCAACAAAATTTTTGTTGAATAGTAAATTATGATTAGTAATATTACCCTTATAAATATTACTATTACCAATGGAATAGTAACCTCACTTAAAAAATTATAAATATTATTTACGCATCTTTACTGGTAATGTGATATAATAGAAAAAGTAAATAACTATTTCAGGAATTATTAGTTCAGTATTTGTATTATTTTTCGGGAACATAGTATTTTTACATAAAAATTAAATATATCATAATTAGAAAAAAAAACTCAGAAAATTGAGTTCATTTTTGAATTCATTTCATCAATATTAGGTTAGGGTGAATTTTGGATATTTTTAATAAATGTTTTTTTCAGTAAATAGTAAAAATACTGTTTTGAGGTTTGGGGTGTTCAATGACATAATTAATGATGAAATAATGATGTAATAATTTTAGTAGACTTGTGTAAAGTTAAATATGTTATGAGGTATCCCAATTGTCCAATACCATGGGATATACCAGGGCAAATCTCATGGTTTTTCAAATACCACTAATGAGGAGTCCTTTGGAAATTAAAAAAATATTCCCTAACTTTTTCTATAAATACCAACTCATTCCTTCATTAATTACATTCAAAATTCCTCCTCAGTTATGATCTATCCTTTTTAGCCACCAAGGAGTCCTCCAAAAGTACCCTCATGCAGCTAAAGGGTCCAACCATCGAGTTTTTGAAGATACAATTCAATGTAAGTAAACCTCTCACCCTCCTCTTTTAGACAACACTTCTTTTATGTTATGGATTTAAATTACCATTTTCTTATGTTGGGGTATGAAATTATGTATCCCTATTAATTTAATTTTTTTGAATATATGATATATTCCCTTTTCTATCTCATGAATTCATATTATGAAATTTTAATTGATGCTATTAGGCTACGGAATTTTTGTAAAAGAAATTGCATCTTCTCTTTTCTGTAATGTTTCCTTTTCATGTGGTATGCCATTCAAATATCCATACCATGATCTTATTAATTTTTTATAATGTCTCTATACTGTATTAGGATTTATTTATGAGTGGGTTACCCCTGTACCCTATCTTTTTAATGTTTTATAAAACCATTTTTTATAGCCGGTATACTGCATAATTTTCGTCTCAAAATCACTTTTTCTCTCAATAAATTATGTTATTTTATTTATGTGAATACCCAAACCTATTTCATTTCTGGGGGTATTAATCAGGACATAATAATGATATATTTTATTCTATAATTTACATTCATAAAACCACTATTCCCTTTCCATGGGTTATAAATGACATACTGATCTAGTTTTTATACACTTTTTAAAACGTCTCGATTTTTATATGAAACCCATTTCTTTTATTCTCTTTGGGTTATTTAAGAAATTTTTTATTATGATATACTTGGATCACATTGAAATAAATACATATTAAGGGTGCACCCAGATAGTACTCCAATTCATTGGCTAAATAAATTAATCTCTAGAGACGACAGGTTTTATGATACAATGGTGAATAACCTTGGTAATTATTTTAACACCTTGGGGATGGACCTTGGGGATATGCTTTTGAATGTCTAAATTTAATTATGTAGCCACGTTTTCCTGTTATTCTTCAATTTATTATTATTATTATATTCCTCTTCATCATATATTTATGATATTCCCCATGTTCTTATTGATATCGCTCAAGTTCACATGTAAACTATTTCACTTTTTTTCCTTGCTAGTCCTTCTGCTCACCCATTCCTTTAATGTATGTATCCAGGTTATGAGATGAAGTAATTATACTTATGATAAGCTTTTCAATAATATTTTCAAGTTGATTAAAATAAATTTTTATGTTTTAATGTATTATGTACCTTTTTCGAAAGAAACTAGACTTTAATGATCTGTTGTTTGTAATGTGTTGAAAAGTTATTTAATAAGAAAGTCGGATGCCACAGTTGGTATCAAAGGATAGTTTAGTTATTTATATAAATTAGGATATTAAAACATTAGGAAACCCCCTATATAAAATTTTATCTATATGAATTGTTCCTAGTATTTTGGAGAAATAATTTTTAAGTGGTTTTTGAATAAATAAATCTCTATCTATATACGAAAAAATGCATGTGGCTCTAGCATAGATGTATCTAGGAGTGAAATCTATGATATGGAATTTCAAGCATTACCCAGGGTATCCTGGTATATGAAAAAAAATCCTTGCATCACTCCTGGTTTGACACTCCAAGGTGATATGATTGGTTAATCACAATATTTTTAGGAATCGTTATGAAGGATTTATAGATAAATGTAATTGTTGTTAAATAATAATATGTTTAAGAATAATGTTTTAAGATATAAAAACAATTTATAGTTAGAAAATGTGTAAATTAAATAATCTTATCAGTAAGGATTTATTATTTTATAAAATGGTGGGAAATAGAGGGAACTAGGAAAATGGTGACAACAATGTATCATGCACTAATGACCCTCGGATAGAAGCCATAATAGAAACATTCATGGGAATGATGAACCAAATAAATCATGTTAAAGGAAATAACATGAATCTATATGAGATACAGATCTCACCATGAAGGGATTATGAATATGTTGAGTATATTTTGAGTCAATGGCCACCAACCTATAGTGGATCTACTTATCCATTGATTGCTGAATAGTGGATCAGCTCTATCGAGAAGATATTTCTTGTGCTCCGCTATTCAGTACAAGGGAAGGTCACCCTAGTGTTTACACCTTAGAGAGAGAAGCTGATTACTAGTGGGAACTGATTAAAAACATGGGGAAAATTTTGGAGGTTGATGCATTGGTGGGGAATAGTTCATAGGGATCTTCTTCAATAAGTATTTCCCTAGTTCTATGAGAAAAAACCGAGAATGATTTTCTCTAGCAGAAGTAGAAGGAAAATCAATCTGTTGGAAGCTACGAGATGAAAATCACAAGTCATTCCAATTATACATCAATATTTTTAATAGATCTTAATGGGATGTTTTATAGGTTCTTTTTGTGGACTAAGACCTCATATGTGAATGAATCTACCCAACCGAGACTGTGATAATGATGAGGGGATCAGGAAAAGCACAATGAAAGTCGAACTGGAGTTCGGTGAGACAAAATGGTCTCATAATTCCAATGAACATAAGAGGTCAATAATGCCAAGATTAGGGGTGAGATTTTATTAGGGAAGAGGATTAAGAGAGTGAAACTCCCCATGTGTAAAAAATGTGGGAACAAGAATTCAGGGAACTATCTACATGGGAGCGATAAGTTCTACAAGTGTAGAAGAGATGTACATATCATGCATAACTGTCGTAGTGAGGTGAATCCTCAACATCATAACACTATCAAAAAGGGGAATATGGGGCATGACCTACTTTATGACCAATACTATAAGTGTGGAAAACTTGGGAACTTTTCCAATCACTATCCAAATCCAAGGGCAGTGAAGTAGAATCACCATCTGCCTTAACATAGCCCAATGGAGCAATTTCATGCTATTCCTATCACAACAGATGATATTGAAGCTCCAAATAATATGGTGTAAGGTACCCATATTGTTCTCTCAAATCTAGAAAATACTTTCTTTGATTATATTTCTATGTATTTATTTATTTCCTCCACCTTTTCATGGAATTTAGAATCAACCCCTAGATTTATAAAAGTAGAGTTATCAGTCAAGACTCATGGTGGGATTATCCAAGAATTGTTAGTGTTTAGAAACTCTAGTATTTACATTTTTTAGAACAATATTATTAAAAATATAGTAGTCATTCCCATGCTAGAATTTGACATTATACTAGGGATGGACAAGCTCTCAATGTATAATGCTAATATTAAATAAAGAAGCTTTGAAATCTCTATAGTCTTGAATGGAAAATCTACAATTATATTCCATGGAGAGATATCTCAACCTAATCGTCGCCTAGACGAACCTCCAATATCCTTTTTTATGGAGTTAATTAGAGAAGAAAAAGAAATAAATTAGAGTATAATGATAGAAAACTTCCCCATCTTCTAGGAATACATTGACATATTTTCTAAGGAGTTACTCAAACCACCCCCATAAAGACAGTTAGTGTTCTCTATTAAATGTGTACCTGGATCTCATCCAATATCAAAGACCCCATATAGGAAGAAATATGTGGAGTTAGAGGAATTAAATAAACAACTCCATGATCTTCTGGGGAAGGGGTTTATCTGACCGAGTGTGTCTCCTTAGGGAGAACATGTTCTCTTTATGAAGAGGAATAATGGATAAATAATTCTATGCATTGTTTATAGAGAACTGGACGGGATCACAGTAAAACAAATACACTCTTCCATCAATTGATGACTTATTTGACCAATTATGTGGGGAAGAATTCTTCCCAATGATTGATATTTGATATAGTTATCATCAATTGAGGGTAAAAAAGATTATATTCCAAAAACTGACTTCTGATCAAGATATGGGCATTATGATTTTTTTGTTATGCCCTTCAGACTGACTATTTCTCCTGATTTTTTATGGATCTGATGAATAAGGTATTTAAGGACTACCATGATAAGATTGTGGTAGTTTTTATTGAGGATATTATGACATATTATAAAATTTTTGAGTATCATGATGATCATTTAAGGGTTATTTTTCACACTCTTTGGAAGGAGTGTCATTTTTGGAAATTTCCTCAAATGATAATTTTGATAAAAAAAGATACTTTCTTGTGGAAAATTGTATCAAATAAAGGAATCATTGTTGACCCTACAAAGACTAAGGTTGTAGAGGAGTTTCTTTAGACTATGATAATAACCGAGATTCGTAGTTTCCTTAGATTAGCGGGATATTATAGGAGGTTTGTGAAAAACCTTTCATGACTTTCTAATGCATTAACAATGTTAACTCGAAAAGGGGTAAAGTTCATAAGGATAAAGGAGTGTTAGTAATTTTTCCAAGAGCTCAAAAATATATTGATTACTTCATCCATGTTAACTCTTCTCTCAAGTAGAGAAGGATTTGTTATTTTTAGAGATGTATCTCTCAAAGGGATTGTGTGCGTCCTCATTAAAAATGATAAGGTGATTTATTGTGAATCTTGATAATTGAGGACTCATTAGCAGAACTATCCTATGCATGATCTTTATCTAGTTGTGGATTTTTTTTCCTCTGAAGATATGGAGGAACTATCTTTATGTGGAGAAATGTGATATATACAAATTCCATCAAAGTTTGAAGTATATTATCACACAAAAGGAATTTAAAATGACATAGGGGAGATGGTTGGATATTCTTAAATACTATGATGGTTCAATTCATTAACATATTGTAAAATCAAATAGTCACTGATGCATTAAGTAGGAAGGACCCAATTGTTCTGTTCATAATGAAAATTAAAAGAGATCCTTTGATCAATGTCCTAGTAAAGATGGACATGGGAATTACAAGGTAAGGGACATCATAAACCCTATCCCAAATGATTTCTCAATCATCATTACTGGAGAAGATCAAGAAAGCTCAGAAAGACGATCCATTGTTATAGAAGAAGTTTGAGGCTATGAAGGGTGGGAAGTTTCCCGAGTTCAATATGGATGAAGATGGTGTACTAAAATTTTATGCAAGACGATTTGTTCTATCTATTCTAGAAATAAATACAGTGTTGATGGAAGAATCTCATTTCACTACATTCTATATACATTCGGGAACCATGAAAATGTATTGGGACCTTCGTGATCATTTTTGGAAGTATAATATAAAAAGGGAGATTGCTGACAACACTATAAGGTGCCCAATATGTTAGAAATTGAACGTAGAGTGAAAAATTCTTAAATGGGTATTAAAACCACTGCCTATACCAGTACAAAAGTGGGACAATATCACTATGGAATTTTTCACTAGTCTCTTGAGAAAATCTATGAGAAACAATGTGATATGGGTTATAGTGGACAATCTCACCAAGACATCCCATTTTGTCTCTATTCGAGAATATTTATCACTTTATCATCTTTACATGATTTATGTGAAGGTAGTGGCAAGGCTTCATGTAATTCCACTTTTCATCGTCTCTAATTATGATCCAAGGATCACATAAAATTTTTGGAGAAGTATTCAAAAGGCTTTGAGTGCTGAACTGAATTTATGTATGGCCTATCAACCCCAAAATGATGGAAAATGTAAAAAGAAATATTCAATCACTCGAAGACATGCTGAAAACAGGATCAATGGACTTTAAATGTGGATTGGATCAACATCTCCCATTAGTTGACTTCTCTTACAACAATATTTTCTTCACGAGCATTCAAATGGCACCCTATGAAGCTCTATATGAGAAGTGATGTTGAACTCCTACTTGTTGGGATCTTGCTAGTGATAGAAATATTCTTGGGCCTGATCTTGTGCAAGAGATGATAGAAAATGTTTATTCCATCCAGCAACACCTTACGGCTACTCAGAGTTAGAAAAAGAGATATACTGACAACAATCGAAGGGACATGGATTTTGATGTTAGTGACAAATTAATTCTTCGATTGTTACCTTTGAAAGGAGTAATGATGTTTGGGAAGAAAGGGATGCTCATACCTAGGTATATTGGCCCCTCTGAAATCCTTCATCACGTAGGAGAAGTTGAATGTAGACTTGAACTTCCACATAATCTAGAATAAGTTAATAATGTATTCCATTTATCACACTTGTGGAAGTACATACCTGACCCTTCACATCTACAAAATACATAGGTGGTACAACTGGGACATGAACTTTCTTATGAGGGGAATCCAGTTGAGATCCTGGATCGTAGAGAAGGTTATATGCAATAAGACTGACCACCTTGTTATGGTGTAGTGGAGGAACAAAAAATGTGAAGAAGCCATGTGGGAACCAGATGACTCTATAAGGCTGAATTATCAGCACTATTTCTCTTCTGAGGGTACTAGTTGAAATTTTTTGGATGAAATTTATTACGGGGGGATAATTTATGACCCTAACTTTTGAATAATTTTTTTCTCCTAAATTTGTGTGTTATTTTTTTATATTCAACTATAATATATCCTTTTATTAATGAAGTGAGTATAATTAGTATAAGACTATTGGGTTTCGACATTTATATGACCAACGTCAATATAATTGTTGGAAAATATATTATTAACGTTATGTTCATTGTTTGTTGATAAAAATGATCATGGTAAATTGTAACAACGTGAGATTTTATGAAAAATATTATCTTTAATTTTATTGATGTCTTATGTTTTACGCTACACCAAAAGGATCTAACACTACACGCATCCATGACTTGGCTTTCTTTACAAGCAATCGCGACCCTCCACGATAGCGTGTGTTGCACACAATATCCAGTTTCACTAAACAATGATATCTTATTAAAATATTTTATAAACTAGCCGTTATGAATAGTAATACCCACTTTTTGAAATTCTATAAATTTTATCTTTCAAAATGAACATCATTTTTGGATTCAGAATATCGAAATTAGCCTAGGGTGAATTTTTGGTATTTTTCTGAAAACGATCAATCTTTGATGAATAGTGAAAACACTGGGTTACTATTTAAAAACCTACTTTTTATTCAAATAATTATTTATTTTATTTAAATTTATTTTAGGTCATTATTGATACATAATACCTATATAAGTTCTATGTAATTCATTGGAGTCTTTTTATAATAATTTTCAATATATAAAAATTTTATTGAACTTTTCACCGTCTTTTACAAACTTCCTAAGAGCTTTTTGCATACTTACATAATACATAATTTTACCACTTCTGTGTGTGGAATTTTAAAAATCCGAGAGACATGGTTAATATTAAGGACTAAAATGTGGTTCAATAATGATGAAAATAATTTTTGGTGAATAGTAACTTTTTACTTTTATTTACCACGGTTAATGGTAAATAGGGTAATTAAGGGTAAAAATTACATTATTATCACCCTAACACATGTCCTAATTCTATTGGATATGTGTAATTCGACCAAAAAAACCTTAGGAATAAAATATTACCATTTAGGTCCACTTTGATTAGATTAGGACATTTATTATTTATTTATTTAAAGAAGGGTTAAAATAGTTAAAATCAAAGTATAATAATTAATTCATTTTTAATATAGGTATATACATAAGATAAATTCGACTATAAATATTAATTAGAAAGCTAAAAAGATTTCCTACCTAATGTTAATTTATTTATCATTTTTAGACATTAAATAATTTAT
The DNA here is from genome assembly GCA_963277665.1 of Viscum album. Taxonomy (NCBI): domain Eukaryota; kingdom Viridiplantae; phylum Streptophyta; class Magnoliopsida; order Santalales; family Viscaceae; genus Viscum; species Viscum album. The sequence goes on along the minus strand of OY728167.1, from coordinate 387,081,263 downwards.
GTAATTTATGACACAATGATGATGCAGTAATTATCTTATTAATGAAATATTAACATAATTGATCGTATAAATACCCAAATAAATATAATTTGAGACTTTTTAAGAATTAAAATAATTTTATCGGTTAATATGACATGTTAGTATTGATTTGATTAACTTTTTTTGAACTAATCATGTTTTTATGATTTCCAAAAAAATCAATCACCAAATAGTGTCAAAATTGACATAAAATAATATTTAAAACAAATATTATATTATTAATTGTTATTATATTCCTAAAAATGTAAGGTTCGTCCAAGATACTTATATAATTATAGGTGTATAATTAATGGACCACTTTTGGGTCTCTTGGATGTATATGGTATTTTTATTAATTAGATAATTAAAAATACAATGTGACATGGTAAATGTCAATCTAATTAACTAAGAGTTAAAACTAAATGATAAGTTTAATATAATGACCCAAACCTGTCTAAAATATATTGGTTAAGAGGATTTAGACCCACCCCCACCTTATCATCGAAATAAATTAATTTGGATCTATTAATAACTGAATATTACTTTATTATAAAATAATATTTTAAGTTTTTCCAAAGGTTCCCCTCTCCTCCCCTATAAAAAGGGCACCCCTTCCCTCTTCTTTTCACACCATTATGAGCCTTGAAGCTTGTCCAAAACCTGCTAAAATCTCTTATACACTTCCCTAGAAACATTCTGGAGGTTCTGGTCTACTCAAAAGACCAACTCTACTTCCTTAAGAGGAAGCTTAAAGGAGGTGCGTCGATGAAGAGGTAATCTCTTATTCCGATTCTCTCAAGTTTATTTCTTCTTATACATATTCTTCTTTAGTTGTCTCATTATGAAGTAATGACATAAGTATTACTTATATACTGATATTTTATTATAAATATTAAACAACCTTATTTCACCTTCTATCCATCATACAGAAAATGAAATCACCGCTCGTGCGTACGTACGGAATACCGTCTCCACGTCGTGGTGTAATCTATTTTCGACCACCACCTTATATGGATGGGTATAATGGTTTAAATAGATAACTATATATGATTATTGGAAAGTGATATTGATTCTTATATATTGTACATACACTTTAAAGAAATTCCACGATCATGGGAATGATATCATCGCTCGTGCATACGTACGGACTACCGTCTCCACGACGCAATGAGATTCAATCTCCATGTTAACCATTCATGAATGATTATAAAGTATACATAATGAATAATAATGAAATATATTACATGATAATTTTACTGGATTTATGTATATGTATGTCATATACTTAATTCCATTCAATTCCTTAAGGAAACGAAAACAGCGTTCATGTGTACGTACGACTTACCGTCTCCATGAACGGTGTATTTCATTCCATTTATCGATCTATCATATATATATATATATGTATATTCTTAATATATATTATATATAAATCATGTTTTACATTATGGAATTATTTAAATCACTATATAAGTAATAATATCAAGAACAACAAGTCGAAACACGTACGACAAATGAAATGATTTTACCCAAAATGTTGCTTTAACATGTAATTTACAAACAATGGGTAATATAAATTAATAAGTGAACCATATATGATATCATAACAATGAATATGATTCTATAATAAGTCAATGACATTATTTAAATTATTATAAAGGAGGTTCTGATACATACGAAGTATATCGGACGTAAGGTAAGGGATAACTATTCCAATCTCATTCTTATTCGAGATTGTTATTCGTAATTATTTATTGGGGTTATTGTTATTATCCATGCCAATTTTTCTAAAAAAATTCATGTATTTTTAATGTCCCTTTTACCCATTTTTTAAATTTACCCCATGTAATGAAAGGAATCTAACTTTTGTTTACCACATGGGGAACTTTTTTACTTTTCCAACAAAAGTACGAGGAGAATGTTATTTTTAACTTATACAGCGTGAACAAATTTTTAATGTTTCATAATGCATCATTTTCATGAAGCTTCCTCTACAATATTCCATGATTATTTTCAAACTAAACCATTTTCTTTTAAAATTGTAGGGAATTTTGTGAAAAGAAAATGATTTTGATGAAGAAATGATATTTTCCTCAAGAATTCATTTCAATTGTTTTATCAAAACCATTTTCCATATAAGATGACATTATTTCATATGTATATCAAGTATAATGTCTCTATGAGTAACATGGTTTCACTTTTATTATTGTGAAATGATATCCATTTGTTTTATATAGATTACGTTATGATGGGATGATGTTTATGAAACCCATTTTATTTTTTGGTTATGATTCTTGATTTTTGTTTATATTATGGCACAAGTAAGAATGATTTCATTATGAGATGTGTGGTACCTATATCTCCCTCCAATGCATTGGGTAATGATTTATATCTCATGAGATAGACATGAGTGGAATGGTAAGTTAATCCGGTTCCGTAAGACAGGACTGGAACGAGGAGTGAACTCAATTCAGAAAGGGAATTTGCCCCCTAAGATGATCTTGGTAGCAATGCCTTGGCTACTATAGAAATCATATCATGTGCTTAATGGTTGCCACAATCACATGTTTTATTCCCATGCTATTTTATCATGATTAATGTTTCTTTATAATCTATTCCTTATGTACTACCATGTTTTATGTCATTTCTCATGGTTTTTATGTTTAAAAATTATGTTCATGTTTTAATGTTCAATTGTATATGATTTGTTTTATTTTATCCATTCGTACCCTTACTGAGAATTTGTCCTCACCCGTTATATTTTTTTTCCCCAGGATTGAAAGAAAGGTTTTAGGTAAGAAAACAAAAAGGGGAATATCTTTGTGGGAGATGTTGAAGATCTTTCACCATGATTAGAAGATTATGTTTCGAGTTTCCAAATACACTAAACTATTATGGTCCTTTGGTGTCTGGTTTTGTTATGTATTAAGTATTCTGAAAAAGTAATGTAATGTCCATGTACGTCAAGCTTTGGGTCTCTACAGTTGGTATCAAAGGAAAATTTTAGTTATCCTTTGGAAACTAGGATGTAAAAACATTAGAGAGATCGCTAAAGATATTTCTATGTATGTCCAGGGATATCCCTAAGGTTTAGTATAAGTATAGGTTATAGTCCTAGAATTACGGTAACGATATTATAATTAAACATAATATGTTCTATATTGAAGGTACTCCCTCTTTATTATGATGTTTTCCTCGTATGATTTTTGCCTCTCATATTGTTCTTTTTGGGTTTTAGATGATGGACGGAACCCGATGGAACCGTGTTGATCAATGTAATGGAGAATGCAGTGATTGCCCTCTCGAGCAACCAAATGTGATGGGAGATGGATTGAAAAATATTATTGCTATACTTACACAAGCAATGAATAATTATGGATTTCCAAATGATCAGAGAAGGGAACAATATTCTATTGAGTCCTTCATGAGGCAACGTCCACCGTCTTCCAATGGGTCTTCTGATCCACTTGTTGGTGAACAATTGATCAGTACCATTGAAAAGATATTTTCCATACTTCCCTGTTCAGAACATGAAAAAATCATTTTAGATATTTACCATTTATAAGGTGAAGTAGACCAGTGGTGGACTCTAATTAAGAATACAAGGCCCCAAGATGAAATTGAATCCATGGAATGGGGTGAGTTCAAGAACTTGTTTTTCAGTATTTACGTCCCTCGTATTCTTAGAACAATGATCAAAATGGAGTTTCTTGAGCTTAAGCAAAAGGATGATGAATCTGTTGGTATATATGAATAGAATTTTTCAAGACTTGCAAGGTAATCATCTGGCTTTATCATCCAACCTGAATGTAATGTTGATCGATTCTTCAGTGGCTTAAAACCAAGTCTTCGAAGGGCATTATCTATAAGGGACTTTAGTACCTATGAAGAAATTGTGCGTTGTGCTATCAAGGTAGAAATGGATGTTTGTGTTACATATCCATCTCATGGTTTTGACAAGAAACAAAAGATGGAGTTCAAGGAGAAATCTCAGAACAATGGTGAAAAGAAGATAACTATTTCTTTATGCTCAATGTGTGGAAAGAAGCATGGTGGATATTGTCTTAAAGGGACTAGAAAATGATTTACGTGTGGAAAAGAAGGTTATCAAGTAGATGATTGTCAATGTAATGGAAAAAAGGTTGCTAATGATGTGAATAGAGAAAATAATATAGAGAATGCTCCACCAACACTTCAATTCTTCAAGTGCAAGGTAATGGGGAATTATGCTAATCAATGCCCTAATCCTAGTGTTAATAATGATCAATGTGAGAAACCTCTTAAGGAAAAGGACAAAGGGAAGTCACATGCGATCACTATTAGCAATGTTGAATATGACAACGATGTGGTTGAATGATTATGTGTTTATGTAAAGGGATTCCAAAATAATGTTGTGGAATTTCATTTATAGTATTATGGAACATTGGAATATCTATGTAATGGTTTATTGTGGTTTTTGATAATTATATGGTACCGGTAACCATGAAATGTGATTCAAATATTTTGGAAAGCAGATGATATGCGCATAGAGAAGGGATAAGGAGATAATGAAATGTTTGATAGTATAAATGAGCTTATCACTAATATAAGGAAAAATCGATATCACGGTTTGAGTATATATAATTTTTGGGATTTTGGTATATGGAAGGAGTTACCTTATGACAACATTCATGTTTTCACTATGTTTCAATATAATACATGATTAAGGTTTCCACATGTTTTGGATGTGACAAAAATGATATATCGTAAGAAATATGGGGGATATATGATGGTATTCACTTGCTCGGTAGATGAAATTTCTAGTAATTGTTTTCTTTATACTATGAGCTTGGACAGATGTATTTTGGATAAGCCTAAATATTGAAATGAATTATGTTTGACAGAAGATAGTTTTTTTCTATTTTATTATAGGAATGATATTATAATGTAGTTTTAGAAAAAGGGACAACCTGCAGGATGAGAGACAACCTGTCGCGTCGGACAAGGATGTGGGAATCGAACCCACAACTGAAGTGCGACATGCCTTTATCGCCTACCACTAGCCTATATGAAGTCCCTATTTAGTAGAAACTAGTTATATTATATTTAGCAGTATGATATATGAAGTATAAGTCCATTTTAAGAACCATATCTGATTAACCTCACTATAGATGGACCTATGTATTTTTGATAACTTTTTATAACCTTTTGTTTGAGATAGATGGAATGCCCCATCATTCTATCACGTGATATTCTAACAGTTCACGAATGACAAATTCAACTTAATTTCTTAAGAGATGAAGGGGAAATTGTCCAATGAATGACCACCGGTGAGACTGTACCAAAATCAAGAAAGTATTTCTTCTAATTCCAATTTCTTCAACTTTAGGGAAATGATCTTGAGAACCAAAATTGTTTTCCTAGTGTCCTTATATCCAATGAATCAGATGGTACCTTATATCATCACAAATCTAAGGCTTTGTGATTGTTGGCTTTTTCATAGCCTTGTTCTCTACCACACTCCATCAGAACATGATGGTTAGATTTCTCTTCCATATCCATATTTTCACCTATGTTCCCCTATATGGAAACCCAGGATTAGTTAATTTGGGTGACCGTTATGTTTCATAATTTAGTTTTTAAATATTGGTTTTGGTATTCCTTTTTACGATGTGTGTTTGTATTAAAGAAACATTCGAGTAGTAAACAATTTATAACCCCGACGAATTTCGAGGGTGAAATTAATTTTTAAGGGGGGTAGAATGTAACGCCCTGAGATATTATGAAAAATATTATTTTTAATTTTATTGATTTTTTCTGTTGTACGCTACACCAATAGGAGCTACCACTACATTAATCCCTGACTTGGCTTTCTTTAAACGCAATCGCGACCTTCCATGATAGCGTGTGTTGTATGTAATATTGAGTCTCACTAAACAACGATATGTTATTAAAATATTATATAAACTAGCTGTTATGAATAGTAATACCCAATTTTTGAAATTTTATAAATTTTATCTTTCAAAATGGACTTAATTTTTCGATTCGAATATCGAAATTATCCTAGGGTGAATTTTTTGTATTTTTCTGAAAACCTTCAATCTTTGATGAATAGTGAAAAAACTGGGTTACTATTTAAAAACCAACTTTTTATTTAAATAATTATTTATTTTATTTAAATTTATTTTAGGTCAAAATTGATACAAAATACTTATATAAGTTCAATGTAATTCAATGGAGACTTTTTATAATAATTTTCAATATATTAAAATTTTATTGAACTTTTCACTGTCTTTTCCTACCTCCTAAGAGCTTTTTCCAGACATACATAGAACATAATTTTACCACTTCTATGAGAGGAATATAAAATTTCCAGGAGACGCGATTAATATCCGAGACTAAAATGTGGTTCAATAAGATAAAACAATTTTTTGGTGAATAGTAACTTTTTTCTTTTATTTACCACCGTTAAAAGTAAATAGGGTAATTAAGGGTAAAAAGGATATTATTATTACCCTAAAACATGTCCTAATTCTATTGGATAAGTTTAGTATGACAAAAAACAACCTTAGGAATAAAATATGAACATTTAGATCCACTTGGATTAGATTAGGACATTTATTATTGATTTATTTAAAGAAGGGTTAAAATAGTTAAAATCAATGTTTAATAACTACATAATTTTTAATATAGGGTTATAAATAAGATAAATTCGACTATAAATATTAATTACAAAGATAAAAATATTTCCTACCTAATGGTAATTTATTTATAATTTTTCGACATTAAATAATGTAAGTTATTTATGACACAATGATGATGCATTAATTATCTTATTAATGATATATTAACATAATTGATGTTATAAATACCAAAATAAATGTAATTTGAGACTTTTTATAGATTCCACTAATTTTCATTGTTAATATGACATGTTAGTATTGATTTAATTAACTTTTTTCGAACTAATCATGCTGTTATGGTTTTTACAAAAATCAATTATAAAATAGTGTCCAAATTAACATAAAATACTTTTTAAAACAAATTTTATATTAATAATTATTATTATATTCGTAAAAATCTATGGTTAGTCAGAGATACTTATATCATGATATTTGTATCATTAATGGACCACTTGGGTGTCTCTTTGATGTATATGGTATGTTTATTAACTATATAATATAAAAATACAAAGTGACATGGTAAATGTAAATCTAATTAACTAAGAGTTAAAACTAAAAGATAAGGTTAATATAATGACCCAAACCTGTCTAAAATCTACTTGTTGAGAGGATTTTGACCCATCCCCACCTAACTTCTAAATAAATAAATTTTTATCTATTAAAACCCGAATATGACTTTATTATAAAATAATATTTTATATTTTTCCAAAGGTGCCCCTCTCCTCCCCTATAAAAAGGGCACCCCTTACCTCTTCTCTTCACACCCTTTTGAGCCTTGATTCTTGGACAACCCCTTCCCTTATCACTTCTCCACTTCCCTAGAAACATTATGGAGGTTCTGGACTTCTCAAAAGACCAACTCTACTTCCTTAAGAGGAAGCTTAAAGGAGGTGCGTCGAAGAAGAGGTAATCTCTTCTTCCGATTCTCTCATGAGTCTTTCTTCTTCTACATCTTCTTCATTAGTTGTCTCATTATGAATTAATAACATGAGTATTAATTATAAACAGATATGTTATTATAAATATAAACCAATTTTATTTCACCTTCTATCCATCCTATGGAAAATGAAATCACCGCGCGTGCGTACGTACGAAATACCGTTTCCACCCCGTGGTGTAATCTGTTTTCGACCACCACCATACTTTGATGTGTATAATGGTGTAAATAAATATCTATATATTATTATTGTAAAGTGATATTGATTATTAAATATTATACATACACTTCAATACAATTCCACGATCATGGGAATGATATCATCGCTCGTGCGTACGTACGGACTACCGTCTCCACGACTCGATGAGATTCATTCTCCATGTTAACCATTCATGAATGATTATAAAGTATACATAATGAATATTAATGAAATATATAACATGATAATGATACTGGATTTATGTATATGTATGTCATCTACTTAATTCCATTCAATTCCATAAGTAAACGAAAACAGCGTTCATGCGTACGTACGGCCTACCGTCTCTACAAACGGTGTATTTCATTCCATTTATCGATCTATCATATATATATGTATGTATATTCTGAATATATATTATATATAAGTCATGTTTTAAATTCTGTAATTATGTAAATCAGTATATAAGAAATAATATCAAAAACAACAAGTCGAAACACGTACTACAAATGAACCGATTTTACCCAAAATGCTGCTTTAACATGGAATTTACAAAAGAACGGGTAATATAAAGTCATAAGTGAAACATATATGATATCATAACAATGAATATGATTCTGTAATAAGTCAATGAAATTATATAAATCATTATACATGAGGTTTGGATACATACGAATCATATCGGATGTAAGGTAATGGATAACTATTCCAATCTCGTTCTTATGTGAGATTGTTATTCGTAAGTATTTACTAGGGTTATTGTTATCATCCATGCCCATGTTTTTTAAAAATATTTTCATTTATTTTTAAAGTCCTTTTTACCCATTTTTGAAATTTACCACATGTTATGAAAGGAATCTTACTTTTGTTTACCACACTGGGATCTTTTTGACTTTTCCAACAAAAGTACGAGGAGAATGTTATTTTTTACTTATACGGCGTGAATGAATTTTTATGGTTTCATAAAGCCTCATTTTCATGAAGCTTACTCTACAATATTGCATTATTATTTTCAAAAAAACCCTTTTTATTTAAAATTCCAGGGCATTTTGTGAAAAGAAAATCATTTTTAAGAAGAAAGGATATTTTCCTAAAGAATTAATTTCAAGTGTTTTATCAAAACCATTTTACATCTAAGATGACATTATTTCATATGTGAATGTTTAAAGTATAATGTCTCTATGAGTTATATGTTTTCACTTTTCTTATTATGAAATGATATCCATTTTTATTATGGATTTCATTATGATGGGATGATTTTTATGAAACCCATTTTATTTTTGGGTTATGATGAATGATTTATGTATATATTGTACCACAAGTAAGAATGATATCATTATGAGATGGGTGAGACCTATATCTCCCTCTAATGCATTGGGTAAAGGTTTATATCTCATGAGATATACATGGATGGAATGGTAAGTTAATCTGGTTCTGTTAGACAGGACTGGTACGAGGAGTGAACTCAATTTAGAAAGGGACTTTGTCCCCTAAGATGGTCTTGGCAGCAATGCCTTGGCTACTATGGAAATCATATCATGTGCTTAATGGTTTCCACAATCACATGTTTTATTCCCATGCTATTTTATCATGATTAATGTTTAATTATGATCTATTCCTTATGTACTACCATGTTTTATGTTATTGCTCAAGGTTTTGATGTTTAAACATTATATTCATGTTTTTATGTTCAATTGTATATGATTTGTTTTATTTTATCCATGCCTACCCTTACTGAGCATTTGAGCTCACCCTTTATATTTTTTCTTTTTCCTAGTATTTAAAGAAATGTTTTATGTAAGAAAACAAAAATGGTAAGATCTTTATGGGAGATGTTGAAGATCATTCACCAAGATTAGAAGATTATGTTTAGTGTTTCCAAAGACACTAAACTATTTAGATCCTTTGGTGTCTGGTTTTGTTATGTATTAATTATTCCACAAAAGTAATGTAATTTCCATGTACATCAAGCTTCGGGTCATTACATTAATTAATATAGAAATAAAATCTGATGCCCTCATCTAGTAGACTCAGCCCATACAAAGCCCATTTATCATAGCATGGGATGGTGGTAGCATCACTGGGATTTACTATAGACCAATCCCAATCCAAACTCTAAAACATTAAGCTTAAATGGATTTTCTTCCGATAGAAGTATAAGTTGATACAAATCACCACTCAGGAAATGTTGTTAGATTCGCCCAAAGATTTTATCACCATTGCACACCTTACTCATAGGTCCTATGCAGGTGTTATAACGGGCTATGTAATAAGGCCTAATTTACTTTGTGTAATCCTTTTGCATAAATAAAATTTTTATTTCTTATTATGGTAAAATTTGTGAATTTCAAATATCAAGAAATATAGGAAAAATTTATAGATGTTCCAAAATATTGTTGAATATTTGAAAAAAAATAGTTTAAAATATTTTTAATACATTAAGTAATTAATATTGTGAATTGATTTTTTAAAAATGGTCTTCAATAGTTGTGATCAGTAGGAAATATAGATTCTAATAAGATATACATAATTTTTTTGGTGAAGAGAAAATTATAAATAGTAATATTACCCTTATGAATAGTAATATGACCAATGGAATAGAACCATAACTTAATAAAGTATAAATATAATTTAGGAATCTTGATTGGTAATGTTATATAATAGCAAAAGTACATTACTATTTCAGAAATTATTAGTTAAGTATTAGTATTTTTTGAGTAAATAGTGTTTTTACATATAAACTAAATATATTATAATTAGATAATTATTTTAATAAAATGGATTTCATTTTTAAATTCATAGTATTGATATTAGGTTAGGGTGAATTTATGATATTTTTATAAATTGATTTTTTTTGGTGAATAGTAAAAATATATTTTTGAGTTTCAGTGCATTTAATAAAAAAATTAATGATATATTAATGATGTAATAATTATAGACCACTTATGTACATTGAAATATGTTATGAGGTGTCCAAATTGGCGAATACCATGGAAAAATACCGTGGGCAATCCCATGGTTTTGCAAATACCACTAATGAGGTGTCCCTTGGAAATTAATAAAATATTCCCTCAATTTTTCTATAAATACCAATCCATTCCTTTATTTCATTCATGGAAAATTTCACCTAAATTATGTTATGATATTTTTACTATCCAGGGAGTCATCCCAAGGCTCCCTCAATTCCCCCAAGGTCTCAACCATTGATTTTTTTATGATACACTTCAAGGTAAGGGAACCTTCCACCCTCCACTTTTAGTCAACACCTCTTTTATGTTATGTCTTTCAATTTATATTTTCATATGTTGGGGTATGATATTATTTATCACTATTACATTAATTTTTATTTCCATATGATTATATTCACTTTTCTCTATAATCAGTTCATTTTTGAATTTTTAAGTGACGTCGTTAGGCTACCGAATTTTCATAAAAGTAATCGCATCTTCTCTTATCAATAAAGTTTCTTTTCCATGTCGTATGTCATTAAAAGATCCATACCATGATATTATTTATTTTTTATTATTTCCCTATAATCTATTATGAGTTATTTATAAGTGGGTTACAATTTTCCCCTATATTTTTTATGTTTTCTAAAACATTGTTATATAGCCGTTATCTAGCTGAATTTTTGTCTCAAAATATCTCTCTTTTCATCAAGAAATTATCTTATTTTATATATTTGAATACACAAAACTATTTAATATCTATAGGTATTCATCAATACATAAAAAGTTTATATTTTATTTTATAATATAAATTCATAAAACCCTAATTCCATTTCCATGGGTTATAAATGACATAATGATATTGTTTTTAAGGACTTTTTAAAACATTGTGATTTTCATATGAAATCCATTTCTTTTATTTTATTTCGGTTATTGATGAAATTTTTGATTATGATATATTTCTATCACATGAAAATAATGAAATTTTAAGGGTGCACCCTGATAGGTCTCTAATTCATTGGTTAAAGATATTAATCTCAAGAGATGAAAAGTTTTATGATTCCTTGGTGAATAACCTTGGTAATTTTTTTGACATCTTGGGGATTGAACGTGGTGATATGATTATTAATGCCTAAATTAAATGTTTTAGAAACATTTTAACGTTATTATTAAAGTTATTATTATTATTACATTCCAAATAATAATATATTTAAGATATTCCACATGTTCTTATTAATAACACTCAAGTTCACATGTAATCTATTTCACATGTTTTCCTTAATAGGCCATCTTCTGACCCTTTCCTTTGATGTATGTATAGAGGTTATGAGATGCAGTAATTATACTTAGGATGAACTTATAAAGTATATTTTAAAGGGGATTAAAATAATTTTTATGTTTCAATGTATTATGTAACTTTTGTCCAAGACACTAGACTTTAATGATCCTCTGTTTGTAATGTAATGAAATGTTATGTAATAAGATGGCATGATTCCACAATAACACCAATAATAGGAGGGTGGGTCACTTTTTAAAAAACACATATAAATTATAAATCCTCTCAATTATTATAATCATCATCTTATTTATTTGAATAGGATGTGGAGCAGCATTCCCCCATGTATAAGGGAATAATCATGAACAACATAATCCACATGTTATTATTTTTCTTTCATGTTTTATTTTAATCATTATTTTCTACAGTTTTTATATGATTCTTCTAGTGGTTTTACAATGAAGTGCATTGAATTGCCTGTCGTTTTCTTAAATTTTATGGAAATATTACATGGATTTAATTTTGAGCCTTTTTATTCTACAAGTGACACTCTTATATAGTATCTTACAGTGGTTTAACTATAATTGTTTTGTGGAACTAAATACTGGTATCAAAGATCTCATTTGGAGTGATTTTAATAGGATCTTTACTTAGTGAATGTATTTCAAATAATTGTTTAGTATCATTTTATTCCCTTTTATATACAGGATAATATCTATAAATAGTTCCTGCAATACTATTTTTTTAGTGACTAGAAGCTGTTGGAGTTAACAATTTATAATGGGATGAAATCAGATGAGAGAAAGTTCTAGCTAGAGTAGATTGATGGAGTGGACTTTTGGGTTTTAAAATATACTGATAGAGGATTTTATCTTATATAAAAAACACAATATTCTATTTAATGGAGCCAATATTTATGTGATGAAATGGGTAGAATGGGATAGTATTGATAATAAATCTCTAGGGATGATGTGAATTTCAATTTCATAGAATGTGGAATTCAACATCCCAGAATTGAAGACGACATCGAAACTCATGAAGAACATCACTGATATATATGAGAAACCTATAGTTATAAACAAGGTTTTCTTTATAAAGATACTTTTTGGAAAATATATATTGGAGGGAAGGTATGAAATTAAAAGTTTTAAGGAATTTAATGTAGTTTTAAGTTATAAGGAATCCGTAAATGTAAACTCCTAAGACCTGCTTTTGGTATTTTCTTATTTTTCTCAACTTGAATTTCATGGGATTTGATAGTGATTATTGTGAGAAATTCTAGTGGAAACAACGATTTTATGTTCATGGATGTTCTTGAACTAATCTAAAATATTTAAATACATTATAAAGAGATCCATTTATATTATGATATGTCATATAATATAGAGTGAAGGGGGTGTACCACTAGAAGAAAAGGCCACCTAAATGTTAGAGGAAGGAAGAGTCATAGTTAATGAAGTTTGGAGGAAGGTATTCCCCTATGATTAAATTGTGTGAGTAATTAACTCTAAAATGGTTTTTAGTGACTTTATGCATAAATATAGAAAATATAATTTCATTAGTAGGTCTGTAAACACTTTATTAGAAGAAATTATTGGCTTTCTCATAAGTATGACCATCTCACGTGACTCATAAGTGATAGAATTAAGAGAATCATTCTATTGAACAATAAAAAGGGGCAGTATGTAATAATACATCTCTAAAAGATATGGAAGGATTCTTATTATGGATACAAAATCCATTGAGATTTTTGAAATGTTATATGTATCTATTTAGATATGTAACAAAATATTAAAGGACGTGAATGTTTTGTGACACGTCCATGGATTAAATGATAACTTAATTTTGATGGGAAAACATAATTAATAAGGTTTTGTATAATTTATGTAGATGGAACAAGGGAGATTTTATATTTCTCTATGATAGTTAAAAAGGGAGAGAAGGATAAGACCCTATGTCTTACAGGTTCATCCGAAGGAGGAGTAAATGCTAGAGATGTTACTTCCTGTAATCATTGGCATAACCATCCAGGCCACCTCAGGGGGAAGGGAATAAAAATTACAGATTCTAAGGGATTTCTAAAAACTAAATGAATTGAGTATGGAATGTTAGAGGATTTTTTCATTGGAAGTAATTATAAAGAAACCTTCCAAATGGAATAGAAAATTAAAATACACAAGAGGTTGGAGTTGGTTTACATGGATGTTTAGGGACCAAATCTAGTGCATTATCATAGAAGTTCATTCTAATATGAAACTTTAATTAGTGATTCCACACACCAAATATTGGTCTAATTCATCATGCACGACTCTACGGTGATTCATACTTTCATCTCATGGTGTTTCATACCAGAAAAGGGGATCAAAAGTATGTTTATGTGCTAGTGGTCATATAACGGTGGTGAGTATAAAAGATGAAAGATTTGAAGGATCTTCTCCTTAAAGGGAATATGATTTTAAAATTTATTTTTATAGACTCTAGAGTACAATAGATTTTTGTGAAGGATAAATATAACTTTGGTAGAGAAGCATTGGATAATCAGGATTCATATAGGGTTCCCCTAAGTGTTTTGGGAAGAGGATATAATCTATGTTTCATATCTAGTACAAAAAATTACATCATTACCCATTAGTATAAAACATACCTAGAATGATTTGTCTGGAATAAATATTAACATAATCCACCTCAATTTCATTTGATAACTCTCATTTTTTCCATGTTGATTCCAAGGAATGAGACAACCTAGAGGGTAAGTCTCCAGCATGTTTCTTTGTTAGCTATGTAGATGAATAATTTCATTTTAAACATTGGGATAATGAATCTCAAAAATTCATTAGAAGTAAAAGTGTTTCTATCAATGAATAAGTCATATGGAAGGATCAAATTAGGTGGGAAATTTTTATGAGAGAAAATTATAATTATAGTTTGACGTTCGAATGGATGTTCCACTAATAGTTTTTGAAATTCCAGTGAATCTAGTATGATTTATGGTTTAGGAAACACAATACCATTTTATAGAATTAATATAATAAAAGGCTCATGTTCTGATGGTGTTTTCTAATATAGATTTACTAAAGAGATCAAGGAATATGGAATCTTTAGAATAATTAGTTTACACCCTAGAAATTGCAGTACTAGAAGGAGATCGACCAAAGGGAAAATTATGGAGATCTAATATGTAAAGGCACCAAGTGATAATTTAAGGTAATAATTTTTATTTATACTTATAAAAGATGATATATTTCCTTTATGGATGAGTAGTTAAGGATTTTAATGGATTGAAAATAGTGGTAGTTAACTATGATGGATGAACATGAATCCCTCTATGTGTCTAGAAAATAGGACCTGATGGAGAGACATACTGGGAAGATGATTCATCAAATTAAATGGGTTTATTAAATAAATTAATATATTGATGGTAGGTGAACGTACAATTCAAGGCTAGTTGTGAATGTATTTCAACAAAAGGAATGATTGGATATCACGAAAATATTTTATTTGGTAGTAAATAACAAAAATATTTGATTTTTGTTGATAATTGTTGTATTGTAATATCTTTATCTAGAAAAAAGGTATCTGGAGAAAATTTTCCATCATATGGTTATAAATTAAAAAATATTTATGGAGTATCAATATATTTTCAAGTATCAATAGATATAAGAACTTGTGTTTTGACTCAAACAATGTATTTATGGTTTGAATCAGGCGCTAAACATTTGGAATTGAAATTTCAACAATTTCATTATGGAATGAATGTTTTTCTAGATAAATGATTACTATTGTTGTTACTAGAAGGTTTTTATTAAAGGGATTTTCATTATCTATTTAATTTACATGGATAATACAATGATAGTGGGTATGGTGAAAGAAA
Organism: Viscum album; assembly: GCA_963277665.1. Lineage (NCBI taxonomy): Eukaryota > Viridiplantae > Streptophyta > Magnoliopsida > Santalales > Viscaceae > Viscum > Viscum album. Next base: position 387,065,352 of record OY728167.1, on the reverse strand, counting down.
TGATCAATTGGATAAAGGTTGAGTTATCTAAGAGATTCAAGATGAAGAATCATGGTCTGATAAAGATAATTGTGATTTTTATGATTTTATAGTTGTAACACCCCAGGCTTCTATGGTATGTTTCCCTTTGAATAATGCAATAGCTTGCATTGTACGCAATTTCATGATTTTAACACACCGCGACCAATCAAACTTGTCGTTATGAATAGTAACAGCCACTTTTTGAAATATTAGAAATTTTATCTTTGAAAATGGAATTCATTTTTGAATTTGGAATACCAAAATTAGATTTTGGTGAATTTTTGATATTTTTCAGAAAACATTCAATTTTTGATGAATAGTGAAAACATTGTGTTATTGGTTAAAATTGACTTTTTATTTAAATAATTAGTTATTTTATTTAAATTTATATTAGGTAAAAATATATACACAATACCTATATATGTCCAATTTTATTCATTAGAGTCATTTTATAATAAGTTTAGATATATAAAATTTTATTGAACTTTTTTCGTCTTTTACCCAGCTCCAAGGAGCATTTGAAAATTTGCATAAAACATAATTTTACTGATTCTGTGAATTGAACTTCAAAAATCCAAGTGACATAGTTATTATCAGTAATTAAAATTTGGTTCAATGAGATGAAAATATTTTTTGTAGAATAGTATCTTTTTACTTTTATTTACAACGGTTAAAAGTAAATAGGATAATTAAAGGTAAAAATGATATTTTTTTACCTTAACACATGTCCTAATTCTATTGGATAAGTGTATCTCGACCAAAAACAACCTTAGGAATAAAATATTATGATTTAGGTCCACTAGGATTAGAATAGGACATTTATTATTATTTTATTTAAAGAATAGTTAAAAGAGTTAAAATCAATGTTTAAAAACTAAACCATTTTTGTTATAGAGTTATATATAATATAAATTAGACTATAAATATTCATTAAAAAGATAAAAATATTTTCTACATTATTTTATTTTATTTATAATTTTTATACATTATATAATTTATTTTATTTATGACGTAATGATGATAAAGTAATTACCTTATTAAAGAAATATTAAAATAATTGATATTATGAATACCTAAATAAATTTAAATTAAGACTTTTTATTAATTACAAGAATTTTATCGGTTAATATTACATGTTATGATTTATTTAATTAACTTTTCTTGATTTAATAATTCTGTTATAATTTTCAAAAAAATAAATTACCAAATAGTGTCAAATTTGACATAAAATATTTTTTAAAAGAAATATTATATTATTAATTGATATTATATTCCTAAAAATCTATGTTTAGTAAAAATGACTTAGATTTGTTTATATATTTTAATAATGGACCACTTGGGGTCCTCTTGTCTTTTTATATTATGTTTATTAACTATATAATATAAAAATACAAAGAGACATGGTAAATGTCAAACTATTTATCTAATAGTTATATATAAAGGATAAGGTAATATAGTGAACTAAACCTATCTAAAATCTATTTTTTGAATGGATTTAGACCCATCCCCACCCTATCCTAGAAATAAGTCACTTTGGAGACATTATAATCCAAATATGAATTTATTATAAAATAATATTTTCAGTTTTCCTAAGGTGTCCCTCACTCCTCTTATAAAAGGGAACTTCTCCTTATCTCAAATTCACACATTCAATGCCTTTTGGCTCGACCACCCCTACCCAAATTTCCTCTATGCATCCCTAAATTCATCCTAGAGGCATTCTATTAGTCATAAGGCCATCCTATAGAGCCCTTTTGATCAAATCAAAAGAAAGAACCCGAAGAAGAGGTAAATATTTCATCACCTCTTTCAAAATATTTTCTTATTCCACTTCCTATTTCATTGTTGTTTCCATTCTGAAATAATAACTCAAGTATCTTCTATATACTGTGGTGTTATTAGAAAAATGGTGCAACCATATTCGTTATTTTATCCATCCTATGAATGAAAAAGTTACCACGCGTGCGTATGTACGGCTTACCGTCTCCACATCGTCGTGTAGTTTGTTATTCAAACATTTCATCATTCTGATGGGTTTAATAATGAGTATAAATGATATAAATAATAAATATAATAATATAATTATACTTTATATATTATATACCATCATATTATATACTATTTTACAATCAAAACAATGATATTTTTGCTCATGCGTACGTATAGAATACCGACTCCACAAACATGATAAGATTTGTTTCCCCGTCTTAACCATTTAAGACTAATGTTCATTTGATGATTGATACATAATATAATTATTTATATTAATAAAATAGAACCTATCAATAAAAAAACACATCTTATGATACCAATATTGTAAAAGAAAACAAGTAAGGTAACACCCGAAACGACGAAAATAAAAAAATATTATTAACAAATCAATATTGGAAGATCATATATGATATCATATTTATGTATATGATTCTTGTATAATTTAATAACAATGATTTAACTATTATACAAGAGTTTAACATACCCTTGACTAAGGAAATGTACAAGGTAAGGGTTTATTTCACAATCTCTTCATTATCCGAGATTGTTTATATGTAATTATATACTAGGACCTCTTTATCATCCACTTCCATGTTTCTTATAAATGTATTTAAAATCATTTTTTGATATTTACTATAAAATGTGTTAATTTCATTTATACCCTTATTTGACATTATATGTTTTTAAAGGAATCTTTCTGTTGTTTTCCAAACAATGTACTTTATGACCTTTTGGACAAAATTAAGGTAATAATGTTTTTTAACTTATACGGCGGGTGCCGATATTTTCCATTGTTATAACATCGTAGAATCTTCCCTTACAAGAACAAAAGAATATTTTCAAAATAATTGTTTTCTTCTAAATATATTTGAATTTTAGATGATTTCAAAATAAAAAGAAATGTTTCTCTCTAATAGTTTTTATTTCATCTACATCAAAATCCTTTGATGGATTTTAAGATTATTTGATTTTGATTTATTATGATACAAAACATCCATATTGTATTGAACTTTTTGTGATATGTTTGATTGTGGATCTATAATTTTTACATCATTCATGGTTTATGGATAAATTATTATCATTTTCTATGATATTTTTAATACTGATGTTTATGTTATGTTTAATCCTCTCCATTGGAGAATGCATTGGACTTAGTAATTGACGGTGGAGCTAGATATAGCTCCTTGATGCATCAGTAGTCCTCATGAGACAAACTAGTGTCTTGGCACAATTCCATGACAAAATTGTATTTGTAGTCTTCAAACAAGGCTTTGACTATGTGGTTATGATAGTCTGGCATTATGCATTCCATCATTATGAAAGTTGTTATTTTATATTGCATGTGATTATTAGAATATTAGAATATCCATGTCAATATATAAATGGAATTATTTTATTTTATCTTTTCAATATTATGATGAAGTTCAAGTTTAAAAGGTTTTTGTTTTAGTCTTATACATTGCCTTAAATGTTAATTCTTATTTATGATATTTTCCGCTATATTGTTATCCTTACGGAGGATATGAGATCACCCATTTCTATTTTTTATTTTTCCTAGGATGTGAATAAGTATTATATGACTGACCTATAGGTATAATTTGAGGGGATAAGAGTGTGGTCAATGGAGACAATGTTGTTGTAGTTTTTGATCTGATAATGTAATGTACAACGTATGAATGTATCCAGTGTTTCCAAGTCTACTAAACTAATGTTTCATTCGAGACTTGATCTTTTGTGTTCATGCCAATGCTATGTAATAATTCACCGACTCTAGGAAACTGGTGTCAGGGAATTACAGTTTGTTTCAGAGGAAGATTAGTAAAAAACTTGGACACTAGATTTAGATAAACTTTGATTAGAGCACATTTCCATAATATAGACTTTGAGGATTAGTATAGAAGAACATCCTAGAATTTTGATAATGTAGGGATTTTTTATGTTTTCTGAGAAATAAATCCCTGTTTGGATATGAGTAGGTAGTGGTGGCTCTGGAACATATGTACCTAGGAGTGAAAACTCTTACAAGGAGTTTCGGGCTTGATCCGGGATATCTTAGTACACGACAATGGGACTTGCTTCACTCTTGGTTACGACACTCCTGGGGGATATGCTTAGTATAATTCGAATTTTTTTACAAACCATTATGAAGGGTTTATGAGTATATATATCCTCAAATAAAACACTTTTTTTATTGTGGATTATATCCATAAACTATTCAATTTATGTTAAGTGTTTTTCCAGTTGGTAATTATGTATTTTTATTGATAAAAAAATCTAGTGTATTCTATTGTTTAGAAATGGCGCAGAGTGGAAGAAATAAAAACTGTATCAATGCACATAATCAATGTAGGAATTTCCCTCCCACTCAAGATAATTATAGTGGATCTGGTGATGAAACTGGTGTTGATCAGCTTATCACCATACTGGGACAACTCACTCAGGATTTGAATAATAACCATACCCATATGGAGCACCCTGATCCACAAAGTAGAGGATCGATGTTAGATTGACTCATGAGGAAACAACCACAAAAATTAAATGGGAGTACAAATCCATTGGTAGATGAGCAATAGATACATTTAATAGAGAATTTATTGCATGCTTTGGGGAGTAGCGAAAGGGAAAAAGTTTTTATTGTAGTTTATCACCTCACAAGAGCTGCTGATCAATCGTGGTTGTTGATTCAAAATTCAAAGGAAGATGAAGAAGAATCAAATATGGGATGGAGGGATTTTAAAGAGATGTACATATGAAAATTCTTTCCTCATGACCATCGAGTGGATATGGAAAGACAATTTCTGAGTCTGAGGGAAAAAGAAGATGAGAATTTCGCAAAGTATGAAGCTAACTTTGCAACGTTAGCAAGCCATGATGCAGATTATATATGTAACCCATGAAGTAAGATTGATCGATTCATTGATGGGTTAAAACCATTTCTCTATTGAGAATTAGACTCACAATCCTTCTAGTCGTACAAAGATATTGTCTCGTGTGATATCAAGATAGAAATGGAATTCTATAAGTCATATGACTTTAAAGAAAAGTAAGAGAAGAAGATATCTTCTGATCACTCTGTAAATGGAAATTAGTGGAATAGAGGAAAATATGAATATCCAGCTAGTAGTAAATGTGGTAAGAAACACCCTAATACATTCTTGATGGGAATTGGAGTCGGTTACATGTGTGGTAAAAAGGGCTACCAAGCTTGTGATTGCAAGGGGAATAAAGAATCTATCGATGTTCAATGCTATAATTGTAGGGATATGGGGCATCATGCAAATGATTGTCCTAATCTCCAAGGAAACTTACCTCAGAAAAGGCCAGGGGATCAAGGCTATGATTATGTTTTCACTACAGGTGAGGTTGAAGCACTTAAAGACATGGTGGCAGGTAATTTAATGGTTTTCTCATGTTTAGCCAACGCTTTATTTGATTCTAGATCATCACATTGTTTCATATCGTCCAATTTTGCTAATAAAATTATATATTTCCAATTTGATTTAACAAGGTAGTTTTCAGTAAAAACTCCTAAGGGAAGTATCATTGGAACAAATTTCTGTGAATCAGTTCCCCTTAGAGAATATAAATGTTCTTTATTTGCTGATTTCATTGTTATACCCATGATTGAATTTGATATAATCCTTTGTATGGATTGGATTTCAGACCATGACAAGAAACATTATTTTAAAAATAAGGAGGTTATAATTTTCGATGATGATAAGGAGTACCTTATCTTTATAGAAGAAACATCACCACCTAATTTATATCTAGATCCACCCCTGGTAGCTCAAATAAATTCAATTATTGGGGAGGAAGAGAATGAAATAATTGTCAGTGGAAAAAATAATTTTTGAGTAGAGGATGTACCTACTGTACAAGAATATGTTGATGTGTTTCCAGAGGGTTTACCAGGACATCCTCCAAAATGAGAAATTGAGTTCTACATTGAATTAATTACAGGTTCAAGGCCCATATCGAAGACCACTTATCGATTGGCCACTGTGGAATTAGTGGACCTGAAGAAAGAAATATAGGAATTAAGTAATTAAGGATTTATTCACCCAAGTATTTCTCCTTGGGGAGCCCCTGTTCTTTTAGTCCAAAATAAAGATTAAACAATGAGATTGTGCATTGACTACAGGGACATCATTGCTATACCAATAATGAAAAGGTATCCCCTACCTCACATTGATGATTTATTTGAAAAACTTCATAGAGGTCAATATTTTTCAAAGATTTACCTTTGATCAAGATATCATCAATTATGTGTGAAGAAGTATGAAATTATGAAAACAGCAATTTTAACTAGGTACGTGCATTATGAGTTTATTGTAATGCATTTTGGGCTGACTATTGCACCTTATGCTTTCATTGATCTAATGAACAGAGTTTTCAAGGAATATTATGATGACTTTGTAGTGGTATTTATTGATGGTATCTTAGTATACTCCAAAAGCTATGAATATCATGAAAATAACTTGCGCATTATCCTAAAGACACTTCAAATAAATGAATTATATGGCAATTTTAGCATGATTGAATTCTGGATTTAAGAGATTTATTTTCATGGTCATATTGTCTCTAAGGATAAAATCTCTATTGATCCTTCTAAAACAAGATCAATCCACGAATGGCCAGCACTGATGAATATAACTGAGGTACATAGTTTTATTGGTTTAGCAGGTTATTATCAAGTTTTCGTTAAGAATTTTTCCAAATTGTCTTACCCATTAACCAAGATCACATGTAAAGGGGGTGAACTTGTTTGGAAATACGTTTGCAAAGAATGTTTTGAAAAACTAAAGAGAATATTATTCAATTCTCCTATCTCAACTCTACCATCGGGGAATGATGGGTTTGTTATTTATAGTGATGCTTCAACAAAATGACTTAGTTATGTCCTTATTTTGAATGATAAAGTTATTGCCTATGCATCACAATATCTAGAAATTCCTGAAAAAAAACTATCCTACTCATGATCTTCAGTTTGCAGCTGTAATATTTTCATTGAAGATTTGGAGACACTATCACTATGGTAAAAAATGTGATATATATACCGATCACCAGAGTTTGAATTTTATTTTCCCACAGAAATAACTCAACACGAGGAAATGAAGATGTCTTGAATTACCCAAGGATTATGATTTCACTATAAACTACCTCTTTGGGAAGGAAAATAAGGTGACATATACTTTGAGGAAAAAGGATCATGGAGTTTTGACCAAGATGAGAGTTGAAAGGGATCCTATTTTCATGGATCTCTTAAAGATGGATTTGGGAATTACCATGGACGGTGAAACATCGATACTTTTTAAAATGGTTACCAAACCATACTTAATAGTAAGGATAATGAGTTCTCAAATAGATGATGAGGAATTTCAAAAGAAGATTAATGTTGTGAATTATGGAAGATTGAGTGACATCTTATATGTAGATAGAATTTTGAAATTTGGGAAGAGACTTTGTGTTCCTAACATACCTGATCTAAAAAGAGAATTGTTGGATCATTCTCATAGATCCAATTTCACTATACAACCTGGGAGCACCATGATATATAGATATTTGAAGAAACATTTTTGGTGGGCCAACATGAAGAGGGAGATTGCCGATTATGTGTCAAGATATATGGTTTTCCAACAAGTGAAAACTAGAAGGCAGCATCCTAGAGGAGACATGAAACCACTTCCCATACCTGAGTGGAAACATGACAATATTACAATGTACATTGTCATGGGGTTACAAAATACTCCTTGATGGAATGATGCAATATGGGTCATTGTTGATCGTCTTACTAAGACAACACATTTTCTTGATATAAGAGATGATTTACAACTTGAATGACTAGAAAGACTATATATTAATGATTTTTTATGACTCTATGGTGTACCCCAATCGATTGTTTCTAATCGTGATCCCCGTTTTACATCAAGATTATGGAAAAGTCATCACAAGACCTCAGATATTGAACTTCGTTTGAGCACTTCCTACCACCTACAAATAGATGGACAATCAATACAAACTATTCAAACCTTAGAAGACATGTTGAGATTCTGCTCACTTAGATTTCAAGGTATGTGTGATCAATATTTACCTTTGGTAGAATTTTCCTATAACAATAGATTCTATTAAAGTATTCAAATGGCAGAATATGAAGCGTTATATTGAAAGAGATGTTGCACACCGACTTTTCGGGTTGATGTTAGTGAAAGAAAACTCATTGGCCCAGAACTTGTTGAGAAGCATTGGAAAAGGTAAAGCTTATCCAAAACCCACATCAAAGCATCCCAAAGTGGATAAAATAGCTTTGTCGATATCCAAAGGAAGGATTTAGAACTTCAACTTGGAGATCATATTTTCATGAATCTATCTCCTTGAAAGGGAGTTATACGTTTCAGTATGAAAGGTAAATTGAGTCCTAGGTACATTAGACCTTTCAAAATTCTAGAACTAATTGGGGTGGTAGCTTATCGTTTTGCAATGTTGCCAAGTCTTTCCAAAGTTAATGATGTGTTCCACATATCACTATTGATAGAATGCATTCCTGACCCAACGCATGTACTCACATATGAAGAATTAGAACTGGAACCCGATCTATCTTATTGAGAAGAGACTATCAGAATTCTTGATACAATAGAACAAGTGCGAAGAAACCGAACGGCTCATCTAGTAAAAGATATATGGAGACCCCATAAGATGGAAGAGGCAATGTGGGAACCCAATTAACTTTTGATGAAGAACCACCCAAATCCTTTTATGTGTCAGTATTATAGAAATTTCTTGGATGAAATTATTTGAAGGAGGGTATAATTTTACACCCCATGCTTTTACGGTACATTTCCCTATGAATAATGCAATAGATTGTGTTATACGCATCTTCGAGATTCTAACACACCGCAACCAATCAAACAAGCTGTTATAAATATTAATAACCACTTTTTGAAATTTTATAAATTTTATTTTTCAAAAAGGGCTTCATTTTTGAATTTAGAATATCGAAATTTGCTTATGGTGAATTTTTGGTATTTTTTTTGAAAACATTCAATTTTTTATGAATAGTGAAAAACACTGCATTATTGGTTAAAACTAACATTTTATTAAAATAATTAGTAATTTTATTAAAATTTATATTTGGTAAAATAGATACATAATACCAATATAAGTTCAATGTAATTAATTGGAGTCATTTTAAAGTAAGTTTACATATGTAAAATTTTATTGAACTTTTAACAGTATATTAACCACCTCCTAGGAGCAATTGAAAATTCACATATAAATTAATTTTACCAATTTTATGAATTGAATATCGAAAATCTGAGAGACACGGTTGATATCAGTATGTAAAATGTGGTTCAATGAGATGAAAATAATTTTTGGCGTATAGTAACTTTTTACTTTTATTTACCATGGTTAAAAGTAAATTGGAAAATTAATGGTAAAAATGATAATATTTTTACCCTAAAACATGTCCTAATTCTAATGGATAAGTGTATCTCGATCAAAAACAACCTTAAGACTAAAATATTATCATTTAGGACCACTTTTATAAGAATAGGAAATTTCTTATTATTTTATTTAAAGAAGAGTTGAAAGAGATAAAATCAATGTTTAAAAACTAAACCATTTTTAATATAGCAATATACATAAGATAAATTCGACTATAAATATTCATTAGAAAGATAAAATGGTTTTCTACATAATGGTATTTTATTTATAATTTTTAGAAATTAAATAATTTATTTTATTTTTGACACAATGATCACGCAGTAATTACTTTATTGAAGAAATATTAAAATAATTGATATTATAAATACCCAAATACATGTAAATTAAGACTTTTGTTGAATTACATGAATTAAATGGGTTAATATGACATTTTAGTATTGATTTAATTATCTTTTTTCTAATTAATCATTCTATTATGATTTTCAAAAAAATCAATTACCAAATAGTGTCAAAATTTTCATAAAAGAGTATTAAAAAAATATTATATTATTAATTGATATTCTATTCCTAAAAATCTATGGAACATCCAAATGAATTATATAAGGTTATATATATTAATAATGAACCACTGGGTGTTCTCTTGTCTTGTTATAATATGTTTATTAACCATATAATATAAAAATACAAAAGATGAGGTAAATGTAAAACTATTTATCTAAGGGTAAAATAGGAATGATAAGGTTAATATGGTGACCTTAAACTATCTAAAATATATTGGCTGAAAGGATTTCGACCCATACCCACCCTATCCTAGAAATAGTTCACTTTTGATCCATTATAAACTGAATATGAATTTATTATAAAAAAATATTTTTAGATTTTCTTAGGGTTACCCTCAATCCTCTTATAAAAGGGCATTTCCCCTTCTCTCAAATTCACACATTCAACGCCATTGGGTTCTACCAACCATTTCCCAAATATCCTCTAATCTTCGGTCACTTAATACTCGAGGCCTTCCATTAATCATAAAGAAAACCTAAGGATCCCTTTTGATCAAATCAAAAGAAATAACCCGATGAAGATAGAAATATTACATCAACTCTTTCATGTTCTTTTCATCTTCCACTTTCAATTTTTTTTGTTTAAATTAGAAAATAATAACTCCAATATCTTCATTATAATATTATGTTATTATAAAAATGGTACAACAATATTTGTTATTTTATCCATCCTATGTATGAAAAAGTCACCACATGTGCGTACGTACGGCTTACTGTCTCCACGTCGTGGTGTGGGTTGTTATTCAAACATTTCACCATTGTGATGTGTATAATAAATAGTATAAATGATGTAAATAATAAATATAAAATTATAATGTTTCTTTATATTTGATATACAATCCAATTATATGCGATTTTAATATCAAAAGAATGATATTTTCATTCGTGCATACGTACGGAATAAGTTAACACCCGAAACGACGATAATACTTAAATATTATTAACATAACAATATTAGAAGATCATATATGATATCATGTTTATGTATATGATTCATTTATAATATAATAACAATGATTTAAATATTATATAGGATTTTAACATACCATCGACCAAGGAAAAGTACAATGTAAGGGTTTATTTTACAATCTCGTCATTATCCGAGGTTGTTTATACGTAATTATCTATTGGGACCTCTTTACCATCCAAATCCATGTTTCTATAAAATGTATTTCAATTTTTTTTCAATTTACTAGAAAATGGGTTAAATTAATTTATACATTTATATGACCTTATATTTTTTGAAAGGAATCTTTCCGCCATTTTCCATACAATGTACATTATGGCCATTTAGACAAAATTAACGTAAGAATGTTTTTTTAACTTATATGTCAGGTGCAGATATTTTCCTCCATTATAACATCGTAGAAGCTTCTGTTACAATCATATAAGAATATTTTCAAAATAAATGTTTTCTTCTAAAATTATGTGACTTTTAGATCATTTCAAAATAAATAGAGATGTTTCTCTCAAATAGTTTTGATTTAATCTATGTCAACCTCCTTTGATGGATTTTAAGCTTATTTGAAGTTTATTTATTATGATACAAAACTTCCATATTGTATTGATGGTTTTTTGATATGTTTGATTGTGTATGTTTTATTTTTACACAATTCATGCTTTATGGATAAAGTATTGACATTTCGTATTGTAGTTTAATATGAATGTTTATGTTATTTTTAAACCTTTTCATTATGGATATGAATAAGATACATCCAATCCCTTAGAGACATGGATTATGTAACAAAACATATAAAAGAAAATGAGTAAGTTAACACCCGAAAGGACGATAATACTAAATTATTCTTAACACAGAAAAATTAGAAGATCATATATAATATCATATTTATGTATATGATTCTTTTATAATATAATAACAATGATTTAACTATTATGTAGGTGTTTAACATACCCTCGACCAAGGAAAAGTACAAGGTAAGGGTTTATTTTACAATCTCATCATTATATGAGGATGTTTATATGTAATTATCTTCTGGGACCCCTTTACCATCCACAACCATGATTCTTTAAAATGTATGTCAATTTTTTTACTATTTACTAGAAAATGGTTTAAAGTAATTTATACCTTTATTTGACCTTATATGTTTTGAAAGGAATATTTCCGTCATTTTCCATACAATGTACATTATTGTAAGAATGTTTTTTTAACTTATACGTCGGGTGCGTCTATTTTCCGCCGTTATAACATCGTCAAAGATTCCCTACAATCATATAAGAATATATTTAAAATACTTGTTTTCTTCTAAATTTATGTGAATTTTAGATCATTTCAAAATAAAAAGAGATGTTTCTCTCAAATTGTTTTGATTTCATCTATGTCAACATCCTTTGATGGATTTTAAGATTATTTGAAGTTGATTTTTTATGATTCAAAACATCCATATTGTATTGAAGGTTTTTTGATATTTTTGATTGTGTATGTGTTAATTTTACACCATTCATGGTTTATTGATAATATATTGAAATTTCTTATTCTAGTTTAATATGAATGTTTATGTAATTTTTAAAACTATTTATATGAGGAATGCATTAGAGTTAGTAAGTGAGGGGTGGAGCCTATTATAGATCCTAGATGCATTGGTAGGTATCATGAGAAAAACTAGTGTCGTGTCACAAGGCATTTACAAAATCTTATTTTTAGTATTGGCACATGGCCCTAACAATGTGGTTATGAATGTCTGGCATTATTCATTCCATCATCATGAAAGTGGCTATTTGATATTGCATGTGATTATTTGACTAGTAGAATATCCATGTTAATAAGTAAATGGAATTATTTGATTTTATCTTTTCCATATATTGTTTATGTTGATGTTTAAAAGGCTTTTTTTTAGTCTTATACATTTCCTTAAATGTTTATGCTTATTTATGAAATTTTCCTCTATATTGTTATCCTTAGCGAGCATCTGAGCTCACCCCATTCTATGTTTTATTTTTTCTAGGATGTGAAGAAGTATTTTATGATTGACCTGCAGGGATAATCTGAGGGGATATGAGTGCGGTCTATGTAGACAATGTTGTTGTAGTTTTTTATCTTATAATATAATGTAAAACTTATGAATGTATCTAGTGTTTCCAAGGCTACTAAACTAATCAGTCTTTTGAGACATGATATTTTGTAATCATGCCAATGTTATGTAATAATGCACCGACTCTAGGTAACTTGGGTCGGTGAATTACAGTTCATATTAGAAGAAGTTTAGTAAAATCCTTGGAAACTGGATTTAGATAAACATTGATTAGAGCACATTACCCTATGATAGACTTTGAGGATCATTATAGAATAATATCCTTGAATTTTGGTAATGTAGAGATTTTGTGAGTTTTCTTGAGCAATACATCCTTGTCTGGATATGAGCAGTTAGAGGCTGTTCTGGCATAGATGTACCTAGGAGTGAAAACTCCAACAAGGAGTTTTGCCCTTGACCCAGGGTATCCTGGTACACAACAATTGGTCTTGCTACACTCTTGGTTACGACACTCTCGTGGGATATGCTTAGGATATTCTCATTTTCATTACAAACCATTATGACGGGTTTTTGAGTATATACTTCCTCAATGAATACATTTTTATGATAGTGGATTATATCCATAAACTATTCAATTTATGTTAAGTGTTTTACAAGTTTGGAAATATGTATTGTGATTGATAAACAAATATAGTGTATGCCATTGTTTAGAAATGACACCAAGTGGAAGAAATTGAAACCATATTAATGCACGTAATCCTTCTAGGTATTTCCCTCCAACTCAAGATAATTATATTGGATCTAGTGATGCAAATGGTGATGATCAACTTATCACCATATTGGGACAACTCATCCAGGTTATGAATAATATCCTTACCCATATGGAGACCCCTGATCCAAAATGCAGAGGATCAATGGATAAGTTCCTTAGAGAAAATATTTCATGCTTTGGGGAGTAGTGAAAGGGAAAATTTTGTTATGGCAGTTTATCACCTAACATGATATCGTGATCAATGGTGGTAATTGATTCAAAATAAAAAGGAAGATGAAGAAGTATCAATTATGGAATAGAGGGAGTTTAAAGATCTTTTCATAGAAAAATACATTCCATGTGACCATCAAGCAGATATGGAAAGCCAATTTCTTAGTCTAAGGAAAAAAGACTATGAGAATGTCGCAATGTTTAAAGCTAACATTACAAGGCTATCAAGTCATGATTTAGATTATATATGTAACCCAAGAAGTAATATTGATCGATTCATTGATGGGTTAAAACCATTTCTCCATTAGGCATTAGTCTCTCAATCCTTCTCTTCATATGAAGATATTGTCTCATGTGCTATCAAGACAGAAAAGGAATTCTCTAAGTCTTACGACTTTAAAGCAAAGAAAGAGAAGAAGAGACCAGATAATCACTCTCGAAATGAAAAAATGGGGAAGAATTGAATAGCTTAATATCCATATTGTAGTAAATTTGGGAAGAAACACCCTGGTACATGCTTTAAGGGAATGGGAGTTTGTTACAAGTGTGGTGAAAAAGGACACTATGCTCGTGATTGCAAGGGGAATAAAGAATCTTTCCATGTTCAATGATACAATTATAGGGAGATGGGAAATTATGCAAATTAATTTCCTAAGACCCAAGGAAACATACCTCAGAAAAGTCTAAGGGATTAAGGCCGAGCTTATACTATCACTACTACATAGGTTGAATCTCTGAATGATGTCGTTGAAGGTAATTTAATGGTATACTCAAGTTTATCCAATGCTTTATTTGATTCTAGATCATCTCATTGGTTCATATCTTCCCAGTTTTCTAATAAAATTAGATATTTTTAATTTTATTTAACAAGGTATTTGTGAGTCAAAAACTCCTAATGGAAATATCATTGTAACAAATTTTTGTGAATCAGTTCCCACACTACTGGAAAACTAACCTTTACCAATGGTTTGGAAATATTGGTATAGGCCTCCAAACTGTTGGTATAGCCTATACCAACGGTTTGGAGAACTGTTTCCAAGTAAGCCGTTGGGATAGGTCTATACCAACCGTTTTCCATAAACCGTTGGTATAGACCTATACCAACGGTTTTGGAAATCGTTGGTATAGGTAATATGAAACCTATACCAACGGTAATGGAACCATTGGTATATAAATTCCAAAAATAAAACATCCGCTTGGATTTGATCCCCGGACCCCTCATTTATCATTGAACGACTAAACCACTAACCTAACATGACTTTTGTGATCATAATTACATAAATATATATATGTATTCTCATAAATATTTTAAATTTTTATTTATATAATGTTCTCAGTACGAAGGTCTGATAAAAAATGAAAGTACGTATACCAACGATTGTTAAAACCGTTGGTATAGACCTATACCAACGGTTTTAACAACCGTTGGTATAGGTCTTTGGTTGTGATTTTCATTCTGTGGAGGATGTTGAATTTTGGCCCACTTTTCCCAACAGTTTGGCCAAACCTTTGGGAAAGGTAGACCTGTCCCCACAGTTTGGCCAAACCGTTGGGAAAGGTGGCATATTTAGGGACCTTTCCCAACGGTTTGGCCAAACCGTTGGGAAAAGTTGTATATTTGGGGACCTTCCCCAATGTTTTGACCAAACCGTTGGGAAAGGTAGACCTATCCCAATGGTTTGTCCAAACTGTTGGGAAAAGTTTCCAATTTGGGTGCCTTTCCCAATGGTTTGGACAAACCGTTGGGAAAAGTGGCCAATTTGGGGGCCTTTCCCAACAGTTTGGCCAAACCGTTGGGAAAGGGGACCTATACCAATGGTTTTTGCAAACCATTGGTATAGAAGCATTGGGAAAGATCTAATTTTCAATAGTGCCATTAGAGAATATAAATGTTTTTTATCTGCTGGTCTCATCGTTATACCCATAATTGAAATTGATATAATACTCGGTATGGATTGGATTTCTGACCATGATGAGAAAATATATTTTATGAATAAGGGGTTTACAATTTTTAATGATGATTAGGATTACCTTATCTTTAGAGAAGAAACATCTCCACCTGATTCTTATCTAGATCCACCCCCACTAGCTCAAATAAATTCAATTCTTGGGGAGGAAGAGAATAAAATAACTATGGGTGAGAAAAGAATTTACGAATAGATGATGTACATATTGTAGAAGAATATGATGATGCGTTTCCAGAGGATTTACCTGGATATCCACCAAAATAAGAAATTGAGTTTTTCATTGATTTAATTCCTTGTTCAAGACCCATATCGAAGACCCCTTATAGAATGGAAACTGTGGAATTAGTGGAACTAAAGAAAAAATATGAGGAATTGTGTAATAAGAGATTTATTATCTATTGTTTTTCTCCATGGGGGGCCTTGTTCTTGTTGTTAAATAGATAGATGGGTATATGAGATTGTGCATTGACAATAGGGACATTAATGTAATAACAATAAAGAACAAGTAACCCCTATCTCACATTGAGGACTTATTCGAGAAACTTCATGGAACTCAATACTTTTCAATGATTTGCCTTTTATATGGATATCATCATTTTTTTTGAAGAATGAAGATATTCCAAAAACAACAATTTGAACCATGTACAAGCATTATGATTTTACAATAATGAATTTGGGCTGACTAATGCACCATCTATTTTCATGGATCTAATGAACAAAGTTTTCATGGAATATCTTGGTGAATTTTTAGTGGTATTTATTGATGATATCATGGTATAATCCAAAAGCTTGTAAGATCATGAAAATCACTTGGGCATTATCCTAAATACTCTTCGAAGAAATGAATTATAAGGGATGTTTATAAAATGTTAAATCTTGCTTCAAGAGATTTCATTTCATGGAAATATTTTCTCTATGGATGGAATCTCTATTGATCGTTATAAAACCATAGCAATCCATGTATGGCCACCACAAACTGGTATAACTTAGGTATGCAATTTTTTTAGTTTAGCAGGTTATTATCGAGGTTTCATCCAGAATTTTTCCCGATTAGATAACCCATTAACCAAGCTCACACGTAAAGGGTTTTAATTTGTTTGTAAAAAAGAGTGTGAAGAATGTTTTGAAGAACTGAAGAGAAGATTAGTAAATTTTTTCTATCTTAACTCTACCATCGGGTAATGATGGGCTTGTTATTTATAGTGATTCTTCAAAGAAAGGACTTTGTTTTGTCTTTATACAGAATGATATAGTTATTGCCTATGCATCATGACATCCAAAAATTCATGAACAAAAGCATCCTGCTCATGATCTTGAGTTAGAATCTGTAATATTTTCATTGAATATTTTGACACACTATCTTCATGGTGAAAAATGTGAGATATATACCAATCACAAGAGTTTGAAGTATATTTTATCATAGAATGAACTCAACATGAGGCAATGAAAAAGTCTTGAATTATACAAGGATTATGATTTCACTATACACTACCACCAGGGGAAGGATAATAATGAGAAACATTCTTTGAGAAGAAAGTATCATGGAGTTTTGAACAAGATAAGTGTTGAAAGGGATCCTATTTTCATTCATCTAGTGAAGACAGATATAGGAATTACCATGGAAGGTGAAGCATAGATACTTTTTCAAATGGTTGCCAATCCATCCTTACTAGAAAGGATAGTGAGTTCTCATATAGATGATGAGTAATTTCAAAAGAAGATTAAATCTATGAATGATGTAAGATTGAGGGACTTCGTATATGAAGATGGAATTTCAAAATTTGGGAAGAAACTTTGTGTTCCTAACATACCTGATCTAAAAAAAGAATTGTTTGATGATAGACATAGCTCCAATTTCTATATACACCCTGGGATCACCAAGATGTATAGTTATTTGAAGGATCATTTTTGGTGGGACAATATGAAGAGGAAGATTTCCGATTCTGTGTCAAGATGTATAGTTTGTCAACAAGTGAAAGCTGGAATGAAATATCCTGGAGGACTCATGAAACCTCTTCCCATACCTGAGTGGAAACTAGATAATATTATGATGGAATTTTTCATGGGGCTACCAAAGACTCCAAGAAGGAATGATGCAATATGGGTCATTGTTGATCGTCATACCAAGACATCACATTTTCGTTCTATAAGAGATGATTTCCCACTAGAACGACTAGCAAGACTATATATTTATTAAGTTGTAATAATTCATGGTGTACCCCTATCAATTGTTTCTAATCGCGATTGCCATTTTACATCATGATTCTGGAAAAGTCTTTAGATAGACTTGGATAATAGACTTCGTTTGAGCACTACCTACCACCCTCAAATAGATGGACAATCAGAATGAACAATTAAAACCATAGAAGACATGTTGAGATCCTTCTTACATGACTTTCAGGGTATTTGGGATAAATATTTACACTTGGTAAAATTTTCCTATAACAATAGATTCCATTCAAGTATTCAAATGACACCATATGAATCGTTATATGGAAAGAGATGTCACACACCAACTTGTTCGGTTGACGTTGGTGAAAGAAAACTCGTTGTCCAAGAACATGTAGAGGAAACAATGGATAAGGTAATGGTTATCCAAACCCACATCAAAGCATCCAAAAATAGACATAAGAGTTATGCCAATAACCAAAGGAAGGATTTGGAATTTCAAGTAGGAGATCATTTTTTCTTGAGGTATATCCATGGAAGGGAGTTATACATTTCGGTAAGAAAAATAAATTGAGTCTCAGGTACATCAGACCTTTCGAAATTCTAGAACGAATTGGGGCGGTAGCTTATCATTTGGAAATGCTGCCAAGACTCTCCGATGTTCATGATGTGTTCAACATATCACTGTTGAGAGAATACATGCCTGACCCAATGCATGTAATCACCTATGAAGAATTATAACTGGAACCCAATCTATCTAATGGAGAATATCCAATTAGAATTCTTGATACTAGAGAAAAGGGATGAGAAACTGAACGACTCATCCGGTAAAAGTTCTATGGAGAAACCATAAGATGGAAGAGGCAACGTGGGAACCTGAGGAACTTTTGATGAAGAACCACCTGAATCTTTTTTTGCGTTTGTATTTTAGAAATTTTGAGGATGAAATTATTTTAAGGATGGGAGAATGTAACACCCCATGATTCTAAAGTATGTTTCCCTTTAAATAATGAAATTGCATGTGTTATATGCAACTTTGAGATTCTAACACACCGCTACCAATCAAACTAGCTGTTATGAATATTAATACACCTTTTTAAAATTTTATAAATTTTATTTTTCAAAATGGGCTTCATTTTTGAATTTGGAATATCGAAATTATCTTTGGGTAAATTTTTAGTATTTTTCTGAAAACATTCAATTTTTGATGAATAGTGAAAAACACTCCGTTATTGGTTAAAACAAACTTTTTTTTAAATAATCAGTTATTTTATTTAAATTTATAATAGGTAAAAATAGATACATAATACCTATATAAGTTCAATGTAATTCATTGGATTCATTTTATAATAAGTTTAGATATATAAAATTTTATTGAACTCATTACCATCTTTTTCCCACCTTATAGGAACATTTTAAAATTCACATAAAACATAATTGTGCCACTTATGTGAATTGAATTTAAAAAATCTGAGAGACACAGTTGATATCGGTATGTAAAATGTCTTTCAATGAGATGAAAATAATTTCAGGGGAATAGAAACTTTTTACTTTTATTTACCATGGTTCAATGTAAAACGATAATTAAAGATAAAAATGATATAATTTTTACCCTAACACAAGTCCTAATTCTATTGTATAAGTTTATATAGACCATAGACAACCTTAGGAAAAAAATATTATCATTTAGGTCCACATGGATAATAATAAGACATTTATTATTATTTCTTTTGAAAACGAGTTAAAAGAGTTAAAATGAATGTTTAAAATCTAAAATTTTTTTAATATAGGGTTATAAATAAGATAAATTCGACTAAAATTATTATTTATAAATCTATAAATATTTTATACATAATGGTATTTTATTTATAATTTTTTGACATTAAATAAGTTAATTTATTTATGAGAAAATGATGATGTAGTAATTACCTTATTAATGAAATTTTAAACTAATTGATATTATATATACCCAAATAAATATAAATTAAGACATTTGATGAATTAAACGAATTTTATAGGTTAACATGACATGTTAGGATTGATTTAATAAACATTTTAGAAGTAATCATTATGTTATTATTTCACAAACAATCAATTACCAAATAGTGTTAAAATTGACATAAAAGAGTTTTTTAAACAAATATTATGTTATTAATTGATATTCTATTCCTAAATAAATAAGGATCGGAAAAATGACATATATGAGGTTATATATGTTAATTATGAACCACTTGGGGTTCTATTTTCTTGTTATAATAAGATTATTAACCATATAATATAAAAATACAACGAGACATGGTAAATGTCAAACTATTTAACTAAGAGTTAAATATAAATGATAGGTTAATATGGTGACCGAAAACTGTCTAAAATCTATTTTTTGAAAGGATTTAGACGCATCCCCACACTAGACTTGAAATAAGTCACTTTTGATCCATTAAAAACGAATATTATTTTATTATAAAATAATATTTTATGTTTTTTTTCTAAGGTGCCCCTCACTCCTCTAATAAAAGAGAACTTCCCCTTCTCTCAAATTAACACCTTAAAAGCCTTTTGGCTCAGCCAAACCCTTCCCAATTATCCTCTAAAAATCCCTAACATCATCCTATCAGAATTACATTGGTCATAAAGCCAACCTACGGAGTTCTTTTGATCATATCAAAAGAAAGAACCCGAAAAAGAGATAAATATTTCATCACCTTTTTCAAGTTCTTTTCTTCATCCACATCTTCATTCTTTGTTGTTTCCATTATAAAATAATATCACTAGTATCTTATATATATTGTGATATTTTTATAAATATAGTACAACTATATTCATTATTTTATACATCCTATGAATGAAAAAGCCACCACACGTGCATAAGTACGGCTTACCGTCTCCACATCTTGGTGTAGTTTGTTATTCAAACATTTCATCATTTGGATGGGTATAATAATTAGTATGAATGAAATAAATAATAAATATAATATTATAATTATTCTTTATATATGATATACCATCCAATTTTATACGATTTTAATATCTAAAGAATAATATTTTTTCTCGTGCGTACGTACGGAATACCATCGGTAGGTCTCATGAGACAAACTAGTGTCTTGCAACAAGTCCTTAACAAAATCTTATTTGTAGTCTTGGGACAAGGCCTTGACTATGTGGTTAAGAAAGTCTGGTATTATGAATTCCATCATTATAAAAGTGGTTATTTGTTATTGCATGGGATTATTCAACTTGTAAAATATCCATGTTAATAAGTAGATTGAATTATTTGATTTTATCTCTTCCATATTATGTTGAAGTTAACTTTTAAGAGGCTTTTGTTTTAGTCTTATACATTGCCTTAATTTTTTATGCTTATTTATGAAATTCTTTACAATAATGTTATCCTTCCTAAGCATCTAAGCTCACCCCTTTCTATATTTTAGTTTTCCAAGGATGTGAAGAAATATTTTATGACTAGCCTACAGGGATAGTCTGAGGGGATATGATTGTGGTCTATAGAGACAATGTTGTTGTAGTTTTTCATCGTGTAATGTAATGTAAAACTTATGAATTTATGTAGTGTTTCCAAGATTACTAATCTAATCAGTCATTCGAGACTTGATCTTTTGTGATCATGCCAATGTAATGTAATAATGTACTGACTCTGGGTAACTGGGGTTGGAGAATTATAATAATATTGATGTTTTATAACAATGTAGCTAAATTAGGTCGACTATATCTAAAAGGTGGTGGAATGCTTCTTTTTTTAGAAGAAAATACAATTATCACACCTTGATTCGGGCATTTCATGCAAATTAAGTAGAAGTAAACATGAAAATAATCTGAGATGGATTAAATAGTGAAGGTTCCATGTAAATATACTATGATAATTTTCATTTATTCCATGGATTTTACTCATCTATTTATTATACAGTTATTTTTAGTTTTTAGTAGGCATATGTTGAACCCTGAAAGAGGGAACTACGATACTGTGAAGTGGATCCTTCAGAAGATGAAAGGGCTCTAACTAATTTTCACTTCGATTTATAATATATGAGTCTCTATAACTTTTTTAAGATGTTAATTTTAGTGGGGATTTAGATTCATGGAAAACTACTACCTGATATGTGTTTAATTTTAGAATAATAAGGGTGATTTGAATATCTAAACTTTAACTAGTGGTTATGCTTTTAAAATAGAATATGTGTACATAAAGTTTACAGAATTATAGACGTATTTTGTTTAGTTTAAGTATTTTTTTGGATTATTTTGGAAAGATATAGAGTGAGTGGATTCCCTTTTGTGACACAAAAAGTATAATCTAATTATCCATGAATCTAATGTTTTGTTCTAAAATGAACCAAATTCAGTTAAAATATCACTTCATCTAGATACTATTGTTGGGAGGAGTATTATACCTATAAAATATAAAATGGATGAATATTTATCAAACATGTTAACAAAGGGAATAAACCTAGAAGTCCTGGGGGCATTGTGCATGTAAGTAAGTCTAGGTTGATTGGATGGATGGAATGGTGGGAAATCTTGAAGCATAATTACAATAATTTCAATAGAGGAAATCTATATAGGAGCTGGAGAAGGACTTAGTCTCAAAACAAAAATGAATATGATGTGTGAGATTACTATGTTGTGGGATTTATCTTTCCAAAATAATAAAATTTAAGATCACCAGAAGAAGAAAACATGTGTCCTTATTTCCATCAACTTCATAGAGATAGACCCATAATGGAAAACTGTTAGTTCACTAAAAAATATAGGTTGGTAGAGTAGTAATTAGTTCATTAGAATTCCACTTACCAAAATATGATATTGGAGGTATATCCTTTGAGTTCATTGAAGTTAAAATAGTAAAAAATATCCATGTTTAGGTGGTAGATTATATTGACTATATAAAGGGTTACACCACGTATCTCGTTGGGGGTGGAATCCAGCTTATAAATATAGGATAGTGCTGGGAAATAGAAGCTATATATGATAACTCCTATAAAAGTAGGATGGATGAATTCTTGAAATATCCACTATATAGTATTAAGTCACTCAATCATTATAATATTCGTGATGTTTCTTTTAATAAGAAGTGATCGTCCATTACCTCATTGACTAGGGAAAAATAATGAACCACGTAAGCCTTGTGTTGTTTTTGCCTTTCAATTTTCATAAAATCATTTTTTTAATAGTTCATTTATGCTTTATTACAACCCTACTCATTATTTCCTTTAATACAAGTTTTATTACATAAAATTACTCTTAATAGAAAACAAAATATTGAGAATTATAGTGTCTTTGGGAATTAGGTACATTACATAATAGCTTATAATATGGGATAAAAAACATTATTGAACTCTTCTTTGACATAATTATACTATTACAATTAACGTAAAGCTGCATGGGATAACCTGGGGGAAAACATAATAAAAATGAGAGATATAAAGCCTAGTAAGGGAATTAAAAATGTATAACATGAATATGATGATACCTCGTAGACAATAATCAAATCAATGGGGCATAAAATGAGTAATAAACATAAACATAAACAATGAGACATGATATACCATAGTAATAATAAAGGCAAATCGGGAAATGTGAAAAAAACATTAAACATTACATCATAAACATAGGTAGATGATAAATCCTCCAATACCTAATAGTGGATGAAGTACCATGAAGGAATAATTTTCACTTCCTATAGAAACAGGACTTATCATGATAATAATCATTTCCCAATGTATTAGAGCACTATCTGGGTGTACCCATAATATTCATTTCATTCACAGGATTATGTTTACCAGATAAATAAAAAACATGGGTTTATTCATGACCATTATTTATTCCACGATTAAGGAGTGTGTAATACATATAATTATGTCTCCAAAAATAATTATATTTTCATATAAATGTGAATACCCTTGATAAAAAAATGGGTATGGTATTAAATATAAAATTATTTTGGCGTGGAAAATCGTGGTGAAATTTCAGCAGCATAACATTGTTAAATAAAAATTTATTAAAATGGTTAGTGAGCGAAAAATTTGTCTCTCACCATTTAAAAAAATGGCTAGAAATAGTGACATGTAAGGAAATTCACCAAAATTAGGAAATGGAAGTAGAATTCATAAGTTCATAAAGAAAACTGAATAAAGAATAGAAGGTGATGATGCCTTATGGAATTTCGGTATAGTAACGATATAGGTAAAGGCATGGATGTGGGAGGATAAATGATCCCTCATTCAAATAAAATCAAAGGGATAGTATATTAGTGATAATAAATTATATAAATATAACCATTTTAAATTATATAAACTAATTTCAAATAACATACGTGACTTTGAAGGGAAGAGAGGAAGGTCCCTTACAAAATTTCAGCATGGTAACAGGTGTACATAAAAGTTCATAAGAGGGTTATAAATAAAATGTAACTTAAAGGGGATATGGATAATCATATCCCAAAATATGAAAAATGAAACTGAAAGACATAACATAAAAGATGTGCTAGATAAAAAAGGAGAGTGGAAGATCAATTAGATGAATGTCTAACTCTAATGGATTATGTAAAATTATATAGAGATTTTGGGAACCTTGGGAGGACTATATAGAGTGTATGTAAAAGTTTGATCATGCTTCAAGGATTTTTAGTGAATATAAATGGGAGCATTATGGTTATATATATGAAAGGTAGGGGATTTCTATATTATTTAGGTATTGTAATCTACATACTATAATATACAAAACCACAAACCATCCCATGGTATTTACCAAATGATATTGGTTTTCATTATTTTATATGTCCAGGGGCCAAAATTATTAAAACATTTCCATTGGTTATGTGGAGGTCAATCACTCTTAAATAAATGATTTTAAAAGCTTAAAATATATCCTAAGTTCTTTAGGATTCAAAAATCCTTTATAAAATAAATAAAATAAACATAACATCATATTTTTTTAATGGAAAAAATAATATTTGGTCATTTACTCAATTTATATTATTTATTACATCACATTTGGGTCATTATGTTGTCAGAAAACCCAAAGTATATTTATAAGCTATAGAATTTTTACCCAAAAAATCAACTCTCTCGGAAAATTATGAATAATTCACCATTGGATAATTTAAAAAATAAAATTCCAAAAATAATATTCATTTTATCTAAATAATGTTCTAAATTATTTCACTTTTAAAATAATAAGTTACATTTATTGAAAATGTTGAGTTTTTGACAATAACAGTTTTCAAACCCAAATAAAAAATTACATTTGAATTCATAAAAAAAATTATATTCTCAATTATATTTGATAAAAATTATTCAACAATAATATTCTATTAAAATATTATTTAATTAAAAAATAAATTAATTCATAAATTCATTAATTGAGTTTGAATATTAACCAAAAATACAATTTGTGGTTTATTATATCAAAATAAAAATCATTTACAAAGTAATAATAATAAGATGAAAATATATTCATTATTATATACAACATAATATAATACTCGTATTTCAAGGGTATTGATACATATCCCTTTTAACACACTAACACATGAATTAAGAGTAAGTTGCGCGTTGGTGGGACTTTCAAGGGGGGTTAGACAAACATGGTTTGGGCCAAAATTTCAATTATATTGGAATTCCCCCATAAATGTTTTATCTTATTCTTGAGTTATTTGATCAAATCTTGGGATTAATTTAGGGCAAATCCCCAAAATACTATCTCCCTTGGAAGCTCTAATAAACGGGGCTCATAGTGTGTGATCCTACTAGTTGAGGTCGTCACTTCCTTTTTCTATGTCAATTTGATTTGCAAACACCCTATATTTATATTAATCTTGTGATCACTTTTCAATATCTACATCATCAATTGTAATGATAATTAATGGTCATTTAAATCCAATTTTATATAATAAAACAAAATAAGTGCATGTTTTTTCTATAACTATATTATATGATAATACATTTAATTAAATAAAATGTGGAATTTTAATCGTAATAGTTCAGGTCATTATAATATACCCTCCATTGGAAATTTTACCCTTGAAATTGTTTTCCACCACTAAAATTGGTGAGGGTAACTATGCTTCATCACCTCCTCTAGTTCCCACATGGCTTCTTCAAACTTTTTATTTCTCCACAACACATTAACAAGGTGCATTATCTTATTTCATAGAACTTTTTCTCTATGATCTATGATCTTCACCGAATGCTCCTCATATGAAAGGTAATTATCCAATGGTACCACCTCTATATAGAGTACATGCAATGGGTTTGTTGTGTACTTTCTCAGGAGGGATAAATTGAATACATAAGGAACCTATGATAGGTTCGGTGGGAGATTTAGTCTATAGGACATTACTCTAAGTAATCAAGGATCTCAAAATGGTCTATATATCTTGGAGAAAGCATTACTTTATTCCCGTATCTCATCACATTCTTCCAAGTGTATATGCAATGGAATATCACATCTTAAACATTAAAACATAGGACTTTTCAAGGATTTTCAGTATATATCTTATTTTAACTCTCAGCATCCTTGATGTGATTCTGAATGGTATTAACCTTATCCACCATTTCTCAACCATTTTAGGACCTACTGTTTTTCATTACCCAAATTCATCCCACTATGTTGGTGTTCCGCACCTTTTCCCATAAAGTGATTATATGGAGCCCTTTGGATTCTCATCTAATACTGTTATTATTATAAAACTCGACCAAAGGAATATTTTGGTACAATCACCCTCTAAAGTCCATATAATATGCTCAAAACATTTCTTATAGTGTCTCAATATTCCACTTAGATTAGCCATCAGTTTGTGGATTATATGTTGTACTGGATATCAGATCAGTGTTTAGATCATGTGGGATACTTTTCCAGAACATAGAGGTGAATCTCAAATCTTGATCAAATAAAATTAATAGTGGTAGTCAATACTGCCTTACAAATTATTTGATGTATATCGGTGCAATTTTTACGGGTGTAAGTCCTCTTGAATTGCGATAAATTAAGTTATCATTGTAAGATGATCCATAAAAACATATATAGTATTTTCTCCACTGGATATCATTGGAAGTCTGATGTCAAATTCCATGGTGATGTTCTCCCATTTCCATGTTGGTATGAATAATTGTTGCACAATATCCTTATAATTATTCCTTTCGGCCATTACTTACTGACATATCAGTCACATTTATGTATATTCAGTGATGACCTTGTTCATATTGTCCAACCAATAGAGTTTGTAGAGATCTTGATACATCCTTTTACTTCCTAGGTGAATGTAGAATTTATAACTATGTGCATCATCCTATAGTTCCTTCTTTTACTCAAGATTCTATGGAACTCATAATATTGACCAAAATTTCAAAATTCCATCTTCATAAACATTTAACTCCAAGTATTTCACTTTCCATACAGTTTCCACATTATTCTAACATTACACATCATTTTTTTGAGAATCATTTATTTTCTTTGAGAGGTATGGTTGAAAAATCATTTGAGAAATTATTGAGGATGTTCCTTCCTAAATGATTCCCATGTCCATCCTTTGTAGATCTATGAAGATTGGATCCTTATCAATTATCATCATTGATAAAGATGCAAGAGATTTTCTACTTTGATCATCCACTACCTTATATTATTTACCAGGATAGTAGTATAATGAGAAGTTATAATCCTTGATGATATATAACGATAATCATTGGCAGATATTAATCTATTTCAGTTTGAATATATATGTGAGTCTCTTTTGATCAATATATATCTCAAAATTTTTCCTAGAGAGATAATGCTGGCATATTTTCAACACCATGATCACAACTTCCAACTCTAGATCATGCATGGGATAGTTTTTCTCATGAAGTTTCAACTTTCTTGAAGAATAAGCAATGAATTTGTCATTCTAGATTAACAAATATCTCAATACCGTCTTTAAAAAATCACTGAAGACTAGGAAAATTTCTCAACATGTGGGTAGTGTGATCATAGGGAAAGTGATATCACATATTCTTAAATCCCTCAATATTTCTTTAGATTCATCATTCCAAGAAAACATGACTCCCTTCTAAGTTATCTTGCTATGATGGTTTGACAATCTTGAGAAATTTCTCACTAATCAGCGATAATACCTAGATAACCCAAAGAAACAACATATATCTTTCATAGATGTTGAAATCAACCATTCATTAATTTCTTCCATAATTGAGGGGTCCATATATATATCTCATTTCTTGTTATTAAATTCCTGAATAAAGAGACTTCCTTCAACTAGAAATCACATTTACTATACATATAATAATGCATATCCTTTCATAAGGTCTTTGTCACAATATCCAAATTCCCCTCATGCGCCTCCTTGATTTTGAAGTATATAAGAGTATAATCTATAAATATTAACAAAATTTTATTAAGGTATTCTCTAAAATACTATATTCCTAAACTATATGAAGGTTTTGGTGCATTATTGAGTCTAAATGGAATCACTATGAGCTCATAATGTCATCCCTTGTATGAAAATAATCATGGGGATATCTTCCCCCTTCACCCTTACTTGATAATATTCCCACTGAATGTCCACCATGGAGAATTATTGTGCTCCATATATTTGATCGATCAATCCATAAATCCATGGTATAGAATACTTATTATTTATCATGATCTTATTTATCTGATGATAATCATTGAAAAGGTGCATTAAACCATCCTTCTTCTTGAAGTAGATGATTAGTTCACCCCATGGTGAAGCACAAGGGCATATGAATCCTTTATCCATATTTTACTATATTTTTTCCTTAAACACTTCATGTTCCAAAACCTCCATTCTATATGGATTCTTGTATAATGATAATTCTTTTAGTATAAGCGAGATTGAAAATTCTACCTCTTTTGTAAAACAAACACCAGGTAATTCCTTTGGAAAAACATCTGCGTATTCTTTCACAATATGCATGTATTTGAGTATGTTTATTTTCATAGACTCAATAATTTGAGAAAGATCAATTACTCATAATGTAATAATATCCATTATTGAGGTGATGGTTCCAAATAAGATACATTCTCCTCTCACTTTTTCAGAACCGGGGGTCGATTATCCATATAGAGAGTGATTCCTTTCTCACGATAATTTATATTAGATCTATATCAGTAAATTCAATCAATTCCAAGAATTGCATCAAATTACAACAAAGGGAGTATGGCATGGTTTCCCAAGATCATCAACCCAAAAACATTTAGAAGGTAGGAGTAATATACATAGAATACAATAATTTCCCCATTTTCTATTTTCACTGACATCTCTACTTCAATGCTTTATGGTTGTGTTTTGATAGTTCTACTAAACATTCTTGATATGAAGGAATGTGTATAATTATAATAAAATCATGTTCTATATTATTTAATTAATAACTAGATTACATGTTACTTGTTCATTGTTCGGATTCACTTTAATGGTAGTGATGGAAAAAGTTCACCATTATTCCCTTGGATGTTGTTGGTTGTCTACAAAAAACCTAGTATTAATGCATTGGTTTGAAAATTTCACTTGTAAAATGTATTTGAAGAAATAGATAATGTAATTAGGGCTGAATAGAGTATTGATTTCCACTTTCACATTCTTGGGATTCTCATGTCAGTAATGTCTAGCTAGCTATCCTTCCTTCCAGATCCTAAATCATTTATGTATTCCATTTAGGAAATTTTTAGGGTTCTTTTTCCCGTACCATTAACAAGTAGGATGATGAAATTTCCTGGCACCATTTGATCGCTCCATCGGAGTGCCAAAATTAACCTCCACTTTATTATTTTTAACCCCATGATACCCTTGAGATTCACTAACATCCATTTTGAATTTGAAGGCCCATCAAACAATTTCTTCATAGCTATCAAAGTCATGGATACCCAGGGATTTTCGTTAAATAGTTTTTAGCCCACCAAAGAATTATTCATCCTTTCATTTCAGGGTAATGAAAAATAAGGGTGTGTATCATGAAAGTCATGTGAATTTTTATTTATATTCCCTAGTATATATTTATCATTTTTAAGGGTAAGGAAACCACTTTCTAGTTTAATTTATAAGGGGGGAGGAACGATTTTATCGAAAAACACTTTCAGGAATTCCATCTGCTCCATCACTTCGATATCTTCATCAGTATTCATATTTTTTATTTATGTTCACCATTTATCAAAATCTCTCTCGATATGATAAATAGATAAATATCTAGTAGAATCTTATCTTGTTCAGAATGTTGATGTATGGAGAAGATCTTCTCAATGGTGTTGTACTACTATTCCGCGGTTAAGGGATCAGATGATCCATTGAATGTATGATCCCTTTTTTGCATGAATCTCTCATTTTCCAATTATTCTCTCTTGGGGGGGGGGGTCACCTCTCTTAGTATTGATCTCTATTCCGAACATGATTTAGCTGAGAGAGTATCATGAAAAATATTGTGATTCCCACTCCCATCAGGTTGAGCATCTCGTAGGGAGAGTCATCAAATTTCACTTCACATTAGTTGTTATCCTGATTAATCAAATTTTCAGACATAGGCTATAATGAGAGGGAAATTAGGGGGAGTATCTTAAACTATTAAACACATAAAGGGGAATCCATTGATAATAAATGGATAACTTATAAATTAACATCATTTCCTTAACTTATAAATTTCTAGGTTTCAATCTATGTTATCCATGATCCATTTCCTAACATATATGCATAAGGAAATTTTTTTATTCACATAATAATGAATTGTAATTGTTGTGTACCTGGTTACCCTAATTCAGGCTTTGAACACATTTTTGGGGTTGTTACTCCTTGGTACATCAGTGGTAGAACCATGTCCACTTGTATTATGAAAAAATAGATTTATTTTCTTGATAAAAAACATACTCTATATTAGAAAAAAATTTACGATGTTTTCTTATATGTAGTATTATCCCTCAAGATTTTTATAGAGTTTTTTTATTCCTAATCCCAAACATAACTAAAATTTTTCTTTTATACCAACTCTAATAACCCTTCTATTTATTTGACAATAATAAATGTTTTATTACATTCAGTTACATTAATAAAACACAAAATTTTTATAAGTCTAGTGTTTTTTGGAATTAGGTAAATTAAATAACAAATTATAATATGGGATATAAAACATTATTGAAAACATCTTTAACATAAACATAATATTCCAATTAACATAAAATCTATATGGGATAACCTGGGAAAAAACATAAGAATGGGGTGAGCTATAAAGCCCAGTATTGGAATAAACATGGAATGACATGAAGAAGATGATAAATTTTAGATATTAGGTATGTTAATGAGACATAAAAAGAGTATTAATAAGATACATGAATAATGAGACATGATATAACATGGTAATCATAATGTCAACATGGGAAATGTGGAAACAACTTCAAACATTACCGCATAAACATAGGTCAAGGATAAGTCCTCCAAACCTCATGGTGGACAAAGACCCATAAAATAATTGGGTTCACTCTCTATCCCAACATGAAATATCATGATACTAACCATCACCCAATGCATTGGAGCTCTATCTGGTCACAACCATCATATTTATTTCATTCTCATTCTTAAGTGTGTTGTATAGAACATACAAAATGGGTTCATTCATCATCAGAATTTATTGCATGATTAAGAAGTGTGGAATACATATATGTAATTCCCGGATAAATAAGTATATATTCATAATTTTTAATATCATTGATAGAAAAATGGTTACGTTATTCATTACATAATTGTTTTTGTATGGAAAATCAAGGTGAAATTTTGGTAGCATAATGATGTTCCATAAAAATTCATAAAAATGATTTGTGAGAGAAAAATGGATCTCATGTCATTTAAACATCAAATGGTAAGTAATAGGGACATTTAGTGACATGACTCAACATTAGTAAAAGGAAATAGAAGGTATGAGTTTATAATGAAACTTGAATAAATATGAGAAGCTTAGGATCCCTTATGAAATTTCGGCTTCATAACGACTTAGGTCGGTGTCAAATTTGGATAATTGATCATTCATTAAAATAACATAAAATTTATAGTGAGGGAATGATTATAAGTTCATGAAAATATAACCATATTAAATTATAAGAACTAATTTGAAATATTTTTCTGGAATTTGAATGGAGGAGGGGAAGGTCCCTTGCAAAATTTCGTCATGGTAACGGGTGTACAAAATGGCTCATAGTTGGAACAGATGAGAGTGAAAGGGGATCTAATAAATTATAAATAAAATTTATAGTATGTTCATCTATAATATAATATATTAGCATATGAAGATGAAAATTGAAAGAGATAACATAAATGGTGTTCTTGATAAAAGAGGAGAGTGAAAATCCCTTACCTGAATGTGTGACCCCAAAGGATTGTGAAGGAATTATTGAGTGATTTGGGAATCCTTTTTAGGACTATAGAGAGTGGATAGAAGATTATGGTCATGTTACAAGAATTTTGAGATAATATTAATGGTGTATTGTATAGGTTTAAATTGAAAAGGAGGGGGATTTATTTATTATTTATGTTTTGGACTCTATATCCCAGAATTGAAGACTGCATCGAAACTCCGAAAGACCTTCACTGATATATATGAGAAACCTATAGTGATTAATAAGGTTTTCTTTATAAAGATACTTTTTGGAAATAATATATTTCAAGGAAGGTATGAAATTAAAAATTTGAAGGAATTTAATGTAGTTTTAAGTTATATGTAATAAGTAAA
The DNA here is from genome assembly GCA_963277665.1 of Viscum album. NCBI lineage: Eukaryota > Viridiplantae > Streptophyta > Magnoliopsida > Santalales > Viscaceae > Viscum > Viscum album. Next base: position 387,032,496 of record OY728167.1, on the reverse strand, counting down.
TGTAAACTCCTGAGACTTTCTTTTGGTATTTTTTTTCTCAATTCCAATGTCATGGGATTTGAAAATGATAATTGTGAGAAATTCTGGTGGAAAGATATATTTTATGGTCATTGATGTTCTTGACCTAACCTAAAATAATTAAATACATTAGAAATAGATCCATTTATATTATGATATTTCATACAATGTAGAGGGAATAGGGTGTACCACTAAACGAAAAGGCCACCAGAAGGTAAGAGCCAGGAAGAGTGAGAGTTAATGAAGTTTTGAGGAAGGTGATCCCTTATGATTAAATTGTGTGAGGAATTGACTCTAAAAAGTTTTTTAGTGACTTTATGCATAAATCTAGAAAATATAATTTCATTAGTAGGTATTTAAACACTTAATTAGAAGAAATTATTGGCTTTCTCATAAGTATGACCAACTCACATTGTTCAGAAGTGATAGAATTAGGAGATTCATTCTATTAAATAATAAAAAGGGGAAGTATGTAATAATACATCTCTAAAAGATAAATAAGGAATCTTATTATGGATACAAACTCCCTTGATATTTTTGAAATGATATATGTATCTATTTAGATATATAATGAAATATTAAAGGACGTGAAAGTTTTGGGACACATCCATGGATTAAATGATAACTTAATTTTGATGGGAAAACATAATGAATATGGTGTTTTATAATGTATGCATATGGAACATGGGAGATTTCATGTTTCTATTTGATAGTTAAAAATGGAGAGAAGGTTAAGACCCTATGTCTTATAGGTTCATTGGAAGGAGGAATAAATGCTAGAGATGTTACGTCCTATAATCATTGGAAAAAAATCTAGGCCACCGCAAGGGGAAGGGAATAAAAATTCTATATTATGAGGGATTCATAAAAAAAATGAATTGAGTATGGAATGTGAGAGGATTTTGTCTTTGGAAGTAATTATATGGAAACCTTCCAAATGGAATAGAAAATGCTAATACACAATAGGTTGGAGTTGGTTTACATGGATGTTTAGGGACCAAATCTGGTGCATTCTCATAGAGGTTCATTCTAATATGAACCATTAATTAGTGATTCCACACACCAAATATTGGTGTAATTCATCAAGCATGAGTCTAAGGTGATTCATTCTTTTATCTGATGGTGTTTCATAGAAGAATAGGGGATCAACTGTAAGTTTATGTGCTAATGGTCATATAATGGTGGTGAGTATGAAAGTTGAAAGATTTGAAGGTTCATCTCCTTAAAGGGAATATGATTTTAAAATTTATTGTTATAGAATCTAGATTACAATATATTTGTGTAAAGGATAAATATAACATTGGTAGAGAAGCCATGGAGAATAAGGATTCCTATAGGGTTCCCCTAAGTGTTTTGGGAAGAGGATATAATCTATGTTTCATATCTAGTCAGTAAAATTACATCATTACCCATTAGTAAAAAACATACCTAGAATGACTAGTGTCGAATAAATATTAACTAAATCCACCTCAAAGTCATTAGATAAATCTCATTTTCCTAAATTGATTCCAAGGAATGAGACAACCTAGAGGATAATTATCAAGCATGTTTCTTTGATAGCTATTTAGATGACTAATTTGATTTTCAACATTGGGATAATGAATCTAAAAAATTCATTAGATGTAAAAGTGTGTCTCTCAATGAATATGTCATATGGAAACATAAAATTTGGTGGGGAATTTTTATGAAAGAAAATTATAATTTTAGTTTGACGTTGGAATGGATGTTCCACTAATAGTTTCTGAAATTCCAGTCAATCTATTAAGATTGATGGTTTAGGAAACACAATATCATTTGATTGAATTACCAGAAGAAAAGAGTCAAGTTCTGATGGTGTTTTCTAATCTAGAATTACTATAGTGATCAAGGAATATAGAATCTTGAGAACGATTAGTTCACACCCCAGAAATTACAGTACTAGAAGGAGATCAATCATAAGGAAAATTATGGAGATCTAATATGTAAAGGCACCAAGTGATAATTTAAGGAAATAATTATTATTTATACATATAATTGATGATATTTTTTCTTTTATGGTAGAGTAGGTAAGGATTTGAAAGGATATAAAATAATTGTAGTTATCTATGATGGATGAACATGAATCCCTCTATGTTTCTAGAAAATAGGTGCTAGTGGAGAGACATACTGGGAAGATGATTCTTCAAATTAAAAGGGTTTATTAAATAAAAGAATATATAGATGGTATGGTGAAAGAAATGACCAATTGGATAAAGGTTGAGTTATCTATGAGATTCAGGATGAAGGATCGTGGTCTGATAAAGATAATTGTGATGTTGAGGATTTTATAATTGTACCACCCCAGGCTTCTACTGTAAGTTTCCCTTTGAATAGTGAAATAGCATGCGTTATACGCAATTTCAAGATTCTAACACACTGCAACCAATCGAACTAGTTGTTATGAATAGTAATAGCCAGTTTTTGAAATTTTAAAAATTTTATCTTTCAAAATCGACTTCATTTTTGAATTCGGAATATCGAAATTATCTTTGGGTGAATTTTTGGTATTTTTCTGAAAACATTCAATTTTTGAGGAATAATGAAAAACATTGTGTTAAGTGTTAAAACAAAATTCTTATTTGAATAATTAGTTATTTTATTTAAATTTATGTTAGGTAAAAATAGATACAAAATACCTATATAAGTTCAATGTAATTCATTGGAGTCATTTTATAATAAGTTTAGATATATAAAATTTTATTGAACATTTTTCCGTCTTTTACCCACCTCCTAGGAGCATTTGAAAATTTTCATAAAATATAATTTTACTACTTTTGTGAAATGAATTTCAAAAAATATGAATGACACATTAATATCAGTAAGTAAAATTTGGTTCAATGAGATGAAAATATTTTTTTTGAATATTACCTTTTTACTTTTATTTACCACGGTTAAAAGTAAATAGGATAATTAAAGGTAAAAATGATATTATTTTTACCCAAACACATGTTCTAATTCTATTTGATAAGTTTATCTCAGACAAAAAAACCTTATGAATAAAATATTATCATTTAGGTCCACGTGGATTAGAATAGGACATTTCTTTTTATTTTATTTAAAGAAGAGTTAAAAGAGTTGAAATCAATGTTTAAAAACTAACCCATTTTTAATATAGGGTTATAAATTAAATAAATTAGACTATAAATATTCATTAAAAAGAAAAACAAAATTTCTACCTTATTTTATTTTATTTATAATTTTTATACATTAAATAATTTAATTTATTTATGACACAATGATGATAATGTAATTACCTTATTAAAGAAATATTAAAATAATTGATATTATATATACCCAAATAAATGTAAATTAATACTTTTTATTAATTACAAGAATTTTATAGGTTAATATGACATGTTATGATTTATTTAATTTACTTTTTTCGATATAATATTTCTGTTATAATTTTTACAAAAATCAATTACCAAATAGTGTCAAAATTGACATAAAAGATTTTTTAAAAGAAATATTATATTATTAATTGATATTATATTCCTAAAAATCTATGGTTCGTCCAAATATCTTAGATAAGAATATATATTTTAATAATGACCCACTTGGGGTCCTCTTGTCATTTTATAGTATATTTTTTAACTATATAATATAAAAATACAAAGAGACATGGTAAATGTCAAACTATTTTTCTAATGGTTAAATATAAATCATAATGTAAATATGGTGACCTAAACCTATATAAAATCTATTGTTTGAAAGGATTTAGACCCATATCCACCCTATCCTTAAAATAAGTCAATTTGGAGCCATTACTAATGGAATATGAATTTATTATAAAATAATATTTTAAGTTTTCATAAGGTGTCTTTCACTCCTCTTATAAAAGGGCACTTCTCCTTCTCTCAAATTCACACCATCAAATCCTTTTGGCTCGGCCACCCCTGCCAAAATATCCTCTATACTTCCCTCAATTAATCATAGATGCCTTCTATTAGTCATAATGACATCCTATGGATCCCTTTTTATCAAATCAAAAGAATTAACCCGAAGAAGAGGTAAATATTTCATCACCTCTTTCAAGTTATTTTATTCTTCCCCTTTCTATTTATTCGTTGTTTCCATTATGAAATAATAACTCTAGTATTTTCTATATACCATGATTTTATTATAAAAATGGTGCAACCATTGTAGTTATTTTATCCATCCTATGAATGAAAAAGTTACCACACGTGCGTACGTACGGCTTACCATCTCCACGTCGTGGTGTAGTTTGTCATTCAAACATTTCATCATTATGATGGGTTTAATAAAGATTATAAATGATGTAAATAAAAAATATAACATTATAATTATACTTTATATATTATATACCATCCAATTACATACTATTTTACAATCAAAACAATGATATTATTACTCGTGCGTACGTATAGAATACCGTCTCCACGAATGTGATAAGATTTGTTTCCCCATCATAACCATTCAAGACTAATGTTCATTTTATGATTAAAAATAATTCTTAAGGACTTCATATCATTATTTATATTAATATGATACAAACTATCCATAAAAAATACATCTTATGAAACAAATTATATAAAATAAAATAAGTAAGTTAACACCAGAAATGACCAAAATTCAGAAATATTATTAGCAATGAAATATTATAAGATCATATATGATATCATATTTATGTATATGATTCTTTTATGATATAATAATAATGATTTAAATATTATATAGGAGTTTAGCATACCCTAGACTAATGAAAAGTAAAAGGTAAGGGTTTATTTCACAATCTCTTCATTATCCGAGTTTTTTTATACGTAATTATATACTGGGCCTATTTATCATCCACATCCATGTTTCTTAAAAAATTATTTCAAAACATTTTTTACTATTTACTAGAAAATGTGTTAATTTCATTTATACACTTATTTGAAATTATATGTTTTTAAAGGAATCTTTCTGTTGTTTTCCAAACAATTTACTTTCAAACCTTTTCAACAAAATTAAGGTAATAATGTTTTTTAACTTATACGGTGGGTGCCGATATTTTCCATTGTTATAACATCATCGAATCTTCCCTTACAAGAATATAATTATATTTCAAAATAAATGTTTTCTTCTAAATTTATGTGACTTTTCGATGATTTCAAAATAAAAAGAGATGTTTCTGTCAAATATTTTTGATTTCATCTACGTCAACATCCTTTGATGGATTTTATGTTTATTTGAAGATGATTTATTATGATACAAAACTTCCATATTGTATTAATGGTTTTGTGATATGTTTGACTGTGGATGTGTTACTTTTACACAATTCACTGTTTATGGATAAATTATTGACATTTTGTATGCTAGTATTAATACAGATGTTTATGTTATGTTTAAAACATTCCATTTGAGAATGCATTGGACTTAGTAAGTGACAGTGGAGCCAGCTATAGTTCCTCGATGCATCGGCATGTCTAATGAGACAAACTAGTTTCCTGGCACAATGCCATGACCAAATCTTATTTGTAGTCTTTGAACAAGGCCTTGACTATGTGGTTATGGAAGTCTGGCATTATGAATTCCATAATTATGAAAGTTGTTATTTGATATTTCATGTGATTATTAGACTAGTAGAATATCCGTGTCAATATATAAATGGAATTATTTTATTTTATCATTTTAGTATTATGATGAAGTTCAATTTTAAAAGGCTTTGGTGTTAGTATTATACATTGCTTTAAATGTTAATTCTTAATTATGAAATTTCCCGCTATATTGTTATCCTTACAGAGCATCTGAGATCACCCCTTTCTAGGTTTTATTTTTCCCAGGATGTGAATAAGTATTTTATTACTGGCCTACTGGGATAGTCTGAGAGGATATGAGTGTGGCCTATGGATACAATGTTGTTGTAGTTTTTCATCTTATAATGTAATGTAAAACTTATGAATGTATCAAGTGTTTCCATGGCTACTAAACTAATGGATCATTCGAGACTTGATATTTTGTGTTCATTCTATTATTATGTAATAATTCACCGACTCTGGGAAACTAGGGTCAGGGCATTATAGTTGGTATCAGAGGATGTTTAGTAAAAACCTTGGAAACTAGATTTAGATAAACTCTAATTAGAGTACATTGACATAATATTAACTTTGATGATTAGTATAGAAGAACATCCTATAATTTATGTAATGTAGAGATTCTATTATTTTTCTGAGAAATACATCCCTATCGGAATACGATTAGGTAGAGGAGGCTCTGGAACAGATGTACCTAGGAGTGAAAACTCCGACAATGAGTTTTGGTCTTGACCCAGTGTATATTGCTACACGACAATGGGCCTTTCCGCACTCTTGGTTACGACACTCCCGGGGAATATGATTAGTATAATTCTCGTTTTCATTACAAACCATTATAAAGGGTTTCTGAGTATATACTTTCTCAAATAAAACATTTTTATTATTTTGGATTATATCCATAAACATTTCAATTTATGTTAAGTGGTTTACAAGTTTGTAATTATGTATTGTGATTGATAAACAAATGTAGTGTATTCTATTGTTTATAAATGGAGCCTAGTAGAAGAAATATAAACCATATCAATGCACCTAATCTATGTATGAATTTCCCTCCTACTCAAGATAATTATAGTGGAGTTGGTGATTCAACTAGTGCTGATCAGCTTATCACCATACTGGGAAAACACACTCAGTTTTTGAATAATAACATTACCCGTATGGGGCACACTAATCCACAACGTTGAGGATCAATGTTAGACTACTTCATGAGGAAACAACCATCAACATTAAATGGTATTACAAATCCATTGGTAGCTGAGCAATAGATAAGTTTTTTAGAGAAAATATTTCATGCTTTGGGGAGTAGAGAAAGGGAAAAAGTTGATATGGTAGTTTATCTCCACACATGAGTTTCTGATCAATGGTGGTCATTGGTTCAAAATACCAAATAAGATGAAGAAGTATCAAATATTGTATGGAGGTATTTTAAAGATATTTAGTTAGGAAAATACTTTCCTCATGACCATCGAGTGGATATGAAAAGACAATTTCTGAGTCTGAGGAAAAAAGAGGATGAGAATGTCGATAAGTATGAAGCTATATTTACAAGGTTAGAAATCAATGATGCAGATTATATATGTAATCCAAGAAGTAATATTGATATATTCTTTGATTGGTTAAACCCATTTCTCCATCAAGCATTATTCTCACAATCCTTCTCGTCATGCGAAGATATTGTCTCTTGTGCTACCAAGACATTAAAGGAATTATCTAAGTCATACAACTTCAAAGCAATGCAAGAGAAGAAAAGATATGATGATCAATCTTGAACTGGAAATAAGGGGTGGAAGGGAAAAATTAAATATCCATCCTATAGTAAATGTGGTAAGAAACACCATAATACATGCTTGATGGGAATGGGAGTCGGTTACAGGTGTGGTGAAAAGGCCCACCAAGATTGTGATTGCAAGGGGAAGAAAGAAGTTATCGATGTTTAATGCTACAATTGTAGGGAGATGGGAAATCATGTAAATGAATGTCCTAATCCCCAAGGAAATATAAATATGAAAATGCCAAGGGATCCAGGCTAAGCTTATGTTATAACTACTGCGGAGGTTGAAGCTCCTAAAGACATGGTGGCCGGTAATTTAATGGTTTTCTCACGTTTAGCCAATGCTTTATTTGATTCTAGATCATTATGTAGTTTCATATCTTCCTAGTTTTCTATGAAAATTTTATATCTTCAATTTGATTTAACAAGGGAGTTTTCAGTCAAAACTCCTATGGGATGTATCATTGGAACAACTTTTTGTGAATCAGTTCCCCTTAGAGAATATAAATGTTCTTTATTTTCTGATATTATTGTTATACCCATGATTTAATTTGATATAATCCATTTTATGGATCGGATTTCAGACCATGATGAGAAAATTTATTTTAAGAAGAAGGTGGTTATAATTTTCGATGATGATAAGGATTACCTTATCTTTAGAGAAGAAACATCACCACATGGTTTTTATCTAGATCCACCCCCAGTATCTCAAATAAATTCAATTATTTGGGATGAAGAGAATGAAATAACTATCGGTGATGAAAATAATGTTTTAATAGAGGATGTACCAATTGTACAAGTATATGCTAATGTGTTTCCAGAGGATTTAGCTGGACATCCTCCATAATGAGAAATTGAGTTCTCCAATGATTTAATTATAGGTTCAAGGCCCATATCATAGACCCCTTATAGAATTTCAATTGTGGAATTAGTGGAACTAAAGAAACTACAATAGGAATTTAGTAATAAAGGATTTATTCAGCCTAGTGTTTCTCAATGGGGAGCCCCTAGTCTATTATTCAAAAAGAAGGTTTAATCTATGAGATTGTGCATTGACTATTGTGACATCAATGCTAAAAAAATTAAGAACCAGTATCCCCTACCTCACATTGATGATTTATTTTACAAACATCATGGAGCTCAATATTTTTCAAAGATTGAACATCGATCTAGATACCATCAGTTGTGTGTGAAGAAGTAAGAAATTCTGAAAACTGAAATTCGAACCAAGTACGAGCATTATGAGTTTTTAGTAATGCATTTTGGGCTGACTAATGCACCTTCTGTTTTCATGTATCTAATGAATAGTGTTTCCAAGGAATATCTTGATGACTTTTTAGTGGTATTTATTGATGATATCTTGGTATTCTCCAAAACCTAATAAGATCATGAAAATCACTTGCACATTATCATAAAGAATCTTCGAATAAATGAGTAATATGGTAAGATTAGCATGTGTGAATTCTAGTTTCAAGAGATTTATTTTCAATGTCATATTTTCTCTCAGGATAAAATCTCTAATGACCCTTCTAAAACAAGATCAATCCACGAATGGCTAGCACCGATGAGTATAACTGAGGTACACAGTTTTATTGGTTCAGCAGGTTATTATCGACATTTCGTTCAGAATATTTCCCAATTGGCTAACCCATTAACTGAGCTCACAAGTAAAGGGGATAAATTTGTTTGGAAAAAAGTGTGCGAAGAATGTTTTGAAGAACTGAAGAGAATATTATTCAATGCTCTTATATTGACTCTACCATCCGAGAATGATGGGTATGTTATTTATAGTGACGTTTCAAAGAAAGGACTTGGTTGTGTCCTTATTTAGAATGATAGAGTTATTGCCTACGCATCACGATAGCGAGAAATTCCTGAAAAAAACTATCCTACTCATGATCTTGATTTAGAAGCTATAATATTTGCTTTGAATATTTCGAGACACTATCTCTATGGTGAAAAATGTGGGATATATACCAGTCACAAGTGTTTGAATTATATTTTCTCACAGTAAGAACTCAACATGAGGCAATGAAGATGGCTTGAATTACTCAAGGATTATGAATTCACTATACACTACCACCTGAGGAAGGAAAATAAGATGACATATTCTTTGAGAAAAAAGGATCCTGTAGTTTTGAACAAGATGAGAGTTGAAAGGGATCCTATTTTCATGGATCTAGTGAAGATGGATATGGGAATTACCATGGAAGGTGAAACGTCGATAATTTTTCAAATGGTTTCCAAACCATACTTAATAGGAAGGATAAAGAGTTATCAGATAGATGATGAGGAATTTAAAAATAAGATTAAATCTGTGAATGATGGAAAATTGAGTGACTTCTTATATGTAGATGGAATATAGATATTTGGGAAGAGACTTTGTGTTCCTAACATACCTTATCTAAAAAGAGAATTGTTGGACCATTCTCAAAGATCCAATTTCTTTATACACCCTGGGAGCACCAAGATGAATAGATATTTGATGAAACATTTTTGGTGGGACAATACGAAGAGGGGTATTACCGATTATGTGTCAATATATATGGTTTGTAAAAAAGTGAAAACTGGAAGGCAACATCCTGGAGGAGTCATGAAACCCCTTCCCATAACTAAGTGGAAACATGATAATATTACGATGGGATTTTCCAGGGTGATACAAAAGACTCCTAGAAGGAATGATGCAATATGGGTCATTGTGGATCATCACACTAAGACAACACATTTTCTTGATATAAGAGATGATTTACCACTTGGTCGACTAGAAAGACTATATATTAATGAAGTTATAATACATTAGGGTGTACCCCTATCAATTGTTTCTGATCGTGATCCCCGTTTTACATCATGATTCGGGAAAAGTATTCTGAAGGCCTTGGATATTGAAATTTGTTTGAGCACTGCCTACCACCCTCAAACAGATAGACAATCAAAATGAACTATTCAAACCTTAGAAGAAATGTTGAGATCCTTCTCACTTGGCTTTCAGGGTATGTGGGATCAATATTTACCTTTGGTATAATTTTCCTATAATAATAGCTTCCATTCAAGTATTCAGATGGCACCATATGAAGTGTTATATGGAAATAGATGTAGCACACCAACTTTTCGGGTTGATGTTGGTGAATGAAAAATCATTGGCCTAGAACTTGTTGAGGAATCAATGGAAAAGGTAAAGGTTATCCATACCCACATCAAAGAAGCCCAAAGTGGACAAAATATCTATGTCGGTAACCGAAGGAAGGATTTGGAACTTCAAGTAGAAGATCATGTTTTCATGAAGGTATCTCTATGGAAGGGAGTTATACATTTCGGTAAGAAGGGTAAATTGAGTCCCTGGTACATTAGAACTTTCAAAATTCTAGAGCTAACTGGGGTTGTAGCTCATCGTTTGGAAATGCCGCCAAGTCTTTCCAAAGACAATGATGTATTCCACATATCACTGTTGAGAGAATACATGCCTGACCAAACTCATGTACTCACCTATGAAGAATTAGAACTAGAACACGATCTATCTTATTGTGAAGAGACTATCAGAATTCGTGATACCATAGAATAAGTGCTGAGATACCGGACGACTCATCTGGTAAAAGTTATATATACACCCCATAAGATGTAAGAGGAAATGTGGGAACCCACTGAACTTTTGATGAAGAACCACCCGAATCATTTTGTGTGTTAGTACTCTAGAAATTTCGAGGATGAAATTATTTGAAGGAGTGTATAATGTAACACCCCATGCTTTTATGGTACGTTTCCCTTTGAATAATGAAATAGCTTGCGTTGTACGCATCTTCAAGATTATAACACACGTCGACCAATAAAACTAGCTATTATAAATACTAATACCCACTTGTTTTAATATTATACATTTTTTTTTCAAAATCAGCTTCATTTTTGAATTCAGAATATCAACATTAGCTTAGGATTAAATTTTGGTATTTTTTGAAAACATTCAATTTTTTATGAATAGTTAAAAACACTGTGTTATTGGTTAAAACTGAATTTTTATCTAAATAATTAGTAATTTTATTAAAATTTATATTATGTCAAAATAGATACATAATACCTATATAAGTTTAATGTAATTAATAGGATTCACTTTAAAATAAGTTTAGATATGTAAAATTTTATTGAACTTTTTACAATCTTTTACCCACCTCCTAGGAGCAATTGAAAATTCACATAAAACGTAATTTCACCGCTTCTGGGAATTGAATTTCAAAAACCCAAGAGACACAGTTGATATCATTAAGTAAAATATGGTTCAATGAGATGAAAATATTTTTTGGCGAATAGTAACTTTTTACTTTTATTTACCACGGTTAAAAGTAAATTGAAAAATTAAAGATAAAAATGATATTTTTTTACCCTAAAACATGTGCTAATTCTATTGGATAGGTGTATCTCGACCAAAAACTACATTAGGACTAAATTATTATCATTTAGGTACAATTTTATTAGAATATGACATTTCTTATTATTTTATTTAAAGAAGAGTTAAAAGAGTTAAAATCAATGTTTAAAACTGAAGCATTTTTAATATAGCGATATACATAAGATAAATTCGACTATAAATAATCCTTATAAAGTTAAAATTATTTTCTACATAATGGTATATTATTTATAATTTTTTGACATTAAATAATTTATTTTATTTTTGACATAATGATCATGCAGTAATTACCGTATTGAAGAAATATTAAAATAATTGATATTATAAATACCCAAATAAATGTAAATTAAGCATTTTGATGAATTAAACGAATTTTATTGGTTAATATGACATGTTAGTATTGATTTAGTTAACTTTTTTAGAATTAATCATTCTATTTTTATTTTCAAAAAAATAAATTACCATATAGTGTCAAAATTGACAGAAAAGAGTTTTTTAAAATTATTATATTATTAATTGATATTCTATTCCTAACAAAATAAGGAATAGCCAAATGACTTAGATAAGGTTATATATATTAATAATGAACCACTGGGTGATCTCTTCCCTTGTTATAGTAGGTTTATTAACCAAATAATATAAATATACAAAGAGACAAGGTAAATGTCAAACTATTTAACTAAGAGTTAAATTGGAATGATAGGGTTAATATGGTGACCTAAACCTATATAAAATATATTGGCTGAAAGGATTTCGACCCATCCCCACCCTATCCTAGATATAATTCAATTTTGAGCCATTATAAACTGAATATGTTTTTATTATAAAATAATATTTTTAGTTTTTCCTAGGATGACCCTCACCCCTCTTATTAAAGGGAATTTCCCCTTATCTAAAATTCAAACCTTCAAAGCCTTTTGGCACTATGAACCCCTGCCCAAATATCCTCTCAACTTCGGTCACTTAATCCTAGAGGCCTTTCATTAATCATAAAGACAACCTAAGGATCAATTTTAATCAAATCAAAAGAAATAACCCGAAGAAGAGGGAAATATTTCATCACATCTTTCAAGTTCTTTTCATCTTCCACTTTCTCTTTTTTTGTTGTTTAAATTATAAAAAATAACTCCAATATCTTATTTATACTATTATGTTATTATAAAAATGGTACGACCATATTTTTTATTGTATCCATCCTATGAATGAAAAATGCACCACACGTGCGTACGTATGGCTTACAGTCTCCACGTCGTGGTGTAGGATGTTTTTCAAACATTTCATTATTTGGATGTGTATAATAATGAGTATAAATGATGTAAATAATAAATATAACGTTATAATTATTTTTTATATTTGATATACCATCAAATTATATGCAATTCTAATATCAAAAGGATGATATTGTCACTCGTGCGTACCTACAGAATACCGTCTCCATGAACGTGATAAGTTTTGTTTCCCCATCGTAACCATTCAAGAATAATGTTCATTTGATGATTAAAAATAATTTTTAAGGACTTGATATCATTATTTATTCAAATATGATACAACCAATCCATTAGAAACATGGCTTATGTAAAAAACCTATAAACAAAAACGAGTAAGTTAACACCCGAAACAACAATAATACTAAAATAGTATTAACACAACAACATTAGAATATCATATATGGTATCATATTTATGAATATGATTCATTTATAATATAATAAAAATTATTTAACTATTATATAGGAGTTTAAAATACCCTCGACCAAGGAAAAGTACATGGTAAGGGTTTATTTTACAATCTCGTCATTATCAGAGGTTGTTTATTCGTAATTATCTACTCGTAACTCTTTACCATCCACATCCATCTTTCTTAACAATGTATTTCAATTTATTTTACTAATTAATAGAAAATGGGTTAAATTAATTTATAACTTTTTTGACATTATATGTTTGAATGGAATCATTCCTTCATTTTCCATACAATGAACTTTATAACAATTTCAACAAAATTAATGTAAGAATTTTTTTTAAACTTATACGTAGGGTGCAGCTATTTTATGCCGTTATAACATCGTCTAAGCTTCCCTTACAATCATATAATAATTTTTTCAAAAACCATTTTTTATTCTAAAATTATGTGACTTTTAGATCATTTCAAAATAAAAAGATATGTTTCTCTCAAATTGTTTTGATTTCATCTATGTCAACATCCTTTGATGGACTTTAATCTTATTTGAAGTTGATTTATTAGGATACAAAACATCCATATTGTATTGAAGTTTTTTTGATATGTTTTATTGTGTATTTGTAATTTTTAAACCATTCATCGTTTATAGATAAAGTATTGACATTTCATATTCATTTTTAATATGAATGTTTATGTTATGTTTAATCCTTTTCATATGAGGAATGCATTAGAGTTAGTAAGTGACGGGTGGAGCCCGCTATAGCTCGTTGATGCATTGGTAGGTCTCATGAGTCAAACTAGTTGTCTTAGCACAAGGACTTTACAAAATCTTATTTGTATTATTGGCACAAGGCCCTAACAATGTGGTTATGAAAGTTTGGCATTATGCATTCCATCATCATAAAAGTGGCAATTTGATATTGAATGTGATTATTCGACTAGTAGAATATACATGTGAATAAGTAAATGGAATTATTTGATTTTATCTTTTCAATATTATGTTTATGTTGAAGTTTATAAGGCTTTTGTTTTATTCTTATATATTGCCTTAAATGTTTATGCTTATTTATGAAATCTTCTTCTACATTGTTATCCTTACTGAGCATCTAAGCTCACCCCATTCTACGTTTTATTTTTCCAAGGATGTGAAGAAGTATTTAATGATTGACCTGCAGGGATAGTCTGAGGGGATATGAGTGTGGTCTATGTAGATAATTTTGTTATAGTTTTTTATCTTATAATATAATGTAAAACCTATGAATGTATCTAGTGTTTCCAGGGATACTAAACTAATCAGCCCTTCTAGACTTGATCTTTTGTAATCATGCCAATGTTATGTAATAATGCACTAACTCTAGGTAACTGGGGTCAGTGAATTACAGTTCATATCAGCAGAAGTTTAGTAAAATCCTTGGAAACTAGATTTAGATAAACTCTGATTAGAGCACATTACCCTAAGATAGACTTTGAGGATTAGTATAAAATAACGTCCTAGAATTTTGTTAATGTAGAGATTTTTTGAGTTTTCTGAGCAATACATCCTTTTCTGGATATGAGCAGGTAGAGGCGGCTCTGGTACATATATACCTAGGAGTGAAAACACCGACAAGGATTTTTGGCCATGACCCATGGTATCCAGGTACACAACAAAGGGACTTGATGCACTCTTGGTTACGACACTCCCGTGGGACATGCTTAGGATAATTCACATTTTTATTACAATCCATTATGACGGGTTTTTGAGTATATACTACCTCAATGAAAACATTTTTATGATAGTGGATTATATCCATAAACTTTTCAATTTATGTTATGTGTTTTATATGTTTGGAAGTATATATTGTGATTGATAAACTAATGTAGTGTATGCCATTATTTAGAAATGGAACCTAGTGGATGAAATGGAAACCGTATCAATGAACATAATCCTTGTAGGTATTTCCCTCCAACTCAAGATACTTATATTGGATCTAGTGATGCAACTGGTGCTGATCATCTTATCACCATTCTGGGACAACTCACCCAGGTTATGAATAATAAATTTACTCGTATGGAGAACCCTGATCCACAATGTAGAGGATCAATGTTAGATCGCTTCATGAGAAAAAAACCACCAACATTAAATGGGAGTAAAAATCCATTTTTAATTGAGAAATGGATAAGTTCCTTAGATAAAATATTTCATGCTTTGTGGAGTAGCGAAAGGGAAAAATTTGTTATGTTAGTTTATCGCCTCACATTAGATGGTGATCAATGGTGGTAATTAACTCAAAATAAAAATAAATATGAAGATGTATCAATTATGGAATAGAGGGATTTTAAAGATCATTTCATAGAAAAATAATTTCTCGTGACCATCGAGTGGATATGGGAAGTCAATTTCTAAGTCTAAGGCAAAAAAGGATAAGATTGTCGCTATGTTTGAGATAACTTTACAAGGATATCAAGTCATGCTATAGATTATATACATAACATGATAAGTAATATTGATTGATTCTTTGATGGGTTAAAACCATTTATCCATTGATAATTAGTCTCTCAATCCTTCTCTTCATACGAAGATATTGTCTCATGTGCTATCAAGACAGAAAAACGAATTCTCTAAGTCTTACGACATTAAAGCAAATCCAAAGAAAAAGATATTTGATGATCACTGTAGAAATAGAAATATGGGGAAGAATGGAAACGTTTAATATCCATCCTTTAGTAAATGTGTGAAGAAACACCCTGGTACTTGCATGAAGGGATTGGGAGTTTGATACAAGTGTGGTGAAAAAGGACACCAAGCTTGAGATTGCAACGGGAATAAAGAAGCTATCGATAATCAATACTACAATTGTAGGGAGATGGGAAATTATGCAAATTAATTTCCTAAGATCCAAGGAAATATACCTCAGAAAAGTCTAAGGGATCAAGGACATGTTTATGATATCACTACTACTGAGGTTGATGCTCCTAAAGATGTGGCTTCATGTAATTTAATGCTTTCCTCAAGTTTAGCCAATGAATTATTTGATTCTAGATCATCTCATTGTTTCATATATTCCCATTTTGCTAAGAAAATTAGATATTTTTAATTTTATTTAACAAGGGAGTTGTGATTAAAAACTCCTAAGGGTAATATCATTGTAACAAAGTTTAGTGATTCAGTTCCCATTAGAGCATATAAATGTTCTTTATCTACTGATCTCATCATTATACCCATAATTGAATTTGATATAATCCTCTGTATGGATTGTCTTTTAGACCATGATGAGAAAATTTATTGTATGAAGAAGGGGGGATAAAATTTTCGATGATGATAATGAGTACCTTATCATTAGAGCAGAAACGTCTCCACCGGATTCTTATCTAGATCCACCCCCACTAGCTCAAATAAATTCAATTGTTGGGGAGGAAGAGGAAAAATAATTGTGGGTGAGAAAAGAATGTCTGAATTGAGGATGTACATATTTTAGAAGAATATGCTGATGTGTTTCTAGAGGATTTACCTAGACATCCACCAGAATGAGAAATTGAGTTTTCCATTGATTTAATTCCTGGTTCAAGGCCCATATCGAAGACCCCTTATTGAATGGAAACTGTGGAATTAGTGGAACTAAAGAAAAAATATGGGTAATTGACTAATAAAATATTTAATATCTCTAGGTTTCTCCGTGGGGTTCCCTTGTTCTTTTTGTTAAAAAGAAAGATGGGTCTATGAGATTGTGCATTGACACTAGGGACATCAATGCTATAACAATAAATAACATGTATCCCCTACCTCTTATTGATGATTTATTAGAAAAACTTCATGGAACTCAATATTTTTCATATATTGACCTTTTATATGGATATCATCAGTTGTGTGTGAAGAAGGAATACATTCCAAAAATAGAAATTCGAACCATGTACAGGCATTACGATTTTACAATAATGCCTTTTGGGATGACTAATGCACCCTCTATTTTCATGGATCTAATGAACAGAGTTTTCCTGGAATATAATGATGAATTTTTAGTGGTATTTATTGATGATATCATGGTATAATCCAAATGCTACAAAGATCATAAAAATCAATTGTGCATTATCCTAAATAATCTTCAATGAAATGAATTATATGGGAAGTTTATCAAATGTGAATTCTGGCTTCAAGAGATTTCTTTTCATGTCCATATTGTCTCTAAGGATGGAATCTCTATTGATCCTTATAAAACCAAAGCCATCCATGTATGGCCATCACCGACTAGTATAACTAAAGTACACATTTTTATTGGTTTAGCAGGTTTTTATCGACGTTTCGTCCATAATTTTTCGTGATTGGCTAACTCATTAACCAAGCTCACACGTAAAGTGGTTAAATTTGTTTGTACAAAAGTGTGTGAAGAATGTTTTGAAGAACTGAATAGAAGAATAGTCAATTCTTGTATCGTAAATCTACCATCGGGGAATCATGGTACTGTTATTTATAGTGATTCTTCAAAGAAAAGAGTTGGTTTTTTCCTTATGCAGAATAATAGAGTTATTTCCTATGCATTAGGAAAACTAAAAATTCATGAGGAAAAGTACCCTACTCATGATGATGAGTTAGAAGATGTAATATTTTATTTGAATATTTTGAGACACTATCCTCATGGTGAAAAATTTGAGATATATACTGATCACAAGAGTTTGAAGTATATTTCCTCACAGAAAGAACTCAACATGATGAAATGAAGATGTCTTGAATTATTCAAGTATTATGATTTCACTATACACTACCACCAGGGGAAGGAAAATGAGAAACATTCTTTGGGAAGAAAGATTCATGGAGTTTTGAACAAGATAATACTTGAAAGGGATCCTTTTTTCATGCATCTAGTGAAGAAGCATATGGGAATTACCATGGAAGGCGAAACATAAATAATTTTTCAAATGGTTGTCAATCCATCTTTACTAGAAAGGATAAAGAGTTCTCATACAGTTGATGAGTAATTTCAAAATAATATTAAATCTATGAATGGTGGAAGATTGAGTGACTTTATATATGAAGATGGAATTTTGAAATTTTTGAAGAGACTTTGTGTTCCTAACATGCCTGATATAAAAAAGATAATTGTTTGATGATGCTCATAGCTCCAATTTCTATATACACCCTGGGAGCACCAAGATGTATAGTGATTTGAATGAGCATTTTTGGTGGGACAACATGAAGAGCGAGATTTCCGATTCTGCGTCAAGATGTATGGTTTGTCAACAAGTTAAAGCTGGAAGGAAACATCCTCGAGGAGTCATGGAACCTCTTCTCATTCCTGTGTGAGAACATGATAATATTACGACGGTCTTTTTCCTGGGGCTACCAAAGACTCCTTGAAGGAATGATGTAATAAGGGTCATTGTTGAATTTCAGACCAAAACATTACATTTTCTTGCTATAAGAGATTATTTACCACTTTAACAACTAGAAATACTATATATTAATGAAGTTATAATATTGCATGGTGTACCCCTATCAATTGATTCTAATCGTGATACCCGATTTACATCAAGATTCTGGAAAAGTCTTCAGATGGCCTTGGATAATGAACTTTGTTTGAGCATCGCCTAACACCCTCAAACGGATGGACTATCAGAATGAATTATTCAAACCATACAAGACATGTTCATATCCTTATCACATGACTTTCATGGTATGTGGGATCAATATTTACCTTTGGAAAAATTTTCCTATAACAATACCTTCCATTCAAGTATTCAAATGGCACCATATGAATCGGTGTGTGTAAAGAGATTTCACACACCAACTTGTGGGGTTGATGTTGGGGAAAGAAAACTCGTTAGACCAGAACATGTTAATGAAACAACAGAGAAGGTAAAGGTTATCCAAACCCACATCAAAGCATCCCAAATTAGACATAAGAGCTATGCCGATAACCGAAGGAAGGATTTGGAATTTCAAGTAGGAGATCATTTTTTCTTGATGGTATCTCCATGGAAGGGAGTTATAGATTTCCGTAAGAAGGGTAAATTGAGTCTCAAGTCTATCACACCTTTCGAAATTCTAGAACGAATTGGGGCTGTAGCTTATCGTTTGGTAATGCCGCCAAGTCTCTCCAATGTTCATGATGTATTCCACATATCACTGTTGAGAGAATACATGCCTGACCCAACACATGTAATCACCTATGAAGAATTGTAACTGGAACCCGATTTATCTTCTGTCAAAGAGCCTATCAGAACTCTTGATACTAGAGAACAAGTGATGAGAAACCGAAGGACTAGTCTGGTAAAAGTTATATGGAGAAACCATAAGATGGAAGAGGAAACGTGGAAACATGAGAAACTTATGATGAAGAACCACCTGAATCATTTAATGTGGTAGTATTTAAGAAATTTCGAGGATGAAATTATTTGAAGGAGGGGAGAATGTAACACCCCAAGCTTCCAAGGTACGTTTCCTTTTGAATAATGCAATATCCATTCTTATACGCAACTTTGAGATTCTAACACACCGCGACCAATAAAACTAGCATTTATGAATATAAATACCCACTTTTTGAAATTTTATAAATTTTATTTTTCAAAATGGACTTCATTATTGAATTCAGAATATCGAAATTATCTTAGAGTGAATTTTTTGTATTTTTCTGAAAACATTCAATTTTTGATGAATAGTGAAATGCACTACGTTATTGGTTAAAACCAAAATTTTGTTTAAATAATTAGTTATTTTATTTAAATTTATAATAGGTAAAAATAGATACATAATACCTATATATGTTCAAGGTAATTCATTGAATTCATTTTATAATAAGTTTATATATATATAATTTTATTGAACTTTTTACCGTATTTTACCCACCTTAAAGGAAAATTTGAAAATTCACATAGATTATAATTGTACAACTTCAATGAATTGAATTTCAAAAATCCAGGAGTCATGGTTGATATCAGTAAGTAAAATGTCATTCAATGAGATGAAAATAAGTTCCGGTGAATAGTAACTTTTTACTTTTATTTACCATGGTTGAAAGTAAATAGGATAATTAAAGGTAAAATTGATATTATTTTTACCCTAACACATGTCCTAATTCTATTGGATATTTTTATCTCGAACAAAAACAATCTTAGGAATAAAATAATATCATTTAGGTCCACTTGTTATAGAATAGGACATTTATTATTATTTTATTTAAAGATGAGTTAAAAGAGTTAAAATCAATGTTTAATAACAAAACCATTTTTAATTTAGGGTTTAAATAAGATAAACTATACTATAGAAATTAATTATAAATCTAAAAATATTTTATACATAATAGTATTTTATTTATAAATTTAAGACATTAAATAATTTAATTTATTTATGAGAGAATGATGATTCAGTAATTACTTTATAAAAGAAATATTAAACTAATTGATATTATATATACCAAAATAAATATAAATTAAGACATTTGATGAATTAAAAGACTTTTATAGGTTAATATGACTTGTTAGGATTGATTTAATTAACTTTCTTATAATTAATCATTCTGTTTTGATTTTCACAAAAAAAAACAATTACCAAATAGTGTCAAAATTCACAAAAAAAGAGTTTTTAAAACAATTATTACATTATTAATTGATATTTTATTCCTAAAAATATAAGGATCGGTCAAATGGCATAGATAAAGTTATATATATTAATTATGAACCACTTGGGGTTCTCTTGGCTTGTTATAATAAGATTATTAACCATATAATATAAAAATACCACGAGACATGGTAAATGTCAAACGATTTAACTAAGAGTTGAAAATAAATAATAAGGTTAATATGGTGACCTAAACCTGTCTGAAATCTATCGGATGAAATTATTTAGACCCATCCCCACACTAGACTCGAAATAAGTCACTTTTTATCAATTATAAACAGAATATGAATTCTTTATAAAATAATATTTTATGTTTTTTCTAAGGTGCCCCTCACTCCTCTTATAAATGTGAACTTCCCCTTCTCTCATATTAACACCATAAAAGCCTTTTGGCTCGGCCAAAACCTACCCAAATATACTCTCAACTTCCCTAACTTCATCCTAGAGTAATTCCTTTAGTCATAAATCCATACTAAAGAGTTCTTTTGATCAAATGAAAAGAAAGATCCCAAAAAAGAGATAAATATTTCCTCACCTATTGCATGTTTTTTTCTTCTTCCACTCCTTAATTCTTTGTTGTTTGCATTATAAAATAATAACACTAGTATCTTATATATACTGTGATGTTTTTATAAAAATGCTAAAACCATTTTCATTATTTTATCCATCATATAAATGAAAATTTCGCCACATGTGTGTACGTATGGCTTACCGTCTCCACATCGTGGTCTAGTTTGTTATTCAAACATTTCAACATTTGTATGGGTATAATAATGAGTATAAATGATGTAAATAATAAATATAATATTATAATGATTATTTATATATGATATTATATTAAATTATATACAATTTTAATATCAAAAGAATGATATTGATGCTCGTGCATACGTACGGAATACCGTCTCCACGAACGTGACAAGATTCGTTTCCCCATCGTAACTATTCATGAATAATTTTCATTTGATGATTAAAAATATTATTTAAGGACTTGATATCATTATGGATATGAATAAGATACAAACTATCCGTAAAAACACAACTTATTTATGAAAACATATAAAATAAAATGAGTAAGTTAACACCCGAAACGACGATAATACTAAAATATTACTAACAAAAAAATATTATAAGATCATATATGATATCATATTTATGTATTTGATTCTTTTATAATTTAATAACAATGATTTAAATATTATACAAGAGTTTAACATACCCTCGACCAAGGAAAAATACAAGGTAAGGGTTTATTTAAAAATCTCTTCATTATCGGAGGTTGTTTATACGTAATTATCTACTGGGACCTCATTATCATCCACATCCATGTTTCATAAAAATTTATTTCAAAAAAAATTTAAAATTTATGGGATAATTGGTTAAAGACATTTATACCATTATTTTACCTTATATGTTTTGAAATTAATCTTTACGTCGTTTTCCAGACAAAGTACTCTATGACCTTTTTGACAAAATTAAGGTAAGAATGTTTTTTTAACTTATACGGCGGGTGCGGCTATTTTCCACCATTATAACATCATCAAAGATTCCCTTACAAGATTATAAGAATATTTCCAAAATAAATGTTTTATTCTAAAATAATATGACTTTTAGATGATTTCAAAATAAAAAGTGTTATTTTTCTCAAAGAGTTTTTATTTCATCGATGTTAACATCCTTTGATGGATTTTAATCTTATTTGAAGTTGATTTATTATGATAAAAATCATACACATTGTATTGAAGGTTTTGTGATATGTTTGACTGCGGATTTTTATTTTTACACTATTCATGGTTTATGGATAAATTATTGACATTTTGAATTCTAGTTTTAATACGAGTGTTTATGTTATGTTTAAACCTTTTCATATGAGGAATGAATTGCACTTAGTAAGTGATGGATGGAGCCTGCTATAGCTCATCGGTGCATCGGTAGGTATCATGAGACAAAATAGTGTCTTTGAACAAGTCCTTGTCAAAATCTTGTTTGTAGTCTTGGCACAAGGCCTTGACTATGTGGTTATGAAAGTCTGGCATTCTGAATTCCATCATTATAAAAGTGGCTATTTGATATTGCATGTGATTATTCAACTTGTACAATATCCATGTTAATAAGTAAATGGAATTATTTGATTTTATCTTTTCCATATTATGTTGAAGTTCATGTTTAAAATGCATTTTTTAGTCTTATACATTGCCTTAAATGTTAATGGTTATTTATGAAATTTTTCACAATATTGTTATCCTTTCTAAGAATCTGAGCTCACCCCTTTATAGGTTTTATTTTCTCCAGGATGTGAAGAAATATTTTTTGGCTATCCTGCAAGGATAGTCTGACGGGATATTAGTGTGGTCTATGGAGACAATGTTGTTGTAGTTTTTCATATTATAATGTAATGTAAAAATTATGAATGTTTCTACTATTTCCAATTCTACTAAACAAATCAGCCTTTTGAGACTTGATCATTTCTGATCCTTCCAATGTTATGTAATAATGTACTGACTCTGGGTAACTGGGTCAGAGCATTACAATAATATTGATGTATTATAACACTGTAGCTAAATTAGGTCGACTATATCAAAAAGGTGGTGGAATGCTTCTTTTTTTAGAAGAGAATCTGATTACCACACCTCGTTTCCGCAATTTCATGCTAATTAAGTAGATGTAAACATGAAAATAATCTTTGAATGATTAAATAGAGAAGGATCCATGTGCATCTACTGTGATTATTTTTATTTATTCCATGGGTTTTTCTCATCTAGTCATTATACAGTTAGTGGTAGTTTTTAGTAGGCTTATGTTGAACCCTGAAAGAGAGAACTAGGATACTGTGAAGTGGATCCTTCAGAACATGAAGGTTTATAACTAATTTTCACGTAGATTTATAATATATGAGTCTCTATAATTTTTTTAGACTTTGAATTTAGTGGGGATTCAGAATCATGGAAAACTACTTCCTGATATGTGTTTAATTTTAGAATAATGATGGTGATTTGAATATCTAAACATTAACTAGTGTTTATGCTTTTGAAAATAGAATATGTGAACATAATTTTTACAGAATTATAGATGAATTTTATTTGGTTTATGTATTTTTTGGATTATTTTGGAAAGATATATAGTGATGGGATTCCCTTTTGTGACACAAAAATTATAATCCAATTATCCAAGAATGTAATATTTTGTTCTCGAATGAACCAAATTCAGTTAAAATATCACTTCATTGAGATACTATTGTTTGGAGGAGTATTAGATTAATTAAATATAAAATGTATGAATATTTATCAAAAATGATGACAAAGGTCATAAACCTATAAGTCCTGAAGGCATGGTGCACATAAGTAAGGCTAGTTGATTGGATGGATGGAATGGTGGGAAATCATGAATCATCTTTATAATAATTTCAATAGAAGAAGTCTATATGGGAGATGGAGAATGACTTAGTCTCAAAAATAAAATGAATATGAAGTGAGAGATTACTAAGGTGTGGGATTTATTTTTCCAAAATGATAAAATGTATGAACACCAGAAGAAGAAAATCATGTTTCCTTATTTCCATCATCTTCATAGGGATAGACTAATAATGGTAAACCATTAGTTCACTAAAATATACCAGATGGTGGAGTAGGAGTTAGTTCATTAGAATTCCATTCACCAAAATATGATGTTGGAGGGATATCCTTGGAGTTCATTAAAGGTAAAATAGTAAAAAAATTGTCCATGTTTAGGTGGTAGATTATATTGACTAGATAAAGGGTCACATCATGTATCTCATATGGGGTGGAATATAGCTCATAAATATAGGATAGTGCTGGGAAATAGAAGCTTCATATGAGAACTCCTATAAAAGAAGGATGGATGAATTTTTGAAATATCCACTATATAGTATTAAGTCACTCAATCATTATAATATTCATATTGTTTCTTTTAATAAGAAGTTATCTGTCATTCCCTCATTGAATAGGGAGAAATAATGAACGACATAAGACTTTTTTTTGTTTTTTCCTTTCAATTTTCATCTAATCATTGTTTTTAATAGTTCATGTATGCTTTATAACAACCCTACTATTTATTTCACATTAATATATGTTTTATTACATAAAATTACATTTAATACAAAACAAAATATTGAGAATTATAGTGTCTTTTGGAATTAGGTACATTACATAACAGCTTATAACATGGGATGCAAAACATTATTGAACACTTCTTTGAAATAATAATACTATTACAATTAACGTAAAACTGCATTGTATAACCTTAGGGGAAAACATAAGAAAAATGTGAGATATAAAGCATAGTAAGGGAATAAAAAATTAATAACATGAATATTATGATACATGTTAGACAATAATCAAATCAATGGGGCATTAAAAGTGTAAGAAACATAAACATGAACAATGAGACATGATATACCATGGAAATCATAAAGGCAACATGGGAAATGTGACAAAAACATAAAACATTACATCATAAACATAGGTTGATGATAAATCCTCCAATACCTAATGGTGGAAGAAGTACCATGAAGGAATAATTTTTACTTCCTACACAAACAAGACTTATCATGATACTAATCATTACCCAATGTGTTAGAGCACTATCTGGGTGCACCCATAATATTCATTTCATTCTCAAGATTATGTTTACCAGATAAATAAAAAAACATGGGTTCATTCATCACCATTATTTATTACACATTTAAGGAGTGTGTAATACATATAATTATGTCTCAAAAAATAATTATATTTTCATATAAAGGTGAATACCTTTGATAGAAAAATGGGTATGGTATTAAATATAAAATTATTTTGGCATTGAAAATCGTGGTGAAATTTCATCATCATAACATTGTTACATAAAAATTTATAAAAATGGTTAGTGAGAGAAAAGGTTGTCTCTAATCATTTAAAAAAATGGTTAGAAATAGTGACATGTAAGGACATTCACCAACATTAGGAAATAGAAATAGAATTCATAAGTTCATAATGAAACTTGAATAAAGAATAGATGGTGATGATCCCTTATGGAATTTTGGTATAGTAACGACTTAGGTAAAGGCCTAGATTTGGGAGGATAAATGATCCCTCATTCAAATAAAATCAAATGGATAGTATATTAGTGATTATAAATTAATTAAATATAACCATTTTAAATTATAAGATCTAATTTAAAATAACTTACTTGACTTTGAAGGGAGGAGAGGAAGGTCTGTTACAAAATTTCAGCATGGTAACAGGTGTACATAAAAGTTCATAGGAGGGATAAATGGGTGTTAATGGTGATATAATCATTTATAAATAACACTCAATGGATGTGGGATATCGATAATCATATCCCAATATATGAAAATAGAAATTAAAAAGGCATAACATAAAAGGTGTTCTTGATAAAAGAGGATAGTGGAAGATAACTTAGTTGAATGTATAACTCAAATGGATTATGTAAAATTATAGAGAGATTATGGGAACCTTGGGAGGACCAGAGAGAATGTATGTAAAATTATGATCATTCTCTAAGGAGTTTTAGTGATTATAAATGGGAGCTTTTATGGTTATATATAAGAAAGGAGGGGGATTTCTATATTATTTAGGTTTTGTAATCTACATACTAATATATACAAAACCACAAACCATCCAATGGTTTCTACCAAATGATAGATTTTTTCATTATTTTATATGTCCAGGGGCCAAAATTATTAAAACATTTCCATTGGTTATGTAGAGGTCAGTCACTCTTAAAAAAATTATTTTAAAATCATAAAATATATTATAGGTTCTGTAGGATTCAAAAATCCTTTATAAAATAAATAAAATTAAATTAAAATCACATTATTTTAATGTAAAAAATAATATTTGTTCATTTACAAAATTTATATTACTTATTACATCACATTTGGTTCATTATAATGTCATAAAACCCAATGTATATTTACAAGCTATTGAATATTTACCCAACAATTCAACTCTCTGGGAAAATTATGAAGAATTCACCATTGGATAATTTAAACAATATAATTCCAAAAATAATATTCATTTTATCTAAATAATTTTCTAATTGTTTTCACTTTTAAAATAATAAGTTACATTTATTCAAAATGATGAGTTTTTGACAATAACAGTTTTCAAACCCAAATAAAAAATTACCTTTCAATTCATAACAAAATTATATTCTCAATTATATTTGGTAAAAATTATTCAATAATAATATTCTATTAAAATATTATTTAATTAAAAAAATACATTAATTCATAAATTCATTAATTGAGTTTGAATATTAACCAAAAATAAAATTTGTGGTTTATTGTATCAAAATAAAAATCAATTAAAAAGTAATAATAATAGGATGAAAATATATTCAATATTATATACAATATAATATAATAATCGTATTTCAATGGTATTGATACATATCCCTTTAATACACTAAAAATTAATTAAGAGTAAGTTGCGCATTGGTGGGACATTCAAGGGGGGTTCGACGAACATGGTTTGGGCCATAATCTTGATTAGATTGAAATTCTCCCATAAATGGTTTATATTATGCTTAAGTTATTTGATAAATGATTGGGATTAGTCTAGGGTAAATCCTCGAAATACTATCTCCCTCGGAAGCTCTGATAAATGGCCCTCATAGTATCTGATCCTACTGGTTGAGGCCATCACTTCCATTTTATATGAAAATTTGATTTGTAAACACCCTATATTTATATTAATCTTGTGATTACTTTTTAATAGCTACATCATCAATGGTAATGATAATTAATGTTCATTTAAATCCAATGTGATATAATAAAACAAAATAAGTGCATGTGTTTTCTATAACTATATTATATGATAGTACATTTAATTAAATAAAATGGGGAATTTTATTCTTAATAGTACGAGTCATTATAATAATCCCTCCATTAAAAATTTTACCCTTGAAATTGTTTTTCCAACACTAAAATAGATGAGGGTAACTATGCTTCATCACCTCCTTCGGTTCGCACATGGATTCTTCAATCTTTTGATTTCTCCACAACACTTTGACAAGGTGAATTATCTTATTTCATAGAACTTTTTCACTATGATCTAAGATCCTCACCGAATGCTCCTCATATGAAAGGTAATTATCCAATGGTACCACCTCTATATAGAGTACATGTGATGGGTTAGTTATGTACTTTCTCAAGAGGGATAAATTAAATACATAAGGAACCTATGATAGGTTCGTTAGGAGATCTAGTCGATAGGCCACTACTCGGAGTATTCAAGGATCTCAAAAGGGTCTATATATCTTGGAGAAAGCAATCCTTTATTCCCATATCTCATCACTTTCTTCCATGGGTATATGGAATGGAATATCACATCATAAAAATTAAAATATAGGAATTTTCAAGGATTATCATCATATCTCTTCTGTCTACTCTTAGCATCCTTGATGTGTTGTGGAATGGTATTAACCTTATCCAGTATTTCCTCAATAATTTTAAGACCTAGAGGTTTTCGTTCCCCAAATTCATCCCAATATGTCGGTGTTACGCACCTCTTCCCATAAAAGGATTATAGGGAGCCCTTTGGACTCATGCCTAAAACTATTTTTATAATAAAACACGACCAAAGGAAAATTTTGGTACCATCCCCCTCTAAAGTCCATATAATATGCTCAAAAAATTTCTTATAGTGTCTCAATATTCCACATAGATTGGCCATCGGTTCGGGGATGATTGGTTGTACTGAATATCATATCAATGTTTAGATCATGTGGGATAATTTTTTAGAACTTAGAGGTGAATCTCAAATCTCAATAAGATACAATTAATAGTGGTAGTCCATGCTGCCTTACTAATTATTTGATGTATATCGGTTCAAGTGGATATAGGTATAAGTCCTATTAAACTGCGATAAATTAAGATATCATTATAAGATGATCCATAAAAACACATATAGAATCACCTCCCCTAGATATCTTTGGAAGTCCAGTGTCAATGGTGATGTTCTCCCATTTCCATGTTGGTATGAATAAATGTTGCACTATCTCCTTATGATTATGCCTTTCATTCTTCACTTACTAACATATCATCCACTTTTATGTATATTTAGTGATGAACTTCATCATATTGTCCAACCAATAGAGTTCATAGGGATCTTGATACATCTTTTTTACTTCCTGGGTAAATGTAGAATTCCTAACTATGTGCATCATCATATAGTTCCTTCTTTAACTCAAGATTCTATGGAACTCATAATATTGACCTAAATTTCAAAATTCCATCATCATAAACAATGAACTCCAAGTATTTCACTTTCCTTATAGTTACCACTTTATTCTAACATTACACATCATTTTTTTGAGAATTATTTATTTTCTTTGAGAGGGATGGTTGAAAAATCATTTGAGAAATGATTGAGGATGTTCCTTACTAAATGATTCCCATGTCCATCATTTGTAGATCTAAGAAGATTGGATCCTTATCAATTCTCATCAATGAAAAAGATGCAAGATCTTTTCTACATTGATCATCCACTAACTTATTTTCATTACTAGGATAGTAGTAGAATGAGAAGTCATGATCCTTGATGATATATGACCATAATCATTGGCACATATTAATCTATTTCGGTTTGAGGATATATGTGAGTATATTTTGATCAATATATATCTCATAATCTTTCCCAAAAAGATAATGCTGGCATATTTTCAACACCAATATCACAACTTCCAACTCTAGATCATGTTTTGGATAGTTTTTTTCATGACTTTTCAACTTTCTTAAAGAATAAACTATGTATTTGTCATTCTACATTAACAAATATCTCAATACCATCATAAAAAAATCACTATATACTAGGAAAATTTCTCAACTAGTGGTCAGTCTGATCGTAGGGTAAGTGATATCACATGTTTTCAAATACCTCAATCTTTCTTCAAATTCACCATTCTAAGAAAAAATGACTCCCTTCTAATTTATCTTTCTAAGAGGGTTTGAAAATCTTGAGAAATTTCTCACAAACCAGCGATAATACATAGACAACCTATGGAAACTACAAATATATTTCATAGATGTTGACATCAACCATTCATTAATTTCATCCATAATTGAAGGGTCCATATATATCTCATTTCTTGTGATTATATGCTTGAATAAAGAGACATCCTTCAACTAGAAATCACATTTACTATACTTGGAATAAAGCATCTCCTTTCATAAGATCTATGTCACAATGTTCAAATTCCCCACATGCTCCTCCTTGATTTTGAAGTATATAATAATATAATCTATAAATATTACCAAACATTTATTGAGGTAATCTCTAAAAAATCTGTTCCTAAACACTATGATGTTTTTTGGAGAATTATTGTGTCTAAATGGAATCACAATGAACTCATAATGTCATCCCTTGTACGAAAAGAAGTTAGGGGGATATCTTCCCTCTTCACCCTTACATGATTATATTCCCACTGAATGTCTACCATGGAGAAGTATTGTGATCCAAGTAGTTGGTTGATCAAACCATCAATCCATGGTAGATAGCACTTATTATTTATCATGATCTTTTTGAGCTCATGATAATCAATTAAAAGGTGCATTAACCCATCCTTCTTCTTGAAGTAGACGATTAGTTCACCCCATGGTGAACCACATGGGCATATGAAACCTTTTTCCATATTTTACTGTAGTTTTTCCTTCAACACTTCATTTTCCACAACCTCCATTATATATGTAATCTTGTATAATGATAATTCCCTTGGTATAATCTAGATTGAAAATTCTACCTCTTAGCTAAGAGAAAGGCCAGGTAATTCCTTAGGAAAAACAACTGTGTATTCCTTCATAATATGCATGTATTTGGGTATGTTAATTTTCTTAGACTCAATAATTTGAGCAAGATCGATTAGCCATAATTTAATAATATCAATTATTGAGGTGATGGTTCCAAATAAAATTCATTCTCCTCTCACTTTTTCAGAACCGGGGGTCAATTATCCAAATGGAGAGTGATTTCTTTCTCACGATAATTTATATTAGATCTATATCGGTAAATTCAATCAATTACTATAATTGAATCAAATTACAAAAAATGAAGTATGGCATGGTTTTCCAAGATCATCAACCCAAAAACATCTTTATGGAAGGAGTAGTATACAGAGAATACAATAATTTCCCCATTTTCCATTTTCACTGACATCTCTACTACCATGATTTATGGTGGTGTTTTGATAGTTCCACTAAACATTCTTGATATGAAAAAATGTCTATAATTATAAAAAAACATGTTCTATATTATTTAATGAATAACTATAGTACATGATACATGTTCATTGTTCGTATTCACTTCAATGGTAGTGATGGAAAAATCTCACCCTTATTCCCTTGGATGTTGTTGGTTATCTACAAAAAAATCTAGTATTAAGGCATTGGTTTTAAAATTCCTTTTTTACATGTATTTGAAGCAATAGATAATGTAATGTGGGTTGAATAGAGTATTACCGTCCACTTTCACATTCTTGGGTTTCTCGTGTTAGTAATTTCTAGCTAGTTGTCCTTCCTTCCAGCTCCTAAATCATTTATGTATTCCCTTTATGAAATTTTTGGGGTCCCTTTTCCCGTACCTTTAACAAGTAGGATGTTCAAATTTCTTGGAACTATTTGATCTCTCCATCGTAGTGCCAAAATTAAACTCCTCTTTCTTCTTTTTAACCCCATGATACCCTTGAGATTCACTAATATCCATTTTGAATTTTACGGCACATCAGACAATTTCTTCATAGTTATCAATGTCACGGATCCCCAGGGATATTCATTAAATAGTTTTTATCCCACAAAAGAAGCATTCAAACTTTCATTTTGCAGTAATAAAAAATAAGGATGTGTATCATGAAAGTCATGTGAAGTTTTCTTTATATTCCCTGATTGATATTTATCATTTTTTGAGGGTAAGGAAACCCCTTTCCAATTTAATTTATAAGGGGTGAGGAAAAGTTTTATCAAAAAACAATTTCAAGATTTCCATATGTTCCATCACTTCGATATCTTCATCAGTATTAATATTTTATATTAATGTATGCCATTTACCAACATCTCCCTCGATATGATAAATAGATAAAAATCTAGTTGAATATTATCTTGTTTGGAACATTGAAGTATAGAGAAGATCTTCTCAATGGTGTTGAACCGTTGTTCTGCAGTTAAGGGATCAGATGATCCATTTAAAGTAGGAGCCCTTTTTGCATGATGCTCTCATTTTTTTATTATTCTCTCTTATGGGGGGGGGGGGGTCACCTCTCTTGATCCTAGTTTCTATTCCGAAAATTACTTAGCTGAGAGAGTATCATGAAAAATCTTCTGATTACCACTCCCATCGGGTTGAGCATCTCATAGGGAAAGTCATCAAAATTCACTTGACATCAGTTGTTAAACAGATTACTCAAATTTTCAAACATAGGATATAATGAGAGGGAAATTAGGGAGGATTATCTAAAACTATGAAACACATAATGGGGAATACATTGACAATAAATGGATATCATATAAATTACCTTTATTTCCTTAAAATATAAATTCCTAGGTTTCAATCTATGTTATCCATGATCTATTTCATAACATATATTCTTATAGAAATTTTGTTATTTACATAATAATGGGTTGTAATTGTTGTGTACTGGGTTACCCTAATTCAGGCTCGGAACACCATGTTGGGGTTATTACTCCTTGGTACATCTATTGTATAACCATGTCCACTTGTATTATGAAAAAATTGATTTATTTGCTTGATAAAAAACTTACCCTGTATTAGAAAAAATTTTCAGATGTTTCCTTATATGTAGTCTTATCCCTAAGGCTTTTTATATAATTTTTTTTAATCAAAATCCCAAACAATACTAAACATTTTATTTGATACCATCTATAACAACCCTAATATTTATTTGACATTAATAAATGTTTTATTACATACAATTACATTAATAAAAAAAAGATCTATAACTCTAGTGTTTTTTGGAATTAGGTACATTAAATAACAAATTATACTATGGGATATAAAACATTATTGAAATCTTCTTTAACATAATCATAATATTACAATTAACTTAAAATCTATATGTGATAACCTGGGAAAAAACATAAGAATGGGGTGAGCTATAAGGACTAACATAGGAATAAACATGGAATGACATGAAGAAGATGATAAATTTTAGATATTTGGCATATTAATGAGGCGTAAAAAGAGTAGTAATAAGAAACATGAATAATGAGACATGATATAACATAGTAATCATAATGGAAACATGGGAAATGTGTAAACAACTTCAAACAATACATCATAAACATAGGTCAAGGATTAATCCTCCAAACATCATGGTGTATAAAGACCCATAAAATAATTGGGTTCACTCCCTATCCCAACATGAAATATCATGATACTAACCATCACCCAATGCGTCGGAGCTCTATCTGGTACCAACCATCATATTAATTTCATTCTCATTCTTAAGTGTGCTACATAGATCATACAACATGGGTTTATTCATCATCACAATTTATTCCATGATTAAGAAGTGTGGAATACATATATGTCAGTCCCTAATCAATATGTATATATTCCTAATGGTGAATACCTTTGATGGAAAAAAGGGTAAGGTATTCATTACATAATTTTTTTGGTTAGGGAAATCAATGTAAAATTTTTATAGCATAATGGCAATACATAAAAATTCATAAATATGTTTGGTGAGAGAAAAATGGATCTCATGTCATTTAAACATCAAATTTTAAGTAATAGAGACATTTAGTGACATGACTCAACATTTGTAAAAGGAAATAAATGGTCTAAGTTTATAAAGAAAATTGATTAAATATGAGAAGCTAAGGATCCCTTATGATATTTCGGCATAATAACTACATAGGTCGGTGTAAAATTTGGATAATTTATCATTCATTAATATAACATAAAATTTATAGTGTGGTAATGATTATAAGTTAATGAAAATATAACCATATTAAATTATAAAGAACTAATTTCAAATAATTTTCTTGAATTTGAAAGGAGGTGAGGAAGGTCCCTTGCAAAATTTCGTCATGGTAACGGGTGTACATAAAGGTTTATAGTTCGGACAAATGAGAGTTAAAGGGGATCTAATAAATTATAAATAATATTTATAGTAAGGTCATCATTAATATAATATATTAACATAATAAAATTTAAATTAAAAGAGATGAAATAAAATGTGTTCGTGATAAAAGAGGAGAGTGAAAATCCCTTACCTGAATGTGTGACCCCAAAGGCATGGGAAGGACTTATTGAGTGATTTGGGCATTCTTTTTAGGACTATAGAGAGTTGATAGATTATTATGGTCATATTACAAGGATTCTGAAATACGATAAATGGTATATTGTTTAGGTTTACATAGAAAAGGATGGGGATTTATTTATTATTTAGGTTTTGGACTCTACATAACAAAATAAAAAAACCACAAACCATCCCATGAATGTTTCCCATAGTTTCTACCAAATGGGAGTGGTTTAAAATATTTTATAATTAAATGGAAATAACTTATTAAAATATTACCATTGGTGTTGTGTAGGTGAGCCACACTCTTAAATAAATGATTTTAAAACCATAACATGTATCATATGTTTTTTAGGATTCACAAAGGATTTTTTTTAAAAATAAAATAAACTGAAAATCACATTATTATAAAGTGAAAACTTTTTTTGGCCATGTATCCCATTTATATTACTTATTACATCACATTTGGTTAATTATGATGTCATGAAACCTACTGTATATTTATATTGTATTTAATTTTTACCCGAAAACATGACTATCTCGGAAAATTGGGAAAAATTTACCATTGGATAATTTAGACATTATAATTTAATAAATAATATTATTTTAATATAAATAATTTTATAATTATTATAAGTTTAAATTAAAAATAATTTTCGACATTTATTGAAAATGAAGTGTTGTTTACAATAAATGTTTTCGAACCCAAATAAAAAATTTCATTTGACTTTGTTAAAAAATTATATGATCATTTATATTTGATAAAAATTATTTAAAAATAATATTTAACTAAAATAATTTTTATTTCAAAATTCAATTATTTCATTAACTAATCAATTTATTTTGAATATTATCCGAAAATACTATTTGTTCTTTATTATATCAAAATAAAAAATCATTTAAAAGTAAAAATAGTAGGAAGAAAATAAATTAATTATTCTACAAAAAATAATGTACATACCTATACTGATTGGGTCTTAATACATATCCTTTTAATACACTAGAAAACTCTCTAAGAGTAAGGTTCTTGAGGGTGGGACTTTCGTGGGGTGGTTCGGAGAACATGGTTTGGGTCATGATTTTGATGAGTTTGAACTTCCCTCATAAGTGGTTTAGATCATGCCTAATTTGTTGGATCTCAGCATGGGCTTGGTCTTGAAGAAAATCCCATAAATTTTACCTCCCTTGGAATCTCCTATAAATTTTATATATATTGTAGGATCCTACTATTTGAGCCCATCACATCCTTTGTTTGTGTCAATTAGATTTTTTAACACCCTGTTTTTATACTAATCATGTGATCACTATTTAACGACTATATCATCAATGATAATGATAATTAACGGTAATTTAAATCCAATTAAATGTAATATGATAAAATAAGTGCATGTTTTTTATATAATCATATTATATAATAATACATTTAATAAGATAAAAACCAAAATATTAGTTATAACAGTTCTGGTCATTACCAGGTTGTCTTAGTGGTTTTACATTTTGGTGTAGTGAATTGGGTGCACTTTTCATTAAATTTACAGTCATAATATGTTGGTTTCATTCAAGATATTTTTCTTCAATGTGTGAAATTTTTATGGAGTATCTTCTAGTGGTTTAATTGGAAGGTAATCATAGACATATCACCATTAAAACAAATATAATCTCAAATCCCAAAAATCATGGAATGTTTTACTCATAAAGTAAAACCAGACATGTTTTACACAATAATGTAATATATAATACTCACTTTCCCAGGGTAACCACCCTGACCCTAATTAGGTCAGAAAAATATTAAATGGAAAGAGGATACCCATGATATCTATACATAATATACTATTAAATTTCCAATAAATAACATTTAATTTAAGGATAAATGGATCCACATTGAATAATTATAATCCTTTTACTTAAACATGTGAAAATCTACCCACCACTGCATCATAGTCTTATCAACATGGAATTTTGTTCTCAAAACACTAATAAATTTTTCCATGGTTGAATACCATATTTAAAATCCAAATTTATCTTTCAAGTGGGTCTGATTTTTGGTTGAAAATATCTTATATAATGTATTTATAAACTAAATCACACCTTGATCCAAATCTTCATAACCACAAACTCATAATTTTTAAATATTATTCATATTAATATATGATACCATCAATGTGTCTTATATTTATCTCGGAATATAAATATGAGATAAATAGAAAGTATAAATAAATTAAAATCAGTTTCCTACTCTTTATGAAGAAAATGAATCACAATTATCTTATAAAAAATTGGAGGAGAGGAAATTAGGAATTAAATAAGAGGTGAAAAATAAACAATTTAATTGTTTTATACTTTTAATGTTTTTACCAAAGATATATGTTGACCTTGTGTTGACTATGTTTAACATGTTACCATATTTTTTAGAATTCACATGGTTTACTCAATTGGTCTTATGTAGAACATTTAATGATTTCTTTTAATCTACAAAACCTCATTTATGGAATTTATAATGAAAATATAACAATTTAAATTGATCATGTAAAAACCAAAAACATTTTCATCATATTTTTTATCACCCTATACATCCCTCACACCCTTTACAGACCCTACAAAATTTTATATTTCCATGATATCCACAATAAATAAAGATATTCTACCAATAGTAATAACCCTAAAACTAAAAATAACATATCCTAGGGTAAATATAATTTTCCTAATAATTTAGGCTCTATTGATAAGGTGGGATAAATAAGTTGTTTGATTTTACAATTTTCTTACTTAAAATTAACATTGGAAACTGGTTAATGGTTTAAACATCTCAATTTTATAATTCAGCCTCACTCGTATGAAATGATAAGGAAAATAATGAAAGGAAAATAAGTTTATAAAAGGTTTTATATCAATATGGGATCATAATCCTTTCCATGATGACTCCTTTTGATCCAGGGATATCAATTATGTAATGCTAGTGAGTACAAATGATCCAAATCCCACAAAGATACTTCTGTCTCCTGATAGGAAATATCAATAGTTCCCACTAGTTTCAAGTAATGATTATTATTTTTCAAATAAAATTTTTTATTGGGACTTTTAAATATGATAATTATAAACCCAATCGGAAATTCATCCTCTCATTTTTTTTCAATTCCTCGGTTAGTTTTATCTTCATCTAATACTACTTTATCTAGAACTTGATGTTCTGGTTTTCTCAAAAATTCCTTTAAACCTTTTGT
Organism: Viscum album; assembly: GCA_963277665.1. Classification (NCBI taxonomy): domain Eukaryota; kingdom Viridiplantae; phylum Streptophyta; class Magnoliopsida; order Santalales; family Viscaceae; genus Viscum; species Viscum album. Next base: position 386,994,998 of record OY728167.1, on the reverse strand, counting down.
TATGGTCTTCTCAAATGTATCTATTTAATGGGACTCTTTCATAAATATGTTATCTATATCACAATATAAATATCTAACAATGACCCTACACACCTTTATACACTCATGATTCCATTAAAATCTAGGAAGAATCACAGACTCTAAATTATAATTTTTCACTCGACTCATTCATGGTTTCATTACCTTCAAATACTCTTAAAAAATCAGAGTCAATAAACTTTTTAATAACTTAATAAAATATTGGGATCAATTATATTCATTAAAACCTAAAATTGTAGAAAAAATAATTGGTTTTTTCTTCATGAAAATTGATTAATTGAACATCCATCATTGTATCATCACAATGTTTAAAAATTACAAACATCTAGGCAGCTCTGCCAAGTTCATCATTGTGAGAACTTATCCATCCAATATATCTTTATAAGAACTCACCCATCTAAAAATTAACAATCATGTACTAGTTTTTTCATATCATATTTTCCTATTAACTATTAGTCAAGATCTCATCCATCCTAAAATCCCCATTTTATTAACTTAAAAAATATTTCATAGGATAATATTAATATTTTTTTATGGGGATCTTCACATCTTTCTATATCTAGTGATCACTATCTAATGGATTCAAAAATGCTAATTTAGTTAAATCATATGATATCCTTCATTCAATGTTCTTCTATCTAATAAACTCTCAAATTTCTATATGGTAAAATAAAACTTGTCCTTCTAGAACATTTCTAGACTTTTTTATTCTATTAATTTTACAAGCTCAACTTGAACCATGGGAAATTTTAGTAATCATTATTTTATAAACATTAATAATTATACACACATCATCTAACTTTATTAAATTTACTAAAATGTAAATTATAACTAGAATCTTCGTGTAAAGTTTATTCTAATAAAATCAAGAGTTTTAGTTTGAAATTTGATCAACACTTATTCTTGTTTTTCATCCACTAAGCTCAAATAAAATATTATTTCATGGAAAATTTTATGAATACATGAATGTTTAGAATTTTTTGTTTCTTTATTCTTCCACTACAATAATTTTATTTATGTGATTCTATATTTCTTTTTTTGAACTATTCTTCTGATTGAATCATATATTATTATGAATTTCCATCTATAGCACCATTCTTATTCAATAATATTATCCTTATAAAACATCTCATCATTACATTTCATCTTCTAAAAATCCATTTTTAGAAGAAATATTCTTCTTGATGTTTATAATATTAAAAGAGTATATGGTTTACTATATGAGGTGTTTAATTTTAGTTTATAAAAAAAGCAAAAATAAATTTTCATAAAACACTTTAAGAAATTTATTGGATGTCGTTTCATATCTATTAACATTAACAATAGGGTGGGAAATATTTTATAATAATTAATGTATATCTTTCTTATCGCATGCATAGTGGAATAAAAAATCATGTAAAAACAAGTAATAACAATATTTATAAATTATGAAAAACATACAAAAATCATTATGAAAAATACTCTAAACATTGACCTTTAGTGTTAAATATAAAATTAACTTTTACATAGGGTGTCAACGATACTGACCCTGTATTTGGGTTAGCCTTCCTAGACACAAAATTTATCAATCACAAAGAACGGTGTCAATTAGCCTTAGGACCCTGAATCAGATATTCAATATATCAAATTTCTTCCTTAATAATGGAATCCCTTGATTAATAAATATTGGACACATAAATTAAAAAAAATAAATGGTTCTTAACGAATTTACAATAATACTCACAATCAAATTTAATAAAATAATATTTTCTAAAGCTTACAATAAAGTGTTCACCCATAAAAATATATTAAAAACTCTTCAAATTAATTTTATATAACTAAATTAAAAAGGTTTAAAATTTTATACTTGAAAAATATTCTTCACCTTCATCATACAAATTTATTTATATATGCTCTTTAGATGGTCATATTCCTCATTTCTTGGGATCCATTGCAATGACATCGGGTGAACTTCTTCTTCACTTAGAATGGATTATCACAAAATCTTCATTTTATGTAATTCATTATTTAAAAAATTAAAGTATATATAGTTTCCATATGGTAGAATGGAAATTCGTCATCCTATAGAACATATAATGTTACTCCTTGGGTAGGATATATAAAAGTTCATTTACAAATAACATCTTCCATTGTCAGATAAAGACTATTAGGTAGACATGAAATAAATTTTTATGATAGAATTTGTTATAATATGTCTACTATAATTTTCAAACCTCTATTTGGTGAACATGTATCAATCCATCATATGTACAAAGCACTTGTGCATCTATTAAATAATATTTTTCTCATATCCTCTATATAGAAAAATTTAGGAAATTTTCATCTATTGGAAATGATATTATTCAACCAGTGGAAATTTTAACTTACCTATAAATACATATTAAAATTTTTGGAAGTATAAAAGTTAATAATGGATACATTATTAGGGTAGTGAATTTTTATTTTTATAATAATGGTTATAAAGTGACGAAATAGTACTTTCGATTTAAAATACACTATTTTTAAAGAAATAAACTAATGTTTATATCATTAAATAATTACTCCCCATATCCTACATAATTTAAAATAGTTTCAAACTTTTACTTGTTTCTATAAAAGTTAAAAAACTTATTCTTTTCTATCCCTTTTTTTCAAAAGTTTAAACCCTTTCTTCTCAAAATTTTAAACCCTCTCTCCCCCTTTGTGATTATTATAAAAAATATGTTATGTAGAAAGTGTTACCCAAAATTTTTGGAAAAAATATATATGAAATGATAGTTATTAGGGAAAGTAATTATAAAATACATCAAAAAATAAATTAGAATGTAATTATTCATAAAATATAACAAATAAATTCATACAATTCCAATGGGGTGTTGGTCAAGTGGTGACCAACACATTCCTCTCACATCTTCTTGTAAGGGGTCTTGTGTTCAACCCTCAACGGCCTCATTTATAGAGATTTTTTCCAAAAATTATGATAGGGGTGTGACGGGTGCCCAAAAAATACTAAAGATGAGATTCAGATAATGGAGAAGGTAGGGTGTATGTCCAGTATCAGTGTACATCAGTATCCCTTTGGATATATCAAAAGAGTTGGGCATCCAACGATGATGTGAGATCAGAAATAATATTAGGGCATTGTCGTCAATTTCCCTCAGCATCATTCATAAGTGGTGTGCATCTAGTGACATCGTGTGATGAGAATTATGGTGACAACCATGGTGGAAGACCTATCGATTTTAGTTGGTATCAGAAATGTGTTTCTATGGATGTGTATTCGATGAAGGACACCACACAGATCAATTGGTGTAGGTGGACCCTCAGGATATTGGGTTTATAAACCTATGGGTTTGATCCTTCATGATATGTTATCTTGGGGTTTATAATACCTCACTAGGTCTACATGTCATGTAATGGATCCCATTTCCATTAAAAAAGAGAGGATGTTTGGTTTAATAAATATAATGGTGGGATTTTCCCTCTATATAATTAAAAAAATCATCGAATGATATTATAAAAAATCCAACCAAAAAAATAAGAAAAAAATCCTTCCAAATAATATATCCAAAAAAATTTTAGTTTTACTATTATAATTACTTTTAACATTTTACAATAAAATATCAATTGTTATTTGAATGTTTCATTATTACCTCTTTGTTTTTTAGATCATTCTGATTTTTCTTAACATCCACTTGATTTTTTTGACATCCAATAACTAAAGAATTAAACTTTCCTACTTATTCTTAAAAAACAAGAATAATTCTCTAATTTTTGGTAATCTCATTATCATCCTTCATTATGAGTGATTTGATATCATCTTATCCCTTGATATTTTAATGAATTATGAGCTGAAACTGATGACAAACATTAGAACTGAATTTATTGTTATTTTTATTCCATCCTTTTGTTCATAAATAAATATTATATCACTTTTCTGTTCTTTATCCACTTGGTAAAATTTTAATCTTTCTTGAATCCAATTTGGATTATCATTTAAATTAATTGTATTCATCTTTATTTTTAATGACTATTTGGACATGTTTCTTTAAGGAACATTAGTTTTTTATCAAATAATATTTTCCTTTGATATAACTGCACCTGTATTAAATTTTATGAAATACATTCAATAGGCATAAGTTCTTATTATACATGTACTTAGAACATAAAAAGTAGAATCACGCAAAATATCTGGTACTGAAGGAGCTATAGGTCATGATGGTTAAGGCTCCACTCTTTCAACAAAGTGAGTTTTTGAAATTTCTATAACATAAAAATTTTCATCATATCTAACTTTGTTTGATGATTATGCCTCGTATTTTTGATCATCATTTTCTAAGGATTATGTTTACCCCATATCACTTAGAGAAACATCTTTTACAGATTATGGTGATAATGAAGTTGAGGTTTCAGCAGCCATTTCTTCTATATCCAAATTAATTTTTTACTCATCATCATTTTCATATTTATTATTATAATTTATATTCTTAGATACATGAATCAGCTTTTTGGGATGAGAAGATTCATCATTTCATTTCTTATATTTCTTAAATACATTCTCAACATTATTCTGAATATCTTTATACTCACATTTTCAACCAAAACATCTTTTACCTTTTCATTCAGGATGGACACATGAATAATTTGAACTTATTCCTATTGAACTATATAAGGAACAAAATACATAAGAGGATTAGACTAAGGAGAAGCTTCCTTGGTTGTAATGTTAATTTTTGAATAAATGTTTTCAATTACGTTTAGGAAAAATCTACCCATTTTTTATTTTATTTCTTTTTTCTATATGCCTCCCTTTCTTCTCTTCTTATATGGGTTTGTATTAGCTTTCTCCTTCATATCCAAATGTTATATTTCATCTAAACCAAATGATGGGATATCATCTTTCTTTTCACCGTAATTTATATTAACTCAAAAAATGCATCAACATTTTTTTTTCTTTATTTCTCTACATATAATGTGATTTATCATTAGATTTTCTATTTTCCAAAACTCTTTCCATAATTTTTTATACTTCACCCATGGATGAAACATTGTTTGATTTTTCAACAAAATGTTTCTAAGCTATCATAAACTCAAGCTTCATTTTATTTATAATCCCTTCTCTAAAAAGGAATTTTTCTCTCTAAAATGAAATTCAGAATTCAGAATAATTTTTTCCTTTATAAATTTTACAATAAAATTATTGATAAATCATATGTAAATATGAAAATTCACATTAGTGACCCAAAAATTACAACATCAATTCATATGAGAAGAAACATTACTATTTTTAACTCTCAATTATTTCAAAGAAAATTCAGGAAATAGATATCATGTTATTTTATGGTGTCCCCATTTCCTCACAATTATATTGTTTTTAATCTATAGGGAAACAATCCTTATTTGGGTGATAGATGAGATACTTTCTGTAATATATCATATAAAGGAAAAAATGATTTTTTTTCATGAGATGTCTCAAAACAAACAAGTTTTCCCGGAATCTTAAGAGTGATGAGGTTGACTTCTCCTTCGTATAGAATCTCAACCAATTAAGTATCTTTTTTATAATTTAGGAATTATTATTTTCCAAAAAGAGTAAAAGAACCATTCTTGAGGACATTTGTTACATTAAACTCAAAATACCTATAGAATTCTGTGAAAATTTCCAAATTAAAAAATTGAAATCATCTTTAGGAACACTCAATAATTACCAACATTGAAAAATGATTGAAGAGTAGCAAAAAATCCATTTTTTTCAAACAATTTTCTTTCTATCAACCATTCCTTAATTTTTTATATGTTATGAAATTTAATTTAGGATACAATGAATCTAGATTATACAAACATGAAACCAATATATGAAATAAAAGCAAAATTGATGGATAAAATTATGAAATATGAGGAATAATTAGAAAATAGGTGATGAAAAGGGAGTGGTGAACCAATGATCCTTTATATTTATATGAATATAGAGTCATTAAAAATTCATCAAATATAATGGATTAGATTCAATCTCTTTGAATTTTAATGAATGATAACAATTATCAAATGATTTAAAAAATTGAACTCTTGTAGTTTTATAACTTTTGTTATAATTTTATCATAATAAAATCTGAATAAAACTGAAATCCTATAAAAAATTTAGAATTAAATTTTTCATTAATAGCATAGAAAATGTTATAATAACAGATAAAAAATTTACAACAAAATATTTAAAATTTACATCCTGGTGAAATTTTTTATAAACATTCTTATGGAAGTTTCTTCAGTAATATGAACATCTTGGATTCCTATGTTATAAATAAAGAGTCTCTATGATGATATTTTTGATAAATATTAGTCTAATAAATCATAATATGTTTTTAAAAATATTACCTAATTTTTTTTAAGAAAACCTTTTTTGTAAATTATTTATGAAAAAAATTCAAAAAATATGAAATATGTTCTCTCCATTTTTAAAGATGTATATTACTATTAGAATATGGGAAAAAATAATTTAAATGATCAATATGAAATATGTTCTCCCCATTTGTGAGTTTGTGTTTCTTCCACAAAAAATGAGAACAAAAACATCCAATTGCTAAATATTCTGCTTTAGTAGTGGAAAGTACTATTGAATATTGTTTACTACAAGTTTAAGAAACTATATCTTTGGATAAAATTGGATAAGTTCAGGATTTAATTTTTCAATCAATAATATATCCACCAAAGACATCATTTGAAAAATTTTAAATTCAAAATAATTTCTAGGAGAATAAAATAATCCAAGAACCATAGTTACACTAATGTAAAAAATTATTTCATTTAATATCTTTTATATTGGACTCATTTATATTAGCCTAAAATCAGGCACAAGAACATACAAAAAACATTAATTCACACCTAGTAGCTGTGAGATATAGTAAATTACCAATCATTCATAAAAAATTTTGAACAACAGGTTTCCCAATTTCATCAAGATCTAAATATTTTGGGTTATCGTAGCAGTAATGACACACATATCACTTTAATATCCAAATGTTTTATGTATATATATTTTATAATTTTATAGAGATATTATTGTTTATTTTGTTTTTTGAGAAATTTTAAATCGAAGAAAAAATGTAGGCTCAACCATCATTCCCATTTAAAACTCAACATTCAGAAGTTATTCAATGAAATCAGAAAGAAATTTTTTAGTACTGGACATTATAATTTCATTGAAATAAATTTAATCAATGATAAATTCCTTAAAAAACAAATATAAATATTTATAATTACATCTCCCTTTACAAAATTATTTTGTAAAAAATATGGTAGTTCTATCATAATAGAATCTATTTAATTTTTTACTTCTTAGGGTGCCTTATTATGTATATAAACATTATCCAGATATTTTATGGTTTCAAAACCAAGTCATTATTCCAAATAAACGTCATCATATAAATATATGTTAATAAAATCACACTTCACATTCATTTTATAAAGATTAAAATTTATGATTGTTTCATAGGATAGAAGTATGTGAATAGATTAAAGTCTATCTATTAGAGAAAAAGTATATTCGTATTGTATTTATTCTTATTTATTATATCTTATTCAACAAATATTTCCTTAATTAATACTATTATTTCATTTCGATCATGTTTGTTATGAAAAACCCATTTTAATCCAATTATATGAAAATATTTAGGACTTTATACCAAATTATAAACATCATTCATTTCAAAATCATTAAGTTCATATATAATTTCTTTTATCCAAATTTCATCACCTAAAGCCTCATTAGGAGTCTTAGGTTTGAATTAAGATAATAATACACAAAATTCATATTATTTTATTAAGGGTATTCAACTTTTAATAAGTTTATCTACATCACCAATGATATTTTTCATGGGATGGTTCCTTAGGATTAATTTATTTATTATGTTTGTAACATGTTAATATTCACCAACATGTTGAGTTTCTTCTAGAGGTATAACTTAAGAAAATTTTTCTTTAGTTTTTCTCTATTTTGAAGAATTTTTAACTTGTTTTGAAAAATAGTTTTAGAATGACCAACTGAAGATGTTGTTTTGGTTAGTTTAAAAACCCAAAAGGTTGGATTGCTCAAATTTTACATGCACTATTTCCTCAAATATGATTTTAATTTTATTAAATACATAACAATCCTTACGTGTTATAGAATATCCATGTAAAAACATTCAAAATATTTTGGTGAAAATTTAGGTAAATTTTGTTTACTATTCATGATGAAAACATTATATTGAAAAAAAATTATGAATGACTTGGATTTCATCCTACCAATAAATCATATAGAGTTATACAAATAAAATGTCTAAGTAAAAAATTATTTTTATAATAAAAATTAGTACTGACTACTTCAGACCCAAAATGTTTACCAATTTAGTATTTTCACAACGTGGTTCTAGTCATTTCTTAAATAAATCTCTTACATCATTCATCTAAGCCATTTTACTAAGGGGTTAAAGGTGCTGAAAAGTTATGTATAACCAATTTATTATTAATATTTTTTTCAAAAAAATAATTTCAAAATTCCCCACCATGATCACTATGAGTAGTAACCAAATGTATGTTTTTATCATTTTTTACTTGGTCTTAAATGTTTATAAAAAATTTAGACTTCCAAATTTTTTCTCTAAAAAATATACCCATGAAAATCTAGTATGGTCATCAGCTGAGAAATATACACAATATTTTCCTTCAATTCTTCTGTTTTGTGTTTTAATGAATAAATCATTGTGCACTAAATATAAATTATTAGAGGATGAAACATTACTAATATATTTAATTCTTGACATATGTTTCTTTACAATTTTAAAAGGATAACAATGATTGGAAGAATTAAACCTAAGATCCATTAAATCGAAAACTAGTCTCTTATTAGAAAGTTCAGATAACATTATTACATTAACATTTCTTAACCATTTATTTCATAAACATGACTGATATTCCATTTTACTAAGGCAAGGTAGATCTTGGATTCTAAGGTATTCTATGTTTAAATTTTATATGTTCTCATGCATATTAGTAGAAACAATATATTTACCTTCTAAACTTTTAGTATTACATCTAACATGCCTAAATTTAACATCATATCCTTAATCAAATAATTTATTTATTGTAATGATTTTTTTCTTAAGTCGTAAAAAAGTATGGTTTTATATGAAGTTAGATATCACTAATATCGTATATTTCTCCTTGTTAATTGCCTACAAAAGTAAATTTTTCACATTTCATCTTGATAATATTCAGAATTTTTTTTTCCATTGAGATTTCTAGAATATCCACTATCCATGTACCAAATATATTTGTTTTCAGTACTCTTCTTTTCTCCCTAGAATGAAAAAGATAGTATTTTAGTACCTAGGACTTCTTTGTTCCAGGATAATTAGAAAATAAAAACTCATGAATCCAAATCTATATAAATTAATTATATTATACAACTTCTAATTATTTAGAAATATATGATTTTTAAAATAAAATGGATTATATATTGTTTAAAGAAGTTTTTTCTTCCATTATCCACCTCTCTAACATTTTTTATAAAAAGTTAGACATTTTATAATAAAATAATTGTATTTAATGTAATGTTTTAATTTACTAAAATATTTCACATAAGTCTTTATATGAAGTTTCATTTCTTTATATAGTATATCAAAATTTTCCTTCCCAATGGTAAAATTTGATAGATGTTTTTCTGAAAAAAAATTTCATACATTAGTTTCACCACCAAATTCAGGTCTTCTTTAATTGAGCTAGAATTATATTTCTTTTCTAATTCCTTAGTAAGATCTGAAATTTATAATGTAAGTTTAAATTTTTTTTAATTTTATTTAGAATGTTATACCATATCAAGTTTTATTTTTTTCAAAACATTATTTTTATTTTTCAAGAAAGATATCATATCTAGAAACTTCTTCAAATCTAGGTAATAAATACTCAAAACCAGATGTAATATCCTTTCATATTTATATGAAATAGAAAATTTCTTATCTTAATCAAGATATTTTCCCTTCGAAATTATTTTTTTAAGGATTAATTGGAAAAAATATCCATCAATAATTTTTTGGACTTAAAAATTTCCATTTAGAAACCAATAACTTTCTGAGTGTCAATACTATTGTCAAAACATTCTGTAGATATATCCACACAAAATGCACTATAACTATGTAACACCCCAGGTAAATAAGGAATATGACATTTTAATATTTATCCATATTTGTGAATAAAATATTAATATGACTTTAAAGGGGATGCTATGCTCGATGGCGTACCCAACACGCAACAACGAGTTTCTTGGGAATCTTACGTTGCACTCTAATAATAAAATAATATTATTTTAAATGGTAGTTAACATGTAGCCATTGTAATGGCGGGAATGGATAGAAATAACTAAAATATGATTATATATGTTCTTAAATATTTTTACATTTATACAATAAAAGATAAAGGCTTAAAATACGGAAAGAATTCAATTTTAGGCGTATATGCCCTAGTTTTCACTTAAGGTTCACTTATCACCTTTTGATGGAGAACCGTCATTAAATATAGTTTTTTTCACTATTAAAAATTCTTTTGGACCAAATAAAACTCTTATTAAGAATCGGGACATCAAAATTTACTTTGTGTAAATTTTTGGTATCTTTCCGATAAAGTTCATTTTTTTAATGAATAGTGTAAAATGTTGTATTTTAATTCAAAACCACTTTTTAATCTAATTTATTTATATTATTAGATTATATTTTGAATTGGTTTTAAAGTGAAATTAGAAAATATTTTTACCATTAAATCCAATAGTGGTCGTTGGAATCAATTTCACTTTAAAATCAGACTTAAACTAGTGTCAATCTTTTGATACTTATTGTTTCATAAAACACGCTATTTGTCATGACCGCGGGAATTAATTATTAAATTAATTAATGTGACTTATATGTTTTGAATTTTGAAAAACGGACTTCATTTTTGAATTCAGAATATCAAATATATCTTAGGGTGAATTTTTGGGATTTTTCTGAAAAACTTCAATTTTTGATGAATAGTGAAACCACTAAGTGGTACTTATAAAAACTGATTTTCCGTTTAAATGAAATTTTTCCATCATTGTGTTTTGATTTTCAAAAATCCGACATACATGGTTGTAATTAAGAAGTAAAATGTGGTTCAATGAGATTAAAATAATTTTTTGGTGAATAGTAACTTATTAAGTTTTTAATCGCGATTAGTGGTAATTAGTGTAGTTTAAGGTAAAAATAATGCTTTAATGGAATAAGATGAGCTTGACACATGTCCTAATCTAATTGGTTGTGTCATGGCCGACCAAAAAAAGCCATGGGTCAACTTGGGGACCCCATGGATCCACTTTGGTTTGGAAATGACATAAATAACATTTTATTTAATGTAAAAGTAAAATTGACACAAACATGATATGTTTTACTAAAACAATTTTTAAGTGGGGTTATACAAGTCATCTTTTTGATTATAAATATTCATTGGAAAGCTAAAACGATTTCCTACATCATAGTATTTTTTTATAAATTTTTAGACATTAAATAAATTAAATTATTTATGATATAATAATGATGCAGCGATGACATCATTATTTGACGATTTAAATAAAATGGAAAGATAATGTAAAATATATGAACTACACATGTCCAAAACTTATTGGATGAGTGGATTTCGAAGCCTTATCACCTTATCCACGAATTATATCAATGTGGGACCTTTTGAAACCGAATCACATTTTCAAATAAAGTAATATTTCTTTACTTTCCAAAAGTTCCCCTCCTCTCCTCTTATAAAAGGCCCCCACCTCTACCTCATTTAACACACTCCTCAAGCCTTTGGCTCGGCCAACCCCTGCCCATTTACTCTCTCCACATCCCTCTCCTCATCCTAGAGGATTCCCTTTGGTCATAATCCTTTCAATGGAAGCCTTTAGGCTCAAATCAAAAGGAGTTACACTTTTAAAGGTAATTCATTCTCTCATGTTCATTTGTTTTATTTTGCTTCTCCAACCCCCTAAAATCCTTTTATTTACTTCTTTTGTAACAACACCAGTATTTTCAATATACTTGGATGTTTTTATAAGATTTATTCGAGCTACACTCTCACACAACTACATCAAATGGTTAAAGAACATACGGTTTCCGTGGATGGTGAAATTCTGCCTCCCGAAACGATGATTGTTCAATACTCATTTAACACCTTAAAAGGTGGACATTATGATGTCACTATTTTTAAATATGATATATAATATGTTTATGTTTTATTTAGGCTTATGTATTTTTCATTTTTGTCTTACCTTTATGTCTTCCATTATGGGTATACGCGATATCTTCATTTATGGAAGTGCGGACTACCGCCCCCTCAAAGTGATTTGATTCGTTAAATACCATATGTGGGATGTATAAAGGATGGAAATATGATATTATAAATGAAATTATACTAGAATTATAATATACCTTTATATCATTATTATTCCATTCTATAAAATACGAAATAGAAATGAAAGTAGCGTTCATGCGTACGTACGGCTTACCGTCTCCATGAACGGTGCATTTCATTTCTTACCTCTAAATGATTATGTAATGTTATAAATTCATGAATGTACTGGATATATATGACATATATGATATCTACATAATGAATACAATTCTGGATATAATAAACATTTGGCCACACGAACAACATGTAATTGTAAGAAGTCCACTTTCGACTTAAGAACCAAATATCAACAAAACAATCATTATTAACTTAATGATTACATAGTGTTTATAACATGGTAATAAGTGATATAAAAGGAATAATGAACTTGAAAAAGGTTCTTAAGGAAGTAGAAATTAACTCAAGCTTATTATTCAGGACGTTAAAGAATGATCAAGTCAAGTCGGACCCGAGGTAAGGGATCCTACAACTCTCTTTCTTTTTAAGTACACTCTTTTATGTCATTTATTTTAAGCTCATATTTCTTATGATTGGGAATTTATTTTACATTACATTTACTGTAATTTTTATGTTCATGTGATGAGAGACCCTATTCTCTCTCATCAATCCATTTTGGAAGTTTTGAGTGGTGCCGTTAGGCTGCCGAACTTTCGTAAGAGATCTAACCTCTCTCTTTCTTTCTAAGTACTCTCCTTTATGTCACTTCTTTTAAGCTCCTCTTTGTAATGTTGGGGGATGTTATTTTATATTCCACTTTATGTAAATTTTATTGTAATATGATTAGATACCCTATTTGATCTCATCAATCCATATTCGGAAGTTTTATGTGGCGCCGTTAGGCTGCCGAGTTTTCGTAAGGGATTTTTCATCTCACTTTTATTCCCGTGAGATTTATGCTACATTTGCCACAATTTCCTTTGAGTGGTGTATATACTGCCCATTATTTTACTCATTGTGTAAAATACATTCTTTTATGAGTATTTACATCAATGTTGTATTGTCCTTCTTTCACGAGGTGTATGTTTTGAAAGATACCCATGTCGGTAAGGGAATCTTTCACCCTCCTCATTTTAAAAGACTTCGTTTGTTATGTCTTTTAATTCACATACTATTATGTTGGGATATGTTCTCCTATATCCAGATTGATGTAAATTTTATGTCCAAGTGATGAGATACACTTTTTATCTCTCATCATCTCATTTTGATGTGATGCCGTTAGGCTGTCAAGGGAACTTTTTAACCCAATTTCGATTTCTTTGGGTTCAACTTGTAGTCATTAAATATGTCATCCATTGAATATGTTTGAATGACCTTTTATTGTTTTACACTTAATATCCACTTATATTGGGTGTATATATATTTGTCACACATATTTTTTGAGATTTATTTGTCCTTAATTTAAGGATACCTTCTTTATAAGGGATTTCATCACATTTGACGTTTTTATTGAGGGTTCATTATTGTTAAGCACCAATTCACTCTTATATGGTGTATATACTGTCCTTTGGAGTATTATATCATGAATCCTTTTATTCTCATGATTTTATAAAGTTCTGACTAAATGTTATTCCTCGATTATTGTATTCAAGTGTCTCTAATTTTGGTAAAACCCCTTTAAACAAAATATCGTTTTAAATGTTTTAATTATTTGTTCTTATTAATATACATGTTTTCAAAATGGTTTTAAGTATTTATTTATATGGATATTAATGGTTTAAAATGTTAAAAGCTTCAAGGTGGTATGGGACACTTTGAATCAAAAATCTCTTTATTAAATTTTTTAAATGGTTTTGGAAATGGTTTCTTTTTGAATGGATTCATTATTTCAATATCCTAAAATGTTATATTGTGATTGAAATGTGGAAATGTCATGTTTCCTTTATTCATGTTTATGTGATACGATTATGTTATGGTTCTTGGGCATTGTTATGAAGAACGGGTGGTTCCGTGATAAACTAAGGGCGGGTGAGCCCGATATAGCTCTCCAATGCATTGGGTAACGCGAAGGAGTGAAACGTTAAGGTTTCTCCGAAGAGATTTAGGGAATATACTGTGATGGGTATTCCAAACGTAACCAAGAGGGTTACTCCCTACGTAAGAATGTTATGAATGCCTCAAGTTACCTTTATGTCTTATGATTTCTATGATTTAGTCATGATTTTATGAGGTATGTTAAAGTGCCTATGTTTTATGGGTAAAGTATGATTTCGTTCTTATGTATATATGAACTCATGTTTCCTTTCCATATTTTTATAACCCTTACAGAGCTTTTTATGCTAATCCCATGTTTTTGAAATGTTTTCACAGGTCAAGGGAAAGGTACATGATGTGATGATAGTGTCAAGGATGTGTCAAGAAAGAATCCGTGTTATATTTTAAATATGTTTCCGTTGATGGGAAGAATGAATACTGTCTTTTATGTAACCACTTTTTTTAAATGTGGAATGTAATGAAAGTTTCATGATCTAATTCTCTAAAACTCTAAACCTGAAAAGATCCTCAATGTGTAATCTTGTAATAACTCAAGATTAAGTAAGGTTTAAGGCTGGGGCCTTATAGTTGGTATCAGAGGTCGGTTTAGATAACTTTAGAGGTTATGGTATTCTTTAAGCATAAGTGACAATTACCATAATGGTTAGGATTTCAGAAAGAGTCTTAGTTTTAGATAAAGTGAATGAGTAAGTATATCTTATTGTCTATCTTACTCATTAGTACATGATGGTTTTGTTGATATACTCACACTGACCTTTTTTTGGTTTTAGTAAATGGCTGGATCTAGCAAGCACCAAAGTAACAGTGGATGTGAAGGAAACTGTGACAGTTTTTTGAGCAAGCAACTGAATGATATGGGAGCTTCAATGAGAACTCTTTTTATTATCCTCAACCAACTATCTGGAGTCATGATTGACCACCTAAACCTTGGGAATTTTTCTAAGGCATCATATATGCAAGAAACAAATCCCTACGGAAGTACAGGTAATAATCATAAAGGTAAGTGTGTTCAAAAACCTATGTGTAAAAGATGTGGAAAGAAACACCTAGGAAAATGTTTCAAAGGGACAGAAATATGCTATAGATGTGGAAATGAAGGTCATAAAGCAAGAACCTGCCATCGAAAAAGGAAGCATCCAGTTGACTCGAGGAAAGGGAAAGAAGTTCTATCGGAGGGATCAATTGAATGTTTTAAATGTGGTGTGCATGGTCATTATGCAAACACATGTCCTATGAAGAAGTTTCGTGAATGGGGTCACCAAGAGCGTACCAATATTCGTTTACCAATACCTAATGCCATTCCGATTGAGGATGAAGAAACTGACAATGACCAATCAAAGGTATGTACTATTTCATGACTATTGTTTTCTTATTTTGGAATCTTAGGATATGATTCATGATTTTGTTTGTAGGAAAGAGGTATTTCGGAATAAGTTGGAAAGGAATGGATAATGGATCATGAAGAATGTTGAATGAGTAAGATGTCAACATATAAGGGCTTCAAGAGTTAGGGTGAAATTCTTAAGAGTATTAAGTCTCTTTTGATGATGGGGTTACATTAGAAGACTTTTTATATTATGTGTAACCCTGATGTTTAATATAGGCAAATTTTATTCAAGTAATAGTTATCTTTTCTTTTGTGGACATAGTTATAAAGAACCATTTGGGTTTCTATGATCCTTACTTTTGAGGTAATTATGGGTTACCATATGTTATGATTGAAGTGAAAGGCATGAGATAAAATTGAGGTTAAATTATGTTATGGTTATTTTTGATGATTTTATCCCTTTTTGGGTAATGATTTGAGAATTATATAGTTTTGGAAAAAGGACAACACGCAGACCGTGTGACAACCCGTCGCGTCGGACAATGCTGCGGGAATCGAACCCACAACCAAAGTGCGACTGGTATTTATCGCCTACCACTGGACTACGTGATGTCCCTGGTTAGTTTGACTGATTCTTTTTAGTTATATGATTTTATGAATTAAGAGTAAGTTGATTTTGGGTTATTTATGAAACTTATTAACCTATCATAGAGGATATGTGATTAGGTTAATTACTTTCCAATACGAGACTTTAGGAGAAACTGATGTTATTTGGAGATAAATGTTACGATTTAACTTGGAAGACTGTGTGACTAAATCCTTCAAATATTTGGGTTTCAATCTTAGTTTTGTTTACTTTGAAGAATTTTATGGACAAATTTTTTTATCGGATGGTCCTCGCTGAACTTTGGGTTTTGTTGGACAAATTTTGGAGATTAAGAATAGATTTTCTTTTTATAAGGGGTTATCCTTTTCTGGATTATCTGATCTTGTACTAACATTTTTGGTTTTGGATTTGGTTTTTGTTAAAGCCTAAATACATGGGATGTATATAGTTCTCTTTTGGGGATTAGGTGATTCTCTAGAAGTTGATTATAGTACTCTTAATGCGAACAAGTCTCCCTAAATACTCATCTTTTGGAAAAAAATATGAGTTTGACTAAGGAATCTAGTAAAAGTTGAAAGTCAACATGATAAGTGATTATGATTCCTTATGAATAAATTCCTCCATAAAAAGTAACTTAAAACAAAATGTTGTCTGTTAACTTTTCCTACTGGGGAACCCAACACCGTTTAACCCATCACAAGTTTGTGATTTTCTTATTGTTAACTTTCTCCTAAACATGTTTTCTATCACTCTCCATCGGAACATGACCCTATGTTTTCTCCTCCATGTCCATATTTTCATACTTAGAATCCTAGTATGGGTTAACTCGGGTGACCTCTATGCTTATCTTTCTTTATTTTAAAGTGATTGTTTTACCGACTCTTGTTCCGATGTGGGACGTTCAAGGATGTTTCCAAGTGCAATTTTAAAATTGCGAGGACGCAATTCCCAAAAGGGGGGAAGGATGTAACACCCCAGGTAAATAAAGAATATGACATTTTCATATTTATCCATATTTGTGAATAAAATATTAATATGACTTTAAAGGGGACGCTATGCTCGATGGCGTACCCCACACGCAACAACAAGTTTCTTGGGAATCTTACGTTGCACTCTAATAATAAAATAATATTATTTTAAATGGTAGTTAACATGTAGCCATTGTAATGGCGGGAATGGATAGAAATAACTAAAATATGATTATATATGTTCTTAAATATTTTTACATTTATACAATAAAAGATAAAGGCTTAAAATACTGAAAGAATTCAATTTTAGGCGTATATACCCTAGTTTTCACTAAAGGTTCACTTATCACCTTTTGATGGAGAACCGTCATTAAATATAGTTTTTTTCACTATTAAACATTCTTTTGGACCAAATAAAACTCTTATTAAGAATCGGGACATCAAAATTTACTTTGTGTAAATTTTTGGTATCTTTCCGATAAAGTTCATTTTTTAATGAATAGTGTAAAATGTTGTATTTTAATTCAAAACCACTTTTTAATCTAATTTATTTATATGATTAGATTATATTTTGAATTGGTTTTAAAGTGAAATTAGAAAATATTTTTACCATTAAATCCAATAGTGGTCGTTGGAATCAATTTCACTTTGAAATCAGACTTAAACTAGTGTCAATCTTTTGATACTTATTGTTTCATAAAATACGCTATTTGTCATGACAGCGGGAATTAATTATTAAATTAATTAATGTGACTTATATGTTGTGAATTTTGTAAAATGGACTTCATTTTTGAATTCAGAATATCAAATATATCTTAGGGTGAATTTTTGGAATTTTTCTGAAAAACTTCAATTTTTGATGAATAGTGAAACCACTAAGTGGTACTTATAAAAACTGATTTTCCGTTTAAATAAAATTTTGCCATCATTGTGTTTTGATTTTCAAAAATCCGACATACATGGTTTTCATTAAGAAGTATAATGACATTCAATGAGATTAAAATAATTTTTTGGTGAATAGTAACTTATTAAGTTTTTAATCGCGATTAGTGGTAATTAGTGTAGTTTAAGGTAAAAATAATGCTTTAATGGAATAAGATGAGCTTGACACATGTCCTAACCTAATTGGTTGTGTCATGGACGACCAAGAGAAGCCATGGGTCAACTTGGGGACCCCATGGATCCACTTTGGTTGGGAAATGACATAAATAACATTTTATTTAATGTAAAAGTAAAATTGACACAAACATGATATGTTTTACTAAAACAATTTTTAAGTGGGGTTATACAAGTCATATTTTTGATTATAAATATTCATTGGAAAGCTAAAACGATTTCCTACATCATAGTAGTTTTTTTATAATTTTTTAGACATTAAATAAATTAAATTATTTATGACATAATAATGATGCAGCGATGACATCATTATTTGACGATTTAAATAAAATGGAAAGATAATGTAAAATATATGAACTACACATGTCCAAAACATATTGGATGAGTGGATTTCGAAGCCTTATCACCTTATCCACGATTTATTTCAATGTGGGACCTTTTGAAACCGAAACACATTTTCAAATAAAGTAATATTTCTTTACTTTCCAAAAGTGCCCCTCCTCTCCTCTTATAAAAGGCCCCCACCTCTACCTCATTTAACACACTCCTCAAGCCTTTGGCTCGGCCAACCCCTGCCCATTTACTCTCTCCACATCCCTCTCCTCATCCTAGAGGATTCCCTTTGGGCATAATCCTTTCAATGGAAGCCTTTAGGCTCAAATCAAAAGGAGTTACACTTTTAAAGGTAATTCATTCTCTCATGTTCATTTGTTTTATTTTGCTTCTCCAACCCCCTAAAATCCTTTTATTTACTTCTTTTGTAACAACACCAGTATTTTCAATATACTTGGATGTTTTTATAAGATTTATTCGAGCTACACTATCACACAACTACATCAAATGGTTAAAGAACATACGGTTTCCGTGGATGGTGAAATTCTGCCTCCCGAAACGATGATTGTTCAATACTCATTTAACACCTTCAAAGGTGGACATTATGATGTCACTATTTTTAAATATGATATATAATATGTTTATGTTTTATTTAGGATTATGTATTTTTCATTTTTGTCTTACCTTTATGTCTTCCATTATGGGTATACGCGATATCTTCATTTATGAAAGTGCGGACTACCGCCCCCTCAAAGTGATTTGATTCGTTAAATACCATATGTGGGATGTATAAAGGATGGAAATATGATATTATAAATGAAATTATACTGGAATTATAATATACCTTTATATCATTATTATTCCATTCTATAAAATACGAAATAGAAATGAAAGTAGCGTTCATGCGTACGTACGGCTTACCGTCTCCATGAACGGTGCATTTCATTTCTTACCTCTAAATGATTATGTAATGTTATAAATTCATGAATGTACTGGATATATATGACATATATGATATCTAAATAATGAATACAATTCTGGATATAATAAACATTTGGCCACACGAACAACATGTAATTGTAAGAAGTCCACTTTCGACTTAAGAACCAAATATCAACAAAACAATCATTATTAACTTAATGATTACATAGTGTCTATAACATGGTAATAAGTGATATAAAAGGAATAATGAACTTGAAAAAGGTTCTTAAGGAAGTAGAAATTAACTCAAGCTTATTATTCAGGACGTTAAAGAATGATCAAGTCAAGTCGGACCCGAGGTAAGGGATCCTACAACTCTCTTTCTTTTTAAGTACACTCTTTTATGTCATTTATTTTAAGCTCATATTTCTTATGATTGGGAAGTTATTTTACATTACATTTACTGTAATTTTTATGTTCATGTGATGAGAGACCCTATTCTCTCTCATCAATCCATTTTGGAAGTTTTGAGTGGCGCCGTTAGGCTGCCGAACTTTCGTAAGAGATCTAACCTCTCTCTTTCTTTCTAAGTACTCTCCTTTATGTCACTTCTTTTAAGCTCCTATTTGTAATGTTGGGGGATGTTATTTTATATTCCACTTTATGTAAATTTTATTGTAATATGATTAGATACCCTATTTGATCTCATCAATACATATTCGGAAGTTTTATGTGGCGCCGTTAGGCTGCCGAGTTTTCGTAAGGGATTTTTCATCTCACTTTTATTCCCGTGAGATTTATGCTACATTTGCCACAATTTCCTTTGAGTGGTGTATATACTGCCCATTATTTTACTCATTTTGTAAAATACATTCTTTTATGAGTATTTACATCAATGTTGTATTGTCCTTCTTTCACGAGGTGTATGTTTTGAAAGATACCCATGTCGGTAAGGGAATCTTTCACCCTCCTCATTTTAAAAGACTTCGTTTGTTATGTCTTTTAATTCACATACTATTATGTTGGGATATGTTCTCCTATATCCAGATTGATGTAAATTTTATGTCCAAGTGATGAGATACACTTTTTATCTCTCATCATCTCATTTTGATGTGATGCCGTTAGGCTGTCAAGGGAACTTTTTAACCCAATTTCGATTTCTTTGGGTTCAACTTGTAGTCATTAAATATGTCATCCATTGAATATGTTTGAATGACCTTTTATTGTTTTACACTTAATATCCACTTATATTGGGTGTATATATATTTGTCACACATATTTTTTGAGATTTATTTGTCCTTAATTTAAGGATACCTTCTTTATAAGGGATTTCATCACATTTGACGTTTTTATTGAGGGTTCATTATTGTTATGCACCAATTCACTCTTATATGGTGTATATACTGTCCTTTGGAGTATTATATCATGAATCCTTTTATTCTCATGATTTTATAAAGTTCTGACTAAATGTTATTCCTCGATTATTGTATTCAAGTGTCTCTAATTTCTGTAAAACCCCTTTAAACAAAATATCGTTTTAAATGTTTTAATTATTTGTTCTTATTAATATACATGTTTTCAAAATGGTTTTAAGTATTTATTTATATGGATATTAATGGTTTAAAATGTTAAAAGCTTCAAGGTGGTATGGGACACTTTGAATCAAAAATCTCTTTATTAAATTTTTAAATGGTTTTGGAAATGGTTTCTTTTTGAATGGATTCATTATTTCAATATCCTAAAATGTTATATTGTGATTGAAATGTGGAAATGTCATGTCTCCTTTATTCATGTTTATGTGATACGATTATGTTATGATTCTTGGGCATTGTTATGAAGAACGGGTGGTTCCGTGATAAACTAAGGGCGGGTGAGCCCGATATAGCTCTCCAATGCATTGGGTAACGCGAAGGAGTGAAACGTTAAGGTTTCTCCGAAGAGATTTAGGGAATATACTGTGATGGGTATTCCAAACGTAACCAAGAGGGTTACTCCCTACGTAAGAATGTTATGAATGCCTCAAGTTACCTTTATGTCTTATGATTTCTATGATTTAGTCATGATTTTATGAGGTATGTTAAAGTGCCTATGTTTTATGGGTAAAGTATGATTTCGATCTTATGTATATATGAACTCATGTTTCCTTTCCATATTTTTATAACCCTTACAGAGCTTTTTATGCTAATCCCATGTTTTTGAAATGTTTTCACAGGTCAAGGGAAAGGTACATGATGTGATGATAGTGTCAAGGATGTGTCAAGAAAGAATCCGTGTTATATTTTAAATATGTTTCCGTTGATGGGAAGAATGAATACTGTCTTTTATGTAACCACTTTTTTTAAATGTGGAATGTAATGAAAGTTTCATGATCTAATTCTCTAAAACTCTAAACCTGAAAAGATCCTCAATGTGTAATCTTGTAATAACTCATGATTAAGTAAGGTTTAAGGCTGGGGCCTTATAGTTGGTATCAGAGGTCGGTTTAGATAACTTTAGAGGTTATGGTATTCTTTAAGCATAAGTGACAATTACCATAATGGTTAGGATTTCAGAAAGAGTCTTAGTTTTAGATAAAGTGAATGAGTAAGTATATCTTATTGTCTATCTTACTCATTAGTACATGATGGTTTTGTTGATATACTCACACTGACCTTTTTTTGGTTTTAGTAAATGGCTGGATCTAGCAAGCACCAAAGTAACAGTGGATGTGAAGGAAACTGTGACAGTTTTTTGAGCAAGCAACTGAATGATATGGGAGCTTCAATGAGAACTCTTTTTATTATCCTCAACCAACTATCTGGAGTCATGATTGACCACCTAAACCTTGGGAATTTTTCTAAGGCATCATATATGCAAGAAACAAATCCCTACGGAAGTACAGGTAATAATCATAAAGGTAAGTGTGTTCAAAAACCTATGTGTAAAAGATTTGGAAAGAAACACCTAGGAAAATGTTTCAAAGGGACAGAAATATGCTATAGATGTGGAAATGAAGGTCATAAAGCAAGAACCTGCCATCGAAAAAGGAAGCATCCAGTTGACTCGAGGAAAGGGAAAGAAGTTCTATCGGAGGGATCAATTGAATGTTTTAAATGTGGTGTGCATGGTCATTATGCAAACACATGTCCTATGAAGAAGTTTCGTGAATGGGGTCACCAAGAGCGTACCAATATTCGTTTACCAATACCTAATTCCATTCCGATTGAGGATGAAGAAACTGACAATGACCAATCAAAGGTATGTACTATTTCATGACTATTGTTTTCTTATTTTGGAATCTTAGGATATGATTCATGATTTTGTTTGTAGGAAAGAGGTATTTCGGAATAAGTTGGAAAGGAATGGATAATGGATCATGAAGAATGTTGAATGAGTAAGATGTCAACATATAAGGGCTTCAAGAGTTAGGGTGAAATTCTTAAGAGTATTAAGTCTCTTTTGATGATGGGGTTACATTAGAAGACTTTTTATATTATGTGTAACCCTGATGTTTAATATAGGCAAATTTTATTCAAGTAATAGTTATCTTTTCTTTTGTGGACATAGTTATAAAGAACCATTTGGGTTTCTATGATCCTTACTTTTGAGGTAATTATGGGTTACCATATGTTATGATTGAAGTAAAAGGCATGAGATAAAATTGAGGTTAAATTATGTTATGGTTATTTTTGATGATTTTATCCCTTTTTGGGTAATGATTTGAGAATTATATAGTTTTGGAAAAAGGACAACACGCAGACCGTGTGACAACCCGTCGCGTCGGACAATGCTGCGGGAATCGAACCCACAACCAAAGTGCGACTGGTATTTATCGCCTACCACTGGACTACGTGATGTCCCTGGTTAGTTTGACTGATTCTTTTTAGTTATATGATTTTATGAATTAAGAGTAAGTTGATTTTGGGTTATTTATGAAACTTATTAACCTATCATAGAGGATATGTGATTAGGTTAATTACTTTCCAATACGAGACTTTAGGAGAAACTGATGTTATTTGGAGATAAATGTTACGATTTAACTTGGAAGACTGTGTGACTAAATCCTTCAAATATTTGGGTTTCAATCATAGTTTTGTTTACTTTGAAGAATTTTATGGACAAATTTTTTTATCGGATGGTCCTCGCTGAACTTTGGGTTTTGTTGGACAAATTTTGGAGATTAAGAATAGATTTTCTTTTTATAAGGGGTTATCCTTTTCTGGATTATCTGATCTTGTACTAACATTTTTGGTTTTGGATTTGGTTTTTGTTAAAGCCTAAATACATGGGATGTATATAGTTCTCTTTTGGGGATTAGGTGATTCTCTAGAAGTTGATTATAGTACTCTTAATGCGAACAAGTCTCCCTAAATACTCATCTTTTGGAAAAAAATATGAGTTTGACTAAGGAATCTAGTAAAAGTTGAAAGTCAACATGATAAGTGATTATGATTCCTTATGAATAAATTCCTCCATAAAAAGTAACTTAAAACAAAATGTTGTCTGTTAACTTTTCCTACTGGGGAACCCAACACCGTTTAACCCATCACAAGTTTGTGATTTTCTTATTGTTAACTTTCTCCTAAACATGTTTTCTATCACTCTCCATCGGAACATGACCCTATGTTTTCTCCTCCATGTCCATATTTTCATAATTAGAATCCTAGTATGGGTTAACTCGGGTGACCTCTATGCTTATCTTTCTTTATTTTAAAGTGATTGTTTTACCGACTCTTGTTCCGATGTGGGACGTTCAAGGATGTTTCCAAGTGCAATTTTAAAATTGCGAGGACGCAATTCCCAAAAGGGGGGAAGGATGTAACACCCCAGGTAAATAAAGAATATGACATTTTCATATTTATCCATATTTGTGAATAAAATATTAATATGACTTTAAAGGGGACGCTATGCTCGATGGCGTACCCAACACGCAACAACAAGTTTCTTGGGAATCTTACGTTGCACTCTAATAATAAAATAATATTATTTTAAATGGTAGTTAACATGTTGCCATTGTAATGGCGGGAATGGATAGAAATAACTAAAATATGA
Source organism: Viscum album (assembly GCA_963277665.1). NCBI lineage: Eukaryota > Viridiplantae > Streptophyta > Magnoliopsida > Santalales > Viscaceae > Viscum > Viscum album. The sequence continues at coordinate 386,970,238 of OY728167.1, read as the reverse complement.
TTATATATGTTCTTAAATATTTTTACATTTATACAATAAAAGATAAAGGCTTAAAATACTGAAAGAATTCAATTTTAGGCGTATATACCCTAGTTTTCACTAAAGGTTCACTTATCACCTTTTGATGGAGAACCGTCATTAAATATAGTTTTTTTCACTATTAAACATTCTTTTGGACCAAATAAAACTCTTATTAAGAATCGGGACATCAAAATTTACTTTGTGTAAATTTTTGGTATCTTTCCGATAAAGTTCATTTTTTAATGAATAGTGTAAAATGTTGTATTTTAATTCAAAACCACTTTTTAATCTAATTTATTTATATGATTAGATTATATTTTGAATTGGTTTTAAAGTGAAATTAGAAAATATTTTTACCATTAAATCCAATAGTGGTCGTTGGAATCAATTTCACTTTGAAATCAGACTTAAACTAGTGTCAATCTTTTGATACTTATTGTTTCATAAAATACGCTATTTGTCATGACATCGGGAATTAATTATTAAATTAATTAATGTGACTTATATGTTGTGAATTTTGTAAAATGGACTTCATTTTTGAATTCAGAATATCAAATATATCTTAGGGTGAATTTTTGGAATTTTTCTGAAAAACTTCAATTTTTGATGAATAGTGAAACCACTAAGTGGTACTTATAAAAACTGATTTTCCGTTTAAATAAAATTTTGCCATCATTGTGTTTTGATTTTCAAAAATCCGACATACATGGTTTTCATTAAGAAGTATAATGACATTCAATGAGATTAAAATAATTTTTTGGTGAATAGTAACTTATTAAGTTTTTAATCGCGATTAGTGGTGATTAGTGTAGTTTAAGGTAAAAATAATGCTTTAATGGAATAAGATGAGCTTGACACATGTCCTAACCTAATTGGTTGTGTCATGGACGACCAAGAGAAGCCATGGGTCAACTTGGGGACCCCATGGATCCTCTTTGGTTGGGAAATGACATAAATAACATTTTATTTAATGTAAAAGTAAAATTGACACAAACATGATATGTTTTACTAAAACAATTTTTAAGTGGGGTTATACAAGTCATCTTTTTGATTATAAATATTCATTGGAAAGCTAAAAAGATTTCCTACATCATAGTAGTTTTTTTATAATTTTTTAGACATTAAATAAATTAAATTATTTATGACATAATAATGATGCAGCGATGACATCATTATTTGACGATTTAAATAAAATGGAATGATAATGTAAAATATATGAACTACACATGTCCAAAACATATTGGATGAGTGGATTTCGAAGCCTTATCACCTTATCCACGAAGTATTTCAATGTGGGACCTTTTGAAACCGAAACACATTTTCAAATAAAGTAATATTTCTTTACTTTCCAAAAGTGCCCCTCCTCTCCTCTTATAAAAGGCCCCCACCTCTACCTCATTTAACACACTCCTAAAGCCTTTGGCTCGGCCAAACCCTGCCCATTTACTCTCTCCACATCCCTCTCCTCATCCTAGAGGATTCCCTTTGGGAATAATCCTTTCATAGGAAGCCTTTAGGCTCAAATCAAAAGGAGTTACACTTTTAAAGGTAATTCATTCTCTCATGTTCATTTGTTTTATTTTGATTCTCCATCCCCCTAAACTCTTTTTATTTACTTATTTTGTAACAACACCAGTATCTTCAATATACTAGGATGTTGTTATAAGATTTATTCGAGCTACACTCTCACACAACTACATCAAATGGTTAAAGAACATACGGTTTCTGTGGATGGTGAAATTCTGCCTCCCGAAACGATGATTGTTCAATACTCATTTAACACCTTCAAAGGTGGCCATTATGATGTCACTATTTTTAAATATGATATATAATATGTTTATGTTTTATTTATGCTTCTGTATTTTTCATTTTTGTCTTACCTTTATGTCTTCCATTATGGGTATATGCGATATCTTCATTTAAGGAAGTGCGGACTACCGCCCCCTCAAAGTGATTTGATTCGTTAAATACCATATGTGGGATGTATAAAGGATGGAAATATGATATTATAAATGACATTATACTGGAATTATAATTTACCTTTATATCATTATTATTGCATTCTATAAAATACGAAATAGAAATGAAAGTAGCGTTCATTCGTACGTACGGCTTACCGTCTCCATGAACGGTGCATTTCATTTATTACCTCTAAATGATTATGTAATGTTATAAATTCATGAATTTACTGGATATATATGACATATATGATATCTACATAATGAATACAATTCTGGATATAATAAAAATTTGGCCACACGAACAACATGTAATTGTAAGAAGTCCACTTTCGACTTAAGAACCAAATATCAACAAAACAATCATTATTAACTTAATGATTAAATAGTGTTTATAACATGGTAATAAGTGATATAAAAGGAATAATGAACTTGAAAAAGGTTCTTAAGGAAGTATAAATTAACTCAAGTTTATTATTCAGGACGTTAAAGAACGATCGAGTCAAGTCGGACCCGAGGTAAGGGATCCTACAACTCTCTTTCTTTTTAAGTACACTCTTTTATGTCATTTATTTTAAGCTCATATTTATTATGATTGGGAAGTTATTTTACATTAAATTTACTATAATTTTTATTTTCATGTGATGAGAGAACCTATTCTCTCTCATCAATCCATTTTGGAAGTTTTGAGTGGCACCGTTAGGCTGCCGAACTTTCGTAAGACATCTAACCTCTCTCTTTCTTTCGAAGTACTCTCCTTTATGTCACTTCTTTTAAGCTCCTCTTTGTAATGTTGGGGGATGTTATTTTATATTCCTATTGCTGTAAATTTTATTGTAATATAATGAGATACGCTATTTTATCTCATCAATCCATATTCGGAAGTTTTATGTGGCGCCGTTAGGCTGCCGAGTTTTCGTAAGGGATTTTTCATCTCACTTTTATTCCCGTGAGATTTATGCTACATTTGCCACAATTTCCTTTGAGTGGTGTATATACTGCCCATTATTTTACTCATTGTGTAAAATACTTTCTTTTATGAGTATTTACATCAATGTTGTATTGTCCTTCTTTCACGAGGTGTATGTTTTGAAAGATACCCATGTCGGTAAGGGAACCTTTCACCATCCTCATTTTAAAAGACTTCGTTTGTTATGTCTTTTAATTCACATACTATTATGTTGGGATATGTTCTCCTATATCCTGATTGATGTAAATTTTATGTCCAAGTGATGAGATACACTTTTTATCTCTCATCATCTCATTTTGATGTGATGCCGTTAGGCTGTCAAGGGAACTTTTTAACCCAATTTCGATTTCTTTGGGTTCAACTTGTAGTCATTGAATATGTCATCCATTGAATATGTGTGAATGACCTTTTATTGTTTTACACTTAATATCCACTTATATTGGGTGTATATATATTTGTCACACATATTTTTTGAGATTTATTTGTCCTTAATTTAAGGATACCTTCTTTATAAGGGATTTCATCACATTTGACGTTTTTATTGAGGGTTCATTGTTGTTATGGACCAAATCACTCTTATATGGTGTATATACTGTCCTTTGGAGTATTATATAATGAATCCTTTTATTCTCATGATATTATAAAGTTCTGACTAAATGTTATTCCTCGATTATTGTATTCAAGTGTCTCTAATTTTGGTAAAACCCCTTTAACCAAAATATCGTTTTAAATGTTTTAATTATTTGTTCTTATTAATATCCATGTTTTCAAAATGGTTTTAAGGATTTATTTATATGTATATTAATGGTTTAAAATGTTAAAAGCTTCAAGGTTCTATGGGACACTTTTATTCAAAAATCTCTTTATTAAATTTTTTAAATGGTTTTGGAAATGGTTTCTTTTTGAGTGGATTCATTATTTCAATATACTAAAATGTTATATTGTGATTGAAATGTGGAAATGTCATGTTTCCTTTATTCATGTTTATGTGATAAGATTATGTTATGGTTCTTGGGCATTGTTATGAAGAACGGGTGGTTCCGTGATAAACTAAGGGCGGGTGAGCCCGATATAGCTCTCCAATGCATTGGGTAACGCGAAAGAGTGAAACGTTAAGGTTTCTCCGAAGAGATTTAGGGAATATACTGTGATGGGTATTCCAAATGTAACCAAGAGGGTTACTCCGTACGTAAGAATGTTATGAATGCCTCAAGTTACCTTTATGTCTTATAATTTCTATGATTTATTCATGATTTTATGAGGTATTCTAAAGTGCCTATGTTTTATGGGTAATGTATGCTTTCGTTCTTATGTATATATGAACTCATGTTTCCTTTCCATATTTTTATAACCCTTACTGAGCTTTTTATGCTCATCCCAAGTTTTTGAAATGTTTTCACAGGTCAAGGGAAAGGTACATGATGTGATGATAGTGTCAAGGATGTTTCAAGAAAGAATCCGTGTTATATTTTAAATATGTTTCCGTTGATGGGAAGAATGAATACTGTCTTTTATGTAACCACTTTGTTTAAATGTGGAATGTAATGCAAGTTTCATGATCTAATTCTCTAAAACTCTAAACCTGAAAAGATCCTCAATGTGTAATCTTGTAATAACTCAAGATTAAGTAAGGTTTAAGGATGGGGCCTTATAAACTATTCGTAGGATGTAAACATTCCCTTCCTTTTTTCTAATAGAACATTCTTGAATTTATATATTTTATTTCATTCTTATTTAGTATTAAAAAATATGGGCTTATGTGACTCAATTTATTACATTCATATAATATCATCTCATAAGTATCCTTCTTCTCACTTCCCTATTTTGGATTCTTCTTGTACTAGTAACACAAATATTTCCTTTTAAAAAAATATTAATTCTCTTATTAGGTAGGGAATTTTCATTATCACTCTCTCCAAATAAACTACTTTCAGTCTCAACTTTCAATTTCTTCTTCTCTTACTATTTAAGAGCATTCCTAGAAACATTGGATTTTGAAACATAAGCTAAACCATTATTCTTTTTATCCTTTCCAAATTATCTTCTTAATCTGCCCACATTTTTCCTGATAATTCTAAATAAATAATCTAAACTCAAATTTGAAATATTCATTATATCATTAAGGGTTCTCCTATTAGATTCCAACTCATTTGGAATTATATTAATAATATATTCAACCAATTTATAATATATTAATTTTATTTCTCCATAATGTTTTAGAATACATACAACGTTCATAAATTGTTGATGCATTTTTGAAACTATTTCTCTATGTAAAAAATAAAAGGCATGATAGTCTTCGTGAAGAATAGATATTAATTTTCCCACAAACATGGTAGTTCTAAAGTTATTAAACTCGTGTTTCTTTCTTTATTGTTCACAGTTACATAGTACGAAATATAACTATTGGTATTTTTGGTCATTGAGGACAATAGAGTATTTATAACATGATAGTTGGGTTGATATTCAAGCTTATATTCTCTTCTGAATGTAGTAGCCTAATTGTTAGAAATTTGATAGCTTCATGCTGACATAAAAACATTTATACTAAGCATTGATAAAAAAATTTCTTATTATCTCTCTAATATTCATAATCAACACTATCAAATATTGGTGGTCTATATAGATTTAGATGTTTAGGTTTCCTAAGGGAAAAACTGAAAATGTTAAACAAATATATTCTTTTTTATTAAAAAAAACATTTATGTTATACTTTATACTAAGTAGAAATAAATTATATTACTAAATTTGTGATTAAAAGAGTTTATGTTTTACTACAATAGGGAGAATTTTAGTTTATAAAAATAAAGATTTCAATTTTTCCAATAACTTTTTTAATTTTATATAATTAATTTTTTATACCAATTAACTTTATAATAGGAGTAAGAATGACTTTTTAACAATCAATATAAATCTTTTTATAACATGAATAACATAATATATGTCTTTTAAAAACAATTAATAGAAATAATTATAAATTAATTGAAAAAAAATTACAATGAAATTTACAACCAAGATTCTAAGCTTTAACAATTAGTATTAATGAAGTCAATAACCTTGACTTTGAGTATCCTTGATATTCAACCTATCATTGGGTATGACTTTGTATCCATAGAAATGCTAAATCAAAAATATTGGGCATAGCCTCAATTTTTCATATCGTTGGTAACCCTCAATTATATGATCGGTATATCCTCCGTCTTTATTAAAAATGGAATATCTTGATCAAACCATATTGGATAAAGCAATTTCAAAAGTAAAATATTTTAAGGTATTTACTACAACCCTCACAATTGTATTCCTTACTATAAAGGATTTCTAAAGGTTACAATGAAATATTCACTCATAACAAGATATTATGATCTCTTTAAAGAAACTTTATATCACTCCATTAAAAAATATTAAAATTTTATACTTCCAAAAAGATTCGTCTACCGAATCATGTGTCTTTATTTATTAACGTTCTTCAAAGGGTAATATTATTCATTTCTCAGGATCAGTTAAAATGAAATCGAATAAACATCTTCTTCAGTTGGAAGGGTTCATAAGATCATATATTTTTTTGATAATTTTTTTAGTTTTCACCATTACAGTGTATGTAGGTTCCATCTGGTGGAATTGTAATTCTATGTTTAGTTTCATTTATTGTGTTCTTCATCTGGTATGATTTATAAATGTTCATCTAGAAATCATTTCTACCTCTATCTTATAAGTTATTTCTAATAGACGTGGTATAACTTTTTATGATGGAATTCATTATACACCATCTTCTAGAATTTATAAACCACAATCTGGTGAACCTTTATTTGTTTGTATGATGTAAAAACTATATGTGGATCTAGTAAAGATATTTGATCTGATCCCCTTCATCTAGAAAATTTTTAAAAATATGTTCATTGTAAAGGATCTTCTTCATATAAAAAGACATTTAACATTAATATAAGAACATCATAAAAACATGTGAAGGATTAAATTTAGAAATGAATAAATTTTTAAGGAAGATGTTTGTGATTTTAAAAAGTATGGTTATAATGTGTGGAAAGAATAATATCGACTCAACAAGTTTTTCGATCCTAAAATTCATAGATTTACTGGAAATACAAAAACATTAATAGGCATATTATTGATGAAAAATATTACATGTTTAAAAAATAAAACCAATGTATTTTCAATCCCCCCCCCATGCGATCTATGGGAAAAAAACAACTCTTTTCTAAATTTTCATAAAACCATATACTTTATCATAGAGGAGTTTTCTAAAACAAAACTTCCAGATTAATTTTTTTAAGGAAACTAATCTTGAAATGATAAGAAATTTTGTGTCTATGATATAGATATATTTCCCATCAAATAACTCATATTCTGTAATTTCAGGAACTCTTTATCCCCCATTTTATGATAACACCAACATTATATTCACAAAAGATAATGTATAGAGTTATAATTATTCTCCCACTTTAAAAACATAATCCATAATACCATGGGGGATTCTCAAGAACATTATTAAGTCATTACTGGAGGATCAACATGAAATTTCATTCTCAATTCCTAAAATATCCCCCTTTAAATAGCTTTGGTGAATATATCATCAATTTTATCATTGATTGAAATATAATAATGCTTAACATCTCTACTATCCACACTTTCATTATTGAAAAAATATTTAACATCAATGTTATTAGATTTGTAATGTTGAAAATTATTTTTGTGCTGATCAATTCCACTCTGATTATCAAAAATAATATTAAGTGTTTTCTCAATAGTCACCTTAAAATATTCAATTTGGGTACTCATCTACATCATTTGAGTACATTCATATGTGGAGAAAGCATATTCATATTTAGCTGTATTTAATGATACTGAACTTTGTTTCACACTGTGTTAATGAAAAAACCTTCTCCCAAATAAATATTTTCCTCCAAATGTGATTTTTTGTTCATCAGATCTGTTATCCCAATCATCATCTATAAACCCAATTAATTTCAACTTATTGCTTTTCTTATATTCAATGTTACTTTGACATAACTCAATATTATATTGGAATATATCATGTCATATAATTTATGATCACTTTGATACCAGATAGAATATGTTTCAGTATAAACAAAATATGGTTGAGATGTTGTAATATAGAGTAATCTTCTAATCAAATTTCAAAGGTTCTCTAGATTTAAACATTGGACAAATTCATTTTTACTCAGCTTTATATAAATATAAATGTGTGAATAATTCCTTTGAATAATTCATAAAAAACATATTTAATAATTCATTGGATTTATTTTCCTGTGAAAGCATGATTTATCTTATTTTATATTAATCATACAGTCCCAAAAATAAATTCAACTCCCTGAGCATTACCATCTCAAAGGTCCTCTTCATCTGTATAAATAATTATTCAAAGATTTATCCTTATCAACAGAAATAAATATATCCTCAAAATAAAAAAAATTGATCATGGGACTTGTACTCATCCCTTTTATATATAAAATTCTATCAGATTTTCCTTTAGAAAGGTTCAAATGCTTCAAAAAATAATCACGTTTTTAATACTAGGTATAAGGGGTCTATTTCATTCTCTACAAAGATTTATTCACCTTAAACACCATGGTTCCATCAGTATCCGGTTTGAACCCATCAATATTCTATGTGTAATGTTTCTTTTCAATTTCTCTATTCAATAATTCTAACATAACATCCATATTATTTAAATTTTAATTTCAATGAGCAGCAACAAAAAAAAACATGTTTAGAATTTCAAGTCTTGCATTAGGGGAAAAATGGTTGTAATAGTGGGTTCCCTTGACCCAAATAAATAATACATTTTGATTACCATATCACGGATATAGTCAGTTATATATGATTCACTACTTCCATTATAATGTTCATGTTTTTTCATCCAATATTTAAATTGTAATATGCATAGATTATTTTTCATATAAAATGGTTATAGCGGTTCCTATGATAAAATGAGGACCTCAAGATATTATGAAATTAATCATAAATAAATTATTTTATGGTCAACACACATCATAATGACTAGAAATTGTTGATTTATAAATATTATGTTCTCAGGGCTCATGAGGATTGAGATATCATCTCTTGAAGTTCTGACTTTTTGATCTCTGGTATGTGAGATCATGAGGACAGACCAGCCAATTTGAACACCACATGCTTAAGGGGTCATTGGTTTTTCCTATCTACATACATGTGTTTTGGTACCCTGAATTGATATTATTATCAATGTATACCATTTGATAATGTAATTTTATGCCTGTAAGAAGTCATGGAAATGAATTCATGATGAGGTATCTTGTGTTGGGTGTGTCATTGGTGGTATGACATTGGTGGAATGGTCAAGAAAGAATTTTTCAGTTTCGATTTGTGGAATTAATATCTCAGTCCTAGTTGACTATGATGGAATTATATACATAAATCCATGGAAAATGTATTTGAACTTATCTCCATCCAGTTCAATCAAAAAATAATAAATCAAGAAAGGATGATGATATAAGTGTGCATACTTCTTTAGAATATATGTAAAGGCAAAGGGATTATATTAAACAGTTTGCGTTCGTAGGAAATTTTTCCATTATTATGGATTTTTATTATCTCTTTAGGGGCCTTGATGGGTTTCTATAATATTCTATTGGTCTATGAATATTATTCACTACTATCAAGATAAGGGCCTTGAAGGTCACACACAATAGAATATTCAACCATCTACCCTATTATAGTAAATAGGAAAATTGGACATGGTGGTCCCCATCACGAGGTATGAGAGTTCTCCTCGTAAATAATCACTAAAGAATAAATAAATTCATTATTATTCACGTATAAAATAATTGTCTTGAATTTATTTATTAAAATTATTCACAAGGTAATATATGAATCCAATAAGAAATAATATACAAACGAGTATTATTTTAATATTCATGCTTTGTTTAATATTTGTTGGAATTAAAAGGTCAGTTAAAAACCCATGTTTATCACATGATATATTTAATATGTATTACAAGTATATAATATAATATTAATATTATTTATAATTTCCTTACTTCATCATAACAATTTATTTTTTTTCTTATTTAGTAGAAGGTGGTTAGGGAACCCAATCAGACTATTTTTTCCTCCCACTATATAATCTGAAGAGAGAATATATTCCATAGAATATTCATGAAAATGAAGTGAAATATTATTTCTCTTACCTCTTCCTAGATAAGGAAATTATAACTCTGAGAAATTGATCAGATAATGTCTTTAATGAATCCAAGGGACAGGATCAAGTTGATTGTCACGATGCTGAACGAATTTTCCAAACTCCACACTAGCAACTGAAATATGAAGATAAAAATACATATTGATTCAAAGAGAATGTTTGGATTACCTAGAGGGGTTTTGATTCAGATCCTTATAAAAATGATCATTGGTGACTAACTGTATTTGAATATGCTTCTAAATCAAACAAGTTATTTTTCAGTTTTATTTTCATTCTTTGATTAATTCACAAGAGATTATAAGATTTCTAATGAGGCTATTATTGATGGGGATGACGATGTTAAGTCACTCTAGTGATGAAATTTTTTAAATCCTCATCCCACCATATTTCTCTGCGTACCCCAGTACCATCAAATAGGTTCTTCATAATCATTACTTTCTAAATTTTAATAACCTTTTCATACTAGAGAAGTTGTATTCCCCTATATTTTTTCATGTTTGCTTAGTTTATTTCTGAGAACCCATTTTGTTCCCATAACATTTTTCTATAAAATCAAGGAACAAGATCTCATCTATTATGATTATTAAATTAATTTGGATCTTCATTTATTTAAATTATACATTCTTTATACTCAATTGATTGTGAATCGGATTATGGTTCTGCCTGTGAGATAAGTAACATTTTATTTCCAAACATCAATTTCTATTTAGCCTAAAATAAAGATTCCTGTATTTTGATGATATTATTGGGTTAAAATTATTTTTATAATTTCTATAATTTTTTTCCTTTTGATCTTACTTCCTTCATCACAATACTTATAAAAATCAATTTGTACAAGATTTAGAACATGGTCATATACCTCTTTATTAACATCTCTAGAAGTTATCATTTTATCTTTCGTTTAACCATCCATATTATATTTAACAAATTTTGTTATGTACACTTATTTTTTTGGATTTTTACATGAATATAATCATCCAACTAATATAGTTTTTTATTCCATCACCATGAAATTCTTCTCCTAGAAAAATGTCCCATGAAAACACTTTCCTTTATTTTTTATCAAACATTCATAAATCCATATTTTTAATATTTATCAAGAAAAGACTTCCAAAACCGAAAAGAATTTAATTGTATAATTATTATAATACCACATATCCTTGGGTTTCATTTTTTATTTTGGTTAAAGAAAACATCTATTTTTCATATGACAAGTTGTACTTATAGATTCTCTATAGAATAACTCTGAATTCTTATATTTAGTGAGTGTGTTTCTTCCCATATAAACCAAAATTTTGGTTTTCCTTTATAATACTCTATTTTATATAGGATTTTAGGGATAACTATATTGGTGTTTAATTTATTTATTATTTATGTAGAACTTGAAAGGGATACTTGTTTACTGCTTTCCATTGAACATTCTTGACATTGAGATATAAACACACAACTCTTTCTCAACTCACCATCATAAATTTTTTAACAACTCTACCACATCTGATTTAAATTTCATGAATACTACTTTGGTCATACACGTGATATCATAAAAGAATGTAATAATGTATCGGTCACCCTTTATTGATCAATGTCTCATAATTCCACATAGGTAGGGATGTACGATCTCGTGTTTTCGGTTAAACTGAATTTTAACTTTATTATGACTTCCACTAACTATCCTTCCGCATTGGAATGCTAAGAAAATAACATCATCTTTACTCATCAGTTATGGTAAATCTATTACAAAAACATCCTTTGAAATTGTTCTTATACTTCTCTAACAAATATGGTCATTTTTAGTGCCATAATATGTTTTCATCCCACTACTAAAAAACCAATCTATAGCAACGCTAGATTCGGCCTTCATCAGCACTAAAAAAGTACTAATTACTTTAGCACGGTTAAAAGTCCATTAATTTTTTAAGTGATAAAAAGCACTAATAAATGGAATATTTATCAACAAAAATAAAATCGTTGATAAAATATATCTTTTATCAGTGCTTTTATTTAGTGTTAATACATAGTACCTTTATCAATGCTTTTAAAAGAGCTGATAAATGAAGTCTTTTATCAGCGCTTTTATTTGCATTAATAAAAATATGATTTTTCAGTGCTTTTTAATTCTTTATTATTGATTGGATTCATCAGTTCCTATACAAGAACAAATAAAGGAGTCATTTATTAGTGATTCATATAGATCTAATATAGATAAGATTTATTAGTGATGATAATGGTGAAAACTACAACATAATACTACAACACATTACATCACAAAAAAACAAGTGAATCATGCTGCAACAACACCCTGCATCAGCAGAAAAAAATTACTAAAATAAGATACAAATACTGAATTTAAATAAAATAAAATTTCTAACACAAATATAGAACAAAATTATATTATAGAGTATGTAATCTTTTTTATTAAAATTAATGTCAGTTTTGAATAAAAAATGCACTTGATGTCATGCCAGTCACACCGTGAATTTGATTGAAGCACGAGTGAATGATTAATGTCCCAAATGATGCCGATGTAGTTTTCCTAAAGTTTTAAAACAATAAGAATGCATTTTCTCATTTTTGAGTATTTCAGTTTTTTTCACTAAAATTAATGTTATGTTTGAATAAAACGACACACATTGAGTAATTTGGGTCACATCGTGCATAGTATTGAGGTGAGACTAATCCCTATACGTCATAAATGACATATGGATTGTTTTCATAAAGTAAAAAAAAATTGAAAGTTTTTATTAGTTTTGAGTATGTGAGTTTTGTTTACTAAAGTTCATGTCATTTTTGAATAAAAAAGGATGCACTTGGAGTCATATTGGTCACTTCATGCATTGGATTTAGGTGCATTTGAATGATACATATCCCATATGACTCATGAATAGTTTTTCTAAACTATCAAAACAATCGGTATGTGTTTGATCAGTTTTGAATATGTGACATGTTTTTTATTAACATTGATGTAACTTTTGAATAATAAAATACAATGTGAGAGTCATACTGGTCACACTGTGTATCATAAAGAGGATCGGTTAATCCCTACACGTCAAAAATAATTTATAGATCGTTTTCCAAAACTAAAAAAAATATGAATCTGTTTTCTTAGTTCTGAAAAGGCCAGTTTTTTTACTAAAATTAATGTTATTTTCAAATAAAAAGACGCACTTGGAGTCACATTGTGCATCAGATTGAGGTACAGATAAATTCTACAAATCCCAAATGACTAGTAAATTAATTTAATATTGTATCAAAATAAACAGAATGTTTTTTATCAGTTTTCAGTATGTCAGCTATTTTCTTGATGAAAATTAATGTCACTTATGAATACTAAAATAAACTTGGTGTCATGCTGGTCACATCGTGTGTCAGATAGAGGTGTGAATAATCTATACATATCAAAAATGATGTATGTATTGTTTTCCTATAAGGCTAAAATAATATGAATTTTTTTATCAGTTTTGAGTATATCATTTGTTTTACTAAAATTAATGTAAATTTTGAATAAACAAGATGCACTTGGAGTCACACTATGCATCGAATTGAGGCGTGGCTGAATTATACACATCCCAAATGACTTGTGGGTCATTTTGATAAAGTATCAAAACAATCAGAATACATATTATTTGTTATGAGTATGCAAGTTGATTTTTTATTAATATTAATGCAATTTTTGAATAAAAAAGACATAGTTGGAGTCATACCAATCACACCGTGCATCGAATTTAGATACAGATGATCCCTACACATCAAAAATGACATATGTAACATTTTACTAAATTTTCAATACAATATGAATATGTTTTCTTAGTTTTGAGTATGTCAGTTGTTTTTCTTACTAAAATTAATGTCAATTTTTAATAAATAAGACATACATGGAGTCACACTATGATTAATATTGAGGATTGGATGAATTATACATTTCCCAAATGACATTTTGTTTGTTTTCATAATGTATAAAAATAATTAGAATGCATTTTCTCGGTTTTGAGTGTGTAAGTAGTTTTTTTTATTAAAATAAACAGGTATAGTTTGAGTCATACTTATCGCACCATGCATTTGATTGAGGTGAGGCATATCCTTACACATCAAATATGATATATGGATAATTTTCCTAAAGTACCAAAACAATACAAATTCATTTTCTTAGTTTAGTGTTTTTTTAACTTAAATTAATGTATATTTTGAATAAAAAAGATGCACCTTGAATCACACTACACATCAGATTTTGGATAATCTAAATTATAAACATTCCAAATGACTCATGGATGGATGCTCTAAAGTATAAAAACAATAGGAATGCATTTTCATGGTTTTTAGTTTATCAGTTTTCTTATTAACATTAATGTCACTTTGGAATAAAAATGACATAGTTGGAGTCATACCAGTCACACCGTTCAAGTGATAGAGCTTCAGCTCATCCATACATGCCACAAATGACATATAGATCATTTTCCTGAATTATTAAAACAATATTAATGTGTTTTATCTATTTTTAGTATGTCAGTTGTTTGTTTTTACTAAAATTAATGTCATTTTTTAATAAAAAAGATGCACTTGGCATCATACCAGTCACAATGTGTGTTAGATTGAGGTGTGACTGATCCCTACACATCTAAAATGATTTATGGTTCTTTTTTATAATGTAAATAAACAATCTGAATGCTTTTTCTTGGTTTTTACTATGTCACTTCTGTTTTTTCCTAAAATGTAATTTTAAACTGGAACGATTCACAATGGATCTTATCTTAAGTGACAAGTATTTTGTGAACTTTTAAACCATAATACGCAAACACAATCATGGTATTATCCTTGTTCTGCTTCATTTCCAAATAATTTTACTATTTTCAAGTTAGCACTTCTTATCCTCCGCTGCCTCGGTCTCCACCTTAGTCTTTACCTCTTCCCCCTCCTCCATTATGGTCTCTGACTCTGAATCTACCTCCACCTTGGCCTATGACTCCGCCTTTGCCTCTACCTCCACCTCTGCCTCTATATCCACCTTCTCCTCCACATCCTTGTTTTCCCAGCAATTTTATTGTTTGCAGGTCAGTGCTTTTAAACCAATTGATTTCCTCAAATAATTGTCTCCTTGAGAAAGAGATCAAAAATATTATATAAGAATTCTGAATCTAATGCTTCACACCACAAAAATCTTTGGGAAGGTCATAACTCATACTAGATGACAAAAATAGCACATAATCCCCAAATTTTATTATCGGAATACATTCTAACAAAATGTTTGTTTCACAGTTGTCTCTAATCAAATTGATTTATTCTTTTCATTAACACTTTTTTAGTTATTCTTGATAGTACTGAGAAAATATAAACAATCAAATGATTATGAAATATTTAATGAAATTATAATTACCTTCTTAAATTAAATTTTGGGGGATGCTGGTCTTTTCATTCTATATAATTTCTGTCATAAAATTTCCTACATAATATCCTCAATCAATCGCATTATATTGTTTCAGACACTGCAGAAACATTGCACTAAAAAATTAATCTGTTTTGAAATTTTTTCATAGTTAAATATTTCTATATATACCTTAATTTTCTTCAATTTTTAGCAATACACATGCTTTATATTTTTGTAATCTGACCTTATTTCTTGATTTAACCTGTATTTAGTGACCTCCCTATCATAATAAAATATCATTGAAACATATATTGAACATATTATTTGATGTTTATCTATAAAATGATGATTGTAGTGTATTACTGGTTCACGATATACTTCATTTCTGGTATGTTGGTTAGAAAGAAATTCATTGAATCCAAAAAATAAATATTTTGGGTGTTTATGTTGACTGCTACCAGCATCCAGTGCCTCCTAAAAAACAAAAACAATATGTAAGGAAAAAATTAAAAATATATTTTATGTGATTAAATTGTAGATTTTTAGCCATGTGTTATAGTAATCAAAAGGGTTTATTTTCTAATTCGTTTTTATTAAAAACTTTGAGTAACTCTCCTTTTTTCCACTTAATTTCTTCCTCATTCAAATTAATTTCTAGCGCAGCATTGAGGAATCCAAATATTTCATCACATGATATTCCCTTTGTATAGTTATAATATAAACACCTTTACAAAATATGAATATTTATTAACATTAATTAACATATTTAGTTCAATATTTCGATAAATGTATTATGAAAATGATCCTTGTATTCACAACTGAGATTCTAAGACATTTGTTCTTGAGAATATCATTTAGAGACTTGAGACCAGTTACGTATACAATGGAAGAATCAACATTTTCATCTTCATAGTGAATGTAATACAACTCCTTATCTTTAAATGTGGTCTCTTCATGATGTTTTAATGTTAATAAATGTTTCTCTAGAACTGGTGGAGAGAAGGTAATCTTAGAAGTTTGTTTTTTTTTCTTAGTTGATTCCTCATATTTCCTTGATTATACCTTTCGTTTCATTGCCAATTTATCCATATATATGATCATACCTCAATTTAGACATTTTATCATCAACTTTTACATTTTTTTAATATGATTTTTTAGTCAAAACACATGTATATTTATAAGACTAGATGGTAATGCTATGAAATCTCCAATAACAGCGTCGACCATTATAATAACTGGATCATCAAGTGGAATAGGAAACTAAGTAGTCAGCTCATATGATACCTCAATTCCCACTCTCATATGATCTTTTTTGAGGGGTTGATTGTGTATTAAGTCTCTCCATATATTATACATTGTACCTCAGTACATGGGTGTCGATAGAAAAAATTCACATACAATTACACCCTACAGACTTTTAGTAATATAAAGTTATCAGAAGTTGTTTGATTCACATTTAGGAGAATGAGTAACGAAAAAATTGATTACCCAGGTAAGGTTTGGAGGGAATGACTAACCTCAAAACAAGTGGGGTCATTTGGATCATGTTCATATCTTTTCCCCACTGATGGTTCACTTTGATATTTTCTTATAAATTGTTCTGCCAAACTAGACCGCAAAATAATACCTTATAGTGAGTCTATTTGTGTCTGAATTCATCTCATCAAATTATATGTATCATCATCTAGTTTTTTCTTCTCTAAATCTGTTATGGGAGAGACTCCAAAACCAAATCCTTTAAAAAATCAAAATTTTTTAGGACATTTCAAAGCTACTGAAAGTCACTTTTCGTCCGGTATGACTATTTTCGATTCTTTTGTCTAAACCATATACAAAATATGAACATATTTATTTTATGTAATAGTGTTATAAATCATAATGAATTAAAATTTTTTCATACATAATCATTCTTCCAATACTTATTTTGTGACCTCATAAACTAATATACAATCCTTATCTATACGAGCTTCCTTCCAAAGAACATGGCGTGGGTTGGAAGTGGGTTCATATTTTGATTCATCAATCGACATAAAAACAAAGGAACATATATTGTTTCATATCACCAAATAAAACTTTTATTATTGATTTAAAATACATACCAATTACTTCTCTAATGAAGTGTATCTCATCCTTCATTTGTGATAGGGGTACAGTGGTTTTGATGCACATTCTTTATTTTTAGCACTCTTTTGTTGTTTCATAAATTAAATTTTTTTAATTCAGTTGGATAAAGTAAATAATTCCAAATAATATATTATTGATCGTAATGCACCTGAAATTATTTCTCATTGAGACAATTGCTAAAAGAAGTCCACGTTTCCTCATTTATAATGTGTGTATGACGAATTGATGGGTAGGGGTTTATTTTCCTCCAACATCTCTAAGATGTAACTTCTTCAGAAAAGTTCTAAAGCCTCTATGGGATTTTCAAGTGGCCATTATGGAAAATTTATTACGAAAATACTCTAAAATAAAAAAATTATTCAAGGAATAATGAAAAATAAATCCACTTTTAAATATAAAAATTATTAACAAAATAGAGAAAGTACATTGTAAAATTATCTTTATATATTTCAAAAGGATTTCCTTCGTTGTCGGTTGGATGTGGTTCCGTGAGTCAATATGAATGCGACCATTATTCCTCATTGTGACACAATGATAACTAATGAACGTTGACTTTTTGGGGTCAATAAGTTGGCCGCATTGATTCCAACAAACCTCAAATTTTATACCCTAACTACTTTCCTTGATAATCTATTAAAAACTATGATGTTGCATCGTTGTTGTTTTTTCAGTTTTTAATCAACATATTATTGTTCCCCTAATAATTATGAATTTTCATCATAACCGGTTTGTTCTTGCTTGGGATTGTTAGCATTATTGTTTTTAGAATCCATTGTCTGCATGAGTAGTAAAACATGTAAATTTTATTGAATTACAAAAATTATATACACTCCCTGCATAAAATTCCATAATTTCTGGAATCTTTCATGAAATCTTGAATATATATATATAATACTTCAACACTAAAACATAATTAAACTTTTTTACATTTATTGAATCCATCATTAGAAACTACATTTCCTTCCATATCTTGATGATGGGGGGAAGGATAGTTTGAAAGTGGGAATCCAATCTATAATCAATAGATGGAAGATAACCAAGAATCTAAGGATTAATGTGTACTATGGACTTACACAAAGGGAATGACTAAATAATTATCCTCAATTTATATATAATATCCATATTCTATTGTTAAACAATGAAATCCATCATATCATAATATATGATATTTAGGTAATACAATATGACATCTATTTTTAAAAAAAACTAACAAATTAATACATTGTTCCCTTGAAGAACAAGTCTCTAATAAAACTTATGAGTTTTAGGGTATCATCTTACGATCTTTAGAGGGATAAAAAAAGGTATGATTTATATCAAGGATAAATGTGAATGGAAACAAAGAAAAAAACACATATTGAATACTTGTAATATAGTATCAGTGGAATCCATCTAAATACTTCAATGTAATTTGTTTGATTTATTACAATGAATCCTCAAAACATTATTCTAGATTACACTAGCCTTTAATCATATAAATGTTCTTGAGGGCCCTCGATCACGGAAGGAGTGATAGTGCCTTAACCTAGTGATAAACAATGATCAAAGAAGAAGATTTTTTTTGTCTATGGAATGAAACAAAGGGTTAATTACAATAGGAGGGTCATATATTTATTTTTTCATTTTGAACATGGATAATAAATTATCATGGCTTTTAAGATATAAATATCTAAACAATTAAACATATATTTCAATCAATTCATATTCTCCCTAAATCTACTTCCCATGATAGATGTATTTTAAAATTATTTATTTATACTATAAATTAATTATCTCTCTATTTTGATTAGTATATCTATTAATAAAATCACATCTCATAGTTTTATACATCAACTATCTAACCGTGGATAAGTCAATTAATATTGGGAAATACACTCTTTATATTTTTTTGTGTATTTATAATTCCATTTTCCAAATTATTTCCCAACTCTATCTAATCTAAAAAAATTAAAAAATTGGTTGAGCATACTTTTATCACCAACAAAATTTCACATCATTCTTTGTAACCCATGGTTAAAGATTAATAATAATATTTAATTATTTAAAAAAAACTCCTACGACATGATTCAATAAAATAATTTTTGGAATGTGATTTATTAGTTCAATTAAAAAATTATTCATCAAAATCATAAATATAAAAAACCCTTTTCATGTTTTAACGATTTACCTGAATAACCAAAATCCACAAAACATGTTTTAATAATTTTTTCACTTACCTTGGTCCCTATATGTTCATCAACCATTAATGAGGGACACAAATTGGTATCCCCTAATCCTCTAAAACCTTCATAATTAATCCTTTATAATCTATAATCTAGTATATATGGTGAATTAAATTTGGGAAATAACCTAGATTTTGGAAACCTATATTATTCAAATGAACACAAACCCGAGGGGGATGAGTGGTATCCTTATTAATGTTGATGGGAGAGTAAGCCTTATATGTGTGTCTCTAGGGACAAATGGGTTGGAAAGTCAAATATATATGAAAGGAGAAAAATGAACAAATATAACCACACTCATTGTATTTCAGTAGGGATGAGTAGAGATATAGGGTTCATAATGTTTAAGAATAGCGAAAAAACACTAAAGTAAGAACCCAAAAAAATAAACAACGTTAGAGGAAGAGTAAAAAATAACATACATAGGATTTCAGCCTTTATTAATATGAGGGAACAGAGAGGAGTTGTGCCGGCTGTGAAGGAGTTCTACAATAGCTTGAGAATCGTGAGTGTCTGAGTCATGGTTTAGGTTTTATAAATAGATTGGTGTCACTTTTATCACTGCTTTAAAAAAAGCGCTGACATAGATCCCTTTTATCAGTGCTGTATTTATAAGAATTGATAAAAGACATATTTATCTGTGCTTTTTTAGCACTGATGAATCTCTGTCTTTATCAACACTAAAAAAGAGCTTATAAAATACATATTAATAAGTGTTAACGTTTTAGCGCTTATAAATATATCTTTTAACAATGCTACAAAAGTGTTGTTAGATATTTCAGTAATTATAATTATTTAAATAACATTATTTTAATTTTATACTTATTTAAATATATATAATTAGTTATTTTTAGTTATATAAATACTTATTTAAAAATTAGTTATTATTATTTATAATAATTATTAATATAGTAAATGTACAATTATTATTTATTTCTACATTTTTTATTTAAAAATATATTTTTAAATGGTTAATGGAAATATAATCTTAAATACATGAACTTTAAAAATGAGTGGAATTGAATAATTCAAAATGAGTACACATTAAAAATATTGAAAAATGGAAATGTTTTATTAATTAAATATTATTTATTAAAAAAATATGGATATATATATTTAAGTGGATGAATACATATTGAAAACACTAAAACATAATAAATAAATAAATATAAATAGATAATAAAAATGATCAAATTCAAAAATAAAATAAAAAATGAAAAACATTAGAAATGGATACCCTAACTATGGTATTAAAAAAATTGACAGATTCAGCACATAATATAAATTAAATGTATCATTTTATAATGAAATTATAGAATATACTAAAATTTGAATAAATTGTATAAATATTAGGTGTATGTGTTTCTATATATTACACAGATATGTTTGGGTGTCTGTTCTGTATAAAAATGCATTAACTGATATATATATATATATATCTGTCTGTGTGTGTGTCTATGTCTGTGAATCAAATGCAACACATTATGTTTAATATAGGATAAATTGAAAAATCAAACAACATTAAAAATGAATAATACATTAATATGTTTTTAATTACCATTTAATATATATTTTCATATTAATTATATATATTTATATTTAATATATACTATTTGTTAATATTTATAATCTACATATATGTATAATAAATTTTTTAATTTTTTTAATAATATTTAAATTAATAAAATGTTTGATAATTTTCTTAATTAACTCATTATATTTTTTTGTTGATTAATTTTTCATATTATTCTAGACCTTTATCCACGCTAAAAAATCATTGATGAAGGGAAATTTAATTCAGCACTAAAAATGCACTGTTAAAGGAAACCTTTTATAAGTGCTATAAAAGAAGCACTCATAAATCCTTCTTATATCAATGCTGAAATAAAAAAATTTAATGGTTAACTTTTATCACTGCTAAACAAAAAGCGGTCATAAAGGGTGGAATTTATCAATGAATTTTTTTAGCGCTGATAAAGAGATTTCTTTATCAGTGCTTATTTTAGCATGGATAAATATAAACATTATCAGCCAATTTTTCCGGCGCTGATAAATTTTAGTGCTTTTATAGGTGGTTTTTACAATACTGACCTCCGCACTCAAATAAAAATAATTAAAATGATATCTAATTTGGAATAATCCACCACTTATTATTTATCCCTTAGTAACAAATTTTCCATCACTCAAACATTGGATGATACATCAATATTTCCTAAATATAAATTCTATTTCAACATCATATTGAGTAATAAAACATAGTAGCTTATGTTTAACTCTTTCAAAAAACATGTCTTCTTATGAATTTTACTTCTTAATTTAAATATTAATCATAAAAACTCCACTTATTTTTAAGGAACTATCATTTCAAAAGGTTGGTACTCCTTCCTCATATACTAAATTTTTTTTCAAGATTATCACGTCACTTGTTATATTTGATGAATAACCACTATCAATTATTCATGGTTTAATCGGGTTTATATCCTTTAAATAAATATCAACAGTAAAAAGTTTTCTCTTCAATATTTCTTTTCTTATCGTCCTTTTATTTTCTAATATAAGTAACATTCTATAGAATTTTTCCCATGCAATATTATGAATAGTGACCCTATTGGTCACACCATTTCCAAATTTCCTCTAAAAAGTAAAATTGGTTTTTCCTTAAAATCTTTTTAGCTTTTGTTGGCTATGAGTTTTTTCCCTCCCATATCTTTAGGAATTTTCTTCTTTTTCTCCATTTGTTTTTACCTCTTACTTGTTAACTACTCCCAGGGAGAGACATCTTATGCCAATAATTATATTTTTTGGGTGTGAATATCCCACAACACCAACAATATCTGTTAAACACCAATATTCTATAGAAGTATTGTTTTTCTATGCAATATGTTTGTTTAGATTTAAAGAATGTAGCAATATATGTTTTCCCTTAGTGTGTGGAATAATTATTATAGAATTTATTTTTAACTCTTATTGATGTGATATGTTTCTCATATACTTTTTCAACTGAATATTTTTTTATTTTAGGTCCTTAAATATATATGGTTGGTAAAATAAAATGAATTCATGAATTTATTGGAAGTATTTTTCACCTGATTTTTTGGATATGTTCTTTCAACACATTGAGAAGTTTTAGCCTCCACCTATAATTTCATTTTTGAAATTCACATTCATCTTCATCAATGTATTTCAAACCTTGAGTCATATTGATTGAGTCTTACATATCAATTTTTACGTGATGTGATTTTTCCATCATGGTTTTTCATTATTTTCCCTCAATTCACAACTTTTAAATTTATGTCTTTAATTTCTTCTTTGTGTGTATCTTTATTTTTTAGTAATAATTATTTTCATTAATTTTTTGTACAAATTTCCAGCATCAATAATCAATCTTATTTTGTGGGTTTTTGTTTTGATCCAGGCATTCCTTAAGGTTGGATCTTATTAAATGTTTCAAATAAGTTTCTTTACCTTCATCATCTTCCCTAATTTAATTTTCATCCTTCATTTTAATTTTATATATGACGGGTTTGGACTTATTAATTACTTCACATCTCAATAAACAATTATTAGTAGATTCATGGTACTCATTTTTACTCAACATTCTTATTTTTTTTCTTTTGGTGAACCC
The DNA here is from genome assembly GCA_963277665.1 of Viscum album. Lineage (NCBI taxonomy): Eukaryota > Viridiplantae > Streptophyta > Magnoliopsida > Santalales > Viscaceae > Viscum > Viscum album. The sequence continues at coordinate 386,946,743 of OY728167.1, read as the reverse complement.
TTTACTACATCTAGTGAATTTTTTAACTTCGTTAGATGTTTTTTGCCCACATATTTTTATGTATTTTCTTTATAAATCATCGTTATCATATTCATCATCTTTCATCTTATTTTTATATTTTTTAAAAAATTTATAATTCCCCCACACCCAAAACATTTTGGTGGGAGTTTGATGTTATAATTGCCTAGGGATTTACATAAATTCTTAGTGATAAGGGATATATTCCTCTTATTAAATTAATCATTTATTTCCATATCTTCTAATTCAATATATCCCATTAAATTACCTTTAGGGTCTCTAATTTTAATCTTTCTCGTGGCTATAAAATCCATATCTTATTTATTATTCTTTTTGAATATTTGAATTTTCCTCATTCTATACACAAAACTAATTTTTTGTAGATCATCAAGAGATTAATCATATTTTTAATATAATGTTGGAAATTTAGGATCAAATATATTTGGAATGTTCTTCAATAGTTTTTTAATAATAATTTAATATTCCAAGACATATTTGAAAACACATTTTTTCTAAAAATTTCATTTACTCGAGTGAGTTAATCATTGATAGTTTCTTCCTCTACCATCTTGATATCATTGAACATGCTTCTCCGTATTTTAAGCATTTCTTCCTTTACTTTTACAATCCCTTTTAATATTTTTTTAATTTTTTCCCATGTTTCAATCACTATTTTGACACAAATCATATTCAAATAAACATTATCATATAAGGACCTTATAATAGAATTATAAGATCATCCATTAGCTTTTCAATTTCATTTTTCAATAAATTTCATAAGAGTATCTTTTTTCCATGGGTGGAAACCCTAGAGTTGATGTATTAATCACCTCCAAACCAATAATCATAGGACATGACATCATTCTATTTTTCAATCAAGGATAATTTTTCCAATATAAGGTGGGAATAACTCTACTCTATACTATGTTTATATTATATATGAAAAATAATATAGGATTCATATAGAGGGAATCTGGATTTGATACCAACTGATGTTCCAAGGAATATAAAGATAATAGATAAGGGTGGTTTGAGTCAGAGGTCAGCTTTGTCAATTTTATTCATTGAAATTAACAACTTCAACTTGTTAAATTTCTTATCCTCTCAACATTATAACTCAAACTCACTCACATACACTAATTAGTAAAATAATTACAGTCACATGAGTTTTTTCAAGGTTCATTCCTAGTATGGGTACCTAGTCATTTTTATGTTGACTCCCAATTATCTATGAATATACACTATTTAGAATATGTGAATAAAAATGATTCAACTCCTATCAAGATCCTAATATCTCCCTTTGTGAAATATTACATGTTCCCACTAGTTAGATGTTTTTTTCTTATTTTTAGGAAATTTAATATTGTAAATTTTAAATCCTATAAAAAAACCCCTCTATAAAATTCCCCTATCAAGTTATTCATTATCCATAATTGCACTATTAATTTTCTCTTCATCTACAACTACATGATATTGAACCTGATGTCCCCTTTTTCTCAAATATTCCTCGAAACTTATTGTTATGGTCTTCTCAAAAATATCAATTTAAAGGGACCCTAACAATGATCTATTCTCTATTACAGAATTGAAACATCTCAAAAGGAATCTTCACCCCATTATATACTTATACTTCCTCCAAAAAACAAGGAAGAAGTGCAGACTCCAAATTTTATTTTACCACTCAACTCTATCTTGGTATGAATAATTAAATGTCTGCATACAAATAAATTTCAAAAAATAGAATAAGGACTTCTTAAAATCTTGGTGTTAACGATATTCATTAACTCTAGATATTTTATCTAGAATCATGATTTTTTTTCTGGAATATTGATTCATTGAAGGCCCTACGTAACCTCATTCCAATGTTTAGAGATTACAAAAATATTGGTATCTAATCCTGATTCTTCATTGTGATAACTTATATATCAAAAATTTCATCATAAGAAATCCTCAATCTGATACTTTTCATTGCATTACTGATTTTTATAAATATTTTTTATTTGGTACCTTTTCATTCATAAGTTAATTGTCTAGATCCCATCCTTCTAGAAACCTATATCGGATAAACTTATAAAGTTACTCAATTGATAATATTCATAGATTTCATTGTCTATATTTCATTACATGTTTTTACATATATTGATATCCTTTAATGGATTCATAATGGTTCATATTAATTCATGTGATATCCTCCGTCTAGTTTTCTTTTATCTTATGAACACTCAAATATTCCTCTGATAAAATAAAATTTCTTTTTCTAGAACATATATAAACATATTCCATTTATAAAATTTACAAACTCAACGTGAACCATGAGAAATTTTCATCATAATAATGTTATATTAATTGATTATTACTGAATCATAATTTAATTAATTGACATTTGAGAAATATAATGTTCATCTGGAATCTTCCTATAAAACTTATTCTGGTGAAATAAATAATTGTATTCTGATCTTGGTTATAAAATTATTCCAATTCTTGCTCATCCAAACTCAAATCAAATATTATTTCATTCAACTTTGTATACATGAATAAATTCATAGCTATTGTTTTCTTCTTTCATTTTCTACAACTTTCACTTTAGTTACACCATTTAGTATTAATTCTGGTGAACTTTTCTTCTAATTTAATCACATCTCCTTGTAAATATCCATCTATATCTCTAGTGTAACACCCCATGATTTCATAGTAATTTATCTCTTTAAATTAATTTAATATCTTATATTTCACGCAACACCGACTTAGCTTGTGTTATACGCAAGATTGAGTTTCTGAAAAACAACACTTTAGTATTATAATTATTTAAATGATATATTTATTTTCAAATTAAATATTGGAATTTGATAGTAACATATAAAATTTTAATTTTATTTAAAATTATTTCACATAAATAAAATATATGTATAATGAAATGTATAAGTTTTGTTAAAATATTATTGTATTTATAGAAACTATTCTCTTAAAAAAACTAATTTTTATGTCCTTTTGTGAACAATAATAAAAGTAATTTTATAAACTCCTAAAAATTTAATTTGGTAAAATGGACTTCATTTTTGAATTCAGAATATCAAAATTATATTCTGGTGATTTTTTTTTATTTTTCTGAAAACATTCAAATTTGGATGAATAGTGAAAAATAATACATAGTACATAAATACCGACATTTTCGTTTAAATAATGATTATTCATTAAAAATTTATCTTAAAATAAAAAGGGATACAAAATAAATATATTACTAAAATTTAATTCGTTAGATCAATTTCATAATAATATTAGATATATAAAAGTTTATTGATCCTTTTTAATGTCTTTTTACCCACCTTCTAGGCACATTTGAAAATTTGCATAAAACATAATTTTACCGCTTCAATGAATTGAATTTAAAAATTCTATGAGACACAGTTGACATCATTAAGTAATATATGGTTCAATAGGATGAAAATAATTTTTGCTGAATAGTTACTTTTGAATATTATTTACGATGGTAAAAAGTTAATATGGTAATTAAAGGTAAAAATAATATTAAATTGACAGCAACACATGTACTAATTCTATTGGATACGTTTATTTTGACCAAAATAGACCTTAGGACAAAATAATATCCTTTTATCCATTTGGGTTAGATTAGTACAATTATTATATTTTATTTAATGAAGAGCTAATAGTGATAAATTCCATGTTTAATAACAAAACCATTTTAAAAAATGGGTTATACATAAGATTAATTCAACTATAAATATTAATTAGAAAGATAAAAATATTTCATAGAACATGGTAGTTTATTTATAATTTTTAGACATTTAATAATTCAATTTATTTATGAAAAATGATTATGTAGTAACTTCCTTATTAATGAAAGATTAAAATAATTGATATCATAAATATCCAAATAAATGTAAATTGAGAATTTTTATGCCATCCATGATTTTCATAGGTGAATATGACATATTATGGAGAATTTGATTTATTTATTTTTCGAATTCATAGAGTTTTTATGACTTTAATAAAAATCAATTTCTAAATAGTGTCAAAATTGACATAAATGAGTTTTTAGTAAAAATACAATTTTATTAAATAATATGAAAATCCTAAAAATCAATAGTTTATCCAAATGACATATATATGTTTAGATATTACATTAATGAACCACTTTAGGTTATCTAGTAATTTTATTTTATGTTTATTAACGATGTAATATAAAAATACTAGAAGACATGGTAAATGATAAACTATTTAAAAAGTAGTTAAATCTAAAAGATAAAATTAATATGGTGACCTAAACATGTATAAAACCTATTGGATTATATTATTTCTACCCATCCCCACCTTAGTCTAGAAATAAATACATTTGGAGCTATTAGAAAACGAAAATGATTTTATAATAAATTAATATTTCAAACGTTTCCAAAAGTTCCCCTCACCTCCCTTATAAGAGGGTACTTCCCCTTATCTTATCTTCACACCTCCAAAGCCATTTGTCTCATCCAATACCAGATCATATGTCCTCCCAAATACCCTCACTTACAAATAGATTCCTTAATTCGATCATAAATATATCATAATGAGCCCTTTTATTCAAATCAAAAGGAAGCACCCGAAGAAGAGGTAATTATTTCATAACCTCATTCACGGTTCTTTTCTTCTTCCACATCCTCTTCCATTATTGTTTCTTTACCAAAAGAATATATATAGTACCTTCTACATATTTTTATGTTATTATAAATATGTTACCATAAAATTCATTATTCCATCCATCCTATGAATGAAAATGTTTCCATACATGCGTACGAACGGCTCGCCATCTCCACGACGCGATAAGATTCATTTCCATGTGTAACGCCCTGACCCTAGAATCTTGGATCCGGTGCATTATTTTAATAAATTTGAATTATTACAAGGAATCAAGTCTTGAAGGTATGATTAGTTTAGTAGTCTTTGTAACTAGATACATACTTATGTTTAACATTACAACATGAAAATAAAAACAACACTAATTTATTCAATTAGAAACATCCAAGCTTCCATGATTATTCCTGAAAGTCACTCATAACTAACATATTCATATCCTATGAAATGAATCATGAGCAATGGGTGATATCAGATGCTCAATGAGAGTATGAAATACAGCGGAAGATAACATAAACATTAGGTATGGTGAATAATTAACAACACATGACTTAACAAATAATTAACAAGAGCACATTATGGAAGGAATACGAGATGAGTAAATAATGGAATAATAAAACATAGACATGGGTATTATACTAGTCGAATAACCATAAGAAATATCAATATCTAATCTCATAATGATGGAATTCATAATGTGAGACATCATAACCACATAGTCAAGGCCTCGTGCCAAGACTACAAAAAAGATTCTGTCAAGGCCTTGTGCCAAGACACTAGTTTGTCTCATTAGACCTACCGTTGCATCAAGAAGCTATAGCAGGCTCCACCTTTCACTTACTATGCCCAATGCCTTCCTCAAATCAATAGGTTGAAAAATAACATAAACATTATTATTAAAACTATCATACGAAATGTGAATACTTTAACCACAAACCATGAAAGGTATAAAAATAGAACATCCACAGTCAAGAATAACTAATCCAATACAATATATAAGATTGTATTAACCTCAACCTAGAATAGATGAAAATAATCATCAGAACTATTTGAGTGAAATATACCCCTTTTTCTAGAAATTACTTAAAAGTCTCTCTATTTTTCAAGAATCTATTAAAAATATATTTTTGAATCAATGTTTCCCATACCAATTTGAATCATTTAAAAGGAATTTTATTTTTAAAAAATTATTGCCCATATAAAAAAATCATTAAAACAATTTTTAAAACATGGAAATTAATGAGAAACATTTATAATAATTAATATTTAAAACATTTAAAATGATATTTTAGTTAGATTTCCTAACCAAAAGAGAGACACTTGAATACATATAATCAAGTTAATCAAAAATTTATAATATCATGAGAATAAATAGATTCATCATATACTTTTTCAAAGTACATTATATACACTATATAAAAGTGAATTGGCGTATGAAAACAAAGAAGTCTGAATGGAATGTAAATTGAGATGAAATACCTTATAAAGACTATATCCTTAGGTTAAGCATAAATCATCGACATAATTATGTGTGAAAAATATAAATACAAAAAATATGTTTTTATATTCAGTGTAAATAAATCAGATAACATTCACAGATATTATTGTAAATACAGCACCATTGTCTTGGATGTTTAACTCAATGAATGGAAATTGAGTTAAGATTAATCTTATCAAGTTTATATCGATAACTTGAGAATTTATCAATCGAGTGATTATGTGTATCAAAAGTATATCCACACAATGGGGAGTGAAAATTACAAGATTAGTAAATAAATAGTGATTTCACACATAATCTTGGAGCAATACAATCAATGAAGTTTTCACAGAAACTAATGAATAGAAATTGAAATTAGAAATTCCCTTACCGATTTGGTAAATTACGATACATACACCCCATGAAATAAGTATCATAAAATTAATATGAAAATACCCATAAATTGAAGTATATTACACAATGGATACAGTCATGGGAAGTACATACCCCACACAAAAGGTAATAGTGGAAATATATCATTAATCTTGTTGGTATAAGAAGTGAGATGAAAACCCCTTACTCCATCTAATCAATCGAGTCGTATAACCAATAGTTAACAACAAACAAATTAATCATAGAATACCATGAATAAAATGAGAATAATGATAATATATATATATATCAAATGGAAGTACACAATACACCACATGCAATAGTCAAGTGGTGAATAATGGAAATCTCATGAAATTAAGAGTGAGATAAGAAATCCCTTACCTCAAGTCCGACTTGTCTTGTATGTTCCTTGGTCTTCATGAATAACGAAATTAAGTTAATTTATACTTGATTAAAAACATTTTTAATGTTTATTATTCCTTTTATATCACTTATTACCTTGCTATAACAATTAGTTAATTATTTTAGTTCATATTGTATATTTTATTGATGTTCGGAAATTGAGTAAAAAACGAACTTGTTATAATTACAACTTTTACATGTGGTCAAAAGTCCATTATCTCCAAAATGATATACATGATTTAGATATCAAATATATATATATATATATATATGTATTATCCAGTATATATATGTATTTATAATAGTACATGACATTTGGAGATAAGAAATGAAATGCCCCGTTCTTGCAGACGGTTAGTCGTACGTACATGTAAACGCTACTTTCATTTCTATTTTGTATTTTAATGGAATTAATACAAAATGATACATACGTATATTATAATTCCTATATAATATAATATATAAAATCATTAACTCCATAAATTATATGTCCCACACAAGTCAATAACTATTCATATCACTTTGAGGTGGCGGTAGTCCGCACTTCCTCAAATGAAATTATCGTGTTTTACCCATATTGGAAACCATAACGTTATGATATAATTGGATATTATAGAAGAATAAAGAAAAAATAAACATAATATATATCTTATTTAAATACAGTTCCATCTTAATGGCCACCAAGAGAGGTGGTAGGAGATAATCAAACAATCATCATTTCATGAGGCGTTAGTTTTCCAACCACATAAACAGTATGTTCTTCACCCATTAGATGGAGGTGTGTGTATTTTTAGTTCGAAAACATCACATAAAAACATCCTAGTATATTGAGGATACGGTTTTTGTTATGAAATAAATGAATAAAATGAGTTTAGGGGGGTTGGGGATGTAAAATAAAACAAAATAAAACAAAAGAATTTAAGAGAAATTGTTACATTCAATTTGGGTATCTTCCTTTGGTTTGAACCAAAGGAACTTCTTAAAGTGACTTATACCTAAGTTAAGGCTTTAATGTGTAATAGAGGGATATTTAGAGATTATTTGGGCTTCTTTTGGTCAAGAAAAGGGGCATGAGAGGTCTGTGGAATGGTTTAGAATTGGTGTCCTTTTATAAGGGGGGGAGTGGCACTTTAGGAAAGTGTGAAAGTATTATTTTATTATATAGTGATATTCGGTTTCAAAAGCTCCAAAACTAATAAAAGTAAAAGATTAGATTACTACTAGTATAAATAACATCATCCAATATGAATTGAATAGGGATTGGATATTTTTTTATATTAATAATTATATTTATTTAAATCATTTATTAATGAGGTTAATACTACATCATCATTGTGTCATAAATAATTTAGTTTATTTAATATCTAATAATTATAAAAAAATATGATAATGTACGAAATATTCATAGAGTTCCAATTAATATTTATAGTTGAAAATATGACTTATTTGACCACATGTAAAAATTGGTTTACTAAAAGATATTGTTTTTGTCATTTTTGCTTTTACTTTAAGTTAATTAAAATAAAGTTGCATTATCATTCATAAGTGGATCCATGGGGTCCCAAAAACGACACCAGGATGCCCATGGTCAGCCATGAATCATCAAATAAGGTTAAGACAAGTGTTAAGGTAATTATTTATAATTAGAATATTCTTTTTACCTTGAATTTCCCTATTTACATTTAACAACGGTAAATAAAAGTCAAAAGTTATTATTCACCAAAAATTGTTTTCATATTATTAAATTAAATTTTACTTAATAATAACAACCATGTATTTTGGATTTTTCAAATTCAACTCACAAAAGTGGTAAAAGTTCATTTAAATGAAGAAGTCTGATTTTTAACTACTACTTAGTGGTTTCACTATTCATCAAAAATTGAAGATTATCTGAAAAATAACAAAAATTAAGCCTAATCTATATTTGATATTCCGAATTCAAAAATGATGTCTATTTTACCAATTTCAAAACCTCAATGATCTATTAATTAATTTAAAATTGATTCTCGTTGTCAAAACGAAGAGCTTGCTTTTAAGAAACAATATCTATCAAAAGATTAAACTTCTTTGTGTATAATTTCAAAGTGAAATTAATTATAATGACCAAAATTGGATTAAAGGGTGAAAATATAATATTATTACACTTAGAAATAAATTTATAATATAATTTATCCTTATAAATATATTAGATTAAAAGGCGGTTTTGAATTAAAATATAGAGTTTCTCAATATTAATAAAAAAATATTATTATTAGAAAAATACAAAAATTTCATCCAAAGTAAATTTTGATGTACCAATTATGAAGAAGAATTTCATTTTGTCAAATTGAATATGTAAAAGGGTCAAATATTGGATTAAAAATGGGTTTTCCATTAAAATGTGGTAAAATTGATTTTTTTTTAATACATTTTTTATCTGAAAAATTGAATTTGTTCTTATAATATGTCTAAGAACCACATAATACATAAGTTTAAATTATATGGAGTATATAAAATTGAAAATCCAGTTAATACTATTCATAACCGTTTTTGCATAGCTAGTTTGGTAAGTCGTGGTGTGCTCGAACATAGTGTTGCGTTTAGTGTAAGCTATTGAATTTAAAGAAAATAACTTACTATGAAATAGTGGGGTGTTAAATTCTCCCATCCTTCAATAAATTTTTTCCTCGCAATTTGAAATTTTTCTTCAAAAATAGAAAGTTAAAAATAGAAAAATACCTTTTTGGAAAACCCATATCAGAAATTGGGTTAATAAAATTTAGTCTTAATAAAACGGAAAGGCAGATGAAAAAGTCACCACCAAATTATGATCTTGATTAGGAGAACATTGGTTGATATTAGAGACACATAATTGGAGGGAAAATGTAAATATTTATAAGAAGTGATTGAGGTCATCAATCCCAAACAATTGTAAAATTGAGGTCCTCAAAGCCATCAATATATGAAGATTTAAAATATCATCGGTTCAAAAAAACATAAATCATGAGTATAACACATTTTTTCTTTTATGATCTCTTCCATAATGTTTAATAATTAATTTATTCATAGAATAAAAAAAACAAAAATATACTTGACAAGTAGAGTTTCATCCTTTATTTTATTCTTACCACAAACCCATCGTTCACTCCAAATGATGAGTATTAAAGAACACTTAGTCACACCTGAAGTGTTATAATCAACCTATAGAGAATCACATAATCCAGAATGGGTGAACTATATATTTCCCTTTTCATTAGAGATTAACCAAAACCATAATTATTAGTAAAATATCATATGATCCCAAAAGGATAATAATTTAGAGAAATAAATACTAATCTTAATTTCTAAAATTAAACCAACAGTACCCAAAGTTCAATAAATACCATTCAATAAAAAATATCATAAAAAATATCAATATAATCCAAACTAGTATTGATACCCAAAACTCAGAATAATTTACTTAAATAGTCTTCCATGTTAAATTGTATATCTAAATAATATCGACTACTCTTAAAGTCACATACTTAAAAGTAATTAACCTAATCAAATATTCTCTATGATAGGTTAATAATTTCCATAAATAACCTAAATATCTATAAATCCACAATAAAATCATAGGTAGGTGATAAGAAATAAGATCCCAAATCAACTTATTATTGATATGCAATTGATAAGAAATAAGATCCCATATCAACTTATTATTGATCAATAATATCATTTAACTAAAAATAATTAGTCACACTAACTAGGGACTTCATGTAGTCTAGTGGTAGGTGATAAATCCCAATCATATCATGGTTGTGGGTTCAATTCCCATAGATTTTTCTGACGCGACAAGTCATCACACGGTCTATGTTTTTTCCTTTTTCAAAAACTATATAATTATATAATAATACCAAAAATGATATAGATTCATCATTGTAACTGTAAATTAATTGCATCGCAAATGTTATCTCATACCTCTCATTTTCATCCCAAAATTTAATAACTTTTAAGTTCTTCAAACTCAATTATCATATAAAACTAAATGGTTATTTATAAATATATCCACAAGAGAAAAGATAATTCTTCCTCAAATATAATTTTCACATGACAAACTACAAGGTTACAAATACAATAGAGAAGTCTACCAATGTAATCTCATCATCAAAGAGCACTAATACCTTTAAGTATTTTTCCATCAATTTATTTCCACATAGGTTCTTCCCTGACCAAGAGGTTATCCTATAGAATAGGGAATTGAATTGGGTGATGCCAAGGTCCCCTTAGAAATTCTTTACTTTATGCCCTTCTTTCGCACAAAAAAAGAATTTCTTTGTTCCACTGAGACACTTTCTTGGGTGTCTCCTTCCACATTTCTGACATGATGGAAATTGAGATTTCTTCCCTCCTTGGTCTCCAATGTTGGAGCTCTTATTATTCACCGCCTTTATCTTCATTATTGAGTACAGGAGTTGGTTAATATATATGTTGTTGATCATATATTTGGAAAACTGATTCGGAATAAAGAATATATCTTTTACGCCTATCAACATACTATTTTGTTTCTCATTTCCACCATTATTCCCACCTTGTACATCATGTTTAATGTTACTATGACATCCTTGGAATACAGCCTTTGACTAACACAAGAAAAGATAGTGTGATTCATAAAATAATTTTGAGAATATAATAACACCTTATTTTTAATCTAAAACACCTTAGTATTTACCAAGGTTATTTATTCTCATCTTATATTAAAATCCCCCGAATCATTTTTTGATGAAAATGTGAATTATCCAAAGCATTTCCCCTGGGATTGTCGTACCCAAGAGTGCAGCAAGGCCCGTCGTCATGTTCCAAGATACCCTAGGTCAGACCCGAAACTCCTTTTGGGAGTTTTCACTCCTAGGAACATCTGTTCCAGAGCCGCCCCTACCTGCTCGTATCCATAGAGGGATGTATTTCTTGGAAAATACACAAAATCTATACATTACCAATGTTTTAAGATATTATTCTATACTAATCCTCAAAGTATATCTTAGGGTAATGTTCTATAATCCGATTTTATCCAAATCTAGTTTCCAATGATTGTACTAAACTTCCTCTAATTCCAAATGTAACGCCCTGACCCCAGAATCCATGAGCTGGTGCTTTATTTTAATACTTTGGCATTATTACAAGGAATCAAGTCCCAAAAGACCGATTAGTTTAATAGTCTTGTAAATGAGATTCATACTTATGTTCAACATTATAACTGTAAAAGAAAAAAATATTCCATTTGAAACATCCAATATTCCAAGATTATTCCTATAAGTCACTCATAACTAACTTCTAAATATCCTGGAAAATGAAACATGAGAAAGGGGTGAGCTCAGATGCTCAGTAAAAGTAAGCGGATGATAACAAAAACATTATCCATGTTGAATAATTGAAATCACATGAAATAAAAAATAATAAACAATATCACTTTATTGAATGAATATGATCTAAGTAAATAATTCCATAATAAAACATAGTCATGGGTATTCTACTAGTCAAATAACCACATTAAATATCAATAGATAATCTTATAATGATGGAATGCATAATGTCGGACATCATTACCACATAGTCAAGGCCTCGTGCCAAGACTACAAATAACGTTTTTTCAAGGCCTTAAGAAAAGACACTAGTTTGTCTCATGAGACCTACTAATGCATCGACGAGCTATAGTGGGCTTTACCAATTACTTACTATGTCCAATGCATTTCTCATATGAAAAGTTCAAAACATAACATAAACATTTGTATAAAAACTGGTATACAAAATTTCAATAGATTAACCACAAACCATGAATGGTATAATAATAGCACATACACAGTTAAACAAAACTCATTCAATAAAATATAAACGATTGTATTAACCTCAACTGAGAATAGATGGAAACAATCATTACAACTATTTGAGAGAAATATACCCCTTTTTCTTGAAAACATTTAAAAGATTAAGTATTTATAAAGAATCCCTTTCAAATATATTTTTGAATCAAGGTGTCCCATAACACATTTATAATTTTAAAAAGAACTTTAATTTTAAAAAAATAATTTCCATATGAATAAATCCTTAAAACCATTTTTAAAACATGTACATTAATGAGATTGATTTAGAATATTAAATCCTTAAAACATTTAAATTGATATTTTAGTTCAAGTTCCTAACAAAAATATAGACACATTAATACAAATAATTGAGGTAATAAACACCTTATTATATCATGAGAATAAAGGGATTCATGATATACTATGTCAAAGTACATTATATACACCATATAAAAGTGAATTGGCGTATGACAACAAAGAAGTCTTAATGGAATGTAAATTGAGATGAAATTCATTATAAAGACCATATCCATAGGTTAAGGATAAATCAACGACATAATTATGTGTGACAAATATAAATACGCTAAATATGATGGGATATTCAATGTAAATAAATCATAGGACATTCACTCATATTCATGTGAATACAACACCAATGTCTTGGATGTTTAACTCAATGAATGGAAATTGAGTTAAGATTAATCTTATCAAGTTTATATTGGTAACGTGAGAATTTATAAATGGAGTGATTATGTGTATAAATAGTATATACAGACAAAGGGGAGTAGAAATTAATAAAAAAGTAAATAAATTGTTATTTCATGCATAATCTTGGAGTAAAACAATCAATGTTATTTGCGTAGAAACCAATGAGTGGAAATTGAAATTAGAAACTCACATACTGATTTGGTAACTTACGAAACATACAGAAATGAAATAAGTATCATACAATGAATATGTAAATACCCATAAATTTAATTATATTACATAATTAATACAATCATGGGTAGTACATACACCACACATAAGGAAATAGTGGCAATACATCATGAATCTCACGGGAATAAGAAGTGAGATAAAACCCCCTTACACGTTGTAATCAATCGAGTCGTATGACCAAAAATTAATAACCACCAAATTAATTAAATAATGACATGAATAAAATGATAATCATTATTATATATATATAAAATTTTAGTACACAATACACCACAAGCAATAATGAAATGGTGAACAATGGAAATCTCGCGAAATTAAGAGTGAGATAAAAATCCCTTACATCAAGTCTGACTTGTCTTGTATGTTACTTTTTCTTCTTAAATAATGATGTTAAGTTAATTTATACTTGATTAAGAAAATTTTTAAATTTTATTATTCCTTTTATATTAATTATTACCTTTCTATGACAATTTTTTAATTAATTGAGTTCATATTGGATATTTTATCGATGTTTGGAACTTAAGTAAAAAATGAACATGTTATAATTACAATTTTTCCATGTGGTCAAAAGTCTATTAACTCCATAATGATATACATGATTTAGATATCATATTTATATTATATATCCAGTATATATATGTATTTATAATAGTACATAAAATTTGGAGATAAGAAATGAAATGCACTGTTCATTGAGATGGTAGTCCGTACGTATGCATGACCGCTACTTTCATTTCAATTTATTATTTTAATGCAATTAAAACAAAATTATACATATGTATATTATAATTCCTATATAATATCATATATAATATCAATAAACCCAAAATTTATACGTCCCATACATGTCATTAATGAGTTATATCACTTTGAGGGGGCGGTAGTCTGTACTTCTTCAAATGAAATTATCGAGTTTTTCCCATAATGTAAACCATAAAGGTATGATATAAATGGAAAGTACAGAAGAAAAAAAGAAAACATAAGCATAATATATGTCATATATAAATACAGTGTCATCTTAATGGTCACCAGGAGAGCTGGTAGGGGATAATCGAAAAATCATTGTTTCGTGAGGCGTTAGTTCTCCAACCACAGAAACAGTATGTTCTGCACCCATTAGATGGAGGTGTGTGTAAGTGTATTTTCAATCCTTCTCAAAAAAACATCCTAGTATATTGAGGATAATTTTTTGGTTATAAAATAAAGTAATAAAAAGATTTTAGGGGGGATGTAGAAGTAAAAAAAACCAAATAAAACTAAATAATTTATGAGAAACTGTTACCTTTAATATGGGTATATTCCTTTTGGTTTGAACGAAAATAACTTCTTAATGTGACATATGACTAAGGTAAGTCTATTAAGTGTAATAGAGGGATATTTAATGATTATTTGGGCAGGGTTTTGATGAGACAAGGTGCTTAAGAGGTGTGTGGAATGGGTCAGAAGTGGTGTCCTTTTATAAGAGGGAGGAGGGGCTCTTTAGAAATTTGTGAAAGTATTATTTTATTTTATAGTGATATTCAGTTTATAAAGGTCCAAAAATAATTAAAGTCAAATATAAGATGACTCATGGTCTAAATAAACACATACAATAATAATTGGGAAGGTTTTGGATATTTTTATAATATTAATAATCTTATTTATTTAAATCATTTATTAATGCGGTAAATACTAAATCATTATTGTGTCATCAATAATTTAGTTTAATTGATTTCTAAAAATTATAAAATAAATACAATAAGGTAGGAAATATTCTTATCTTTATGATGAATATTTATAGTCGAAGATATGACTTATTTATACCCATGAAAAAATTGTTTTACTAAAAGATATTGGTTTATGTCATTTTTGCCTTTACTTTAAGTTAATTAAAATAAAGTGTAATTATCATTAATAAGTGGCTTCATAGGGTCCCAAAATGGACCCAAGTATTCCCATGGACGTCCATGACTCATATAATAAGGTTATAACAAGTGTTAAGGTAATTTTGTATTATTAGAATATTCTTTTTAACTTGAATTTCCCTCTTTACCTTTAACCGCGGTAAATAAAAGTCAAATGTTACTTTTCACCAAAAAAAATTCAGCTTATGGAATCAAATTTTACTTACTAAAAACAACCATGTATGTCAGATTTTTTAAATTCAACTCACAGAATTGGTAAAATTTCATTGAAATGAAAATGTCATATTTTTAATTAGTACGCAGTGGTTTCACTATTCATCAAAAAATGAAGTTTTTCAGAAAAATACCAAAAATTCAGCCAAAGCATATATTTGAAATTCAGAATTGAAAAATTATTTCTATTTTACCAAACTAAAAAATAGAAGATTTATTAATTAATTTAAAATTAATTCCCATTGTCAAAACAAATATCGTGTTTTTATGAACCAATATCTATCAAAAGACTGACACTTGTTTATATATAATTTCCAATTGAAATTAATTATAATGACCAAAATTGGATTAAAGGGTAAAAATATAATCTAATTAAACTTCAAACCCAATTTATAATATAATCTATCCTTATAAATAAATTATATTAAAATTCAGTTTTGAATTAAAATACAATATTTCTCATTATTCATAACAAATTCAATATTATTAGAAAAATACCAAAATTTCATAAAAAGTAAATTTTGATGTCCCTATTATAAAGGAGAATTTTATTTTTTCAAATTTTATATGTAAAATCATCAAATATTGGATTTAAAAAGGGTTCTCCATTAAAATGTTGTAAAAGTTATTTTTTCTGAAAAAACAAATTTTATCTGAAAAATTGAATTTGTTCTTATAATATCTCTAAGAAACACAGAATAAATAATTTAAAATTAAATGGAGTATATAAAATTTAAAATCCAGTTAATACCATTCATAACCGCTTTAGAAAAGCTAGTTTGGTATGTCGCGGTGTGCTCGAACTTGGTGTTGCATGTAGCGCAAGCTATTGAATTTAAAGAAAATATCTTACTATGAAATATTATGGTATTACACCACATTCACTATTCAACGATTATTATAAAAATATATATTATTAATATGTATGTAATATATGACATAATAACACTACAATAAATATATATATTTGTTTTTATGTTTATATTTATTATATCTCATTCAATTACTTCCATTCAATATGATATGAAAACGGAAACAACGTTTAGGGGTACGTACAACCTACCATCTCCATAAATGGTTTATTCCATTCCATAAAACTATCTATAATAAATATTTATATTATAAATATATATGATATATAAATCATGTTTTATATTCTGGATGTATGTAAATAATGATATAAGTGATATGATCAATAATAACAAGTTAAAACACATACGATAAATAAAGCGATTATTACCCAAAATTTTAATTTAACATGGAAATTATTATTAAATTGGAAGTATAAAATCATAAATTAATAATATATTATATCATAAATATTAATATTGTTCTGTTTTTATTTAATCACATACTATAGTCATTATATTGGAGGCTAAACGTACCCTCGACTAAAGGAAAGTACAAGGTAAGGGTTAATTCCTCAATCACATTATTATCTGAGATTTTTCTTGGGTATGTATTTATTGGGACATATTTATAATCCATGTCCATATTTCATAAAATATATTTCAAAATGATTATTTTTAATGGACTCTTTAACTAAAACATCACTTTAAATGGTTTAAATATTTATTCTTTTAAATAATTCCCATTAATGTCCATGTTTTTAAAATGGTTTTAATGATTTATTTATATGGACATGAATGTTTTAAAAATTAAATAATTTCAAAAGTTTAAATGTTGTATGGGAGACATTGATTCAAAAATCTATTTTAAATGGCTTACTTTATAAATGTGTGACTTTTAAATGATTTCAAAAAAAGGATATCTGTATTAAATAGGTTTACTGATCATTTTCAACTATGTCAACATAATTTACTGAATAAGATTATTGATTGAGGTTGATTTATTATCTTTCATATTGTATTGAATGAGTTATTATATGAGTGACGGTGAATGTTCTATTTTGATACCATTCATGGTTTATGGTTAAAGTATTGACATTTCATATGATAGATTTAATACGAATGTTTATGTTCTGTTTCAAGAATTATATATGCAAAATTAATTAGACATATTATTTGATGGGTGGGGCCTGTTATAGCCCCCCGATACCTCAGTAAGTCTCATGAGACAAATTAGAATCTTCGAACAAGGCCTTGAAAAAAGATTATTTGTATTCATGGCATTATCCCTTGACTATGTCATTATTATTTCCGGCATTATGCATTCTTTCATTATGAAATTAGTTATTACATGTGATTATTCAACTAGTTAAATATCCATGTGCATGTTTATATGGTAATATTTGATTTATTTTTTCCATATTATGTTCAATTTTATGTTTAAAAGTATTTTTTTATTACGCATATTCCTTTAAATGTTTTTAGCTTTCGCTAAATTATTTACCCTTACTGAGCATCTAAGCTCACCCCTTTATTATTTTTTGTTTTCCTAGGATTTCAAGAAGTGTATTATGATTGATATGAAAGGTTAATCTAGGGGAATAATGGTATTCTCAAAGGATTATTTATTTTGTGTTTTATGTTAGAATGTGTAACGTAACATTCATGTATGTAATCTATTTTCAAAGACTGTTAAACTAATCAGTCCTTCTGGGCTGGATTCCTTGTAATCATGCCAATATATTGAAATAATACACTAGCTCTATGATTTTGTGGTCGGGTCATTATAGTTGGAATGAGATGATCTTTAGAAACAGACTTGGAAATAGATTTAGATAAACTCTCATTAAGAAGCATTACCCAAAGACAAACATTATGGATTAGTATAGAAGAACCTCAAAAAATTTCAGTAATGTAGATATTATGTGCGTTTTCTAAGAAATACATCTATGTATGGATACTATTGGTGGATGTAGTTCTAGAAAAAATGTACCTAGTGTGGAAAACTCCAACAAGGAGTTTTGTTCTTGACCAAGGGTATCCTGGTACATGAAAATGGGCCTTACTACCCACCTGGTTTGACACTCTTGGGGAATATTCATAGGATAATTAAAATTTTATTTACAAACCATTATAAAGTATTTATATGTAAATATGTCGGCAATGAAACCAATGTTATGATTATGAGACATGATGTGTTTAAATAGTCAATTTTTATTGTGAATTTTTATAGTTTTTGGATTATATAATATGATATGATCTATCATAATGTGTGTCATCATTTAGAAATGGTCCCCAGTAGAAGGAATCCGAACTCTAGAAATACACATGATCCAAAGAGTTAGAAGAATTAGATCACTCATG
This sequence comes from Viscum album, assembly GCA_963277665.1. Classification (NCBI taxonomy): domain Eukaryota; kingdom Viridiplantae; phylum Streptophyta; class Magnoliopsida; order Santalales; family Viscaceae; genus Viscum; species Viscum album. Next base: position 386,927,737 of record OY728167.1, on the reverse strand, counting down.
GTCTTAAGACAAATATTTCAAATGGAAATATCCTCCCATGTATTATCATCAAATGAGGAAATAATATCATGTGTTAAGAAGATATGTAATGAATTATATGAGTCTTATGTCTTTGAAAGGAAGCCAAAGAAGAAGAGGATGGCAGAGAGAAGGATGGATAAAGGGAAGAAGGAAAATAATGATTTTACCATATGTGATCACTTTGGAAAGAATAACTTTGGTAAATTAATGAAGGGAATGATAGTATGTTATATGTGTAGAGAAAAAGGACACCACATTCATGATTGAAAGGGTAAGAAGAATGTTTCAAATGTACAATGTTTCTTCTATAGGGAGTTAGTACACTGCTCGAATCAATGTCAAAATCGTCATATTATTCCCCAAATGATGCTAATCAAGTTATGATACTACTGCAGATGAAGAGGAATAACTAATGTTCTTATATTGTTATAAATGAGTTATGTCATTTGTGTGTTTTATAAACTATGTAATAGTTATATGAATTATTGAAATAAATAAGGATTGTACTGTAGTAGTATTTCATTGAGGATTTGTGATTATATGGTTCGGAGAATAGTGAGTCAATAGAAAGTTATACTTTTTAGAAAATACATGGTTAAATGAAAGATAAACCTTAATATGGTACTGATACTGAGGTAGTGAATTTGGAATAAGATATGATTGATTTGGATAAATTATATTGGATATTCTTGACTACCTTGAAACTAATTAATGATTTGTATATTCCATAATTATTGTAGTTTACAACAGTTATGGATTTAAGGAGTATATCTAGTATTCATTGTTTTACCGAAGGAATAATTAAGTATATACATATTAAAATAATTTTTTTTACTAATTCAAGTTGTTACCATGTTTTAATAAAATACATGATGAATGTATTCACATGTTTATCTTGATTATATTATGTTGACCTTTTATATAAATTTTATTAGACTGTGATATTAGACACAATTATTTTGGATTACTCTAAAGGTTAGAATGGTGTATGTTGAGCACTTGATATTTTGTTTGAAGTTAAAGTATAATTTATTTTATACTCTAAACTACCCTTTTAGATTTATATAAACTTATAGGGGATTAAGGAAATACTTGTGGACCTTATGATTTATCAATTCAGATTCAGGTGTAAAAAATCATTTTTTCTTAGTGTAAAGGATGAAGTAAAAATAGATCGAAGAACAACCAAATGAGGGGAATATGATTATGATGGGTAATTAAATGAAATATGCTTTCTTGAGTTCTTATCTTGTTAGTAAATTAATCCCTACTCTTCAAAAGAAGTGTCTAAAAATTTATTATCCTAATACCTTATGTTTTGTTAAACTGATTATACATTATTATATCACAGATTTATTGCTTTGCATCCCACAATTTTACATTTATTGTTCACTTGTTTGTGATTGATAACTTCAATCACACCCAATATATATTTATGTTTTTTCTCCGATTATGTGTCTCAAATTTCAACCAATGTTATCATTTTCGAAATCCAAATTTGGTGGTGACTTTTTTCAATTCTCATTCACTCTTATTAATACTAAATTTTATTAACCCTATTTCCGATGGGGGTTTTCCACAAATGTATTTTATATTTTCAACCATTTATTTTTCTAAAACAATTTGAAATTTCCTGGAAGAAATTTATAGAAGTATGGGAGAATGTAACACCCCAATATTTCATAGTAATTTATCTCTTTAAATTAATTTAATATCTTATATTACATGAAATGTTGACTTGTCTTGTGTTATACCTAATATCATGTTTCTACGAAACAACCCATTAGTATTATAATTATTTTAAAGATATATTTATTTACCAATTAAACATTTTAATAGAAATATTAATATATAATTTTTTAACGTAATTTATACTGTTTTCACATAAAGAAAATATATTTATAATGAAATTTATATGTTTTTCTAAAATATTTATATATCTAGAAAAGCTACTTCCTTAGAAGAACTACTTTTTATGTACTTTTTTGAACAATAATAAAATTAATTTTATACACTCCTAAAAGTTGAATTTGGTAAAATGGGCATCATTTTTGAATTTGGAATATCAAAATTAGCTTAGTGGGAATTTTTGGTATTTCTCTGAAAATATTCAAATTATAATGAGTTGTGAAAAATACTCCATAGTACATAAAAACCGACTTTTTCATTTAAAAAATTATTTATAATTAAAAATTTATATTAATGTATAAATATATACAAAGTAAATATATTAGTAAAATTTAATTCATTGGAGTCATTTTATAATAAGATTAGATATATAAATGTTTATTGAACCTTTTTAACTTCTTTTTACCCACCTTCTATGCATATTTACCCAACTTCTAGGAATATTTACAAATTCATATAAAACATAATGTGACAACATCAGTGAATTAAATTTAAAAAATTTGAGAGACACAGTTGACAATTTTAAGTAAAATTTGGTTCAATTTGATGAAAATATTTTTTAGTGAATAGTAACATTTGAATTTTATTTACCACTGTAAAAATTAAATAAGGTAGTTAAAGATAAAAATAATATTAAAATCACCCCAAAATATGTCCTAATTCTATTTGATAAGTTTATTTCGATCAAAATAAACCATAGGACAACAATAAGATCCTTATGATCCATTTGGGTAAGATTAGGACATTTATTATATTTAATTTAAAGAAGATTTAGAAGTGTTAATTTCAAAGTATAATAACTAAACTATTTTTAATAAATGAATATACATAAGGAAAATTTGACTATAAATATTAATAAGAAATACAAAAATATTTCCTACATTATTGTAGTTTATTTATTATTTTTAGACATTAAGTAATTATATTTATTTATGACACAATGATGGTACAGTAATTACATTATTAATGAAAGATTTAAAGAATTGATATTATAAATATAAAAATAAATGTAAATTGAGACTTTTGATGCTATACAAGAATTTTATAGGTGAATATGACATTTTAGGGATGATTCAATTTTTTTTAAGTCATAACGTTTTTATGACATTAAGAAAAATCAATTACTAAATAGTGTCAAAATTGACATAAATGAGTTTTTAATAAAAATATTGTTTTATTAAATAACATAAAAACCCTAAAAATCTATATTAAAAAAAATGACTTAAATAAGGTTAGATATTTCATTACCAAAACACTTTAGGTTCTCTCTCAATTTTTTAGTAGGTATATTAACCATGCAGTTTAAAAATACAAAAAGACATGGTCAATGTTAAACTATTTAACAAAGAGTTAAATCTAAAAGATAAGGATAATATGTTAACGAAATCTTGTCTAAAACCTATTGGTTGATAGGATTTCAACCCATACCCACATTATACTTTAATTAAATCAGTTTTGTGATATTATAAACTAGTAATTATTTTATAATAAATTAATATTTCAAACATTTCCAAAGGTGCCCCTCACCTCCCTTATAAAAGGGTACTTACCCTTCTCTTATCTTCACACCTCAAAAGCCATTTGAATTGTCCCAAAACTGCTCAAATATCCTCCCAACTACTCTAACACCAACATATATTCCATAAATTGATCATAAACCCAATCTAAGGATCACTTTTGTTAAAATCAAAAGGAATAACCCAAAGAAGGGGTAATTATTTCATCACCTCATTTAAAGTTCTTTTCTTCATCCACATCCAATTTCTTTGTTTTTTCAATACCAAAATAATAAATATATTACCTTATACATACAGAGATGTTATTATAAATATGGTATAACCATACTCATTATTCAATCCATTCTATGAATGACAAAGTCAATATATGTGCGTGCGTATGGCTTACCGTCTCCACAACACGATGATATTCATTTCCACGTTCACCATTAAACAATGATTATAAAAATATATATTATTAATAAGTATGTCATAATTAAAGAATAAATATACTATAAATAAATATACATATATACATATATCTCATTCACTTTCATTAAATACGATATGAAAATGGAAACGCCATTTATGCGTACATACGACCTACCGTCTCCATAAATAGTGTTTTCCATTTCATAAATATACCTATTATAAATATTTATATTATAAATATATATGATATATATAAATCATTTTTTATTTTTTAGAAGTATTTAAATAATTATCTATGTGATACGATCAAGAATAACAAGCTAAAACACGTACGATAAAGAAAGCGATTATTACCCAAAATGATAATTTAACATGGAAATTATTATTATATGGGAAGTATAAAGTCATTAATGGATCATATATTATATCATAAATATTAATATGGTTCTGGTATAATTTAATAACAAACTATGGTCAATATATAGGAGGATTAATGTACCCTCAACTAAAGAAAAGTACAGGATAAGGGTTAATTCCTCAATCTCATTGTTATCCGAGATTGTTTATGTGTAATTATTTACTGTGACATATATATTATCCATATCCATGTTTCATAAAAGTGACTTCAGAAAGACTATTTTTAAGGTACTCTTTAACTAAAACATCATTTTAAATGGTTTAAATATTTATTCTTTCAAATCATTCTCATTAATGTCCATGTTTTCAAAATTGTATTAAGGATTTATTTACATAGACAAGAATGTTTTAAAACATTAATTAATTTTCAAGGTCTCAAAGTGGTATGGGACACATTGATTAAAAAATATTATTTAAATGAATTCCTTTATAAATGTGTGACTTTTAAATGATTTCACAAAAACGGATATTTCTCTCAAAGAGTTTTACTTATCATTTCCAACTATGTCAATATCATTTACTGGATATTATTATTGATAGAGGTTGATTTAGTATCTTCTATATTGTATTGAATGATGTATGATATGTTTTACTGTGGATGTTGTATTTTTATACCATTCAGGGTCTATGTTTAACGTGTTGACATTTCGTATGCTAGTTTTAATACAAATTTTTATGTTATGTTTCAAAAATTTCATATGAAGAATGCATTGGACATAGTAAGTGATGGGTGGGGCCCGCTATAACCCCTCGATGAATTGGTAGGTCTCATGATACAAGTTATTGTCTTGGAACTATCTCTCGACCAAATTGTTATTTTTAGTCTTGGAACGTGGCCTTGACTATGTGTTTATGATGTCTGACATTATGCATTCCATCATTGTGAAATTAGTTATTACATGTGATAATTTGACTAGTATAATATCCATGTGAATGTTTATATGGAATGTTTTGAAATATTTTTTCTATATTATTTTCAAGTTTATGTTTAAAAGGATGTTGTGTATATAACACATCTTTCTTTAATAGTATATAAATTTCACTAAATTATTTACATTTACTGAGAATTTGATATCACCCCTTTCTTATTTGTGTTTTCCCTAGATTCCAAGAAGTATATTATGATTAATATGTAGGGTTAACCTAGTCCAATAATGGTGTTCTCAAAGGATTATTTATTTTTTGTTTTATGTTTGAATGTGTAATATAACATTCATGGGTGTAATCTATTTTCCAAGACTGCTAAATTGATCGGTCCTTATGGAAATGATATCTTGTAATAATGAAAATGTATTAAAATAATGCACCTACTCCGGGATTTTGGGGTAGGGGCATTACCACTAGCCTTTTTCAAGAATATGGTCCGTTTGAAACTTCTCAATTTTACATTTATTCTTCCAAAAAAATCATCCATAAGAGAATATTTCTTCCAAAATTTTGTTCATTATGAAAATTCATAAGTATACCCTAAATAATAAAACATTCACAGACAATATGTTGACAAAAAATACAACATGTTTTTGAAATCAAACCAAAGGATCTTCAGCATCATAGTCTCCCATAAAGGGTATTCAAAATTAAAAGGATACGTACACAGTTGTTACCTAAAATAATTAAACAATAAAATTTTACATACACTATATCTACGATCATATAATTTTCAAAAAAAGAAATGAAAAATATTCCCAACCTAAAAACAATTTAAAATAATGAATTATGGGTACATACAACTATGATATACACTGACACCTTAAAAATCATACATTAACTATCTCATCAAAACATAAAAACAAGAACATAATAGCATAATTTGGATAATAATTTAATGTTAATACACATCCCCATAGTTTAATATAACTAAATGAAATATGATGAATTATTATAAAATCATTATCTCCACATCATTTAAGAAAAACCAAGAATAGCATTAAGATTACTCACAATTATCATTATCCTAAAACTCTAAATCAAACTTTTGAATTTTCAAAAACATTTTGGAATCCTATTAATATTTACAATGAAATTATTGTATCAATTAGGTCAAGATATGGACAAAAGGATATGTATGACTTACCATAGTCATTCCCAATCATTTCCTTCACATGTGACAGACTAGTGAACCCATTTTTTAATATATTTTTTCTATGATTTTCATGATTACGTTGTTAAAATTTAGCTAAATGTATATTTTATTTCATTTAAAAAAATTTATTTATCTTTATTTAGATAATATTTTATATCTCATGAAATATTCAATAAATTTTTTGTTTTTAAATAAAAACAAATAATTTTAAAGGAAAAAACATTTTTGAAAAATGTGCCATATTTTCTAGGATATTTGTAATTTATTTTTAATATATCAAATATCTACGTATGTTTTTGATGAAATATTTTTTAATATTTACTTAAATAAAAAAGATTTTAATTTTAACAATTACAATTATGAAATCATGATTGTTTTCCTTATTTTACTATGGATTGGGTTAACATGTGTTTAGGGACATAATTATGGGAGAAAATAAAATAAATAAATACTTAATGATACAAACTCAAATTTTAATTCTAGGATGGTACCTAGGGTTAATTGGAAAATGATTATAATTAGGAAAATATTCCCTAGTAAATAATATTCTAGAAAAAGGAATCATCTCTAAATCATTATGGGTTTGGGGGTTCCATATCTATTTATAAATATTTTATTTTTTTCCTAAATATTTATATTCTAGGATGAATATATTTTAATTTTATGTGTTTTATATGATACATATGATAATTTTTTGAATTAAAAATTTTTTAATTATATTTCGTTTGATATATTTTATATTATATGAGTTCGTTAATAAATTTTGGAATTTTACCCTCATTGATTCTTTTTTGAGAAATAGGATTGAGGTGATGGTACATCAACACATCGGGAATAGTAAATACTATAACCAGCAGATTTATTATCCTTTTAATTAGGACTACTGTGTCATAAAATCTTATATAAACATAAAAACAGAAAATGGATTATAATTTGATAGGGGTATTGTGTATTTAATGATCTAAGGAATCACTTATAAATATGAATCCTATAAAAAATAAAGCATGATTTAAAACCAATTGAATGATTATGACCCTAAAAAATTTTAAATTGAGTCTCATTTTAGTATTTCATTCAAATTAGTTCCTTCAACATATATAACTAACTGTTATTATATATTATTGTTTTTATATCATTATGTGAATATATTAAATAATTTATCAAATCCTTAATCCTAGTGAATAAAATTATTCTCTTGTGGATTGAACCCTACTACCATTAACTACACAGTTATTCAGTTTCTCGAAAATAATAATATTTTAATTCGATGTGAATTATGATGAAAATGAAATTTTTTTACACATTTTCCTATGACCAATGGTGAAAACTTAGGGCTCACCAAAATCAATTAATTTATAATTACTTTACTTTTTTCTAACTATTTCTAATTTTCATAATTTGAAAATTCTTTATTCTATTAGAGAATCTTTTATGACGCATTTTGTGAAATGAATTTCTGGGTTAAGGGGTATTATAATGGAGAACCCTCCATTGTTTTATCCAATTTCAAGATCCATTTATTAATCACTAATGGTTGTAAGAGTCTTACTGATTTTTTCACCCCATATTTCCTTTGATTATTTCGTATATTTTTTAGGATCAATATAATTTATCATAATTAGCATATTATGAATATGAGCTTTAATGTTATAATTAAATAAATAAATCTCTACCACCACTGAAACTAATACCTTCACCAAATATGGGTGAGAATTTTTTTGAAATTTTCTTATTCAAGTATTTAAAATTTTACAGATCATTAATTATAATATTCCAGTAATATTAAAATATTATATATTTAAATGAAAAAATATCAAGGAAAATATATAAGCTGGATAACCTTGAGAATGGTGTCGATGTGAGGTTGGCGAGTAATATACTTTTGTACTAATACTGTGTGGAGAGATGATGGTTTATAAATTTTTTTCACCCCCAATAATGAAATTATTGAAAAACAATAATTTTAAACATGTGGATGAAATTGAATCTCCTCTTGTTGTTGAAGTTCCAAAAGATCATAAAAAAATTAAGGAGGGGGTGATTTATTTTTTTCCTTTTTAAAATTTTCAACTTTAGGAAACTATAGCCCTATAACTTGTTAGAGTTTCTTCCTTATCCCATTTTAGTGAACTTAATATGATGAATAACTAAATAATGAAGCAAGGAACACACAATTTATAATTTTTGGACTCATTGTGGGAACCTACATCCTTTCCATAGGCACTCCCATTGGGTCTACAAAAAACTATTATGAAAAACAGAATACAACTCATGTCAACTCTCATTAGACACATTATATCTACTGATAGAATGATTACACTGACACCTATTAGTTTACAAAATTTTTTTACAAACATTGAGCTAAAAAAGAAAATGAAACAATGAAAAATTCATCTTCACTAAGTTCTATCTAGAAATATGAGTTGTATTATCCTTTGTTTGATATGCCTGTGTTATATGGCCTACAATTGATAGTCTTATACCAATGGACCTATTATAAATGTGTCAATTTTCAAAATTTCTATTTTTCATGTTTTACCGTACTACACTTCTTGAAAACCACTCAAAAACGGAAACGGATACCCTCAGTTTGACGCTCTCTATCTGATAATCTAAACATTCCTCATTCGGATCTTATGATTAGAAATCACTCTCTGGACACTCTTCATTAACACAAAATAGCTTCAGTTGGAAAACAAACTGATGACAACAATGAATCAGCACTTCAATTTTTTTTTCTCACTCTGAATGTTAACATAGTATGATGTAATATGTACTTATTTTTATAGGTGCTTTAATTTAGAAATGGTAAAAAAACTATTCTAGTTTCATCCCTCACTAAAATTATAAATCTCTTAGTTTCACATTCAATTGAGATTAATTTTGACCAATTCAAACATTCTTATATTTTTTATGTCTTCTCGAAACTTATTGATTCATCCAAAATTTCCTATCATTAAACTAGATAAAACCCATTTCAAAGAAAAATACTTTACAATGGAATTGGTAATCTAGATAACTCTTCATATGTGTGATCCTATTAACCCCCTCGAAATACACTCAACTCTAATCTCACACTTTGTAAATTTTATGTCTAGAAATTAATAGTATTGAACATCTCAGTTTGAAAATATCTTCATAATACCAGTTATCTTGACCCAATTTTAATATAGATCTTTAAAAATCTTGACATATTGAAAAAAAAACTTGAATCACTGAGAAAAAATATATTATTTCTCACTCCAATGCTCCAAGACAACGAAAATGGTTATATAAATTCATGAAACATATAAAGACATTAGAGAACTATAATTATTGTCTGATAGAAATTTATAAAAGTGTAAAACTATCATCCACTTTATTCTTTATTTAATCTTATATTAATTCAAATTATACTATGTATAATGGACCTCTTCGTCCAATGAATTTTCAATGTCAAAAACTCATCATATGGATCAATGTTAGTTGCTTGTCCAATGGATCTATATTTGCATCCAATCTGATGGATTAGTATATAAATCATGTATGATAGATCAGTATCTACATCTCTTCTGATGGATTGGAATCCAAAAATCATTTTATATAAATCTGAAATGTTTTATATTTTAACAAATTCATCATCCAATCAACTTCTGTGGTGAATCAATCTTTAAAAAGTTTCATATTTTTGGATAATATCACAAATTCTCCCTTCCTTTGTCTTTTCCAGAATATTAAAAAATTAAATCTTAAGACTATTTATATTTATTTTAGATCTGAAACACCTCTGAAAATAATAACTAAAAAAACTATAAATCCATAATTTCTAATAAATTAAATGTCTGATGATTTGGGTCTGATCCAGTGCGCCTGATTGTATGCATTCGATGAGTCGTGTCTGATCTGAAAATTTTCATTTCTTTAACATTCATCAAATTAAAAATACAAGTCTTCAATAAAATTCTATGTAAGTTTCTTTTTTTTTATTATAATTTTCAAAACACTTCAATTTTGAAAAATCTAGAAATTTTCATTTCTCTTTTCTTCTTCTAATGTTATTTTGTAGCATGACTTCTTCATGACGTTAAGGAAACTGAAAGAACAAAAAAAGATTCATATGAATTATTATGGAAAGTTGTATAACTTACAATCTTATAAAGACTCTTCAATATTCTAACATTTTTCATCAAACCAAATTCTAAATTTCCATCAAAATCTAAAACCGATGGATTGTGTCTGATGGATCATTTGATTGATCATATGATCGCCAACTTTTTGAAACACTATCTTTATTTTAATTTTCAGAAAATTATCAAAAAACACTTTATGAACTTCCAAAAACACATATTTCACTTTAATTTCAAAAAAAATTATTTAAAAAATTTTAGTTTTCAAAAAAAATAAAACCATGTTAAAAACAAAAACATCCAAAAGGATCTTTAATGCCCCCTTTTAATTTGTCGAAAACTCTCATTAATAAATATTTCAACTAATTATTTTTTTAACACTCTTACATTTTACATATCACTTCCGATAACAAATCCAATTTTATAATTTTTAAAAAAACATGGAATTTATCAAAAGATAGTGTCCTGACACCACACTACTGGATAAATTAATGTTTTTGAAAGAATTACATCCCTCACTAACAAGAATTATTTTCTCTCTGTTAATATATAATCCCCTGTAATTTTATTTTTTCCTCTCACTTTTATTTACCTCCCACATTCTTTGATAACTACAACTTCATAATCATTTAATTAATAAAATTAATTCTTTCACTATTATAGGAAAACGGTCTACAATATCTCAAACATTTTCAAAATAATTCAAATCAAGGTGGGGGTTCTTCCTTAAGATGATTTGGATGTATTTGGTGGATGATAAAATTTATTTTTGAGCCTCATTTCTTAAAATCTCTCCATTTTCATATATTTTTTTGAAAACATCATCAATGTGATCTGTTATTAAAATATATTACATAAAAACATCTTCACTAGAAAATGATTATTTTCCGATGAGAAGATTAATATCAATGTGTTTTGATCTTGATTATTGGATAATATTTTTAGAAAGAACGATTTCACTTTGATTGTCAAAAAATATCCTTAATGGTTTTCAAATTTCATTTTTCAAATAGTCCAAATGAACGTTCATCCATAATATTTGAGTAAAATACTAAGTTGCTACATCATTCAGATTGAAACTTTTTCCAGCATCATATTTACTCATATTCATTCCAACGGAAATAGGAGTAGAAACTTCTTTGGATTCTGTTATACCAACCATTTGTAATAATTCCATAGAAAGTATTTATTTATATATGGAAATGTATTTTACCTGTTGTTTAACTTGTAATCTATGGATTAATGTTAATTATCCAAAATTTAATATCTGAAATTGATTTTTCATTTCATCAGAAAATTCATTTCAAACTTTTTCCTCATCTATAGAAAAAATTATATCAAGGACATTAAAAATTATAACCAGGGTACTGGAGTTAAATTCTTTCAAATATAATTTACCATCAATCATTCCTTAAAAAAACAGAAAATTCTCAAACAATTATTATGTTTTGTATTCCAAGAATGTGGGGCGTGTTTTAGCACATAAAAGTTATTATTAAATTTACAAACCTTGAGTCCATCATTATCAAGTCGAAACCCACAAGTTTTATCAACGTAAAATTCTTACTCAATTTATACAATTAGAGATGATGACTTGATATCCATTTGAAAAACTTTTAAATTTGAATATAAATCTACCCCAACAATTATTATGAGTGTTTATAATATTTCAATTTGTGAAATGGTTTTTTCAAAATCCACAACATCCACCTGTATTTATGCTCTAAAAACTAGTCATATTTTATTTTTTGAAAATTCTCCATGTTCATTAATCTTTTTTTTATACACCCATTTTTTCCAATAATATTTTTATTTAATAGATTTGGAAGAAGTTCCAATGTTTTTTTATCAATATAATCCAACTCTTCATTCATTACATCACACCATTATTTTTATTCAACTACTGTTGAAACTGATTTTGGATCAATTTAAGAAATAAATGATGTATGATTTTCTAATCTCAAACTTCTTCTTGTGTAAAGAGTATATTTTAAATTCTGAATAATATTTATAGTTTCAACATGTTTATGTAAATTTATAAATTTATAAATTTATATTATAGATACACTTTCCTAATAATATGATTCTTATGAATCTTGATAAGTTTATTTTGATTCATATTTACTTTTTTTGTAAATATTCAGTTTGTCTTCATAAACATTTTCAAAATATTTTGTTAAAAAAATTCGATTTTCAATAACATTCACATCATATAAATCCTCCAAATTTTGTAAACTTTTTTTCCAAAATTTTTAAATTATTCTATTGGTTTAATATCCCTTGAATATTCATTCTTCAACTTTCAAATAACATTTTACAGCATCAGAAATTTTTTATTTTTTTAAAAGAGTGACTTCCAAAAACATTGAAGTATTTAAATGAAGTTTTTTTGTTATATGACATTTTATAGGAAGTATTTTTTTATTCTGGTCTTATTAAACATCAGTTTTAAACATGTACAATAGTTCTAATATATTCACTTTGGAGGAACATTGAATGTTTATAATCTGCTAACATGATTCTTCTAATTGCCACTTATCTTATGTTTTTTCCTTTCGGAAATTCAATTTTAATAAGTTTTTGTATAGAGAATGGTACTGATTTTTAATTATATATTTCTTAAAATATGATTCAAATTCAATACATGTGTATTATTTTCCCTTATCAGTTCTCAACATCACTATATAAACACCCATTTCAATATCAACATCTCTTCTAAAAAAACTAAACATGTATAGATGCTTTGACTTGTGCTTCATAAAAAAACAGTGGTCATCTGATTGAAATTATTAATAAAATTGATAAAGTAAAAAATCTAAATTTTTTGATTGATGACTCATCATCCCACATTAATTGGATTTAATAGGATGAATAGGTTTTATAGAATTAACCTCTACTTTATTATGGCTTTTATTAGTAATTTTCCCTTTTTGAAAAGTTATAAATTAAACTTCTTCTCTTATTTTCAATACTGATTTTTTAATAGAATCAACGTTATAAATTTTCATAATATTTTTCTGTCTGTGATGTTAATTTCTATGGTGACACAAATTGTTTTCATCTTCATCACTCAGGTAATATTAGTTGCAATGTTATCCTGTTTGAAATATTTTTCCATTGGTTATTTCTCCCTTTATTACTACATTTCCATCTTCAATATATTTGATGATTCATGAATATTTCCTGAATATATCTATGCTTCCATCACCCAAAAGTTGAGTCACACTAAATAAGTTATGTTTGATCTCATAAAAAATAGAACTTCCTTAGACTTTAGTTTTTGAGGTTCTATTTTAGCAGTCCTTATTCTTCAAATTTCTATGGAAATTTAATTTCCTAATGTAACATCTCATGCATCAAGATTATAAAACATTTTTCAAATCTTTAATATCTCTCTTCATGTGTGAGGAATAACTGTTATCCATAATCCATGGTTTTTTATTTTTTCTATCTTTGAAATTTGTCTCAACAAAAAAATATCGTTCCTCAAACTACTTCTTTGTTGCATCATTTTATTTTCTATTATAAGTAATTTATCCCAAAATGATTATCATGAATTTTTCAGAAAAGTGACCCAATTGTTCACATACTCCACATATTTCTTCAAGGCATTCAAACTAATTTTTTGTTGGCAAGTTTCTAAAATATTTAGATTTTACTTTTCTTACTTCCTATTGGGTTGGAATGTTACTCATTTTCCTTCTACCATTCCTTCCCTTCTACTTATATCTTCATCAAGGAAGTTCAAAATTATAGAAAATGTTGTAAAATCTATGCCCATAAGTTCCACAAAACAAATAGAACCCATCAAATATTGTTTTTTTAGAATATAATTATCCTTTTCGGTAATATGACAGTTGAGGTTCAAAAGAACTTTCAACTTTAGCTACCTCTGAGAGGGTGGATTATTTCTTCTGGGATGTATTTGAATTTTTTTTTGATCTGATACGTTTTTTAAATCCATTCTCATCCCAATTTTCCCCAATATATTACTTATCGACTTCATGGTAAGTAAAATCAGATGAACTGTTATATTTAGTGGGTAGGGATTTCATTTAATTCTTGATTTGAGATTTCATAGAAACTTTAAAAGTCTTATATTTCACTTATGAGTCTTTAATGAAGATTTCATCGATAGTTCATAAAGTACTTTTTCCCTCAAGTTCTATTGATTGAGTTTTCTTAAATTAATCTTCCTTAAGTGTCATCTTATTACTAAGGTATTCAATCCTCTTTCTCTATTAGGAAATTTTCAGTTTGTAACATAATATTTTTTGAATGTGTTCCTCTTCCTGATTGACAATATACTTTCCACTATCTTTCTTTATCGTTATGATTTATTTCGTTATAGTTGTCTTTTTCTCAAGACATGACACAATTTATAATCTGGGATGATACTCTTTATAGGATTATTCACCTCCTTCTTCACAATTTGAGGAATCCTCTTTTTTCTCAATTTTTTCAATGAATATTCTATAATTTTCTAAAAATTCAACTTATGAATATTTGTTTTCAATTGATTGATATTCAACATTCACACGTAGAATATTAATATATATATATTGACATTCATCATTCCACCAAATTAATTATTTTCCTTCTTATATGTTTTTCAAAACTTATTATCCAAATATTTTTATATAAAATGATCTTCAAAATCACAAAATTTATTTTTAGGGAAATTCATATCAAAATGACAGATTCCACCACACTCAAAACATTTTAGAATATTTTTACTCAATAATTTCATCTTCCTCTCTAATGGTTCTTGGAGATTAGAGATTATAATTTTTTTGTTCCACTCATTATCCATCCAATAATTGGAATCAAAAGGTTCATCATCTTCAACATCTTGAATTTTCATCATTTACATAGCTTCACAATCCATTTTATCGTTATTTTTTTTTGAAAACTAGATCTTTTATCATTCAATAAACTACAAGAACGTTATGTAGTTCATCAAGAGATATATAATATTTATCATCTAAAGAAGAAAATTTTTATTCAAACCTATCTTAAAAGTTTATCATCACTTTCTTTGAAATTTTAGAGTCTTCCAAGACATATTAGAAACTTATGATGTTTCAAACAACTTAATTTAGTCTAGATAAGTACTCATCAATAGTTTTACCATCTCTCATTATTATATCATCAAACTTTCTATGACAAATTTGTAGCTTCACCACCTTCAATTTAGTATTCCATTTGAAAATGCCTTTAAGATTGTCCCATATTATATTTTCTATTTTGAGAGCCATCACCTTTATATAAACATTTTTTAATAGATTCATACGAATATAATTTCATGATCTTAAATCAACTTCAATATATAATTTGTTAGAAAATTTCATCAGGTCTTCTTTCTCAAAGGGTGGAAACACAATTGTAGAAACATCAAAAACAATCATTACAAGAAATAATAGATGTAGAATAACCCTTTTTTCAACCATGGTAATTTTATGCATCAAATGTAGGAATACCAGTATGATTTTTATAATTGAGATTATTCATTGTAAGGATTAAATAGGGGAACCTTATAATACTAATTGAATTTACAAATGAACATAGAACAATTGAGGGGGGTAGAATCAAAACTAAACCCCTACAAATTGTCATATTTTTTTCTTTATCAACATTTAGTAAATTAAAACGCATGAATAAATAGAAAACTAACGAAGTCACACATGATTTTCAAGATTTTGCCTTAGTGTTAAAACCTACATCCTTTCTATAGCACTAATGAGGGTATATAGAAATTAACTATTATGAAGAAGTGAATAAAAAAATTTCAACTCCCATTAGAGACCTTCTCTCTCCCAATAGTAATTATTAAAATGAATCCCATTAGTTTAAAAGGTTTTGTTAAAAAATTTGAGCCATAGATGAAAATGAAACAAAGAAACTTTCCTTCACAAAAAGATCCATCTAAAAATATGATCTTGATCATCCTCTATATAATCTACCAACATCTGATGGACTACATAGGATAGACTCATATTGATAACCCTATTCCCAATTTGAGAAATTTCAAACTTTCTATTTCACCTATATAATAAAAATGAAATTATGGAATAACTAATCAAAAACAAAAACCTATATCCCATGAATGACTCTCTATGTCTGGTAATCTTAACTTGCCTCAATCTTATCATCATATCAACACCCTCTATCCAGAAACTCTTCTTCAACATGAAACAATATTGGTTTGAAAACACACTTCTGACACAAAAGAATATGTTATTTAGCCTTTTGCCTCACTTTTAATAGTAACATAGTATGATTTAATTTTTTACTTATATTTAAAGGTTCCCCATTTGATAAATGTGTGTAGAACCAATATCATTTTGTATATCAATGAAATTTAAAATCTCCAAATTTCATTTTCATTTGAGATTTATTTTGACCGCTTTAAGACATATCATCTGTTCTGGTGTCTTCTCAAAACATATAGATTATAATAAAATTTCCTATGTTTAAAAAATATCGAGAACCATTTGAATGAAAAAAAAATTAGTGCAAAATTATTAATCTAGAAAACTCCTCATTTATTTGATCCTCTTCACCCAATTGAAATACACTAAACCATCAGCACACACTCTATAAATGTATTGTCTATAAATTGGTAGTTTGAAACTTCTTTTCCAAAACTCTATTCATAATTCAATTTATATTCACCCAATTGAAATATAGAACATCTATTCTATTGAAATATTAAAAAAAATCAACTTGAACCACTGAGAACACATATATAATTTCTCTCTTTGATGCTCCATGACAACTGAAAATGGTTAACTACATTGTTGCAACTTATAAAGACACCAAGAACCTAAAATGACTATCCAGTAGTAATTTATAAATTTCTCATGTTTTTATCCACTTTATAGATTAGTTTATCTAATCTTCATTTTGATCATACTATATCTGATGATACTATGCATCTGATGACTTATCGGTGTCAAAAATGTATCATACGGATCAGTATAAGCAACTCATATGATGGATCGGTATCTTCATCTCATCCAATGGATTGATAATTGAATATCATTTGATTAATCAGTATCTACATCTCATAAAGTGGATAGTTATCTAAAAATCATCTTATATCTAAGTTAAAAAAAATGTATATTTTAATAACTTCTTCATCCGATCAACTTCTATGGTGAAGACATCTTCAATATTCTTCATATTTTTTGTTCATATCACTGATTATCTCTTTCATTGTATTTTCATGGATATTAAAATATAATATCTTGATCCTCTTAATATTTCTTTGGAATTTCAACATCTCTATAACTCCGAACATAGAAACCACAAATCCAGACATTCAAACAAATAAAATATCTGATGATTCATGTCTGATCCATTGCATCTGATGGTATGAATCTGCAGAGTCATATATGATTAGTAACTTTGAATTTCTTTAACCTTGATAAAACTAATACTTATAAGCTTATGAGAACTTAGACATCTGGTTCTTCTTGGTCTGATATGTTGTGGTCGGAACATTTCATTTTTGGAAACTCTAGAAAATAAAATTTTTATTTTCAACTTCTAAATTCAGCTTGTATAGTGACTTGTTCGAGAGGTTAAGGAAGTTGAATGAATTGAAAATAATCATATGAATTATTATGGAGAGTACAATAACTTCCTATATTTTCAAGTATCTGAAAAATTATATCTTTATTTGTCTAAACATCTTCAGACTTTCTATGAAAATATCAATCTGATGGACTGTATATGATGGATCGTCTGATCAAGCATATGATCAACCACTATGTAAAAAACATTTATTATCCATATTTTCAGAAAATTCACAACAAATAGGTTATTAAATATTATCTATACATCCTTCACCTAATTAAAAAAAACATTCTTTATAAAAATTTAGTTTTTGACAAAATTAAAAATTTGTTACAACTAAAAAAATTATGAAGTATCATTACTTGTGTAAAATAATGAGGGAATTTATGTTGTTAATCCCAATTTATATGGATTTTATTTTTCATATATTTATATAAAAATATAGTTACATCATGATATTCTAGTAGATATTTGGAATATCATAGAATTATTAAAGAATTAGTTGATATTTTACCTTCTCTAGAATAGTTTATTGATGAATTTAAATTTTATAGAAATGATAATAACAAAAAAAAATTATGGGGAATTATATATTTTATATTCACCTCGCATGAACTAAAAATAGGTTGCACGATATTTTCAATTAGAAGTGGATTCCTTTAGGATCATGGTTGAGAGAATGATCCACATTTTGTGATTTTTTTTAATATAGACTGGGTTAGGTGGAATTTCCACCTCTTACTTCTAAGTAAACATTATTGGCCTATAGGATACTATTGGCCACCCTCTCTAGTTTTAATTGTCTTAATTATCACAAACCATGTAAAATATTATTAATTATGTATAATCATTTCAATCATGTCAATTTATGTTTCAATATATGTAATTATTCTTATTTATGATCACATATAAGTTTAACACATTCTATTGATAATTATGTTGTAAGACAATCCAAGCATAAATATTTTCTATATATGATAGACTGACAATAGGAATGAGCCACTGTCAGTTAAAATGAGTCAATGAATCATGGAATGATTGGAAGAATGACACATCGATAGTTCAAATGAGTCACTGACAGATCAATTGACTTACCAAAGTTTTGTGATACTGACACATGGAGCTACAGATGTGAGGACTCACCAACAGTGCAATCGACCCACTGATACACTGACTGTCTCACAGATAGATCAGAGGACCTATTGATGCAAGGACCTACCGATGCAAGGAACTACCAATCCAAGGACCTTATAACACAAGGACTTAACGATGCGTTTATAGACCGACATAAGGATAAAATGATTTAATGAGTCACCGATAGATGGAGATAACGAATGAGGACTCACTGATAGACTGTTTAATTTTCATTTATTTAATATTGCTTCTAATGGTCATATTTTGAGTGTTTTAATGCAACTAATTAATTTAATTCTTTTTGAAGACATCTTAAATGATAATTATAGAAGTATGAGGTTCATCATCTACCTTAAAACATATATATTTTCAGGCTGCAAGAATATGTATATAAAGAAGAGCATGTGAAAGAAATATATATACACATGAAGATATGATTAGACACAGTAGTATACCAATGCGAGCAACATATAGAAAGGAATAACACATGAGAAACTCTTCATTCCTAATTTCTATAAACTAGAGGACTATTGTCCATAAAAGATCTATCATCTCTGCAGCATTCAACTGAATCTATAGATAATAACATCCAACCCTCATGGAAGAAAGAGCATAGTGCTCCATGATACTATGTTTTCAGTTCCTGCTTCGAGAAGAGGACTCCAGCTTCAACTTTGGTACATAAAAGAGTCCAGAGCTGAACTGAATGACACATAGAGCATTATAAACTCTATCTAATAATTATTTCCCTACAATGTGCATTTTTATTACATTTTTGAGCAATGTGTGCCTCTTTCTATAGAATAAACACAATCTCTTAAACTGAACTAGAGGATACTAGATATCCTCACTAAACTGTCTTTTACACTTGTTTATCCAACGAAGAACTCTGTAAGTGGTCATGTGTGACTTGGTTTTATCTTGTTCCCATGAATAATAGTGGTTGAGGTCTTCTGACATGTACAGTATGTGTATTGTTGTGTTAACCCTAATCCAAGAAGTGAATCAAAACCATTATCTATAGATTTCTTGGTGGCAGGTGATCACCAGGTGGAGAGGACTAAGTCTCCGCATGAGACAGAACCTCTTGTTTTATATCCACTGTGTTCCAAAATTAGTTTTCTCTTTCGTTACATGTACTTCAGAAAACTAAATTTCACCTTGAATGTTAGTCTTGGATAGCATTTATAACTATTTTGGATTATTATATTAGTTTCAAAATTTGTATCAATAACTCATATTATTATGAATGAGAAGTAATCAATCTTTTAAGAAATTAGTGGAATAGTCAAACTATTATAAATTCACTACTTGGGTTAACTAGTCTATTTGGCTTCAAATGGGGAGAATATTTTAAATACACTGTTTAACATAAAATTTTATTGGAACTTAATCCCCCCCTAGAGTTTCCATCATT
Source organism: Viscum album (assembly GCA_963277665.1). Classification (NCBI taxonomy): domain Eukaryota; kingdom Viridiplantae; phylum Streptophyta; class Magnoliopsida; order Santalales; family Viscaceae; genus Viscum; species Viscum album. Next base: position 386,907,142 of record OY728167.1, on the reverse strand, counting down.
GGACAACATTTGGTATCAAAGGATTGTTTCTTTTCTACTATTTTTAAAGGTGTAAAAGCATTCAAATATTTTCAACTATGATTTTAGTTGCGTTTTATAGAAATATAAATTTTTGTTGCTTATAACTTTTTAGCTCTTTAAAAATATATTATTTATTATGGATAATATATTGGAAGTTGATTCTTCAAATAGACCTCCCTTATTTAAGGGATCAAACTACGCCCAGTGGAAGATTAAAATGAAAATTCACCTAGAAAGTATGGGGTTTAATATTGGGATGGAAATAAAAGAAAAATATGAAATACATGAAACTCCAAGAATTACATAGAGTGAAGATACAAAAGCTACTCATAATAAAAATTCCAAATCTATTAATGCTCTGTTTTGTGCACTAGGGGAGTGTAATTTAATAGAATTTCTTCTTGTAAATATACCATTGAAATTTCAGACACCTTAGTTGTCTCACAAGAAGGAACTTCTAATGTTAATGAAATGAGACGTAACACTTATGCTATTAAGTATCAAAATTTTAATATGAATCTCAATGATCTTATTTATGACATGTATATTGGGTTTAATGAAATTTTGAACACCCTAATCTATTTGGGAAGAGCTATTAAAAGAAATGGGGAAATCATGAGAATACTCAAATTCTTACCAGATAGATGGATAGGGACTTCTGCATCAATTAGAGAATCATGTGACCATATTATGTTTCCAATAAAGGATATGATAGGAAAGATGATGATGTATAAGGAATAACTAAAAGTAAAAAAATAGAATGATGACCCCAAAATAAAATCTTTTTCTCTCAAATCTACTACCTCTAAGAAAAAGGACAATGCTCAGGATTAATCTAAACTTTAATGTGATGGACAATCATCAAAAGATAGTGATAAAGAGATGGATCAAATAGCCAGAATGTTTAATAAATATTATAGAAAGAATAAATTCTTTAGAAATCCCAAATAAAAATATAAATATGATCATAAGGGCCATTGGAAAAATGATTAGAAAAGAATTGATACCTCAAATTAAATTGTATTCTATAGATGAAAAATAAAGGGAAATGTAAAGGTTGGTTGTCCCAAGCTAAAGTACAAGAAGATGTATGATGATGAAGACCTAAAGTATAAAAATTACAAAAAGGAAACATGGAGTGATTCTAAGGATAGCTCAAGTCACACATAATCCTCTCATGATGAAAATACTAATAAGGAAAATATGTGTTTTATGACAAACAGATCTGATGTAACACTCAACACTCCTGAACAAATGATTACTATTCTAGAGATGAAAGTGATTCTGAAAACATGAAATATAAGAAAATGTTTGAATATTGTAAAATTATATAATACACATATAATGAACTAAAATATAAATAAAAATATTTAAGAAATATAATTCTTGGACTACCAATGTCAAATATGAACTTGTTGTAGAAAAAGAGAAAAATTCTCAACTACTTAATGAAATCAATGAACATAAATTGTCAAATGAGAAATTGAAAAGAGATCTATAAATATGTACCAATGGAGAATAAATATTAGTTAAAATTCTTGGTAAAATACTACCTCCTATGTATAATACTGGAATAGGATACCAACCAGGAAAGAGGAATATGAACAAAACTCACATTGCATCAAAATCTAGAAAATCTAATTTTATGCCCAATTCTGGAAAATTTTCTACAAGTTCCAACAATGAAACATCTTATACTATTTCATGTTTTCCTAAACGAAATAAATTATATTTTTCAAATAATTCACATAATTTTTATAAGAAACCCTTGAAGAAAATGTGGGTTCCCAAATCTCTTATTACTAATGTTACTGGACCCAAACAAATATGGGTACCAAAATCTTTTCTTGTCTAATATAATTTTGTAGGAGAACAATTTGAAGTGATATTGTAAAATCTTATGGTACATGGACAATGGGTGTTCAAGACACATGACCGGAGATTACTTATGATTCAATAACATGATAAATATTGATGGTGGGCATGTCACTTTTGGTGATAGTGCTAAAGGAAAAACAATTTCCCTTGGCCAGATTGGTTACTCTAACTAATTTTTAATTTATAATGTATTTTTTTAATGGATTAAATATAATATTCTTAGAATCTCTTAGTTTTGTGACAATAGTTTTTATGTATTTTTTAAAAATTATTCATGCAATGTTTTAAATTATTAAAATGAGTTTATATTTTCTTCTTTTGTAAATGAAAATGTTTATACTGTTAACATAGATTCTTTAATTTCTCAAAATGTTTCATTCTTGAGTGATTTTAATAAAGAGTCTGGGGATTGGCATAGGATATTAGGAAACTGCAATATACCTCACTTAGATATATTACTAGAAAAGTCTTAGTCATGGATCTACCGAAACATGAGTTTCCAAATGAAAAAGTATGTAATCCTTCTCAAAAGGATAAACAACAAAAAAGCTCTATCAAAACAAATAAAGAAGTTTCAACTTCTCAACCTATCATGTTGGTTCACATGGACTTTTTTGTACCTTATATAGTTTTATGTCTAAGTGGGAATCAGTATTTCTATGTTATTTTATATGTCTACTTTAGATATACCTGGAACTTTTTCTTGGCTCACAAAAGTGAATCTTGCTCTCATTTCACCATGTATGCTATGATTGTAGAAAATATTAGTGGTCATAAAATTAAAACCCTAAGAAGTGACTCTATTAGGGAGTTTGATAACCAATAGTTTGAATCCTTTTTCTCACATAATGGCTATAGTCATAAATTCTCTACTCCTAAGACACCCCAGCAAAATGGAGTTGTAGAAAAAAGAAATAAAACCCTTCAAGAAATTGCTAGAAAAATTATTAGTGAGTATGACCAACCTATATAATTTTGGGCAGATGTTGTCAATAAAGCATTCTATATAATCAATAAAGTCTTGATTATAACTATCCTTAAAATATCTCAATAAGAGTTTAGGAATAATAGAAAACCCAAGGTTAACTACTTCAAATTTTTTGGTTGTAAAGTCTATATTTTTAACACTAAGGATAATTTGGACAAATTTTCCTCTAATAGTGATGAAGTAATTTTCCTAGGTTACTCAATTTTTAGGAAATCCTATAGAGTATTAAATAACAGAACCAAATGTGTGGAAAAAATTTTACATGTCAAGTTTGATGAGACAGATCCACATGAGCCAAACACCTCTCTAGAAAATCTGGATGATGATATGTAAAATCAGCACAACAACAATAAAACTTCTTACCATCTTGTAAAAATATTTAGTAAAACATCATGTTCTATAAATTCTCGAGATTATATTCATGATGAATCTGAACCCTTTGATGAACCTAAAGTGACTAGACCTTCCTTTTGTAGACCTGTTATATCTCTTAATAACCATCCTTTAGATTCTATAGTAGGAGATTTAGACCAAGGAACTCATACAACAGATTCTCTCAGAAATGAGGTTTAACATCAATCATTCTTATCACAACGTGAACCTAAGAACATTAATGATTCAATAAATAATGAATGTTGGGTGATGGTTATGCAAGAAGAATTAAATCAGTTTGAAATAAAAAAAATTCAAAAAACATGTATATATAACCAAATACACCTTGTTTTAAGGCAGTAAATAGATATTTAGAAAAAAAGTAGTTGAAGTTGGTAATATAGTTAGAAACAAAGCTAGATTGGTTGCTCGAGGTGATATTCAAGAAAAAGAAATTGACTATAAGGAAACCATTACATCCGTAGCTATACTTGAGGCCATTAGAATCTTCTTTGCTTATGCAAAACATCTATATTTCAAAATTTATCAAATGGATGTCAAGATTTCATTGTTAAATGGTTATATAATTAAGGAAGTTTCTGTTGAAAAACCCCTAGTTTTCCAATTCCCCACATTAAAAATCATGTTTTTAAATTAAAAAAATATTAATATGGTTTAAATCAAGCTCCAAGAGCTTGGTATGATAGGCTCATCACTTTTATTATTTGAAAAGGTTTTATAAAAGGTATTGATGGTGCTACACTTTTTATAAAATGAATTTCCAAATATGTTTTAGTAGTAAAAATATAAGTAGATATTATTTTTGTGTCTTCTAAAAATTAGTTATGTGTTTATTTTTCCAAGATGATGCAAAGTGAATATTAAATGTGGTTAATGGGTGAACTCAAATTCATTCATGAATTTAAAATATATAAAAATAAAGAAGGTATTGTATTTATCAAAGTTAATATACTAAGTATTTTTAAAAAAGATTTTTCTTTAAAAGCACTAAGAGTAGTGACACTCCAATGATTACCACTTGTAATTTTGAACATGATTAAGATGGTTAATCTATTGATCAAACCACCTATAGGGGACTTATTGGGAGTTTACTCTACTTAACTACTAGTAGGCCATATATTAGGTTTACTCTGTTCATGTGTGAAAATTTTAATGAAAACTCAAAATAATATCATTTAAATGATATCAAAAGGATTTTTATATACCTCAAATATAAAACAAATTTAGTACTGTTTTATCCTAGAGGACATCATTTTGATTTAGTTAGTTATTCAGATGCTGACTTTGGTTGCTATAAGTTAGACAGAAAGTGAACCTCTTGCACATGTCACTTTTCTAGGAATGCCTCCAGTTCGATGGTGTAGTAAGAAAAAAAACTCTTTCTCATTATCTACTGTCGAAGCTGAATACATATTTCTGGTAGTTGTTTTGCCGAAATTTTGTGGATGAAGCACACATTACTGGACTATGGATTTCAATTCATACATTTCCCTATAAATTGTGATAACACAAGTTCTATTAATATTTTTAAGAATCTTGTTTCACATTATAAGACAAAACAAATTAATATAGAACATCACTTTATTGGAAACCATTATCATGAAGGTGAAATAAATTTTGAGTTCATTGGCGCTGAACATCATCTTTTGGAAATTTTCACTAATCCATTTAACATAGAAAGAATAAACTACATCAGACATGAGTTAAGAATGATTAATATATAGGACCTTATCATTTTTTCCTATGACAATTTTATGTGATGTTTTCATACCAAAACTAGAAAATTCAAAAAGATAGTTTCATGTCAGCACTGACAATATGTAGCTAGAAATATCATGCCAACACTAAAAACATTGCCATGCCGAGATAGTTGTCAGGATGACACAATAGTCATGTCGACACTGATGCTTTGTTATACTCATACTTTGTCATGCCGATATTGATTACTGGTCACACTAACAATGTTATTATGTTTAAAAATATTTCATGCTGACATTGATGACTCCCTGTTTTTATTAGCATTTTGTTTTTACCAAAATGACATTTTTTAGTAATATTGTTGTAGTCGGTTCATGATTTCAGGATTTGGTGATTTCACATGACCTAAATGATATAAAATTGAGTTTATATACTCTAATTTTATACCCTTACAATAAATCATACATTTCTATCTCTACCCCCTACCTTTCACCTTATGACCTTTTAACCAAATTGTTGGAATAGAGCGTGTGAAGCAAGCTCTTTATGGAGGTGAGTCTCGTGCAGCTAAGAAACAGGGAGGGGAATTGAGAAAATCTTTTGGACCTATGAATCCTACCCTGGAGAACCATGTAGTGACTCCAAAAAAGTGTTTCTTGCATAATTTCTATTGGATATCAAGTATTTACTTCCCACAGTGTTACAGGATCATGGATGGATTGAGTGGTTCTCAGATAATGAAAGAACCTTCTACCCAAAGCTAGTTCATGAATTTTACATGAATATGGATTTCCTACTGAATGTGATGTTTCTTGGATTATATCCATAGTTAATGGAAAGATAATTTACTTTTCATCATGAAAATGGGTTGAATGTCTTAAAAACCCTCATTAGTGTGTTTTAGAGGATTATTAAGGTACTTCTCCACCCGAGGGTGATATTTTTTGCCTTGAGATAGCTCTAAAGGATATTATTGATAATGATGAAAAAAAGATACTTGTTTCTATAGAGTTAGATGGAGAGTGTAGAATTCTATTCAAGTTTATTCGGCATCAAATTTTTCCCAAGAAAGGGAACTTTGCATCTCTATAGTATAAATATGACTACTTGGTTTACCTGCCGAGAAAATGGATTAAGGTAAATATATTTATATTCCTTTCTACGCACATAAATGAAATGATTAATATTTATTGAAAAACTAATTCCGTGTTTTATCCATGGTTAATCTCAGCTATGGTAAAAGAGAAAGGTTGTGTTAGTGAAGGAGATGAATTTGTTACTAAGTGAAGTGGGGTGTTCTTATGTAAAGGGAACTGTAAAAAAAAATCAATTGGAACCCATGGAAGAAAGAATGGGTTAGGGATAATGATAATATTTATGATATGTTCAATCAAGTGGAATATACTACCAGCCCTAAGAATATGGCTGATCATGGTCTAGGAATAGATGAAGAAGTTCTTTAATCTTCAGAAGAAGAAGAAGATATTTTCACACCAATCAGAGATCAATGGTCACCAATCGATTATAAGAGTGATCCTGACACCACTGAAGCTCATAAAGATTTTTCTTTTGGACCTCCTAGTCCACCACTTTCTTTACCCTCTAATTATCCCACACTTTATGAAAATGTATATGAGGAGAAAAAAGTCTCCGGAATTTTGGAATATGTAAGTAGATCCAATGGCTCTGAATAAGTAGAACAAGAAGGGAGTGAATAAGATGAAAGTGGAAGCGGTAGTGGTAGTGGTATTGGAGAGAAATAATGTGATGAAAATTTTGACAGAAATGGAAATAAAGAGCATGTAATTGGACATAGTGAAGGTAGTGATGAAATCAGTGAAATTTATAGTGACCATCATGAGAATTATCAAGGTGGATATATAAAGATGGTTGAATCTATGGATCATGAATAGTTGGAAGAACCTCCTAAAGTTGTTGTTGAAGAAAGTTAAAATGTGGATGTTCATAACGAAATGGATGTTCGGGTGATTCCTATAACTCAATAAGTATATGAAATAAGGCGACCTCATGATTAATGTGATAAAACAGTGAGGAGAGCTCATATTGAAGTAGAGCCTCAAGAAAAAAGAGATCAAGCTGATGGGTAGCATCAACTTGGAAGCGTAAGACTTGACACTCTAACTCCTCTGGATGATGATGTTATTATTGAATAGGAATGGAATCATGTGTATGTAGCACTGGGATTGGATTATGAAGACTCAGATGATGAGGAATTTGTACCTATTGCAAAAGAATAAGTGGCTGGACTATACCTAGTGACTCTGTCACTAAAGCATATTCTTAAAGGTTTAAGGAGGAAGTTTGTTCAGTTTTAAGTGTATCAGTTCAATCTCAGATGGTACATGAGATTCAACAATCTAGAAGGGAAATCCCTTAGATGAGTGATGAATTACACTCTCTCAGATATTCAATTGTATAAATGAGGTAGTTTAAGAATGATTTTTCTATTCCAAATTTGACATCGGGTATTAGTGAGGCTGATGCAGCTAATGTTTCAAAGAAAGTGATAGAAAATTTCCAACCAAACTTAATCACTACTACTGATAAAATTGTTGAAAATACAGCCAAGTTGAGAAAACAAATGACTGGAATTTATTCTATAATAAATACTTTTACCTTAGAATATTAAGGTTGTGTGGATACTGTTCTTAAATGTTTCAAGACTCATATATCATCTCCTAATAATGTTCCTTCTACCTCCTGTCATTCGTCTCATGCCTTGGACATTGAGGCGGTTTGAAATGTTGGTAAGAAAGTGCTTCAAGATCCCTTTGATTCTTCTGGTTTTTTCATCCTTTCAAATATTGAAAAGAATAGTGACCATGTTCATGATATGGTAAAACACTATTCCAAGAGTGCTGAGACTACCGATGATCAGATCATAAAAAGATGGACTTCTATTTCAACAAGATCATTACTAAACATCATTTGACCAGTATTTTTACGTATTTGATAGAGAACCTGTCATTTCTCCTATTAAATAGAGCTTTTAAAGATCAAGTACATAAGTTGAAGGACTTCACCCCTCTTTTGGAAAAATTCATAGAGAATAAAGATGACTTTGATAAACCTATGAATTATGGGGGTGAAATCATTGAGGATTTTATCAAACTATTGAAGCCATACCTTCATGTGAATAGTAAATCAATTGTGGTGCCTGTAGCTACACCTATTGGACCTGCTGGATCAGTGCCCCCACCTCAGATGTTAGTTGCTCAGGCATTGACATAGATTCACCCATTGATCTAAGAGCAGCTTCAACCTCCTATTTTATTAAAACACAAATCCAATCATACACCTAGTGTTCCAAAAGGGGGGATCATACCTTCTATAAAAATTAATTCAAACCCTCCAAATTCTAATCCAAAACCTAAAAGACCATATATCGACCCCTCTGAGGAAGGGAAGGAACCTATTAATCTCGAGAATTAGTGTGGATACCTCTCTGAAAAGACTGTTTGGTTGTCTTTTGTTGTATTTCCTTGATGATTTGTAATCCATTGTACATCATTGATTAATGAAATTTTTGTGTTCTTTTGTTTCACCTATATATATTCTATCTATTATTTTTTGTTAATATTTATTCCTTTAATATATTTTTCCTTCATCATTAGAATCAAATAGGGGAGAACAATTTCTTATCCCCTTCAAATTTTTTATAATCTGAAAAGGGGGAGATCATTTTTGGAATTATCCTCATTTACTTTACCTTTTATATCAACATGGATAATTGTTGGGTTATATGGTTGGTCCAATGACCATTAAGAATTTACTCACTAAAATCGTAACCAAGAAATAAAATTCTAGAATATTTTCTTATGTTTTATTATTCCAAATTTTAAATGTAATGAATGATGAATAGTATAATGATTTTATGAAATTTATTTAAATTTTTAGGACCTAAATGGAAGATACTGTAAGAGATGGGGTATTTTGTTTATATTAACCATGGAAGGGAAATTACCTTCTCTAAGGGGAGTATTGTTGTCATAATTATTTATTTTATTTTATTCATGTGAATTGAAATTATTACTTCATCATAATATTTATATGCATATCCACCTTGAAATTTTTCAATATAAATAATGTTTCATTCTATGAATTGGCCAAGTTACCATATATACCACAATTGAATTATGTGTCCTTGGTAACCAGTGAAAAAAATTGTTAGAGATTATTTGGGGGAATTTTCTACATATCCAAATTACATATCTATTAAATGATAAATGGATTGTACTGATTTTCATTATATTTTTCATGCACTTGGATTGATGAACCATTATTTTTTTTAATTAACTCAGAAAAATTCAAGTAAATCATTTTTAATTTTTATTTAAAAATATTTTATTTAAATTTGATAGTTTAGTAGATTTTTTTGAATTATGGTTTATCTTGACATTAAATCCTTTCTTTTTTATTATTGGAAGTGATGCTCTATATTTTTTGATGTTTCACATGTGGCCAGCACATGGTCTTAATTTGAAGATATATCGACTAATTTTATAATTTAATGGGTTGAATAATTTGAATGGATGGGTATCCAAATATAATGTTAATATCTATAATAACTAAAAATTTAGATATGAAAAAAATAACACATAAATTGATGAAGATCCTTCTTTTTTATTCAATGTTCTATAAAATGAGGTTTTACGATCTACGAAAGTGGTAACCCACCAATTTTTATTGATGATTTAATTTTTTATCATACTAGGGTGAATGAGAGGATAAATGTATATAGTTATAAATTTTTATAATGAATAAGGAAAATTTATTATTTGCAAAATATTTTTTTATGTGTGAAAATTTAAAAAATTATCTTGAATTTTTTCAAGTGGATAACTTAAAGAATTTGTAACTTGTGAAGTACATATAAAATTTCATTATTATATAAGTGATATTTATAATGATGTTTATGATTTTACTTTTTTAATTCCATTGATAATATATTTTGGTGTTTTCTTGAGAGAAAAAATTAATTTTCGGAATGTTTGATGAAACCATTTTGGGTTTCATGTTTCTTGGGATTTTCATGACATAAAATTAAGCTTATAAGAAATAATTAATTATTTGGATGGGTTTTGTGAAAAAATACTCCATTTTGAGGGAAATATAGTCTATGAAATTGGTCCGCATTTCACAAGATTCACAATATTTATTTTTGATATACCTAATAGAAATTTAATTCTCTTAGAAAATAATAAAAAATATTCATTACCTCTAACCTAATTCTAAAAGTTTCTCTATCTGGAAAAACACATAATAAAATATTCTTTTTTATCCATACTTTGTTATATATTTTCTCAATGCATGTTATTTTATGATTATAAGGTGAATATATGTTGAATGAATAAGAAATGATCATAACCTTACTTATAACCTGATGAGAGTGTCTGAGGTACCCCAACAAGATATTAAATAGATAAGGAATAATATAATCAATAAATGAACATAAAAATTTAAGGAATAATTGAAATATCATCATTGTATTAGGGTCTTATTTTTTAATTTTTCCATAATTTCCATGTTTAACCTATAACTATATTTCATGGTGATTTTCATACTTTAAAATAATTTTTATGATGAGCTTTTAAATATTAGTTTTTTAAATTAAGTTTCATTTCATGATATATGAATTATATTTTTTGTGAATGAAATTGGTAATTTTTCATTTTTTGAATTGTTTGACCATGAGTCTTAGAGAAATGTAACGCCAATACAACAATGAATATAAAATACCATGAAATTTTTATTTTATATCATTCATAGAAATGTTAGAAATTTTTAAAATAAAAGGAAAATATTACATTATACCGAATGATGGATTTAACATGGTGATTATATGAGTACTGAACCAAGGATTCAATAATATATTTTAATATAACTATGATAAAACATAAATTTATCCTAAATAGTTAATTATTATCCAAAACAAAATATATACATTTTCATTTCATTCAAATGAAATTATTTCTCTGATAAAACCTAAATTTGATAACTTTTATTCAATTTTGTTTCCAATATCATTTGTTGTATCACCTAAATAATTGATAGAATTCAAATTACCTATAATTCACTAGTTGTGATACCTACCGGATACTCGGTCTTGGGATTCCACTTTATCTCTAGTATGTTCCCTCAAAACATTGGTGGTTGAAAAGAAGAAGAGGGTGTTGAATTATACTATGTGGTGACAATTTCAATTAAAAGATAAAAATTATTTACGAACAATTTTTTTAAAAATATTCCATGAATTATTTATATTTTAGATAAATAAAATACCTTTTAAAAAATAAATACAACCTACCAATTATGCTTCATGTAAAAAGTGGTGTGGGATAACAGATACATACATGTATACATAAAGAAAGTGATTTTATTAATATTTTTATCAAAAATATATTGTAATACATGATAATTTTAGAAATTTCATTGAAAGACATGATAATTAAATACATGTTTCCTAGGAGCATAAACTACCACTTTCCATTTGAACTCACTCATCCAAATAAACCTATTTTACAGTATTAAATTTATGTAACACATAAAAATTAATATTTTCATCCAAAATAACTCTCACATGAGAGATTCAAAGTTAATCACAATATCTCATATTTGGATCCATCAAATTTAAATATCCATATATTTGTATTATTGGGTTTTCATGGCATAAAATGGTTTTTCTCATCAGGGTATCATTTTTCACTGTTCGAGAAAACTCTTAATGGTTCCCCCATTTGTAGTTGGGTTTAGATGTGCCTTCTAAAGGCCGACGATTATTTGGGTTGTTAGGCCTAAAAAATCGTGGGGACTCACATTGGTCGAGCGGATGGGAGGTTGGGCTCATTGAACAATTTTGGGGGGAATTATTTCTAATTATGGGACTCTCTTATAGATTTAATATATTTTCTTGGATCTCTTACTAATCCCGATATGAGACCATTTACCCTGAAAATGGTTTATTGGTTAATTCATTCATTAAAAAAAGTGAGTCCCTTTAAGGGATACTTATGTAGGTATATATGGTTATTTATCCATTTTCCTTATGGAGAATAGATTATTTATGTGTTGTAACCATATAATCAAGCACTTTAGAATATTCTACCTTATGAGGAGGCAGTTAACATTTTGAGGTGAGGATTGTTCCATTATGCGGCATCCTATGTGTATTTGATTTTATAGGAATCAAAACCCACATAGTTTTTTTAATTCTCTTGGGATTGGACCAAAAGTATATGCTCTTATATGAGGGGTATTAACTCATGATTCCAAATTAGGTGTTCATTCAAATTTCCCTAAGTCCAGGTGAGCTATGCATGGTGTGAGAAATATGGGGAATGGATGATCAGTCTCATGGAATATATGTATGGTTCTTGTGTGCTGGGAAAGTCCTTGGGGTGTTTGGTATGAATATAGGGCCTTAAGAAGGCATCCTATGTATCTTGAGTATGGAAAAAATCAAAGTCGTCGTAGTTTGGTTTATCTCTTCATCCACTGATGGATGAGGTAGTGTAATCAACTCATGGGAATGATTAGGTTCCAATGGTTGAAATCTCAATGATATAAGGCTTACATATATGTAGATGCTTATCTGAGCTCATTCCATAGAATGGAGTCAAATTTATTTTTAGTATGATGGGAATCAGAGTTCTCATAGTTCATTTTATGTCGGGGGTTACACACTGAGGATACTCTAAAAAATTGTAGGGTTTTATAGGGTAGATGATATGATCATTTCAACTCCCTAAGCCTATTTGGTCCATTCTCATTTGTGAGAAACAAGGAATATCAAGTAATCAATTTCATTTATTTGAAAATGGGGAACATATGATGGTCCCTCCATCTGCAACCAATATGGATCTCAAACATTGTGGAGAGGTCGCCAATGAATCTTGAATATGGTGGGAATTAGAGTCGTTATTATTCCCTTTATGTTAGGGGATTACACATTGAGGCTACATTGTGGTCAGACCTTGTTTTCTGGTGGGTTTCCCTTGACTCAGTTGACTTTCCCTTAGAGTCATCGTATGACCTATCTGACTTGTTTAGGGGGTCACATGACCTCATCGGCCTACCATATGAGCCATTTCATGATCCAGATATCATCCTCCATAGGCCATTGGATGTCCTAGATGACATTCCTTAGTTTCATTCATGAGAGCTATCATGACACATATAGAGGGTGTCGTAATAGTCAGTATGACATTACATGAGAGACCTCACGTATCTTGGTGACCACCCCTGAGAGACATTGTGCCAATATTTCTAATGGGCACCATGTGTCTCAGCCAACTTTCATCGGAATATATCATGAGATCACGGTCTTTATGCTCGAATACAACTGTGGTACTCAACTGATATGGGTTGATGTCGTTATATGATTTAGGGGGTGTTTTTGAAGGATGTCATGAATCTAGGATGATAGATTTAGAGGGTCTCATGAGAACAATTGGAGTTCATGGGGGCCATGTGACTTCCTCTAACATGCGTGGAGTATTTTTCGAGTCCTAAGTGGCATATTGAAAGAGGGTAGCGAGATCTAGACAACATGTCCTGATGTTTTCATGTTCATGTATGTTTCTTATGTCATCCTCTTTTGGTCTCAGTCTAACCCTTATATTTTGAGGGTGTTAGATTTATTCAGTATCAGTGTATTTGAGTCTTGTGTGATTTGAATGATATGTGGTACGTTCTCCACATGCCTTTCTAGAAGTCCTTTGCATGATCTATGAATGATGACTTGAAGGGTTATACACCTAGTTCAGGACTACATCGACTACTCACCCGTGTATTACCTGATTAATTGTTCGTTGGTAACATGATTGGTTTCTCTGAAAAAGATTCTTCGATTCTTGGGACTTTTCTGCTCGAGATTTCCCTTTAGCTAATACTCAGTAAATTTTTGTGCTGGGTTGGGGGATTTATACGACTCACCTCCCTGGATACGCACCAGATTGTGTGGTGTATTTGGAAAGAGTCTAGGCTAGAGTCGAAGAAGGGGTTTGGGGCCACACAATTTGGAGAGTCTCTATCATGGACCGCACCAGGTGTGTCACCTGATTTTTAGTGATCGTGGGTCTCTTCCTTTATTAGATTATTTCGTATTATTAAAGACATATTTGATCCTAAAGATGTGTCGAAGGATTTCCATGTTAGAATGTTGACATGTGAATGAACCTTCACATGATCAAGTGCCTGGTTGGGAGGCATCTACAAGATGCTCGTTGTCTTATCATTGGGAATCAGGAGATAGGGAGGGTTTGTCCAGCGATCTTGCGAGACCACGCAATAGACCTCCTAGTTTCTTTGTTTCCCTTTTAGTTACTGCATGTACCTCCCAACACGTCCCTTTATATCTCCATAATTTTATGTGACAAAGAATTGGATTCATGTGGGATTGGATTAGTGTTTTTGAGGATAATTTTCACGACCTGTCCTTGAGGGGTTCATGTTGTGACTCCCCTATCCCACATCCAATAGGCCAGGGGCTCGTTACTAGCACTGAGTAGGCATATCACTCACATGGGAGGTATTTCCTATGTACTTGTACACACACACACATCTCCAAGACTAGAAATGATGAAATGAAAAACGCTATGTAAACCATGCATGAAAACCACTATAGATAACACAACCAGAGTGCAACAAAAAAGAAATGTACATGAGGGAGACCTAGGCCAGAATATAATCCCACCAAAAAAAGTATCTATAACACAAATACTAAATCTCATCCACAGAAAACCCTATCTGAAGGGTAGGTGATGGCTGCTTCCGAAAGAAATAAGAGTATTCCTCGTCTTCTTGTTATCATGGGGAACTACCTGGTCTTGGACCACCTAGGTCTCCGTCAAAACGTCGGTCGTCGACACAAGACACGACACGTACGGGAAAATCCCGTGAAGGGTTGAGTAAAACAGTATTCAGTAGGATGCTCTAAAACCACAACGGAATGTAAAAAAAGAAAAATACACATTAATTATTGTCATCTCATACATTTATATGTCTATGACACTAAAACAAATATTATAGGACACAATCCACAAAACACCCAGTATCGGGGAGACACGTAGTCCTGATGAGACACTTAGTCCTGATGTGACACATAGTCCCGATTAGACACTTAGTCCAAATTATTCACTTAGTCTCGTTATGTTATGTAGACTCAAAGTAATGTATTCTTCATGTCACATTGTGTATATGTCATATCTAGCATCATGATTATGTTCATAGCACACTTATTATGGGAGAACCTGCACCTCAAGAATAAGGTCTTAAGTCATATTCCACAAAAACTCACTTAGAATATTTTAAAATTACCACTACATCGCGAGGTTCACAATGCCACAAATGGTTCTTCAAATAGACATATGGTTTTGATGTTATAGGAATTTTAGTAAAAAGGGGATAGTCGGGTTTGAGTCTAGTATGACACGGTCGAACAACCTGACCTGTCCTGGGGTCCACCGACCTGACCCACCATCTCAACCTGACCCACTAAGCCTAACCCATACTGTCAGCCCTACTGGGCATCTCTAGCCCGGTCCACCTATTGTGGGCTGGTTCGATCCACCCATATGCGGTGTATGTCATGTACCACCTCCCCAACATGGATGAACAATGATCCGGCCACTCCTACCACAAGCAGTATGTGGGATCGTGTGCTTGCTGAATGATGTGTTGCCCTGTCGCATCACCGGTCTTCACTGTCACGGTCCTCCCTAGTCATGGCTCCTGTCTCTTCCCCTTGTTGTGCCATCGTCGGTCATCAAACCAGTAGCCACCATCACCGCCACCTGTGGCCCCTTTCTGTCAGTCGTCCCACCCTCATGATCCCACTGGACTATGGTTCACTACTACCACTAGCCACGCTACTGAGTCGATGCCTTTTCCACCAACGACCACCCTGATGGTGGCCTCCTCTTGATGTTCTTCGCCTAGAAATCCTGGAGCCCCCTTATACTTCCACCATCCCAGATCCTGCTCCGGATCATTGTGCCCAATGGAGAATGATGAGAATGAAAAAACAGAGGAAAAGTCGAAGCACAAGAAAACTCATTTTGGATGGTTATGGGACTTGTTTTTTTCATCTTGGATCCAACCACATTAGAATTTAATAATGGAGGGTAAAATAACATCAACTCTAAGTGTGGATAATCTAGGAATCGACCCCCGCAATAGAACACCAATCCCACCAGAATGATCAACCAGCAGATCATTCTATTCATGGATTGATCCACATTCATCATTTTAATGAAAGAAAGGGAAATAAAATCACATAAAAATAAACCGCCTACCTAGTTTCCGGATCGATTGGTGTTAGGTTTCAATCATCATTAGAAATCCATTGAGAGTCAACATGACCTTCCATCTCGTTGATCCTCAGTCCTCGTCCTGTCATTTTACATTGTTTTCCAACGAGAGGAAATTGACAAGGCCCTCCTCCAACACTCATAGGTAAGGATAAATAATTCTCATCATGAATCCCTACTATGAGTTAAAATAGGGAGATGCATTTCAGCATTAAATTATTTCAGCATTACTCGCGTTTTAGAATTACATGCATTTTAGCATTACAGTGTCACTGCATTGTAGCATCGCAGAGTCACTCCGTTAGAGCGATTCTATGTCCTTGCATAATTCTAAAGAATTGTTATTTTGAAAATATCTTCATTAAAAATATTTTAAGGGTGATTTCTTCCAAAAAATAACTTTTACCCATTACCCTCACAAGTCGAGGTTAGGCACAACCTAAGTTAAAGTCTCTATTCTGAAGGCAATGGTGCCATTAGATTTTTGATAAATGAACCCATTTAGATTTTATTAATGTTCGAAGTTATCCACCCGAGTATTTTTAGTCAAAAAATAACTTTATTCAAATACTTATTCCTAGCACACCAGGCCTTAAAATCCCATACCATCTCAACTATTTGTCTCAGAATTTTATCAATTATTTGATAAAAATAATTTGGTGAAAAATAAAATTCATTATAATATTTATTCTATTTTTCAGTGATGTGCCACGTATCCAATATAGGTCCTATTAGGTTGTGAAATCATTTTGGTGGAAAAATCAAATATTTTATCCTTAGAGTGACGCAGATTTTTAGGGACATCCTTGTGGACATCCTTGTGGAGAGGCTAACAGGAAAAGGGGATTTCTCACGATGTGGTAGATATGTCACCGACATCTTATCGTGCCATGTGGATCGCCATAGGCATGCATCAAGTCATTTATTGATCATGACTACCTCTCGTATATTCTTTTTTTATCCTCATTGTTTCAGTTTACAATAGTCAGGAATTATGTGAGTTTTTATGAGTAAAGTATATTATATTAACTCATTTTTCGGATGATGCCATGTATGGCCAATATGGTTCGTATGGAGAGTGTGAAATAATGTGATGTAAGAATCTATCCATCCATCCTTAGAGCACTGTGGGGATTCCTGGACATAAATACGTACTTTTGTGTGGAAAATCACATAATCCAAAGGGCTTCTGCGAAGTCATCCAAACTTGTTGTTGAGTCCATGTGGTGCATCACATCTCCTTTAGTGACTGCAAACACCTATCTCATCCTTCCTTTTATCTCCTTTTTTCAATGTTTCAATGTTCCAGGGACCATACTATTGTGCTTAGATATCATCAAGAAATTTTATTCCTTCTAATGATGATATGTTGCCTGAGCTTTTGGACCACTAGGGGTCTCTCCCTTTGAATATAATCCCACTTTATTTTCAAATTATTTTAGGTGGTTTGTCTGGAACATTCCAATGAAAAAAATGTATCCACATTCAACTTTCATCAAGTGGCCATTGATTGTCTGTAAGGCCTTTGTAAGAAATAGATGTTTCACCAATGGGTGGTCTGTAGGCTTCATCAAGGGTTATGCACTACACATGGAATCTTCAGGTGACCTTGAAGTGGTCATACGATCACGAGTCCCTCAGAGAATCATGTGATCCTTGGGTCTTATCCATATTTTTCTTCCTTTGCATTCATGGGGAAGATAATACCCATATTTAGGAATTTCTTTCGTAATGATTTTTTTATTCTTATTTGGAGGGAATAAACAAATCCCACCCCCAGGATAAATTCTCGAGGGATAAAGGACTTCAATCTAAGGAAAACTAATTCCTTCCATAATCCATGATGGTGTCGTGAACTAGTGCTTCGGGTGACGTTTGGTCTACCAAGTGAAATTTGGCATTCCATGAAATTCCATATATATAGAAGGGTGGAGAAAAACATATTCTTCCATCCACATACTATCCAATGTGATCATGTTTTTCACTCCTGTCACAATATTGTTACATGAACTCTAATCGTGATCCTTCTTGAAGAACCATCACTGCAAGTCTATTTCATCAGATCTCTTCTATAAGACTACAACAAAAACTTCCACTCAGAAATTTCGTGGACATCGACTGTGAGAGCTTTGGTCATCTTAAGGATTTTTCAAGATCCAATGTACTGATCATTTGACCACTTCTAATTCATGTGGCCATGTTCAGGTCACACGATCGCTAGTCTCCAAGGAGGGGGTCATGTGGTTCGTGTCATTCCTCATGGGATTTATGCACTATATGAGTCCTCTGAAGATCCGGTTATTCATGAACTCTCTATGTGGTTCATGAATCCCTTATTGAGTCATGTGATTCGCATGACACCACCGTAATTTTCATGCTATTATTTTTTTACAAGACTCTATGTTTTATTTTTTTGACTTATTCCACTTAGTTATTCTCAGATGGATTACAATTATCCCTGAAATTCCACATCTATGGCCAATCAAAGGACCATGATCATCAGGAATCCCAATTCAGACCCCGCAACCATGTTCATACTACAATTGAGAGTCTAAATAACTTCCTATGATATGGGCATCAATATTATCACTTTTCTCATCGAATCCATCTATATGAGTTTGTATTTCTAGATGACACAAACAAACCACCCCCAAATTTTAATATTCTATCTCATTAGGTGTCTAGTTCCCTCAAATATTTCTAGGAAACAATTATAGAGTATGGTCAATTGGTTAAAACCAATCCTCAAGGCTTGTATTATATGACTTTTAATTCTCCTCGGATTTTGGATGGTTATGAATTCTCTCAACAACATATTTCCCAGAGTTGTTCAAGCATATTAACCTATTCCCTAAGCACTCCTGTTGGAATAT
The DNA here is from genome assembly GCA_963277665.1 of Viscum album. Lineage (NCBI taxonomy): Eukaryota > Viridiplantae > Streptophyta > Magnoliopsida > Santalales > Viscaceae > Viscum > Viscum album. The sequence goes on along the minus strand of OY728167.1, from coordinate 386,887,961 downwards.
GGTATTTGAAATGGGTTCTTCATCCCATTGTAAATTTATCTGATGAATCGAAATGGTAATTTTGGATCAGGAAGAGCTGGTTGGAGTTTTTTGATGATCTATACTGGGTTCCTCTCTACGAAGCCATGTGGATATCTCAATTCATTATTTACCACCAGCCTGACCTTCTACGAGAAATCATTAGCTATTGGTGTCATGGGACTAAGACATTACACCTTCCTCACAGTGAAATGGGTATCAGCTTATAATATATCCATCAACTGGGTATTATTCCTCCCCTTGGATAGATAAATGATGAATTCCTTCCTATTTTTTACGTTTGGGATGATCCTCTATAGAATCTATCATTGATGAGGGAGATTTTCCTGATTTTTTTGAAGAAACTAGAGAGATATTTGATGGTTCCCTTGATTATTTATTTTCATAGACTGGATCAACATTTTTTTATGTGGTAGAGGGGTTAGACAAAATGTTATTCCTCCCAATCTGTTCCCTTCCCTACAAGTCTGTGGCAGAGCTGGCTCATATTGGTCCATTTTGTAACTTGGGGACTTCACCTAGTGGGGCTATCAAGTGGACTAATAGGTTTCTTAAAATCATAGTATGTTGTGTTTCCTTGCTATGTTCATGAATGGGTGGATTTTCCCAGATGGGGATACATGCTCGGGAATCCATGTTAGCACATTGGTGATGGAGGAATGACTTGTAGAAGGTTTGAATCTTAAATTACCAGTACCAGTCTTTACATTCCTCTACCAAATGTTGGGTCATATCCAATAAGGTAATACTCTCTAAAGGATCAGTGGTCCTCTACATTTCCTGTTTGGCCGGATATGGGAGTACTTCCTTTGTTATGAGTACTGAAATGCTTCTAAGATCCCAGACCCCACATCTAATCCTTGATTGATGAATATTTCTAAAGTTAGGGCTATGTCCTTGAGACCTACAGAGGTCAAAGGTCCACTATGTCAGTCTGATAGTTTTGAATTTCCTACCTTTCATGCACCATATGGCCTGATTACTGATGATGGAAGTGACTCTCTTGATGGAAGGTCTTATATGATCTCCCTTCAGGATGGGGTTCTCATAGCCATGGTTGATGAGATTATTATTGAAAAACCATACAAACTATATTGATTCACTCAAAAAATTGGCTATGTTCATATGGTTTCTCTCATCCATTAAGTCAGTGTTCGAGGGGAATGACATCCTAGTGTCATTCATCATTTCTGTATGACACTGTCTTATGAAGACATTGGAGTGAAGATCATACTCTTGCCTAATAATGCTCATGTTTCCCCTATGTAGGATTGTTCCTAGTCCTGGGTTAAATCTTATCATAATGGTTTGTTAGGACACCTAATCATTCTTGTGTACATGCCTCTTGCATCACAAATTCCTTTATCTATTTAATCAATGTAGTTAATTGAGATCCTGGGTGAGGCGTTGAGGAAGAAACATCAATCTGATAATGGAAATTTGGAAATTAGGTTTGACTTTGTTTAAGTAGTTAGTCCTATGACATAGGCCACGTGTGATACACCTATTGAGAGAGAGAGGGGAATAAGGTGATTTTTCTCCTATTTTGGTGATGATCCAACTAGTTGTCCATCCTTCCATTGTTCCCACTGTGTCAGCTACCGAGGATCAGTCAAATCATAAGCTGATTTGGGGATGAAATCTTGTGATCATTACAGATACCCCCTTGGAATTATTTTATGACCATGGGAGTGCCTTCACTATTTATTTTGTGATATAGGGGTATATGGTTTCGATTGGAAGCCTTTGTATGGGATTATGTAGCAGATCATCTTGACTTGAAGCGACTTGGTTACAAATGAAAGAGTTCTACAACACTTTGTGAATGAGGTTTCCCTTTTAAAATAAATGGTAGATGTAGTGGAGGCACTGGAGTAATGTCATCATCATTTATCCAAACTGAATTCTCAGATGTGTTCATGTATGACACCGATATGGAGGCATAAGGAGATTATTTCTCATCTGAGGCCTGACCTTTCGGAATCTTCAACCTCATTAGTCAGTACTTAAAGGAGGGTTGAAGAGTTGACTAATCTTGTCAAATTACATCATCCCAAGGTGGAATTAGAAGAATCAAGAAGATAGTAACCCCAATCCTCAATCTATACCTCTTTCTAGACTCTTTCCAAAATTTCTAGTATGGTAGACCGTCTTTTTCCAAGACATAACTCTTGTACTACTCCTAAATTTTTATAATGATTCTTTGGAGAGACTCCGAAATGTACAGATTCGCACCACATTTATATACTTTGAATGGATTAATTTTATGAACTTTCCATAATACTATCTGATTGTATTCCCTTGATGATGTTCAGGAATTTTCATTGCTACAATATTTTTTGAATTTCGAAAAATACCCATCCCTTGATTTTTGATGAATGAGTACGGACACCTGGAATCGAATGTTGATATTATAAAAGATCCCCTTTTATATATTCTCAGGAATTCCCTCCCACATGAGACACTTCATCGGTAATTTTATCCATCAATCTTGAGATCAGCTAATTTTCAAAGAGGCCAATGGGCAAAACATACGCCTTGAAAGGAGAGTGCTTGGTCCTTATCAAAGTCGATAGGATTGGTGGAAATATATTGATTTTTCTAAGTCCATATGGAGAGTCATAAAATATTCCATATACTAAAATATTTTAATGCTTTAATTTGGAGTTTTTAGCTCAGATCTAACATAACTTTAGTTTAGTTTTTTTTACTCAGACCTAATATTGCTTTAGTTTATGGTCTTTTAGCTTGAAGCATATAGTGATTTAATTCAAAGTCTTTTAGATGGGATCTGATATTGTTTTAATTTATGGTATTCTAGCTCAGACATGCTATTGCATTAGTTTAAGGTCTTCTAGCTCAAACCTGATATTTATTTAGTTTAGGGTGTCTTAGATCAAACCTGATATTACTTTAGTTTAAGGTATTATAGATCAGGAATGATCTTGATTTAGTTTATGGTATTTTAGCATGGACTTAGTACTGCATTAGTTTATGGTCTTTTAGCTTAGGCCAGGCAGTGCATTAGTTTATGCTCTTTTAGCTCAGATGTCATATTTCGTTAGATTAAGTTTTTTCAGCTTGGACCAAATATTACTTAAGATTAAGGTATTTCAACTTGGACCTAGTATTTTTTTTAAGTATTTTAGCTCAGACCTGATAGTGCTTTAGTGTATGATATTTTAACTTGGTTCTGATATTGATTTAGTTTAAGGTATTTTAGCTTAAACATGATATTGCTTTAGTTTAGGGGTTTTTACCTTGGACCTGATATTGGTTTAGTTTAAGGGATTTTAGCTAGGACCTAATATTTGTTTAGTTTTAGGTATTTTAGCTCATACCTAATATTAGTTTAGTTGATGGACTTTTAGATTAGACCTAGTATTGCTTTAGTTTAAGTTATATTATCTCATACCTGATTTTTCTTTAGTTTAGGCAATTTTAACTCAGAATTGATATTGCTTTATCTTAGGGTCTTTTTGCTCAGACCATGCATTTGATCATTGGATATTGTGTAGAAATTCCATGAGTGACCTAAAATAATATGATTTTCTAGGTTATTCTATGGTTTTATTGTGGATTATGAGGATCAGAAATCCCTTTTTCTAGAGTGGAGAGTTTGGTTGACAACTATAGGTGCATATGTGGTGTCCATGGGCATGTTTTCATAGTCAAATAAAGGTTCCATAAAAGAAGTTGTCCTTTACAAGGGCTATATAAGATTTATGGTGGTAATATTGGTGATGATGAAGTACTAGGTAATCTAGGTCCACCTGGATAGTTGGGGTATGGATGATATAAAGAATAACCTGAAAGTATGAGCCTATGAATATGAGATGATGCAGACATGCCACGTATGTCCCATGACATTATGAGATTCCAGGTTCTGTCACAATGTTTTCTATGGCTCACAAGGATTTAATATCCTTTCTGGAAAAGATAATTTGCATTTGGCTAGCAGGTTAGGGCCCTTATGCATCGGTAGCATGCCAATTGAAAGATAATCTACACTTATTTCTAAAGGATATGGAAGATTTGTGAATAATCAGATGTAAAAATGATTATGTTGGGTATGGGAATATGGGTATACATGAGGGGTTATATCACTTTAGGGTAATTAGCTCCTAAATGTGAATATCAGGATCTAGAGCTTCTGGTTTAGAATTATGAGGTGAAGGCCATCAAAGGCTAGGAAATGAAGTGTCACGGTCATTCCTTGAGAGAGGGTATGAAACACAATGATGTCACATCGAGGATATTAAATATGCTTGGATAGTTTGGTTGGGGGACAATAAATCATGATTCAGGTCTCTTGAGTTAAGAGAATGATATGGGGATGTCATATAAGGAGTCGTTTAGACATTTTGGAGTGTTAAGTGCTACTGTGAAGATGTCAGGGCTCACAATGATTGGAATTCCCATTCAAAGATTAGTGTATTTGGTTGACGTCCATAGACACATATGTTGGATCCATAGGCATGCATACATAGTCAATAAAAGGTCCCTTGAAGCCAGATATCCTTTCCAAGGGTCATGAAAGGTTGTGGTGATTTGACACACCCCAACTCATGAAGTGTTATATGTTGAAATAAAAAAATAAAAGGGGGTTTTGAGTACCCTAATAGTTTTCCTTCAACCAAACGAATGTATTCTCACAGTGAGGAGTTGTGACAAAAATTTATCAAACTTTTTCCTGGACTAGGGGGTCCAGTGATCATAAATTGCATTTTACTAGGTATATGTATTATACAGTTTGAGATTTATGAATTTTATGTTTTCGCAATAATTTTTTCCTAGACTCTGAGAATAAATAGTTTAGTGGGAGGAGACTTGACTTTTTATCAGTTCTCCCTTTTTGAGTTTTCATCTCGACATGTTTTTTTCTCTTTCACCAGAGGTTTAACGTCTTGTGATTTGGAACATTATGGGGCAGAATTTAAGGTCATACAGTTTTGACCAAATCTCAGATACTTTAGGGTCATGAATCACATGGACCTGATATGGGGGATGATACACATGGTTGTAATTAAGAAACCAAGGGTTCAGAGTACTCCACATCCTTCTGAGTGGGAGGTGGAAACATTGTAAATCACATCTCATGTTTTCTGGCCATGATTAGTGAAACGAGATAGTCATAAATGGAGTACTTCAGACATCGTATGGTGTTCAGTGATTTCACGATGATGTCAGGTCTCACAAGGATTTTAATTTCTTTTCTCAGAGTAGTGAATTGGGTTGACATCCATAGGTGCATGTGCATGAGCCATGGGCATGCATGCATAGTCAAGTAAAGGGACGTTGAATCTGGATATCCTTTTCAATGTTCCTAGAAGGATATGGAAACCTAATTCACTCAATACATGAGGTGTGGTATGTGCGTTTGAGGTGCCCTTAAATGATGTTGGAATCACTTCATATTTCAGTCGACCGAGGTAAGTCTCTCGTGGTTCCTTGATATGGAATAAAAAATAGGAGATGGTAAACATAGTTTATCATCATGTAGTGGGGACGTGTTTTCATCCATGTAGTGTATCATCATGCGATAAGGTTGTACTTCGATATTGTTTCACTTCCTGTGGTAAGGATGTACTACCATGCAATTTAACGTGATGTGATAAGGACATACTTTTATGCAGTTTAATATCATGAAGTAAGGATATAAGAACCAATGTGAATGTGTAATAATTTTGTGCCGAAGCCTAAATATGGTGATATAGGAATCACGATGTATCCCAAGAAAAATATAATCATGCCACACGTTGTTAAGGACATTCCATGACATTTAACGTTATCTGGAAAGAAAGATGGTGAAATGACATGAATAAATGGAAGTATTGTGGTTGGGACCAAAGATGAAGGAATAGGTGTCTCTACGTATCTCATGAGATAGATAATCGAACAACACATAGTTCTTGAAGTGGAAATACCCTATTTAGTTATGGACCATACGTATGGTTGGGAATTATTTCTGTTGAACATTACATCTGGGCCTAGGATTGGAGATCTAGGGATCACTATGAATACTATGATGTCCGGAATCAAGCTACACATATCTCTAGATGTTCTATGCAGTTTTAATGAAATGGAGTGAGGATGAACCTGAATCATCATGAATTTATGGTTCATTTCGTTTGGGACCAAGGATAGAAGACTAGGTGTCACTATAAATCTCATGAGGATGAGAATAAAAACTCACATAGTACTTGGAGAACTATGCAGTTTAATGTCATGCAGGGAGGACATCGATCGTGTAGTATAGCATAATGCAGTGAGAACTCAAGGTATTCCTTTTATTTCCTTGAATTTAGGACTGTGATGGACCAGTTGTTTACCTATTTTTCTTTCTTGTGAGGGTGATTCCCTTCAACAATTCCTAAGCTCACATGAGCTATGCTCAGTGTGATAAACAAGGAAAAATATGATTTTCCCTATAATTAATAGGTGGATGTGGGTACAACAAGAGAATTTTCTATCATGCAGTGGATGGACCAATATATAGGATTGAGGAATCCCAATGTATCTCATAGAAATGAGAATCAAGTAGTATGTAGTTCTAAAAATACCATGTAGTTTAGAATCATGTATAAATGACACTAACTATGCATTTTAACATCATGTGGTGAGGATTATGGATTACCCAACCTGAAGGTGAAGGGGTATTGTGGATCCATGTATTTTTATGTCACGTAGTACGGACATTGACTATGCAGTTTAATATCTTGAGGTGAGGAAAAAAGTGTCATGCAGTTTAATATATTTCTACTAGGATGAACCTCATATAGTTTAACGTCATGTGGTCAGGACGATTGATGGGGCTTACTCTGATATCGATGACCTTTTTCATAACAACTATTAAAATTAATTCTTAAGAAATCTCAAACTGGTTGGTGGTGTGACATTCTCCTCATCCATGGTGGCTAGAAAATAGGCTCCACTACAATAGAACTTATGTATGATGTAAGGTCCTTCCCACATGGGCTATAATTTTAGGGTATTATTTCCTAGTATCATTGGGGTTCTAAGAGCCAGCACCAGCTCTCCTTGAAGGAATGAGTGGAGGTGAACATTTTTATTTAATGCTAGTGCTATCTGATTTTGATTGATCTCTAGATTGTGTAGTGTGTGCGGTCTTTTCTCATCTATCAATTCCAACTCATCCAAATACCTTTGATATTTTTCATCATCTGAGAACTATCAAAAAATGGATTTTCTAATGATAAGAATGCTGAAAATCTATGGGTAACACTATATCAGTCCCATAAACAAAAGAACACGGTGTTACTTGTGTAGCAGTGTTCATGGTGGTACGGTAGTCCCATAAATCATGGAAAAGTTTACCATGCTAAGAATTCTAATCCTTTTTCACCATATTATGTAGTATGTTAGCTATAGTCTTATTTAATTCCTTTTTCGTTCCGTTTTCCAATGCATGGTATTGGGATGAGTGATTGGACTTGATGTTGTACTCCTAGTAAAGCTTCTTCAACCCTGTGGAACAGAATTTGGTGTCGTTGTCCATCAATATTGTGTGAGTGAATCTAAACCTAGTGTTGATATGGGACATCAAATATTTGATGATATTATTCATCCAGACATCCTTTAGAGGTATTGACTCAGCCCATTTTGAAAAGAAGTCGGTACTAGTAAGGATGTACTTGAACTACTTGGATATGGTCGGGGGATATGGCCCCACAACATCCATCCGCCAAATGGAATGTGGATAGGAATATTTAGTTGTATGCAGCAATTATGGGGGCTGATGGATGAATATTTAATGAATCTACCATACATGATGTTTCCTAGTGAATTCCAAAAAATCATGTATTATAGTTTTCCATAAATATACCAACCTTCTAATTTTGTGGATGAGCCTGGTTCATGATTAATGGGTGTTGGTGGATCATACCTGTACTTCTTCTATGATATGGAGAAATTCTCCGCCTGATATGAACCTAATTAGAATTCTACCAAAGCCTCTCTTTTGAAGAATTTTTTTTCTCATTTGGACCATCTTGCAGGGTGAAGTTTGATGCCTGGTGCTGAATATGTTCCCTCATGGCCTGATCTTTCGGGAGAATCCCATTTTGGAAATGAAAAATAATGGGATCCATCCATCCATGGTTGTCCATTGGTTCATCAATCTATGGGAAATTTCTGACCAGACTGAATAATTCCAGATCATATACGACAATCGATGAGACCATTCTTTGATCTGTAATATAGATGGTTGCATCCTCCTGGTCAGGGTAGGCTAGGATAAAAACTTCCTTAACCATTGTGTCGGCACGAATATTCTGTCATCAACGAACGTAATGCAATGTGGGATCAAAGGATAATTTTTCCTAAAACTGCATGACATTACCAATGATGGGGGATTTCCTCCTTTTTTACAGAATATTTTCAATTGACCTTCTTTATCACTAACTATAAATCCCCTTTGATGTTCAGGTAGGTTATTTTTAGCTGCAGGGCTAATTCCAAGCCAATTATGACAGCTTGGTATTCTATCTAAATGTTTTTTTATCCTTCAAATAGTGAGATAGAGCAGTTTAGGATTACCTTATCATGGGAGAAGAATAAAATCCCTATACCAACTCATATTAGATTTGTGTTTCACATTCTTATGCCGACAAGACTTTGGGAGGTGCCTTCAAGTTCATATCCCATATCTAGGGAGGGTCAGTGGAATCAAATACCTCTTCATATGAGATCATGATTTCTTGTGGTGTATTTTCTATGGTCAGATTTCGTTAAATGAAATCATTTTGGGATTTCCCTTTCATTGACTTCTGTGAAATGAACTAAATATCGTATTACTGAAGAATGACCGCCCACTGGGCCAAGTGCTCATTCAACACCAGATGGAAAAGGAAGAACTTGATCGGATTAATATGGGATAATAATTGGACTTTCTGATACATCAAGTAAAGCCATATCCTTTTCACTCAGAAGATGAGTGTGAGGTGGTTCTTCTCAACATCAACGAATCGATTCTCAAGACCTAGCATCATACAGATGAGGTAATAAAGAATATTCTCCCTTCCTTCATCATAATTTTGTGTGAGGAGGGCACCTAATGAGCATTCCATGGCAGCCACATGTAACATGAGAGGCCTCACTTTTACCGGTGGGATTAGGACCGGTGGGTGTAGTAGGTATTTCTTGAGACATTCAAAGTATTTTTGGAAGTTCGCATCCCATTGGTAGGTAATTACCTTCTTCATTAGCCTAGTAAAGGGGAGAGATTTCCCATCCAAATTGGAAATAAATCACCTAATGTATTAATTTTTCCTTTGAATCCCCTAAAATTCTTTCAGATTCTTGGTGGGTGGCATTGATAATATATAACTGATCATTTCCGGGTCAACCTCAATGTCGTGGTAGCATACCACAAAGAGAAGGAACTTTTTTGATGTTAACCCAAAGGTGAATTTCTATGGATTCATCTTCAGGATGTGTTTTCATAGCTTGAAAAAAGTTGTCTGAAGGTTCATGATGTGATCATATAAATTTTGATATTTAACCACCAGGAAATCGACATAACATTTGGATGACTTTCCCACGAATGGTTTTACAATATGGTGTATGGTTCATCAATATGTGGTGTCGTAATTCTTCATACCAAAAGACATGACCTAATAAAAAAGATCCCATGAGGTTGCCTAAAGGTAGTGACTTACTCATCCTGGGGGGGCATCTTTATTTGATTTCACCACAAGTACCCATCCATGAATGAAATGGATAGGAAGCTAGCAGTTTCATCAATCAACAGTTCTAAGATTAGAAATGGGAAGTCATCCATTGGGAAATGTCGATTAAGATCTCGAAAATAAATGTAGACCATAATTTTCTCATTATTCATCTTAATGGGGATGATGTTGTCCAGACATCTCAAGTATTACACCTCTCGGACAAATTTGGAATCAATAAACTTGTTGACATCCTCCTCTATATTGGTGGCATGATAGTCATACATCCTTATGGATACCTTCTTTAATCCTTGATGCTCTTTTGGTATCCAAAGATGGTGCATAACCACATCTATATTTATTTTGGTTGTTTCTATGTAGCTCTATGGTATAACATGTTGATGCTACTTTAGAAATGTGACTTACATCTGCTGCTCTTCGAGGGGCATGGAAGCACTAATATGTTTAGGCCCCATATCTTCCTTTGTTCCTAGAATTATCTTCCGGATTTCATCTATGGTAGTGGAGATACCTTACATAAATATTGTGGGGTAATTCTTGAGGTCAACCTCATCTCCATCCATCTTTGATCCAATAGATTCATTCTTATATAGAGATAGAAATCGGTGGTCTTCACTATTACTATCAGGATGATAAAGGCCATGAGGGGAGACATTATCATCCCCTTTTGACTAGGTCTCTACTGAGAGATGATGGGGTCAATCATCATTGATGTTTTCACTACGGACTGGAAGTGTTTGGACCTCTATGATTGTATATTTGACCTCGAAATGATTTATGGGGATTACATAGTCATCATCGACCATACTCTAGGGATTCATAGGGGCAGTCCATATGACATTTGGAGTGACAACCTGTATATATTCATATATTATTGATTGGTTTCCTCCATTTTTATATAACTCACCTTCAGCTTATGAGTCCCCATAGGTCTCAAATGGAGAACTAACACCATGTAGTATGCTCAGCTTTCCATTAATGGGATACTTTAGACACTGATGGAATGTTGAATGTATCATCAGGTGTATATGATGCCATGGACTTTCAAGCATGAAATTTTATACAATATCTTTCTGAATTTCCATAAACTCAGCATTTGTTGTAAGATCATCAAAGTGGGCTATGAGGTTGATTTTTCCAAAGATGCCTCTACTCATGTTTATCATGCCATTGTATGGTTAGATTAGTGGTAGATAGATACCCTTTCCCATATACCAAACATCATGGGGTTTATACACGGATAAGATTGATCCTAGAACCATTATTAGTCAAATACATCTTAAAATTGAAATTATTGAGTCTTCCTGAGACATATAAGGGTCGTATGTTCCTCTAAAGGTCCTCTTCCTGTTCTTTATCAATGGATGAGATGGTGACATTAAATTACTATTTTAAGGTCTCCATCTTATTGGCCTCAGTTCTAGAGACTTCTACCTCGAACTCTTGTGGGATCCATAGGGATTCACCAAGAGAATCTTTGAGTTCTTATGAAAGAAGGAGTGAATTTAGGACTTATATATTTGATGCTACTATCTCCAACTATATTATAACATCTTACTTTTGTTCCAAAGTTTGGTTACTCACAATATGGGTTGCTCCTGGGCTTGCTGATGAGGATTCGAGGTGCTCAAGGCGGATGAACCGGATCCTTTTGTAGAGGTTGTGGGAGCATCCACTGTCGGAAGCATGGGTCATCCTATCCATCCCCTTCATCTTGGATGATCTCTATCTAGGCAGTCATACAAGACAATCGGGTACAGACAGCTTTTGGAGGTTTCTAGGACTCCTCTCTACCTCTATTGAGATCACTAGAGAGCTTTCCCATGAGTCTCGGCTACACATGTACACTCCATAAAAGTGTGACTATAATATTGAGTATGTCCCCTTCTATGGTGACCTCTATATCCTCGACTTCAGTGCATGTATCCAACCATTCTCCAATTATGAGTGGGAAACTCATTCTTTGGGAAAAACACTTTATCAAAGAAGGGATTTGGAAAGTGTATTTCTTTGAGAGAACCAAATATGAGTTCTTCATTAGATGAGGATTTTGTTTAGTATGGTGGTTCCCAAGCTACAGATGTCACAGGGAAGGAATCAGCGGGATTTAATGCCTTCTTTGGATGAGAATATGAGTCTTCCTCTTCTGTTTCATCCCACGTCTAGGGGTCAAACAAAAAATTGGTAAGTGCATCTGAAACCTCTTTGTTTGGTGGTATATCTCCTGCTAGTTTTCACAACCGTTCTCTCATAGATTCATGGGCTTGATCAAATATCTTTCAAAACATACAGTTGTCAAATTTTCATGCATGTCTAGTTGGGTCCTTCTGAAAATCAGCCTCTTCTTCTTGTTGGGCCACGGATATACAAGCTACATGCTCTGGGGGATTATCTTGCACCACGTTCCCAAATCCATCATGCCTTGAAGGATTTCTTTGAAGGAAAAATAGTTCTAGATATTATTACCCAACCTTTTGTGGAAAGGGCAGTAATTGGGCCGGTCAGTGAGGTTGAACTCATCAGGATTCTTGGGTTACAAAAGTGTGAGTAGATTATTTTCTATGGATGCCAATAAATAATAGCATACATGTTCATTATGAAAGTATTACACCTTATTAATCCATTATTAAAATCCCTGATGATCCATATTTCTCTGTGCTTTTGGCTGATGGTGATTCAGTGGTTGTCACCATTCAATAGGAGGTGTTGGGCAGTTCGGGGCCTGGCTGGGAATTTGGACTGGTTCTGCTACTATATTGAGAGTGAAAGTTGTAGCTTCTATTCTTCTAGGCGTGTTTCCCTATGATGTGTGTATGATTCAAGATTTGGATTAGGTCTGTTGAATGTCCTCCTCTAAATGTTGGGTTGTTTGATTAAATTTTTAGAATCCTCCCACATATTTCATTGGAAATAGGTGTGTTTTTATGTAATATCTAGTATTTTTATCATAGAGTTCTAGTAGTTTCTCTTGTGATATAGGTATGTTGAGTGAGTTGGTCAAACCCCTCCACATTTCTATAAAATCTATCACCCTCTCATTTTCACATTGTTTGTAGTTTTTCAGGGGGGACAATCATTGTCTAACTCATTAAAGAACTGAATTTGTATAGGAATTGATAATAAAGGTCTTCTCATCCTGACACAAATCCTACTAGTATAATTCTATACAAAACGAAGGTTGGCCATGTCAAAGTCTATACGAAACTCCTTAGCTTGGTTTCATCTTGTTGATCTCGAGGGCCCATCATCTTCCCACATGAGGACACAAAGTGTAAGAGATTTTGTTTGGGGTTGGCCGCAACGTCAATGGTATAGAAGGATGGATTTCTAAAATTGGGCATAGGTGGGGGTATCATCGATCCATTTGGGAAATGGATTCCTTTCAAGATGCATAGGAATACGTTATCCTTCCATGGATTCCATTTGAGTATACAAGGAATTGTGTAGTTTAGGATCTCAAGGGGAACCGTTTCCTGGGCCATCCCCCATCCATAGGGAGCACTGGGGGTTGGTAAGGTGACCCTTATTTTATCTCCTACCAATTTTCAATTCATCCAAGGACTGGAGAGTTATCCTTGTGGGGATATGTTTTTTCCACAACAAAGGGAAGTCATGATCATTTTCAACTTCCTGATGTATATGGGATGGCTTCCTAGACCTAGATCCAATCTGATATTTAGAGACCTCTCTTACTATTATATCATCTATGGGAGGAAGGATATTCATATCTACTTGGAAAAACTACCCTAGGGGAATAATTTCCCTGAGTTAATCCTCATTATGTTTTTGAAGAGCTTATATTTCACTCTCATATGTAACAATCGTTCCCCTGAGGAAGGAACCTCGCATATCCTAGGAGGTGATCAGGATGTGGATGTTCTCTTTCCCTTGGCTGTATTTCATCATGGAGGTGGAAACTTGATATTCATAATTCCCATGTTTTGGATCCGTCTTTGGTTCATAGTGTGTATAGCCACATTCAGTGCATTCAAGTCACCCTCCTATTGAGGTATGTTTTCCATGTTGCGACCCTCTATATTTGTTTCATGGTCAATATCTACTATGTTGACAGTGAGGAAATTCATAGAGGCGTATCTAGAAATGGTGTTTGTGTCATTTATTTCAACACAACAGGATGATTCTACATTATCTTGTTTAGTGTTACTAATCTACCCCTTGTACATGATGGTCTGTTTTAGATTGCAACCCAAGAATGGTCTAATTGTCCTCGTTGTACATTCGTCTAATTTTGGTCTATGAATAGTGACAATGAGGGAGTTTCTTGTCATGTTTTATGAACGAGCCTGAACAAACAAGGGATTTTATTGCGATGAGAGGGGTTGGTTTAATGTCGACCATTGATTGATTCCTCCTAATTTGGAGATGATTGATTCCCTCTATGATGGTGAGGATGATGAAAATTCCCCCAGACCTATGGGGTGGGGTCATTCAAGGCCAAAATTGGCACTAATTACTCCTTTTGTTGAGGATCCAATGGTTTTGGTTGGGTATTTTAAAAAACATCGTATGGATACATAGGTACAAATAACCTTATCCCAACATTGTGGGGTTATTCTAGGATAACTGATGATGTCTCTATGGTCTTCTCAGGGGATAATGATCCTAGGGATAGTGATTGAGATATAAATTGTACTGGACTAGTGGGATGGGGTTCACTTAAAGCTACTACTAATGTGTCCCAAATCCAATTAGGAATAGATTGTCCAATAAAGGGAGGAAGTGGTAGATATTCTCTCCGTGTTCTTGATGTGGTGTAGTGGTGCTCACATAGTAACTGGGTGCAATGGCAGCCTGTGATAAGAAATGTTTCTCACGAAGAGTTTTCTGGGTGATGAAAAATTTGGTCATCATGTTCAAAATGTCTTCTTATTGTTTTTAGGGTCCTATTTTGATGTCATTTTGGATATATTCCCTATCCATCTATAATTTATATGAACTATTGTAGTAGAGGCATTTTGTTGTAGTGAACAACAAGCCCGAGCATTTATCGGTCACTTTAACTCACCAGAGGATATAACATTGAAAGATGTCGCACCTGAGGGGCCCTTCGGTTCCATGTTATTTGTAAAGTGTAACACTCCATACTATCCCCATCCTTGAATATGGATGCCTGAAATGTCTTCAGAGATTAGACACTGAAGAGTCGTGATGCATGGGTGAGAACTGTGTTGTAGATTTGTGTTATGCTTTTCCTATTTTGGATCTAATGACATCGAGATAACAACCAGTTCTAGGTGACAACAGAGTATATTAATCATCTTAAGGTGACACTCATATCCTTGATAAGGGATATGTTGATTCTTTAGTCACTGATAAGTGGACCACATATTCTGGAATAGATAACGCATAGACTCCTTCTCTAGAGCATCTGAGATCTTATAATCAATGGTAGTGAGGGGTCAGTACATGATGGGGAGGTTTTTTCTAGCTAACTCTATCCATATGTAGATGAAAAACATCTCCTCATCAGACTTATATGCCTCCATTCAGTTAGACCATAGAAGATGGTTCTGACGGTCTCCTACTAACGGGAGTGGGGTAATGTGGGCAGTTGATGGGGAGCTATATATAGTTGATCATGGTGATTCAATAACCTCTTTTATTGAAGGCGTTAGAGTTTGGAACACATATCCCGATGTTGGTTTCTAGGAAATGGGTTACTTCTTTTTCCATGGGATATATCATCTTGGGTAGGTTTAAAATAGTTGATGTTAGGAGTATAGTTCGTAAGATCCATCTACACACAACCATGAGGAGGAATATCATGGTAATGAATTCCTTCTACTTCCGCTTCATATAAGTGTTGACAGACCCTTGTGGTGTTGATAATGTGGTGAAAACAACCGCAAGGAAACTGTCATTGAGTAGATTAGGAATATGATCCATGTTCTACGTCATGGTCAGAATATGTTAGCATACCTTTAGGAGTTGTAAAGGGGTATGTGCCATCTTCAATATGATTTCCAGAACTTGTACATAACTATTTAATGCCACAGGTGTATGAACATGCGGCTGAGAAGATGTATGAATATACTAATGAGTTGTCTCATCATCGATAGGAATGTGATCCTATCTCGTAGTGTGTTCCAGTCTAACATGGTGAGCCTTGAATGGAACCATAATATGGTCCTGGTCCGAATATGATTTCCCCATATGAATATGCCAATGGACCTCTAGAATAGAATAAGGAATATGTGCCTTCCTATATGCATCCTTGGGATGATGCTAGGATAGACGTTCATCGACAAAATTAGGAATACGCTCCGAAAATCCATGATCTTCTGAAATATGAGGGGAAGATCCATTGATATGAATATGAGCATGTCCCAAGGCTTGTTCCATTGTCACTTGGTCAAACTCGACTGAAACAGGGTAATATGCCTGATCCTAGGGCTTTGGGGTATGCTGCTAGTCTTTTTCAACAGGCATGTTCTCCTCTTCCGAGGCATGCACCGCTCTCACCTACTGAACCTTGGTTAGAATGGTTATATGATCCTAATATGATTCCTCTATCTTCATCGGAATATGCTGATAATCCTTTTGGATATGGGCAATAATGTGTGCTTTCTCTATTATATCCACTTTTTCATGGTTATTAGAGTGTTGTGCTATCCTGGATATAGGGATAAGAGTATGTCCCTTTCCCCTCATCTTTAATAGTGCTAGAATATACTGTTTAAGTTCCTTTGATATTGTAAAAATGTTTTGGAATTTTAGAAAACTGTGTCCAAGGATATGAGCTTGCACATTTTTTGTCTCTGTGATGAACTTCAAGATGTATTCTATTAAAGTAGGGGTATAACCCACTTCGGTCCTCCTTGTACCCCTAGATTATTCTAGTGGGATTCATATTCAGTGGTAGGAATATGAGCCGGCCCCATTCCTATTGTGGTAATATTCACATAGACTTGTTCTAACTGAGCAGGGATATGATCATGTTGGATGGTCCCTACCTAAGTATAGAGGAAGTCATCATCGGTAAGAGTAGGGATATTCACCATTTCCAGGATATCCAACACCTTTATCTACTGACGAGTCTTCATTACAGCCTATGCATGGGTGTTAGAGGAGGCTGTGTGTTGGATGGTACCCTCAGTAGGCGACTGAGGGGTACTGGCGGTATGGTGTTGGTGACGGTGGTTAATAGGAGCCCTTTGGGGTGGATCATGAACCTGAATGGATCCATATATAGCTTCATGTTCTACCTTCATCAAATATGGATGTTTACAATTATTGAACTCTGGGGATAAGCTCACAAATATTTTGGTCATGGTGATAAGAGACACAAGTTTAGCAGCATCCTCCCTCAGGTGATGTGGACTCTCTAGTCGTCATGTCTATAGAAATTCACGGGTAGCCTCCATGGTTGGGATGGTACCTTATCAGTGTTACTCTTAAATCATTGTATTCTCTATCTTCCATTGGGGTCACCATTTAGGTGAAATTGCTTTTCAAGCTACATAAATTGCATTCATAGTCAATTTTCCAAAATAAATGTGAGATGATGACGACATCATCTAAAATTGGGATTATTAAATAGTATATGAAATTGGGTAGATGAAAAAGAACATGGTCGCCAATTTGTGTGGTATTGTAGGCATAATATGCTCAATCATATTTTAATTGTTAAATAATTTTTTCTTTTATTCCTGATTCGTCCATTCCACTCATTTTGAATTATCAAAAGGGTGATGGGCTTTAGAGAACCATGGTTATAGAGGATAATTTGTATGATTATTCTGGTCTTATTTATTTTTTATAGTGTCTAAAAAATGAAGTTTCTGGGAATGTTATAACCTAATAATTCTACCATTATATGGATTCACATCGATTTTATAATTTTGTTTTAATATAGGGGAAAAATTTCCAGATGTGTAATAAACGATTTCTTTTCCTTGTATAAATTCATGTTGGGTTCCCCATTTTTATTTCATTAGTTTTCCATTGCATGAAATAGTTCTTCTCATCAGGCTACCATTGTCACTTTTCCAAAAAAAACACCCAATGGATACCCCATTTGTATATGGGTACAGACCTACGTTCCAAAGGGTAGTGGTCATCTAGTTTTTCATCCCTAGAGACTCTTGGGGACTCGCATTGGTCAAGAGGATGGGAGGTCAAGCTCATTTCACCGCATTTATAGGTAATTATTTCTTAAAATGACACTCTATTATAGATTTAAAATTTATTCGCGGATCTCGTCCTAATCCTGATATGAGGCTGTTTACCCTAACAAAATGGTTTATCGGTTAATTATCTCATTAAAAAAGAAATGGATTCTCATTTAGGGATTCATATGTATGTATCTGAGGTTACTAATCCATTTCCCTAACATATAACAGATTCTTTATGTTATGTAACTATATAACCAAGTGCTTCAGAATGTTCTTCCATGTGAGGAGGTGGTTAATATTCTGAGGGGAGGACTGAACCATTATGAGGTGTCCTACATATCCTAGATATTAAATGCATCAAAAACCATATATTTTATAAATGATCTTGGGACTAGAACTAAGGTATATTCCATTATATAAGGGGTATTCAATCATGATGCCAAATTAGTTTTCATTCACATTTTCCTAAGCCCACGTGAGCTATGCATAGTGTGAGAAAAAAAGGGAATAGATGATTAGCCTCATGGTGTATATCTAGGGGAATTGTGTACTATGAATCTCCTTGGGGTGTTTTGGTACGAATATTGGCCCTTAAGACAGAATCCTATGTATCTTGAGTATGGTAGAAATTATAGTTTTCATAGTTAGGTTTGTCTATCAATCCACTGATGGATGAGGTAGAGTAATACTCTCATGGGAATGATCGGGTTCCAATGGTTAAAATCTCATTGATATAAGGATTCCATAAAATTAGATTTTTTTTGAGATCGGGCCATAGAAACGAATCCTATGTATCATAGGTATGACGGGAATCAGAGTTCCCATAGTTTATTTTATGTCGAGGATTATACACTGAGGTTTCCCTGTAATATTGTGGGATTTATAGGGAAAATAATTTGATCATTTCAACTCACTAATCCCATGTGATCCATGATATTTTTTGAGAAAAAAGGTATAGAATGTAATCAATGTCATTTCATTGAAAACAGGGCTCATATGACCATCCCCTGCGGGATGATCAATATAGAGCTCGAACCACAGGGATAGGTGTCCTATATATATTGAATATGGAAGGTATCATAGTCGTTATATTTCCTGTAATATTAGGGCATACACACTAAGGCTACCCTCTATCCAGAACTTCATTTATAGAGGGTATCTCCTGAACCTATTGACTTTCCCTAAGATCCATTGCATTATCTAGCATACTTGTTCAGGGGGTCGCATGACATCGTTGTCCTACCCTGGGATCCATCACATGATCTAGATGGTTTCTTCTAGAGGCTATCTCATGTCCCATATTGCACACCTTAGTGTCATTCGTGAGAGCTACATGGACACATATAGAGTGTATCACAACAGTCACTACAAAATGACTCGAGGGACATCATGTATACTTCCAAAGACCCCTATTAGGCATCATGCGCCCTAGATAATATGTCCAAAGTTCATCGTGGGTCTCAACCAATTTTATTTAGATGGTATTGTGAGAACATGGTTTTCATGCCCAAATATGACCGTGGGACTCAACTGATATGAGAGAACATTGTTATATGAGTCAAGAAGTGTGTTTGAAAGACATCGTGAGTCTCGGATTGTCACGACCTATATTTGGGGCCGATGTCGTGACTACCCCATGCCCACCTTCTATAGGCCAGGGGCTGGCGACTAGCACCAAAGACGTAAATCCCGATAACTGGGAAGGCATTGCCTTTATAAAACACAAACACAACCAACCAGAGTACAAGCAGAAGTAATAAACTAAGTAAAAAAATAAAGTGCTCAAAATTATATGGGCCAGAATACAAACCCAAATGAAAAGTAAATCTACAACTGAACAAAAGTACAACAGAAAAGGCAAACAGCTAGAAGGTAGTAGCAGCTCCTGGGTTGACCACCTCAGATCCTACCTGAAGGGTAAGTACAGATAGCCTCCTCAACAATCTCACCCACCAACCTCTTCCGAGTACCATATCATCGTGAAGTCCACCTCCGAGTACTGACTCGTCATGAGGTCCACCTCCGGGTACCGTCCAGTCCTCTTACACTCGATCTCTGACAGTGCTGTCCATCGTCTACATCCAACACAACCAGGTGTGGGCATAGCCCGTACATGGGTGAGTATAACGATACTCAGTAGAAACCATGAGACCCTCAAGGTCCCACTAAATCCAACAAGGATATCCATAAAGAAAATATACAAACAAGAAGTATCAACCAAATCTACTTAGATATATGACCATACATATACCTGAGTCATCAATTCCAATTCAGATCCAACTCATGAGCCCAAGCACAAACCATTCCACACAGGAATGCACAACCCATTCCACACAGGAATGCACAACCCAGTCCACACAAGAAATCACAACCCAGTCCACACAGGAAATCACAACCCATTCCACACAAGAAAGCCCATCAATGATAAGGATTGAAAGTCAAAACTCAGCTCACACTGCTATACTTCTCACAAAGAGGGGTGGAGATGATTATATTTTGCCTCTGAATCATCTCCTCTGTCGAACCCACGTAGGATTCAAGTGCAGAAGTCATCACTGCTGAACCCACATAGGATCCAAGTATAGTAACCATCACTACTGAACCCAAGGAGGATCCAAGTATAGTCGTCCTTGCTGCTGAACCCACGGAGGATCCAAGTACAGTCATCCCCACTATCGAACCAATGTAGGATCCAAGTACAAAAGTCGTCATTGCCGAACCAACGTAGGATCCATGTACAGATGTCATCACTACCGAACTCATGTTGGATCCAAGTACAGTCATCATCGTCATCGCAGTCGCAGCCAACTCTAGGGTTCCCGCACACAGCATGCTTGATTCCATGAGGTTCCGATCCATGAGCAAGAGGTTTGATACATCAAATATCACAAATTCTAGAGTTTATTTATCCAAAAGTTATGTCCCGTCAATAGGAACTCAACACGACAGATGGCGCATCAATCAGACGCCCGGTCTGAGAGATAACATCTTTTCAGTTCCAAGGGCCTGGTTATAAATACACTCATTTCTAACCTGGCCGATACCCATATTCATCCAAAACTCACTTATAGTATCGTAAAAGAACCATCTCATCGAAGGAGACTCAATGCAATAGACGGCGGATCAATCGGACACCTGGTCTCTGAGTTATTAGCCTTATTGTCCCAGGGCCCCGGTTGGTTTCGTGTACGAAACAACCCAACCATATCTCAACTGTACATAGAACCCCCATGGGGTATACTCAAAGGAAGCGTATCTCAACATGATTACCAACGCCTCACACTTCATATCTGAGCTTGAGCGTCGGGAATTCGTCAGAATCGGGCCTCTGTTGGAGGATTATTCTTCGTCGAAAGAGAATGTTCTTCGTCGAAAGAGAACGTTGTTCGTCGAAAGAGGAATCCCGTCTTACTAATTCTTCCAGGATTTCCCCAGCACAAGGTTTTCCGACCCCCCAAAATTAAAATAAGGCTTTCCCTTATTTTAATAAATTTTCCAAGAATTTCAAAATCAAATCCCCTCATTAATTTATTGAAGATGACTCCATTTATTAATTAGAGTGTTGGCATAATTAATGGAGAGGGGGAAGTGAAGAGATTTAATAAATAAAGGGGTTGAAGAATTAAACAAAGGAGTTTAAAATAATGATGGGGGATTTAGGGAGTTGCAGGGGAGGTGAGGAGTTTGGGTCTCGTGTGTTCCCCACCACACTAAACACTCCCATGGGAGGTTAGGTGGGTGTGGGCCCCCACCTCTAACTCCCGCTTTGTAGGTTAATAACCACATTCCACAATAAAATTTTTACACAACAAATTTTATTTATTTTATTCTGAATCCCTAATTATTAAACCTCAACCTGCTCAAAATGCAACTACGGCAAAGGTCCCTCTAAGCAATTATCGGCATTGTGAGTTCATCGGTACCCTCATATTTCAATTCCCAGCACCAGTTCAAAAGATAGAAAAACCCGCTCATTCGCTCCCTAAAGGTACCCGAGCTAAACATCATTAAATTATTCCGGGAACACCGGACCTTGGAATCATGTGTCGTCAGAAACTACGTACTCAAAAAATTCCAAAGAAATTTAGAAAAACAAATTCTTGAAATTTACGGGTCTTTACATTACTCCCACCTCAGGGATTTACGTCCCGGTAAAGCTATAAATAGACTATGAATGCTAAAGGAGGTACCGAGCACGCATCTGAGCCTCCCACTCCATGTGATCTCCTAGAGGTTCCCGTGCTACCATGGAAAACACACAAGAGGAATCAACCGTCCTCGTAGGACCCTCTCATGTCAATCCTCAATCTCAACTGGAACCCCCGTGAATGTCACCCCTGTCATTGATATCCAGCTCTCTGTGGTCAATGATATGTGAAGGGTCATGCATGTATCTCTTCAGCTGAGATATGTGGAAGATGTCGTGCACCAAGTGCAACTGTGGTGGAAGGGTCAAGCGGCAAGCCACCTCGCCTACTATGCTAAGATCCTGAAGACATCTGATGAATTGCGGATATAACTTGCCACCTAGGCCAAAAATATGTAGAACCCTTCGAGGTGATACACTTAAGAAAACATGGTCACCATCCTCTAACTCTAGTGGTCTCCATCTCCTATCAACATAGGATTTTTCCCGCTCTGTGTAGTCATCATCCAATCCTAGAAAATCTGAACCTTCTCCGGTAGCTTCAAAATAGGGGCACTGGTCAATCATTGCATCAGCTCCTAAAAATCTATGCTGGTATAACCCTAGCCACACGAAGGGTTTTCCCCTTATTTGTCAATGCTAAAAGTGGTGCAACAACTCTAGAAATGTCAGGCTTGAATCTAAGTCTGTCCAACTCATGAGTGATCTACTGTAACAACTTATGCTTGTTTTCATCCTATGCTTCCTGGGGTTCCTTTTTTCCAACCAAGGAAAACCCATCTGAACATTTTAGGTAAACCAAAACCATTTTTTACCTAATAAAGTCAATCTATTTATGAACTGTAGTTTCCTAGTCCATACCCAAACTAACGTCTTATGGCCTCGACGCTGCCACCAAGATGTTCCAACTGAAACTCTCACCTCAAGGGTCAGATCACACTGTCGACATAAACGTTAATATCGTGTGTCCTTCCAAAGTAATCTCCAGACGTGAGGGTCAATTCAAAGGCTTAACTGTAAACTCTAGGTCTGGGACAAGATTCATGGAAGGAAGGGATGATTCGTATCCATGTCTGTTGTTATGGCAGCTAGTAGTAGACAGAGACCGTACTTTGAATCATTCCTAGAGTCCTTGGGTCACACTCCTTGACCGCATGCAGCTACTCTCTTCCCATGTCATCATGGTCCCTGTGTCTGGCGGGGACTACAAAGGCGGGTAGTTGTAACATGTCGAAATTTACAACACCACATTCTACTCTCCTAGCACTGCTTCCACATCTACTGCTCTGCAGATTCATCTGTCCTTAACAATTCCTCTTCTCGAAACGTTCTACACACCCATGTCTCTGAGACTGGTGCCAGTTTCCTATTTATTACTGCCAACCTTAACTGGTTGTATCCTCTCAGCCAATTAATTCTCAACCACAAAGGTTCTCTCTATCACCCTAACATAAGTATTAATGCATAAAAGAATGCTTCTGGCCCGGATGTCCTTAAACACAGCTCTCTCGGGTGTCCGAGCCATGAAGTATAGATTGCATTGTATTCATAGAGTACCAGGAATGGCCGGTATGCCTTGATGGATACTCAACTACCGACATGTCGTCCTGTCGAGGCTGTGTAAGCTCTAGAAAACTCTCAGCCCCCTCCTCAAGCCAGTCCTCAGCCGCATGTGAGTTGGGCTTGCCTCGGAACCTGAGGGGTATCTGACCCTGAAACACTTGTAAGGCCCTAATCCTATATGTGTCATTTACTGATACCACCGGTTGAAACTTATGACCAATAGGTTGTGATATAGCTAGCACACTACCCAAAGGTACAATCTCAGGCATCTGTCCACGTACCAAAGCCTCATCACTATACGGACCAACCTCATGGTAACATACTGGGAAAACACTGGTAACCAAGATCACTATCTACTCTACTAGTGTCTGAACTAGGTTCAGAACTCTAACAATCGACTCCATCTAGTCCACTGCTGCCTAGGAATCCGCCTCGCCTCGAAACATCAGAGCCCTCTACTGCTGGAACTCATGCAACGCGCTCTGTCAGCGTGCACCGTCCACTAGTACGGTTGGTGGCATCTACTGCCTAACGGGTGGTGGTGCTGCTGGTACACCACCCGAAGGTTCCAACATAGTAAAAGGGCCCTGCACCAGAGCCTCATCGATCGGTGGGCTGTCATCATGTACTCTCTCCCGAGAACCCTAGTCGGTTGTCTTCACATTGGCATCCTGATAAGGAACAGCTGTGACACAGTAAAAAATATATAACTAGTGAGCTGACTCAATGAGACCACAAAGGGAAATCATGAAACACACATGAAATCAGTTTTTTCGTGCACTAAGTTGGAATTCATAGGTCATGGTCCTGGTTTATGGATACGTCGGCCGCCGCACCAACACTGGACTCCCTGGACTGAAAACCACACCCAATACCCTTAACACTATTGCTTCACAGAAAATAATGATCAGAGTCCTGAGTTCTGTGGTAGAACCGACTCCTCTAATACCAATTTGTCATGACTCATCCTTAGGGCCCATTACGTGACTACCCCAAGCCCCCCTTCCATATACCATTGGCTAGAGACTAGTACAAAAGGCATAAATCCCGATAACTGGGAAGGAATTTCCTTTACAAAACACAAACACAAACAACCAGAGTACAAGAGGAAGTAATACACTATGTACAAAATAAAGTGCTGAAAAGTAGATGGGACACAATAAAAACACAAATGAAAAGTACAGCTATAACTGAATGAAAGTACAACAGAATATGAAAATAGCTGGAAGGTAGTAGCAGCTCCTGGGTCGTCCACCTTGGATTCTACTTGAAGGGTAGGTGCAGATAGTCTCCACAATGCTCTGGCCCACCAACATCCTCCGAGTACCATCTTTTTGTGAATTCCACCTCTGGGTACTGACTCATCGTGAGGTCCACCTTCAGGTACAATCCTGTCCTCAAACACTTAGTCTCTGACAGTGTTGTACATCGTCTACATCCAACACAACGAGGTGCGGGCATAGCCCGTAAAGGGGTGAGTATAATGATACTCAGTAGGGACCCCAAGACCCTCAAGGCATCACTAAATCTAACAAGGATATACACAAAGAAAAGATACATACATGAAGTATCAACCAACTCTACTTAGGTATATTCCCAAACATATACCTAAGTCATCAATTCCAGTTCGGCTCCAACTCACGAGCCCAAGAACAACCCAGTCCACACAGAAAAGAACAACCCAGTCCACACAAGAAAGCACAACCCGGTCCACACATGAAAGCACAACCGAGTCCACAGAGGAAATCACAACCCATTCCACACAGGAAAACACATCGATGATAAAGATTGAAAGTCAAAACTCAGCTGACACTGGTATAATTCTCACGAAGAGGGGTGGATATGATTAGATGTAGCCACTGAATCAACTCCTCTATCAAACCCACATAGGATCCATGTACATAAGTCATCACTGCCAAACCCACGTAGGATCCAAGTATAGTAACCATCGCTGCCGAACCCACGGAGGATCCAAGTACAGTCGTCCTTGCTGCCGAACCCACGGAGGATCCATGTACAGTCGTCCTCGCTGCCGAACCCACGTAGGATCAAAGTACAGAATTCGTTGATGTCGAAACCACATAGTATCCAAGTACATAATTTTTCACTGCCGAACCCACATAGGATCCATGTACAGTCCTCATTGTCGTCGTAGTCGCAGCCAGCTCTAGGGTTCCCGCACATTTCACGCTCAATCCTATGAGGGTCCGCTCCATGAGACAAGAGGATCAATACATCAACTATCACAAATTCCAGATTTGATGTATCCCAAAGATCCGTCTAATCAATAGGAACTCAACAGGACAGACGACGCGTCAATCGGATACCCGGTTTGATAGATAAAAGCTTTTAAGTTCTAGGGCCTAGTTAGAAATACAATCGTTTCTAACCTGGATGATATCCATAGTCATCCAGAACTCACATATATTATCTCAAAATAACCTTCTCGTCGAAGGGGACTCAACGCAATAGACGGCGTGTCAATCAGACGACTGGTCTGTGAGTTATTAGCATTATAGTCTCGGGGCTCCGGTGGGTTTCAAGTAAGAACCAACCCGACCGTATCTCAACTGTACCCCATACTCCCATAGGGTTTACTCAAAGGAAGAATTTCTCAATTTTATTACCAACTCTTCTGACGGTTCTTCAAACGGACGTCCAGTCTGAGAGTTATTAATATTTCCGTTTGCGGGGCCCTGTTAGATTTCAGGTACAATCCAACCCGGCCATACAGCAACTGCATCCAAACCTTAGGTGGAGTATACCAAAATAACCTTCTCACCAAGAGGAATCCATCAAAGTCGACGGCACGCCAATCGGACATCCGGAGATCATGTTATAATCATTTCCCCTCCGGGGGCGTGGTTAGTTTCGGGTTCGATCCAACCCAGACATTCTCAAACTTTACTAAAACCTTGAGTGTAATATACCAAAACGCCCGTCTCAATCCATGAAATACTATGCAACTGACGGTGCATCGATCAGAGTTCCAAAACTCATGTGATGGCAATTTAACCAAAAATGGTCCGAAAATAGGGGGTTTGGGCCTGGTCCTACCCAGCCCAATACCTCCTGGGTCGGCCCGAACTGGGTCGACCTGACCCGGGACTGGGTCCGGCACAGTTGGGCACGGCCTGGCCTAGCTGGCATGGCCCGGCACGGCGGCGTGGTCAGTCGCAGCTCAGCCAGCGTGGCAGAGCGGCATACGCGGAGTGGGGGGGGGGGGGGGGTCACCTCTGATTGGAAACGGCGGTGCTCGGTGCCGCCTTGTCATCCCAGATCACTCGGACGTGTGAGATCTTCTGCCTCATTGCGGAGGCACAGCCGCGAAGGGTCTTCTCCGGTGGCGCGCTAGGGCGCCACCGCCTCCAAGCGGCCGGACAGCTCCGGCTGCCGCCTATGTTCGCCGGCACCGCCACGCGGGAGGGGCGTGCCGCCGCCGCATTCTGCGGACCACCGGACGCGCTCCGTTGGTATGTTTGTCCCGCCATCAGTGCCTAAGGTCACCTCGGGACCCGAACATCACTACGGAGGGTTCAAATCGCCATTTCGGCCCCGTTTGTTTTCGCCCGTCAATCCGCTCACAACGTACAACCAGCATAGGGTCCATGATATTTTTTAGCTCGTTCCCTCCGCATTAGAGGCTCATACCATTGTTCAACAAATAAGAATGCCCAACATAGATGGTATAATTCACATAAATATAATTATACAAAAACAACCCCTACCTCGATTATGACATTTGTTGACGACGTCGAGGAAGGAGGGTGAAGTTGAAATCGATCCTTGTTTCCTCCTCACATTCATATCCGAGCTTGAGCATCTGGAATTCGTTGGAATCTGACCTCCTTTGAAGGATTGTTATTCATCGAGAGAGAACGTTCTTCGTCAAAAGAGAACTTTTTTCATCGAAACAGGAAAGCACTCTTACTAATTCTTCAAGGATTTCCCAAGAAAAAGGTTTGCCAACCCACCAAAATTAAAATAAGGCTTTACCTTATTTTAATAAATTTTACAATAATTTCAAAATCAAATCCCCGCATTAATTAATTGAAGATGACTCCATTTATTAATTAGAGTGTTGCCATAATTAATGGAGAGGGGAAATTTAAGAGATTTCATAAATAATGGGGGTTGAAGAATTAAACAAATGAGTTTACAAAAATTAAGGGTGGTTTTGGGAGTTGAGGGGTATGTGAGGAGTTAGGGTCTCCTGTGGGCCCCACCACACTAAACCCTCCCATGGGAAGATAGGTGGGTGTGGGTCCCCACCTCTAACTCCCCCTAAGTAGGTTAATAACCACTTTCCACAATGAAATTGGTACACCACAAATTTTATTTATTTTATTCTAAATCCACAATTTTTAAAACTCAACCTGCTCAAAACAAAACAATGGTAAAGGTCCCCTTAAGAAATTACTGGTGTTGCAAGTTCATCAGTGCCCTTAGATTTAAATTCCGAGCACCGGTTCAGATGATAAAAAAACCCGCTCGTTCGCTCACTGAACGTACCCGAGCTAAACTTTAGAAAATTATTTCTAGTACACCGGGCCTTGGAATCCGCTGTCATCACAAACTACGTACTGGTAAAATTCCAAATATATTAAGAAAAAAATTTCCTTGAAATTTATTTGTATTTACAGGGATGATAGACTCAAAGGGTCTCGCAAGATCAAAGTGGTGTCCTTGAAGGATCATGTTTCTTTCTCTGACATGCTTAGATTATTTTTCATGTTGTAGGTGGAATATGGAATGAGTGTTGCGAGATATAGATGGAATGCCTTGGTTCTATCACAAGGATGTATTTTTCTTAAGTCATCCTATTTTTTTCTCAGTTCTAACTCTTAAATTGAGGGGGACTTATATTTATTTAGTATCTGTTTATTTGAGTCTTATGTGATTTGAAACACATGTGGTACATTCTCTGCATTCCATGCCTGAATTCCTTCACGTGATATATGAATGATCATCTGTAGGGTTATATATCTAGTGCATGGCTTCTTTGGATACTCTTCAGTGTATTAATTTATAGAATCTTAACAGGTTTCATGATCGGTTTCTCCAAAAAAGCTGGATTGATTCTTGGGACTTTGTTTCTCTAGAGCTGCCTTCGCATAGTAGCAGGTGCATTTTTTGTGCTCAGGTCAGGGTATATAGGACTCTCTACCCTGGATACTCACTGGATTGTGGTAAATATCTATTTTAAGTCTAGGATGGAGTTTGAGAAGGGTTCTGGTGCCACATAGTTTCACAAGCCTCTATCAGAGACAGCTTCGGGTGCATCCCCTGATTTTCAACGATTGTGAGACTCTTCCTTTATCAGATTATTTATGATTATTTATGTCCTTATTGATCATGAGGATGTATCTAATGACTTCTATGTTGTCATGTTAATGTGCTGAAGAGCCTTCACAAGATCCATGTTCATATTTGGAGGAGTCTGTGAGGTGCTCAATGACTTATCTTGGAGTCTCGTAAGATAATTATGGTTTGCCCGTAGGTCTTGTGGGGCCATGCCACAAGCTTCCTGGTCGCGTCATATGTATTTTAGTAACTGTGAGTACCACCCACCTCCTTCCATTGTAACTCTTTCATTTTATTTTACAATGGTTGGGAGTTATACAGGATTTCATGAGTCTTATAGAGGATATTTATTCTATTTTTTGATGATGCATCGCATGACCAATATTGTTCCTATGGGGGTGCATCAGTATTTTGTTGAAAAAATATGTTCATTTATACTTAGAGTTGTTTGGATATTCTTGCAAACTTCCATGTGGCAATAAATTTATGCCAGAAGGTTTTTGTGAGATGAGGCAGACATGTAACTCAGGTCTCATGGCACCTTTCGAATCTCTAGAGGCACTCCTCATGTCCTTAAGTGACCACAAGTACCGCTCACCTCTTCCCTTTTTATCCTCTTTGTTTGATTTTACAATGTTTAGGGGTTATATGAGTTTTTTTGAGTAATGTATAGGATATTTACTCATTTTTTTATGATTATTTGTGGAACCAATATGGCTCCTATGGATAGTGTGAAATCATGTCAGGGAAAAATCTATATGTCTATCCTTAGAGCACCATGGGTTTTCCTATACATACTTACGGACTTTTGTTCGGTGAATCTAACAAGCCTATGGGCATCCATGGAGCAATCTAGACATGTTTCCAAGGACCTATAGTGCATCAATTTTCTTTCAGTGATCGTGAACACCTCTTTCCACTTTAATATTACCTCCTTTGTTATATCTTTCAAAGGTTCAACGATCATGTGATTTGGATTTGATATCATCAAGGAATTTTATTCTTTCTAATGATGATATGGCACATGAGATTCTTTACCACTAGTGGTATCTCCCTTTGAATATCTTCCCTTTTTATTTTAAAATTATTTTTTGTGGTTTTTAGGCACATTCCAATGAAAAACCATATGGCCTCATTTTTTTCATCATGTGGCCATCAATTGTCTGGACGGCCCTCAGAAGAGCAGGAATGATCACCGAAGGGATCTCCATATGCTTTACCATAGGCTATTCTATACTCATGGAGTATTTGTGTGACCTTGAAGTGATCACATGATTGTGAGTCCCTTAAAGACTCTTGTGATCTATGGGTCTTGTCCATCCTCTACTTCCTTTTCTTTCACAATGAAAATAATACCCATATGCATGTATTTCTTCCTTTGTGATTTTTCTGATGCCCATTTGTTGGGTGTCAACAATCATTGATATAGTCCATCAGTCTTACCTATGAAGCCAAGACACTTAATATATAAGGACCCATCCTTAAAAAATTTCATAATCTTGAGTTTTAAATAAAGAATTATTTTTATTGCATTCTCAAAAATCCTTTTAGGTGTAGAGTATTAGATTATTTAGTCACAAATCTTCTCTAATGAATACTTTCATTAAAATTTTCACACTTCCACTCATTATACAATTTTACCACAATATAAAACATTAGGAACATGTTTTATTTTCATGATTTTTTTTTGACATTCAACTTGATTTCTTCTTTATTGTTACTCATCCTTATACCCCGTGAAAAAAGGTTCATAAAATAGGATGAGAAAAAATCATAGTAAGGGACATAAAAAGAAGAAAGTAACGTATTTGTACATTTTAAAACCATGATATTGTAAAATAGATATTTCCTTTAAAATAATAAACTTTGATCTCAAATAATTTTTTACATACAAATGAAATCATATTTATTGACCAAATTTTTTCATAAAACACGTCATAATAAAATTTAAAGGCAAAATCATAATCATGAGGGTTTCTTATAAAATATGATAACCCCTGAAAGATGTTTTATTTAAAACATTCCATTTTACCCAAAAAGGTAATAATCATTTCTTTAATAAAAATATCATTATATTTCCTTTTCAAAGAAAATGATTTCTATGAAAAATGATTATAATGATTAGAAAATTCATATAGTTTTCTTGGTATATAATATTCATATAACCTCAATAAGAACCCTTACATGAATTATTTCAAGTGGAATAACCCATACTATCACCTTCCAACATAAATCTATGGAGAAAAAAATCATTACCCATTGCATTTGAGAGATATTTTGAGATCAACTAATAATAAATAATGTACATGTAATATAACATGTATAAAATAAAAAGAATATCTAACTACGTAATCAAAATCATAAAAATAAACTTTTTAACACATAATTTTTTTTCCAAATATTGCTTTATACTAATCCTTTAAAACTAAATTTTCAAAACTAAAATTCATATAACAGAGGGAATGAGTGATTTTATTTAAAGAAAAAATATAATATTATAAATAAATTCAAACATAAAATATTTTTTTATAGTGGAATGAAAATCCATTAATTCCATATACTTTAAAATAAAACATTACTTTTTTCTTTTTGTAAAGAAATTCAAAACCTTCTGTATAAAATATAAAAAAATCATTTTTAAAACCATTGAAATAAAGTAATAGCAGACATAAAATGTACTTTTTTAATTCCTTTACTTACATATAAATACATATATAAAATAAATTTAACAATATTTACATGGAATAAAAAATATTTAGAAAATAAATCTATAAAACATTTAAAATGGGGTTTTTAAGGTAAAGTGTCTCTTACCTCGAGTTTGAATCATCATATAAGGTATTTATATTCCTCCAAAATAAAATTATATTAATTATTTTATTAATTAATAAACTCTTTAAAATATATTAGTAATTTTATTCTATCTATTAAAATGCTAAATTTTATTACATAATCAATTACGTTTACGTCATCTGTTATGATGATATCCGGCTCATAGGCCCAAAATGACATCAGTGGGTTTATTATAGTGAAAGATATTTTTATTACATCATATACAGAATAATAATCATAAAATAATTACATTTTTTTTATATTAACTTTAATTTTCTAATAATTCATGAAATATTTTTGGGAAAAATTAACTATGTTACAATAATGTAGATGGTAGGTCGTACATATGCGTGACTAACATTTCAATTTTCCAACAAAAATGATGGAAAGAAGGTAATTATTGTTTTATCTATAAGAATGATTATTATATCTTAAAATATCATATTTATTTCTTTAAATACACAAATATATACCGGTTGATTAATGTGGTGATGAAAAAATAATCACATTGCTCCTTGGAGGTTGTAATCCACACGTATGCAAGAACGATGTTATCATTTTTTAATGGATGGAAATGTAATAAAATAGATAATATATTATCTTCATATAATTATGATTATTAACTGAATATCATATATATAATTTAAATTCGTCATTATAACCATGCATCAGAGGCATTTATGAAGAATTAATTAAATCGATTCACGATGTGATAGTCCGTCATACACACAAATGATGGTTTCATTTTTTATTTGATGGAAGAATGAGATTTATATAGGTTATTCCAATAACATAAATACATATAATTATATTTAATATATTGTCTTTATTATTTAATCATGATTTATGAATATTTGAAATAGTTAGAATTAGAAATACAACTAAAACATTTGATTAAAATTTATACCTCTTATTTAAACAACCTCCTTTCTTTTTCATCTTAAGCACTTCAATACTGTTATTATTCCCAAAAATAATACCTCTATAATGTGGGGAGGGATTTTAGGAAGGTATTTTTGTATGTATTGGATGAACCAAATGGATTTTTTTGTTTTGGATAGCAGAGGATAGGGGGTTCCCTTTTATAAGTGAGGGGAGGTGTATTCAATGAAAATCTAGAAGTATTAAATTAATATAAATTAATTTTTTTGTTTATGTTGATAAAAATTCATAAAATTATATTTTAGGATGTTAATGTGTCTAAATAATCCAATAAAATAAAATTAATTCATGTTTTTATTATCTTTTTACCCTTATCTCTTTATTATAACCCTCCCAACCCAATTAACCCTTTGGTAATTATGGAAATATCAATTTCTTTACTACATAGGGATTTAGAATATTTTTAGAAATTTTAAAATGAAGCATAAATGGACCATTATTGATATTAACTTCCATATATTATTCAAATATCCAAATATATGATAATAATTAATTTTAACTCATTTAATAATATATTGTTTATTATAAAATATCATAAATGTCATTTTATGAACTATTTGTTTACTTTGAAATTAATGTTATTAAAATAGAAAAGGAATTATAATATAAAAATTTAAAACAAATAAATTATGAGTTATTTATCTAACCAATTATTGGTGCACTTTATATTACCCATAAAATTTTAGTTTTAGAGTTTCTAATATAATTTACTTTATTTTTCTACTACTTTCACAAGAACTGTGTCAATGTTGTGTAAGCATTTAAGGTAATTATATAATTAAAAAATTATAAATAAATAATAATATTTAAATGAAATTAAATTATTTTAATATAAACCATGACATTTATTCAATATGTATATTTACTAACATGTATGTCTTGAAAACTTATTTAATTGCTATTTGGAATTTTCTAGCCTTACACAAGCATTGCGCAAGAATTTAGGTAATTCACTTGTTATATAACTAAAAAATTAGAATATATTCGTAAATATAATCAATGTTACTTATTATTTATTAAATAATTCAATAAAAAACTTCTCCCAACTAAAATATCATCTTTAGGACACCATATTTGACTTTTCTAGTATTGCACAAGCACTACGTCAGCAC
Organism: Viscum album; assembly: GCA_963277665.1. Classification (NCBI taxonomy): domain Eukaryota; kingdom Viridiplantae; phylum Streptophyta; class Magnoliopsida; order Santalales; family Viscaceae; genus Viscum; species Viscum album. The sequence goes on along the minus strand of OY728167.1, from coordinate 386,854,177 downwards.
TGAAAACGATTTTCATATTTATCATGAAATAAATTTTCATTTATTTGTTTATAAATATTTATGTATTTTATTTTTATTATATTATAAACAAAGATTCTTCCATAAGTGTAATAATATTTTATATAATATTAATTTCATAGCGATTTCATAAAAGATATTGTATTTCATAAAAACTGTTTTTTTACTATTAATCAAAACTTTTAATTCTTTTGAAAAAGATCAAAAATTCATATTAAGATAAATTTCAGTTTATAAATCCAAAAATTATGTCAATTTCATATATAAAAATTCCTAAAAATGAAATAAATTTCTTCTAATATAAATGAGCAATGGAAAACATTTTTTAGAAAAATGTGTATTTAATCACAAAAAATAAACTTATTTCAAAAATCAAGTATAAATTTTATTAAATGTAATTAATGATATTATATTAAATAGATGAGTCTTATCAAAATTTAATATTAAATTCAAATAATAATGGGAAATTTTAATCAAAATAAATGGTTATTTTACAAAAAATTATATTTTCGATTATTCATTGAACAAACAATCTTTCCAGAAAATTCCCAATTGTTTACAGTAATGTAATATAGATATTTTAATATAAAAAACTGATATCATTTTTAGCAAATAATATTTCAAAAAGTGGACGAAATTAATTATAATAATTTATCATAAAAATAAATTAAAATAATTTTTAAAAACGTTTTTTTGAAGCATAAAATGACTTTACTAAATATTGAGTACTTAGTACCTATGAATTAATCCATTTTTATTAAGTAGAAACGTTATTTATATATGTCATAATTTCCTTTATAATATTCATATCCATCAATTCCATGACTTGGTAATAATGGTCATAATAATATTTCACCATTAATTTATGTCTAGTGTTACATGTTCTATACGATATCGAACATAGTGTTCCGTTGAAATATTGGGGTGTTAAATAATAGTATAGGTTTATCTAATCCTATTTATTCCTTCAAAACAAGTTCATCATTCCACCAAAAAAATCAAACAACCCAAAACTGTATTTTCAACAACTATTTAATCGATAATGCTTGTATAATTTATTTATACCCACAAAACCACCAAATTAATTTGTATACGTTTCGGAAAAATATAAGAAAATTCATTTTATAGTAAATAATTGTCTACATAATGAAAGAACTGATTAAAATTTATATTCCAAAAAACCTAAAAATAGATCTTAAATTTTATATTTATCCAAAATACTAAAAGCACATTTTTTTAAAATTTCAACAAACATTAAATGATCAAATAATTTCATTAAAATATTTTGAAAATACAAAAATGGTATTTTGCAAATCACTAATAAGTGAAATAATCATTTATCATAATAAAATGGATAAAATGGATCCACCTAACTATAATGAATCTTCATAAATTATTACTTGATATTTTCTAGCATAATATAACTAATTTACACTTAATAAGTCCTTAACCATAAATATCTCAAATTAAATCTATAAATAAGGTGGAGAAGATATGATTTAAGTTGACAAAACCTCACTAGTAATTTATAAAACATCAAAAATAAAATATATTATATACACTAAAGGCCTATATTATATGATATTATATAGACATATCACTATATTTTTTATAGTGATTCTACTTTTGAAAGGTTTCTTTTACATAGAGAGGTATAATTTCCAGGTGATTATCATTGGGAGTGATAAAGACATATTACATGTTGAGATATAGATTTGATATTTGACACCTCAAACTGTTGTCACAATTATTCTACCTTAATTTAAAAAATATATTAAATAATATCATAATATGATATTTAAAATAATTATTCAACATCATAGTGAATGAATGATCCTTGAAAAATCAATAATGGTTTTCATTGAGTTAAAACTATATAGATTGTTTATATTGAGTTAACACTATAAATTAGGACTTTTGTAATGGATGGATATTTTGAAAAACATTTTGGGTAATTTACCTAGATCCTTGGAGTGTATAACTAATACCTTTATAATGGAATCTAATCAATTGGAGATGAGTTTAGATATATGATTCCAAAATTTTCCTAATTCTGAATCTCTCCCTTTTCAATCTCCCTTCGACACTAAGGTTCTAATAAGAGACGAAGTGAAATAGGTTTCCTACTGAAAAAGTTTCTTAGTTATTCACATAATTGGTGGATGCATTTGGAGGTGAAAATCCATTTATTTTTAATAGGGGATATTCTTCCACCACTATAATTGAAGATTAATCATTTGAAAAGGTATGTTCTGTAAGATCTCTGTTTTCCCTATTAGGTATGAATCTTTTTGTTTTTCTTATTTCTCCATTGTTTGTGTTCTTTACCTTAGACCCTTTATCCAGGACATATGCAGGTTGGTTTGTTTTTGGAAAGTAATTGATAAGAGGGTTGAAGGATGGATGCGGACTAATTACACATCGGGTAATTGGAATACACCACAAGTATTCATTACATGACATGTAAATCCTTGGGAAGACTGGTTCACGTTGAGTAAGGTTTTTTTCTAGAATGTAATACCCTTAGATTTACATGATGTTTAAAAAAATTTACACTTCATGTAAATTCCAAATCATTTTTTAAAAAAATCGTAAGGACCTCCAATTTTTTAGACAGAACTCACCCCCTCCTCTATCACATGCAAGAGCAGACCAAGGATCCATAATGAGGGTTCTTCTTACATTACTCCATCTAGTCTATGATTCCTTATCTATATAACACATTACAGTAGTTCTAGTAATTGATTCATTACTTTGGAGTAATTGATTCATTTCTTTAGATTCATTATCAATCATTCATCATGTCTTCTTCACTATTTTAGTTCAAAGTATTATGCCCAATTTTCATGGTGTAAATCTGTTCTCCCATTTTCTTCCAATCCTGGGCATGCTAAAGGCTCATTCAAGATGAAAAGAGTTTTATAGGGATAGTTCATGTGGTTAATAATTTACTCCCCAAGTTTTTATGTTTTACATTATTTAACATTTTAATGTATTTTAGTTTCACCATGTGTTTCCCTAATTTGAATATTTCTTAATTTGGATTCATTATTGTAACCTAGTTACTTGGTAGAACCCAAATTTATTTCCATAAAATACCTAGATTGATCAATCCCTTGGGGAATTCCATCTTACATTCCTAAATGGATTTTAAGAGAAAATTCCCAAAACACATAATGTTGTGGATGGCCTTAAATTAACATGATGATACCATTTTGATTTGAAATTAATATAGCGGCATAGCATGGATAGTTACCTTGATAATTATAATAATTTAAATTTAGGTGAGTGGTGAGCGTACATGACCTAATTAAATAGAAAATGGTTACAACCTTGTAATTATTAAATGTAAATGATAATGGATTATACATTGGATCTTATTAAAGACAATGGTAAATTATAAATTATATTACATAAGGTCATGAAGACCCATCATAATTAAAATAAATGGGCATGATGAACCTTTGGTATTATAGTGAATGGGAATGATGACCATTATGAATTTATTATACCAATGGGAAGACCCTTCATAAATAAACTAATTGGGAATGACGACCCTTATATCTAAATGGGAATAGAATACCTTATGATAATATATGGACATGGAGTCCATAGTGAAAATATATGGGAATGCCATCCCTAGTGATACATTACATGTATGGTTTCTCTTGTGATATTATTCTGATAGTATATGGCCACATATTTCATTACTATGATATTGGGAATGGAATCCCTTATAAATGTTATACTGGGAATGGCGTCCCCTACACTACTATGTATTGGGAATAAAATCCCTAAAAAATCTGATATTTGTCAATGTATCCCTTGATAATTATTTAGAGTTATTCCATAAAGGGCTGAAGTAGGTAGTATTATACTGGTTTCCTTTTAGAAACTAGAGCTAACCCTTTTACAATTATTATTTCTACTTTACATTATTATAGCCTCAGACTATCATATTTTATACATAGACTGTATATTTATAGATGTTGGTTGTGGTGTCTGATTGAGATTTATATAACACCTTATCCAGGCCAGTTATGGTACACAAGAAAACTATATGCTTGTAGGTGCAGATAAGGGGAAGTTTCCTCTTATGGATCCATGACTTCTAGCATGACATAAGATGGAGCTAGTACTAGATGATTGAGATGGAGATCGATATTATTCGATAATATTTTGGCTTTTTTAAATTTTTTTATCTTACACAATATGTGTTTCATGTTCCATGTATCCATGTTTTCCTATTTTGTTGACATGACATTATCATCCATTCAATATGATTTAGTTTACTGCTTTTGTGTATTGATATCAGATGATTGTTTGTTCATATCTACTTTTATTGTGCCATTTGTTTTATGTATTTTTGTTGTTTACATGATATATTAATTATTCATTATGCTACACAATGGCAATGAGGGAATAGTTTCCCCACGGACACACCGAAGGACCTCACTACTAGATAGAAACCATTAGTTATTGGGGAGATGAGATTGAGTTCATGTGTTCAACAGGGCATGAGGAACCATTTTAGTGGAATATGGGTCAGGGATGTCACATGATCATTGAGTATTACCTTTATTCTCTAAACCTATTATTGTAATTCATTTTGCATTGGATTTTATAAGGTTATTTTGCAATATTTTAGGTATGGATTTTTCTATAAAATCTCTTTAATTTCATTTAATCCACTTCTCTAAATTTTAATATAACTCTATGTGTTTGATAAAAATTCATAAATTTTAAAATTCCATATATATGATACACAATTATATACTAATACTGATGTCCATGATTCACAAAAATAATACACGATAAAAGTATGACCATTGATTGATGGGTCACACACATAGATGTAATATATCACTATCTATGGTAGGCCTTGTTCAAAAATATAAAAAATTGATGGTTTTTCATAGCTGTGATATATGATATAACTATATAGGGTATAATTCAAAATATGTGTTTTTGGTGAGGTCTGTCTAGTTATATAGTGATAACGATGCATCTGATTCAAAACCAGGGACAAAAAAGTTTCAGGAAACTATGAAATAGATTGTATTCATTGTATCTCTACATGTTATTTAAGGATATCAAAATATGTGGTTCGACAATGATATATGTATTCCTTAGTTTTTGGTACCAATAAATGTGTATCAGTGCATGCGATATAAATGGTTTTTAAATTATATTTTATTTTTCATTTAAAAATGTTTTTATAATTTATAAACTTTCTATAAATTATACTAAATATATTAAAAAATATTTATTTAATTTATGAAATATTGATAAATTATTTATAATTATGAATTATTCATGGTTATTGGTTAAATGTTTGTGAAGTATTTAATAAATAAATTTCTAATATTAAATTTTAATCTTCAATGCTTTAATTTACATGGTATTAAGCTTATTATTTTTTATATAAAATTTCTAGATTAAAAAAATAATGTTTTTATAAAGTGTTTATAAATTAAAAAATAATAACCTTTACTAATTTTTTGTATTGATATTATGGAAGGTTTATATCAATGGCTTGTTTTGAAATTTTTTTATAAACATTTGAAAATGGGTTTTTGGTAAATGTAATGATAATTTTTTGAAATATAAATTATATGATGTTAAATAATGTAATTTTTTAAAAGTATAAGTACGAAAATATTATATGAATTTAAAATGTGAAAATTTTATATTTTAATAAATTCTATATTTTAAATATAATGGTTTTCATAATAATACTATGTAAATGTAAAATATGAAGAGCTGATATCTGAGATATAAATATAATGTATTTTTATTTATATTTTACATGATAAACATATTTATTTATAATTTATTATGATTCTTTTATATTTATACTTTATTAAATATATATTATATCTCATGTATAATTTAATGAATTTATTGTTTACTTGTTTACTCTTTTATTCCCTTATTCATAATTTTTTTTATATTTTAATTTCTGTATGCTAAGTTTAATTTATATAAACTTATTCTATAAAATTTCATAGAAATAATTTAAAGAGTTTCATGAAAAATTGTAACATGATATTTAATTCACATTAACCAAATTTTATGATTTGAATATTATAATTATAAATTAAATAATTTATTATAATTATTCTTATATATTTTGAGTTAAAAACATGTTGAAACTATTAATAGTTTTTTAGTATTAATTTATTGGCATTGGGGTAGTTAAGTAAAACTTACATCAGATATGTCACTATAGTTATATTTAGAAAGGTGGGGTTGACTACTTGTCACACCATTCATGATTTTAAAGTGGATTTGAGTTTTTTATGACTTTAATAATTTACAAAAAAAATTAAAAGGAATATAATTCTCATGTGTTTAAAATTAATATCTATTGAATATTATAATTATATTTTAATTATGGATGAATAACACAAACAATGTATTATATAAATAGTAATTCATTAATGTGATTAAAATAAGATTATTTGGTTGATAAACATGAGATGTATAAATTAAATCAAATAGTATCATGATTTCATAAAGGTAAATTATGAGATTAAATATATAAGATATTTATGTAGAATTATGATGGTTATATAAAGTAAAACTCCACAAAATACTATGTATCCAGAGAAAACACTTTTTAAGACCTCGGTAATTTATTAGGGTTAAGTTATCATGGATTATAATGTGTATGAAAAAAAAGAATATCAGAGTCCCTAATAGATATACTGAAAACATGATGACATAATTTTAATAGGATTATATTAAATAAATATTCTTATTGAATATTTATAAAAAATGATACTCTTATAATAAATTATTTTGTTTTAGATTGAAAAAGGAAATAAGAACTAACTAAAAGTTATCTTTTAAATCAATTCATAACATAGTAAAACAAAATGTTATAATTTTTTTTGAATTTGTATCATAATTTGATAATAGTCCTCAAATAATAAGGTATATTTTAGGTTTTAGATTTACCACTTCATAGTGCACCTAGTGAATAAGCTAGTTATGAAGAAGGGGTAATTTGGTTATGTATAAGAAAGAATATCATTAAATCATTATATTGATTTTATTTTTAATGGATCCAAATTAATAATAATAAATGAGAATATGTATTCTTATAGGATGATATAAAACATAAAAAGTATCTATAAGGAGTAACATAGGAATAAAAGATATGATGTTTATAAATAACTTTTTAAAATAGAATTTGACCAAGGGAACCTCTATTTACACTCATATTCTCAATATGATTGGATAAATGAGTGACTTATAGAGAATGGGGTCATCCCCTAAGATGGAACATGAAACACTAGATAAATTATTATTTTATATATAAAATCACATGTGATATAAAAAATTCATATATATATGATTTTGATAATGTTTCTTCAAAATCCTATATATAAAATCATATAGGATATGATTTTTATATGCAATGTGTTTTTGGTTTAGATTAATATAATTGAAAAATATATATTCTAAGAGGATAGTTGGAGTTAATATTAAACATTATGAAATTAAAATTCAAACAATCAAATATTTTAACGAAATAATTATTTCTAATATATTTTTTCAATCCAATTAAGAGTCAATTATGAAAATGTACTATGTAACTTACTGACTTAATAGTAGGTAAGTCCAATCCTGGCTCCACTAATACAAGATTTAGAAACCAGAAGGTGTCTAAAAAATCATTGGAGTAATTACCTCTATATCAACCTATCACATGTTTTCATACATCATCATCCTCTTGGATTATACACTAGAATAGGAACTACCATGACATAATCTTTGAGTTGGTCTATGCTGGAGTGTACTACGAAATAGTGAATGCCATTGTACCATTATGCATGTTTAGGAAATTTTCATTACATGTAATACTTCACTGGTTATTTCGATAGTCAATCTTAAAAAGTACTATATTATATTATTCAACATGTGATGATGATACAACATATTTTTAATTTTGGAAAAAATAATTTAAGTGATAAAAATCAATGGTAATAAAACCAAAATGTTTAAATAAGTTGAAATTTATAGAATTTTAAAGAATCATTTATATTTATACTAGATGAATTTTTTGTGCTCCTTTATGCCTATATATGTTGGTTTGATAAACATAAGAGGTGTACAAATCTATTGTGTATAGTATCTTGAAATAAAATCCTCTATATTATTCCCTCCTAGCTCTCATTATCTCTCACATTTAAATAATATTTTAGTAAACTATGGTGTTGATAGAGATACTACATGATCATTTATTGATCTTAATGATCTATTAATACCTTTAGAGGAAGGATTATTTCATTTTATTCAAAGTGATCTTAGTCAAATTCCTTTGAAAATCGTCAACATGTCAGGTCTACTATTGTAAGGTATTCCATTCTTGTTTTTCATTTATATACATTTAATATATATACAAAGATTCAATAATTGATGGTGTTTTGGAGTTTTTTATCATCAATTAGGTTTTAGACATCCCTTCAAAACCCTTCACTAGTACTAGAGTATATATACTAATGTTTTTCTTATTTATCAAATGAATAAAGAATATTGGAAAAGGATTTTTCTAAGGAACCACAAATGGTATATCTATAATATGAATTTCTATTCTAATATTTATTTCACTATGATATAATTGTTTTGTGAAATGATCATGGTCATTATAAATTTTATAATTCCCTGATGCGGTTCATGATAAATGGGAATGGTCAATCATGTTTGTTTTTATAGATTAGAAGATCATAGTATTTGATGATTTAAGACCATGGCCACAACAAAATTTTTCAATGATGGCCTTCGAAATGAGGAATGACATGTTGTAGTATTGTTAGAAAAGGAAATTTATATATTATTATACCAACCAATAAGGATTTTTAAAATACCCAAAACTCACTAAAATGACTTTCCATGGATCCCATTTTCATTGTATGAATATGATTCAAAATGTCCACCAAAATGGTCAAGACACATGGAATTTCTAGAGGAAAAAAGGAATTGAACTATGTCTTCGTGAAAAATATTTAGTATTTTATTTAAAATTAATTATATTTTTTGAATTTCTTATAAATCTTCACTATAGATGGGCCCTAGAAAATTTGAGGGAGGAAATTATACCATACCAAACACATTTTGTATATTCGATCTAGGTTTGAAATTGGATTTACATGGCAGATAATGAAGAGAACACTCCATTTTTGAGTTGTATTTGTTGTTAACGGTTTTACATGGTTTTCGAAGGTTTTCAATGAAATAAAAATAATTAATTTATATCAATATGTTGAAGAAATTTTAAAGATTAAGCTGCTAGAAAGTTTGGTTGAAGAATTAAATCTTGGTAACACATTTCATATAGCTTGGATAAATGTATAAAGAATAAATTGATCAGGTATTAATATATTAAAAAATGTATAAATGATGTTATTTCCTTTAGTAGAGATACATATTATTCACAATTTGAAATGTGAAAATTATTCAAAGACTTTGAGTTTACTTTTCAAAATTGAATATATATTTTTTGTGTCTCTAACATGTGATTAATGTTTGGAGAAGCTTGTTTGTTATCAAAATTATAAAGTTTCCACATGGGGTATCCATAAGAAGTTTTTTAAAATATTGTAAATTGATAGATAAGGGTGATCTGAATAGATGGGGATGTTTGTGAAAAATAAAAGGAAGAAGACTAAACCAGGGGAACTGAAGGTAACTGTTAGCATACCAAGGTGATCAGATAGAGTCTATTAGACCGAGGAAAATGGAACAAATGTTTCCGAGTAGAAAAATCTAACAGAGGATTCTAAATCATAACATTAGATAAAATGTCCAATGGATTTACTTTCATTAAATATTAATTATATATTAAATTCCAATCAAATTACCAAGGTGTAACATATAATAGGATTAAGGAATTCTTGGGAGACCACTAAAGTAATGAACATAATACAGTCGGGATGATGTGAATGGATGGAGTTGATCAGATGATGGGTGGAAATAAATTATTGAATGATTACATTCATAGTTAAATTGAGTAGTTAATGATCAAACAAACCATATAATACATCTCTATGGGACGCTTTTATAGTAACAAAACAACACAATTCTTTGTGGTGGTGATTAAAAATGAAGTTTAGAAGAATAGAAAAGAATCTGAAAGATAGTTAAATCAGCTTCTGTACAAAGGAAATATTGACGAGAAGATATGCAATGTTCAAGTAAAAAATATATTAAAGTTTATGTGTAAATCAGTGAACCAATGGTTACAAAACATTGTGATGTTATGATCTATGTTATACTAAGACCATTAAAATTCAATCAGATGGACTTGTAAAAAGATAAAAAAAAAGTTAAGTGAAGAAGTTGTTGTGATGAGGTTGTAGCTAACAAAATAATGATTGAATTATTTTTTTAAAAAAAATTTAGAAATCAGATATACTCTATTAGGTAAAAGTTCTTGAATGTCCAATCACATGATTCTTAATAAATTCAAAAGATATAAGAAATGATTTAATATCATAAAATGAATAAGTCTTTTCGTGAATCCATAAGATAGTGGTTTTGGAGTGATGTTCATTAGACCAAATCTTGCATAAAAGATCATTTAGTTGATGTTTTTGAGGTTTTGTAATAGTTTCACTATATATAAATATTTGAGTAATTTTTTCAGAAATGTTTTTGAAAATAAATTAGATTTTGTATTACAATGTCATATAATTGAGTTTTATGAATTCATTAGATAGAATAAGTATAGTAGATATTCTAGGGATCATCTGAGGGAGGAAAACTAAAAAATTATCTGATAACCCATTGAATGGAGTAATATCCTTGAAAAATTATTCTAGATTCAATTTCAATGGTTGATCAAACAGATTCATTAGATAAAACAGGAATTAGATAAACTCTTAAAAGTTAATTGGTTAGAGAAATAGTTATCGAAGCTAAGGTGGGAAGTGAGTTCAAAGGAGTCATCATTTGCAGTTACACAATTAGATTTGAGTAGAGGGAACATTACAAACTTATAAGATAAAGAATAACCGGGCATATAACCATCATATAGAAATGTTCCTATAATAATGTTAAGAAACAATTGTTAATGTTTCCTGGTGAGTAGAGTTTTTTGAAGTTATACCAGATCTACTGTTTTAAGAACATTGTAATGTTTTCTTAAAGTCATTTAATTATGGTGATACTGAGCAACATATTCAATATTTTGATAATCACAAAGTGAGTTCATGATTATATATTATATTTTAGGATAATTAATGGAGAATATTGATTTTGAGATCTAATGAATTTTACTTTGATGATTTTTTCAATACTATATTTTAAGAATTATAAAGGTTTTAAAAAGAAGAAATTTATGAGGGGAAAATTCAAATTTGGATGTGGGAAGTTAAAATTTGAGTATGTGACTTTCCTTAAGATTATGGAGAAACTATGCCTATATAAAGGTGATTTGGTGCATAAATAGGTAGTTGTTTCTTGTATTATTTGTTATGAGAGTGGGTTATTTGGTTATGATTATAGTGATGAATTAAAGTTTCATAAGGATGTTTTCACCAAGGATTTTGAGAATAATTCTCATTTGGGTCGAATCATTAGAGAAATAGGTATTAGACAGAGTAGTGGGAAATGGATAGATAAATCAAGCATTAGTCAAAGAAGGGTAGAGGTGAGGATGTGATACCAAAAAAATTATCATCAGGCGGTATCATTAGTATTGGTACGGAAGTTAGCATAATGTATCATAAAGAGTATGAGAACTAGATTAATAGGCACTAAAGGAACACAAGAGTAAGGTATCAGATAAACATTCACCATATGAACTTGAATCAGATGTAGATATTAAACGAAGATGTTCAGTATGAAGGAATAAGAGAAGGAGGAGAATATTTTAGTATACTATTGTGAAGAAGAAGTGTTTCTTACTTTTTATTGTATAGGTAACATTGATAGAAGAAGAATAAAAAAGTATCATTGTGATATCTCTCAAAAGTATCAATATGGGGCATACATTTTTTATATTATAATGTAATTGATGAATTTAGAGACATTCTACACAAGAAGTATAAAGAACTTGCGGGGAGCTATAGTTAGATGAGGTCACCACCAGTCCAGGGATTCATGATTCCTTCCATCCCCATCCTAATTTTTATATAACCACACTTACTCTAAGGATTATTTTCTATCCAAACCATTGTAACAGGTTTCATGTTATAGTGTAGAATTTGTGTACTGGATTTCATCATACAAGGAAGTAGCTACTCTTATTGAATAGTAAACCCTGTATAAATATCATATTTTTCATTTTACATACATCCATATACTTTCATATGATAATGGAATTATAATAAAAGAATAAAGATATTAAAATTACTAAGAGGAAAAGGCATAAAAATTTATAAATAGTTAAAAACATCCCAACACTGATTCACCATACTCTTGTTGTTTCGTATATCCAACGGTGGCCCTCTTAATTGCTATCAAATGGTTTTGACCTATCATGGATTGTCTAAGCTGAAGTTATTTTCTTTTGAATATTTGAGATTATTTCTTGTATTAACAATTAATTTAATTTTTTTGAGATTCTGTTCTTTCTTAAAAGAATTGTATGTTTATCAACACAATGATCCATAAGAAAAGAAAGAGAAAATAATGGTGAATAATATATCCCTCATATACAAATAAGAGTAATAATCATATTCTTAATGCCCTGTTTACAAAGACTATATTTTTTTAGAAATTAAATAATATGTGTTTTAACATTCCACCAAGGGTAATGACAATTTTCATACCTTAATTAAATCAATAATGTTAAGGTATCATGAGTTATATAAAAATTATTATAAAAACATCCCTCTAGAAAATGATACTAGAATTTGTGGTGAAAATAATCTATCTAAAACATATTATGATATATTGGTTAGTATATTGAAAAACATTTCTATATTTCATTCTGAAAGAAACATCTTCACTTGTTTTTTGAGTATTTCAAAGTATGTAGGAAGAGATATCCTAGATAAAATAAGAATAAATTTACATGGATAATTTTTTGAAAAAAATTTCTAGAATGTATAAATCTCTATAAATAATTTTTATCCATTAAATTATGATATTTGGATCTTGAAATAAGTTCTTAAAATTTTGAACACAAATGGATTAATGATGTTGAAGCGAAATATTGACTCAAGAAGAATATAGAAGAAAAGATCTATGAACTTGATGAAAAGTTGAAAAATATAATTGTTATTAGTGATTTTAAATTGCAAGTAAAATCCAAGAAGATTAAGTAACCTGACTCTTTATTATAAACAAAAGTTAAGATACATGAAGAGTAAGTTGAACGAATGAATATGTATTAGATGGAAAATATAATTATGATTTATGATTAGAAAAACACCTTCAATATGAGATGTTTAGAATTTTAATTCAAGTTTTTTAATCATGAGAAGACACCTGTTGAGTCTTGAGAAAAGAGGACAAAAGATTTCCTTGCTACAAAATTCTCATTGGAGTATTGAAATGTTAAAATATCTACAATATTTGAAATTAATATCATGTATTTTTTAAATGATCTATATCAATCTTCTATGAACAAAGATGTACCATCCATACCATCTTGTAATAATGTTTATAATTTTTTCATGAATAATACATGTTTAAAAATAAAATATGCACCTGTATGGATAAATAAAAGTCATTAAAATCCTACCACAATGACTGGGGACGATAGAGATAATATTTTGGCAGATGATTCCCAATGAAGAGACCATAAAGTTATAAATAAGACCCATAAACATCCTATTTTTGATATAAAAATACAAAAGTTTGAGGGAAAATGTTTTCTCCAAAATATATTCAAGCATTTTGAATTTGACAGTATGTATAATCCTCTAAATGAAAAATCAAAAAGGAAGCACATGTCAAGTTGGGAAATCCATAGATAAAGAAGTAACATTTAGGGATTAAGAGAAATTTAAATATTTTTAACAGATTTGGAAATATTTAAAATAAATTTGATGTTAGTAACGATTTTTGTCACAAGAATGATACATGATCATCTAGAAATTTATTTAATGATGATAAGAAAATAAGACCAGATAAGTAGATAAGGAAAGAAGAATAATCCCTGGGAAGTAGGAAGAATAATTTTATAAAAAATATTCCCCAAAGAAGATTTCAAGAAGGAAAAGTGAGAATACTGTGGATTTAAAATTATAAAAGTTGAAGAAAATCAAAACATCAAAAAGAACTAATAAAAAGATAGAACATAGAAGAATCATGTCTAAAATCCAAAATTTATCCCAAAATTCCTAATGATATGTTTTTTATCTACACAGAATCTTTGAATATATTTATTAAAATTGAAGAGACATAAAAAATATCATTTCCAAAGTAAATTAAAAGATTCTACATTATAAATAAAATGTATGTGAGAGGTTTTCAACAAGAGACAACTCTTGTCTTAAAGAAGTTTTAAGTGAAATATTTATGAAAAATGGACATAGTGTAAAAGGTTGTTTAACCATTTTAGCAAAATAAGAAGTCGTTATTAGAATGATTAAGAATATATCATCTATGACAGAAGTTAAGAAGAAAATTACTTCACAAAAAGTAGAAATTATTTTTATAAGATGAATTCTTACCCAAGAAAAATAAAAACTAAAGTTAAAATGTGAAAGCATGAATATTGGATTAGATATATAAACATGGTTGTGAAATTTTTCTCATCATTTCTATTTAGTTTATTGAAGAATGTATGTTACACCAATTAGGAAAAAGAATATTATGAAGATTATATTTTTCAGGTATTTTCTATTGTTTTCAAGGATGTTTGAGAAGAAAGGGAATCACTTCACTTTGTATAAGTGGATGATGGAAGACAGGGAAGTTACAATACTTTCCATTGAAAATATGACGATGCATTTCTGATATATATTTCAAAAATATCATATGTTTTTTAGAGAATTTGTGATGCAATATTTATTAAAGAAATGGGGAGAAAATATGTGGTCAATCAGTATGGTTGGTCTTGCAGAAGAAGGAGTCTAAGGGGGTGCAGTTTTCCAGGGTTTGCCAAAATTTTGGAGTCCAAAATTTGGAGTTGTGATCGCATTGAAAAAAGTGTATTTCCTTAAATATCTCATGAAAATATGGAAAAGGAATGATTTTCCTTAATATGGTCTTAAATAAGTAGATTTCACGAAGACATGAAGAATGTTGACGGTGTTATTCGTGATTACGACGAGCTTTACAAATGGTTGTGGAAATGAGAATTACGGTGAGAATTGTAGTGGTGAAGGTGAATATCATTGTGGTGGCGAAAAGGATTTCATGTAATTAATCATGATTTTGATGAGTTTTGAAAATCCGGAAAATAGTTACGATGCTTCATGAAATAGAGTGAATTTGAAAAGAAATTTTAAAGCTCTGTGATTTAGTGCTGAGGTGGATGGAAGGTTCTAGAGTTTGTGGGAAACACCTATAAATAGGCCCCTATACCTTTGAGAAAATTAGATAGACTTAATGAGAATTTTCTAGCTATAAAAATTTGAAGAAGGTTCACAAAGAAATAGATGTCTGTTAAGGCAGTGAGCTCCACAAAGGAAAGGAGCTTCACGGAAAGCCGTTAATCTTTGAGAATGAAGTGAAATTCACAAAGGCCAATCTGATCTCCATGAAATAGTGAGATCTAAAATCTAGTTAAATCTATGAACTATAGAGATTTGTGAAATAGAGTGATCTGTGATGCTGGGAGCTCAGTGAAGGAGCTCTGCAAGCTAATGATTTGATTACCCAAAATAAGTGATAAGTACTTTCAAGTGGATCTAGATATGACTAGGGTATAGTTCTAAGTATTATTACAATTTCTATGTATTTCCTATTAGATTTTGGATTGGAAAGAGACTATTTGTTTTCAATGATAATATTTGTGAATGTTTTCCAATAAGCATAGAGTTATAACATTACCCTATTTGTGCTAAGAGGGTGCACACACACTTGAGGTTTATCTCCAAAGTACTATATGAGTGAAAGGGAATATCATACTCGTTGTATTACCCATTAATGGATTATATCTTTAGTGGATTGTGTGGTACATTATTATCTTTGTTCCATACTGAGGACTATATACTCTCGTTGAATAGTTAACCTCATAAATTCTTTTGTTCCTATGGATGTGTTTTTGGATTTTGTTTAGTAGGTAAGGATATCCTTAATAGGAGATGAAGGTTGTTTCATTTGAAAGGAAACATAAAAAAGGAAAGACATCACTGATTCACCCCACCCCCTCTCAGTGATACTTGGATCCTTACAGGGTAACTTCACCACCTTATTACCAAAGTCATTGTGAATTTTATTTTCTCTTCCAAAATATGGAATTTAAGTTAAATCATGATGTTAGGTGCAGAACCTAAGATTGTGAAATGGCTATCAACCTTGGACAAAATTCATTAAGGAATATTTCACCTTGGATTGGTTTATTGTAAAACTCATAAGAGGATCATTTTATTATGAATTTTACGTGGATTTTTCAACACATGACATAAAATTTAAAGAATATTCCATCTTTATTTGATATTACATTTCAGATTGCAATTGAATATACTAAAAAATAACATCTATGGTAAAAATTTGGATGTTTTCAAAATTCAAACAACTATATATGAAAGATCTATTTTGGTAATTTATCAACATAATGTTTATAAATAATATCTAATGAAGAGATTCATCACTATAAATATAGAAAAAAGGTCTCCTAGAGGGAGAGAAAATTGGATTATAATGAAGTTTCATCTAGAATAGTTATATCATAAAAATCTAATTATTATGGAATTTTCCTAAAGAAATGTCATTTAAATGTATATTTTTATTAAACACTCATCCATAGTTACCGAAGATAAATATTTTAACGAAAATCGGGGAAATAAAATTAAGAAATGAAATAACAAAATTATAAGTATGAAATTTAAAGGAACTGACAATATCAGTGTGATCCCTAATAGGGATAGGGGTTGAATCAGTGATATTTTCTTTTTATAATTGTATTTTAATAGAATAAAGAGTTATAACTTTACTGAAAGAAATAAACAAGCACATTCCATTAAAACATAGGAAGTTACAAGGTTCACTGCTATGTAAGAGTAGTTAGACCTTGGAATTCTTTTGAACTAATATAATACCATACAACCCAATATAAAAAATTCTTCTTATGGTTATAGTATACAGTGATAATCTTTACAGTTTTATTTCACTATGATCAAACAATGGGGCATGTGATTGACATACATAAAAATGATGTTATAAATATTTCTTAACAATATTTAAAAACCCTCACCAATGGGATCATAAAATTATTATTTCAATGATTTCACATAATAAGTTTTTATATTCTTTTAAAACATATTTTAACTTTCTTTATAAGTAGTAGGCAAGAACCTATACCATGTAATTTTGTATAAAACTCCATTTATTCATTATTCATCTGATTTCTCTTTTTGGTTTTTTATCTTGAAAATTTTATCCTGTGCCTTTTGATAATTGAAATAACTTCCCTACACTCTTTCCATCAGATTAAATGTAATATAAATTTTTTTCTAGTTACTTTTGTCTACACCCCCTAATCAATACTTCTTTGTTAATTGTCATCTTCTTCCTCTTCATCCAAGAGATTCTTTAATTGGGAACTTCCATCTCAAAATTTTTCATCCATATTTTTTCAAGTATATCTATCTAGATTTATTTATACATTTCTTCATATTTTACATGTATAAACAATACAATAATATGTATTTTACTTGAATCCTATTTATATATGAAAGATTATGGAAAAAGCTGGGGTCTCTATTTAGTTTACCACTCAAGGAAAACGTGAACTTCAAATCACATAGTCAATACATTTTTTCTTGGATGCTTCCTAAGTATTCTAGATAATTATTAATGCTTCTCCTAAATTCAAGAATCCAATTATTCAATAAACATATTTCTTCCTCAGTGAGAATCACATATCTTCCTCTAATGATTTTTGAAACATTGAAAGATCAAATTTCCATCGTAACATTGTTATATTTATAAAACAATTTTATATAAAATTCAAACTATTAAATCATTATACTGTATATTTTTTGTTCAGTGATAACATTTTAACTAATATTCCATCTAGAGAATCATTCTCTAATGAATTTCTTCATAAATATACATTAATTTATTTTTTATTCTAGCCTTTTTCCAATAATATTTATAGAAAACATCCCTAAGATAATACTGAAGCATGTTTAACTTCACAACTTCATACATGTCTATGAAATAGAATTTGTAAAAAAATTTGTCAGATGGACTTCTTCTGATGAAGTTATTTGATTGTACATTGTTTGGTGACTTTTTTAGATTAAACATCATATGATTTAGACATTGTTTGACTGGAATTCATCGGATGACATTCGTCAGCAACTTATCTATAAACATTAAAAGATTTACTTTTTCTAAAAAATTCACAAAAATCCATGACAAACATTAGATCATAGAGAGAAGATATTTTTCTATTATGAATCAAGATGGAAAAGCCTTTTTAATGCAACAAAAATTTACAAATACAAACTCATCTCATCCAAAACTCAATCTAGAGAATTTTTTCTGGTGAATATCCACAAAACATTTTAGAATGAACTGTCTATTCCAAAAATAATTTCTCCATGGTTGTACTATTTTTTGGATGATGAGATATTTCATAACTCATGATGTTGGAAACATTTAGAGTATCGGCGCATCACAAGATTTATTTCACTGAAAACATTTTCCATTTTATTTTTAAGAAACATAGAAGATAATCATTAAGTATATTTCTAATTCCATGAAATATTCATCTAGAATGGCCAATCTGATCAAATTTTCCTTGAATAGTTTTTCTGTTTAGAATTTTTTTGAATTCTAAAAAAAACATTGATTATTTATGTTTTAAGAAAATAACAAAAATTCTAAAAATAATTCATTGAAACTTCCATCAGTATAAAAACCTCTAAAATTCCTGGTCCCTAGAATCTCCCCCTTTGGGTTTTTTTATCCATGGTACATAAATCACAAAAACTTTTTGACACATGAAATGGATTATTTATCTAATAATTATAAGCTTGTGTAAGTGAACATAGTTTTTGAAACTAGTATCCTCGAACAAAAATACCACGATTTCCATAAGCGGTGACTTAATATACCTTTTTAAAAAACATCTTATTTAAATTTAAATTTTTATAAAGAAACATATTAAACCTATAAAAACACTCTTCCAATATCAACTTCAACAAACAATTAAAATAGTTCACACATGCTCAAATCATAGCTTACCCATTTAAAAAAATCCCCCAAAATCCATTCTCATTGAAAAAGTTAAACATATACTACTGGATATTTTTTTGTTACAACCATTTTTCTCCAACATTAAAACACTATAAAAAGGAAAGATATATAGGGGAAGGGTATCAAATTCCTTAGTATCGAAGAGAGGTAAGTTGAACACCCATTATAAACATCATATTCGGAAATTTATACTTTAGGAATGTATATGTAAAAATATCAGTAACCTTCTCAATTTTATGAAAAAACTCAAACTTTAGTTCATTATTCTCCAAAATCTTATAGATGAAATCATATTTGATATCAATTTATTTAGAAAATGAATTTTTCGCTAGGTTTTTGTGTAATTTATATCACTCATATTATCACAACCCAAGTGAATGGAAAATTTATATTAAGAAAAAAGTCTTCTAACTATGTCTTTATTCACATAAGTTATGTTTAGTGGTTGAGTGGAAGCAACATACTCAACATCCACTATACTCAGATTTATTAAAACTAGTTTCTTTATATAAAATATAACACATATTTATCCTAAGAACACCACTCCACATGATCTTTATTTTTAATCATCAACACTTCCTACCCAATCATTATCTATATGGAAAAAACAAATCAAATATATGATATCATATTTCAACCTGAAATTAGTTGTTCCATTAATATATCTATGAATTATTTTTCCAACCATGAGATGAGATTCATTAGGAGAACTTTGATAATTGGAATAGAGTATAATATTCTACACTATATCTATCCATGAATCCATTATTTATAGTGAAAATATAACAAACTTTCTAAATTCGTTAGGATCTACCTCCATTACTTCACCATATTTTGAAAACATTGTTCCCACTCCATCCATCCAACAGCATGAATGCCTTAATATTTTTTATTATTTGATAAATTCCCAATTTAAGGGAATAAGGAGGGAAACCCATTCAGACTCAATATACTTAAGACAAATCACACCCGAAGGGAAAAAAAGTTAAACCAGACAGACAAAAAAAGATGCCCCTCCCTAGAAATTGATCTTGATGAGACTCTCCACCATTGAATGGTTGTTTGGTAAGCAAGTGTCCTATGACAAAGTACATTCCCGATCTGATGGCTGACGTTATACCCTCTCAAACAACCAAATCCTAAAATCTCTGGATAGATGAACCTACAGCTCTTGCACCTCCTCTTGGACCTTTCCAGGTGGTCAAGTCTAGAAGCACTAACATTCCACCTTCATGATCAAATTGATACCAGTTACAAATATCCAAACCATGAATATAAAATGACAATCTAAACATAGTTCCACAAGTTAGGCTCCACCACGACAGCACCAACCAAGCCCTACCATACCTATCATGACTCCAAACCACCACTATAGCCATCAAAGAAACCGGAAGACAATCCATAGAGAACAAAGTCAGGCCATCATCACATAGGACTAGATGTCCCCATACCACACCAAGGGATTTCACTAATGAAGGATTATAGGCTGCTCAGAAGCTAAAAATGCCTCATTAGGAATGGATACCATTAAAACTATACCGAAACTCAACCCTCACTAGCATCCAGTGCAATCATCCACGCAAAACAGAAGATAATACATGAAGAACGCTAGAAACTAGAGCGAGTCGTCGCACTTCCAAAAATTCACACTATCAACACTGATAAAAAAATGAAGAACACGCCACTATAGTTGTTGTGTAACCTAGATTTTAAACATGAAAACATCATAATAAGTTCCTTATCATACTTATCTTAAAATAGTAAAAATATATTTCTTATTTTGTGATATTTTTTAATCTAAAAAACTAGTTAAATTCTAATAGCATGGACATTTCAAATAACTTTTTCATTTCCTCTATATAATTTTCACAAGTTTCGTCATCATTCCTTAAATATATTATATCTTAAATTAAAATAATAACAACAAGGGAAACCTCATGATTTTATTTTATATATAGGTTACAATCAACTATTCTTTTTATACATGTTAAAATTTATTTAGTATGTATCTAGTTTTGAATACCAAATTTTTTTCATTCCTAAAAATATACAAAGCCTTATTCAAGTTTCACATAAAAAATTCCCCTTTAACAAACATTAATCCACATGATTTTTCAAAATAAACTTCTTTAGTGATATCTCCATTATGAAAAGCTATCTTAACATCCATCTAGGGAAATCTTATGTCTCCATTGGGTTGTGATAGAAATAAGTATTCTGATAATTTTTAATATGTCCACAAGAGAAAAGGTTTCATCAAAATCAATTCCTTCGGTATGAGAATATCATGTAAAAACTAATAATTCCTTATTTCTTATAACTTCACATTTTAAAATCAACTTGTTTTAAAACACCTACTTTTTACAAATCACATTATTATTTTTTGGTTTTTGTAGAAGTTCTCATGTATAATTATTTTTAGTATGAACTAACTCTTCATTCATGGAATAAATATCCTCTTGAGGTATCATAGATTCATCAACATTTTTCGGTTCAACTTATGAGTATAAGGAAGTACATGAAACTGACATTAATTCCCGTCTAGTTTGAACTTTTTTCCATTAATCTCTAATGATGTTATAAACACCAACTTTATTACTCATCCTAGAATGATATGTACAAAATTATTCCTTGTAATTTGAAGAAAATGAATCAAAATACTCATCTTGAGAGGCTTAAATTCTTTTAATATCAGAATGAATTTTTTTCACGTTGTTTAACAACAACAACCTCATCTTCCCTTTTTCTATATCTATATCTTTTTTAGAAAATTTTTTATATGATAGTTTAAGAACATTAACATCTTCTGAATCAACTGTATTACATGTTTATTAATTTTAACATATGTATATCCAACCATTAGGACTGTAGCCAATAAAGATTCCATCCACCGCTCTCTGATTAAACTGCAAAATATTTTCTCACTTTATTTTTATAATGGAGGGACTGTTAATCACCCTTAGGTGATTCAAACATGGGGTTTATTTGTAATACATCTCATATGAAATCATATTAGTGTCAATCATATAAAAACATTGATTGTAACCATAAACTTCTACTATGATGGATTACCTCCAAAAAAATTAGAAGTATCATGTTTGATCAGTATTATTCATGTCATCTCCAAAAAATTTCTATTTATTCTTTTAGAAACACTATTTCAATATAGTGTGGACAATGTAATGAACTCATGATGAATTCTATGCATTTCAAGATTGTATCTGAACTTACCACTTGTATGTTTTCCACCATTATCTATTTGAATTTTATTCACAGAACATCCATATAATTTTTCCATACTTCTCTCAAAACTATTAAATATATTGAGAGCCTTTGATTTATGTTTTTAAAACATAATAATTTTGATTCGATTAATGACCTGAATGAAATATATAATGTAATTATCTCTATGTGATGATTACTTATTCATGGGCCATCAAATATCTGCATTTATCTACTCTATGAGAAAGATTTAATGTATATCAACTATATTATATACTGAGATTGTAATGTTTATTTTCTTGAAAATGGAGCAACACCAATCTATATTTCTTATAATATCAGGAATATCATGAATACTTTCACTATTTGTAATATTTTTCATGTTCCTCTAACACATATGCAACATCCTTTTATACCATAGCTGATTTTATTCAATCATAGTTAGATATCAGGAAATTTTTTAATCACTAAATAGAAACATGTTTTCCTTTAGTTCATGGTCTATCATAATAACTTTTCGATTTTTGATATTCTTAAAAAAATACCATATTAAAAAAAACACTTTTTCCCCTTCGTCGTAGAGTTTTGAAAAACTTAAAATAATTTATTTCATATATTCCACAAACAATGCTCATTTAGATTTTAACGTTTGTTCCCCAATTAGAGAATATCAAAGTCCATTGATCCTGAGTGACTAGTCATTTAAACTTCTTTAAAATATTTCACATTCTTAAAAAACATAAAATATTCAATTATATGTGAATAACAATCATTATTGAAAATCTAGGGTCATTCACATTTTATTTTTTTGAGAGAAGTTTCAATAACAAAGGCCTTTTCTTTAACTTGTTATTTCTTCTCACATAGATTTTGAAATTTTTATATGAACTTTTTTGTTTCAATATAATAAAAATTCATTCTTTTTCAAGATTTATAGGATGATCATATCTTTCAAAATAATTTTCCAAATCTTGGAATCTATTTTTAATCTTTAGATCGACTTTCTCCAATGGTCTCTTTTAAGTGGGTTGAATCCCACTCAATTTTCTTCCTCCGCATTTTTTAGATTCTATATATTGTTTATTGTTAGAATAACACATATATTTTTTATAAAAATATATCACAATTCCAATAGTAACCATATAGAAAATATCTCCCTTTGTAACTTGTGTATTATTAACATTTTTGTTCCCATTTTCCATCAAATTTCTTACCTTCAAATTTGGTGTTTAATTTCACATAAAAGTTTTGGATACATTCTATGATTTTCTTATTCATCTTATATTTATTTTCATAATTAAAAAAATCACTTACAGTTGTTGCTTTTCAATCTAAAGTGTTAAACATAAAAACATTAGGTTTTTCTGGTCCACTTATTTTAGGTACAAAAATAGTTTTCTTAACTTCCTTTTCCTTCTGAGACTCTTCATTCATCTTATAATCCTTTTAGGATAACGTTTTTTTATCCTTTTTAGGATTACTCTTATAATAACATTCACCAACTTCTATAATATATATTTTTTATTTTTTCAACTCCATTCTTAGCTTTAACAGGTTTTTTGGTTAATTAGTTTTAACATTGACTCCTTCACCTTAAACTTGTCTTCAAGCCTGATGTTGGTGTTATTATTTTCTTCAACAAACTTAATTAAATTATCAATATATTTTTGAAATTTGATTTTTTCTTCAAGAAACGATTCATGATTATTTTCTGAAATATTTCCCTTCTCCAAATTCTTTATCTCTCATTCATCTATTAAAATTTTTTAAAGTCATTATTTAATCTATATCTTTAGCATAAACTATATCAATATTTCTTCATATTTTCACATATATATTTTATCACTATTAAATTTCTCATCATTCACTTTTATAATAAAATTTCATTTAGAAGAATCATCATTGAAGTTTTAAATTACTTATTCACTATCATCATCTTCATCACACTTGGACAGATAGATCCTCACTTTTTATTTAGATAACTTATTATCCTTCCACCTTGGATAAGACTTATATTTTTATTCTATCTTCCTAAATGATATTCTTCTCTTTATACCATCTTTATCACATTTATCTTCTTCCTTTCATTGAAGATAATTTGCAGTAAAATACCCAATAGCTCTATAGCCAAAACATTTAGAAGTAATGTCCCTTTATACTTTCTTGTGAATCTTTTCAACTTTTTAGAAAACAATGATATAAATTTATCAAAAAATTTACTATCCTCGGCTTCAATGAAAAGTTCATAAATTTCTACTTCATAAATAACTTTATTAGATTTTCGTTACATTATAGAATTGAAGGAAATTTCTCAGTCATCATTTTCTTTGTTTGTAATAAGTTTTACTCTCCTAATTTAGTAAGTGATGAAAATTCTATGTGGAAAATCTATAGAGAGAGGGTTCTAGGATCTCTATCTTCTAATTAAGAAACTCTTCATTAAATTTATTCAGAATTGTTTATAATATATTTTTAATAATTGTTAAATATAACAACTTCTCACCAAGAAATATTATCATGATTATAAAATCATTCAAACTTGTAAAAATTTCCCCAATAAGTTCATAATAACCCATATTAGGATCTTAAAATTTTTAATTACTTATTCGTAACTTTGATTTCATAACTTTTTTATTTAACCTAAAAATTCTCTTCAGCTTTCTTGGTTGGATTTAATCATTCCAAGTCACTTAACACTAAGAAACACACTTTCAGAAAGTGAGTAAAGTACAATATTTCTAGATCACTCATAATTCTCCAAATACTTCTTATTAGAAACCGTTAAGGGGAATCCCTCAAATCGATTCTGGAAACTATCTATAACAGCTTCAAGAAATTCATAAATAAAGGATATAACATAAGGTAGCATTCTTACTTTCCAAATATTATATTTCTTCCTATTGAAAACAAAAATAACCTTATTATTCATAGATTTTAGGACATCCATATAAATATTTATTTTCTTAATTCATTAATAACGATTTAATTAAGGGAACCTTCAATTTGATACCACTAGAAAGGACCCAATAATATTTTTTTGTCTCTAAGAGGGGGAGTGGTGAATTATTTATCTTTTATTCATATAATTTATTTCTAAAGAAACAACCTTCACATCCTATTAAATATTTAAAAATTTACTGAACAAGAAAAAAAGAACCTTTGGTAAGAGTATCTAGTCCCTGGCATGGTTTGGAAATAATACAATACCACATAATCTAGTAGAAAACAATCCTATTTTGGTTATAGAAAATAGGAAATATCCTTACACTTTGAGTATACTATGATCAAACAACAGCTCATGAGATATCTAAACATATAAATGATGTAATAAATATTTCATAACAAATTTTAGAACCCATAAAAAATAGGCTCAGAATATTTTCATTATACAGATTTTAATTTCTTCACTTTTACTCTTTCAAAAAACATCTTCTTTACCTTTTCCCAATAGTAATAAATATCTTCCTCCTTGGAATTATGTATAGATATTTTTCCATTAATGATTCATCCAATTTCTCTATCTAATTTTTCATCTATAAAAGTCTGTTTGGTGCCTAATGATTATCAAAACAAATTCCTTATACTCTATCTATCTGATTCCACTTAAAATAAATGGTTTTCTGACGACTTCTATATATATCCCCTGATCACAACTTTATATATTACTTAATTCTTCTTCTTCAACCAATATATTCTTTATTTAGAAACATCAGGCTCAAACTTTATCTTTTATATTTATTTTGGTATATATAACTGAAACTATTTACAAAACACTATATCTTTTACCCACATGAATAGTACACACTTCTATACTATAGTAGCATCCTATTTATAGATTTCTAGTGGGAGTAATGTTGGGATCCCCAATTTAAATTTCAACTCAGTTAAAACATGAAATTAAAATCTCCTACTAAATATAATTTTCATATATGCTTCTCAAGTATTATTGATAATTCTTAAAGATTCATATAAATTCATATATCTACATCATCAAAGAATATTCTTCTTCCTTGTTGGGAATCATATATCTTCCTCATGTGATATTTTAATCATTAAAATATTATCTTTTCATCATTACAATGATATCCTTATGAAAAAAATTTAAATAAATTATTATCTAGTAAAATATTATACCACAGAATGTTTCTTTGGTAAGATCCTTATAACAAATATTTTATTTGAATAATATCTATTTGATGACCTATATCATAAAACATCATTATATGATTTTTCATACAATCATCCTTTCTAGAATATTTATAAAATACATATGTCTGGTTATCCTAAAGAAACATAAATTTCACAACATCATACATGAACATGTGATAGACTCTGTAAAAAATGGTTTCCCTAATGGACTTCATCTGATGAATTCATCTGTTTAGAATTATTTGATGAATTTTTTTGATTTTACTTCATTTGATTTGGACTTTTTTGGCTTTTAATTTTTCTACTAACATTCCTAAATATCTTATCTCTAAACTTCAACAACTTTACTCTATTCACCAAAATTCACAAAATCCATATATAAATTCATATAATGAACAAAATATATTTTCCATTTAAAATAAATCCAAAAAACATTCACACTGCTTCAGAAAAAATACAGACACAAACTTTAATCATCCAAAATAGCCTTTAGAAGATTTTGTGTGGTGAAATTCCACATAACATTGTTGAAGGAACATTTACACACAAATAAATTTCACCCCCATTATACTAAGGCTTGGATGATGATATCTTCATAAATAATGATTTTGGAAGAATTTGAAGCAATAAATAGTCCCTATATTTATTTCACCAAAAACATTTTCCACTGAATTTTTAAGAAAAATAGAAGATAACCATTTAGAATATTTATAAAGCCAACAAATATTTATCAAGAATGGTCCATTCAATGTAGTTTTTGGAATAGTTTGTTTGTTCATAATTTTTAAGAAAATGAAGAAACTTTGATGATTTATGTTTGAGCAAAAAAGTCAAATCATTCTTGACATCATTCGAAGAAACATATTTTACATTTGAAAACACCTCCAAACTTATTGGTCACAACAGAAAGTGCTCTGAGGTCGCTTATCCTTTTTGATTCACTTGAATGTTTTTAATATATTTTTTGAAGTCAGTGTAGGATTTTCAAGTTGATATATTTTAGAAGTGTTTCATATCTCAGTTTGTATCTTTAATTTCAAATTAAATAAGGAACCCCTAAAAACAAAATAAGTATTTCTCATTTTATGAGGTACGAAGATCATTTAATAAAGGGAATCATTTCCGTTTAAATAAAATCCCCTTATTGTTTAAACTATACATGGATCATGTAGTCTTAGAGTGATAAATTACTTTAGAATTAAATGACAACCTTTTACAATGAACATTTAATTTATGTTAAATAAAGGTAGAGAAATTCCAATGAAATGATGTTTTAAAAATTAAAGGGGACAGAAATTTTGATAAAGAAGGTTGTGAAAGATTCACATATTGAAAAACCCATCTTAAAAATAATTTTATTGTATTACCAAAAAATAAAATTATAGAGATTTAAGAACCAAATTTTTCTGTGATTTGTATTTTTGGGTATTGGTTGTCATTAGTTTTCAATGGTTTTCAATAAAATAGAACGATTTCGTTGATGTCAATATATTGAAGATTTTATAAAGAATAAGCTGCTGAAAAGTTTTGTGAAGTATCCAAGCCTGGTAACACAGTTTATATAGCTTGGATGAATGCATAAAAATAAAGGAACTACTTAAGTATTATTATCATAAGATACATATAAATTATTTTTTTCCTTTTAGTGGAGATGGAGATTATTCATTATTTTAAATGTTAATGTTATTTGAATACTTTGATTTTAATTATGATGATTGATGAGTTTTTTTCATGTTTGAAATATGTGCTCGATGTTCGGAGAATAATATTTTTTATCAATATTATAAAATTTCCGTAATATTTTTTTGAACAGATTATAACAGGATAGAGAAAGTGGATCTGAATGGATGGAAATGTTTGTGAGAAATAAATGGGGGAATCTGATACCTAATGCACTGAATGTAGATACCAATGTACGAAGGTGATTTGATAGAGCCTATCGGACTGAGTGAAATTATATGACAGTTTCTAAGTAGAACAATCAGATGAATATTTCTGAATCATACCATAGGAAAGAGTTTTCAATGGATATAGTTTCATGAAGTCATCAATAAAAACTAAATTTTAATAAGATATGGAAATTTTTAGGAGACAATAAAAAGAATGCTCACAATTATTGAGGACTAATGTGAATGAACTTAGTTTATTAGAATATTTGTGTTTACAAATGTTTGAATGAATACATTCATAGTTACATTGGATAGATAATGATCAAAAAAACATTATCTAACATTTCCAAGGGATGTGTTCTAATTATAAAAAAATAAATATTCATTATTGATGTGATTCATGATAATGTTTATAAGAAGATAAAATCCCGTTAAAGAGAGTTAAATCAGTTGAATATTAAAGGGGATATTTTAGAGTAGTTTTGTAATTTTTATGTCATGAAGACATTAATGTTGCAGAGGAACTCATTGGAAGTATGGTTCCCCAAAATTGTAATGATATGATTAAATTTTAACAATGATATGTACTATTTCCATCATATTTACTTGTAAAAATATCAGAAAATAGAACTTAAGAAGTTTCTATGATGTGGTTTTATCTAATAAAAAGATGTATGAAGTCTGTTGTATGAACGTGGATAGTCATCAGAAAGAATACAATAAAAACATTTCTTAAATGAACCAGAATTGTTTTTTTAACAAAATAAATGGTTAATGGAAATATGTGAAGATCATAAAATAAATATGTATCCATATTAAGTTATTAGATTCAAATTTATGAGTGACATTCAACGGACTAAGGATTCCATGCAAGACCATATGACCAATGTTGATGAGGTTTCCGAATAGTTTCATTAGATTAAATTCATTGAGATATGTCATTAGAAAATATTTTCCAAATAAATCAGGATAAGTGTCATAAATTATTCTAATAGACATCTATGAAGTCATCAAATTTAAGGAGAATATAATATCTATGAGTGTTAATCATATGGAAGAAAACTAAAAAAATATATGAGAACCCATCAAAAATAGAAAGATACTTGTGAATGTATGTTGGATATACATTTTAGGTTTGAAAAAATAGATTCATTATAAAAATTGAGTAATTAAAAAAATATTAAAAATTAATTATTGAAGGAAATATTTATGAAATATAAGGTGGAATGTGAGTTATAAAGAGTCATAGGGTGTATCTACTCAATAATTATTGATCTGAGGTAACATACTAAATATTCTAGATAGAGTATTACCTAGTGGAGGACCTTTAGATAGAACTGATCATACAGGGATGAGAAGGGACAATAGTCAACATTTACTAGTTGAAATTTTTTTCAGAAATTTGTACCGAACTGAATTTTTTATAAGCATTATTATGTTTTTGTAATGTCATTTAACTATGATTAGGTTGAGTTTTATGATCAATATTTTTATAATCAGAAAAGAATATCATGATCATAGCTAATATTTTTGAGAATATTGAAGAAGAATATTGATACCAATATATAATGATGTTTTTTATGGAGATTGGTCTAATCATTTATTTTATGAAGTTTAACTAGTTGTCAAATTAAGAAGTAGATGAGTGGGAGATTAGAGTTTCAAAGCGGGAAGTTCAAATTTGAGTGTGCTCATTTCCATTTGATTGCTGAGATACTATGGCAATATGAAGGGGAGTTGGTGCATATAGAGGTAGTTGTTAGTAGAATTATTCGTTATTAGAGTGAGTAACATGGATTTGTTTATTGTAAGGAAGTATATCATTGTGAGGAACTACTGACCAAAAATTTTGAGAGTAATTCTAATTTGGGTATAAACATCAGAAGAAGGGTACCCAATAGAGAAAGGCGTACCATACGGAGTAAAAGTAGAAAATGGAGTATTCAAGAACCAGTCAAAGAAGGGTAGATGTAAATAATTTATACCAAAAAATTTTTCCCCATCAAGTGGTGTCGAAATATATAGGAACCAGACTGAGTAGATGTTATTAGATAGGTCATGATCACCAGACTAAAAGCTACTGAAGGAAGATAAGAAGAAGGGATCCGTTGAATATTGAACAAATGAAATTTTATTTGATGGATTGGATCATACAAAAAGGTTTGTTGAAAACTTTATAGATAATGGAATAAGAGAAGGAAAAAAATATTTTTAGTTTTCTTATTTGAATAAGAAGGATAGTTTCTTTCTTATCGAGGTAACATGCTAAATATTCTAGATAGAGTATTACCTTGTTGAGAACCTCCAGATATGAATGATCCTACAAGGATGAGAAGGGACAATAGTCAACGTTTACGAGTTGAAATATTTTTCACAAATTTGTACCAGACTGAATTTTTTATGAGCATTATTATGTATTTGTAATGTCATTTAACTATGATTAGGTAGAGTTGTATGTTCAATATTTTTATAATCACAAACGTATATCATGATCCTAGGAAATATTTTAAGAATATTGAAGAATAATATTGATACCAATATATAATGATGTTTTTTATTAATATTGGTTTAATCATTTCTTTTATGAAGTTTAAATGTTGTCAAATTAAGAAGTATATGAGTGGGAGATTCGACTTTCAAAGCGGGAAGTTAAAATGTGAGTGTTCTCCTTTCCATTTGATTGCTAAGATACTATGGCAATATGAAGGGGAGTTGGTGCATATAGAGGAAGTTGTTACTAGTATTATTCATTATTAAAGTTAGTAACATGGTTTTGTATATTGTGAGGAAGTAAATCATTGTAAGGAACAACTGACCAAGACGATTTCGAGTAATTCTCATTTGAGAATAAACATTACAATAAGGGTACCCAATAGAGAAAGGGGTACCAGACAGAGTAAAAGTAGAAAATGGAGTATTCAAGAACCAGTAAAAGAAGGGTAGATGTGAAGAATTTATACAAAAAATATTTCACCATAAAGTGGTATCTAAATATATAGGAACCAGACTGAGTAGAAATTATTAGATAGGACAAGATCACCAGACTAATAGGTACCGAAGGAAGATAAGAAGAAGGGATCAATTTAACATTCACCAAATGAAATTTCATTTGATGGATTGGATCATAAAAAAATGTTTGTTGAACCCGTTAGAGATAACAGAATAATAGAAGGAACAAAATATTTTAGTTTTCTTATTTGAATAAGAATGATAGTTTCATTCTTATTGTGGTGTATGTAACATTGATAGAAATAGAATAACAAAGAAGAACATGGAAATCCAACAAAACTCTCAATATGTGTAATACTTTCTTGGTGTTATAAAGTAATTGAGGAAGTAGGATGTTGTATACACATATAGTATAAAGAGATAGTGAGGTGTTGTAAGTTGGATTAAGTCCTTACCAGTATAAGGATTTGGAATTATTTATATCCCCCCTCCTAATGTGTAGGGAACCACACATAGGATAATGTTTGTTTTCTATCCAATCCTCTATAATAGATATCACATTATTTTAGAAAATTGTTGTGTTAGTCATCCCCATAAATTAACAGGACTAGTTACTCTTTTCAATTAGTAAACCTTGTAGAAAATATAATGTTTCACATTTTTCCTGATTCCATATATATGCATATGATAAGGTAAATAGAACAGATAAATTAAGATCCTAATGGGTCTAAGGGGTAAAGGGATAAAAATTTATAATTTGATAAAAACTTCCCACCACTAATTCACCCCACTCCCACTCTATTAGTGTTTTGTATATCCTAAAGTGTTCTTCTCAAATAATTGATAATGTTTTATAAATTTAAAATAAGGAAAAAATAAAATCATTTATATTAATTAATAAATAATTCATAAATGATAAAATAAATTTTTTACACCAATTCATTATTTTTAAAATTATTTAAAATGTTCCAAATAGAGTCTTAAATCAAGATATGATCAATTATATAAATAAAATTAAATTTGAGATATTTAATTTATATAAATCATCTACATAAAATATGAAATTTATATTATTCTATAATAAAATTGTTCATAAAGCGTTGCATATTTTTACTAAAATAAGGAGATCATATTAAATTTATATAAATTATAATATGAAAATTTTATATTGATTAAAATTGATCTATTAATGTTTATTCATTCCTAAATTTTAAATTATTCCTAAATTATTTGTGAATTATTCATAAATTCACTATCTCATGTTTCAATATGTGAAATTTTCATTGATTTAGTTAATTCCATATTTTCCTTTCCATGAATATAATTGTAAAATTAGGAATTGTGATGTATTATTTAGTTTAAAATTTTGAACTACTTATATAAATTTTCATACATGCATGTAAGGAGTTACATGCTAGGTATGATGGTGGATTAAGTTTTATTCTACTTTTAATGTGTCTTGTTTATAGATTTGAATTAGAATTAATTTTTTTATTATATTTTATACATATTGGGTGTTATAATAGTTATTAATGTAAATATATCTTGAGAAAAGTATCCCTGGATAGAGGGACTTTGGGTTGGACTTCACATTATCCTGGAGGTTTATGCCTTGTATAAAAAAGCATAGGCTATCTACATATCACCCTGAGATTAGTCTTATGTGGATTATTAATTCCACATTATTATAAGACATTACATAAAAGGGTTTCATATATAATATGAATGGGATAAATTTGAATATGTATAAATATAGTTGTCTTTTAATTTGGTTTAACGACATAAGTTATGAGTTTTGTAAATAGATACACATCTATATGGTTTGAATATATTGATTTGGTGGAAAGATAGATTCCAAACCAAATCATTAGAGTCATGAATATACAAAATAAGGAATAAAATGAGATAAGTTTTTGAAATTAAATCTCTTTTAAAACACTAAGTGTTTCTTTCTTTCCAAATAAACACTTTTTAAGATGACTATCTTCCAAACAGATAGTTCCATGCCAAAGGGGGGTGCCCTTGGATTATCATGTGTAATTCAATAAAATAATTAGGTGAACCTAACAACTAGGTCACTAATTTTTGGAATTTTATTTATTTTATACTTAGCTAGGAAACCATAATCTTTAGGATACCATAGGAATCAAGTATATATAATCCATATGATGGATTGAGAAAAAAAATTCCCACTTAACAATCCAAGATTCATATATAATATGATTGACATGATAGTATACAAGATATATACATGGATTATTTATGTTCTTAAACCACATAAGTCATGATGAAATATAGATCTTTTTCTACTGATAGATATGATGGAACTATAAGAGTTCATCATTTTTGTGGGAGCACATTTAATAAAAGTCTTAATTTATTAAAAGTAGTCATGGTAATCATTTGATAAAATCTTCTTCTATAAATAATAGAATCATCATTATCAAACATATCATTTAGATAAATATTAGAAAGATAAAGTGATAAATGTAAAAAACTTCTTTGATTTGTATAGAAACATAGGAATAATTCTTACACAAGAACAAATTTCTTCTATTATTTCAACATGTTTCTACGTAATAAAATTTAGAAGTTTTTTAAAAATAAAATATATATTATCATTAGAATAATATAATAATTAACATGAGGTTTCAAAGGAATAAGAGGATAAATGATTAAATGAATTTTAATCACTACTCATATACACGATATGATTCAGTTTGACATGACTTGGTTTGGTTGAAAATGTCCTTTAAGGGTTGACCTGGATATTGAATTCATTTTTTAAGAATCATTGGAAATTTCAAAATAATGAGAATGATTTTAATAAAAGTTTAACTATTTTTATTAATGTACTGAGGATGGAATAGTATGAAATATTATGTCTAAGCACTATTACCATGTTGATAGTACATGAAGTGAAAGGACTGAGCTAGGAAGACAAGATGATATTTGTCATATAGTTATCCTCAATCATTGAAACCTATGGATATTGTCAGAAAGAACGGGAAATGTTTCCACATGATGGAAATATCAAATAACATTGAAGGGGTTTGAAAATTTTCATGGAAATTCCTTATTATTTACTAATTTTATAGAAATAAATTATTTGGTTTAAAATTTTAATGCCTTGACCTGACTGACCACTAAACCGATATCCCAAACGGTCACCACATGTCCTCATGTGTGCCTCCCTATACACAATAGGCCGCTAACTTATAGTGAGGGTCTCAGGAGGTGATGGTGGGGAAACTATTCCCTTATGGATAGAGCAGGATAATGGTATATATGGAAATAAATAACAAACAATAGAGATGATGGTACATAAAATAAAAAATATTCATATATTAGGAAACATAACACAACGTAGTACATGAATGAGAAAAGAATAAAAATCCTCATGATCGAACTCCACATGAATCTGGAGCTCCTGATCAGTCTTGTTCTCTTGACACCATGATATGAGGAATTCAACCCAAGCAATAATCCATGGTTTTGTGAACATGAGATCTACTCAGGTATGCCAATGCAGTGGCGACCCGAGCAGGGTGTGACATAAAATCCTAGTAGGCCACCACCAATGGTTTTTATAGCTAAATCTAGTTTGTGAATATAAAATAAATCAATGATTAGGTATATATATAAAAATATACAAGGATGAATAAATGAATATTAGTCGACAATGGTTCCAACAGGAAACTATGACGACTCTACCAGCTTCGGATCATGGTCAGAATGAGTGTCTAATTAGAAACTATATATATAGTAATATATATATATATATATATATTGTTATATATTTCATCCACCTATGTGGACCAAGTACGTGTGGACGTAAGTGGACTTACAAGTGGAATACTAGGTGCTTGTGGGATCAGGGAATAACTCAGTCATCGATAACCTGTCTGAATGAGCCTATATACTCCAACAAATGGTATAGTCCCAACATATCATAATGAGTGGGTTACATAATTCTCATCACTTGATATGGTGAGTGTACTGTCATTGCAACACTCAAGAGAGTGACTGTGATGTCATGTCAACACTCATAGTAAGGGATATGGTGCATCATTCCCACTATCCAAACATTTTCAATTTTATAAGATGTCATGCTCAACACACAATGTAAGGGATGAAAAAATTCCATTCCAAACCAATCCCTTGACATCATTGCATAACCTATATCAATGCATAATCATATTTATAAATATAAATTTTATGAGGCATCACCTCTCATGCAATATAATTATAAATCCAAAATTTAACCAAGAGCATTAAGGTTTAATTAAATCATGTCATAAAGAAAGTAATGATCGGTGTGGCCTTTCCACCCTTTATAATTAATTTCAATTAAATTATATTATCCATTCGTTATCGACGGCAAGCAACAGGTGGTCAGTGCAGTCTTCTCGGGTTTTCTGGTTGGTGGTGATGGGTTCTGGTTCTGGTTGTAGGTTTTTGGTGGGGTTGGGCTGCTGTTTTGGGGATGATTCAGCTGATTTCGTTTCACCGTTGAAGCTATTGTGGAGGCAGGGATGTTTTCCTGTTTTTCGTTTCATTTAGTTATTCTGTGTGTTTTGTTGTTTTATCGCGAAGGTTCTATGATTGATTCGGTTATGTGAGATGGGGGTGAAGGTTTTAGGCCTTTTATCTATTATCTTGGTGATTTGGGTGTTGTGGTTGGTGATCTGGTGTCAGATGGTGTCTCCGACGATGAATTCTTTGACAGCGGCAAAGCTCGCCAGTGAAGATGATGACGGTGGCCGGTGGAGACGTAGACGGTCGCCGGTAAAGTTGACGACGGTCGGTTCGGCAAGCCCTGCCGGTGACATGATGGGTGGCGCGACTCGAGGCGTCTGAGCGGCGACTGACGCGTGATGAGGGTCCGCGGATCGAGGCGGGACACGTGGCTCGTGTCTTGAGGCGTCTGCGTGTGATGTCTCCTGTGTTGTTTGAATTTCATATTTGATTCTGAGGAACGACCATGTGAGGTTCCCGATTTTTCCTCAAACCGGGTTAGGGTACCGGATCCCTCTAACTGGCTTATGAAAATAAAAAAAAAAGATATTTGCCATTTCCATTTAGGCAATTACCTACATGTAAAATTCTATTTATAAGTCAGGCCAAGCACCTGATAGGTTCCTTGGTTTGAATAATCATTTATATAAAATGAGGTAAAATCCATTTAAGAACAACAATAAGGGACATGTCTTAAACATGACCTATACCTATTAATGACAAGATGCATCATAAATCACCAATTCCATGAGTAAAAGGATGAATTAAAACACTAATTACTGATTTGTAATTTAGAATATAGTACACCCCATCTGAGGGGGTTTATTATGAAACATGATATAATTTATCAAAAAAATCATTTATCATTACCATGCATTGAATTCAGGATTCATAACTCAATTCACTAACTCAAATAATTTTATGGAGCCACCATACATGGAAAAACAATTAAAATGTTCAACATCGAACTTAGGAATTTCAATAATCACTTGGGAAATTACCGATAACTGAAAATACCATCTATAATGTAAGATGAATGCTTCCAAGATTTTAATCATTTAATTATAATGGTAACATTTAAGTCAAATCACCCAAGGGATTTCCATCTTATAGGTCGGAATCCTATACTTATATAACATCAATCAAAGGGTGTATAACAAGGTGTGTGTGATGATTTAATAAGAAGAACCCAATTTTAGGGTCATGCATAACAATGGCGGATGCGCGGTACAGTAGAAAAATCTATAAATCAATGGAAACGTAGGGAAAGAGAATTAGACCACCTACCTTATTTTTTAGATACTCTACTCATCCAATACCAATCATTGATTTGGTCAGGTTCTAAGAAAAAATTTAAACAAACATCTACCATAAAAATACTGCCAAGGAGATCATACCAAAACAGAGATATAGAGATGAATAGAAACATAGAGATAAAGTAATAGTATTTGAGAAATTACCGATTTGGATAAAATGTGTCTGAATACATTCGAACCAGAGTATAAATCCATGAGATATCATAATCCCTAGGAGGAGGATCTTGAGAGATCCACGGGTGAGAGGGAGTATCCTTATGTGGTTGGAGAAGAAGAAAGAAATGGGAAAAGGGATTTAAAACACATTATGGGAAAAGAAAATTTTCACCCTCAAACATAGGGTCACATGGTTTGTCCATATGGTTTCCAAACTATGTGACAACCTTGAAATTCCCACTGTATAGAAACCATACCATGCACAGTTTACCTACATGATTTTCCCTAATTGTGCGCTAACCATACACCAAATAAGTTACACAAACTACCTACGTGGCACTAAGCATGTGGTCTAGGTGCACTATTTGGTCAAAATGTGTGAAACCCATGAAAAACCTCATCTAAAAACTATATTAGTCCTCATGACCATATGCATCCTTCAACATGATTAGATCAAACCATGTGGAACCTCCACCTCCACATGACTAAGATGTAGTGTTTCTACTGGAGGATTTCCTAGTTTCATACAAACTGTGTGCCTCTAATAGCTCTCCATGTTTAGATGTCTCTAAGGTTCAACCCTCCAAAAACTTGATGAAACTATGGAGGAACCCCTCAGTCCTTTAACCTTGTCCAAATAATGAATTTATGAATTCTGACTCTCAGAATTTCATTCTGAATATTTGTTCAAAGAAGAGCATTTCCAAAAAATGACAAAATTAAAATCTTCCTTGTAATTTTACCTTGTCTAATAACACATTTTGTTAAAACCTTCCCTCCCCCATGTAACTTCTCATCCCTATAATGCCTTGTGGAAAACAACGAAAACATACCCAATCTACAAGGGTCATGACGTCTCATTGAAATAATCATGTTTCAATCCCAATGCCCAACACACCTCTATTAATTATATAATCTTATGGTACATAAGTCATTAATACTAGATCCAAAGCTCATTTCCAAATTGAAACATCTAAATAGTGTTTACCCAACACCAATTGGCTTGATACATGATCACATAATAATATCTTTAAACATCAGACCAATGGTTCTATCCACCATAGGTTTTATCATAAAAAGGGATTAATTCTGAGTCATGATATCCCCACCATAAGAATTTTTCATTTGGTAATTCCTATAGCATTCCAACGATGCTCGTGACATGATATGTATATTAAACAAATGGTCGAATCCCCCCCCTAGTCCTCATTTATCTAGTCCAAGCCATATTTCTATTAGAATTCTCAACTGACACTTGAATTGAACCCATATCAACCTGCTGGAATACCAAAAACATCTAATAACCGACTGTATTCCATGAAGTAAGAGGAAAACAAGTTGATCCATCTCTCGCTAACAAATCCCAAAACGTTCATCTTTGATGGTCGGCATAAAACAATATAAACCCCAAAACCATGTTTCATGTAATCTCCCTTTAAATATAATCATGTTCAGTAAATCCCATACACGATATTCGATGTTGTTCCCTAATAAAACCATCACCTGACCATTTAATCTATTGTGCCTCAACACAAAAAATCGGCATAACCCAAATCCAGCCCACTAGAATCATCACCCATTAGACATCACCTCTGAGCCCAACAAGAAGTCTAGGATTACCTCTGATTCATTAAACTGGATTCCAAGGAACTAAACCAAGGTTCTTCATACAACTTGTTTATATGTGAGACGTACATAAAAGGACACGACGTCCATATCATATCATTAACTGAGCGCATAGAGACATCCCCTTGGTGGTCAATTAGTATGAAAATGGTTGGTGTTCAAGAGTCCATCCATGTCGTTCCTATTTGGGAACCCAAGTATCACGCAAGACTAACCATGGCTATTTAAAACAAAACAAGATAGGGTCCAGTGTATAACCAATACTCTCTTAGTGCATCAATGATGACATCAAGATAGGGGACATGTTCATAACTAAGCAAGAGTACACAAAGAGGGTATCAAGAATATAAAAAAATACTCAAGATACCTCAATTGCACCCACAATGAAGTGCTTGGTACATTTCCATACCAACTGCATAGAAACTACCAGAAGAATTGTAGTTGAACCACCATAGGTCGACTTCCTAGAAGAATCTTAGCTTCACCTATTGACACATCTTCATTAATCAGCCACAAGGATTTACAACCTCAGGCATCCTATAATAAGTCAAACTTAACCATCGATGTCCATTCATGACCAAATACATTTTCAAATTCCACATACACATCCGATAGATCCAACATCATGTTGTCGAGAAAGCAGTGACATGTAACAAGAATCACCATCCTCCTAGGAATTCGGAAACCAAATTGTCCATTTTCATATGGTCTTCCTCAATTTTTTTTCTTCTACCTAATGGAAAAAAATTACAAGAGCTAACATGATGCTACCCACCTTAGGAGTTTCCTAGTTGTTAATGGAGAGATAGACTATCTACTCTTAAGCATGCTAGACCAGATTCAACTTAAATGGACACAAGATACTTCTTTGAGTTACACTCACATATGTCATATAACTTGGAATGAAAATGTAAACTAGACTAAACAGTGTTTC
The DNA here is from genome assembly GCA_963277665.1 of Viscum album. Lineage (NCBI taxonomy): Eukaryota > Viridiplantae > Streptophyta > Magnoliopsida > Santalales > Viscaceae > Viscum > Viscum album. Next base: position 386,814,065 of record OY728167.1, on the reverse strand, counting down.
AAAACTCTTGATCATCTTGAAACATCATCTCAAGGATTTGGATGAAGTTGATTCCTTTAATGTCCATGTCACTCTACTCTAGAGATGGCCAGGGAAGGAACTCAAGAGCTTAAGGCTGAATGATTCCACCCAAATCAACGGGTTTTTTTACTTAATTTTTCAACTAAATGGGTACCAAGTATTTGAACACACGCCATTCTAAGGTTCAAAAGTAATATGACACGTCCTCGATAATATCAATAGGTTGTACACACTATACATCCAAGTATCAAGTGGTCTGTATAATTGATTTATCCCAAATCCATATTTCCCCATTAGATAATTAACTTGGATGATGACATATGAAGTAGTTTATCACATAGGAAGAAAAGTGGGTCACACAACCTACTATGTGGCAGTCCATAGATTATGCATGTCTAATATATTGAAACTGAACACTACCTAATGCTCACTCCCTTCACAAAGTTCAAGGATACCATGACCACCCATCCAAATAAGTGTATCATTTAGAAGTAAAGAGTCCTACCATGGAAAACGATACCCAAAAAATTCCATATGTTAGAAAAATCACATAATTTAACAAGTCATTTTAGCTATAAGGGTGCTACCTACCTAGGGATATCCCCTCACGAAAGAATAAGAATTGAAATTGTCACTAGTTCCCTTGACATAGAATTCACTAGGCCTTTGTCAATCATTTAATCCCTTTTTAAAAATGAAAAAGACCTACAATAAAATGATCACATTTCTATTATAAGGAAAATCAAATATATATTTGAACTACCCTTACATAAGGGTTTAAACTAATGATACCACCTAAGGTTCCATTTTATGCCATTAAATTGATTCAAATTCAATATTTAGACATTTTAAATATTTAATTCAGAACATAAATTAAAAATTATGAAATAATATCAATTGGTAAATGATAGTCGAACTACGGGGGTCCCATTAATCCTTCCTGTGTTTGTCAAAATCTAACCCAGTAGATTTTTATTAATTTTAAAAGTTTCAAACACTCATAGAGGGTTATCTCAAAAGAAAGACACCCCAAATGGAACACTTCAGTCCAGCTGTGCATTTAGTAAGTTAGTCATACGGATCACCATGCCTGTGTGATAGATTTTAATGCCTTTATAGAGGCAGTAATAAATAGTTTAAACATCCAAATTATCCTTAATGGAAGACTTATATCATAACCAACCTACTGGGGTTGAGTTTTGTAAGCGGTCCAATAGCAAACAACTCATTTCAGATGAAAATTATACAACATTTACATCAATAACCACTTTAAAATATATCATGTTCACATATAAAGATTCAATTATATGGGTTTATTTATTCCAATATATAAATATCCCATTCACTTTATAAACTATAGACTGGATCCTATTTATTTGAATTCAATTAATTTTAAAATGCTAACTTTTGTACCAATTAAATTTTATCAACAATCTCTTGATATATATACAAATATCATATGATGGTTTGAATACATGGGTAACCTTTTCTCAATTTATAAGGTGCACATAAACCTTACAACTAACAACCAGATTCGGTTTAATCAGAACCAATATGTTCATCCCATGAAACTAATTATTTTAAAAATCATAAATAGGAATGTTATCACAAGTAGTAAACACTGAGGAACATGATAATGATCATAGAAGAATGAAACACAGGCAAGACATTATAAATAATCAGACATCTTAAAAATGAAACTACATGGAATTAAATATGCATAATATGCGAAATTCTATGTGCCTGTAAGGATGCATTTAATGTTACTTCTTTTCCATAACAAGCCAAGGGTAGAATTACATAAATTTATTAAACCAATAATTAGAAGAAAGTACAATTGTCACTCAAGGTGAAATCGTAATCAACTATAATAGAAAACAACATAAAAAACCATCACATCCCTATCCACATGGGGATTTCCCCATACATTGGTTTATCACTCCTAGGAATAAAAATTTACCAAGATGAAACACATTCATAGTCTCTTCTCTATCAACCCCAAATAGTAAGATAAAGGAAAACTATGTTATGATATCACATTGTAACATCTAGGCCTAACTAACCATTAAAACGGTATCCAGACTGATCATCACAAGTCCTCAAGAACACCTCCTTGTATTCCATAACCTTCTGACTCATAGCGAGAGTCTAAGTAGGTTATAATGGGGATATTATACCCTCATGGCTAGATAACACATCAGTATACCAGGAAATAAATAATAGAAGACAACGGATGTGCTAATAAATGAAATAAAGATCACATGGTGAATAATGAAAACATAATATAAGTTTTCAATGTCAATATTTAAAACAATTCATGCATGTCTATATGAGGATAAATAAATTAAAATAGCAGGAATATAGTAAGAAACATAATACCAAGAAGTGCATGATTGAGAAAAGAAGAAAAATCCCAATGGTAGAACTCCATGAGAATCCTATCCTCCAACTCAGTCCTTTTCTCCTAACTCCAAGGTGCAATCAAGTCATCACAAGAAATAATCTATGGGCCATTGAACATGAGATGTGATCAAGTACCCTAGTGAAGTTGATGTCTGAGTAAAGTGTGAGATAAAATCCCAATAGGCCAGCACCAATGGTTTCTATAGCTTAATCTAGTCTATGAATATAATATAAGTTATTGTTTGGGTATAAAAAAATAAACAATGTTTTTTAAATGAATACCTATCAGATCAGGTTCCAACCAGAAACCAGACTAATTCTATCTATATCGGCGAACGACTGAAATGAGTGTCAAATCAGTAACTATATATATATTAATAATATATATTGTAAAAATATAGATATATATATAGTATAGTTATGTATTGCATCCACCCATATGAACCAAGTACGTATGGACGTAAGTGGCCATATACCCAGAATCCTAGCTTTTGAATGGACCGAGGCATAACATAATCATCTACAACTTCTATGAATGAGCCTATAGGTTCAACAAAAGGGTGAAAGACCTACATATCATAATGAGTTGGAGACTTCATGCTTTTCACTCAATATGGTGAGTGTGTTTTCATGCCCATACTCAAGATAGTGACTGTGTTTTCATGTTAATACATAAATCATAGAATGTGGTGTGTCATTCCCACTGTCCAAATAGTGTCAATGGTGTGAGACACCATGCTCAACACCCAATGTAAAGGATCATGAAACGCTTTCCCAACAGAACCCTTACCAAAATTCCATATCCTATATCAAGACATAATCATATATAAAAATAAAAATTCAACGAGGCATCACCTCTCATGAAATATACTTATTAAGCCCAAATAAAAACAATATAATTACAATCTAATTAAAGAATGTAATAAAGTATGAAATGGTCGGTGTATCCTAGCCACCCTTAATTATTCATATCATTTAAATTATTTAATCCATTCAAGGAAGGAAAACCATCATAAAAAATCTATTCCATTTAATACAGGCCATTTAATCTATCCAAACATGGAAATTCATTTTATAAGTCTCAAAGAGGCATTCATATGGTGCCATTTCCATTTAGAAAATTACTTATATGGGAAATTCCATTTATAAGTTGGACCAATAACTTAGGAGGTTCCTTGGGTTCAATAAAAATTTATATAGAGTGAGGGAAACTCCATTTAAGAACAGAAATAGAGATCATATCCTAAATATGTCCTATATCAATCAATAACAGTTGGAATCATAAATCACCAATTCTATAAGGAAAAAATTATTTAAAACACTAATTACAACTTTTTAATTTAAAATAAAATGATCTTCATTAGAGGTTTTTTTTATAAAACATGACATCAATTATCAAACAATTCATTTAGCATAACCAAAAACCAATTTCAAGATTAATAACTAAACTCACTAATATTAATAATTTTTGGAAGCCACCATACATGAAAAAATAGTTAAAAGGTTAAACATTGAAATTTTAAGGGTCTACAATAACTTGTTCAAATACCTATAAGAAAAATTCCATTTATAGTCCATGTTGAATGCTTAGAAGGCATTCCGTACATTTGATCATTTAATTATAAAGGTAAAATTTAAGTTGTAACACACAAGGGGAGTATGTATTAGAGTTTGGCATCCTCTATTTACATAAGAAAATCAATGGGTGTATAACATGGTGTGTATGATTATTTAAAAATAAGAAACCAATTTTAGGGTGACGCACAGAAAAAGAAGATGTGTGGTATAATGGAAAATTATATAAAATAATGTAAAATTGGATAATGATCAATAAACCATCTACCTTATGCTTCGGATCCTCTAATCATCCAATACTAAGCTTTGATTTGGTCCAGTTTTTAATAAATTAATGAAATGGACATCCACCTTGAAAATAGGGAAAATGAGATCACACAAAAATGGCACAAAAGAGGTGGAGAGAAACTTATATTAGAAGAAATAGGATTCAAGATCTTATAGATATGAATATAACATGACTGATAATGTTCATATCAGATTCCAAATCCATGAGATATCATGATCCCTTGGAGGAGGAACTTGAGATATCCAAAGGTGAGAAGGAGGATCTCCAAGTGTCTGGAGAATAATAACGAAAGGGGAAAAGGTATTTAAACCTTATTAAAAGAAAAGGGGTAATTTTAACCTCAAACATAGGGTGACTTGTTTTGGTCACAATGTTTCCCAAACTATGTGCCAAACATATTCCTACCACTTTGTAGGAACCATACCTTACACAATTTTCCTATATGATTTTCTCTAACTGTGCACCGACCTTGTTCAAAACTTTTCACACACACTGACTAAGTGTCACAAATTGTAGGGTCTAGGTTCATGGTTTGGTGAAACTGTTCACATCCAATGTGCACCCTCTTCTATAAATTGTAGAAAACTGCTTTACCATGTGCCACCTTCTTCATTGTTAGATGAATCCAGGATTCACCAACTACTCCACTGGACCAGGTTGAAAGGTTTCTACTGGAGGGTTACACTATTTCAAAAAAAAAACTATTCACCTCTACCATATCTTCTTGTTTTGGATTTTTTGGGGGTCTAACCAGTTACCCAGAGTCGGTGCATTATTTTAATACATTGGCATGATTACAAGGAATCATTTCCTGAAGGACCGATCAGTTTAGCAGTCTTGGAAAATAGATTACATACATGAATGTTACATTGAACTTTAAGACGTACAAAACAACATAAATAATATTTATGAATGCCATTATTCCCTTGGAATAACATGAAATATCAATCACAATACACTTCTTGGAATCCTAGTAAAAACAAAACATAGAAAGGTGTGAGCTCAAACGCTCATTATGGGTAAGCAATACAGCGGAAACTTTCATAAATAATCATAAACATTTTTAAGGAATTATATAACTAAAACAAAATCCTTTTAAAATTGAACTTCAACATAATATGGAAAAAATAAAATGAAATAATTCCATTTTCTTATTCACATTGATATTATACTAGTCGAATAATCACATGCAATATCACTAAACACTTTCATAATGATGGAATACATAATGCCAGACTATCATAACCACGTAGCCAAGCCTTGTTCCAAGAATACAAATAATATTTTCTCAAGACCTCGTTCCAAGACACATGTTTGTCTCATGAGACCTACCAATACATCGAGGAGCTATAGCGGGCTACACCCGTCACTGAATAAGTCCAATTCATTCCTAATATGAATAGGTTTAAACATAACATAAACATTCATATTAAAACTAGCATATGAAATGTCAATAATTTCTCCATAAACCATGAATGGTATAAAAATAACACATCCACAGTCAAAAATATCACAAAACCTTCAATGGAAGTTTTGTGTAATAAATCAACTTCAAATAAGCTTAAAATCCATCAATGGATGTTGACATAGATGAAAATGATGAGTAAAACTTTTTGAGAGAAATATAATTTTTGTAAAATCACTTAAAAGTAAAAAATTTATAAAGGATGTAATTTAAAAGATATTTTTGAATCAAAGTGTACCATACCACTTTGAAACGTTTTAAAATAATTATCACTTCAAAACATTCATGTCTATATAAATAAATATTTAAATCATTTTGAAAACATATACATTAATTAAAAATATTTAGAAAGATAAATCATTAAAAAATTTGAAATTCCAATCATGATAAAGGGTACCTTTCAAAATCCATAAAATCATCATTTTGAAATCATTTTTATGAAAAATGGACATGGATGATAAACATGTCCCAGTAAATACATACACATAAACAATCTCGGGTAATAATGAGATTGAGGAATTAACCCTTACAAATTTTGTAACTTACGAAACATACAAACCATAAAAGAGGTACCATACAATGAATATTTAAATACACAAGAATTAAAGTGCATTACACAAATAATACAATTATGGGATGTACATACACCACACAAAAGGTAATAGTGGCAATATGGCATGAATCTCATGGGAATAAGGAGTGAAATGAAAACCCCTTACCTTGCACTTTCTTTTAGTCGAGGGTACGTTTAACCTCCTGTATGGAGATCGTACTATGATATTAAATTATACCAGAACCGTATTAAAATTTATGATATCATAAATGATTTATTTATGACATTATACTACCCATTTAAAAATAATTTCCATGTTATATTCACATTTCAGGTAATAGTCGTTTTCTTTATCATACGTGTTTTAACTTGTTACTCTTGATTGTATCACTTCGATCATGATTTAAATACTTAAATATTATAAGAAATGATAAATATATCATATATATTTAGAATATAAATATGTATAATATACATATATATGAAATGGAAAACACCATTTATGGAGACGGTAGTCCGTACGTACATATAAACGATGTTTCTGTTTTCATATAGTATTGGACGGATGTAAGTGAATAAGATATATGTCAGTACATAAATACTTATATATATAAATATATATATCTAGTAGCATTATTATTTCATACATTACATAATATATATTTTTATAATCATCGATGAATGGTGAACTTGGAAATGAATCTCATCGCGCCGTGGAGACGCTAATCTGTACGTACGCACGAGGGAAAATATCATTCTTTTTATATTAAAATAATATATAATTGGATGTTATATCATATATAAAGAATAATTATCATGTTATATTTATTATTTAAATGAATTATACATCATTATTACAACCATATAAATAATAATATATTGAATAACAATTACACCATGACGTGGAGACGGTAAGCCGTATGTACGCACGTATGGTGATATGTCATTCAAAGGATTGATAAAATACTGAAATATTGTTATACCATATTTATAATAACATCATTATATATAGGAGATAGTGGCGTTATTATTTTATAATATAAATAACAAATAAAGAAGAAGATGAAGAAGAAAGTAACTTGAAAGAGGGTGGTGAAGACGTTACCTCTTCTTTGGGTTCTTCATTTTTATTTGATCAAAAGGGCTCCATAGGTTGGCTTTATAACTAAAGTAAGGCCTCTAGGATAAATTTAGTAATGTTGATAGAGTATTTGGGTAGGGTTTGGCCTAAATAAAAGGCTATGAAGGTGTGAATTAATGAGAAGGGGGAGTTCCCTTTTATAAGAAGGGTGAGGGCCACCTTTAGAAAATCTAGAAATATTATTTTATAATAAATTCATATTCGGTTTCTAATGGCTACGAAGTGGATTATTTAAAGTTTAAGGTTGGGATAGGTCTAAAAACACTAAACCAATAATATTTAGATAGGTTTGGGTCACTATATTAACCTTATCTTTAAGTATTATCTCTTAGTTAATTAGTTTCACTTTTACAATGTCTCTTTGTATTTTTATATTATATGGTTAATAAACATACTATATACATCCAAGAGACCCCTAAGTGATCCATTAATGATACACCTATCATGATATCAGTCTCTTGGCAGAACCTTAGATTTTTATGAATTTAATATCAATTAATAATATAATATTTGTTTTAAAAATGCTTTTATGTCAATATTGACACTATTCAATAATTGATTTTTTAAAAAATTATAACATAATTATTACTTCGAAAAAAGTTAATTAAATAACTCCTAACATGTAATATTGACCTAGAAAAGTATTGTAATTTATAAAAAGTCTCAAATTATATTTATTTGGGTATTGATAATATCAATTATTCTAATTTTTCATTAATTAGGTAATTACTACATCACCATTGTGTCATAAATATATTAAATTATTTAATCTCTAAAAATTATAGATAAAATACAATTATGTATGAAATCTTTTTATATTTCTAATGAATATTTATAGTCGAAACTAAAACATATATAACCCTATGTAAAAAAAAATTTCCTAAAAGATATATCCTTATGTCATTTTTGTATTTATTTTAACATAATTAAAATAAAGTGTCTGTATCACCTACAAGTGGCTCCATGCATTGCCAAAATTGACCCAAAGATGCACATGGTCGGAAATGTATCCACAAATATGGTTAGAACACGTTTTAGGGTAATTTTGTATTATTATAATATTATTTTTTAACCCTTATTTTCAGATTTACCCTTTAACCATGTTAAATAAAATATTTACCGTAGTAATTATTCAAAATGTCTAAAAATTAAATTTCCCTATTTACACAATTTGGAAATCCTGATTCCAAATATGGAATCCATTTTTCCAAATTCAAAACACAAAAGTGGCAGAAACTAATTTAAAATTAATTCCTGCTCTCAAAACAAAACGAGTGTTTTTAAGATATAATAACTATAAAAAGATTCATACTTGTTTATGTCTGGATTAATTGTGAAATTATGTCCAATGACCAAAATTGTATTAAATAGTAAAAATATATTCTAAATAAACTTTAAAACAACTCAAATTCATAATTTGTCACTATTAATTATTTTGATTAAAAAAGTTGTTTTTAATTAAAATTTAGTAATTTTCACTATACATCAAAATATAAAAGTTATCTGAAAAGTACCAAAATTTCAAGTTAGGCTAAATTAGATACTCAGAATCCAAAAATGATGTCCATTTTGAGACAAAATTTATAAAATTTCAAAAAGTAGGTGTTACTATTCAAAATGGCTAGTTCGATTGGTTGCGGTGTGTGTTAGAACTCGAAGTTGCGTACAACACACGCTGCTATATTATTCAAAGAGAAGCGTACCGAGGAAGATTGGGGTTTTACATTGTAAAATTTTGATGTCCCCATTCTAAAGAATATATTTATTTAGTCAAATTGAATATATAAAAGTTTTAAAATATTGGATTTAAAAAGGGTTCACCATTAAATGTCGGTAAAAGTGCATTTTTGAAAAATACATCTTTTATCTAAAAAAATGAATATGTTCTTTCATCATGTCTAAGATTCTCATAATATGGATTCTAAAAATATAAGGATTATATAAACTTCAAGATTCAGTTAATAATATTCATAACTTCTTTTGAATGGCTATTTTGGTAAGTCATGGTGCGCTTGAACTCGGTGTTTGGTGTAGTGAAAGTAATTGAATTATTTTGAAAAAATAACACACTATGAAATCTTGGGGTGTTACTATAACGACACATACTTTACGTACATTGTTATTAAATCATAATTAAAGAACACTTATTAAAACATATAAAAAAACCAAGAAAGGACCGTATAGGTATAGTGTCTTTAGAAACTGGGAAGCATAAACAACTGGTTCATAAAGCATCTACTTTACCTCCCATTTATTTCATCATATCTAGAGTCCCTTTTGGAATATTATACTTAATAACCTTCTTCCTGTCTTGGGGAAATAAAACATACAAAAGGGTGATCTCAAATGCTCGTTGAGGGTAAACAAAAGAAATATCCATCACATCATATACATAATCACATAACTTTTTAAAACCTTAACCTGCAAAAGAGATCATAATATCATAACATGAGATAAATCATAGTAGTGAAATATAATCCCAATAATCATAACTTAAGACATGAAAATTTGTGGCATACACACATAATCATAGAGAATCATTTCTTATTAGTCAATACTAATTGCCAAGACTATCTTAGTGGACAAAGTCCATTTCTAAACCGAGTTACCCTCGTTTCAGTCCTGCTTCACTGAACCGGTATAACCTACCGTTCCAGCCATGTCTATCTCATGAGATATAAAATCTTTACCCAATGCATTGGAGGGAGATATAGGTCCCACCCATCTTATAATGATACCATTCTTATGTGTGCCACAAAATCATAAATCATACATCATTGCATAACCCATGTAGTAAAAATGGGATTCTTAAACAACATGACATCATAAAAAAATTCATATAAGATAAAGGAATTCATAAAAATAATTCCATCACAACATAATTAAATCAATGTAATGATAGGGATAGAAACAGAACCGTATATTATCTTAGATGGAAAATAATTTCGATAAAACACTTGAACTCCATTCTTGAGGAAAATATCCTTTCAACTTCAAAAACACTTTTCCTTTCTTAACGTGTCATACAATTCTAAACTAAAAGAAGTTGATTAAAAATAAACTTGAAAACTTGTAAATTAAGCTTCTTGGAAATAAATTTTTAAAAATCCATTCATGCCGTATAAGTTAAAAAACATTCTTCTCGTACTTTTGTCGGAAAAGTCAAAAAAGTACCTCGTACGAAAAATGAAAAAATATTCCTTTCATATCTTTTACTAAAAACTCACCGAAGGGTAAAATTGGATATTAACTATTTTAGAAGTATATTAATATCACATATTGAGGAAACATGGATGTGGATGATAAAATACACCCCAGTAAATGCCAAAGTATAAACAATCTCGGATAAAAATGAGATTGTGATATTTTCCCTTACCTTAGGTCTGATATGCTTTGTACGTGTCCGAACCTCCTGTATAATGATTTAAATAATGTTATTGACTTATTCCAGAATCATAATTATTTTTATGATATCATATTTGGTCATATTCTTAGCTTCTTAGTAGTAATATTTCATTGCTACTCGTTATTCGGGTGTTTATAACTTTTTGTTCTTATGCATGTTTTGTCGAATAAATTCTTATTCTTCTCTTTAGGTTATAGATTCCTCATTTACAGAATGGTATTAGTGTAATATATATCATATTCATTCATTCAATTCATTTTATTTATATAATCATAATGAAATGAAGATCATGTAGAACGAGTCGCATCACATCGTGGAGACGGTATTCCGTACGTATGTACGAGTGATCATATCGTTCCTATGATTGTGGAATTGTATTGGAGTGTATGTATACTATTTAACAATCAGTATCACTTTATAATAGTCATATATAGTCATTATTTACACCATTATACCCATCCAAGTAAGGTGGTGGTGGAAAATAGATTACACCACGGCGTAGAGACGGTATTCCGTACGTATGCACGCGCGGTGATTCCTTTTTCCGTAGGATGGATAAATGGTGAAATAGGGTTGTTTCATACTTATAAAAACATATCAGTATATGAGTGATACTGATGTTATTACTTAATAATGAAACAACTAAATAAGAAGAAGTGGAAGAAGAAATAAAGATGAAAGAATCGGTAACGGACATTACCTCTTCTTTGAAGTGCTTCTTTGAGGCCTCCTTTTAGGCCACTAAAATAGGTCATTGAAAAAGACCAGGACCTCTAGGATGTCTCTACGGAAGTGGAGAGGAGACATTTTCATGGTTTGGCCGTGATTGAAGGCTCAAAGTGGTGTGACGAAAAGAGGGAGGAGGTGCCCTTTTATAAGGGAGGAGAGGGGCACCTTTGGAATAACTAAAAATATTATTTTATTATAAAGTCATGTTCGGTTTTAAATAGCTCCAAATTGATTTATTTTGAGGATAAGGTGGGTATGGGTCTAAAAACTCTCATCCAATAGAATTTAGACAAGTTTAGGTTCCTATTTTAACATTATCATTTAGATTTAACATTAAGTTAAATAATTTTACTTTTACCGTGTCTTCATGTGTTCTTATACTATAAGGTTAATAAACTTACTACAAGCAGCCAAACGAACCCAAAGTTGTTTATTATTAATATATATAACCTTATCTAAGTCATTTGGCCGAACCATAGATTTTTAGGAATAAAATAACAATTACTAATATAATATTTGTTTTAAAAACTATTTTATGTCAATTTTGACACTATTTAGTAATTAATTTTTGTAAAAATTATAACAGAATGATTAGTTCAAAAACAATTAATTAAATCAATACTAACATGTCATATTAATCTAGAAAATTACTAGAATTCATAAAGAGTGTCAAATTACATTTATTTTTGTGTTTATAACATCAATTATATCAATATTTCATTAATAAGATAATTATTTCATCATATTTGTGTCATATATAAATTAAATTATTTAATGTCAAAAAAATACAAATAAAATACCATTATGTAGGAAATCTTTTTATCTTTCTAATGAATATTTATAGTCGAATTTATATTATGTATAACCCCATATTAAAAATTATTTAGTTATTAAACTTTGATTTTAACTATTTTAACCCTTCTTTAAATAAATTAATAATAAATGTCCTAATCTAATCCAAGTGGGCATAAATGGTCATATTTTATTCCTAAGTTTGTTTTTGGTCGAATTACACTTGTCTAATAGAATTAGGACATGTGGTAGGGTAATAATATTATCATTTGTACCCTTAATTACCCTATTTACTTTTAACCGTGGTAAAAAAAGTAAAAAGTTACTATTCACCAAAAAATTATTTTCATCTCATTGAACCACATTTCACTTACTGACATCAACTGTGTCTCTCAGATTTTCGAAATTCCACTCACAGAAGCGGTAAAATTATGTTTTATGAAAAGTTCAGTTTTTTTTAAACTACCACTTAGTGGTTTCACTATTCATCAAAAATTAAAAGTTTTCAGAAAAATACTAAAATTTCACCCTAGGCTAATTTCGATATTCCGAATCAAAAAATGAGGTCCATTTTGAAAAATAAAATTTATAAAATTTCAAAAAGCGGTTATTACTATTCATAACGGCTAGTTTTAATAATATTTTATTAGCATATCATTGTTTAGTGAAACTCGGTATTGCGTACGACGCAAGCTATCGAGGAAGGTTTCGATTTCGTGTAAAGCAAGCCAAGCAAGTGTTGTGTGTAGAAAAAGATTCCTTTGATAATTTATATAACATAAAAGTCTCGGGTGTTACATTCTACCCCCCTTAAAATGAATTTCACCCTCGAAATTTGTCACTTTGTAACAAACAGATGAGGATACCTCTCCCTCATCATATCCTCAAGCTCCCATGTAGCTTCTTCTAATTGGTGGTTCCTCCATAAAACTTTGACCAATCTAGTGGTCTTGTTTCGTAGGACTTTTTTGCTACGATCCAGAATCTCTATCGGCTGTTCTTCATAAGAAAGATCAGGCTCCAGTGGTACAGCTTCTGAGCTAAGTACATGTGAAGGATCAGGTATGTACTTTCTCAGAAGAGATACATGGAACACATCGTGATCTTGAGAGAGATTCGGTGGAAGCACCAATCGGTAAGCTACCTACCCAACACGATCTAGTATTTTGAAAGGACCGATATTTCTAGGGCTCAACTTCCCCTTCTTTCCAAATCTCATAACCCTCTTCCAGGGAGATATTCATAAGAACACTTTATCACCCACTTCAAACTCTAGGTCTTTTCTTCGGTAGTCAGCATAACTTTTCTGTCGACTCTGAGTTGCTCTTATGTGTTGTTGAATAGATCTGACCTTTTCTACCATTTCATCAATGAGATCAGGTCCTAATAGCTTTCTTTCCCCAACTTCATCCCAGCAAGTTGGAGTCCTGCATTTATTTCCATAGAGAGCTTCATAATGAGCCATCTGAATACTGGATTGAAAGATATTATTATAAGAAAATTCCACCAAAGGTAGGTGTTGATCCAAACCACCTTTGAAATCCATAGAGCAACCTCTCAACATATATTCTAGAGTTTGAATTGTTCTCTCAGACTAACCATCTGTCTGATGATGATAAGCAGTGCTGAAACTCAACTCTGTATCTAGAGTATGCTGAAGACTTCGCCAGATCTTCGAGGTAAACCTCGGATCCCGATCAGATATAATAGAAAGTGGTACTCCATGCAATCTTACCACTTCCTTTACATATATCCTGGCAAGCTGATCCAGAGAGAAACCCTCTCTAATAGCAATGAAGTGTGCAGACTTTGTAAGATGATCAACTATGACCCAGATAGCATTATTGCCTTTGTATGTTTTAGGAAGTCCTGTGACAAAGTCCATAGTGATGTTTTCCCATTCCCATTCGGGTATGGGTAACGGTTGTAACATCCCCTTAGACTTCTATCTCTCAGTTTTAACTTGTTGACAAACCAAGCATCGAGAGACATATTCAGCAACATCTCTTTTCATGCCATCCCACCAGAAGTACTCTTTTAGGTCCCTATACATCTTCGTGTTTCCAGGATGAATAGAGAATGAAGAACTATGAGCCTCACCCAGCAGCTCCTTCTTTAATTCGGGGATGGGAGGAACACAAACCCGATTCTTGAACTTTATTATCCCATCACAATCAAGGTTGAATTCAGGAACATTTCTCACCTTATTTTGTAACTCGACATCTTCTTTCGGTGCCTCTTTAATCTTCACATGTATATATGGTTGAACATTCATTTGATAAAGATAAGATTTTCCCCCTTTCATTATAATTCCAAGATCCATCATTTGTAAATCCATATATATTGGATCTTTTGTGATCCTTATCATGGATAAACTAGCATGGTCTTGTCGACTTAATGCATCTGCCACCTTGTTTGATTTCCCAGGGTGGTAATGGATTGAGCAGTCGTAATCCTTAATCAGCTCCAACCATCTTCATTGGCTCATATTCAGCCCCTTTTGTGTGAAAATATACTTTAAAATTTTAGGATCAGTATAAATGTCACACCTTTCTCCATAAAGATAATGCCTCCAAATCATTAATTCAAAGATTACCGCAGCTATCTCCAAATCATGAGTTGGGAAATTTTGCTCATGTATTTTCAACTGTCATGAGGCATAAGTTATCCCCATATCATTTTGCATAAGAACACACCCCAATCCCTTCTTGGATTCATCACTATAGATCGCAAACCTTTCTCCACTACAAGGCAGTGTGAGCACAGGTGCACTGGATAACCTTCTTTTCAACTCCTTGAAATTATCTTCACATTCCTCCGTCCAAATAAACATAACTCCTTTCGAAGTCAACTTGGTGAGTGGATTAGATAATCGTGAAAAATCTTTCACAAAATGTCGATAATATCCAGACAAACCAAGAAAGCTTCAGATCTCAGTTACTGTTGTTGGTCTCGACCATCTTTCGATAACATCAATTTTTGCTGGATCCACAGATATCCCCTCTTTTGAGATTATGTGACCCAAAAATGAAACTTTTTGAAGACAAATTCACACTTGGTAAATTTGGCATAAAGATTCTCCTTTCTCAGGGTCTTCAATATAATTCTCAAGTGATCATCATGTTCTTCCTTTCTCTTTGAATAGACAAGAATATCATTTATAAAGACTACCACAAATTGATCAAGATAGTCTCTAAAGACTCTATTCATCAGATCCATGAAGATAGTAGGGGCATTAGTAAGACCAAATGGCATCATTATAAATTCATAGTGTCCATACCTTGTACGGAAAGCCATCTTTGGTATATCCTCCCTTTTGACCCTTAATTGATGATACCCTGAACGAAGATCAATCTTGGAAAAGTATTGAGCTCCGTGTAGTTGTTCAAATAAGTCATCAATGCGTGGGAGATGATATTTGTTCTTGATAGTGATCTTGTTAAGTTCTCGATAATCAATGCAGAGTCTCATTGATCCATCTTTCTTCTTGACAAATAGAACAGGTGCTCCTCAAGGTGATGCACTAGGGCGTATGAACCCCTTATCAAGATTCCCTTGGAGTTGCTTCTTCAATTCCTGCAACTCAATTGGGGCCATTCTATAAGGTGTCTTTGAAATAGGCAAAGCACCCGTTACAAGTTCTATTGAAAACTCAACTTCACGATTCAGTGGAAGACCGGGTAATTCCTCTAGAAAGACATCATCAAACTCCCTTACAATGGTCATATTATTAATTGTGAGTTTCTCACCAACCATTTGAGATAAATAACCTTCATTTAGTGGAATCAAGACCGATAAGATGGAAGAAATTTCCACTCGAAGGTTATGTTCATCCTTGAATCGATAGACAATCATAGATTGATCTGTAATATGAAATGGGACTTCCCTTATTTGGAAATTTATATGAGATCCATATAAAGAAAGCCAATCCATGCCAAGAATCACATAAAATTACACTATAGGAAGGATCACAAGATTTGCAGGAAGCACTTTCCCACAAACTTCGATCGGAGAAGAATTATAAACTTTTGATGCGACTGTTGTGCCATTAGGTGTTGTCACAGATAACTCAACATCTAATTTTTGAGGTAATACGGTGATACCCTTAGAAAATTCTTCAGAAATAAAGGAGTGGGTGGATCCAGAATCAAATAAAACATTTGCTACATTAGAGTGGATGGTAAGTGTACCTTTCACCACATCATTATCGTACTCCACATCGCTGATAGAAATTGCATGTGACTTTCCTTTACCTTTAGCCTTAAGAGTTTGTTGACGTCGACCATCATCATCAACCCATGGATTAGGGCATTTATTAGCATAATGTCCCATCTCCTTGCACTTGAAACATTGAAGTGTAGTAGTTTCATTCTGTGTATCCCTTCCTTTAATTGCATCATTATACATCTTCTTCCCATCATCACGACATTAAAATGCCCGATGACCTTCCTTTCCACATTTGAAACATTTAATTGTCCCTTTAATACAACTCCCTCCATGTTTCTTTCCACACTTTGAGCATAGGGGAAAGCTCATCTTCTTTTCAGTGTGCTCTTTAGATTTTCCTTTGAATTCCATTTTCCTCTTCTTATCAAACCCATATGACTGATGGGTTACTCAAATCTCCATCTCAACTTTGAGAGCACATCAAACTATTTCCTCGTAGCTATTGAAGTCCCTTATGGATAAGGCCCTTCGAAGACTTGGTTTTAAGCCACTAAAGAATCGATCGATCATACTCTCAGGTTGGATAATAATACCAGAAGCATACCTTGAAATTCTTGTAAAATTTGCTTCATAGGTACCAACAGATTCATCATCCTTTTTCTTCAGTTCAAGAAACTATTTCTCCATCATTGTTCAGAGAATATGAGGGAAGTACTTATTGAAAAATAAGTTCTTGAACTCGTCCCATTCCATGGATTCAATTTCATCCCTTTGCCTCATATTCTTAATAAGATTCCATCATTGATCAACATCACCTTCCAAACGATACACTGCTAAGATGACTTTATCATGCTCAGAACATTGAAGAACTGAAAATATAATTTCAGTAGTACTAATCCATTGTTCACCAACTAATGGATCGGTAGACCCGCTGAATGAAGGTGGACGTTGTCTCATGAAGGATTCAACAGAATGTTTCTCCTTCCTTTGCTCGTTTGGAAGTCCTGCATGATTCATAGCTTGAGAAAGCTGTGTGAGCATGGCTACAAGATTTTTCATTCCATCTCCCATAACATTTGGTTGCTCAGGGGGACAATCATTGCATTGCCCGTTGCATTCCGCATTAACACGATTCCGTTGGGTTCCAGCCATTGACTAAAACCAAGAAGAATAGTGTGAGCAACACTAATTATAATAGGAAAACCACATAATCAAGAATAAAATTTCACACTTAAGGTCTTATCCTAGGTTATTCATGGCCATTTCTAAAACACTAAGATTGTGTTCTAAGCTTAGACTTATCCTTAGGGTTCTTACTAAGGCTTTCACATCCTAGTTTCCAAGGGTTGACTATATCTTTCCTCTGGTACCAACTATAACGACCCATACTTTACATACATTGTTATTACTTCAGAATTGAAGCACACTTATTACAACATATAACAAAACCAAGAAAGGACTGTATAGGTTAGTGTCTTTAGAAACTGGGAAACATAAACAACTGGTTCATAAAGCATCTACTTTGCCTCCCATTTATTTCATCATATCTAGAGTCCCTTTTTGGCATATTCTACTTAATAACCTTCTTCCTGACCTGGGGAAATAAAACATACAAAAGGGTGAGCTCAAATGCTCATTGAGGTTAAACAAAAGAAATATCCATCACATCATATACATAAGCACATAACTTTTGAAAATCTTAACCTTCAAAAGAGATCATAATCTCATAACATGGGATAAATCATAGTAGTGAAATGTAATCCCAATAATCATAACTTAAGACATGAAACTTTGTGGCATACACACATAATCATAGAGAATAATTTCTTATTAGTCTAGAGTAATTGCCAAGACTATCTTAGTGGACAAAGTCCATTTCTGAACCGAGTTACCCTCGTTTCAGTCCACCTTCACTGAACCGGTATAACCTGCCGTTCCAGCCATGTCTATCTCATGATATATAAAATCTTTACCCAATTAATTGGAGGGAGATATAGGTCCCACCCATCTCATAATGATACCATTCTTATGGGTGCCACAAAATCATAAATCATACATCATTGCATAACCCATGTAGTAAAAATGGTATTCTTAAACAACATGACATCATAAAACAATTCATATAAGATAAAGGAATTCATAAAAATAATTCCATCACAGCATAATCAAATCAATGTAATGATAGGGATATAAACAGAACCTTATAATATCTTAGATGAAAAATAATATTGATAAAACACTTGAACTCCATTCTTGAGGAAAATATCCTTTCAACTTAAAAAACACTTTTCCTTTCTTAATGTGTCATACAATTCTAAACTAAAAGAAGTTGATTAAAAATAAACTTTAAAACTTGTAAAGGAAGCTTCTTGGAAATAATTTTTTAAAAATCCATTCATGCCGTATAAGTTAAGAAAACATTCTTCTCGTACTTTTGTCGGAAAAGTCAAAAAAGTATCTCGTACGAAAAACGACAAAAGATTCCTTTCTTATCATTTACTAAAAACTCACCGAAGGGTAAAATTGTATATTAACTATTGTATAAGTATATTAATATCACATATTGAGGAAACATGGATGTGGATGATAAAATACACCCCATTAAATGCCAAAGTATAAACAATCTCGGATAAAAATGAGATTGTGATATTTTCCCTTACCATAGGTCCGATATGCTTTGTACGTGTCCAAACCTCCTGTATAATGATTTAAATAATGTTATTGACTTATTCCAGAATCATACTTATTTTTATGAAATCATATTTGGTCATATTCTTAGCTTCTTAGTAGTAATATTTCATTGCTACTCATTATTCGGGTGTTTATAACTTTTTGTTCTTATGCGTGTTTTGTCAAATAAATTCTTATTCTTCTCTTTAGGTTATAGATACCTCATTTCCAGAATGGTATTAGTGTAATATATATCATATTAATTCATTAAATTCATTTTATTTATATAATCATTATGAAATGATGATCATGTAGAACGAGTCGCATCAAATCGTGGAGACGGTATTCCGTACGTACGCATGAGTGATGATATCGTTCCTATGATCGTGGAATTGTATTGGAGTGTATGTATACTATTTCCGAATCAGTATCACTTTATAATAGTCATATATAGTCATTATTTACACCATTATACCCATCCAAGTAAGGTGGTGGGGGAAAATAGATTACACCACGGCGTGGAGACGGTATTCCGTACGTACGCACGCTCGGTGATTTCTTTTTCCGTAGAATGGATTGATGGTGAAATAGGGTTGTTTCATAATTATAATAACATATCATTATATTATTGAAACTGATGTTATTACTTCATAATGAAACAACTAAAGAAGAATAAGTAGAAGAAGAAATAAAGATGAAAGAATCGGTAACAGACACTACCTCTTCTTTGAAGTGCTTCTCTGAGACCTCCTTTTAGGCCACTAAAATAGGTCTTTGAAGAAGACCAGGACGTCTAGGATGTCTCTAGGGAAGTGGAGAGGAGAAAGTGGTAGGGGTTTGCCAAGCTTTAAGGCTCAAAGAGGTGTGAGGAAGAGAGGGAGGAGGTGCCCTTTTATAAGGGAGGAGAGGGGCACCTTTGGAATAACTAAAAATATTATTTTATTATAAAGTCATGTTCGGTTATAAATATCTCCAAATTGATTTATTTATAGGCTAAGGTGGGGATGGGTCGCAATCCTATCATCCAATAGAATTTAGACAAGTTTAGGTTCATATTTTAACCTTATCACTTAGATTTAACATTAAGTTAAATAATTTTACTTTTACCGTGTCTTCTTGTGTTCTTATACTATAAGGTTAATAAACTTACTACAAGTAGCCAAAAGAACCCGAAGTTGTTTATTATTAATATATATAACCTTATCTAAGTCATTTGGCTGAACCATATATTTTTAGGAATAAAATAACTTTTACTAATATAATATTTGTTTTAAAAACTATTTTATGTCAATTTTGACACTGTTTAGTAATTAATTTTTGTGAAAATTATAACAGAATGATTAGTTCGAAAAAAATTAAATAAATCAATAATAACATATCATATTAATCTATAAAATTAGTTTAATTCATAAAAAGTGTCAAATTACATTTATTTTGGTGTTTATAACATCAATTATGTCAATATTTCATTAATAAGATAATTACTGCATCATCTTTGTGTCATAAATAAATTAAATTATTTAATATCTAAAAATTACAAATAAAATACCATTATGTAGGAAATCTTTTTTTATTTCTAATGAATATTTATAGTCGAATTTATCTTATGTATAACCCCATATTAAAAATGATTTAGTTATTAAACATTGATTTTAACTATTTTAACCCTTCTTTAAATAAATTAATAATAAATGTCCTAATCTAATCCATGTGGGCCTAAATGGTCATATTTTATTCCTAAGTTTGTTTTTGGTCGAATTAAACTTGTCCAATAGAATTAGGACATGTGTTAGGGTAATAATAATACAATTTTTACCCTTAATTACCCTATTTACTTTTAACCGTGGTAAAAAAAAGTAAAAAATTACTATTCACCAAAAAATTATTTTCATCTCATTGAACCAAATTTTTCATAATGACATCAATCGTATCTCTCGGATTTTCTAAATTCCACTCACAGAAGAGGTAAAATTAAGTTTTATTAAAAGTTCTGTTTTTTTTAACTACCACTTAGTGGTTTCACTATTCATCAAAAATTGAATGTTTTCAGAAAAATACCAAAATTTCACCCTAGGCTAATTTCGATATTCCGAATACAAAAATGAAGTCCATTTTGAAAAATAAAATTTATAAAATTTCAAAAAGTGGTTATTACTATTCATAACGGCTAGTTTTAATAATATTTTATTATCATATCATTGTTTAGTGAAACTCGGTATTGCCTACGACACAAGCTATCGAGGAAGGTTGCGATTTTGTGTAAAGCAAGCCAAGAAAGTGTTGTGTGTAGAAAAAGATTACTGTGATGATTTATATAACATAAAATTCTCGGGTGTTATAGTTACATTCTCCCCTCCTTCAATAAATTGCATCCTCTCAATTTGAAATTGTTCTTCGAAAATAAAAGGTTGAAAATAGAAAATATCTTTGTGGGGTGCCCCACACTGGAAATTGGGTTAATAAAATTTAGTCTTAATAAGAGGAAAAGAGAAATGAAAGGGTCACCACCAAATTATGATCTCTATTAGGAGAACATTTGTGGAATTTAGAGACATATAATTGGAGGAAAAATGTAAATATTTATAGGTAGTGATTAAGGTCATCAATCACAAACAAGTGTAAAATTGCGGTCCTTAAATTCATCAATCTATGATGATTTGAAATACCATCGGTTCAACAAAACATAGGGTATTAGGATAACACATTTTTTTTAGTATCCCTTAAATAAAGTATAAGAATTTATTTCCTCATAGAATAAGAGAAGAAGAAAAATATATTTTTGACAAGTAGAGTTCTATACATTAACTAATTTCTACCACAAACTCATCTTGCACTCTAAAAGATAATAACACGTAAAAAAAATTCTATTTAGCCTATTCGTATAGGGTTACAATAAATGAATTTATAATTCATATACCAGATCTATAGAAAACACGCATTATTTAATCCAGGACATCATGTGGGCTAGTGGTAGGTGATACACCCTTGTCGCCCTTCGGTTGTAGGTTCAAGTCTCACGGCCTTGCCAGACACGACGGGTTGCCACCCGACCTTCGGGTTGTCCTTTTATGGGAATCCAAAAATAATCCAAACTGGAACTATCCAAAATACTTCAGTCCAAAATTTATCAGGATGGTAATCACAATGAAGATTCTTTTTACCCCGTAATAGCATGTGAATACCTTCATCATGTATTCTTTTAAAACACTGAAACATCCTGAATTACCATAAAACCTTATTGATTACATTCATGCTCCCTCATTCTTTATAGAATACCGGATATAATTCATCCATCCAACAATGTTGTAAACTCCAACAATGATGGAATATACAAATCTTTAATTAGTTTCAAGGCAGTCAAGAATATCCAATATAATTTACTTAAATCAGCCATATCTTATTCCAAAATCACTTCCTCAATATTAGAACCATATTAAGGTTTATCTTTCCTTCAACCATGTACTTCCAAAAAGTGTAACTCGTTTTAGAGTCACTTTTCTTAGTACCATAAAATCTCAAATCCTCAATGAAATAGTACTGCTGTACAATCCTTATTTATTTCCAATACATCATTGATACAACACTTCAATGAAATAATTCCAAAATAACAACATAAGAACACTAGTCATTCCTCTTTATCTGTGGTAGTATCATAACATGACTATTATCCAATAGCATCATTTTCGGCATAGTCTGATAACTGGGACATTGGTTCGCGTAGTGTCCAAACTCCTTGCAGATGAAGCATTGTACATTTAAAACCTTTTTCTTACCCTAGCAGTCACGTTCTTGGTGTCCTTTTTCTCCACACTTATAAAAAACTCACATTCCCTTCAGGCAAGTTCCAGGGTGTTTCTTCCCAGAGTTATCACATGTGGGAAAATTCTTCTTTTCCCTCTTCCCTTTATCCATCTTTCTCTCTTCTATCCTTTTCTTCTCTTTCTTCCCTTCAAATCCATATGACTCAAGGAACTCTTTACTTTTCTTATCAAAACATGATACTATTTCTTCATACGATGATAATACGTGGGAGACTATTTCCCTTATAAATGGTGGATTAATACCATGAAAGATATGATCCATCTTATTCTTTACTTCATAAGTATTAATGGAGTTCACATTCCTTCTACGAGGCACCATTTCTATACAATGTCATAAACTAGGTGAGTTTATGAATTGCAATGAATAATTCCAAACTTATAAAATACCTAATACAAATTGAACAGTTTATGGATATAATCCATAATCATAAAAATATCTTCTTTGAGGAAAAATATACTCATAAACCCTTCATAATGGTTTGTAAATAAAATGAGAATTATCCTAAGAATATCCCCTGAGTGTGTCGTAACCAAGAGTGTTGCAAGGCCCATTGTCATGCACCAATTCCCGTTCGAGTCTAGATCAAAGAGGTGCTTTCAGGTTTTACCCCTAGGTACATTTGTGCTAGAGCCGCCTCTTCCTGCTCGTATCGAGAAAGGGATGTATTGCTTGGAAAACTCAAAAAATCTCAACAATACCCAAATTCTTGGATGTTATTCTATAATAATCATCAAAGTCACTCTTAGGGTTATGTGCTCTAATCAGAGTTTATCTAAATCTAGATTCCAAGGTTATTGCTAAACATCCTTTGATACCAACTGTAACGCCCCGACCCCAGTTACCCAGAGTCGGGGCATTATTTTAATACATTGGCATGATTACAAGTAATCAAGTCCCGAAGGACCGATCGATTTACCAGTCTTGGAAAATAAATTAAATACATGAATGTTACATTGCACTTTAAGACATAAAAAACAACATAAATAATCTTTATGAGTGCCATTATTCCCTTGTCTTAACCCTGCATATCAATCACAATACACTTCTTGGAATCCTAGGAAAAATAAAACATAGAAAGGAGTGAGATCAAATGCTCACTAAGGGTAAACAATACAGAAGAAACTTTCATAAATAAGCATTATCATTTTTAAGGCATTGTATAACTAAAAAAAGCCTTTTAAACTTGAACTTCAGCATAATGTGGAAAAAAATGAAATAATGCCATTTACTTATTCACATTGATATTATACTTGTCGAATAATCACATGCAATATCACTAACCACTTTTATAATGATGGAATGCATAATGACAGACGATCATAACCACGTAGCCAAGGCCTTGCGCCAAGACTACAAATAATATTTTTTCAAGGCCTCGTGCCAAGACACTAGTTTGTCTCATTATACCTACTGATGCATCGAGGATCTATAGATGGCTCCACCCGTCACATACTATGTACAATGATTTCCTCATATGAATATGTTTAAACATACCATAAACATTCGTATTAAAACTAGCATACGAAATGTCCATACTTTCTCCATAAACCATGAATGGTATAAAAATTACACATCCACTGTCAATCATATCACAAAACCTTCAAAAAAAGTTTTTTATAATAAATCAACTTCAAATCAGCTTAAAATCCATCAAAGGATGTTGACATAGATGAAAATGATGACTAAAACATTTTGAGAGAAATATCCTTTTTGTAAAATCATTTAAAAGTCACACATTTATAAACGAAGAAATTTAAATGAGAATTTTGAATAAAAGTTTCCCATACCACTTTGAAACATTTGAAAATAATTATCATTTCAAAACATTCATGTCCATATAAATAAATCCTTAAAATCATTTTGAAAACATGGACATTAATTAAAAATATTTTGAATGATAAATCATTAAAACATTTGAAATTATGATCTTGATAAAGAGTACCTTTCAAAATCCTTAAAATCTTCATTTTGAAATCATTTTTATGAAAAATGGACATGGATGATCAAAATTTCCTAGTAAATACATACACATAAACAATCTCGGGTAATAATGAGATTGAGGAATTAAACCTTAACAATTTGGTAACTTACAAAACATACAACCCATGAAAGAGGTATCATACAATTAATATGAAAATACATATAAATTAATATGTATTACACAAAGAATACAATTATGGGCAGTAAATACACCACACAACAGGTAATAGTGGAAATATGGCATGAATCTAATGGGAATAAAGAGTGAGATGAAAACCCCTTACCTTGCACTTTCCTTTAGTCGAGGGTACGTTTAACCTCTTGTATGAAGATCGTAGTATGTTATTATATTATACCAAAACCATATTAATATTTATGATATCACAGATTATTTATTTATGACTTTATACAACCCCTTTAATAATAATTTCCATGTTAAATTAACATTTCAGGTAATAATCGTTTTCTTTATCATACGTGTTTTTACTTGTTACTCGTGATTGTATCACTTAGATCATGATTTAAATACTTCATTAATATAAAACATGATAAATATTTCATATATATTTAGAATATAAATATGTATTATATACATATATATGAAATGGAAAACACCATTTATGGAGACGGTAGTCCGTACGTACGCATAAACGCTATTTATGTTTTCATATAGTATTGGACGGAAGTAAGTGAATAAGATATATGTAAGTACATAAATACTTATATATATAAATATATATATATATATATCTCCTGTAGCAATATTATGTCATATATTACATACTATATATTTTTATAATCGTCGATGAATGGTGAACTTGGAAATGAATCTCATCGCGTCGTGGAGACGGTAATCCGTACGTACACACGAGCGAAAATATCATTCTTTTTATATTAAAATAATATATAATTAGATGGTATATCATATATACAGAATCATTATAATGTTTTATTTATTATTTACATGAATTATACATCATTATTATAACCATCTAAATAATAATATATTGAATAACAATTACACAACGATGTGGAGACGGTAAGTCGTACGTACGCACGTATGGCGACATGTTATTAAATGGATGGATAGAATACTGAAATATGGTTGTAGAATATTTATAATAACATCATATTATATAGGAGATACTGGAGTTATTATTTTATAATAGAAATAACAAAGAAATAAGAAGTTGAAGAAGAAAGGAACTTGAAAGAGGGTGGTGAAGACGTTACCTCTTCTTCGGGTTCTTCATTTTGATTTGATGAAAAGTGATCCTTAGGTTGGCTTTCTGACTAAAGGAAGGCCTATAGGATGAATTTAGGGAAGTTTAGAGAGTATTTGGGTAGGGTTTGTCTGAACCAAAAGGCTTTGAAGGTGTGAATTAATCAGAAGGGGGAGTGCCCTTTTATAAAAGGGGTGAGGGGCACCATTGGAAAAGCTAGAAATATTATTTTATAATAAATTCATATTCGGTTTCTAATAGCTCCAAAGTAGATTATTTAAATTTTAAGGTGGTTATAGGTTGAAAACCACTCAACCAATAGGATTTAGACAGGTTTGGGTTACAATATTAACCTTATCATTAAGTATTAACTCTTAGTTAATTAGTTTCACTTTTACAATGTCTCTTTGTATTTTTATATTATATGGTTAATAAAAATACTATATACATCCAAGAGACCCCCAAGTGGTCCATTAATGATACACATATCATGATATATGTCCCTTTTCCGATCCATAGATTTTTAGGAATTTAATATCAATTAATAATATAATATTTTTTTAAATACTCTTTTATGTCAATTTTGAAACTATTCAATAATTGATTTTTTTAAAAATCATAACAGAATTATTACTTAAAAAAGTTAATTAAATAAATTCTAACATGTCATATTAACATAGAAAATTATTGGTATTTATAAAAAGTTTCAAATTACATTTATTTGGGTATTTATAATATCAATTATTCTAATTTTTCATTAATTTGGTAATTACTGCATCAGTATTGTGTCATAAATAAATTAAATTATTTAATGTCTAAAAATTATAAACAAAATACCATTATGTATGAAATCTATTTATATTTCTAATTAAAATTTATAGTCGAAAATATAACATATATAACCCTATGTAAAAAAAATTTCTAAAAGATATATGCTTATGTCATTTTTGTATTTATTTTAACTTAATTAAAATAAAGTGTCCCTATCACCTACAAGTGGCTCCATGGGATCCCAAAGTCGACCCAAAGATGCCCATGATCAGACATGTATCCGAAAATAAGGTTAGGACATGCTTTAGGGTAATTTATTATTATTATAATATTTTATTTTAACCCTTATTTTCCGGATTTACCATTTAACCATGGTAAATAAAATATTTACCGAAGTAATTATTCAAAATGCCTAAATATAAAAGTTACATATTTACAAAATTTGTACATCCTGATTCAAAATATGAATTTCATTTTTCCAAATTGAAAACACAGAAGTGGCATAAATTAATTTAAAATTAATTCCTGATTTCAAAACAAAAAAGCGTGTTTTTAAGATGTAATAACTATCAAAAGATTGATACTTGTTTATGTCTCGTTTAATTGTGAAATTATTTCCAATGAGTAAAATTGTATTAAATGGTAAAAACATATTATAAATATACTTTAAAACCACTCAAATTCATAATTTATCACTATTAATTATTTTGATTAAAAATAATTGTTTTTAATTAAAATTTAGTAATTTTCACTATACATCAAAATATAAAAGTTATCCGAAAAGTACCAAAATTTCACCATAGGCTAAATTCGATACTACGAATACAAATTTGAAGTCCATTTTGAGAGATAAAATTTATAAAATTTCAAAAAGTTGTTATTACTATTCATAACGGCTAGTTTGATTGGATGTGGTGTGTGTTAGAACTCAAAGTTCTGTACAACACACACTACTGTATTATTCAAAGAGAAGTGTACTGAGGAAGCATGGGGTGTTACATTGTAAATTTTTGATGTCCCCATTCTAAAGAATAAATTTATTCAGTCAAATTGAATATTTAAAATTTTTAAAATATTAGATTTAAAAAGGGTTCACCATTAAAAGTCGGTAAAAGTGCATTTTTGAAAAATACTTCTTTTATCTAAAAAATGAATTTGTTCTTACATCATGTCTAAGAAACTCATAATATGGATTAAAAAATTATAAAGATTATATAAAGTCAAAATTCAGTTATTACTATTCATAACCTCCTTTGAACGGCTAGTTTGGTAAGTCATGGTGCACTTGAACTCGGTGTTGCGAGTAGGGAAAGTTATTGAATTATTTTGAAGAAATAACACACTATGAAATCTTGGGGTGTTACATATGTCATGAAGAAAAATATTACTAAATCAGGGATTTAATACAAAGGAATATTTCAAACTCAAATGGATCATAATAAAGGATGTTTGTTTTCATATTATTTCTATTATATGATAAGGGAAATTGTTTTTTAACTAGGAGTTATTATAAAACATATGAGATGATGGTTTGGATACACATTGTTTATGATTCATTGAATTTTATACAAAATTTTAAAATAAGAAAAGGATAAAATAATTTTTATCTATGATAAAAGATTATATCCAAGATATTTTTTAAAATATGAGGAAAATAGTTCCCTCCCACCATAGATGGAATATTTCAATAATAGAATCATTTTTTAGAATAGTAATCCAAACACATTTAATACCATATGAGATATAGTGGTTAATAATTTATTTTAAAAATATTATTTATAATGTAAATAAGTGTTATTTTCTAAAAAAAAGTATTTTATATATCTTATCATGATATTCTAACAAAAATATAGTTTTTAAGGGGCTGGTGGGAGTATATTTTAGACTTTGAGAAGCTAAAAGTTAAAAAATTAATGATTATGCCAGTCAAAATTTTAGGTGAATATCACTCTATACACTAAATGAATTTATGGTATGATGATAAAGATAAATGTAAGGGGTTACATATAATTACCTCTAGATTTAAGACCATAGGTTTTTCATTATCATTATAATATTTCTCTTTAACTGGGTTGAGAGAGAACTCTTATATAACCCAAAGGCCAAGAGGAATAATGTTCTTGGAAGATGTGTGACCTAAAGTCCTAGAGGCACATAGGATTTGACATGTGGCCCAAAGACCATACCCTGGAACAACCCCTCCCTTCATTATTTTCATCTAATCCCATCTCATCTCCCTAAAGTCACACCCTTGGTCCTCTATCACTACCCTGGGTGGGGACTGTTGACCTGGTATGATTTCAAATGCTTTAAAGATATCCCTTCCACATCCAACTATCTTCTCATTAAAATAATTTATTTGTATTGTCTTTAAATTCATTAGACATGAATCTCCCCCTATACAAAACCGTTAGTTTCACCATAGATGGCATAGATACCCAATGGCCTGAAGGCCCAGATACATGGATTGAAAAAAATTGGTAGAATACTTCCTAGAAAGATCTTTATAATGAAGTTATAATGATATCTATGTATATAAAAAATCTTATTAACATTATAAATTTTTATTTTTTGATGTAAAGGATATTGAATACCCATTCAAAGTGTTGAATATTTGGAATATGATTCTTAAATAAAACTATTATCAAAAAAAGAATACTTAATGGATGTTACTCGCTAAAATAGTTTATTGGGAGGGTTTTATCAGGTGTTCACATATATATGTGACAAGAATTACCTAGAGATATAATGAGTTTAAAGATACCTAAAAATTATAACATACATAAATATGATATGGAAGTATATCATATGATATATGATTTGACTGGTGCTTTTGCCTCGTCTTGTTATGTATTCCTATAAGAGTTAAGTATTCATTCACATTAGATTTATATTATTGGACTCACCTGTTTTGATAATCCCATATCATGTTTCAGGTATGTGATAATAATTTTTTCATTCTATGTTAATCATGTTTCATTAATGTTCTTGTTTCTATAAAGTAATATTCATATACATATAATCTCACTGCTTGTTGGTTTAAGATTACAGTGCAGAATTTATCTAAGTGCAAGGTCACCGATGCAAAGGTCCCTGATGAAAAGGTCACCGATGAAAAGGTCCTCGATGCAAGGTCATTGATGCAAAGGTCACTGATGCAAAGGCGACCGATGAAAATGTCAAAAATGAAAATGTAACCATTGCAAGGTTATGGATGCATGGTTATCAATTAAAAGGTTATCGATGCAAAGGTCACCGACTCAAAGGTCATAGATGCAAAGGTCACCGATGCAAGGTTATTGATGCATGGTTACCGATGCATGGTTATCGATGCAAGGTAACTGATGCCTTGTTACAGATGAAAGGTCACCGAAGCAAGGTCAATGATGCAAGCCTGCTATTGAAGGTTACCGCTGAAGGTTACTGATGGAAAGCTACTGACGGAATGTTACTATTGGAGGTTGCTGATATGCACCTGTTGTTGAAGCCTACCGATGTGAATGCTACCATTACCAGTTTACCATTTCATACTCTTCCATACTTTTTCAAATTCATAATATTATTAAAATGGACTTATTTGTTAAATTAAATGATTCTGACATTAAAGAATCATGATTTTAGACGTTTCATAAGACTGTATATGGGGAATGTACGAGGTATGAGAAAGACCACACGTTATTTACACATTCCTATTTTTGGTCCTCATGTATAAAAGGAAAGACCGAGGATGATAATGGAAGAGGGTGATATGTAGAGGTGAAGTGCGTTTGAACATGAAAAGAGCATACATGATACATCTAAGAAGAACCATTTGACGCTTACATTGAGAATCCAGGAATCATAAGAAGATCATTTCATGAAAATAATTTCAACGCTGCCTTCTGTGCTTCATCAACTCTTGATCAACACCAGAGACACTACACTCGAAGTTAGAACCTGGAGTTGGAACATTCAATTTTGGAGACAACTTCCATATAAAGACTCAAACATCAAATTCATCACTCCAAAGATCCAAGATCTAAGTTGAAGACACATAGAGCATTCTAAACTCAATCTTATAACTTGAGCTCTATTGTGTTCCTTCATTTTACATTTTTGAGAAGTTTGTGTGTCTGTCTATTAAGCACACTATCTCTTGTTCTTGAACTAGAGGATACTGAATATCCTCACATCAAACTCCACCTACATTTTGTTTCCCATGTATAAATGAGGAAGAGACAGTGGGTGGTCAATACTATTTGTTTTCCCCTGAATAACTGTGGAAGAGGGTGTAAACCCTGGATAGTTTGTGAAAACTGTTGTAAATAATGATACATGTTGTGTATCAAGTTTATTTTTAATATAATCTGCTTGGTGACAGGTGATCTCCAAGGGGAGAGGATTAAGTCTTGGGTTGAGACTGAACCTATTGTTGTACTTTACTGTGCACTATATTATGTTATACTTAGTTTTATCTATTTTCCGCTGCTTATAATTGATATAACATAAAAAAAATTGAATTCACATTGATATATAGTTTTTGTTAGTGTGTCTATATGTTTAATTAAGTAAACTTATTTCAGAAGTTGAAGAAGTGGTTTACACCAATTCAACTGAGGACTAATCACCCATTGAGAAACTTATTGAACAACTATATATTTACATCATTAATACCTTAATTAGCTAGGCCATTTTAAAATTTGGATATCTTTATAAAACAACTTTTAAACTGAAATTTTAAGTAGGAACTCAATTCACCCTCCTCTTGAGATTCCACAGCGACCAACATTTTGTATCAGAGGTTTTTATTTCAATGTTTTTAAATTCTTTTCAACTGTGATTTTTGTTGTATCTTAAAGATCTTAAAATTTTTGTCATATCTAAATTTTCAGTTCATTAAATTCTAATTAACTATAGATAATCAAGTTGAGGGTTCATCTACTAATAGGAAACCTTTCATTAATGGTAATAACTATGATCAGTGGAAATTAAATATGAAAATGTATCTAGAGAGCATGGGACCTATAATTTGGGACACAATTGAGGACCAACATGTTTTGCCTACTACTACTAGAGACACATGGTCTCAGTTGACTAAAGCTACATGTTACAATAACTATATAGAAATGAATGTGGTGTACTCTTCTTTAGGTGATGAGGAATTTAATAGAATATCTACTTTTAAAACTACATATGAAATTTGGGATACTTTATATATTTCTCATGAGGGAACAACTAATGTTAATGAAATAAGATTAAATACATATAATATTAATTAAGATAATTTTAAAATGAATCCTGATGAACTTATTTCCGAAATGTATCTAATGTTCAATGAAATAGTGAATACCATGAGTTTGCTTGGTAAACGAGTGGATAACAAGGACCAGGTTGTGACATTGCTTCAATTCTTACCTAATAGATGGAGAGGAACATCTATTTCTATCTAAGAATCTTGTGACATAGGTAATCTACCAGTAAAGGAACTAATTGGAAATATTATGATGTTTGAAGAAGAACATAAGGTGAATCAAGAATTAGATGAAGAAACAATTAAGAAATCTGTAGCATTCATGACTGCTATGTCAAGGAACATATAAAAACAAAATTTTCAAGATCCAGTAGAAACTTTCACTAGTGAAGATTCAGACTCTAATAGTGATGATGAGATTTCTCATCTTTTAAGAAGATTCAAGAAGTTGTACCGAAAGAAAAGTTATTTATAAAATAAAACATCAAATGAAGGTATGATAATAAGGGACAATTGTAAAAGAATAGAAAATGGAATGATAACACAACTGATATAGTCTGTTATGAGTGTAAATGAAAAGTCCATGTGAAGGCTGATTGCCCCAATCATAAATTTTAGAAGAAGTATGAAGACAAGGGAAAGGGTTACAAAAAGGGTATTAAAGCCACCTAGAGTGCCTCAAAAGATATCTCAAGTGGATCTGACACTTCTGATGCTAACAAGAACAAACAAGAAAATATTTGTTTCATGACAGAAACATCTGAGGTAACACCCAATTCACTTATACACAATGCTTATTATTCTTGGAATGAAAGTTAATCAAAAATGATTAAAATATTACTAAGGATGAATTATTTAAATACTGTGGAATTCTGGAGGATACCTTTAATTAACTCAAGGATAAATATAATCTATTGAAAAGACAACATGCTTTAAATGGAAATTACAAATCAGATATAGATATTGAAAAAGAAAAATGTGCTCAGCTATTAAAAGAAAATACTGAACTAAAATTATCAAATGTTCAATTAAAAAGTGATTTAGATAATTTTACAACTGGTAGAGATACCTTGATTCAGTTCCTAGGGAGGAAAATTGCTCCAAACTACACAACTTGTATAGGATATCAACCAAGACAGAGAGGGATTATTAAAACTACATTTTTTCAAAATCAGGATAGTTCACAGGTAGTTCAAGCTCTGGAACAGCTTTTGAAAAACAATTATCTAAATGACTAAACAAAGTATTAATGTCTCAAAACATATCATCTAATTATATAATTGTTTTGAGACAAGTATGGGTTCCCAAGTTTTTACATGCTAACCTCTCTATACCCATTAAAATCTAGGTACCAAAGTTACCCTACACTTAATCTGTTTTGCAAGAAAATTGTCTGAAGAGCTCCTGTAAAAGTCTATGGTACTTGGATAGTGGATGTTCAAAACACATGATAGGAGAATATTCATGTTTCAAGATCCTAATTAAAGTTATTGGTGGACATGTCACATTCGGTGATAATGAAACAGGGAAAATCTTAAGCTTAGGCCAAATTGGTGACCCTGATGATGTATTAATTTCAAAAGTAATTTTTGTTGATGGGTTAAAATATTGTCTGCTAAGTATCTCGCAGTTGTGTGATGATGGATTCAATGTCAAATTTGAAAATGATTATTGCAATTTTTTAATTCTAAAAATGATTTAATATTCACTTCCCTTAGAAATGAGAATATATATGTTTTTGATTTAGATTATTTAGCTAAGAAAAATGTTTCTTGTTTAAATTTGTTTCATAAGGAATCATGGTTGAGGCACAATAAGATTAGGACACTGCAATGTGAACTCACTTAGGAAACTGACTAGGAAAGGTTTTGTTAGAGACTTGCCTAAATTGGAATTCCCTCTTAACAAATTGTGTAATACTTTTCAAAAGGGAAAACAACACAATGTTTCTTTCAAATGAAAGAAATAAGTTTCTACTTCTCAACCTCTTAAGTTGGTTCACATGGACGTGTTTGGACCATCTAGAGTTTCATTCTTAAATGGTAAGCACTATGTTTTTGTTCTTATTAGTGATATTTTTAGATATACATGGGTATATTTTCTATCTCACAAAAGTGGAGCATGTTCATACTTCATTAAATATTCCAAATCTGTAGAAAATCTTAGAGGACATATAATTAAGACCTTGAGATGTGATCATAGCCGTGAGTTTGAAAATCTATAATTTGAATCTTTTTTCTCATAAAATGGCAATACTCACAATTTCTTTAGTGCTAGAAAAACTCATCAAAATTGTGTTGTAGAAATAAGAAATATAACACTTCAAAAAATATCTCGGACTATGCTTAATGAGTATAATCTACCTATCTATTTTTGGGATGAAGCTGTTAATACAGCTTGTTACATTATAAATATAGTCATAATTAGACATGTTTTTAAGAAGACCCATTATGATATTTGGAACAATATAAAGCCTAAGTTTATTTTCATTATAGTTTTTGGTTTAAAAATCTTTATCCTTAACACTAAAGATAATATTGATAAATTTCATTCTAAGAGTTATGAAGGAATTTTACTAGGTTACTCTATCTCAAGTAAAGATTATAGAGTATTCAATATGAGAACCAAATGTGTGGATGAATCAGTTCATGTCAAATTTGATGAGATGGATCCACATGAACCCAAAACTTATGTTGAATATATTAAAGAATATATGTCAATTCTGGACCATAATGACAAAGACATTGAACCCTTAGTGAAAACAACCAGTTCTGAAAATTTTCTAGAATCTATACATGGGGAATCTGAACTTATAGATAATCATGAGGAGTATAGTTCATCTCCTTATAGAGGTATTATACCTCTCAAGAATCAATCATTAGATGTTGTAGTAGGTGATCTAAATAGAGAAACACATACTAGAGATTCTCTGAGAAACCAGGTTGAACATAAAGCTTTTCTTTCACATCTTGAACCCAAAAATAATAATAATGCAATCAGTGATGAATTTCGGGTGATAGATATGCAAGAAGAATTTAATCAGTTTGAAAGAAACAATGTTTGAGAATTAGTGGAAAGACCAAAAGACAATTTGACCATATGCACTAAATGGGTGTTTAGAAATAATGTTGATCGATCTGGAAACATAGTTAAAAACAAGGCTAGACTAGTAGCACAAGGATATAGTCAAGAAGAAGGAATGGACATTGAGTAATCCTTTTCTCCTGTATCTAGACTATAATCCATTAGGATGTTACATTTCTATGCAGCTCATTTGAATTTTAAAATTTATCTAATGGATGTCAAAAGTGCATTTTTAAATGGGTACATAGTTGAGATGTATTTTTTGTACATCCCCCAAGTTTTACAAATCCCCATTTTTCAAATCATATCATTAAACATTCTTAAGAATTATATGGTCTAAAACAATCTCCAAGAGCTTGGTATGATAGACTTAGTTTATTTCTTATTTAAAAAGGTTTTACTAATGGGATAGCAGATCCTACATTGTTTATTAAAAGGATTTATAAAGATGTTTTAATAGTAAAAATTTATGTAGTTGACATTATTTTTGGATCCTCTAAAAAAATTTATGTACTTATTTTTCAACAATGATGAATTATGAACTTGAAATGATTTTAATGGGGTAACATTTATTTTTCCTTGGATTTCAAATTTTTCAAATTAAAAATGGTATTGTTTTTAATCATAGTAAATATACTAAGGATCATTTGAAATGTTTAGGTTTGGACTACAATATAGGTAGTGATAAACCCATGAGTACCACCTATAAGTTGGATGCTAATTAAACTATTAGACCAATAGATCAAACCAATTACATAGGTATGACTGAGAGATTTATCTACCATACTGCTATAAGACCTGGAATTATGTTCAGTGTATGCATGTGTGCTCATTTTCAAGCCAATCCCAAAGAGTCTCATTTAACTACTGTTGAGAGTATTTTTATAAATCTCAAGTATAATATAAATTTTGTACTATTTTATCCAAGAGTAAAACCATTTGATTTAATTATTTATTCGGATAATGATTTTACTGGTTGCAAGTTAGATAGAAATAGAACCTCTGGAACATGTCACATTTTAGGCGTGTCACTTGTATCATGGGGTTGTAAGAAACAGAATTATGTTTCATTAGCTACTGTAGAAGATAAATATATAGCTACTGGTAGTTGTTGTGCTCAAATTCAATGGAAGAAACACACTTTACTAGAATATGGATATCAATTCAAACATGTCTCTATAAACTATGATAAAAAAAGTGCTATTAACTTCTCTAAAAATCTAGTATCTCTTGATAGGACAAAGCACATTGATGTGAGACATCACTTCTTGAGAGATCATAATCAATGATGTGATATCACTCTTTAATTAATTGGTACTGAACCCCAATTGGCTGTTATATTCACAAAGCCTTTGAATTCTAGGAGGTTAAATTATAATAAACATGTGTTAGGTATGATAAAATGTTGAGTTGGGGACCTCACCATTGGACCTCATTGTTGGACCTCACCATTGGACCTCACCATTGGAACTTACAGTTGGACCTTACCAATATGACCATACCGATAGGACCTTATGGATATAACCTTACTGATAGGAACTCACCATTAGGACCTTACTGATGACACCTTACTGATATTCTACTTGAGTCTTGGACATTTCATTTTTTGTGTTTTCTGCTGGAATCTGAAATTTTTTGGTTTTATTCATTTTTTTCAAATCTTTTCTCTATCAATTTGTTTTCTCGATCCCTAAATGATAAAAATAAAACACATAACAAATTTTGATCCACATCGAACTCTCTCATGAACCTTTTTCTACCTAATCTTGATCCTAAACCTCTATGAATCCTCAAAACACTCTAGATTGATAAGAAGAGTGAAATGGTCATTAGTTCCTGATGAAGGATACGGGCCGGATCCTATGAGACCTAGAGTTTATTCTAGTAGTGGAATCTAGGAAGTGTAAAGGGTGCATAACCTGCATTTATCGAAGTGGAAAGTAGTGATTGAGAAGGATCTTAGCTCAGAATGGCTGCTGACGAGCCGGTCTTTAGTGCTGAAGTCAATTTAAGCTCACGGTTTGGTCGAGTGCTTTAAAAACAATAATGGACCTTGTTATCTGAATATTGTGAAGTAGTTTTATGAATATCTAATATTTGAGCATTTTGAGAATGAGAACCAAATGACTTCCAAAGTAAACGGAGTAAGTGTGAGTTTCTCCTCTGCTGAGTGGGCTGACTGCTTGAGGGTTCCACATGAAGGGATTTTTGAATACTACTAAGGAGTGGTGCCTCTATCTACTAATTATTTTTGATATCATGATGCCTTAGCTGAACTAACAGGGAAATGGCTTCCTAGGAAAGTAATTATAGCTGAAATGGTACGATAAGATAAGCTATTGATCATGTTTATCCATCATGTTTTATGTCCTAGGAGAGTGGACTTTGCAACCTTAAATTTTAAATATGATATTCTCTTATATCTATTAAATCATGAACAAAATATCAACTTATGTATTCTATTGATGATTCAACTAGAGGATATGACCAAGACCAGTTCCAAATTAAATTCCCGATTTCATGATAAGTTGATATCCCTTGTGTTGAAAGTGAAAGGAATTGCTGGAGCTAAGGAGGAAACTATTGTTGTGAGGGATAACAATTGCATCACCAATTTTATTTGGAATCTGGTGAAGATAAACTGGAATCCATGGATGAAGAGATGGGTGAATGATGAGGATAAGTTATATGAAGAGTTTAAACTTGTTTCTCATCCTACTAGGCCTATGGATAAGAGAGATCTAGGTCTAAATCCTAGTGAAGTAGAGCCTGCATATTCTATTGAAGAAGAAATTGTTGTTGTGAAAGAAAGAGAGGATTCTCTAATAGATTAATGATTGATCCTGAACTTCCCTTAAATCCTCATTCAAAGATTTTAACCATTGGTGAGCCAAGTCCACTAATGAGATTTTTTAGAAGGGATATTTTCCTAAGGGACAGTGATGAGGAAACCAGTGAAGAAGATGGGGCTGAAAATGTCTTAAGAGGCATTAGATATAACTCAGATGAGGATGTGGAAACTGAATCTTGTCATGCTGACTTTGAGACTGATATTGATGAATGTGAAGAGGAATGTATAATTCTCAATCCTCTAAAAGAAATATAGAAAGGGTAAAAATTGGAGATGAAGAAGTTGTTGTTTTGGTTGAAGCTGGAGTTGAAATGGTAGTTGTTGAGGATTCAGTAGAAGAAGAGGTAGTGGGTTCTCCTATTGATGGTGTTGATCAAAGATGTATGGAAAGGAAAAGTTTAGTTGATCAGGAGAGTCCTCCACCTGAAGGGGAGGAACCTGTTTCTACAGGATCAGTTGTTGTTTCTCATGGAATAGAGCAATAGAAAAAAGATCATGTATATGTGGTATTAGGATTAGATTATGAAGATTATGAAGATGACCAGCCTATCGGAAGTCCTCCAATTCCTACTATTTCAGAAACTACCATTGTACAGCTAGTGGTTCATTTACCTCAAGACTATGTGAAGAAGGATGATTTTGAATCATTGATTTCAGATTTGACGAGTCACATTTATGATAGATCTGTTAGCCTAGAGAGATAAGTGGCTCTCAATCAGGAGGTAGTGGCGTCTAACATAGAAATTTTGATCTCCACCTTTCACTCTAATTTGTTTCATGAAGTGACGGAATTCCAAAGTCAAGTGAAAACATTGGCAGAGTTTATGGAAAGAGTGAAACAGTCAATCTCAAGCATGAACTCTTATATGGATTCAAGGGTTCAAGTGGATATATATATCAGATATATAAAGAGTGTGGTTTAGAAGTTGGTAACTGTGTTTGAGGACCTTAAAAAGTCCGCGGAAACACATGTGAAAGGCCAGGATGATGATGTGACAAGCCTGATCAGTGGCCTAACTAAATATTTTAAGGAGACAGTGTCTTTCTCTCTAGGACCTCTAGGTGAATCTGCTTCCACTTCAGCCTCTCCTCAAGTTGATATAGAGGCTTTCAGATTTTTTGTTAGAGAATAAGTAGAAATATTCACTAGTGCTAGTACCCAGGACCCCCAATCTGTGACTCAAGTCATTTCCATAACCAGGTAAATTCATAAGCTTGTAGGAGAATATTTATGGGAAGCTTCTCAAGATCAGAACTCCATCAAGGATCAAGTTGACTTCTATTACAAATGGTTATACACTAAGCATCAGATGGATTGTCACTTTATTCCGCTTTTGGAAAATTTTATAATCCCTCCTATCACTTAGGCATTTAAGGATCAAGTGAGCAATCTTAGAGATATGACTCTTGCCTCAGAGAGATTCATGGAAAACAAAGATGATTTCATCTCAGCTATGGACATAGGGGGAAACATCATTAAGGACTTAAGGAATCTTCAGTTACCCTTCCTCTCTATGGACTGCACACCCCTCATTGTTCCTCCTATTTTCCCTTCTTCTTCAGTTGGTTCAGGTTCCACTAGTACTGCTCCTTTGATGACTCCTGCATAGGCCATCAGAAGTTTGACCCCAATGATTTCTCATAGATCTACTCACTATAGGTCTACGGATGCCTCAGTGGTTTCTCCTCCTGCTCTGCTAACTTCCATCCCTCGGCATATCCCTCCACCATCATAACCTACATCATCAGCTTCCAAAGACAAAGCTCTAATGGACATATCTGATGTGGATTGAGTGTGGACTGTCTTAGATGATAGGGATATGTGTATTCAATTTTGTATATTGTACTACTATTTTATTAATACAAACACACTCTTTTATCACTTTTTTCGGTATTCTTTTTCTTAATCACAAAGGGGGAGATGTTTTTAGTGGTTCAGATCAACTTATATATTTTCGGGATTCAATTTAGTTTTAATGATATAATAATATGTGTATTCTAACATCACTGATGAAATTAGCAGATGTACTTAACCATGATTCAAAACTAAATAAACCTAAAAATTAAATGACATAATTTGTGATTATAAAAAAGGGGGAGATTGTTCGACTCAACTGTTTTGAAAATCCTAGATCATGTTTCAGTTATGTGATAATCATGTTTTCATTCTATTTTAATCATGTTTCATTAATGTTCTTATTTCTAAAAGTAATATTCATATACATTTAATATCACTGCTTGTTTGTTTAAGCTTACAGTGTAGAATTTATATATGTGCAAGGTCACTGATTCAAAGGTCACTGATGCAAAGGATACTAATGAAAAGTTCACCGATGAAAAGGTCACCAATGCAAAGGTGACCGATGCAAAGGTCACCAAGGAAAAGGTCACCAATGTAAGGTTACCGATGCATGGTCACCGATGCAACGGTCACCGATGAAAAGGTCACCGATGAAAAGGTAACTAATGTAAAAGTCATTGATACAAGGTTACTGATGTATGGTAACTAAGGAAAGTCTACTGTTGAAGGTTACCGATGGAAAGCTACAGATGGAAGGTTACAGTTGGAGGTTGCCGATGTGCACCTACTATTGAATCTTACCGATGTGAAGGCTACCATTACCTATCTACAGATGCTTTCTCATCCATACATTTTCAATTTCATTATATTATTATAAAGGCCATATTTGATAAATTAAATGCTTCTAACATTAATTTATTCTTATTGTATACATTTCATGAGACCGTATCTGGGGACAGTACCAGGTACAAGAAAGACCGCACGTGATCTACTCATTCCTATTTTCATAGATCATTTAAAAAAGGGAAGACCCAGGAAGATAAAGGAATCAGACGATGAATAGAGGTGAAGTGAATTTGTACATGAAAAGAGCTTACTTGCTACATCAAAGAAGAACCATTCAACTCTTACACTAAGAATCCAAGAATCTTAAGCAGATCCTTTTGGGAAAATAATTTCAAAGTTGGCTTATGTGATTCATTAACTCTTGATCAACACCAGAGGAAGAACACTCGAAGCTAGAACATGGAGTTGTGACACCCTGTTTTGGAGACAACATCAATATAAAGAATCAAACATCAAATTATTCACTCCAAGAAGTCAAGAGCTTAATTGCAAACACATAGAGCTTTCTAAACTCAAGCTTATAATCTTACCTATATTGTGTTCCTTCATTTTAAATTTGTGATAAGTGTGTGTTTCTGTCTATTACACACACTATCTCATGTGCTTGAAGTAGATGATACTAAATATCCTCACATCAAACTCCACTGACATTTTGATTCCCATATATAATTGTGGAAGAGACCGTGTGTGGTCTGTACTATTTTTTTCCCATGAAGAACTGTTGAAGAGGGTGTGAACACTAAACAGTTTGTGAAAACTATTGTAAAGACTTATATATGCTGTGTATCAAGTTTATTGTTAATATAAACTTTTTGGTGATAGGAGATCCCCAAGTGGAGAGGATAAAGTCTCGACTTGAGACTGAACCTCTTGTTTTAGTTTACCATGAACTATATTTTGTTATACTAGGTTTTATCTATTTTCCACTAATAATAATTTCTAAAACATAAAATTGTTTTTCATTCACTTTTATAGTTAGTTTTGGTTATTGTGTCTATATATTTAATTCAGTAAATTTGATTCAAAAGTTGAAGAAGTGTTTTACACCAATTCAACTAAGGTCTAATCCCCCTTTCAGAAACGTATTGACTAACTAGACATTTAAATCTCTATTTCCTTAATTAACTCAGCCGTTTTAAATTTGGGGGATCTTTATAAAACAAGTTTAAACAGAAATTTTAAGTAGGAACTCAATTCACCCAACTCTTGCGATTCTACTCCAACCAACATATATATATATACATATATATATACCATCATATGAAATTATAATTTACCTATAAATGTAAGAATATGAGTTACCCCTAATATATTATCATAAAGGAGTATTATAGGTGTTGAATAAAATTATTTTTAGTATAAGTTGGATTCTTGTATTGAGATACATGATATTCTTATCAGGAACAAAACGAGTTTTGTTTACTGGATAACCCACTATGTATATACCAAATGGAGTGTCATACACTACATATTTGGAATAGTAGGATTTCATGTGTTAGATAAAATCCTCATACCTTCGGTTTTTGAGATACCTTGAATGAGAACATTCATACTTTCATAGACATTTTTACACAATCATTAAGGTTTATATAATCAATGGTGGATGGATTTATTGTCCATCCTATCATTATTTGAGCTTATCCAAAATAAGATTTTTCCTTCTGTATGATGAGTATGAAATATTTTATATCTATTAAGATAGACCAATGAAGTGTATAGTCATATCTGGATATTACATAGGATGTGCATGTCTATTTGGGTGAGGGCCATTTAATGTGATCATATACTAAAATAAATTACATGTGATTTATTCATTAACCTAGTCAGTAAATACATTGATAATTAAAAATATATGATTGGTCTATAAGGGATTGACATACTCTATGTCTTGTCGTCACTCAATTTCTTAGAGGAATGGACTACATGATTATGAATACTTTTATATGATTTAACTAAGAAACACATGTATAGAGATACATTTATTTGATATAGATCTTTCCAAATCCCTTTATAGCTAGAGTGTAATTGACCATTTTCTAGATGATTCTCTTTTATTACATTTATGGATGAATTCTTAATTGTTCTCAATGATATAAAATATCATCGGGTACACTTTTTAGTCATATGAATGTGTATCATGTTTATAAAACATTTAGCGTTACCCCAAAAGTGTTTTGAAGGCTGTTGAGAAGAATTTCTGGATGAATTTTCATAACTTGTTACAAATTATGTAACATATGGTGAAAATGAATGATAGAATTTCCAAAAGGAGTTTTGAATATAGTTTTATGTGTTGTTTAATATGATGTGACATAAGTTGGTAGTACACTAATTCGATGGGCCTTTTACTATAAGTGGGATATTGTAGGATTATGACTTAAAATAGGCATCACCATGAAATAGTCTATATCGTGGTCTATGATGAATTATACCATAAAATAGTGAATATCACTATATTGTGGTCATATTCATGGAGTTTTTTTTCATGTGACAGTGCACTGGTCCCTTCATCCATTCATCCAAAGAACTACCCTATTCGTATATTCATCATGTGATAATTTTTCAGAGGATTATGAACATTAGAAAAAATCATTTAAGAGTTAATTTAATTTATAGGGATCAAACTAAAACATTTTAACAATTTGAAATGTATGGAGAATTTATGAAACATTCATACT
The DNA here is from genome assembly GCA_963277665.1 of Viscum album. NCBI lineage: Eukaryota > Viridiplantae > Streptophyta > Magnoliopsida > Santalales > Viscaceae > Viscum > Viscum album. Next base: position 386,770,568 of record OY728167.1, on the reverse strand, counting down.
TTTGTTCATAAACATTTAGAGTTACTTGATGCCTATATAAGATGGTTTGATCTTCATAATAGGTGTTTAATTCTATTGTGTTTAGTCTCCAAAAATAAATTCCTTATGTCGATTCTCTCCTAGCTCTCACTCTCTCACACCATTAAATCATGTTCTGGAATACTGAAGTGTTTAGAGAAATCCTACCCGAGCATTGGGATATTCCCAAGATTTATGGATAATTCAACATCAAAGAGTCTTTTAGATGATTTTCAAGGATCTCAATCAAATTCTTGAAAAAATATTTGATAAACTAGACTAATTTATGAATGTAATTCCATTATTTTTATTTTTTTATATCAATTCCAAATATACAGATATATTCCAAGATTAATAGTGTTTTGGATTTTTTTTCATTTTGATTAGAATATTAGAAATCCCTTGGAGATCCCTCACATCCACCACATCATACATGAAAAAAATAAATAACAAAACAAATGAATATATAAATATTTAGAACCTAGATGTATTTTTTGGGGAAATTAAGAGGGTGGATAAATCAGTGTACCCAAATTTTTTCTGAAGTTTACTTTCTTTCAATTAATGCCACTACTCTTGATCCTCTTCCAAAAGTAAGAGGTTGTGTGCTGGTACCAATCACATACACATTAAATGGAGTTAATAAAGAAAATAGCAGCACACAAATATTTTTACAAGGATCGGCACAATGACATACTCCTTGTTGTGATCAACCTGTGGCTGATTCATGGATTCTCTTATCACTATTTCATTATAGTTGATAAAAATTCATGGAATTGGAACACAATGTTTATTTGGGAATAAAAAATATTCTTGATCCAATGGTGTTCTTTATACGGCTTTCATTATTCTTAAATGGAGTTTTTTATAATGGAAGAACTAGTTCTTGAATGATATTCAATAAATATATGAAAAAAATATCTCAACCGCACTAGATTCCTTTGACTCATTTGAATAATCTTGTTCTTAAATTAAAGTAATTATACTGACATTGAATCAATAATATTTTATACATACTGACCTTATAATATTTTATAAATGGATGGTTCTAATTCCACATTAACTCACTATTTTCTCAGAATGACCAAATGATGAATTCTAAATATAATACAAGTTTTCTTCTTCCTTTCTTCTTGAATTATCATCTTGCTAATAACAAATGATATAATTTATTATGTTATGTGCTTTTATTATTTCAGATACTTCAAATAACCCTAGTAACTTCTTATTATATTTTCCATTTAAATATCTTTACATTTATCAAGAATGGTAATAGGGGTGTATTTCATGCATTGGTTACATGAGATTCATGAATCATATTCACCTTCTTCTTTTTTTCTTCACACAAACATGTAAATTCACAAAAATTATCCACTATTTTAGTTTATGTTCTATACATGTCTGTCATGAATGTGTATATTCACTTCCACCATTGCATTCACTAAAAATTCATGTACATTTCTCTTCTAACTCGTGTGTTCACCCAAAAGGATGCCTCATGAAGGATACTATTTTTAACATCTTCTATGGATTTTTAACGAGGTGTGTCTGTGGAATCCCCCTTCTACATTTTTATAAAAAATAGGAGAAAAATGGTTGGTCAATCGCAGGACACTAGTTGTGTCTATGAGATCCTTCTCATTCCGCTTCATGAAATCCTAAGAGATTTATTACCGTACTATCCAATTTTATTTGTGGATCTTTGTTATTCATGAAGAACTATGAATTTTCTTTGCATAAGTTGACAACTAACAGGAGACACTTCTCCCTAAAAAATCCAAATATTTTCATAATTGTCTTCCCCTCGCAAACGTTTTCTATGTTGCTCTATTTTTTGAGAGCGCTCTGAAAAATGACAATCAGTAGCATATTCATCATGTTCATGAAGTTTTACTTTTAGAATATGATCAATGACCTTCATGGCCTTATAATTCACATTTTAAAATGCATCAAGACCAAATTAAAGATCCAAAAATAATTTTGTATCATGGAATATCTATAAACAACCATGTCATTTGGGATTATTCAAATGTCCATAGAAATGTGGTGTTTTCTTCCATGAGTTCATGATGTTCCTTTGTGGTGAGCTCCTCTGATTCATCTGATAAACACATTCTTCTAATTTCTCAAATGATTTAACTCATGCATCTACAACTTCTTTTCATACTTGGACAAAACTCTATTTATTAAATTTATCACATAAATGTAAAGTGTATCTTGAATTCATGATGATTCTAAACCTCATCTAATCCCCGTCATGATCATAGAACAATCATGTCGTCCTCGGTTCTATCGTTGGTGGTTCGGGATGAAATATGGTGAATAGGTTCTACATCGATGGTTAGATAGATGAATACAACAACTAGTGGGGCATGGGAGATCAAAATTCTTGGATTGATCTAATCCAGCAGCTCGCATTCTATCCACAAACTTTTTAATGGATGAACAGTATAATGGAATTTGTGTCCCACCTCAAATTGAAAAATGGTTATCCTCCACTGTATCAGCTAAAATGTTTCATGAGATGGCTAGAAATCTCATCCCTCTATGATACCACTCCGTACCCCTTCTCCCAACCAACATTCCACCTCGAACAATGGTGACACCTTTCCTGATGGGCATTTCTGGGCTTATAAACAACTAAACTTACTTGTTCCCTATTATGTGGCTCCTACATCCCTCTTTTAGGAATAGTTTTCTTGAGGTTCCACTTGTGCCTTGGGTGGAGGATGGATCAGACTTCCTAGTGGTTTTCGAAATTTTTTTGTCAGACATAGAATAAATTATAAGTCAAATATACCATGATGAAAAACCAAAAGGCCAAAAAATAAACTTAGTTAAAAACTAAGAATCAACATTCATTCAACCTTAAATTTTCATGGACACATTTTCATCTTTATATTATTTCCTCATTCATATTATTTGAACTATTTTCTCATGGTACCTATTATAATTATCACATAATCAGGGAAAAAAATATTTTCATGGTATTTATAAATTAGAAAATCCTAATTCAAAAATATTAATTACCTTTTTAATGGAATCCTTTAATTATCCTTTAACAAACAATTGATCATGAAAATGAATATTTTCATGGTATTCATTTTAATTCCCCATTAATTTTGTAATGCCTTCAACTTATCAAATGTTTAAGACAATGTGAACTCTTATATTACACTAAGAACATTTCTTTGAGCTTAATAATAGTTCAATAAATTGTCCGAGTATAACAACATGGAGAATTGATCAAGAGTGACATCCAATGCTATGAATCTGTAAAAATTATATAGTAATCATCACTAATCATGTATAATTGTCATTTTAAACGAAATTCAATGAGAACATAACAATCCTATAGAAATCATCACATCAAGCATGTTAAATTTTCCTAGTGAATGAGGTACAAGGAATCCCTAAAAATTATACAAGATTCGTCACTATACTCCTTGAATATTTCTCAAACTATTTCAATCTTTCTCAATCAATTATTAATCACTAGTCATATAGTAATTCATCATACATTGAATTTATTCTTATATGTTGACAACAAACACAACTATACTCATCAATCATCCACATGGTATTTTCAATCTCCCCCTTTAGCTTTGTTGTCAATTCCATTTAAATAAATTAAATGTACCTTATCCACCTTATTGAAAATAAATTCAATGGGTTCACTTCTACCTTTAAAGGAATTCAATCAATAACTTCTCCTTTTTAAGAAAAATGATTATACCACATGGTTCACATGGAAAAGAGATTTTACTTGTTATAATCTATGTCTAAATGGTCTTAACCTATATAGAAAAAAAAGAGATATGAAACCAATGTTATCTATTAAATCAATTAAAAATAATGAATGTTATGTCATGCTCATACTGTTTTCTCAATGATGAAAAGTTGTATAAAACATATTTATAAAATAATATATTACCCATAGCACTTCAATAAACACATAATAAACTTCAAGTGCAAGAATATTTTCCTCTCCCTTTCAATTAGATTACTCATCAACTAACACTCCCCCTTGATCCATACATTTGATATAATCATGACAAGAGAAATAGTTATAATTGGTTTACCTCCATCTTCAAGTTCTATTGAGATGACATGAATTTATAGATGTTCATGAAATAAGACTTGATATCATATCTGTAATATTTTATTTCCCTTAAGGGGTGAACAACCTTCCAATTTACTTGGAGGAAAATTAAATCAGATAATATTCAATATATTATTATTCATAATCCACTATTGTGGAATAATTCAAGTTTAAATCAGATCTTGAATAATCACTCCAACTTGTTGTCTTCCACTTTGTTCATTCATTTCTCATGTTGGGAATGTACTTCAACCTTCAGTTCCATTAAATTTAAACAAATATACTACATAAGAATGAGGGAATAATATGGGACACTTATGATATTCTTAATAAGTGAAAAGAGGTCTAATAATTTCCTCTAAACCCAAATACTCATTTTATTATAGATATAAAATGTGTGGTACTCTTCAGGATTATGACTTATTTACATTTTAAATATTGATATTTCTTTTATAGTATGGACCGTTTCCTTCTATTAACCATCATATTATGTGTATTTTTTATCCTTATACCAATAAGGCCTTATCTTCCCCTAGGGATTTTTGTCTATCATAAATATCTCCCATTGAGATGGTAAAATAATTATAAAAATATTAACATTGTGTCCATAATTCTTTCACCTTCCAAAATATACTTCTGAGAAACTTGAATGGTTATATGTTGAAAACCACTCATGAAATTTGAGATCCTCATGTTGAACAACATATTTCCCTTTTTCCTTTTATCAAGATAGTACTTCATCCTAATTTTATACATTTCTCTTGAAACATTAAATTGATCAAGAAAGATGTTTAAGACATCCTTACTAACATATTATATCTTTGAGTTTCCACATTTTTTATTTAATGATTTTGAGAACACTTTCTTAGGTAACATATCAAAATAGTCATCATGAATTTCATCAGTCAATCTCATCTTCTGGTTTCTCTCCTGGATTGATTCTTTTCTTAAATTAAGCTTACATACATTCATTTACATGTCCTATTTGTAGTGGTCTATGGTGTGACCACTCTTTCTATACTAGACGAATATTTTTTTGGTTGATATGATATTCTTGGATTCCAACTTATCATCCTTCTTGAGAGTAGCTTCTTTCATATATTTATTGACTTCCTTATTCTACTTATTCCCCAAGGAATAACATTCATCTTTTGTTCCTTTATTATACATTTTTTGTGGTATTTTCTTCTTATAAACATATGAATAGTGCACGGTTGGAATATACCAACACTCATCATAACCATGACCTCTTATGTTTCAATAATAATATAATTCTTCGATATAAGAAAATCATTTCTTGATAGACAGATTATTTTTTGCCTATGTATTTTTCTTCAATTTTTAAGGTTTCTTTATTTAATAACATCTACTACATGTAAATGTTATACTTCTTTAATTTTCATATACCGGAATGTTATGCCAACATTAAGTGTCTAGATTCCCCAATTTCTAGTAGTACCATAAATATCTAACAAATATTCTTCTTTTTCTAGTTGTTTAAGTTTTCCTAGATTTAGTATTGTGCTATTTCTGAAGTTTTATTTCATTCCTTGGAGCATAATTTTGAGCATTAATTTTATTGATATTTATAGTATCCACCCTTGTTTTTTTGGTGGATTTATCATAAATTCTATCAACCCACATCTTCCCACCTTTTGGATTTGAACCTCCACTAGGATATGAGACTGCATTAATAGAACCATAATTTACTAGTTTATGGGTTACCTTATTCCATGAGTTTTTAAAAGGTTGATAAAGAAATTACATTGATTGATTCTTCCCACCAATATGAGACTAATCAAAGACATGGGTTTAATCAATATTTTTTGTAGTAACATCCCTTCTTGTAGATTAATTCTCTTCATATTTTTTGGTGGTAGAATTCATCTTCTCACTACCATAGGAAGTCCGAGCATGGAACTCCTTTAAATTTATCAATTCAATATCTATCTAAAGAAAATTCATGCTGGAGGAAGACTTATAATTTTCAACTGATATTAGCCTACCTTCCCAATAACGTGTCATCCTTTTAATCTGATCTTCATATTATTTTCTATCTTTATTCAAATATTTTTCAGGATATTTGATTCTTATGGAATTGACATTTAATTGGGATTCCTTGACACTAATGGTAGTATTATGTTATTCTCCTAGAGAATGGATCTTTTAAATATATTCTTCATGCATCTTGGTCATTTATTCCAAATACATGTCAATCTATTTGACCTTATATGTTTTTTATCCAATCTTACCATCTCTGACATTCATGGAAACATTGAACAATATTTCAAGTGCATAGATTGATTCTTCAATGAAATATTTTATCATAGTCCTCTCATAGTAATTAAATTAAAATTATTATTCAATGATTAAATTCTTTTTATTCCAATGAATCATAGATTATTCCTTTCATTCACTGAGTTTTGTGAGAACATTTCACCATTTTAATTTATTTACAATTACATCCTCTTGTTTATTGATTTATTCTTAAAGATGTGCTCTTTAATCAAAAATATATTTGAAAGAAAATATTATATATGAAATCACTTATTTGGGAAAATTCATTATATATCTTTAAAATTGACTATATAATCCTTAAATAAAATTTATATAATCCACTTCCTCATACTCTCTATAACTTGATCTCGTTTCATCATAAAAATTGTTATAATCTAACTTGACATGAAAATTGATCCTTATCTTATTTAATTTAGATTTCATTTTCAATATATTTTCTTCCCTCTCCTATCTATTTTTTAGAGTTTTGTATGATATCTTCTTGTTTTTTTCAATATGAATGGAGATTAAATTTTATACTCGATGTTGTTTATAATCATCATCAAATATTACTTTTATATGAACCTTGTAAAAACATCTATTCTTGGTAACTTTGATACAATAAAAGGCATACCTACACTCTGATTCCACTTGTAGATCCCAAATGAATCGTTCCGGGGCACCGAGGGGGGAGTGAATCAGTGTGCCTAAATTTTTAAAAAATTTAACTTTCTTTCCATTAACCAATATACTCTTGAACTTATTCCCTAGTAAAATGGAATGGATTTTTTTTGTGTTGTTAATAATCACATACACATGCAATGTATATAATATATGTTTCAATAACACATAATGACTTTTACAATGGTCAGTACGAAGACCTAATCCTTGTCGTGATAGACCTATGTTTGATTCATAGATTCTCTTATCACTATTTATTTGTAGTGATTAAAAATTACAAGAATTAGAAGATTGTATTTATCTAGTAGAGAAACTATATTTCAAATTTAGTGGTGTTCTATATATTGGTTCCATAATTCTTCAAGGTAGTTGTTTATACTAGAACCACCAATTCTTCAATGATATTCAATATACTTCTGAACAAGATATATCAACTAAACTGGTTGTATTTTCATTTACTGAAAGATCATATTCTTCAACTTAAGGGCTTTTACTTCCACTGAATTAATAATATTATATGCATGTCGGCCTTATACTCTATAATAAATGGAAGATGACACTTCCACTTTAACTCACTCTTTTCTCAGAATGACCAAGTGAAGAATTATTAATACAATAGAGGTTTTCTTCTTCATTTCTTCATGAAATCTCAAATTGCACATAAAAATGATATTATTTATTATGTTATGTGCTTTTCTGATTTTGAATACTCCAAAACCCCATGTAAATTCTTATTATATTTTTATTTTAAATATCTTGATATTTATCAATAATGGTAAAAGGGGTGTATAGAATGCATTATGTTCATGTGTTTCACACAACATATTCACCTTGTTTTTTATTTCTTCATTCATGCTATTTTATTTTGGGTTTAATGCACGTGTGTCATGAATGTGTATATACACTTCATCCTTCACATGCACCTGAAAAGTATGTACAATGCTCTTATGCCTCCTATGTGTGCCCAAAAGGATGATTCATGTAGGATAGTGTTTTACACAAAGGCCCTACCTTTTTCATGTGGTGTGTTTGCAGGGTCCTATTATCCCTTATAAAAGTCAATTCATTGAGAAACTCTCTTCCCTTCATGAATACATTATAAATAACTCTTTTTTTCAAGAGAACTCTCAGTAATGATGATCAGTAGCATATTCCTTAATATCATGCCTCGGTATTTATAGGTGATGATGAATCCCTTGAACTTCCATGAACTCAAAATTTTAATTAGCATCGAGTACAAATAACATGCATGTAAATAATTCCATATCACGACATATATTTAAACACCCACGTCGTTTGGAGTCATTCAAATGTACTCCCAAAACATTCAGAATTTCATACATGATTTCACAATGATCTTTTGAGTTGAGATCCTCTCATGCATGCGATTATCTCATGCTTCTCATTTTTTGGAAGCTCAAAATCATACCTCTGAAACTCAACTTCATCCACTTCTAAAAAACTCTTTCTTAAATTTGTAATATGATTGAAAATCATAGCATACATCCATGGTGATTTGAAGCTTCACCAAGTCATCATCTCGATTAAAGAACCAACATGTCGGTCTCGGTTCATTCATTGGTGGTTTGAGATGAACTATTTTGAATAGTTTCACTATAAATGGTTAGATAGATAAGGAAAACAATGTTTTTTTAAACCAGAAGGGCATGGGAGATCGGATGGCCTGGATTGATCTGATCTAGTGGTCTTCATTTTATCTATTTATTCTTTAATGGATGAACAGTAACATGGATTTTTATGTTCTTCATCGAATCATTGAATGTGCCTTTGGTTGAGTATGGATCATGCTTTTAAGTGCATTAGCCTATTTTTTTGGAACAGTTATAATTAATTTTAATTTATATAGTTCATGATGAAAAACCAAAATTCCACTAAATAAACATAGTTAAAAACTAATAACCATCTATAATTCCACTTTAAATTTTCATGGCCAACATTTTAACTTCAAAATCATTCCTTATTCATATTATGTGAACTATTATTGCATGGTTTCAATTATAATCATCACATCACCATGAAAATAATAATTTTTGTGGTATTATCGAATTAAAAAATCCTCATTTATTAATATTAATTTATTTTTTCATGGAAAACATTAAATATCCTTCAATAATCAGTTCACAATTAAAATAACTATTTTCATGGTATTAATATTAATTCCTCGTGAATGTTTTAGGGTCATCAACTTATTATCTATTGAATACAATGTTCACTCCTCTAGTACAATAAGAACATGTCATTCAACTGGAGAATGGGTTAAACAATCATATGAGTTTAACAACATAGAGAATTTATCTTGTGTTACATCCAATGATATGAATCCATAACAATTATCGAGGCATCATCACCATTAAATGAGAATTTTCCTTCTAAATGAAAACCAATGTTTCAATAATAATTCTCCATGTATAATCACATCAAGCATCAAGAATTGTCTTAGTTAATGAGATCCAAGGAATCCGTAACAATTCTCTAGTAATTATCAATAGCCTTCTTGAATATTACCTAAACTATTTAAATCATTCGTAATTAATGATTATTCACAAATAATAGAGGACATTATCATATAGTGATTTTTTTCTTTTTTATAGATTGAAAACAAACACAACCATACTCATCAAATATTAACATGGTATTCTCAAAATAAATATATAGGATACAATGTGAAAGGTATAATGAACCACCATAAACAATATCACATCTTGAATAGATGTATGTTTGATCATTGATGATGTGATAGTGTCCATCATAATTGTATATTCACTTCACCAACAATCTAAATATGATATATTCATCTCTAGGATCAATGGTAATCCATCCTCCACATCAGCTTATATATATATACACAAGGTGAACAACACAGAAATGCGTGTGCAAGGATGGGTATAAAAATATATATTATGGTCATCTCAAGTAATGAGATGCCCAAATATATCCATTTTCTATGTGTATTAATAGAATATGAATTTGACACAACCAGGAATCATCAAAAAACATAACCATAATCCATCATTTCTCTCACCAAATAGTAATGTTCTTAATAAGGAAAAAATCATATATAATAACCCATCATATATTTATTTCTTGTAAATTCATCGTAGTTGGATTGATCATGATATATTGTAATAAATATACATCTCCATATATATTCAGTATACTAGTGGAAATACACGTCTCCTGGGTTAATGTTTCATACTACAATATTGGAGGAAATAAACATCTCCCAGGCTATAGATATATATATATATTAGGTCTTCATAATTCCCAAATTTATTGATATTAGAAGAGAAAGTATCAAGTGCATCATCAATCACCTAAATCATTGCAATGAGGGAGAGAAGGGGCATTTCCGCTCATGTGAATTATTATCAGTTGCATTCTCATAACTGGGATGATTGAGGAACTACTCATCTCCACCGGTCCTATCCATCATGTTCTCCCATTGGGAATTCTATAGGAATTAATCATCTCCCTCTATCTCATAAAAGAAATTTTTAATGAAATACCTATATCCGACCATACCCTAAGGACATATAATATATCTCAACCTAGAGTTATGGGTGGGTATAAGTAAATACATGAATATGTTATCATCCATATCTACCCATATCATCGCATGATAAAGAATATATTCACTAAAAACCCACTCAAAACCCACAAATATGGTGACTGTAATGGAGATTCCACCTTCTTACCCCAACACCATCGATATATTTCCATTATATTCTACATAACATCTTTGAGTAAACCAGTACAAACAATCAAACACAATAAGGATCCCCCTACAAGTCTCACAAGAATCCCTGAGTATCAATCTATCTACTAAATTCTACTCAATAGATTCTCACATACCAAAATCATACTGAGTGAATGATAATTAAATAATTTATAGATACTTGTTATTAAATAAACCCTCTATTCATATTATATATCAACCAACATTACATTCGATCAGGTCATCTCTTGATGCCACAACCACCCCAATAGGTTCCTCATGCATGTCTTATCACATGTTATAGATAATAATTCAATAATTATAAAGGTCGTTTTTTGATTTTTTTTTGGCACATTAGAACCAGGATGATAAAACATACATCACATAGATTTTCACATATTAATTCCCAAGTAACTATGTTACTCTAATTTATTACCCAACTATTATCGTGGAACACCTAAAAATATAACTGAAATATTTCACTACCTTAGTCTTATGTTAAAGTCACTATATATTATAATATTTCATTGATTAAAAGTAATTCATTTAGAATCTCTCATTCCTTCGTAGTTATGTCACATAATTAAATGGAATAATCATCCTTAGTTTTATTCCACTATTTTATTTTCAATATTGGTCTATAACATTGTCTACTATCTTTATTATGTTTCAATTCAACCACTTTTTCCAAATTTACCATTCCAATAAATGTTATTTCATGTCATGATGTAAATGAATTAATTTATATAATCGCATCAAATAAATAGAAATTTGTTCTTCAAAAAACAGTTAGATACGGTACTACTTTTTAATAATATTAATTCCTTTATTTAAGTAGTTATATCACAATAATAATTCATTATATAACAATCCCCATTCATACCATCATTATTTTCATTCCCATACTTTATTATCATCCATCTCAATAACCTATGAATAACCTATTGATTTTATTATTTTCTAAATAATTCATAACCATAATAAGAGTTATCAACATATTTTATGTGAAATAAATATATTATTTAATGATTGTCTCACCTTTTCTATGAAATCATATAATAACTATAGGGTTGACAACAAGGATCATTCCCCAACTATTGTGGTTATGTACCTCATCAAATTGAGTAATTTAAGATTATCAACTAATTCTCTTCAATGATTCCTCTAAAATTATTATTATTAAATAATAAAAATAATATTTATATAAAAACTCTAGGAACACAACAAAAAATGGTGTTTCACAGCGGTTTTTTCCTGGAAGTTTATAAAACTGCCACTAAATGTATTCCCAAAAAGAAATTTAAGTGGTTTTTTAGCTATGGTTTTAACAACTATAGTGAAATTATTTTATATTTTTCTTTAATTTCGTTTTAAATCTTTTTTCAAAGACAAAATATAATTTTTTAATGGCGGTTATAAAAAGATGATTCTAAATTAAAGGGAATGAATTTAAAAACATATTTATTTATGATTTATGATTTATGATTTATGATTTATTATTTAATATCATTTATTATTTATTATTTATAATTTTAATTAGTTAAAATTATTAATTAATAAATAATTATAATTATTAGGTAATAACAAATTTAAACATAAAACAAATCTTCAAAAAAAAATAGAAAAAGAAGACTTAGGCATCAAAACCACCATAACATCTGATTTGGGAATCTGTTTCTCCTCCACAACTAGTCAACTCGAAGCTTATGAAATGATTCGAAACAACATATAATCAAAAGAAAAAAATTCTAAAATTTCAAATCAAAATCAAAATTCAAAATCGAACTTCAAACGACCATAACTTTTATTCCGATGTTCTTTTGGGCTATAATGCATATAAAATTGAATCCTATGATGAGATCTACACCATTAAAGGTTAGTTACTAGAATGCAATGATTAGTTCAATTTTTTTGCACTCTTAATAATGCCCAGAAGGCCTATGAAATATTTTTTTTAGTCACTAAACAATATTTCTTCATATTCAAATGGATATTTCTTCTGATCATTGAGTTTGTTCGGACTGTAAAACATATCATATTGAAACTCATTTAATGATCTTCAATTTGATTGGTTGTGGAGCTCAAACAGATTCATGTGTCATATTTACTATCCATTTCAGTGTTTTATGGTTTATTGAGTTTCTTAACATTTTTTATATGTTTTATAGGTACACTAATTTTTTTAACATACATGTGGGTTTATATATATTGATTTAAAGCTGTTGGGGTGCACCTCAATGGTAGAGGTGCCCAGTGATTCTATATAAGACCCAGGTTCAAATCCAGGTAGGAACAAATTTCTGTTGGCAGGAAGTAAAGTAGGTATGACGTAGGCAGGCTATAACACAAGCATGATGCAGGCAGACGATGACGTAGGCATGATGTAGGCATGACACTACACTTGGCCTTTGGGCCAGATTTTGGGCCTTCATGCCATCTAATGGGCTTCATAACCACTAGGTCTTCAGGCCATATACTGAATAAATAAGTCTTGATGAATGATCTATCTCTTGGGGGGTTATGCCATGCATTTTTAGCCAATGTGTGTGGTGTGTGTGTGTATTTAATGTAATTGTACCCCAAGCACCTAATATATATATATATATATTTATTTATTTATATTTATATACATTTTTTATTTTTTATTTATTATTTATTATCTGTGATGTATTATTTATTTTTTTATTATTTTATATTTATTCAATTATTTTATTTATTTTTTTTTTATTTTTTTTTTGTTATTTTTGTTTTATTAACAACTTATTAATTTCATATAAATTTACTACAGATTTATTTTTATAATTAAATTATTTTAAATAAAAATTTAATATTAATTATTTATTCATTATTAAGTTATTATTCAATCATTATTTATTTAATATTCATTTATTTTTTATTTATAATTTATAATTTATCATTTATTTATTCACTATTTATTGACTATTTATTCAATATTTATTCATTATTTGTTTATAATTTATTTATTATTTATTATTTTTTATTAATTTTTTATTAATTATTAATTAATTATTAATTAATTAATAATTATTATTTTATTTATTTATTATTTTTTCATTTATTGTTTATTAATTATTTTTTTTATTTTTTTTAATATTTATTTCTTATTTATTTTTTTCTTGTTTGTTATTTTTTTTATTTATTTATATATTTATTTATTATTAAATATTAAATATTTAATATTTAATATTTAATATTTAATATTTATTATTTATTATTATTATTATAATTAATATTAATTAATATTAATCTTTTTTTAATTTATTTTACATTATTATGATAATATGTTATTATTTATATTTCATTATTTATATATTATTATTTATATATTATTTGTTGGTCTATTATATAAACGATTTGCCTGTTATACATTTATAGTTTATTTATTTATTTAATTATTCTTTATATATTCATTATTAATTATTTATTAAATAATTATCAATTTATTATCAATTAATTAATTAATAACTAATTATTATTTAGTTATTATTTCTTAATTTTTAATTTTTAATTTTTAATTTTTAAATAATAATAATTATTTACTATTTAATTTTTATTTTTCATTTTTTATTTATTATTATTATTATTATTCTTTATTATTTATCTATTATTTATTTATTTTTAATTATTATTTTATTTTATGATTATTTATATATTATTATTTATATATTATTTATTTGATTATTATTTTTGTATTTATTTATTATTTATTATTTATTTTATTATTATTTATTGTGTGTACATTAATTATTATTTATTTATTTATTTATTATTTATTATTTATATATTATTTATTTTCTTGTTTTATTTTTTTTATTATTTATTTTTTTTATTTATTATTTAGTTATTTTGTATACATTAATTATTAATTTATTTCTAATTAACTTATTATTTCTATATTAATTTACTATTATTTTATTATTAATTTATTATCAAATTCTTGTTTGTTATTTATTTATTATTTATTTATTTTCAATTATTATTTAAATATTTATATTTTATTTATTTTGTTATTATTTATTTATTTATTTTATTATTTGGTTATTCGTTATACATCAATATATATATATATATATAAGTATATTAAATTCTATTTATTCACTGCATGATGTGTATGCTGAAGTGGTAAAGTGTTGGGAGAATAAGCAAGTGGTAAGGCATTCATATCTCACCCAACACAGAATTTTTGTATATAGCTTACACATGTGTATGTGCAAAGTAATAAATAATAAAATAACTAATTACTTGAATTCAAAAATTAACAAATAAAAAATAATAATAGATTAATAGATTAATTACAAGAATAATAATAAAATAATAATATAATATCTACACGAATAATAATAAATTAATTAATAATTAATTCTGAGAAATATAAAATATGGAAATAATTATAATAATTTAAAAATAAAATAAAATAAAATAAAATATAAAACAGCAGAAAATTATTTAGCATCTGTTTAAACTTTTAAAAACCAATTTAGCAGTGGGTGTTCAAAGCTATCAAAGAATGATTTAGGGGTGGTTCAAATCGCTGCTAAATGAAAAAACGCCACTAAATTGCTTTTTTGGCGTAGTGGAAATATCAACATCATAGTCAATCTTTTCATATTTTATTGAGTCCATTCCACTCAATAATGTGATATCTATTGATCTGAAGTGATATGTAACAATAACACATGTTTATACAATGTTTTATTATTACTATTTTAATAATTATAATTCTAGTCATCAATAGATTAAACCACTTATCAAATGATTCAAACTTGGACCTATTGGTTCTAGGATTAAAATTGGAATCCAACATAATTTCCAGTAACTATATCGGGATTGGGATGCACCCTTATGTGCTAGATTTGTCTTGGCCAGTTTGGGGGTTTCATGTGGACCCTTGTGCACCCTTAAATGTGTGTCAATGATTATTTGTGTTCAAGAACTCCTCCATTATATGATCATGCCTCCCACATGATTAGGCAATATGGATATTGGGGCTTTTTTTGGTTGATCCACAACCTCTATCATCATATGATCAAGTTCGATCAGGCGACTACATCGATGTTGAATCACATGAAGGATATGGACAATGTGGTGTATTTTTATTCGTTTGATCTTGTTGATCATATGGAAAATATTAATATTTTCACATTGATAAATTCCACACCATAAAAATTATTATTGGGCTAACATGGCATGTTCCCATCAATCCAATTGAATATTGGATGACATATGATGTTCCAGCCAAACATCACTTCCCTTCCTCATCATTGTCCATTGTGTACAATGGTTAAAAATGTTTATCCTTCTTGAAATTACCCCAAAATTCACACCATTGGTATTTATATCCACTTGTTTCTATATCCAGCCTTGGTTTTCCAAAAAACAATCCCAAAGTACAAGAACATCTAGATATAATTCTATAAGGGTAGAAAAATCTCTATAGAATTTCTCCAAATCTGTAAATATAATTGGAGGTATTATAAAGTTATTATATTTTTCTATTCTAGATATTTCTAAAAATATTTGGAAATCTTAGTAATTCATTAAAAAAATATTATAAATATATTTTTTATTTCATCCATAAAACTTCTCTTTATATTTAAATGAATTTTTCCCACTGATGTGGTAGAGTTTTAACACTCTTTTCCAAATCCTTTTTGTATTTTTTATTGATTTTTTATATTAAAATTTTGTTTCTTTTAAATAATTGATAATTGTTGTGTTTTTGTACTTTGCTCTGTAAAATAATCAATTTTAGTTTAAATCAATTGTTTTTCATATTCATTATTTTCATTTTAAGTAATTCTTAAATTCATTTAGTCTTGAGAATTAGACTTTTTTTTATTTATTCTTTTATTTTTATAATTTTTCATTCTATCTAGTTTAATAATTAATTTATTAAATTAATTATTGCCTTATTCTTTAAATTTTTAATAAATAAATGTTTTTGGTTTTTCGTCTTTTAATAATTTTATTAGTTTTAACAATTTAATTTTATTCATTTTATATAATTTTTTCTTCAATTAAATTAATTCTTTAATTAATTGGTTGAATAATTTAACCAAGTTGCTGTAAATATTTTTAATTTTTTTAATTAATCTTGTTTATTTATTAAACCCAAATTAATTCATTCTTTTAAATAAAGTATTATTAATTTTATTATTTAAATTTCTGTTTTTAGTTTTTAATTTCATTATATTTAATTTCATTTATTTATTTATTTATTTATTTTTAGTATCATTAAATTATTTTATTTATTTTATTTTATTTATTATGTTCGTTTGCAGGTGTTGTGGTCGCACGGTCATGTTCCTTAAGGGTGACTCTCTCACCGCTATGGCCATCCATACAAGTGACAACATCACCGTTTGCCCATTTTTGCTGAATTCTCACCGATACTCCACCTCACCGTTACTACTCTGCATCCAACCTCAATGTTACCTCACTGGTAGACTTCTCCTTTTCTTTCCTCACCGATACATTTTCCCATCATTTCTTCACCGTTACTAAATCCTAACACCTACCGTCCCCTTTATTACCTCTTCGTTGCATTCTATACTCAACCTCACTCTTACCCAACAACAATCGCACAACAACCCGAATGATTCACATTATCTATTGACATAAATCATCAAACAAATCAGCACCAACAACAATCATCAAAAACATGAATTGAACTACCCAAATTTGAATACCATATTTGAAATCCTCAAAACCTTGCCGCGGCTCGACCTCCATACTACTCGCGCACGAACCTGCCTTGCCATCGGCGGGCCTGCCTCCATCCCTTCACTTTTCCCTCCCTCCAATAGCAGTTTCCCATCACAAAGCATTCCCACTAGCCCTCTCCGGGATTCCCCCTCAAAGTTGCATCGTCGACTATGTCTGAATCAAAACTGTCGCACCTGAGGAGGTCTCCAATCGCATCCCCCGTACTCATCTCGTCAGAGCCGCCGTCACCCCCCTTCCCTCTTGCTGCCTTGGCCTGCCCTTCCTCTCATCCATTAGTGACGTCGCGCACCTTCTTCCACGTCGAACCAGATCTATGACCCTATTTCACCCTTTTACCCCAAAGCTGCCACAACCTTCCCTTCCACCTCACCATCACGCCTCATAACCCTCTTCCCCCCTCTCATTTGCACCGAAGCCAGCCCCCTTTCTCCCCTCTTTTCATTTTTTATTTTCTATTTTTCTTTTAGTTTTATTTTATTTTATAATAACATATAATATAAAAATATTATATAATAATATATATATCATATACTATACAATAATAATAATAGGTGTAATAATAAATAATATATATGTTTTTATATATCATAATAATATATAGATTGATTAAATAAAATAGCTATTAAATATACTACTAGTAATTTAGGCATTATAATATATATATATATATATATTAATAAGTTTTTTAAGTAGTAATACTAACACATAGTATATATATATAATAGTTTCATTTTATTTTACTCACATGCATTTCATTGTTCAGGGGTAGTTACTAGAAGAAGCAGGATAAAAGAAATAGTTTGTGGGAAGACACCAGAACATTAGCAAGTTTGTTGTTGGGGAATTGGGGTATATTCACATGGAGTTTACCCAAGAGATAGTGATGAGAAAAATTAAAGCACGCCACGTGGATAGAAACTTCCAGTTAGTTTAGTTTTCTGTTTAATCTCACAATAAAGAGGATGCACAACTCCTCTCAGGGCAGGGGGCCGAGAGAAGAGTACCCGACCAGGGGGAATCATTTATTGGTGGTGGAGGACACTCCACCACCGTTCACGCACCATTCCATACCACTACATCAGATTCGAACTCAACTTCGACCTGGAGACTGGTTCCCACTCCTCTATTTCAACCATCCTCTTTGTTCTGTTTTTTGTGTTTTATTGAATCTGTAAATGATCCTATAGTGTTTCATGTTTTTCTAATTGAATTGTTATCTTTGATTCATTTATTGTGTGTTGTTCATTCATTCTCGTCTCACATTGGGATATCGAATCTCTAGAAATGGAGATCTAATTTGCAGGGCTAGATCCAGTTTATGAAACCCAACACGATCTGGAGATCCACACATCAATGCGATCATGTTCTTTTTATTCACCTTGGTAGATCGCGTTTGCGAGTTAGATTTAGTGAGAGCAGGATCTTCCTTAAGACGATTTGCTACTTTCTTGTTTAATTTCTTCTCCCCTTCCTGTCTTGATTTCTCAAACTAAGAATCAAGATTGGTTGTGCAATGTGACGATCTTAGTGGAATCATTCTGGATTGTGAGAAATTCTTTCCAAAATAACTTTGATGGGTGAGTCACCATGCAGTTCGGAGGAACGCTTGAGTATTGAAGCACTTCGATGCTTGAGTGTTCAATTTATAGGCGAGGCTGGTGTGTGATCCGAGACATCGATCTTGCATTGTGCGAATTTGAGAATTGTTCACGTTGATCTAGGATAGGGAGTAGAGGGTGAATTAACCTAGGTCCAGCCTTTTTCTCTCTAACTATTGTTGTGTCCTGGAGTCATCTGTTTGTTATGTGTCTTGTGTTTTATTCGTGCCTACATTCGTTCCCAGGATTTTTTGTTCTGTGTCCCTTGGTTGTTTTTCAATTTTTCATCACTGTTTCCCTCTCTACTGTGCTTATCAGCCCTGATTAGCGTTTCCATAGTAGTGTGTTTTTATGTTTTCAAAGTATTTAAAAATATAAAAATATTTTCGGAACGACCACTAGGGCTCTCGACACTACTTCCTTCAGAGCGACCCCGAGGTTAGCCACTTTGCTATATTTTTTGTCTTTAAAAATGTAAACTTGATCGCCCTTGTGATAAGGACTGCCATCAAATTTTGGCGCAGTTTCCGGGGAATCAACTAGTGTTTCAATGGTTTTTCCAATTTTTATTTTTTTTAAACAAAAAAACACACACACAGTGATGAACTCTAACTAATCTGATACAATGTCACTATTTGACCCGGTGCAAGAGCATGAGGATTCTGTTGCTATGTTTCATTCTTGGATGCATGAAAGACATCATCGAGAACTTAATGATGAGGAGACAACTTATTCTCATGAGATCATGTAGATGATGCAACAAGCCATGGATAAGGTCAAGGGATACCAATAAGACATTGTAGTACCACCACCTCCCATTGAAGCCCAACATTCTGGAAAATAATTGAGAAGGAAAGAGTAAAGAAATGGAAGAAAGAAAAAGTCATAGTTTCCCAACATTCATTTGGATTTGCTCCTGGAGTCAAAACTCGAAATTCTAGAACCAATTTCCGAGGATATTTTCAAGGGATCGCAGGAGATTGAACTTGCAAGGAATAATGATACTAGGAATTTATTTGATGATCATTCATTCCCTGATTTCCAATCTATTGATTTTTCTTGCAATAACTATTTTAATCATTTCTCAATGATTCAATATGTGGAGCCAACAAATGACATTATATTGTTCTCCTTAGAACACTCGGCAAGTGAGGTGGTGTGTTTTGAAGAGAGGGTGGAGGAGGTTGACAACCTCTCTCTTCCCCTGGACCCCCTCCCAGGATCATTATTCCATCACGAGGAGGAACAAGCAGCATTGATACAGGGAGTTGACAATTTTATGGAAGAAGCTATATTCTTATTCAACTTGGATTACATTGAAGATGATTTTAATTTTGTTTCTCCCTGTGTAGGTTTTGAAGTTTCATCTCATCATTGTAATTTTTTGGAGAGTGAGGAAGTTGAGGTTGAATCTACTGAAGAGTTTATGGAACTTCCAATTCTTGATGATGCTTCCAGTTTGGGAGTTATTGTTGAAGATGATTTTTTGGAGTGGTGCACTATAATAGAAGTGAATGATGACACATTAATTTCTTTCCAAGAGGAAATGTTTTATTGGAATGAACCAGAATACAAGTCACATCCATGTTTTCCAACATTACATCTTGTGAACACTCATTCTCAAGCAGAAGTAGGGCAGTACCCCTAACTTGTGTATTCCCCTCCATCATTCAACATGAATTACTTCACTGCCCAGGAGGGGAATGTGGTTGAAGCTGCACATGGGGTATTTCAAATATGGCAAGTGACTGAGTTTGGAATGAATCACATATGGTGGTTCTTGAGCAAGAAGCTTAATCCCCCATCCGACTGGGGTTGATCCGAGGACTGTCCAGCTGTGGACAGTCAAACTATAGCACCCCCTAGGGGGTTATCACTGGATTATCCTCTTCAATTTCTAGCTTTAGTTTTTTCTTTCATGCGGTTTTAATTTGAGTGTTGTTTTCATAGGAAAATAAACTGGCAGTAGATTCCACGTGGATATCATTCATGTTCGAGATGAAGATTACACTCAAGATCATGCATAACAATCCCTAACTCATACTCTACAGTTGTTTTTATTTGAGATTTAAATATTGAACATTAATGTTAAATTGTTTCATCATGTAGGTGAAAAACTGGAGTAGCCTGAGTTCATGCACATGGAAATCAAAGGGAGACATTAGTAAATTTGAGAAGTTGCACATTCAGGGGAGTATTGTTTTACATTGAAATGTTTTACTCTTCACATTTTTATTGCATGATGTTGTGAACATAGTGTGGGGGTCTTCCCACTGATTTTTGAAACTCTTGGACTATGTTTTATTCTTGGGTGTTAGCTGCTAATATCTACTTAGTTGAAAATGTATTTTGAGCTGATTTGTGAAACAAGCTGCACCCACTACTTTTATTTTCATTATGTTGCTGCTGCACGTCACTATTAATCATGCTACTCTTTGAAGTAAATTGTTAAAATCTTTTGTCTTCTCACAATGATTCAAAGCATGAACAGTTTAGGAATAGAAATGTACTTGGTTGCTGGTGATGGTTGGTGGGGTTGTGTTCTTTTGTTTGTGTTTTTATTTTCATTTACTTTTTGTGTGGCAAAGAAAGTTTTTGAACTTCATTGATACCCCTCCATATCCTTTTTCAGCTAAAATGTCTATCTGTTTTGTACTTAACCTGTCTTCCACCTTAGAAAACAACATTGGGGACAATTTTGGGTTTTAATTGTGAGGGAGAGGGGTCATTCTAGTGTCATGTTGAATTCCCCCTTCTTGAACCTGAGTTTGTGTTTGTTTAAAAAAATGGTCAAATTTTTTCATTTAAAAAAAATGGTTCAAAATTCCTTTATTTTTATTCAAATTCTATTATCACTTGATGGTCATTAGAGGTTCAATGGTACTTCATTTATGTCGTATTTAGTGTATAACTATTTGTTGGATGTTGAGAGTGGAACTGACTTAGAAACTGTTAAGCATGAGTGATTGCTGAGTGCAATTGTTCATTGTGTCTATGGATCAGTATGATTAGGAACTGAGGATGAGAGTGTGACATGATCTGTTTTGTGGAGTAAGGATCATGACTTGGAGTAACATGAAGTTCTCACTGGAACCTAGGGGACACACACCTTTTGATTATATAATATTCAATCACGTTAGGAAGTCAACTTGATTGATTATTAAGTCCTTTGTAACTAGAGTAAAATGGGATAATGGGATCCCATGGTGAGTAGCTGAGACAAGGTGCACTGGATGTGTTTCTGTGAATAAATAAAGCCAATTTCAATCTTAATAAGTGCTGTGCATAGTGCTCTACACGTGAAATATGGCTGGGAAAAAGTAAAATAATGTGCCCTTGTCAAAAATGAACTCATTAAGGTGAGGGGAATTTTGAACCCATACGAAGAAGGGAGAAATTGACTTGGTTAATTTTCATTTGAGTTGAATCAATAAAGTGATCAATTTAATGGACTTTAATTTCTAGAACTTGGAGGAAGGTGAGAATGGAAGGTGCCCTTGGTTATGATTTGAGTTCCACTTCATCTAACATTTCATCACTCCTTGAATTAGAACATGAATTGGAAGGTGAAGTAGGACGGTTAATGAATACACATAAGAGGCATGACATACTTGACAGTGTACGAATTTGTGATGCTCTTGACTTCTAGTGAGTATTTGAAGCTAGATAGGACAACATTGTTGAACACCTTTGAAAAACCTGACTCATTGTTTTGTCTTGCTCATCTGGATTTTTATGTTTAACCATGCACCTTTTGAGCTGAAACTCACTAATCATATGTCTGCTTTTAAATTTGAAGGCATGTGCTTGTTTGACTCAATGTCTGCTTTAAAACTTCTCTCTATAATTAAATGAAATTTTCCCACCATATTTTGATGAATCCAAAGAACGTAGATTAGTTTTGAAACATGGAACATTGTACTGCAATTTCATTGAAAATTTTAACATTTTCATAAAAAATGAAATTAGGGGAGTTTGTGCTAGAAATTAAGTAGTTAGATCAAAGAACCATACCTAGTATTCAATGATCCAACAATCATCCAACCATTATCTCTAATCTCCAGGGATAACTATGTGGTTGTTGCCTCTTACATAAACATTGTCTTCCTCTAATTCTTCCTAAAGTATAAATATAAAGGGAGAGGGTCAAGGTATATATAATTAATTACTTATTATTTACTTTTTCGATAAATCATTAAAAATATAATTCCACCACATTTGATCCACCCGCACATGTCGTTGAATCCATATAGAATGCGTTCATATTTGATTTATTATTATTCCAAACATCACTTGCTACTAGGGTGTAGTATAGATATAGTCTGAGATTTATTCCATATGGAGGAAGATGGAACATAGAGGACACCAGCTCGATACCCTTTTCGATAGGAGTCCTTTCGAGTTTCTTTGGTTTGGAAATTTATTAAATCTATGGTTGAAGGTTTCTTCAAATGATTAAAGAGGAGTCGACATCAATTTCAAATACCTCTGAGAAGGATATTCTTAATTCTAATCTTGGAAGGGTCCAAGGTTTTATGCTTCAAAACAAGTAGAAGTCACTAGATGACTTTGGTCAAGTCAACTAGTTCTACCTATGAGGTAACTATTCCTTGATCGAGAGATAATGAAAACGTAGGTGAATTAAGCATGGATTTCAATGGAATAAAGTATCTTAGACTAGTAGGAATAGACTAATATTCTCCAATCAGGATAGGGTCTTTCACTTGGATATCCTATGGTCCGAGGAATTCAAATGAATTGGATATATATTATTTCCTTTATCCGGATTACTAATCCTTTAGGGTTACCTAAATTTGAATTAATGATTCATTGTGAATTCATATATATCTACTCTCGATCCATATCCCAAAGGGGTTTACCCACTCATCGTAGGAGGAGAAAAGAATAAATAACTAAAAACTGTTCTTAACATGTTCAATTGATTTTAAATTAAACAGTTCCTAATCATTCTATGGTTTGGATTTTCTAAAACTCGAAATAAGAATGCAATCAATGTTTACAAGAGATAAATCAAAATTTTAATAAAATGATTCCTTTCATGTAGAAATGGATCTAATAAATATTCTTCGATAATCAAAGATGAATAATGGTAAGTGATGAAACAGAAATTGATGTTTACGATGAAAAAAAATTCATGACTCTTGAATAAAATAAAATATGAAATAATGAAGAAATTTTGAGTTTGATGGGGGAAAGGATGAAGGAAACATAAAGAGAAACAAAACAAAGAGAAATCACTACTCTTGGATGAGTTGAAATGCATTGTCGAGGTGCTTTATATATTGGTGAAATAAGTTACGAAATATAATATATTACACATCGTGTAATGCTGATCTACATACTTCTATGTGGATTTCGAATATTGACAAAATGTCATGCATATCTCACCCAAAATATGAGGTTTGACTACTTACACGTTGTGTACTGGCCTTCCATCTATTCCCCAAGATCACATTTCTCGTAAATGGATTTTATTGGGGTCACATCGTGTATGACCCACTCACAACCTGTATTTCATTCTTTATCTACAGACTTCGTGACATGGTTTACTGCTTATCACATGCTGTGAAATCCTATTACACGATGTGTAATGATGATTCAAGATTTTTAATAGGTCAATTCTTCACTTTTTCTACTTTTCTTCCTTTGAATCTTATGAAACATCATTCCTACAAAATTTAGCACATACCAAGAACATTACATAAAAAAATAATAAAAATCCTTAAGTAAACGATTGAAAAATGCCTATATGAATTCAACTTATCAAATTCCCACACACTTGAACAATTTCATGTCCTCAAGCATAAATGTCTCAACAATGATTTCAAGAAGATAATCCATTTTTAATGAATGAAATATTCATTATGTCCAGGAAAATAAAACTAAGTGTATGAAAAAAAGGTTTGTTTCTAGAATTATCCCTGTATAGAATATTTTACATACCTCATAGTTTAGTTCATTAAAAAAACTTCTACCCTTTTAATTACAATCTTTTAATTGTTCCTTTAATTATATACCTATTTTTAATTTACCTCACAGTTAATTTTCTATCATCACTCAGGGTAAAATGAAATTGTATTTATGATCATACCCTGAGTACATGTACCTAACCATAGGAATTTATTTGTTCAATCATCTTCACTTTGTAAATACGAGTACTAAATTAATCATGAGGGCTTCAAAAATTAGGTTTTGATGACTCTGAGGTTGTGGGTAAGTGTGTAAAAGGTGAAAATAAATCTCAAAATGAGGGTAAGCTCTGAAGCATAATGCATGAATCTCAAGCTAAGTGTAATATAATTCCTCATCCAAGCTAATAAAGTCCACACTCTAATATATCTAGTTGGATCCATTTATATGTTAATAAAGTATAATTTTACTATTATGTTCCTTTTCGTTTTAATTTGTGTTTCTATTTTTCGAAATTCAGGTCTAGTCTAGATCTCACATCCATCCCCTAACCACATATGATCTTTTAATATATTCATCGGTCTAGAAATGTTGATTTTTTACCATCCTAGTACAGTACCCATGCCATTTTTCATTTATTTTTAATTTTCAAAAGGAACATAATAAAAATGAAATACTAAAAAGTAAATATGGATCACAACCAAATATTATGATGATTACACAAAACATCTCCTACTAGTAAAATCATACCATCTTTCTAAATGATTCCCCCACACTTGTTCAAATTTAATGCCATGCATTATACAAGGAGTAGGGTAGGAATTAAAAATTGGCTTGGAATAGCTTCATATTAAAAGGTTATCCATGTAACTATTGGATAAATGAAGGTAATATGTAACGTGGGTATCAAGAAAAAGTGGCTAACAAATATTTCCTCAATAATTTTAAAAAATTTACATGTTCATTCATAGTCCTGATAATATCTCAATGCAAGTTCTAAAAGGTTCACATGTCTCACGTATCTCTCGAGAGTTATGTTTAGAAATGAATAAGTAATTTTGGAGTTAAATTCCACTCATATAATTAGAATGAAATAGAAACTGTAAATTAGAATATGTGTAAAACTATGTAATGGGTCAATTAATAATAATTTCAAAAATGTTGAATTTGAATCAAATTTATAAACTCGACAATTATTTTAAAATTCTAAACAGCACAAAACATGGATTATAAAAAATCCCAACTTTAATTTTTACTTTATTTAAATGGGGATAATGTTTTTCAAGTTTAAAGTATACCTATAATTTTGGAAAATGACTCATAGAAAAGTGAGAAACAGTAAAAACTTTAGTGTATCGATAGTGAAAATCATGAGAAACTCCCTCACACTTAGAAGGAGACAGTTTCACCAGTATCCATGAAATAATTATGGGAGTGTAATGGAAAGTAAATAACAAAAAAATTGAAATGGAATTATAATATTTTAAAAATTAGGGAATTGAGAGCTCCCTGGATAGTGTCATGCCATGAGTCATTTTGGATATGTGTACACAAATTCTGGGTCACCTACAAAATTAGTTAGAAAACAGCTCTTGTACTATATGAATTATTAGCCCATAGGTATAAGTTATTTGAAAAGAATAATTATGGGAATGTTTACAATATGATAAACAAGAATAACCAAGTTTTATGTAAATTTAGAAGATTTTTTTAATACAACTCAAAAATGGACACAACCAAAAAATGAAAAAGATTCAACATGAAAACTCGATCTCAACAAAATATCAACCATGGGTTGGCTCCCATAATGATCTAACAAGATGTTGTCAACCAGATGGAGGGACCAATATATCCTGTAGTGGTTCCATTATCTTAGTTTCTCCTCTTCTACTGACAGCTACTAGTTGTTGTGTCTTCTCGTTATTGAGCTCTCTTAACTGGGTTTATGACTTCAGGGGTAGAAGTGTGCGTGTGAATGTGATGTGGTAGGAATGGAATCATATATTGAGGCTATTGATACTATGTTTGGATCTCTAATAATAGGTCCTGAAGTTTTCATTCAATTTTGGAGACTCTTTGTGTAACTATGTAGACCAGTACAGAGGGTGGAATGGGTCCATCAACAACTATATATTATCTTAAGGAGCTAGACATGTCTATGTAATAGACAAAAATAAATTAAAATTAAGGGAAAATGAAATAATAAATCCCTATATATATATATATTTAAAAAATTAGTACAAAAATAGGGTAAAAAAGTTGATAAAATGAAATGACTAGCCCTATCACAAAAAGTATAAATCTCAAAAAGAAACGCATATTGAATATCAGATTTCCAAGTCAATTATATCCACCATTATCATCCCTCCATCAGATGGTGATTAAACCTATCTGGTGGGGATAGAATTTGTGGAAGCAGCAGGGGCAGGTGGAGTAGCGACTACTGTGGTGGATTGTGGGGTTGTGGAACTAGGAAAATGGGTTTTGGTATGTGGTGGAGAGGTACAAATATGTAGGTAGGTCATGGGTCTAGATGTAATATCGATGAAGCATACCTCTGGGGTGGAGTCAGTGGCCATCCCCTTACCTCTCCGAACCTGCTCAGCTACAAACTCTTTTCGGGCGGTGGTATTAGTTATGTCAGTATTTAGGTCGAGATGGGATATATGTGATGTGGGGATGGTAGAAGAGGAGGAGAGGTAAGGGTGGGTGCTTGTGGTGTGGTGAACTCTGTAGGCTCAATTAATGGTAGATGAAGATGAGTGTAAATCTGGTCTATGTTTTCTGTGATGCACTACCGGGTCACCCAGATATCACTCAAGGTAGGTAGGGTAGGTGTTGAAATGATAGATGATGTTGTGGACAAGGTAGGAGGAGGAATTGGTGGTATATATGAGTAATTGGTGTGGGATCAATGGGTAGGTCTGGTGGTGGTGGTGGCACCTCCTGTGGTGCCACCTCTTACACACCCGGTGCCCAAAATTAAGCATCATCATCTATTACTAACAATTGCATCGTGTGCATCATCATAATGTTGATAAGATCAATCGGTCCTACGGAGGTGAGGGGCAGTGCCAGATCAAACATGTCTATGTGGCTAGCCAGGTGACTGATAAAGGACCCTCCCTTCAATGTACCACACTTCCCCTGGTCATGTCCTTTTAATAATGGGAAAATTGGGTAGCCATGTTGATGGATGGGCCTCCCAAGGAGGCTAAAAGGATAAGAATTTCCATCTGACTGAAGCTCCCATGAGACTTATCATGAGCATACTATCCATGTGGCATGGCTCTGTAAAGGATATACAGTGCGGGGGCCTAAAGCAGGGTGTACATTGTGATGTGTGGGTTATGGTGCAACTGAGGATCTCAGGTAATCGGATTTCAGAGACATAGAGTTTCTTCTCGAGGTGGTTCCAGTTGAAGAGTCAGATAAATAACAGAAGTGATAAACTCATCGGTGTAAATTCCAAGTCCAATGTGGAACTTAGAGAATGATAACAGATGAGTTCTACCACCGAAGAGGAATCTGAGGTAGTTGATGGAAATCTCAAAATTATATTGGAACTTGAGGAACCATTTCCTATATGTCTCGTTTCGTACCTAATATCGAGGGTCTCAAGTTGGTCAAGGACAGTATCATTTATATTAATACAAGACAGGATGTGCATGTCTATAGTCTCTTTTGTATACATTGGCTTAGCTTGAAACTGTTATAGATTACCCTGATTTTTTGGGTTTTAAAAACACGATATGGGATGCGGGTGTAGGTTTTCATAACTAGAGGTTGAGGTGGATTATGCATGAGTTGTAGGTATGACATGGGTTGGTGTAGGCAGTGTAGTAGGTACAACAGTTGATGCAGATGATTCACTATGGTGACGCTTGGTTGGTGGTTTCTCTTAAGAGGCTGAGGATGAGGAGGATGAGGGCTAGGGTTGCTTGGTTCATGCCATGGAAGAAGGTAAGGAGGGGTGTTGGTGTGGTTTTGGTATAGGATGAGGATAACATGAGGGTGAGGTGGGAAAAAGGGGGTACGGGTTTGGAGACGGGAGAATGGAGGGAGAGAGTGGTTTTGGGAGAAGTGGAGGATGGGTATGGTTGTCTGGGAGAGGAAGACTGGGTGGGTGGGAGGTGGGGGATCGAGGGTGTTAGGTTGTGAACATAGGTTCACATCCTATTTTTAAAAATATACCCACATCACTACAAAATGTGTTACAGTGGTTCACACCATGAAATGATGAAATAGAATTATTTCTTGGGGGAAAGGATACAGATCGTGAACTACTATTATAGAACGTGTAATGAACTATTTTGGCTCAAATTTTGTTCCTTCCTTAAATTCAACATCGGAAGTACCTGAACATTTCCAAAGGCTATCCTAATCTAAATCAAGGCTAAGATATTATACCATGGGATGTCTCTTAGGGATCACTTCCTTTTATGTGGGGATCTTGACTCAATTTGGAGTTTATTGAAGTTTTGTCTGATGACACAGCCTTCGCGAAAAGGTTCTTGGAAAAATTTCAGTATTTTACCATTCACATTAAAAGGTGGTCCACCATCTCTCTGAATCTCAATGTCTCTATAAGGAAAGACTTGAATAGATTTGAATGGACCTGACCATCGAGATTTCAGCTTACTAAGAAATTTTTTCAATACTGAGTTAAACTACAAGACCTTATTCCTAGGTAAAAATATATTCCTAACAATATGATGTTGATTCCATTTCTTTGACTTTTTCTTATAGTCCCTACAATTTTCATATGTTTCCCTCTTTATCTATTAGAATGTTGTAAATTTCATCATTTTGGATTATCCAACCTTCTAATAATCTAGATTTAGTTTCTTGATTTCCCACAATTAATGATGCTCCAGAACTACTGGGAGATGGCATGGTTTCCCATAAACCATTATTAATGGTGTGGTGCCTACGGGTGTCGTTTAGGTAGTTCGTTATACCCATATTGGATCATCTTGTTTGAGAAACCAATCACTTCAGCTGGTATTCACAGTAATTTCAAAAATTTTATTTATCCCCTATTTTATAGTTCCACGTTCCCACATATTTGTGGGTGGTAGGGAGTTCATATGTGGTATCTGATTCCATAATTCTCTATAAATCCTCATAGCTTGGTCAGTGAAATGTGCTCCCCGATAACTGATGAGAAATCTTGTAAATCCAAATCATGAACGGACATTCATTTTTAGAAAGTTAAAGAAAACTTTTGTTGTTTCATGTGAGGTTTCATAATCTTCAACCCATTTCAATATGTAGTAAACACCAACCAGAATGTATGATTTACCATATGACGTGGTAAATGCTCCTGTGAAGTCTACGCCCCAAACAATGAATATTTCAACTTCCATAATGGTATTTTACTGTATCTCAATCCTATTTCCAATGTTTCCAGTCCACTGGAATTTATATCATTTTTGGAAAAATTTCCTCGTGTCTTGGTGTAGTGTGGGATAGTAAAATCCACTTTTTATATTTTTTTCTAATGTACACTCGGGTCCATGATGTCCTCCAGCTTGTGACATGTGACACATCACAATCACATTGTGGGTTTCATCTTGGGAGATGCAGAATCATAATAATCCATCAGCATAATGCTCGAATAAATATGGCTCATCAAAACTATAGTTAGAAATCATATATTAATAACCTCAAACGTCATACAGTCAATAACATCATTTTATAACATCAAATATTTACAAACAATATCTTTTAAAAAACTTCATGAGTGAACTCCTCTAGAAACATGAGAACATTAGTAAACATGATGTTAAAAACTACTAGGATCTAAAAATTATTTTCTAAATTAGTATGATAAGTAATGTAAACTTATTTTGTCAAAAAACTCATTTTCACATGAAACACTAAAAAATCCATAGATTAAATTTTGAAAACAAATAAAAAAATATTTACATATTCAATCCAAAGGGTCTTTAATCTCCCCCTTGGTATTTTTGGAAACATTATCAATACAAATTTTCAAAAATTTCATCCAAAAACATATTTTCTCATTGAAAGTTTCTTAAAACCACACAATTAGATTATGTATTGTTTTTTAAAGAATTTAACCCCCCCATATAAGAAATTTTTTAACCATGGAATTGATATACTCCATTTCAAATTCATTGTCTGTAACTTCTGTAACATTTAATAATATTGACCCATATTTTTCATACATAAATATTACATCACATTAGATGAATATTCCCTAAAAAACATTACAATATATTCTAGAACTATAAATGTTCATTGTATTTGGAGACTACATATATAATCATATTATTTTAAAAAATATTATCAATTTTTCACTTATTGAATGACTTTTAGGTATACCCTTCTAGAAAACATTCTACATAACCTGGGGAATCAAAAAACATAAGAAAGGATGAGATTGGATTATTAGTAATGGTAAACATAAGAGAAATCAATCAATGCGCATACATGAGAATAAGTTAAGCATAAGGGTGTGAAATCATCATGATAAATTTCAGTGTCCATACCCAATTTATCATTGATCATAAACATGATTCATATAATAACACTTTATCATAATACAATAAAACACTAAAAAGGTTTTGTAATCATAAATAATCTGTCATGATCCATAATTTCATAACATAGAGATATGAATCTGGCCAAAACACATGGTTATAATATTATAAACTTATATAAATAGAAAAATGTTCACCCATAAAGTTAAGAACATGAAATCAGGTCCTCACATAGGCTTATCAACATAAAACCTAGATGTACGAATAATCTAATGTAAATGAAAACCAATTCCATACATAATATTATGGACATGAAAATAAGGACCTTGTTTAATATTATATACATGAAAACCAGGTCCATGCATAATCATATAGACATGAAATCTATGTCCAAGAAAAAATTCTGAACATGAAATTAGGTTCACGCATAACATATTTATCTCATTATTTATCCATATTTACCCAATGCATTAGAGGTATATAAAATCTGAGGCCCACCATTCTCATAATCGTAAATCCATTCATATGAATTCCACAAAATCATAAGTCATTCATCATATATCATTCATCATATATCATAAACCATATAAAGGAAACAATTTTCATAAAAATACCATCATCATAATCATAACCCGTCGAGAGAAATAATAATGATGGTATCGTCAGAACATATCCCCATAAAATAATAATTAAAAACAAAGGATTTTTTTAATAGATGAAAATTCTTCTAAAAAATAACTCGAATATTTTTTGAGGAAATTAATCTTTTCATTTATAAATCACCTATTTAAAACATGAAAATTACAAAAATATTATGGTTATAATTTTATTTTAAAAGAACCAAGTGAAATTGTAGAGGAAGATTCAAATTTTTTAGTGTTCATGAAGGTGGGAAATTATGTTCGTATTGATTATGTTAAAACAAAGGTTCCTTCCATAGTTTTGGGTAAAAAGTGAAAAGTTCCTCATTCAGAAAATGAAAATATCATTCCATTGAAACATTTTTATAAAAATTAAAACAAGGGTAAAAATTAATTTGGGCAATCATTTTATAATATTCCAAAAAACATTCTCGAAAACCTTTTAATGAAAAAATGTACAAGGAATAAAAATATTCCTAGCCGAATAGTAAAACGTAGTCGGTTTTCCATTAAAATATTCATTCAGTAACATGAGTACTTAATGTGAGGAAAATGAAAGTTAAAATATTATTAACCATAAATAATCAAATGGTGAAGAAAAATTAAATGTATTTTTCATATTAGGATAATATAGTTCCTTCAATTAAAATTCAATCATAAATAATCTTGACTAAAATGGGATTGAAACATAAATCCCTTACCACTTTGGAAACCATCAAAACAAAACCTCACTAAAGGGAGAAAAATATATGGATATTTATATCCCTATAATATTTAATTTAAACATCATAAAATAAATTCATGATAAATATATACAAAAAATTAAAATAAATAATTTGTGAATATGGCATGTATCTCATGAAAATAAATGTTAGAGGAAAATTCTTACCTCAAGTTTGACTTTATTCAAAGAAATATATCATCATGTATAACAAATTTAAATTTATTATAATTAAATAATAGAGTAATATTAATAAATATAATATAATATATGATCTATTTTTGACATTTTAATGACCATTAATAAATAAATTCGTATTAAAATCCTCATCTTCAGGTGTTAACTGTTTCATTTTTTATGAGAATTTCTATTCGGTAGTTTTGGTCTGTATACCTTGATCATAGTTACATAATATATATAATAGTAACAATGATATAAATATCATATAGATTCATTATATATATATATATATACATACATACATAAAGGGTAGAGATATAAAAATTAACGACACTGTTAATGGAGACGGTATGAAGTACGTACACATGAATGTTGTTTTCACTTTTCGAAAGATGGAACGAAAGAAAGGTAAATAATAATTCACCATTAAAATATCATTATTATATCTTATATATTATAAATAATTATTAAATCAATCCTTACTATGATTCATGTAAATTGGAAATGAAAAATGAATCGCACTACTTCATAGAGGCGGTAGTCCACACATACACACGAGCGACATTATCATATTCCAACGGATTGGAAGGTATACAGTTAGATATGATATTATAATTATAGAAGAAAAATTATTCCATAAATATCATATATAAAATTTAAATCTATCACAATAACCATCATTTGAAAGATGTCGATGGAAAATGAAATAAATCCCTACATGGAGGCAGTGGTTCACACATACACAGAAGTGAAACATTCACATCTCATTTGATGGAATAGAGGTTGATATTGGTGGTTAAATAATCATAATAATATATTAGTATATTTTGGATAATATATTTATTAATTTAATAATAATAAAATATATTTATAGGAGTTATAATGAGAAATAAATTAAAATAGTTCTGGTAAGACGATTACCTCTCCTTTGATTGGCCTCCTTTATATCATTTCTTCATGTCCATCAGAATACGCATTTAAGTAGAATAAAGCCTATAATTAATGAATAGAGAATTTTATAACAAATTTTTGAGGTTTTTTTTTGAGATATCGGTTTCAATTAATTGTATATAAGATAATGGAGGGATTTCCTTTTATAAATTGGCTAGAGGGAAAAACATGGAAGTTATTAAAAGATTAAAATATAATAATGAAATTCTCATGAAAAATACTTCCAAACAAAAAAATATTAAAAAGTGGAATATAATGAGATAAAAAAATGGCCATAAAATAGAATTTAAATAGTTTTAGTTGGAAAATTTACCCTTATCTTTTGCTAAACCCCACTTCCCCTGATATACCTGTTATAACCTTAATCACATTGAAATTGTTTTACGGTTTTTACTATTCATTGTGACAAAAAATGAATTTGTCCCCATTAAAAAAATTAAAAATATTTCCCCAAATATGTAATCTAGTTTATCAAATTCAATCTCTAAAATTGGAAAAAATTAAATTGAAAATAAACTCACAAAACATGACGAAATCAGTTTTTATGAAAACAATAATTCCTTACGTATACAAATTTTTTATACCAAAATCCACATAAAATTAATTCTAATTACCATAATTGTATTATTCATAATTTATGTAATATAATTTTAATTTTAAATCCATTTTTTAAAAAAATGGAATTTTGAAAATTCTTTAAACGACATGATAACATAAAAATATAGTATTTTTTCCTATTCACCAAAAAATTAATCTGCTCAAAAAATTATCCAAAATTTACTCTAAGATTATATAGAAATTTTAATTTCAATAATTATGTTCAGTATTTCAGTTAAAGTTACAAAAATTATAAAAAAATTAATTACATGAATTTCTCTCAAAAAGCAATTAAAATCATTTTTGAGGAAAAATTATTTTTTAAAAGAATATAAAGACAGTGCTAAAAATATATTTCTTTATCTAAAACCATTATAAATGTTTTTAAAATGAGTTCATTACTATTAATACTACCAACTTAATAGTTATGTTATAATGGTATATTATATTATGGTTCATTTAGAGTCAAGGTTGCGTGTATCCCAAGATATCAAAAAATTATTTAAATATATATATCATAAAATATATGGCTGTTACATTATACCCCCGTTAAAATTAAAGTTTTCTAAAAAAAATTCAATATGATACAATCAAATGAGGATATCTTTATTTCATCACATCCTCAGGATCCCATGTATCTTCTTCTAATTTATGATTCCTATGTATAACATTAATTAATCAAGTAATATTGTTTTGTAGCACTTTTTTTATGTGATCCCAGATTTATACTACTTTTTATTTATATGAAAGTTCATGATACATAATTTAAACCTCTAAATTAAATACATGTGAAGGAACCTATATTTCTTTCTTAAGGAAAGATACATGGAGCACATCAAAAACATGAGAGATGTTAGGTTGAAGCACCTAGCAATAACCTACCATACCTACTTGATCAAGAATCTCAAAAGGTCCAACATACCTAGGGATAACATATACTTTATTTATAAATCTCACAAACTTATTCAATTAATAAATTCATTTAAATACCTTATCACAATCTTTGGATTCCAAAATTCATTGCTGACTGTCAGTGTAACTTTTCCATTGACTATGAGCTAGAATAATGTGTTGTTGAATAGATATGACTTTCTATTATATTTCCCCAGCTGTCTTTGGTCCTAATAGATTTATTTCTATAAATTAAACGCTAAAAAATTATATTTCTAAACATCTTTACATAGAGGTATTCATAATAATTTATCAAAATTATTAAGGGTGAAGTCCTTTAAGATCATTGGAACTGCTAAAAATGTTGTATTGAATCGGTGGTCATTTAAAAAAATCAATTTTATGAAATTAAACCCTAAACCTTGTTCGTGTTTTTTCCCTATAAAATATTATAACAATATCACAATAATAAAAGGATAATAATTTAAAAAAGGTAGGAAATAGTAACAAGGATCGACCTCAGACTGAGAACCTACATCTTTTCCATTTTTACTCTCATTAGTCCATGGATATTCAATATTATAATTAAATGAATATAACTTGACAAAACTATTGATAGACACCTTTATCTACTAAAAGGAATGATTATATAGACTCCTATAAATTTATAATGTCTTTTAAAAAATGAGCCAAAATAAGTGTGACTTTTCAAAACTACCTCCCAAAAAATTTTGTCTATAAAACTCTGTCTGTTTCCTTCCATCAGGTAATGTCCGTCTGGTGCGTTCTTTATCCATCTAGTGAAACTACATCACGTATACATCAGTAAAATTGTACAATTTGTCTAATTTGTTTTCTATTAATTAAAAGAAACTATTGTGCCGCAAATCTCTACTTAGAAACCCTATTTTTTACTCTCTGTCTAGTTTCAGTGAACTGAAATCATTATATGAAGCTTTGATTGAATCCTCTATCTGGTAAATCTTCTTCAACCAGAATAATATCTCATATGGAGACTCTACTATAAAAAAACATCATGTTGTCAACTTTTTGTCCTTATTAATAGTGTTAAGTATATTCTTACTTTTCACCCCCTGTTTAAATATTCTCCAAAAATACAAAAGGCTCGAACTCATTTTTTTCCCACTCAAATGAAACTTATTGAGTCATTTCAAGTATTCCTAAATATTCTTGAAAATTCATGAAAACTCCATTGATTCTAACCATCTTCAAAATTCCTCAACCTTATATATTAAGGGACAAAATCATACTTCTTTATCATAGAATGATAATAAACCAATTGAAAAACAAAGCACATTTTCATCACACATTAAAAATGAACTACTCAAAGATATGTTAATGTTTCTTAAAAAACAATTTCCTTTGGAATTAATTTCTGGTGGCATCTTTAAGAACTCATCCATCCAGTGAAAAAACATTGATTCTCTAATTTTATTCATTATTCTAACTTTGTTTTCTCATCCTACCTTAGATAATACTTCATACATTATTTTGATTCATAAAACATAGTGTAATGAAAATTATCTAAATCATCTATCCAATGACATCAAAAAAATTTATTCAATATTTATTCGTCTGAATAATGATCTACAATGGATCATTGACCATAGGTATTATTTTAGTAGCACACTTCATAACTTCTAAACCATTAAATTAAAAAAACATATAATACAAAACATTAACAATTGAAAAAATATACAAACTTTAAATCTAGAAACATTATTTTCCTCTATGCATTGTACTTGTGTAATTAATGATGGCTAACTACACTTTCAATACTTCTATAGAATCATGTTACATGAAACTTCTCAATCTAGTTCCTTGCTTATATTTCTACAAATTTTTTAATTTTTTTAGATTAAAATTCAAAATTTTCCTTCTCATTTTTGTACTTCTCTCCATTTGTACGTCACACTGTTTGCATAAACTTAATCAATGATCATTACATTAAAATATCTATCAATAAATGTTTTTATACATTTCTCTTGATATACTTCATATATCATTGCATCTCCATCCTATTACCTTTTTCCATATTCCTACATCTGATGACCTGCATTTGGTAATATTCATCCAGTGGTTTGTAACTGTAAATTTGTGGCTCGAAACCTATGTCTTAAACTCTTCCATGGTCTGCCCAGATTACTTTGTTCAGAACTCTATATCAGGTGAACATTATCTAGTAACCGTGTTTTTCTCTCCCCAGTAGACTTCTTCTTTTGTCTCAAACTTCCCCTTTGAATAAAAACATGGATCATGAGTGATTCATGATGTTTGGTACTTTATTATTAGTTTATCAACTTCAAAATTTTTTCAGAATGGTACTAAATAAAGTTAACGAAACTTCCTACCTTTCTCCAAAAACATCAGAACAAAACTTTCCTAACAATCTTTTTGATCTAGGATTATGTTCAGCTTATACAAAATATCATATCAAGTCTCGTTTAAGGATATTCGATTTGACTGTTTTTGGAGCTAAAACAGAATCCCAAATCATATTTAATGGTCATTTCAAGGTTTTTAAGATTTTAAGAGTTTATTACCATTTTTATGTGGTTTAAGAGTACCCTTAATTTTTAATGTATATGTGGGTTTAAATATATATATATATAAATTTTGTTATATGTATATATATGTGTGTTTATATCTATTTTTTATTTTTTATTTCTTATTTTTTAATTTTTTAATATATTATTTATTAATTTTTTTATTCTTTTATTTATTAATTTAATATTTATTTATTTATATTATTAAATTATAGTTTAATAACTATAAATTATTTTTTTATTATTTATTACTTATTCATTATTTATTTGATATTCATTTATTATTCATTTATTATTTATTTATTATTAATTTCTTGTTTATTTATTTATTATTTATTTATTATTTTTTTCTTATTTATTAATTAATTAATTATTATTTGTTTATTCTTTATTTTTTAATTATTTATAAAATATTTATGAATTATTTATTATTATTTATTATTTATTTATTCGTTTATTACTTATTTATTATTTACTAATTACCAATTACTAATTAATTAATTATTATTTATTTACTTGTTAATTATTATTTATTTAATTTTTATTTATAATTTATTTGTTTATTTTATTTTAATATTTATTTATTTATTATTTATTTATTTATTTAATATTTATTTATTATGTAATTATTATTTATAATTTATTATATATTTATTATGTAATTTTAATTTATTATTTATTATTTATTTATTATCTATTATTAATTATTAATTATTAATTATTAATTATTTAATGTTAATATATTATTTATTTTTTTATCATTAATATATTATTGTGTTATTATATATATATTATTATTTAAATATTATTACTTATAGGTTTTTTCTTTGTTTATTATTTATTAAT
Source organism: Viscum album (assembly GCA_963277665.1). Classification (NCBI taxonomy): domain Eukaryota; kingdom Viridiplantae; phylum Streptophyta; class Magnoliopsida; order Santalales; family Viscaceae; genus Viscum; species Viscum album. The sequence continues at coordinate 386,731,575 of OY728167.1, read as the reverse complement.
TTATTAATTTATTATTTATTTATTTATTATTTAGTTATTATGTAGACATTAATTATTTATTCATTCAACATTTATTTATTGTGTATTTATTATTTTTTCATTATTCGTTTTTTATTTATTTATTCATTATTATTAATTTATTAATTATTTATTAATTATTTATTAATTATTTTTTAATTACTGATTAATTAATTTTTAATTAATAATTAATAATTAGTAATTATTAATTATTAAATATTAACTATTATTATATATTATTTATTTATTTATTTGTTATTTATTATTCATTATTTATTATTGGTTATTTATTATTTATCTATTATTTAGTTTTATCATTATTATTTTATAATATTATTATTTATATATTATTATTTTTTTATAATTATATATATATTTTATTTATTTTCTATTTATATATTTATATATTTATTATTTATTTATTATTTATTTACTTATTGTGTATACATTAATTTTTAATTAATTAATTTATTCATTCACTCATTCATTCATTATTAGTATATATTATTATTTATATATTATTTATTTGCTTGTTAATTATTTATTTTCTTTTTTATTTATTATTTATTATTTATTTGTTTATTATCTAGTTATTGTGTATACATTAATTAATTATTTATTTATTATTTTATTACTATTTTACTATTATTTTATTTCTAATAATAAAAGTCTTATTTGACATTTATTATTTATTTTTTTAGTAGTTTTTTTATTATTTATTTATATATTTATTTATATATTTATTATTTGGTTATTCTTTATACATCAAAATAATTAAGTATAATAAATTCTATTTATTCACAACCTGGAGAACTAGCAAAAGCGGTAAAGTGTTTGGAGAATAAGTAAGAGGTAAGGGGTTCAAATCCCACCCAACATAGATTTTCTATATATGGCTTCCACATCTGCATGTGCATAGTAATAAATAATAAATTATTTAATTACTAGAATGCAAAAATTAACATAATAAAATAAAATAACAATAAAATAATATTAAAATAACAATACAATAATTACGAGAATAATAATAAAATAATAATTCAAATACAATAAAAATAATAATAAAATAATTAATAATTAATAATTAATTCTCAAAATAATAAAATATGAAAATACAAAAAATAAAAATAAAAATGAAATAAATAATAAAGAATAAAATAAATAAAAACACATTAGGAAATTATTTAGCAGTAGTTTAAAGTGTCACAGAATGATCTAATGGTGGTCTTCCAAAACTATCACATAACGATTTAGCGGTGGTTTAAACTACTACTAAATGCCTATTTTGTAGTAGTGGAAATATCAATATCCTGGTCAATCATTTCCCATTTTCTTGGGTTCATTCCACTCAATAATTTGATATGTAATTATCTGAAGTGATATATCACAATAACACTTGTTTATACAACATTTTATTATTATTATTTTAATAATTATAATTTTTATAATTATTTAGTCATCATTATATTAAACAACTTATCAAATGATTCGAACTTTGACCCATTCGTTCTAGGATTACAATAGGAATCCAACATAATTTTCAGTACCCATATCAGAATTTAGATGCACCCTCATGTGCCAAATTTTTCTTGGCCAGTTTGGGGGTGTCATGTGTGACCCTTGTGCAACATTTAATGTGTGTCAATGATTAAGTTTTTTTAGAAACTACTCCGCAATATGATCACACCTCTCATATGATTAGGAAATATAGATATTGGGGCATGTTGTGGTTGATCCCCTACCCGTATCATTGTATAATCAAGTTTGATTAAATGACTACGTCGATGTTGTGTCACCTGCGGGATAGGGATGATGTGGTGTAATTTTTTTGATCTTATTGATCATATTACCAAAATTAATAGTTCCACAATGATAAATTCCACACCCCAAAAATTATTTTTCTATAACATGGCACATTCACTTCCATCCAATTGAATATTGGATGACAGACGATGTTCTTGCCAAAGATCGACGTCCTTCCTTATCATCATTTGTTGTGCACGATGGTTGAAAAAGATTAAAATTATTGAAATTACCTATAATTTTCCACCTTGGTGATTTCTACCATCTTGATTCCATATCATGGCTTGGTTTTTCATAAACCAAATCCTAAGTACCTCAAAATCTAGATTTAATTCTATAAGGGTATAAACATCTCTCTATAATTTCTCATAATCTAAATATCTAATTTGAGGGATTCTAAAGTTATTATATTTTTCTCTACCCGATATTTCTAACCATATATAGAAATCATAGTAATTCATTATGTAATTCCCTGACCCCTGATGCCCAAAGTCGGTGCATTATTTTAATACATTGGCATGATTACAATGAATCCAGTCTCGAAGGACCGATCGACTTAGCAGTCTTGGAAAATAGTTTACAAACATGAATGCTACATTACACATTCAAACATAAAACACAAAAAATAATCCTTTGAGAATTCCATTATTCCTCTAGCTTAACCCTACATATCAATCATATTAAACTTCTTGGAATCCTGGGGGAAAAACATAAGAATAAAGGGAGCTCAGATTCTTAGTATGGGTAAATAATTTGGTGGATGCTATCAGCTTTTAGTCAAGATGTGTAATAATAACAATATCCTTTTAAGAAAAACCATGAACATAATATGGAAAAAATAAGTCAAACACTACAATATAAACATGCACATGGATATTCAACTAGTCAAATAATCACATGTAATAACTAATTTTATAATGGGGGAATGCATAATGCCAAACATCATAATGAAATAGTCAAGGGCTCGTGCCAAGAAAAAAATTAAAAATTTTGTCAATTTCTTGTTCCAAGACACTAATTTGTCTCATGAGACCTACCAATACATCAAGAGGCTATAGCGGGCCCCGCCCATCACTTACTATGTCCAATGCTTTCCTCGTATGAAAAGGTTGAAACATGACATAAACATTCGTATTAAAACTAGAATAATAAATGTCAATACTTTAACCATAAACCATTAATTGTATAAAAACAACACATCCATTGTAAAAAATATAAAAACTCATTCAATACAATATAGAACATTGTATTATAATAAATAAACCTCAATCATAAATAATATCTAGTAAAGGATGTTGAAATAGTTGAATATGATTAGTGAAACTCTTTGAAAGAAATATCCCTTTTCATGAAATCCATAAAAAGACACAAAATTTAGAAATTAAGACATTTAAAACAAATTTTTATAATCAATTTTTCTCGTAGCTCTTTGAAAAATTTTAAAGGAATTAACATTTTAAAACATTCATGTCCATATAAATAAATCCGGAAAACCATTTTGAAAACATGGACCATAATGAGAATGATTTAGATGAATAAAAATTTCAACCATTTAAAATGATATTTTAGTTAAAGATTCCCTTAAAAATAATCCTTTTTAAAACTATTTTATGAATCATGGACATGGATAATAAATATGTCCTAGTAAATACTTACACATAAACAATCACGAATAATAATGAGATTGAGGAATTAACCCTTACCTTGTACTTTTATTTAGTTGATGGTATGTTTCTTCTCTTGTATAATGACCACAGTATGTTATAAAATTATACTAGAACCATATTAATATTTATTTTATTATATATTATTCATTTATGACTTCATACTACCCAGTTTATAATAATTTCCATGATAAAGTAGCATTTCGGGTAATAATCGTTTTCTTTGTCGTATGTGTTTTAACTTGTTATTCTTAATCGTATCACTAATATCATGATTTAATTGCATCAAGATTATGAAACATTATTTATATATCATATATATTTAGAATATAAATATATAATATATATAGATATATATGATATGGAAAACACTATTTATGGAGAAGGTAGGCCATACGTACACATAAACGTTCTTTCTGTTTTCATATTGTGTTGAACGGAAGTAAGTGAATGGCATATATTTAAATATATATATATATATATCAAGAAGAATTATTACGTAATACAATAAATACTTATTAATAATATATATTTTTATAGTCATCGGTGAATGCTGAATAAGGAAATTAATCTCACCGCGTCGTGGAGACGGCAAGCTGTATGAATGCGTGTATGGTGACTTTGTCAATCATAGGATGGATATAATAATGAATATTGTTGTACCATATTTATAATAACATTTCAATATGTATAGGTTAATGGAGTTATTATTTTTTTATCAAAAAAAAGAAAAAGTAAGTAGAAGAAGAAAAGAATATTGAATGAGGTGATGAAATAATTACCTCTTTTTTGTGTTCTTCCTTTTGATTTGATCAAAAGGGCTCCATAATATGGAATTATGATAAAATTAAGATCAATATGTTTATGTTATGGTAGTTAAGAGGATATTTGGGTAGGGTTTTTCTGAGAAAAATTGCTTTGGAGGTGTGAAGATAAGAGAAGGGGAAGTACCCTTTTATAAAGGAGGTGAGGGGAACTTTTAGAAAATTTGGAAATATTAATTTATTATAAAATCATTTTCGGTTTCTAATAGATCCATATCGATTTATTTTGAGTATAAAGTGTGTATGGGTATAAATACTCTCAACCAATAGGTTTTAGACAAGTTTATAACACCATAATATTATCTTTTAGATTTAACTCTTTGTTAAATAGTTTAACACTTAGTGTGTCTTCTTGTATTTTTATATTAAATGGTCAATAAACCTACTATAAAATTACAATAGAACCTATAGTGGGTCATTAATTACATTTATAACCATATATATGTAATATTTCAGAACTATATATTTTTATGATTTTTATATTATTTAATAAAATAGTATTTGTATAAAAAACTCATTTATGTTAATTTTAAAACTATTTAGAAATTGATATTTATTAAGTCATAACAACTTTATTAGTTAGAAAAAATATAAATTAAATCATCCTTAACATGTCATATTCACCTATAAAATTATTTTATGGAATCAAAAGTCTCAATTTACATTTATTGTGTTATTTATAATATCAATTATTTTATTCATTCATTAATAATGTAATTACTGCATTATAATTGTGTCATAATTAAATTTAATAATAAATGTCTAAAATTTATAAATAAATTACCATGAACTAGAATATCCATTTAGGTTTCTAATTAATATTTATAGTCTAATTTATCTTATGTATAACACTATATTAAAAAAGGTTTAGTTAATAAACTGTGAATTTAACACTTTTAACTCTTCTTTAAATAAAATAAAATAAATGTCCTAATCAAAACCAAATGGATAAAATGGATATTATTTTTTTTTGTAAAGTTTATTTTGGTCTAAATAAATTTATCCAATATAATTAGGACATGTTTTGGGGTAATTTTAATATTATTGTTACCTTTAATTACCTTATTTAAATTTTATCGTCTTAAATAAAATTAAAAAGTAAATATTCACCAAAAATTATTTTCATCCTATTGAACAAAATTTTACATACATATTTCTACCATGTCTCTAAGATTTTTGAAATTCAATTCACATAATTGGTACAGTTACGTTTTATGCAAATTTCCAAATGTCCCTAGAAGGTGGGTAAATGTGCCTAAAAGGTGGGTAAAAAGATGTTAAAATGGTTCAATAATATTTTATATAAATAATATTATTATAAAGTTATGAAATGAATTAAATTGGATTAATATATTTATTATGTATCTATTTTTCCATTATGATAACATTTTAATTAAAAATAAAAATTTTAAAGAAAAAGTCAGTTTTTATCTACAATGCAATGTTTTTCACTATTCAATAAAAATTTAATGTTTTCATAAAAACACAAAAAATTCCCCCAAAGATAATTATTTTATCATAAATTCAAAAAGTATTTCATTTTTTCCATATTAAAAACATATAAGTCGCATTAATTAATTTAAAATTAATTCTCGTTGTCAAAACCAGAAAGCGGGTTTTTATGATGTAAAAACTATCCAAAGATTGACATTGTTTTTGTAAAATTTAAATATGAAACTACATACAACAACATAAATTATATTAAATGATAAAAATATAATATAATTATACTTTAAAACCACTCAAATATAATTTTACATTATAAAGTATTTTTATTAAAATGATTTTTTAATTAAAATTTAGTATTTTTCTGTATTCATCATAATATGAATGTTATCAGAAAAGTACTAAAAACTTTTCTTAACTAAATTTTTATGTCTTTCTTGTAATGAAGAATTTAATTTCATTAAATTGAATATATAAATGTGTCAACTATTTTATTTAAAAATGGTTCACCATTAAAAGCTATAAAACTGTATTTTTCGAAAAATTCTTCATTTACCTAAAAAATTGAATTTTTCCTTATATTATGTCTAAAAAACACATAATATAGATGTTAAAATTATATGAAGTATATAAAATTAAAAATGTAGTTATTAATATTCATACCCGATTTTTAAATGGCTAATTTGGTAAGTCATGGTGCGCTCAAACTCAGTGTTGTTTTTGACACAAGATATTGAATTAATTTAAATAAATAACATAATATGAAATATTAGTGTGTTACACATGAAACCAAAAATATTATAAAAATATTTTTTATTTTATCCTTGAAACATTTCTCTATAATTACTTGAAATTTTCGTATCATATTTTGTTAAACCCAAAGGAAGACGATTGGTTTCGAAACATAACAAATCATGCTAAAAGATCATTCCAATATTTAAGGTTTCGTAAAAAATGAAAGAATGGGAGTTTGGGATTGAAATTAAGTAGTTGGATCAAATAACCATACCAAATATTCGATGTTCCAACAATCTTATGACCAATATCTCTGATCTCAAGTGATAACTATATGGTTATTGCGTCTTACATAAACCCTATATTCCTCTAATTCTTCCTAATGTATGAATATAAAGGGATAGTGTCAAGGTTAATATAATTAATTTCTTATTATTTAATTTTTTCATAAATCATTAAAAATATAGTTACACCTTTTTGAATCAACATAATATCGCCTAAGAATTATGAAAGTATTACCCAAGGACAAAACACCATCTCTCACTCAATAGTGCGTTCTATTTTCCAATATAACATTCCATTCAAGGTCAATTTACTATTATTCAATATTTAATAAAATAATAATATTTCTGGATAGAATTGATCATGGAAATCAATCAAATCTATCTAAATACATCAATTTATTCGAATGAGTGATAATATATTTAATGATATTGAGATGAGAATCAAATTGTCGGTCATAAAAAAAGGCACCCTCATGTGAAAATATATTTTTTGTATCCTATGTACTTGAGAATAATTTCGAATATAAGTTGGTAAATTGATGAGTTAATAAAATATTTATATAGATATTCATTAGAAATGATATTAAAAAATGTAATAATTTTAGAAGAGATTGGATTGTTTTCAATTTCAGAAAAAAATGTAAAATACATCAATAATATTAAATATTATGAAGCATGGTCATTTGGATAGATAGTTAATGGTAATGAACCTAAGGATTAGGAATCACAATCTAATAGTTATCTAAATATTATTTCTTAAAATATGAAATATCAATAAATATTTTATTTGAAGATTAAATTTATTTCATGACTACATGGTGATGTAAAAAAATATTATATGGTGATGTAAAATATTTTTTTAAATCTAATAAAATTATCAAAACATAAGTTCATACATGGTCTCTATAGATTACTATTTTTTGGAATAAAACATACATTTAAGGTTTTGTAAGTATTTTCTTTAAATAGGTTTAAAATCATATAAATGTATTATATTATACAAAGTAATTTCTATTTTCATATTCATTCAGGAATACTACATATATCATGAGATTGTAATGATAATTAACCCATTTGAGGTAAATGTCATAGTTATCACTAGTCAATTATCATCATGGAAAGCCATAGATTATGATTAGATGTTAAGATTAATATGATTAAGGGACCATATAAATTTATAAATTTTAATCATAAGACATGAGTGTTATTTTCTTTTTAGATCAAGACACTTTGTACATCATATGAAATTTTATGCACAAAATCATTGGTATTCATAGGATGTATGTATTATAGTAATCCATATTACATTAGATAAACAAGCTACCCAACATGTGAACCTCCATACATTGAAATCATTCTTATTCCAACCATTAGGAAGAGCCATTTAGCGGGTGATTATGTATGTTTCTAATAATATAATGTGTTGCTTTTAACCAATATAATATTTTTCCTCTAGTATGATGAGTATGACATCTAGGCCCTTGATGAGAGAGATTGAAAAAGTGTATGGCCATACCTTGTTGAATGATGTGTGATGTAATTATCGAATTATATGGATTATATGAGTTGTATTCATTAGGATGAATGAAATGAGTTATATTTATAATTCTTTATTAGTATTTACACATATAATATAGAATATATGATTTGGCCTATATGAGTTTTTCATATTCCAAATCTTAATGATTTACTTGATGTCCTGGATAATAATATTATTTTCTTATTCATGATTTATGATATAAATTTGGAGAAACATTATATGGGGATTTTTATGTTTTATGAAGATCACACTACATCCCTTTATAGAATGAGTAACATTCATAATTTTCTCGATAATTATTATTTTATTATGGTTATTAATTGAAAATCCACAGTTTTAATCAATGATATAAAGGATTAAGGATATATTAAAAAAAATTTGAATGTCTAATTTTTTATTGAGTGTTGTTATAAAACAATGATAGTTATTTGATAACTAATCCAAAAGGAGTTTATAAAGATATCCAAAAGAGTTTTGGGTTTTATTTTCAAAAGTTTTTATGTATTATGTGATGTATGGAGAAATGGTCATACAATGTGGAAGACCTTATTTCAATCATGATATTATAAGATATTTTATACACTAAATCTTAGGTTTCAATATAGTATTATCACTATATGTGATATAGTGGTGTTGTATATGATATATTTATATTAATTAAAGTAATATAGTTGTGGGGTTCTTATAATTGAGATCAATAAAGGCATCTCACTAGGTGAAATAGGAATTTAATCTATGATATTTCATGCTATCATAAAAATTATTTCACCTTAATCCATTGATCCTTCAGCATAATATCTTAATATTATATTTATGGGATTTATAATACATCACCATGATTGATTAATATTGTAACATTCCAGGATGGTTTGTATTTAATTAGTATCATAATTTATAAATATATTAATTCATATAGATTTTTTTGAAATAATTTGGGTATTTAGATAACCCTCTTAAGTTTTTAAGGGGTTCCCATATGAACTAATCTAAACCAGTGGTGCTGGAATATGTTTTTTTATATCAAAGTTCATCCAAATAAAAATATCTCTCTTTTATCCTCCTCTGTAACACTATTGTTTTAGAACGAATTAGGGGGAAGGTTAAATCCTTCCATGAATTTATATTTACCAGTTACACTACTATTGGATACCTTTGGATGTGTGGTGTTGTTTCTTATTACTAATGGATATTCTTTAACCAATTTAAGTTAATATTAGACATTAAAAAAGTTATTTTATTCATATTTTATATCTATTATTCTAAACCTATCATGGAATATCTCATAGAATTTTATTTTATAATGTTATTATAATGTAATTTGGAAAAGAATTTTTCGATCAAAAGTATTTACATAAATCCTCTAATGAGGCATGTCCAACTATTATTGTCTTCCTTTATACTCGTACGATGAAATCCTAATTATTATTGATGTATTCTCTATTATTTGGATAAACCCCAAAAAAATATCAATAAAAAATTCCTCTAATTTATAGAGTATTTGAATAAGGATAAGATGAAAAGAAAGAGGGGGAAAGAGATATTACATTTACATGGACAACAACCATTAGGCTAAAATGGAATGGAAATCCACCATAGAGAGGATAAGAAGAGGAAAAGTTATTCCCTCTCCCAATTATTACACACACCAAATACGGAAGGTGTAATAGGGTTATCTTTCTCTTTTAATATCTTAAACAAGAATAAGAAGAAAAAAAATAATTATTATAATTATTATAATATAATAAAAATATATCTTTTAAACATACCAAAAACCTATATAATAATTATCATTTCATAAAAATTTAAACAATATTAATTAAATCAATTAATATTTTCCTCCAATTTATATATAAATTAATTAAAAATATGCAATTAAAAATATGTGCATTACACTTCTCCCCTCTATTTAAATTTTCATACTCCAATGCTTTAAGGATCCCTTTAAGTTTTTAATTATACTCTGCATTATCAGAACCTTATATTTACGTAGTTGATCTATTTAGGGATCCCATGTATAAACTAATTTATCATACCCTATCTATATACATGGGTTAAACTAATATTTTTGAGGTCATTTCATAAAAATTTTATTTATACTGAGAGATAATACAAAACCTCCACGAAAATCCATTAATATAATTCCTATGAAATAATATTTCAAGGGAATTAAAATATGTTACTAAAGGTCATGTTCCAAGGAGTATGTGTACCACTGAGAAGGGTGATATTGAATTAGTGGAATAAAGACGTGATCCTTATTCAATCCATAATTTCATTTTTTTAAATAATTCATTTTCTTTCATTTGTGAAGATCATTACAGGTTTAGATTTTTTTTGAATTAGGTCAAAAATCATACATAAAAATCCCTATTTTAAAAATTTGACACTTCCTATTAGTGTTTATTTTTTCCACAATAAATTATTTTTAAAGATAAACGTATTTTCTATTCATGAAAAATCAATACGATTTTCAACTTGACATCATCTTTGTTCATAATCATCCTTCAAACCTATAAAAAATTTGAAAACATGGGATGAGCAAAAAAATATTATTATGATACATAAAAAGAAACTCATTAGTGATTATTAAAACCATAATATAATAAAAGAGAGTCTTGTTTTGGCTTAATAAATATTGAGCTCCAATAATCAATTACTTACCTATGAAACCATATTTTCTTACCACAGTATTTCATAAAACATTTACAAAAAATATGAAGGAAAAAATCATAATCATGATGTTTTATTAGAAATAAAGATAACCCATGGAAAAATTATTCAAAATGAATACTTTTTTACACAAAAATGGAATAATCCTTCCATTAAAATAGAATTTCATTTGATCTCATTTTGAAATCAAACTAGTTCCTTGAAAACTCATTATCAACATCAAAAAAAGTAGTATATGTTCCTTGGGACTACATCTTTATAGAACGCTTATAAGAACCCATACAAGAAACCTTACAATTTGAATAACCATTATTGTTGACTTCCATCATAATTCGCTAGAGATCACAATCCTTAACCAATGCATTGGAGAGCTAAATTGAGATCACCCATCATCATGAGCTATATCATGCTCACCCATCATCATAAAAAATGACCAACATCTGAAACATGTATTAAATAAAAAATATATTTCATTACCAACATTATAGTTGTAAAAATATACTTTAAAACTCGAAATCAAAAATATTTTAAAAAATTGATATAACATTTTCCTTTAAAACCCATCCTTCCAAACTAAAATACTCATTAAAATGACTGTTTTTCTTTTAAGAAAAAATGCAAAATTATAAATGATTTAAAATATCAAATAATGACTATGGTAGAGGGAAAATCCATTGATTTTTTATATGTTAAAATAAACCATTCCCTTTTCCTTTTCTATTTAAAGTCAAAATGTTCCATATAAAATATGAAAAAACATTATTTTTTATAAACAATGAAAGAAATTAAAAAGATTCATAAAATTTACTTTATAATTCATTTATGTCTATATAGATATATATAAGAATTATTTTTATGAATATATACATGGATGAAAAAGAGTTATAAAATAAATATTTAAAACATTTAAAATGATGTTTTTAACATAATGGGTCTCTTATCTTGAGTCTAACTCATCATGTATGCCATTATATTTCTCAATAATAAAATTATGTTAATTATATAATTTATTGAAAACCTTTTTAAATTTTATTATTTCATTTATTTTATTTATTACTTGTTTATATTTAGTTACTCTATCAATTAAGTTCACATCTGACATTTTGATTATATTCGGCTCATATGTTTAAAATGATTTTGTTATGATGAATATGGTCAAAGAGGTCATTAGTCAATCATCTATGAGATAATAATCATGAAACAATTATAATTTATATACATATATAATATTTTTAAATGCATCCATGAAATATGGTTATAAAAATGAACAAAGTTACAATCATGGAGACTGTATGAAGTATGTACGCATTAGTAACGTTTCGATTTTTCAATGAACATGTTAGAAAGAAGGTGTGTATTGTATTATATTTCTAGAATAATTATTATATAATAAATATAATATTATTTCACTAAATAAACTTATATATATTATCCATGTGAAGTTTTTATGAAAAATGAATCACATCACTTTATGGAGGTGGTAATCCAAATGTACATATGAATGACATTATCATTCTTCAATGGATGTAAAGGTAAGAAAATATATTATATACTATATTTTCTGAATGATATTTACCAGAAAATCTCAGCTAGAGACAATGTCTCTGAAATTTTGGTAAAATTAAATAAATAAAGAGAAAGCGAGTACTATAAGCCAGGAATCACAACTACAAGTCATAAAAACCATACCTATCGCCATATCCAAGATAAATAGCCTCATCCACAGCAGCCAACTCCAATATTGATCATTCAAAATGGTTCAGAATATTAACATACTTCCTTATGAGATTTATCTTTTCCAAATATAGAAACTCATCTTAAGTTTCCGTACCTTTTCCCTTTCATACAGAAGACCTGGATGGCATCTACATCAACATATAAGAATAGTCTTTCCTTTTCCTTTTTCTTGGTAGAGCAGTCATCACTTCCTCATTCACTGATTCAATCTTCTTTCCACTTTGAACAATTTAGATGTATGTGGTTCTAGCACTTCCATCAGCATTCTCCTTTTCACACTCAGAGATGTATCCCCAGTTTCCAGAGATATGTACCTTCTAGTAACCATCATTCACTCCATGTTCCAGCTCAGAGTTACTATTAGTATCAATCATTACTAAATATTATGGATGTTCTATACACCCCTGGTCATCGTGCATCCCTTTTTGTAGTGTACCTTATCCATTGACAACATCCTATGAATAATTGTCAATCTGCATGTTTTCACCTTAATTCCTTGGACTTTCCTCCACAACATGAGGGATCCTCCCATGCTTTACATCCTGGATGTAGTTTTTGGAGGCCTACTCTTGCAACTTCCCATTACCACTGCCACTTTTGTTTCTCTTCTCTTTCAGGCACATTATCCTGCTATCATATAGACCTTCACCCAACATCCGGCTAGGATACAAATAATGGGAAGGTTGTTCAACATCCCAAAGCTGGTGCAATTCCAATTCATCATTTACTAGGCCCGCAAAACAATTTCCAATTTCAATATCGACAGCCTACTTTTCAGATTGTGTATGCAGCCCAGCTGAAACCCTCACCCACCCACCACTTTCATCCAAATAACCAACCGACTACAAATTCAAATTACTATTTTCCATCGCTGCCTCAATACACTCAGTGGTCTCATCTTCTTGGTTTATAGATATCACCATTTCACCATCTGCATCATTTATCAAAGTGGGTTGAACTGTATGCTTTGCATTGGCCTCCATAACTCCTGTGTTGAGCATCCAAAATATAACATTTCAGTCTTACAAACACCTCATACACCCTCATATTAAGAGTATCCTCCAATTCCCTCACTTTTTAACCATTTTACTATAGTGAATCTAACCGGGGAATGCATTGTCAACCTTCCAATACCCAAGCCATGCTTTCCTTGCTGATCCTTCGAGGCAACCGCGTCCTGTCCAACCGAGGCCACCTGTAGAGCCACAATTATACCTCTACTACCAACCTACTGATTCCAAATCCTCTACTTCAGATTATCTACCTCAAAATGCGCCTCTTGTTCTTTGCCTCTATCCTTGCTCCCCCTCCAAGCAGACCGAGACCCATTGCAACATAATTTCAGCGAATGACCCAATCGCTGGCATCATGGACAAGATTTCTTCCAATTTTCATAGGAAACATGTTGTTTTCAAAGAAATTCCTCACCCATAGTAATCCATACATATTAAAATTGGTGTCTTGACATATCCATCTCGACATATACTTGAGGGTTAATAGGATGGAAAAGTGATTCAGTTGTACTATCCTAGAACATATATCTACTTATTTGGTTTCCTACCATGCATATAATAGCATGATTTTGAAAGTGGAGGGGAGGATTGGGAAGCTAACCCATGTCATCATCTCTAGAGGATACATCTTAATATGAAGATTAAAGTACCACCGAAGAAGGATGAATCTGAACCTGTTGAAACTACGAGGTGCACTTTCCCATGACTTGATGAGGTCTGCCTCTGATGCGAAATGGTATATAATATGTCGATTATCCTGGATACCCATATTATCCTTATCCTATAAGCTCCAAGCCTCAAAGATTTATCTATCTAACGAATTTACTGAGATATTTCGTTCATAGAATAGTACAAATAAGGTATGCTTCATGAGATTAGAAGATTCTGAGAACTCCGAAGAAGATATCTGGAGGTTAGGGCAACCATCAAACAAATATGAGACTCTCGGTCCAAGTGAGACATGAGGGAAATACGGGAGAAGATCGTGATTTGAAAAGGGAATGATGTGTGTGACCTATCCATTGAAGGACGTTGAGGGTCCCTCCCCCATCGGTGGGGGAGGGACCGGCACCGAAGTCAGCGTCGTCACGACGAAGAGCTACAGTTCATTAGGGAGAGTACTCCACTCCTCATACTCCAATTAATCTCCATAATGATATTTTTTATGAATATAATATATATATATATATTAATTCCATCATTATAACCTACTGTGAGAGATGGGGATGGAAAGAAAATTTAATTGTCTCGCGAGGTGGTATTCTGCGGTACACACGAATAAAGGTTTCATTTCCCATTTGATAGAAGAAAAAGGGGGTACATGTTATTAAATTAACATAATAAAATATCAACATGTGGTAGATATATATTTTATTTTATTATCATGGATTAATAATATTTATTGGAGTTATAAGAAGAAATAAAATGAAAACATTCGGTTAAAAGTTTTACCTCTTCTTTGAAAAACCTCATTCGCTTGACACATTAATCCCTATAATATTAGTATTCATCCAAAAATAATATCTATAAGATGTGGGTAGGGATGTTATTAAAGTATTTGGTAGGTATTTTTTGAGATAGTGTTCTCTAATTGAATGATATAGAGGAAAGGAGGTGCCCTTTTATGAGTGTGGGGAGGGGAATTTGTAGAATTGGTTAAATTATTCAATTAATATAAATTAATATTCGTTTTAAGATGGATCTAAATTAATATAATTATAATATATTTTGTTTCACCTATGTTTGGTGTATCTTAGTTTGGTATGAATTTATCTGAGACCTTTGTATGAAGGTGGTCTGTCTTATACACATATGTTTGGTACATATCTGTCTGGCGATTCATCATCCAATCCAATTCATTCAAAACTCAAAAAATTTCCTCAAAACATTTTTCGGTTATCCTCAATATAATTTCTTTAAATTATCTCCCTTAAATAATAAAAAATATAAATATTAATAATAGTATTTCATAAGGATATTTCTCCCCTTTAAATACTCATACTTCTAACAAAAATCAAGGACGAAACACAACATCCAACATTGAATTTCTTACTCATCCTAATTTTTTTCTGAGCACCCCTAAAGCCTTAAAAAATTTCGATGTCAACATTATATGTAAGAATTTAATAAAATATGGGCATCAAAAATCTCTTAAATACTACCTCAAATCTCAAATATTTTTATGATCGTTGAAATCAAATAATAGAATCATTACAATTTTTAGAGTATAAAAACATGAAGTAAAATTCATCTGGTTACCATGAATTTTCTTCATATGGTGACCTTCTTAATAAAATTTTCTTCATATAGACTCATAAATTTTAGTTCAGTGATATTAGATATTTACTCTCTCTAGTACAGCATTTTAAATGTCTGTTTTGCGACCTTCATAATTCTCCATCTGATGACATCACAGTACATCATCTGATGACAACACCATTCTCAATCTAAGGATAACATATTTCCTTATCTTGTGTAGTAAGTTAGGTTATCTTCTAATTTTTTTATTCTGGTGAGATTCACTAATTTTACCCATAGAAAATGATTTCTCTTTTTTATAACTTTATATATTTCTATGTCATTTAGACTTATTAACTCTTCTTCTACTAGAGTTGTGAAGTCTATTTTGGATTATTCATTATCTAGCCACAACTATAGTTGAAACTCCTTGTATTATTCACCCAAAACATTATACATTCTATAAAATCATTTTATAACATAAAATGTTTACAAAAAATATCTTTTTTAAAACTTTATGAATCATCTCAACTTGAAACATGCTAAAATTGGTAAACATGGTGTTAAAACCTATTAGGATCAAAAAAGAATTGTATAACTTAGCATGAGAAGTAACGTAAACTTCTCCTATTAGACAACTACTCAATTTCACATGAAACAAAAAAAACATCCATAGATAAAATGTTGATAACAAATACAAAAAAAAATTACAAAATCAATCCAAAGGATATTTAATCTCCCCCTTGTTATTTTTTGGAAACATTATCAATAAATATTTTCTAAAATTCCATCTAAACACATATTTTCTCATATAGAGTGTCCTTACACAATACCACCATATTAACTAATGTTTTTATGGAATTTAAACCCTCCATGATAAGAACATTTATGTCCATGGAATTGATATACTCTATTTCATCTTCTATATTTATAACTTCTGTAAAATTTAATAATAGTGACCCTTATTTTTCATACATAATAATTACATCATTTAAAATAAATATTCCAAAAATTATATTATAGTCTATACTAGAACTATAAAGGCTTATTGACTTTGGATACTACATACATAATCCTATTATTTCATAAAATATTTACAATATTTCCAATATAGAATGAATTTTAAGTATACCAAACTAAAAAATATTCTTCTTAACCTGGGGATGGAAAAAACATCAGAAAGGATGAGATTATATTCTTAGTGAGGGTAAACATAGGAGATATCAATCGATTCCCATACATAATAATAAGATAAGTATAAGGGTATGAGATCATGATCACAAATTTCATTTTTCATACCCAATTTATCATAGATCATAAAAATGAGCCATAGAATAATACTATCATAATAAAATACATTACTGAAAGAGGTTTTGGAATCATCAATAATCAGTAATGACCCATGAGTTCATAACATAGACATAGAAATGTGACCAAAACATAACGTTGTCATATTGTGAACTTGTATAAATAGAAAAAGATTCACTCATAAAGATAAGAACATGAAATAAAGTCCTTGTATAAACTTATGGACATGAAAAAAAGGTTTATGCATAATCGTATAGACATGAAAACCATGTCCATGCATAATCCTATAGACATGAAATCTAGGTACATGGATAAAATTGTGAATGTGAAATTAGGTTCACACTTAACATATTGACCTCATGATTTATCCATATTTACCCCATGAATTGCATGGATATATAATCCTAGTACCACCTTTCATGTAATCATAAATCCATTCATATTTGTGCCATAAAATCCTAAATCATTAATCATATATCATAAACCATGGAGAAGAAACATTTTTCAAAAACATATCATCATCAAAACCATTACACATCCAGAGAAATAAAAATTATTGTATCATTGGATCATATCCCCAGTAACGTGTAATTAACATCAAATAATTCATTAATAGATGAAAAATATTTGAAAAAATAACTGTAATTATTTTTGAGGAAAATAATCTTTTAATTTGAAAATAATTTCTTCAAAATATAAAAATTTCAAACATATGAAGGTAAAATTTTTCTTTTAAAATATCCTAGTGAAATTGTGAAAGAAGCTTCAAATTTTTTGGTTTTCATGACAATGGAAACATATGTTCTTGTTGAGTACACAAAAACAGAGATTCATTTAATAGTTTTTAGTAAAAATTGAAAAGTTACTCATTCCGAAAATGAAAAGAAAATTCATTTGAAATTTTTTTAAAAAAATTAAAACATGCGTAAAAATTAATTTTGAAAATATTTTTATAATTTAAAAAAACATTATTCAAAACAGTTTAAAGAAAAAACATACAAGGAAGAAAAATATTCCCAACTAAATAGTAAAATGAAGTCACCTTTCCTTCAAAATATTGTTTCGATAACATGAGTAAATAAACTAAAGAAAATGAAATTAAAACATCTATTACCCAAAATAAAACTAATGGTGAAGAAAAATGAAATTAATTTTTCATATGAGGATCATATAATTTCTACAATGAATATTCAATCATAAACAATCATGATTAAAATGGGATTGAAACATAAATCCCCTACAACTTTGGTAACTTGGAAAAAATCTCACGAAAGAGAGAACATTATGTGTATATATATATCCCAGTATTTTTAATTATAATAATCATAAAATATATTCATGAGAAATATATACACCACATAAAACAAATAATTTGTGAATAATGCTTGTGTATCATGGAAATAAATGTGTGAGTAAAATTCCTTACCTCAAGTTTGACATTCTTCTAAGTAGTATTTCATGATGTATAAAATTTTTAATTTATTATAATTAAATAATAGAGTCATAAAAATACTTATAATATCCAATATGATCTAACTGTGACGTTTTAATAACCATTTATAAATAAATCCTTACTAAAATCATCCTTTTAGGGTGCTAATTGTTTCATTTTTATGTGAATTTCGGTTCAGTGGCTTTGGTCCGTATACTTTGATCTTGGTTAGATAATATATACTATTATAATCCTAATAGAAGTATCATATAAATTCATTATATATATATATACATACATAAATGGTAGAGATATAAAAATGGATTAGACCTTTAATGGAGATGGTAGGAAGTACATACACATGAACATTGATTCCACTTTTCAAAAGATGGAACGAAAGAAAGCTAAAGAATTTTCACCTTTAAAAAATAATTATTAAATAATATATATCATAAATATTCATTAAAGAAATCATTATTATAATCCATGTAAAGTGGAAATTAAAAATAAATTGTGTTGCTTCATGGAGGCGGTAGTCCACACGTACACAGAAGTGACATTATCATATTCCAACAGATTCGAATGTATGAAGCTAGATATGACATTATAATTATAGAAGAAAAATTATTCCAAAAATATCATATATAAAATTTAAACCCATCACAATAACCATCCATAAAATATGGTTATGGAAAATGAATTGTATCACTACATGGAGGCAATGGTCCACACATTCTCACAAGCCATACTTTCACTTATAATTTTATGGAAAAGAGATGGATATTAGTTGTTCCATAATCATAATAATATATCAATATATTTAGTATAATAAGTTTATTTATTTATTAATAATAACATATATTTATAGGAGACATAATAAGAATGAAATTGAAAGAGTTATGGTATGATGATTACCTCTCCTTCAATTAGACACCTTTATATCCATTCTTAAGGACCTTCATAATGGAATTTTAAAAAGAATAGAACCTATAATTGAGGAATAAAGAATTGGATAAAAAATTATTGTTTTCTTAGATATAAGATTCAATGAGCAATAGAGAAGTGTATTTCATGCATACAATTTAGAATGTTTTAATGTATTGATTTTTGGATTTAAATGAATAATCATTACAATATTGGAATTTATTGAGTTTTTTTATGATTTATGGAAGTAATCGATGAATCTATGGAAAAGGAACAAAAAGGGGTGTAAATATAAGCAAAAGATCCTTTCAGACTGCAAGTGGAGCTAAGAGACATGACACCAGATTTTTGAAGATGAAGAGAAGATATAAAATGGAAAAACACACTTTTACATGTTGTGTACCAAAATTACACATCGTGACGTCATCGAAGAAGTAGGCCTCTTCCAGAAAAAGTTGTGATGAGCAAACACATTGTGAACTTCAATTACATGTCGTGTACCTTTTGTAAACGATGTGACAATCGTCAAAAGCAAAATTTATGAGAAATATTTTCAAAAGATTCATGCAGTGGCAGAGGTGATGCGGACAAGGTATACATGATGTGTAGTAAAAGTACATGTCGTGTAGTTGGTCAAATTTTCAAAATCGTAGCCAAGAATCATGCACACATCATACGGATTCACAAAAATAAGATCGACATTACATGTTGTGTACCTTCAGTACACGTTTTGACTGGTGACGGGAAACCCCCATTAGGTTCCTATAAATAGATCCCTTGTTTTCACCTTTAAGAAAATTAGAATTTTGGATTCAGATGAAGACCAATTCCTGGAGAGAAGATGATATTCCATTTGTGTTTTTTTCTTAAAAGTTTTCCTTTATTATTCTCTATAAACCTCTCATCACTAGGATAATGGGGTAATCCCTCCATATTCTGGGGTGATGTAACCAAAGGAGGAAGGGGCATTGGATTTAAATTGTTTTTGTCATTTATGTATATGGTTTTCATAATTTAATTATTCAAACTTACAATCCCTTTATTTTTCATTTATCGTAACCATAGATATTCGAATATTAAAGGGGAAGTTAAATTACTCAAATGAATACCCTAAAGATGACATGAACATTGTCGATTTTAGTGGAAATTAGGTTTTAAATAGGTATTGGGACAAACTTGATTTGACAATACCCTAAAATACCATACCATGTGTAATAAGGGGTTTCCACGATGAGGAGGGGATACCATGACCATTGGATCAAGCTCATCAAAACTATGACACTAGTTATGAATCAATTAATCTATTTTCCAAAATCCAATTGCACCTGAACCTGGAAAACTATATTAACCCGAAAAACTTCTTAAAATCTATTTTCCAACCAGTCAGTCAATCTTCTTAGCATTCATCATTTATTTTCTCAAAATCAATCAATCCAATCATTTCTCACCATCATCTCCAAATTAATAAATGTAATCTTTTGATGACCTAATCAAATTAAAATCATTGTCTCTGTGGGTTCGACCTCAAACATCTCTTTACTGCATTTTAAATAATTGGATAGCATATTTTTGGTTTTTATAAAAAAAATTATATAGATCCGTATGGAACTAAAGACACCATGTGGGGATATCAGGTGTAAACAAGAGAAAGGAGGGATTTTATTTTATAATTGGGGTAGAGGAAAAACCTAGAATTTATTAAAATTTTAAAATATAACAATGATATTCTCAATACAAATTCTTCCAAATGGACAATGAGTAGAAGGTGGGATATGATGAGGCAGAAATTTGACAATAAAATAGTATTTAGACAAGTTTAATTAGACAATTTACCCTTATCACATTGCTTAACCCCACTCCCCTGTGTAAACCTGTTTTAACCATAATCACAATAACAAATTTTTAATGTTTTTACTATTCATTATGACAAAAAAATAAAAGTGTACTCATTAAAAAATTGTAAATTTTCTTCCCAAATATGAAATCTATTTTATCAAATTAAATATATAATACTTGAAAAAAATAATTTTAAAATAAACTCACAAATCGGGATAAAAATCATATTCATGAAATAAATGAATTATTATGTATAAAAAAGTTTTTATAAAAACAATACACATAAAATTAATTCCAATTACGATAATTGTATTATTAATAATTTAAGTGGACTAATGTTAATTTTAAAACCATTTTATAACAAAATGTAATTTTTTAAATTCTCTAAATGAAAATACAATTTAAAATAATAGTATTTTCCCAATTTATTAAAAAATTAATATTTTAAAAAAAATTATCAAAAATTAACACTAATATTATCTAGAAATGTTAATTTCAAATATGAAGTTCATTTTTCACATAAATTTCCAAAATGTGTAAAAAATTAATTACATGATTTTCTAAAAAAATGCAATAAATCCCATTTTTAGGAAAAAATTATTTTTTAAAAAAAAATATAAAGACAATACTAAAAATATATATTCTTTATCTACATCCATTATACATATTTTTAAAATGGTTTCAATCATAATAATACTACCAATATAACATGTAATTTATAATTATTTATTATACTACAATTCATTTAGACTTGGTGTTGCATGTATCGCAAGCTATCGAAAAAAAATTACTTAAAAATATATATATCATAAAATATAAGGGTGTTACATTCTACCCCCATTAAAATAAAATTTGTTCTAAAAATTATTTCAATGTGATACAAATAAATGAGGATATATTTGTTTCATCACATCCTCAGGTTACCATTTAGCTTCTTCGACTTTATTATTCCACTGTATAAGAGTAACTAGGCAAGAAATTTTGTTTTTTATCACTTTATATCTATGGTCAATGGTTTATACTAGCCTTTCATCATATGAAAGATCATGATCCGGTAGTATAACCTATAAATTCAATACCAGTGAAGGATCCTATATGTACTTATTAATGAAAAATACATGAAACACATCAAAAACATGAGATAGGTCTGGTGGAAGCACCTAGAAATAACCTATCATACCTACTCAGTCAAGAATATCAAAGGGGACAACATACTTACGGATCATAATTCCCTTATTTTTGAATCTTAAAACATTATTCTAATAATAAATTCATATAAATACCTTCTCACCACCTTTGAACTCCAAATTTCATTGGTGATTTTCTATATAACTTTTCTATTTACTGTGAGCTGGATTAAGGTGTTCCTAAATGGCTATGAGTTTCTATTCTATTTCCTCATATATCTCTTGTCCCAATAGATTTATTTCTTGAACATAATCCCTAAAAAATAGAAAAGTAATCTTCTTTACATAGATGGATTCGTAAAAATCTATCAGAATTCTTGAGTGTAAGGTTCCTTTGGATCATTTGAGTGACTAAGAAGAGTGAGTTGAATAAGTGGTTATTTTAAAAATGGATTCTATGAAATTAACCTTGGAAACTTATTTGTGTTATTTTTCATATCGAATTTTATAACAATATCCCAAGAATTAAAAGATAATAAAGTAAAAGAGGTATTAAATATTGATTAGTTTCGGCCTCATTGTGAGAACCTTATTTTTTTTAGGGTCACTCCCATTAGTGCATGGATATTCACTATTATAATGAAGTAAATATAACTTGAGAAAGCTCTGGCTAGATTTATTCAGTCTCCTGAAATGGATGATTATACAGGCTCTTGTTAGTATAAAAAAAATTCATACTAAAATGATCCAACAAAAAATGTGAAACTTTGTAAAACCATCTCCCAAAAAGATGTCCTAGAAAACACTATATGTTTTCTTCCATCTGGTAATGTCCATATAGTGTGTTCTTTATCCATATGGTGAAACTAAATCCAGTATACCTTAGTAAAATTACCCATTTTTTCTAATTTGTTTTATCTTCTATAAACAAAACTATTATGCCTCAAAAATCTACTCGAAAACTCTATCTGTCACTCTCTGTATGGTTTCTCTAAAATGAAATCTTTATCCGGTGCTTTGATGGAAGCCTCTATCTGGTAACTCTTCTTTAACCAAGATATTATCTTGGTTGGAGACTCAACTATTAAAAGCTTCTGAGTGGAAACGTTTTTTCCTTATGAATAGTGTTAAGTACGAACTTAATTTTCACCCTCAATTTATATGTTCTCAAAAAATAGAAAAGGCTCGAACTCATTTTCATTTTCTCACTCAAATGAAACTTTATTGAAGCTTATTGAGTCATCTAAAGTATTCCTAAATATTTTTTGAAACATCATGAAAACTCCATCGATTCTAACCTTATTCAAACTTCTTCAACCTATGACGTTAAGGGTCTCATTCATACTTTCTTGTCTTAGTAGGATACCAAACTAATTGAAAAACATATCAAATCATCATTATACATTAAAAAGGAACTTTACAAAGATATGTAAATTTAATTGAAAACCAATATCCATTGGAATATTTTTCTGGTGTCGTCTTTAGGAACTCATCTGTCCAATGAAAAAACATCACTTCTCCCCTTTTATTCATTCTTATGACTCTTTCTAGTCATCTTTCCTCACATCAGACTTATACATTGTTTTGATTCAAAAAACTCAATTCAACGAAAATTATTTAAATCATCTATCTAATGACATAAAAAATATTTATTTAATATTCATTCATTTGATTAATGTTCTCCAATGTATGTATCTACAAAGGTATTATTTTAGTAGCACACTTCATAACTTCTCAACCAAAAACATCAAAGAACCTATAATACAAAACAATACCAATTAAAAAAAATATAAAACTGTCTATCTAGAAATTTTATTTACCTTTATGTATTACACTTGAGTAATTGAAGATGGTTGAATACATTTTTGAAACTTATAGAGAATAAAGTTACATGTAACTTCCCTATCTATTTCCCTACTTATATTTCTCCATATTTTTATTTTCATAGATAAAAAGTAAAATTATGCCTTCTCATTTTTATACTTCTCCCAGTTTGTACTTCATACAGTTTCTATAAACTTCAGGAATTATAATTGATTTCAAATATCTATCTAGAAATGTTGTTATACATTTTTTCCTTCGACTTCATATATCATTGCATCTCCATCCTATTTCCTATTTCTGTTTTCCTACATCTGGTGACCTGGATTTGGTAATCTTCAACCAGTGGTTTGTAACTAGAAATCTTTTTCTAGAAACCTATGTCGAGAACTCTTCCATTATTTTTCTGAATAACTCTGTTTGGAACTCTGTATTTGGTTAACTTATCCTCATAAAAAAAATTCTCTTCCCATTGAACTTCTTCTGGCATCTCAAACATCCCATTTCAATAAAAACATGCATCATGAGATTTTCATGATGTTAAGTACTTATTGATTACTATGTCATCATCTAAATTTTTTATAAAGTTTCTAAATAATGTGAATGAAACTTCCTAACTTCCTCCAGAAACTTCATAATAAAACTTTCTTAACAAACTTTCTAATCTAGGTGTTCATTCAGCCTTTACAACATATCATACCGAAGCTTGTATAACGATCTTCAATTTGACTAGTTGTGGGGCTGAAAGGGACTCTCAAATCATATTTATTGATCATTTCAAGGTTTTTATGGTTTTTAGAGTTTCTTAACATTTTTATGTGTTTTCAGGGTACCCAAATTTTAAAAATATATGTAGATTTGTATATATTTATTTAGATATTGTTATATTTATATATATTTATAGATACTTATATCTATTTTTTATTATTTTTTATTATTTTTATGTATTATATTTTATTATTTATTATTTATTCAATTATTTTTTGTTTTGTTTTTTTTATTTTTTTGTTTTTTATTTTATGTTTTTTAAAATTTATTAATTTAGAATTTATTTACTATTGATTTATTTTTAATAATGAATTATTTTTAAATAACTATTTATTATTTATTTATTTTTTATTATTTATTCATTTGTTTATTTATTATTGATTTATTATTGATTTATTATTGATTTATTATTTATTAATTGGTTACTTATTTATTATTTATTTATTATTTATTTATTCATTATTTACTCAATATTTATTCTTTATTTATTAATTACTTATTAGTTAATTATTTATTATTTATTTATTATTTATTAAATACTAATAGAATAATAATAATTATTTTTTATTTTTTATTTTTTCTTTATTCAATTATTAGTTATTATTTATTTATTCATTTATTCATTTCATTTTAATATTTATTTATTTATTATTTATTTATTTATTATATATATATTATTTATTATTTATTATTTAGCTATCACTTATTTATTTTTCATTATTATTTTTTTAAATTATTATTTATATATAATTATTGAAATATTATTATTTAAATATTATTATTTAAATATTAATTATTTTCATATTTTTTTATTATTTATTTTTTTATTATTTAGTTATTGTGTATTCATTAATTAATTAATTATGCATCTTTTATTTATTATATATTTATTATATATTTATTATTTGCTTATTATTCATTTATTATTTATTTATTTATTTACTAATTTATTCACTCATTGTTAATTATTTATTAATTATTTATTAATTATTATTTACTATTAACTATTTCTTTTTAATAATTATTTATATATTTATTATTTATTTATTTACTATTTATCAATTTTATTTATTATTTATCTTTTATTTTTTTAATTATAATTTTATTGTTTTGTTATTCAAATGTTCTTATTCATATGTTCTTATTTATATATTAATATTTATATATTTTTTTATTTCTTATTATTTCTTATTATTTCTTATTTCTTATTTTTTATTTATTTATTTTTTTAGTTATTGTTTATACATTAATTATTAATTTATTTTTAATTTATTCATTTATTTTTAATTTATTCATTTATTTTTTTTGATTCTTTATTATTTATTTGTTTATTATTTATTTATTTATTTATTTATTTATTATTTATATATTATGTATCTATTTATTTATTTATCATTTAGTTTTCTGTATATGTTAATTGTTAATTTATTTTTAATTTATTTATTACTTTATTATTAATTTACTATTATTTTATTATTAATTTATTTTTACTATCTTATTTTTTATTTATTTAATTATTTTTCATTATTATTTTAATATTTATTTCTTATTAGTTTGTATATTATTTATTTATTATTTGGTTATTATTTATACATCAATATATATATACATATATTAAATTCTATTTATTCGCCACATGAAGTGTCTACTGAAGTGGTAATGTTTTTGGAGAATAAGAAAGAGGTAATGGGTTCAAATGTCACCCAACACCGAATTTATATATATGGCTTACACATGTGCTTGTGCATAATAATAATTAATTAATTAATTACTATAATTCAAAAATTAACAAATAAAATGAAATAATACAATAATAATACAATAGTAATACAATAACATCGAGAATAATAATAAAATAATAATAACAAAATAATTAATAATTAATAATTAATTTTGAGAATAATAAAATATAATATATTAATAATAAATTAATAAAAATAAAAAAATTAAAAAAATATTAAAAATAATCGTGGGGAAATTATTTAGTGGTGGTTTAAACCGTCACAAAACGATTTAACGGTGGTTTTCCAGAACTATTGCAGAACGATTTAGTGGGGGTTTAAACCGCCGCTAAATGAAAATGTTGGCATAGTAGAAATATCGACATCCTTTTCAATCATTTCACATTTTTTTGGGTGCATTCCATTCAATAATTTGATATATAATGATCTGAAGTGATATGTCATAATAACACTTGTTTATACAATGTTTTATTATTATTATTATTATTATTTTAATAATTATAATTCATATAATAATTTAGTCAGCATTAGATTAAACCGCTTATCAAATGATTCAAACAAGGACCCATTGGCTCTAGGATTAAAATAGAAATACAACATAATTACTAGTACCCATATCGGGATAGCGATGCACCACCATGCCCCAGATTTGTCTTAGACAGTTTGGGGGTGTCATGTGGGACACCTCGTTCATCCTTACATGTGTTTCAATGATTATCAGTGTTCCGGAACTCCTCCATTATTTGATCACACCTCTCACATGATTAGAAAATATGGATATTGGGGCTTGTAGTGGTTGATCCCCATACTCTATCATCATATGATCAAGTTTGATCAAATGACTACGTCCATGTTGCGTCACCTGCAAGATAGGTATAATGTGGTGTATTTTTATTCATTCGATGTTATTGATCATATGAACAATATTAATAGTTCTATAATGATAAATTTCACACCCAATATTTTATTTTGGTCTAACATGGCATGTTCCCTTCCATCTAATTGAGTATTGGACGACCCCTAATGTTCCTACCAAATATCACCACCCTACCTTATCATCGTCCATTGTGCATGATGGTTGGAAAAGTTTATCCTTCTTGAAATTACCCCAAAATTCACAGCCTGGGTATTTCTAGCCTCTTGATTCAATATCTAGACTTGGTTTTACATAAACCAAACCCTAAGTACCTCAAAATCTATAGATAACTCTATAAGGGTTGAAACAACTCTCTAGAATTTCTCCTAATCTACAAATCTAATTGGAGGGATTCTAATGTTATTATATTTTTCTCCTCTAGTAATTTATAACCATATATGGAAATCTTAGTAATTCAATAAAAAAAATATTATAAAAAATATTTGTTATTTCATCCTTAAATCATCGCTCTATAATTGCTTGTAATTTTCTCATTATATTTGGATGAATCCATAGGAAGTCGATTGGTTTTGAAACATGGAACATCATAATAAAATTTCATTCCAATATTTAATGTCTTTTAAAAATTAAATTAGCTCAGTTTGGGATTGAAACTAAATAGTTGGATCAAAGAACCGTGCCAAATATTTGGGGATCCGACGATCCTACTACCAATCTCTCTGATCACCAATGATAACTATCTAGTTGTTGTCTCTTACATAAACCCTATCTTCCTCAAATTATTCATAAATTATGAATATAAAGGGAGAGGGTCAGGGTAAATATAATTAATCTCTTATTATTTAATTTTTGGATAAATCATTAAAAAAATGTTCAACTATTCTGCACCAACAAAATGTCACTTGAATATTATGAAAATATTACCCAAGGATAAAAACACCATTTTTGACTCAATAGTGGATTCTATTTTCCATTCTAACATTTCATTCAATGTTAATTTAATATTATTCCATTTTTAATTAAAAATAATAATATTATTGGATAGAATAGCTCATGTAAATCAATCCAACCCATCTATGTACATCAATTGATTTAAATGAGTGATAATATATTAAATGCTATTTATTTGAGCATTGAATTCTTGATTATAAGAAAATTCAAACGCTTCTAAAACTTAGTTTTTTTGTATCCTAAGCACTTGAGAAGAATTTTTAATATAAGTTGGTAAATTAATGTGTTAACATAAGAGTTATAAAGTTATTCATTATCAATGATATTTAAAAAGTTATTAATTTTAGAAGAGACTTAATTATTTTTAATTTTAGTAAAAAACAATAAAATACATTATAATATTAAATTTTATGAATCATGGCCATTTGGATAGAGAGTTAATGGTATTGAACATAATTATTATGAATCATAATATAAATTTAACTAAATATTATTTCTTCAAATATATGATATCAATAAATATTTTAGTAGAAGATAAAATTAATTTCATGTATACATGGTGATTTAAAAAATATTATTTGGTGATGTAAAATATTTTGATAAAATAATAAATTCACCAAAACATGAGTTCATACATGGTCTCTACATATTACTATTTTGTGGGAACAAAATATTCATTTATGGTTTTATTGTTATTTTCATAAAATAGGTTTAAAATTATATAAATTTATTATATTATAAAAAGTAATTCCATTTTATTATTCATTCATACATACTACATATATCATGATATTGTAATGATAATTAACCCATTTGAGTTAAATATCAAAGTTATCACTAGTAGATGATCATCATGGTAAGACATTGATTTCGATGATATTTTAAGATCAATGTTTATAGGGTACCATATGAAGATAAAAATTATAATCATAGGACACAAGTGTGCATTTTTTTATATATAAAGGCATTTTTTATATCTTATGAAATTTCATACACAACATCATTTTTATACTTAGGTTGTTTATATTATATTAATCCATATTATATATGGTTAACAAGCTACCCAACATGTGAACCATCATTCTTTGAATCATTCTTATGCCAGCCTATAGGAAGATCCATTCGGGGGTGATTTTGTATGTTACTGATCATATGATATGTTTTTATTTACTAATATGAGATTTTTTCTCTATTATGATGAGTATGACATCTAGGCCCTTGATGAGAAAGATTAAAAAATTGTTTGTCCACACCCAGTTGAGTGACATTAGATGTAATTATCGAATTATATGGATTACATGATATGTATACATTGGGATGAATGACATGAGATATATTCATGATTCTTGATTAGTATTTACACATATAATCAAGAATATATGATTTGTCTGATATGAGTTTGACATATTCCACATCATAAGGATTTACTTAATGTCCTAGATAACAATATTGTATGATTATTCATGATTTATGAGATAAATTTAGTGCAAAGTTATATGGGGATATTTTTTTATGAATACCACACAAGATCCCTTTATAAAGTGAGTGACATTGATACTTTTCATTAGAATTATTATTTTCTTATGGTTATTAATTCAAAAATCAAAATTTTTATCAATGATATAAAGGCCTAAGGGTATATTCAATTGCTTTTTTGGAATATTTAATTTTTATAATTAAGTGTTTTTATAAGACTATGATAGTTATTTGATATC
Organism: Viscum album; assembly: GCA_963277665.1. Classification (NCBI taxonomy): domain Eukaryota; kingdom Viridiplantae; phylum Streptophyta; class Magnoliopsida; order Santalales; family Viscaceae; genus Viscum; species Viscum album. Next base: position 386,701,102 of record OY728167.1, on the reverse strand, counting down.
TAATCCAAATGGACTTTATAAGGATGTCCAAAAGAGTTTTGGATTTGATTTTCAAAAGTTGTTACATATTATGAAACGTTAGGTGAAATGTTCATACAGTGTGGAATACCTTAGATCAATAAGGATATTAGAATATATTTTATACACTACATCTTACGTTTTGATATTTTCTTATCACTATAAGTGATTAAGTGGTGTTGTATACGATATAAGTATATCACTTAAAGTAATATAGTTGTTAGATTACTATCATTGAGATCAATAATGGCATATCACATGGTGAAATGTTTATTTAATATAAGATACTTCATACTATCATCATTATTGTTTCACCATAATCCATGAATAATTCAACATAATATCATAATATTATATTAATGGGATTTGTAATAAAACACAATTAATGTTAAACAATTGAACATTCATGGATGGTTTTTATTGAATTAATATCATAAGTTACAAATATCTTAATTCATGGATAATTTTTTAGAACACTTTGGGTATTTATATAACCCTCTTAAGTTATTAAGAGGTTCACATATGAACGCATCTAAACTAGTGGTGATGGAATCTTATTTTTTATATCAAATTTCATCCCTATAAAAAGATCTCTTTTTTATCCTCCCCTTTAACAGTAATGTTTTAGAAACACATAGAGGGAAGGATAATTCCTACCATGAATTTTTTTGATGATTTATACTTCTATTGGATACCTTTGTAGGTGAGGTGTTGTATTTTATTACTAAGGGATATTCTTTTACAACTTAAAGTGATTATTAGGCATTAAAAAAGAGTTTTTATTCATATTTTATATCAATTCTTATAAACCAATCATGCTAGATCTCATGCAATTATATTTTCTAAAGTTATTCCAATGTAATTTGGAAAAGAATTATTTCATCAAAAGTATTTATATAAACACTATAATGAGGCATGTTCTACTTGAATTGTCCTCCTTTATTCTATTATAAGTAAATCCTCATTATTCATGTTGGATTCTCTATTATTTGGAGAAACCACAGAAAATAACTAAAAAATTTCCTTTTATTTAGAGAGTATATGAATAAGGATAAGATGAAAATAAAGGGGTGAAAGAGATATTGCATTTACATGGAGAGAAACCATTAAGCTAAAAAGTAAGGGAAATCCACCATGGAGAGGATAAGAAGAGGAAAATTGATTCCCTATACCTATTATTACACACACAAAATAAGGAAGGTGAAATGGGGTTTTCTCCCACTTTTAAAAACATAAACAAGAATAAGAAAAATAATAATAATAACAATAATAATAATAATAATAATATAACCTTTAAACATACTAAAAACCAAAATAATAATAAACATCTTCTAAAAATTTAAATAATATTAATTAAAAAAATTAATATTTTCCTCCAATTTATATTTAAATTAATTAAGAATATACTCTTAAAAATCTGGTCTTTAAAATTGTCCCCTCTATTCAAATTTTCATACACCAATAATTTAAGGATCCCATTAAGTTATTAATTATACTCAACATTATCACACCTCAATATTTACAGAGTTGATCTATTTAGGGATCCCCAGTAGAAACTAAGTTCTCATACATTATCTATATACATGGGTTACACTAATATATTTAAGGTCATTTCATACAACCTTTAGTTATACTGAGGGATAAGACTAAACCTCACTCAAAATCAATTAATATAATTACTATGAAATAATATATCAAGGGAATTAAAATATTTTATTGAAGGTGATGTTATAGAGAGTATGTGTACTACTGAGAAGGGTGGGGTTGAATTAGTGGCATAAGGACACAATCCTTATTGAGTCCATAATTTCATTTTTTAAAATAATTAATTTTCTTACATTAGTGAAGATATTTTTAGGTTTATATTTATAGATAATTAGGTCATAACTCTTATGTAATAGAGCTATACATTCAAAATTGGATAGTTCTTATTATTATTCATTTTTTCCACAATAAAAGGTTTTTAAAGACAAATATGTTTTCATTTCATTAAAAATCATTACGATTTTCATGTTGACTTCATATTTGTTCTTACTCGTCCATTAAAACTATAAAAATACATTTGAAAACATGGTATGGGAACAAAAATATCAGTAATGGAAATAAAAAAAGAAACTCAGTTGTACATTTTAAAGACATGATATCATAAAATAGAGTCTTTATTTAGCTTAATTGACATTGACCACCAACAGTCATTTACTTACCTATTAAATTATATTTTCTTGCAAATGTTTTACATAAGAAAATAATAAGAAAAAATAAATGAAAAAATCACAATCATAATGGTTTTGTAGAAATCAAGATAACCCATGGAAAAAGATTCTTCAAAAAGCATACCTTTTAACCCAAAAGGGAATAAACCTTCCTTTAAAATAGAATTTCATTAGCTGTCCTTTTTATGTAAAACTATTTCCATGAAAAATCATTAGCAAGAACAGAAAGGAAATATAGGTTCTATGGGAAATCATCTTTATAGAACACATACAAGAACCCATACAACAAACCATACAATTTGAATAACCATTACGGTTGACTTCCAACATAATTCTTTTGATAACACAATCATTAACAAATTCATAAGAGAGATATATCAAGGTCACCGATCATCATGAGCTATATCAAGATCACCCATCATCATAGAAAATAACCATAAACCATAAGATTCATAAAATAAATAAAATATTTCATTACCATTATTATACTCGAACAAATATACTTTGGAACCCATAAGAAAAACATTTTCAAAAATTGATATATCATTTTCCTTTATAACCATACTTTCAAAAAAATACCTATTATAAAGAGTATTTTTCATTAAAGAAAAGATGAAAGATTATAAAGGATTAAAAATATCAAATAATAGTTATGGTGTTGAGAAAATCCATTGATTCCATATATGTTAAAATAAACCATCATTTTTTCAATTGTAAATAATGTCAAAACATTCTATATAAAAAATGAAAAAATATTCCTCGTGATTAAAATTGAAAGAAATTAAAAAGAGTCATAAAATTTAATTTATAATTCGTTTATGTATATAATAATTCATATAAAATTATTTTTAATAATATTTACATGGATGAAAAATAATTATAAAATAAATCTTTAAAACATTTAAAATAATGTTTTAAGGTAATGTGTCTCTTACCTTGAGCCTGACTCATCATGTATGCCATTTATCATCCTAAATAATAAAATTTAGTTAATTATTTACTTTATTAATATCATTTTTCAATTTTAGTTTTAATTTTATTTTATTAATTACCAGGTTATATTTAATTACTCAATCAATTAAGTTCACGTCAAATGTTTTGATGATATTCAGCTCATATGTCCAAAATGACTTTGATAGGTTGAATATGGTCAAAAAGACATTATTCCATCATATCTAGGATATTAATAATGAAATAATTATAATTTGTATACATAAATAATAATTTTAAAACCAAACATGAAATATTTTTATAAAAATTAACAATGTTACAATCATGGAGACGGTAGGACGTATGTATGCATAAGTAACATTTCGATTTACCAATGAACATGTTGGAAAGAAGGTAAGTATTATATTATATTTACAAAATGATTATAATATAATAAATATAATATTGTTTCTTTAACTAAATGTATATATAGTATCCCTGTTATGTCGTTATCAAAGATTAATCACATCACTTCACGGAGGAGGTAATCCAAACGTACGCATAAATGACGTTATCAATTTTCAATTGATGGAAAGGTGTGAAAATATATTATATACTATATTTAAAGAATTATATTTATGTCATTAATATCATATATATATATATATATTAAATCCATCATTATATCATGTTGTGAGAGACGGTGATGGAAAACAAATTTCATTGGTTCGCAAGACGATAGTCTGTAGTACACACGAATGGAGGTTTCATTTCCCATTTGATATAAGAAGGAGGGTTTTAAGGTTATTAAATTAACATAATAAAATATAATTATGCTTTATATACTAATCTAATTTAATTATAATTAATTAATAAGATTTTATAGATGTAGAAGAATAAATATAATGAAAACTTCCGTAAAAAGTTATACCTCTTCTTCTAAAAACCTCCTTCGCTTGACATATTAAGCCCTATAAGATTGGTATTATAACAAAAATAAAATATATAAGAAGTGGGTAGGAATTTTATTAAGGTATTAATGTAGGTATTTTCTGATATAGTGTTCTTAGATGGTATGATATAGAGGAGAGGAGGATCCCTTTTATGACTGAGGGGAGGGGAATTCATGGAATTTCTTAAATTATTCAATTAATATAAATTAAGAGTCATTTTAAAATGTGTCAAAATTAATATAATTATAATATAGTCTATTTCACCTATGTCTGGTGTGTCTTAGTCTAGTATGCATCCATCTGAGACCTCTATCTGATGGTGGTCTGTCTTATACTCCCATTTATGGTACAAATTTTTCCGGTGATTCATCATCCAATCCACTTCATTAAAAACTCAAAAAATTTCCTCAAAAAAATTTGTTCCTGTATCCTAAATATTCTTACATTAAATTCTCTCTCTCAAATAATCAAAATTCTCAATCTTAATAACATCAATACATAATGTTCTTTCTCCACTCTAAATACTCATACTTCCTCAAAAAATCAAGGAATAAACACAAAATCTATATATGAATTTCCCACTCAACATAAATATTATTTGATCAGCATTAAAGCCTTCAAAAAATTCAAAGACAACATTATATGTAATACTTTACTCAAATATGGGAATAAATAATCTCTTCAAAACTACCTTAAATATAAAATATTTTTATGATCGTTGAAAGTACATCACATAATCATTATAATTTTTAAATTATAAATACATGAAGGAACATTAATTTGGTTACATTTAATTTTCATCATATGTTGATATTTGTAATATATTTTTCATCTAATAGACTCACAAAATTTTTTCCAATGATCTTTAGATATTTCATCTATCTGGTATTACTTTATAAATGTTTTTCTGGTGACCATCATAATTCTCCATCTAATGACATCACAAATAATTCATCTGATGACATCACTATTCTTTATCTTATGATATCTCACTTCTCTATCTTTTTTAGTATGTTCAGTGACCTTATACTTTTCTTGGACTAGTGAGATTCAAAAAAAATCAATATAAATGGATTTACCTGTTTGTTATAGCTTCATAGATTTAAATTTCCATTAGTTTGATGAACTCTTATTCTGTTATAGTTGCAAAGTCTATTTCTAATTATTATTTATCTAGTAACAACATAGTTGAAACTCTACGTATTAATCACCTCGAACATCATACAGTCTATAACTTCATTTTATTACTTTGAATTTATACAAACAATCTCTTTTTGAAAACATCATGAGTGAACTCACCTTGAAACATGAGAAAATTAGTAAACATGATTTTAAAACATGTTAGTATCTACAAATCATCATCTAACATAGAATGAGAAGTAACTTAAACTTCTTCTCTTAAGAAACAACTCATTTTCACCTTAAACATAAAAAAATTCATAGATAAAATGTTGATAACCAATAAAAAAACCATTACAAAATAAATCAAACGGATCTTTTATCTCCCCTTTGTATTTTTTCGAAACATTATCAAGACATATTTTCTAAAATTCCATCCAAAAACAATATTTCACATAGAGAGCATCCTCCCACCACACCACCAAATTAAATAAATTTTTTAAAGTAATTTAAACCCTCTGTGATAAGAAATTTTGTGTCCATGGAATTGATATACTACATTTCATCTTCTAGATTTGTAACTTCTTTAAAATTTAATAATAGTTACCCATATTTTTTGTATAGAAATATTACATCATTTTAGATGACTATTACCCAAAAAACATTTCAATATATTCCATAACTGTAAAGTATCAATGTCTTTGGAGACTACATACATAATACTATTATTTCATAAAATATTTCCCATATTTTCCCTATATAATGTTTTTTAGATATACCCTACTAAAAATATTTCTTCTTAACCCAGGGAAGGGGAAAATATAACAGTGGATGAGATTGTATTCTTAGTAAGGTTAAACATAAGAGATATCCATTGATTCTCCTACATGAGAATTCTATAAGTATAAGGGTATTAGATTATGATCATAAATTTTAATTCTCATACCCAATTTATCATAGATCATAAACATAAGTCATATAATAACAATTTATCATACTAAAATTCAATACTCAAAAGGTTTTTGAATCATCACTAATTAGTCATGATCCATGATTTCATAATATATACAAAGGAATGTGACCAAAACATAAGGTTAAAATGTTGTGATATTGTATAAATATAAAATTTTTCACTCGTAAAGTTAGGAACATGAAACCACATCCTCACATTAACTTATGGACATGAAAACAATGTGCATGCATAATCTAATGGAAATGAAAACCAATTCCATGCATAATATTATGGATATGAATTCAAGGTCAAAGCATAATCTTATTGAAATGAAACCCAAGTCCATTCATAATCTTATATACATGAAATCTATGTCTATGAATAAATTTGTGAATGTGAAATTAGGTTAACACATGAAATATTTATATCATGACTTATTCATATATACCTCATGCATTAGAAGGATATATGATCCAAGGAACACCTTTCACATAATCATAAATCCATTTATATGAGTTCCAAAAGATCATAAATCATTCATCATATATCATTCATCATATATCAGATACCATGTAAAGGAAACAAGTTTCATAATCATATAATCATCATAATAATAAACCATATAGAGAAATAATAATGATGGTATCATTTGATAATATCCCAAGTAAAGCATAATTAACATCAAATATTTTTTAATAGATTAAAATTCCTATAAAAATTAACTGGAATACTTTTTCAGGAAAATAATCATTTCATTTTGAAATCAATTCTTTAAAATATAAAAAATAAAAAAATATTAAGGTAATACTTTTATTTTAAAAGAACAAAGTTAAATTGTAAAGGGAGATTAAAATTTATTTAGTTTTCATGATAGTGGGAAATTATGTTCTTATTAAGTATGTTAAAACAACAATTACATTGATATTTATTTTGTAAAAAATGAAAAGTGCCTCATTTAGAAAATGATACAAACATTCCTTTGAAGTTTTTTTTATAAAAATTAATAAATGGGTAAAAATAAATCTAAAAAATAATTTTATAATATTCAAAAAAACATTCTTGAAAATTTTTTAATTAAAAAATTTATATAGAAGAAAAATATTCCCAACTGAATAGTAAAACGTAGTCGGTTTTCCTTTAAAATATTCATTCAGTAACATTAGTACTTAAAGTGAGGAAAATGAATGTAGAAAATTATATTCCCCTAAAACAAACTAAGGGTGAATAAAAATGAAATAGAACTTTCATATTAGGATCATATAATTTCTTCAATGAAAATTCAATCATAAACAATCCTGATAAAAACGGTAATGAAACATAAATCCCTTACCACTTTGGTACCTTTGAAAAAAATTCACACTAGAGAGAAAATTATGTGTATATTTATATCCCCATAATTTTCATGATAATAATCATAAAATAAATTCATGATAAATATATACCCCACATAAAATAAATAAGTTTTGAATATAGCATGTGGCTCCTAGAAATAAATGTGAGAGGAAAATTCCTTACTTCATGTTAGAATTTATTTGAAGCACTCTATCATCATGTATAATATCTTTAAATTTATTATAATTAAATAATATGGTCATATACATACTTATAATATCATATATGATATAATTGTACCATTTTAAGGACCATTTATAAATAAATCCTTATTAAAATCATCATTTTTGGGTGTTAATTGTTTCATTTTTATGAGAATTTCAGTTTGGTAGTTTTGGTCCGTATACTTTTATCATGGTTAGTTGATATATAAAATTATAATAATGATATAAATATAATATATATTCATTATATATATATACATACATAATGGCTAGATATATAAAAATGAATTACACCGTTAATGGATATGTTAGGAAGTACCTAGACATGAACATTTCTTCACTTTTCTAAAGATGTAAAAAAGAATGTTAAATAATAATTCACCTTTCCAGAATTATTATTGCATCATATATAACATAATTATTCATTAAATCAATCTATATTACAATCCATGTAAAGTATAAATGAAAAATGAATCAAATTTCTTCACGGAGGTGGTAGTCCACATGTATACACGAGCGACATTTTCATATTCCAAGGGATTGGAATGTATGAAGTTAGATATGATATTATAATTATAGAATAAAAATTATTCCATAAATATCATATATAAAATTCAAACTCATCACAATAACCATCAATGAAATATGGTGATGGAAAATGAATTGTATCGCTACATGGAGGCAATGGTCCACACATACACACAGGTGATACTTTCACTTCTCATTTGATGGAATAGAGGTGGATATTGGTGGTTCCAAAATCATAATAACATTTTAGTATATTTATGATAATAAATATATTAATTTATTATGAATAAGATATATTTATAAGAGGTATAATAAGAAAGAAATTTAAAGAGATATGGTAAGATGATTAACACTCATTTGATTTTACTCCTTTATATCCATTATTAAGGACCCTTGGGATGGTATTTTAAGAAGAATAAAACCTATATTTATTTAATATAGAAGTTGATAACAAATGTTTTGGGTTTTTTGAGATATAAGTCTCAGAGTGGTGAAAAGGAGATAAAGGAGTGATTTTATTTTATAATTGGGGTAGAGGAAAAACTTAGAATTTATTGAAAGATTAAAATATAATAATGAAATTATAAAGAAAAATGCTTCCAAATGGTCAAAAATAATCCTCATTAAATATAACTAGAAAATGATTAGAAAATTCATGATTCTTCTCTACTTAGTGTTTTATTTTTTGAAGCCCTCAGATGCTTATATATGGAGCTCAAGATCCTACACTCTTATTTCAAAATTATAAGAGTTTTTGAAGTAATTTGAAAGGTCCTCTTCAGAACATTTACCATCACGAATTTATTCATGACCATAATATAATCATCCTTAAGATACCATCTCCTGATGAGAGTCATAAAATCCCTCTATGTGTCCTGAATATCAAAGAGAAATAGGGTCTTCCCCTTATTCTAATCCACCACGGTAGTCCTCCCAATGATATCATTGACTGTGAAAGTTATATTTATAGTAGTGTTTCATTTCATCAAAAATTACTTCCTATTATTGATATAATGATGAGAAAGATCTCCTACCATAAGGAACATGGGAAAATATCACAAGAAATGTCTGATGCCTTAACATTGAATGTGTAATCCTTTCTCAACTGGAAGGCATCCCAAGGTGACGGTCATTCATGGAACCCACCTTGGATCTCTTACCTTCCAGCATGATAGAGGAATTCCCTACCAATCTTTTTTTTACTATAATGTAATAAGAAAACAATTACTTTGATCATATAGGGTTGAGGGGCCTCTGGAAAAAGATGATAATTACATGATAAACATGAGGAATAAACAAGATAAAGATTGAATACCGATCATGATACGACCTTTACCCACCCCAAAAAATAGCATTCAATAAGTGTTATCGTAAGATTGTGTGTTTGATATCCACCTCAATATATGAAAAAATCATTATCACATAAGAGAAAAATTATTACCCTATAAGGATTATCGAAGTCATGGTAAGTAAATACAGGGGATGCAATACCAAATTGACTTGGCAGATCTCCTGGCTACATGAAATCCACATTTTGAAAAACTAAAAGGGTCACTTCAGGAAGCATGCCTCAACACATTATAAATATTGTGACATCCAATCATTGATGCCCTATCTGGTGTTCATATTAGAGGATTAGTTGAATAAGGAATGTCACATTTCATCCTGCTTCTCAACCAGTAAAGTGCACCAAAAGTGGTATCACACAATGTCATAGCCTCAGACCGTCTTTAACAAATAGGCATTATTCACAACTGACGACATGCTCAACCAAAAAAGACCCGGAATAACTTTCACCAATGTTGAACAAAATGTGTGTAGGCTATTAAGATACATTAGAATAAAGCAGTAGAAAATTTCAAGAAAGGATCTCTTTTAGGAGAATTCAGTCATCAGATAGTGTAAATGTATGAAAGAAGACAAAATTCATCAGAAATGGGTGATTTAGGTCTGTAAAAAATGATTCACATATACCATTTTTAGAAAGAACACCACAAAATCAGAAGGGCATCCATGCTAGTAGCAGCGACAGGTGTCCCGGATCAACCCTAACTCATAGGCCTAGGGATTTTTCAATACAAACTTCGAGGTCAACAAAAAAAGCCCAAATTTTTGTAAAGGCATGATGGGAATTGCCCCATCCTTCAGGGACATGGCCTTTTTTTCCTCAACAACATCCTCCCCATAGAATATTAGTATTCTCCAAATTAGTGGAAATTCCACAGAATGGATCCACCCAATTTGTCCCATCCAGTGATCTAATATCCTCATTATGAATGCGCGTAACTAAATTGTATGAAGATTTTGTTTAGATTACCATCCAACAAATAGATCCCATAGAATTAGAGAATGAGATGACAAGGACTTATTAAGGGTTTATAAAAATGATGTCTCACAATGACACTGATAGAATGCCTACAATTCAATACGCGTCAATGAATATGGCTAACATAGCCCCTACAGTCCCTGAAAAACATGAATCCAAATTAGATGAGGAGCTGGAGGAAGAAATTTTGATTCAAAATATGGTGCACACTTAAATAATTGAAGGAGGAGTGTGAACCCAAAACTAGAGTCTTGCCTAGAATTTGGTAATTCCCTAAAACAATTCTAGCATTACCTACTCACAGAGCATCCAATAAGGAATAGGGTAAATGGAATATTGTGCCTTTCCCACCTCCTGAAGGGGTTTGATTTCTTATTCTTAAGGAAATATTTTATCAACAAGAGGAAGAGATGAAATAATTGAAGAAAATCAATGAAAAAATATTCCTAGGAAACCTTCCTGATGGATATATTCTGCAATCTAATCCTCTGGTCACACTCCCAACTGGCCTGCCTCAATAAAGACAATTTTCAATATTAATGAAAATGGATATGAAAAATATGCTCCATGATGAATACCAATCTCCTATATACTTGGATCCCATTGTAGTGGATCTAGAATTACCTCCATTGGGTGCACAACCAGAATAGGGCCAGGCACATCCTTATAAGCCTTCCCCTATAGGTTACCCATGATAGATACCCACAGTGCCACCACAAATGGCCCTACCATATATTTCCCTTATTCGTGCTTCATCTCAAGAAGATATTCCACAAGGTCTCATGAATTGCATTTAGTTTCAAACATATCAATTTTAACCCATGTAGGAACATCATGTGTCAGTGCATCTAGAGAAGAATACTTATAGTGAATGGGTTGATCTAACTCTTGCACCATTGAACATTAACAATCCTATATTCCTAATTATCAATGGCTCGAGGGACCAAAAGCATAACATTACACATTTTTTGTCCACCTGTTATCCCATGATGGGGACCCCATAATAATAATAGGGAGTGAAACCAAGGTGTTTTGTGAAATCACCATAAGGACCAACCCTTGTATGGTACCCTAGCTTACCGACTCGGTCAATTATAGGATGGGAAGTTATCCCTCATAAGTTTATCATCTAATTAAGCACAAAATTATAGAATAAAATTGTCCTTGACCACTCAAACTGAATATATTGAGATAATGAGTGGGTATTAGATTTCATTTCTTTGAGTAAATGGTTGACATACTCCTTAAACCTACAAATTCCTCAAAAAGACATGTTTACTATCTTTATAGTGAATAATCCTGATGAGTTTTGCATGCCAATAATCATTTTGAAAGACATAGTAGGGTTTTGGGACATTGATATGATTTCTCAATGTGTGGAAGATACCATCGCATAGACTAAGGATATTTCCTGATTAATTCCATCAGCTCAAGGAAATAGTACTGGGAAATTTGAGGATATCAATCTTACACTAAACCTAGCCCTTCATCCACTCATACTCCAAATCTTGTACCATATAATGAGGTTCCACATCCTGAGCATAATCAGTATTTCCTACCCCATCTGAATGATCAATTAGAGTATAGGTGAAAATAGTTTGAGTATATGAAGTGCAAGGTCATTTCTTATCAAAGTGAATAATTCTCTTGATACATTATCATGAAATTGGAAAACAACTTGATCATTTTTCCAAATCCCAATAGGCCTATAAAATATGGTGATGAATATATCCCAAACTATTCTCCCTTCCATAAATTATTGGTTCATGAAATCCAATAATGTTTCATTTTCAAATCCATCCTATAGAAGATTGTGGACTTCGGGAATGTAAATTTGGGAAAGTCAACTGTTCTGGTGGCTCTCTTAAACCCATACGAAGGAGGAGAATGAATAGATGAAAGTTAAAAGAAAGTGTACACATATGTTTAGTAAATGGTTGGTCAGAAAAATGATCATACAAACTCATGATATCCTCTGATCATAGTTGAAATAGCCAAATGTGCCCTCGACCGCTTCCACTATGACCCTGACAACCCCTTCGGTGTCACAATCTTATGAAGGATTGTCTTCCAAAAAAGTGACATGTCCAAAAGAGAAAGAAGAAATCATAGGAAGATGATCTTGTGATGTTCCAAAAGTTTTCTATAACATTAGAGGACTTCATGCCTATAGTACTATAAGAACAGTCACTACCCTTCCAAATGGTACAATAAGTGTCAACAAACAAACAATGTCTAAATCATATAAAGATTTTTTCTTTGGTTCCATTTCTATTATTCAATTGATAGATCCATTATTATATGATGAGTGTGACAATGAACTATAATTCCTTACATTCAACTAAGGATATGGGTGGAGAGGCTATCAAATTCAAGGATACAAGGGAAGATGTGGTCGTACCAGGAGTCACTACTCTAACTACATCCCTACTCAAATTGTCTACATGGAAAAAACTCATGAAAGGGTTCTCCAACGATCTCAGTAGAAAAAATAATGTTCCCCCACACATGATAGGTTCTACCCTAACATGATCATCCAAGATTATTTTCAAGATGATGCGTCATTACCTAATCATCATCAGCATGTAGGTGAACCTAGTCGATCTAATCCACTAAGAGAATAAGCATCTTAATTTTTTATTCCAAGGTATGATCCATCCACATTAAGTACATCTATTCCTAAAGTGCCTGTGAAGGAGAATCCCCATGATGGGAGGAATAGAACATTATACCATAACAATTATATTTTGAAAAAACATTCCCTAGTACAAGCTAGGTTATCAATCATGGATGCCTTGAGTCAATCATAATCCCTCTTAGAAGAATTCATATAGGCCTCTTCAAGAACTTGTGAATTTGATGTCAAATTTCCACTATAGAAGTGTACCAAGAAGAGAATGATCCTATGGAATGACACATGTTCATCTCTTTTATAGAAAAGGATGAGGAATCCATCATATAGAGAAATTTATTACCCTTGCATATATCTAGAAAGATAAATGGAATTCATATCCAATGATACATCATTGACAATGGGTCATGAGTCAACCTCATTCTAATTAATACACTCCATAAACTAGGTTTCAATGAATCTCACTTGTCTCCATTTACTTTATTGTTATAGGGTTATGAACAGATTTAGAAAAAACCTCTTGGAGAAATCAAACTCAAAACATAGTTCATGGATTTCAATCTCTGACTTAGAATTCATGGTTGTTTAGAAAGATACGGCCTTCAATGTTATACTTGGAATACCATGGCTACATCAGCTTGTGGTTATCCCCTTATAATACTACCAATGCCTCAAATATTCTATCAATGAAAAAATTGGGATATTGAATGTCAAAAAATCCCCATTCAAATACAGTGAGTCGATGTACATTGAGAATGATGTAAGACCCTAATCTCAACAAAGTCATGTTATGTATTATGATTATCTCTCCATAAAAAGCATTCCTACCTTATTCTTAATTATTTAAAGGTTGTGCTGACAATGAGGTATAATATCAAGACCTCATTCCAAGCCTGTAACTATCATTAAAAATACTAGTGAACCAGCTGGAGGTGAAAGGAAACTTAGAGTTGGTAGTTAAATATTTCAAAGGGGATTATGTTACCATTAAAGAAGAGATAATTCCCCTACTTGACATTGTATGAGGGTTAATGGAATAGTTCCCCTAAAAACCAATATTTAATAACATCCTACGATCATATAATTTATATGAATATGCATTCGAAAATGTTCTTAAGTATTTGGTAGATCAAAATCGGGAAAAATGGCCATCAACATTGCGCATCACCGAATGGTCTCCCCTTTTGATAAAGTCAGAATGTAATTGATTAATGAAATAAATCATGTACCTTGGATATAATTTCCTACCACTAAGTGGATGATTCCAATCATGGAATACCTTCAGGATGGATTACTCCCACTGGATAGAGCTTGGAATGATAAAATCCAATGGCGAACAATAAACATCACTCTTTATTGTGGCCCAAATCACCAAAAGTCCCTCTATGAATGAGGCTTTGATGGAGTCCTTCTCAAAGGTCCAGATGGATAAGATACTATTGTTGTCATGAAATAAGTTCACTTTTGTGATTGTGGTTCCCACCAATAAAGTTACAAGATTTCCAACCAAATCCAAGGGATTGGGTACTAATCACCCACAGTTACACATGATTTCATAGAATTCACTACGAAGTGTCATTCCTACTAAGTGCACGATAACTTCATCCATAAACCCTAGGAGTTTGTACATAAAACCAAATAGTCATAGAAATATTCCATATGGGGAATGGATATTGTGGGTTTTTACCCTCTAACTATGTCCAAGCATTTCCAATTCATCTAAACTACTATTGATTTCTTCTCCAAATGGGATGAGGTAGTACCCCTCAGTGAATTGGGGCTAAAATAATTTTCATCTTCATGAAATCCAACATCATCATCATATTTTGTGTCCCTCATAAAATAATGATGGAAAACAACACCAATTTCTCATCTGCTAAGGTGGAAAATCTATATTATGAATATAGTATCAAATCCAACCATTCATCCCACTATCATACAACAACTAACAGAAAGATAGAGACCTTAAACAAGATCATATCAAATATACTCTAGAATATGGTGGATAAATATAAAAATTCATATCCTAACATTCACTTGCATTATTTTTGGTATTACTAGACTATAACCCATACTACCACCCAAGAGACCCCATACTCACTCGTATAAGGAATGGTGGAAGTCCTACCCATAAAGGTCCAATTTTCATCACCATATATTCCCATCTATGACCATATATCAATGGAAGTGAAATCCAAGAAATTACTGGATGAATTAGAGTAAATAGATGAGAAATTATTTCATTCCTTGCATCACTTGGAGGTCCATCAAAGGTAGATAACATGATATTTTACCAAGAAGGTCTTCCTTAGTTCATTACCCTATGTAGAATTGGCACTGGTCCTTAGGACACTAATGATACCAGGAATGATGCCTCCAATGATTGAAACAAGGTTGTAAGGACCTTAATCCATACACAAGGTCCACTATAACTGATATTATTATTTAATTTCTATGGATGGAGAGATCATTATGACCCCAACCAATGAAAGGTTCGTAAATAAATATTTCATTTGATCACATGATATTCATCTTATCTGTAAGATGTTAAAATGAATATCTCCATATACAGTCTAAGATGTAAGACTCTAAAATTTGTAGTATATCATCTTGTCCATATGAAGTTAAACAACATTGTTCATGCCCTTGTTGCACGATGTCAAACTGCACAACATTTCGATCCATATTTTAGTGGATCACAATTTTTAGTTCTAGTACCTCTATAACAAATTCATTCAATAACTACATGTGTGTTGATTCTCATTCCAATGAGATATGTAGTGATTCCCATGTCTCCTATATTTGGTCTATATGTGACAAAAATATCCCATTTTTCCTTGTTTATGAATCAAACCCGCACAGGGAAATTTTCCAAAACTACATGTGGCATGATTTGAATTCTAATTGGATACGTAGTGACACCCTGATCTCCAATACTAGGTCTAGCCATAACTAAGAAACAAAATCCCCCACCCCCCATGTATGAGTCGAACTTACATATTGACACTACGTCATGGGCCCAAAAATCATTCTAGAAAATATAAAATCCCATTTTTCCCAAGTCAAAAATAGATTGATGTGGGGGTAATTACTTCAAGAACAATATGTGGCTTGATTATTTCTTCGACATGATATGTAGTGACACCCAGGTCCTATCCCTTGGTCTAGACACAATATTTATTTCCACATTAAGTGACCCACATCCTTACTACATGATTTTTAACTGTATGTCTGATGTCTTCATTTCATGATGATGAGCTGCCTGATCTATTAAAGAAATATACGTTTCTTGATTCTCATTCCAATGAGATATGTAGTGATGCCCAAATCTCTATTATCATTTTAATCCACAATAATTAAAAATATCCCACTCCCTGTATATGAGTCATACCTGCATAGTGAGCCTTTTGAGAACAACATGTGTCTTGATCCTACCATCGTATGATATGTAGTGACACATATATTTTCATTCGTGGATCAGTCATAGAATTTCCCCTATTTCTTGTCGAGTCATCTTCATCCTCACCAAATGATGTTAAATTTTTTGGGTTTCAATAAATACGTGTGGGTTTATTCTCATCCTAATGAGATATGTAACAATTCCTATATCATACCTCCTTGCCTAAACCCCAAAAAATCTAAATTCCCTTATCATTAATTCTCTTGAATTGCCTTAGTGTGATGGAAGAGACCTTTACCACTCTTTCTTTCACACACCGATTATAGCTCCTACGGGATTAAGAGTTTTGGTAAAATAGTTCCCTACATAAGTTAGGCATAACAATTTGAATTGGGTTTATCATGGTCCTAGTTTCATAACTTTAAAAGTAACAACATATGTCCTCATCATATGATAATAAACTAATAGATTTCCTCGAGAACTATGTGTGTCTTGATTCTCAATCAAATGATATACGTAGTGACATCCGGATCTTCAATCATGGGACCTTCCACAACACAATACAGGAAATGCCCCCACTCTCCTATGTATGATTTAGATCTATATAAGAGGGTTCAATATGGTTTCTCACCCTTTCGATGATCCTTTTTTTAAAAATAATTTTCCACAAATGAATTCAATTAGTTTGGGGAACCCCTCCAAAACTACATGTGGCTTGAGTCTTGGTCCATCAAGATACGTAGTGAATCTCTAGTCCTATAACCTAGTACAACTACAATATAACTTTGTTTTTCCTATAGACTCGCCTTCATCTTTACCAAAATATGTTATACAACACGACTAATGTTCTGGATGCATGACTTTAAACTGCAAAGTACTTGAAGAACTATTTTCTCTTGATTCTCATTCTAGTGAGATATATAGTGAGACCAAGGCATCATGCCATAGTCATAACCACATTATAAAGAAAAATACCCCTCCCCTATATAAAGAAAAAATATATATGAAGGTGATCTTAATTTGGGTCCCCTCGTTAGGGTGTCCACCAAGGAAACACAGATGTCCCACTCCCAAATATGAGTCAGATTACTACAATGAACTATATGCTTCATGGTCAGTATCAGTTAGAAAACTTCCTCTTTGCTCATAAAAAACCCTTACATGTGTCATTATCTTAAGTTTGTACACATTTGGATCCTTATAATATTTATTTAGATACTGGTGGAAGAATTTCTGATACATGAGGACTCCTCTACCTGACTATGTAGTAACATACCCCAGTTTTCCATGCATAAATTGTAATGACATGGATCCACCTAGTGCATTACATTTCCAAAACATAGCTCCACCAAAAACGATGGCACCGGTCACGGTGGCACTGTGATGGTGGCATCGTAAGGGTGACACAGTGATCGTGGAACCGTAATGGTGACACCGTGATGGTGGAACCGTGAGGGTGACACCGTGACAACGACACCTTGTCCGCACCAATAGTCTTCATTCTTATTTTCCAGTTCCCGACTTTTCTGCTCCCACAACATATACCTTGATGTAAAGATGATTTAATTCCCTCATTAAAATCCATTTAAATCCCATAAATAATATCTAAAATCCACTAAGAGTTGGTAAACCATTCACTTAACAAAACGTGTGGGTTTTCCTCACTGTCATGCCCTTCCTCGTACCTTTCAGATCTGCCCTTGTTAAGCGTTTCCTTATTATTAAAGAAAAATGGTTAACGCATAGACGTTATGACCACCTCTCTGAGGAGAATTTTTAAATGAAAATTAATTCCATCGTGCATAACTGCCCAACCACGTGGGAACCACGATCCGACTTTAAAGCCGTTCAAATTTCCATATCCTGTAACAACGGGATCTCATCCTTATATCGCACGAGAATTTATTCTTATTCTCCTTCTTGGATAGATTTCTTTCTTCTCTCTGGGTGCGCTTGGATTCCCTCCTTCTCGAGGAGGTGGTGTTCCTATGCTAGATCCTTTCTGCTCATCCTTGGAGTCCCCAACATTCCATCCCTACAAGTCTCGAATCCTAAGTTCTTGGCATGTGGAGAAGAACTGCAACCCTTGATCAACAAGGTAGGGAATTTCATTCATCTCTCCTTACTGTGTATCATGAAGGGTGGGTACACCACTATTTTTATGAGAATGGACAAAACCAAACCTTAACAAAGAAAATAACAGACTGTTAAAGAATGATGGAAAACGTTTTACAATTCTGTGGTACTCTTTTATAATTTCTATATGTTGTGATCTGTTTAGGCTTATGCTCACTGAAAATCATAGTCGTTGGTGGTCTTTCCTTTCGCACTAATGATCCCTTGTCTTCTGTGATGATCAAAATGATAGTAACATTTAAATTGGTTGATCACCTAATGTCAGTTGGTTAAATGGATGCCCAGTGAACATCAATCCCTGTGTGGTCACCCTGGTTAACCAATATAAAGAAGAACCTAATGAATGATGTTCTTGAACCTGGAAGTTTCCCTACTCTGTTTTGGTAGTAGGTGTGTTGTTATACTTGATACTTATGTGGTGATATGGATGGGGATGGGATCCTCTGTTGTGGCACGGTTGTTGGTTGTGAATCTGAAGCTATGTAGTGTTGTATCTCGAGGATTGGTGTGGTTCCAGTACATTGAGGGATCTCACGGATCCCTTTGTTTTTGTGACATTACAAGAGAACTGGGTGTGAATGATTAAATTGTTGTTTGGGTGTTTCTGTTTCTTTGGCTTGTGGTTATGCCTGCTAGTTTCCCATTTGTATAGAATTTACATAAATTGGATCACTTGAACATGAAAACAAGAATGGTTTAAATGGGGAATTAGTTTTTTGAAATGAGTTGTGACTTGACTATAAGTGTTGTGATTTTCTTTTATGAATGAATAGAAAAAAGGGTGTTTGTACTTAGTTCTTAGAGCCCCTAGGTTGGGATGAGTGGTTGTTACCTATACATATATTTGAAGTTTTTATGTTTCTTATTTTCTCCCCACCCAAGTAGAGCACTTAGTGCCGAATACCCACATTTCATGGGGGAGGGTGTTTTTTCCAACACTCCTATGAGTGGCTGGTTATTATCTCCTTTTATAATCCCTTTCTCGAAAATACCAAGACTCTTTGGGCAGGCTGTGATGGCCTGAGGTCCATTATATCCCATTATTCTTTGGGCAGGGTAGTTGTGGTGGTTGGCCAAGGTGTTTGCTTGAAGGTTGTTTCCCAAGAGTCTTCAGGATGAGGACCAAGTGTCTTTGGGCATAGCAGTAGTTGTTCTGGACCAAGTGTTTGTGGGTTTGGTTATGAATGGTGGTTGTGGACAAGGTGTTTGTATGCTGAATAGTGTTTGTGGCCCAGATGTTTACGGGTGGGATGTGTAGTTGTGGCCCAATTGTGTGCAGGCGGGGTGTGGCAGTGGGACTATGGTGAGAATGGAAGGAGAGGTTCGATGAGTAGGATGTCTTCAATAACTAGTGGGAAAGTGGTGCGGGGTACCCAAATATCGATGTGCTATTACTATACATTACTTGGCTTGTGTTACTTGGGGATTGTGCCTTGGTGAGGCCTGGGTGGATAGTTTTCCTTTCTAGGTGCTTTTGTTATCTCTTTTCTCATAGGGCAGTAGAATTCCACCCCACTTGTGCACGATAGTCTTTGGTTTACCTACTGAGTATACTTGTATGCTCACCCTATGTATATAAAACTATTTTCATAATTCATGGAGGACTTCATGGCTCGTGTAGGACCATACTAGCTCAGAAATTAGGAAATTTTTTGTTGTTTTTTTCCTTCTTTTGGTACTTCTATTTGTGGTTTTCTATTACTTTTGTATCATTTACATTTGGAACATGCATGTGAGAATGGTTTGTTTTGGCATTACCTGTACTCCCACTTTTGGTGTTGTTGGTATTTACTATCTTATCTCTCGATCCAATTAAATAAAAAGTGTAATGCCTTCCATCTTGTATGTGACTCTATATCATTGGTGCTAGTCGAAACTACGGGACATATTGAAGGCGGGTCTCGGGGACCATTATCTATCATTCAAATTGATGAAGGAAGGTTCTGGAAAACCTATTGTCCCTTCTCTCATCTTGGTGAAGGCGGGTCGTGACAAAATGGTATCAGAGGACGAGGAGGTTGAGAGATAGGATAGAGTTCGGAGTAGGGCACAATGAGGATTGCATGGGATGGTACGGAAATTGTGTTGGAAAATCTTGGTGCATGAAATAGGCCATGGAAGTCTGGCTAGGACAGGGATTTTAGGGCCCCCCATGATCCAATACAAGGACTCTAGGCCTACCAAACGACCAAGTGAGGCTGCACTGATTGCAGGGTAGAGATCCTAGGGAAGGTACACGAATCATAATGACTTGTGTTCATATGTTTCATGTTTATTTTGGGGATTTAAAATGAATAAGAAGTCTAAGAAAATTTAATAACAACATTCTACACTACTATGGCTTAGGCATTCCTTGTTTACCTTGCAGCTATGCCACCTGGGAGATGACCACGAGTAGTGCAGGCGATCGAGGCCCAGGAGGATGACTTGGACGATCAACAGTGGGTTGACCGAGAGAAGGAGGAAGATCAGTGGTATAGGACGCTTCGTGCCTTTCAAAGGAAGACCCACGTGAAGAATGAAGGTAGCATCTTAGACAGGGAGACAGAAAGCTGGCTAGAGGAGCTGGTGATAGATTTCAGCTTGATTCAGGCTCCAACGGAGTACTGGGTTCCTCTGGCAGTAATCTAGATGCGGGGATCAGCACATCAGTGGTGTATGCTATACCTCAGGGGGAAGAGGGAGGCTGAGTTTGCGTGGGTTGACATTGAGAGGGAGTTTCGTGCAGAATTCCTCTCTTCTACAATGAAGGCAGAGAAGTGGCTAGAGCTACTCTCTCTTTTGCAGGGGAGTATGTTAGTGAGAGAGTTGGGGATCAAGTTCAAGGTTCTCCTCTACTTTTCATCGGAACTCTTTCCAAATGTGGAGTCTCGGGAGAGACATTTGGATGAGGCACTTCGACCTTCTATTCAGTATGTTGTTACTCCATACACCTTACCGACATACATGGAGGTACAAAAGAAAGATGAAGTGGTGGAGAGGATGCACATGCTGGGAAGAGTATTGCGAGAGGGAATTCAGTTGGGCTCTTCAAAGGGGAAGACCGTCAGTAGAAGGCCTCCAGCATCACGTCCCTCTAGGTTTTGACCAGGAGGAAGCAGGCCTCAGAATTTCCAGTTCCAATATCCCGGCCCTTGCCCATTCTCTTTGGGATCAGGGCCGAGATGCTTCATCTGTGGAAGCAGTGGGCACCTTTGGAATTAGTGCCCGGACAGAGTACATTACAGCGGGGGTGGGCAGGTTCAACGCCCACCTCAACAGCAGCAGTTTCCATCTAGGCCCTTATAGCCACAATAGTAGGGGTAGCAAGCTCCCGCTCCTCTGAGGGAAGGCATTGCAGGATGAGGCCGAACTCAGGGCGCCCCTCAAGGACCTCGACCAGGGCATGGTCGGGGAGGTGGTTGAAAGCCGAGAGGCAGAGGATCTGGGCATGGGCAGTTACACGCCACGGAGGCAGTAGTCCTAGTAGGGCCAGATGTCGTTGGAGGTACGATCAACTAGTTTAGTACTCATTCCAATGCTTTGTTTGATAATGGATCTTCATACTCATTTTTTACACCCAGCCCAGCCCGTGCTCTGGGTTTAGACGCTGAGAGACTTCCAGTGCCCCTGGTGATGAGCACACCAGTCGGAGGTCAGATAGACATGTTTTATGTTTACCGAGGGTGTAGAATGATGATAGGGCCACATCAATCGATCATGGATCTTCTACTGTTGCATATACATCCAAACGATGTCATCCTAGGAATTGACTAGTTTTTCTTTGTATGTGTCGTCATTGGCTGCTTTCGAGGAAGGTTTGTGTTATCAGATTTGGGCGACTGACGTGTAACTTTCATCGGCGAGCGGGGTTGCCAGAAAAGCAGTAGGTGAGAGGAGCCCCTCCTCTCTTTGTTAGTTGAACTATCAGTGGAGTCGGTGGATGCATAAATGGTGGAAGTCCTAGGGATCATCAGTAAATTTATGGATGTCTTACCTGAGGAGGTGGTGACTCTACCCCCTCGACATGATGTTGAGTTTGAGATATACTTTCAACTTAGTGCCTGTCCGATTTCAATGGCTCCCTACCGGATGGCACCTTCCATGTTGTAGGAGTTTTGGATTCATATTGACGATCTGATGAAGAAGGGTTTTGTTTGACCAAGTGTGTCACCATGGGGTGTTCTAGTCCTGTTCTCAAAGAAGGTATATAGTGGTATGAGGCTATGTATAGAATACAGGAGACTAAATCAGGCAACGAACAAGAACCATTAACCCCTATCGAGGATAGACGACCTCTTTGACCAGCTGAAGGGAGCATGGTGGTTCTATAAGATCGATCTGCAGTCTGGATATCACCAGTTGAGGGTTATGGAGGGTGACATCTCAAAGACTTCCTTTAGGTGCAGATATGGGCACTTTGCGTTTGTGGTCATTCCATTTGGCCTTACAAATGCACCACCTGTGTTCATGGGACTCATGAACTATGTCCTCTGGGAATACCTAGATCGGTTCGTAGTCGTGTTTATTGACGACATCCTGATCTACTCATGATCATAGGACGATCCCACGGAGCACCTGAGAATGGTTTTATAGGTCCTCTAACATCACCAACTCTTTGGGAAATTTTCCAAGTGAATGTTCTGGGTGTGAGAAGTACACTTTCTTGGGAATGTGGTGTCCAAACAGGGAATAGTGGTGGACCCATCGAAGGTCGAGGCAGTTGTTTCTTGCGAAGCACTTAAGAACATGGAAGAGGTTCGTAGTTTCCATGGACTAGCAGGCTACTATCAGAGGTTCGTTCCAAACATCTCCCGAGTTGCAGCACCTTTGACAGCTTTGACCAAGAAGGATCAGGCCTTTGTGTGGAATAGGTAGTGCATGGCAGCCTTCAGATATCTGAAGGAGAATTTGGTAAGTGCACCAGTGATGAGCTTGCGAGAAGAAGGGGCGGGGTATGAGGTGTTCTGTGATGCTTTAGGATAAGGCCTCAGGTGTGTGCTGATGTAATGACAAGGGGTTATCTCTTATGGGTCTGGACAGTTATGTCCTCATGAGCATAATTATTCCACCCATGACCTGGAGCATACGACGGTCGTGTTCTCACTAAACTTGTGGCGGCATGACCTCATCAGGGAGTGCTTCTTGGTCTTCACAGATCACAAAAGATTGAAGTATATCATCTCCATGTGGGACCTGAACTTATGGCAGCGAAGGTGGATGGATTTCCTTCAAGACTAAAACATTGATATTTTCTACAACTCAGGAAAAGGTAATGTGGTGATTGATGCCTTGAGCAGGAAGTCGCAGAAGGATACAGTTAAAGAGTCGGCGGATGCTTGGAAGGAGATGGAGGAGTTGGCTACCCTATACCTTGATGTAAGGGAGGATGGTGGTAGAGGATGTCTATTTCATATGACAGTGAAATACTCTCTCATATGGTAAGTGGAGGAGTCTGAGTGGGGAGACATATAGTGTGAAGTAATGCATGACCAGGTTAACCAAGGCGATGCTCTGGAAGGGTGGACAGAGGATGGTCAAAACCATATGCTTTTCAGAGGGATGTTTTTTGTTCCGGAGATGGTGCACAAGAGAGTTCTTGGTGAGTTCCACAACTCACCACTAGTAGTGCACCCAGGAGTTTGCAAGACATACCAGGGTCTGAGGAGTCATTTTTGGTGGCCCGAGGTAAAGCGGGCGGTGGCAGAGTTTGTGGCCAGGTGCCATGTTTGTTAGCAGATGAAGGCTGAACACCATGTTGCAGGCAGTCTGTTACAACCTTTAGATATTCCTGAATAGAAGTGGGACGAAATCTCAATGGATTTAATCACGGGACTACCCATGGTCCAAGGAGGCTGTGATGCTATCTGGGTATTAGTAGACTGGTTGACGAAGTCGGCTCACTTTCAGGTGTTCAAGGAGTCGAGTGTAGTCAATGCCTTAGCACAGAGGTACATGGATGAGGTGGTGCAGTTGCATGGAGTTCTGAGGTCCATAGTCATAGATAGGGATGCACGGTTTACCTCACGAGTCTGGAAAGGATTGCAGCATGCTTTTGGCACCCAACTACGTTTTAGCACTTCTTTCCACCCCTCGACAGATGGACAGATAGAGCGCACCATCCAGACAATGGGGGATCTGCTATAGGTATGTATTCTAGACTTTGTGGGATCGTTTGAGTGACACTTACCTCCAGTATAGTTTTCCTAAAATAATAGATATCACTCTACCATTTTAATGGCTCCGTTCGATGCTTTGTATGAGAGGCTACGTCACTCACCTGTGTGCTGGACCGAGGTTGGGGAAGTAGGTGTTCTTGGCTCGGAGGTGGTGCAGAGCATGATAGAGAAGGTTCAGCTTATATGGGAGAGTATGAAGGTGGACCATGACCACCAAAAGTCATATGCCGATAATAGGAGGATACCCTTGTAGTTCAATGTAGGGGACCATGTGTTCTTGAAGGTCTTTCCTCGGTGTGGGAAATAGTGGTTCAACAGGGGGAGTAAGCTTTTTCCAAGGATCATCAAACCATTCAAAGTGCTGCGGCGGGTCGGAGTAATGGCTTATTATCTAGTGCTACCACCTACACAACTGATAATACATGACATCTTCCTTGTATCTCTACTCCGATGATATATGAATGGCGATTCACACGTCCTTGACTGGGGAAAGATGGATATCGAGGACGACCTGACTTTTGTGGGAAGACCAGTGAGGATCGAGGATCGTGAAGAGAAGGTCATCTATGGAAGAACCATCCCATTGGTTAATGTGTGGTGGAGGCATGATGAGATTGAGGAAAGTACCTGGGAATGAGAGATGCATATTCATTCCTACTACCCAGGGTTGTATTGAGTGTTGTTTGGTTTTGCTTGTACTTGTTTCTGAGGGAACAATTTACCTTGTTAACTATGGAATGTGTGATTTTATATATTTTTGGGATATGTGTGAAGAGTCTTGAATATGAGGATGGGAGGAACCAATCCCTAATCAAGACACATTAAGGTGGATGCGATTATACATTTGCATGCAAGTCAGTGCCACCCAAAGCGGATAGTATCTTGACATGGAGGTAGAAACTCTCTAGCCCATATTACTGGATGGTTTGACCCGTGAGTGTTTTCTGGTTACTTGAGGGAGAGGTGTTCCTAAATGTCGATGAGGTACACTCTTGAGAGGTATCTTTCGAGGTATTTTTTCATAACCAATCTTTTAGTTGGGTAAAGTTTTGATTCTCGAGGGCTATAATAGTTTGATAGGTATCTGATGTAATGGCCCAGACCCACCTGGTCCATTACTTCACCAGAAAATAGCTCCACCGAAAACAGTGGCATCGTGACGGTGGAACTTGTCACGGTGGCACCGTGTCCTCACCAAGTGTCTTCGTTCTTCTTTTCCAGTTCCCAACTTTTCTACTCCCGTAACATATCTCTTGATGTAAAGATGATTTAATTACCTCTATCAATGCCATTTAAAGCCCACAAATAATATCTAAAATCCACTAAGAGACGGGAAACCCTTAACTTTCCAAAATGTGTGGTTTTTCCTCACTATCATGCCCTTCCCCGTACCTTCCAGATCCTCCCCTGTTACGCGTTTCCTTATTATTAAAGAAAACTGTTTAATGCATAGCCGTTACGACCACCCCTCTTGGGACAATTGCTAAATGGAAATTAATTCCATCATGCGTAACATACCAACCATGTGGGAACCATGATCTGACTTTAAAGCCGTTCAAATTTACATATCCCGTAACAACGTGATCTCATCCTTATATCAGAAAGGGATTTCTTCTTCTTCTCTTTCTTAGATGGATTTATATCTTCTCCCTAGGTGCACTTGGAGTCCTTATTTCTCAAGGAAGTGTTGCGCCTATGCCAGAGACTTTTTTCTCATCCTTGGAGTCCCCGACGTTCCTTCCCTGCAAGTCGCGCTTCCCCAGTTCTTGGCGCGTGGAGAGGAACTACAACCCTTGATAAACCAGGTAGGTATTTTCCTTCGTCTCCCCTTACTGTGTATCATGTGTGGTGGGTAAACCACTGTTTCTATGAGAATGGACGAAACCAAACCTTAACAAAGATAATAACATACTGTTAAATAATTATGGGGTGCGTTTGACAATTCTTCTGTACTCTTTTATAATTTCTATATGTTGTGAACTGTATGGGCTTATTCTCACTGAAAATCATGGTCGTTGGTGATCTTTCCTTGAGCACTAATGAATCCTTGTCTTTTTTGATGATCAAAATTACTGTAACATGGAAATTGGTTAATCACCTAATCTCGGTTGGTTAAATGGATGCCCAGTGAACGTCAATCCTTGTGTGTTCACCCTGGTTAACCAATAGAAAGTAGAACCTAATGAATGATGTGCTTTAACCTAGATGTTTCCTTACTCTGTTTTGGTAGTAGGTGTGTTGTTCTGCTTGATGCTTATGGGGTAATATGGATGGGGATGGGATCCTGTATTGTGGCACAGCTGTTGGATGTGAATATAAAGCTGTGTAGGGTTGTATCTTGAGGCTTGGTTTGGTTCCAGTAATTTGAGACATCTCACGGATCCCATTGTTGATGTGACGTTACAAGAGAACCGGGTGTGAATGCTTAAATTGTTGTTTGGGGTATTCTCTTTCTATGGCTTTTTGTTATTCCTGCTAGTTGTCCAGTAGTGTAGAATTTACTTAAATTGGATCACTTGAGCATGAAAACAAGAATGGTTTAAATGGGGAATTGGTTTTTGGTAATGAGTTGTCACTTGAGAGTGAGTGATGTGCTTTTATATTATGAATGAATAGTAACGAGGGTGTTTGTTCTTATGTTTTGGAACCCCTAGGTTGGGATGAGTGCTTGTTACCAATACATATATTTGTATTTTTTATGTTTATTTTCCATGCCCCACCCATGTTGAGAACTTAGTGCTGAATACCCCCATTTCATGGGGGATGGTGTTTTTTCCATCACTCCTACGAGTGGATGGTTATTAGCTCCTTTTCTTATCCCTTTCCCAAAAATCCCAAGACACTTCAGGCAGGCTGTGATGGCCTGAGTTCTATTATAGCCCAAGATTCTTTGGGTAGGGTAGTTGTGGTGGTTGGTCCAGGTGTGTGTGGGAAGGTTGTTTCCCATGAGTCTTTGAGATGAGGCCCAGGTGTCTTCGGACATAGCAGTAGTTGTTCTAGCCCAGGTGTTTGCAGCCGTGGTTACACATGGTGGTTGTGGCCCAGGTCTTTGTGGGTGTAATGGTGGTTGTGGACATGGTGTTTTTGGGTGGGATGTGTAGTTGTGTCCCAGGTGTGTGCGGGTGGGGTGTGGAGGGGAATGCGGTGGGAATGGTGGGAGAGGTTAGATGCGTAGGATGTCTTCAATAACCCATTGGAAAGTGGCACAGGGTACAAAAATTTTGATGTGCTATTATTATACATTACTTGAGTTGCATTACTTGGGGACTGTTCCTTGGTGAGGCTTGGTTGGATAGTTTTCCTTTCTAGGTTCTTGGGTTATCTCTTTTCTTACAGGGAATTAGAATGCCTACCCACTTATGCATGAGAGTCTTTGGTTTCACTACTGAGTATACTTGTATTATCACCCTACGTATATAAAACTGTTTTTTGGATTCCAGGAGGACTTCAGGGATCGTGGGGGACAATACTAGCTCATACGTTG
Organism: Viscum album; assembly: GCA_963277665.1. Lineage (NCBI taxonomy): Eukaryota > Viridiplantae > Streptophyta > Magnoliopsida > Santalales > Viscaceae > Viscum > Viscum album. The sequence continues at coordinate 386,672,697 of OY728167.1, read as the reverse complement.
GGACAATTGTTGTTGCTGTTTTTCTTTCTTTTGGTACTTCTTTTTGGGGTTTTCTTTTACTTTTGTATCATTTACTTTTAGAACATGCATATGAGAATGGTTTTTTTGCTTTACTTGTACTCCCACTTTTGTTGTTGTTGGGATTTACTATCTTATCTCCTGATCTTATTAACTAAAAATGGTAATGCCTTCAATCTTGTGTGTGACTCTATACCCTTGGTGCTAGTCACCACTCCAGGACCTATTGATGGTGGGTCTCTGGGGTCATTATCTCTCCTTCAAATTGAAGAAGGGTCTGGCAAACCTGCTATCCCTTCTCTCATCTTGGTCAAGGTGGTTCATGATATAAATTCACCCAAAATGGGTTTTTCAGCCATAGGATGACACTATATGAATATATAGTAACACTCCCTTGTTTTATTTGCATAAATTCACCCATAAATTAGGTTTTCCAAACATTGGTAACTTTTTCGTTGGGAGAAGAAACTTATGTCCTTGTATGATTTGATCAAATTATGTTGGAACCCGTGATTTGAATCTATCTATGATCATTCCACAAATATTTTTCCTATATCCTTTCTACTAATATGAGATCACCCATGACCATGGATTACAATTTCCTCCCTCACATCTGAAGTATTCCATAACTACCTTGGATCATTAGGCCACATATCACATATCATTTCCATAATTCTAGGTTCATAGTCGTATGACCTAAAACTACATGCACCATATTTCATGTGTTTGGGTCAGAGCTATGTATAAAACATATTAACCCAATTTTATGGTAATTTTTACTTGAAGTGTTCCTTCTATATTCAAGAACATGACTTCCAAAAAATCAAACATTGTTCACAGGGAAATATGAATCTCCATAAACATCCTTCATCCATCATTAATAGAATTTCAGGATTCCTGAGAACTAATTTTCATGACTTTGTTGTAACATGCACAATTTTTCTTTGCATAAGTCACCCAAAAAACAGGTCATTCAGCTTGATGATTCCATTATTTGACTATGTAGTAAAATTCCCTAGTTGTATTTTCATAAAGTAGTCCACAAAATGGGTTTTTAAATCAGTGGTAACATAATCCTCATGAGATTCCTCAATTATCTCCATATTCCCTTTTCCCCATACCACTATTTGGATCAAGGTATCCCTATAAAACTATATAAAACTATCTCATATCACACCTGAATATGGTAGCACATTCTTGGATAGATTACTAGGAATGAGATAATCATCATTCTTTTAGTCAAAGATAAAGACCTTAAATTATAGCCCTTAATGTACTTATTGGATTAAATTAAATTTCATATAATAATTTCCTTGTTTTATGAAATTAAACTATATATCATAATTTCCTACTCATTGTATGTTAAACTATAAAATAATGACCTCTCCATAAGACGTTAAACAACATGGTCAAAGTCCTGGTCACGTGACATTAAACTTCATTATTCTTCAACCCTTTTCGGAAAGGGGCCTTCCCCCCTGAAATTGGTCATCTTACAAAATGTAACCCCCTTAAAAAAGAAAAATTCATATAGGATCGATTTCCCATTCATGTCTAGTGCCAATGAATATTCTCTCTTCATTCTTAGGAATCTTCACTTACCAAAGCCACTTATCGTGGTCTGGAGAAATCGGAACCTCCATAAACTTCCTTCATCCATCAGTAATAGAAATTAATAATTATTGAGATATCCTTTGTCTTACTACTCTGTAACACACCCTAGTTGTCTTTCCATAACTCACCCACCAAATTTCAAGTCATGTCAGCCATAGGATTCCACTGTTTGACTATGTTGTAACACACTCCAGTTGTAATTTCATAATGTCGCCCACAAAACAGGTTTATTAACTATTGGTAACTTTAACATTAGGATATACCTTCTCTATTATCATATTTCATGTTTTATTTTTGGGGAAAATGGCTCAAAATTCCCCATTGGTCATCTAAAAAATTTCATATCATTCTTGGCCAACAATCCTTGTTTGGTTCATCATTTAAAAAATTATGGTCAAAGATGTTCGACCTAAAAATCTAGCCTCAATAGTATGGTTTTCATGAATTTGAACATCCCACAAAAAGATACATAGTACTCAATTAATTTAAAACCTACAAAGGTAACTATAGAAAAAATTTGAGTCGCATATTGCTGGACCAACACTCCATGTGGTTCACGAAATAATAAAGTAATGAAAATAAATATTCATAGAACTTATTAGGATGAAAACCTAAAAAGGGTGGTTTAATAAAAATAAAATTCTCTCCCACTAATTCGTCCTTATATTATAATTACTTAAAAATTAGGGTGATATCACCAAATATGTAAATTTTGTAGGATTTTACATATAACCCTAGATATAGTTAAACTATGCTCACTGGGCCCCATGGATTAGGAAACATTTAGAGAATTTCCCTATACATATCACTATAGTTATGAAAATATGATGCAAATATGTCGTACTATGAAAATAATCTTCAATGTTTTGTTATGATCATAGCAGGGAAATAGGGTTGAATACATAGATGATTAGAAACAAAATTCATTTAATTTTTGAAGAAAAATTCAGCGGAGGATCTCCAAGATGGAGTCTCTCTTTCAAACTTTACAAAAGACCATCAACATAACTATTAATTTGTGTAACAACCTCTAGATCCCCATCAGTAGCCTTTAAAAGCCCATAAACTTTAATGGCTTCATTCTCCTCAACACTACAAAGTTTATCTACTTCAGTCTCAATAGTAGTTGAACATTTGGTTTGGGATCCTTCAAATGAATGGTGAAGTTGTACAAACTCCCCCTGAGTGGCATCTAGTTCTAGAAGAAGGAATTCTATTTGAACTATTTTCTCGTTGATCTATTCTCTAAATTTTACCAACTTCATAGCATGGTTCACCGCCAATAGGGAAAATGAAGCTCAAAGATCATCGGTGTTGACAAGAATATTTTCCTTTATGAGGTTCTGTTGAAGCTAGTGTTCTCACTCCCATTTTTGATTGATCTCCTTAATATTAGGATGAATCATGTCATAATGAAATTAAAAATATCCCATCATAACAAATGGGAACAAAATTTCATAGAATCATGATGGCAGTTCATCAAAAGGAATCTCAATGATTATTTTCCAGATATCCCACCATGTCACACAACATGTGATATGAAGGGAATTTTTATCTCTAAATTAAATTAGAGTCACTTCTAGATAGAGAAATGTATTATAGGATTAGTGAACTCAATGTGGCACCCTTCCTTACAACCTCTGAGATTGTAATAACTTTACTTCTATAATTTAATTCATTGGTATGGAGGATCCTCCATTAGGCATGATTTAGAATTTTATGGAACTGGGCATATCCAATACTCATTATTAGACTCAAGAGGATAAAAAATGGAATAGGTAGGGGATGATCAAAGCAGTTGGTGACACTCACCCAGTGATGAGTCAGTAGATTTATTGGATTCCTCTCTGGCATCCCTGAACTCAGTATTTTTAGTTGGAGCCTCTTTATAAGAGGCACCCTCCTGAGTCTTCCTAGACTTCACTATGAAAAGTTCATGAATATCCCCTAATTTGGGATCCCCTTGAATTGGTTCTCCATATGAAACAAGAGAGTTAAGGACATTGGTACTTTATTCTTGAATTTCACTACAACATTCTCCACTTATGAAGATGTGTGATTCAACAAGTTATGATCAAAACACTAGGAATAAAAATTGGTTTCACAAACAATAAATACTCGGGTCTATTCAATTCCCTATTAAATTACTCATCCCTTCTAAAGTGGTTGGATGATTAACATATTCAAGAATTTATTCAAATTCCATTTCATGATTTCTTATGAAATGTATTAATGTCAAAAGCCCCATGGTTGTCTCACCCATGGGGATGCTTGAAACATTTGGATCAAGAACCAACACAACACCCTTATTTAATGAGATGATACCCCGAACATCTTCCTTAGAGAAACATGTAGGGTAGAAATTAGTCATTATAGATTCCTCTAGGGAAGGATACTAACCAGAGATATCATAAGGAATAAAAGTCATCAATTGGCATATGATTCCTTATGATGTATCTTTGAAATTATTAGAATTCAACTCACTCTATATAGTAGAAGGAGTGGTGATAAGAGAAAATAATATGTCCTCAAACCTCAAAACTTCTTCTGTACTAGGAGGTGAATTTCCTAGAGGAATCTGCTCTTGGTCTGAAGAATCCTCCTCTACTCTTGGAGTCTTGTTTCCAAGCCCCTTGAGAGAGGAAGCGAAGGAAATTCTACAACCACAACTGGGGTTAGATATTATTTCTGGATAACAAAGTGATTAATGATACCATGGAGACTTACCATCACTAATGAGGGTCTTAGAAAAAGATTTTATTCTATAAAATTATTATTTTTTCGGTAGAGGTAGGTAAGAACCAGCCTCCTCAAAGACAGGTATCATAGGGGGAAGTATAGTTTCTCTTGCTATATCAACCTCCATTATCTAATATAATGGGGATAGATATATTTATTTGGTAAATGATTCATTAGTTCTGAGTGGGGTTCTATTTGGGCCATATTTTAGTGATGAAATCTCAGTTGATTTCCCCCTATAACACTACAAATAAATATGACCATCCCTTCTTCAACTAATTTTTTTTCAAGATAAATAAAGGAAGTATAAAATTTGTGATAAAAAATGTGAACTTACATCCTCGAGATTGAAATAGAAAATCCATTAATCAAAAATGGTTGGTCAACCCCTTCATCGTCACCCCATTCTAACATGTCCTCCACCCATCTCGTGGAAGGGATATGGTTGTCATTTTCATAAATATGCTTCTCTAGTTCCTGAATATAAATCCCCACCTCAGTGGGATTATAATCAATGTAATGTTTTGGGTGGGGATCAAGAATCTCATATCTATGGAATCCACATCCCATTACAAAGAAGGGACTTCTAAAATTTAGTATTAGGAGGCATGTCCTGCCAAAATTGGAATGCCTCCAGTTTAACATATTCATAGGATTGGCCTACCTACTGTGAAGATGATTCTCTGACCTTTTGTCTCACAGGATTCTAAAATTTCTCAATCACCAATGAACGGTGCGAAAATTGATATCAGGTCTCCTCTTGGTGATGGAAGCCATACTACCTAAGACTAAAATCAATTGGCACATCACTTCTCACTATAGATGATGGACTAAACTGGGCATTAGGTCATTTGGGAGAACCAAGGACCTCATCATCAGATCCCTATGAACAGGAAAAATCACCCTCTGAGGGAGATAAAACACCTTCTATTAGGGGAGGAGCCTTTCTACCTCACTTTCCACAACATGATGTTGTTCCATTATAGGGAACCGAAGCATGACGTACATGGACATTACATTACTTTTTCGGAATACTTGATACATAAAGAAAACAGACACACAAGGACCGTAATAGTTTAGTGTCTTTGGAAACTCGGAAAATAATCTTCTAATCGTGGTGAAAGATATTCAACATCTACAATAAAGATCTTCCCCCCTTTTTTTCTTACCTAAAACCTTTCTTTAAATACTGGGGAAAGAAAACATATAAAGGGTGAGCTCAAAAACTCAGTAAGGGTAAGCATAGATAACATAAAACAATCCATAAACATTTGAATGCCAAAACTAGAACATAAAATCTAAACATCAAAATCATGAGCAACGACATAAATCTTGGAAGTACACAAAAATAGATCATAAAGGAACATTAGACATGATAAACTAGCATTGTAATAAAACACGTAATTGTGGCATCCATTAATCACATGTTATGATTTCCATAGTAGCCAAGGCATTTCTTCCAATACCATCTTAGTGGAAAAAGTCCCATTTTGAATCGAGTTCACTCCTCATTCCAGTCCTTTAACACTGAACCAGATTAACTTACCATTCCATCCATGTCTATCTCATGAGATATAAATCAATACCCAATGAATTGGAGGGATATATAGGTCCCACCTATCTCATAATGAAATCATTCTTACTTGTGCCACAAAATAAACATAAAACATTAATCATAACCCAAATAAATAAAATGGGTTTCATAAACATCATCCCATAATCACATAATCCATATAAAACAAATGGATATTTCATCACAAGAAAAGTGACACCATGTAAATCATAGAGACATTAAACTTGAAACATACACATATTAAATAATTTCATCTTAGATGGAAAATGGTTTTGATAAAACACTTGAAATGAATTCTTGAGGAAAATATCCTTTCTTCTTCAAAATCATTTTCTTTTCACAAAATTAAATGATATTTTAAAAGAAAAGTATTTTGTTGAAAATATTCATAAAATATTTTAGTGTAAGAATTATGAAAATGAGGTGTTATGAAATCGTAAAAATCTGTTCACGCCGTATAAGATAAAAATAACATTCTTCTCTTACTTTTGTCAGAAAAGTCAAAACGTTCCCCGTGTGGTAAAAAATGTAAGATTCCTTTCATAACATGTGGTAAATTTAAAAAATGGGTAAAAAGGAATTTAAAAATACATGAAATTTTTTTATAAATCATTGGCATGGATGAGGAAAATAACACTAGTAAATACTTACGAATAACAATCTCAGATAAGAATGAGATTGGAATAGTTATCCCTTACCTTACATCTGATATGCTTCGTATGTATCCGAACCTCCTGTATAATTATTTAAATAATGTCATTGACTTATTACAGAATCATATTCATTGTTATGATATCATATATGGTTCACTTATTACTTTATATTACCCGTTCTTTTGTAAATTCCATTTTAAAGAAGCATTTTGGGTAAAATAGTTTCATTTGACGTACATGTTTCGACTTGCTGTTCTTGATATTATTACTTATATAATTATTTACATAATTACTGAATGTAAAACATGATTTATATATAATATATATTCATCATATACATATATATATATATGATTTATCGATAAATGGAATGAAATACACCATTCATGGAGACGGTAGGTCGTACGTACGGATGAACGCTGTTTTCGTTTCCTTATGGAACTTAATGGAATTAAGTAGATGAAATACATATACATAAATCCAGTATCATTATCATGTAATATATTTCATTATTATTCATTATGTATACTTTATAATCATTCATGAATGGTTAACATGGAGAATGAATCTCATCGCGTCGTGGAGACGGTAGTCCATACGTACACACAAGCAATGATATCATTCCCATGATCGTGGAATTGAATTGAAGTGTATGTATAATATTTTCAGAAAAAATATCACTTTAAAATAATAATATATAGTTATTTACTTACACCATTATACCCATCCATGTAAGGTGGTGGTCGAAAACTGATTACACCACGGCGTGGAGACGGTACTCCGTACGTACGCACGCGCGATGATTTCGTTTTCCGTAGGATGGATAGAAGGTGAAATAAGGTTTTTTCATATTTATAATAACATATAATAATATAAGTAATACTGATGTTATTACTTAATAATGAGACAACTAAATAATAAGAAGTAGATGAAGAAAGAAACTTGAGATAATCGGAAGAAGAGATTACATCTTCTTCGACGCACCTCCTTTAAGCTTCCACTTATGGAAGTTGAGTTGGTCTTTTGAGAAGACCAGAACCACCAGAATGTTTCTAGGGAAGGGAGAAGAGAAATTTTCAGAGGTTTTCCGAGCTTCAAGGCTCAAAATGGATTGAAGAGGAGAGGGAAGGGGTGCCCTTATTATAGGGGAGGAGAGGGTCACCTTTGAAAAAACATAAAATATTATTTTATAATAAAGTCATATTCGGTTTATAATAGCTCCAAATTAATTTATTTCGAATCTATGGTGGGGATGGGTTGAAATAATCTCATAAAATAGAATTTATACAAGTTTATGTTTCTATTTTAACCTTATCATTTAGATTTAACATTATGTTAAATAATTTTACTTTTACCATGTATTCTTGTTTTCTTACACTATAAGGTTAATAAACTAACTATAACAAGCTAAACGAACCCAAAGTTGTTTATTACTAATATATATAACCTTATCTAAGTCAGTTGGCCGAAACTTTGATTTTTTTGAATAAAATAACAATTAATAATATAATATTTTTTTTATAAACTATTTTATGTCAATTTTGATACTATTTGGTAATTGATTTTTGTGAAACTCATAACAGAATTATTAGTTCGAAAAACTTTATTTAAATAGATAATAACATGTCATATTAACCTAAAAAATTATTGTAATTCATAAAAATTCCTAAATTACATTTATTTGGGTATTTATAACATCAATTATGACAATATTTCATTAATAAGATAATAACTCCATCATCATTGTGTCATAAATAAATAACATTATTTAATGTCTAAAAAGAATAAATAAAATACCATTATGTAGGAAATATTTTTATCTTTTTAATTAATATTTATAGTATAATTTATCTTATGTATAACCCTATATTAATGAAATTTTTAGTTATTAATCATTGATTTTAACTATTTTAACTATTCTTTAAATAAAATAATATAAAATGTCTTAATATAATCCAAGTGGACCTAAACGTTCATATTTTATTCCTAAGGTTGTTTTTGGTCTAATTACACTTATCTAATAGAATTAGGACATGTGTTAGTGTAATAATAATATCATTTTTACCCTTAATTACCGTATTTACTGTTAACTGTGGTAAATAAAAGTAAAAAGTTACCATTCACCAAAAATTATTTTTCTCTCATTGAACCATATTTTAGTCCTTACGATTAACTATGTCTCTCGTATTTTCGAAATTCCACTCATAGAAGCGGTAAAATTATGTTTTATGTGAATTTCCAAATTCTCATAGGAGGTGGGTAAAAGACGGTGAAAAGTTCTATAAACTTTTTATATATCTAAAGTTATTATAAAATGATTCCAATGAATTACATTGAACTTATATATGTATTATGTATCAATTTTGACCTAAAATAAATTTAAATAAAATAAATAATTATTTAAATAAAAAGTCGGTTTTTAAATAGTAACCTAGTGTTTTCACTATTCATCAAAAATTGAATGTTTTCAGAAAAATACCAAAAATACACCCTAGGATAATTTCGATAATCTGAATCCAAAAATTAAGTCCATTTTGAATGATAAATTTTACCAAATTTCAAAAAGTGGGTATTACTATTCATAACAGCTAGTTTTAATAATATTTTAATGGTATATCGTTGTTTAGTGAAACTCAGTATTGCGTACAACGCAAGCTATCGAGGAAGGTTGTGATTGTGTGTAATACAAGCCAAGTTAGGGATGCGTGCAGTGCAATCTCCTTTGTTGTTGCGTATAACAAAATCCAACCATATTTCATTTATACATTGAATATATATATATTTATATATATATACACACTCAATGTTGCGTAGAGTAACTACTATCAAACGAACATGAAATTGTGTGTAACATATTCAAAGAATAGTGTTGCATATACTGCAAGCTAATATGGTGTTGCGTATAGCACAAGATAATCTTGGTGTAGCGTACAACAGAAGATATGAATGAAATTAAAAAGAATATATCTCATAAAATATCAGGGTGTTACATTCTACCCCCCTTAAAACGAATTTCTCCCTCGAAATTCATTGGGGTTATAAATGGTTTATTCCATGAGAGTTTCTTTCATAGAAACCCACATTGTAAAAAATGAATACCAAATCGTTTCTTTAAAAACTAAAGTATGAAACTTAATGGTTACCCAAATTAACTAATCACTGGGCTTCCACATAAGAGATCACAGGTGAAAATATGGATATGGAAGAAAAATCTAACCATCATGTTCTGATGGAGAGTGGTAGAGAACATGCCTATGAAAAAAGCCAACAATCACAAAGCCATAGATTTATGATGATCTACGGTACCATCAGATTCATCGGATATAAGGGCACTAGGAAAACATTTTTGGTTTTCAAGATCACTTCCCTAAAGTTCAAGAAATTTGAATTAGAAGGAATACTTTCTTGATTTTGGTACAGTATCACTCATGGTCATTCATTGGACAATTTCCACTTCATCTCTTAAACAAATGAAGTTGATTTTGTCATTCGTGATGTGTTATAAGATCATGTGATAGAATTATGGATCATTCCATCTATCTCAAAAAAATGGTTAGAAAAAGTTATCAAAAATACATAAGTCCATCTATAGAGAGATTAATCATATATAGTTCCTAAAATGGACTTATACTTCATATATCATACAACTTAATATAATAAAACTGGTTTCTACTAAACAGGGACTTCCTGTAGGCCAGAGTTAGGCGATAAAGTCCCGCTGCACTTCAGTTGTGGGTTCGATTCCCAAAGCCTTGTCTGACGTGACGGATTGTCACCCGTCCTGCTGATTGACCTTTTTCTAAAACTACATTATTATAACATTCCATAACTAATATCAAAAAAAATTATACCCTTAAACAATTCTATCTGATTTCCAACTTAATCCATTCCAACCTTTAAGCTTATCGAAAATAATTCGGTCCAATCTCATAGTGTAAAGAAATTGATTACTTGAGAGGTCACATAACAAGTACGTGAATACCATCAATTATCCCCCATATATCATACGATATATCTTGTTGGTCAAATTCCAATAATTCTAAGTCCTTAATCATGTATTCTTTTGAAAAATGAATACCCATTGAACCTTAGTGAAAACATGAATGCAGTTAAAAGTTAACACCTTCCACATACCAAAATCCTCAAAATTCTATATACTCAAACCATGATATCACTTAGTCCTTATAACAAACATGAGCTCATGAATACTATCAAACAATTAATTTTCCCCTTATCCCATCATTATGCACATATTATCTACTTTTAAAAATCTTTGAGTCAATTTTCATGGTTACTGGTACCATATTCTTATAGAAAACCACAATGGACCAATACAAAAATATTTCAAAATTCCACTATACTATAAATGAGATTTCTTGATACTATTTTTAAATCCCATTACATAAACACTTAATCATTACCCAACATTATTGTTATACTCAACATCACAAATAGTGACCGCATGTGACTTCCCATTATCCTTTTCGTTAAGAGGTTGCTCACGTTGATCATCATTAACCCTTGGATTAGGGCATTGATTAGCATAATGCCTCATTTCCTTCCACTTGAATCATTTAAGTGTTGGTGGTGCGTTCTCTTCAAACTTTTCTTTATTCACGTCATTTGCAACCCTTTTTCCATTACATTGACACTCAAATGCTCGATGACCTTCTTTTCCACACATAAAACATTTTCTAGTCCTTTTAAGACAATCTCCACCATGCATCTTTCCACACATTGAGCATAAAGAAACATTAATATTCTTTTCACCATTATTATGAGATTTCTCCTTGAAATCCATCTTTCATTTTTTGTCAAAACCATTAGATGGATATGTTACACCAACATCCAGTTCTACATTGATAGCACAACGCACAATTTCTTCATAGATACTGAAGTCTATTATAGCTAATGCCCTTCGAAGACTTGGTTTTCAGCCACTGAAAAATCGATCAATATTACTTTCAGGTTGGATGATAAAGCCAGATGCATCCCTTGCAAGTCTTGTAAAATTCGCTCCATATATACCAACAGATTCATCAGCCTTCTGCTTAAGCTCAAGAAACTACTTTTCCATCATTGTTCGATGAATATGAGGGAAGTAATTTCTAAAAAACAAGTTCTTGAACTCGCCCCATTCCATGGATTCAATTTCCTCTTGGGGCCTTGTATTCTTAATTTGAGTGCACCACTAGTCTCCTTCACCTTCTAAATGGTAAACAGCTAAAATGACTTTTTCATGTTCTGAACAGCGAAGTATGGAAAATATCTTTTCAATGGTACTGATCCATTGTTCAGCAGCAAGTGGATCAGAAGACCCATTGAATGACGGTGGGTGTTGCCTCATAAAGGACTCAATAGAATATTGTTCCCTTCTCTGATCATTTGGAAATCCAGAATGATTCATAGCTTTCGTCAATATAGTAATAAGATTATGCACTCTATCTCCCATTGCCTTTGGTTGCTCTGGAGGAAAATCATTGAATTATCCATTACATTGATCAACACGGTTCCTTTGCGTTCCATCCACCATCTAAAACCCAAAAATAACAGTGTGAGAGGCAAAAATCATGCGAGGAAAACAACATAATATAGGGGGAGTACCATCAATATAGAACATCTTAAGATTAATTCTAATATCGTTACAATAATTCTAGGACTATAACATGTACTTATACTAATCCTTAGGGACATCCCTAGACATACTTAGAAATATCTCTAGGGATCTCACTAAATTTTTTGCATCCTAGTTTCCAAAGTTTAACTAAACTATTCCTCTGATACCAACTGTAGAGACCCGAAGCTTGATGTACATGGACATTACATTACTTTTCCAAATACTTGATACATAACGAAAACAGACACACAATGATCGTAATAGTTTAGTGTCTTTGGAAACTCAGAAAATAATCTTCTAATCATGGTGAAAGATCTTCAATATCTCCCATAAATATCTTCCCCTTTTGTTTTATTTCCTAAAACCTTTCTTTAAATCCTAGGGAAAAGAAAACATATAAAGGGTGAGCTCAAATGCTCAGTAAGGGTAATCATAGAGAACATAAAACAATCGCTAAACTTTTGAATGCCAAAACATGACCTTAAGATCTAAACATCAAAATCATGTGCAATGACATAAATCATGGAAGTACACAAAGCATAGATCATTAAGGAACATTAAACATGATAAACTAGCATGGTAATAAAACATGTAATTGTGGCATCCATTAAGAACATGTTATGATTTCCATAGTATCCATGGAATTCCTTCGAATACCATCTTAGTGGACAAAGTCCCATTCTGAATCGAGTTCACTCCTCGTTCCAGTCCTGTAACACTGAACTTGATTAACATACCATTCTAGCCATGTATATCTCATGATATATAAAATATTTAACCAATGCAATTGAGGGAGATATAGGTCCCACCCATCTCATAATGAAATCATTCTTACTTGTGCCACAAAATAAAATTAAAACATTCATTATAACCCAAATAAATAAAATGGATTTCATAAACATCATCCCATCATCACATAATCCATATAAAACAAATGGAAATTTCATCATAAGAAAATTTAAATCATGTAAATCTTAGAGAAATTATACTTGGATCATACACATATTAAATAATGTCATCTTAGATGGAAAATGGTTTTGATAAAACACTTGAATTTAATTCTTGAGGAAAATATCCTTTCTTCTTCAAAATCATTTTCTTTTCACAAAATTCCAGGAAATTTTAAAAGAAAATTATTTTGATGAAAATATTCATAAAATCATGTATAGTAAGCTTCATGAAAATTAGGTGTTATGAAATCGTAAAAATGTGTTCACGTCGTATAAGTTAAAAATAACATTCTTCTCGTACTTTTGTCGGAAAAGTCAAAAAGTTCCCCGTGTGGTAAACAAAAGTAAGATTCCGTTCATAACATGTGGTAAACTTCAAAAATGGGTAAAAAGGACGTTAAAAATACATGAAAACATTTTTAGAAAACTTGGTCATGGATGATGACACTAACCCTAGTAAATACATACGAATAACAATCTCTGATAAGAATGAGATTGGAATAGTTATCCCTTACCTTAGGTCTGATATTCTTCGTATGTATCCAAACCTCATGTATAATGATTGAATAATGTCATTGACTTATTATAGAATCATATTCATTGTTATTATATCATATATGGTTCACTTATTACTTTATATTACCCGTTCTTTTGTAAATTCCATTTTAAAGCTGCATTTTGGGTAAAATCATTTCATTTGTCATACGTGTTTTGACATTTTGTTCTTGATATTATTACTTATATACTGATTTACATAATTAAATAATTTAAAAAATGATTTATATATAATATATCTTCATCATATACATATGTATATGATAGATCGATAAAAGGAATGAAATACATCGTTCATGGAGATGGTAGGCCGTACGTACGCATGAATGCTGTTTTCGTTTCCTTATGGAATTGAATGGAATTAAGTATATGAAATACATATACATAAATACATTATCATTATCATGTCATATATTTAATTATTATTCATTATGTATACTTTATAATCATTCACGATTGGTTAACATGGAGAATAAATCTCATCGCGTCGTGGAGACGGTAGTCCGTACGTACACACGAGCGATGATATCATTCCCATGATCGTGGAATTGTATTGAAGTGTGTGTATAATATTTCAGAATCAATATCACTTTACAATATTCATATATAGTTATTTATTTACACTATTATACCCATCCAAGTAAGGTGGTGGTCGAAAAAAGATTACACCAAGGCGTGGAGACGGTATTCTGTACGTACGCACGCGCGGTGATTTCGTTTTCCATAGGATGGATAGAAGGTGAAATAAGGTTTTTTAATATTTATAATAACATATCAGTATATAAGTAATACTGATGTTATTACTTCATAATGAGACAACTAAAGAAGAAGAAGTAGAAGAAGAATGAAACTTGAGAGAATCGGAAGAAGAGATTACCTCTTCTTCAACGCACCACCTTTAAGCTTCCGCTTATGGAAGTTGAGTTGGCCTTTTGAGAAGACCCGAACCTCCAAAATGTTTCTAGGGAAGGGAGAAGAGAAATGGGAAGATTTTGGCCGAGCTTAAAGGCTCAAAAGGGTGTGAAGAGTTGAGGGAAGGGGTGCCCTTTTTATAAGGGAGGAGAGGGGCACCTTTTGAAAAACATAAAATATTATTTTATAATAAAGTCATATTTCGTTTATAATATCTCCAAATTTATTTATCTCGAAGATAAGGTGTGTATGGGTGGAAATACTTTCATTAAATATAGTTTATACAAGATTAGGTTTCTATTTTAATCATATCATTTAGATTTAAAATTATGTTAAATAATTTTACTTTTACCGTGTCTTCATGTTTTCATACAATATATGGTTAATAAACTTACTATAACAAGCCAAACGAACCCCAAGTTGTTTATTATTAATATATATAACCTTATATAAGTCATATTTCCGAACCTTATATTTTTAAGAATAAAATAATAAGTAATAATTTAATATTTGTTTTAAAAACTATTTTATGTCAATTTTGACACTATTTGGTAATTGATTTTTGTGAAAATAATAACAGGATTACTAATTCGAAAAAGTTAATTAAATAAATATTAACATGTCGTAATAACCTATAAATTTTGTGGAATTAATAAAAAGTCTCAAATTAAATTTATTTGGGTATTTATAACATCAATTATGTCAATATTGGATTAATAAGATAATTACTACATCATCATTGTGTAATAAATAGATTAAATTATTTAATTTCTAAAAATTATAAATAAATTATCATTATTTAGGAAATTTTTTTAGATTTCTAATGAATATTTATAGTCGAATTTATCTTATGTATAACTCTATATTAAAAATCTTTTAGTTATTAAACATTGATTTTAACTATTTTAACTATTATTTAAATAAAATAATATTATATGTCCTAATCTAATCCAAGTGGACCTAAATTGTCATATTTTATTCCTAATGTTGTTTTTGGTCGAATTACACTTATCTAATAGAATTAGGACTTGTGTTAGGGAAATAATAAAATCATTTTTACCCTTAATTACCCTATTTACTTTTAACCGTGGTAAATAAAAGTAAAAAGTTACTATTCAACAAAAAATTATTTTCATCTCATTGAACCACATTTTAGTCCTTGATATTAACAGTGTCTCCCAGATTTTCTAAATTCCACTCACAGAAGCGGTAAAATTAAGTATTATGTGAATTTCCAAATTCTCCTAGGAGGTGCATAAAAGACGGTGAAAAGTTCAACAAAATTTTTATATATCTAAAATTATTATAAAATGAATCCAATGAATTACATTGAACTTATATTGGTATTATGTATCATTTTTGACCTAAAATAAATTTAAATAGAATAAATAATTATTTAAATAAAAATTCGATTTTTAAATTGTAACCCAGTGTTTTCACTATTCATAAAAAATTGAAAGTTTTCAGAAAAATACCAAAAATTCACCCTAGGCTAATTTCGATATTCCGAATCCAAAAAATGAAGTCCATTTTGAATGGTAAAATTTACAAAATTTTAAAAAGTGGGTATTACTATTCATAACGGCTAGTTTTAATAATATTTTAATAGCATGTCGTTGTTTAGTGAAAATCAGTATTGCGTACGATCCAAGCTATCGAGGAAGGTGGCGATTGCATGTAATGCCAGCCATGTCAGGGAAGTGTGTAGTGCAAGATCCTTTTTTGTTGCTTATGACAGAATCCAACCATATTACATTTATACATTGAATATATATATATTTATATATATATATATATACATACACTCAAATTTGCGTATAATAACTACTATCAAATGAACTTGAAATTGTGGGTAACACAATCCAAGGATAGTGTTGCATATACTGCAAGCTAATATGTTTTTTCGTATAGAACAAGATAATTTTGGTGTAGCGTACAATAGATGATATGAAAGAAATTAAGAAGAATATATCCCATAAAATCTCGGGGTGTTACATCCATCCCCGACTCGAAGGAAAAAAATATACTAATACTACCTTTGGATATGATGAAATCTATGCCTAATTATACCAAGAGGTTAATCTAATAGACAAACCCACTTGAAACAGGTTTATTATGGAATGATTTAGCTTTATAGTTGTAATAATCCATAATTTTCGGGCTACAATTAGGTAGTTTTCTGATCGGACATGCACTGTAGGGGATGCAGTTTCTTTTACCGGCATATGAATTAGAATGAAAAACAATATGTAGCATAGGCCTCACATATAATCTCACCATCAATACAGGTTGCCAGCATGCCATTCCAAAAGGTAATCATGTGTGATCTTAGCTAATCTCTAGCCTTTCCATCATTAGTAAATCTTTCAATATGTGGTTCTCCATAAATGATGAAATTAAATTCCTTTAATAGGTTTTTCTTTATCCAGTGCTCATTGGGATTCAGGAAAAAATGGTGAATGTTGTAAACGATCTGAACAAATGGTTGAAACCATCCCCTGGGATTCTAGACCCCACTTAACATGGAATAGGATCTCTAGTGTGATGTGACTCATCCCCACAATACCTGGAATGGACCTACAATTCTAAAAGGGTCCTTCCCTACATGAATGTGAAGTAAGAATTGGCGAATCTTTACCATGGTAGGGATTTTCAACCTGACATTATTCTTCTCTACCAACTTGGATACAATGAATAATTTTCCTAGCCTCATCCACTGTTGTTGTCATGGAAATGCCATAGGTAGAAGCTCTTTTACATGGGTAAGAGTCTTTCAAGACATGTCTTTGTAGGTACATTGCACTTGGGTTTGTACCCCCATTGGTTGTACTCCCCATGTTCCATAGAGGGTCATAATTTACTAGAAGTTCCCCACAACACCATTAATGGAAACCACATAGGATTTTTACAAGTTGATCTTTTCCCCTTCGGCTCTAGGGAAGCATTAATCAACGTTTCAGGATGCAAATCCCCCATCAAGTGGGGGTCTTCCTTCTTAATGTCTGGAGCTATCTTCAACAGCTTATACAATAGAACTGAAATCCTTTAAACATCATCCTTTTTTGCACATTGTGGGACAAACTCATCATACATATATCCAATTATGGTATACCCAAATATCTTTTAGAAAACCCATTGGCTGATACCAACTTCTGTATGCATTAGGTGAAAAGTTTTCATTTTTGGGCTCCATCAACTTAGCAGATTGGGAATGAATTTTATGTTCTCATTTACATATGTCTAGGCTACTCATATGGCTTCATAGATGCCCACTTCTTTCAACTCAATTACAAAGTCAACAACAGTCTAGCACACCATGTACTCCCACATCCAATAAGGCCTAACACCCCCAATCAGTCAGAGATCCCATTCTTCCATCTAACCCTTTGAATGTTCTATCTTATAATCATGGAAGATTCAAGGGTAAAATTGTGTCTTTAATTCAAGTGTGTGTGGATTCAATTTAGGAGCACATTGGCTATGATTCATAACATGGGTTGTGGATGATTTCCTAGTATTAATATAACCACCCATGCTAGAAATGTTAATAGTAGGGATGTTCTTGATGTCATGAATCCAGGAAAGAGGAGTTAATTCTTAGACATCGGTATGGATACCTCCTTCAAATGGTTCTAGCCATAAAGTGGTTGATAGTTACTCTCTGGGTAATCATGATGATACTTCCTCAAATTCCCCACCAAAGCAGGTAGAGTAGTATCACATACAACATTGTATTAAGTCTCTACATTTTTTTCCATCTCCTCAATGTATTTTATAGAATATACATAAGAAATTCTAGTCTTCTAAGTTATCATTGAACCTAAAAATAAGAACCAATATTTTCATTAGAAATAAGTCTTCATTTAAAAAATTTGAGAAAATGTAGAATTTTGGAAAAGGCATGAGCTCGCATAGGGTTCCCACACAACTAACCTCACACAAGTCTCTCGCACAATAGTCCTTGAGTAGGTCACTCACCTAGACATACATATCGCACATGTAGGTGAAAAAATTTCCAGCACAAACAGAGATTTTGTAAAAAAATCTTAAGAAGAAGGTCTTCTTGAAACACTAGCACAATGACACTAGTGGTATCAAAGCTTTAGGACTATCCACTGAACCTGGCATCCCAATTTATTTATTTTGGATCCTCTATGGATGGACAACATTTATGCACCACCAACATAACTGACGTGTAATGACGACCTATTCTAGGGACCTGCGCAAATGACCTCCACGATTCACATGCCATTTTCATTCATTTATTTCAGGATCAAACACTTTTCTTTTGATCGGATTCAATCCAAGGGGGGGGGGGGGTTACGAGACTATATTTTATTACATGGATAAAAAGTGTAAAATAAATAAATCTTAATTAGAATAAAATAAGAGACTTGAAGAATTCCAAGGATCATAACATCATTGAAGACTCTCCACACATGTTCCATAGAAGAGCATCGGCATGTAGGATACCAACACATTAGAGTATGTGATGTCCCTACATATCAGCCTACACAATGCTCTTACACAATATCATGCATGATAGACCTGTTCGATTCATCCCCTTTTCATAGGTTCCAATATTTACTTTTAAATAGGACCCTGGGGATCTCCATTTTCCTGGGAAAAAATCCCGAAGATCTCATGATGTTTTTCTCACCCTATTCCTCTTCCCACACCCTCATAAGCCTTCTGAGTATCCCTCCAAAACCTAATGAAGAGATAATTATAGGGGGTGGAACCAAATTTCATTTATGTCTTATAAAAAACATAAAACCTATGTGAGGAACCCTCTCCCCATGGTTAACGAACAATCATAAGGTACCCTTGCCTAACTAGGTACCAAAATAAGAATATTTTGGGAACACCTATAGAGACCCTTGATGCCTTGAGAAAATCCTCACCCATGTGTTGTTTCCCATGTGGTGTTTCACCCTGATTAATTTCAGCTCATGCATGCCTACTTTCTTGACGAATTCCCAGTCGTGCATACATACCCTTCCTGCGACTCCCTTTGCTCACCCAAGACTATACCCAACGCAGTCCACTTCTAAGTCCCTCTTCAAAGGCACCAATGTCAGCGTCTGTCTTCTTTTGGATCCCTTGTATGAGGGGGAGAAAATTGAAACCTCCTCCAAATCCTCCAAACATTAAAAATCATGGAAATAGGAACACTAGTGTGCCTTCAATTTAGGTATGCATTTCTTCAGTCTGAGGTGTCCTTCAATTGTCCTACCTGATGGGTAGGGTCATTGGGATGTATGTGAGTGTCAATTACCTTGGTCATGAGGACCATCACCCTGGGGAAGGCGTAAGAGGACTCCAAATATCATGTACTAGGATTAGGAATATGTCCTTCTCTAGTTGTATCTAAGACTCATAGTCTCCAGTTCTAGGAGTATAGTGTGAGGATCAGTCTTTCCTTTCCCATCAATTTATAATTAAATCATCCGCATGGAAAGAATTTTAGAGCATCACTCCTAGAGTATTCCCCTATCAATTCTTGAAGGGCCTCTCTTGGTCTATTCTTTCATCCTTCACCATACCCATAGGCATATCCAGGAGTAATAAGTGACCACCATAGATACAAAAAAATGAGGATACAAGAACCCCACAACCATTTGTCTCTCCCTTTGGGCATAGGGTACAATGAAGAGATTTAATGGGCACCATATATGGTTTTCATTCCCTATCCTTGTGGGATTATTACTTTTATATTAGTGGACAAAAAACATTGTGTGGTTTCCTGGATTTACAACTTCACTTTTTCTCAAACTGACCATGAATCATGTGGGATTATAGGATCATGTTAATCATGACTTATACAAAATCCCACACCCAATGGAAACCATAGTGTGTAATCCCAGATTAATTAAACAATGAGAACTTTTATTCCTCTTATAATAAGGATACATATGACACATACCAAATGCTTGAGCTCAATAGGCATCATTTTGAGTGTAATACCCAACCAACCCAGGGAATCCTTCTATGGAATAACCACCAAAATCGAATTGAAGAGCATAATAACAAGTGTAATACCTAACATAATATAGGGGAATACTCCTTAGGGGTAATCCTAAACCAAATATCTCAAAACATCAGGGAATCATTTCCAGGAATAAACCCCATCTTAATCCTCTCAAAGTGATATACTCTCCTATGATACAACCCTTCAGAGGGCTTCCATATGTGTGGGTCCTTGTAACCGAACTACGTAGGCTTCGATTCCAATCCAAGTGGGATATATAGGAAGAGTCCATGAGGTCCAAACCCAACACCCCAAAACTACCCTATTTATCTCTATGCTACACTCCCAGTATGTTATTATTCATATTGGGAATTCATATCCCTTCTAGGTTCCTCGGGCCACTTTGGCATAAGACCCACACCAAACATTGTGTAGGAATCTTCCACCGAGACGTCCTTACCAAATGACATTGAATTGAACAGTTATATCCTTGTCACATGACCTTAAAAGGTATGATTCTCCCTATTGGGTGTCACCAAACTACATGGGTTCTAACTCTTTTGACATGATATGTAGGAATCCCATTCATAGGTCTGATCCCAACATCAAAACAACTCTCATTTCCCTGGATGAAGATATACTCCATATCACCCCACTCTGAGGATGGAAACTAAAATCATTGTAATAACAAAAAATGAATCTACAATCAGTACATTAGAGGATTCCATTTATGGATAACCTCATATATATAAATATATCTCCATTAATGAAGAGCCTCAGATAAATAAAAATGGTTTTAAGATCCACACATGCTAATAATTGATTGTTAATTCAAGGGTGACCCAGGTCATTATTTGGAATTAATGAAGGATTTTTAACATGAATTATGTATATAAGAGAGTCCTGAAGTAGGAAACAATCTCCCCCAAAAGGGTCTGATGTGTCAATCTCCCATCCTCAAGACCAATGTGAGTTATTAAGTATCATTGGCCAAACTACCCAATTACCACCAACCATTGGAATGAAGGTCCCTCATAGATATAAAAATATTTTTTGTTTGTTGTTACAAAAAATTTCATTGGAATCCATTCAGAAATAGTGATCCAAAAAAGAAAGATTTTACAAAATTTAACCCCCTGCAATCAATCATCTGGTGACTGATTTTTTTTGTCGAAAACAGACTCAAAAAGTGTTTTTCTATTAAGAGTTATACAAATATATAAACATCTGTCAAATTATGTATGAGTTTTTTTAAATAGGACCAGAAAAGTATGCTTGTTCCTCTGATAAAAGGGGCCCTAGTCATGGTATTTCATCATGGAATTCTGACATGACCCTTAACGTATCATTTGACGAGACATTCTATCTTCTTGGAGTGGGTCCCCAGCATTTATTATCAAATTGGGTCATATTATACTTGGAACAAACATATTTTCATTGACTACATCTGACTGGGATTTATTCCCTCATGATATATTAGATTAACTATGGAGGGATGTTCAGGTAATGGGATCATTTTATTTTCTTACCTATGCATAAAAAATATTTATATTTTGGTTTATTTTATTTCATAAATAGAATAATCTCAGAGGTTTCCCAAATGAGTTACCTATAGTGTTTATGGAAAAATTTCATGGAATGTTGAATTATTATAATCGTTGAGTCAAGATAGAGCATTGGGTACAAAAATGTGTGTGCACCATAAATTTTGGACAAAGTCTTGAGAGGCTTTCTCCTGTCTCAGTGTGGTGATCTAGTTTCATATTTTTCAATGATGCTGAAAGGGTGAGTCTATTTATTTTTGTTTATATATTTTGATTAATGTGTAGCATTTTACATATTTTACATTTTAATTAATTAAATTTAGTAGGTGGTGGTGCGTCATTTTGAGAGTCTTATGTTGCACGGAAAACCTCATAGATTTGGGACTCATCTAATGTCCCAGATTTGAAATGACGTATTTGTTATTCTATTTTTAAATTTATTATTAATATTTTTTTTATATTTATATATTATTTCGTATATAGATATAATATAATGTTTCACTGACTAATAAAATGTTGGTGTGGATGATGACTTGTAATTGGAATGATCCATAGAATACAAATCTTGTAGTAAGTTCTTCTAGAAATTATCATTACTTACAGACATACATATAAGTAAATATATATATTTCAATTTATATATTATAGTGTCTCAATTTGAGTTTGAGATAGAACGGTTGCTAAAGGACCAGCAACAACATTCCATGCAGTTGGATGAGATATTATTTCCTTATTGGTCATGATGAACATGGTTATAACATGATATATGGAACAAGGATTCCTCATTGTGTTGTTTCATGTGATAAGATTTTTACTCATGTTGTGTTTAGGATGACATAGCTAATGATTGGTTTGGATTCATTGATTCAGGCTTCCAAGGAGGTGAATGTGCAGCTGTTAGCTAAGGTCAGAGCACTATTGGACTATATCCACAAGGGTGATGGTGTAGTGGATCCAATGATGCGTGTTTATATTGAATTTATTTATTTATTTTTTATTACATTAATTTTTATTATATTAATAATTTTTAGTTGTTTTAGGACCCTAATACACCAGAAAAAGGTAGCATCCATGGTCCTACTTGGCATATCATATTTAGGAGCTGTTTTTTTTTCATTTTTTGGTTTCTCATTCAAATTAATTGTCTCATTTTGTTTTTTTATATTTAGTAATGTAAAAAAATCATATTTATAATTTAATTAATTTTTTTTGAAAAGGTAGGGGTCCAAAACCAACTAAATACATTTATACAGATGATAAAACATTGTAAAATAAATAATAAATTTAAATTATCAATGAAAATAACTCTTTTACCATTTTTACGAAATTTATAAGGTATCATACCCCGATTGTTGTCTCTGTGAATTTTCAAAAATCTAATTTGATGATTCATGGCCACACGACCTTGTCTATCCCTAATAGAAAAATCCTTCTCCATCCATTTCTTTTTAGAATATGATTTTGTGACTACATGAGGAAGTGTATCTCAAATTTCAGATCACAAAATAGTTATCTTCTTCCATTGGTAAATGTATCTAGTTAAAGAAATAAGAGAAAAAATTTCTTTTACATGAGTTCAACTTCTAGTTTTACCAATATTATTTCACAAAACATCAATCTTATATGATATTAGAGACTCCAATGGGAATTTGATTTGCATTTATTCCTTAAGACTCTCTATAATATCCACCATTTTGGATTGTATTTACATTGTCTTGTCATTATATTTTCTTAACCATGAATTTCTGTGGGTGATGGGTTCTATTCTATTTTTGTAGAAAAAATATTTCATCAAATATGTTCCATTTATTATATGTCACATTCAGGGTCTTGTGATCTCGGACAATAGGATATCTATTAGGGAAATCCTCTCTTTCTGTTTTCTTGTGCCTTAAAAGAATCATTCTCCATCATTGAAATCATTGTTAACCCCAATGTTATTTTATAGGGTTATTGTGTGATAATATTTTTCAAGATGTTATGACTTATATAGGGAATTCTGAATGTAGGTTTAATGAGGGATCGGTTAATGTAGAAGGTGAACTTCATTCTGATAGATATCTATAGGATCAACATACTCAAGAATAATTATTTTATTATTCAGTTCCTTCATACACTATCTTCTATTAATTACAATTCCCAATCATTAATCTTCTACATAACATAGTTCAACATTTATCATTTCAAAAATATTACAAACCCATCATAAATTTATATTTTGATATCACAACTACGACATACGATTCCATCATGTCCATATTATTCTTCAGATAGAACTACTCATTTGTATTCCACACTCTCCATTCTCATATTCCACAATTTAACGAACATGAAATATTGGAAAAATTCTATTTTAGTCATTTAAAATTTGTAGTGAGTATCATCACATGGATCATATACCAGAATTTCTCAGTATGATTGAACGTATTTTTTGTCTATTATATTTTTAATTAAGAAATAAATCACATAAAATAGTCCAAATTAAAAAAGACACAGTTTTAGTTTCCTGAAATCATGGGATATTTATACTCAATTCATTTTTTATTTATAGGAATTAGTGCCACATCATTCACATTCTTATGTCACCCAGTATGATGGAAAATGATAGATATCATTTTCTAGTGTTATTAACATGACATATCTACCATCAGGGGTTAAAATGAGTAAATTACTTCTGAATGACATGAAAATCTAGGATAACATTACTCAAATCATATGTTATCTATTGGAATAAACCACACCTAAATCCAATGTCTTTATTGATCGGTATAATTAAAAGATCACTTTTATATTTATTATCATTTTTATAATAATGGTAAAATCATGTGTGTGGGGTAAAAACTTACCCAATGACCTCTGAATGATCAAAAATCTTAGTAAAACAATATTTAAGTCATTTAAAATCTCCAAGAAGAATAAACACATTGATCATATAAATAAATTTCTTTCTATGATCAAATGTCATGTTTGTCCATCAGATTTTGAGTTAAGTGAAAAATCACGTAAAAGGGGCCAATACCTAGAAAAAAACATTTATTAATAATAAATCATGGTATTATTATCAAATATCTGTTTTTTTTACAAATCAAAGCCACATCCATAGGATTCTAATATTTCCCAGTATGATGGAAAATGATAGATAAAATATTATAGTGTTATTAAAATGACATATATCCCACTAAAGGTCAAAATGAGAAAACTAATTCTAATTGACATGAAAATATATGAGAAAACTTATTGAATAATATTTGATCTATTGGTATAAACTGTGTGTCATTCTGATTCTTGGATTGGTTAGAACAAATAAAAGTTCATTTTCACGTTTGTTTTAATTTTGGTAATAATGGGAAAATCATGCATGTCCAAGTCAAAATAGTCCAAATGACCACTATATGAGATTAAATCCTTGTAAAATGATATTTAGTTCATTTAAAATAAATATTAAGCATGGGCATGTGGATCTAATACACGAATTTTTATTATGATTGAAAGCCATGTTTTTCCCTCGGATGTGTTGTTAAGTGAAAAATCACATAAAAGGACACAATACTAAGAATACATACTTATATTAAAATCAAATCATTGGATAACAATCACATATCCATTTTTTGTAAGAACCAACGCTGCATCCATCGGATGCTCATGTCACTCGGTATGATGGCAAACGATGGATAACGTTTTCTAGTGTTATTAAAATGACATATCTCCAGCCATTGGTTTAAAATGAGAAAACAACATTAGATTGATATGAAAATATAGGATGAAATTCCTTAAATTATATTTGATCTATTGGAATCTACCATTCCTCAATCTGATGCTTCTATTGGTCAGTACAATTAAAAGTTCATTTTCACATTTTTAAACATTTTTTAATCATAGGAAAATCAATCGTGTAGCAGTAAAAACCATCCAAATGAGTTACAATTAACCTGAAATCAAAATAAAACAATTTTTAATTAAATTAAAGTCTTTAGGAATCATTGAAACAAGGATCTAATACCTTAATTTCATGGTATGATCAAAAGTGGTGTTTGTCCCAAAGATTTGGAGTTAAGTGAAAAATCTCACAAAAAGGATCTAATACTAAGAAAACACACATCTATTTACATTAAATAATGGGATAATGATCAATGATCCATTTTTTATCTATAATATTCAACTATTCATCCATCGGATTCTCATGTCACTTGGTATGATAGAAAACAATGGATAACATTGATTGTTGATATTAAAATGGCATATCATCTATGAGGGGTTCTTAAACATGAAAATGACTTCTAAAATATGTGAAAATATAAGATAATATTCCTTGATTAATATGTTATTTATTTTAATTATCCACATTTTAATTCAATCCCTATATTGATCTATACAATTAAAATATCATTTTCACATTTATTATCATTTTTTTAATAATGGTAAAATCATGCGTGTAGGGGTCAAAAATGACCAAACAAAATCCAATTGACCTGAAATATTAGGAAAATGAAATTTATGAAATTTAAAATCTATAGGAAGAATCAGAACATGGATCAGATACCTGAATTCCTCAGAATGATCTAATGTATAATTTCTCCATCAGATTTGGAGTTAAGTGAAAAAATCATGTAAAAGCTTCCAATACTAAGGAAACACACATTGATTGACATAAAATCATGGGATATTTATCAATTATCCATTTATGGTCTCTATGAATAAATGTTGTATCCATTGAATTCATGTTTTACCCATTATATTGGAAACTACTTCTAACATTGTCTAGTGTCAATAAAATGACATATCCACTACCAATGGTCAAAAATGAGAAAAATACTTCTGATTGATTTGAAAAGTTAGTATAAAATTCCATGAATCATTTTTTATCTATTTGAATCATCCACCTAGAAATTTGATGCATGGATTGGTCGTTACAATTAAATGTTCATTTCCTTATTTGTTATCATTTTTGTAATAATGGGGAAATGATGTGTATAGGGGTCAAAACTGACCAAACGACCTCCGATTGATATAAAATATTAGGAAATCAATATTTATTTCATTTGAAAATTATATGAATCATTGGAGCTTGAATTTATCAGTATGATCAAATATGGATTTTTTCCATTACATTTGGAGTTAAGTGAAAATTCATGTAAAAGGGGACAATACCAAGAAAATGAACTCGGATTGACATGAAATCATGGGCGAGTGATAAATGATCCATTATTGATCATTAGGAATAAACAGAACATACATCAGAAGATCATGTCACCGGGTATGATGGAAGAAGATAGATAACAATTTCTAGTGTTATTAAAATGACTTATCTCCCATCAAGGAGTCAAAATGAAGAAAAAAACTTATTATTGACGTGAAAATATAGGATAACATTCCTCAAATCATTTTTGATCTATTAAAATTAACCATGTGTCAATTCTATCCATGGATTAGTCAGTAAAATAATGAGTTTATTTTCACATTTTCATCATTTTATTAATAATGGGAAAATCATGTGTGTAGGGGTGAAAATTGACTAAATGAGCACCGATTAACATGAAATTTTAATAAAATTATCTTTATGTAATTTAATATCATTTGGAAGAATGGATGTGTATATCAGATACCTGAACTGATCAATATAATCAAAAGTAATGTTTGTGACTCATATTTGGTGTTAGGTGACAAATCATTTAAGAGGGGCCTATACTAAGAAAACACAATTTTATTGACATGAAATCCTGGGAGAATGATCATCGATCCATTTCTGATCTATATGAATCAATGCCACATCCATTGGATGCTCGTGATGTCCGGTATGATGGAAAATGATGGAAAACATTGTCAAGAGTTATTAAAATGACATATCTCCCATAAAGGGGTAAAAAATAAGATAATGATTTGTTATTGATGTCAAAAGATAGGATAAAATTCCTCAAATCATATGTGATCTATTAGATAAACCATGCCTTAATATGATTAACATGCTGATCAATATATGGTAATGTTGGTTTTCAACTTTTAATAGTCATTACTTAGTTGATAAATACTATAAACAGACATTTCAGATTATATTTTCATCATTACTGTATTTATGAGGATTTATATACATAACACTATATAAAATATTTTGATTATTCTCTCTCTATATATATTAACTGAATAAATTTGATTAATGTTAAATATATTTCTTTTTATTTTTAGTGTTTAATTATTATTTGTATCCTATCAGTAGGTTGATTGAGACAGAATATTCAAAGGATCTATAGTTGTTTGGATCACTGGTTTTTTTAGATGATTGTCTTTTATTTTTTGTTTTTGTTTTTTGGGTTAATTTTTGTGTTGGTAATTTGGTGGCTGTGAAAATGTAATATTTAAAAAATTATTCTGGTTAGTAACCACCTATGGAAGTCACTTTATATTTATATGGTGTGACCTCCTTTTTCAGTCTCTAATGGTCTTCCTAGCAACTACCACAGTGGTTGTCTAGGGAGTACCTATAGCGATGGGTCAACTGCGACCACCAAATAAAGATTTCTAGCAATCACTAAAAGTAAAATTTCTAGTAGTGAATATAGGGAGACATGCCTGAGTTGTTATGTAAAACTAGGTGAAGGCACAAATTGAGTGGCCTCAAGGTCTTGACGCTACACCTAGCATAAGAACATCAATAAATAGGTTCCATTTTTACACAATCCTTTGGTTTTAGCTAAATCATAGGTAGTTGAGTATATTGTTGACCATGTTATTAATTGGAGATCAACCATAATATTATTATCCTCTCATATGATGAGTATGAAATTTTGGACATAGATTTAGTTATAGTTATCAAATGTATGACTATAATTAAAATATTCATGTGATTTAATTTTTAAATTTGACAAAGGATTTTGTTATAAAAATCTACTAGATGAATGAGATGTGATGTATACTTCAAATCGGTTAGTCTATACTCAAATATTTTGTAATTTTTATGGAGGCTATATGGGATTGACATACATCATGTCACATACAGTCACTCGATGTCTTGGAAGACGTAACATATGAAAATTAATTTTATCAAGTGAAATAGATGGTGGACATAGGTATACAGATAGAACCTTAACATTGGAGGATATTAACACCTTCAATTTTTTTAAATCTGGTGCGAAATCTAAATATATATCCTTGTTGACGTAGTATATTGTTGAATAGAAGATATGGTTCTTCCATCAAAACCTATTACGGGAAGCATTATTGTATGGAAAACCAATAGTGAGAAGGTTTTGGTTCTGAGGGTGTGATGTTTCAATATGGTGGGACCATGAATCCTGATATTCTATTCTCTTCAAACCAATGGGCAGGTGTGCAGTGCTTGCAATGAGGTTTGATTGAGGATTTCAATGATAATTTTACCAGTAATCAGGGATGCAACAGTGGTTTCTACTCTACTGAAATAATCTTTATGAACAAACCACATGCTATGAGAGTGTGGGGGAAGAACCAATGTTGGATCCATTTCACAAGACAATGATAGATATTTTTTTACTATGATATTTAGGAAATAACTTCTTAACATATAGATGACAATTGTTGTTCATAAGCTGAAAAGGAAACATGTAATTTTTTAAAGGACATCATCTGCAACTGTAATTATTTTTTGCCGATTTCTTCCCTCTTCCAAATACCTAGGAATTATTTGGTATGTACGATCAAATTTTAATGGAAATGTAAGGGTAAATGGAAATAGAAATAGAAAGGGAATTAGAACAAAAATAAATGTTTGGTATAGGGGGCACGATGGAGGCGAGATGCTGATGATGGGTTTGGGGTGATAATGAGGTTGTGGCAGTGACATTGTAGAGTGACGTAGTAGTATTGGTGTGAGTGATGGTTGTAGAATTGTGAATTGGTGGGTCAATACTATGATGTTGAATTGGTGTAGTAGTGTTGGTGGGGTACGTTTGTGGTGGCATGGTGTGACGACATACTACTACAAATTAGTCCTTTAATAGTGCTCAAAATGTGATTTAACAGCGCTATAATTCAAAAATACATTAAAAGGGGGACCACATTATAATTTATATCATTATAACACATAAAGGGTGCCTTTATCATGACTAGAAATAGTTTTGATAAAGTCGAACCCTCATCAGCACATGAAATAGTGTTGATAATGGCCCTACTTTTGTTGTGTATTGTTGGAATTATAGCACACTGTAGCAGATACACCTGTATAAAAATAAACCTACATGAAAAACACCTATATGAAAATTTCTAATTTAATTAAAATAAAATTTACATAAAAAACAAAAAAACACTATTATATAATTTTCAATAATTTTTTTGTATAATTACATTTTCAATTACTATGAAAACAAATTAAAAACATCAATTAATATTTCATTGTCTTGGGAACTCGCGACCCCCTCTCAAAAAATCTCGATCTTGGTATTAGTTTTCCAAAAAACCTCCCCAACTTGAGAAAAATAATCCTCCTATATATGAAAACATTTATTATGTTAGTAATAATATAACAAAATAAATTAAACATAATACGAAACAATACAAGTATAAAATGTTAATTTTATATAAAAGGAGAAAAGTAGAGTCATACTGGTAAGATCATGTGTTATATTTAATTGTGGTGATTCCTAGACATCACAAATTACTTATTCATCATTGTACAAAAGTATCGAAAAAATTCGAATATTTTTTCATGTTATTGAGTATGTCACTTTTCGTTTTTTAATAAAATGTCATTTTGAAACTGAAAACACACACTTTGAGTCATATTTGTCACATAGTTTATCAGTTTGATTTGATACTGATTCTTACATGTCACAACTTACATATGAATAATTTTAATAAATTATAAAGACAATATGAGTGCATCTTCATGGTTTTCATGGAGTGACACATGCTTTCAAATGAATTGTTAATTTTGGACTGATAATAAACACTTTGACTTATATCAAGAACACCGTGTATCAGATTGATGTTTTGGTGATTCCTACACATCACAAATTACTTATGGATATTTATTTCTGAAGTCTCAAAACAATCTGAATGTTTTTCCTTAATTTTGAGTATTTCACCTTTGTTTTTACTAAAATTTTACTTTTAAATAAAAAAAGAACACTTAATATCATACCAGTCACACCATGAATTAGATTGAGGTTAAGTTGTTCCCTACACATCACAAATAACATATGAATCATTTTCATAATGTATAAAAATAATATGAATGTCTGTTCTCAGTTTTGAGTGTGTCACTTTTCTTTTTTAATAAAATGCCATTTTAAAATTGGAACACACACTTTCGGTTATATTGGTCACATCATGTGTCGGTTTGTTGTGTGACTGATTCTAATATATATAAAAATTCTTATGAATCGTTTTCATGAATTATTAATACAATTAGAGCATGTTTTAATGGGTTTTAGTGAGTCACACACATTTTGGACTAAAATATTAATTTTAAAATGATAAAATATACATTGAGTGATACCAGGAACAAGGTGTTTCAGATTGAGGTGAGGATAATTCATACATTTCAAATATAAAGTATGGATCATCTTTCTAATGTATCAAAACAACCCAAATGCATTTTCTCAATTTTAGGTATGTTTCTTTTCCATTTTACTAAAATTAATGTCAGTTTTAACTAAAAATATGCACTTGGAGCCATACTGGTCTCACCGTGTGTTAGATTGAGGTTAAGATGATTCCTACACATCAAAAATGTCTTATTAATTAATTTCATAATGTATAAAAACAATACGATTTTTTTCTCTGGTTTAATTATGTAACTTTTTTTTACTAAAATGTAATTTTAATCTAGAAACATGCACCTTGAGTCAAACTGGTCACATCTTTTTTCAGTTTGATGTAAGACTGATTCCAAAATTATATAAAGGAAATTTGAATGTTTCTCTAAAATTATAAATACAATCCAAGTTTCATTGCTTGGTTTTTAGTGATTGACACACATTTTGAACAAAAATATCAATTTTAAACTGATAACGACCACTTTGAATCATATCAGTCGCACCATGAATCAGATTTAGTTGAGATGATTCATATACATCACAAACGACTTATGAATCATTATTCTATAGTATCAAAAAAAATCCCAAATTCATTTTCATAGTTTTGAGAATGTAACTTTTTTTTACTAAAATGTAAATTTTATGTAAAAAATAAACACTTGGATTCATAACAGTCACACCGTGAATAACATTGAGGTGTGGCCGAATCCTATACATAAAAACTGTATTATGAATCACATCCTTAAAGTATCAAAACAATCCAAATTTTTTTGTTTAGTTTGTATTATAACACTTGTGTTTTTTACTAAAATTAGGATCAATTGTAAATAGACAAAGTTGGAGTTATATCGGTCACACCATGTTTCATATTGAGGTGTGGCTAATTACTACATATCACAAATGATTTATGGATCACTTTAATAAAGTATCAATACAATCTGAATGTGTTTGCTCATTTTTGATCATGCGATCTATGTTTTGAACTAAAATGTAAATTATATACTAAAAACATACAGTTTGAGTCATACTGATCACACTTTGTATCATATTGATGTGTGTATAATTACTACACTTTAAGAATGACTTTTGGATCATTTTCCTAAAGTATCAAAACAATTCGAATGTTTTTTATCGATTTGGAGTATGTGACTTGTATTTTTACAAAAATTAATGTCATTTTTAAATAAGAAGACACACTCAGAGTCATACCAATCACATAAAATGTCATATTGGGATGTGGATGATTCCTACGTGTAACAAAAGATTTATGAATCAATTTACTAAAGTATAAAAACCATATCAATGTTTTTTCTTAGTTTTTATTATGTGATGTCAGTTTTGAACTATAATGTAAATTATAAACTAAAAACACATAGTTCAAGCCATACTAAGAACATTGTGTATGATATTGAGGTGTGTGATAAGTTAGGAGGTGGTCACAACCTCTAAAATTTTATTTATAAACCAACACTTGTATAGTAATGAAGGGTCGAACCTAAGGGTATAAGGGTGAGTGTCATAGGGATTTTAAAAGAAAAACAATATTGAACAGTGAAAATGTATTTTTATTAATTTAATTTTAATGATGTACTATGATGATGATATAGTGTTTTTTAACTACAAGAAACTAATGAGTATAAAGGTTTACTAGTGAACAATAGTGGTAGTGGAAAAATAAGTGCTAAAAGAAGAATAATCAAGAGAAATTACTCAGAAGATTTATACTACTATTTTAAAGAGGGTTCTTATTCACAAAAATCTAAATGTAAATGCAACCACTAAGAATGAATGATTTATCTCCATCACCATGAGATTAATAATGCAGTTTAAACATTCTTGGATTTTCCCACGCCAAGAAATATTCAACTCCAAAAATATATGCAAATAATTCAATAGAAACAAACTCGCTAAATGTTATGATGTTTTTTAAAATTCAAATATTAGAGAAATTGATTCCTTGATCAAACACATTGAATGATCTTGGTGTTTGAAGTTGATCAAAAGTGGCACGAAGAAATTGAAAGAATCCTGAATCGATCTTTCCAATCAATTATGAAAACATTGAAATGAATACGTGAAAAGGTGAATTAATGATAACCATAAGAAAAAAAATTACCCGAACTAAACAATAGTCAATGGTCATGTTAATATTAGGGAAAGAATACAATTTGAAATCAAAGAAATAAAATTGAGGAAGAAGAATTCTCCCTCGCGGAATAGTTCATGTTGTTTCTTGTCTCTATCTTTATGATTGTTCTCTGTCTCTCTCTACAAATTAGTGTCTCAATATTGAATCCTACCCGAATCTCCTTTATTCTTTTATCCTATACCCTCTTCTCTGATAAGTCGTCGTCAATGATCACTGACTCCCCCCCGTCTGTGAGTGTTGAACACGTGACTTGAGCATCACCCCTGTAACAAATTTCGCTCTACTATTCTTCATGAACATGGATGTTTGTCCATCTTTTGATTGATTCTAAAAACCAAAAAACAGAGAACCAAAAATAATATGCATTTACATTATTTATAAAAATATTTCTTTAATAAATATAAGTAATTAATTATTAATTATTTTATAAATATATAAATATTAAAAATATTAATTTAGATAATTATAAATAATCATGATTGATTATTAGTATTTAAAAATAATCTGTGATTGTAATTAATATTAATTTAGTAATTATTATTTTGATGGACTATTTTAATTATTTTATTTTATTTAAAACTTTTTATTAATTATTTTTATCAATAAATTTAATTATTATTATTGGATTCTAATTTAATATTATGTTTATATATTATTGTTAATTTATATTTATTTAAATATAAAATTATTTAGGTTATAATTTTATATTTCTTTAATCGAGTAAATTATTTTATTTTCTTTATTAATTTTATTTTTAATAATAATAATTATTACTATTTTAATTTTATTATTTTATTAATAATACTAATTTATTTAATTTATTTTATTTATAATTTTTTATTTTTTTATTATATTATATATTTTACTCCCCCTTATCCAGAGCTGCTTGCGGGGGTGTCTTCTCCACCAGGATCGGCCGACCCTCTCCTCTTCCATGATTTTTTCTCCGTAGTGGTGAGCGGCGTGTCTCCCACATTGCATATTCGGTTAAGGTGGTGGCTGGCCAATGGAGTTCTAGGAAACAGTAGTGTTTGGGTTAATTACATAAACCCTTAAAAAAGAAAGATCCATTGTTTGGTATTAATGGAGATCAAATTGGTGTGTTTAATTAACAGATTAGTTATAATTGTACTTGATCAAGAATGATAAACATCCAATGCAAGAATATAAATATGACAATATATGTAACGTGATTCAGCCCCAAGGGGACTTACGTGCACAGGAGAACACCACCAGGGAAACCAGTTTATTATGAAATCAAGAAAGAAATCAAGCAGTGATTACAGACGTGAATGCAGAAATTAAAGGACCACAGAAACTATCTGAGGCCCAGCTTTAAAAACTAGGTGGCAGTGATCAATTCTATCACATAGAGTTCTCCCCGTCCACTCCTAGACGGACTCATATAGCACACAAGTAGGATACCCCCATATTCATATTGAAGAAAAGATAAATCATTACAGATACAAGATCTCTAAACTAGATCTTGGTCATGATTATAAAAGAATGTATGTCTTGTTAACACTTGAAGCGTAGCCATCAAAATACCCAAGGTCATGAAAATTCCCACTGAATCTCCACCGAAGAAGTATTCCGGTTGTAGGAGGTGGTGCGTGCTTTGGCTGAGGGGATTACGGGTGAACAAGGAATCCTAGAACGATCCTACTTCTTATTTATAGTGCTATAATAGTCCTGCGCTCACCAGGAGCTACCCTTAGAACCAAAGAGAAAAACTACACAACGTCTCCATGCACCTCGGGCATAGGTGCAATGAATTCAGACTAGAGAGTGTCAGTTGGATCAGCGGAGGTGTGGGATGAATGCCACATGGATGGCCTAGATCAAATCGGCCATTCATATGATCACAACAGAGACCGCGCACATGACATATGGAAAGTCACAGTTGGTCAGGCGATATAAATAGTGGATCCAAGATGGGCAAAGAAACACACTGAAGGATCCCCAACACCATTTGATCAAAGTAATCAACAGTTCAGAATATCCTCACTAACAGGTAAAGAAAATTCATAAACTGGGTTCCAAAAACGAACCGAGAAAAGTAAAACTAAATAGGAAACGATAAAATACCCACGTAAGAGTGCCATGCATCCATACAGGAGTAAAAAATAATAAATGAAAAAAAAAATTAATTTGATTGCAACATGAATCATGTAGGTATATTAAAAAATATCCACCTTGCAATAAAATAAAATACAGTGATTATGTTCTCGAATCCTAGATTGTAGAATTAGGACTAAATTCATAATCTTATGATAATGCATGAATTTAGATAACGGAACATCCTTACTCAAACTACCGGCCAGGTTATCACCAGTGGGTATCTTTGTAACACTCACCATCCAAGACTCTATAATATCTCTAACAAAGTGTAATCAAATGTCAATGTGCTTAGATCTACCATGGCATACATGGTTTTTAGATAAATGAAAATCAGACCGGCTATCACAGTGTACCATTATGCTATCAGTAGATAATGATAATTCTGAAAGAAAACCTTTTAGGAAAATGTCTTCCTTAATTGACTTTGTCATGGCAATGTACTCTGCCTCAATAGTGGATAGTGAAACCACATATTGTATGTTTCATTTCCAGGAGACTAGTCCTCCATATTCAATAAATACATACCCAGTGAGGGAATTATGAGTGTCAATGTTTAAAGCATAATCAGAATCAAAAAAACCAACTATATCATCATTTAATCTATTATTCAAGCCATATCTAATAAATAGTTTATCAGACATTGAAACGTACCTTAACAACCATTTTAATTCATGAAAATGAGCCTTACTAGGTTTCCCCATAATCCTACTCATTGTACAAACAGAAAATTCTTTGACTAGTCTAGAACAGATCATGGAATACATAATATTTCCTACAACATTTTCATATGGAATCTTATTCATAAAGGATTTTTCTTGTTCATCCCTAGGGGATTGATTCAAAGACAGTTTAAAGTGTTGTCCTAAGGGAATATGTATAGGTTTAATGTGTTCAAATAGGTATCTAGTAAATACCTTTCTAACAGTAGTGAATTGGGATAGGTGCTGGGATCTAGCCATACTATCCCTAATTATGTCTATGCCAAGGATTTGATTTTCATGGCCTAAGTCTTTCATTTCAAAATAATAGTTAAGTTGGTGCTTAATTGAATTTATAATCTTTATGTTTTTGTAGATTAATAACATTTCATCAAAATTTAATAAATGGTAAACATACTCATTCTTAACCATTTTAAAATAAACACATGCATCAAATATGCTTCTAGAAAACCGATTCTTAATCATAAAAGAATCATACCTTTTATACCAATGTCTTGAAGACTGTTTAAACCCATACAACGAATTCTGTAAAAGAAAATGAATTTTAGACTTGAAATGATTTGAAAATTCATTAGGATGAGTAATATAAATGGTTAAATCAAGACAACCATGAAAAAAAATCATTTTTTACATCATGTTTCTGAACATGAAAATAATGGTTGGTAGCAAATTCATGTAGAATTATGATGGATGAATGCTTAACAATAGGAGAGAATATTTCACTATAATCAATGAATTCATGTTTTAGAAAACCATTAGAAAAAATATGGTCTTTTAATTTAATTTAATACTATACTACATTGTTTTCTTTCATCTTATAAATCCATCTTTACTCTATAAATATCTCGTTGTTGGGTCTTGGAACAACAACCCATGTGTTGTTTTTTAGAAGGGAATTCATTTCCATTTCCATTTCTCTTAGCCAGTTACTAGCTTATTTGGATTTAATAGCTTCCTTATAAGTTTGAGGATCATCATTAAACCAGTCATGACCTATGTAAAATACATAAGATGAAATTTCTTCTTGGTTGAAGCAAGATGGAGGTCTAATAACCATTCTCTCTCTATCTATAGTAAGCTGATAGCTACTCAGGTAATCAGGTTCTTCCCTCTCATGTTTTGGTTCTGAACTGGATTCTGATTCAAACTAGGCTTGAGGAACTGAAGAAGCATGACCAATACTGGACTGGTGTCGGTCACCTGATCTTAAAGATACATCAACACCTAAAGGTTTTAGGACTTCTGAGGGTCTGGTAGCTTCATCAGAAGTTGCAACAGGTTCTGGTTCATTCCCACTGGTCACACCAGATTCATGGAAGACCACATCGCCGCTAATGATGCATTTATGATAACCTGGTTTATCTACCCTCAATTGATATCCTTTAACAAGCTTAGGATATCCCACGAATATTCACTAATTATCCCTCGGATCTAGCTTATCATTTCATGTATGAGGATAATCTACGAATACAAATATCATAAGGTGAGCTAGATTCGGGGGCATGCCCTTCCATAGTTCTTCATGTGTCTTAATGTAGATAGTAGAAGATGGAAAATGGTTAATGAGTTGCACTACCATTGCAGATGCCTTTGCTCAAAATGAGCTATGGATTTTCGAATGGGATAACATACACCTCACCCTCTCAGGAACAGTCTTATTCAATCTCTCATTTAACCCATTCTGTTTTGGGGTTTCCAAACTAGTCTGGTATCTTTTAATTCCTTCAAATTCACAATATTCAATGAATTATTTTAAAAGATACTCTAAACCATTATTAGTTCTTATGGACTTATGTTTCTTATTACTTTTACTCTCTATCGCATCTTTCCATCTCTTTAAAGTCTGCAAGTTATCCGACTTGTTCTTAAGTATATAAATTCACACTTTCCTCATGAAATCATCAATAAAGGTCACAATGTATAAGCCTCCACGATGGTATATAACCCTAGTGGGACCCCACAAATCAGAATGTACACATTCAAGTGGTTCTTTAGCCTTATACATAGACCTAATGAAACTTAATCTCTTTGACATTCCATATACATAGTCTTCACAAAACAGAAAATTGCTAGGAGTGAATTACATAAAATGCCCTTCTTACTAAGCTCACTATGACCCTTGGCACTAACATGCCCTAGTCTCATATACCACATGGTAGTGGAATCAACATATGAAGATGAATAAGTGTTCAACTGACTTTTATACACTTTAACATCTAACACATATAGTACATTTCAAAGGGTTCCCTTCATTACTGTGAGGGGTCCACAAGAAACACTAAGGCTTCCAGATCTAGACATGAAGCCACACCCTTTCTATTCAAGGGTTCCAAGGGATATTAGGTTCCTTTTTAATTTGGGTACCTACCTAACCTCTTATAGAGTTTTAACAGACCCATCATGAAGATCTAATGAAATTGAGCCTATACTCATGATGGGACAACTTGTGATATTCCCTAGAAATACCTCACTAGTATTTACTTCCCTTAATTGGGTAATGAATTCATTATTAGGGAACATGTGGAATGAACATCCTGAATCTTGGATCCATTCATCTAAGATGGATATGTCAGTGACATTCAACACACCGTCAGTTTCAAAATCTTATTCAACTAACATGGAATGGCCATTATTACTATATTTATAGTCACCCATCCTATTAGGAAAATTTCTCTTAATATGTCTAGACTACTTGCATTGAAACAATTTGATTACCTTATTTCTAGGCATTTTATATATTTATTGGACTTTTCCCTATGCTTTATCCAACCCCTTGAGTCACTTCGGCCTCTAGATTCACCTATGTCCCTAATATTTAAACCCTCAGCCTCCATTTTCACACTACCTTTACTTTGAAGGTCCTTAGAGAGAAAATCATATTTCACTTCTTCAAGAGTTAATGTGTCTTTCCCATAAATGATAGAGTCTTTAACATAGTTAAATGAATCATCTAATTATGTTAATAATATGATAGTTGGTCTTCATCATCTAGTTTAATGTCAATGTTGTCTAGGTATAACAAGATTGTATTAAATTCATCAATGTGTATCCTGACTACAGCTACATGGTGCATTTTGAATGTGTATAATCTTATTTTCTTATATATTGTACCAACACGTTATTTAGTCATATAAATGGATTCCAATTTAAATCATATACTGGTGGTGGAGGACTCATATGCAACTTCTCTTAACACTTTTTCTCCTAAAGATAAATTTATTATACTATGAGAATTCCTAATGGTATCCATTGGGACATATACAAAGGTAGTAACAGCTTTCCCATCAGAGGAAGTGGTGGTGATTTTATTCCTAGATCCGGAAAGAGAATCTATTAGATCATTGTGATCTAACAAGGTTGTCATCTTAATTCTCCATAGATTAAAATCATTATCACCATCAAACATAGCAATATCAAACTTAGTTGAACCCATGGAAATGAAATGGTAGGCTCTGATACCACATGTTGGGGTTAATTATTTAAACCCTTAACAAACCAAGATCCACTATTTAGTTTTAATGGAGATCAAATTGGTACGTTTAATTTAAATATTAGTTATAATTGTACTAGATCAAGAATGATAAACATTCAATGCAGGAATATAAATAGGACAACAAATGTAACGTGCTTCGGCCCCAAGGGGACCTAGATGCACGGTGAGAACAACACTAGGGAAACCAGTTTATTAACAATGAAAGAAAGAAAGAAGGGTGTGATTACAGACTCAAATGCAGAAACTAAAGGACCAATGAAACTATCCGAGGAGGCTGATCTTGATAAACTGGGTGGTAGTGATAAATCATGTCACGTATAGTTAGCCATGTCCACTCCTAGACGGACTCACACATGCACACAACTTGGATACATCCACATAAATATTGAGGAAAATATAAATCATTATAGAGTCAAGATCTACAAATCAGATCATGGTCACGATTATAAAAGATGGTAAATATTGTTACCACTTGAAGTGTATCCATCAAAATACCCAGAGTTGAGATGATTCCCACTGAATCTCCACTGGAGAAGTACTCCGGTTGTCGGAGGTGGCGCGTGCTTCAGCTGAGGGGAGTGCAGGTGGTTGGGGACTCTTGGAATGGTCTGATGGAACAGAGCTGTTCTCACTGAGAGCTACCCTTGGAGCCAAATAGAAGAACTACAAAACGTCTCTGTGTACCTCGGGCACAGGTGTAATAATTGAAGACCAGAGAGAATCATTTGGATCAGCAAAGTCACGGGATGAACGCCATATGGATGGCCCAGATCAAATCTTCCATTCATATGATCGCATGATAAATAGTTCACATGTCATATAGCAAGGCATGGTTCATCGAGCAGCATAAATATTGGATCCTGGTTGGGCGAAGAAACACACTGATGGCTCCCAAGCGCCGTTCTATCAAAGTAATCAATGGTTCAGAACAACCCCACTAATAGGTAAGGAAAACGGATAAACCGAGTTCCATAAATGAATTGGGAGAAGTAAAGATAAACATGAAATGATAAAATACCCATGTAAGAGTGACATGCATCCATAAAAGAGTGAAAAATAATGAATGAAAAAAATCAATTAATTTCATTGCAACAGGAATCATGCAGGCATACTTAATAGGTAGGGGCACAAATATGTGGTGGGGACTCATGCGATTCCAAACCAACTCAACTCCTCCATCTGCAGCGGAAATTAGGGATGATGATGCTCTACTCGTGTGGATTTCTTCATCAGTATGATGACCACCTCTTCTAATTGGCTTGATCTTGGGTATCAAGTATTTCCAGATTTGGTTGAGTAAGGATTTTTCGGTAGATCTGAGATGTGGGTCAATTTGAAGATGGTATGGGATGGTTTGAATTGCCTACAATGGATTTATGGTTTTCTGTTTGTATAAGGTTTCATTTCTGGGGGTGACTCATAGAATAAGCAGGTTCAATAAAATATAAATTCATAGTAGTGGCGTAAGGGATGTTGATGGTGGTGTCTTAGGTCAATAGTTGGCGTGGTGTGTCAAAAGGGTCATGGTGAGTAATGACTCGCCACCATAAAAATGAAATTTTGGAAAATGGATAATTGATTTCCAATTTCACAACCTAATGGTGAGTTGTGAAAAATTAGAAATTGAACAAGTGAGTCACCCTTGGAATGTTTCCAACCAAGAGTCTTCTAGTGGTGACTCACCTGATAGAAGAATAAAATTAAATGGATAAAGGAAAATAAAAGTGAAATTAAAACAATTAAACATTAATAAAATTAAATAAAAAACAATTAATTATTTAAATGTTAATCTAATTAAGATATTAATTTAATAAAAAAAATAGATTAGTATATTCAAAATAGAAGACTAATTTTTGAAAACTAAACATAAATTATAAAATATCTTAAATTATAAAATATCATAAATTATAAAATAGAAGAGAAAAATAATTTGATTCTCAAATATTAAATTTAATTAAATCATTAAATTTACAAGATTAAAATTATAAATTAAGATCAAATTATTTATTTTAATTTTAATTTAATGTTAAATTATATTAAGTATACAAAATTAAATGATTAAATATTAAATTACTGTTAATTAAATAAATAAGGGATAATTTCATAATTAATAAAATAATAACATAGTAAATTTTTTAGGCAGAATTATAAATTAGAATAATAAATAATGAAAAATATGTAGAAAAAAATATTTATTTTAAATGTTAAAAATAAAAAATTATTTCTAAAAAAATATTTATTAATAAATGTGATTAAAAAAATTAAAAAAGTGAAATTAATTCACAAAATCGGAATAATTAATTAATTATATGATTAAAAACTTAATAAAAATATGTGGAAAATCATGTGATTTAAAGGCCACATAAAATGTCCCCAAATATATTCATTGATTTTCCAAAATAAACACCATGATTTGTGTAATTTTGAAAAAACAGAAACATGTATCTTTTAAACCTTAAAATGAAACATTTCATAATAATTAAAAAAACTAAGTAACAATAACTGGTAGTCAAGATTTTAAAAAGTATTGTTCAAATGTTGTCATTCCTAACATTAAATAACTACTTGGAGATCAAGAGAGAAGAGATTCATTAAGTTCTGAGGGTGCCATGCCTCATATATGAGTCACATAATGACTTCAATTCAAGTTCAAGTTATACAACTAAGAGTTATAACATGGTATATAATTGTGTAAATAAAATCCAAAAAAATGCACCTTCTACTTTGACTTTCCCCTAGGATGAAAAAAATAATGTTTAAATTAATTTTTTATTTACATTACTGATACAACATAAATAGTTTTCATTAAATTCAATTTTCCCCTTCTTCATCTGGCATTCAAAATTCATCTCACCTTAATGAACTAATTTTTGACAACTAGGAAATTTAATATATTTTTTTGAAAATTTGACCCATTCATGTAACTAGTGTTTAGAACTGTATATATTCCCCTATTATAAAAGTATAGAGGGATTACACACACACACACTTAGTGCCTAGTGTCTCAGAGGTTCACCATGGGTTCTCATTTTACCATTTTACTCCACTTTCAATGGAAATTTATGACTACCATTTAATTTGGATCAGTA
The DNA here is from genome assembly GCA_963277665.1 of Viscum album. Taxonomy (NCBI): domain Eukaryota; kingdom Viridiplantae; phylum Streptophyta; class Magnoliopsida; order Santalales; family Viscaceae; genus Viscum; species Viscum album. The sequence continues at coordinate 386,629,474 of OY728167.1, read as the reverse complement.
AGGTGATTATTTTTATTTAATTACAAAAATGAATCCCCTATGTTGAAGTTAAATTTTCATGTTCCCAAAAAAATTATCATAATTCCACAAAAATATATACTATATAACTCTCATTCTAAATTCTTTAATAGAATATTCATAAAAGAAGTAAGTAGTTTCACTTATCAATCATTCATCCTCAAAATATTTAGATTCAAAGTAACTCTCAACAACTAGTAAGTATTATTAAAAAGGAAAGAATGACTTTAAGTGTAGAATAAAACCCTAAGAACATCAAATTGTGAAAAAATTTGAAAAAATTGACTATTTTTTACAAGAAAAATTTCTAAAAGGATACATAATTTCATGGACTAAATTAACGAATAGATTATCACATAGAAGGAAGACCCTCTCCCCCACACATAAAACCCCACTTTTTCCCCAAAGATGAATTCCAAGGTGGATAAAACAATTTGTATTTTTTAGCTCAAAATTTATTTTCATTTTATAAGTAAAATTATAAGTTCATGGTTCAAAATTATGTTCAAATAGTTTGATTACCAAAAATAATATTTTATAATATAACACCGGTAATTTTCATTATATCCCATGAATATAATTTTTTAATTAATTTTAAAAATCATTCATGTAAAACATGATTAAACAGTGAAATGGGTGTCGATAATTAAACTGGTTTGTTTCAATTTTCTTCTCAATATCAAAGTAACATGTTTTATAAACACCCAGAAAAGACAGACATGTCCATTTAAAGAAACATATCAAGGGGTTATTACTACCCCACACTTAAGTTCTCATTGTGGGAAAATTAAAAAAATAGTACCATTTCTCAACAAACCAGAACAAGCAGTAAAAAATTTTAGTAACAAATACAATAAATATAGTTTCCAGTAGTATAATAACTTCATGAAAAAACATTATATGAGAAGAGAATTATGTAGGAATGAAAATAAGGAACTTTCCTGATCATATTTTATTTGGTGAGGCTTCAAAAATTAGATTCGTATGACATGAGAAAAAATGGAATTTTGTTCCTCTGTGAATCCTCAATATCAACCTTCTCAAAATTAACAAACTAAGAAGAAAATGAATTTGTATCCAGCATAAAAAAATATACAATTACAAAGAAAGAAAAATTTTATTTAAAAATAAAAAAAAGGAAAAACTATGAAAGTCCATGGGTTGAATCCATTAAGAACTGAATTTTACGCCTTCAGTTATAATTTATTGAAAGCACATAAATTGTTTTTGAAAGAAATAAAATCATGGGTTTCCTCTCATGCAATATTTGTTTTAAATTCCCCATCTGGACTCCCTTAAAAATCTATCCATGGTCAGTATGTGGGTTTGTTTTCCAATGTAAGGACCACCAAATCTTGATAGACCAAATGTTCTTGAATGAAAAATCAATTTTATGGGCTTCTAAACATCAAGGAAAACAACCCAAACCCTCAAAAATTGAAAAATACCCTTGAAAGAACACCTTTCTGGAGCTATAAAAAATGTTCTCCACTTATTATATTGAGACATAATTGACATATCTAAAGTTCTCAAGAAGAGGAGGCCATATAAAATATATTTCTAGGTATGTATCTTTAGTCCCAAAAACCAATTCCTTATAATATAATATCAAATAATCAAGTGTAAAAAATTAAATTGGATGATTTTTCGATGAAAGTTTCATTAAAAGTATTATAAAATTCATTTTGGATAGATTTTAATGTATTTGAAATCATTTCTGAATCCTCTTTTAATTTTATCTTGGATTCAAAAAACATGATCAATTTCCCTTGCTTCTAGTGTATCCAACATAGGGGTGTTGAGATTTGTAAAGTAATAAAAACTATTGGTCTCAAACTCCATCACGAAAAATTACACAACCAGTTGTGGGATCTTATCATTTCTAGGATTAATGTGTGTCAGTTTCATAGTTAAAGATTGGTCTCTAGTCACAACCTTTTCAAATTCTAGTTTGTGAAAAATTTGAACAAATTGATTATTCAAATCATGAATTTCAATTTCAGTTACATGAATAATATGATCATTAGAGCTCCTGAATGGGTTATTAAATTTATTAATTTTTTAAAAAATTATGTTTATGTTTAATATTCTATTCTTTTATTTAGATATTACAAATTTACAAAAATCAGGAAAAAATCCCTTCATTGGTCAAAAGTTCAAAAAAGGTTCTCATTAGAAGTTTACAAAAATGAATACTTATTTCAATACTCTCTAGAAATTACATCACAAATTTCCCACAACTCTTCATCATTTTGATACACTAAAAATCCCTTTGTGATTTTTTTCAAAACACTGCACTCATCATCATTCAATCCATTATAGAAACATTGTAACAGAGAATTCAAGGGGATTCCATGATCAGGATTGAACTAGAAAATCATTGAACATATCCCATGACTCACTTTAACTCTCACCATCACTATTAATAATTCGGTGATCAGAATCATATAATGCCTATGACATTGACTGGAAATTCTGTGCATTTTTTTAAAAAAATTAGTATTGTAATTTATGTGTAAAATTATTCAACAGTAGCTATATATAAATGAGAATATGTAAAACACAAAATATTTTAATACAAACATGATAATAGTGACAATTTTAGAGGAAGTTTATAAAAATAATTAGTAAAAATTTACAGGTAAAGAAAAAATTTAACGACAACTACAATGTTGAAGTAATTAAGGCAATCAATTTTTCAAGAATAGAATATTTTAAATGTTTTATATTTATTTTTTTATAAATTATTTTTTAAAAAATCGTAAGGTGACTCGACACCAAGCCTTTCCCAAAAACGGTGACAATGTTTGATAAGGACAGAGGTCATCATGACCTTGAAAATTTCATTTATAAACCAAAACTAGTACATTAGTGAAGGGTCAAACCCAAGTGAAGGACATTGAGTGTTCTACGGCTTTCAAAAGAAAAACAATTTTGGACAGTGCACAAATATGTTTCTTAAAAAACATTAATAGTGTATTGTGATGATGAAATTGTGTTTTATTATAAACTGAAATCAAATAAAAAGGTTATAAGTTTGACATTGAATAGCAGAGGTAGTGAGAAAATAAGGGTTAAAAGATAAAAAATCATGAGAAATGATATGGGAAGATCAATCCTACTCATTTAAACTACATTCCTATTCACAGACATGTACATATAAACAAAAACACAGAAAAATGAATGATTTATCTCCCTCTCCAAGAGATTAATCTTGCAAATTAAACAATCATGGAGTTCAACACTCCAGGAATGATTCAATTGAAAAAATATATGCACAAATTTCAATAGAAACAAAATCATCGAATTTTATAATGTTATTTTTTATTTTTGAATTTAAAGAGTTGCGAAATTAATTCCATGATCAAACTCACAAAATGATCATGGAGTTTGAGATTGATAACAAGTGGCACAAAGCAATTTAATTAATTCATAATCAATCTCACTGATCAATTTTGAAAATATTAAAATGAATATTTGAAAAGGTGAATTATTTATATCCAGAAGAAATAGAAATTCCCCAAAATAGAAATTATCCAATAGTTATGTTCATATTAAGAAAAGATTAAAATTTGAAATGAATCAAATAAAATTGAGGAAGAATAGTTCTCCTTTATGGAATAGTTCCTGTTATAACTATTCTCCATCTCTGTGATTCTGCTCTATCTCTCTCGAGAACATAATCTCTCAATGTCCAATCATGTCAAAATCTTCTCTATTCTCCTCTTTTATCCTCTTCCCTCTTCTCCAGTAAGTTAAAATCGATGATCACTGACTCCCCCATCCTCTTTGAGTGCTAACCACGTGACTTGAGCGTCACCCCAGTAAAACTTATGCTCCTCTGTTCTTCATAAACATGGACATCTCCCCGTCTTCTACTTGAATCTGCAAAAAAAAAATTGAGAACTCAATATAAAAAGAGTTTATATTATTTATAATAATTTTACTTTAATAAATATTTGAAATTAATTATTAATAAGTTTATAAATATATAAATATTAAAAATATTAATTTAGATAATTATAAATAATTATGTTTAATTATTTGTATTCAAAAGTATTTCTTGATTATAAATAATATTAATTTATTAACTATTCTTTTAAATGATTATTTTAATTATTTTATTTTATATAAAACTTTTCATTAATTATGTTCACTAATAAATGTTATTATTATTATTGGATTAATATTATATATTATGTTTTTTTTATTATTAATAATTTATATTTATATAAATTTTAAATTTTTTATGTTATAATATAATATTTATTTATTCATTCGATTTATTATTTTAATTATAAATTTCATTTCTAATAATAATAAAAATTATTATTTTAATTTCATTATTCTATTAATAATATTAATTTATTTTTATTTATTTAATTTGTTATTTGGTTATTTTTGTTTTATATATTTTATTATATCTTCTTCTTTTTTCTTTTATACTCCCTCGTATCTAGAACTTGATAGGGGGAGTGTGTTCTCCCCCAAGCTCATCTTGCATGACTTATTCTCCACAGAGGTTGTTGGAGTTGGTGGAATGGAACCATCTTATTTGTACTTTATTAGTTAATAAAAAACTTATCACATCTTAATTGTTCTTCTGCGTGACAATGCATGTGGTAATGTACTAAGGATAGTTGTTATATTAATGCGTCATAATGAAGCCCTATTACGATGAGAACATAGAAGTGCCATAACACTATTCTTAAATACAGGTTCTATGTTCGGATGATGTTATTTTAGGGACCCAAATAATACAAGACATTAGGGGTGAGGACTTATAAAAATTTGAGGCACCTACACATGGTGTGATCCCTTGGTAATATCTAGGAGGATATTTTGAGAACGAGACCCGCCAGCAGGAAATACACATTTCATAGTGTCATTGGATGTTCCAATCTGTGGAATTCTGTATTGGTTTATAGACCTTAAGATTATTATTAATGGGTATTACAACTGGTGCACTTAGATGTGTTGACAAAAATGTGAGGACACACTGTTCGCAGTGAGGTAGGATGTGTTGGGTGTGTCATGAGTAATACTACATTAATAGATAATGCGAGAAAGGATTTTTCCTTTTTGTTCCATAACGGAAGTATATATCTTATGACCTTTTATAGTATTGATATTGCATAAATAAATCCATGGCCATGATGAGGAATATGAAAGTTCAATTTCAGAATGTCAAAGAAAGAATAATCGAGCACATGGGTTGATAGTACTATCATGCAACCCACTTGATTCAAGATATTGAGACAAAGGGATTACATTACACGGTAAGAGTTCGTAGGAGGTGACATGACATTGTAGTGTTATCTTATTTTTCTATGGGTGACATAGCGGTTTTCTAGACACTAACCTTGGACTCTAGGCAGGCTCCGCCTAATGCCACTATGAAATTGGCCTAAAGGGTCACACACTAAGTATGTCCAACTATCTAAGTTAAATATTAATTTAAAAATTCTAATAAATATTATTCCGGATTGTGGTTTAATAATTATTCAATGATGCCTGATCAGATTAATTTCGACGCTAGTTATTTTGGAGAATATATTTTGGGTGAAATAATATATTTATTTGCGAGTAATGCAATGACATTTATTTGAAAAATAAATAGACATTATTCAAGGTCTAATAAATGTGGAGGAAATAAAGAGAATGGAAAAACAAAAGTACACACTATTTATATTAATATTCACGGTGTGTATTTTTTCTCAGAGTTTGTGAGAAATAATATTATTTATTTAATAAAATGATATTAGGTGTAATTCGTCGGGCGCATCTCAAGAAACAATAATAGTCCAATATTACTATTAGACATGCGGTATTCCTAATAATTAAATGAAATGAATAAATGCTTTCGGGTAATTAATTCATTTAATTATTCTATGTAATTAAAATCCCAATTTTATAATTCTCATTAGCCTAGCCATATTTGGGGGTTATGAAAAATGGATCTAGAGAAATCTCTCAAGATAAGAGATAATTATTTTATTCCAAGAACGCTCTCAAGGTACGAGAGAGATCCACCTCCACCAGATTAAGGAGAGAGCTTTGCAAGAGGCTCTCAAGGCGATCGAAGGTGTACATCGCAAGAGAAGGTTCTTCCATGCTTGCAACTGGAGATCCCTTAGGCGACATCAAGAGATACGTGGAACACGTTTGGATCACCGCTAAGGGTATCCTAGACTTTGATTCTATGACGCAATGATGGATCACATTGGATTGTGACAAAAAACATCAATTAAGAGTGAATTCCATCAAGGTAATTCTTTTCTTATAATTAAATTAATTATAACCAACATATGATGATCCTCTATATGGTTCTGGGACTCCCTTCCTTTCTTTCATTCTTTGTTCGATTCTAAAGATATCGCATTTTATTATCGTGACGGATCTCAGATTGATTGTTTTTAATGGAAAAATTAATGGTGGGTACACCAGCCAATGTGCTTCTACTGCACCTAGAACCTAAAAGTGGTATTAGAGGGGTCATATAGTTGATTATAATTATTTAGTTTTTCATTGGAGATTTATGCATTTAAAAATTTTGTTATTTCATTTCAGGTTAAACGGTATATAAATCTAAATCTCGAGGTCTATTCGTCCCCTTTAATTTATCGTTCACCATACAGAAACGACCTCTTCTTTTAATTATTGATTAAAATAAAATAAAGGATCGCATCCAGAGGTGACAATGCTTCCTGGACATACAACACCAAAATAAACAGTGTGTATTTGGCAGTACACATCGTGTAGTATAGGTTCCATGAACCAAGAAGGTCCACACTACCAGGTCATGTAATTGGATCCTATCTAAGTCTTTAAGAATCTGTGCGTTGACCAAGAACAAGTGGCACACAATTTCCAGATTGCATGTTGTGTGTCCCAATGAACATGAGGTGTAGTCCTTTCAGGTTTGGGTTGGACCATGTACCTCATACATGTCTTTTCTGGATGGAAACCATGTAACGCGGAAACTACACGGCATGTGTCCCATTGAACACGCCGTGTACTCCAAATATTTCTGATGTACATCTACATGCCATGTCCCTAGGCGTGTACTTCAAATGGATGGTGAACAAAATTACATGTCATGTAGTTGGAACTACACACAGTCTACTCATCCAAATTACACAGATTTATTAAAATTTATTATTATATTATACAAACCCATGAGATATAAACAATGGTGTGGGCATAAAGCTGAGGTACAACACGTGGTAGGTGTTTTATATATATGGGTTTAATTCAATATATGCATAATGTTCATTTCTAATCATTGGGTAGTTATGAACGGGAATTCACCGGGTTTCCTCCAAGATACAAGTTATGTAAAAAGATAATTTTAAATGAATTTATTTGTTTGAAATTATGATGGATGAGAATCTTATGGAAATTCAGAAAAAGGGTTTAAGATAAAAGTATATATTAATTAAAGAAAATTAATTGATTCGAGCTTCATTTATCTTAAACATGGAAAATTTAATAATTGACTGATAGTTTTATTTATGTGTAAAAATCGTTGCATGTATGGATGATCATGAACTATACTAAGACCATTTATGTGAATGGTGTCTTTTAATTTATTTATTTTAATAAAAAAATTTGTCCTGCGAGATTTCTCCTCATTAATATGTAGGGAATGCGTGCCCAAGATTTATTTTATGTAAAATGCAATTTTACCCCTCACCTATGAGTGAAGTAAAATTATATTTAATGGATGGAGCTCCCAAAATAGTGGTGGAGGCTCAAGGTAGGATCCAAGGTGAAACCAATCCAAGGAGATACAAAGGTGTACAGGTGGAAAGTTGTAAACACAAACCCAAAAGGATCAAGTTATTTCTACCCTAGGTTATGGGTTAGTTTATCAACCTCTAGATAAACTAACCAATAGTACAAGCTCATTATTATATTACTTGTTTTATTTCTATTAGATTCATGGTTTATTTATTGTGGGTGTGTTTTCACAATCACACAATTAATGAATTAATCAAGCATGAAATATGGAACTAAAATAAAACCGAATTATGCATAAATATAATATTAGATATGGTTAATCACTTAGGTATATCCCAATTAATATTTAAAAACATGTAATAGAAGATAATAAAATGGTAATTTACGTATAAGGATAAAATACCTCATTGAAAATATTAAGTCTTTTTAGCCTTCCATTGTCTTGGTTAGAATGAAATCATAGTTCAAAGTTATTGAACAACCCTAGGTGGGGTGATTTCAATTATCTAGGAATTATAATTCAAGGTTTTGGGTTGAATTGACATGGTTCACATCAAGGGTTGACTGCCACATTCAGACTTGGTGTGACCAAGAGGCAAAGGTTAAGGAAATCCAAAATAAAAAGATTTCAGGATTTGTTATTCCACTCATCGGATCAAGGAGCGGTGAGTTAATGCAATTGGTATTTGGAATGCCTACCTAAAACCTTTCAAATTTTATTACCAACCCTATTTGGGTTAATATTAAGGTAAATATGGATCCTTTCAACTATAATATTCAGGAAATATAATATTCTAAATTCAATGCTGTGAGATATTAGATTTTGATAAAATAATTGGACACTAATAAGTATTAAATTATTTATCTATCTTAGTTTTATCATGATAAAGTACTAAACCATTTCTCATCATAATTTTTCGAAATGGAAATAAAACTGACTTAAAACATATCATTGTGAACTATACTCAAAAATGAAAAACCTTCTCACGAGCCCCAATTTCCAAGAGTGGCAGAGGTGTTTGTGAGTAATCCTTCACCACAAGAAGAAATTGTATATGTTGGAAGAGACTATTCCAGTTGCGCCTCAAAAAGAGGCCAATGATGAGGAACTATCTCTCTATATGAATCATATGGATGATTCCACGTATGTCCAAATCGTCTATGTCTAATGAGATCTTAAAACAGTATGAAAACATGGATTCATATAGCATGATGTCTCACCATAAGGATATATTTCACGAAAAGGTGAGACAGGAGAGATATGATATATAAAACGCTTTGTTTACAAGTATTCTTGGAGAGTCTTCACTATCTGGGACTCATGTAGTCAAGATTATTGGCTACATTGAATGCTTGGAAATGTTAGGGGTTATGTTCCTGGATGAGTTGCATACAGATCTCACCCTATCATCGCTTCCCAAGACCTTCTCCAGATTTTTTGTTAACTAAATCATGAGAAACAATGAGAAGAATCTATCATAACTTGAAACCTTAATTATCCAGGTATATAAGGACATGGGGCATGAAAAAACCGATGTCCATGGGGTGAATAAAAAAGAATGGACAAGGAAAAGGGTGCAAGGTCTTATAAACAGTATGAATCGATCCCCTGAGCACCATCTCTCCCAGAAGGGGAAGATTTAGAGGCAGTGCAAGGAATGGGAGGTTGTGTATTTTCCATGTGGCATGTTAGTAGATTCGAAGAGTAATTTTACCCAAAAGCATGGGGATTATAACGGTGTGTTTGTTATCAAGTGTAATCATTCCATTTTTACACATTAGGTATTAAATACAGCCTATGGGGCTCACATCTATATCAAATATTGGAACCCAGTAGATTTAAAAAGATTGATAGAGGATAGGTGGATCTTCCAGCTGCCAATGGAGTGAGGCAAGCAATATTAGCCATTGGACATTACTACCTCTCATTTCCAATTGGGATGATTTTTGTTTTAAATAATTGTTATTATGTTCCTAGGGGTACCAAAAGCATAATTTTTGTATCATGTTTGGATATGGATGGATTTATTTTTAGGTTTGGGAATAAGGGTTGTTTCTTTTATAAGAAAAACGTATGTTATTGTATGGAACATTGAAATATTGGTTTATATATATTAAATTAAAAAAATCAAATGTTGGAAATCGATAACGAAACAAACTCACATGACTCATACATCACCCAGTTGTGGCATCACTATCTTCATCATGTAAATGAGAAGTGCTTGAAAAAGCTCTGCCTGGATGGTTATTTAGACTCTACTGAGATAAAACTACTTGATAGATTACACATTTGTTAACAAAGTAAAATGACCAAGCCTCCTTTCTGTGGACAAGGTGAAAGGGCCACAAATCTTCTAGGATTAGTGCACCCTGAAATATGTGGACCATTTACAATAGAAGCTAGAGGTTGATATTCTTACTTCATTACTTTTACTGATGATTTGAGTAGATATGGCTATATGTACTTAATGAGGAATAAGTCAGAGTCGTTAGAGAAATTTAATGAATTCAAGAATGAAGTAGAGATTCATCATGGTAATAAGATAAATAATCATCAATCGGAATAAGGTGGAGAATATATGAAACAATAATTCATCGACCTTTAATGGGTGTCTGGGATTCAATATCAACTCACTCTTCCTTATACACCATAGTGGAGTGGTGTTAGTTAAAGGAGGAACTTCACCTTGTTGGTCATGGTGAGGTTGATGATGATTCATGTAGATCTTCCATTATTCTTTTGGGGATATTCACTAGAAACTACATCATGCACATTAAACCGAGTACCAACTAAGGCAGAAAATGGAATTCTCTCTGAGATATGGAATAGAAAGACACACATTTTGTCGCACAAACGTGTATGGGGATGTGAGGCGATTGTTAAGGACTTCTTTGGCAACAAACTATCACCCTATGGAATGTTGTGTATCTTTATAGTATATCTCATGGAAACGAAAGGATATTACCTATATAACCCTTCATACAAGAAAGTGTTTTTCACCAAAAAATCCTTCATTATTGAGAGGGAGAAAATCCTCAAAAAGTATTGTGGGAGAAATATTGAATTCGATGAAGTTTATGCTCAAGATACACAGTGTAACACCCCAAGATTCCACGGTACGCTTCACTTTGAATAATACAATACCATGTGTTGTACGCAACTTCGAGTTCTAACACACAAAAACAAATCTAACTAGCTATTATGAATAGTAATACCAACTTTTTGAAATTTTATAAATTTTATTTTTCAAAATGGACTTCATTTTTTGATTCTGAATATCGAAATTAGCCTAGGGTGAATTTTTAGTATTTTTCTAAAAACTTTCAATTTTTGATGAATAGTGAAAAAACACTATGTTATAGTTTAAAACCGAATTTTTATAATTATTTATTTTATTTAAATTTATTTTAGGTCAAAATAGATACATAATAGCTATATAAGTTCAATTTAATTCATTGGAGTCAATTTATATTAATTTTAGATTTATAAAAATTTTATTGAACTTTTTACCGTATTTTATCCACCTCTAGGGAGCTTTTTCAAAATTGAAAAAAATATAATTTTACCACTTCTATGATTTTCATTAAAACAATCTCAGAGACATGGTTGATATCAATAATTAAATTGTGGTTTAATGAGATAAAAATAATTTATCGTGAATAGTAACTTTTTACATTTATTTATCATGGATAAAAGTAAATAGGATAATTAAAGGTGAAAATGATATTATTTTTACCCTAACACATGTCCTAATTATATTGGATAAGTGCATCTCAACCTAAATTAACCTTATAAATAAAATATGATCATTTAGGTTCACTTGGATTAGATTAGGACATTTAATATTATTTAATTCAAAGAAGAGTTAAAAGAGTTAAAATCGATGTTTAATAACTAAAACATTTTTAAAAAAGGGCTATTCATAAGATAAATTCAATTGTATATATTATTTAGAAAGCAATAAATATTTCCTACATAATAGTATTTTATTTATAAATTTTAGACATTAAATAATTTAATTTAATTTATGACACAATGATGATATAGTAATTACCTAATTAATCAAATATTAAAATAATTGATATTTTAAATACCCAAATAAATGTAATTTGTTAATTTTTATGAATTAAAATACTTTTACAGGTTAATATGACATGTTAGGATTGATTTAATACACTTTTTTTGAAGTAATAATTCTGTTATGATTTTCACAAAAATAAAATATCAAATAGTGTCAAAATTGGCATAAAAGTGTTTTTTAAAAAAATATTATATTACAATTGATATTCTATTCCTAAAAATCTAATGTTCGGAAAAATGACTTAGATAAGGTTATATATATTATTAATGAACCTCTTTGGGTTCTCTTGTCTTGTTATAGTATGTTTACTAACCATATAAAATAAAATTACAAAGAGACATGGTAAATTTTAGACTTATTAAATAAGAGTTAAATCTAAAATATAAGGTTAATATAGTGACCCAAACCTATCTAAAACCAATTGTTTGAAAGGATTTTGACCCATAACCACCTTATCCTCGAAATAAGTAACTTTTGGAGCCATTAGAAACATAATATCAATTTATATATAAAATAATATTTCTAGCTTTTCCTAAGGTGCCCCTTACCCCTCTTATAAAAAGTCACATCCCCTTCTCTCATATTCACACCATAAAAGCCGTTTGTATTGGACAAAACCTGATAAAATATCCTCTAAAATTACCTCAATTCATTCTAGAGTCCCCCCTTCAGTCATAAATCCAGCCTATGGAGCACTTTTGATCAAATCAAAAGGAAGAACCAGAAGAAGAGGTAAATATCTCATCACCTCTTTCATGTTCCTTTATTCATCCACTTCTTATTTCTTTGTTATTTCCATTATAAAATAAAAACTCCAGTATATTATATATAATGTGATTTTATTATATATATGGCACAACCATATTCATTATTCTATACATCCTTTGAATGACATGTCACCATACGTGCGTACGTACGGCTTATCGTCTCCACGTAATGGTGTAATTGTTATTCAATACATTATTATTTGGATGGGTATAATAATGATTTGTAATTGATGTAAATAATAAATATAACATTATAAGGATTGTTTATATATGATATACCATCCAATTATATATGATTTTAATATCAAAAGAATGATATTGTCTCTCGTGCGTACGTAGGATTACCGTCTCCACGAACGCGATGAGATTCATTCCTCATCGTATCCATTCAAGACTAATTTTCATTTGATGATTAAAAATAATGTTTAAGGACTTGATATAATTATGGATGTGAATAAGATACAACATATCCATAACAAACACAACTTATGTAAGAAAACATATAAAAGAGAATGAGTAATTTAACACCCGAAACGATGATAATATTAAAATATTATTAACAAAGAATTATTAGAAGATCATATATGATATCATAATTATGTATATGGATCATGTATAATTTAATAACAATGTTTTAACTATTATATAGGAGTTTAACATACCATCAACTATGGAAAAGTACAAATAAGGGTTTATTTCAAAATCTCTTCATTATCCGAGGTTGTTCATGTGTAATTATCTATGGGGACCTCTTTAACATCCACATCCATGTTTCATAAAAATATATTTCAAAACATTTATGCTATTTAACAAACAATGGGTTAAATTCATTTATACCCTTATTTGACCTTATACTTTTTCTAATGGAATTTTCCTTCATTTTGCAAACAAGTTACTTTTTACCTATTCGACAAATTTAAGGTAAGAATGTTTTTAATAACTTATACGGCGGGTGCGGTTATTCTCCGCCATTATGACATCATCGAAGCTTCCCTTACAATATTATAAGTATATTTTCAAAATAAATGTTTTCTCTTATAATTCGGCGACTTTAAGTGATTTCAAAAATAAAGAAAGATATGTCTCTCTCAAGTAGTTCTGATTTCATCCATGTCAACATCCTTTGATGGATTTTATACTTGTTTGAAGAAGATTAATTATGATACAATTCATTCATATTATATTGATGGTTTTGTGATATGTTTCACTTTGGATGTGTTAATTTTATACCATTCATGGTTTATGGTTAACATATTGACATTTTGTATGCTATTTTTAATACAAATGTTTATTTTATATTTCAACCTTTTCATATGAGGAATGTATTGGACTTAGTATGTGATGGGTGGAGCCCGCTATAGCTCTTTGATGCATCGGTAGGTCTCATGATACAATTAGATGTGGAATTGGTCTTGGCCTTTCCCAAATTTGATATGTGGTTTTGGCCTGGGCCTAAATCATTTTTAGATGTCTTGGCCGAGGCCTTGACAAAATATTTCAGAATGTCTGGCATTATACATTCCCTCATTATGAGAATAATATTGATTGTTCATGTGGTCATTCGACTAGTAGAATACCAATGATTATGTTTTATTGTGACATTATTTACTCCACTCATATTCCTGCGATAAATGTGTTCATGTTTATTTTTTATAAAGGCATGTGTTTTAAATTATTCACCATGATTAATATTTATGTTATCTTCTGCTGTATTGTTTACCTTTACTGACCATTTGAGCTCACCCCTTTCTTATGTTTCGTTTTCCCTGGATATGAATAAGTTAGTTACGACTGACCTAAAGGGATAGTCTATGAGATATAAATATGGTCAATGGAGATAATCTTGTTGTTGTTTTTCATTTTATGATGTAATGTAAAAATAAGGAATGTGTCTATTACTTCCAAGGCTACTAAACTGATCTGTCTTTTAGGACACGATCTCCTTGTGATCATCCCAATGTTATGTAATAATGCACCAAATCTGGGTAACTGGGGTCAGGGCATTACACACAGGAGTTGGTACATGAACATGTTCCACAAGTTCCCATAGAAGAGGTTACAGAAACACAAGTACTACGTAGGAGCTCAAGATAGGTATGGGAACCATAGATATTTGGTTTCCTAGTCACTAAGGATGGTGAATCATTATTTTTGGGAAATGATGAACCACTCTCATACAATAAAGAAATATAAATCTCCAATGCTGCAAGATGGATAAAAGCTATGAATTCTGAGATGGATTCCATGTATCAGATCCATGTCTGGGTTCTCATCAATGAGCCAGTTGATGTAAATCATGTTGGATACAAATAGGTATTCAAGAGAAAACTGGACATGGAAGGTCACGTTATCACCTATAAAGAAATGATAGTGTCTAAAGGATTCAAATAGTGTCAAGGAATTGACTATGATTAAACCTTATCACTAATTTCGATTTTTAAATCCATAAGAATCGTACTTTCCATAGTAGCATACCATGACTACAAGATTTGGAAAATGGATGTCAAAATAGCATTCTTTAATGGGACCCTTCAAGAAGATATCTATATGAAAAAACCAAAAGGGTTTGTGACACCAGGTGAAGCCAAAAGGGTTTAGAAGTTGTAGTAATCCATTTATGGATTAAATAAAACATCCAGGTCAGGGAAAATTCAATTTGATAAAGACATAAATGAATTTGGTTTCATTAAAAACGAATTTGATCCTTGATTTTATAAGTGGTTAAATCAGAATGTGGTCATTATCGTAGTAGTATATTTTGATGACATATTGCTTATTAGAAATGATGTACCAGTCTTACAGCCAGTTAAGGACTATTTGAACAAGTGTTTCTCCATGAAGGACATGGTTGAAGCAGCCTCCATTATAGGGATCCAGATCATTCGTGATAGATTAAAGAAGTTACTTGGACTATGTTAGGGTATATAAATTTACTAGATACTAAAGAGATTTATAATGGATCAATCCAAGAGGGTATTGGTTCTAGTGTCACATGGCCTACATCATTCTAAGAAAATCTGTCCTCAGACCCAACAGTAGAAATATAGAATGAGTAATATCCCATACACTTTGCCTATAAGGTCGATCATGTATTCCATGTTATGTACCAGGCTTGATGTTACCTATGCACTGAGCTTGGTAGGAAGATATCAACCAGATCTAGGAGAACAATATTGGACTATTATTAAGACTATCCTTAAATATCTGAGAAGAACTAAGGATATATTCCTATTGTACGAAGGAGATAAGGAACTTTTCATCAATTTGTATGTTGATTCTAGTTTTCCAACAGATCAGAACAATCTAATGTCGTAATATGGATATGTTTTTTGCCTCAATAGAGGAGCTGTGAACTGGAAGAGTTCAAATAAACCAATTTTTTCTGATTTTACTGTGGAGTCTAAATATATTGCAGCTTCGGATTCATCCAACGATGTTTTCTGGATTCAGATCTTTGTCTAGGTGCATGATGTGGTGACTAGAAATAAATATCCTATCACATTGTATTGTGATAATACTAAAGTGGTGGCTCTTGTAAAAGAACCTAGGTCACATCAATGGATAAATCACATACTCCATGAGTATCACCTCATGAGGGATTTCTATCAAAGGTGTGAATTTGTAGTGAGTAGAGTGTCCACAAAATAGAACATGGTAGACCCCATGAATAAAGTCATATCTCAAAAAAAAGAATTAATATCATGTGAGAGATAGAGGTTTAAAGGTTGTTAGTAGTTGTCTTTAGTCCAAGTGGGAGCCTGTTGGAGTTAGTGGCCTAGAACCAACTACTTTTTATTTTATTCATTAATAAAGACCTTACCACATCTTGATTTTTATTCTGCATGACAATGCATGTGATAATTTCTTAAGGATAGTCGTTGAATTAAAGGATCATAGAAGATAACTGGTATGATGAGAACCCAGAAGTGTCATAACATTGTTCTTAAATAAATGTTCTATATCCAGATGATGTTATTTGAGGGACACAAATAATAGAATCCATTAGTGGTGAGGACTCATAAAACATTGAGTCACAGTCTCATGGTGTGCGCCCTTCGTAATATACAAGAGGATATTATGAGAACAAGACCCGCCAGCAGGAAAACCACATTTCATAGTATCATTGGATGTTCCTATTTGCATACTTGTGTATTGGTCCTTAGACTTTATGATTATTATTAATGGGTATTACAATTGACACACTTAAATTTATTGATGGAAACTATTACAACACATTTTTCGAAGCGAGGTAAGATATGTTGGGTTTGTCATGAGTAATATTGCATTAATATATAATGCGAGAAAGAATTTGTCCCTTCTGTTCCATAATGGAAGTAGATATCTTGGGCCCTTTGATGGAATTGATATAGCCTAAATAAATCCATGGCCATGACCAGGAATTGGGAAGTACAATTCTGGAAATTCAATGGAATAATAATCAAGCACATGGGTTGATGGAACTAGCATGAAACATGCTTGATTCAATATATTGAGACAAAGGGATTATATTACATGGTAAGCATTCTTAGGAGGTGACACATCATTGCAGCGTTATCTTATTTCTCAATGGGTTCCTTGACATGTTTCTAGATGCTAACCTCGGACATTACCCAAGATCCACCTAATTCTACTATGAAAGAGGCTTAGATGGTCACACACCAACTGTTTCCATGTATCTCAGTTAAATATTAATTTAACAAGTTGAATAATGATTATTCTAGATTATGGTTTAATAATTATTCAAGGATGTTTGGTCGCATTTATTTGGAAATTAGTTGTTCGAGAGATTATATTGTGGGTGAAAAAATATCCTTTTTAGCAAGTAATGTTGTCACGCTTATTTGAGAAATAAATAACCTTTATTCAGGGTCTAATAAATGTGGTGGAGGAAACAAAGAGAACAGAAAAAAAGTACACGCCATGTATATTAATATACAGACTGTGTATTTATTTTTGGGGAATTTGTGAGAAATAATATTATTCATTTAATTAAATAATATTAGGTTTAATTCATTAGGTTCATGTCAAGTAATAATAATAGTCAACTGTTATTATTAAAAATTGGGTATTACTAAGAATTAAATGAAATGAATAAATGCTTACAGGTAATTAATTAATTTTATTATTCTAGGTAATAAAAATCCCATTATATAATTCTGATTATCCATTGCATTTTTTGGTGTTGTTCACAATGGATCTAGAGAAACCTCTCAATAGAAATGATAATTCTTTTCTTCCACGAACGCTCTCATGGTAGGAGAGATATACTCCTCGACTGGATCATGGAGTGCGCTTTGCAAGTGGCCCTCATGGCTATCAAAGGTGGACATCTCAAGTGAACGATCTTCTATGATAGCAACCTGGGATCCATTAGGAGACGTCCAAAGATATTTGGAGCACATGTGGATCACCGCTAGAGGAATCCTACACTTTGATTCTATGACGCAATGATGGATCACATCGGATCGTGACCGAAAACATCAACAGAGAGAGAATTCAATCAAGGTAATTCTTTTCTTTTAATTAAATTAATTATAACCAACATATGATGATCATATATATGGTTCTAGGACTCCCTTCCCTTCTTTTGTTCTTCTTTCAACTCTGAAGATCCAGCATTTTATTATCGAGATATATCTTAGATTGATCATTGTTAACAGAAAAATTAAAGTTGGGCACACCCACCAACATGCTTCTATTTCACACAGAACCTACATTGGTGAGTAGTGTGGCCCCAGCTATGTAGATCCAGTGAGGGTGGTGGTCAACCGATGGTATTCTGGATAGCTGTAAGGGCTTGAATCTATGGAAGCGACTCGTAAAACTCTGGACCAACTTGACTCCCCCATTAGCGGTAAAAGGTAGTTATGGAAGTGCTCCACCAGTGTTGATTTATTCATTAATCTAATGGCCTCCTCGTCAAATAGGCTCGAGCTTGGGTATTATTTCGTTCCATATCTGGTTGAGTAAGTATTTTTCTTTAGATGTGAGAAGTTGGTTAATTTGATGAAGTTAGTGGATGGTTTGAATCATCTACAATAAACTTCTAAATTTGTGTTGGAGGAAGGTTTCATAGTTGGCGGTGACTCATAAAAGAAGTTGGTTTACTGGAATTGTGGTGTGTCACCAAGGAGGGATGCTTAGTAGTGAGTCACGGAAGGGAAACTGCTGGCAGTGTCTCATGTGAAGAGATAATGGCATTGTGTCAAAAAGGTGGTGGTACGTAATGACTCACCACTAAGAAAATATGTTTTTGTAAAATGGAGAATTAAGTAATTTTTAACCCAATGGTGAGTCATTAAAAATTGAAAATGGAAAAGGTGAGTCATCAATGAAAATTTTTCAATGGTGATATAGGTTGGTGGGGAATCACCTGAAAAAAAAGAAAAAAAATTAGAACATAAAACTAAATAAAATTGTAATATTATAGATTAAACATTAATAAAATAAAATAAAAAATAATTACTTATTTATCTATTAATATTATTATGATTTAAATTAATAAAAAAATAAAAAAAATAAAAGATTAATAAATTCAAAACAAGAAACAAATTATTGAAAACTAAACTAAAAATATAAACACAGCAAAATTTTAAAGTACAACATATAAATAATTCAATTCTAAAATATTATATTATATTAAATCATTAAATTTTAAATATTAAAATTAAAAATTGAGATCAAATTAAATACATTATTTTTCAATTAATGTTAAATTATATTTAGAATACAAAATTAAATGATTAAATATTAAATTATAGTTTCAGTAAATTTAAAATATAGTGGATAATTATTAATAAATAACAGGAGAATAGAGTTAGTATTTTAAGGGGAATTAGAAAATTAAAGAATAAATAATAATAAATAAGTGGAACATAAATAATTATTTTAAAAGTTAATAATATAAAACTAATTACAAAAAATGTTTAATTAATAGATTTAATTATAAACTTACAAAACTAAAATTAATTAACAAACTAGGCATAATTATTTAATTAAATGATTAAAATAATAATAATAATATGTGTAAAATCAAGTGTTTTAAAGACCATATTAGTGTGGGATATTGTCCATGTGATGTGTCTCTTGTATTCAACAGTTGACAATAAGCTAGAAAAGAGAGAACATGGAACATGCTCTCTCTTTTCTGGCTTGCTGTAGAGAGTTGAATGAAAAATAATACATCCCAAAATATCCATAAAAAACTAAATAAGGCATAGATATAAATTATTAAGAAATTTACTTAAAAATTATAAATAAAATGATGACACAATTAACTAAATAATTTGTAGAAATTCACCATTTCATGATTCCTATATACATTCTTAACCCTTTACATTATCTTCATTATCTCAGTTATAGCTTCAATCAAACTGTTCCAACTCGAGAAAAATAATCCATCTATACAAGAAAACAATTATTATGTTATTAATACTGTAATGAAATAAATTAAACATAAATATGAAACAATACATTAATAAAATATAAATTTTAAACTGAAACCACACAATTTGAGTCATATTGGGTACACTATCTGTCACATGGACGTATGGTTGATTCCACCGTGTCTTTTTTAACCTTATATCTACATGAACCTTCAATTTTATTAAATATGAACATTGAACATGCAGGGTAAAGGTGCATTTTGAAGATATTTTCAATTGGTCACTTCATCATTTAGACCATTTTGATTCATCCTTTTGTTTAATCTGCTTCCCTTTGTCTGTATGTAATAAAATTCATCGGTTCAGACATTTTTCATTAATTTTTAATGGTTTAGACTGAAAAAAAAAATTGGTAATGAATACCTCCTAGTAAACATGTTTTATTACAATATATTATAGCCATTCTATGAATGTTCCAATAGATTTCACAACCATAAGAATATTAACATCATCAAGTGGAACATGTAGCTCAACACTCAGCTCATGATCTATTCTAATCCTAACTCTCGCATTACCTATTGGATGTTGTCAGTTTTGTATAGTATCTTATTCATATAGAACATTTATACCAAAAATGTATTAGTGTATACCTGATTCACATTTCATAGATACAATTATGATAATATTGATTACCTCATCTAAGAATGCTCTTTGAGAGGAATGCCTCATCTAAAAACTAGTGGGGTGGGGGGATCTTCTCACAGTGGTTGTTCATGAATTTGTTCTTCTTATTTCTTCCTCTTCATTCCATTTTCTAGAATATCATATCGAAAATGAACTTTTTATTCAAGATCATCTAATAATTATTTCATCTCTTCCATTTAATTATATTTATCTCATATTTTATCTCAAATAATATCCAAAAAAATCATCTCTAATGTGGATATATTGTTTTGGATTACATAAGTACATAAATAGAAGTTGTCCATCTAGTACAGCTGATGATGATTCCTGTTTATAGGTTGGATAAAATAAATATGAAAATAAGTAATCATTTTTATATAATATTGATCTAAAGAAAAAAATTATTATGCCATACTTACACATTCGTCCTACACTTTTTGTGTGTTTTCATTTATTAGTAACCCATATTTTTTACATGTGCCTCTATCAATAGTAGATGATGTGGGAAGGATGTTGGTTTTCATTTAGAATCAACAATATATATATAAATAGAGGAACATAATTATTTTATTGTTTTATGTCACATAAATGTATTAAGGTATATTTAAAATATGTATAATTGTTTTCAAATGAATCATACCCTATTCTTTCTTTATGATAGGGTTATATTGGTTTTGTTTCCTAATGCTTATTTTCAATGATCAATTGTAGTTTCACAAATAAAAAATTCCCAATAAAATTGATTAATATACAAATTTTCAAAAACTTTATTACCAATCAAAATGTACCTGAAAATATATCTTCTCACAAAGACTTGTAAACTCATCCCACACTTGTTGTATTATCAATTGTACATACATCTTCAGCAGGTGAAGGTTTATTCTCCCTTCAATAAATTTGCAATGAATCATCAAAAGAATTATGTAAAATCCAATTTTATCCTTTAAATCAAGAATCAATTTAATTTTTATTTGGTTTCATGTACTATAAATTCACTCTACAATGGATAATGAAGAGTGATTCAATGTCACATTCTTTTATTTTTTAGAAAAATAAATATAGAAATTCAAAATGTTACTTTATTCTTCTCCTAAATTAGTGTCTTGAGAATGGGAACAACCTTATTTCATGAATCAATATCAATTGGAAAATGATGCCAAGTGCTGTACCTAGTGAAACCACTGAACATGGACGTATTGGGGTTAACATTTTGGCTATGTGTATTCTAACCAATCTCGAATTTGATGTCTTTTCTTCTCAGCTTAATATTTTTTCTAACATGATCACACTAAGATGCTCCTATTTTTTATAGGACATCAGTTGTTCATCGTATACCATTTACTCGGTTTCAACATAATCAATATGTTTTTCCTATAGATTTTTACCATAGATATGTGATACATTTTGATGTTCCTGTTCATTAGGAGAAGCATCATGTTGAGAAACATATTGTTCCACGTGATTGGGTGCATTGGTATGTGCAGAAGTCTTATATGAAGAAGTGGATAAAATATTAATTTATATTTCATAAATATAGAATTGAATAGATGATAAAATGAGGTATCAAATTCTATATTAAAAAATAAATATATCCTGATTATTGAACTCTTTTTTAAAGGTTGAAGGGATTTGACCCCTCTATAGAGTATCCAAATCCAATCATTGTGGTCTCCTATGACATACTAGACCCCATGAATGTTATGACCACTATAAATTGATTATGACATAATAATGAATGGTTCATCCTCATTTTAATTTCTATCTAACCTTTCAATGTTTTTGGTCAATAACTGAATAATTTACCACATTTAGTCTGTGTAATCTTGAATATAAAATACATGCATAACCTATGATACCATTATAGATGGTTTGTCTTTATACCCTTCCTCATAGAAATCCACTTTCACAAATCCCAATTCAACTATTTGAACAAAGATCATGTTATCAACCACTTGAATTGAGAAATCATCACTTGGGATGTCGTATAATCAAACTCATATATTTGTTTGATGATGCCAAAGTTTGACACATTCTGATAAATTATATTTTTTTCCTTATTACAAGATACATGTGTCACTTCATCCACATGTGTAACTATCCTATCCTGTATGGTATTACAATCATTGTGATCATTTGTATAGAACATATAATGATTTATTACATAACCATTATAATATAAATCATCCACACTTGGCCCTCTAGCTAGCCATAAAAGTCATTTTGATATTGAATCCATATTTTTAGCTGACTCCTTAAAAATATGATCTTGAAACTTTCATATAAACTATTGACTATGTGAATTTAATATCTTGAATTCATCCCTTGATGTATTTAAATTTTTAATAATTTCATTGTGGGTTTCAACATATGATAAATCCTCTATACTATTCTACAAAATATAAAGGTGTGTTTGATCCTGATCAGTAATAGTTATTGTGACAACATCTATTCCAAAAATTCCTTCACCCAAGAGCCACACAGTGTGATGATATTTCTGTAGATCAATGATTTCCACACCATAAGGGTAGTTTTTATATAATTAAATGACTTCCTCAACAATATATCACTCTGTAATACATCCTTTAGAATGACTCCAATTTTTTACATTCCCTTTCAACATTTTCATATATCATTTAATGGAGTACATCCATCTATATTATTTATAATGTTTTATCATTATTTGGATTGTTTTATTATTTATTATACTTATATATATATATATATATTTGATTATTTTTTTAGAATATGACTTATTTAGATCAAGTATAAATGATAAATACTCTAGATGAGATTTAATAAAAGAAGTTTAAATTATCGCATGGGTTCTTCCTTGAAATAAAAATTAATATTAATAAATGATATTTACATTCAGAGGAAACAAGTAATTTATCGTTACCTTTCAGTCAGGTATTTCCTAGTCTTTTCTTTTGGTTTCATTATTCTACTAGGAGAGTATTGTCGACCTTGAATTGGGAGGATACCTATAATGGTGAAGTCAAATATTTGTTTGAATGTTGGTCTTTTCCATAGATTTTTCTCTATTTGATGGGTAGTTACATGACACATAATGGATTCTAGAAAAAAAAATTGAATAGGATTACATGGAATGATAATATTAAATGTCATGTAAGAGTTACATGTCATGTAATATGAAAATATAGTTTTAATTAAAAAGTGGCACAATTTTATTATAACTTAAAATGAAAGGGTTTCATGATATGTGAAGGTATTACAAATAGTGTAACTTCTTGAGTTGTAGTTTTTATGGTATTGTGTTGATGTTTGAGGATTCATTGTCTTTTTTAGCCTTCTCCTCTCCACCAGACCACTTAACCTAGGTGATTTTGGGTTACTTCCATCTATTCAGATAGATTGATTCCATGATTGATCATCATTGGGATTATATTTATCTTATCTGGTTATGTTTTTCTCTTGGTTCTTATTTAGTTTAGGTTAGGGATATGTCATGGGTGCAGGTTTGGGATTTGAGGGGGTTTTCTGTCAATCCTCTAAAAATTCTGGCCGTTTCTTTCTTTGTGAAGGTCTTTCTCATGGATTACAGTCCATGTTGTTAAAGGAAGTTAGGTTTTCTATGTCTTTGAGTTAGGTGGATCCATTCAATTATTCTATTTTCTTGAATTTATTGTTGTTCATATTAATTAGTTTTGATTTTAAATGGAATTTCATGTGTTGAAAATGAAAACTCCATGGGTTCACATTCAAAAAGGGGTTTTTTATTTGAAAATGGTATTTCCTTGATTTTAAATGGAAAATGGATTTTCAAACCCTGAAGAATATTTCATTTTATTTGAAATGGTTTTATAAAAATATGAGCACGGTTTTTAAAATAGGAATTGGAAAACCATGGACAATGAGAATCTTGGTTGTATCGATAAATTGACATAGGTTACCTTAGTGTGTGTGACACCACTAGGAAGTAACCTCTTTTATGTTGATGGTATATGAGAAAACTCATTGTTAGTTGGATCTGAACTTATTCCTTGTTAGTATAGTGAGTTTTTAGTAGGTATTTTTCCAAATTATCGATCATGGCTTATTAGTGAACTTTTGTTTTTTGTTATTTAATGCATGATAGTTTATTCTATGGTTTTCGGATCACATTTTTATTTATGTTTAGTATCTTTACCGAATTTGTTTCTGGATTATGAAAAAAAATTATTCAATTTCTAAAAACTCAAGGATTGTTTGAAAAAGGTTTTAAAATTGTTTTATTTACAAAAATCATTATAAAAAATATTTGTTTTAAATCATTGAAATGTTACTTCTTGTTATTTGAAAAAGTATAGATTCTTTGGTGGTATCCTACTATGTTTTATTTCTCACACCCTGATTATACCTATAGGTGGTTGTAGACCTTGTTTTGTAGGATAGAGGTAAAGGGAAGAGAATTTTGTAGTGTGCAGTCTTCTCTTTACGTTGATTTTTTGGTTTGGAGGTGATGGTTGGTCACATGGAATCTATTTTTGTCTAATTTTTTCATAATTTCTAGTTTTTTCCTATTTTACTCAGTTTTATCTATTGTATTTACACTTTTCACATTGGTTTTCTGTCCTGTTATCCATATATATGAGGATTTTGTAATTTTTTTTGTTTTACACCACCATTTAGTGGGATGATCGAGGTGAGTATTTTGGTTGAACCAGGTTGGTCTATTACAATTTGGTATCAGAGGGGTTGCTCAGCCTGAAGTGTGTTATTAAGGCCTGAGTTTTTTCTGTTTCCATGGTAGATAATAGTAGGGACATTGGAATTCAGATAGTAGGTGTGAAAAAAGGGGCATGGCCAGTTAACTCCTATAACTGAATCTAAATTTCCATGGGTGACTGGAAAAATATTTACTAAGACCAAGACCTAGTATTTAGGTTCATTTGAAAAACTTGTTTGGGAAATTTGTTTAAATTAACCTATAAACAAAGTTAGGGAGATGTTTTTTTATGATCGTTTGAATAAACTAAGTGGGGAGTTTATTTTGATGGACCTATTCCTTATTAAGGTGATTCCCTATTGTGGTAGAATTCATAATTTCTGTAAATTTTTTAATCTTAGAGCATTGTTTTGGAATCTTGTTTTTCGTTCATTGGTATTGGAGTTACTGAAGAGTGATTGGTTATTTCCCTGTATTTAATTAGAAATGACTCCTATAAGAGATCTTACAAATATGAGTGGGGAACTCATGATGAAGGTTCCACAGGTGTATCCTCCTGTAGACTCATCTTTGGTAGAGGTAGATTTCCATACCATTTAGACTCTAGGGTCAATAGGTGTAGTGAACTCTAGATGGGTAGTGGGTCATGGATTATAATTTGCAAAGCAACATCCACCTATCTTCCTTGGTGAAAAGGACCACAAGATTAATAGGAGTGTCTTGAATAGATTGATAGGATCTAAAACTTCATAAAGACTCTTGAAGATTCTCAAGTGGGGTTTTCCACATATATTCTTGAGGTACCAAAAAGAATATGGTGGGATTCTATAGTGTAGGCTTTGTTTCATGAAGGTCATACATGAGTTTCTATCAAGAAGATAGTTAATAAAAAAAATTATCCTGAGAATTTATACCTGAAAAAGACCTAGGAGTTTCTGACCTTGGAGAAAAGGGAGCATATTGTTTTGGGGTACTCCACCCGCTTTTTGGTGTTGGTACATCTTGAACCATATTTTTTCACTAATGAATACCTGAAGGATCAGATGTTTGAGATGGGGCCAAGGTTCAATATTCTATCAATGCCTGTTATTTTTTTCTTCATTACCTTTTTGGACATATTAGATAAAGAAACATTGGCTGAGGTGGACATAGATAGAAGGACATGTTTGGGTAGAGCTTCGGTTGGTGCAGCAGTTAGCCAGGGTGATTTTTCTAGTGAGAGGAGGAAGTGCAAGATTTGTCAGTTTTCTAATGGACCAGTTTTGAAGGCTTCTTCAATGAAGAAATAGGATATTCTCTACTAATTTGGGGGAAATGTCATACCAGTCCTCCTTAAATGGAGGATCCTCGTACTTTTCATCTTAGCATGTGATATGGCCATCTAAAACGTTTTTGTGATAAGATGTGCCAAGGTAATAAGGTAGGATCCACTTCCACCAAGGGATCAAAAGTTGAGGTTGATGCATCCATATTTGGTGGGTCTCATTATCAGACCAAAGGGGAAGTCCAGGTGGCTATTTCTAGATGGATTTATGTGGAAGAGTGTGTACTATAGGAATATGATGTTGGGTCGACAACTATTTGAGGTACAATGTTTATATTGTCTTTTATGGTGATAGATTTGTTAGAAACAGGTGCTAATCATTATTTTATATCATCAAAGTTGGTTGAAATGTTGGTTTTTCATTTGGAGATCATGTTGTTCTTGTTCAATCTATCCAGGCCTTTGGGAATGATGTCCAAATAAGGTTTCAAGTTCCATGAGTGTCAGGTGGTGATTGGTGACTTTGAGGAATTTTGGAACTTCTTAGTGCTTGATCTTGAAATATTTGACATAATTATCGACATGGATTTTATTATCATCATTAATTCCTTGATAGATTTTTATCATAATCAAGTAAAGTTCTAATCTATCGATGGGGTCACTCACATTTTCTAGGGAGTGTGGGAATCTATATTGAGAATGGAAAAGCCTATTGTTCCTCATGCCGATATAATCTCTTTAGAGTTTTCAGAAATGTTTCATGACACATTTGACTCATGCTTAGACTTTCAGATACCTTCTATTGTGTGTGTGTCTGTGTGTGTGTTTGTTTACTAATGTATTTCTGAATGATTTCTCTAATTTACTACCACGGAAAGAGGTCAATTTTATTATTGACATGCTCCCTAGATTGATTCCCATTTCTGTTTCATCTTATCAAATGGACATTTTGAGTTCATCAAATGTAGGGTCTATCTAAAGTACCTATAGGTTAATAGATTGACTCATCCTAGTGAATCATTATGGGCTTATACTATAGTCTTTTTCATGAAATAATATGGGATTCTTAGTATCTATATTGACTATTGCATGTTTAATTAGGTGACCTTTAAGAACGATTATCCTTCACTAAGAATTTATGATATCTTTCATTAGCTAAGAGGGGAACATTGGTTTTCTAGGATGGACTTGTGGTCATGGTACCACTAGTTAAGATTTCATGAAGAGGATATACCCAAGATAGTGTTTCATAGTCTATATGGGAATTTTGAGTTTTTAGTTATGCCATTAATTCCCACTAACACTCCTATGGTATTTATGTGTTTGATGAATCAAAACATTCATCAGTTCTTGGACTCTTTATTGTCATGTTCATAGATGATATATTGGTGTACTCCAAGATAGAGGAGGAGCATAGAGACTATTTGGATATCATTCTTAGAACACTAAAGAGACATCATTGGTATGTTAATATTCCCAAGTGTGAGTTTTGGATCTTGGAAGTAATTTTTTTTTTCGGGCATGTGATATCTGAGAGGGGAATCTCAATGGATTATAAAAAGGTACAAGAATTTATGTCTTGGGAGTGTCCTAGAAATGTTTTTGAGATACAGAGTTTCTTGGGGTTGACAGGTTACTATAGACAGTTTGTTCAGGACTTCTCCAAGATCATATCTTTTATGGAAGCTCTAAACCATATGGGTGTAAATTTTGAGTGAAACAACAAGTGTTAGAGATCCTTTGATGAGATTAAAATGAGCTTGACCTCAGAAATAGTTTTAATTCTTTGGTAACTAGGGTTGGGGTATGATGTATTCAATGATGCTTCTAATATAGGTTTAGGATTCATCTTAATGAAATGGAAACTAGGTGTGGCATATGGATAAAACTAGTTAAGGCCTCTTGAGTTGAACTACCCTAACCATGATATTGATTTGGTTGTATTTATGAATACACTCAAAGCATGACATCAACATCTACTTGGAGAATGGTTTAAAGTATATTCAATTCATATGATCCGGACATATATCTTCACTCAAATGGATCTAAACTTATGATAGAGAAACTAGGTGTAGTATCATCAGACCTTTGATTTTGATATCTTATATACCCCTAGGAAAGGAAATATGGTATCTAACACCTTTAGGAAAAAAATTACCAACATAAGTAGTGAATGAATTAGTTGAACAGTGGTCTCTGATGAACCTGTTTTTTGGAGATGATCTTTGTAGTTAATGAGGTTAGTGGATAGGTGTTTTTGCATTCGATAATGGTTGAATCAGCTATTGATGAGCAAGTAAGACATTAAAAGATGATATAAACTGAATATTGATGCATAGAAGAAATTATAACTGGTTTGGATACCCTGAGTGAGTGGTCTCTATCTCACAGTGGAGCTTTGTGCTTCCGAGGTAGGTTGGTTGTGTTGTTTTCTTTGAGACCTGAATTATTAGATAGTGTCCATAGATCATGTTGGTCCATGCACCCTGTCACTACAAAGATATATCATGATCTGAGACTTTGGTATCGGTGTACGGGGATGAGGCAGTTAGTTGTAGATTTTTTGTCTTGGTGTCTCATTTGTTAAAGATTTAAGGTAGAACACCAGAGACCTATGTGGTTTTTTTCATCCTTTACCCATTTTGCTGTAAAAGTGGGATGATATTTCCATTCATGTCTGCAATAATTTTTTATTCATTTTCTGAAAACCGGTTTATGGTTGTTTGGTACCCATTATAGACCATTATGCTGGTGGAACCGTGGTAAAAATTGAAAACAGCATCGCAATACATAAACATTACAGAAAAAAATATCAAAAATCATGTCACGTGCCAGCTAAGACTTACACCCGCCTTGAGCCGTGCACCCGTCCTTCAATCATCTCCATTGTAGAAACAATGGCAAGACCAACCTCCGGAACCAGCACACACAGCAATGCATTCGAGAACATCCACCTTAACCCGCAGCTTCGGATCAATGGTTCATCCAACCCCAAAACCACATAAATCGCACAGAAACATAAACCCTCCATTGGGGAACAACCGAAGAAGATATCAATCAGATCTATCCTTGCCATCGCCGCCACCTAATTCATCGCCTCACAGCAGGCACCAAAAGTCACAGAAAAAATTTTAAAAGAGAAGGCATCACAATGCCTTCACAAATCGCAATCAACCAAAACATCAACACATTCAAACTTCATCTCACCAAGATACAACATGGAAGGGATAATCAAAAGCATTTCTGAACTGGTCATGAGAAAACCCACAAAATCAAAAAGTATTTCATCGAGAGAAAACCTGTATAACACAGGGAGCACCACCGCCTGTGAAACCCCTCCTTCCAAGTCCTTTGCGATGCTTCTACAATGGATCAGTAAACTAGGGTTTGGGTGACCAAGATCCCCCATCAGCTCAAACAAAATCAAATTCCTATCGCCACCATCCGTTTGATCCATAAAAACAACATTTAACCTCCAAACACCTAGATCTGTGGATGAAGTAATGATCACAAACCACATGGGCTGGAACTCAAGTGCATATTCAACACTGTGCCGCAAATACAGACAACAGTGCGCACCAATCAAGCCAACACATTGACGAAGCCGCAAAGAAATCCCCACCTCGAACCACTGAACTAGGGAGGAGAGGTCGATCCGTTCCAGGGTGAAGGAAGGAAGTGAGAGAGATACCCTAACAGCGCGACATGGTGCCACTTACGGGCTCATCCCAGGATGATATTTCCATGTATTTCATCTTTGTTTTACCTTGAACTCTGAGTGGGAAGAATTACATTTGGGTGATTGTTTAAAGACTCACTAAATCAGTTCATTTCATACCAATATTGGAAAGAATGAAGGTGGAACAACATGGGGACTTATATATTCAAGAGTTTTTTAAGGTTTATTGGGTTCCCACTGTAGTTTCTTCTAACAGGGACTCAAGGTCCAAATCTAGATTATGGAAAGGTTTGAAGAAGGTAATGGATTCCTAGTATAAATTGAGTGTGGTTTATTATCCACAGATTGATGGACAGAAAATGAGGGCTATCTAGGTTCCTGAGAATATGCTCCGGGCATGTATGCTTGATTTCGATGGATATTGAGACATTAATTTTCCCTTTGTTGAGTTTTATTATAATAATTATTATCATGATTTTGTTAGTATGGTTCCCTTTGAATATTTTTATGGGTGTATTTGTCAATCTCTGTTATGTTGGGAAGTGTTGGGAGAGTGTTCCTTGATTAGGTCGAGTGTTGTTCAGGATACGGCGGAGGTGGTGTAGTTGATCCAGAGGAGTTTGATCATAGCACAGAGTCATTAGAAATATTATGTAGATAGGTTTCATCAGCCTCTAGAGTTTCAGGTTCATGATCAGGTCTTTCTAAGAGTTTCACCTCGCACGGGACATTGTCAGTTGGGTATGTAGGTAATTGGGAACCGAGTCTTTTGGGCTCTTTTGAGATCGTTGAGAGACTATGTAGGGTGGCCTAGTGATTTATTTTACCATCTATCATGACTTATTTACATGATATGTTTTATTTTTCCCAATTAAGTTACTAGTTCATATTATAGATCGATCAGATAATGTAATGCATAGTAAAATGATCCCCCTGGTATGGGTACTATGGCAGTGTGGATAGGAACTCCATGAGACTTGTGAGTAGGAGAAATTGGTGAGGCATCGGTTTCCTTCTCTTTTTATAGATCTAGGATCTTGATATCTTTTTGGGGATAATAATATTTTATTTTGGGGAGATTATAATACCATGTTACCTTTCTGTCATGTATTATATAGTCTTTGATTTTGTTTTTTTCTGTTGGGAATGTATTGTCATCCTTGAATTAGGGGGAAACCTATAATGTTGAAGTAAGGGATTTGTTGTAATTTTCTTCTTTTCCATGGAATTTATACAGTTTTTTTGGCAAGTTACATGACTTGTAATGGTCACTAGATAGATTTCATGAAATGGATTACATTGGTTGATAATCTTTCACGTTTTCTAAGGGTTACACGTCATGTAATATGAAAATCCATTTTTTTATTAAAATTTTGCATGTATTTTAGGGTAAATAAAAATAAAAGGGTTTCATGACGTTAAAAGATATTAAACACTTTGTAATTTCTTAAGTTGAATTTTTCAAGGTGTTTTGCTGGTGTTCTAGGCTTCATTATCTTTTGAAGCCTTCTCTCCTCTACTAGATATATTACCCAAGGTGATTTTCAGTGAAGTCCATCCATCCAGATCAATTCGTTCTACGATTGATCACCACTGGGGTTGGATTTGTCTTATCAAGGAAAATTTTTGCCTTTTTTATTCTTTTTTTTGGGTTTTGGCTATGTATTAGTGGTGGATTTTTGATATGGTAGGGTTTTCTATCAATACTGTTCAGATTAATGGTGTTCCTTTCATGGCGAAGGTTGTTCTCCTGGGTTCCATTCCCCATTGTCAAAGGAAGTTAGGTTTTATACATCTTTGAGTTGGGTGGATTTGTTCAATTGTTATAATTTCATAAATTTCATGTTTTTTTATTAATTCCTTCATATTTAAAATTGAATTTCAGGTGTTGAAATTGGAAAGGGCATGGGTTCATTTTTGAAAATGGGGTATTTCATTGAAAATGAAATTTCATTTTTTTGAGCAGGAAAATGGATTTTAAAACCCTATTGCATATTTTCATGGATTTGAATTGGTTTTATAAAAAATTGAGAATTGTTTTTAAAATAGAAATTGTCAAACATTTTATTGTGGGCGCCTTGGGTGATTCGAGAAAGAGAAATGGGTATCCTTATTATGTGTGAAACCACTGGGAGGTAACCTCTTGTATGTTGATGGTCTATGGAATGAATCGATGTAAGATAGATCCAACCTTATTCCTTGATATGATTGTGAGTTTCTAGTATATATTTTCCCATAGGCTAGAGCATGTATGGCAATTTCACTATTATTTCCAGTTGTTAATGCATGATAGTTTATTTCATGGATGTTGGCTCACATGTTTATTTATGTTTGGTATATTTTTCTGCTTTGTTTCTGGATTTTGAAACATGTTATGTAATTTTTAAAAACATAAGTAATATTTGAGAACAGTTTTAAAATTGTTAATTTATTAAAATTCTCGTAAAAATGTTTTGTTTTAAATCTTGGACATGTGCATTCTTCTTATTCAAACATGTATATATTATTTGGTGGTATCCAATAGATATTTTTTTCTAATACCCTACATCTTCTTATGGGTATTTGTTGACATTGTTTTAAAGGATATAATTAAAGGTAAGAGCATTTTCTAGCATTCAAGATTGTCTTTACTTTTTTTTTGGGTTTGGATGTGATGGTTGGTCACATCAATACTGGTGTTTTCTAGTTTTGTCATAGTTTATGGTTTTTTCCTGTTTCTCTCAATTTTACCTCAATTGTTTCAGATTATCACTATGGTTTTATGTCTTCATATCCTCATATATGAGACTTTTTTCATTTCCTTTTTTCCCCACCCATTAATGGGCTGACTTGGGTGACTTGTTTGGTTGATCTGGGTTTTTCTGTTACAACACCACCATTAGCATGGAAAAGAGACCACAACATTGAGTTATTTTTCTTGTTTTCATTTGGTTTCTATAATTTTATTGTTAATTAATATTGTTTTTTATTCCAAGGGTTTTATTTGTATTTAAATATATTTTTAAAAATAAATATATAACATTTTATATCGGTTATTTTGAAAACCATCATTAAACGTTACCTATAAATTCTGCTATAAAAAAAAGAAATGTTATATGTGATTTTCGATGTTGGTTCTCAAAAAACCCGATGATGAAATATTATTCATATTTTAGATAAAAAAATCATGAAGGATCTAATTGAATTTGAGTTTAAAAATTATTTTCCTAAATTAAGAAAGATTAACCATGATTCAAGAATCAATAATAATGTTTGTATTGAAAAATTAGTAAGATATTCCTTTATCAATTACATTTTTAAGTAAGAAAAATTAATATCTAATTGAATTTTATATTCCTAAAATTTTATTCCGATCCTTTTAAATATAATTAAACAATAATATTCATTATATAGTGTTTAGAAATATATAACATGATTTAATGATAAATCAAAATATAAATTTTAATAAAACATATAATGTTATAAAATATATCAAAATTCATTTAAGAGTTGCATTAAAAAAATATTATATAACAACTATTTCTATTTTATTTTAGTTGAAATTTCATGTATGTTATTCATATATTAAATATAATGAAAATCAATTCAATTCATTAGTAAAAGGATCCCACAATACCATTTGTTTTTGAATTTTATATATATTTTCAAAAATATAGGTCAAGAATATATAATTGAAAATTTAAACACAAATTATTAAATTCCTCGTTAAAAATAAATATAACTATAGAAAAAAGGATATATATTTTGATACATTGATTATTTTTCTCATTTTAATTTGGTATATCAAATATATTTTATACGATAAAACTAAATTTCACTTCACTAAAATTATTTTTTTTATTAAAAAAATATACAGTTTTAAATTAAATTTCATCCATTAATAAAAAAATTCTTTTACAATCACAAATCAATATTTCTTAGTAACCATCATAAATGGAATAGATGAGATATTCTCTAAGCTGAAGCAGATCATATGTCTATTTTTGATAGATTGGGTAAGTTATTGGATCCAACATATCATCACATTTGAAGAAATTGTAGGTTGAAAGAATCTCATATATAAATACCATCAAGCTTCCCATTTGTATTATTTTTAATGACTAATAGAGGGGATCTACAATTCGAGACTGGTTGCATGAACAAAGGAATAACTCTCTATTTTCACAAGTATTGTGAGATGTCAAATGATATTCTCATACACTACCTATCATGTGATAAAAATAATGAGAACAATGATTTATCTACATGAGATTTTCCATGTAAGAAACTATCATGAAGAAGATGTTTTTATGCACAATTGTGATGGGTGGGTCATATAAGAAAAGGATCAATTGAGACCGAGCCAAATCGGGAAGTATTTTACCCCAAAAAAAGGAGGAGGACCGAATCGAGTTTTGAAGATGAGGTGCAACAACTGAAAAACTGTGTGTTTTTAGAAGAGATAAAAAAATAAATCAACACATTCCTTAGTTTTGGAGAGGATCAATTCAACAAGAATGTTGAGTTGTGGAGGTAGTAGGGTTTAGTAAGATTTTCGAAAGAAATCTTGTTATGTGAGAGCTTGAAGGTGAAATAAGAAAATTTGTTATGACTCTTTTTAAAAGATTGTTTACGGATTTTATCAACTCTTTTAAAAAAACCTTTATACAGAGCAGTTTTAAAATCACTAAATATTAAGCACTGATAAAACTACTCTTTATCAGAGCATTTTGAGTGTTAAAAAATGATTCTTTATCAGCACTAAAATTCTAGCACTGATAAAGAGTAGTTTTATCAACGCTGATTAAGACCTAATTTTAACAAAATATTTATTTATTTATAATTATAATTATAAAAAAAATATATTAATATATTTCTATATTTTTATAAATATTTTATATATTTATAATTATATTAATATTATTATATATATTTTTAAAATTATAAATATAATAAATATATTTATTATAATTTTATAATTATTTAAATATATATATATATATATTTATAATTATCATGGAGGTGGATAAACCAAATGAAGAGTGTAACGTTCCTAAGGAAAAATTGATTATTGGTGGTGAACCCTTAGTAGAAAACTTTGATTTGATTAATTTGATGCTGACCCCAATGAATAAAGACAAATATAAAGTGGGGGAGGAAGATTTGAAAGGGACCTGGTAGAAAACCAAGCCCTTGAAATTGGGATGTCATCCCAAAAATCATGGAAGAGGACATGGGCATGAAGATAGGGAAGCTAAGAAGGAGGAATCACATTCATAGGATTTTGACTCTGATGGTTCTGACATTAAAAGTCTACTTAAGAAAGTAGAATGTGTAAGGAAGTATTATACCTAGGGTCGTGTACATTGATGTGGCCATGTTATTGATTGGAATGCATTTCATGAAGAAGAAGAAAAGATTGGGATTAAAATTAGGAATAATATTGGTATGTGAATGGATTCAATGAGGGTAGGAATTCTTTGTCTGACCCCATCTATCCTTTTTTTGTTGTTTTCTTGATTTTTATTATAATTAAGGGGACATTGTCCTTAACCTTTTCTATATATATATATATATATATATATCTATTTAATTATAAATATATTTAATAATTACATATATTTATATAAGTATATATATTTATGTCAATATATAAATATATATAATTATAAATATAATAGCTATATTTATTGTTTAAATATATTTATTATAATTTCATAATAATTTAAATAAATAAATATATTTATAAATATAATTATAAATAAATATAATTAAAAAATATTTATATATAATTATAAATTTAATAAATAAAATTATTATTTAAATATATTTATTATAATATTGTAATTATATAAATATGTATTTATCTATTTATATTTATAGTTATAAATAAATATATTTAAAATGTATTTATATATAATTATAAATTTATTTATATAAATATATATATCTATTATTATATAAATATAAATACAATAAAAATATTTATTATAATTTTCTAATTATTTATATATGAATTTTGTAAATACTTTTTAAAAAATATATATATGTTTAAAATTTTATAATTATATATTTAAATTAATAATTTGTTAAAAACCCATTTAAATTGAATAATTATATAAATTTTGAACATATTTTAAATGTTAAAACTTAATAAATAAAACTGAATAAATATTATTTATATAAATTATAAACATATTGAAAATTTTACATTTATAGTAAATAAATATATGTATAAATAATTATTACAAAATGATTAAATATATTTTTAACATTAAAAATGAATATATAATAATAATTGAACAAAATAAATTAACTGAATTAAGAAAATATTAAAAAGTGAATTTGTAACAATTATGTGAATTACAAACATACATATGAATGCATACACATCTAATTGGAAATGTTTGTCAATCGGCAATGGATTTTCCCACTGTCTCTTTCCCAAGAATAGATATTGGGGTTTTGGATCTTCTTCTTTAAAAATTTGAACCATTTGTTTCCACGATTGGAGTCTAGATTTTGACCTTTCCAGTGCTAGGAACGTGTTTTTATAGGTTTGGATGAGGATTTATGGGCTTAATTAGATTTTATAGAATCTGAATATCATATATGACATCATCAATGCCCTTAGAGTTCTAATTAGATTAGACATGGAGATGGAACAAGTGTGGTTTGTCCATTTTTCATGATGTTAGTGGAGGTGGACCTTAGCGCCACCCTCATTGATAAGGTAACTCCTTCTATCCCTAATGATGATATTCATCTAATAATTGAGTATGAACAACGACCTATGTATTGTGTGGCTTGTGAGTCTATTGGGCATTCAATTGAGTTATGTCATCGAGTTGTCTATTGTAAATGAAATGATAAAGTCCATATGGTGAAGGATTATAGGAAAGCCGTGAAACCTATGTTGGGAGGTGTGACTAAAGAACAAGGAGCGGAAGATAGTATATCACATGTATTAGAGACATAGAATCCTTAAATGGAGGACTATCATGTGCTATCAGCTGAGCAGGTTGTCCATATTCCTAGTTGTGCAGTGTTTGGGAATCACAAGGAGGTGTAGGAAATAATGGTAGACCTATCCTTTAAAGAGGTTTTATGTAAGTGGAATGAGAAAACCCCATATGAAAAATTTTGTAGTGCGGCTTCTGATCAATATGTGATTTATTATGATCAACAGAATGAATCTATAACTGAAAAAAGGAAAGCAAAATAGAATTTGATGGATGATGAGGGTTTCTATATGGTTAGGTTTATGAAATCCAAAACACCCTCTCCTCTATCTGGAAAGAAAGTGAACCTAATTGAATAGGAGTAGAGGGAACCCCTTGTGGCGGTGATGAGTGGGGATGACATAACTTTACCTATTTCTAAACCTTCTATGTCGGTAGTTTTCCCAGCACTCTCTACACCTACTCCACAAGATGGCATTGAAAGTGTAGTGGGTGTTTCCATTCATTGTTCATTAGAAGGGAAGGTGACACCCAAATAGGTTTTAAATGTCCCAAAAGACTCAGGGACCAATGATAATCTCACCCTGCTTGATATTCTTAATAGTTCTCATAGTAGGGTTGTATTTCATGAGGAATTTGGAAACCCTCTGGCTGATGAACAAATTGTGAACAATGCACTGGATATGGATGAATCTTCTATGAATAATGGCTCTACTCGAGGCATTAATCCCCTTGATGAGGTCGATGAATCATTGAGTATAGATTATGTTGATACAAATTGGTGGTCCCCCAAATAGTGGAAGAGAGGCAGACACCTAAGAGGTCAGGGCCACTCTTGAACAAGAGGCAGCAAGAATAAAAGAAAGTGATTGTTGTCTTGTTGATTATTGTTGGTGGTATTTTTGTTGCCATTTTGTTTTCCTTTCTCCTTTCATAGTCTCTACTATGTACTTTCTATTTTATAATAATTTTCTAGGACCATGGATTTTAATTGAGGGTTTGGATGGTTCTGAGTAAATCTTATTTAAAATATATGTATCTGTATATATATATATAATTATATTTATAAATAAATATATTTATGAATACTATATATAATTATAAATATATTTATATATTTATATATAATTATATAATTATATAATTATATATATTTATTAATATTTTTGTATATATAATTATAAATATAATTAATATATATTATTTAAATAGATTTATTATATATATTTAATTATATATATTTAATTCTAATTATAAATAATTATATTTTTAAATATTTACTTGGAATGTTTAGGATTCGAGCGTACTCGGTCCTAAAAATTCATTAAGGAGAATAAAAGTACAAAAATAACAATGAAAAAAAGTGACATAAGCGCCACTAATGACAAGTATACAAACTAATGCCACCCATAAGAAAACCAGACCAAACCCCAATAATAAAAGAAAAAAATCTCAAGACCCACAAAGTACATGGTGCAAAAATGCCCGTGGGCCGCCCAATAACACACCAACAACCCAAAGTGGCCCAAACGCCCATCATGAGAAGGCATGATGACAACTACTCCGACCCAAATGTGAGACCCACCTGGGATCCTAGTATCAAATTACAATAAACTGGCCAGCCTGTACCAATAATTGGAGCCCACCACACAATCCATGTGCATCCTATCTCGGCGTCACTCCCGAGGTCAGTCACCACCTCCCCACATTCCAAGGTCAAGGACAACCCATGGAAAACTGCACCCCAATCAAGCACCCAACCCGCTGAAGATCACCATCCAACCAACACTCTATTGTCATGAACATGCGACCGATGGGAATAGCCCACACCTGATTGTAGTGCACTCACTATAGGACCTAATTAGTCCAATCGCCAGAATCTCCAATGGCCACAAGCATAGGTCGACGTCTTCCGACCTCTCGAGGGTCCAGAACCTATTGACCTACACACCATAACTAGCCACTGGGATCATGTCATCAAGATCCCAAACCATTCTTTGTGATCTCCACTTCCTGGTTCACTACTACACGAACCCCCACTGACATTACAATTCCCAACACATCCAGACTCCCATCGTTGAGCTTCTCATCACTGATAGTCTCATTGACTATCGTATCCCGAGCATATCCGTAACCATCCCTATTAAAAATAGTAAGATCATCAATCTATATCCAACATCATATTACCTTCACCTACCACCATCAAGGCTCTCTCATAATTCACCTAAGTCAATGTCTTCATCGCCAGATGTCTTTGAGGCTCCATCTTCAGTATCTAACTTCCCCAAAAGAGGTTTTCGTGAATCAGCATGATGGTGAGTGCCATAAATAAATATTTTTATAAATATTTTTATATAATAATAAATGAATTTTTATAATTATATATTTTAATATATCTATATATATCCAAATCGGTTCATACCATGAGTTTTAGCCCATGGTCTGAAAATATTATTAAAAATTAAAGTATAACAAAACAACAATGGGGTCAAACAATTACCCCCCAACACAAATGTGGAAAACATGAGTCCCAAAAAAAGATACATGAGTTCCCCCCATTAATACCTGACCCATTATCAATCCTTTCCTATAAATTGTGATGAAGACCCACTATGAGATCACATACATCCACCGTGAACTCACCTCCCATGAAAACCCCTACGCACTCGAAGCCCAAATGATGTCATGTTGTTGTCGTTTGAACTCCACCCGAAGTGTGTTGTTTTTTCCTCAGCATCACCACCCATGCATCATATGTGTACCTGCATATCAACATCATACATGTAAACATGAACCCATCAGCATCCCATTCCATCGATAGTCGAAAAGATTGTGGTCCATCACACCCATTAATATCCCATACGGCTAACGGCCACCATGAAAAACGCTCACTAGAACACCAAGCCACCAGTGGCCCCTTGAGAAACCCAAACTGATAAAATGGACCGCATTCCCATTAAACAATGATTTTCACCCAATGTATGACCCAGTTTAGACCAACTCCCCAAGATCACACTCGCCTATGCATATAACAGACATATTAAAATATGGCTCAATGTCCAGTGTGAATGTTAGCAACTCAAGAAAGCAGACAAAAAACACACGCTACCTCCCCTAAAAAACCATAATAAGCATACAACATATCATGTGAACATAATTTCAATGAAAAAAATAACTCCTATCCCAATGTCACTGACCACACAACCTAACATCAATGAACCACCTCCTGAGGTCACCCCAAACCCACTCACCTTGTGGTCATCGGCATCCATGATGACTGTGATCATCCCTATAGGAGTATAAATACCATTATCTTTATTTCACATTTAATCATGATTTATTAAATAAAATTATACTTAATACAACTCAGAAGATTCACATGTCTAGTGTATTGGAAAATTAGGAACACTACATAATAACTTAAAACATGAAATAAAATATCTTTATTAAAAACTACATTTACATGACCACAACATTCCTTCATACATAACACTACATGGGATAACCTAAGGACATACACAAGAAAAGGGTTATCTATAAATCCCAATAAGGGAATAAACATGGAATAACTTGCGGAATACAATACATGTAAGTCAATAGTCATAAAAATGGATAAGAAAAGAAACATGAACATAAAGGCATGAAATAGCATGATAATCATAACATGGAAATGTGGAAACAACATACAACAAGATATTAGTATGAGTCAAGGCTCGTTATATATGGATTAGCATGAGTAAACCGTCATTTCACATGAATTAAAATGATTAAAACCTTATTTTAGATTAATTATAATGATTAAACCCTCATTGAACATGACGTATCATGATACTAAACATTAACCAATGCATTAGAGTGCTATCAGGGAACACCCTTCATAAACATTTCAATTCATGCATAATTGTGCCACCTAGATCATATAACGTGGAATAATTCAACATCACGTGTTATTCCACGATCAAGGAATATGGAATAAATAAATTTATGTCCCCAATAAATTATTATATGATCATAAAGTTGAATACCCTTGGTAGAGAAACTGGTTTTTTATTCACTACATGATGGAAAATCCTAGTGCAATTTTGAAAGCATAACGACGTCACATAGAAATTCATAAAATAGGTTGATGAGAGAGAAATAGGTATCTCCTCATTTATACATGAAATGGATAGTAAGGGTATCATGGACCATTATACCCCAAAATGGGAAATTGAATTTAATATGCATAATATAATAGAATTTTTTTAATGGGAATGAGGAGAGAGAAATCACTTAAAGAATTTTAGCATGTTAATGGGTGTATATAATGAATAATGGATGAATTAATGAGAATGGAAGGAAGATAACATTATTTTTAACTCAAATGTATAGTAATGGGAGTATGTATGCACATATCTCAACATATAAAAACTCATATTTAAAGGAATATCACAAAATCAGTGCTTGATAAAATCGGAGAGTGGAAGATCACTTATGGAATTTTGGTATAGTAGCGGCTTAGGTAAGGGTCCAAATGGGGAGGTTAAATGATACCTCATTGAAATAACATCAAATGGAAATTAGGTAATTTATTTTAAAATTATGACAATAAAAAATTGAAATTAAAAAATATTAATATCAAAAATGATTCTTGAATTGAAAAGAAGATAGGAATGTGAGGATCCCTTATGAAATTTTGGCATAGTAATAGGTGTATATAAAGTATCATGGATGGATTAATGAGAGTGAAAAGGAAGATATAATTATTTATAAATAAAATGGATAATAAGGGGGGTTTTTATGAGCATATCCCAATATATTAAAATTGAAATTAAAAGACATATCATAAAAGGAGTTGTTGATAAAAGTGGAGAGTGGAAGATCCCTTACAGAATTTTGATATAGTAATGGGTGTACATAAAGAATCGTAGGGGGATTAATGAGATTTCAGGGATGGTCTCATGATTTATAAATAAAATTTATAGGATGGGGGTCATGGAACATCATAAACCAATATATACAAATGTAATTTATGAATCATAATATAAAAGTGGTGCTTGAATGGATATGAGAAGAGTGAAATACATTACATGGATGTGTGACTCCAAAGTCTTGGGATAGGTTTCTTAAGAGATTTGGTGTGACTTATAAGGACTCTAGGGATCATGGGGTAGAGGTTGGTCGAGCATAAAATAGTTTTAGTGAAGAGTAATTGGATCTTGGGTGGGATTATATAGGAAAGGATGGGGATTCCTTTATTATTTTGGTTTTGAACACTACATAATAAAATATTTAAAACCACAAACAACACCATGGTTTTTTCCCACGGTTTCTACAGAAGGAGAGTGGTATACATTATTTTTTAAGGCCAAGGGCCGAACATATTAAAATAATGTACTTTCTTATGCAGAGGTGAGTCACACTCTCTAGGAAATGATTTTATAATCTTAAAATATATTATAAGTCTTGGAGGATTCACTAAGGCTTTATAAAATAAATAAAATAAACTGAAAATTTAATTGTATTAACTTAAAAACATATATTTGGGTGAATATACCTTTTATATTATTTATTACATCATTATTGGGACATTATGATGTCCTAAAACACACTGTATATTTCTATGGTATTTAATTGTTACCTGAAAATTAGACTATTGGAAAATAATGAAAAATACACTATCAGATATTTTCTAAGTCCTGATTCCAAAAATAATATTAATTTTATCTAAATAATTTTTTATATATGTGAATTTCCATTTTTAAAATAAAAACTGTCATTTATTGAAAATTAACTGGTTTTGAAAAAAATAGTTTTTAAACCTTAATCAAAATTACATTTGGCATCATTAAAATAATATTATAATTTATAATTAATAAAATTAATTTAGTAATAATATTTTATTATAATATTTTTTATTTCAAAAGTCCATTAATTTATCAAAATATATTTCTTAATTAAATTTTAATATTAACCAAAATTACTATTTATGCTTTAAAAATCATTTACAAGGTAACAATAAAAGAATGAAAGTATATACATTATCCTATAAAAATAAGGTAAAAAATCATAATGCTTGGGAATTGTTATATATACCTTTATTACACCAACATACACCCTAAGATTAAGGTGTGTGATAGTGGGGATTTCATGGGTTTGTTCATTGAACATGGTTTGGGTTGTGATCTCGATAAGCTTGAACTTCTCCTGTAAACGGTTATGCTCATTCTTAAGTTATCGGATATCATCATGGAATTAGTCTAGGTCACAGACCAAAAATGCTATCTCACTCATAATTTCTGATAAATGGGATTCATGGGAAATGATCCTACTTGTTGAGGTCATCACTTCCTTTTTATGTATCAAAATGATTTATTAAAACCCTATATTCATACTAGTCATGTGATCACTGTTAAAAAACTATATTATCCATGGTAAAGATACAAAATGGTCATTTAAAATCCAATTGTATATAATTATATAATTTCATGTTTTTTTCTATTACCATAAGACATTTAAAAGACATACTTAGAGGAGTGTTTATTCTTTCATGACTTGTATAGTTTGAAGTCGGAGGGTGTTAACATACTTAGAGGAGACACCCTCAGTCTTTACTATTTTAGGCCCCCATGATTCTTTTTTCTCTGGTCTGACCTTATAGATCATTTTTCCTTGTAATTTCTCCTTGTTATTCGTAATAAAAATTTGATAATTATGATGATAAGACATTTAAAATAAAGGTAATT
This sequence comes from Viscum album, assembly GCA_963277665.1. NCBI lineage: Eukaryota > Viridiplantae > Streptophyta > Magnoliopsida > Santalales > Viscaceae > Viscum > Viscum album. The sequence goes on along the minus strand of OY728167.1, from coordinate 386,585,520 downwards.
TGATTCATAAATGATCGGGCCATTAAAATCTTCCACCTTAAGAAATTTCTCCCTAAAAAATACTTTTCCCACTCTAAAATAGATGATGGTAACTCTGCTTCATCACCTCCTCCTCTTCCCATGTTTCTTCTTTAAACTTGTGGTTTCTCCACAACACCTTGACAAAGGGATTCATCTTATTTCGTAAAACGTTTTCTATACAATGTATGACCTTCAATGACTTCTCCTCATAGGAAATGTCATTATCCAGTAGTACCACATTTTTATTGAGCAGATGTGATGGGTTAGGTATGTACTTCTATAAGAGTAATACATGGAATACATCATTTACATGAGAAAGGATCGATGTGAGTGCTAGTCAATAGGCCAGTGCTCTGATGCGATCAAATATCTCAAAAGGGAAGATGTTCCTTGGACTAAGATTTACCTTCTTCCTAAATCTCATTAATCTATTCCATGGATGTATGTGAAGGAATACTATAAACCCAACATAAAACTCTAGATTACATCGATGATTATTATCATATATCTTTTTTCGACTCTGAGTAGCTTTTATGTGCTATTGGATTGTCTTAACCTTCTTCACCATTTCATTGACCATTTCCATACCTAGAAATGTTTTTTCACCAACTTCATCCCAATATGATGGTGTATTTTACCTATTCCCATAAACAGATTCATAGGGAGCCATTTGGATAATCAAATGGAAACTGTTATTGTAAGATAACTCCACAAAAGTAATATTTTGGTCCCATTTTCCTTTTATTTCCATTGAGAAAGCTATCAATAAGTCCTCAAGTGTTTGGATATTTTACTAAGATTGGCCATTAGTTTGAGATTGATAAGCCATACTGAAATTTAGATTAGTGTTTAGAGCATGTTATATACTTTTCCAAAACATAGAGGTGAATCTTGGATATCTATCATACACAATAGATAATAGAACTACATGTATCCTTACCACTTCTCTGATGTATATCCATTCTAGTTGATCTAGTGAGAAATCCTCTTGAATATCTATGAAGTTTGCGTTCTTTATAATATGATCCACAAGAACTCATATAGTATTGTTTCCTTTGGATGTCTTTGGATGTCCAGTGAAGAAGTACATGGTGGTGTCTTTCCATTTTCATGTTGGTATGGGTAATGGTTGTATCATCCCCTTAGACTCCTTACATTCAGCCTTCACTTACTGACATACCAGGAACTTTGATGTATATTCTACAATCTCCTTCTTCATGCTATCCCACCAATAGTTCTCCCATATATCTCAATACATCTTTCTGTTTCATGGGTGAATGGATAAATTATAACTTTCTTCATCATCCAATTTTTTTCTTTAACTCATGATTTTATGGAACACATAGTCTCAACCCAAATCTCCCAATTCCTTCTTCATTAACACTAAACTCTGAGGATTTATCTTTTCTAATGGTTTCCACATTCTTCTAAATTCCCTCTTCATCTTTTTGAGCATCCTTTAACCTTTCCAAAGGATACAGTTGAGAAATAATTTGTGAAATTATTGATGATGTTCCCTTCCTTTTGATTATCATGTCTATCTTCATCAAATCTAAAAAAATTGGATCCTTTTCAATTCTTATCAGTGATAGAATTGTTGGGACCTTTCTACATAGATCATCTTCCACCTTGTTCACTTTCCTAGGATGGTAGCGGATTTATTAGTCGTAATCCTTTATGATCTCTAACCATCTTCATTGGTGCATATTCAGATCTTTCTTTGTGAATATGTTTTTAATTATGACTTTAGTGATCCGTACATATTTAACACTTCTACCCAAACAGATAATGCCACCAGATTTTCAATGCAAAGATCATAGCTGCCAACTCAAGATCATGCATGGGATAGTTTTTCTCATGAATTTTCAACTTCCTCAAGTCATAGGTAATGAATTCGTCATTTTTTATCAACACACACCCCAATCCCTTCGTTGAAGAATCACTAATGATTATGAAAAGATCCCCACTTGTGGATAGTATGAGAACAAGGGAAATGATAAGACTATTTTTCAACTCTATAATGCTTTCTTCATATTCATCATTCTAATTAAAAATGAATACATTCCATGTTATCTTCGAAATAGGGTTTTAGAATCATGATAAATTTCTCACAAATCGGTGATAACATCTAGTTAACCCAAATAAGATATGGATATGTGTCACATATGTTGGCCTCAGCCATCCCTCAATTTCCTTCATCATGGAAGGATCCATAGATATCCCATTTCTTGTGATAATATACCATAGGAATTAGACTTACATCAACCAAAACTCACACTTTCTGTAATTTTCATAAATCTCCTCTTTTCGTGTGGTTTTTAACATAGTGATCAGATGCTCCTCCTACTCCTCCTTTTTTTGGAGTATATAAAAATATTGTCTATAAACATACCAAATATTTGTTGAGGTACTATCTAAAGACAATATTCATTAACTCCATAAATATTTTAGTAGAATTAGTGAGTCCTAATGGCATCACTATGAACTTATAATGATCGTACCTTGTAGGAGATATAGTGTTGGGGATATCCTCCTTCTTCACCATTACTTTGTAATATCCTGACCATAGATCCACCTGGGAGAAGTATTGTGATCCACATAGATAATAAAAAAAGTAATCAGTTCATGTAAATGTATACTAATTATTCATCATGATTTTTTTAAGCTCATAATAATCAATGAAAAGGCCCATTAACCCATCCTTTTTCTTGGCGAAGAGGAATGGGGCACCCTATAGTGAGGCACTTGGGAATATAAACCCTTTATCGAGATTCTCTTGTAGTTGTTTCATTAGATACTCAAGTTCCAAAACATTCATTCCCTATGGTTTATTGTATATTGGAAACTCCCTAGGTATAAGATTAATTGATAATTAAACATCCCAGTTAGGAGTAATACTAGAAAATTCCTTAGGAAACACATCTGCAAATTCCCTAACAATAAGCATTTTTTCGAGGATGGTTCCTTCCATGGACTCATTCATCTGAGGAAAATATGAATACTCAAAGGGTATTAATATCAATGCTTAGGATGATGGTTCTAGGGAAGATTCATCCTCCTCATTTCACTTGTATAGAATAGGGGGTGGATTCTCCATAGGTAAAGTGATTTCCCTCTCACGGAAATTTATGTTGGATCTATGTACGGAAAGACAATCCATGCCCGAAATTGCAACAAATTCCACCATGTAAAGTATGACAATGTTCTTCGGGAAGTTCAATAAAAAAAATTGTGACTGGAGAGGAGTTATATTCATGGGATTCAATAATAGAATAATTTACCATTTTCACTGATATCTTTACTTCCATTCATTGTGGTGGTGTTTGAGTTTTTCTACTAATCTTTCTGGATATAAAATAGTGTGTAGAAGAAGAATCAAAAAGTAAGTTTTCTATTTTTAAATGAATAACAAGAATACCTATCAACAATTCTTTTTTGGGATTCACTTCAGTAGTAGGGATGGGAAAATCTCACCCTTGCTACCTCATAGGTTGTTGGATGACTCCTAAAACCCTAGACTTAGGGTACTCGTTCACAATGTTCCCTAGTTCCTTGCAGTTTTAGCCATGAACAAAATTTTGAGGTTCTACTGATGCGTTCTTTTCCTCTATCTGGTTGATGGGTTTCTCCTATCCGAAACTATTTGCTATGTTCTCCTCTGTTCTGCACCTAAATCATTTCCTTGATCCCCTTAGGCAATTTTTGGGGTTCTTATTTCTGCACCTTTGACAAGTGGGGTGTGGGAATTTCTTAGCACCATTTGATGTATCCATCGGTCTACCATAATTAAAGTCTATTGTACCCTTCTTATCCATGTGATACCCTAGAAATTCACCGATCTATATCTAAAATTTGAGGGAACATTGACCATTTTCTTTTTAGCTGTCGAGGTTGTGGATTTCCAAGGCTTTTCATAAACTAGGCTTTATCCCACCAAAGAAGTAGTCAACCTTGCATTCAGTGGTAATGGAAAAACCAGAGGCATATCATGAAAGCCTAAAGAAATTTTCCTTTTATGCCCTAATAGATTTTTTATCCTTTTGATTAAGTGCAAGGAAATATCTTCCCATATTAAGATGGAGGGTGTGGGTAAAATATTTATCAAAAATGTTTTTCGAAATTCCTTACACTCTATTGGTAAGATCTCCTCCTCAGGTTTTGTATTCTTGATCTATTTCCACCAACAATCAGTTTTACCCTCCATATGATAAATAGACATAATAACCTTCTTTTGTTGAAAAAATTAAAGTATAAAGAAGATATTTTTAATGGAATTGATCCATTTCTCCGTGATTAAGGGATCAGTTGATCTATTGACCGTAGGAAGCCTTTGTCGCATAAAGCTCTTGACTATGGGTTTCTATCTCTTAGGGGGGGGGGGGTTGGGAGATCCTTGTAATACATGTTTGGATTCATAACATGAGTTAACTAAGATAATATCATAACAAATTTTTTGATACCTACTCCCATTGGGTTGGGAATTTCATTGGGGAAATCCTCACACTACCCATCGCATCGGTTGTAAACACGATTCCACCTATTATCCGTCATTGGATAGAATAAAAGGAAAACTAGGGGTGAGTATTTACAACGTTAAAAACATAAAGGGAATCCAATGAAATTAATTTGGTAACTTATAAATTACATTTATCTCCTTATCTTATGATTTTATAGGCTTTAGTCAAAGATATCCATGATCTACAACCTAACACATATTTTTTAGGCATTTTTTTTGTTCCCATAATAATGGTTCATAGTGAGCTTATGAATTTTCCAAAGCATATCCCCTAGGAGTGTAAAACAAGGATTTCATCAAGGCCCATTGTCATCCACCAGTTCCTATTCATGTCTAGCTCCAAGTAGTGTTTTCATGTTTTACCCCAAGATACATCTGTGCCAGAGCCACATCCACTTTTTTGTATCCAAATACGGGTGTATTTTCTTGATAAAACACTTACTGTATACTCAACAAATTTTAGCGAGGTTTTTCTATACATAGTATTATCCATAATGGTTTTCACTAGGTTTTCTAATTCTAATTAAAAAACTAAACCTATCCTCTGATACCAATTATAACAACCATGATCTTTTTTAAACATTTCAACATGACTTATTAAATAAAATTTCACTTAATAAAACTTGGAATATTGAGAGTTATAGGGTCTTGGGAAATTAGAAAACTTACATAAAAACAAAAAACATGAAATACATCATCTTAATTGAAAACTTATTTTACATTACCACATCATTCCTTCATATTTAACACTACCTGAGATAACCTAAGGGGATACATAAGAAAGAGGTGTTCTATAGAGCCAAGTAAGGGAATAAACATGGCATAATATGAGTAATAAAATACATGTTAGTCAATAGGCATGTCAATGGATCTAAAAAGAAACATGAACATAAATGCATGACATAGTGTTATAATAATAACATGAAAATGTGGAAACAACATACAACATGATATTATCATGAGTCAAGGCTCATTACAATGGATTAACATGAGTAAACCCACATTTCACATGAATTAGAATGATAAAACCCTTATTGAACATGAATTATAATGATTAAACCCTCATTGCACATGATGTGTCGTGATACTAAACATTACCCAATGCATTGGAGTGCTATCAGGGCACACTCTTCATAAACATTTCATTTCATACATAAGTGTTCCAAATAGATCATATAAAATGGAATCATTGTACATTTTATGTTATTACAAGATAAAGGAATGTGTAATACATACATGAAATTCTCCAATAAATATTTATATGGGAAAAAAGGTGAATACCCTAGGTAGAAAAATGAGTTTGTTATTCACTACACGATGGAAATTTGTAGTACATTTTCTGCAACATAAAAAGGTCAAATAATAATTAATAAAATGTGTTTATGAGATATAAATGGGTATATAATCATATATAGATGAAATGGATTGTAATATGATCATATAAAATTTTACCCCAACACATGAAATTGAATATATGATGCAAAATATAAAAGAAGTTCTTGAATGGGAATAAAGAGAGAGAAATATCTTATGGAATTTCAGCATGGTAACTGGTGTATAAAAAGGATCATGGATGGATTAATGAGAGTGTAAGGAAGATATAATTATTTATAAATCAAATGTATATTAAGGGGAGTATGGATTAACATATCCCAACATATGAAAATTGAAATTAAAATGCTTATCAAAAATGTAGTGCTTGATAAAAGAGGAGATGGATGACCCCTTACGAAATTTTGGAATAGTAACGACTTAGGTAATGGTCCAAATTGGGGACGATAAATGATACCTTATTGAAATAAGATAAAATGTACATTTTTGAGTTTATTATAAAATAATGACAATATAACAAATTTAAATTAAAAAACTAAAATTATCAAAACAAGGTTTTTGAATTGAAAAGAAGATTGGAAGGTGAAGATCCCTTACGAAATTTCGACATGGTAACAAGTGTATATAAAGGAACATAGATAGATTAATGATAGTGTAAAAGAATATGTAATTATTTATAAATCAAATGTATAGTAAGGGGATTATTTATGAATATATCGCAATATATGAATAGTGAAATTAAAAGTCATATAAAAAAAGAGTGCTTGATAAATGAGGAGAGTGGAAGATCCCTTATGAAAGTTCATCATAATAACAGGTGTACTTAAAGGATCATATGGGGATTAATGAGAGTGAAGGGAATATATAATCGTTTATACTTCAAATTTACAGAATGGGGATCATGGAACATCATAACCCAACATAAAAGAATGTAATTTAAGATGAATAATATATAATATGTGCTTGAATGGATACTGGAAAATAGAAATCCCTTACATAGATGAGTAACTCCAATGGATTGGGAGAGGCTTCTTAAGATCTTTTTCTAAACTTGGGAGGACTCTAGGGATCAGGGGAAAGAGGTTGGTTGAGCTTGAAAAAGTTTTAGTGAAGAGAAATGTGAGATTGTATGAGCTTATATAGGAAAGGAGTGGGATTTATTTATTATTTTGGTTCTGGAAACTACATAATAAAATATTCAAAACCACAAAACATACCATGGTTTTTCATCATTGTTTCTAGAAAAGGGGAGTGGAATACGTTATTTTATAAGGCTAAGGGATGAAAATATTAAAATAATTCCCTTTCTTATGTGGAGGTGAGTCAAACTCTAAAGGAGGTGATTTTAAACTCTTAAAATATATTATAAGTCTTGGAGGATTCACTAAGGCTTTATAAAATAAAGCAAATACACTCAAAATTTCATTATTTTAGAGTAAAAATATATATTTTTCTTAGATAACATTCATGGTATTTATTAATTCATTATTGGGGCATTATGAGGTCATAAAATACACCGTATATTTCTATGGTATTTAACATTTACGTGAAAAATGTTGGATAATTTTGATGTCCAAATTCCAAAAAATAATATTAATTTTACCTATATAATTTTCTAATTATGTGAATTTTTACTATTAAAATAAAAACCGACATTTATTGAAAATTGATGGGTTTTGAAAAAAAAGTGTTTTTTAACCTTAATAAAAATGACATTTGGATTCATAAAAATTATATGATCATTTATAATAAATAAAAGTAATTTTTAAATAATATTTTATTAAAATATTATTTATTTTAAAAATATGTTAATTTATCAAAATAGATTTCTTAATTGAATTTTAATATTAACTGAAAATAATATTTGTGCTTTAAAAATTATTAACCAGGTATAAATAATAGAATGAAAGTATATTAATTATTTTATGAAAAACATAATGTAGATAATCATAATTCTAGGGTCTTCTAGCATATCCCTTTATTACGCCAGCATACACCCTAAGAGTAAGGTGTCCTATTGTTGGGATTTCAGGGGGTTGTTCAGTGAATATGGTTTGGGTCATGATCTCAAAGAGACCGAACTTCTCCCATAAATGATTTCTCTCATGCTTATATTATTGGATCTTTCTTTGGGATTGGTCTAGGTAAAATCCTACAAATGATATCTCCCTTAGAATCTATGATAAATGTGATTTATAGGGAACAATCCTACTGATTGAGGTCATCAAATCCTTTGTTTTTTTCAATAGGATTTGTTAAAACCCTATATTTATACTAGTTATGTGATCATTGTTCAATGACTATATTATCAATAGTAAAAATACTTAACGGTAATTTAAAATTCAAATTGTATATAATAAAATAAGTGTGTGTGATTTCTATAACAATAATACATTTAAAAGGAAGATAATGTTATTCATAAATGATCAGGTTGTTATAATAAGGGACCAAAAATACATTGACATCAGGATCCCACACCTGCCTCCCACATCAATCTGAGGTAACTTTTTCAAGAAGCCACCATGTTTGAAGATGTCGCCTGCTATCCATCACTAGTTGCACCCATGTCACTATCCATGTTCGATGCATCATGAGGAATCTCCACATCTTGATACCATCTGACATCACATCAGGGGGATCACACCCTCCAATGACCGAGGATGAACTGACTTGATCCTCATGAAATTTATAGCTCCACAACGAGGTTGTCTCTAACACCAATCTCAACATCTTGCTCACACCACCATCTCTGCTCGCTGTTCAACCCCCCATGTTCCATTGTCATTGTTCACACCCATCCTTTCTATTGGTGGAGCTTTCTGAAATACAGTTGTGGTATTCTGTGGGTAGAATCAAGCATGTGATTGGAAAAACCCCATGGAAAATGTCTTCTATATGATATCATCATGTAAATATGATATCATGTTGGTCAGATTAGGACACTCAGGTGGGTGAATTGAGTTCATATAAAAAAAGTTCTATTAAAAAGGTTTATTTAAAAGGTTCCCCAATTTAAATGAAACTGGATAGTTAACCAAGGTAGTAAAATTATAATAGTTTTACTTTTCAAATATTTTCTCAAATATTTATTAACTATCAGTTATAATAATATGAGATATGGATACAACTTTTAAAACTACTATACTGAGGCAAAACAGTTATAACTACTATCCAATACTAACTATCAAAGTAAAATTTAGTTTTCTGAAAAATGAATTAAAATAGAGAAATAGTAAATTGTTAACATAGTAGATATTAAAAAATATGTTCAATCTCAAGTAGAGACATAGTCCTCTCCACTTGGTGATCACCTTCCACCAAGCAATCTATATAAATAAGTATTTTGATCTAAACCTTGTATCGGGGTTAACACAATAGTACACAGACTGCCTGGTTCATAAGACCTCTTCCACTTTTATACATGGGAAAACTAACATCCATGTCACATAGGGCCTCTTACATAGTTCTTCATGGGGCAAACAAGTGTAAGAAGTTAATTGGTTTAGTATATCTAGTATTCTCTAGTTTAGTGCGGGAGACAGTGTGTGTTTTAGTAAAAACATATACACATCTTGAAAGTTTAGTTAAATGGTACACAAAAGATAAAAATATAATAATAAAGTATTAGAGATGTTGTAAGTGTTATTTAATTCATCTTTGGTCTCTCTGATGTATCAGAGTTGAAGCTCGAGTCCTCCTCTGGAAACAGACACTAAAAACAGAGGTTCATAGAGCAATATGTTCTGTCTTCCAGGAAGGTGAGATGTTCTTCTCCTTTGGTTTATTTGGATTCTTCAGAGATTATGGAGTATTGATGATAAGTAGTTTTCTATTTCACAGCAACTAGGAAAGAATAATTCCTCATGTATTTTTCATTCTATATGGTACTTGTATCTTCTTGTGTTTGTGTGGCTGCGCTAGTCTACCCATATATCTTCTTTAATGAGATATCCTTTGTATATATATTATTGTAGCCCAAAAATATTCATATTTTAGGTAGAAATAGAACCTCGTATTTCTAACATCTTCATTTAAGATGTCTTAAAAACATTAAATTAATCTGTAGCATTAAAATACCCAAAATATGACCGTTAAAAATGATTTTAAATAGAAGAAATTTTAAACAGTCTATCGGTGAGTCCTCAGTCGATATATCCTTCTGTCAGTGACTCATTCCATCGGTGTGTCATTTTGTTGGTCCTTTCATGCATTAGTGACTCATTACATCAGTGACTCATTTTAACTATCAGTGATTCCTTGTGTCGGTAGCACCCTCCATCAGTAGGTTAGTTGAACTGACGGTATGTCATATTCGTTGATAGGTCATTTGCATCGGTTGATCATCTATCGGTAGGTCATTTTCATCTGTAGTTCATTTGAATCAGTAGGTCATATGTTGGTTGGTCATTCTCATTGATAGGACTTCTATCAGAAATTCATTTTCATTGGTATGTCATTTTAACATTACACTAGGTGATTTGTGTCGGTAGTTCATTTGCATCGGTAGGTCATTTGAATTTTCTGTATCTCAACTATTCTGTTGGTGTCAGTATATTACACATAGAATGTATTTTTGTTTCAATTGTCTTACAATATTAATATTAATAGAATATACCAAATCTATGTGAGATCATTGATAATCATAATTTAACATATTGAAACTTAAATAATTATGATTGAAATGTTTAGACATGAATAATAGTAGTTGACATGATATGTGATTATTAAAACTATTTATATTAGAGAGGATGTCCAACAGTCTTCTATGGTCCAACAATCTCCTCCTTTTGATGATCACAAATCGTGGCATTATTCAGTAAAATCATTTGATGTGGAATGAAATAATTATATTTTTCATCTCTCTTTAAGGATGACTTTTTATAATTTCTAGATAAGTTTAAGAGTTAAAGTAAACAATAATGGTATCATAGAGAAAAATAACATATATAAGAGTGATATCAAAGGTAAAGTAAATAATTATAATTATAAACTATTTCTCTACCTTTGGGGATTATCCAAAAGAAAACAGGTAGCACTGAAATAAAATGTATCATAAAGTAATAGATAAAAGATAAATAAAGGGAGGACAACAACAAAAAATTCCATTAATCAATAAAGTACAATGTGTTACAAGGATTCAAATAAAAATAACAAAAGTCAATCAAATAGACCTATCATAGAATGATGCACACTATGACTGTGGATTAAGGGGATCGTTTCCTTTGTCATAGAGATCAATAGATGGTTCGGTATGTGGTGGTTGAGAAGCTGGAGGGTCTGAAGAAATTTTTAGTGGAGGTAGGATCAATCCTTTTGTCACATTATGTACAAGTCTAGGTTTGTATTGGGACAACATAAGAGGTTTAATTTGTTCTTAGATCACTGGGTGAATCAGAGTCAAATCCTGAGCAATTGAAATTAAAGGTGGAGGCACTGATCCAAGAGTTCCAAGTGGTGCATCATCAAGTACTACAATTACTCCACTTTGAACATGATGGTATGGATTTAAAACATGATGAAATCCTAAATAATATCACCACAATACTTCATTGCTTTATCAAAGTCATCCTTATTCTCCATGAATTTTTCTCAAAGATGAGTGAAGTCCATAAATTGATTGACTTGTTCTTTGAATGATTTTGTAACTGGGGGTATTGTGAAATTATATTCCAAATAATTGAAGTGACTTTTCCACTGGTTCTGGGTGTAAATCCATGAGAAATATCGATTAATCCTCTTTGTATGCTCTTCATGAGTGGAAGATTCTTCCTTGGTATATAATATAATTATATAATGCACATGATCACTATTCTTCTCAATATTTTCGAGGTTTCCCTAACTAAAGGCATCAAATAGATCTTGAAGCTCCTCCTCTACAATATTTATGACTACCTTAACGTCCATAGTATGAGAAGTATGACCTGGTGTGGAAGGAATATCAGTAGGAGCTGAGGTATGAGTCTTCAATGTTGTAAGAACAGTCACAACACAAACTTTTTACTCTGGGTTAAAGGTATTTGTTATAGAAGAAAGCCTAAACATTTGTTTTATCAACTTGGAAGTAATTGAAAAAATTGTCTCAATAGTTGTAATTAGGTTGGGTTGAATCTCCTCTACCACTTTCTTTGAAACATTAGCTGCATCAGCCTCACTTATATCTACTGTCTAACTTGGAATAGAAATTACAGGCCCAGACTACCTCATTTTTAGTATTGAAGATCTGAGAGAGTGTAATTCATCACTCAGCTCAGTGTTGACTCTTCTAGATATTTGAATATCATGCATCATCTACGATTAAATGGGTATACTTACAGCTAAACATACTTCTTCATTAAACCTTTCAAAATCTTCTTTAGAGACAGAGTCACTAAGAAGGGTCTCAACCACTGATTCCCTTGAAACAGGTACAAAAACATCAACATCTGAATCTTCATAATCTTATCCCAGTGGAACATACCCAGGATTCCTTACCCATTCAATCATTATATCATCATCCGTAGGAGTGATAGTATCAATCACGACTCTTCCAAGTTAATTCTATTCACTAGCTTGATCTTATCTTTCTTGAGGTTCCCCCTCAAAATGATATATCCTCACTAGTTTCGCAAAATCAGCAGGAGGTATTCTTATTTCATAAACTAAATTATGTAAAAGAATTGCTTGAGATTATACTTCAGCATCAACTTTATCATTTTTTATTACTTCAACAACAACTTCAAGAGATTCTTCCAACCGGGCTTGATACACATATTCAACCATTTCAACATCTTCACCTTGATCATTCCTATGATGGTCATCATCACTATCACTCTTTAATCATCATCATGTCTAGAGATATGTTCTTTATTTCCATTTTTATCACCATCTTCTTCACCTTCTTCCTATTCACAATCACTACCACTTTCATCATCTTTACTTTCTTCTTCTTCTTCAGAGCCACTAGATCTACTTACATATTCTACACTGTATGATACATATGTCTCCTAATCTTCATTTTAATCAAGTGTGGGCTCATCATATGGTAAGGAAAGTGGATTATTAGGAGTCACAAAGGAAAACCCTTTGTGAGTTTTAGTGGTGTAAGGATCACTCCTACCATCGATAGGTAACCCCTGATCTCTAACTAGAGTAGCAAGCTCTTTTTATTCTTATAAAGAGTAAACAGCTTCCTCATTTTGTCCTAGACTTGGATCATCCATATTCTTAGGCCTAGTTGGATATCCCACCAGATTGAAATTATCAAAGAAATTATCTTCATCTCCAACTCATTATATCTTCCATGGGTTCATGTTGTTTTTTATCCTATTACAAATATCATTACTAAGGCAGATCCCACTGCACTCAGAAAAAACTTCTTATCATTCATTTACAAAACATTTATCTTTTAGAATAGCTATTATTGGCCTTGGATACATTAAGGAATGAGTTTTTTAGGATGATTTTATCATCTAATTCATGGTCAAGGCAAGGTATCTACACAAATTTACCTTGATCCCTTTTCATAGTAGATAAACCTTGTAGACCAATTGATACTTCAGAGAAGCAGCGTGCCCTTTCCGAGAACATATTTGATGCTAAATAAACATAAAAAAAATATTTTACATTATCCACATAACTATGTAGTAATGGGCCTTCTATGCTCATCATATTTGTAATCTCTTTCAGAACTATCTCAAAGTAGAACATATCACTCATAAGTGGAGAGGTAGATTGATAATCATCAAATAAACCTTCATGCATAACATTAATACATTCATCCCCTTTTCTTGAATAGAAATGGATTCTCTTACCTCTTACTATGGAATTTATTCAGGCAACATCACTTCCTTCCAACAAAAACTCCATATTCTGTAAAATTCATGAAATAGAATATAGTAAAATTGTCTTTAATTATCTAAGAACCATTCAAGACATCCTTGATATTGTAGAACATTGAGCATCAAAGACTTTTTTTCCAATATTCATTCATCAATAACTTCTTTTTCTGGAGTTACAACACGGTTCGCCAGAGCAGGATTTATAGGTCCTTAAGATTTTCTCAATTAACCCTTTTTTCCATAGACGTACGAGATTATCCACTATCAGGAGCTCGCATCACACAATCCATTACAATAGTTTATTTGGAAGGTCAGAAAGTGATATTTTGGGGTTAGAGAGAGCAAAGGCTGAAAGAGCGTAGGGGTAATGGAGTAGAGTGGATAAATTCAAATTTATATCATTAAGGGATTTTGAAACGAAAAATTATGAAATCGTGAACCGGGCTGAACAAAATCAATGAAACAATGTTGTTTTGGTAAAAACATAAAACATATAAAAACACTATTTCATCAGTGTCATAATGAAAGATATTTCATAACAGTAATGGTGTTGCAATTACATGGTGTTAGTGTCAACATGGCATAGTTATCAGTGTCGGAATGACAACTGTGTCGGTGTGACAAAGATATCGGTGTCATGGAGTCGGTATGACTTTGTCAGCTTCATACCATCAGTGTCGGTATGACGACTTCTCTTAAAATTGTCAAAGTAATAGAAACACAAGGTCTTATAGATTGATCATTCCTAAATCATGTCTGATGTAGTTTATTATTTCATTATTCAATGTCTTAGCGAAAATGTCAGCAAGCTGATGTTTAGTGATAATGAACACTAAATTTATGTCGCTTTTTTAATAATGGTCTCTCAAAAAGTGATTCCTTACATCAATTTGTTTTTTCCTAGTATGTGAAACAATATTCTTAGAAATATTAATCGCACTTGTGTTTTCAAAATTTATAGATATATGTCTGAATTGATATCCATAATTTAGTAATGTGTGTTTTATCCTCAATAGTAGTTCACAATAATTACCAGAATCTATGTATTCAGCTTAGGTAGTAAATAATGGAAAAAATTGTTTCTTACTACACCATGAAACTAGAGACTTTCCTAAAAAGTGACATGTTCTAGAGGTTTTTTTTTCAATCTAACTTACAACAACCAAAATCGGTATCTAAATAACTTACTAAATCAAAAAGTTGTCATCTAGGATAGAACAATCCTAGGTTGTGAGTATGTTTGAGGTATTTGAAAATCCTTTTAAAAGGAAGAAGATGAGATTATTTTGGGTTTTCTTGAAAATGTGAAAATTTGAATACACTAAACATAATATCTGGACTACTAGAAGTTAAGTAGAGTAAACTAATAATCATTCCTCTGTAAGTGGATTGACCAAAATATTTACCATCTTCATCGAGCTTGTAACACCCCGAGATTTTATGAAAAATATACTTTTTAATTTTATTGATTTCTTGTGTTGTATTCTAAAACAAAGGAGTCTTGCACAACATGGAACCCTAACTTGGTTTCATTACACGCAATCGCGACCTTCCTCGATAGTGTGTGTTGTACGCAATACCGAGTTTCACTAAACAATGATATGCTATTAAAATATTATTAAAACTAGCCGTTATGAATAGTAATAACCAATTTTTTAAATTTTTTAAATTTCATCTTTCAAAATGGACTTCATTTTTGGATTCGGAATATCGAAATTAGCCTAGGGTGAAATTTTCATATTTTTCGGAAAAAATTCAATTTTGATGAATAGTGAAAACACTGGGTTACTATTTAAAAACCGACTTTTTATTTAAATAATTATTTATTCTATTTAAATTTATTTTAGGTACAAATTCACACATAATACCTATATATGTTCAATGTAATTCATTAGAGTCATTTTATAATAATTTTTTATATATAAAAATTTTATTGAACTTTTGACTGTCTTTTACCCACCTCCTAGGAGAAATTCCAAATTCACATAAAACATAATATTACCGCTTCTGTGAGTGGAATTTCAAAAATCCGAGAGACACAGTTGATTTCAGTAAGTAAAATGTGGTTCAATGAGATGAAAATAATTGTTGGTGAATAGTAGCTTTTTACTTTTATTTACCACGGTTAAAAGTAAATAAGGTAATTAAGGGTAAAAATGATATTATTATTACCATAACACATGTCCTAATTATATTGGATAAGTTTAATTCGACCAAAAAAATCCTTAGGAATAAAATATGACAATTTAGGCCCACTTGGATTAGATTAGGACATTTATTATTAATTTATTTAAAGAAGGGTTAAAATAGTTAAAATCAAAGTTTAATAAATAAATCATTTTTAATATAGGGTTATAGATAAGATAAATTAGTCAATAAATATTCATTATAAATCTAATATGATTTCCTAGATAATGGTATTTTATTTAGAATTGTTAAACATCATATAATATAATTAATTCATGACACAATGCTGATAAAGTAATTATCTTATGAATGAAATATTGAAATAATTGATGTTATAAATTCCCAAATAAATGTAATTTGAGAATTTTTATTAATTCCACTAATTTACTAGGTTAATATGAAATGTTATTATTTATTTAGTTAAATTTTTTCTAACTAATTATTCTGTTATTATTTTCAAAAATATTCATATACCAAATAGTGTCAAAATTGACATAAAATTGTTTTTAAAAAAAATATTATATTATTAATTGTTATTTTATTCTTAAAAATATATGGTTTGGAAAAATGACTTAGATAAGGTTATATATATTAATAATAAACAACTTGGGGTTCGTTTTTATTGTTATAGCATGTTTCTTAACCTTATAGTGTAAGAAAACAAGAAGACACGGTAAAAGTTAAATTATTTAACTTAATGATAAATCTAAATGATAATGTTAAAATAATTACCTAAACATGTCTAAATTATATTGGATGAGAGTATTTAGACCCATACCCACCTTATCTTGTAAAAAATTAATTTAGAGCTATTAAAAACCGAATATGACTTTATAATAAAATAATATTTTTTGTTTTTCCTAAGGTGCCCCACTCCTCCCTTATAAAAGGGAACCTCCTCCCTCTCTTCCTCAGACCACTTTGAGCCTTCAAGCTCGGCCAAACCCTACCAAATTCTCTTCTACACTTCCCTAGAAACATCCTAGAGGTCCTGGTCTTCTTCAAAGACCAATTTTAATTCCCTAAGTGGAGGTCTCAAAGAGGTGCTTCAAAGAAGAGGTAATGTCCCTTACCGATTCTTTCAACATTATTTCTTCTTCCACTTCTTCTTTTTTATTTGTTTCATTATTAAGTAATAACATCAGTATCACTAATATACTGATATGTTATTATAAGTATGAAACAACCCCATTTCACCATCTATCCATCCTACAGAAAACAAAATCACCTGTAAGTACGGAATACCGTCTCCACGCCATGGTGTAATCTGTTTTTCCAACACCACCTTACTTGGATGGGTATAACGGTGTAAAGAATAACTATAAATTGTTGTTATAAAATCATAATGATTCTGATATATTGTATCATCCACCCCAATTCAATTCAATAATTATGGGAACGATATCATCGCTCGTGCGTACGTACGGACTACCGTCTCCATGATGCGATGAGATTCATTCTCAATGATTAACCATTCATGAATGATTATAAAGTATATATAATAAGTAATCATGAAATATATGACATAATAATGATACTGGATTTATGTATATATATATGTTTTTCATCTACTTAATTTCATTCAAGTCAATAAGGAAACGAAAACAGCGTTCATGCGTACGTACGGCCTACCATCTCCATGAACGGTGTATTTTTTTCCATTTATTGATCTATTATATATATGTATATTCTGAATATATATTATATATAAATCATGTTTTATATTCTGGAATTATGTAATCATGATCTAAGTAATCATATGAATAATTACAAGTCAAAACATAGACGACAAATGAAACGATTTTACCCAAAATGCTATTTAACATGGAATTTACAAAAGAACGGGTAATATAAAGTCATAAGTTAACCATATATGATATCATAACAATGAATATCATTATGTAATAAGTCAATGACATTATTTAAATCATTATACATCAGGTTCGGATCCATACGAAGAATATCAGACCTAAGGTAAGGGATAATTTTGCAAATCTCATTTTTATATGAGATTGCTTATTTGTAAGTATTTACTGGGGTTATTTCTATCATCCATGTCCATGTTTTATAAAAGTGTTTTCATGTATGTTTAATGTCCTTTTTAACCATTTTTGAATTTTACTACATGGTATGTAAGGAATATTTGTTTTAACATATGAGGTAATTTTTGACTTTTCCTACAAATGAACGAGGAGAATGTTATTTTTAACTTATACAGCGTGAACAGATTTTTACGGTTTAATAACGCCGCATTTTCATGAAGCTTACTCAACATAATTTTATGACTATTTTCAACAAAATACTTTTATTTTAAAACTTCATGGAATTTATTGAAATGAAAATGATTTTGACGAAGAAAGGATATTTTCCTCAAGAATTCATTTCAAATGTTTTATCAAAACCATTTTCCATCTAAGATGACATTATTTCATATGTGTATGTTTCAAGTTTAATGTCTCTATGATTTACGTGGTTCACTTTTCTTATGATGAAATGTCAATTTGTTTTATATGGATTGCGAAATGATGTGATGATGTTTATGAAACCCGTTTTATTCGTTGGGTTATTATGAATGATGCATGTTTATTTTGTGGAACAAGTAAGAATGATTTCATTATGAGATGGGTGGGACCTATATCTCCCTCCAATGTATTGGGTAAAGATTTATATCTCATGAGATAGACATGGCTGGAATGGTAAGTTAATCTGGTTCAGTGTTACAGGACTGAAACGAGGAGTGAACTCGATTCAAAAGGGGACTTTGTCCACTAAGATGGTCTTGGTAGCAATGCCTTGGCTACTATGGAAATCATGACATGTGTTAAATGGTTTCCACAATTACATGTTTTATTCCCATTATATTTTATCATGGTTGATGTTCTATTATGATATATGCCTTACGTACTTCCACGATTTATGTCTTTGCTCACGATTTTGATGTTTAAATTTCATGTTCATGTTTTTTCTTCCAAATGATTATGGATTGTTTTATGTTATCTATGTTTGACCTTACTGAGAATTTGATCTCACCCTTTTTATGTTTTATTTGCCCCAGGAAATAAAGAAAGGTTTTGGGTAAGGAAACAAAAAGGGGAAGATCGTTATGGTAGTTGTTGAAGATATTTCAACATGATTAGAAGTTTATATTCTGAGTTTCAAAAGACACTAAACAATTACGGTCCTTGTGTGTCTATTTTTGTTATGTATTATGTATTCTGAAAAAGTAATGTAATGTCCATGTGGATCAATATTTGGGTCTCTACAGAGCTCCAACTTAAAAGTGGTACTCATTGGAGTGTCACTACTCTTAGTTCTTTTAAATCCAAAACTTGTTAAAATATCCTTTTTATATTTACATTGATTCAAATTTAGACCTAGTTTATTGCGAAATATTAGAAATCCAAGAAAGAATTTGATTTCAACCAATATACTCATTTCAAGTTCAATTTACCTCATCTTTGAAAAATCAAAACATAAATAAGTTTTAGAAGATCCAAAAATAATATCATCTACCTAAATTTGTACTACTAAAACATCTTTGTAAATTATTTTTATAAATAGAGTCGGATTAGTTATACCTTTTGTAAAACCTTTAGAAATAAGAAAAGTGTTGAGCCTGTCATACCAAGCTCTTGGATATTGTTTTAAACCATATAAATATTTTTATTAATTTTAAAAACATTATTGGGAAAATGAGGGTTTCAAAAACCAGGAGGTTGTTCAACAAAAACATCCTCAACTATATACCCATTTAGGAATTCACTCTTGACATCCATTTGAAAAAGTTTGAAATACAAATGTGCTTCATATGCAAGAAGTATTCCAATGGCCTCAAGTCTATCTACTGGTACAAAGGTTTCCTCATATTCAATCCCTTCTTCTTGACTATAACCTTGAGTAACCAATCTTTATTTTTTTCTTACTATGTTACCAGCTTCATCTAATTTATTCCTAAACACCCATTTCGTTTCTATATTCAAGGTGTCATTGGGTCTATCTACAAGTTTATATACTTTGTTTCTTTCAAACTGATTTAATTCCTCTTGTATAGCCACCACCCTAATTCACCATTGATAGAATCATTACTGTTTTTAGGTTCAAGAGGTGACAAGAAAGCTTGATGTTCAACCTGATTTCCTAAAGAAGCTCTAGTTTTTTATTACTTTATCTAAATCTCCAACAACAACATCTAGAGTTTGGTTCCTAAGGGTTCTATGATATCTAGAAAAATAAGGAAATGTAATTTCAAATTCCTTAACTAGTCTGTGTTCATTATGGCTCGAATCTAGAGAATTTCTAGAACTGGAATTTTTAAAATATTTATTTCCTAGGATGATCAAAATATTTATCATTGATGTCCAAATTTGACATATCAACCTCAAGATTTTCTAGTGAGGTCATAGGTTAATGTGGATCTGTTTCACCAAATTTGACATGTACAGATTCTACCTCACACTTGTTTCTTTTATTAAAGACCCTATAGACTTTACTATAAATTGAATAGACCAAGAAAATTCCTTCATCACTCCTGGAGGAAAATTTTTCTATATAATACATAGTGTTAAGTGTGACTTCTCGGACCCTAATGTCACTTAACGGATGCTCCGATCCTGGTGGGCCACATGGACTCAAGTGCATCTCCCTGAATTTCAGAGGTTTCCGACTAGCATCAAGGGCCTAGGGTGTGTCTGTGGGGATATTATTCCCTCATTAGAAGAGTGTAGCATAGAGGAAGGAATTTAAATAAATAGTAAAAAGTGAATGTTATATAAATAAATAACAGAAGAAAATTGATGCACTCTATAAATGATAATAATAACAACTGTATAAACTGGAAAAATATGATGTAATGTCTTGTCACTATAAAACTAGAAAACATGGATACAATACAATAGGAATAATATGTTCCATAAATTAAAAGAAAACAAAGGCTACTCCAAGCATCCTGAGATCCAACTCAGTCATCTACTATCAAACTCCATTCTAAACAGAAACCAATCAAGTGTTTGAAGAAGTATGATTCCATTTTTCAACACCTACAACAATGTAATCTACTGTAAGTACCAAATTGTTCCCAGATTGGGTGTGAGATAAATCTCAGTAGGCCACCACCAATGCTGTCTATAACCTCTGGCCTGTGTAATGGAATATAGGAGTGTGTAGTATATATATAGTAATGAAAAATATTACAATAAAACTAAATAACCAAATTCCTACTTCTGCCCTCATTTGGTGTCTGAAAATGTAACAAGTTCATTAATTAAGTAATAACCATTTAATGAAAATAGGCCACATGAAGCATAGACAGTACTTACATCACCTCTTGATATTATAAGTAGTGTTGGTCCCAAGAAAAAAACAAGGCAACATGAAAATTATATCCAGTGAGGGAGTTCTAGGGTAACAACCAAGGTAACGTAGATCTTAGAAAACACTAACTAAGTAGTATCTAAATCTAGATAATGGATAAGAGTGTAATCTAAAGAGCATAATCCAATGTATTCCAAAATAATGTGCCTGCCGATTCCAAGGCAATCGGACAAGGTAAAATGTGGCTAGGAAAGGACAAGGCCTTATGGGATTACACCAGGGCACCTACTAGTCAATGATGGATCCAAAGAGTGTATCTGATGTATCATTTAATAATGTAAAGGGCCTTGTGGTAGTATATCGGGAATCAGAGGAATAGACAAGAACTAGAGTCTAGGTGGGTATCAACCTAATCAAACCACATCCATGAATCTGAATGGGGTTCCCGACACCCATGGTATTCTCCCCTCATAATCCAAGGTGAGATTGAGTTAGTCCATTCCTATTTGATATTGTATTCATATAATAATTCCTTAGGTTCAAGCCTTTCCTTCCATTAGTGTGGATAGTCCAAGTAGCGTTTCAACCATTTAATCATGTCTCAATTAACGATTAAGTCATATTCAATTATAGTGGTTCACTCCTCTACCTTCGATCAATATGGAAAGGGGTTCTATGAACATGTAACCTTTATTCAATCTCATTTAATAAGGCTGATTTATATTCTTAGTCCACTTGTAATTTCAAATTTCACATTTATTAATAAATACGATGCACTTACCTTAGGTAGGTTAAGTGGTGATCATATAAAGTACATGAACTTATGAAATTCTCATTAATAAAAATCCATTTACCATCAGAAGGATCTCCATTAGTATGTTCAAGCAAAGGCACACCCGAACGGTTGCTCAAACATGCCAAAACACTAAAAACCCAAATATGGATTATCCTTCAACATGGGGTGGATTGATTTGTAGGTGTAACCGCTAACAACTAATCACAAATTTAGAAATATCATAACCATACGATTATAGAAAGTATAATCATGACATGTGAATTTGATAAATGACTTCTGATGAAATCAGTGGGCCCCACACAAATATTCCAAAATCAAAAAACATTAGGGATAAGTTATAGACCACCCTCTTTAGGGTTGTGTGACTCTCCTCCTCTGATATTGGCCCTTGATTTGGCATGTATCCGATTAGATCTAAGAAAAGGTGAAAAACTCTCACATGATGATATCTTGGTTGAGAGAATGAGATATGAAGAACGACTAAAGAGGAATCGAGTACATACTATTGTGTATCCAACGTGATGAGAAAAAAACATGATCGGATGTGGAACTAAGAAGATCTATTGATCCCTAACTTTGTCCTTCAAAAATCTCCAAAATGAGGGTAAAAGGGCTTAATCCCACTGGTTCTCAGATTAGGGAAGAAGAGGGGAGTAAAATAGATCATTATGTTAATTTTGGACATTTTATGTAGAATTTTAGCTTGTGCACTGTTTGTCTGGATGGTTTTTCAAACCATGAAAAAACTGTGTGAGATGGTTCTTCCCAAAATTACATCCTACACATGGTTTGATCAAAACATGTTCCAGACAGGCACAGGTACCTTGGAAAAAGGGGAATTCGCACAGTTAGACCACATCGCCATGCACCAATCGTATATGGTGGCTATGTCTGAAAAAATAAAATCTACACAGTTTTATAAACTATGAGGCATTCCTGCACGGTTTACTCTAAACTTTGTTTCAAGACAATTTCCCTCCAAAAGATGGGTTTCGGGCTCCGATCAAGCCCCAAAACCCCTCAGAACCTTTACTAACTCATTATTCATCCATATTAGTTCCATAGTAAATATTTAGAATGAACATTAAAGGATCCATACCTAATTGAAGAACCAGTTTCTTAGAGTCTTTCCCCCATAAAAGAACTCTCCCTCTAAATTCTCTTTACAAGGGAAAAGAAAAACAATCTAAGAACAACTCTGGTCATTGGGAATGTATGTCAACTTCCCTCTCATATGTCTCATCAAGTACTCAGTTGTGCTGCCATAGCACCTATACGAGAGGGACATAATTTCCTCGGAGAGCCTGTGTTATTCAGTTAATGATTCATACTAGATATTCCTCAAAGGTAGTATTGGCACCTAACTCATCTTCCATGGGATCAAAGGTATGAGATGGGTCGGTATGATATTGGAGAAGCTGTGAGATGTGAAAGACATCATGCATGTAACAGTACCTCTAAGGTAGTAGAAACTGATAGGATACCATCCCGAATCTCTTTAAGATCTCGAATGGCCCGATGTAATGATGTGATATCTTTCCCTGCTTCCTTAACCATATATGTCCTAGCCTCAAAACTACCCAAAGAAAAATATGATCCCCAACCTCGAACTTAAGTGGTCGTCCATGGAGATCAACATAAGATTTCTGTCTAGATTGAGCAGTAGTCCTACGCTTTCTGGTCAGCTGAACCTATTCTGAAGTCTCCTAAACAAGATGAGGACCTTGTAGGGATGGCTCACCTATCTATATCTAGAACATGGCGGAACGGAATAACATTCCATATAAGTCCTCAAAAAGAGAAATATGGATCATCGCTTGAAAACTGTTATTATAAGTGAACTTAATAAGTGTGATATGCTTCTCTTAAGAACTACTGAAATCAAGGACACAAGCTCGGAGCATATCCTCTAAAAATTGTACTGTCCATTCCGATTGTCCATTGGTCTGAGGGTGGAAATATTTTCTTATAATCACCAGAGTTCCCATAGATTTCTACAAACCTTTCTAGAACCTTGAAGTGAAATGAGAATCCCTATCTGAAACGATAGTACTTGGAACCCTATGTAGTTTTATGATATCATGGACATTCAGTCTTCCCATCTCATCAATTGAGAAATCCTCCTAAATAGGAATGAAGTGGGATGATTTCTTTAGTTTTCCATTAACTACTCAGATAGCATCGCTACCCCTCGACGACCTAGGTAAGTAGACAATGAAATCCATAGCAACATCATCCAATTTCCATTCTGAGATGAGAAGTGGATGTAACAAGCCTGCAGTTTTATGGTTCTTCACCTTCACCTACTGACAGGTGGAATACCTAGTGATGAATCCTAAAATCTGATATTTCATTCTAGGCCACCAATACTAGTGTTACATATCTCGATAAATCTTCAAGATTCCTTGATGAACTTCCCACTGTGAAGCGTGAGACTCTTTCATTGACTCCTCTCTCATATCTGCAGTAACCCAAATATGTCCACATAGACGCAGGACATCGTCTCTGTCCACAGACCAATTGGGAGGTGTGTTATCATCTGATATACTAGTACATGTAACCTAACCTAAATTATTTGAAAAATACCTACTCTTCACCTTCTCAAGGAGGGAAGAGGAAAATAATAAGGTTGAGAGGCAAGACTACTCGTGACTCTCATGAAACTCTAGATGAAGTTTAGAAAATATGGTCATTATCCATTAATCACTGGCTTCTTGTATGGACAGTGTTTGAGTTTTCGGACTCATTGCATCGTTGACCACATTACCCTTTCAAGGCATATAAGAAAACTCAAAATCAAAGGATTGTAGATATTTGACCCATATCCATTGTCTGATGTTCAAGTCACACTGAGAAAATATATACTTGAGGCTCTTGTGATTTTTATACACCACAAAGTGTTCACCCCAAAGATAATTCTCTAGAAACACAAGGCATAGACAACTACTGATAGCTCGAGGTCATGTGTTGGGTAATTTCTCCCATGGGGCTGCAACTACAATGATCTGTACGCAACGAGTTTTTCTTCTTCTATCAACACTGCTCCTAGGCTAATGCCTGATGCATCATAGAAGACTGTATAACCTTTACCTTGATTGGGAATAATCATAATTGATGTCAAGACAAGACTCCCTCTCAGTCCCTAAAAGAATTTATCACATGATTTTGACCATAGGAACATAACACCATTATTTTTAAGCCTAATAATAGGTGACACAAGACGTGAGAAGTCCTATATAAAATTCCTTTAATATCTACAGATCCCTAAAAACTCTTGGTATCAAAAAAATTCTTGTCCATCTCCAAAGAAACTATAGTACTAACCTTTTCATTGTCAATAGATACTCTTTATTTTGATATAATATGACCCAAGATGTTGACCTTGTGATCTAGAAGATGCACTTAGTAAGCTTGACATAAATCTGATGCTCTCTCGGTGTACACAAAATGATCTCAAGATGTCTGGTATGGTCATTAAGAGTGAGATAATACACCAATATGTCGTCCACAAAGACAATGAAAAAAGACTCAAAATAGGGGTGGAAAACTATATTCATCAAATCCATGAAAATGGAAGGCACATTCGTAAGACCGAACATCATAACAAGATACTCATACAGACCATACCTATTATAGAAAATTGCATGAGGTATGTCTGATGGTCTAATTTGCACCTGATGATAGCCCGATCTTAGGTCGATCTTTGAGAATGCCATTTCTCCTCGAAGATAGTCAAATAGTTCTCCAATTCAAGAAAGTGGATACTAATTCTTGACCATAATCTAGTTTAACCTTTGGTAATCCATGCACAGATGTATGGTTTAATATGACTTCTTGGTGAAAAGAAAGGGAAAACTCCAAGGGTATGTACTAGGTTGTATAATGCCTTTGGACTCTAGGTCCTCTATCTACCTCTTGAGCTCTTGAATCTCAGTAGGTGCCATCTTTTATAGTGAAATGGAAAATGGCACTACTCTTAGAATAATATCTATTGTATACTCTACCTCTATCTTAGGAGGTAAGCCAAAAAAGACATCAGGAAGGACATCCTTGGAACTATCATCTATTGGAGGGAAATAAATTTGAAGCAAACCCTGATCCACGATATAATTATTTTCAATATGGGCGGCCACTTTACCCAGCCCATGATGCTTCGGTCTAGCTCTCCCATCATAGACATCCAACTCAGTTTGGAAAAATAACTACTTCCTTCTATTGATGTAAAAGAGACCTCAGGGCGATATTAGTCTACAAAGGCATGATATTGGACTAACCAGTCCATCCTGATAATGAAATCAAAGATCATCATCTCAAGAACAAAGAAATTATACAAGAAATGGTAACTACCTACCTCAAAGGGATAATCCATGTACTGGCGTATGACCTCCTTCCGTATTCACAATGATGTATCGAGGTTTATTACACCATAGTGATATTATATCTCTAGTATGATAATTTCCATGATAGATACCTAATTAAAATAGTTTTAAGAACCTGTATCAAAAAAGCAGGGACAATAGTGGAGGTTACTAGAATAATACATCATACATTAGATGGTCTCGTAGCCTGATCCTCGGGTATCAGCTATAAAGTATGAAATTGACTTGATCCACAGTCATGTGCAATAGATGGACTTCCATGATCATGATTTCTCTGCTGGCACTTCTGGTGATTAGGGGTTGGACTACCATAGCCACGACCTCCACCTCGTCCAGCCCTTCCGGTGCTATTCCAACTCCCTGACTGATGAGGTTAAAAAGAAGTAGCTCCTAAAAGTGGAGGTGATTTTGATCCTTTTCCACTTGAAGTTGGTGGAAAGGTCCTGCAAAAATGCTGAAGATGACCCATATGGTCGTAATCCCAACACTCCATAGGGTCTCTGCCACATTGAGGCTTCTTATTCCCATATCTTGCACACTGATGATATGACAACCCTGCTTTTATTACAAAATTAAACATAATTTATTACATAAAACTTCACTTGATACAACAACGAAGATCAAGAGGTTTAGTGTCTTTGGGGCTTAGGCTCATTACATAAAAACGTAAAACATGAACTACTACATATTTATTGAAATCTTCCTTTACATGACCACTAAATTCCCTTGTACTTAGAATTGCATGAGATAACCTGAGGACATGCATAAGAAAAGGGTGAGCTATAAAGCCTAGTAAGGGAGTACACATGGAATAACATGAGGACTAAAATACATGTTAGGAATTAGGCATATCAATATGGCACAAGAGAAACATGAACATAAAGGCATGATAAAGCATGATAATCATAACATGGAAATGTGGCAACAACACTTAACATGAAAGTAGCATGAGCCAAGTCCCACTACACATGGAGCCTGAGTAAATCCTCATTGCACATGAAGTACGAGTAAACCCTCACTGCACTTTAATTAGCATGATTCAACACTCATTTCACATGATGTATCATGATACTATATGTGACCCAATGCATTGGAGTGCTATAAGGGTGAACCCTTCTTAAACATTTCATTTCATGCATAAGTGTTCCACATGGATCATAAAACTTGGCTTCATTAAACATAATCATTTATTCCACGATAACGAAATGTGGAATTCATACATGAAACTTTATAATCAATATGTAAATGTTCATAAAGGTGAATACCCTTGATGGAGAAATGGGCATGGTATTCACTACACAATGGCATTGGCTTAGAAAATCGGTGCAATTTCAGCAGCGTAACGGCGTGACATAAGAATTCATAAAAATGGTTGATGAGAGATAAAGGGGTGTCTCATAATATTTACATGAAATGGATAGTAAGGGGTTCATATAGATACATTTCCAATCAATTGTAATTAAATTTAAATCCATGATACAGAAGTATTGCTTGAATGTAAAAGAGGAGAGAGATGTTCCTTTCGGAATTTTGGCATAGTAACGGGTGTACATGGGAGGCATTTAATGGGAGAGAAAGGGGTCTACCATCATTAAAACAATAAGAGGGCAGTATGGGGGAGGTGAAAAACCATACCCCAGTATTTATAATTGACATTAAAATGGCATAAAAATATGAAGAAAATTGGACAAAAATGAGAAAGGAAGAAAAAACCTTACTTGGAAGTGTGCTTCCAAAGGCTAGAGAGAGGCTTGTGAGAGGCTTATTTGGATCTTGGGCACTATGGGAGGATTCTATAGAGGGTAGGGCAGAGGTTGGATGAACTCCAAAGGCTTTGAGTGTGGAGGAAGTGGGAGCTTGGGTTGGTTTATATAGGAAAGATGAGGGAATTCTTTATTATTTAGGTTTGGGACCCCTTATATTAATTTAATCCAAACCACAAACCACCCCATGGTTTTTTCCCATGGTTTTTGGCAAAGGGAAGATTAAGAAAATATGTTATAAGGCCAAAGTCTGAACTTCTTAAAATAATGGGGTTTCTTGTAACACCCCGAGATTTTATGAAAAATATTCTTTTTAATTTTATTGATGTCTTTTGTTGTACGCTACATGAAAAGGAGCTAGCACTACACGCATCCCCAACATGGCTTGCTTTACACGCCATCATGACCTTCCACAATAGCATGTGTTGTACGCAATATCGAGTTTCACTAAACAATGATATGTTATTAAAATATTATATAAACTAGCCGTTATGAATAGTAAGACCAAATTTTTGAAATTTTATAAATTTTATCATTCAAAATGGACTTCATTTTTGGATTCAAAATATCAAAATTAGCCTACGGTGAATTTTTGGTATTTTTTTGAAACCTTTCAATCTTAGATGAATAGTGAAAACACTGGGTTACTATTTAAGAACCGAATTTTTATTTAAATAATTATTTGTTTTATTTAAATTTATTTTAGGTCAAAATTTATTCATAATACCTATATAAGTTCAATTTAATTCATTGGAGTCTTTTTATAATAATTTTCAGTATATAAAAAGACTATTGAACTTTTCACTGTCTTTTAACTACCTCCTAGGGCTTTTTGAAAACTTACATAAAACATAACTTTAACGCTTATGTGATTGGCATTTCAAAAATCCAAGAGACACGGTTAATATCAAGGACTAAAATGTGGTTCAATGAGATGAAAATATTTTTTGGTGAATAGTAACATGTTACTTTTATTTACCACGGTTAAAAGTAAATTGGGTAATTAAGGGTAAAAATGATATTATTATTACCCTAACACATGTCCTAATTCTATTGGATAAGTTTAATTCGACCAAAAACATCTTCAGGAGTAAAATATTACCATTTAGGTCCACCTGGATTAGATTAGGGCATTTATTATTAATTTATTTAAAGAAGGGTTCAAATAGTTAAAATCAAAGTATAATAAATAATTAAATTTTAATATAGGGTTATACATAAGATAAATTAGACTATAAATATTCATTAGAAATATAATAATATTTCCTACCTAATGGTAATTTATTTATAATTTTTCGAAATTAAATAATATAAGTTATTTATGACACAATGATGATGCAGTAATTATATTATTAATGAAATATTAACATAAATGATGTTATAAATACCCAAATAAATGTAATTTGAGACTTTTTATGAATTCCACTAATTTTATAGGTTAATATGACATGTTAGTATATATTTAATTAACTTTATTTGAACTAATCATGTTGTTATGGTTTTCACAAAAATCAATTACCAAATAGTGTCAAAATTGACATAAAATAATTTTTTAAAAAAATATTATATTATTAATTGTTATTATACTCATAAAAATAAAAGGTTGGTCCAAGATACTGATATCATGATAGGTGTAGCATGAATGGACCACTTGGGGGTCGCTTGGATGTATATGGTAAGTTTATTAACTATATAATATAAAAATACAGAGTGACATGGTAAATGTCAATCTAATTAACTAAGAGTTAAAACTAAAAGATAAGGTTAATATAGTGACCCAAACCTGTCTAAAATCTATTTTTTGAGAGGATTTCGACCCATACCCACCTTATATTCTAAATAAATAAATTTGGGGCTATTAAAAACCGAATATGACATTATTATAAAATAATATTTTAAGTTTTTCCAAAGGTGCCCCTCTCCTCCCCTATAAAAAGGGCACCCCTTCCCTCTTCTCTTCACACCCTTTTAAGCCTTGATACTCGGCCAACCCCTGACCATTTCTCTTATCCACTTCCCTATAAACATTCCAGAGGTTCTGGTATTCTCAAAATACCAACTCTACTTCCTTAAGAGGAATCTTAAAGGAGGTGCGTCGAAGAAGAGGTAATCTCTTCTTCCGATTCTCTCAAGTTTCTTTCTTCTTCTACTTCTTCTTCATTAGTCGTATCATTATGAAGTAATAACATCAGTAGTACTTATATACTTATATATTATTACAAATATGAAACAACCTTATTTCACCTTCTATCCATCCTACAGAAAACGAAATCACCGCGCGTGCGTACGTACGGAATACCGTCTCCACGCCCTGGTGTAATCTGTTTTTGACCACCACCTTACTTGGATGGGTATAATGGTGTAAATAAATAACTATATCTATTATTTTAAATTTATATTGATTCTGAAATATTATACATACGCTTAAATAAAATTACATGATCATTGGAATGATATCATCGCTCGTGCGTACGTACGGACTACCGTCTCCACGACGCGATGAGATTCATTATCCATGTTAACCATTCATGAATGATTATAAAGTATAAATAATGAATAATAATAAAATATATGACATGATAATGATACTGGATTTATCTATATTTATGTAATCTACTTAATTCCATTCAATTCCATAAGGAAACAAAAACAGCGTTCATGCGTACGTACGGCCTACCTTCTCCACGAATGGTGTATTTCATTCCATTTATCAATCTATCATATATATATATATGTACATGCAGAATATATATTACATATAAATCATGTTTTAAATTCTGTAATTATGTAAATCAGTATAAAAGTAATAATATCAAGAACAAAAAGTCGAAACACGTACGTCAAATGAAATGATTTTACCCAAAACGCTGCTTTAACATAGAATTTACAAAAGAACGGGTAATATAAAGTCATAAGTGAACCAAATATGATATCATAACAATGAATATGATATCATAACAATGAATATGATTCTGTAATAAGTCAATGACATTATTTAAATCATTATACAGGAGTTTTGGATACATACGAAGCATATCTGACGTAAGGAAAGGGATAACTATTCCAATCTCGTTCTTATTAGAGATTGTTATTCATAAGTATTTACGAGGGTTATTGTTATCATCCATTACCTTGTTTTCTAAAAAAAAATTCATGTATTTTTAAAGTACTTTTTACACATTTTTGAAATTTACCACATGTTATTAAAGGAATATTACTTTTGTTTACCACACGGGGAACTTTTTGACTTTTCCAACAAAAGTATGAGGAGAATGTTATTGTTAAGTTATACGGCATGAATGGATTTTTACGGTTTCATAACACCTCATTTTCAGGAATCTTCCTCTACAATATTGCATGATTATTTTCAACAAAACCATTTTCATTTAAAATTGCATGGAATTTTGTGAAAATAAAATGATTTTGAAGAATAAAGGATATTTTTCTCAAAAAATCATTTCATGTGTTTTATCAAAACCATTCTCCATCTAAGATGAAATTATTTCATATGTGTATGTTTCAAGTATAATGTCTCTAGGAGTTAAATGGTTTCACTTTTCTTATTATGAAATGATATCCATTTGTTTTATATGGATTACATTATGATGGGATGATTTCTATGAAACCCATTTTATTTTTGGGTTATGATGAATTATTTATGTTTATATTGTGGCACCAGTAATAATGATTTCATTATGAGATGGGTGGGACCTATATCTCCCTATAATGGATTGGGTAAAGATTTATATCTCATGATATAGACATGGTTGGAACGGTAAGTTAATCCGGTTTAGTAATACAGGACTGGAATGAGGAGTGAACTCGATTCAGAAAGGGGCTTTGTCCCCTAATATGGTATTGGTAGCAATGTCTTGCATACAATGGAAATAATATCATTTTATTAATGGTTTCCACAATCACATGTTTTATTACCATGCTATTTTATCATGATTAATGTTTCTTTATGATCTATGCCTTATGTACTTCCATGTTTTATGTCATTTCTCAAGGTTTTGATCTTTAAACATTATGTTCATGTTTGTAAGTTCAATTGTATATGATTTGTTTTGTTTTATCCATGCTTACACTTACTGAGAATTTGAGCTCACCATTTATATTTTTTCTTTTCCATAGGATTTAAAGAAATGTTTTAGGAAACAAAACAAAAAGGGGAAGATCTTTATGGGAGATGTTGAAGATCTTTCACCACGATTAGAAGATTATGTTTTGAGTTTCCATAGACACTAAACTATTGCGGTTCTTTGGTGTCTTGTTTTGTTATGTATTAAGTATTCTGCAAAAGTAATGTAATGTCTATGTACGTCAAGCTTCGGGTCTATACTTTTCTTATTTGGAGGTGAGTCACACCCCCATGGAAAATAATTTAGAATGACAAGATGTTTAATAAGTCTTGAGGGGGCCATTAATGCTTTGTAAAATAAGTCATAAAAACCCATAAATCACATTATATTAATGGTAAAACATATATTGGACGAACAAAAAGCTTATATTATTTTATTACATCACTATTGAGTCATTATGATGTCATAAAACACATTATATATTTAAACGATATTTAATTTTTAACCAAAAATTTGACTGTCTCGGAAAATTATGAAAAATTCACTATTGGATAATTTAGACATCCTGATTCCAGAAATAACATATATTTTATCTAAATAATTTTCTAAATATGTTAATTTTTACTTTTAAAATAAAAACTGACATTTATCAAAAATTCACGGGTTTTGACAAAAATGGATTTCAAATCATAATAAAAATTACAATTGCATTCATAAAATTATAAGATCATTTATATTCAATAAAAATTAATTTAAAAATAAAAATTTTATTTTAATAAAATATTATTTAATTAAAAAATCCATTAATTTAATAAAATAGATTTCGTAATTAAATAATAATTAAAAACACACTTTGTACATAAAAAACTATTTACAATGTATCAATAATGAAAAAAAGTATATACATTATTATATACAAAAAATAATGTACATGAACATAGTACTATCAGTTCATTGCATAACCCCTTAAAACAGCCGCATAAGACCTAAGGGTGAGATGTGCGATGGTGACAGACTCATGGGGTAGCTCGGATAACATCGCTCGATTGGTAATTTCTATCAACTTCCACTTCTCCAGTAGACGGTCCCGTTCGAGCTTGAAATGATGAATCTCGGATTGGGCTTGGTCAAGAGTGAAGCCCAAGGATGCAACCTCTTTTCTGAGCTCTGAAAATGGGCTTCATATGGGGAAATTTTACTGGATGATGTCATCGCTTCCTTTGTCTGAGTAAATTTGGATTTGTTAAAGCCCAATATTTATTCTAATCATGTGATCACTGTTCAACGACTATATTAGCAACAGTAAAAATTCTTAACATAAAACCAATGAAGTTGACATTTTATATAAACATAAAGAGACATTTAACTAGATCAAGAGGTATTTACATTAATGAAACTTTGGGTCGTTACAATATTCCCCCCTTAAGAAATTTGGCCCTTGAAATTTTCTTTTTCCCACACTAATACAGATATGGGTAACTCAGCTTCATCATTTCCTCTGATTCCCAAGTCACTTCTTCAAACTTGTGGTTTCTCCACAACACCTTGATGAGGGGCATTATCTTATTTCATAGGACATTTTCACTACAATCTATGATCTTCACTAGTTGCTCCTCATAAGAAAGATCATCCTCCAATGGTACCACCTCAGAAGAGAGTACATGTGAAGGGTCTGCTATGTACTTCCTTGAGTGGGATACATGAATGACATCATGTACTTTGGCCATTGTAGGTGGAAGTGCTAGTAGATAGGCCACAACCCCAACACAATCAAGAATCTCGAAGGGGCCGAAGTACCTTGTACTTAACTTCCCTTTTTTTGCAAACCTCATGACCTTCTTCCACCAAGATATGCGTAGAAACACCATGTCTCCAACTCTAAACACAAGGTCTTGTTGAAGGTTATCTACATAACTCTTCTATCGACTCTGGGCTACCTTGATATGATGCTGAATGGTTTTCACCTTCTCCACCACTTCTTCGACCATTTAAGGTCGAAGTAGGTTACGTTAACTAAACTCATCCCAACATGCTGGTGTTCTACTCCTTTAACCATATAGGGCTTCATATGGTGCCATTTGGATGCTTGAGTGGAAACTATTATTATAAGAGAACTCAACTAGAGAAATATTTTGATCCCATCCTGATTTAATGTCTATTGAGCATGCTCTCAACATTTCCTCAAGAGTTTGGATAGTCTGCTTGGATTGGCCATCAGTTTGAGGATGATAGGCCATACTGAAGTTCAGTTCAGTATTCATATCATGTTGAAGACTCTTCCAAAACATAGAGTTGAATCTTGGATCTCACTCAAACACAATAGATATTGGTACTCCATGAAACATTACCACTTCCCTGATATATATCTGTGCCAGTTGATCCAAAGAGAATTCCTCCCGAATAGCAATGAAGTGTGCAGTCTTTGTAAGATGATCCACAACAACCCAGATTGCATTATTGCCTTTGAATGTCCTTGGATGTTCGGTGACAATGTCCATGGTGATGTTCTCCCAATTAAATTCTGTAATGGGAAATGGTTGCATCATCCCCATAGACAACTTCCTCTCTACCTTCACTTGCTGACACACCAGGCACATTGATGTATATTCAGTGATCTCCTTCTTCATATTATCCCACCAAAAGTTTTCTTGGAGATCTCGATATATCTTTGTGCTCCTTGGGTGAATAGAGAAATTTGAACTATGTGCATCATCCAAAAGTTCCTTCTTCAGCTCCGGACTTGATGGAACACCTAGTCTTTTCCCAACACACACAATTCCTTCTTCATTAACATTAAACTCTGAGGATTTCCCTTTTTCGAAAGCTCCCACCATTTCCTGAATTCCCACATCATCCTTTTGAGAATCCTTTAACCTTTCCAAAAGATACGGTTGAGAAATAATTTGTGAAAGGATTGATGATGTTCCCTTCTTTATGATTCCAATGTCCATCTTCATCAAGTCTAAGAAGATTGGATCCTTCTCAATTCTCATCATTGATAGAATTGTTGGGTCCTTTCTACTTAGGGAATCTTCCACCTTGTTCGCTTTCCAAGGGTGGTAATGTATTGAAAGTCATAATCCTTGATGATCTCTATCAATCTTCTCTGGTACATATTAAGCTCTTTCTGTGTGAATATATATTTAAGACTCCTGTGGTCAGTATATATCTCACATTTCTCTCCATAGAGATAATGACGCCAGATTTTCGAGGCAAATATCACCACCACCAACTCCAGATCATGCGTTGGATAGTTTCACTCATGGATTTTCAACTACCTTGAGGCGTAGGATATCACCTTATCATTCTGCATCAGCACACAGCCTAAGCCCTACTTTGAAGCATCACAGAATACCACAAAATGTTCCCCACTTGTGGGTAAAGTGATCACGAGCGCAATGATAATCCTCCTTTTCAACTCCTTGATTCTTTCTTCGCATTCATCACTCTAATCAAGCTTTACTCACTTTCGAGTTAGCTTGGTAAGAGGGTTGGACAATCGTGAGAAATTCCTCACAAATCATCGATACTATCCAGTTAACCCCAAGAAGCTACGAATATCTGTTATCGATGTTGGCCTCATCCATCCCTCAATTGCATCTATTTTGGTGGGATCCACAGATAACCCATTGCTTGTGATGATATGGCCCAAGAATGAGACCTCATTCACACTAGCTATACTTTTCATAGAGCTTCTCCTTGCACAAAGTCTCTAGTAAAGTTATTAAATGCTCCTAATGATCCTCTTTGGTTTTGGAGTATATTAGAATATCATCTATAAATACGTACACAAATTTGTCGAGGTAATCTCTAAAGACTCTATTCATTAAGTCCATGAAGATTTCTTGAGCATTGGTGAGTCCGAACAGCATTACAATGAATTCATGGTGCCCGTATCTTGTGCAAAAAAGTAGTCTTGGGGATATCTTCCTTCTTCACCCTTACATGATAATATCCCGACCGCAATTCAACCTTGGAGAAGTATTGTGTTCCATGTAGCTGATCGAACAAGTCATCAATTCGTGGGAGAGGATACTTGTTCTTTATCGTGATTTTTTTGAGCTCACGATAATCGATTCAAAGGCACATTGAACCATCCTTCTTCATGATGAAGAGGACTAGTTCACCATATGGTGAAGCACTTGGGCGTATAAACCCCTTATCCAGATTCTCCTGTATTTGTTTCATCAGCTCTCCAAGCTCTACAATAGCCATTCTATATAGATTCTTGGATATTGGTAATGCCCCGGGTATAAGTTCATTGGAGAATTCAACATCTCTTCTAGGAGGAAGACCAGGCAGTTCCTTGGGAAACAGTTCAGCGAATTCCCTCACAATAGGCATTTCTTCAAGGATGGTTTCTTCCTTAGACTCAATCATCTAAGCCAGATATGTGAGCTCATAGGGCAGTAATATCCATGCTTGAGATGATGGATCTAAAAGAGATTCATCTTCCTCCTTAAAATTGTAATGAATCAGGGGGCGATTCTCTATATGGTGTGTGATTTCCCTCTCCCGACAATTTATGTTGGTTCTATATAAGGAAATCCAATCCATGCCATGAATTGCACCAAATTCCACCAGAGGGAGTATGATGTGGTTCGCCGGGAAATTCAATCCATATATTAAAATAGGGGAGGACTAATATTCATGAGATGTAATGATTCCCCCATTTTCCGTACTCACCGACACCTTCACTTCCATGATTTGTGGTGGTGCTGGGATTATTCTACTAAACTTTCAATATATAAAAGAATGCGTAGAACCTGAATCAAAAAGTATGTTTTCTATTCATGGATGAATAACTAGCGTACCTATCACCACATCATTTTCAGGGTTCACTTCAGCAGAAGTGATGGCAAAATCTCTTCTTTGCTGCCTTGGAGGTTGTTGGTTTCCTTCGAAAACCCCTGTATGTGGGCACTGATTTGAAAAATTCACTATTTCTTTGCAGTTTTAGCATTGAACAACATGTTGAGGTTCAGATGGAGTGTTCCTCTCCTCCATCGCAGTCGTGGGTCTTTCTTGCCAACTGTTAAAAGCTAGGTGCCCTTCTCTTCCACACCTAAAGCATTTCCTCTTCCCCTTGAGACAATTTCCAGGGTGCTACTTTCCACACTTTTGCAAATTGGGGTGCTGGATCTTCTTATCACTGTTGGATTTATACATCGGACCACCAGCATTGAAGTCCACCTTACTCTTCTTATCCCCATGATACCCTTGTGATTCCCCAATCTCCATTTCGACCTTGAGGGCACATCGGATAATATCCTCATAGCTGTCGAAGTCACGGATCACCAATTCATTACGTATGCTAGGCTTCAGCCCACCAAAGAAGCGATCAACCTTTAATTCGGAGGTAACGACAAAGCCGGAAGCATATCGTTCAATCCTTGTGAAGTTTGACTCGTACGCTCCAACAGATTATTCAACTTTTTTCTTGAGTTAAAGTAAGTCCCTTTCCATCTTAAGTCGGAGGGTGCGTGGAAATATTTATCCAAAAACTTCTTCCGGAAATCCTTCCATTCCAACGCCTCGATCTCCACCTCAGGCTTCGTATTTTTTATCAATGTCCACCATTGATCAGCTTCACCCTCCATATAATAAGCCTCCAGGAGAAACATCTCTTGTTCAGAACATTGAAGGATAGAGAAGATCATTTCAATGGAGTTGATCCATTGTTCAGTGATCGTGGGATCAGATGATCCACTAAAAGTAGGAGGCCTTTTCTCATGAAGCTCTTGATAGTGATTTGTTCATTCTTAGGGGGGGTTGAACATTCTTCTTGACCAATTTTTCTATTCAAAACACGAGTTAGCTGAGAGAGAAGCGTGACAAAGTTCGCGATTCCCACTCCCATTGGATTGGGCAACTCATTAGTACAGTCATCACACCGATCTTCACAACGGTTGTTAGCCTAAGTCCACCTATTACCGACCATTGTCTGGAATAAAAGGAAAGTTAGGGGTAACACTTAAAGGGTAATCCAAAGACAAAAGTTTATGACTTATAAATAACCTTTTATTTCCTTAAATCATGAGTCTATAGGCTTCAATCTAGACTTTTCATGATCTACTTTCAAACATATATTCTTAGGGGATTTTTTTAATTCCCTTAATAAGGGTTCATAATAATCTTTTGAATATTCCAAAGCATATCCCCCGGGAGTGTTGTAACTAAGAGTGAAGCAAGTCCTGTTGTCGTGCACCAGTTCCCGTTCGAGTTTATCTCAAAGCGGTGTGTTCAGGTTTTACCCCTAGGATACATATGTGCCAGAGCCGCCTCTACCTGCTCGTATCCAGACAGGGATTCATTTTCTTGATAAACCACTTACTCAGTACTTACCATAACATAGGGATGTTTTTATTATACTTAGTCTTTTCTCTAAGTCTTTACTAGGGTTTTCTAATCCTAATCCCAAAAATAACTAAACCTATCCTATGATACCAACTATGACAACACTGCTTTTATTACAAACTTAAACATGATTTATTACCTAAAACATCACTTTATACAACAAAGAAGATCGAGATGTTTAGTTTCTTTGGGGCTTAGGATCATTACATAAATACTTAAAACATTAAATACAACATATTTATTGAAAACATCCTTTACATTACCACTACATTCCCTCGTACTTAGGATTGCATGGGATAACCCGAGGACATGCATAAAAAAGGTGAGCTATAAAGCCGAGTAAGGGAGTACAAATGGAATAACATGAGGAGTAAAATACATGTTAGGCATTAGGCATATCAATAGGGAACAAGAGAAACACTAACATAAAGGAATGATAAATCATGATAATCATAACATGGAAATGTGGCAACAAAACTTAACATGGAATTAGCATGAGCCAAGGCCCATTTCACATGGAGCATGAGTAAATCCTCATTGCACATGAAGCATGAGTAAACCCTCATTACACTTGAATTAGAATGATTCAACACTCATTTCACATGATTTATCATGATATTATACTTTACCCAATGCATTAGAGCGCTATAAGGGAACACCCATCATAAACATTTCATTTCATGCATAAGTGTGCCACATGGATCATAAAACATGGGTTCATTACACATAATCATTTATTCCACGATAAAGGAATGTGGAATTCATACATGAAACTTTATAATAAATAATTAAATGTGCATAAATTTGAATACCATTTATGGAGAAATGGGCATGGTATTCACTACACAATTGTATTGGCTTAGAAAATCGGTGCAATTTCGGCAGCGTAACGGCGTGACATAAGAATTCATAAAAATGGTTGATGAGAGAGAAAGGATTGTATCATCATATTTACATGAAATGGACAGTAAGGGGTTCATATATATTCATGTCCAAACAATTGTAATTGAATTTAGATTCATGATACAAAAGTATTCCTTGAATGTAAAAGAGGAGAGAGAAGTTCCTTTCAGAATTTCGGCATAGTAACGGGTGTACATGGGAGGCATTTAATGAGAGAGAAACGGGTCTCCCATCATTAGAAAAATAAGAGGGAAGTAGGGGGAGGATTGAAACCATACCCCAAAATTTATAATTGAAATTAAAAGGTCATAACCATATGAGGAAAATTGGACAAAAATTAGAAAGTAAGAAAAACCCTTACTTGGAAGTGTGCTTCCAAAGGCTAGAGAGAGGCTTGTGAGAGGCTTCTTGGGAGCTTGGGGCACCTTGGAAGGATTATAGAGAGAGTAGGGCAGAGTTTTGATGAACTCAAAAGGCTTTGAGTGAGGAGGAAGTGAGAGCTTGGGAGGGTTTATATAGGAAAGATGAGGGAATTCATTATTATTTAGGTTTGGGACGCCTTATATTAAATTAATCCAAACAACAAACCATCCCATGGTATTTGACCATGATTTTTGCCCATGGTTTTTTCCAAAGGGAAGAGGAAGGAAATATTTTATAAGGCCAAAGTCTGAACTTTTTAAAATAATGGGGTTACTTATGTGGAGGTGAGTCACACTCCCAGGGAAAATAATTTAAAAATACTAGATGTTTAATAAATCTTGAGGGTCCATTAATGCTTTGTAAAATAAGTCAATAAAACCCTAAAATCGCATTATTTTAATGTTAAAACATATATTGGCCGAACATAATGCTTATATTATATTATTACATCACTATTGAGTCATTATGATGTCATAAAACACATTATATATTTAAACGGTATTTAATTTTTACCCAAAAATATTACTGTATCGGAAAATTATGAAAAATTCACCGTTGGATAATTTCAACATCCTGATTCCAGAAATAAAATTTATTTTATCTAAACAAATTTCTAAATGTTTTAATTTTCACTTTTAAAATAAAACCTGATATTTATCGAAAATTCACAGGTTTTAATAAAAATGGCTTTCAAATCTTAATAAAAATTACAATTGCATTCATAAAATTATAAGATCATTTATATTTAATAATAATTAATTTAATAATAAAAATATTATTTAATTAAAATATTATTTAATTCAAAAAACCATTAATTTAATAAAATATATTTCTTAATTAAATAATATTTAAAAACACTATTTGTACTTCAAAAACTATTTACAATGTATCAATATTGAGAAGAAAGTATATATATTATTATATACAAAAAATAATGTACATGAACATAGTAATATCAATTCGTTACATAACCCCTTAAAACAACTACATAAGAATTAACGGTAAGGTGTGCGATGGTGACAGACTCTTGGGGTGGCTCGGATGACATCGCTCAAGTGGTAATTTCAATCAACCTCCACTTCTCACATAGACAGTCTCATTTGATCTTGACATGATGAAGCTCAGCTTGGGATTTATCAAGAGCGAAGCCCAGGTACGCCACCAATTTTCTGAGCATCGATAAATGGGAGGCCATCACTTCCTTTGTCTGAGTAAATTTGGATTTGTTAAAGCCCTATATTTATACTAATCATGTTATTACTGTTCAACGGCTATATTAGCAGCGGTCAAAATTCATAACATAAAACCAATGAAGTTTACATTTTATAAAAACATAATGAGACATTTAATTAGATCAAGAGGAATTTCCATTCATGAAACTTTTGGTCGTTACAGATGACACACCACAAGTCTATCAAACTGTGTACTCTGGCTGCCATTTCCTTGATGAGAAACCTCAAGGGAACGTTTCCTGTAACCAGAAGAACTACTGGCCTAATTTGGCACCAATCCATTAAACATGGTACTCATTACATCCCTTACGTTTTTCTTAGGGATAATGGTCTGATCAACTATTGCAGAAAAGGTAGGTCTAAAAAATACATTCACCTGAGTTCGGATGTCATACTAGAACCCATCTTCAAAATTTCGAGAATGTGAAAGATCATCACCGTCTAAATGCAGTGAAGCACATTTTAAATTAGTG
This sequence comes from Viscum album, assembly GCA_963277665.1. NCBI lineage: Eukaryota > Viridiplantae > Streptophyta > Magnoliopsida > Santalales > Viscaceae > Viscum > Viscum album. Next base: position 386,543,929 of record OY728167.1, on the reverse strand, counting down.
AATCATGATGAATATTCCAAAACTAACATAGAACCCTGCTCGAGATGCAAGAACACTCCAGCTCTATCAGCTCTCAGTGCGTGAGTAGAGAACTTATCATAGAAGGCAGTCTAGAAATCAACCCATAACATTCCATGATGACGACTGGCCTGGGTAACCACATCCCACCAATTCTTGGACAAATCCCAAAGCATGTATGTAAAATGCTTGAATATCCACTCTGGAGGCATTTCTAGATACTCAATGATAGAAAACATTTCCTCTAGCCAAGACTCAATTGCCTGAGAGCCGCCATTCCCTAAAAAAGTAGGAGGATGCTGCTGTTGGAACTCCTGAGTTAGTGCAGCCATCGTTGGTGCAACCCATGGATCAACATGCATGGACTGCATCAGACATAGAAATCTATAATGGACTTGGTCATCAATTCCCAAATCAGGGGTAGTAGGTAGTTCCTTATGTTTCACTTCTGTAGGTAACACTGGAAGCTCGGGGCCCACCACGTCTGGAGAATAATCATCACCACCTTCTTGGTGAACGACATGAGGACATCATGGAAAAATTGGTCTAAAAATGCCTAGTACAACCCTCATAAAAAGATTAAAATGAAGTAGATAACATCACTAAAATAATCTTAATGTAAGTAAACTCACTACCCAAGGCATACTACCCAAACTACCCACTTCGATTTCCAGGTATCAGTAAGTTCTCAAGTATAAGTTTCATGTCATTTTGTAGTAAATTTATAGGTTCACTTTTGTACCTTTCAGAGACATGATATGGCGAGATAAGGATGTGAAACCAATTCATTATAGATTTCAGGATTCACTTTATAATTGATATCCATTTCTAATGAATCTGTTCCGATACACCAATATCTAGAATTGGAACCCACTTACTTATATCATAATGGATCAACTCGGTAAATTACTCATTCCAACCCATGAGGACCCATAAACCTCATGAATTGAGACTGAAAATCACTCAATCACATCCAAAGTAACACAAGTACGATTAAACTATCACAACATCACTCAACAATTACAAGAAAATCAAGAAGTGAAATGCACCTATATGGGATGAAAATATGCAAGACATGTGAACTCTATGTGCCTATAATGATACATGTAACAATGCTCCTTGCCCTCATATAATCGGACTGAGGATGAATAAATTCTCAAATAGAGTAATAATCAACAACACCACACAACATGTGCATCACCCAATGGTGAAATAATATCAAATGTAATAGGAAAAAGTAGAATAAAAATTATAATTTAGGGAACATGGTTCTTACCCCAAAAATGGGTTCAGAACGCCCAAGCACGACTTATAAACAAGTCCAAAGTGTTCCGATTATCCAATATATTGTCTCTAAAAAGCAAAACCTGAAAAGAAACCACCTATGATACCACTTTGTGATGTCTCGAATCCAGATTTCACTTAAAGGGTTCCCCAGGCTCGGTGGGTCACATGGCCTCAAGCACATCTACCTAAATAAAAGAGGTTGTCGAGTAGCAGTGAGGGCCTAGGGTGTGTATGTGGGGAGACTATCCCATCATTAGTAGAGTGCAGCATAGTGGAAGTAATATAAATAAATAGTAAACCACGAGATCAATATAAATAAATAATGTAAGCAAACTGAGGCACTAGATAAACATGAATAAAAACAACTATATCAACTGGAACAATGATGATGTAATGTCATGTCCCTAAAAGACTAGAAAACATGCATACAAGAAAATAGGCATAAAATTCTGAAAAAAGTAAAATAAAACAAAGGATAATTGAACCATCCCAAGATCCAAATATGTCATTTGGTATTAAGTTCCATCCAAAATAGAAAGCAATCAAGTGTTTCAAGTCGTATGCTTCCCTTTGACAACACCTGCAACCATGTAATCTACTCTGAGTACCAAACGACGCCCGGAGAGGGTGTGAGATAAATCTCAGTGGGCCACCACCAACGGTGTCTATAACCTTCATCCAGTGTAATGGAATATAAAAGTGTGAAGGCATGCATATATATAGTAAGGAAAATAGAATAATATAATTAAATACCCAAATACCTGCTTCATCCCTTGACTGGTTTCTGAATATGTAACCAGTTCATTATATAAGTAATTACCATTTAATTCTAACAGTCCATGTATGGAATAGCCATTACTGACATCACCTCATGAAGGAATAAGTAGTGACGGTCCCAAGATATAACAAGGCAACCTGAAAATGATATCGGGTGAGGGAGTTCCAAGGTAACAACCAATGTATTGTAGATGTCACCGAACACTAACTCAGTAGTATCTATGTCTATCTAAGGGGTAAGAGTTTAATCCCTGGATCATAAACCAAGGAATTACATAATAAGGTTCCTACCAAGTCCAATATGATTGACCATGGTTAAACAGGGCTAAAAAGGGCATGGCCTAATAGGATTTTACCATTGCACCTACTATTCAATACTAGATCCAAAAAGTGTATATGAGTTATCATGTAATAATTTAATGGACCATAGGGTAGTATACCAGGCATCTGAGGAATAGACAAGAACTTGAGTCTATGTGAGTATCAACCTAAGAAAACGGCATCCTTTAATTAGATTGGGGTTCCCATGACCCAAGGTATTCACCTATCATAATCCAAGTCGTGCTCGAGTCATTCCATTCCTATTTGATATTTTAATCATGTAATCATTCTTTAGGTTCATGCTTTGTCTTCCATTAGTATGGATGGGCCAAGTAGAGTTGCAACCATTTAATCAAGTCTCAATTAACCATTAAGGCATATTCAGTTATAGAGGTTCACTTTTCAACATTCCATCAATATTAATGGGGGTGCAATGGACATTTAACCTTTATTCAATCTCATTTAATAAGGCCGAGTGATATTTTTAGTCTACTTTTCATTTCACACTTCACATTTGATAATCAATTTGAAGCACTTACCTTAGGTGGCGGGTCAAGTGGTGATCATACATAGTACATGAAATTATGCAATTCTCATTAATAACAAGCCATTTACTATAGGAAGGCTCACTTTTAGGATGTTCAATAAAAGTCACAACCGAAACGGTGGCTCAAACATTCCAAAACACTAAAAACCCAAATATGTCATAACCTTCAACAAGGAGAAGATTGAGTTATGGGTGTAACCACCAAGAACTAATCAAATATTTGGAAAGAGAATAACCATACAATTCTAACAAGTTAATCGTGATATGTGAATTTTAGAAACTTCTTCTGATGAAACCGGTGGGCTTCACATGAAAATTCCAAAATCAATGAACTTTAGGGATGAGTTATAGACCACCATCTTTAGGGTTGTACAACTCCCCTCCTCGGGTATTGGCCCTTGATTTTTCTCGGATAAGTGTAGATCTATGAAAGGGTGAAAAATTCTAACATGACGATATGTCGGTCAAGAGAATTGTAGAAGAAAAATGGATAAAGAGGAATTGAGTACTTACCGTTGCACATCCAACGTGACGAACAGAAACTCAATTAGATGCTGAATGTCGGAGATCTCTTCATCCCTAGTTTTGGCCTTCAAAAATCTCCAAAATGAGAGGAAAAAGGATTATTCTCGCTATTTCTAGGATTAGGGAAGAATAAGGGAGTAAAATAGATCATTAAGGTAATTTTGGACATTTTACCCAGAATTTTAGCATGCACATGGTTTTTCCCCAAAAATTTTCAAAATGTGCACAATCCATGCTATACAGTTCTACCAAAAATAACATCTTCCATATGGTTTAATCAAACCATGTGAAAGCCACGTACAGGTACCTAGTAAAAAGGGGAATTTTCATGGTTAGGCCGCATGGTTGTGTGCCAACTGTGCGAGGTGGATCTATCTGAAAAAATACAATCTGCTCGGTTTTCCAAACCATGCAGAATTCTTACAGGGTTTACTCTAAATCATGTGATAAGCCAGTTTTCCCCAAAAATATGGGTTCCAAGCTCCGAACAAGCCCTAGACACCCTAGAAACCTTTAATAACTCATTGGGAATCTCTATTGTGTCCAAAGAAATGATTTAGACTGAAAATTAAAGGATCCATACCTGAGTAAAAAACCAGGTTATTACATTAAAGATATAGATTTTAAAACCAAAAGCATTGAAGTAATTAACCATGGGTTTTCTATTGTTCCACAATTTATAGGGATTTCTTTTAAGGATAGGTATAATCAAGACACGATTGATCATATATCATGTTGTATTGACCGCTTCTACCCAAATGTATATAGGTAGGTCATACTCACTAAGCATTGTTCTAGAAATTTCTTATAGGGTTCTATTTCTTCTTTCTACAACTCCATTTTATTGACACTACTATAAATTTAGGCTATATCCATGTTTCCAAACTATGGCTATAAGCCCAAAAAAAGTGGCTATTGGTTATATACATGGTTTATTGAACCATGGTTGGTATTGGCGTGGCAATAGGAAAAAACCTATAGCCACGGTTTCAAACTGTGGCTAAAGCCCTATAGCCAGGGTTCAAACTGTGGCTATAGCCCTATAGCCACAGTTCAAACCGTCACTAAAGCCTTATATACATTGATGGGTAAATGATTCGGTGCGGGATGTTAGTACCCATTACACTTTGGTGGTGTGTTTAATGGATAAATTAAATTGTTAATTTATTCATTTAATAGATCACACCCGAATATCTCTCGAACGGGGACTTAGATGAAAAATTTGAGACCACTGATGAGCTCATAACATAGGGTTTAACCTAGCCAGAGTATAATATTTTTCGGCATCGGGAGGTTGTCCAGTGTTCAATCATGGAATATTAATTAAATAATTAAATAATTGATTATTTAGATATTTGATTAATTTCTTTTAACCTAATGAGAGGTTATAAATCCATTGTTTAAATGGGGTTGGCCTCATAATTCAGTTTTTCCATCAATGGAAAACCCTCCCTTGTTATCCTCTCCTCCTCTTCACATTGACGAACAAAGAATGAACGATGACCATCCTCTTATTCTAGATGGATCAATAAGTGGTTAATGCAGCAGATCCTTCTCTTTAATCGATGAATGTGTTCTCCATCAATAGTGAATGGATCCAATCAATTTAGTATTTATCTTTTTGGATTCCTTAACCCAGTTTAATTTTCATGAAGAATTAGATTAAGTGAATTAATTTGTGGATCGAAGAACAATTGGATGAATCAATTTCATCTTGATTTTCTTGAAATTGAAATTATTGAATCCTGATAAGTATTTATTTACTGATTCCTCATGTTCTTGATTCTCAATGAATATGGCCAAAAAAACAGAAGCATCGATCCACACATAGACCATGACCTATTCTATTACATTATTCTCATGTTCTTCACACATTCTTTGTGCGTTCTTTGTTTCCAAATAATTAAGTGCGTCAAAACTCAATGTTTCATTGAGCACGGAAAACAGATGCATAGATCTCGACCCAAGGATTTCATATCCACATTTTTCTCTTATTTATGAGTTAGATTTATTTCGGAATAGTGCGCAGAACGATACTGAGGTGCGAGTCCGGTGAGGGTTCTCGCAGTTCAAGGTGGATGTTTTAATGAGACGAGTAGGTGACCACGGAGGTTGGGTGAGGCGGCTCAGGTGGCATGCGAGGAAGGTCTGGCAGTTCGAGTGGTGTGGAAGACCGGGCCATTGTGAGCAGGGCGATTCAGAGGAGTGAGGTCAACATGACTAGAGGACCAGGGGCTAGGTGGTGCGTCGGGATTGAGGCGTAGAAAGCTGGCTGGAGGCGCTGTGACGCAGGTATCTGGAGGCGGTGGCTGTGGTTTTGGCTGTGTGGAAGAACCCTATAGTTAGGGTTGTGGGTGGATAAAATCATGAAAGGAGGAGAGGTGGCATGAAATTCATGGAAGAAGAAGAATATTAGAGAGGGAATATGATTTTGAAAAGAAATAAAATAAAGACAAAATAAATAATAATAGAATATATAGGTGGGATCTGTTAGGCATGGAAGCAACCCAAAAAGGGAATCACCAATTTGGGGTGGGAGTGTGAAAATTTGGAGAGAGAAGAGAAAAATATATTAATGGTAATATAAAAAAATGTTTTGTAAATGGCCATTAAATGTGGGTGGTGAACACAAGGTGCGTGTGAATAGGAAAAAGGCGTGGCCTTTGTGCAATGTTGAAAACACATATTAATAATAATAAAATACTATTATTATTAGTTTTTTGGGGGAAACCTTGATCTCACCATAACATCAAAGTGCGGCCTCCGTTTGACGAACAATCAGTGGTAGAACGACACTGTGATTATGATGGTCGATTGAAGTCCAATTATTAATTTTAAATTCTTATTCATAGCATGGGTCAACGAAAAACTCCAATAATTATAATATTATTAATTTTCCGGACTATTGCATCGGTCATAACTCTCCCATACAAAATTGGATTGATGAGCCGTCAGTGGCATCCTAACCCAGACATTGAGGTGGAATTTTCAAAAACAATTTCAGTTGTTTAAACCAAATTTGAGGTAAGGACCCCACAAATCCAGTTCGCATGCATTACGATGGAATACGATTTTTTCACTGAGTATCCATTCTAGGAAAATGAGTAGTTGATACCGTGTGTTTTTTAGAGAGGATAGAAACGGTGCAATTAGTATAATTTATTTCGAGACCAAGGTATGTGCCTCATGTGATGCCATTAAAGTGAAATGTGGCAATATATGACTTTTCCATCGGATGTCCGTTCAGAGTGAATGAATAGTCAACCTTTTCTGTTTGCCTCCAAGGATCGCAATAGTGTGATCCATTTGGTTATATGGTGCTATTTAAGGAGGCCTATGAGAAAAATTATGTTTTCACCCTTTGGATTAACAATGAGAAGTTCCCGCTTGCCAAATTTTTGGCTAGATATATCATGATCTCTAGGAACACACTAGCACGCCAAGGGGTACTTGATTTTTAGTTTAGTACCCAATTATATAAAGGTATATGACCAGGTGAAGAGGTGGGGCCACACAACATGTGGGCCCCAGCCGCACCATGTACAACTTTAAAAACCTTATACCTCTAGTATCATTATTATTTAGACTCATACATCAACATATGAGTAGCCTATCTTGAGTTTTTTTCCACATAAAATCTAATGGTTCCCTCTATAGTGGCTTCTAGGATACAATACGAGATGTTTCAAGTGTGACGCCTACCTGGGGTGGCATCTGATGACTGTAGTGGTTCTTTACTAAGAGGTACCATCCATCAGGGATGATCAGAGTTCATAGATGCCTTTCTGAGAGGTACCATCTAGTGGGAACGATCATAGTTCCACGATGATTTTTTGAGACATACCAACCAGTGGGGATGATTATATTTTTTCGATGCTTTTCCAAGAGGTACCATCCAGGGGGGGTGATCAGAGTTCTTCAATGCCTTTTTGATTCGTACCATCCAATGGGGATGATCAGAGTTCATTGATGCATTTACGAGGGGTACCATCCAGCACAGCTGATCAGAGTTCCTTGATGCATTTTTCAATAGGTACCATCCAGCAGGGATGATCATTGTTCCCCAGTGATTTTCTAATAGGTGTCATCTAGCAGAGATTTCCAGTGATCCTTAGTTCATTCTAGGAGGTACCATCTAGTAGATATGTCTAGTGCTGTTCTGGGTGGACCCTTCCACCATGCTAGTTAGCATAGTCCCCAAGGAGATACCTAGCAAACCCAGAGTGTAGGCCCCAAGTAGATACCGGGCTGACCAAGAGTGTATTCCCTGAGGAGATTCCGGGTTGACCTAGAGTGTAGTCTCCGAGGAGATACTAGGCTAATACTATGTGTAATCCCCAAGGAGATATCGGGATGACCCTCCCATTGGGCAGGGTAACATAGTCCCTGATAGTCCATGTAAGACCCTCGATAATGCCGCCCAGTGGAGAGGTATGGTTTTATTTATCTAATAACTCATGAGAAAGCGGGGTCCTTTCCCCTTCGAGATGCGTTCTTGTGACGGGACCTAAAACCATCTGAGAGAGTCAGTGACACCCAAAGTAGATAGAATCTAAGTGCAGTGATTTGAGCCCCATTTATTTGTTCCTTCTAGGTATATATGGTGAGATTCATGGCAATACAGATGGTTTTACTTGGAACTGTTGGCTACTCACTTTCTTGGGATGAGTAATGAGATGAAGATCCCATTACTCCCTTGTTTTGGTTTCTTTGAATGAGCACACACACACAGAGAGATATATATATATATCCTATTTATGTTCCAACTCCTTGGGTTTTTGGTACTCCAATTCCAGGAGAGGTTGTGGTACGCGGGGTATTCCATGTGCTTTCCTTGTATATCTTATCATGGTTGGACAAGTCCACTCTCCTACTATAGGTAGAAAAGATTATATGGGGAGTTCACATCCACACCGTTTAGAGATCCTTGTGTTTGGATGAGTCTTTTTTCACTCTTTTATTGGGCTGATTTATAGTCCTATTCAGTTTTACTTTAACTTGTTCTCATACTGGTCTTCTTCTATTATATCTCTTACTTCTCCCCTCTTCAGCGCCTCTCTTGCTTCTCCCTCGACCCTTCAGGGCATCCTACTGGGTATTCTTATACTCACCCCTGTTAGGGATTTTCTCACATTTGGTGTGCCCTTGTAGACGATGGATAGGTTGAATTTGATATCAGAGGAGCTTAGGGATACGGGGTGCTTCGACCGTGTGCGGTGGTCATAGCATGGGATTCCGGAGTGGGACTCTCCCATCTGTTTTACTTTTTCACATGTTGACGAGTTGTGCCACTATTTTAGTTGGTTGTGTATTTTTCCCCATTCCATTTCATATTTACTTTTCTTGAGCTTGTACTATTTCGAGGTCGATGCATATATGTTTGGTTTCCTTTATATAGCAGTGTTGTATCTTTGTTTTTTTCTCTACACTTTTTCATTGATTTGGTTATGTGTGTGTGTATAGTTTCATAGGAAAAGGCATCCCCTACTTTTTTGTGCCTTCTAAGCTAGTCACCAGCCGCTGGCCTATGAAGGTGGCTTTGGGGTTGCTGCGCCTCAATCCATGGTAGAGGTCGGGTCGTGACAATAAGGTTCACCAAAATCGATATCAATGGCATAAAAATACTTAACATATTCCAAAACAAGATATTTAGAATCCAACAAGGATAAAAGATAATATCTACATCAAAGTACATGAGCTACAATATTTTCTATACCATTTTTATGTTTGATGACATATGAAAATGAGACAATGAATTCTATTTATCTAGATTATCTCCTATTTAGCTTATGTTGGATCCTATGGTATTTAAGAGCTTTGTGATCAAAATAAATAAAAAAGTATTTAGGCCAAAGATAATCTTACCATATTTCTATTACTCTAAACATTGCATACAACTGTTTATATTATGTATCATAGTTTATAGTTCGACCATTTATCTTCCCACTAAATTAAGAAACGTGTAACTCCCTGGCCCCAGTTACCCAGAGTCGTTTCATTATTACATAACATTGTCATGATCACAAAAGATCATGTCTCAAAATACCGATTACTTTAGTAGCCTTCGAAACACTAGATACATTCATAATTATTACATTTCATAATAATGTGAAAAACTACAATAACATAGTCTCCATAGACCACACATATATCCCCTTAGATTATCCCTAAAGGTCATTCATAAAATACTTCTTCATATCCTGGGAAAAATAGAACATAGAAAGGGGTGAGCTCAGATTCTCAGTAAGGATAACAATATAGCAGAAACCTTCATAAATAAGTATAAACATATAAGGAAATGTATAACTAAAACAAAATCCTTTTAAACTTGAACATCAGCAATATATGGAAAATTTGAAATAAAATAATTCCATTTACTTATTCACAACGATATTTTACTAGTCAAACAATCACATGCAATATCAAAAACTACTTTCATAATAATGGAATGCATAATGCCAGACTTTCATAACCACATAGTCAAGGCCTTGTGACAACACTAAAAATAAGATTTTGTCAAGGCCTTGTTCCAAGACACTAGTTTGTCCCATGAGACCTATCGATGCATTGAGGAGCAATAGAGGGATCCACCCGTCACTTACTATGTCCAATTCATTCCTCACATGAAAAGGTTTAAACATAACATAAACATTCGTATTCAAAATAGCATAAGAAATGTCAATACTTTATCTATAAACCATGAATATTATGGAATAACACATCCACAGTCAAACATTTCACAAAACCTTCAATACAGTATGGAATATTTGTATCATAATAAATCAATTTCAAACCTACTTATAATCCATCAAAGGATGTTGATATGGATGAAATCAAAACCTTTATATAGAAATATATCTTTCTATTTTGAAATAATTAAAAAGTCATGTAATTATAAAATAAAACATTTATTTTTCAAAATATTCTTATAAGCATGTAAGGGAAGCTTTGACGTTGTTATAATGATAGAAAATAGCCACACCCTTCGTATAAGTTAAAAAAAACATTCTTACCTAAATTTTGTCGAAAAGGTTAAAAAGGACCTTGTTTGGAAATCGACAAAAAGATTCTTTTCAAAAACATATAAGGTAAAATAAGGGTATAAATTACATTAACCCATTTCTTATTAAATAGTAAAAATGTTTTGAAATGCATTTTTATGAAACATGGATGTGGATGATAAAGAGGTCCCAGTAGATAATTACGTATAAACAACCTCGAATACTGAAGAGATTGTGAAATAAACCCTTACCTTGTACTTTTCCTTGGTCAAGGGTAGGTTAACCTCCTGTATAAGGGTGAAATAATTTTTATTAAATTATACCAGAATACTATGCATTAATATGAAATCATATATGATCTTTTAAAATTTCATTGTTAATAATAACTTAGTATTATCGTTGTTTTGGGTGTTAACTGATTTGTTTTCCTTTTTATGATTTGTTACGTAAGTAATGTTTATTATGGATAGGTTGTATGTTATTCATATAAATAATGATATCAATTTTTTAAACATTATTTTTAGTCATCAAATGACAATTAGTCTTGAATGGATACGATGGGGAATGAATCTCATCGTGTTTGTGGAGACGGTAATCCTTAAGTACGCACGAGTGATAATATCATTCTTTTGATATTAAAATAATATATAATTAGATGGTATATCATATATAAATAATAATTAAAATGTTATATTTATTATTTAAATCATTTATACTCATTATTATACCCATCCAAATGAGGAAATGTTTGAATAAAAAACTACACCATGACGTGGAGATGTTAAGTCGTACATACGCACATGTGGTGACTTTTTCATTCATAGGATGGATAAAATAACTAATATGGTTGTAAAATTTTTATAATAACATCAATGTATATAGAAGATACAGTATTTATTATTTTAGAATTGAAACAACAAGGAAATAATAATTGGAAGAAGAAAAGAACTTGAAAATGGTGGTGAAATTATTACCTCTTCTTCGGATTTCTATTTGATGAAAAGGGCTCCTTAGGTTGGCCTTCTGACTAAAGTAAGGCCTCTAGGATGAAGTTAATACATTTGAGAGGGTATTTGGGAAGGTTTTGGTCGAGAAAAATGGATTTGAAGGTGTGAATTATGGATAAAAAGGGAGTTCCCATTTATAAGAGAGGTGAGGGTCACTTTAGGAAAAACTTGAAATATTATTTTATAATAAAATCATTTTCGGTTTCTAATGGCTCCAAACTGATTTAGTTCGTGGATAATGTGGGTATGGGTCAAAATCCACTCAAAAATAGGTTTTATATAGGTTTGGTTCACTATATTAAATTTATCTTTTAGATTTAACTCTTAGTTAAATAGTTTGACATTTACTATGTCTCTTTGTATTTTTATATTATATGGTTAATAAAATTACTATTACAAGATAGGAGAACCCCAAGTGGTTAATTATTAATATATATAACATTATATAGCTCCTTTTTTCATACCTTAGATTTTTATGAATATAATATCAATTAAAAATATAATATTTGATTTAAAAACTCTTTTGTGTCAATTTTGACACTATTTGGTTATTGATTTTTGTGAAACTCATAACTGAATGATTAATTCAAACAAACATAATTAAATCATTACTAACATGTCATATTAACCTATAATTTTTTTTAATTCATCAAAATCCTTAATTTAATTTTATTTGGGTATTTAAAATATCATTAATTTTAATATTTCATTAATAAGATAATTACTGCATCATTACTATGTCATAAATAAATTAAATTATTTAAGGTCTAAAAATTATAATTAAAATACCATTATTTAGGAAATATTCTTATATTTTTAATTAATATTTATAATCGAATCTATCTAATGTATAACCTTACCTTAAAAATGTTTTAGTTATTAAAATTTGATTTTAACTCTTTTAACGCTTCTTTGAATTAAATAATAATACATGTCCTATTATAATCCAAATAGACCTAAAGGATAATATTTTATTCCTAATTTTGTTTTTGGTCGAATTATACTTATCCAATAGAATTAGTAAATGTGTTAGGGTAATAATAATATCATTTCTACCCTTAATTACCCTATTTACTTTTAACCGTGGTAAATAAAATTAAAAAGGTACGATTCACCAAATATTATTTTCATCTTATTGAACCACATTTTACTTACTGATATCAACCTTATCTCTCAGATATTTAAATTTCAATTCACAGAAGCAGTAAAATTATGTTTTATGCAAATTTTCAAATACTCCTAGGAGGTGGGTAAAAGACGGTAAAAAGTTCAATAAAAATTTTATATATATAAAATTATTTTCAAATGAATCCAATGAATTACATTGAACATATATAGGTATTATGTATCTATTTTGACCTAAAATAAATTTAAATAAAAATAAATAATTATTTAAATAAAAAATCGGTTTTAAACTATAGCTCAGTGTTTTTCACTATTCATCAAGAATTGAATGTTTTCAAAAAAATACAAAAAATTCACCTTAGGATAATTTTGATATTCCAAATCCAAAAATGAAGTTCATTTCGAAAGATAAAATTTATAAAATTTCAAAAATTTAGTATTACTCTTCATAACGGCTTGTTTGATTGGTTGTGGTGTGTTAGAACTCGAAGTTGCGTACAACACACACTATTATATTATTCAAAGAGGAGAGTATCGTGGAAGCTTAGGGTGTTACATTCTCCCCTCCTTAAAATAATTTCATCCTCAAAATTTCTAGAATAATACTAAATAAAATGACTCAGGTGGTTCTTCATCATATGTTCCTCGGGTTCCCACATTTCATCTTCCATCTTATGGTTTCTACATAAAAATTTTACTAGACGAGTTGTCCGGTTTCTCGGCACTTGTTCTCTTTTATCAAGAATCTTGACAAGATATTCTCAATAAAATAGATCAGGTTCTAGTTCTAATTCGTTATAGATGAGTACATGTGTTGTGTGAGGCATGTATTTTCTCAACAGTGATATGTGGAACACATCATGAATTTTGGAGAGAATTGGAGGCATTGTCAAATGGTAAGCTACAACCCCAATCTTTTCTAGAATTTCGAAAGGTCTGATGTACCTGGGACTCAATTTACCTTTCTTACTAAAATTTATAACTCCATTGAATGGAGATACCTTCAATAAAACATGATTACTGACTTGAAATTCCAAATCCTTCCTTCAATTGTCGGCATATATCTTGTGCCTACTTTGAGCTGCTTTGATGTGGGTTTGGATTACCTTAACCTTTTCCATCGTTTCCTCCACAATTTCTAGGCCTATGAGTTTTCTTTCACCAACATCATCCCAACAAGTTGGTGTATGACATCTCTTTCCATATAACGCTTCATATGGTTCCATCTGAATACTTGAATGGAAGCTATTGTTATAAGAAAATTATACTAGAGATAAATATCTATCCCATATACCTTGAAATTCAAGTGAGCATGATCTCAACATGTCTTCTAAGGTTTGAATAGTCCGTTTTGATTGTCCATCAGTTTGGGGGTGGTAGGCAGTGCTCAAACGATGTTCAGTATCTAGAGAATTATGAATAATTTTACAGAATCTTGATGTAAAATAGGGATCATGATAAGAAACAATCGATAGTGGTACTCCATGAAGTCTTAAAACTTCATTAATATATAGTTTTCTAGAAATTCAAGTGGTATATCTTCTCTTATAGTAAGAATATATCCTGACTTGGTAAGACGATCTACAATGACCTGTATTGCATCGTTCCTTCTAGGAGTCTTTGGTAGTCCCATGATAAAGTCCATCATAATATTATCCCATTTCCACTCAGGTATGGGAAGAGGTTTCATGACTCCTCCGGGTTGTTTCCTTCCATATTTCACTTGTGGACAAACCATACATCTTGAAACCAAATCAGAAATCTCCCTCTTCATGTTGTCCCACCAAAAATGTTCCTTCAAATCTCTATACATCTTGGTGCTCCCAGGGTGTATAGGGAAATTGGAGCTATGAGCATCATCCAACAATTTCTTTCTTAGATCAATAATATCAGGGACACAAAGTGTCCTCCAAATTTTCAAAATTCCATCTTCATATACAAAGTCGATCAATTTCCCATTTTTCATAGATTTAATCTTCTTCTGAAACTCCTCATCATCATCTTCAATATTTTTTATCCTTTCTAATAAATATGGTTTGGAAACCATTTGAAAAAGCATTTATGTTTCACCTTCCATGGTTATTCCCATATCCATCTTTACTAGATCCATGAAAATAGGATCCCTTTAAACTGTCATCTTGTTCAAAACTCCATGATCCTTTCTACTCAAAGCATCCTCCACCTTATTTGCGTTCCCCAGGTGGTAGTGTATTGTGGAATCATAATCCTTGAGTAGTTAAAGCCATCTCTTTTGCCTCATGTTGAGTTCTTCTTGTGAGAAAATATACATCAAACTCTTGTGATCGGTATATATCTCACATTTTTCACCATAGAGATATTGTCTCCAAATATTTAAAGAAAGGATTACAGCTACTAACTCATGATCATGAGTAGGATAGTTTTGGTCATGAATTTTTAGCTGTCGTGATGCATAGGCAATAACCATATCATTTTTCATAAGGACACAACCAAGTCCTTTCTTTGAAGCATCAATATAAATAACAAACCCATCATTCCCTGATGGTAGAGTCGAGATAGGATAATTGACTAATCAACTCTTCAATTTTTCAAAACATTCTTCCTACTCTTTTTTCCAGACAAATTTTACCCCTTTACGAGTGAGATTTGTTAATAGCTTAGCCAACCAGGCAAAATTCTGGACGAAACATCAATAATAACCTGTTAAACCAATAAAATTGCATACCTCAGTTATATTCGTTGGTGATGGACATTCTTGGATTGCTCTTGTCTTGGAAGGATCAACATATATTCCATCCATAGAGACAATATGTCCATGAAAAGAAATATCTTGAAGCTCACACTTGCTAAACTTCCCATATAATTCACTTCTTCGAAGAGTGTTTATGATAATGCGAAAGCGATTTTCATGATCTTCATAGATTTTGGAGTATAGAAAGATATCATCAATAAATACCACTACAATGTCATCAAGATATTCATTGAAAACTCTATTCATTAGATCCATGAAAATAGAGGGTGCATTAGTCAGCCCAAAAGGCATTTCACTAAACTCTTAATGCCCTTAACTGGTTCAAAATGTTGTTTTCGGAATGTCTTCCTTATTCACACACAATTGATGATATCCGGATCATAGGTCAATCATTTAAAAATATTGAGCTCCATGAAGTTGGTCAAATAAATCATCAATACGAGGTAGGGGATACTTGTTCTTTATGGTTATAGAATTGATCTCCCTATAGACAGTTCACGAACTCATAGATCCATTTTTATTCTTAACAAAAATAATAGTGGATCCCCATGGAGAAACACTATGGGGAATAAATCCCTTATTACTCAATTCCTCTAGTTATTTCTTTAGTTACACTAATTCTTCAGTGTCCATTCTATAAGGGTTCTTCGATATAGGCCTTGAACTGGGAATTAAATCAATGGAAAACTCAATTTCTTATTCTGGAGGATGTCCAGGTAAATATTCTAGAAACACATTAACATATTCTTTCACAATAGGTACAAAATCTTTTTGAACTTTCCTTTCCTCACCCATAGTTATGTCATTCTCTTTCTCCCTAATAATTGAATTTAGTTGAGCTACTGGGGTGGATCTAGATAAGAATTAGGTGGTGATGTTTCTACTCTAAAGATAAGGTACTCCTTATCATAATCAAAAATTGTAACCACTTTCTTCTTACAATAAATTTTCACATAAGGGTCTAAAATAAAATCCATATCAAGGATTATATCAAATTTCAACATGGGTATGACGATGAGATCAACAAATAAATAATGTTTATATGACTTAATGGGAACTGATTCACAAAACATTGTTGCAATGATCTTTACCTTAGGTGTTTTGACTGAAAACTCCCTTATTAAATCAAATTGGAAAAATCTAATTTTCTTATCAAACCAGGAAGATATGAAACAATGTGATGATCCAGAATCAAATAAAGCATTGTATAAACTTGAGGAAACCTCTATATTACCTGCCACCACATCTTTCATAGCATCAACCTTAGCAGTAGTGATCGCATAATCTGGGCCTTAATCCCTTGGCCTTTTTTGAGATATGTTTCCCAGACGCTTAGGACATTCATTTTCATAATGTCCCATATCCTTGAAATTGTAGCATTGAACATCAGCAGCATCTTTCTTTCGCCTTGCAATCAAGAGCATTGTTCCCTTTTTCACCACACTTTTAATAGACTCACATTCCATTCAAGCATGTACCGGGATGTTTCTTCCCACATTTACTATAGGATGGATATTCAACTTTTCACTTCTTCCCCTTATTTCCATTTTGAGAGTGATCACCAGATATCTTCTTCTCTTACTTTTCTTTAAAGTAGTAAGTCTTAGAGAATTCCTTTTCTGTCTTGATAGCACGTGAGACAATATCTTCATACGATGAGAAAGATTATGGGACTAATGCTTGATCAATAAATGGTTTTAACCCATCAAAGAAACAATCAATCTTACTTCTCAGGTGACATATATAATCTGCAGCATGCCTTCCTAACCATGTAAAGTTAGCCTCATACTTCATAACATTCTCATCCTCCTTTTGCCTCAGACTGAGAGATTCTCATTCCATATACGCTCGATGGTCCTGAGCAAAGTATTTGTCTAAGAAAATATCATTAAACACCCTCCATTCCAAACTTGATAATTATTCATATTCCTTTGTGTTTTGTATCAATGACCAACATTGATCGGCATCTCCAGTGAGGCGATAAACTTCCCAAAAAACTTTTTCCCTTTCACCACTCCCCAAAGCCTAAAATATCTTCTCTAGGGAACTTATCCATTGCTCAGCTACCAATGGATTTGTACTCCCCTTTAATGTTGGTGGTTGTTTTCTCATGAAGCTATCTAACATTGATCCTCCACATTGTGGATCAGGGTGCTCCATACGGGTAAGGTTATTATTCATAACCTGAGTAAGTTGTCCCAGAATAGTGATAAGTTGATCAATACCAGTTGTATCACCAGCTCCACTATAATTATCTTGAGTAGGAGTGAAATCCCTAAATGGAGTGAGTGTATTGATACGGTTTCCATTCCTTCCACTAGGCTCCATTTCTAAACAATGGCATAACCTAGATTAGTTTATGAATCGAAATACATAATTCCGTACTTGTAAAAAATGTAAAATAACATGAATAATTTATGGATATAATCTATAGAAATGCTTTCTTAGAAGAATTATATAGTCATAAATCCCTCATAATGGTTTGTAAATAAAATGATAATTATCCGAAGCATATCCCCCAGGAGTTTCATAACCAAGAGTGCAGTAAGGCCAATTTTCGTGCCCCAGTTCCCGTTCGAGTCTAGCTCAAAGTGGTGTTTTGGGTTTTACCCCTAGGTACATCTTTTTCAGAGCCACCTATACCTTCTCGTATTCAGACAGGGATGTATTTCTTGTAAAACTCAAAAAATCTCTACATAACCAAAATTCTAGAATTGTTTTCTATACCAATCCTCAAATTCTATCTTAGGGTAATGTGCTCTAATCAGAGTTTATCTAAATCTAGCTTCCATGGTTTTTACTAAACTTCCTCTGATTCCAACTGTAACTCCCTGACCCTAGTTACCCAGAGTCAGGGAATTATTAAATAAATTGGTATGATCACAAAAGACCATGTCTCGAAAGACTGATTAGTTAACTAGCCTTGGAAACACTAGATACATTCATAATTCCTACATTTCACCATAAAGTGAAAAACTACTACAACATAGTCTCCATAGACCTCACTTATATCCTCTCCGACTGTCCCTACAGGTAAGTCATAAAATACCTCTTCACATCCAAGGAAAAAACATAGAAAGGGGTGAGATCAGATGCTCAGTACGGATAACAATTTAGAGAAAAATTCCACAAATAAGCATAAACATTTAAGGCAATGTATAACTAAAACAAAAACCTTTTAAACATGAACATCAGCAATATATGGAAAAGATAAAATCAAATAATTCCATTTACCTATTCACATGTATATTCTACTAGACGAATAATCACATGAAATATCAATAACCTCTTTCATAACAATGGAATGCATAATACTAGACATTTATAACCACATAGTAAAGGACTTTTGCCAAGACTACAAATAAGATTTTGTCAAGGCCTAGTTCCAATACACTAGTTTGTCTCATGAGACCTACCGATGCATCGAGGAGCTATAGTGGGCTCCACCCATCACCTACTAAGTACAATGCATTCCTCACATGAAATTTTTTAAACCTAACACAAATATTCGTATTGAAACTAGCATAAAAAATGTCAATACTTTATCCATAAACCATGAATGGTATGAAATAACACATCCACAATCAAACATATCACAAAACATTCAATACAATATAGAATATTTTTATCATAATAAATCAACTTCAAACCAACTTATAATCCATCAAAGGATATTGACATGGATGAATTCAAAACCTTTTTAGAGAAATATCTCTTTCTATTTTGAAATCCTTTAAAAGTTATGTAATTCTAAAATAAAACATTTATTTTTCAAAATATTCTTATAATTTTTTAAGGGAATATTTGACGTTGTTATAACAGTGGAAAATAGCTACACCAGCTGTAAAAGTTAAAAAAACATTATTACCTTGATTTTGTCGAAAAGGTTAAAAAGGACCTTATTTGGAAAACGATGAAAAGATTCCATTCAAAAACATATAAGGTCAAATAAGGGTATAAATTACATTAACCCATTGTCTATTAAATATTCAAAATGTTTTGAAATACATTTTTATGAAACATGGATGTCAATGATAAAGTGGTCCCATTAGATAATTATGTATAACCAACCTCGAATAATGGAGAGATTGTGAAATAAACCGTTACCTTGTACTTTTCCTTGGTCGAGGGTAGGTTAACCTCCTGTATAATGGTGAAATAATTGTTATTAAATTATACAAGAATAATAGAGATTAATATGATATCATATATAATCTTTTAAAATTGCTTTGTTAATAATATCTTAGTATTATCATTGTTTCGGGTGTTAACTAATATATTTTCCTTCATATGATTTGTTACATAAGTAATATTTTTTATGGATAGGTCATATGTTATTAATATCCCAAATGATATCAAGTCCTTAAACATTATTTTTAGTCATCAAATGAAAATTAGTTTTTAATGGATATGATGGGGAATGAATCTCATCGCGTTCGTGGAGATGGTAATCCGTACGTACGCACGACTGATAATATCATTATTTTTATATTAAAATCATATATAATTGGATGGTATATCATATATTCAGAATCATTATAATGTTATATTTATTATATAAATAATTTATACTCATTATTATACCCATCCAAATAAGGAAATTTTTGAATAACAAACTACACCACGACGTGGAGATGGTGAGTCGTACGTACGCACGTGTGGTGACTTTTTCATTTATAGGGTGGATAAAATAACTAATATGGTTGTACCATTTTTTATAATAACATCATAGTATATATAAGATACAGGAGTTATTATTTTATAATGGAAACAACAGGGAAAGAAGATGTGGAAGAAGAATAGAACTTGAAAGAGGGTGGTGAAATTATTACCACTTCTTCGGGTTCTTACTTTTGATTTGATCAAAAGGGCTCCTTAGGATGTCTTTTTGACTAAATTAAGGCCCCTAGGATGAATTTAGGACAGTTTAGAGGGCATTTTTTTAGGGTTTGGTCAAGCCAAATGGATTTTAATGTGTTAATTATAGATAAAGTGGGAGTTACCTTTTATAAGAGTGGTGAGGGTCACTTTAAGAAAAGCTTGAAATATTATTATATAATAAAAACATTTTCGGTTTATAACTACTAAAAATGAATTTATTTCTAGTATAAGGTTTGGATGGGTCGAAAAACACTCAACATATAGGTTTTAGACATTTTTGGGTCACTATATTAACTTTATCATTTAGATTTAACTCTTAGTTAAATAGTTTGACATTTATCATATCTCTTTGTATTTTTATATTATATGGTCAATAAGCTTACTATATCAAGCCAATATAACCCCAAGTGGTTCATTATTAATATATATAACCTTATATAAGTCATTTTGAAGAACCTTAGATTTTTAGGAATATAATATCAATTAATAATATTATATATGTTTTAAAAACTCTTTTATGACAATTTTGACACTATTTGGTAATTGATTTTTTTGAAAATCATAACAGAATTATTAATTAGAAAAAAGTTAATTAATGAAATCCAAACATGTCATATTAACCTATAAAATTATTGTAATTCATCAAAAGTTTTAATTTACTTTTATTGGCGTATTTAAAATATCTATTATTTTAATATTTCATTAATTAGGTAATTACAGCATCATCATTGTGTCATAAATAAATTAAATTATTTAATGTCTAAAAATTATAAATAAAAT
Organism: Viscum album; assembly: GCA_963277665.1. Lineage (NCBI taxonomy): Eukaryota > Viridiplantae > Streptophyta > Magnoliopsida > Santalales > Viscaceae > Viscum > Viscum album. The sequence continues at coordinate 386,522,929 of OY728167.1, read as the reverse complement.
AAAATTATGTAGGAAATCTTTTTATCTTTATAATTAATATTTATAATCAAATTTATCTTTTGTATAACCCTATATTAAAAATGTTTTAGTTATTAAACTTTGATTTTAAATCTTTTAACTATTCTTTGAATAAAATAATAATAAATGTCCTATTATAATTCAAGTGGACCTAAAGGATCATATTTTATTCCTAAGTTTGTTTCTTTGTAGAATTACACTTTTCCAATAGAATTAGTACATGTGTTAGGGTAATAATAATATCATTTTTACCCGTAATTATACTATTTACATTTAACCGTGGTAAATAAAAGTAAAAAGTTACAATTCACCAAAAAATATTTTCATCTAATTGAACCACATTTTACATAATGATATCAATTATGTCTCTAGGATTTTTGAAATTAAATTCACCGAAGTGGTAAAATTATGTTTTTTGCAAATTCGCAAATACTCCTAGGAGGTGGGTAAAAGACAGTAAAAAGATCAATAAAGTTTTTATATATCTAAAATTATTATAAACTGAATCCAATGAAATGCAGTGAACATATATAAGTATTATTTATCTATTTTGACCTAAAATAAATTTAAATAAAATAAATATTTATTTATAAAAAAATTCGGTTTTAAACTATAACTCGGTGTTTTTCACTATTAATCAAAAATTTAAAGTTTTTAGAAAAATACAAAAAATTCCCCCTAGGCTAATTTTGATATTCTGAATCCAAAAATGAAGACGATTTTGATTGATAAAATTTATAAAATTTAAAAAGTGGGTATTACTATTCATAACGGCTAGTTTGATTAGTTGTGGTGTGTTAGAACTCGATGTTGCGTACAACACACGCTATTGTATTATTCAAAGAGAAGAGTACCGTGGAAGCTTGGGGTATTACAAAATGGGTTTACCTTCCTACATGATTACTCAACCAATAACAATTTGACATGAGTCCCATTCAACCTCAAGGTATTACCGAAAATCATGGAGAGTACTAAGAAGTTCATTTTTTAGTCTATTTTTGATTGCCTGAAAAGCATTCTCTTGAGTTTTACCCCTTTTTAATGGAATGTTTTTTTCTCAATTCATTCAACGGTGCATGTAGTGTGCTAAATTTCTTCAAAAATATCTAGTAAAAACTAGAAACCCCATGGAAGTTAGTTACCTTCCCAATAGAGGTGGGAGTCGACTACTCTTGAATAGATTTGATCTTATCACTATCTACTTGAACTCCATCACCTCTTACAAAAACAATCATAGGACTATAATTTTATTGAGGAAAAATTCACACTTTTTAATGTTTCCAAACAATATTTCCATTCTTAACACCTCTAAAACACCACAAATGCTTTAATATATGCATGTAAGACATGATTCATTATACACATAAATGTTTTATGTGTTGTAATAGTGGGTTCCCTAGACCCAACTTGAACAGTACTTTTGATTACCATTATATATATAAAGATTGATATACACATGTGTTTATTTAATTCTTACCATAATAGTGTTGATATTTCTACATCCACTATTTAAATGGTAATTTCCGTAGATTATGTGTCTTATCAAAAGGTTATAGCAGTTCCCAACTATAATGAGAACCTCGAGATACTATGATCATAATCTTAAATACATATGTCCAATGGTCTAGATACATCATACTAAAAGTACACATATGATGTTTGAATATCAGGTGTTGGGGGCTCATAAGAATTTAGACTTCTTTTCATGAACTTCACACTTGTTGATCTTTAGTAGTAAGATCATGAGGACAAACCCACCAATAGGAACACCACATGTTTCAGGTGTCATCGATTGTTCCTATCTACGAACATGTGTAGTGGTCTCCATACATGAGATCATTATTAGTGTGTACTGTTTGATTACATACATTGATGTAAGGAAAAAACCATGATAATGATATCGTGGTGATGTAGTTAGTGTTGGGTGGGTTATTGGGGGTATAACATTGGTTGAATGATCAATATATATTTTGTCACTTCCTGGTTGAGGAAGAGATATCTCATGGGACCAGGTTTACCAGGATGATAATACCTTCATAAATCCATGGCCATGGTACAAGTAGCTAAATCCATCTAGTAAGTTCAAGAAATATATAATGCAATAAAAAGATGATGACACAAGTGTACATCCTGCTTTATGAGACATCTCTAGACAGAGAGATTATATTACACCGTAAGTGTTCAAATGAGGAAGTTTTAGCTATGACATTCCTTGTATCCTTAGGAGACATGATGGGTTTCTAGACTCCTCTCTTGGTCTGTGGGTTGGACTCACTACTATTGAGATAAGTACCTAGAGGGTCAAACACTCAGTGTATCCATAAGTTCCACCTATACTAATGAATAGGAGTTTAGGATGAAGTGGGCCCTACATGCGAGGGCCGTTGAAAATTCGAGTATAACTGATTGCAAATAAAACTAATTCCATAATATTATTCCTGGTTAGAATAAATAATATTGAATTTACTTCTCAGAGTATTCACAAGTTGTTTGATCATAAAATTTAATATGAGAAAAATATAATTTTTCGAATGAACATTGGATGTTCAAGATTCAATAAATTATTTAGAGAGCTTATGGACCGAGAAAATGGTTATTATTTTATTGTGTAATATTTTATATTGTTACAAGTTAGTGATAAAATATTTGTGACATTTATGACAAGTTTATTTAGTCATATATGTGCACAAAGGTCTCAAATGAAGGTTATTACTTTCCAAGGATCAAAGTGCAATTTTGGAAAGTATATCCTAAGTATAAAAGCTCATTTTAGCCTCTTTAATTCTAAGATCCACCATTTTTATGAATTTAGAGATAGAATATATCTTCTCCTCTCCTCCCAAGTTCTTAGAGAGTGATTCTAGAAGAAGAACAAGGTCGGATCAATCATGTTTTCTCGGTTGAGTCAGTGTTCTTAAGGCGTTCAAAGGGACATCGTAAAGCTCTTTGATTTCCTACGCTAGCACCTGAGAAATGTAAATCAATGATCCTATAATTTTTTATCACACATGGACGATCTATATTACTTCTATTTTGATATCTTACATCCAAGAAACATCAACGAAGAGTGAATCAAACTAATGAATTCAAACGAATGAGGTACGGTTTAAGATTTCGTTTGATTTTTTTTTCATGCTTAAATTGAGTTACACATGATCCTTTTAGAAATCCAGGCAATTGGATAAGTGTATTCTATGTTTTAACATGAATCCAAACCCAAAATTTTAGATTGCGTGTTCTTAAATGCTTCTGTAGTGCTCTGAGTTCCTTCATTATGTGCAATAGTGAGATCAAAGGGAATAACTAACCTTTCATAGAGTCCATGTTTTGTCTTAAATGCAGATTTCCACTAATATGCTTATTTCATCCTAATATAATTATTTCCATTTCATAAATAAATTTTTGAGAAAATAATAGATCCATTTAACTAATCTATAATATCTAACTTAGGGATATGTTGACGATACCTGACCATGATGTTATTGATGGCTCTGCAGTCAATGCACATTCTTTATGTTTCATCATACTTGGGCACCAGAAGCACCAGTATAGCACAGTGACTAAGTATCTACTTGATATGTCTTACATCCATCAAATCATAAACATAACATTGAATTTATTTTGTCTCTTATGGGTTGGTGTGATACATAGGGAGGTTCTGTAGTGATGCACTAGGTATGAGTTCAATATGATACTCGATACCTTTAATCGGTGACAAACTAGGTGGAACCCCTTTGGGAAACACATCATAAAATTCCTGTAATAAATAGTCAACATATGTGTCAAATTATATGTTAAGTCATTAGTTCTTACCATCAAATCATTGTACATAATTACTAAAAGGTTTTTTTTGAGAAATCAACGAATCCTTAAGCTCACTATTTTTTTCCAACAGCACACTTTTATCCTCTATTGAATCCTTTTCCCTCTTGATTTTTTTTCATTCCATTTTTATTCTCTTATTTCCCCTTTTTCCTCATCCTTTTTTTTTTATTTTTTTCTATTTTTTCCCTCATCTCTTTTTTTATTCTCTTTAAAAACATGGCCATCCAAAATTTGTTTGGGGGACATCGAGATGAGGGTTATAGATTCCCCTCATAGTATAATAGAATGACGGTTTCGAAAACCATCATGTTTCAAATTTCGATCATATCTCCCTGGAAAATTTTGAATTTAGTGGAATTATTTCATTGGTACCACATCACATAGTACCACATCATTATACTTCCCAATGGTGAATAATACCTTAACCTGTTTGGTGACCTTCAGCACTCCAAAAACATTCAACCATTGAAGTCGTTATGGATGTTGGTGCTTCAAAGTCGGAAGTCCAAACTTCTCCACTAACTAGCTTCCTGTTACATTTATATATCTTCCTCTATCATTAATAATAGTTCATTTTATCCCATGGATCTTGAATCATGTATAGAAAATGTTCTCCTACTTCTCCTTCTCTCCGATGGTCATTTGTGTTCTTCGAACTCTCCTAGATACAAGAACCTCACCATCTTCTGCAAGTTATCTATTATCAATTTTGGGGGATTCCTCCTATTACTACTCTGATCTCTCTCCATTGGGCCCATTATCTCTACTAATTCATGATCATGGTGCATCGTTTTGGTCATTCACTAGCAATGTGACCCATTCCTTGACTTTTGAAAAATCAAATATCCTGATTCCTAGTTTGGTTAGTGTCACATCCGGGTTTTTATGTTTTACTACCTTATGGTTCGGGTCATGTTCTTGGTTTTTTTCTCTGGAGCCGAGGGTGAGTGGTTTGAAATTTTGGAGCATTATTTCTCTTCTATTCTTGGCCTAATTTTCCCTAGGCCCCCCTAAGTCCCCCTTGAATTTTGAAGAAAATTAGTAAGTGTTGGTTGGGCAGAACAGAGAGCACGGTTTGGCCGCACTGTTTACTAAATTGTGCCTCGAAACCATGAACAATGTCCAGGTCATAATTTGTTTTATGTTATTCCAATTTTCCCTTTCTTTCTTAACCCTAATGCGCTGATTTATTCCTCCATTCGACCATTTTATCCATGGAAGGCTCCCAAGCTCCCTCAAGCTCTTTTGGAAGCCTATTTTGAATGGGGTTTTAATGGAGGAACATCATGATTCTTCCAGTAAGTGAATTCCTCCCTTTTTACTTCATTATCCTTATCGTTTCTTATCTCTTTCATGAATTTCCACATTTCTAGTAGCTATGGATTTTTCCCTAAGGTCTAATTTTGTGTCTCTTGGTTCAATATTGTGGATCAAGGTTTGTTTTCACCCCCTTGTGGTAAGGTTGTGGTGCGGTTGAAGTTTCGCACAAAAATTTGGGTTTTCTGACATCTAAGGTAGGTGGTTCAATGTTTAATAATTCTTTGATGAGTTAGCTTTTATTTCATTACCTTGTTATAATTGTTCATACCTATTGTGTGTGGTGAAAAAATCATTTTTGATAGAGTTGGTTAAGAATTTGATTTTAGATATTCATTTTTTCTTGAAATTCTATGTTTTTCAGGTGTAACTCTTGTGGTATCATTTGAAGGAATTTCATAATATATGAAATTGGTTTATTAAATATTTCTAGGGCTTCCGATATTGTTTTGGAATGTTATTGGGCTGAATTTGGCCTTATAAGAGTGGTTTTGAATGGATTTTGTGTGGAAATCCTTGCTTTAATCCTTAAATTTGTTTTATGAAAAGTTTAAATGGTTTATTGAGTTGCAAAAAGGGTGAAAATATATATTTATGTTCTATTTTAGTGGGTGTATTTTCTTAAAATGGTTTTATGAAAGATAATGTGATTATTTTTTATGTCAAACGTTTTGAGAATGTTTTATAAATTGTTAAAACGATATATTTAATTGTGAGAAAGATCAGAGACATATTTAGGGGATGTTTTGGTGTGTGTATGATGTTAAATTGAATTTTAATGTAAAAATGTTATTATGTGACATGGTTGTGGTCTGTTTGGTGTCTGTATGATTTAGATATGACATTTTCATGTGAATATGGTATTTTATAAAATGTTGAACTTGATTGAGCACAAAGAGGGAAACCCAAGTATCTTGGTGGGTGGACTACAACTAGTATGCTAGTGATTCAGTAGTGGCCTCGTCCCTGTTTTACTAAGCTAGATTGACGGTGAAAACACAAATAAAACTATGATGATGTTTAGGTACCACTAGAACATTGGAGTTTACCCTCCTAGTGTCTCATGCATGATAAGTTTATTGGTTATGGTTACTTTAACACCGAGTTACAATGTACCTAGGGCCCCACAACTAACTAGTACCTAGGGGTGTTCCCATGGCTAGAGCTCATTGGATATATTTTACTTACCATCGACATACGATGTGTTTTGTTGAAAATTCAGTATCATGTGAGTATTATTTAAAACTGTACATTCTTCAAATTTTCCCCCTTGAAAATTATTTTCTTTTAAAGATACATCTTTTAAAAATTGTTCTATCATTTATTGTTTATAAAAACATGCATGATTTTTGTCTTATAATATTTAATGCATGGAATACTTTTCGGTGAAATCCTATTTGTCTTAGTCTGACACCCTACATACACGTTTTAGTGTATGTAGACTTGGTAATGATTGTTGTAGGTGGGTAAAGCTTTTAGAGTCACTGGTTCAGTTGATTAGCAGTCCTTCTTGGTGCGGTGTTATGGAGATAGCTTGAGTGCGATACTCCATTTCCATGAGGTGGTTCTTTGGATGTTATTTTTCAATTTCATCCCTTATTGTAGTCTTCGGGATTTTTTATAAACATCATAATTAAATACTTAATTTTTGGTAAGACTTGTTTGGTGTAAATTTTAAGATTTGGTTCTTTGATTATTATTGGTTGTTTTATGTTTCTAATATCAGGTAAATAATTCCCAAACCCTTATTATTGATACACAAGAACGTGTTCCATACCATGGGGATATGAAACACCCTTCAATTCTTACCACGGACTGGTTCAGGCACCGGTTCAGATGGTGACCAAATCTGGTTTGTGACAAAATGGTATCAAATGAGGTTCGCTCCTTTTGGGTCATGTTCTTTTGAGAATGAGTCTGGGTAGACTGGAGATACGATTGTCGAAAATAGATGTTCTGATTATGAGTAAGGTTCCTGACCAACGCACCTTGTGGCAGGACTAGAGTTACCAGGGAATGTCGGGTTCCATCCAAGTCTTTAGGTTCTTATGGTTGTTCATTCATCGGGAAATGAAATGGGAGTTAGTCTTATGGTATCATTGAGATCATAGGGCCTGAAAATCCATGTGGAGATGAGAATATTGTCTTAGAACACTCTCTATGACAGTAGTCTGACTGACGTATGATTTATAACCATATTTCTGACTCAACAATCGGAACTAGTTTCCCCTAGACTCATTTGGAATCATTATGGGTGTTGGAAAATCATTTTGATTTTTTTTAAGTTTGGAAATGAGACTTTAAAATGAAAATGGTTTTCAGTGGATTGGGTTTAGTTTTTCAATACTGGATTTTTATAATTTAAAGATGTGGTTTACTAAAAGTAATTGTTGGGAAAGTGTATGTTATGTTAAATAGGGTTTTTAAAATCTGTTTCTACTGGTATTTTAAAGTTGGAATGTGGTGATTTTCAAAGGGATTGGAAATGGGTTTTCGAAACTATTTTTAACGAGGTTATAAAAAGGTGGATTTTCATGAAACGATCTTTTTGTAAGATGATATTGGTTTTTTAGAATCAGAAATTGAGAATTCACAAACTCGACGGTTCAGAAAACAAGGATGATTTTATAGTGGGTTTTAAAATTCTATTTTTAGTGGTATGAAATGTTTTGAAATTTATGAGTAAGGTTTGAGAATGTAATTTTGTTTGGATGATTCTAGTAAAACATTTTTAGTGAGATTCAAAGTTGGTTATATTTGAAGGGTCAGTTCTTTTTCAAATAGTATTTTTGTGAAATTTGGAATGGGTTTAACTTTGTGACTAGTGGTTTTGAGAATAGGAGGCATGGGTTGATTGTTGTTCTGAAAAATAGAAATATTTTTATTCAAAAAATAGTGTGTTTCCATTACTGGTCACATTAATATGATAAGTGTGGGATGTTAATGGGTACCCGGTGTTGGAGGAGGATAATACTTGTGAGAGGATCAGTGGGATACCATAGGTGAATGTGCATTACACCCCCTCAGATTTAATTTCAGAAGTGATTTTAAATAAAGGATGGAGTTTTTGGTGAGCAACAGTCATGGAGTGAGTCTTCTTGTGTTTTGGGAATGTTGTAGTGGGGTGTTTTGAGTTTGAAAGCTTTTCTTTTTTGGACGATGTTTTGGGTTTGTGTTTTGTCGATAAGTTTGTTTGAAGTGATGCTTAGTGGTCTTTTATGGGAAATTTTTTTGTTAGCATTTTTTGGGGTCCCATCAAGTGTTTGGTTCTGATTTGTGGTATGTTTTGACCAAAGGACCAGCATGGTTGGGTCCTTGGGTTTTCTTGTTGGCTAGGGTATACCCATGTAAACTGTTAGTGAACGATTGAAGTGCGACCAAGCATGATTCGTCATTGGTAGATCCTCCAATTGATCAACATAAGGACTTTCTTATTGATCTTTAGAGAATGAGTCTACCTCCTTCTTTTAGGTTTAGTGGATACTCTTTTAGAGGGATAATTGTTGTGTAAAGTTGAAATAGACCTTAGTCTCTTAAGTTTCTTGAGTTTTCAAAGGTGATGTTTGACACTGTTGTGTCTGTAGGTTCTATCTTGAAGCAGTGAATGAGAATTCCAGTTATAAAAGGTAAAGAAAACCAAATTTGATAGTTTTGGCTACATTTTTTAAGGGACTTTGTGTCTTTTTTTTGTTTCTCATAAGAAAATGATTCATGTTAGGCCAGTAGTGTGGAAACTCTAGTCGTTCGAGGCTATTATGGCTACTTGTGGTAATCTCATGTTGCCTAGGACTCGGTTCAAGGTCCCACACCTTGAAGTGTCTATATCAGTTGTTAGGGTCATGTTTAGTGATATTTTTCTATGTTGTGTTTTCTTTAAAGTGAAAATGTTGTTGTTTTGGAACTTTTTGATGACTTCCGCTTAAATGAAAGCATGTTTTCTTCTGGGAAATTCATGAAATTCTCTATCCTAGTTGAATTTGTCTTCCTTGTGTTACTTATTCTATTGTTTATTGTTTGGGGTGAGGGGAAATGTGTATGCATCTTCAAGCCCCTTGTCTTGCTGCTGGTGGTTTTTCGGATAGGTGATTTGGTTTCTTGTGGCTCCAGAAGTAGTTTTGATCAGGGGTTTTTCAACGCTTGACTGTGAGGTAGGATATTCTTCAATCATCTGAGCTGTATCCATATGTTTCCAAGTGAATTTGATGCGTAGTTAGGAAAACCCCATGGATGTAAAGGATCTTGGTTTAACTTCTATCTTCGGTGTGGGAGGTGGGCACAGTTGGAGGTTTCGATGGGGAAGTTTCTTTTTAAGTGGTCCGTTGTAACGAAAAGAGACATTTAGACCCTATTCCATGGGATTTTAATCTGTGTTAGTGGAAAAGTCCCTCCTTAGTTATAAGGAGGTTGGGTGGTATTGCCTTCTCAAAAACCCAATTCTTGAACCCTTATGGGTACAACTCTCAGTATGGTTGTTCATGTATGAATAACCATGTAGGTACTTTTTTATCTCAGTTTTGGATGGAATTACCTAAGGACGGTAAATCTCGTGGGAGGGGTGAACCACACAATGTCCCTGTTGGTTTGGAGTTTTTTTGGACGAGCCTCTTGGGGTGGAAGAATAAGTTGTGTGGGAAGCACCCAAGATAGCCCATGTTATTTTTATTTTGTCGGTCTGTGCTAGTTTGTTAAGATGGTTGGTTCATATGGTGGAGATAACCACCATGATTCTCATGTATGTTCTTTTGGAATAAGTCTAATGTTAGTCTACCCCATTGTGACGGGGAGTTAGTTTGAGTATCCCCTGTTGGTGTTCCAGTTCTGTCTCGGGACATTAATTCACCTCTTCTGGTGGGGAGTCTGTCCAGACCTCCCCAATTGGTGTCTTGGTTCATTCTTGGGAATGTAATTCACCTCTTATGGTGGAGAGTCTGTCTAGACCTCCCTGTGTTGGTTTTCTGGTTCAGTCTCAGGTGTTATTTTTTTTCTATGGTGGAGAGATCATTCTAGTCTCCCCATATTAGTAATTTGGTTGTGTTCATGGTGTTGGCTTGGTGATAGGTAATCCCGTTCGGAGCTATCTAACCACTAACATCTTTATTGGGTAAATGTTTGGATTGAAGCGCGTCCAAAGATTTTGTTGAAGTAATGTTGTGGTAACCTCATTCGAATTTGTTTTTTGTTCTAGGTGGACTGTTTGAACTTCTCATAATGTCTAAGGTTCTTCTCTTGGGATGTCGGTTTGAGTGCGGTGATAGTATCATTTTCTTTGTTTGATCAACTGTAGGTGTTTTTCCTTTTGGTGGTGGGTGACCCTTAGCGGGGGGGGGGGGGGATTCTATCTTGGCCTCTCGAGTAATCTCATATCCATATTTTCTTGTTATTAGTGTCCTTGTTGTCTTTTTTTTGGGAACACATTTTGAACATGGAAATAGTATTGGGTTTTGTTTTTTCAACTGGATTTGTTGTGGCTTTCGGGGGGTGGAAAGCGGTATGGTGGGGATAATTGCCACACCTGAGTTTTTAAGATTTACTTCTTTCCAGTTCGGGTCGGGTTTTTGGTCATTTCCTCAGGATCCGAGGGTGACCGGTTTGAAATTTAGAGGAATTATTTATCTTCTATTCTTGGCCCAACATTCCACCTAGGTTCCCCTCAAGACCCCCCCCCCCCCCCTTGAATTTTGAAGAAACTCATCATGTTTTAAGTGGATATAACATGGTACAAGGTTTGGCCGCACGGTTTACTAAACTGTACAGGAAAACTGTACACCGTGTCCAGATCATTATATTTTATGTTATTCCCATTTTTTCCTTTGGATTTTAACCCTAATGGGCCCCTTTCTTCCCCTATTCGACTATTTCAGCCATGGAAGGCTCCCAATCTACCTCAATCTCATTTAAAACTCTATTTTGAAAGGGGTTTTTATGGTGGAACTTCAAGATTATTCAAGTAAGTGAATTCCTCAATTATTCTTTTATTATCTTTAGGTTTTCCTCCTTCATTATTGAAGTTCCACTTTTACAGAAGCTAAAGATTCATCACTAAGGTATAATTTTGTGTTTCTTGGTTCAATCTTGTGGATCAAGGATTGTTTTCACTCCCTTGTGTTGTGGTTGTGGTGTGGTTGAAGTTTCACACAAAGATTTGATGTTTTTGACATCTAAGGTAGGTTCTTCCATGTGTAATAATTCTTTGATGATTTATCATTGCTTTCTTGACCTTCTTATAATGTTTCTTACCTATTGTGTGTGGTACAAAAACCATTTGTGAACGATTTGGTTAAGCATTTGATTTTAAAGTTTCATTTTTCCTTGAAATTGCGTGTTTTTCATGTGTAACTTATGTGGTATCATTTGAGGGAATTTTATAATATATGAAAGTGGCTTATTAATTGTTCTTAGGGATTCCAATTCTATTTTGGTATGGTATTTGGGTGAATTTGGTCTTAAAAGAGGGGTTTTGAATATATTTTGTATGAAAATCGTTTCTTTATTCATTAAAATTAATTTATGAAAATTTTAAATGGTTTAATATGTTATACAATGTGTGAAAAATATGTCTGGGTTATTTTTTAGTGGTTTTATGTTCTTAAAATGGGTTTATGATAGATCCAGTGATGATTTGGGATGTCAAATTTCTGAGAATGTTATATAAATTGTTGTAATTGTCTATTAAATTGTGAGAAAGTTGTAAGACATGTTTGTGGGCCATTTTGGTGTGTGTATGATGTTAAAATTAATTTGAATGTAAAAAAGGATATTGTGTGACATGGTTGTGGGATTTTTAGTGTCTGTATGACTTAGAAATGGAATTATCATGTGGAAATGGTATTTTATAACATGTGGAACTTGATTGAGAAAAAATAGGGAATCTCGGGTATCTAGGTGGGCGGACTAGGACTAATGTTCTCATTATCCGGTGGTGGCCTCGTCCCTATTTCACTTAACAATATTTAAGGTGACAACACTAACTAAACTATGATGATATTTGGGTACCCCTAGGCCATTGCGGATTCCCATCCTAGTGGCTCGTGCATAATATTGTTATTGGTTATTGTTATTTTAACACCGAGATACGATGTACCTAAACCCCCACACCTAACTAGTATCTAGGGGAGTTCTTGTGACTAGCGATCTTTGGTTATATTGTACTTACCATCTACATATGGTGTGTTATGTTGGAGAATTCATTATCATGTGTGTTTTATTTAAAATTGTACATTCTTCAGAGTTTCCCTCTTGAAAACTATTTTCAGTTAAAGTTTCCTCTTTTAAAAATTTATCAAGGATTTCTTTTTTATTAAAACATACGAGATTTCTGCCTTAAAATGTTTATCACATGGAATATTTTTTGGTGAAATCATATTGGGTTTAGGCTCAAACCTTACCTACACCATTGGTTGTAAGTATAATTGGTAAGGTTTATCATAGGTGGGTAATGCTTTTTGAGTTAGTGGTTTGGGTTACTAGTGGTCCTACTTGGTGTGGTGTCACGGAGATGGATTGAGGGCGATTCCCCCTTGCCATGATGTGGTTTTTGGGATGTTTTTTTGGAATTATTCCCTTATGGTAGTCTTTGGGTTTTTGTATAAACCATGTAATTCAATTCTGAATTTGTGTTAGGACTTGTTTTGCGTAAACATTCAAATTCGTTTCATTGGTTATTGTTGGTTTTTTTATGATTTTAAACATGGGTATGTCAATACCAAACCCATATTCATGATACCCAGGAACTTGTGCCAGCCCGTGGGGATAGTGAATGCCCTTTACGTCTTTTCACAGACAGGGTCAGGCACTAGTTCGGATGGAGACCAGATCTGGTTTGTGACAGTTATCCTCAAAAGTAGATTTCTTAAGTGAAATAATTGCCTTGTTACTTTTGTGATCAACAATCCCTTTTAGCTTTGATGATTCTTAAATATCCTTCCTAAAATTTCTTATGGAGTGAAAGGGGTAGTGGGTTTCATCATGTTTCTCCCCCTTTTGATTTTATATTTGACCTTAGTGGTTTGGTAGTAAAATCCCATATCTCCACATGGTGGTACATTTCACTTGATCGATAATATCCTGATTGTGTCTGTGTAAAAACCATTTCATGGTTGCCATTGAATCCTCTTCAATATTTTCTAAAATCATGACATTCTGAAACTATTTTTAGTAATCTTCAACACTCTTACTCCCTTGGGTGATACATTATGGTTTTCTGTGGAAATATTTATGTTAGTGTTAGGGAAAAAACCACTTCTCCACAAAAACATTATGTCATCCCATGTGTTGATGAGATGTATTCCTTATCTAAATCTCTTGTTTTGAATTTGATAACAAAAAAACAAGGAATAATCAAAAAATTCAAGGGAATAATGTTTGACATTTTTCACATTGGAATACGAATGACATGAAAATAGTTTCTTGATTCGCATCTACCACTCCAAGTATTCTTATGGATCACTTTTTCCTTAAAAATAGGGACCATCACCTTAACACCTCCATATATGTCATCATTATGAGGTCACCATGGACCTCCTCTCAGTTTTTGGAACAACCTTCTCCTTTATGGAACCTCGTCAAAATCACTGTGAAAGTTCTTCATCTCCTACATGATGTTTGGGCGTCATGGTACCAGACTGCTCCCAATGTTATCATCGATATTCCTCAGGATTGGTTGATTATCCAGGTTATATATCCTGTCATGTAACACCTTCAACTTCCAATCACAAATCTTCTCAAAATGGATCACTAAAACTTTCATTTGGAGTTGTGTAGCTTCCGATGCAGGATATATACTTTGGCTTCCTTTATCGCTATAATGAGTGATTTTCTTCCCATGATCCTTTGTTATGATAAGTAAAACGAACACAAACACACATTGGGAGAAATACACACCCCAACACACCCAAATATGCACACACACTCACACATGTGAAGATACAAACACGCGTAAGGAAACACACACATATGCAAGATGCACACACACACATACAAGATGTACACACTCACGCACACAAGGAAACACACTCAAAAACACAAGATGTACTCACACACACATGCAAGGATACACACTCAAAAAAAATTTATGCACTCACACACACAAGGATACACACCCAATAATGTTTTTTTCTTATTTCTATCCATTGTTAACACTCAACACTCAATTCAAATATCAAACACTTATGGAATCCAATACATTCTTTATGAAGATCGAAAATTGCCAATCTTTACCCTACCAAGATGAGGTATGAGAAATATTAACACAACCCATTTTAGTGGTAAATGGTTATAAAATGGAAAAGGGTGTAAAAAAGGGAAGAAAATATGGGTAAAAGGTTGAAGATGGTAGAAAGGTGTGGTGAATGGGTTTTTCCAAAGTGTGCCAGATAAGAAATATTAATAACAATATAATAAAAAATTGATATGGTGATGAAGTAAAATGATGGAGGGGTGATATATGAAAATAGAATGTTCTAATAATGTAAAGCACAATGAAAAGAATAAGTGATTCTAACCTTTTTTTGTACCATTTTTTTAAAATCTATTAAAGAAAAAAAATGATGAGGTGAGGTAAATTGATTTTTTTTAATTTTTTTGGGATAAAAATCACATATAGAAAATTAAATTTGAAAATAATTTGAATGAATAATTGACTCAATGTAAAATATTTGAAGCTTTCACAATATAGTCAAATTCTGTATGTTTTCAAAGAAAAATGGTTTTTTTAATGGGTGGATAAAATTGAAAAATAATAAGGTTAATGGATAAAAGTAATGTAAATGAAAAGATAGATGCCTACCATGTCAATAGGAGCTCTAATAACAACTGATGTTAGATGATCAGTGTGGATTGATCTTCATGGCATAGGGCAGCGAATGAAGGATGTTGCTTGGGGTTATGTGTTGGGTGATGGGTATTGATAGTTGATACATGTAGTCAACCAACACTATAAGGAGGGAGACCAGCTACTTAGACAACACACTCAAAGGAGGGAAGTGATGACCAATCCATAAAGAAATCATGGAATGTTTATTTCTCAATCAAAAAATGACAAAGAAATACTCATAAGGATTTAGATGGATGATTCCAGGGTGATGACAACATCAAGATCTACCTGGATAATGTTTTCCAGAAACGATGACGGTAGTAAGGTTGATGTAATAAAATACAAGAAAATAATTGGAATCTTATTGTACCTAACAATGACATGACTGAACATTGTGTTTTACACTTGTCAAGATCTATGGTACCAAAGATCTCTCAAGGAAATCCACTTTTGTATCATAAATACAATTCTTTTTTATATCTACAACACAATGGATGTCAGACTTTTTTATCATGAAATACCACCACAAGAGTTAATGAGATACACAAATTTGGATTGAGCTGGATTAGTGGATGATCGTAAGTTGACATTGGGTGATGAATTATATATTGGAAGTTTATGCATTTCATGGATGAGAAAGAAACAATATTGTATTTCAATATGCACTACGAAAACAATATATTGTGTCTACACTAACATATTACCAATTTCTATGATTGAAGCAACAACTTGATGGTGTTGGAGTTGATGTGAAATATCATATTTCAATCTCATGTGATAACACACGTACTATAAATATTTGTAAAAATACTATCAATCACTCAAGTAAAAGAACATCGAGATACAATATCATTTCATCAAGAAGAATGTTGAACCAGGGTTGATGGATTTGGAGTACGTGTAAGCACAAAATCAAGTTGTAGAATCATGAAAAAGGCACTACTCAAGGCTGATTTTGTGAGGAACCAATTTTGAATTAGATTCTAACTGTCAAACTAGATTTGTTTTGGAAAAATAACACCCACTCCCATATGAAATTTAATATTTATAAAAGGGTATGGTGATTTTCTTAAATTAAATTTGGGATTTCTAACCCTCTTGTGAACTTTTAGAGAAGTTCTCTTTGGATTCATTGATGAAGGGGGAGAAGTCTTCTATGATTTGATTGGGAGAAGCTGTCTATAATTGGAGATGAATATGCCTTAGAGTGTTTTATCTAGTTTAAAATGGGGGGGCCATCCCATGATAATGTTTTGGAAAGGATTAGAGTACATGAATGTCTATTTGGGGGGGATCTTGGTTCATAAGTTCAGAAGAGCATGGAGATCAAAAAAGTGTTTTCATGTTGAAATTTTCATTTAACACTTTTTTCATGAAGAGTTTGAGCATGTGGGCATAGATTTATTAATTAGTAAATCATTGATACATTATCCAAATGTAAGAGTTTTTAGACCGTGATATTGGTTAGTTCTAATGTTTTTGAATGAAGATATGTTGAATCAGTTCTGAAAGAGATTTCAACCAAACCAAAGAGGGATATTGATAGAAAAAACATCTTGTAGTATTGTTGTAATATGTTTGTTGAAGGATGTTTATGGAACATTCAAAATTTATTTCAATGTCATTAATAACTTGTAACATAAATGAAAAATTAGTTTTGGAAGAAACTGGGAGTAGTTGTAATAGTTCTGTTTGTAGGACACAAATCATGTTGTGACATCCTAGGTCACGTTGCGAGGAAGCTATGCTAGAATGACTTGTTCTGAAGGTTGGTGTCATGGGGAGTGATTCATGTTTTCAATCGGACCCCGTGAAATTTATTCTTTGGGTTGTTTGATGATGTTTAGTTTATCTCGTTGTAGGTGGTGCCATGCAGTGGGTGAAGTTGCAGATTTTTATAAAATGATAAAGTCCTATGCGTAATATTTTATATATATCATATCTTCGCATACGTTGAAATGCGGAAAAGGGGAAAGCAATAACCATGCTATGTAATATATTCAAGTGAAGTTGTAATGGACATGTCAAAACATGGGCACAAGGATGACGTCGTGAATGGTTCGATCCACATGTTATGTGAGAGTACCCAGGCAATACGTAAGGGCATCTGTAGAGCATACGTAAGAACCTTTCCTTTTCCATAAATGTAAAAGAAATACATTATAAGAATCCATGTTGTGGGAAGGTTATCACACCATAAAGAAGACTATGTGGATTCCAGTGGTTCAAGTTTATTTGGAGATGTTCATGTCGTAAGAAGTAGATCATGCCACCATAGGTTTGGAGATCGAGAATATTTGGAGTATCATGTGACAATCTGAAAAGGGTTTTAAATGGGATATTTTGGTGAATTGGGTGGATTTGGTTGTTTACATGGATTTCAAATAGATGAATGAACTTGTACTGTGGAGGTTCTTGTGGAGATTGGAGTTCAGGATCAAGGTTTCAAAATGGGATGAGGGTCATGCCGTGATGGTGATTCTTACACAATATTTGATTCTCATATCTGTGTAAGATCACTAAGAGAGTAAGAGGGTGAATCAATTGTTGGTCAGAGTGGATACTCAAGAGGGGGTGAATTGAGTTCCAATTAAAATTCTCTGTTAAAAACAATGTTGATTAAAATACCCCTATTTCAAAAACAAATTAAACTGTAGAGAATTTATACAGATTATAAAGGTTCAATTAGTTTCTCAAAGATTGATTAGTTCTCAGTTAACTTAATCTTATGATTAAATTAACTTTTGAAACTAACTTACTGATTTATAATAAATATAAACACTTGCGAGTTTAGCTATCAAAGTAGCTTTGAAAATAAATCATATTTCAAAGTAATAGCAGCGGAATATGAAATAAATATGTATAGTATGGATATAGTATGTAGTTACAAACACAGAGAATTGACCAAGAGGTTCAGTCTCAAGCCGAGACTTAGTCCTCTCAAAAGTTTATATAAAAATGATCCACACCCTGGATCGGGGTTAACAATAGTGAACACACTGTCCAGGTCACAAGACCTCTACCACAAATCTGCGTGGGGAAACAAACAACAACTTAGAGCTGTCCAGGTCTCACACGACCTCTACCACTATCCATAGTGGGAAATGAAGTGTAAAAAGGATTGCTGAGGATTTACAGATCCTCCAGTGAAAGTACAGGATTCAGTGTGTGTGTTTAATACAGCAGATAACACACACTGCTGAAAATGTAAACAAATGTATCACAGAGCAGAGATGTAGAGTTTAGAAATGGATCTAGTGATTTCAGTGTAGCTCTGGACTCTTTTGTGTTTGGTCAGAATTTATTCTGAGTCCTCTTTTCGTTTTTGTTTGAGAAGAAGATTGTCGTATGCTTCAGGTTCAAAGGCAGTGAGATGTAGTCGATGAAGTTCTTCAATGTTCTTTTGTATGCACAGAACTCTTCTTGAGTAGGCTTGATTGTGTATGAGGTTCTGTCTTGCTTGATTCTTCCTCTTCTTTCATTCCTCTATATATTCTTCTTGTGTTCTTTCATCCACACTATTCTTCAGCAGAGTCTTCTTGTATTTATGTCACGTGCTTCGGAAGACAGAAAAAGTTTCCTTTCCGCAGGTACGAGGTACGGTTTCCTGACATCCGATAACCTTTATTAATTAATTGACAGAGCATTAAAATATACCTAATATGACCGTTGGTTAGATTAAATAAAGATAAAGATAAATAAATTCAAACAGTTGTTTATGACTATTGAAGAATCAAGTGATCGGTAGGTCATCAGCATTAGTGAGTAATGATCAGTGACTCAGATAGATCAGCATCGGTGAGTCATTTGATCAGCATCGGTGAGTCAGATGATCGGTGGGTCATTTTGATCAGCATCGGTGAGTCAGATGATCGGTGCGTCATTTTGATCAGCATCTGTGAGTTAGATGATCGGTGAGTCATTTTGATCAGCATCGGTGAGTCAGATGATCGGTGGCTCATTTTGATCAGCATCGGTGAGTCAGATGATCAGTGCGACCGTTGTCCTTTGATATCGGATCAGTGCTTCCGATGTCTGTTGATATTGAATCAGTGCTTCCGATGTATGTTGATATTGAATCGGTGCTTCCATTGTCCTTTGATATTGTATCGGTGCTTCCGATGTCTGTTGATATTGAATCGGTGCTTCCGATGTCTGTTGAGATTGGATCGGTGCATCCGATGTCTATTGATATTGGATCGGTTCTTCCGATGTCTGTTGATATTGGATCGGTGCTTCCGATGTCTGTTGAATCCAGAAGACTTCCAAAATACTTTGTAAGTCAATAAGCATAGAAAAAAACATGATAACAGATTCATTAACAAATTGTAATTAAGTTTATGAGAAATCAAACCAGATTAAGCATTAATGGTATGTATGATTTGTGATTATTAAAACATCAATCATAGACATGAAATCAACAATCTTCCAGAGGGCTCAACAATCCCCCCCTTATTGATAATCACAAATCTTTATCATAAAATATAAATAATATGATATATTATTAATAAAAACATAATGAGAGTTAAACCATAAAGAGAATAAATATAAAGAGATATATAAATCTCCCCTTGAAATATATACATCTGTTCTCCCCCATATATCTTTCCCATACTTCTTTCTTCTCCCATATATCTCTCCCATACATCTTTCTTCTCCCATATCTCTCTCTTCTTCTTTCTTCTTCCATATATCTCTCTTCTTCTTCTCCCCCATTGTGATAATCAAAAAGGAGGGAAAACATATAAGTGAAAGTGAAAGTAAAAGCAGTCAGCAGAGAGTATAGAGAAGAAAAAAAATTGAAAGTACAGAATATTACAAGCATCACATTGTTCACCCTATCAAAAACAATACACTACTATTTGTTGGGATACAAAGGGGCTTTTCCTTTGTCTTTGGGATCAATAGTGGGTAAGTTTGAAGGCTTGGAGGCAGGCTGTACTTGGCGAATCTGAAGTGGTGGTAGGACAACTCGGGCAGGTGTAGGAGCAGGTGCCACAGAGAGTTGTTGTTGAGAAACAGGAGCTAGTTGAGAAGCTTGCTGAGGGACTGGTCTTAACTGAGAGAGAGCTTGAGCAATAGACAGCTGATTTGGAGCTACATCAGAGTCACTGAGAGGTTCAGAAGTAGGAACTACTATTGCAGTGGCCTGTGCATTCAGATAGGGCTTCAAAAGTTGAATGAAGTTCTGAATGACTTCTTCCCCATACTTCATAGCTTTTTCAAAATCATCTTTATTCTCCATGAATTGGGCCAAGGAAGGGGTAAAATCTTGCAACTGATGAACTTGAGTTTTGAAGGCCTGAGGGACTGGAGGTAATTTCAGATTCTCTGCCAACACCTTGAAGTTTGTAGCCATTTCATGCTTTGTATAAATCTTGGAAAAGTAATTATCAACTTTCTCTTTGATCTCTTGCAGAGCTTTCTTAGCATCTGCTGAATACACCAATGCCATCCTATGACTGTTATCATAGAGCTCTTTCATCTTCCTCAAAGATTCTAAATCAAGAATTTGTCTAACAGCAGCTAACTCATCATGCACAACTTCTCTTAGAGCTTCTAGCTCACGGGTAGTGATCTTGGTCACCTTGCCTGTACTTGCTTGGCCAACTATGTGAGTTAACTCAGCTTTCAACTTCCTCAGGTCAGACATGTTGAGATGTTCAATCAAATTTCTCAAAACTTCCATCATACCAGAGATGGTTGATCAGAATTCACTGGATAGAGATACCAAGCCAGTGTGAAGATCCTTCATAGTCTGATTCAAAAAGGCTATGTGCCTGCCAATAAGTTCACTAGTATTGGCCAGGTCTAGCTTCACAGCATTAGATACTCTGTGTGAGAAGGCTTCCAATGAATTTTCAGAAACTTGTAGAGACACTTGAGTAAGAGCATTAAAAATTTCCTCTCTAACTGTGTCTCTCACATCAGTTAGTAATTCAATCTTAAACTTATTAAGATCAGCTTGAGAGATTCCAGAACCAGGTAAATTAACATTTTTAGGATCAATAGCAGGAACAGACCTTGCTTCTCTTGGGAGGTTCCTCTTCACAGCTGCAGCAGATTCTGGCATTGCTTCTTCTTCTTCAGAATATTCTAAGCCCAACACAGCATAACCAGGGTAGTCATGCCAAACAGCAGCACACAGGGTGTATTTTGGTTTCTCATTGCTTGCTGTTACACTGATTTTTGGTGAATCAACCTTGCCACTGATATGAATTTCTTGTTCTGACTGAGGTGATTCTATTTGATCTTCAGAAAGACCATCCACTGGTCTGTTATCACCATAAACAGCAGCCTCAGCATCATCAGCATGTCCATCATCACTCTTCTCAGAAGCTTCACTATGATATTATTCAGTATCAGAATCTTCTTCATCACCAAGAATAGGTTCTGATTCTGGTAGGGTTAAGGGTGGACTAGCAGGTCCAAATTATATTCTTCTTTTGGGACTAGCAGTGTCAGGATCACTCCTATCATCAGGAGATGATATACTTCCTTCCTCAGTCGCAGCTTCTTCTTGCTCTTGGGCTTTGGTGGCCTCATCCTTTCCTTCTTCTTGCTCGTCATCATCAGAATAAATTGGTTCCTCATCTGGTTTCTAGCCAGGGTCTCTCAAATCCTTTGGCCTCTTTCCATGATCTATGGGATTGTAGGCTTCATACAATTTATCTTCATCTGCAACCCAGCACTTCTTCCATGGATTCCAATTGATTTTCATCCTCTTGAAGATCTCTTTGTTGAGACAGAAGGTATGATCTGTTTCATCAACTTCATCATCTTCATCAATACATTCTAGATTCTTGAGCATGGTAGATATCATCTTTGAATAGAACAAGGCAGTGGCTTTCTTGGACGGTTTTACCATTCCAGCTATGTGCACCATCACATATCTACACAAATTGATCTTCTCATGTGTTTTTAGAAGAAACAACAGGAAAACATCCTGGTACTTTACAGCAGCAAAATCTCCTCTCCTAGGGCAAAGTTGGTGCTGAATAAACTTGAAAAGAAGTCTGCATTCACCATCTAATTCTGAAGCTGTGATTCTCCGTGACTCTCTGTTTCCAGTCAGAAGCTCCAGAGCTAATTCATAAGAGAAGTAATCAGATGTTGGAGGAATATTCCCAGCATAATCCTCATACCGACCTTCATGAGGTACATTCAAGCACTCAGCCCACTGCTTAGATGAGAAGGATATTTTCTTTCCTTTTACCACAGACGACATTCTAGCAGCCTCCACACCATCTAAAGTGATTTCCAGCTTCATATAGAACTCATGTACCAGCTTCGAGTAGTCTATTCGAGAGTCGTCAGAAAACCAGTCTATCCATCCTTGCGATTCAAGAACTTGCAGCAATAGTGACTTACTTGACAAAAGCCACGCAGAGCTAACTTCTCTTTCTACAGCAATAATCTGAGTTTCATGGTTCAGATTTACTGATCATTGAGAGGTACTACTCGACTCGCCTCGAGCACGCTTTGAAGGTACAGGGCTATCCGGTCCTTTGCTCTGTCTCTTTTGCTTAGCCATTCGAGGATTTTGGGAAGGCAGGAGTTCGAAGGTTCGAAGTAGAGGGGAAAAGAGGTTGAATGGTTCGGTGAGAAATGAAAGGTCAAAGGTTTAGGGAAGATAAATAGCCGCGTATCATTTATTTTATCGTTTAGGTTTCCCATAAAAAGTATAAAAGAAATTTACTAATTAATTATAATATAATAAAAAAAAGATCGGTATGACAGATCAGTTGCACAGATCAGTTTCACAGATCGGTTTCACAGATCGGTTTCACAGATCAGTTTCACAGATCAGTTTCACGGATCGGTTTCACAGATCAATCATACACAACTCTTGTTTAATAAATTTCATTCTTTCAGAGCATAAAGGCTTTGTGAAGATATCAGCTAATTGATGTTCAGAACTAATAAATTTCAAATAAATATCACCTTTTTGATAACGATCTATTAGAAAGTGATGTCTGACATCAATGTGCTTAGTTCTAGAGTGAGACACAGGGTTCTTAGATATATTTATTTCACTAGTATTGTCACAGTTAATTGAAACATGTTTAAGATCAAATCCATAATCCAATAAAGTGTGTTTCATCCACAGAATTTGTGCACAGCAACTACCAGCAGCTATGTATTCTGCCTCGGTAGTAGACAATGCAACTGAGTTCTGTTTCTTACTACACCATGATACTAGGGATTTTCCAAGAAAATGACATGTTCCAGATGTGCTCTTCCTATCTAACATACATCCAGCAAAGTGAGCATCTGAATAGCTAGTTAGGTTAAATGATTGTCCTTTTGGATAAAACAAACCTAAATTTATAGTATACTTAAGATACTTAAAAATCATTTTAATAGCCAGTAAGTGTGATTCTTTAGGATTAGCTTGAAATCTAGCACACATACATACACTGAACATAATGTCTGGTCGACTAGCAGTAAGATAAAGTAAGCTCCCAATCATACCTCTGTAATTGGTTTGATCCACTGGTTTCCCAGCTTCATCTGTATCCAATTTACAGGTAGTACTCATAGGTGTATCACTTTCCTTAATACTATCCAATCCAAAACGTTTTAAAAGATCCTTTGTATATTTACTTTGATTTAAAATAATTCCATCTTTAGTTTGAAAAATTTGAAAACCAAGAAAATACTTAAGCTCTCCCATTAAGCTCATTTCAAATTCATTTTGCATATACTTTGAAAAATTAGTACATAAGGAATTTTTAGAAGATCCAAAAATAATATCATCAAAATAGATTTGTACTATTAATACATCTTTTGAAATCCTTTTTCTAAAAAGAGTGGGATCAGCTACACCTTTTGTAAATCCTTTTGAGATAAGAAAGTTTGAAAGCCTTTCATACCAAGCTCTTGGAGCTTGTTTTAAACCATATAAAGCTTTAGAAAGTTTAAAAACATGATTTGGAAAATGAGGATTTAAAAAACCAGCTGGTTGTTCAACAAAAACATCTTCATCAATAAAACCATTTAGAAAAGCACTTTTGACATCCATTTGATATAGCTTGAAATTCAGATGTGATGCATAGGAAAGTAAGATCCTAATAGCCTCTAATCTAGCTACATGTGAAAGGGTTTCCTCATAGTCAATTCCTTCTTCTTGATTGTAACCTTGTGCAACTAGCCTAGCTTAATTTCTAATGATGTTTCCAGATTCATCAACTTTGTTTCTAAACACCCATTTTGTGCCTATGGTCAAAATGTCCTTAGATCTTTCTACTAATTTCCAGACTTTGTTTCATTCAAATTGATTTAGTTCTTCTTGCATAGCCATTACCCAAAATTCATCATTGATAGCATCATTGATGTTTTTAGGTTCTAACTGTGAAAGAAAAGCTTGTTGTTCAACCTGATTTCTTAGAGAAGCTCTAGTCTGTATTCCTCTATCTAGATTTCCTACAACAGCATCTAAAGGATGGTTCTTTAGAGTCCTAGATGGTCTTGAAAAGATAGGGCTAGAGATTTCAGATTCATCTACAGATTGAGGTTCAATATAAGCTGGTTCTGGAGAATTTCCAGAGCTGGATGTTTTAACTATAGGTCCATTGTCTTTATCATTGAGATTCAAACCAGAGAGATCATCTTCAAGAGAGATTTTAGGTTCATGTGGATCAGTTTCATAAAATTTGATGTGAACAGATTCTTCCACACATTTGGTTCTTTTATTGAAAACTCTATAGGCTTTACTAGAGATAGAGTAACCTCGGAAAATTCCTTCATCACTCTTGGATGAAAATTTGTCAAGAATGTCTTTAGTATTGAGAATGAATACTTTGCAGCCAAAAACGTTGAAGTAGTTAACCTTAGGTTTCTTATGGTTCCACAACTCATAAGGGGTCCTCTTAAGAACTGGTCTGATCAAGACTCTATTAATGACATAATAAGCTGTATTTACAGCTTCAGCCCGAAATTAAATAGGCAGTTCATATTCATTGAGCATAGTTCTAGCTATTTATTGCAGGGTTCTATTCCTTCTCTCTACTACACCATTTTTTTTTTGGGGTGTCCTAGGGGCAGAGAAATTGTGATTATAGCCATTGTGTGAGCAGTAAGAATCAAATTCATGATTTTCAAACTCACGACCATGATCACTTCTCAGGGTCTTAATCTTGAGTCCACTAAGATTTTCTACAGACTTGGAGTATTTAACAAAGTAAGAACAAGCTTCACTTTTGTGAGATAGAAAATATACCCAAGTATATCTAGAAAAGTCTTCTACAAGAATATAGACATAGTGCTTCCCATTCAAACTAGAAACTCTAGAAGGTCCAAATAAATCCATGTGAACCAACTCGAGAGGTTGAGAAGTTTACACTTCTTTCTTTGATTTAAAAGAAACTTTATGTTGCTTTCCTTTTTGACAGGGATTACAAACTTTGTCTGCTGGAAATTCATGTTTGGGTAAGTCTCAAACTAAGTTCTTCCTAGAAAGTTTTCTAAGTGAGTGTACATTGCAGTGTCCTAATCTTCTGTGCCAAAGCCAAGACTCTTTATGGAAATCATTTAAACAAGGAATATTCTGCTTAGCTAAAGAATCTAAATCAACAACATAAACATTTTCATTTCTTAAAGCAGAAAATACTAAAACATTTTTAGAGTTAAAAACATTGCAAGAATCATTTTTAAATTTCACATAAAAACCATCATCACACAACTGAGAAATGCTTAACAAGTTATATTTAAGTCCATCGACAAATAAAACTTCAGAAACCAAGATTGAATTAGTGTTACCAATCTGGCCTAAGCCGATGATTTTTCCTTTTGAATTATCACCAAAAGTGACAAAGCCTCCATCAACTTTTACTAAGCTCTTGAAACATGAAAATTCTCCTGACATATGTCTTGAACATCCACTGTCTAAGTACCATATCTTCTTGTGACAGCTCTTCAAGCAGGTCTCCTACAGAACAGATTTATATGGAAGATGATTTTGGTACCCAGATCTTCTTGGGTCCAGACATGTTAGCTAATGATACTTTAGGTATCCATATTTGTCTAATGGGTCACATATAATTTGTAGAATTAACATTCTTTGAAAGATAAACCTTATTAGATCCATAACTATGAATATAACTGGTTGAGGCATATGAAGTTCCAGAATTAATTATCTTCTGTCCAGATTTAGGAATGAATCTAGTTTTGGAAACTTTTCTTTGTCCAGGTTGGTATCCTATACCAGTAGTATATCTAGGTGCAACTTGCTTTCCTATCATTTGTGTTAGAGTATTCTTGCCATTTGTGAACTTCTCTATGTCTTTTCTGAGTTTCTCATTAGACAATATTAGTTCAGTATTCTCTTTATGCAACTGAGAATTCTTTTCTACTTCAATATCCAGATCAGACTTATGCTTAACACTTAAAGCATATTGTTTCTTTATACCTTTATATTTATCTTTAAGCTCATTACAGGTTTCATCAAGCATATCACAATATTCAAACAGTTTAGATTTAGACATATTGTCACATTCAGAATCATCTCCAGAATAATATGAATTTAAAGCAGGAGTTTCTGATGTTACCTCAGAAGTGTTTGTCATGAAACACATGTTGGATCGATTCCTTTCAGAGTCTGAAGATTCAACATCACTTTTTCTGTCTTCTGAAGCACTCCAAGTAGCCTTCATGGCATTCTTGTACTTGTTATCCTTGTATTCATACTGCTTTCTGTATTTCAGTTTTGGACAGTCTGCTTTTATGTGTCCTTTTCTTTTGCATTCATAACAGACAACTTCATCTGATTTATCAGACTTCTTCCAATCCTTTTTCCAGTGTCCTTTGTTATCATACATGCCTTTGTAGTTTGACTTTCTGAAAAACTTCTTCTTCCTATAGAATTTCTTAAATCTTCTAGCAATGTGTGCCATCTCAGCATCACTGTAAGAATCATTCTCACTTTCCTCACTGCTTGAACTTTCATTGATAGCTTGAGGCTTTTCCTTATCCTTATTATTTGAGGTTGTAGTCTTGAAGGCAATAGACTTCCTTTTAGGTTCATCATCTTCTTCTTTGTTTACCTTGAGTTCTTCTTCATACATCATCAACATACCAATTAGTTCCTTGACTGGCAGTTCTCCAATGTCACACGATTCTCTAATGGAGACAGAGGTTCCTCTCCATCTTTCAGGTAGACATCTCAAAATTCTCATGATTTGTTCCTTTGCTGGAACATCCTTTCCCAGAGAAGTCATTGTGTTGACAATTTCATTGAACCTGAGATACATATCAGAAATGGGTTCATCAGGCTTCATCATAAAATTATCATACTTAATAGTATAGGTATTCAATCTCATCTCCTTAACATTAGTTGTTCCTTCATGAGAAACAGCTAAGGTATCCCAAATTTCATATGCAGTTTTACATGCAGAAATTCTATTAAATTCCTCATATCCTAGAGCACAGTACAAGGCATTCATTGCTTTACAATTATTATTGTAAGCAGTCTTTGTAGGTTCATCCCAAGTAGATCTATCAGTACTGGGAATTTTGTATTCAGCTTCAATGGCAGTCCAAATATCAAATCTCATACTTTCTAAGTGAATTTTCATTTTTAGATTCCACTGAGAATAGTTGTTTCCATTAAAGAAAGGTGGCAGGTTAGTAGCAGCACCCTCAAGTCTATTATCCATGATATTACAAAAATAATTTTAAAGAGATAAAAATTTAGAAATAACAGAAATTTTAAGAACATTAAAATACAACTAAAATCACATTTGAAAAACAGAGTACTTTTAGAAAATATTAACCAACCTCTGATACCAAATGTTGGTGAGAGTGGATACTCAAGAGGGGGGTGAATTGAGTTCCAATTAAAATTTTCTGTTAAAAACAATGATGATTAAAATCCCCCTATTTCAAAAATAGATTAAACTGTAGTGAATTTATACAGATTATAAAGGTTCAATTAGTTTCTCAAAGATTGATTAGTTCTCATTTAACTTAATCTTATGATTAAATTAACTTTTGAAACTAACTTACTGGTTTATAATAAATATAAACACTTGCGAGTTTAACTATCAAAGTAGCTTTGAAAATAAATAATATTTCAAAGTAATAGCAGTGGAATATGAAATAAATATGTATAGTATGGATATAGTATGTAGCTACAAACACAGAGAATTAACCAAGAGGTTCATTCTCAAGCCAAGACTTAGTCCTCTCAAAAGTTTATATAAAAATGATCCACACCCTGGATCGGGGTTAACAACAGTGAACACACTGTCCAGGTCACAAGACCTCTACCACAGATCTGCGTGGGGAAACAAACAACAGCTTAGAGCTGTCCAGGTCTCACACGACCTCTACCACTATCCACAGTGGGAAATGAAGTGTAAAAAGGATTGATGAGGATTTACAGATCCTCCAGTGAAAGTACAGGAGTCAGTGTGTGTGTTTAATACAGCAGATAACGCACACTGCTCAAAATGTAAACAAATGTATCACAGAGCAGAGATGTAGAGTTTAGAAATGGCTCTAGTGATTTCAGTGTAGCTCTGGACTCTTTTGTGTTTGGTCAGAATTTATTCTGAGTCCTCTTCTCGTTTTTGTTTGAGAAGAAGAGTGTCGTATGCTTCAGGTTCAAAGGCAGTGAGATGTAGTCGATGATGTTCTTCAATGTTCTTTTGTATGCACAGAACTCTTCTTGAGTAGGATTGATTGTGTATGAGGTTCTGTCTTGCTTGATTCTTCCTCTTCTTTCTTTCCTCTATATATTCTTCTTGTGTTC
This sequence comes from Viscum album, assembly GCA_963277665.1. NCBI lineage: Eukaryota > Viridiplantae > Streptophyta > Magnoliopsida > Santalales > Viscaceae > Viscum > Viscum album. Next base: position 386,494,205 of record OY728167.1, on the reverse strand, counting down.
TTCCATCCACACTCTTCTTCAGCAGAGTCTTCTTGTATTTATGTCACATGCTTCGGAAGACAGAAAAAGTTTACTTTCCGCAGGTACGAGGTACGGTTTCCTGACATCTGACAACCTTTATTAATTAATTGACAGAGCATTAAAATATACCTAATATGACCATTGGTTAGATTAAATAAAGATAAAGACAAAGAAATTCAAACAGTTGTTTATGACTATTGAATAATCAAGTGATCGGTAGGTCATCAGCATTAGTGAGTAATGATCGGTGACTCAGATAGATCAGCATCGGTGAGTCATTTGATCAGCATCGGTGAGTCAGATCATCGGTGGGTCATTTTGATCTGCATCGGTGAGTCAGATGATCGGTGAGTCATTTTGATCAGCATCGGTGAGTCAGATGATTGGTGAGTCATTTGGATCAGCATCGGTGAGTCAGATGATCGGTGGCTCATTTTGATCAGCATCGGTGTGTCAGATGATCGGTGCGACCGTTGTCCTTTGATATCAGATCAGTGCTTCCGATGTCTGTTGATATTGAATCGGTGCTTCCGATGTATGTTGATATTGAATCGGTTCTTCCGTTGTCCTTTGATATTGGATCGGTGCTTCCGATGTCTGTTGATATTGAATCGGTCCTTCCGATGTCTGTTGATATTGGATCGGTGCTTCCGATGTCTGTTGATATTGGATCGGTGCTTCCGATGTCTGTTGATATTGGATCGGTGCTTCCGATGTCTGTTGAATCCAGAAGACTTCCAAAATACGTTGTAAGTCAATAAGAATAGGCAAAAACATGATAACAGATTCATTAACAGATTATAATTATGTTTATGAGAAATCAAACCAGATTAAGCATTAATGGTATGTGATGATTTGTGATTATTAAAACATCAATCATAGACCTGAAATCAACAATCTTCCAGAGGGCTCAACATCAATGATCACATTCTTTTATGATTTCTTTTCAGAACACAACCTCTGAATCTTTTTATAGTTCTTGATCCACTCAAAGATATCTATCAATCTTACCTCGTATGAAATAAATATAAACAGAGAGATCAACACATGGCGTTTATAGGGTTTGGCCTCAACGTGAGAGCCTACTACTTTCATTGTTTGTAATATCCCTCAACATGGAATCTCTATTAACTTCAACATTAATTGGTTATACGCCATAATTACAAACATCATAAACTATTTATACACCCAGTTACAAACATATTCAGTGATTGGTTATACCCCCCAATAACAAGACTCCAGTAGCTGGATAGCCCTCATCCACAAGCTCATTCTTCAGTGAAAATTTAATTTAGAAAGATCTTCTTCTCCAAATGGTCTTCCTTCATAAGAAATGTTTATTTCCTTTTCTTATGTACAACTTCTTGAGGATCGTTGATAACTCTGACCCGTCTGAATGTCTTGAAACTTTCTCTTGATCTTTGAAAGACCAAGATCTACTCAAATCATATATTTTTGAAACATTTTTCGGAAATCTTCCTCAGTAATAGTCCATCTGGTAGTAATCCATCTGGTATGCATTGTCTAATACTCCTTAGTCCATTACATCTTTGTCAGGTCCACCTCTGTACGGTACGCTGTGTCTGGTACTCTGTCTGATGCATCTCCATCTTATGCACCTTTGTCTGGTATGCTTTTTATGATATTCCCCTCTTTCAACCAAGTGGAATCTTGGATGACACCTCATGCTGAACTAATAATACTTTCTCTTGAGATCAATCCACAACAACAACAATGATTGAGATATACTCCTCTTATAAGCTCATCTTCCTCTAAAAAGTAAGGAATAAACGCAAGCTCCAAATTTGAATTTCGTGCTCAACTCTCCCATTGAATGACTGATCGCCTTCAAAACCTCTATAGAAATCAGAGTCAACATTCTTCATCAAATTTTCCTAAAATCTTGACATCCTCAAACTATTCAAATCCTCCTCAAATCTAGAATAAATTTATAATATTTGAAAGGAAATCTCATTATCATCACATTGTTTGGCATTACTATGTTTTCTGTAATGTTCCTCAAACCCCTGTCTGATGTACCAACTTCTCTGTTTGATCCTATATGTCTGATGAAGCCATATTTCACTCTTTGGTACAGACCCTTTCTTCTTCTGATGAATGGGCACATCTTCGTAGGTTTCTCCATTTGATGTTCTCCATCTGATGGATTCATGAATGTTTTTCCAGTGAAATTATCTTTCTCTGTCTGGAACATTATACACTATTTCCCCATTCGGTACTCCTGTTTTTCTCTATTCAGAACATCCTCATGCTTTCTATGTCCGATCAACATGGTCTGTTAAACTTAGTGTAGTAACCTTATAAGCTTCTCCATCCAATCATTAAATAACATAATAATTTTATATATCAAAATTCATACAACCACATCTCCATGACTTCATAACTCGAACTTTGTACAATCTTTATAACTTGAACTCTTTATTGTCTTCATATCATGAACTATGAACAGCTGAAACTCAGTATGATAACATTTGTTCGAAAAACTCATATTTTCACAACTTCATCCTTTGAAAAAACTCACTTGGAATCATGAACGTTAAGTAATAATGATACTAGAAATTTGAGAATCGGTAAAACATCATCTGAATTTATAATTTTTCTCTAAACTAGGCAACAACACCCATTTGATTATTCAAGTAACTTCTAGTATAAACACATATTGACATATGGAAAAACCAATGATAGTTATAAAAGATATCTTGTCATTGTTTCTTGAGGAAAAATCCTTGACAATTATCCCTCTTTACCTGCTATAGTAACTGCGGGATTTGGGCTTCACCCACTAAGTGTTGAATGAATTGTTTAAATGAGAAATTGATTTCAAAAACCATTTTTTGGTGTGAGAACTTGGAATGGACATGGGTTTCTGAGTTCATGTTGTACATGCTGAGGGCCTATTCGAGTTTGACTTGCTCACAAGGTCAATTTGGACTCAAAAGGATTTTACTGCCAAATGACGGCTTAGATCCAAAGGGATGGGTACTGCTCGCAGGTATGGGCTATTTAGTAGCGTGTGTGGGAATTCATGCAGATTTCCTTTTGAGTTGATATTCACAACCCTGCATATTCATCCTCGTGCCTATGCAGACATTGTTTACCATGATATAGATATTCGACAAATCACATACTTTATTAGCAGAGTACCTTGATGTTATCATCTCGTTCTTTGGGAGTTGGATCTTAGAGATGTCTTGTAGAGGCATTAGTCACGGTATCATAATGGTGCCTTGGTTTTATTTGGTGTGTTTGGGTCATTTCTTGTTGTAGACTTGTTCGTGTCTATTTTACTGCTAAGACTCTGATTATGGTTTCGGTTTCTTATTTGGATTGGTTTTTGGTCGGTCTTTTAATATAATGCATCATGTTTATCCATTCTATAGTGTTGTAGTCTATCTTTTGCAGGTTGTACTCTATGCAAGGGAAAATTGTCACCCATGGTCCTTCCAAGCCATTGGGTTGGGTCATGGTGTAATATAACATCAAAAACAAATCTACCATGACTTCCTCTCTGACCATTAGTACTGAAAGGTACACTCTCCAAAACAATGTAATTTGACTAAAAATGTGACTTGCTGGAAGATGTAAAGTCAACTCTGAAGATGTCCTAGATGATTTCAACTATCTTGTAAGATTATAAAAAGTATTCCATCAGGTAGTAAAGTTGGAATGCAAATTCATCAGGATTTTAATTTCAGATTTAAGTTTTACAACGTTGTTCCGATCATTATAAGATATTGAAACTGTTAGGACAATTTGTGTGAGAGAGAGAGAGAGAGTAAGAAGTATGAATCTGTAGAACCACTGAATTATAAGCTGTCATAGGCGTTACAGTAGTTTGCTGGTGAAGAAGTAGGGGAAGGAAGGGAAGGAGAAGAACAAGAACACCTTGGAAGAAGACCACTCCTCCGGAGGCCACAACAGATTCCTACCCAGGACCGATCCTACCAGCTTCCTAACTTATGAGAAGCCCAAAATTAATATTCGTACCCCCTCCCAACACCCAACTACCCTATTTAATACCCCACCAACAAACTACAATAGCCGGAAAACACAACTCCCCTTACAATGTACTATATTTCCATTACCACAACACACACTCACTGCAACTGCTATAACCCCTTACAGAAAACAGCCAAACCAACAATACGCACCCATATTCCTGACATTACCCCTCCCGGAAAAGACAATTTTTCCTCAAGGTGGGTGTATATCTCAAAGAAATTTCCTCTGTCTTCTTTGCATCTCCTGAACCCTAGGAGATTACTTGTTGTTTCCATTTCCATGTGTGTTCTTTTTAGCCTCAACCTAGGCAGTACGAGCAGGAATTTCCCTAGAACACTTCTATCTTTTCATTTCTTGTTCATCTATCATGGGATTTGGTTTTTGGATTTCTTTATGCAACTTGTGCTCTTACGACACTGCTGCCAGACAGTATGTCATGCAGAGCTTTCACTTTTTTGGGTTTGGTGCTCTTCATGGGAAAAATTTATTCCTTGCAGCCAAGAGCGACAAAGGCTGACTCCATGTTAGTAAATCAGCTATCATCAAAAAATTCATCCAATCGAAGCACTCTCTTGGTTATATCAACATTACCCAACCCATCATTGAATCCACTCTTACAAAAGCATGGGAGTTAATGTGAAATGACATTAGTGTCCCATATTAATTTGTTTCTAAACAATAGATCTTTGATGCTACTGAGATTTCAAAGTGTCTGGCCTTTTACCAATCTTTGGTTAGAGCCACTACCCTCATAGAGCATGAGCATGTTATCGGAACTCTCTGAGATAATGTCACAGAAAACCATCTCGAACATGTTTTTTACTCTTACTCACACTGGAAATGGTTTCAGTTCCACCACCAAATTGTCATAAAGAAGTTTTACTGTGATTTTACATCTTAGCAACGAATGTTGAAATGTCTCTATGTGCAGCGTTGTAGTCCTATTCTCAGAGACTGGTACAGGTTTGCATCTTCAAAAGTCATATCCAGCAGATAATGACTGCTGTGTGAAGTACCAAACCATTTCCATGAAACATTTGGAGTTCAGGATTGAGAAATTTCTTCTCCTTGACAGGCCTTTTCACGGAATAAACTCGCTCCAAAGTGCCATCCGCCATCACCACATAGTTGTGTATAGTAGGAATACAGATAACAGCAATCGGTGCTCGGAATGCTTTCCAAATACAAATTTACCACGGTGGATTGTAAAATATTTTAAGATCACCATGTTTTCTAGAATTCCAATGCCCTGGAGGGAAAGAAATGAATCCTTCAAAGTCATCGTTTAGTGCTTTCATTTCTGATCTGAACCAAATTGAACAAAAATTAGGCATGATTTCGTTGCACGTGTTGTCAACATGCCGAATCCTTGGGATTCTAATATCAGCAGAAGATTGAAATGTTTTGTGCAAACTTTTGGGCTTCTATGAGTTTTCGATTCACCTTTGACCATTCAATTTTGGACTAAACACATTTTCCACCCCTCAAGAAACAATTGCATCTTCTACCAACCAAAACGCCGCAATTACCTTCAATGCTTATAGAGGATTAAAACAAGAGTCATACACCAAAGAAAATGGGGATCCCCACCCTTTAGTGGTAGTACTAAAAAACACATCATCAACCATAACTTCTTCTAATGACAAAATATTAAGAATATGATGGTACTCATTCCGATGTGGTGGTTCTTGATTCTCAATGCATTTCTTTTGGAGCCCAGCTTCTTCTGCGACTGCTTCTAGCAACCATTTGAAGCACTCTTTTGCAGCCCTTTTGCAATACTCATTTTCCCTTTCTCCCTCATCTCTATTTTTAGCACTTTTATTAAACAAAAATATCCCCAAAAAAATTAGATAATCCCAAAACATTGATTGAATATGATCTTTAGAAATTTTGTCCCACTTTTTGGGCATGGAACAACCCCACATCGTGTAATTAGTTCCTTCGATTGGGAAATGTGCTTCGCAACTCCCAGTCCACTGTTAGCTACCTCAAAATCATAGAACATCTTGGACGAATTACTTTCTTTGCTCACATGTTTTTCCTCATCTTTTTCTCTGCTGTTCAGAAAAAGCGGTTTGTTTTTCTCATGTTGAGGAGGTATCGACTCTTAAGGCTATGTTCACATGGCTTGTGAGAGAAACCCCTCTGACATAATGGTTGGCATATACCGCCAAGATCTAATGAGTAAAAGCTTGACTACTGATATTCCTCCAATTGCAATGTGGGGAATGCTCCCTACTGTTGGGTTGGAAAAGGATTGGTTTCAAATATAAACTCAGTTGCGACAACAACAATTTGTGAGAATCACCAATGTAAACGAAGCGTCAAACTAAACAGTAGAATAAAAAACGAGGACACAAATTTAAAGGTGAAAAAACCCTCCTTTCTAAGGATTAAAAAACCATGGGGAAACTCCAAGAAAATTTACTATGAACCAGAAAGTACAAAAATCCAAGTTAAACCCAAGACTTGAATTGAAAATAGAGCGTAAAAACCTGTGTGAAAAACCACAACCTGAAATGCCTCTGTCGCCTCTCTGATAATAGTATGTGATAATACGTCACCCTTCGGAGATCCAAATCGAACTCATGGCGTCATTGCATCACCTCATTGGACAACCTGATTTGCCGCTGCTCGCTGCTGCCCACGCCCTAGAAAATAGCCACCCAAGTATCTGCTCTCCTTGGGTTGTCGTGCACCACCAAATTGTCACCTTCCTTGATTCGGTGATTCCCCTTTTATAGGCTTCACTGTTTCCTTTTTCAAATACTTATATGATGTGAAATATTATATCTTATATCTCCAAATCCCCGTGTATCTACCATGTTAAAATTTAAACACATATCTCATCTAAATAGATATAAAAGATATATCTTCTCAGGAGATGCATATGCATCCTTCTATGTGTGATATGATAAATGATATTTCAAATTCAATATCTTATCTCAAATCTGGAAACACCCACGTGCGGGATAAACCCTAACAATCTCTCCCTTCATCCCATCGAAGAAGGAGATCGCATCCAACAATCTCAGTTGGAAAGAAAACCGATTGGTATCGCACCAACCGTCATCCTCTGCAGAAAATATGACATCCCTCTTTTCCATCTCTGATAGAAACCTGAAAGCTCCCCCTGCAAAAGAAATTCAAATGACGAAATCTTCTTCATTCCTATGTTTGCACCATCAATACCATAATCTACAATATATGGCTCCCCCATAATTGTGATCACCTCATAATATGGAGCACCAACAGGAATTACATTCTCCCTCTACTCAATATCCATCGAGCAGGCAAAAACTCTCAGCGCATCACCTTGATCATTGATCTATATTCTTTCTTCAATAGTGGCACTCTCTGAAGAAAAAAGAATTAGGTGTAAGATCTGAAACACATAACCTAACATGCTATGACTTCTAAACTTTCTTCAACTTAGCCAACGGTCTTCGACTCATGCACGACTATCGCATATGCCACAAATCTGACAAAGTCCTCTTTGCAACTGGATTCGTCACATCACTGCATGCCTTTACATCTATCATGTAAAGCATGTCATCCATTTTGCCTCGAACATAAACCATAGATCCTCTGGAAAAAGTCAATCTTCCACCACCAAAAGAACTCCTGAATCCATCAGTATCAAGAGCACAAACAGATAAAAAATTATGGAGTATACCTGGAACATGTCGCACATCTTTCAATGTCACTGTACAACTTGCATTCGTAGTGATACAAATAAAACCAACACCAATTACATCAGCAGAATCTTCATTTCTCATCTTCAATCTACCAAAGTCACATTCATCATATGAAGAAAATAGACCCTTCTTTGGTGAAATATTGTATGATGTTGCTGAATGAACCATCCATTCGTTGTACAAATCTGATCTGCGACAATTAACGCCAACTGAATGTAAATAACCCTCACCCTGAACAAGACTTACCCTGGTATCCTCAGAATCGGTGTTTCACGCCTTCTTTTCCTCCTTAAGCCTTTTCAATTCATAGCACTATCTCTGCACATGAACCTCTTTATTGCAAAAGAAGCACTTGACCTTCCCTCTTGTCTTTGACCGACCTCTCTGATTACCACGTCCATCTGCCACAACCATAGTACCACCATTACTTGAAGATTCACCATCATTGGAATTTCATCACGTCTCGTTCATCAACAATGATGAAATCACATCATCTAACATCAGTGTGTCTTTCCTAAACAACAGTGTGGTGAAGAGATTACCATATGAATCAAGCAATGACCCCAAGAGAATCAAATACATGTCCACTTCTTCCATTTCAACAGGTATCACATTACCTTTATCATCAATCTTGACTGACACCTAGGATAGCTCTGTCAGAAGTTTGGTGAACTCATCCATATGGTTACCTAAATGTCCATTATCTGGCATTCGCAAACGATACAACTATTTCATTAAATATAAATTATTTGTGGGGGATTTTGATTTATACATGCTTTCAAGCTTCGCCCGGATCTCCTCTGGATATGTCAGATTCATCACCTCCCACAGTGTATTATCACTTAAATACATCTGAATCGCGATTGTTGCCAACTCTCGCATATCCTGCCCATCACCATCGCTCATTGCCTCTGGCATCTCTGATTTTTTCTTCAACACCTTTGTTGTCTTCTCAAATACTAGAATATTTTTAACTCTTTGCTGCCAAAGTGTAAAATAATTTTTCCCGTTGAACAGTTCAATGTGAGCAGAAATCCCATGGCGTGAATCCCCCATATTAATCAGCAAGAAAACACAAATAAACTCCTCTAATAGCAGATGATGGGTCTGAAACGGATTGGTTTGAAATATAAGCTCAGTTGCGACAACTACAATTTGTGATAATCACCAATGTAAATGAAGCACCAAACCAAACACCAGAATAAAAAATGAGGACACAAATTTTAACGAGGAAAAATCCTCCTTTCGAAGGATTAAAACACAACAAGAAAACTCTAGGAAAATTCACTATGAATCATAGAGTAAAAAAAGGCCATGTTAATCCTAATATATGAATAGAAAATACCGCGTAAAAACCTTTATGAAAAAACATACCCTAATACACCTCCATCGCGGCACTAATAATAGTCCATGACAATACGTCACACTTCAGAGATCAAAATATACCTTGTGGTGTCATTGTAGGACCTCGTTGAAGAACCTAATTTGCTGCTGCTCGCTGCTACCCATGCACTAGAAAACAGTCACCCAAGTATCTTCTCTCCAAAGGTTGTCACACACCACCAAATCGTCACGTTCCTTGATTCGGTGCTTCCCCTTTTATAGGCTTCACTGTTTCCTTTTTCAAATGCTGATAAGATATGAAATATTATATCGTATATCTCCAAATCACCATGTATCTTCCATGATAATATTTGAACACATATCTCATCTAAATAGATATAAAAGATATATGTTCTCATGAGACGCACGTGAAACCTTATCTGTGTGATATGATAAAAGATATTTCAAATTCCATATCTTATCTCAAATCTGTAAACACTCACGTGCCGGCTGAATCCTAACACCTAATTCTATCTCGACACATAGACCCGGTGCATAGGTTTCCTATGAAACCTCCAGATCTATTAGACGCTGAATATATTTATCTAGATGTCTACAAAGCATAACCGTAACTAACAACTCACTGTATTCTTCTATAGTTTCTATTTGTTTCAACTCACCACCTTCATCTTCTTCTAGCTTGACCTCAATGGATACATTATCGTTGGAAAAAGTGCAATAATCGTCTCCACTCTTCCCCACTCATGAGAAGCTGGTTTAGCTCTTAGTGTTGATACATTTGTAGTAAATGGTTCTAAATAAATACCTAGTTCTATATCCTCCTTTATGTCTTACCTTCCCTGCTCATCCTGGTTAGAACTAGGATCAGGAAAATCATATGAAGGACATGCCTAATTGAAAACAAACTACTATTTCCACATCACTAGTTTGTTTAATAACCTTAAATGACCACAGTTGATCTTCCCCTATAGACTACACAAACCTCTCCATTAGAATAGGTTTTAACAATTCCCATGTCAAGTATGGGGTAGATTTGTGCCAAGACAAAAACAAGTATAAAGCAATACCTACCACGCAATACTACTTATAGTGCAACTTCATATCTTTAATTGTCCTGTTTTCTTGAAAATACACCTTTGCTGATGTGTTCCAACCAAGAGGATCCTTAACAAAGAAAACTGACAGATCTGATCTCTATGAAAAATATCCTTTTCCCTTAGCTCGTGATACAACTTCCAAAGATAAGATTCCACCATTTCATTCACACAGTCTCTCAGAATATCAATGACTACCACATAATTTTTACTATAATTTAATTTGCATCCTATTTCTAGCTCATTTTTCTGGTCATGATGACATCTCTCAATCACTTCTTGCCTCCTAGAAAAAACATTGAAAAATGATTGAGATTAATGCATCTTGCCTTCTCAAATCCACTCCCTCTATCTTCTCCTCAATGTCGCACTTCCAGAGTGATGATTTTCTTTCACATTTCCACAACTATACATTTTCCGAATGTGGGAACTCAATTTTTCTATATACCAGCTTATCATAACTTTCCTGAATAGTCTTCACCACTGTACCTTATCTTCTGCTGATTCGACCATAGAAACACTATTCTCCATCCATATTCTCAACATTAACGGTGCTATCAGTAGTGTTTGCATAATAGAAATCAAGTAGAGGAGAGAGAAATAAGCTTCCCAACAATATAAATTCTTTATGAATTTATGGATCTTTGAAACTCTTTCAACCACACATCTTGGGAAATATTCCCCAATATTTGATTGTTCCACTAAATAGTGATCGACTTTCCTATGTGCGTCTCAGTGTTGTGATCAAGTTTCTATAATTGATCTTTGTTTACTCATAGAGATTAATTCTCCAATGAAGTCTCAAAATTCTTACAACCATTTTTGTGTGAGAGAGTAAGTGGGAAATTGTAGAATCACTGAACTATAAGATGTAGTTGGTGTTATGATAGTTGGTAGGTGAAGATGTATGAGAAAGAGAATAACAATAACACCCCGGAATAATACCACTTTTATGGAGGCCACAACTGATTCCTTCATGTGGTGTCAACATGTTTCCTTGTGACTTTTCAATTTATTTATGTTTTGAAAATCACAAACACATTTTATTAAGAAAAATTATCGTTCTCTAAGAAACATTCTATTAAGGAAAAATTTCTTTGTCTTAATTTTTTTGTCTTTACCCATGGTTTCCAATGACTTATCTAATGTTTTCTTAAACCAAGACTAATCATCATTTTCATAAATTCAAAAATCAGATCCTTACCTAACTCAGAACCTTATAATTTCTTAGAGTCTGATTTCCCCAGAATTGTGAATCCGATTTATTTTGAAAAAACACATAGATTTCTTCTGAAACTATACTACAATTTCTCTGGAAATCAGACTCTGATTTCTCCTGAAATCAGGCTCTGATTTCATCTAAAATCAGACTCCAATTTATTCAGAAATCAGTCTCAGAAATCATAAGAATTCACACACTGATTCTCAAATTCTTATAAATCCGATTAAATTATTTTCTAATAGTTTCCTTATTTCCTTAAAGAAACATTTCATTTTATTAGATCCTAAACATGATAATGTTTCCTTATCCTGATAAATTTTTTCTAACATGTTATTGTTTCTTACACATGATAATGTTTCCCATGATTTCTTACATGAAACTATGTCGTACAATCTGTTTTTTACTTAACCATTGGATGAGTGAAACATGTATAGGTCCCTCTAAAATTTATGGAAAAATATGACCGTTGGAGGGGGATGTTGACCATTGGAATCTATGCCTTTAAATACCCAACCATTCCAACATTCATGACAAAAACAACAATCGTTCTGAATTATAGAGAGAGAATTTGTGTTGTGAGATCTCTGCTCAAATATTCCTTGTTCTATTATTGCGAACAACTTATTCAAGTTGATAACATCCTATTCAATCTACTTATTTTGATTTTTATTATTACTTCACAATCGAGGGCTTCAAGGGATAGGAACACAGAGGTGTTGATCACCTCAGAGATCAATGGCTTGTGGGGATAACAAGATATATTCTGATCATAGTATCGAGGGCTTACCATGGTGTGGGTAAGATAAAATTTCTTAAAAGTATAAATAAAGGGACATTTATCTACGGTTGTTAGATACCCTTCTCTTTGGGATAAAAGATTTCTTATACTTCTTCTGTCTTTGTTACATGTTTTAATTCAGCTGCATTTTTCTAATGTTAGGAAGTGTATCTTTCTTATACTTTTGTATACTTGTATACACTGATATAAATAAGAATCTTTATGCTTTAAGGTAGAACCTTTCCCTAAGTAAACTTGTCTTAATATTCTTTATCGGACCCATCTTATCGAATCCTAAGCAACATGGATTCATTATTAAGAACTAAAGAGGGTTTGTGAATCCCTATTGTTTAACTTTGTTAAACATAGATTTTCTTAAAGATAAAAATGAAAGATTTTAAACCTACAATTCACCCATCCTCTTGTAATGGAGAAATCCACATATAAATTTCGATCCTATAATTGGTATCAGAGAAGGTCTTTGAAATATTTATAATTATATATATGTCTTTTTGCTCAACTTTTCTGACATAACTTTACTTGATCAAGTTTTTCTTAAATATTTTCCTTGTTTATAAACTTTTTCTACTTATACTTTTTGTAGAAAAGATCTTCTGTATTAGAATGGAAGGAATGAACTTTGGTTATATAGACAATCTAAATCCTACCAAACCCCCAATCTTTGGTGGAAATTATTATGAATACTAGAGGGATAGGATGAAGACATTTATTATCAATACTAGTGTTGATAATATTTTTATGTTAACTGGAGACTACCAGATTACAGAAAAGTAAATCATACAATTCATCAATCATGAAAAATAAGAGAATCATCTTAACTTTAAGGTACGCAGAACTTTATTATGTTCCATGAAAAGAAATATCTATAACCATATTTGATAGTGCGAAGTTGTTAATAGCATCTGGAAGAAACTTGAAGTCACACATTTTTTCATATCCAAGGTTATTGAAACAAGAAGAGCTATGATTAGAGCTAAATATCATGGTTTTGTGTTTCCTTATGGAGAACCTGTATGCAATGTTCAATAATGGTTTTTGACTATTCTCAATAGCCATAAGTCTATGGGTGAAAAAGGACATGATGATGAGATTCTTGTGGATAAGATAATAGATATTATGCCCAATGAGTGAGAATCCAAAATAACATCTATTGATGATAATAGGAATGTTTAAAACATCACTCCTGATGAGTTATTTGAGACTCTTCTACAACATGAATCCAGAATAAAGATAGATACAGAGATCAATAAGAAAAAAATGGTTATGGTAATGTTTCATTCACTACTATATAAATAATATGAAATCCAAGAATACTAAAAGAGTTATAAGATCAAAATCTAAGAAAGATACTATTATATCTAAATCAAGTGAATGTGATCATTCTGAAAATGAACTTTCAAATCTTGCTCGAAAAATGAAGAAAATTGTGGGAAAGAAAGATTTTCAATACAGATGCAAGAAGAAAGAAAGAAAGGATATGAAAGACACAGAAGTGACTTCTTATGAATTCAATAGGGTATCTCATATTAGACTATATGGTACTATGCTCAAAAGGAAAGAAAAAAAAGTATAGATATTCAGAAAGAAACAAAAATATGTTCTTCATGTATAAGTCTAAGATAGTTTTGATAGATAATGACACATGGAGTGTTAGTGGTGGTGATTCTTCTGATGAATCTTTTGATATTGAATCTTCAGGATAGATGAATTTTAGTCTTATAGCTAAAATTCTTACTAAAAATCAATTTCACATGGATAAGGTAAAATTCTTCTGAATCTTTAACCAATATTTCTTTAAATGAAAAATTTCCTAATAAAGAATATTATGAATTTTTAGATGAAGAATCTTCCTTATCAGAAGATAATACTTTACCTTCTTTTGAAGAAGTATCTAGGATTTCCATGTTACATGAAAATGAAAATAATAATATCAATAAGAAAATTAACAAGGTAAATTATAGAATATCTATTTTAACAAAAGTATTATCAAATTTTTCAAAATATCTTGCTCAAAAAATTCTTGATTTTGAAGATATTTCCAAAAACCATAAAGAAGTTAATGATGAGAAGTATAAAATTTATAAGGATCTTTAAAATGGTATTTTAGGAAAAAAAATTAGAGACTAACTCAATTTCTAAGACTAATGACTACAATGATAATAATTCAGTCATCAGACTAAAATCTGAAATATTTTCTTTAAGGAAACTTTTGTTAAACATTACTCATGGGAAGGAAGATTTTGACAAAATGTATTCACAACTTCATCCTCTTAGGAATAGTTCTAGATTTTGTTATTCTCATTCAAAACTAGTTTTTAGTCACAACTATTTCGTACCTCAAAGTTCTTATTTTGGGACTAAGTGTCAATATGGTCGACATTAATCCTCAGGTTCTCATAATGCTTACTTTTCTAAGAAAATGTGGATACCTATGATTTTATTTTCTAACATTTTGGGATCCAAACATGTTTGGATTCCAAAAATCTATCTGTTTTATTTTCACAAAAACAATGGAACTTCAAGAAACAATACATGGTACATGGATATTGGTTGTTCCCGACTCATGAATAGTAACAAAAACATTGAAAATATTATTAATATGAAACGTGGAAAAGTAACTTTCAGAGATAATTCTCATGGAGAAATTTTTGGTATAAGTAACATTGTACTTCTCGGAAAATCATTAATTTTAAATGTTTTATTTATTAAAGTTCTTAAGCACAACCTTATAAGAATAAGTCAATTATATGGGGTGACTTTTTTATATTATTATGGATATTATATTATTTAGTGTATTTAATAATTGGTTAGATATCCATGATGAGGTTATAGAATTATCATACCTGTTTAGGTGATGAGTTAACTTCAATTATTGTTCACTATGATTTAATATGATTTATTTATCTATTTCATTAGAGGTTCTGAGGAGGATCCTACTAATTATGCCTGTTATGATCACCTTACATATATATAAACTATTTTTCAGATCTAAAAGATCTTTTTGGTGACCAGGATGATTAATAGTAGCTTGTGGAGTTGTTCAACAGCTATTTTGGATTCGAGGTTGTTGCCTAGAATTTTCATTTGGTACATGTAGTTTCTTTTAAAGTTATTCAATTGTATGAACATACATTAAAGTATTTATATATCTCTTTAATTTTGTTATTAAAATTATTTGTTCAGTGTTTCTATCTTATCTCTCTTTACACATGTTTTCTTGGATGGTTATGCCACGCATTTTTGTGTATGATATATCCTTGGGGTTTATTGTCAACCCATGTCCTATTAGTGGTGGGATTTGGGTGTCATTATCTCTGTTATCTAATTGTAGGCCCAGAATGGGTACCTTTGTGGGGAGGGGGTCATGAAAATTTATGTTATGAGGATATTATAATGTAAACAACACACAAAGACTTTTACAATGTTCGACCTCAAGATGAGAACATATTCATATCCATATCGACTCCCGTCATTCCATGAATTCTTAAACTAATAATTGTTTCAATAATTACAAGAGGTGTGATAATATAAAATCCTTAACCCACATGATTCACTATATTATGCAAGTGAATATTCTTTACACAACATCCCATAGTTGAGCTATCTCCTGAAACTATCTTCTTATATCCCATTATGTAGTTGGATTTGTTTATAATGGAACCATCAATCTATAAGGATTCTCCTGAAACATCCCCATGGAAGAAACTTCAACTGCCCCTTGAACTTATGTTATAATTTTCATGCACATCATCCCCATACTCCTTCTAGTAGAATGAACTTAAATAAATCTCACTGCCTTGGACATTGATATTTGTAACTTTAACAAGTTGGTTCTTGATGTTGGTATTTATTTCCTCCTAATATTATTGATATAGAGAAATCACTCTGTACTTTAGAACATCAAATATCAGTCTTCTTAAACATCTACCATTCAGATCTTTTGATGGAAGTTATTTGTTAGTATCTTCATCTCTTTTATAGTCATCAACTCTCTCAATTCTCTTCACTTTTTTCATCTTAACTCAGGTTTTGTTCCCCCTTTATATAGTAAAAATTCCTCCTATAGATACAACGAATTCACAGGCTTCTATTTGAAATTCATGCCATCTCAACTTATCATTGATCACCTTTATAGCTTAAAATGATATCAGTATGTGACTCACTCAATGCTTCCACAAAACATTGCACCAACAATTTTTAACTCATCCATAGATAATGGTTGAATCATGAACATGCCTACCATTATTTTCACACATAGAATGTACATCTCAGAATCATCAAAATATTTTACTTTACAGTAATGTAAATTCCTTTTGGTATCTTCCATAAAATATTCTTATGATTCAATTAATATGCTCATTTGGTTTGTTCCTTTTCTACAACTCAATATTCTATAGAATTTAAAAATTACAACATTCTCCAACATGATACATATGCTTTTTGGTGGACTCTATGTGATAAAACTTCATTTAGTTTGAACATGACATGTGTAACGCCCCAACCCCAGAATCCAGGAGTCGGTGCATTATTTTAATACATTGGCTTGATTACAAGGAATCACGTCCCGAAGGACGGATTAGTTTAGTAGTCTTGGAAACAAGATACATACTTAAGTTCAACATTACAACAAGAAAAGGAAAACAACACTAATTATTCCATTAGAAACATCCAAGATTCCAGTATTATTCCTAAAAGTCACTCATAACTAACATCTTCATATCCAAGAAAATGAAACATGAGAAAGGGGTGAGCTCAGATGCTTAGTAAGAGTAAGAAATACAGCGGAAGATAACATAAACATTAGGAATGGTGAATAATTGAAAACACATGCCTTAACGAATAATAAAAATCAGCAATTTATGGTAGGAATATGAGCTGAGTAAATAATGCCATAATAAAACATAGTCATGGGTATTCTACTAGTCGAATAACCCCATGAAATATCAATATCTAATCTCATAATGATGGAATGAATAATTTCAGACAACATAACCATATATTCAAAGCCTTGTACCAAGACTAAAAATAAGATTTTGTCAAGGCTTTGTGCCAAGACACTAGTTTGTCTAATGAGACTTACCGATTCATCGAGGATCTATAGAGGGCTCTACCCATCACATAATAAGTCCAATGCATTCCTCATATGAAAATTTTGAAACATAACATAAACATTCGTATTAAAAGTAGCATACAAAATGTCAATACGTTATCCACAAACCATGAATGGTATAAAAATAACACATCCACAATCAAATATAACTCATTCAATACAATCTAAAACACTCTATTAACATCAACTGAGATTAGATGAAAATAATCATCAGAACTATTTGAGAGAAATATACCCCTTTTTCTTGAAAACATTTAAAAGTTTCACTATTTATCAAGAAGCCGTTTAAAATTGATTTTTCAATCATAGTGTCCCATAAAACATTGAATTTTTTAAAAGGAATTTTAATTTTAAAACATTAATGTCCATATAAATAAATCCTTAAAACCATTTTTAAAACATGACTTTAATGAGAATAACTTAGAAGAGTAAATATTTAAAACATTTAAAATGATATTTTAGTTAGAGTTCCTAACCAAAAAAGAGACACTTGAATTCAAATAATTGAGGTAAAAAACACTTTATAATATCATGAGAATAAAGGGATTCATGATATACTATGTCAAAGTACATTACATACACCATATAAAAGTTAATTGGTATATGAAAACAAAGAATTATTAATGGAATGTAAATTGAGATGAAATACCTTATAAAGAACATATCCTATGTTAAGGATAAATCAGCGACATAATAATGCGTGAAAAATATAAATACAATAAACATGATTGGATATTTAGTGTAAATCATTCAGGGGACATTCACATATATTCTTTTAAATACAACACCAATGTCTTGGATTTTTAACTCAATAAATGGAAATTGAGTTAAGATTACTCTTATCAAGTTTATATCGATAACATGAAAATTTATCAATGGAGTTATTATGTGTATCAAAAGTATATCCACCAAAATAGGAATGTAAATTACTACACAAGTAAATAAATAGTGATTTCACAAATAATCTTGGAGTAAAACAATCAATGATGTTTTCATAGAAACCAATGCAAATTGTAATTTGAAATTCCCTTACTGATTTGGTAACTTAAGAAACATACACCCCATTAAAGAAGAATCACACAATGAATATGTAAATACCCATAAATTGAAGTATATTACACAATGAAGTCAATCATGGGTAGTGCATACACCACAAAAAAGGAAATAGTTGCAATATAGCATGAATCTCACGAGAATAAGAAGTGAGATGAAAACCCCTTACACGTTGTAATCAATCGAGTCGTATGACCAAATGTTAATAACCACAAAATTAATTAAATAATAACATGAATAAAATGATATTAATGATAATATATATATCAAATGGCAGTACAAAATACACCACATGCAATAAAGAAGTGGTGAACAATGGAAATCTTACGAAATTAAGAGTTAGATAAGAAATCCCTAACCTAAAGTTCGACTGGTCTTGTATATTCCTTGTTCTTCCTGAATAATGAACTTATGTTAATTTATACGTGATTAAGAAAATTTCTAATGATTATTATTCTGTTTATATTACTTATTACCTTTCTACAAAAATTCGTTAATTATTTGAGTTCATATTGGATATTTTATCGATGTTCGGAACTTGAGTAAAAAATGAACTTGTTATAATTACAATTTTTCCATGTGGTCAAAAGTTCATTATCTAAAGAATGATATAAATGATTTAGATATCATATATATATATTATATATCTAGTATATATATATGTATTTATAACAGTACATAACATTTGGATATAAGAAATGAAATGCACCATTCATGGAGACGGTAAGCCGTACGTACGCATGAACGCTACTTTCATTTCTATTTTGTATTTTAATGGAATTAAAACATAATGATACATGAGTATATTATAATTACAGTATAATATCATATATAATAACATTAACTTCATACTTTATATGTCCCACAAATGTCATTAACGAGTCATATCACTTTGAGGGGGCGGTAGTCCGCACTTCCTCAAATGAAATTATCACATTTTACCCAAAATGGAAACCATAAAGGTATGACATAAATAGAAAGTAAAGAAGAATAAAGAAAAAATAAACATAATATATATCATATATAAATACAGTTCCATATTAATGTCCACCATGAGAGGCAGTAGGAGATAATCGAACAATCATCGTTTGGTGAGGCGTTAGTTTGCCAACCCCAGAAACAGTATGTTATTCACCCATTAGATGGTGGTGTGTGTAAGTGTAGTTAGAATAATTCTCATAAAAACATCCTAGTATATTGGGGATACTTTTTTTATTATAAAATAAATAAATAAAAATATTTGGGGGGGGGGGTGGGTTGGAGAAGTAAAATAAAACAAAAGAATTTAAGAGAAACCGTTACCTTTAATTTTGGAATCCTCTTTTGGTTTGAACCAAAAATACTTCTTAAAGTGACTTATGACTATGGTACGACTTCTAGATGTAAGAGAGGGGACTTTAAAGATTTATTTGGTTAGGGTTTGGATGTGACAAGAGTCTTGAGAGGTGTGTGGAATGGGTTAGAAATGGTGTCCTTTTATAAGGGGGGGGGAGGGGCTCTTTAGGAAAGTGTGAAAGTATTATTTTATTATATAGTGATATTCGGTATTTAAGGTCCAAAAAAAATTAAAGTCGAAGACTATATGACTCATGGTCTAAATAAAATCATCCAATAAGAATTTTACTAGTTTTTGATATTGTTTTAATATTAATAATATTATTTATTTAAATCATTTATTAATAAGGTAAATACTACATCATTATTTTGTCATAAATAATTTACTTTATTTGATTTCTAAAATTATAAAAAAGCACCATAATGTAGGAAATATTTTTATCTTTCCAATGAATATTTATAGTAAAAAATATGACTTATTTATCCCCATGTAAAAATTGGTTTACTAAAAGATATTTGTTTATGTCATTTTTTCCTTCGCTTTAAGTTAATTAAAATAAAGTGTCATTATCATTCATAAGTGGATCCATGGGGTCCCAAAATCGTCCCAGGGATTCCCATAGTCGGATATGAATCATCCAATAAGGGTAAGAAAAGTTTTACGGTAATTTTGGATTATTATAATATTCCTTTTACTGTGAATTATCCTATTTACCTTTAACCGTGGTAAATAAAAGTCAAAAGTTACTATTCACCAAAAATTGTTTTTATCTTATTGAATCACATTTTACATACTAATACCAACCATATATGTCGTATTTTCAAAATTCAACTCACAGAAGTGGTAAAATTTCATTTAAATGAAAAAGTCGGACTTTTAACTACTACTTAGTGGTTTCACTATTCATCAAAAATTGAAGTTTTTCATAAAAATACTAAAAATTAAGCCTAATCTATAATTGATATTCAGAAATAAAAAAATATTTCTATTTTACCAAATTCCTAACATATAAGATGTATTAATTAATTTAAAATTAATTCTCGTTGTCAAAACAAATATCGTGTTTTTAAGAATCAATATCTATCAAAATATTGCCACTTGTTTATGTATAATTTCAAACTCAAATTAATTATTATTACCAAAATTGGATTAAAGGGTAAAAATATAGTATAATAACACTTCAAAACCAATTCATAATATAATCTAGCCTTATAAATAAATTAGATTAAAAGGCATTTTTGAATAAAAATACAGTATTTCTCACTATTCGTAAAAAAATTAATATTATTAGAAAAATACAAAAATTCCATCCAAAGTAAATTTTGATGTCCTGATTATAAAGAATAATTTTATTTTGCCAAATTGAATATGTAAAAGGGTCAAATATTGGATTTAAAAAGGGTTCTCCATTAAAATGTGGAAAATTGTTTTTTTTTTGAAAAATACATTTTTTATCTGAAAAATTGAATTTGTTATTATAATATGTCTATGAAACACATAATACATAAGTTAAAATTATATGGAGTATATAAAATTCATAATATATTTAATACTATTCATAACCGCTTTAGAACAACTAGTTTGGTAAGTTGTGGTGCGCTCGGACTTGGTGTTGTGTGTAGCGCAAGCTATTGAATTCATAGAAAATAACTTAATATGAAATATTGGGGTGATAAATTCTCCCCTACTTGAATAAATTACATCCTCACTATTTGAAATTGTTCTTCGAAAATAAATTGTTAAATATAGAAGAATACCTTTGTGGAAAACCAACATTGGAAATTGGGTTAATAAAATTTAGTCTTAATAAAATGGAAAGGGAGATAAAAAAGTCACCACCAAATTATGATCTCGGTTAGGAGAACATTGGTGGCAATTAGAGACACATAATTGGAGGAAAACATAAATATTTATAGGGAGTGATTGAGGTCATAAATCACAAACAAGTGTAAAATTGGGGGCCTCAAAGCCATAAATCTTTGATGATCTAAAATTTCATCGGTTCAAAAAAACATAAATAATTAGGATAACACATTTTTGGTTTTAAGATCACTTCCCTAATGTTTAATAATTAATTTATTCATAGAATAAGAAAAAAAATATTCTTGACAATTGTAGTTTCATCCTTCATCTAATTCTTACCACAAACTCATCTTTCACTCCAAATGATGAGTATTAAATATCCCTTGGTCACACTTGAAGCATTGGAATCAACATAAAGAGAGTCACATAATCCACAAGAGGTGAACTATATATTTCCCTTTTCTTTAGAGATTAACCAAAACCAAAATGGTTAGTAAAATATTAGATGATCCCAAAAGAATAATACTATATATAAATAAATACTAATCTTAATTTCTATAATTAAACCAACAATACCCAATGTTATATAAATACCATTCAATAAAAAATTGTACATAAAATCATTCAATATAATCCTAACTAACATTGAAACCCAAAACTCAGAAGAATTTTCTTACATAGTCATCCACATTAAATTGTATCTCCAAATAATAGCGACTACTCTTAAAGTCACATAATTAAAAGTAATTAACCTAATCACATATTCGCTATGATTGGTTAATTTTTTCCATAAATAACCCAAATATCTATAAATCCAAAATAAAAACATAGGTAAAAAAACCATTACTCTTCAAATGAAATCCCATAGTATTCTATTTTCCTTAGGCATATTGTATTCCCAATAGAGTGAACGTCTTCCAAAATAACATTTATCACTTAATCACCAAATCATTTTCCTATACTAAGGATATCCATTTGATAAGAAATAAGATCCAAAATCAACTTATTATTGATCAATAAAATCATTTAACTAAAAATTATTAGTCGCGCTAACCAGTGACTTCATGTAGTCCAGTGGTAGGAATTAAATCCCTATCGTATTATGGTTGTGGGTTCGATTCCCATAGATTTTTCCGACATGACGGATCATCACACGATCTGTGTGTTTTCATTTTTCAAAAACTATATAATTTTATAATATTCCCTAAAATGAGATAGATTCCTCAAAGTAACTATAACATAATTTCATCACAAATGTTATGTCATACCTCCCATTTTCATCCCAAAATTTAATAACATGTAATTTATTTAAACTCAATGATCATATAAAAAAATGGTTATTTATAGCTGTATCCACAAGATCAAATATAATTATTCTTCAAATATCATTTTCACATGAGAAACTACAGGGTTACAAATAAAAGAGAAAATTCTACCAAAGTAATCTCATCAACAAAGAGCACTAATACCTTTAAACATGTTTCCATCCATTTATTTCCAAATAGGTTCTTCCTTGACCAAGAGGTTATCCTATTGAATAGGGCATTGAAATGGGTGATGCCAAGGTCCCTTACATTTACGACAAATGACCGTAATTAGATTCTTAGGATCATTTTTATTTTATTCCATAGTACTCTTCATTTTTCCTCAACAATTCTTTAATTTATGCCATTCTTTCCCACACATAAATCATTTCTTTATTCCATTGAGACACTTTCTTGGGTGTCCCCTTCCTCATTTATGGCATGATGTAAAATGAGATTTCTTCTCTCCATGGTCTCCACTGCTGGAGCTCTTATCATTCACCGCCTTTCTATTCATTGTTGAGTCCATGAGTTGGTTAATATATATGTTTTTTATTATATTTTTGGAAAATTTATTTGGCATGAAGACAATATATTTTACACCTATCAATATTCCATTTCGTTTCTCATTTCCACCACTCTTCCCACCTTGTACATTATGTTCAATTTTACTATGACTTCCTTGGAATCTATCCATTGACTAACACAAGAAAACATAATGTGACTCATAAAATCATTTAGAGAATATCATAACACTGTATTTTTTTATCTAAAACACCTTAGGATTAACTGAGGTTATTTATTCTCATCTTATATTAAATTCCTCTAAATCAGTTTGTAATGATAATGTGAATTATCCTAAGAATATCCCCCAATAGTTTCATAACCAAGAGTGTAGCAATGCCCTTTGTCATGTACCAGGATACCCCAAGTCAAGACCAAAACTCCTTGTCAAATTTTTCACTCCTAGGTACATCTATTCCAGAGCCACCTCTACCTGCTCTTATCCAGACAGGGATGTATTGCTTGGAAAATACCCAAAATCTCTAAATTACCAAAAATCTTGGAAGTTCATCGATACTAATCCTCAATGTCTATCTCATGGTAATGTTTCTAATCAGAGTTTATCTAAATCCCATTTCCAAGGATTGTACTAAAATTTCTCTGATACCAACTATAACTCCCAGACCCCAGAATCCAGGAGCCGGTGCATTATTTTAATATATTGGCAAGATTAAAAGGAATCAATTACCGAAGGGCCGATTGGTTTAGTGGCCTTGGAAATGATATACATACTTAAGTTCAACATTAAAAATTGAAAAGAAAAACAACACTACTTTACTCTATTAGAAACACCCAATATTCCAAGATTATTCTTGCAAGTCACTCATAACTAACTTGTTCAAATCCTAGAAAATGAAATATGGGAATGGGGTGAGATCAGATGCTCAGTATGAGTAAGAAATATAGTGGAAGATAACATAAACATTAGGCATGGTGAATAATTTAAAACATATGCCTTAATGAATAATAAACATGATCACTTTATGGCAAGAATATGAGTAGAGTAAATTATGCCATATTAAAACATAGTCATGGGTATTCTACTAGTCTAATAACAACATGAAATATCAATAGGTAATCTCATAATGATGGAATTCATAATTCCGGACATCATTACCACATAGTCAAGGCCTCGTGTGAAGAATACAAACAATATTTTGTTAAGGCCTTGTGCCAAGACACTAGTTTGTCTCATGAGACCAACCGGTGCATCGAGGATCTATAGCGGGCTCCACCCATCACTTACTAAGTGCAATGCATTAAACATATGAAAAGTTTGAATCATAACATAAAAATTTGTATTAAAACTAGCATATGAAATGTCAATAATTTAACCGCAAACCTTGAATGGTATAAAAATAGAACATCCACAGTCAAACATAACTCATTCAATACAATATAGAATATTGTATTAACCTCAACCGAGAATAGATGAAAAAATCATCAGAACTGTTTGAGATAAATATACAACTTTTTCTTGAAAACATTTAAAAGTCCCACTATTTATCAAGAAGACTTTTAAAATAGATTTTTTAATCAAAGTTTCCCATAACAATTTTAAACTTTTAAAAGGAATTATAATTTTAAAACATTAATGTCCATATAAATAAATCCTTTAAACCATTTTTAAAATGTGGACATTAATGAGAATGGTTTAGAAGAATAAATCGTTAAAACATTTAAAATGATATTTTAGCTAGAGTTCCTAACCCAAAGAGAGACACTTGAATACAAATAATTGAGGTAATCAACACTTTATAATATCATGAGAATAAAGGGATTCATGATATACTATGTCAAAGTACATTATATACACCATATAAAAGTGAATTGGCGTATGATAGCAGAGAAGCCTCAATGGAATGTAAATTGAGATGAAATGCCTTATAAAGACCATATCCTTAGGTTAAGGATAAATCAATGACATAATTATGCGTGACAAATATAAATACACTAAATATGATTGGATATTCAGTGTAAATCAATCAGAGTAAATTCACACATATTCTTGTCAATAAAACACTAATGTCTTGGATGTTTCATTCAATGAATGGAAATTGAGTTAAGATTACTCTTATCACGTTTATATCAATAACTTGAGAATTTATCAGTGGAGTGATTATGTGTATCAAAAGTATATCCACACAAAGGGGAGTGGAAATTACTACATAAGTAAATAAATAGTTATTTCACACATAATCTTGGAGTAAAACAATCAATGAAGTTTGTGTAGAAACCAATGAGTTGAAATTGACATTAGAAATTCCCTTACTGATCTGGTAACGTACAAAATATACACCCCATGAAAGAAGTATCATACAATGAATATGTAAATACCCATAAATTGAAGTATTTTACACAATGAATACAATCATGGGAATACATACACCACACAAAAGTAAATAGTGTCAATATAGCATGAATCTCATGGGAATAATAAGTGATATCAAAACCCCTTACACATTGTAATCAATTGAGTCGTATGACCAAAAGTTAATAACCACCAAATTAATTACAGAATAACATGAATAAAATGAGAATAATGATAATATATATATCAAATGGCAGTACACAATACACCACATGCAATAAAGAAGTGGTGAACAATGGAAATCTCACGAAATTAAGAGTGAGATAAGAAATCCCCTACCTCAAGTCTGACATGTCTTGTATGTTCCTTGTTCTTCATGAATAATTAACTTAAGTTAATTTATACTTGATTAAGAACATTTCTAAAGTTTATTATTCCTTTTATATTACTTATTACCTTTCTATATCAATTAGTTAATTATTTGATTTCGTATTGGATATTTTATCGTTGTTCAGAACTTGAGTCAAAAATGAACTTGTTATAATTACAATTTTTCAATGTGGTCAAAAGTCCATTATCTCCATAATGATATACATGATTTAGATATCACACACACATATATATATATATATATTAATATCCAGAATATATATGTATTTATATCAGTACATAACATTTGGAGATAAGAAATGAAATGCACCGTTCATGTAGACGATAAGTCGTACATACGCATGAACTCTACTTTCATTTCTATTTTGTATTTTAATGGAATTAAAACATAATGATACAGAGTTATATTACAATTAAAGTATAATATCATATATAATATCATTAACTATATACTTTATATTTCCCAAAAAAGTCATTAATGAGTCATATCACATTGAGGGGGTGGTAGTCTGCATTTCCTCAAATGAAATTATCGTGTTTTACCCATAATGGAAACCATAAAGGTATGATATAAATGGAAAGTACAGAAGAAAAAAAAACATAAACAAAATATATATAATATATAAATACAGTTCCATCTTAATTTCCACTATTATAGGTAGTAAGAGATAATCAAACAATCATTGTTTCGTGAGGCGTTAGTTTTCCAACCATAGAAACAATATGTTCTTCACCCATTAGATGGAGGTGTGTGTTAGTGTAGTAAAAATCCTTCTCATAAAAAAATCATAGTATATTGAGAATAAAATTTTTTTTATAAAAGAAAGTAATAAAAAGAGTTTGTGGGTGTAGAAGTAAAATAAAACGAAACAAAACAAAAGAGTTTAAGGGAAACTGTTACCTTTAATTTCAGTATCTTCCTTTGGTTTGAACCAAAAGGACTTCTTAAACTAACTTATGACTAAGGAAAGTCTTATAAGTGTAATAGATGGATCCTGAGATATTACTTGAGTAGGGTTTGTAAAATCCAAGAGGATTGAGAGGTGTGTGGAATGGGTTAGAAATGGTGTCTTTTTATAAGGGGGAGGAGGGGCTCTTTAGGAAAGTGTGAATGTATTATTTTATTATATAGTGATATTCAGTTTCTAAAGGACCAAAAATAATTATGGTCAAATATAAGATGACTCATGGTTGAAAAAAAATCATCCAACAAGAATTGTACATGTTTTAGACATTGTTTTAATATTAATAATCTTATTTACTTAAATCATTTATTAATGAGGTAAATACTACATCATTAGTTTTTCATAAATAATAGGTTTATTTGATGTATAAAATTATAAAAAAAATTCCATAATGTAGGAAATATTTTTATCTTTCCAATGAATATTTATAGTTCAAAATATGACTTATTTAACAACATTTAAAAATTGTTTTTCTAAAAGATATATGTTTATGTCATTTTTTCCTTTACTTTAAGTTAATTATAATAGTATATCATTATCATACATAAGTGGATTAATGGGGTCCCAAAATTGACCCCAGGATGATTATGGTCTTCCATGACTCATCCAATAAGGATATGACAAGTTTTAAGGTAATTTTTTATTCTTAGAATATTCTTTTTACCATGAATTACCCTATATACCTTTAACCGCGGTAAATAAAAGTCAAAATTTACTATTCACCATTTTTTTTTCAACTTATTGAATGAAATTTTACTTACTAATAACAACCATGTATGTTAGATTTTCAAAATTGAACTCACAGAAGCGGTAAAATTTCTTTTAAATGAAAAGGTCGGATTTTTAAGTACTACGTAGTGGTTTCACTATTCATAAAAAATTAATGTTTTTCAGAAAAATACCAAAAAATTAGCTTAAGCTATATTTGATATTCCAAATTAAAAAGTGATATTTGTAATGCCCTGACCCTAGTTGCCCAGAGTCGGTGCATTATTTTAAAACATTGGCATGATTACAAGGAATCAAGTCCCTAAGGACTGATTAGTTTAGCAGTCTTGGAAAATAGATTACATACATGAATGTTACATTTCACTTTAAGACATACAAAACAACATAAATAATCATTATGAATTCCATTTTCTCCTTTTCATAACCCTTCATATTAGTCACAATACACTTCTTGGAATCTGGGAAAAATAAAACATAGAAACGGGTGAGCTCAGATGCTCAGTAAGGATAGCAATACAGCAGAAACTTTCATAAATAAGCATAAACATTTAAGGCAATGTATAACTAAAACAAAAGCCTTTTAAATTTTAACTTCAGCATAATATGGGAGAACTAAAATGAAATAATTCCATTTACTTATTCACATGGAAATTCTACTAGTCGAATAATCACATGCAATATCACTAACCACTTTCATAATGATGGAATGCATAATGCTGAAATTTAATTTTTTGTCAAGGCCTCATGCCAAGACCTAGGGGCTAACTATAACCGAAACCCAACCCGGAGTGCCTCTAATAACCGGACACCAACCCAAAGTGCCTCTAATAACTGGACACCAACCCGGAGGGCTTACTTTTACCAATCCCCGACCCGGAACAAACTAGTCCAACACATTCATCTTAAGAAGAGGATGAAATATAATATAAACATTCATATTAAAACTAGCATACAAAATGACAAGAAATTAATCATAAGCCATTAATGTCATGAAAATGAATCATCCATAGTCAAAAATATCACAAAACCTTAAATACAACATGGAAGATTTGTATCATAATAGATCAACTTCAAACAAGTGTGAAATTTATCAAAGGATGTTGATATATATGAAATCAAAACTATTTGAGAGAAATATCTCTTTTTTCATAAAAACATTTAAAATTAAAACAATTTGAAAAAGAAGTCATTTAAAGAGATTTTTGAATCAAAGTGTCCCATACCACGTTGAATCTTTTTAAAGGAATTAACATTTTTAAAACATTCATGTCCATATAAATAAGTCTTTAAAAACCATTTTGATGACATGGACATTAATGAGAATGATTTAGATGAATAAATATTTAAAACATTTGAAATGATTTTTTAGTAAAATGAATTTTAAGATAATACCTTTTAAAACTCTTTCATAAAACCTGGACATGGATAATAAATATTTCCTAGAAGATACTTACATAAAAACAACCTCGGATAATAAAGATATTGTTAAATTAACCCTTACCAATTTGGTAACTTTCGAAACATACACCCCATGAAAGAGGTATCATACAATGAATATTTAAATACACATAAATTTAAGTGTATTAAAAAAATAATACAATTATGGGAAGTACATACACCACACAAAAGGTAATAGTGGCAATATGGCATGAATCTCACGGGAATAAGGAGTGAGATGAAAACCCCTTACCTTGCACTTTCCTTAAGTCGAGGGTACGTTTAGCCTCCTGTATGAAGACTATAGTATGTTATTAAATTTTACAAGAACCATATTAATATTTATGATATCATAAATTATTCATTTCTGAATTTATACTACACATTTAAAAATAATTTCCATGTTATATTAACATTTCGGGTAATAATCGCTTTTTTTATCGTACGTGTTTTAGCTTGTTACTGTTGATTGTATCACTTAGATCATGATTTAAGTACTTAAATAATATAAAACATGATTTATTTATCATATATATTTAGAATATAAAAAATTATAATAGACGTATAGATGAAATTGAAAACACCGTTTATGGAGACGGTAGTCCGTACGTACGCATAAATGTTGTTTCTGTTTTCATATAGTATTGAATGGAAGCAACTGAATAAGATATATGTAAGTACATAAATAATTATATATATAAATATATATATCTCCAGTAGAATTATTATTTCATATATTACATACTTATTAGTAATATATATTTTTTATAATCATCGATGAATGGTGAACTTGGAAATGAATCTCATCGCGTCGTGGAGACGGTAATCTGTACGTACGCACGAGAAAAAATATCATTTTTTTGATATTAATGTAATGTATAATTGTATGGTATATAATATATACAGAATAATTAAAATTTCATATTCATTGTTTACATTAATTATACATCATTATTATACCCATCTAAATAATAATATATTGAATAACAATTACACCACGATGTGGAGATGGTAGGCCGTACGTACGCACGTATGGGGGACATGTCATTCAAGGGATGGATAGAATAATGAATGTGGTTGTTACATATTTATAATAACACCACAGTATATATAAGATACTAGATTTATTATTTTAGAAATGTAATAACAAAGAATAAGAAGTTGAAGAAGAAAGGAACTTGAAAAAGGGTGGTGAAAACATTACATCTTCTTCGGGTTCTTCCTTTTGATTTGATCAAAAGGGTGTCATAGGTTGTATTCCTAATCAATCTAAGGCCTCTATGTAGAATTTAAAGAAGTTTAGATAGTATTTGGGCAGGTTTTGGTAGAACCAAAAGGCTTTTAAGGTGTGAATTAATGAGAAGGGTGATCTCCCTTTTATAAGAGGGGTGAGGGGCACCTTTGGAAAAGCTAGAAATATTATTTTATAATAAATTAATATTAGGTTTATAATGGCTCAAAAGTGGATTATTTAAGGGTTAAGGTGGGGATATGTAGAAAACCACTCAACCAATCAGATTTATACAGGTTTGGGTTACTACATTAACCTTATCATTATGTATTAACTCTTAGTTAATTAGTTTCACTTTTACAATGTCTCTTTGTAATTTTATATTATATGGTTTATAAATAAACTATATAAATCCACAAGACCCCCGAGTGGTCCATTAATGATAAACCTATCATGATATAAGTCTCTTGGACGAACCTTATATTTTTAGGAATTTAATATCAATTAATAATATAATATGTTTTTTAAAAACACTTTTATGTCAATTTTGACACTATACAATAATTGATGTTTGTAAAAATCATAACAGAATGATTACTTCGAGAAAAGTTAATTAAATCAATCCTAAAATGTCATATTAACTTATAAAATTATTTGTATTTATAAAAAGTCTCAAATTACATTTATTTGGGTATTTATAATATCAATCATTCTAATTTTTCATTAATTAGATAATTACTGCATCACCATTGTGTCATAAATAAATTAAATTATATAATGTCTAAAAATTATAAATAAAATAAAATTATGTAGAAAATATTTTTATCTTTCAAATGAATATTTATTGTAGAAAATCCAACATATATAACCCAATATAAAAATTGTTTTTCTAAAAGATATATGCTTTTGTCATTTTTGTATTTATTTTAACTTAATTAAAATAAAGTGTCCCTATCACCTACAAGTGGCTCCATGGGGTCCCAAAATCAATCCCAAGATGCTCATGGTTGGACATGTATCCACTAATAAGGTTAGGACACGTTTTAGGATAATTTATTATTATTATAATATTATTTTTTAACCCTTATTTACAGGATTTACCCTTTAACCATGGTAAATAAAATATATACCGAAGTAATTATTCAAAATGTCTAAAAATAAAAGTTACCTATTTACACAATTTGGAAATCCTGATTGAAAATATGGAATCCATTTTTCCAAATTCAAAACACAGAAGTAGCAGAAATTAATTTCAAATTAATTCCCGTTGTTAAAACAAAAAACGTGTTTTTAAGAGATAATAACTATTAAAAGATTGACACGTGTTCATGTCCGGTTTAATTGTGAAATTATGTCCAATGACCAAAATTGTATTAAATGGTAAAAATATATTCTAAATATACTTTAAAACCACTCAAATTCATAATTTATCACTATTAATTACTTTGATTAAAAAAGTTGTTTTTATTTAAAATTTAGTAATTTTCACTATTCGTCAAAATATAAAAGTTTTCTGAAAAGAACCAAAATTTCACCCTAGGATAAATTTGATATTACATATCCAAAAATGAAGTCCATTTTGAGAGATATAATTTATAAAATTTCAAAAAGTAGGTATTACTATTCATAATGGATAATTTGATTGGTTGTAGTGTGTGTTAGAACTCGAAGTTGCATACAACACAGACTAATGTATTATTCAAAGAGAAGCGTACCATGGAAGCTTGGGATGTTACATTATCCCATCCATCAATAAATTGAATCCTCGCCATTTATTCTCGGTATTGGAAACTTGAGGTTGACGTTTCAAAAAAATTTAGTAGAAATCCCATATCAAAAAATGAATTAATGGGGCCTCTATTTAAAATAAAGAGTGGTAAGTACGAAGGCTACCGAGAATAACACATACTAGGGTTCCATGTAGGGAAATATGGATATGGAAGAGAAATATAACCATAAATATCTGATGGAGAGTGGTAGAGAACATGGCTATGAAAAGTCCAACAATCCCAAAGCCATAAATTTGTGATGATCTAGAGTACCATCTAGGACAACATTTTTGTTCTAAGTTCCTTTTCATAATGTTGAGGAATTTATTTATGAGATTGGAAAAGATCATGAGATATAATTTAATTATATTTAGAGTTTTATCCATTAATAATTTTCTACCAGAAACTCATCTTTCACCTCAAAACATAATACAACTCAAAAATACTATATTTATCCTAATCATATAGGGTTCAAAATATATTGAATTTATAATTCACAAATCAGACCCTTTATGAAAAGAAACTAAATTATACAATCCCGGAAATTAGCATATTACAATGGTAGGTTATGAATCCCAATTGCACTATGGTTGTGGGTTCTATTCCCGTAGCTTTGTCCGACACAACGGGTCGTCATACAGTCTGCGTGTTGTCCTTTTATAAAAATCCAAAAATAACCTTTCAAACATAATCCCTTACAACCTTTATACTTATCCAAAATACTTATGTAAACTCTAAGTCCAAAATTTATATGAAAGGTAAACATAATGTAGATCATTTTTACCCCGTAATAGCATGTTAATACCTTCATCACGTATTCTTTTAAAACACTGAAACATCCTAAATTATCATAAAACATTATTGATTACATTCATGCTCCCATATTCCTTATAGAATATTGGATATACTTCATCCATCCAAAAATGTTGTAAACTCCAAAAATGATGGAATATACAAATCTTTAATCAGTTTCAAGGCTTTCAAGAATATCCAATATAATTTACCCAAATCAACCATATCTTATTCCAAAATCAGTACCTCAATATTAGGACCATATTAAGGTTTATCTTTCCATCAACCATGTAATTTCCAAAAATTTTAACTCATTGTAGAGTCACTTTTTTTTACTATAAAATTTCAAATCGTCAATGAAATAGTACTGTAGTACAGTCCTTATTTATTTCCAGTACATCATTGATACAACACTTCAATGAAATAATTCCAAAATAACAACATAAGAACACTAGTCATTCCTCTTCATCTGTGGTAGTATCATAACTTGACTATTATCCAATAGCATCATTTGTGGCATACTATGATAACTGGGAAATTGGTTTGCATAGTGTACAAACTCCTTGCAAATGAATCATTGTACATTTGAAACCTTTTTCTTACCCTTGTAGTCACGTACATGGTGTCCTTTTTCTCAACACTTATAATAAACTACCATTCCTTTTAGGTAAGTTCCAGGGTGTTTCTTCCCACAGTTATCACATATGGTAAAATTATTCTTTTTCCTATTCCCTTTATCCATATTTCTATCTTTCATCCCTTTCTTCTCTTTCTTCCCATCAAAGCCATAGGACTCAGTAAACTCTTTACTTATCTTATCAACCCACGATACTATTTATTCATGTGATGATATAACGTGGGAGACTATTTCCCTTCTAAATGATGGATTAATACCCTAAAAGATATGATCCTTCTTATTCTTTGGATCATACGTATTACTGGAGTTCACATTCTTTCTATTAGGTTCCATTTCTATACAATAGACTAAACTAGGTCAGTTTATGAATTACAATGAATAATTCCATACTTGTAAAATACCAAACGCTATTTGAACAGTTTATGGATATAATCCATAATCATAAAAATGTTTTATTTGAGTAAGTATATAATCATGATCCCTTCATAATGGTTTGTAATGAAAATGAGAATTATCCTAATCATATCCCCCGAGAGTGTCGTAACCAAGAGTGAAACAAGGCCCATTTTCATGAACCAGTTCCCATTCGAGTCTAGCTCAATGCAGTGTTTTCAGGTGTTACCCCTAGGTACATTTGTGCCAGAGCCGCCTCTACCTACTCATATCCAGACAGGGATGTATTTCATGGAAAACTCAAAAAATCTCTACAATACCACAATTCTAGGAAGTTATTCTATACTAATCCTCAAAGTATATCTTAGGTCTATGTGCTCTAATCAGAGTATATCAAAATCTAGTTTCCAAGGTTATTGCTAAACACCTCTGATACCAACTGTAACGCCCTGACCCAAGTTTCCTAGAGTCGGTGCATTATTTTAATACATTGGAATGATTACAAGGAATCATGTCCCGAAGGACCAATTAGTTTAGCAGTCTTGTAAAATAGATTACATACATGAATGTTACATTTCACTTTAAGAGATACAAAACAACATAAATAATCTTTATGAATGCCATTATTCCCTTGTCTTAACCCTGAATATCAGTCAAAATAAACTACTTGGAATCCTGGGAAAAATAAAACATAGAAAGGGGTGAGATCAGATGCTCAGTAAGGATAGAAATACATCAAAAACTATCATAAATAAGAATAAACATTTAAGGCAATGTATAACTAAAAAAATCCTTTTAAATTTGAACGTCAGCATAATATGGCAGAAATAAAATGAAATAATTCCATTTACTTATTCACATGGACATTCTACTAGTCGAATAATCACATGCAATATCACTAACCACTTTCATAATGATGGAATGCATAATGTTGAACTTTAATTTTTTGTCAAGGCCTCGTGCCAAGACCTAGGGGCTAACTATAACCGGAACCCAAACCGGAGTGCTTCTAATAACCGAACACCAACCCGGAGTGCCAATAATAACCGGACACCAACCCGGAGTGCCTCTAATAACCGGACACCAACCCGGAGGGCTTACTTTTACCGGTCCCCAACCCTGAACAAACTAGTCCAACACATTGAGCTTAAGAAGAGGATGAAATGTAATATAAACATTCATATTAAAACTAGCATACGAAATGCCAAGACATTAA
The DNA here is from genome assembly GCA_963277665.1 of Viscum album. NCBI lineage: Eukaryota > Viridiplantae > Streptophyta > Magnoliopsida > Santalales > Viscaceae > Viscum > Viscum album. Next base: position 386,458,961 of record OY728167.1, on the reverse strand, counting down.
TCATAAGCCAATAATGTCATGAAAATGAATCATCCACAGTCAAAAATATCCCAAAACCTTAAATACAATATGGAATATTTGTATCATAATAAATCAACTTCAATCAAGTGTAAAGTTTATCAAAGGATGTTGACATAGATGAAATCAAAACTATTTGAGAGAAATATCTCTTTTTTCATGAAAATATTTAAAAGTCAAACAATTTGAAAAGGAAGTCATTTAAATAGATTTTTGAATCAAAGTGTCCCATACCACTTTGAAACTTTTTAAAGTAATTAACATTTTAAATACATTAATGTCTATATAAATAAATCCTTAAAAACCATTTTGAAGACATGGACATTAATGAGAATGATTTAGAAGAATAAATATTTAAAACATTTGAAATGATGTTTTAGTAAAATTTCTTTTTAAAGAATACCTTTAAAAACTCTTTCATAAAACATGTACGTGGATAATAAATATGTCATAGTAGATACTTACGTAACAACAACCTTGGATAATAAAGAGATTGTGAAATTAACCCTTACCAATTTGGTAACATACGAAACATACACCCCATGAAAGAGGTATCATATAATGAATATGTAAATAGACATAAATTAAAGTGTATTACATAAAGAATACAATTATGGGATGTACATACACCACAAAAAAGGTAATAGTGGAAATATGGCATGAATCTCACAGGAATAAGGAGTGAGATGAAAACCCCTTACCTTGCACTTTCCTTTAGTCGAGGGTACGTTTAGCCTCATGTATGAAGACTATAGTATGTTATTAAATTATACCAGAACCATATTAATATTTATTATATCATACATTATTCAGTTATGACTTTATACTACCCATTTAATAATAATTTCCATGTTATGTTAATATTTCGGGTAATAATCGCTTTTTTTATCGTACGTGTTTTAACTTGTTAATCTTGATTGTATCACATAGATAATGATTTAAATACTTCCATAATATAAAACATGATCTATTTATCATATATATTTCGAATATAAAAATTTATAATAGACATATATATGAAATGGAAAACACCGTTTTTGGAGACTGTAGTCCGTACGTACGCATAAACGTTGTTTCCGTTTTCATATAGTATTGAACGGAAGCAAGTGAATAAGATATACGTAAGTACATAAATACTTATATATATAAATATATATATCTCTATTAGAATTATTATGTCATATATTACATACTTATTAGTAATATATATTTTTTATAATCATCGATGAATGGTGAACTTGGAAATGAATCTCATCGCGTCGTGGAGACGATAATCCGTACGTACGCACGTGCGAAAATATCATTTTTTGATATTAATATAATATATAATTGGATGGTATATAATATATAAAGAACCAATAACATGTTATATTTATTATTTACATGAATTATACTCCATTATTATACCCATCTAAATAATAATATATTGAACAACAATTACACCACGACATGGAGACGGTAGGTCGAACGTACGCACGTATAGTGACATGTCATTCAAGGGATGGATAGAATAATGAATTTGGTTGTTCCATATTTATAATAAAATCATAGTATATATAAGATACTGGAGTTATTATTTTAGAAAGGGAATAATAAAGAAGAATAAGTTGAAGAAGAAAGGAACATGAAAAAGGGTGGTGAAAACATTACCTCTTCTTCGGGTTCTTCCTTTTGATTTGATCAAAAAGGATCCATAGGTTGGCTTTCGGATCAAAATAAGGCCTCTATGTTGAATTTAGGGAAGTTTAGAGAGTATTTGGGTAGGGTTTGGCCTATCAAAAAGTCTTTGATGGTGTGAATTAATGAGAATGGTGATCGCCCTTTTATAAGAGGGGTGAGGGGCTCCTTTGGAAAAGCTAGAAATATTATTTTATAATAAATTCATATTCGGTTTATAATGGATTTAAAGCAGATTTTTTAACGGTTAATGTGGGGATAGGATGAAAACCACTCAACCAATAGGATTTAGACAGGTTTGGTTTACTATATTAACCTTATCTTTAAGTATTAACTCTTAGTTAATTATTTTCACTTTTACAATGTCTCTTTGTATTTTTATATTATATGGTTAATAAACTTAATATATACGTCCAAGAGACCCCCATGTGGCCCATTAATGATAAAAAAATCATGATATAAGTCTCCTGGCCGAACATTAGATTATTAGGAATTTAATATCAATTAATAATATAACATTTTTTTTAAAAACTCTTTTATGTCAATTTAGACACTATTCGATAATTGTTTTTTTAACTCACAAAAGAATGATTAATTTGAAAAAAGTTAATTAAATCAATCATAACATGTCATATTAACCTATAAAATTATTTTTATTTATAAAAAGACTCAAATTACATTTATTTTCATATTTATAGTATCAATTATTCTAATTTTTCATTAATTAGGTAATTATTGCATCACCATTGTGTCATACATAACGTAAATTATTTAATGTCTAAAAATTATAAATAAAATACCATTATGTAGGAAATATTTTTATATTTCTAATGAATATTTATAGTAGAAAATATAACGTATACAACCCTATGTAAAAATTGATTTCCTAAAAGATATATGCTTATGTCATTTTTGTATTTATTTTAACATACTTAAAATAAAGTGTCCCTATAACCTACAAGTGGCTCCATGGGGTCCCCAAATTGACCCAAAGATGCCTATGGTCAGACATGTATCCACCAATAAGGTTAGGAAACGTTTTAGGGTTATTTATTATTTTTATAATATTATTTTTTAACCCTTATTTACCGGATTTACCCTTTAACCATGGTAAATAAAATATTTACCGAAGTAATTATTCAAACTGTCTAAAACTAAAAGTTCTCTATTTACATAATTTAGAAATCCTGATTCCAAATATGGAATCCATTTTTCCAAATTCAAAAAACATAAGTGGAATAAATTAATTTAAAATTAATTCCCTTTGTTAAAACAAAAAACGGGTTTTTAAGAGATAATAAATATCAAAAGATTGACACGTGTTCATGTACGGTTTAATTGTGGAATTATGTCCAATGAAAAAAATTGTATTAAATGGTAATAAAATATTCTATGTATACTTTAAAACCACTCAAATTCATAATTTATCAATATTAATTATTTTGATTAAAAAAGTTGTTTTTAATTAAAATTTAGTAATTTTCACTATTTGTCAAAATATAAACATTTTCTGAAAAGAACCAAAATTTCACCCTAGGCTAAATTCGATATTCCATATCCAAAAATGAAGTTCATTTTGAGAGATAAAATTTATAAAATTTCAAAAAGTAGGTATTACTATTCATAACGGCTAGTTTGATTGGTTGTAGTGTGTGTTAGAACTCGAAGTTGCGTACAACACATGCTACAGTATTATTCAAAGAGAAGCGTACCATGGATGCTTGGGGTGTCAAATTCTCCCATCCTTCAATAAATTTTTACCTCACAATTTATGCTCAGTATTGGAAACTTGGTGTTGATGTTTCAAAATATCTTAGTAGAAATCCCATATCAAAAAATAAATTAATGAGGCCTCTATTTAAAATAATGAGTGGTAAGTATAAAGGTTGCCGAAAATAACACATACTAGGGTTCCATGTAATAAAATATGGATATAGAAGATAAATCTAACCATCAATATCTTATGGAGAGTGGTAGAGAACATGGCTATGAAGAGGCCAACAATCCCAAAGCCATAAATTTGTGATGATCTACGGTACCATCTAGGACAACTTTTTTGTTCTATGTTCTTTTTCTTAATGTTGAGGAATTTATTTATGAGATTGGATAAGATCATAAGGAGATATAATTACTTTATATTTAGAGTTTTGTCCATTAATAAATTTCTACCACAAACTCATCTTTCACCCCAAAACATAATACAACTCAAAAATACAATATTTATCTTAATCGTATAGGGTTCCAAATATATTGAATTTATAATTCAAATATCAGACCCTTTATGAAAGGATTCTACATTATACAATCCAGGAACATCATGTAGTACAATGGTTGGTCATAAATCCCAATTTCACTATGGTTGTGGGTTTGATTCCCACAGCTTTTCCCGACATGACGGGTCGTCACACAGTTTGTGTGTTGTCCTTTTATAAAAATCCAAAAATAACCTTTCAAACTTAATCCCTTCTAACCTTTATACTTATCCAAAATAATTATGTAAACTCTCAGTCAAAAATTTATATGAAAGGTAAACATAATGTAGATCCTTTTTACCCCGTAATAGCATGTGAATACCTTCATCAGGTATTCTTTTAAAACACTGAAACATCCTAAATTATCATAAAACTTTGTTGATTACATTCATGCTCCGTTATTCCTTATAGAATACTGGATTTACTTCATCCATCAAAAAATGTTGTAAACTCCAACAATGATGGAATCTACAAATCTTTAATCAGTTTCAAGACAGTCAAGAATATCCAATATAATTTACCAAAATCTACCATATATTATTCCAAAATCAAAACCTCAGTATTAGGACCATATTAAGGTTTATGTTTCCTTCAACCATGTAATTTCCAAAAAGTTTAACTCGTTGTAGAGTCACTTTTCTTATTACCTTAAAATATCAAATCCTCAATGAAATAGTACTACAGTACACTCCTTATTTATTTACAGTACATCATTGATACAACACTTCAATGAAATAATTCCAAAATAACAACATAAGAACACTAGTCATTCCTCTTCATCTGTGGTAGTATCATTTCTTCACTATTATCCAATAGCATCGTTTGCGGTATACTATGATATCTGGGACATTGGATAGCATTGTTTCCAAACTCCTTGTAGATGAAGCATTGTACATTTGAAACCTTTTTCTTACCCTTGCAGTCACGTGCATGGTGTCCTTTTTCTCCACACTTATAACAAACTCCCATTCCTTTTAGGAAAGTTCCAGGGTGTTACTTCCCACAGTTATCACATATGGGAAAATTCTTCTTTTTTCTCTTCCCTTTATCCATCTTTCTCTCTTCCATCCCTTTCTTCTCTTTCTTCCCTTCAAAGCCATAGGACTCAGTAAACTCTTTACTTATCTTATCAACACATGATACTATTTCTTCATATGATGATAATACGTGGGAGACTATTTCCCTTCTAAATGATTTCTTAATACCCTGAAAGATATGATCCTTCTTATTCTTTGGATCATACGTATTACTGGAGTTCACATTCCTTCTATTGGGCGCCATTTCTATACAATAGGCTAAACTAGGTCAGTTTATGAATTGCAATGAATAATTCCAATCTTGTAAAATACCAAACACATGTTGAACAGTTTATGGATATAATCCATAATCATAAAAATGTTTTCATTGAGTAAGTATATACTCATGAGCCCTTCATAATGGTTTGTAAATAAAATGAGAATTATCCTAAACATATCCCCTGGGAGTATCGTAACCAAGAGTGAAGAAAGGCCTGTTATCGTGCACCAGTTCCCGTTTGAGTCTAGCTCAAAGTAGTGTTTTCGGGTTTTACCCCTAGGTACATCTGTGCCAGAGCCGCCTCTACCTGCTCGTATCCAGACAGGGATGTATTGCTCGTAAAACTCACAAAATCTCATTAATACCAAAATTCTAGGAATTTTATCTATACTAATCCTCAAAGTATATCATAGGGCTTGGTTCTCTAATCAGAGCATATCTAAATTTAGTTTCCAAGGTTATTGCTATAATTCCTCTGATACCAACTGCAATGCCCTAACCCTAGTTTCCCAGAGTCGGTGCATTATTTTAATACATTGTCATGATTACAAGGAATCAAGTCCCGAAGGACTGATTAGTTTAGTAGTCTTGGAAAATAGATTACATATATGAATGTTACATTTCACTTTAAGACATACAAAACAAAATAAATAATCATTACGAATTCCATTATTCCCTTGGATTAACCCTGTATATCTGTCACAATACACTTCTTGGAATCCTAGGAAAAATAAAACATAGAAAGGGGTTAGCTCAGATGCTCTGTAAGGATAGAAATACAGTGGAAATTTTCATAAATAAGCATAAACATTTAATGAAATGTATAACTAAAACAAAAGCCTTTTAAATTTTAACATCAACATAATATGATAGAAATAAAACGAAATAATTCCATTAACTTATTCACATGGACATTCTACTAGTCGAATAATCACATGAAATATCACTAAGCACTTTCATAATGATGGAATGCATAATTCTGAAATTTAATTTCTTTGTCAATGCCTCGTGCGAAGACCTAGGGTCTAACTATAACCGGAACGCAACCCGGAGTGCCTCTAATAACCGGACACCAAACCGAAGTGCCTCTAATAACTAGACAGCAACCCAGAGTGCCTCTAATAACCGGACACCAACCCGGAGTGCCTCTAATAACCAAACACCAACCCGGAGGGCTTACTTTTACCGGTCCCCAACCCGGAACATACTAGTCCAACACATTCTTCTTAATAAGAGGATGAAATATAATATAAAAATTCGTATTAAAACTAGCATATGAAATGAAAAAACATTAATCATATGCCATTAATTTAATGAAAATGAATAATCCATAGTCAAAAATATCACAAAACCTTAAATAAAATATGGAATATTTATATCATAACAAATCAACTTCAAACAAGTGTAAAATTTACAAAGGATGTTGACATAGATGAAATCAAAACTATTTGAGAGAAATATCTCTTTTTTCATGAAAACATTTAAAATTCACACAATTTGAAAATTGAAGTCCTCTAAATAAATTTTTTAATCAAAGTGTCTCATACCACTTTGAAAATATTTAAAGGAATTAACATTTTAAAAACATTCATGTCCATATAAATAAATCCTCAAAAACCATTTTGAAGACATGGACATTAATGAGAATGATTTTGAAGAATAAATATTTAAAACATTTTAAATGATGTTTTAGTAAAAAGTATTTTACAAGAATCCCTTTGAAAACTCTTTCATAAAACATAGACATGGATAATAAATATTTCCTATTAGATACTTACGAAAAAACAACGCTAGATAATAAAGAGATTGTGAAATTAATCCTTACCAATTTGGTAACTTACGAAACAAACACCCCATGAAAGAGGTATCATACAATTAATTTGTAAATACACATAAATTAAAGTGTATTACATAAATAATACAATTATGGGAAGTACATACACCACACAAATGTTAATAGTGGCAATATGGCATGAATCTCATGGGAATAAGGAGTGAGATTAAAACCCCTTACCTTGCACTTTTCATTAGTCGAGGGTACGTTTAGCCTCCTGTATGAAGACTATAGTATGTTATTAAATTATACCAAACCATATTAATATTTATGATATCATACATTATTCATTTATGAATTTATACTACCCATTTAATAATAATTTCCATGTTATATTAATATTTCGGGTAATAATCGCTTTTTTTATCGTATGTGTTTTAACTTGTTACTCTTGATTGTATCACTTAGATCATGATTTAAATTCGTCTAGAATACAAAACATTATTTATTTATCATATATATTTAGAATATAAAATTTCATAATAGACGTATATATGAAATTGAAAACACCGTTTATGGAGACGGTAGTCCGTACGTACGCATAAAAGCTGTTTCCGTTTTCATATAGTATTGAATGGAAGTAAGTGAATAAGATATATGTATGTACATAAATACTTATATATAAAAATATATATATCTCCAGTAGAATTATTATGTCCTATATTACATACTTATTTGTAATATATATTTTTTATAATCGTCGATGAATTGTGAACTTGGAAATGAATCCCATCACGTCGTGGAGACGGTAATCCGTTGGTACGTACGAGCGAAAATATCATTTCTTTGATATTAATATAATATATAATTGGATGGAATATAATATATACAGAATAAATAACATGTTATATTTATTATTTATATTAATTATACATAATTATTATACCCATCTAAATAATAATATTTTGAATAACAATTACACCACGACGTGGAGACGGTAGGCCGTACGTACGCACGTATGGTGACATGTCATTAAAGGGAAGGATAGAATAATGAATATCGTTGTTCCATATTTATAATAAAATCACAGTATATAGAAGATACTGGAGTTATTATTTTTGAAGGGGAATAATAAATAAGAAGAAGTTGAAGAAGAAAGGAACTTGAAAAAGGGTGGTGAAAACATTACCTCTTCTTTGGGTTCTTCCTTTTTATTAGATCAAAATGGATCCATAGGTTCACTTTCTGATCAAACTAAGGCCTCTAGGATGAAGTGAGGGAAGTTGAGAGATTATTTGGGCAGGGTTTGGCTGATCCAAAATGCTTTGAAGGTGTGAATTAATGAGAAGGGGGAGTGCCTTTTTATAAGAGGGGTGAGGGGCACCTTTGGAAAAGCAGGAAATATTATTTTATAATAAATTCATATTCGGTTTCTAATTGCTCCAAAGTGGATTATTTAAAGGTTATGGTGGGGATAGGTAGAAAAAAACTCAAAAAATATTATTTAGATAGGTTTGGGTGACTATATTAAACTTATCTGTAAGTATTAACTCTTAGTTAATTAGGTTCACTTTTACAAGGTCTCTTTGTATTTTTATATTATATGGTTAATAAACTTACTATATACATCCAATAGACCCCCCATGTGGTCCATTAATGATACAACTATCATGATATAAGTCTCTTGTCTGAACCATTGATTTTTAGGAATTTAATATCAATTAATAATATAATATTTTTTTTAAAAACTCTTTTATGTCAATTTTGACACTATTTAATAATTGATTTTTTTGGTAAAAATAATAAAAGAATTATTACTCGAAATAAGTTAATTAACTAAATCCTAAAATTTCATATTACCTATAAAATTATTTTTATTTATAAAAAGTATCAAATTACATTTATTTGGGTAATTATAATATCAATTATTCTAATTTTTCATTAATTCGGTAATTACTGCATCACCATTGTGTCATAAATAACTTAAATTATCTATTGTCTAAAAATTATAAATAAAATACCATTATGTAGGAAATATTTTTATATTTATAATGAATATTTATAGTCGAAAATCTAATATATATAACCCTATATAAAATTTGTTTTTCTAAAAGATATATGCTTATGTCATTTTTGTATTTATTTTAACTTAATTAAAATAATGTGTCCCTATCACCTACAAGTGGATCCATGGGGTCCCAAAATTGACCCAAAGATGCCCATGGTCGGAAATGTATCCACCAATAAGGTTAGGACACGTTTTAGGGTATTTTATTATTATTATAATATTATTTTTTAACCCTTATTTACCGTATTTACCCTTTAACCATGGTAAATAAAATAATTACCGAAGTAATTATTCAAATTGTATAAAAATAAAAGTTACCTATTTACACAATTTTGACATCCTGATTCCAAATATGGAATCCATTTTTTCCAAATTCAAAACACAGATGTGACAGAAATTAATTTAAAATTAATTTCCGTTGTTAAAACAAAAGGCGTGTTTTTAAGAGATAATAACTATCCAAAGATTGACAATTTTTCATGTCCGGTTTAATTGTGAAATTATGTCCAATGACCAAAATTTTATTAAATGGTAAGAATATATTCTAAATATACTGTAAAACCACTCAAATTCATAATTTATCACTATTAATTATTTTGATTAAAAAATTTGTTTTTAATTAAAATTTAGTAATTTTCACTATTCATCAACATATAAAAGTTAACCGAAAAGTACCAAAATTTCACCCTAGAATAAATTAGATATTCCGAATCCAAAAATGAAGTCCATTTTGAGAGATAAAATTTATAAAATTTCAAAAAGTAGGTATTACTATTCATAACGGCTAGTTTGATTGGTTGTAGTGTGTGTTAGAACTCGAAGTTGCGTACAACACAAGCTACTGTATTATTCAAAGAGAAGCGTACCATGGAAGCTTGGGGTGTTACAATGTCTATTTTACCAAATTAAAAACATTTATTTTTTATTAGATAATTTAAAATTAGTTCCCATTGTCAAAACAAATAGCGTGTTTTTATGAAACAATATCTATCAAAATATTGACCCTCTTTTATTTATAATTTCAATGTGAAATTATTTCTAATGAACAACATTGGATTAAAGGATAAAAATATAATCTAATTACACATAAAAAACAATTTATAATATAATATATCCTTATAAATAATTTATATTTAAAGGAAGTTTTGAATTAAAATACAGTATTTCTCACTATTCATAAAAAATGAATATTATTAGAAAAATACAAAAATTTCATCCAAAGTAAATTTTGATGTCCTAATTATAAAGAAGAACATTATTTTGTCAAATTTAATACGTAAAAGGTTCAAATATTGTATTTAAAAAGGGTATGCCATTAAAACGTGGTAAAATTGAATTTTTTTTGAAAAATACATTTCTTATTTGAAAAATTGAACTTGTTCTTATAATATCTCTAAGAAACACATAATACATAAGTTAAAATTATATGGACTATATAAAATTCAAAATCTAGTTAATAAAATTCATAACTACTTTTGAACATCTAGTTTGGTAATTCATGGTGCGCTCGAACTTGGTGTTGCGTGTAGCACAAGATATTGAATTTAAATAAAATAACATACTATGAAATATCGGGGCATTACAACAAGAAACTTCTTCTTCCAATCGACTTAACATCAGCTTCTAGATTTGGATGTTCTGTACTTCAACTTATCTAGACTTAACTCATATTCTGATAATCATATATTCTAATCCTCCGAGCCACCAACATAATACACTTTAAGATTCCATACAACTAGGCTTCCTTAACCCCTTACTTTAAATTAATCACTTGTACTTTCATTACCTACGATACTTCGGATTTAAATCAACCAAAGTTTTTCAATAAAACTGAATGTTTTTATTTCTAATACATTGAAATTCAATCCCACTTAGAGTCAATATTTATCAAATTCAACATACCATTGATCACTTTTTTTCTTTATTAAAAGCGATTTTACTTCGATGAATGAACAATCCAGCATCGTCTGACATTGTTCTTCTAAAACCTCCAGCGGTTTAGGTTTCTCAGCATTTACTTCTAGAAACATTAAACATTATGGTACACCTACTTCAGCATTTATATTTGGTGTAATTGTAAAACTCTTTCTGTAATCTCCTTTCCATAATCTCTTTTTGGACATCCGAAAACATCAGTAGTTCAGGTTTCACAACTTACTCCACAACACAATCCTTCAGAGATCATTTATCTTATTATGTTTAGTGACTCTTCTGGTGGTGTTTCACTTCATTAATTTTCCATATTTACTGCAAAACCTCCTTTTACACTACTCAATAATGAATAAATGTGACTTGATTAATTCCTTAGTGTGGTTCATCTCTCTGATCACAATGGTTTCATCAACTTCAGTATTTTTATTTCGATGGTTTTACCTATGTGAATACATTTCATAGAGAATCATCTTCCATAATATCCTTTAAAATATTCATTAGGGTCTTGAATCTCCCCATCTTCTAGTTTCATCATTAAATGGGTTCTTTACAATTTCCCATTGAGTTGGTACTTTAATTTTCCGAATCACGATATCTAGGAAGATTACTTCTTCAATTTCAATATTATAATCTATAATCGTATGATGTAAATGGATACATTCAGATATAAACATTTTCATGTATTTCTATTTCAATTATAAAAAACATAGCTCCACTCTTCTTTATTACTTCTGATCGTATTTCAAAAGAAGATCTTATATCTATGGTGTCCCTTATTCTATTGGTTCCTCTTTCTGGAATATTTTATTCTAGCGGGCTTCTTCAAGAACATTTATATTAACGTTATCCTTTAACTTTCTAATTGAATTTTCCGTAAATTATTAGATAAAAAATACAATATATCATCATCATCATCATTCAATGAGAACATTATTTTACATTCTCTTCTGAATAAAAAAAGTAGATAAGTAATATAAATCTTATGATCGGTTCATTCAGACTTAAGTATCCAAATTATCAATGAAACAACTCCTTTTCTTAATTTATTGAAATCACACTTCAAGATTTAATTATTTTCTTATAATATATCCTCCTATATAGATAAAAATATAATAAAACAAAATGTTGATATCATATGTATTTTATAATAATAGAATTGAATTATATAACATTTCAATTAACCTTTTTACAATCCTTTAGTTGATAAAAAAATTCCATCCTATGGAACTAATCCTTATTTCATATTCCTGGTTTTCCCTCCAGGTTTCAATGAACTTAGCTTGAAGAGAAATTATTATACTTTCTAACTAGAATTTCTTAATATACAAGTTTTAGGGGTAGCACACATTGAGATTCCCTTTCAAGGATTAATCTTAAATTTTAATTTGATGATGATGATTCAATTTATCTACAATAATTTTTTTAAAAATGGGTATCATTTATTATAATGTCTAGTTAGTGAATTTAAATGAATGTTTCCCCACTAAAAATTATAACCCCAGATACCATATCCTTTTAGTGATACAAGATCCATATTTGATTAAGAAATGAGTCCTACAGTGCATTCCTCTTTCCACTTAATTATTTAGTTAGAGAAAAGTACCAGTCACAACAGTTGTGACTCTTGAAGAGGTGAGTTGATAAATCTTTATCCAAATTCATCATATGGATTTAATAGACTCTATTACATTGGTATCCTTACTAAGTTTTTCCAAGCTAAGTGTAACCCAAATAAAATGGAAAAAACAAGATAACAAAAGACATTATAGTGGCACCCTACTAGGCAAGAACCTACCCAAGGATAATATAGTGTTATTTATTACTTTCGTTCCTTACACAAGATAATTCAGGAGAACTCTACTAGGGAAGAACCTACCCATGGATGATCTATAGTTAATATATTACTTTCTTTCCATAAGAAATATAATTCATTGGAACCATTCAAACGAAGAACCTACATGTTTCAATGATCGAGGTCTTGAAAATTTTCACTTTGGAAGAAATATCACACTTAGTATTTTGGTTTTTTTCGGTATTAAAAATTTAATATACATCATATGTATATTAAATTCATAACTACTGCATATTATGTAATTTTTTTTCTTCTCATGTATTTTTAATTATTCTTTATGCGTGCTTCTAATGTTTATTTCTATAATCCCTATTCCAAACAACAAATTAATGTATTCAATCCACATTAATGTGTAACTCATTAAATAACCCACAATTTTGTGTAACCCAAAAATAGAATCCAATTATATTCACATATATCCAAATGCATTATATGAATAAGGTTCATGAAATTTTTATGTAATGGTTTATAGTTATATGATATTGTCGATCTCTCATGTGTAAGCCTAAAGTGATAGATAACCAACCCCATTCACCTTTCTAGATAAGGCATGACCTTCTGGCCGATAGGTGATTCGACTCGAAGTCCCTATACCCATGGATACTTTACTCAAGAGAGAGTTCAATTCACGACATCTATAGAACATAATATGTTCAAACTATATTTTACAACTATTTTCAAGATCATAACTTAACAAATTGAGGTTAAGGTAGATGAAAACTAAATTTTACTCACTCTTACCTAGCATGGAATACAGGGTTCTAACTCTCAAAAGTAGTTTAATAGTTAAACTAAAACAAAAATACTATTCACATTTCTTAAAAGACCATTAACAAAAAAGGAATTTAATAAATAAATAAAAAAATTATTTATCTTCCATACATTGAAATAACCATTCATGAACAATTTATAAATAAAAACAAACTATATAATTTTTATAAATTTGAAAAATATTACAGACATTCCATAATCTGGAATATAAAAATTTTATATTCATTTTAATATGAAATGTTAAATTATTTTATATTATATTACATTTATATAATATTTCGTGAATGACAAACATTTTACAATTAAATTTATATTATCTAAACCTTTTGAATAATCCAAATATCATATACAAGTTCATTATTTAAACCATTGATCAAAACATTTTTTTGTGGTCTAAATAATATCCAAAAGGCCCCATCAGTTTGAAAAATAAAAATTCAAATAATTATGAAAATTTCCTAATTATAAATATAAAATATTCTATATTTTGTACTATTTTTTAATTTGTAAACACTTTATAAATTACCCCTTATTATTTCTAAATAATCCCTTTTATTTCAAGAACATAAGACATGCCATATAATTTTGGTAAAAGGTGTTTTAATATCAACCATTAATATTTGGGAAATATGTTGCATTAAAATTTATTTAATTAATTATAAACAATTTATAATTAATTATTTAATTTAAAAAATAGTTTATAAATTAAATATTTCCCAAATAAATTTTATCATGATTTATAAACATTTTATAAACCATTAAAATACTTAAAAAGTTTTAAAACCAATTTTTCATAAGGGTAGCCTCCTTTTACCCTTACAAAAACACTCTTCATTAGTGTAACCCTCCCTATACCTTTATGTAGCATGTTTGGGACCCCTTTAGAAAAGGTATGTTAGCATTTACTTTGACATAACTCATCATCATGAATGAAAACTTAGCGAACACCTTGACACATCTCATTTATGTAAGAGTAAAAACACTGTACCTTTATAAAAACAGTTTTGTGTATAGTTATGTTGAAGATTAACTTTCTGTAAATCAATTATGAAAATTCAACATTCAAATTACCTTTATGAAAGCTATTGAAGTGAAGGTAAGAAAAAAATTCCCTTCATCTGAACCCTTCACAAAAAGGTAAGTATCGAGGTTACCATTATGTGAAAAATAATTTAATTTGAAATACTATAAAATTTTTATGTAAACACCATTTCTTCAAGTTTGGTGATGATTTTTTCAAAGAATAGCAATTCATACACATTTAAATCTTAAAGAAACAAGATATGATACCACCGATGAGTTTCTATTTATCATATAATGATCATTGTACATAGAGACAACCCAAAACACCGACAGATCTATCTCTAAGAACCCAATGTGTAAGTATAATTGAAAAAAAGCATCACAACATACCTTGAACAATTATACAATAGTATCCTTATACCTTGAATTTGGGTGAATATTTGAGTAAGATCACAACTATTAGTGTAAAAAAGTACCATGTCTTTAAGGGATTACACCGCCCAAAAGATCCTTCTTCATATTATGTGGATACTTGAATGCTAAAGGGGTGCTAGCACCTTCATCAAGAATTATAAAAAACCATTTATGAAGATTATATCTTAATGAAATTTTCCTGAAACTGATGATCAAAAATCATTAGAACAAAGGCAATTCATCCATCCCTAACAAAAGAGATCACATCTCTTTTATAGGAAAATCCTGAGACTCCTCTTTCATAAAAGGTCATATGCGTTATTTCCTATTGGGTATAATTCATTGAACTCATTTCAATGAATAAATGTAATGCTTTAAATGAACCAACTCGATGGTCATAGAACAATGAAACCATTTTGGAGAGATGTTTCATTGCCTGCAACTATATATAAATCTCATGCACATTTAATAATATATATATATCATATATAAATATATATTATATCCAAGAATCATATTCATGATAATTTACATGCATCATATGATTGTATTTAATTTACACTATATAATATCATAATATATATATATATATTCTTCATTCATTATATTCATTCGTTTATGTATCTTATGCAAGACTTTTTTGGGGACATGTGACAATGGAGACAAATGATTTAGTTTTCTCTAACCTCAACATTGTTTTTATATGGAGTTATGAGCTAGAATTTAGATTATAAATATATTTTATAGCTATTATTTGGTAGAATTATAATGAAATTGATGTCTCTATTTAGTATTTAATCATGAGTATAGATACATGGAATCATACTGGTCATGAGATTTAGAGTATATACTCTATCTAAAAATGTGGGGGTTGGCTAGTTGTCGCACCATTCCTGCACTTTTAGAGGTTTTTAGTTTTATATAATTATAATCCTTTACATGAATGAATTTCATAAGCCTTATGATATGATATCATATAGGGTGATTTATTTTTTGGTGAAATTGGGGAAACACAAGTGATGGAAATATAAATAGTGTCATGTTAAAAAAAAGAAGTGTGAAGGGAATTTATATGGGAAGGAGGATGACTAATTAGGACCCCAAGGAGACTTTCCTCTTAAAAACCTATTTATAATGATTTCATAATGGTTTAACACTCCTATGATAAGTCTTACTAAAATTCACCTAGAAATACAAGGAATAAAAGTATATAAATACTATAAAACAATGATGTTTGTATTAACCTTCATGGAGTAAAAAGTATGTGGATATTTATTGAAAAATAAAAGAGGCAATGCCAAAAAACTAGTTCAAAAAAATTCCAAAGTCTAAATTAATAGTTTTGACTTTTTTACACATTTACATTGATTTAGGTGACAAAATATAGATTAGTGAAACATTATGGTACAACCTTGAAGACATTTAAGATTCCCACATTGACATTGGAGATAAGTATCCCACTATTTTTGACATTAATGGATTCCTTTTCGTAACTGTATTGAAATTCATAGCATCATTTGGTGGGTCATTTCAGTTCATTTTTTAGCTTTAAAAATTGTTATTATAGTCCCCTTTTCTCCTTACATGCATTAATGGTTGGCATTATCTTAAAAATTCTGAATTAGGCCTTTTAATGTGTCTTTATTCCTCCCAAATCGTTCCATTTTCACTAGGGTTTCTATTCCTAGTAATTGATCCATTGAATTTAGACGTTTCAGTCTTGAAGCTATTCACATGGTTTACTCCTTTCCGTCTTATCACTATAAAAAAGATGTGTTACACCATTATGCCTCTCTAAAAAAGTAATCCTCCTTGAATACAAATAATCAAAAAAAGAAAGACCAATGTCATCAAAAGTTTCACAATCATTTCCCTAAAAACATAGAAGGATAATCTTTCATGAATTTTAATTAATTATATCTAAGGCTTGGAATGAACCATCTCTAGAAGTATATAGTTTAGAATTTCTTTGGGTTTTAAATCTCTAATTCCTCAAATATACTGACACCCAATCCCCATGATCAAGAATAACCTTATATCAATCGCTGTTTAATTTATTTTCGTATTATTCATTTATTCTTTCAATGTTGTCTTTCACTTTGTAATGAAATGTTGGATCATTAGTGATTTAAATTAATACTAGGGTTGAATAGTAATTTTCAAAAAATAAAAACAAAATAGTCATAGTTTTATTAATTAAATATTCTTATTTGAGGTCTATGTTCAAGATATGAAATAAAATAGGAATAAAAATAAATGACACATAGATTTATAGTGGTTTAGATCACCAAGATCCTAGTCCACTCCTTATCTTTCTCTACTCTATGATAATATTGATACCCACTAAGAAACTCACTTTTAATGGGGTGATAACCAATTATAGACCCTTCCTTTTACATTACCCAGAGGCATAGCGTAATATTTTTATAGGAGACTAAACCTAGTTTGTTGCATGGATTTTTTTTGGGAATCAAAACCCATACATCCTTTTAGGTGACAGAATAACCAAAATAAAAAAGACATTATTTTTATGTGGAAAATCATAAAACAAACATAAAATAATTGAAACTAGATAAATAAAATAATAATATGAAGAAAAAAAACAATGAAAACCCAGTAGATCACCAAAAGATGAGGAAGATGAGGAATACAGATGATCATAGACCACTTAATTGAGAAAATTAAACAACATTATAGAAATTTCCTGATCGTATGAAAGAATGAAAAAAATTTTAACACCATTTTATATTTTAAATGTAACCTCGATTGATATTTATGTAGTTGTATTATATTTCTTGATTACATATCTAACCAATTAATCTCGTAATATCATTAATTTAATGATCTAGTCGGAGAGTTAAGCGATTCAATCACTGCATGCCACTTGTTAGTGAATAATAAAAAATATCAGTATTACCTATAATTTTAAAATCTAGCACTCATTAACAAAGATTTAGCGAATTAGTATGTTACTCCGAGAGACTTGTTAAAAAATTTATAGTATATTCATTAATGTAAATGATATTTTTTTTACACAATTTAAAATAATAAAATTTATCTTATAAAATTTCAATAAAACAATAATTCTAATATTATAGAAAAATAGAGCATAAAATTTATAACATAAATATTATAATTTTCATAAAAATTTCAACCATATTTTATAATCAACAATTTTGAAAAGATCATTATTTTATATAGTTATTTTATAAATCAATAAAATTGTTAAAAAAAATTAAACAATGTTGTATTACGACATTTTATAAAAAATGACACCAAATCTATCATGACCCTCCATCAAGATGAGGGAAGGGATGATGATGTGCCATGAACTTATTTCTTCAAGATGAAAAGGGGATAATGACCCCCAATTCCTGCCTCTAGATGGCCCAAGGGTGGTGACCAGTACCAAGGGTATAAAAATATCACAAAAATTGGGGGCATTAACCTTTGTATAGAAACCAAGATCAGAAGATAAGATGCATAAAACTAAAAACAACACCAAACCATATTTATAAAATAAGTCAAAATCCATCCCACATGAATGTTTAAAGTCACACTACTATAAATACAATGAAAATATCCAAGGTAAGTACCAAAAGAACAATGTTAATAAGTGACATAACAACTATCTGGATGCCTATGCTAGTAAGGTCTAGCACAGTTAGTGTAATATTCTTGGAAACATGGAAATAGTTTTATATACGTCGAGTGATCATTCAAGTATACTCAGTAGGGAAAAAACAATGTCACTCATGCACAAGTGGAATAATCATACAAATGCCCCTATGAGAAAATAAAAGAAACCAACAACACCTATTGAGGAATACTAACCACCCAACCTCACCAAGGCACAGTCACTAAATAAAGCTAATCAAGTAATGTAATATAATAAGCACATTGATATTTGGCTACCTCGTACCACATCCCACTGGTTAACTTCTCATACCTAATGGAAAACATCTGGATGCTACCACGCTCTTCGACAAGCCCCACAATCACAATCTTCCAACACACACCAGATCCACATACCACATCACATCTCTCCTGCAAAAACCTCAGCCTCAACCATACCACACCCTACCCAGAAACACCTGGGCCTCATCCTGAAGACACATGGGCCCCACAACCACCCCACAACCTGCACAAAGAGTCTTGAGATACCAATTCCAAGATGAGGGAGAAGAGTTGAGCCAATAACCATCCATATATCCTCCCACTGGGATGTTGGGAAAAGAAACCCTCCCTCATAACAATGGGGGTGTTCAACACATGGTTCTAAACATGGGTGGGGTGTGTATAGAAATCATAAGTAAATGTATATATATAGGTACCAAGCAGTCCGCCCAATCTATGGGTTTTCCAAACTACTAGCCCACACAAAAATACGGTTACTACTACCTATAAATATATGTATCACGACGAATGACAGTCACTTATGTAATGATAAAATAAAACCACATAAAATTTCACCACTTTGACACTATTAAGAATTTACCAGTTATTCCATCCCTACTCGGGCAACTACAAAACACCTCACACCACAAGAAGCATCATAACCCACACACACTCCACAAAAGTCAATGGAAACATTTGGTTAAAGGCCCACACAAAGTAACAACATCCTTAATTAAAATTGTCCCTCCCATACCATCCTTGGTATCCCCGCTGCACGAAAAGCATCATATATAGAAAAACAACAAAACTCAACCAGATTGTAGTCCCACTACAAAAGAACACCAATACTAACAACCATAACACAACCATGATGTTGTCCCACTACACAACAAGTTCATCCATTCCACTATCAAAAACAACTCTCAAACTGATATTCCATTACACCACTAGTACCACCGCATACACACAACCACACACCCAACCACATCAACACAAGAAAATCACACAAAAAAGGGTTGAACATATCCATACACAACACACGTCCACACCAAATAGTATGGTGTATTCAGATTTGACCAACATTGTTCTTTAATTCCACTTCGATAATTCATGGGTGATCATTGAACAAGTTCAATATTGGGGCATCCATGTATTTAACCGAGTGTATGTGGTTAAAAAATTTCATAATTTCAGTCATTCAACAAGGAAAAAACAACAAATAATCACAAGTCATATAGGTGAGAAAACAGAGGACACCAATGACCATAATTTTCATAAGGTATACAACCCTTATGATACACAACATGGATCAATTATAACATATATAATAAAGTGATCATGTTATTCATATTCCTAGCCCCACATTTATCACTTCTTATTATATTTATTAAATCTAGGATCAACTGCATTCACAAGGGGACATGAGTACACCCACCCTGCATGATACACAAATAAAAGAGACATGAAGGGATCCCTACCTCGCAGAACAGTTGATCATCAACTCCACCTTACGCCAAAACATAGGGTCGTGAAACCAGCATGAGAAAGTCCTATGAAAACAACTAGATCCATAGTTGCAGCCCAGATGTGACTCCTCAAGGAAGAATGGTTTTGGGTGAAATGAGGGAAATAGGAAACACATGGGGAAGAGAAGACAGCAGATTGGAAGATCCAGATCCTATATTAACAAAAGGGAGACAGTTTTAAAGGCCATTAAAGTAGGATCGTGGAAAAGACCATGAGGTTTGACTTTTTCAAAGCCCTGAGAGAATTTTGATATTAAAGATATAATTAATATCCTTTGAAACACCTTTAGAAAAAATCCAAATAGGTTAAACTCGATTTATGTCAAATAAAACGTAAGAGGGGAAAAATTGGAAAAACTGTAAAAAGGCTAGAAATGACTCCTGGATGGGTGAAGCAATGATGTGAGTCACCAACAGCGACCCAAAGACAATGAGTCACTGACACAAACCACCAATAGTGAGTCACCGACGTGACCCACCGACAGTGAGTCACCGACGTGACCCACTGATGCCTGACTCATTGACATGAGTCACTAACGCCCAACCAACCGACACTCGACCGACCAATGCCTGACCTATCCTCACCTGACCTACCAACGCCTGACCTAATGACACCCAACATACCAACGCCCAACCTACCGAAGCCCAACCTACCGAAGCCTAACCTACCAATTCCCAACCTACCAACACTAAGCTACCGACGTGAGCTACCGACATGAGCTACTGACACTAAGCCAGCAACAGTAAGCCACAGACACTGAGCTACTGATGGAAAAATTGAAATTTTGGAAAACTCTTCAAATGAGATATTGTTGTCTACCAGAACGCCTCTAACATTGTATTTTTACAAAGGAATAGACTAGAGGGGTCCTTTCCATTACATAAAATACCTCTCAAACCATTATCTCCCTTTTGAATTTAAATCCAAACCCAGAATAAATAGGTATTCGTATAACAACCCATAAGATATCTCTCAAGGATAAACCACCCTTGTTGTTCGAAATACGGAGTGAACTCTCAACATCCAAGAAAACCTCCTCCCATATATACTAACCCAAGAATCCACAAGATACCCCACAAAAGCACCAACTTTCCGGACACATGAATTAGATAATTCCTTCATCCATGACAAGATACTATCCACTCTGGGCAGCACTGAAGTGCCAGTATAGGTTTAATCGCATCTCAATTAATTCATCTTGATTAAGAATCCGGTCTCCCCCTTTTCATAGGATAAGAGTCCATAATACATTTCATAAAAAAAATAACTCATCTCATAAACAAGTTTTGAGAATTACATCATAAAAAATCACACATGAAAAAATAAAAACAACTCCGGGTACTGGGCATGCATATTCGCTTCTTGCTCCCATGTACTCTCCTCTAGACCATCATGCATCCACAACAGATGAACCAAAGGAATGGTCCATACATGAAGCACCTTCTACAAAAATATCCTTGATCTCTATCGGACGCTCCACGTACATCCCGTATTTTTTGATATCCAACTCTCCCCAGTCGATGACATGGGAGTCATCATGAAGGTACCAGTGAAGCTGTGAGATATAGAAGACATTGTGGATCCTCTCCAACTATAGTGTAAAATCCAAATGGTACGCCACTTCGCCAACTCTTCCAAATCCCTCAAAGGTTCCAATGAACAAGGGAGAAATCTTACATCCTCTACCAAACCTCTGTTAACTACATCGAGGAGAAACCTTTATGAAAATGTGGTCCCCAATCTCAAATTCTAAGGGACACCTCCTGTGATCAGGATACAACTTCTTCCAGTCCTACGCTGCCTTCATCCTCTCATAGACAAGCTGCACCTCCTATGTCGTGCTCTTCACTACCTCAAATCCATGAATGTCTATCTCCCCAACCTCTATCAAGCACAACAGTGAACGACATAGTCTTCCATATAAGGCTTCAAACGAAGCCATTCCAATGGTGGAGTGATAAATATTATTGGAAGAAAACTCTACCAAGGGAAAATGACATACCCAAGGCCCACCAAAGTCCAAGACGCATTCTAACAGCATATCCTCTAACATATGGTTGGTCCTCTCTATCTTCCCATCTGTCTAAGGGTGAAAAGAAGTGATGAGGCATAATTGAGTGCCAAAATAATGTTGCAATCCCCTCTAGATATGTGACATAAAATGTGCATCCCGATCTGAGATGATGTATCTCAGAACTCCATGCATCCGCACCACATCATCCACATGCCTTCTCACTAAGGAATCCACTATGCTCGACTCCTTAATCACTAAGAAGTAATCCGATTTCATCATTCGATCCACCACTACCTAGATAGCATCACAAACTCCCTGAGACCCGGGTAATACTGTGAATAAATCGATTGATATGTCATCCCACAACCACTTGGGTACATCTAAGGGCTACAACAAATCATTAAGAACACAGTGCTCGATCTTCACCTACTGGAACACTAGACACTTTTCCACAAACTCTGCCATTTCCCGCTTCATCTCAGGCCACCAAAATTATTATCTAAAGCCACGATACATCTTGGAAACTCTTGGGTGTACCACTAAGGGTGTGTTTTGAAACTCACAATGAACTACCTCCCACATTGCCACTGGAACAAATTTCTTCCCATAAAAAAATTATATGACATTAACTATCTTTCGACAATCCCTCCAAAGCATCACCCTAGTCAACACGATCATGAATCACCTCTGTCTCCGATTCTCCCCACTAAGACTCCTCCACTTTCTTCCTCATAGATGACTACACTTTCATCTAAAATAGAGGACCTCTACCACCATCCATCCCTACATCTAGGTGAAAGGCATCCAACTAATCCATCACCATTGAAGAGTCCACAGATTCCCAAACTACCTCCTTATGTGTCTTCCTGATCAAAGAACCAGCAAAGAAATTTCCCTTCCCTATGGTGTAAGAGATCTCAAAATAGTAATCTCGAAGACACTCCATCCACCATCGCTACCACAAGTTCAGATCTCGCAGGGAAAGGATATACCTCAAGCTCTTAAGATCTATGAATACCACAAAGCACTCCCCAATGAGGTAATTTTTCCACAAATTTAGCATAAACATAACCTCTTCAATCTATAGATCATGGGTGGCATAGTTACATTCATGGGGAAGTAACTGCCTAGACCCATAAGTGAGCAATCTCTATTGCTAAATCAACACATACCCTAGGAATAGATGAGAAGCATAGATTACACCTTGATCAACACTCCTTCCTCAGGAAACTGGGGCACTTGAACACTAACTAACCTCCCTTTCAGATAGATGAATGATTCTTGAAACTGGTCACTCCACACAAAGACTGTCTCTTTTCTGATCAAAGCTATCAATAGAGTTGCTTCTTGAGGGAAATCAGGCAGAAATATCCAGTAATAGACTGCCATACTGAGAAAACTGTGAACTTATGTGACATTTTTTGGTGCTACCCAAGAAAACACTACCTTGACCTTTTATAGTTCCGCTACTACCCCATTCTAAGACACCACAAGTCCAAGGAAGTTGACCTACCATGTCCAAAACTCACACTTGGGAAATTTTATGTAGAGATGGTAGCATTGAAGGACCTCTAGGATAGTCCTGAGATGCTCAGCATGATCATCCTCTGACCTCGAGTAGATAAAGATGTCTTTGATGAATACGATGATGAACTAGTCTACGAACGTATTAAAGACAATGTTCATTAGTCCTATGAACATGACCAGTGCGTTCGTAACACCAAACGATATAACCAAGAAATCTATGTGTCCATACATGCACCTGAAAGTAGTCTTTAGGATATCATCCTCCTTTACCGTAAACTGGTGATATCCATCGATCTTAGAGATCCAATTTTCACCCATTAGTAGGTTGAAGAGATCATTGATCCTCATGAGAGGGTAACCATTATTGACCATCACCCAATTCAATATCTGGTAGTCTTTGAATAGACTCAGACCACCATATGATTTCTTTAAAAACAACAACGGAGCACCACATGGAGATGAAATGGGCCAGATAAATCCCTTCTTCATCAGATCATCAATCTGAATCATTAGTTCCCACAGCTCAGAAGTTTCCATCTGATAAGGATCTATTGAAATCAGAGAAGCACTGAGCTGCAAGTCTTTCCAGAACTCAACGTCACATCGAGAGGGTAGAGTCCCAACCTCCTCAGAAAAAAATCCAATAAGTTCCCAAAAAATTTAGGAACCCCAACCATTTTATCATCCACGGATTTCACATACAGCTCAACCAACAAGGAATGAAGAGGTTACACACATCAAATTCCCATCAGATAACTCTGTTCACCAATAAAAGCCACACGTCATCAACCCATATATGAAAACACAACTATTATACAAAAGTAGTAGATAAAAACATGAACAGAGTACAAGAAATTTATTCCAAGGATAACACTGTATGTCTATATCTATATAAGAAATAGATACCCACTAGACTGATGCAGCCCCAACATCAGTCTACATCCCCAGGAAATTTTAAGCAAGCCTTTCTAACCTCTGACTGGTCTAATCAACACCAGGTTCATGGAATGTCTATCTATGTCTAGTCCCAGAACATGCGATAGACTGGGTGAAACAAAGGAGTATGAAGTTCCTGAATCAAACAAGGTACATAAAAGACTACTAAACAAACTAATTGTACCTCACACTATTTCGGGCCCTGCTGGAACTACTGCCTCTGTGATGTACAACTGACCATTCCTAACTTCTAAACCATTTCCTGTTGGATGCCTCCCCACCATGCTTGGTTTGAGGTCCCTATGGAACGTCCCGAGGTTGGACTCCACCTGCTTCATCTCCCCTCGCTGAAGCATGATCCTACTGTCCCTACTGCTGAAACGGCCTCGATAGCAACTACTGCTGAGGCGGGCATTAAACCTATCAACCTCCCCCATACTAACATTGATTTGGGAACTAACTTTGTAGATGTCCACAACCTCCACAAGTGAAAGATCTCATTCCCAAGCCTATGAAAAAAAACACGAGGACCAGAAGGTCGAAACTGAAACTACTGCGGTCATCTCCCTACTGGCCAAAACCTGTAAGGTCATAGCGCCTGAGACTTAGTATTGATAGACTTTCCCTTCAAAGAGCTAGGGTGATTCCCCACTTGAAATAAACTTTCTGACGAGTGCATCCTCTCAACTACCTTATCCTTCCTTGGGACATCTAAGTATGTAGATAAGGTTAACAGTGTAACTACATACTAGAGAGAATGATAGATGACCTCCTCTAATTGTCTCTCCAAAGACACCTCTTTCAAAAAGAGATCTAGATCAAAGAGAAAGATTTCCTTCATCATGATCCCCAAATCCTATATCGTCATACTCCGATAATGGAGGGATAGTGTCTCTTTTAACTTCCCCGCCTTCATGGTTAAAGAAAATAATTATGTCCATAACTACTTCTTGAAATCGACCCATAGAACATCAGCCTCCTTTTTATCCCCTAGGTACAACATCCACCACTAGCACATAGATCTTCTCATCTGAATAACTGCCAATGGTACCGAGTACTCCGTCGAAGCCTAAATCAAGTTGAAAGGTATTATTCGAAGCTCAATTAAACTCTCCATCTCTATGTCTGAAATTCCATCTTCGTACTTTCATAGAGTCTTAAACTGTAAATCCTGAACTGTATTCTTCCACTGATCATCCTCCCGCACTGGGTTAACCCTCCGTCAATCAACCGAGTATGCCTAACGAGCCTCCATTGCTCGTACCACATGCAGATGATGAACGAGTGCTATAGATGAAATGTAAATAGGGAACTCCTAAGCCCAATTAGTGTGGAATTTATTTAGGATGCATTTTAACCTATTTTTTATTTTAATTATCCCATAAATTCACAAAATGAAACAAGAATATAAGTCTCCATGATTCATGTACCTTTCCTTGGGTCTCTACCCCACAGACTGTGTAACATCACTTGGTCATTCAGTATGCTCAGATTCCTTGCATTAGATCACGAGGGCCTATAACATCTCTTGTCCTAGTCAGTCTTCTCTGGAATTTCTTAGGCCCCAAGATCACCTAACACTATTTCCTTACAACTCATGCAATCCTCATTGTGTCGAACTACAAAATCCATCCTATCTCTCAACCATCACCTCTGATACCATTCTGTCATGACCCTACTTCTTCAAGATGAGTGAATGGGTGACGAAGTTCCCTAACCTTACTTCTTCTTTATTAAAAAGAGATAATGACCCCTGAGTCCTGCCTCTAGTATACCCAGGGGTGGAGACCAACACCAAGGGTTTAGAAACATCACAAAATGGGAGGCATTTTCCTTTTTATAGTAACCAAGATCGAGAGATAAGATATATCTACATCAAAGAAAAATACATATATATATAAGAATCCAAAATCCATCCCACATGAATGTTTAAAGTAAAAAGTCTATAAATAAAATAAATATATATAAGGTAAATATGAAAATAACAAATCTAATCAATGAGAAAACAATTATACCAATTCCGGAGCTAGAAAGGTCCAACATAGTCCACATACTCTCCAAGGAAACCTGAAAATAGTTTTATATTTGTTGGGTGAGCATATAAGTATACTCAGTAGGGAAAAACCAAAGTCACTCGTGTACAAGTGGGAGAATCATAATAATTACCTTGTCAGAAAACTACAGAAACCAGAAAAACCTATAACGGAATACTAACCACCCATCCTCAATAAGGAACACTCACCACATAACAGAAATCATGTAATTTTATATAATAAAGACATCGATATTTGGGTACCCCTCACCACTTACAACTGGTTAGTTGCTCATCCATAATGGAAGACATACTGATTCTACCATGCTCTTCAACAAGCCCCACTATCACAACCTTCCAGCACACACCTGGGATATATACCACATCGCATATCACTCAAAAAACCTAGGCCTCAACAATACCACAACCTGATCAAAAACACCTGAGCCTCATTCTGAAGACACTAGGGAATCATAACACAACTCATCCTGAAGAAACCTGGGAATCACACCTCGCACGCAGATACCTAGGCCCCACAACAACACCATAACCTACCCGAAGAGTCTTGGGATACCAATTACTAGAAGAGGGACCATAGAGGATCCAATAACCAGCCATCCATCCTCCCACCAGGATGTTGGGAAAAGAAATCCTCCCCAATAAAAATGGGGCTGTTTGGAACATAGTGCTCAACATGGGTGGGGTGGGTATAGAAATCATAAAAATGTACACACACACACACACACAAATATATATATATTTACCAAACACTCATCTCAACCTATGGGTTTAAAAAAAGAACCAACCCACACAAAACTATCTTTATCACTACCTCTAAATGCACGCATCACCATGAATGACGGACACTTCAATAATACTAAAATAAGACCGCTTAAAAATTGATCAAATTGATGCTCTTAAGTATTTACCATTTATTCCATCCCTACCCGAGCAACTACCAAACATAGCACACAAAAAGTAACATCATAACCCACACACCCTCCACAAAAGTCTTTGTAAACTCCAGGAGAAAGGCCCATCCAAGGTAACACCATCCTTCTTCAAAATTATCCCTCTCAAACCATCCTCGGTAGCCCCACTGCACAAAAATAACAATATCCAGAAAAACAAAAAAACTCAACCAAATTTAAATCCCACTGCACAAGAAGACCATGCCCAACAACCATAACACAACCTAGATGTAGTCCCACTGCACAACAAGTTCATTCGTTCCACAATCATCCAATACTCTCATCCTGAGATTCTATTACACCACTGATACCACCCCATACACACAACCTCACTCAAAACCACATCACCACACAACAAACACAAAACATATGGTTAAAAAGATCCATACACAACACACAACCACACCAAACAGTAAGGTATATTCATATTTGACCAAAAATTTTCTTTAATTACACTTTGATAATTCAGAGGTGATCATAGAACAAGTTCTATCCTAGGGAAACCATGTATTTAACCAGGTGTGCATGGTTAACCAATTTCATAAATTCAATAGTTCAATAAAGAAACAATATTAAATAATCATAAGTCATACAAGTGTGCAAACAGAGGCCACAAATAGCCATAATTTTCATAAGGCATACATCCCTTAAGAAACACAACATGGATCAAGGATAACATATAAAAAAAAGTGGTCATTGTTGTCATCTTCCTATCCTATCATTAATTAATTCATATTTTCTTTATTAAATATGGGTACAACTACATTAATAAGGGGATATGAGTACACCCACCCAACACGATACACATATAAAATAGGGAGGAAGGGATCCCTACCTCGTAGAATAGATGATTCGTAACTTCTCCTTGGGCCAAAACAGAGGGGCATGCATGTAGCAAGAGAAACTCCCAGGAAAAAACTCAATCCATGGTTGCAAAACAAATGTGACTCTTCAGGGAAGAAAGGTTCTGGGCACACTGAGAGAACAGGAAAACACACCGGGAAGAGAAGACCTCGACATAGAAGATCTGAATCCTATATTAATAGAAGGGATACGATTTCAAAGACAATAAAAGTGGGTTCGTGGTTATGACCACACATTTTGACTATTTCAAGGCCCTAGGAGCATTATGATATTACAGATATAATTAATATCCTTTGAAATGCCTTTAGAACACTCAATATGGTTTTAAACTTGATTTACGTCAAATAAAATGCAAGAGGGGTGAAACTGGAAAAAAATGAAAAAGGTTGTAAATGACTCACTAATGGGTGAGTCACTAACACGAGTCACAGACAAGGACTCACCAACAGGGAGTCACTGACATGACCCACAAAAAGCGAGTCACCAACATGCACCGCCGACACCTGACTCAGCGACGCCAGTCATCGACGCCCAACCTACTAACACCCGACCTACCGACGCCCGACCTACCGACGCCCAACCTACCGACACCCAACCTACTGACACATGACCTACCAATGACCATCCTACCGACGTCCAACCTACAGATTCCCAACCTAACGACGCTCAACCTACCGACACCCAACCTACCGATAATGAGATATTGACGGGAGCTACCCACATGAGCTAGCGACACTGATTCACCAATGCTGAGCCACCGACATAGAGCTACCGATGGAAAAACTGGAATTTTGGAAAACTATTGAAATGAGATACCATTGACCACAGAACACCTCAAACACTGTATTTTCAAAAAGTAATGGAACATAGGGGTTCGATCCATTACAAAAACAGAATGTCGTAAAAAATTAAAATTTATAGAAAAAAACAAAGTTTAGAACTGAGTATGTGAGGAAAAATCCTCAAGGTAAGTATTCTTACTATTATTCTCTCAGTCAGTATACTGATTGTGAATACACAATATATTTTAAAAAAACATTTGTCCAGTTATAAAACATATGTGGATAGAATAAAATAGTTCTGGTATGTTCACATTCATAATCATAGTAAGGTGAGTTGATCCACAGTAGGTAGAAAAATCATGGTAATGTTAGATAACTCTCATTGTTATTTTACTCACATGGTAGTTTCACTCATGGTAAGGTGAAAGGATTACTCATAGTAAGGTCACATACCATGATGAAAGAGTGTTGCTGCAACTCGATGCCATTGGGTATTGTTGAACTAGGTTAAGCTTCGGATAAGCTGATTCCTTATGCTCATATCATGTGATGTAGTCCAAAATAATATATCCATTTGTTTGAGCCTTAAATATATCATTCAACTACTACCATAAAACCATTTAGATTCTAATGGGGTATAAACACCTACACACCTTTATCTACTCACCTAGACTTCAGACTGATGGAATAGCTAGCCTAATTCATACACTGATGGGAACACTCCTATGAGACTTATACAAGATCCCACTATTTTCTCTATGGTCAGACATTGGACTGGCTCTTCCATGGGGTTGACCCCTTGGGTCCCATATGTGGTTGAGGGATGGACAAAGTTAGCCAAGTTGGCACTTACTTTTTATTATAAGCAACCGACAAATGACACAAGAAATATAAATGATAAAAAGAGAAAATTAATATTTTAAGAAAAATTTAAACATTAAAACATATAAATGAGAAATTATTATTTATTTAAACAATTGAAATTTAATAAATTATAGGTGATAAAAATTTATCAAAACAAAAATATCATGGATTTATTATACAGATTAAAATTACAATAATCTTCCCCTTTTGTTAATTACAAAACAAGGCATTTATTAAATTTTAAAAAACATTCCCCCCCACATTTTGAAATTTATCAAAAAGTAAATGAAAATTAATCTTTAAATCAATCTTCCTATTAAAAATTATCAACTATATATAATTCACATAGATGAAATATATCATGAAGAGTAACATTTAGTGACACAACATAGGAAAATAGAAATTGAAAATAGAGACCTATATAATCAAATAAATAATTACACTAAACAGAAATGTTAATATTCAATAATTCCCAGTTCACATAAAATATGTGATTCTAATTTTAAAACATTTGCTACTTTAAAAAGATTATTTTTCATAAAATCTCTGGGTGTTACATTCTACCCCCCTTAAAAATGAATTTCACAATTGAAATTCGTCGGGGTTATAAATGGTTTACTACTCAAAAGTTTCTTTAATAGAAACCCACATCGTAAAATGGAATACCAAAAAAAATATTTAAAATGTAAAGTATGAAACATAATGGTTACCCAAATTAACTAATCACTGGGTTTCTATATAGGAGAACATAGGTGAAAATATGGATATGGAAGATAAATCTAATCATCATGTTCTGATGGAGAGTGGTAGAAAACATGGCTATGAAAAAGCCAAAAATGACAAAGCCATAGATTTGTGATGATATAAGGTACCATCTGATTCATAAGATATAATGGGACTAGGACAACATTTTTGGATCTCAAGATCATTTCCCTAAAGTTGAATAAATTGGAATTAGAAGAAATAATTTCTTGATTTTGGTACAGTCTCACCGTTGGTCGTTCCGTGGACAATTTCCACTTCATCTATTAAAGAAATGAAGTTGAATTTGTCATTCGTGAAGTGTTAGCAGATCATGTGGTAGAATGATGGGTCATTCGATCTGTCTCAAACAAAAGGTTAGAAAAAGTTATCAAAAATACATAAGTCCATCTATAGTGAGGTTAATCGTATATGGTTCCTAAAATGGACTTACACATCATATATCATACTACTTAATATAATATAACTGGTTTTTACTAAACAAGGACTTTCTGTAGGCTAGTGGAAGGCGATAAAGACCTATCACACTTCAGTTGTGGGTTTGATTCCCACAACCTTGTCCGACGTGATGGGTTGTCTCTTGTCCTGCAGGTCGTACCTTTTTCTAAAACAACATTATAATAACATTCCTACAATAAAATAGAAAAAAATACTATCTTATGTCCAACTAAATTCATTCCAATCTTTAGGCTTATCCAAAATACTTCTATCCAAGCTCATAGTATAAAGAAAACAATTTCTAAAAATTTAGTCTACTAAGTATGTGAATACCATCATTTATCCCCCATATATCATACGATATATCTTGTTGGTCACATCCCAAACATTTGAATACATTAATCATGTATTCTCTTGAACCATAGTGAAAACATGAATGTTGTCACAAGGTAACTCTTTCCATAGACCAAAATCCCAAAAATTCTATATTCTCAAACCATGATATCAATTTTTCCTTATATTAGTCATGAGCTCATTTATACTATAAATCATTTCATTATCTCCTTATCCCTTCTTTATGTGCATATCATTTGCTTTCCAAAATATTTGAATCACTTTTCATGGTTACCAATATCATATAATTATCAAAAACCACAATAAACCATTACATAGATATTCCAATGTTCCATAATACTATAAATGAGATTACACAACATTATTTTTTAATCCCTTTACATAAACACATAATCATTCACCCACATCGTTTTCATAATCAACATTGCTAATAGTGATTGCATGTGACTTCCCTTTGTCCTTTTCCTTAAGAGTTTTCTCATGTTGATCATCATTAACACTTGGATTTGGGCATTGATTAGCATAATTCCTCATTTCCTCACACTTGAAGCATTAAAGTGTTGGTGGAGCATTCTCTGTAGTCTTGTCTCTATTAACATCATTAGAAACCTTTTTCCCATTACTTCGACAATCAACTGCTCGATGACCTTATTTTCCACACTTAAAACATTTTCTAGTCCATTTAAGACAATCTCCACCATGCTTCTTTCCACACTTTGAGCTTAAAGAAACATTTATCTTCTTTTCACCATTATTCTGAGAGTTATCCTTGAACTCCATCTTTCATATCTTTTCAAAACCATGAGATGGATATCTAACAACAAATTTCATTTCTACCTTGATAGCAGAACACACAATTTCTTCATAGGTACTGAAGTCTCTTATAGCTAATTCCCTTCGAAGACTTGGTTTTAAGCCACTAAAGAATCAATCAACTTTACTTTCAGGTTGGATGATAAATCCATATACATACCTTGCAAGTCTTGTAAAATTCGCTTTGTATATACCAACAAATTCATCATCCTTCTTCTTAATCTCAATACACACTTTTTCCATCTTTTTTTGAAGAATACGAGGGATGTACTTACTGAAAAACAAGTTATTGAACTCATCCCATTCCATGGATTCAATTTCATCTTGAGGACTTGTATTATTAATAAGAGTCCACCACTGGTCTGATTCACCTTCTATATGGTAATCAACTAAAATTACTTTTTCATGTTCTAAAAAGAGAAGTATGGAAAATATCTTTTGAATGGTACTGATCCATTGTTCAGAAACAAGTGGATCAGAAGACCCATTGAAAGAAGGTGGATGTTGCCTCATGAATGACTCAATAGAATATTGTTCCCTACTCTGATCATTTAGAAATCCAGAATGATTCATAGCTTGTGTAAGTATAGCAATAACATTTTTCACTCCATCTCCCATAAAATTTGGTTTCTCGGGAGGACAATCATTGCATTGTACATTACATTTATCAACACGGTTCCTTCGGGTTCCAGCCATCGTCTAAAACCCAAAAAGAACAGTGTGAGAGGCAAAAATCATGTGAGGAAAACAACATAATAAAGGGGGAGTACCTTAAATATAGAACATATTAGGTTTAATTCTAATATTGTTACCATAATTCTAGGAAAATAACCTATACTTATACTAAACCTTAGGGACATCCCTATACATACATAGAAATATCTCTAGGGATCTCACTAATGTTTTCGCATCCTAGTTTCCAATGGTTAACTAAACTTTTTCTCTGATACCAGCTGTAGAGACTCAAAGCTTGATGTACATGGACATTACATTACTTTTGCAGAATACTTAACACATATCAAAACCAAACACCAAAGGACCGTAATAGTTTAGTGTATTTGGAAACTCAAAACAAAATCTTCTAATCGTGGTGAAAGATCTTCAACATCTCCCGTAAAGATCTTCCCCTTTTTGTTTTCTTACCTAAAACCTTTCTTTAAATCCAGGGGAAAATAAAACATATAATGGGTGAGCTAAAATGGTTAGTAAGGGTAACCGTGGATAAAATATAACAAATCATATACAATTGAACTTAAAAACATGAACATAATGTTTAAACATCAAAACCTTGAGCAATGACAGAAAACATGGTAGTACATAAGGTATAGATCATAAAGAAACATTGATAATGATAAAATATCATGGGAATACAACATGTGATTTTGGAAACCATTAATCACATGATACGATTTCCATAGTAGCCAAGACATTGCTGCCAAGACCATCATAGGGGAAAAATTCCCTTTCTGAATCGAGTTCACTCCTCGTTCCAGTCCTGTATTACTGAACCGGATTAACATACCATTCCAGCCATGTCTATCTCATGAGATATAAATCTTTACTCAATGCATTGGAGGGATATATAGGTCCCACCCATCTCATAATGAAAT
Source organism: Viscum album (assembly GCA_963277665.1). Taxonomy (NCBI): domain Eukaryota; kingdom Viridiplantae; phylum Streptophyta; class Magnoliopsida; order Santalales; family Viscaceae; genus Viscum; species Viscum album. The sequence continues at coordinate 386,424,493 of OY728167.1, read as the reverse complement.
CATTCTTACTCGTGCCATAATATAAACGTAAATCATTCATCATAACCCAAAAATAAAATGGGTTTCATAAACATCATCCCATCATAACGTAATCCATATAAAACAAATGGATATCATTTCATAAGAAGAAAAGTGAAACCATGTTACTCATAAAGACATTATACTTGAAACATACACATATGAAATAATGTCATCTTAGATGGAAAATGGTTTTTATAAAACACTTGAAATGAATTCTTGAGGAAAATATTATTTCTTCTTAAAAATCATTTTCTTTCCAAAAAATGTCATGAAATTTTAAAATAAAATGGGTTTTTTAAAAATAATCATGAAATATTGTAGAGGAAACTTCATGAAAATGAGGCTTTATGAAACTGTAATAATCCATTCACGCCGTATAAGTTAAAAATAACATTCTCCTCATACTTTTGTCGGAAAAGTCAAAACGTTCCCCATGTGTTAAACAGAAGTAAGATTCCTTTCATACCATGTGGTAAATTTAAAAAATGGGCAAAAAGGACTTTAAAAATACATGAATTTTTTTAGAAAACATGGGCATGGATGATAACAAAAACCCCAGTAAATACTTACGAATAACAATCTCGAATATGAGTGAGATTGGAATAGTTATCCCTTACCTTACGTCTGATATGCTTCGTATGTATCCTAACTTCCTATATAATAATTTAAATAATGTCATTGACTTATTACAGAATCATATTCATTGTTATGATATCATATATGGTTCACTTATGACTTTATATTACCTATTCTTTTGTAAATTCTCTGTTAAAGCAACATTTTGGGTAAAATTGTTTCATTTGTCGTATGTGTTTCGACTTGTTTTTATTTATATTATTACATATATACTAATTTACATAATTCCAGAATATAAAACATGATTTATATATAATATATATTCATCATATAAATATATATATATGATAGATCGATGAATGGAATGAAATACACCGTTCATGGAGATGGTAGGTCGTACGTACGCATGAATGCTGTTTTCATTTCCTTATGGAATTGAATGGAATTAAGTAGATGACATACATATACATAAATCCAGTATCATTATCATGTCATATATTTGATTATTATTCATTATGTGTACTTTATAATCATTCATGAATGGTTGACATGGAGAATTAATCTCATCGCGTCGTGGAGACGGTTGTCCGTACGTACACACGAGCGATGATATCATTCCCATGATTGTGGAATTGTATTGAAGTGTATGTATAATATTTCAGAATCAATATAAATTTAAAAAAATCATATATAGTTATTTATTTACACCATTATACCCATCCAAATAAGGTGGTGGTCGAAAAAAGAATACACCACGGCCTAGAGACGGTATTCCATACGTACGCACGCGCGGTGATTTCATTTTCCGTAGGATGGATAGAAGGCGAAATAATGTTGTTTCATATTTATAATAACATATCAGTATATAATTAATACTGATGTTATTACTTCATAATCATACCACTAAATAAGAAGAAGTAGAAGAAGAAAAAAACTTGAGAGAATCAAAAGAAGAGATTACCTCTTCTTCGACGCACCTCCTTTAAGCTTCCTCTTAAGGAAGTATAGTTGGTCTTTTGAGAAGACCACAACCTCCAGAATGTTTCTAGGGAAGTGAATAAGATACATGGTCAGGGTTTGGTCGAACTTCAGGGCTCAAAAGGGTGTGAAGAGAAGAGGGAAGGGGTACCCTTTTTATAGGGGAGGAGAGGGGCACCATTGTAAGAACATAAAATATTATTTTATAATAACATCATATATGGTTATTAATGGATCCAAATTATTAATTACAAAGATAAGGTGGGTATGGGTCGAAATAATCTCAACAAATAGATTTTAGATAGGTTTGGGTAATTATATTAACCTTATCTTTTAGTTTTAACTCTTAGTTAATTAGACTGACATTTACCATGTCACTTTGTATTTTTATATTATATAGTTAATAAACATACCATATAAATCCAAACGACCCCCATGTGGTCCATTAATGATACACATATCATGATATAAGTATCTTTTCTGAATCATAGATTTTTAGTAATATAATAACAATTAATAATATAATATTTGTTTTTAAAATTATTTTATTTCAATTTTGACACTATTTGGTAATTGATTTTTGTAAAAACTATAACAACATGATTAGTTCAAAAAAAATTAATTAAATAAATACTAAAATGTCATATTAACCTATAAAATTAGTGTAATTCAAAAAATGTCTGAAATTACATTTATTTGGGTATTTATAACATCAATTATGTGAATATTTTATTAATAAGATAATTACTGCATCATCATTGTGTCATAAATAAATTAAATTTTTTAATGTCTACAAATTAAAAATAAATTACCATTATGTAGGAAATATTTTTATCTTTCTCATGTATATTTATAGTCGAATTTATCTTATGTATAACCCTAAAGTAAAAATGATTTAGTTATTAAACTTTGATTTTAACTATTTTAACCCCTTTTTAAATAAATTAATAATAATTGTTCTAATCTAATCCAAGTGGACCTAAATGGTAATATTTTATTCCTAAGTTTTTTTTGGTAGAATTAAATTTATCAAATACAATTAGGACATGTGTTATGGTAATAATAATATCATTTTTACCCTTAATTACCCTATTTACTTTTAACCGTGGTAAATAAAAGTATAAAGATATTATTCACCATAAATTATTTTTATCTCACTGAACCACATTTTAGTCCTTGATATTAACCGTGTCTCTCGGTTTTTTTAAATTCCACTCACAGAAGCGGTAAAATTAAGTTTAATGTAAATTTGCAAAAATCTCCTAGGAGGTAGGTAAAAGACGGTTAAAAGTTCAATAAAATTTTTATATATTGAAAATTATTATAAAAATACTCTAATGAGTTACATTGAACTTATATAGGTATTACGTAGTAATTTGGACCTAAAATAAATTTAAATAAAATAAATAATTATTTAAATAAAAAGTCGTTTGTTAAATAGTAACATAGTGTTTTCACTATTCATCAAAGATTGTGAGTTTTCACAAAAATACCAAAGATTCAACATAGGATAATTTCGATAATCCGAATCCAAAAATGAAGTCCATTTTGAAAGGTAAAATTTATAAAATTTCAAAAAGTGGGTATTACTATTCATAATGGCTAGTTTATATAATATTTTAATAAAATATCGTTGTTGAGTGAAACTCGATATTGTGTACAACACACGCTATCATGGAAGGTCGCAATTTAATGTAAAGCAAGCCATGTCAGGGATGCATGTAGTGTTATCTCCTTTTAGTGTAGCGTATAACACAAGACATCGATAAAATTAAAATGAATATTTTTCATAAAATATCGGGGTGTTACATGAATAGTATATAATTCTTTATTAACATTCCCGTTAGATCCACAATCTATGTTTCTTAATTTATTATTCTCTTGTTTAAGTTTCTCACAATCATATTAAAATTTTGTTAAATCATATAAAACTAAATTAAATCTTCAAAATTGATCATTATAATTCACTTTAATATAGTATTTAACTCCTTCATTTTCCTATTTTAGTTTTTATGACCTAGATTCCTAATTCTATTTAGATTTATCATTATGGGAAATATTTCATTTCAGATTGTCTCATTCTCTTTTTATTTTATCATTATATTTAATCAACTTATTATTTTTAATTTTTATGTCAGTATACATTTCAATTATCTTTACTCCATTATTTCTTAATTTGTAATTTTTTTCGTAGTTGAATAACTTTTAAAATCATAGAATCATAAACAAGAAGGAATTAGAATTAATTTCATATTAATTTTCAAATAAATCATTATGATCTAAATTAGCAAAAGTAATTATTTTATTGATAAGTGAATTAGTTACCTCACACTGTATACCCAACATAGAAAGGTTCCCTATCTCTTGTGCACTTCTAAAATCATTACTTGAGTCATAACTATCTGAGTATTTCTATCCTCTAAACAAATATTTCTATTCTTTTCTCCTTTTTCCCTATCCTTCTTTCGATGATTGAGTTCTGGGTAGCCTTTACTAATGTGAAATTTCTTCCAACACTCAAAAAATCAAATTATAAAACATCGTCATTATTATTATTAGAATTAAATTTCTTTAAATTCTTTTTGAACTTACATTTAAATAGTATGATACCACATTTTTTTTTCATGAATTTGAAATAATTCTTGCAAAAAATGATCCATATCTTGGTCACTTTCCTAGAAGTTAGATTTAGTAGTGTTATAGATTTCATTAACATTTTACTTAAAAGCTATAACTTTTATCTTTATAGACTACTCATTAGCATTTTTTTCAACTCTAATTTATAACGCATTATAGGCCCTATTAGTTTATATAAGGCATAATATTTAAAATTATTACTCTTATAGATGGTCATCTTATTTAAATTCCATATTTTCTGAATATCCCCCTGTACTCTTTCAACATTAACTGTGTTTTCTAGTACTTCACCAAGATCACCCATACCATTTGTGATACTTTTGAACCAATAGAACATCTGGTTTACTGATTTTTTATATCCCATATTGATATCCTAATATTCATCTAAGAGAATTCATAGCTTGGTTCTCTTGATATTTTTATTACCATAGCAATCCACTAAAAGTATTTTCCATATATCATGGGATGTTTTACAAGCTGAGACATCGATATATACCCTTCTACGAATAGAACATTAAAAAATAATTTTAAATTTATAATTCAAAACATATTTTACCATTTCATTACCTAAAAGTGTCCCTAGATCAACTTTGGACAAATCATATGCCTTATAAATGACATTACAGTGATCCAATGTTAACTATTTCAGGTATTCTTTTATTCCTTCTTTCCTATAGCCATAGTTACTTCCACCAAACAATAGAGGTTTTTATAGAATCCATCCATAATTTTCATTAATACTTACCATCTTAAAAGAATAATTTATTTTATTCCTTAGATAGTTTTGTTTAAGATACTAGGTTAGCACATATTTACATTTAAAAAATAGAAAATAGAAAATACTCTAAATATCATTTTATGGAATAATGTCATTTGATACCAATTTTTGGATCGCAAGCGATGAAAATTAATATTAGGTGGGTGAATAGTCATTTCAAAAAAATAAAAACAAAACATTTTGAGATTTATTATTCAAATATTTTTTAGTGAGATCTATTTTCAAGAAATGAAATGTAGCGGAAATAAAAAGAAAAAACAAATATATTTATACTGTTTTGGATCACTGATATCCTAGTCCACTCCACATCCTTCTCTACTCTATGAGAATATTGATACCCATTAAGAAACTCACTTTTAAAGGTGTGATAACCTATTACAGACACTTCCTTTTACAATACCCAGAGGAATACCCATGTATTTTTATAGAAGACTAAACCTCATCTATGACCTAGATTTTTTTCAGGAGTCACGACCTAGGCTCTTTTTAGGTGAAAAAAAAACCAAAACAAATAAGACAGTATTTTGATGGGGAAATCATAAAACAAACGAAAACAGATTACAAAAAAATAAAAAATAAAGAATAATACGAAGAAACAAAATAAAAAGAACACCCAATAGATGATAAACAGATGAGGATGATGATAAATATTGAAGATCATTTCTTTCTCCAATGGGATATGGTAAATCATTGAATTTATTTTTTGATCATATCAAAGGACCAAAAGACTCTGAAATTTCATGATTGCATGAGAGCCAAAAGAAATGTGTAATAACATTTTATTTTTGAAATGTAATCTAAAATGATCTGTTTGTATTTATTTTATATTCCTATAACAAATTATAACCAATTAATCCCATAAAATTATTAATTGAATGATCATTTATAATCATTAAGAGATCCAATCACTTTATACCACTTATTAGCGAATAAAAAAAATATTTTCATTACTTATAATTTGAAAATGTAGCACTCATTAACAAAGAGTTCACATATTCTTCTATTTCTATAAGAAATATATTAAAAATTATCTAATATAGTTATCAAATTAAATGATATTATTTCATATAATTGAAATAAATAAAATTTCACTTATAAAAATAAAGTAAATGAATAATTAAAATATTATATACAAAAGAGAACAAATGAATAACATAAAAATTATAATTTCCATACGAATTTCAACTATATTTTATATTAAAATATTTATAAAAACGTATTTCTGATATGTAAATAATTTTTAAAATATTAAAATAGTTAAAAAAATATAAAAAATGTTTCATTAGAAAATTTTAATAAAAAATGACTCAAAAAAGACATTCATAAAAATATAATTTTTCTATGAAATAAAAAAAGTATAGAACTGACTGTGTGAGGAACAAGAATCATGATTATTATAATTATTGTGCACCTCATGGTATTTATAGTAACCATGACAATATAATAACTTTAAAAATAATCATGAATTCATTAAAAAGGTGGATAGAATAAAATAATCACACTATGTTCTCATTCGTACTCACTATAAGGTGAGTTGATCCATTGTAAGTAGAAAACTCATAGTGTGTTCAGGTAAATCTCATGGTATGTTCACTCACATGGTAGGTTCAATGACGATAAAGTGGAAGGCTTCCTGAAGTTACGTTTTCATACTATGATGAAAGCACGTTGCAATTTCTCGGTGCCACTTAGTGTCGTTGAAGCAGGTTGAGCTTCAGACGGGGTGTTGCCTTATGTTGGTATCACATGTTGTAGTCCCACAGTGGATATCTATATGGTTGAGCCTCTGGTATACCATTTATCCAATCACATTGAACCATAAATATTCCAGTGAGTGATTATCACCCACACACCACTATCCACTCCCCTAGGGTTTGCCCTGCCGGCATAGTTTGCTTAATTCTTGTACTCATGGGCACGATCCCATAGACAATATACACGAGCGTGCTACTTCCACTATGGCTAGACCTTGGGATGATTCTATAATGGGGTTGACCCCTAGGGCCTCTTATGTTGTTGAGGGTTTTCCCAGGTTATCCCTGGTTGGTGCTTACTTTCTTACTATAATCCACCATGAAATGTTAGAATATATATAAGTGAAAAACCTAGAAAATTAAGATTTCACGAAAACATTAATCATTAAAAAATGTAAATAAGAAATGATTATTTATTTAAACAATTAAAAATTAATAAATTAGAGGAGATAATAGTTTATGAAAACAAAATTAGTAAGGAATTAATAGGTATATTCAAATCCCAACATGAAACTCCTAATTATTTTACTAATTCACCACCTACAAGATCAACAGCCTTATTAGTAGAAAAAGATAAAATTTAATTAGGTTAAAAACATATATAATTTCAAAATTTGGTAAGTTATTAGTTTAATTTACAACTCTGTTATATAGAAACTCTACATGTGGAAAATATTTTCCTAATTCTTTATATATTTTTTTGAATAAGTGCATGCAATAGGGCTGAAAGAGTCACATTCATCACTTTAGTTTGTCCAACCATTTGGGGATATAAAATAGTTGATAATTGTTTTTCCTTGTTTATTTCACAAAGTTATCAAAAAGTGAATAATGAATTTCTCATTCTTATCACTTACAATGGTTAGTGATCGTCTATGAAATTTAATAATTTCTTTGAAAATAAATTCCACAATATAAACACCATCATTAGTTTTTTGAGCATGAAATGAGATGTTACATTTTACTAAATATATCCATAAAAACAAAGATGATATATTCTCTCAATAGTGATCAAGGTAATCCCAACAAAACACTTATTGAAATGTCACATCACTAGACATTTCATGTTTACAGGTCACACACTTTGTACAAAGAGAAACAACATATTTCCTCATGTTTGGATAATAAAAATGTTCATGTAAGTTGATAACGTTTTATTAACACTAAAATTTTCCATCAATCCACCCCTATGAGTTTCTTTTATAAGTAATTTGTGAGTTGATAAATTTATAATGCACAGTTTTTCTCATTTGAAAAGTAACTGAAATTGTTTCTAAAAGTCTTCAAAAAATGTTTTTTCACAAGATTTATAAATATATGAAAAACCCACCATCAATTTCATACATTCCATTTAACAATTCTATCTCAAGTAATCTAATATGAATAAAATTAAGAAGTATATGCCTTCAAAAAAGAGAATTGACAACCAAATTTTACTTACCTTTTTTAGTTTGATAACATAGTGGAAAGCCGTAATGAATTCCGACTAGGATGTATGACTCTGATTTAACTTACCTTGAAACTTCAAATTTATTTGAATTTCATGGTCATAATGAAATATTTAGTCCATAAATAATTATTCCATGTTTCCAAGGTTTATTTCACCAAAAATGTATATATCAAAAGTCGAATAATTTAATGCCTTCCCATTCACTTTCTCTCAAAATTAAGCATTTGGATGTGACTCTAGAGTAAAAACTGCACTCATGAAAACTCTTAATGAAACAAAATCAATCTCACTATTTTTTTTAAATCTGGTAGAATTAATATTGAATCATTAAACTATTATAATTATAGTGTGTTAAAATATTTTTCTTATTTTTCACTCCTTTTAAAAACCACATGTTTCAAGAAAATTTTGTTATGAGCAGCAATGATGGATGAAAAATCCTTAAAAACCTTATATAAAAGCATTCCATCCTATGAAAAATTATAACCTCAATTTCATTATTTAGTTTGGGAACAATGTTAATTTTATTTTCCTTTAATCCATTTATATATATCGCTTCTTCGCACACAAAAAAAAACAAGAAACACAACATAATCCATTTAAAAAAAATAATTTTATAAGTTTTCCATAAAGTTAGTTTTTCTTAAGAGTTTCACACACCAAACAAATGTTCTATATATTGTTATATATGGTTTTTTTATATTCTAAGATATCATTAAAAGAGAAATCCATAAATTTTTCAATGAATGAATGAAGAACATGGTTCCTTATGCTCATGAATACACATGGTGAATTGGTCACACCAAATGGAATAAGTAATTGCTTATATATAGAAAAATTAGTTTTAAAAGTAGTTTTCCATTCATCTCTTTATTTCTTTCATGTTTTTTGGTAGCCACATTTTAGATAAATTTTGAAAAACAAAGCAGCCCCTTGAAATTCAACGATGCAAACAAGTAGAGGAATGAGATATCAATTCAAAACTATTTTTTATTGAATGAAAATCTATGAAAATTATCCATGTTCCATTTTTATTATGTACTTGGATCACCACAAAAACACATGGACTCATGCTTTCACTCACGAATCCTTTCCTTATGAGTTATTCAACTTGGTGTTAGATCTATCTAGTCTCTCCTGGATTAGTTCTATATGAAATATTTTTAGGAATTGTATCTTCTTTGATGAATTAAATTATATTTTCACTAAATCTAAATTGGGGAAATCCCTAAAATGTTTCATTTAAAAACAAATCATGATATTCCTATTGAAAATACACAACACTAAAGGGGAATGAATGATAATGTCCATTAATTTCAAGGAAATCATTCCTACTATTCGGAAAGAATATTTTCTTACTGAATAATATTCTGTTCTACTTCTCTTGTGTTAATAATGTTTTAATGATCACAAATCCTATACATTTTGTAAAGATTGCTAATTCTGTTTAATCTGTCCCAAATCATGTGTACAGATGGACGATCTAGGTACACATGTTATATCTTTTACTTGGAAATTGCTTACGGAAAACAAATCCAACCGGATTAAACTATCCTTCAATAATTCTTTTTATTTTAGTGGATGATATTTTTTGATAGTTTGCGTTCACACATTCCCCATAAAAGTGTTTTTTATAATAATAATGTTAATTTTTAGGAGATGGTTTGTTTTTTTATGATTTAAATAAACATATCCAAGATATCATGTGTTATGGTTTATCATTGGAAAATATGTTTAATTTTTTTATAAAGAATTTCCTTGATAAATGATTAAGTCTACTAGACTCTATGAATATCACAGTTTAATTTTTTATACAAATATTTTTCAATGTTTGAGAAGCCGTGAGTCTGGCACTGGTTGTGTTTTTCTAGAAAAGGACCCGGACACCAGGACCAAACATTGTGACAAGACATCATGACCAGACAACGTGACCCAAACACCACGACCAGACACTGTGACCAGACACCGTCACCTAGAAACCGTGACCTAGACACCGTGACCCAGACACTGTGACCTGACATCGTGACCCACACATCGTGACCAGAAACCATGATCCTAACACTGCTTCTGTGCTACCGATTCCTGATATGTATAAACACATGCCACCATAATTGTCTCACATATCAAAGTCAAAGAATGAGACATAGTTTTAAGGAGAAATCATTTCATGGAGACACCGTTTCTAGATAGACCGTGACACCATTCTTTAACCTATTTTATTGTTTTTCAATTTATATTATAATAGTCATATTTGAGGTATTCAAATGCACTAACATAATTACTATTTATTTGTAGACATGTCACATGATTGTACGAGGTATGAGGTACATAATACGTGCAACCTGCCATCTCCAACACACACACTCTAAGATTAAAAAGAGAAGTCTTGCCGAGAAACAATAGAGCACGATAACGAAGAAGCATGAGCATTATTGAGAAGATAACTGACACATGAAACTCAATACATCTGAAGAACACACAAAGCATTCACTAGGATAACATATATCATAATCAAGAACATCTTCGGAATAACAACCCCAAAAATAACACGATCCATATCTAACTGGAAACCAGAGCACTTGACTCACGACACACTTTCTCCTATAAGAGGACTTGATTCCTACATATGATTCATCCTAGAAGTCTAGAGATTCATAGAATAACACTCGGAGAACTTTTAACCTCATATCATCATTTTTTATCTATTGTGTATTATTTTAGCTTTCGAGCAGTGTGTGTGTATCTTTATTCAAACACACACATTCTCCGGAACTAAACTGAAGGATACAAGATATCCTTCCACTCATACCATTTCACTCATGTTTACTCCCACAGATAAGTGTGGAAGAGGTCCCTGTGTGACCTATTAGTTTATACCCACAAAGAACTGTGGAAGATTTTTGTGTGACCTGGACAGCCTTGTGCACTGTTGTTTACCCCGATCCAGAGTGTGGATAAAGTTTATTTATATAAACTGCTTGGTGGCGGGTGATCACCAAGTGGGGTGGATTAGGTCTCACCTTGAGACTGAACCACTTGTTTTATATCCACTCTGTTGTTAAATTTAGTTTTCTATATTTTACTACATAATTCAGAAATCACTAGATTTACTTTGATAGTTAATCTTGGAAAGAAGTTATATTAGTTTTTCCTTATTATAATAGCTTCAAAATTAATATTAATAACAGATATTAAGATTACTGAGAATTAATCAATCTTATGAGAAGTTATTTAAATAGTCAAACTTTTATAAGCGTATTACCTTGATTTACTAGCACGTATTTATTTTTATTCAGGAACCATTTAAGAATATTTTTCAAACAGAAATTTTTATAGATACTAAATTCACACCCTATTTAGTAATCTACTCTGACCAATAGTTTGTATCAGAGGTGTTTGTTATTCCTGTTAAGACTATATTTTTGACCCTATTAAACTCTGATTTTAGTTTTATGTTAAATATCTGTAAATTTATGTTAATTCTAAATTTCTATCTCTTCCAAATTATTTCTTTATTATGTATAATAAAATGGAAGATGATGCAACAAATAGACCACTATTCTTTAATAGAAACAATTATACCCAATGGAAAATTAAAATGAAAATTCATTTAGAAAGTATGGGTTTTGAAATTTGGTCTTCAATTATTGATGAGTATAAGATTCCTACTACTGAAAGAATCACTTGGGATCTCCCAACCAAGACTGCCTACAATAAAAATTGCAAATCTACGAATTCATTATATTGATCATTAAGAGATGAGTAATTTAACCAAATTTATGCATGTAAAACTGCCTATGAAATTTAGGATACATTATCTGTTTCACATGAACGAACTTCTAGTGTGAAAAATATGAGACTTAATACTTATACTATTAAATATGACAACATTAAAATGAATCCTAATGCGCTTATTTATGACATGTAACTCAGTTTCAACTAAATTTTAAACACAATGATTTCTCTAGGAAGAGAATTTTCTTCCAAATAATAAATTATGAGGATTCTTAGATGTCTGCCTGACTGATGGAGAGGAACCTCTATCTCTATTAGAGAGTCAAGTGACATCAGAATGTTACCTGTAAAAGAACTCATTGGGAATCTAATGATGTTTGAAGAGGAGTTGAAAGTAAACAAGGAAGAGTAGGATAAACCCAAAAGAAAATATGTTTCATTTAAGACCACCAATTCTAAACACAAAGAGAAAGTGAAATTGGAAGTCCCTGTAGAAATTTCTAGTAGTGAACAGCCATCACCTGACACTGATGGTGAGATGCCTCAATTAGCCATAATGTTAAATAGATTTTACAAGAATAAGAATGTTTTTATAAAGACTAACTTCAAGGGAAGATATGATCAAAAAAGAAGCTGGAAGAAAGATTGGAAAATAAGTGACAAGTCTGATGATATACTATGCTATTAATGTAAGTGAAAGGGACATGTAAAAGCTGACTGCCCCAGGTTCAAGGACAAAAATAAATATGAGGAAAAATTTAGAAAGTATAAAAATCCAATGAAAGAAAAATGAAGTGCCCTTGAGTACAGTTCAAGTGACTCAGAATATTCACATGATGAACAGACTAACAAAGCCAATATGTGTTTTATGAAAAACACATCTGAGGTAACACTAGAATCTCCTGTAAATAATTCTTATTATTCTGGAGATGAAAGTGACTCTTAAAATATGTCTAATGAGGAACATTTTGAGTACTGTAATATTATTGATGATACATGTATTTAACTAAAAGATAAATACAAATCATTAAATAAACAACATTCTATTACATCAACTGTTAAAACTGAACTTACTGTAGAAAGGGAGTAAAATGTTCAACTACTCAAAGAAAACAATGAACTAAAGATATCCAATGAGCAATTGAAAAACAGTCATGATAGGTTTACTAATGGTAATGATAATTTGGTTCAAATTCATGGTAAATATATTTACCCTAAATATACTACTGATATTGGCTATCAACCTGGAAAAAGAAATTTAGGAAGAACTAATTTTTTTCTAAGTCTAGGAAATATGGATTTACTTATTGTTTTGGAAAACATTTTGTTGGTTCAAGTTATTATACACTATCTACTATTTTAAGATTTTCGGGAACAAATATAGTTTATATTTCAAGAACATTACATAATTCTTATAGGAAACCTATGAGGCATATGTGGGTTCATAAAGAACTTGTCACTAATCTTACTAGACCCAAAAAATTATGGGTACCAAAACTTGTTTTTATTTGACTATTTTGTAGGAAAGATTTTTAGATATATCTTATAAAATCTTATGGCACTTGGATAGTGGGTGTTAAATACACATGATAAGATACTATTCATGCTTTAAAAATTCAATAAAAATTGATGGTGGTCATGTCACATTTGGTGACAATTCCAAAGGAAAGATCATTTTCCTTGGCCAAATCAGCAACTCTAACTTAGTTTTAATTTCCATAGTACTTTTTGTTAATGGATTGAAATATTATATTCTTAATATTTCACAACTATGTGATGATGGATTTCATGTTAAATTTTAAACTGATTCTTGCAATGTTTTTAATTCTAAAAATTAATTAGTGTTATCTTCATTAAGAAATGAAAATGTAAACTCAGCTAACTAAGATTCTTTAGTCTCTCAAAATGCGTTTGTATTGCTTTTATTTCACAAATAATATTTTCTTTAGAATAGGAGACTAGGACACTGTAATATTCACTCTCTTAGAAAGTTTTCTAGAAAAATCTTTGTCAAAGACCAACCCAACCCTGAGTTTCAGAATGATAAAGTGTGTAATCCTTTTCAAAAGTGAAAAAACATAAAATTTCCTTCAAGCCAAAGAATGAAGTTTCACCTTATCAACCTCTCAAACTTGTTCGCATGGATTTGTTTAGACCATCTAGAGTTTCTAGTTTAAATGGGGAGCACTGTGTTTATATTCTTGTAGATGAATTTTCTTGATATACCTGGACTTTTTTTTTGTATCACAAAAGTGAAGCCTGCTCTCATTTTACCAAATATTCCAAAATTGTAGAAAATATTATTGGACTTAGAATTAAATCATTAAGAAGTGATCTTGGCCGTGTGTTTGAAAATCAAGAGTTTGAATCTTTTTTTCTCACAAAATGGCTATAGTCATAATTTCTATAACCCTAGAACACCTCAACAGAATATAATTGTAGAAAGAAGAAATAGAACCTTGCAAGATATTTCTAGAACCATTCTTAGTGAATATGACTTACCTATTTATTTTTAGGCTAAAGCTATAAATATATCATGTTATATTATTAATAGAGTATTGATTAGACCCATTCTTAAAATAACTCCATATGAGTTATGGAACAATAGAAACCCAAAATTTAGCTACTTCAAATTATTTGGTTGCAAATTCTATATACTTAATACTAAGGAAAATCATGAAACATTACAATCCAAGAGTGATAAAGGATTATTTATAGGATATTCAATCACTAGTAATGCCTATAGTGTTCTTAAGAAAAGAACTAAATGTGTGGAATAACCTTTCCATGCCAAATTCGATGAAACAAATCCACATGAACCTAAGACCCCCCTAGAAAACCTGGAGAATAATGTATCAAATATGGATATAAATTCAAAATACTATAACCTTCATGTAAAAGAATAAGTGAAAACTTCATGTTCTGGAAATTCATTAGATTCAAGTCATAATGAACATGAACCTATTGATGAACCTGATATTACTAGTCCTTTTTCTAGAGATATTAGAACTCTTATGAACCATCCTTTAGATGCTATTGTAGGATATTAGGATAAAAGAACTCAAACTATAACTTATATTAGAAATGAGGTTGAACATCAAGTCTTTTTATCACAACTTGAACCTAAAAACATTATTGATGCTATCGATGCTGAATTTTGGTTGATGGATATGAAAGAAGAGATTAATCAGTTTGAAAGGAACAATATTTGGAATCGTGTTGACAGAACTAAAGAAAAATTTAACATAGGAACTAAATGGGTGTTTAGAAATAGCGTAGATGAATATGGTAACATAGTTAAAAATAAGTCTAGATTAGTTGCCCAAGGCTATAGTCAAGAATAATGAATTGATTATGAGGAAACCATTTCCCCAGTATCTAGACTTGAATCCATCAGAATTCTTCTTTCTTATACTGCACATCTAAATTTCAAACTATATAAAATGGAAGATAACAGTGCATTCCAAAGGGTATATAGCCGAGGATGTATTTTTTTAGAAACCTCATGGTTTTTCAAATCCTCATTTTCCAAATAATATGTTTAAATTATGAAAAGAATTATATGGTTTAAAACAAGCTCTAAGAGCTTGGTATGACAGATTAAGTACATTTCTTATTTCCAAAGGTTTTACAGAAGGAATAGATGGTCCTACCCTTTTTATATAACAAATTTATAATGTTGTTTTAGTAGTTTAAATTTATGTAGATGAAATTATCTTTGGATCTTCAAAAAATTCTTTATGTATTTAATTTTCTAAAATGATGCAAAACGAATTTGAAATGTGTTTTGTGGGTGAACTAAAAATCATTCTTTGATTTAAAATCTTTCAAAATAATGATGGTATTATTTTAAATAAAAGAAAATATTCTAGAGATCTTCTAAAATGTTTTGGATTGGATAGTAATAAAAGTAATGACACTCTAATGAGTACTAATTTTATGTTGGATCCTGATGAAGATGGAAAATCTATTGATAAAACAACTTATAGGGGAATGGTTGGAAGATTACACTACTTAAATTCTTTCCAACCTGAAATTATGTTTAGTGTGTGTATGTGTGCTCATTTTCAAGAAAACCCAAAGGAATATCATTTAAATGCTGTTAAGAGAATTTCAAGTACCTTAAGCATACACCCAATCTAGCACGGTTCTATCCTAGAGGACAATCATTTGAATTAGTTTGTTATTTGGATGATGACTTAGATGGTTGTAATTTAGATAGAAAAAGCACCTTTGGAACATGTCACCTTTTAATAAATTCACTAGTATCATGGTGTAGTAATAAACAAAACTTTGTTTCATTATCTACTACATAAGCTGAATACATAGCTACTAGTAGTTGTTGTGAAAAAATTTTGAGGAAGAAACACACATTACATGATTATGGATATCAATTCAGGAATGTACCTATAAATTGTTACAATAAAAGTTCTATTAACATCTCAAAAAATCTTGTTTCACACTCTAGGACAAAACATATTGATGCAATACATCACTTTTTGAGAGATCATTATCAAAAAGCTGATATCGCTTTGGAATTTATTATAACTGAATATCATCTCAATGATATATTCACTAAACCATTAAATTCTGAAAGAATAGATTACATAATACATGAATTGGGAATGATAAATCTTAAGTAGTAAGTATACTATTTCACAGCTTATTGTTTCACTGTTTACGGTCACATAGTTTTGAAGTCACATAGTTACGGTCTCACCATGAAAGCCTATTACAGTCTCACCATCAATGCCAGTTCTTGTCTCACCATAAAATTGTTTAATGGTCTCACCGTAAAGTTGCTTTATTGTTTTATTTACATAATGTTACCCGTATTGCAATAATTTGTTATTTTATTTTCACATTCCCGTGATTTTGATTTTGTGATGCTTGGTATCCCTAAATGATAAAAATGAATGAAGTTTTCCTCCATTCTTCACCCGAGATATCTTATCTCAAATTGTAACCCCTCTTTCATCCTTTCTCTCTCTCAAAATTTCGTTTAATGCCAAGAATGAAACGTTTGTCCTCATCAACCCCTGAGAAGTGCATATCAAGGAATTAGATGAAAATAGAACCAAAGTTAGCACTCGAAGGTCCGTCGAATCTGAACCTGGTGAATAGAATAGTGGTAACCAAAAAGAAAATTTTCCCTAAGTTGCTTCTGTAAAGTAAGTATTTAGTATTTAATGTACTAAAAGAGAAAGGATTGCTGGATTGGTACACAAAGGAGGATATCTGATATACATGAAGCTATTTGCACAGTTTTATCAGTTTGTTCAATTATATTTTGATATAGAATATGGTTTTTTTCTGAGAAGCTGGAAAAATGAGAAAAGATGTAAATTTTATTCATGGTTATAGGATTCATGCCTACAAATACCTCATGAGGGTATTTTTGAGGACTACCAGAGAGGTCCTCCACCTCCAAGAGTGATCTTTGTGTTGGAAGAAGCCTTGTGAAGCCTAACTGGGAATGAAACAAAGAGAAGATCTATAGCTGCTGAGCTAGATGGGGAAACCAGAATTTTGTTTAAATTCGTTCATAATCTGATTAGACCCCGAAAAATAGATTTCACTACACTCAAGTATCAGGTTGTATATTTGATACAACTTATGAAGACTTGAGACAAGATCAACCTATTCAAGTATGTTATATTCCACACGTGTGAGTTAATCAAGAAAACCTTGATGTCAACCTACCTATTATAATCAAGATTAATCTCAGCTACGTTTCATGAAAAAGGGTTGGTTGGACTAGATGGAGAATTCATTAAGGATTATGAATATTTTATTTGAAAAGTTATAGTCAATAGAATGAAAATAAGTTAGAATCCATGGAGAAAAACATGGGTAGAAGATAATGAGAGTGTCTATGAAATGTTCAACCCGGTTGAACACTCTTCAAAACCTAAGGAAATTTATGATCCTGATTTCAAACTAGATGAGATTGTTGACTATTCTAATGAGGAAGAAGAAGAAGAGGTTGTTGCACCTATAGGGGAAACTTTCCTGGATGAGGAAGACAATGAACCTACTCCTCAAGTATTAATTAATAAAGAAGTACCTGTCTATAAAGATATTGTTGATCTGTAAGAACCTGCCTCTAAATAATAATCTGTTGTAGTTGAAAAAGGAATGTTTGTTCTAGAAGAACATCTAGAAGAAGATATTTCTCTTGAGAATGAAGCTGCTCTTGAGGAACACCTAGAGGAAAAAGTTGTTCCAGAAATTATCCCATCTGCTGAAGAGTGAATTGAAAAATCCTTTCGATTATCTAGAAATGAAATGGGTGAGGCTATTTGGTATGAAATATTGGAATTAGATCAAGGATCTAAATATCTTAGTCTTGAGGAAGATGCACATGTTGTGGGGGAGCAGCACCAGAATCTGGAAAGTGTTGGAGTGCCAAATACAGTTGATTCAATCTCTGTGGAAACATGGTATAAATTTCCTATCTATATTTATGTGAATGACTCCCAGGAAACCTTAATGAAAGGTATAGATATGTCTATTATGTTTCAACTAAAACCAATATCTTCTCTTGATGTTATAACTGTAAAGGAATCTGAGCCTGTCTCAGCTCTTATCCTTGAACCATCACAAGAACCTACCACCTTAGTGGGTAAGGATGATTTGGAATAATTTGGAGCTACCCTATTTGATGAGGTTGAAAAGATCATGAATAGTCAACCTGATCATGTGACACTTATGAGGGAAAGAGATGATTCCCTATTGTTAGAGAAGATTATTTGGCAAATTCATCCGAAAATGATTCATGAAATTCAAGAAGCCAGAGTTGAGAATAAATAGCTCAGTGATGAAGTGAATTATCTTAGTGGTATGGTTGAAGAAATGTAGAGAGTGATGAACTCAAGACTAGAACCTATTTCTAATCCTATCAAGGTTGTTGGTAGTCCGATTCCATAGGAAGTATCCTCCTTGATTCAACCTCACCTAATTTCCTTAGCTGACAAGGTGACTGAATGAAACAAGAAAATAGTCAAGAGATGTGTGAGCTTGTTATTGGTCTTAACAAGTTGAATGATGAGTATAAGGGTTGTCTCCATAGTGTTACGAATAAACTAAATTCCATGAATTCAGCTGTTACTACTTCTAGTGGCTTTGGACAATCATCTCAACCTTCCTTGGAAAATGATCTGCTAAGAAGAGTTGTTAAAGAAGAACTCCAGCCTGTACATAGTGGCTTTGAAAAAGAGCCTCTATATGTGGTTGTCAAGAACAGCGATAGATTTATTGATTTGGTGGGAATTCATTCCAAAATTTCGAATGATTCTCAAGCATAAATTACTAAGAAGGTGTAATTGTACATCAATAGGATCTTCTCTAAGCCTGATATGAAAAACCACATCAAGTACCTTGTAGAGAATATAAAAATCCCTCATGGCACACAATCTTTAAAAAGTCAGGTCTAGAAGCTCAAATATTTCCTTCGTTGTAAAAGTTCATGGATAACAAGGATGACTTTGAAAAGGAGAAGCAGTATGGTGGTGAGATTATTACTGACTTCATCAAATATTTTAGGCCTTATCTTCAGGTGCAGAGTAATGGTATTGTGTCTCCTACAGCTACACCCTTGAGACCTGGTTTGTTGACCTTCTCATCATCTACCCTTTTCTATACTTCTATGTCTGTCTCTCAGGATTTGAGGAAGATCAGACATGTTATCCTTGACCAACAATTACCTCAGTTTTCCACCAAACCTACCTTGGCCCCTTTTGTTTTTGAAGGACTCCCTCTACCTTCTTTATCAGTTGAATCACTTCCTTCTTCCAATTATACTTCTTCTCCTGTGTCTTCTAGTGATGCTGATGCTGAGGGAAAAGAGAAGACTGTCAGGGATGAAGAAATGTGACTACTATCTTTTTTACTCTTTTTGACAATCCCAAAATGGGGAGAGACATGCACCCTATACGCACACTAAGGGAGAGACACATTAACTAAGAATATATATCTCACTCACATGATTTGTGATCATCAAAAGGGGGATATTTTTGGAATACTCATGTGTTAATCATGTTTTAATGATTAAAAATCCTATACATTCTATAAATATTGTTAATCCTGTTTAATCTATCTGAAATCATGTGTACAGATGGTTGGTTTCTTTATGATTTAATGAAAACAATCCAAGATGTCAAGTGATATGATTGATCATTGTAAACTATATTTAATTTCTGTTTTAATGAATTTACTTTATAAATGATTAAGTCTAATCCATTCTATGAATGTCACTATTTAAGTCTGTATACTGATATTTGGCTATGTTTATGAAACCATGAGTCTACCGACAGTTGTGTTTTTCTGGTAGAGGACCAAGACACTGTGACCAGACACCGTGACCAGACACTGTGACCCAGACATCATGACCAGACACTCTGACCTGACACCATGACCAGACACCATGACCCAAACACCATGACCCAGACACTGTGACCCAGGCAACGAGACCATACATTGTGACCCAGACACCGTCACCAAACACTATGATCCTAACACCACATCTATGCTACCGGTTCCTAATCTCTATACAAATATTCCATCATAACTTTCTCACTTCTCAAAGGCAAAGAAGGAGACACTATTTCAAGGAGACAACATTTCATGGAGACACCATTTCCAGATAGACTGTGACACCGTTCTTTAATCTTTTTTGTCGTTTTCAATTTAATTTCTAACGGTCAAATATGAGTCTTTTAAATGCACCTACATAATTAATATTTCTTTGTAGACATGTCACCTAATAGTATGAGGTACGAGGTGAAGATTACGTGAAACCTGTCATCTCCAACACAAAAACTCCAAGAATAAAAAGAGAAGTGTGACCAAGAAACAAGAGCGCGTGATAACAGAGAAGCACGAGAATCCTTGAGAAAATAAAAGACACATGCAACTCAATACATCTGAAGAACACACGAAGAATTCACTGGAATACCATAGATCAGAGTCTAGAACATCTTCTCAATAAAAAAATCTATGAAGAAAATGATCCAGATCTAACTAGAAACCAAACCGACTAACACATGATACTCTATCACTCACAAGAGGACTCGATTCCAACATCTGCTTCATCCTAGAAGTCCAGAGCTGCATATAATAACACTCAGAGCACTTTTAACCTCATATCATCATTTTTTTCCATGTTTTGTATTATTTTAGAATTTATGAAGTGTGTGTAAATCTGTATTAAAACACACACTATCTCCTAAACTAAACTAAAGAATATAAGATATCCTTCCTCTCATATATTTTCACTCCTGTTTACTCCCACATAAAAGTTTTGAAGAGGTCCCCATGTGACCAGTTAGTTTATAACCACGAAGAACTACATAAGAGGTCATGTGACCTGGATATTCCTGTTCACTATTGTTCACCCCAATATAGGCTGTGAATCAAGATTATTAATATAAATTTATTTGTGGAAGGTGATCACCAAGTGGAGTGGATTAGGTCTCGGATTGAGACTAGAACACTTGTTTTATATTTGTTGTGTTGTTTAATTTATTTTTCTCTATTTTACTGAATAATTCAGAAATCACTAAATTTACGTTGATATTTAATCCTATAAAGAAGTTATATTTATTTTTCCTTATTATAATAGCTTCAAAAGTAATATTAATAACCGATATTAAGATTACTGAGAATTAATCAATCTTATAAGAAGTTATTTAAATAGTCAAAATTTTATAACTATATTACATTGAATAACTACACTGTTTTTATTTTTATTGTGGAAACTTTTAAGAATACTTTTCAGACATAAATTTGAATAGATACTCAATTAACCCCCCTCTTGAGTACTCTACTCTGAAGAACATATTCTCTTCACCTCACTTTTTCTTGAAAAAAAATCACCTTATATTATTTATTTTTTGATTCTATTGAATTTTTTCATCCTACACACTCCTTTATTTATATTTTTATATCATTTTTTCTTAACTCATTAAACTTTCTCTATCACTCTTTTTTATTTTTCCCATATTTTTTTCACACATTTCTTTTCTCCTTTTGTATTCTTTTTCTATCCTCACTTCAAATTCATATTCTTGTATGGTCCTCAAAGGTGATAATATAATTTTTCTTCCTTTTAATAAATTATAAATAGTTTTTGTATCCATCATATGTAACCCTAAAATAAAATAGATATGGTCCCATAAGTGACAAATGTCCTTCCTATATTGGAGAAACATCAAAAACCACCCCATCTTGAAATTTACTAGTGTAAAAGTAAAATATGGATTGATTTCTTACTCCCACCCCACCAATTTAATTCAACCATTTTAGAATATAGGTTCTAGTTTGCTTAATAGAAGAAAAACTAAACTTATCCACCATCAGGGGTCTAGCCACATTAGTTAAACTCCCTTTTTCAATGATCACCCCACATGACTTTTCCTTGATATTAATGTGAAAAATGTTCTCATGTTTCTCAAAATTATGATAATATTTTTCATGAATGGTTAGAGATAGTGTTATCACCAATCCATCTCCATGAACTGGTTCTTCAACTTCCACATCGTTTTATTCCTCCAATGATGGAATTTCATCTTTACTAGATCCTTCACTCAAAATATCACTATTATCCAACATAATCATATTACTATTATTAGGGAATTGAGACGTGATATACCAAAATATATTACACATAAATAAATTAATATTACGATATTTAGATGGAATTTTTTTTGACACTTTTACCTTTAGAATCTGACAGAAAAATTGGTTTTTGGCCTCTTCTATGTACTTTGTTGTAGAATTAAAATCACATAGTTTTGAATAATCCCATTTCAAGGTTGATTTGGAATCATTTGAATTAGATTTAAAAGAATTTGGAGAACTTAATTAATTTCTTTGGGATTATAATTGTCTTTCTACCTTTACCACTCTATGTAGAAACTCATCCAATTCAACATAGGGTTTTAACTCAACAATATTTATAATTTATATATTTAAACCATTGATGAACCTTTCCAACATAACTTCTAGACCCTCAACTAAAATTTATATAATAATTGATATTTACCATTCCTTATATTAATCCTCTACACACAAGGAACCTTGAACAAGATAACACAACTTCCAATGTTAATATATATAATAATGACTAGAGATCTGCTTTTTTTACATTACAATCCTCATCTCTTCCACTGTTTGATTTGGGATTTCCACATTACATTTTCGATATATAATTATTCTCACCAAATACTTACACATTCATCAAGCTTAATTACTTCCAATATTACTTTATTATCCTCAAAGTAGTTGTGAAGTCCAAACATGTGTTTAAAATTCCTCTCCCACTCCAATGAGAGTTCCAGATCATTCTACCATTGAAGGGATATAAGGGTATTATTGATACTTCACAATTAATTTTCACTTCTTAAAACACATTTTTCTTGACTATGGTATGATTATTAATAATCAATGTACTCATAATCTTAGTGACACCCACTAGGTCACTAGAACAACTCATTTTTTTATCTTTTCATGCTTACTTGAAGTTATTGGGTGCTAGGGGTCAAAGTTGGGAGTTTTTTGAAAGACAGAACAAGGTTCTTGGTTAGCACACGGTTTGTATAATTGTGAGGCTAACCATGCGAGGGTACTAATATTTGTGATAGAGGGGGTTTTCATGGTTTTAGAAATAATTTTAATACCATGAGACACCTAGGAGAAATCATGTGGCTTGTATTTGGGGGAGACAATATCCACACACATTTGGACTACCATACAGAAAAACTGTGCAGCCCTATCCAAATCACATAAAAAGTAGCTTTTTACCAGTTATCTCCAATCATGTTTTCATGATTTTGAGGATTATGTTCCACCTCCAATGTTCACAGACCATATCCCTTGGTTTGGAGCTTCTTCCCCTCCTCCTTGGTGGATTTAACATGGATATCTTTGTGTTTTAGTATGAGGGATGTTGATTTATTCATGGGTTATTCTTCTTTTTACGTTCTCAAGTCTTGCTATTACATTTTTATGGAATGGTACAACCCTAGTGTGGGGTTTTATTTGAATATATGGTTTTTAATATAGGATTTTGTTTTTTCCTTATGGAATAGGTGTGTGGGGATTTTTCATCTTCTTCTAGTGAGACTTCATCAAGGGAGATGATCCTTGGATCAAATATGAGGTAGGTGTCTCTATTTAAGGGTGTTTTCCATTTAAAATCATTAAATTTATAATATAAATTTGTTTTTTTGTTTAAATTTCAATTTAAATTATTATTTATTAATTTTTATTCCATGTTTGTTGTGTTTCATGGATTATGTTTCCAATTTGGGTGCTCTATGTGTGTTTTCCAAAGGGCTGGGTCTTGTATGGACACCAATAATTTAATAAAATTGATAAAAGGGATTTATTAGTTTAAAAGGATTTCAAAAGAAGATTTTAGAAATTATTTTACTTTAGAAAGGGTGTTTTGATAAAATGGGAATGTTTGGTTGTGAAATGTATTGTGTTATAGCTTGATTGATATGATAACTTGTTTGTGGATATGCTGGAATAGAGTATAAAATTGGTCAAACAAGGTTTGAGCGAGGGATTTTATTGAGGGACAGATTTAGAATTCAAGGTAAGACAATGTGTGCTTCCATTATGGTTTTCCAAGTGTCTATGTGAGCCATTGGAGGGAGGACTGTGTGAGTCTCTAACTCAGTTTTCTAGGGACCATGAGATACTTTGGGTTGGAAGACCATGTGAGCATCCATGTTGTGCATGGGAAAGACTATGGGATCTTTTTTTCTAAACAAGCTGGAATACATGTTTACTCACTCATGATAGGACTAATGATTAGAACACCTACGTGCATATTACCCATTGAAATTTTTCTTATTTGATTATGCATTTGACTAGTTCCATTTCAATACGATGATATGTCTTATTTCCATTTGTTCATTTCCATTGATATGGTTTTATGATATTGATGTTCATATTAATTTTTATTATTAATTGTTAGATATATTGATAATGTTGATCCTTGAGGTTTGGATCTTTATTTGATCCATGTTGGGAACTATTTTTTTAAAACTAGTTTTATTGGAAATGGAAAACCATGGAATTTTAAAAGTGTATTTTAAAAGTAAATGTTTTCAAAGTGGTATAGTTTGGAAAAAAAATTCAAACTAGTTTATTTGTTTTCATGGGAAAAATCCTTAAATATATTAATTGTGGTATGCTACTGGGATTTTTTCCTCACACCCTACTCGGGACTTTGGGTATTTGTAGATTTTTTTTGAAAGACGCAAGTAAAGGAAAGGGTATTTTGTTCCATGATGGATCTTCTAAATTACTAACATACATTTTTTTGGATGATGCATGGTCTCATAGGAAATGAATATCATGGAGTAATTTTTTTTTGTATTTTTTATCCATTGGGATGAACTTGGGCCTTGTTTGGCATGGTTATATTTTCTTTGGGTTTCAAAATTGTTTTGAGATACCATGTCTATGTCCAGTTATGGAATTTTTTTATATGGATGTATGTTGTTGTTTATAGTATCTTCTTCCCTTATTCTAATGAATTTGATAATTTAATTCTTTCCATCCCATTTATGGATAGGTTATTCTAGTTTACCTATATAAAATCATTCCCAAGTGATAGTTAGTTATGTTTGGTGCTTATCACCATCCCATGGTGACCGAGAATTCATTTTCAGGTTCTGTGGTGGGCAGTATGGGTGATGGGTCTGGTTGAAACTGGTTGGTTCATTAAAAATGATATCAAAGAAAGATTTTTTTTTATTTTGGAGTTAGTGGTACACTAGATCTAGGAGCATCGGTACTTGAGAGGTAAGAATGGTGGATTACCTAGCCAAATCTTTTTAATTCTGAACCATAAGTTTCCATGGGTGGTCTAGGATTTTGTTTACATTTTGAGCCTGATTATTTGTTATTTTGATGATTTTTGAACATATTTCCCAATCGGTGGAAAGTATCATGGTAGACCCAGGTACTGTTTTTAATTTTGGGGTGAAACAAGGATGTCTAGAGGAGGAGCATAGTTAGTACATATGGTTAGTGGAGACCCTGCACAACCCATGACGTCTTTCCTTCCTACTCCAATGACACCCACATGGTTTTACAAACCATACAAAGTTGGAAATACTTTGGATTTTTTATTTTTTTATCTCATTTTTAATTTGTGCTTACTGGCTCTATTTATGGTTCTTTTTTGATACCCATACAGCGGGAGGGGGTTATTTTGGATCTTTTGATGTATTTTATGTTAAATTATTCATGATGATGCTTATATTTTATGTCTTTTATACAATGCCTCCCAAAGAGGACATCGTCTAGACATATAATGGGCGAAGAAGAAAGTACCCCACAGGTGAATCCACCCATTGATATGTATTTGGTGGAGTTTATGGTTCATATGATCCAAAACATTAGTTAAGTTGGTGGTTATGAGGAGACACATAATGTTGACCATGATCAGGAGTCCTCAAGGAAAAAAGCACTGATGTTATGTGGATACAAGGGATCCATTATGCTTAAGGAGTGGTTGGATCATGTCGAGAATATCTTTGAGGTCTTGAAGACTCCTAAGACCTCAAAAGTGGGATTTTAAATACATGTGTCAGATGTACTGGGTAGAACGTGGTTAAAATTAGTGTTAATATTAATAAAGCATGAGGAGCTCACATGGACCACATTTAAAGTGGACTTTAACTATAATTTCTACGTAGATAATGATGCCAAATTTTCTGAGATAGGCTTTTGTCTAGAGATTAGATATATTCTCATTATTTGGTGATAAAGTATACTCCCATGTTTTTTTAGATGGGATTGAGGCCTGTGAGTTCATAAATCAAGATTAGGTTGATTGTTCAGTGATGGAGTATTCTTCCATATTTGCTGAGTTAGTTAATGTATCTATGAATCTTTTCATGAATGATTACCTCACAGCTCAGTGTTTGATATGGAATTGAGGCCATTAATCATATATATTGTAATTATTATGTGTCTACCAATCTATTCAGAGGTGGTTGACATTGAAGAGAATTAATTGGAATATTTTAATGGAAAATAATTATCATTGTTGTTCGTTCTGTGGGAGGGACCTAGAGTAATTTTTTATGAAATATGTGGAAGAGGGATACATCTTAGAAAGGCAGTGGAAAGAGTGTCCAAAATTTGACCGATTTAGTTTCTTTGGATTATACAATGCATAGGTCATTTGTCTGTTATCAGTTTGGGAAATATAAACATACTAGGATAAAGTTCCCAAAGTCTCTACAGACATGAAACTGGTGTGGGAAATCAAGGATTATCCATCACTTCTTTCAGTCTGCTTTGTATGGGTGGAGTGTCATCTCTACTTTTCTGAAGGGATATTAGGTGTATTCAAAGGGTTCAAAGGGTGGAGGATGATGTATTCATGGTATAGGAGATTCTCACTAGGGGAAGAATAATTAATGAGGGTTTGAGCTAGGGAATCTCCACATAGTATTGTTTATACCAGAGGACTCATATTCCAAGCTATCCACCATTAGAGGTATGATGATTATTTCTTATTCTATGGAATCAGTTTTATTTGACACTGGCACATCCAATTATTTCATTTAATTTAAGGTTATTTATTCCTTGGGTATATGAGCTCAATTTATTCAATATATTGTGGATTTTCTACCCTTTTTTATAGGAAGGAGTGAGTTTTCAGGTGCCCAGAGTTCCATGCCATGGTAGCTAGTGTGTAGGTCATTTGGGACATCCTTATATTGGACATGGATGTTTTAGACCTCATTATCAACATAGATTGGTTGATCAACTTCAAGGATCTAGTCGACTGTTATCACCTTCTGTTCTAGTTACTTATTCATAATGTCCAAACTCACATTTTTTCAGGGTGAGTGGGGTCTATGTTTAGGGATGGAATGACTAGTTTTTTCGATGTTGGGGTTGATATTACGCAAGTTGTATAGGTTGTTACTCGAGGATTTTGAGAAGAGATAAATGGGATAAATTCATGTTTCAATGGCTAGGTACCTATAAATGTTTCATGATTATTGTTTTTTATTTCTATCCCATGATAGGTTGAGTTTACCATTGATATGGTCCTTAGGACAATCCCATCTTCCCTTCCATATTATTATATGGCTCTAGCTGAGCTAAAAGAGATGAATGTTCATCTAGGGGATCTCAAGGGAAATAGTTTTATCTATCCCGGTGTGTTACCATTGTATTTTATAGTGCTATTTACAAATAATTGGGATGGAATATTATAACATTGTGAAGACTATCATATAATTAACCAGGTGACAGTAAAGAATAAATACCTGTTACTAAGAAATGATGATATTTTTGGTCAGCTTATAGGGGATTGTTGTTTTTAAATGATCGCTCAAGGATTAGGGTACCACTAGTTAATGGTCCAAAAATAGGATGTTCCAAATATGATATTCTGGATCTTCTATAAACACTTTTATTTTTTGATTATTCTATTTGTACTTACCAATGATCATATAGACATAATGGAATTGATGAAATGGATTTTCCACCACTTTTTAGAATCCATCATAGTTGTGTTTATAGATGAAATCATTGTGCATTAAAATACGTAGGGGGTCATTCCAACCATATAGAGGTAATTTTGGGTGTTTTGATTGAGCTTCATCTATATTACATGTTTCCCAAGTTCCAATTTTGGATTCAATACATGAAATTATTGGGCCACGTGGTTTATGAGGAAGGAGTTCAATGGATCCAGTGAATATTTGATCCATCATGTATTGATAGTGGCCCAAGAATGAATTCTAGAAATGAAGTTTTTTGGGCTTGGATGTGTATTATACACACTTCATTTAGGACATCCCCAAGACAACTCCCCCATGAATAATTTCACAAGAAATGGGGTGAATTTTATGTTGGATGAAAGGTGGTGTAGTGGTTTTGAGCCATTCCACACTCATTTGAAATACATACCTATTTCTATTATTCTTAATCTTGGGAGAGCTTATTCTGTGTTTCGTGATGCTTATAGTGTAGCTTTGGGGTGTGTATTGATACAAGAAGAACATGTGGTGGCCTTTGGATCATAATAGCAATTCCCACATGACTGTAATTATCTCACCCTTGACCTAGAATTTGATGGTTGTAATGCATGTGCTAAAGACGTGGCCAAATTACCTATTCAGGGAGTGCTTTACAATATATTTGGATTAATAGCCTGAAGTATATTTTCACCCCGAGGGAACTGAACCATAAAGCGAGATATTGGGTGGAGTACCTTCAAACCTTTGATTTTGAATTTTTATATATTTTTTAGAAGGTAAATGTGGTTACCAATGCATTAAGTAGAAATCTTCAAGTTCAAACCATTTATGAGTCAATATATGAGTGAGTAATGATTAGTTGTTTTTGTTATTAGAGGATGGATGTGCATGAGGATGGATGGAAGGAGTTCTTGGACAACGTGTAGGTTACAACCTCTCTTATTGTTCATGAGTCCCAACAGATTAACAATGCCATAAATGGTGAGGATATCTCGGTTGGTTGTTATCGTTCTCCTATGATACTCTTTCCTTCAAAAATTGAATGGTTTTTCCTTTAAGCCTAAGGGAAAAGGTGAATCATGAGGTTCATCATTTGTGTTGTTCCATTCAAACTTGGATGATCAAGGGGTTTATACCTTGAGAGGGCGATATTTGTGGCTTGGGATGAGATGTGCAGTGGTAGAATGTGTTTCCGGGTTCTTGACCTTCTAGATTATCAAAGTTGAGCATCAAAACCCCAACAAGTTATTATAGATACTACCCATTATGGTGTGGATGTGAGACAAGATCACCATGGATTTCATGATAGGGATACCTCTTAGACTAACCGGGTAGGATACCATATGGGTGAAAATTGATCGTTTGAAGAGATCATCTATCATTATTCCCATTAGGGAGTTGATAAAGGTAGAGGACCTCAGATTCTTGTATGTTTGAGAGTTAATTCAGATTCATGGAGTTCCAATAGAGATATTTTTAGATTGATATGCCCATTTTATATCTCATTTTTGGAAGGGACTCCAGGTAGATTTTGGAGCTTAGAAAATATAGAGCACTTTGTATAACCCGTATAAGAACGGTTATTCTGAGCGGTCCATCTATACTCTTGAGGATATGCTTTGGAAATGTGTTCTTGCATTTAGCAGTTTATGGGGAAGGAAACTATCTTTGGATAATTTTTATTTTAAAAAATTTACCATGCCTCAATCTGAATTCCCATGTACGAGTAATTGTACAGGAATCCATGCCAATCCCTTTTGGGTTGGGCTAAGGTAGGTGAGCGTTCCATGGTTGGGCCTAGCCTCATACAGGCGATGAACGAGACAATGAAGATAATTCATAAGTATTTAATCTCATCTAAAAGTTACCAAAAGTAATATTACGACCATTATTTTCTTCCATTTTAGTTTTAGGATGGTGATCTTGTGTTTCTATGGGTATCTTTTTGATTGAGAAACTGATGCTTGGGTAATCAGGGGAAGTTGGAATTGTGTTATGTCAGGTCGTTTCATGTTATGGAGAATCTAGGAAAGGTATCCTTTTTATTGGATCTTACTCTAAGTATTACCTTGATCCATGAATTCTTTTATGTATCCTAGAATAAGAGATACCATTCAGACCCATCTGATGTGTCGGAGTTGGAAGATATGGATTTTTGTCCTAATATCAACATGGTTTAGTTGCCTGTTCATATCATGGATAGTTATAATAAAGTTATCTATAGAAAATTAATCCTATAAGATCCTGAACTCTGAATGTGTGGAGGTGAAATCCCTGAAACGTGGGATCTGGAATCTTGGGTGAGGGAATAATGTTGTCACATGTTTTCTTCTGGTAAAGCCTGAGAACATTCTGGGGGAATAAAGTAGAATGTTGGGGTGTTTTTGAAATCCCCTAGGTCACTTGTATATATAATTCTGAGTTTTTTTATATTTTATGTTTTTCTTGGTGTTCCTAGGTTTTGGGTGTTAAAATTGGAATTTCATTGGGAAGATAGACCAAGGTGCACGGTTAGTGCATGGTTTGTTTAACCGTGCGATGGTGCTGCATTTTGTGACAAAGGAATTTTCATGGTTTGTGAATGGATTTCCAAACCATGTGATACCTAAGGGAAGCTTTTTGACTTTTTTTGGGCGATATAATATCCCTGAAAATTTGACGTATGGTTTTCTAAACCTTACAGCCAAACCATATTACCCTTCCAAGCTCACTCGAAAAGATTCCTTTTACCATTTATCCCCAATTGGGTTTTTAGGATTTTATTTTCCACCTCCAACACATGTATCCCCTTCCCATTTTCTTATAGCTTCTTCGACTCCTCCTTGGTGGTTTTATCTTGGAGATATTGGTTTTTTGGCTTGAGGAATGTTGACTTATTCATGGTTTCTTCTTCTCTTCCCCTTATCAAGACATTTTCTTCCATTTTATGGATGGGTATAACACTAGTGGGGGTGTAGGATGAATCTATGGTTAATGATTGGGGTTTTGGTATGTTTCATTATGTTATAGGTGTGCTAGGCTCTGTTCTTCCTCTTATAGG
The DNA here is from genome assembly GCA_963277665.1 of Viscum album. Classification (NCBI taxonomy): domain Eukaryota; kingdom Viridiplantae; phylum Streptophyta; class Magnoliopsida; order Santalales; family Viscaceae; genus Viscum; species Viscum album. The sequence continues at coordinate 386,393,001 of OY728167.1, read as the reverse complement.
TGGAATTAATCAATGGAAATGAACATTGGACAGAATCGAATTTAGGTGTCTCTATTTAAGGATGTTTTCCATGGAATACCATTAAATTTCTAATCTCCTTTGGTTTGTTTTTTTTTAATTTCCTTTTAAATTATTTATGATTTATGTGTATTCTATGTTTGATTTGTTTCATTGATTGGTTTGGAAATTTGGGTGTTTTAAGTGGGGTTTGCAAATGTGTGTGAATTGTATGAACACCAAGTATTTGATAATATGGTTCAAATAGTATAATGGATTTCAAATGATTCATAAAGTGGTTATATAACTGATTTTACCATAGGAAGGGTTTTAGTATAAAGCTGAATTTTTTGGTTGTGAAATGGATTATGTTATAGCTTTATTGATACACACACTTGTTTGTGAATGTGTTGGCATAGAGTATCACATTGGTTAATTATGGTGTGAGAAAGGGGTTTGATCGAGGTATTGTGTGAGCCTTTAGAGGGAAGACAATGCGATCTTACATTATGATATGGTCGAGTGGTTGTGTGATCCATTATAGGTAGTACTGTGCGAGCCACCAACTTAGATTCTAAGGGACCATGAGTACCTTTGGGTAGGAAGACCATGTCGACTTCCATGTTGGTCTTGGGGAAGACAATGAGAGTTTCTGTTTTGCTGAGTTATATAGTATACTTGTTTACTCACTCACAATTGGCCTGATTGTTAGAGCCATTAGGTGCACATTACCCATGATAGTTTTTATAATATTCTTATTCAACTGATCAGTTCAATTTTTATGTGATGAGATATATTATTCCCATTTGTTCATTTCCATTTATATGGTTTGATGATATTGATGATTGTGATCATTTTGATTATGCCTTCTTGGATATGTTGAGCATGATGAGCCTTACGATATATTTATTTATTTGAACCATTTTGGGAACTATTTTGGTAAAAATGGTTTTGTTTTAAATGGAAAACCCAAATTATTTTAAATGTTTATTTGAAAATTGTATATTTTTAATTGGTCCAGTTTTGAAAATGTTTTCCAACTATTTTATTGCTTTTCATGGGTATATGTAACACCCCAAGATTTTTAAATAAGTACATAGAATTTGATAATGTTTATGAATTGAAAAACCATGAATTTAATGAAATATAATAAATTGATAATTTTGAATATATTTACTATTTTAAATAAATTTAATCTTTAGTATAGCTTCCAATTCACGAAACACTATGTTATCTTGCATTACATGCAAGACAAAGTATTACTAAAAAATTTTAACATTATTATTTTAAAAGAAAATTATTCCTAACAATTAAATTGGACTTTATAAATAGGAATTACGAATTTATGAAAATATATGGTTTAATTCATTGGCTAACAATTAATTATAATCGAATATAAAAACCAATTGAATATAAATGAAGTGTTCTTATAAAGAACTGTTTTTATGCACCAAAGGGCATCTATATTAATAAATTAAATTAATCAATATTATAAAATGATACTATTGAAATAAAAGTATTATATATTCAATCAAATGTTTTTACATTCATGAAATATAATTTATAGGAATAAGATAAGAACAACTCCAATTATATATATAATAAGCTATATTTTTCTAAAGTCAGTTTTGTCACCTTTTAATGGTGCAATTGTTTTAAAAATAAATTTGAAACATTTATAAATTTTATTTTAAAAAATATACTTCCTTATTTATATCTTAACGTAAAAATTACATTAGGGTTAATTTTTTGCAAATTTTCTAAGAAGATTCATTTTTTTGATTAATAGAAAAGAAATATTGAATTTTAATTAAAATTTGACTTTTATTTTGAATAATTTATTATGCTAAATTATATATTTTTTAATGATTCATTAGATCTATTATATATATATAAATCCAATTTAATTAATTTGGATTAAATTTATATTGAAATTTTATATAAATATATTTCATACTTTTGAACATTTTCACTTTCAAATCCCGCTGTCTGGCCACATCTACAGGATTAATTTTAAAATAATTTTTCCACTTATGTGGTTTGAATTTGTCTAAATGGATTCTATATTTGGAATCATAATAATTTATTATTTATAGTGGTGTCAAATTAATATTTTACCATAATTATTAAGGAATCTATTTAAAATTAATTAAATTGATTAATGTAAAAAACGAGCTTAATTATTGACTAAATGTCGAATATATGGTGTAAAAATGAACCTAAACATAAAAAACCTATTTTATGGCCGTATTTATAATTTAAAATCTCATGTATATAATATTTTGTGTTATGGAAGCCTCTTTGTAGGTAAAAACCTAGGGAACACACAATTCTTTTAAAAAATGCAAAGTGTGTCATTTCCACCACTTATGAAAGGTCGCCGCCACTCAAAAATTTTCACACCTATCAAAAAACATAGGTTCAGAAAAAAACTAAAAAATTCACTCCCAAAAATCTTTCCCCTCATCCTATAACCCTTGTATTGGGGATAACGACAACATTTCAAGGTTTTAGTGAAAACATAAAGAATAAACCCAAAGAAGAGGCAACGTTTTTCTTAATGAGTTTTCATTTTATTTCCTTCTCCACCTCCTAAAATTATCCTAATATAATTATTATATAATAAAACATTATATTAAATATACTTAGATTTTTTTATGTTAAGATTACGACCTACAACTTCACACACTTCCATCAAATGGGATTTTCAATCATCATTCATGTGTACAATGGACCACCGCCTCGCGAACCGATGTAGTTTGTTATTCCATTATAACCTTTAATGGTTGGTAATAATGATGTAATTATAGTTTATATATTATATTTATGATATTTAAGATGTATTTATGCTTTTGGAATTATTATATCATACACACCTTCATGATTTCCATTTTGTGGGAATACAATAACATTGTTTGTGGATGTGTAGACAACCTCCTCCTCAAAGTGATGTTATTCGTTCACACTTTATATGGAATGTAATAAGGCTGGATTAAATAAAAATATGTGATATATATTACAAAAAAATGATAATATAATTATAATATTCATATATATAAGTTACTTTTTTTCTTTTAATACGATAAGAAAATGGAAGCAGCGTTCATGTGTACATATGTCCTACTGTCTCTATGAATGGTGTATTTTATTTCATATAATTATTTTTAATTGATTAATATAAATAAATATATATGATATTTATATCATTTTTTAAATCATGGAGTTTATTAAATCATAATCTATGAAATAGTAACAATGAAATCAAGTCAAAACATACTCGAAAAACAAAGCAACTATTACTCAAAACAATGAAAGTAATAAGAGATTACTAATGGATAAGAAATAATAAGTCACAAAAGGATATTATGTGATATAATATATATTAATATGGTAATTTTTTATGTTAATAAAATGATTAAAACCATTATACATGAGGCTAAAACATTTTCAACTAAAGGAAACGTATGGTATGAGATTTCTTAACTCAATTTCCACTCATTGTGTTAAATTTATAATTCTTTGATTATGTAATGATATGATTATAAAAGTATCGATTTTTTATTATATTTTGATGTATTTAAAGCTATTTTATATGTATTTTCAGTCAATACACATAATCGATTCATTTATTAATTCTCACTTCAATGTTATGATCATTTTAAGGGTTTATTTCACAATCTCATTATAATCGAGATTATTTATTCTCTAATATCAATTGAAGGAAATTAAATGATATATTCCAAATAAAATCATACCTTTTATTATCCAATGGTTATTCATGACCTTTTTCAAGTAATAGTACCATTATTATACTCTTTGGTACTTAAAATTCTTCAGAAATTGTTTTCAAGAACACCAGACTTCATTTCACTCTTTGATCAGGAATTTGGTTTCCAAAACCATGTTTCTATAAAAAAATTAATTTTTATCTTTAACCGTTTTTATATTATTTATTAAAATAAATTTTTATCCATTTTTACTTTTTAAAAAAAATAATGGAATAATTTTTTCTCTTTCTAAATAAGGCACATTTCTAACCTTTTTACAATGAAAAATGAATCTTCTCTTTTACTTCTTTGAAATTTATTTAATTACCCACCATCAATTACTAGAAGCTTCATTTTCATTTTTAATAATTTTTTTTAAAATAAAAGGTTTTTAATGGTTCTTTTTAAATAATTTTATTTTCAAAATCATTTTCAAAAAGAACAAGATATTTTTTCTCAAGATTTATTTTAAAGATATTATTTCATCATCGAAAAAACCCATATTCTCACTCTAATCAGCATATGTTGTGTTAAAACCATTTTTATTCTTTCCCTAGATGGTTTATGATTATTTTGACCTAAGAAATTATTATATAATTTTTTATTCATTTTTTATTCATTAACCCCTTGAAATATTCAATTTCTTTTGACAAATAGACATTAACTTTCACTAAATAACATTATTACTTATCATTGATATGGTAATTTCCTAATCCATATAACATTTTTACATATGGAGTTTACTTTGACATTTATTTTATTATTTCAGGAATTATTGATAATTATTTATTCTTTACTTAATATGGGTATTTGATAAGGCACAATGTTTATGAAGTAAATCAATTATTCAATATATAAGGAAGTATTAGGAAATGTATGAAACTGGTTGGGGGCCATTTAATGTAATACTCTTTATGCATTTGTAGTATCATGGGATGAAATTAGTTAGATAAAAATCCATTGTGTTTGTTTCCAAGAAACATTAAATATATCTAGAGGATAGTTCTTGGTAGTAACTATCTTGATTAAAGATCATGATAGTTCAGCTGAGTTTCTACCCACACACATAAACATTCTTAGGGATAGATCTTAATAGTATCTATATTGAGGATAGACCTTGATACTTAATAGGTTCTATAATTGAAATTATATCATTATTGATATGATATGTTCTCATTCAATTAGTTATAATATCCATGGTCATGCTCATGTGATTTCTTATATAGAAATATTTGATCATATTTTATTCCTTCTATACCATGTTCAAGTTTCTGATTAAATGGAACGTGTGTTTAGTTATTTAACTTTCCATATTTATTATGCACTTACTTCTATGTTTATTGATTAAAGGGAATGTGTTCTCAGTTATTTACATTTCCATGTTGATTATTCTCATTGATTCATTATTACATCTACTATACTTAACACATACTGAGAATTTGAGATCACCCTTACTTTTCATCCTTCACCAAGGTATGAAGATGAATTCTTGGAATAAGCTGCAAGGATTCTGAGAATTTTATTTCATTATGTATTATATTTCTCTATTCCTAATGTAAAATAGGTATCATATATGTAATTAGGCATCCAAAACTATTAAACTGATTTTCCCTTTAGTATTTGATTCCTTGTAATCATGCCAATGTAATAAAGTAAGGCACCAACTCTGGGCTTCTAGGGTTGGGTTGCTATAGTTGGGAGTAAAGTAAATTTATTATAATACTTGGTAATTATATTTAAGAAAACATATATTAGTGAATATAAACATATGATATAATTTGAGGATAATTATAGAATAACATCTGAAATAAACCATGATTATTATTATGATATTAGATACACATAACTTTTTCAGATAAATTTAAGTATTTCACAAGTTATGGGATTATTAATTATGATGCATAAAGTTATGATCTAATCTAGAACACCCCTTTTATATAAATAGTGTTAGGAAGGAAGAAGGGTATCAATACTCATGGAAAATGTAAATATTTCTCTACTAAGGAAAATAGTACAACTGGTATTGTAACATAGAAAATTATGGATATGATAGCAAATTTGAATCATGTTATGAAAAGTTTCCTTTCTTAGATGGAGTAAACTACTCCACAATTTGATTATCGTATTTCATATTACTTTATGCGACATTTCTTCAAATAGTGGGTTCCCTAGACCCAACTATTCTGTTTTTCTTATTATGAAATCATGTATAATGTTATCTGCACATGACTTCATTCTACAATTATAGGGTATAATGTTCTGCGTCCACTATATAATATTAATGTACAAAGATTAGTTGTTGTATTGAAGGTAATAGAAGATCCCAGACTATATTGAGAACCACGACATACTATGACATAAATCTTAAATATATGTTTTCTGTTATAGATACATCTTACTAATTGGTCATAGTATATGTTTGGATATCAGGTGTTAGTGGCACACAAGCATTGATACTTCTTCTCATGAAGTTCTCACTTTGTGATCTCTAGTAGTGAGATCATCAGGACAGACCTACCAATAGAAACACAACATGTTTTTGGTGTCATTGGATGTTCCTATCTATGATCATGTGTTGTGTTCTCCTGTCTTGAGATCATTTCCAGTGTATGTTAATTGATCGAGTACTTTGATGGAAGACGAAAACCATGATGTTAATATCGTGGTGAGTTATTTGGTTTTGGGCTTGTCATTGATGGAATCGCATTGGTTGAATGTTTAATAAAGGATTTGTCGTTTTTGGGTCATGAAAGTAATATATCATAAGCCATGTTGATAAGGATGTAAATACCTTCACAAGACCATGGCCATGGCAGTCGAGGGTAAATTCGTCCAGCTGGATCAACAAACTATAAAGAAAGAATAGGGAAATGACACGTGAGTGCATCCTGATTTATGAGATATTAATAACAAATAGATTATATTAAACAGTACATGTTCATAGGTTGGTTGTCACTGCTATAACATTCCCTATCTCTTTAGGGGCCATGATGGGTTGCTAGATCCCGCTCTTGGTCTGTGAATAGTAATCATTACTATCGATATAAGGTCATAGAGGGTCAAACACAATAGATTATTCAAGAATCTTCTTATTCAGTTTAAAAGGTGTTATAGACATGGCGGGACCCACCCTTATGGGTCTAGGATTTTCCATGGTTAAACGATCACTAATGTAATAAATAAATTCATATTATTCAATTTACTAATAATAATCACTGAATTTATTTATGAAATGTATTTACCCATTTTAATTAAATACATGAAAAATATTATTTGAACAAATATTAGATTATTCATGGTTCAATTAATATTTATGGGGAAAACGGGTCAAGTTAATGACTCATTTTTTATCACATAATTTATTTAATATATTATAGGAAAGTTATAAAAATGTTAGTTAATATTTATGACTCAGTTTAGTAGTACAAATATTATTTATAGAGTGAGTTAATTATTTGGGGTTTGGGCTAGAGTTTCTAGGTATTTTATTACACTATATAAATAGAGGAGGAGAGGAGTTTTCAATGTACTATTCACTGCCTCTCTCTCTCCTCCTCTCTCTCCCATATTCTAGAGAGAGAGGCTCTGGATCCAAGGAGCTTAGATACAGCTCTCTATCAGGAATCACAAGTAGAGTGATGAAGTTATCATCAGAGTGTCGAAGGAGTCATCATAGCTCCACACTAGCACCTAGATCACGACGATCGGCGCTCCTGATGATTCCTTGAAGCACATGTGGACGATCTAAAGGAATTCAACTTTAGATTCATTGTGCAACGATTTATAATGACAAGAATATGTCATGCGTGACATTTAATTTAAACAAGACATTTTAGGGTTTTATTTTGTGCTTAAAACTCTTCATGCTCGATCCTCGGCATAAACCTGGATTCTATTCACCAATGACAAAAAGATTACGTCGATCATCGGTGATTTTTTGTAAAATTCTACCTAATTGGGGCTTCTACTGCATGCCCAATTCCTTTAAGTAGTATTAGAGAGAATACGTGACAATTTTAAGCCAAAATAAATAAATTTTCATTAAGCTATGAAGAGAGTGTCGATATGTTTCCAACAGGACAAACAAAATCTTAATTAGATGTAAGATGTCCAGTTCGCGGACATCCGAAGTAAAGAATTTAGATTGAAAAAAACATTTGGGGCTATTTGTTTGAAGAAATTTGTTTTATGAGTTTTCTAAAATCCTTAATCGGTTCATTGGAATAGTATTTTCTGGTGAGCATAACAATAATTTTTAATATAATTATTATGTAATAATAATAATAAAAATAAGAATAGTTTTATCTTAATAATAATTTAATTATTATAATTTTTATAATAATAATAATAATAATATATTATTATTATTAGTACTTTCCAAATCCTGAATTGGTTTTAGATTTTTTCTAAATTGGTTTGGAGTGTGGAATAATTTTTTAATAAAATATTGGTGGGGGAGACTTGCTTTGTTGGTCTTGAATGAAAAAAAGAGGGGGTGACCTAATTTTCTGGTCATGAAAAAAAAGGGTTTTTTCAGGGGCAAAGTGCCCCCCATCTCGTGGGGGGGGGGGGGCAGCCCCATGTCCCATGGAACCTACAGTTTCAGTTTTGGCGTGCGACGATGGAACAACTCACTAGTGAAGCTTCCTTGATTGATTTGGATAGTTATAAATTGGATCTTCAGAAGTGATAAATATTAGATGAATTGGATCTTTTTTAGAAATATTAATGGTGGAAATGGGTGGGGAATCAGTGGAGGATTAATCTACATGAATATATATGGATTTTGGAAATATCGACACTACATGACATGTAACAGAAGAACACGTGCTGTGTGAGGGTCCTTGGATATTTTTCTATGGTTCCACATGAAATTAAATATCACACACTATGTGACCCTTACCATATCACTTGTCATGTATTCAAAGGATACACTGGCACATACATGGATAAGTACAGAACATGATAAAAGTATACATGTTGAGGTATGTACTCGGACATGGCTAGGTATAAGGAAATGTCTTGGTACATAGGCCTGACCATATGTACATGGGTATAGACATGATCACATGATCTAATTTTTTGGTAGAATCGATACCAAAGGCAATGTGGACTGAGAGTAAACACCATGTAATTATTTTAAGATGACTTGGAGACCTTATACACCTCATTGGGGACTAGTTTCCTTAAGGGTGAGTTCCATTGATCCATCCCTGTGAGGGTATAACAACCCTGACCTGTACTCCCAGATTTGGTGATGAAATCATAAATTTACATTTCTAGATTTTATACTGATGGAGGTGACCCAATTTTCACCATACAAATGTTACAACATCAAAATGAAATATTAGATCACTTACATACTCAAGGTCCTTTTATGTTTTGAGTTTTATAGAATAAGGATAAACTTTTACATAAATAATACCCATGTTGTTAAATTATTATTTCTCCCACTTAATCTAGATTTCCTTATTTTACATTAAGTCATCATCATCATCCATAACAAATACTTCTAAACACAATTCATTCAAAATAATTTCATAATAACCTAGGGATAAAATGAAACATAATAAGGTTTATCTTAAATTCCCTGTAAGGGTAGTCATATGATTTAACAATTGAATGTCATCAATGAGCATAGAAATTTCATAATGGTATAATAGAATAATTAGAGAGAATGAGATAATAATAAAATAAATCATACCCATCAATACATGGATCATAAAATATGAAAACATGGAAATGGAAAGAGTTATCAGAATCATTAATAATGATCCATCTGATATCAATACTGATTGTAAGAAACATTATAAACCCGTAAAACCCATCAAAAAACATGTTGGTACATTGGAAAATTTTTATTCATAACCCATGTAAGAAATAACTAGATCCCAGTTAAATACATAAGAGAAACCCCTAGGTAACTCCCTCCGTATTACCTCTAAAGACAAGGTACATTACCTAATGAATTGGAATGTTATCGGGACACACCCAATGTTTAATATATAACCAGATCACCTGACACTGTTTGGGACACAACATAATATAAGCTGTAATGGGCTCACCCAGCACTACTTGGGTCGTTCCATTATATAATCTATAATATTCTCACCTAACGATATATTTTTTCTTTATGGAATTTTCAACATTATTGTAATGAGATCCCTATTTTACTAGTATTAAATTATGTCTTATATATTTTATGTTCAATAAAGGGTTCTTGAACATCATCCTTTTCAAAAAAAACATTATTCATTTCACAACATGATTGTCCCATGGAAAATAAATGGGTTTCATGTCAAACTCTTTGAAACATGATTACCTCATGGAAAAGAAATGGTTTTCATAAAAATATATTTGAAACATGGTTAACCAATAGAAAATAAATGGGTTCCATAAAAATATCATCGAAAAAATCATAATACATTCATAGAAATAATGAGGATGGTAACATTAAAAAATATTCCAATTAGGGAAATAGTAACAACAACGGTTTTTGATGTTGATGAAAGAAAATACCAACAAATACAATTTGAGGAAAATAACCTTTTCTTTTTTAAAATAACTTTTTAAAAACTAACAATTCACAAAATATTAAAAAAATCATTTTCTTTGAAAACATCCTTGGAAACATATAAAACAATATTTAAAAATCATTTAAAACTTTTCTTGAGGAAAATATTCATTCAATTTTGAAAACAAAATAAAAATTTTTGAAAATAATTTTATTTTAAAATAAAAATTAAAATATATGATGTAATATTCAATGAAAATAATAGCCATGATTGTTTAAAATTTCTTTCATTCCATACACATTAAAAAAATATTTCTTTCATATTTTTAGTAAAATCTGAACAAGCATTGTTTGGAAAACATCATGAATATTTCATACAAAAAAACTTCAAAAAATAAGGTAAAAAATTATTTAATAAATCTTCTGAATAATTGTAAATAAATTTTTTAAATTTTTTTAGAAAACATGGTTTTGGAAGGAAAATGGTTTCCGACTAGAGAGGGAAATAAATATTATTTTTATTAAATTGTTTTATCAATTATTATAAGTACCAAATAGTGTAAAAATGATACTATTTCATGAAAATATTCTTTATATACAAAAGAGAATAAAATTCATGATAATTATTAAGAATTAGATAATAATATTTCATCACTAGAGACTTAATCGTAAATAATCTCAATAAACCATGAGATTGTAGAATAAAAATCACACCACCTTGGTAACATTGGATCATAAGTCCCATGAGAGATATATATTCAAATGGATATGTAAACCCCAATAATTTTTAGTATAAGAATTATAAAATACATTCATGGGTGGTATATAAACCACATAAAATAAATAGCTGGTGAGTATGGAATGTGTCTAACATAAGTAAAATGTGAGATGAAAATTCCTTACCACATGCTTCCTTTTGGTTGAAAATTATTTATTCTCCTATATAGTGGTTTTAAACATATTATTAAATTATTAATGAACCATATTAATATTTATAATATAATACAATAGACCTCTCTGTTCAATTCCATCAACAAAATCCAGTGTTTGGGTGTTATGGGGGATTTTGGTGACTCATTCTAAGAAGTTAACCAAAAAAGTCCAGTTTTTCTATTGGTGTGTGATTTTGAACTAAAAATGTTGGTATGCCGTTTTGAACTGTTGGTGTTGGTGAGTCATTTTGAACTAGCGGTATCGGTGTGTCATTTTGAACTATCGGTGGCAGTGTGTCATTTTGAACTGTCAGTGTCGGTATGTCATTTTGGACTATCTGTGTTGGCGTGTCATGTAGAACTATTGTTGTATGATGTCGTTTTGTACATTTAGCATTAGCTTCAGTGTCAGTGTTAGTTTCAGCATTAGCTTCAGCATCGGCGTTAGCGTCACCATCGTTGCCTGCATCAGAATCAATTCCCAGTTTTCCCAGTTTTTCCAATTTCTCCCCTCTTACATTTAATTAGATGTAAATATAGTTTGAAGGATTTTTTGAGCATTTAACAAGGTGTTTCAATGGATATTAATTATATCATTAATATTATAATACTCACCATACTTTGAAATAGTCAATCCGTGTAATCTTAACTGCGATATGACTTTAATGTTCCTTGAAACTGTTCCCATTCCGTTGATATAGGATCTAGATTTTCTAAATCTTAGGTCCTCTCTTCTCTTTTCTCTTGGTATGTGGAGAACTTTTCTTCCCCAAATGAGTCATGCACTTGTGATACAACCCTTTCCTATCAAATTCTTTCATGGAGTTTCCTGCTGCTCACGTGACACCCTATTTTTCACAAGGAGGATTTCTGGCCTACTGTTGTTCGAGTTAAGGATTTTCCATCATCTATCTTTAATTTTGTATCATGTGGGATGGGTGTAGGAATGATTATTAAGAGAAAACGATTGAATTATTTCTTTAACAACAGTAACAAATGAGGGGGGGGGGGTGGATGAGATAATGATAAAAATAAAATGGGACCTGTTATGATAAAAGAAAGGGAATTGAAGATAGATGAATGTTGAGAACTATTTTATTTTTATTATCCTTTCTTTACTATTATTAATTGTTGTTTCTATAAGGCCTTATGAAAATCATGGTTTTTGGTGGATTTTTTTTTACTGCTGATGTTCTTGTTCTTGTTGTTTATACTCTATGAATAATTGAAAATATCAATCCATTTAATCAAATACACTTGGTTTAAATAATGGATACCATAGTATCAAACCTTTTCTATGATCACCCCTGTTATTATAAGTGAAATTAAATAGTCCTTGTTTGCTAAATCTGAATATTGTTGGATTTATGGTGTGTTTGTGTGTTGTGTTTTGTTGATTTTGTGCCTTGTGTGGGTTGTGTGACGTTACTATCGGTAGCTTGGCTACAGGTATAGGGGTGGACAAATAGGATGATGTTGTGTTTAGGTATGACCTGTTTGTGAAGTGGGGACACCAATTGGTTGTTTGTGAAATGGATGAACTTGTAGGAAGTGGGACTGCCATTGGTTGTGTTGTTGCCATTCAAGGGACTGCACCTGGATTGCTTGTTATTTTGGGATGGTCATGGATGGTATTTTCCCTAGTAGTGCAGGAATAAATTAAATTGAACCCTTTAATAAATAACAACAACTGTTTAAATGAAAAAGGGGTTGGATTTATGCTTTGGAAGTGTATATTTGTGTTGTTTTTCATATAGGGGTAGCAGCAAAACTGGTTCTGGTGGGATAGTTGTTTGTTTTGGGACCCATAAGTTATGCTAAGTGTTTGTTTACCAATATGTATAATTTTTTTCAATTGTGATTTTCTATATAAACCCCACCCTTGTTGAGAACTATGTTCCGAACAACCCCATTTCATGGGGGGGAGGGTGTCTTTCCCAATATCCTTGTGGGAGGATGGATGGATGGTTAATGACTTTATCCCTCACACCCCTTCCATGTTCTTACTACTCAAGCATATCTGGGCAGGCTGTAATGTCTTGAGGTTTAATATAGCCCAAGATCCTTCGGGCAGGATGTGTTGTAGATGAGGGGACCCAGTGTCTGTGGGATAGGTTTATTTCCCAGGTGTCTTCGGGGTGAGTCCCAGGTGTTTTCGGGTGAGTGGTGTGGTTGTTGTGAACCAGGTGTCTACGGGTGGGATATGTGTGGTTTGTTTCCCAGATGTGTGCATGCAGTTGTGTATTGGGACTACATTTTGGGAAGGGTGGTATCATCGAGATGTTAGCCATTAGGAATGATTATTTAACTAGTGTAAAAAAGTGGTGTGGGGTACCCAAATCATCGATGGGTTATATTTTTTCCTCAGTTGACTTGTGTTTTCTTGGTAAGTGTGCCTTGGTGAGGTCGGGATGGTTAGTATTTTTCCTTGGTTGGTGCGGTTGGTTTCTATTTTTTTCATAGGGAAATAAGTATGATTATCCCACTTTTGCATAAGTGACTTTTGTTTCACTGCTGAGTATACTTGTATGATCACCTTATGTTATAGAACATTTTTCAGGTTTCCATGAGGAATTGTAGTATAATACTGAACTTTACTAGCTTGAGTGTCATGATAATTGTTTTTCTTCTACATATAATCTTTCTTTTGATACTTTTCATTGTATATTTGGGTGTAATTTTGTGGAATTTTATGCTTAAATCATGCTTGGGTTGGATTTTATTTTCCATCATATAAATTTTTGGTGTTGTTTTAGATTTTCTTACCGTCTTATCTCTTGATCCTATTTTCATTAAAAAGGGTAATTCCTTCCTTTTTGTGTGAGATTGTATACCCATAGTCCTATTCGCCACTCCAAGGACTATTAAAGGTAGGACTCGAGGGTCATTATCTCTCTTTCCTCTTGAAGAAGGAAGGGTATGGCATATTGTGACCCCTCCCCTCACCTTGAGGAAGGTGGGTCATGAAAAAATAGTATTAGAGGTGATGGTTGAGAGATAGTATGGATTTTGTAGTAATCCAAAGTGAGGTTTTCATCGGATGGTAGGGAAACTAATGTATGTGATCTTGGTGTGTGACGCAGGCCAGTGAAGACCAAATAAGACAATAGATTTTAGGCCACCCGTGATTCGATGCAAGGACACTGGACCTGCTGAAAGGCCAAGTGAGGCTACACTGATTGTGGGGTAGAGACCCTAGTAAAGGTATCTACATCATAATGACCTATGTTCTTGTTTGAGTTGGGAGTTTCAGGAAATTAAAATAAATAATGGGTCAAAATTAATCTAAATGGATATTATTTACTGCCCGAGCTTAGGAATTCCATGTTTACCTTTTCAGCTATGGTACCCAGATGATGCCCAGGAGTGGCTCATGAAGTCCAGGCCCTGCAGGATGACATGTCCAATCAGTTGAGGGCTGATTGAGAGGAGGAAGATGAGTTGTGGTAGAAGGCCCTTCACGATTTCCAGAACCATACCCTCGGGATGTTCAAAGGTAGCATTTCAGATTTATATATGGATGGATGACTTGAGGAGATGATGATCACCTTTAACTTGATCAGTGATCTGAGGGAGTATTGGGTTCCTTTGGCGGTGAGCTAGATGTGGGGATCAACGCATCGGTGGTGGACGCTTTACCTTGGGGAGAGGAAGGATACTGATGTCTCAGGGGTTGTCATTGAGAAAGTGTTTCGGGAAGAGTTTATTTCCTCGACGGTGAAGATAAAAAGAGGCATGAGATACTCTACCTCCAGCAGGTGAGTATGTCAGTGAGGGAACCGGGGATCAAGTTCATGGATCTCCTACAATTTTCTCCAGATCACTCTCCTGATGAGGAGTCGCGGGCGAGACTCTTGGAGGAGGCACTCCAACCTCCTCTTTAGTATGTCATCAATCCATTTACCATACCAATATACTTAGAGGTTAATAATAAGGCCACATTAGTGGAGAGGATTCAATCTTGGGGAGGTGTACCATGAGAGGGGATCCAGCCGAGTTTTTCGAAGGGGAAGGCAGTCAGCAGTAGATCTCCCACGTCAAGGCCTTTCAGGTTTCAACCAGTAGGGATTAGGCCTCAACTATTCCAGTTATGATATTCTAGTCCCTATCCTTTCGTTATGGTCTAGGGACCACGGTGTTTCTCTGATGGAGGCCATGGGCACATCAATAGTCAGTGCCAAGTTCGTTCTTAGCTTAGTGGGGGTTGGAAGGTTCAGCATCCGCCTTAGAAGCAACCGTTAATGATAAGTCCTTTCTAGTTGTAGCAAGCCCCGCTCCACCCAAGGAAGGTAGTACTGGAGGAGGCCAACCATAGGGAGATCCTTAGGGACCGTGACCAGGTTGTGGTCAGTGAGGTGTACAATAGACAAGGTGTAGAGAAGCTGGGAATGGGTAGTTTCAAGCCGCATAGCCAGTAGTTCTAGTAGGGCTGGAGGTCATTCGAGGTACGATCAATCTATTTAGCACTCTTACTTGTGCTTTGTTTGATTTAGGATCTTCACACACATTTTTTGACCCCAGTCTATCCCATTCTCTAGGCCTATATGAAGAGATATATCCCATTCCCCTAGTTTTGAGCATGAAAATTGGAAGTTAGACAAGTTTATTTGATGTTTTTTGGGGATATAGACAGATGTTGGGGGCACATCAGTCCATCAGGGATCTTCTTTTTCTATAGATGAAACCATATGATGTCATGCTTTTCATCAATTGGATGTTCTATATGCATGTATTTATTGAATGCTTCGAGATGTGATTCATGTTTTTGGATATAAATGACCAATGTGTAGCTTTTGTTGGTGAGCACAGTTATTAGGTAGGCAATCAGCGTGTAGATCCTCTTCATTCTTTGTTATCTAAGCTACCAAAGGGTTCGATGTAATATGATATGGTAAAGGTTCTAGGAGTTGTCGTAGAGTAATTGGATGTCTTCCTGGAGGAGGTTGTGACTCTACCCCCTCGATGTGATTTCGAGTTCAGGATAGAATTACAACATAGTGCCCATCCAATTTTGATGGATCTCTATCAGATGGCACCTTCTGAGTTGCAGATTCATATTGAAGATCTGATGAGGAAGGGATTTATCTATCCTAGTGTGTAACTATGGGGTGCTCTGGTTTTTTTGCAAAGAAGGTGGATGGTGGACTAAATTTGTTCATTGAATACTAGAGACTGAACCAGGTAGAGGTCAAGAACCATTACCCCCTTCTGAGGATAGACAATCTTTTTGACCAACTAAAGGGATAAGGTTGGTTATCTAAGATCAATCTTCAGTCTGGATATCACCATTTGAGTGTGAAGGAGGGCGACATCTCGAAGACTGCTTTAAAGTGCAGGTATAGACACATCGAGTTCACGGACATGCTGTTCAGTGCCACGAATGTGAAGACTTTTTTCATGGGGCTCATGAACTCTATCTTCGGCATGTTTCTGGACTAGGTCATCATTTTTTTCATTAATGATATCCTTTTTTTACTTGAAGAAAGAGGAGGAGCACACTGAGCACCTCTGGAAAGTCTAGGAGGTCCTCCGACACCCCCAGCTCTATGGGATGTTGTTCAAGTTAATGTTCTGGATGTGATAGGTGAACTTACTTGGACATGTGGTGTCTTGGTAAGAGATTGTAGTGGACCCATTTAAGATCATGGAAATTGTTTCTTGGCAAGAACCCAAGAATGTGGTAGAGGTTCGTAGCTTTCTGGGTCTGACAGGGTATTACTGGAGGTTCGTACATAACTTCTATTGAGTTGTAGCTATATTGATAGCTTTAAACAGTATTGAATAGGCCTTTGTGTGGAGTAAGCAGTTCTAGGAAGCTTTCAGATATCTGATGGGGAATTTGGTCAGTGCTATAGTGCTTAGGTTTCTGGAGGAAGGGTTGACATTTGAAGTGTTCTGTGATGCTTCTGGTCTTGGCTTGGGATGTGTGATGATGTAGAAGTATGGAGTTATATCTTATGTGTATAGGTAGTTACATTCCCATGAAATTAACTATTCCACTGAGGATATGGAGCTTGTTGTAATCGTGTTCGCGCTGATGTTGTGGCGGCGTTACCTCATTAGGGAGATCATCGTGGTCTTAATATATCACAAGAGCTGAAGGTATATCTTCTACTAGTGAGACGTAAACTAGAAAAAGTGGAGGTGGATGAAGTTTATCAAGAACTACGACATTGATATCAATTACACCGATAGGAAGGGATAAATTGTGTCTGATTCTTTGATATGGAAGTCATAGAGGGAAGTGGTTCGTGAATCTATAGATTCATGGAAGGTGATGGCGAATTTGGATACCTTGTACCTAGATGTTGTGGTGGATAGTTGCATATGCTATCTGTTTCAGATAATAGTATAGTCTTCTTTCATTCAGCATGAGGAGGAGTCCTAGTGGGAGGACTCAGAGACTGAAGTGATGTGTGATCATGTTTTCTAGGGTGATGGAGCTAAGGGATGGTCAGAAGATAGTCAAAATTGGATGTTCTTCTATGGGAAATTGTTCATCCTAGTGGAGATGTGAGAGGTAGCTCTCCATGACTTCCATAGATCAACCCTGGAAGTACACCCATGATTTTAAAAGATGTACAGAGGCTTGAGGGAACATTTTTTGTGGCTTGAGGAGAAGTGGGAAATAACATATGTTGTTGAAAGGTGCCTTGTGTGACAATAGGTGAAGGCTAAGAACTGTGTTCCTGGTGGTCTGTTGTATCCCTTAGATGTACCTGAGTGGAAGTGGGATGAAATATCCATGGATTTCATCACAGGGATACCCATGCCTCAGGGAGGCTATGAATCTATCTAGATAGTGGTGGAACAACTAATGAAATCATCTCACTTCATGGTGATCAAAGAGTCGAGCACAATGGATGCCTTGGAAAGGAGGTTTGTGGATGAGGTGGTGCAGCTTTACAGGGTTCCAATATCAGTCATATAGTTTTGGGATGCATGGTTTACCTCACGAGTCTATAGAGGACTACAACATTCTTTTGGCACAAAATTACATATTAGCACTACTTTCCAGCCTCCGATAGATGGGAAGACAGAGGGAACCATACAGGCATTGGAGGATATGTTGCGGGTGTGTATTCTAGACTTTGGGGGATTGTGGGTATGACATTTTCCCATGGTAGATTTTTTCTACAATAATTTATATCAATATTCCATTAGAATGGAACCACTCGAAGCCTTGTATGAGAGATCGTGTCTTTCACCCTTGTGCTAGATAGAAGTTGGAGAATCAGTTGTCTACGGAACAGACATGGTGGAACGTACGACATAGATGTTCATATCGCACGTGAAAGAATGAATTTAGCTCAGGATTGGAAGAATTAATTTTTTGATCATAGGAATAGGCCCTTGTAGTTTAAGGTTGAGGACCATTTGTTTCTTAATGTTTCCCCCGATGTGGGTAGTGATGGTTCAGTAAGCGAAGCAAGCTTTCTCCCATGTTCATTGAACAATTCAAGGTGTTGGGATGAGTTATTGAGGTAGAATATTATCTTGAATTTCCCCCATGGTTGGGGGGATCAAAAATGTCTTTCACGTCTCCAAGCTTCGTCAGTATCTACATGATGACTCCCATGTCATTGACTGGGGAGAGTGAGATATCGAAGATGACACAACGTTCATATAGTGGCTGGTGGAGATGCAGGACCATCAGAAGAAGGGGCTTGATGGATGGACCATTCCTTTGGTTAATGTGTTGTGGAGACATGGTGGACTTGAGTAGAATAATTTGGAGTGGGAGGCACCGATGTGTGTCCAGTACCTGGAGAAATTCTGATTTTTTCACTTGTGATTTACTTTATTCATTGCTTATGTTGTAACACATGACCTTATTACTTCGAAATGAGATTTTTTTACTTTCCTATGATGTGTGATAAGTCCTAAAATAAGGGTAAGAGAGGACCTAATTCCTTATCAATATGAATTAATGAGGATTAGATTAGACTCGTGCGGGTGAGCCAGTGCGACCCAAGGTGGAAAACATCTTGACATGGGGAAAGAAATTCCCTAATCCATGTGTCTCAATTGTGTGACCTCTAGTGTCTGTAAGGATTTTAGGGGAATGGGATATAGGGGAGGTGTTCTTGGATGTCTATGATTTCACTCCCATTTTCAAACAACAAAGGGTGGTTTATCCTTTGGAGGTATCTTACAGGGAGTTTGTTCAGACCCCACTTTTTTCCTTTGGTTGGTTTTAAATTCTCAAGGGAATGAATGTTTTGAGAGGTGTCTAATGTAATGGCCTAGATCTATATAGTCCATTCCTTTGTCAAAATATTGTATTTGGGGTGCTCCCAGGGATATCAGTGACTCATTCCAAGATGCTTACCCAAAAGTCT
This sequence comes from Viscum album, assembly GCA_963277665.1. Taxonomy (NCBI): domain Eukaryota; kingdom Viridiplantae; phylum Streptophyta; class Magnoliopsida; order Santalales; family Viscaceae; genus Viscum; species Viscum album. The sequence goes on along the minus strand of OY728167.1, from coordinate 386,373,449 downwards.
AGTTTTTTCTGTTGGCATGTCATTATGAACTGCCGGTTTTGGCCTGTCATTTTGAACTGTCGGTGTCAACATGAAATTTTAGAATTTCGGTGTCAGCATGTAATTTGGAACTATTGGTGTCGGTGTGTCATTATGTACTATTGATGTTGGAGTCAGTATCAGCATCAATGTCCACGTCGACATCAGTGTCGGCATCATTGTCAACATCAGAGTCAGCGTCATTTTCCATTTTTCTGAATTTCTCTAGTTTCACCCCTCTTATGTTTTATTTGATGTAAATCAAGTTTAAAGGCTTATTTGAGCATTTATAAAGGATTTTAAAAGGATATCAATTTTATCATTAATATCCTAATTCCCCTCAAACTTTGAGATAATCAATCCATGTAATCTTAAACATGACCTGAATTTAATTTCCCTTGAAACTATTTCCCATTCCGTTGAAATATGATATTTATTTTCTAAAGTTGAGTTCATATATTTTATTTTATCTTAGTGTATGGAGAAGATTTATTCCCTAGACGAGTCATGCGCCTATGTTAGATCCCTTTACCATCACGTTTTTCTTAGAGTCTTCTGTAGCTCGCATAACCCCCTATTTGGTGCAAGGAGGAATTCTGGTCATCTGTTATTCCATGTAGGTATTTTCCTTCATCACTCTTTAATTATGTATCATGCAAGGTGGTTGTAGTAATGCTTCCTAGTAGAGAATTACTAAATTCATTCTTTAAAAAGAGAAATAAATGAGGGGGAAGATGATGATAAAAAGACAACGAGTCCTATTATGGTAACATGTAGTGGATTGAATATGGCTGAATATTTAGCATTGTTTATTTATTATCCCTGTTTTCCTATTATTAATTGTTATGGATGTAAGGCCTTATGAAAATCCTGGTTGTTGGTGGCCTTTTCTTGCACACTAGCAATTTTCTTGTTATTGTTGTTGATAATATATGAATAATTGAAAATATCAATCCATTTAATCACGTACAAAAGGTTAAATTAATGGATTCCCTAGGGTCAAACATGTTCTGTGATCACACCTATTATTCTAATTGAAATTAAAGAATCCATTTTAGCTAAATTGGAATATTCTTAGCTTGATGGTGCGGTTGTGAACTATGTTTTGTCGAGTTCGGGCTTTGTGTGTGTTGTGTGATGTTACTGTCGATAGCTTGGTCGTGGGTATGGGGTTGGACAAGGAGGATGGTTATGTCTTTCAGTATGTCCTGTTTTTGTAGTGGGGTTGTTGATTGTTTTTTTTTTGGAATGGATGAACACGTAGGATGTTGGATTACCTTTGGTTGTGTTGTGGCTATTTGAGGGATGAAACCTTTGCAGGATTTTTTATTTTGGGATGGTAATGGTTTTTAGTTACCACGATAGTGATATAATAAATTAAAGTGAACCCTTTAATAAAGAATGAAAACTAGTTAAATGAAAAAGGGGTTTGGTTTATGCTTTGGCATTGGATGTCTGTGTGGTTGTACATATAAGGGTAGAAGAAAAAGTTGTTCTGGTCGGTTGGTTGTTTCTTTTGGGACCCATAGGTTGGGTTGAGTGTTTTTTAACTATATGTATAAAGTGTAGTTACATGTTAATTTTAATACTCACCCTACCCTTATTGAGAACTATGTGACGAATAACCCCATTTCATGGGGGAGGGTGTCTTTCCTAACATCTCAGTTCGAGGATGGATGGCAGGTTACTGACATTCCCCCATGAACCCCCTTTCTAGTTCTTACTTCTTGAGTATATCTAGACAGGATATAATGTCTTGAGGTTTAATAAATCCCAAGATCCATCGGGCAGGTTGGGTTGTAGATGAGGGACCCAGGTTTCTGCAGACCAGGTTTGATTCCCTGGTGTCTATGGGATGAGTCTGAGGTGTTCTCGGGAGATATTGTGGTTTTTTTGACCCAGTTGTTTGCAGGTGGGATATGTGTGGTTTGTGGCCTAGGTGTGTGTGGGAAGTTGTGTAGTGGGACAGTATTTGGGGAAGGATGGTAGAATCAACATGTTATCCATTATGAATGAGTAGTTAACCAGTGGAAAAATAGGTGTGAGGTACCAAAATCATCTAAGTGATCATATTATTAACATACTTGACTTTAGTTATTTGGTGAGTGTGAATTGGTGAGGATGGGCTGGTTAGTATTTTTCCTTGGTAGGTGTGGGTAAATTCTATTTTATTCGTAGGGGAATTAGTATTCTTCTACTGGTTGTTCACAAGTGACTTTGGTTTCCCTAAAGAGTAAAATTTTATGCTCAACCAATGTTATAAAATTGGTTTTAGGTTTCTAGGAGGACTTTGAGGACCACGTTGGACATTACTAGCTTAGGCATCAGGATAGTTGTTGTGCTGCTACATAGATTCTTTCTTTTGGAAGTTTACAATAGAGCTTTGGTTGTACTTTTGTGATAGTTTATGTTTAATTAATGCATTGGTTGGATTTTGGTCTCCTTTATATTAAATTTGGTGTTGTTTGGGGTTCATTACCATATTATCTCCTGATCATATTTTCATTAAAAATGGTAATTCCTTCCATTTTGTGTGATATTCTATACCCTTGGTTCTAATCTCCACTTCGGGGCCAATTGAAGGCGCAACTCGAGGGTCATTATCTCTCCTTCCTCTTGAAGAAGGAATGGAATAGAACATTGTTTTCCCTCTTATCACCATGGGGAAGGCGGTTCGTGAAATAAAATATTTTATATGATCCTTTTATAACATCTTATCACATGTTTGTTAATAATTTTTATTATTTTAATTGTTTCTAGTATTAATTCCTTGTTTTCTCATTCATACATTGTTATGAAAGTATTAGTTATTGTGAATATAAAGTAGTTTTATCATCTCTATAATAATAATGATGAAACGGTTATCATATTTATACCTCAATTATATTTTTAAATCCAATCATGGATGATGGTTATGAAAAATGAATTACATTATGATTGTAGGGATGGTTGGTCCAACATATGCATGAGTAACACTTTTATTTTTCAATGATCATTATAAATAGGTGGTAAATAGCATTTTAACATTATAGTATGATAATAATATGTTATATTATATATTATTTCTTTATAAATACTTATATATATCATCCATGTGGTGTGATAATGAAAATAGAGTCATATCGATTTGTGAAGGTGGTATTCCACACATACACGAATGATGTTATAATCTTATTAAATTAAAAAAGAAAAAGAAATAGTAAATTTTAATAATGATAAATATTTCATTAATATAATCATTATTCCATTTATATCACATATAATCATTAACAATATCCTTATTACCTTTCATGTAAATCATTAGTGAGAAATGGAATCATATCATTTCGTGAGATGGTAGTCTTCCGTACATATGAACAATGTTATCGAGTACCATACGGAATGGAATGTAAAAATGATTTATCTAATATAATGAATCCATAGGTATAAATACGTTGTAAATATCACAAACACACACACATATATGTTTATACCCATCATCATACTCTATCATGAAATGTAGTAATAGAAGAATTAATGACATCAGTTCAGGAGGCGGTAGTCCGCTGTACAAATGAATGATGATTTCGTAACCCATTTTATTGAATTGGAGATTTTTTGTCATGAAATTGTTAAAATATTATCCCAGTATATGTAATATTATGAACATATAATATAATCATTTTTCAATAATAATTGGTGAAGGGGGAGAAATAAATAATATAATGACGCGCGTTGAAGAACATTACCTCTTAATTAGGTATCCTTATTAGGTTTGCACTAAAATATTCATTGGATAGATATATTTCTAGAAGAAGGATTATAGGATGTGGAGAGGGAAGTTGTGGAGTCATTTGGGAAGGTTTTTTTCAAACCAAATATGTTTTAAGGTGTGAAGAAGAGAGGAGAGTGGGTGGCCTTTTATAAGTGGGGGATAAGACACACTTGGTATTTTGGAAAATAATTTAGTGATCCTACATTTTTCATGTGTAAAAAGGGTCGAAAATGGACAATTATAGAACCTTATAGGTTTAATGGTCGAAATATTTCCATAAAATAGTTTTTATTCAACTCTATAGGAAATTTTTACCATTATCTTTTTTGTTCAACACCCTGTAAACCCATTTTTACCCTATTTGCTATAATTAATTTTTCCTATATCCACTATTCAATTTTTTAAAGAATAATGTTGAAATTATTAGATAATATAAATAATTATTATTCAAAATATGGAATCCATTTTTCCAGATTCCATTTACATAAGTTGTAAAATATTAATTAAAATTAATCTCATAGATGTGATGAAAAAGCTGGTTTTTAAAAATAAATTGTTCAAATGTTTAAAAAAAATTCTATCAAATTTCAATAATAAATTTATTCCAAATACCTTAATTGGATTAATAGTTATAGAATTTAAAAAGTGTGTTTTAGTTAAGTGTATTTTCTTCCAAGCACTAGACGACTTTATATTAACTCTTTTTAATAATAATAATTCAATGAATCTCAATAAAAATTTATCTATATGTAATATTTAAATTTAATTTAAAAAATTCCCCATTAAAAAATTATTTTAATTAATTAAAATGGAGATACATTATAGATTTTAAATTTTTTTTAATAAAAATACCATTCTAAGCCAAAAAAAATTATACTGAAAACCTTTATACTGTTGATTCAAAAGTAATTAAGTAGATTCAATATAAATAAATAATTATTACGATACATGAAATATTATTATAAAAATATTGGTAATTTTATATTATATTATTTATTGAAAATAAATTACATTTCTAAAAAAATTGGTATTTTTTCACTATTCACTAAAAAATAAATATTTTCAGAAAGAAGCCAAAATTTCACCCAAAGTAAATTTTGATATTATGATTCCAAAAATGAATTTAATTTTATAAAATAAATTTTCTAAAAATTCCTAAAATTAATTATCATTTTTCCCATAAAATTCAATAAATTTTTTTTTAAAAAAAATATTATTGATGAATAATATTACTTTAGTAAAAATTGATTAATTATTTTCTAAAACTTTATATGTTGATTTTATTGAGTGTGAAATTTATATATATATTATAAACTAGTTAATACTATTAAAACCTTCCAATTTAACAGATAGGTTTTAAATATTATATATATCATGGGTCATTTAATCTTGGTGTTGTGTGTTGAATACACTATGAAACATAAAAAAATATTAAGGCTTCATATACCGAAAGATATTGAATAGATTAAATTTATTTAAAAATGAATATATTATAAAGTATCAGGGTGTTATATTCTCGTATAAGATCAATGTTCCATGTTTTTTACAATCTCAAACATAGTTTCCTACTTTTTTAAATCTCTAGGTGTAACATCCTCCCCCTTTAATAAATTACATTGTTGAAAATTAAATTTAATCCTGATAATCAAAAGATAGAAATTTGAAAATACTTTTTTGTTAAACCTAGATCATAAAAATGGTTAATAAAGCATCATATTAATAAGGGGGAAAGGGAAGTATAAAGGTTATATGGAATAAAACATAACTAGGTTTCCTAATAGGAGAACATATGTTGGAAAGGAAAAAACATAAATAATTATAGAGAGTGATTTAGTTCATTGATCACAATAAATTTAATGATCAATGGAAAGTTAAGGGCCTCAAAACCATAATTTTTTTATGGTATAAAAGACTACATGATTCATTAGATATGAATGTAATTAGATAACATTTTTGTTTCAAGTTACATTTCCTAGCGTTTATGAATGATTTTCCATCTATATTAAGATCATAATGAAATATAATTACATGTTGAGTCTAATTTCCTGATTTTATCAATCTCCACCACAATCTCATATTTTTCTCTAAACAATGAGTATTCAAGATGAATTCCTTATCCATGAAGCACTAAAATAAGCTTTTAAAGACCACATAACCATAAAAGGGATAAAACGTTATTCCTCATATCATCAAACATTAACCAAAACCAAAATTGTAATCACATGGTAAGATAATTCCCAAAATGAATAAACCTTGATATGATACATTAATCATAAAAATTCAACAGTAATACCCATGGTAGAAAAAAATCATTCCATAACACTATATCCCAAATAACCTCAATAAACTCAATGTTAAAGAGTGTTTTAACCTAAAATATTATCTCATACCTTCAAAATTTGAATCACAAAAAATGGTGCTATTTTTGTGAGATAACATTAGTCACATAGTCACCAAATCACTTTTCAATCCTATGGTTATCTATAAAACAAAACGTTTGTTATCAAAATCCAAGATCATATATACCCTAAAGGTTATCAATACTTATAATCTTATTTATTAAAAATTTAAATACATTATTCATGTAAAAAATTTATTTAAAAATAATTCAACATACTAAAATATATCCTAAATTTCATTAATCACATTAAGATTTCCTCTCTGAAAGCTTCAAATAGGTGTCAAATAATTTGAACTTATGATCATCCTTAATCATATAGCCCTATTAAAATATCCATAATTCTTAATATAAACTCAATTTTAAAAAATACCAATCTACAAATTTATCTAAAGATTTCCTCTGATACTGACAATAACAACCCAGGACACATACTCCCGAATTAAGTGTTGAAATCATTACTTTACTTTTTTCAGATTTGATACCAATAGAGGTGACCCAATTTTCTCCATAAAAACATATAATATGAAGAGTATATAGTGGATCACTTACATTATCAAGGACCTTTTAGGATTGGTGTTTTAGTGTATTAGGAAAAAATCCTACATAAACCATACCCAAGTCATTAATTGAGTATTTCTACCACTTAATTCAGAATTCCTTATTTTGCATTAAGTCATCATCATTATCAATATGAAATACCTATAGAAAAAACTAATTCAAAATTATTTCTTGATAACTTATGGAAATGGAAAAATGGGATGGCTGAGCTAAAATGCTCTGTAATGGTAAACATAAGCACTTACAATTGAGTGTCATCAATCAGCATAGAAGTGATTAAGGGTATAACAACATAGTCAGAGTGAGTGATAGAATCATAAAATAACTCATAGACATAAATACATGAATAATCAAATATGAAAATATTGAAAATGAAAGGGTCATCAAAATCAATAACCCTGATCCATGTGATATCAATCATGATCATAAGAAACATTATAAACCCATTAAAATAATCACAAAAACATGTTGGAATTATATAACATTTGTTTCATAACCCATGTTAAACCCATATCATAAATAAAGTGAGAATTTTAAAATATATAGGAGAAAACCTCAGGTAAATCCATCCTTATTTCCTCTCATGACAAGGTACATTACCCAATGCCATATAGCGTTATATGGTTGCACCCATCGTTTATGCTATAATGAGATCACTCGGCACTATCTGGGATTCCCCATCATATAAGCTGTAATGGGATCACCTAGTTCTATCTGGGACACCCCATAAAATATTTAATGTCCAAGAAATATGATATTAATAAAGTTATGAGATATTTCATTTCATTATAAAACTTATAAAACAATCTTTTTTTCTTTCTTAAAGTGATTATCATGTGGAAAGGAAATAATTTTCATGTCAATCTCTTTGAAACATGATTAACTTTTTTAAAAGAAATGGTTTCCATAAAAATCTATTTTAAACATGTTTAAACCATGGAAAAGAAACATGTTCCATAACAATCTCATTTAATCATGGTTAACCTATGGAAAAAAACAGGTTTCAAAAATATCTTGGAAATAATCTTAATCCATCCAAAGAAAGAATGAGGATGGTATCATTATACACTAATTAGATCATATGTAACAACATGGGTTGTTGACATTGATAAATTTAAATACGACTAAATAAATATTTATGAAAATAAAATTTTTATTTCTATTATAAATTTTATAAAACTAATAATTCCCAAAATATTGTTAAAATCCGTTTCTTTGAAAAGAAACTTTAAAACATATAAATTAATCTTTAAAAGTAATTAAAAACTTTTTTTGAGGAAAATATCCTTTCCATTTTGAAAACAAATATTTTTAAACATTTTTAAAATCATATATTTTAATGTAACCTTGAAAAATATAAAGGAAGATTCAATTAAATTATAGTCATGATGATTGGAATTTTTTCTCATGACATACATGATCAAATAATGTTTCCATTCATATTTCAGTAAAATCCAAACATGAATTTGTTGGAAAATGAGATGATGATTCCATTGATTTTTTTTTAAAATAAAGACAAAATTGTTTAAAATTTTATTCAATAAATTATTTTAATAATGATAAAATTATTTTAAAACATTTTTAGAAAACATTGTTTTTGGAGAAAAAGGGTTTTCAACCGAAGAGAGAAATAAAGATGATTTTTCTTAAAAACCTTTTTTCAATTATTATAAGTAGAAAAGAGTGAGAAATGGTAATATTAATTTTAAATGTAATTAATATAAAAATAAAAATAAAATTCATGAGAATTATTGAGTGGTAGAGCATAAAATTTCAACATTGGAGACTTAATGATAAATAATATTGATAAACAATGAGATTGTGACATAAAAATATTAATGCCTTGGTTACATTGAATCGTTAGACCCATGTGAGAGAGATCCTAAAATGGGTATTTAAATCTATAAAATTTTCAGTATATTCATAATAAAATACATTAATAGGTTGTATATGAACCATATAAAAGAAATAGGTAGACATTATCTCATGTGTCTCACAAAAGTAAAAAGTGAAACAAAAATCCCTTAACATGTGCTTCCTTTTTGTTGAACATTATTTATTCTACTATATAGTGGTTTAGACAAGTTATTAACTTATTAAATACCAATATAAATATTTATTATAAAATATATGATCCTTTTATATAATCTTATCATCCTTTTGTTAATAATCATTCACTATTTTCATTGTTTTAGGAGTTAATCACTCTGTTTTCTCATTCATACATTGTTATGAAAGAATCAATTGTTATTCACATAATATAGTTCTATCATATAGATAATAATAATAATGTCATAAATAAAATATTTATAAATCAATTATAATTTTAAATCCAATCATGAAATATGGTTATCAAAAATAAAGTATGTTACGATCATGCCGACGACATGTCGTATGTATGTGTGAGTGACATTTTGAATTTTCAATGATCATTATGGAACAGAGGTAAGAAATATTTTATATTTAAATAATGATAATAATATCACATATAATATATAATTTTTTAAAATATACTTATATATTGTATGATCGAAATAGTGATGTAGATGCTCAATATACAATAGGCGGGGTGAATTGTACACTTAAATAATTTCCTTAGACAAGGAAAAAACTATGTTTAACAAAGTTAAACTAAGAAAATTCACAATAACCCTAATCACCAATTGTCGACTTGGAACTAAATATTACAATATGATATTCTACCTTAAAGCCTATAGAATCTAAAATAATCATAGTACAAGTGTAAGGAAATATAAGAGAATTATACTTTCCTTACAAAACAAAATTGCAGCGGAAAACACAAGTAGTAAAAACTACAAGTAACAAGGTATAAGTCTTTTAACCCAAAGAGAAGGGTATCCAATAACCTTGGATAAAGGTCCCTTGATTTATACTTTCAAGAAATTTTGTCTTACCCACACCAGGGTAATCCCCCAATTCAAAGATCAGAGTCTCTGTCTTGTTATCCTCGCAAACCCTCAACTTCAAGGTAGTTGGAACCTCTGTCTTCCTCAGCAAGGAAGCCCTCAAACTTCAAGGTAGTAGGCAGCTCTATCTTCCTATCCCCGAAATCCCTCGAATGTAATCACCAACATTCGGAGTCGCACGAGGCAATCTGAATGAGGGGTTTAGTATGCACAAAACATGAAAAACTTCTCTCTCTAGAAATCACCTTAACAGCTTGTGGTCTCTAGAATGATCAACTTCTTGTTGAGATCTTCCATATGATCTCCTATTTATAGGAAAATTTCCAATGGTCGGCTCCCTCCTCCAACAGTCATATTTTCCTTGAATATCAGAGGGACCTATACACATGTTACTAAACCAACGGTTAATTAGAAACAGAATGGACGGCATCGTTTTCTAACAAAACATGTTTAACTGAAAGCACGACATCATTTTACAATGAAACAAGTGTAATCATAAGTAAAACTAGAATTCATAATGTTAGTAAATAAAAGATCGGAATCTAATCATAATGGAATTCAGAGTCTATAACAAAAAATATGTTTGGATTCTTTTTTATAGGAATTCAGAACCTAAAGTCTGTAGAAGTCCGAAGTCTGAATTTCTAAGGAAATTGGGAGTCTGATTTCACCAGAGTTCAGAATCTGAACTTGTAGAGTTTGAAGTCGAACTAGTAAAAGTTTGGAGTCGAAATTCATAAGAGTTCGGTGTCAAACTTCATGAGAGTTCAGATTCGAACTTTATAAAAGTTCAGAGTCGAACTCATGAAAATTCTGAGTTGAACTTCATAAGAGTTCAGAGTCGAACTCGTGAATGTTCAGAGTCTAACTTCATAAGAGTTCGGAGTCGAACTTATGAAAGTTTGGAGTTGAACTACATAAGATATCGGAGTCAAACTCTTGAATGATCGGAGTCGAACTTCATAAGAGTTCGGAGTCGAACTCCTGAATGTTCAGAGTCGAACTTCATAAGAGTTCAGAGTTGAACTCATGAAAGTTCGTGTTCATAATTCGGAGTGGAACTTTATTACAGTTCACATCCAGAATTCAGATCCTAAAAATAGAATACTCTTATTCTTAAAATTATATGATTTGTGGGTATTGGGTATGAATCCGGTTTTTATACTTAAGAAAAATATTGCTATGTATAACAAAATCTAGGTTAGGGTTAATTTCCTTAAAGAATAAAACTTTCCTTATGGAAGTAAAATATCCATTTTCTTAAGTATAAGGTGTTTGTGATTTTCAAAACAAGAAGGAATGGAAAAGTCGTAAGGAAAACCATATTGACTCAACAATCTCCCCATTTTTTGAAATCACAAACATCCCTTCGAAAAAGAATTTAAGGACTTTGAAAATTTTCATTACACTTTGAAATTAAAACTTATCCCCCTTTGTTCATGGATGAAAGTGAATACAACTAACTCCCCCTTAGGCATTGAAACTCTAAGGATTGTATTTTGAATTTCTAGAGTGGATTTTTTATTATCATGGAAATGAAAAACTTTCTAATGGAAAACTCCCCCTTACTTTAAGGATAGTTCACATAGAAATTTTTCCTTCTTCATTTTAAGTCTTTCTACATTTCAAAATAGTTCTTTTTCCTTCTCCCACTTTGTGATTTTCAAAAATAATTTTTGGGAATGGAAAATATGGTAGCTAAATGATTAGTAATAACACTACAATATACAACCAACCAAACAACATTTCATTAGACTTGTCAAAAAAAATTACATGGAAGGTCAAATACAACAAAATATCGGAGTGAGTTTATTTGTCTTCCTTTTCTTTCGGGATCAGCTTCTTTAATAAGGATTTGAGTTTCTTCAAATCCCCTTGGCCTTCCTCAACTTGCTTCTCCAAAGCTGAGATCCTTTCCCCTTGCACTCTCAATGCTTCTGCCAAAGCCTCCATGGCTTCTTTCTGCATCTTTATTAAATCGTCTTGCTTTTCTGACTTCTCCTTAAACACAATCCGGAAATCTCTTTCACTTTTCCAATTCTGATCAATTGAGTTGAGCTTCCCATTCACGTCCCTGACCTGTTGATTATGAGAATTTTTCTCTTGGGTTAGGTTTTCATGAAGATCGTTAAACGTTTTCTGCTCCATGTCAAAAGCATTTTTAACTTCAGCCTGAAAATTTTCATACTACACTAAGTCTTAATCAACTCTCTTAGACCATAATGTTACCTTACTGTAGGACTTTCCATGCACATCATAATCTATAAAGAAACTTTTGTGTTCATCTTCGATCTTCACACACGTATCCATTAGCATGGATAGTGACTCTGATTTCTGGTTTTGTCTTAGCTGAAGAATTTGACATATAGTGTCAATGGTGGGAAAGATTGGAATGACATCCACCAAAATTTTCAAAGACTCAACAATAAAATCATTACTTTGTGCTGATGACTCTGAATCAGAAACATTGCTTGGAGATTATTCTTCTTCATCCTGCACCAAATTCCTTTTAGAGGTACCACCAACTACATTCTTCCTTATAATATCTTTTATTGTTGTCTCCAATAACACTTTCTTCCCTTTATCATTCACTATAATGGGTTCCTCATTAGGAGATACTTCCTCAGATTCGGAAACTTGAATAATCTGGTCTTCCTCAATTTTCACCTTTTCTTGTCCCTCCTCCTGAAAATCATTATCATAGGATCTTTCCTCATAAAAAAAACATTTTTTTGTTGTTCTTCCTCAACCTCATCATTATCATCTTCTTTTCCTTTCCCGAAGTGTCTATTTTTGCGGATTCTGCTTTCTCCTTATAATCTTAAACTTTCTTGATCAAGGAATCCAAATCTCCACTTCCCTCTTTTTATTCTTCTTCTTCTTCTTCAACTTCTTCCTCTAATTCTTCTCCCGTTACTATTTCTTCTTCAAAAACCATCTCTTTACCCTTAGATTTTTCATGAGAAAATAACTTCTTGGAGGGAGTCTCTAGTAAAGGTTCAGTACCGAACATTTTTGAAATGGGAATCATTTCAGAAGCTATTTCAGTATCTCTCAAAAGAGATTGCACTAGTTCAGCTTCAGACAAATTCTTTTTCATCTTCTTTTCTTTTTCCTACTTTTCTAACTCATATGCAGCTCTCCCTTTTAGGGCCTTAGCCTCTGAGGGGTCCAATCCGATCTGTGGATCCCCTTCTTTCCTCTTGTCCTTGTCTTCCCTCTACTTGGATGCGACTTCATATGTATATGTATTCGGCTTCATCAGTTTGGGGGGAGCAGAATGGGTTTCCTTAGACTTGGGATTTTCTTTATTAGTAGCCACCTCCTTAATATTTCTCTTATTGCTTGCCTTTTTGGATGGTTTCGGAGTCTGTGCATCTTTCTATGCTGCCTCAACTCTTCCACAGATAGAGGGTAAAATTCTCCGGATTCACTGGAAAACCCCATCTTCATCCTCTTCAAGGTATCATCACTAACCAGCATAAGCTTACAATTCCGGACATTTGATTTGCATGCAAACTTGAAGGATTCTAAGATTTGAACTATCATCTTAGATAGTAAGGCATGGTACATAATTATTTGAGCTCTTAGGTTCTCTTCTTTGATGTTCTTGATCATAATCAAGACATGCACCATCAAATTTATCTTTCTTAGATTTACCAAGAAATCTAAGACATAGATATCACTTTTCATCATATTGTCCTTGTCACCTCTTCTTGGTATGAGAAAACCTTGTAACCAGAGCTGTAGAATATTATTGTTCGGAGTGAGATGAGAAATCTTAGTAGTTATAACATCCTTAATTCCAAGGCATTTTAAAGCCTTCAACTTGTTGAAACTTCCTTGATCATCTGGAATCTTATGTGAGAAAAACTCAGCTTCTGCTTCATAAGCTAAACCAACCAAGCACGTGGCCTTGGTGTAGGATAACTTGTAAGTCTTTCCATAATACATAAATGAAAACCAGTCTATACCATCTTCCATCTGGAAGGAAACAGACTCATAGAACTCGATCAGAAAATCGGTGTAAACTGGATCCTATTTCTCTGACTTATACAAGCATACATCTTCCCAGCCATTCAATCTGATATTTTTGGTTATAAGAGAATCGAACATGTAGAAAACTGGATGAACTAACCTTTACCTTAAGACTAACTACTTAGAGATTGTTTTTTAAGTTGACATATCTTGAGAGGTAGATTCAACAGACATTCAGAGTGAAAGGTTTTGAAGGATTCTGAATGGCTTTGCAAAGATCAGAACCGTTCTTACGAAGAGCAGTAAGGCTTCGAGATGCAAAATCTTTGAAAAACCGATGTGGGATGAGTCTTGGGGTCCCCTTTATATAGGTGATGGATGTGACCTTTGGTCTTCTAAAATCCATCTAACGGTTGAAAAACTTTTCGATCTGATCTGACGGTTGAGAATATTCCCCCAAGGAAAACATGACTTCGATCTTTTGAGGTTTTAAGAAAAACATTCAGATTTAAGGAAAACTAGAATTCAAATTATTTTAAAAACACAGGAAAATACCAGCAAGAAAAATATGATTATGAAAACTTGAGTAAAGAAATCATACCTTTCGGATTGTCTAGAAATATTATTCGTTTTTGGTAATATTCTTCTTGAAGAAATGAATTAAAAAAATGAAAAAACTCATAAAAAACTCATTACAAAAATTCCAGTAAGAAAATCTCATTACGAAAGTTCCAGTACGAAAATCTCATTATGAGTGTTCCTGTACGAAAATCTCATTACGAAATTTCTAGTACGAATATCTCATTACGAGAGTTCTAGTACGAAAATCCCATTACGAAATTTCCAGTACAAAAATCACATTACGAGAGTTCTAGTATGAAAATATCATTACAAGAGTTCTAGTAAGAAAATCTCATTACAAAAGTTCCAGTATGCAAATCTCATTACAAAAGTTCCAGTACATAAATTTCATTACGAATGTTCCAGTACGAAAATCTCATTACGAGAGTTCGAGTACAAAAATATCATTACGAGAGTTCCAGTACGAAATCTCATTACAAGAGTTCTCATTCCGAGAATTTCCATTCCGTAAATTTCCAAAAACTTGTTACGAAAACTTTTAGTTACGAAAGAAGAAAAATAACACTGTCAACAAAAATTTTGGTTAAACTAGCACACAAATGTACTCCCCCTATGAAAAGTATTTTATTACTGTAAGGAAAGTTTCTGAACAGGAAGTTAATGAAGAATGATTACCTTAAGGTTATCATTCCTAACTTCTATTTAATGTATTCAAATCTATCGGAGGGTAAATATTTTTTTTCAAAATATCAGCAAGTTGATCTTGGGTTCTGATAAACTGAAAATGATATCTCTTTTAAGTGTGTGATCCCTATGAAATTGATGCCTAATATATATGTGTTTTTCACATGAGTGATATGCAGGGTTCTTAATGAGGGAAATGGAACTTGTGTTATCACACAAAATTTGAGTCTTAGTAAAACTCAAACCATAATTTGTGAGTGTGTGTTGCATCCACAACGCTTGAGCACAACAAATTCCAGCTGCTACATATTCAGCTTCAGTAGTGGAAAGTGCTACAGAATGTTTCTTCCTTCAGGACCAAGAAACTAATGAATGTCCTAAGAAATGAAAAGTTCTGGATGTACTCTTTCTATCCATTCTACATCCACCAAAGTCATCATCCTAAAATATTTTTAAAACAAAATCATTTCCAAAAGTATAAAATAATCCTAGATCCATGGTTCCCTTAAAGTAGAAAAAAATTCTTATTACCACCATTAAGTGAGATTCCTTAGGATTGGATTGATATCTCGCACATAAGCATACTGAAAACATCAAGTCTGGTCGACTAGCTGTCAAGTATAGTAGGCTTCCTATCATACCTTTAAAAGTTGTTTGGTCTACTGGTTTCCCAGCTTCATCATGATTTAAAGAGTTTGAGGTACCGATGGGAGTACTTATACTCTTACTGTTGTCATATCCATACTTTTTATGAAGATCTTTAATATACTTATGTTGAGATATATAGGTTCCTTCTGATTTTTGAGAAATTTTAAAACCAAGGAAGAATTTTAACTCACCCATCATACTCATTTCAAACTCAGAATTCGTTATATTTTCAAAAGAATCAGTTAATGATTGCTGAGTTGAACCAAATATGATTTCATCAACATAAATTTTAACAATCAAAACATTTTTCTTATCTTTCATTATAAAAAGGGTTTGATATGAATTTCCCTTAAACTTGTAATTTTGAAGAAAAAATCATGTAAGTCTATCGTACCAGGCTCGTGGGGCTTGTTTAAGGCCATACAAAGATTTGGTTAGTCTAAAAACATGATCAGTATGTTTTGTGTCTTCAAACCCAGGAGGTTGTTCAACAAAAACATCCTCCTTAACAAAACCATTAAGGAATGCACATTTCACGTCCATTTGAAAAAGTTTAAAATTGAAGAATGCTGCAAAGGAAAGTAAGATACGAATAGATTTAACTCTAGCTACTGGAGCATAGGTTTCTTCATAGTCTATTCCCTCTTGTTGATTATAGACTTTAGCAACTAGTCTAGATTTATTTCATAAAATGACTCCATTTTAATCAAATTTGTTTCTGAAGACCCATTTTACTCTAATAACAGAAGTTTCCTTAGGTCTTTCAACCAAGCTCCAGACATTATTCCTTTCAAATTCATTTAGTTCATCTTGCATGGCTTTGATCCAATCATCATCACCTAAATCTTCATCAGTGCTTTTTGGTTCTAATTGGGAAAGAAATGCAAGATGTTCTACTTCATTTCTTAAGGAACTCTTAGTCCATACTGGTTGATTTACATCACCAATGATACTATCACTGCGATGATTCTTAAGAAACACCTGATTTGGGTTTTGTAAAACCTATTCATCAACATAGGGTATAAAGTCTTCTGGGGTAAATATTTCAGAAGTATCTTCTTTGAACATTTTTTTTATCCGAAGGATCTTCTATCAAAGGTTGATAATCAGTTTTTGAGAACAAATCCAAGGACGTAGGTTGGGATAGTTTAAAAACAAAAGGATTAGATTAATCAAATTTTATATGCACTATTTCTTCAACAGTACAAGTGTTTTTATTGAAAAATCTATAAGCCTTAGAAGTTGTGGAGTAGCCTAAAAAAATTCCTTCATCAGATTTTGGTGCAAATTTGTGTAGATTGTCTTTAGTATTCAAGATGAATACATTGCATCCAAAAACCTTGATGAAGGAATGTCTAGGTTGTCTACCATTCCATAACTCATAATGAGTTTTATTAAGAAAAGTTCTAATCAAAACTCGATTTATAGTATAACAAGAAGTACTTACAACTTCATCCCAGAAATGTCTAGCTATATAATATTCACTCAACATGGTTCTGGTTATCTCTTGAAGAATTCTATTTCTTCTTTCAACTACACCATTTTTTTGAGGAGTTCAAGGTGCTAAAAATTTGTGAGTAATACCTTTTCTACTACAAAAGGTTTCAAAATCAGAATTTTGAAATTCTCCTCCATGATCACTATGGATAGTTTTCCATGGAGGATTTTTCTCATTTTTAACTTGGGCTCTAAAACTTTTGAGATAAGAAAAATCTTCAAACTTTTTTTCTATAAAGTATACCCATGTAAATCTAGTGTAATCATCAACTAGAACAAACAAATAATATTTTCCTCCAATGCTTCCAGTTTGTGATGGACCAAAAAGATCCATGTGCACCAACTGTAATGCATCAGTTTCTGAGACGTCACCAATTGATTTAAAACTATATTTATGTTTCTTGCCATATTGACAAGTATCAGAAACTCTAGAAGAGTCAAATCTAAGCTCCGGTAGATCCTTAACTAGTTTCTTCTTAGACAGTTTACATAAGTTCCTAAGGTTACAGTGACCTAATATTCTAGGCCATAACCAAGAATGATCTTCCATTTCATTAAGGCAAGGTAGTCCTTGGATCCCAAGGTCTTCTATGTTCAAAGTGTAAACATTATCTTGCCTATTGGCCAAGAGAATAAATTCTTCCTTGGAATTGTGCACTAAGCATTTATCATTCCTAAAATTCACAAGGTATCCTTCATCACATAACTGAATTATGCTAATGAGGTTGTGCTTAAGCCCCTTAACAAATAAAACATTTGAAATAAAAGTTTTACCAAGAATATCAATATTACCTATACCAACAATTTCTTCCTGAGCATTATCTCTGAAAGTTACCTTTTCTCCTTTCGTCTTGATAATATTTTCAAAATAACTTTTGTTATCAGTCATGTGCCGGGAACATCCACTATCCATGTACCATGTATTGTTGTTGGTACATCCTTTATCTTCCTAAATACAAGAAAATAATTAGACTTTTGGAATCCAAACTTGTCTGGATCTGAGATTTCCAGATAACAAAATTTTTGGCACCCACATCTTCTTAGTAAAATAAGCATTTTGAAAACATATAGATTGGGTTTTGTTTAAAGAGAAATTCATTTCTCAATGACCACCACATTGACACTTGATACAAAATTGGGCACTTTGTGGAACAAAGTAGTTGTTACTAAATGTTGGTTTTGCATGGGTATAACCAAATCCGGATTTGTTTCTTAAAGGTCATATTTTTTAATACATTTTATCAAAATTTTCTTTACCATGGGTAAAGATTGATAAAAACTTCTTTAAGGAAAAAATTTCGGACTTGAGTTTTATAAACAAGTTTTTATCTTCAAAATCATTAGATTTAGAACTAGAGCTAGGCTCAAAAATACTTTTCTTAGAAATTACTTTTTCTAACTCTTTAGAAGGATTGTTCTTCTCAGATCATACATCCTCGAGATTTTTTGAAATACTAATAAAATCAGAATTTTTCCTATCGATGTCTTTAGAAAGATATGATATTTATTTTGTAAGTATAGTATTCCTAGAGTTTTCCTTATAAAGTTTTTTATTGAGTCTAGAATTCTCAATCTCAAGAAGTTCAGCAAACCTAGAAACTTCTTTATATGTAGGTGAAGTATTCTCTTCATCAAAAGAGGATTCTTCATCTGAAGAGTTATAATATTTTCTATCATTAGAATTTAAAGAAACATTGGTCAATGATTCAGCATTGTGTACCTTAGCCATGAATCAATGATTGTTAATAGGTAATCTGGCTATAAGACCAAGATTCTTCTATCCTGAAGATTCAAAATCAGAAGATTCATCTAAAGAGTCACCACCACTGGCACTCCAGGTGTCATTAGCTTTCAGAACATTCATAGATTTGGCTTTATAATACTTCTTTTTGTTCCTTTCAGAATGCCTTTATTTTCTTTCCTTCTTTTTGAGAAAAGGTAAATCTGATCTAATATGTCCTGCTCTCTTGCATTCATAACAAGTAACTTCTCCATCTTTCCTATCTTTCCTTTCCTTTTTCTTATACTTGGATTGGAAATTTCTATGTCCATCTATCTTGTTCATTCTTCGAGTAAGATATGCTAACTCATTCTCTGAGACTTCACTTTCACTAGATTTAGATTGGATAATAACTTTCTTAGACTTGGATATGGTTACTCTCTCAGGAGTCTTAACTTTCACATGATTCGATGTTGTTTTAAAAGCAACATTACCATTTCCGTTCTTCTTTCTAATGTTGTCAGCATCTCTCTTCACTCTTGTTTCATTTTGGAGAAGATTTCCAAAAAGTTCATCTAACGAAATTTGAGTAACCATTCTGTTCTCATCAATAACTGTTTATTTTTATTCCCACTCATTAGGCATAATATCAATTATTTTATCCACAAGGGCTTCATCATTTAATCCTTTCTCTCCCATTGACTAAAGATTGTTCACTATAGTCATAAATATCTATTGAACACTACAGATTGGTTCTCCATAAGGAAAATTGAAGCCATGGTATTCAGATCTAAGCATAGCTCTCCTAGATTCAATCACTTTAGAAGTACCAAATTGTGTAACCTATAACTTCATCCAGATATAATTAGCTACTTCACGAGAAGAAATTTGGCTATATATATTTCTGGTCATTGAACATAGTAATGTATTGCATACCTTAAAATTGAGTTGATATTCTTTCTTTTACTGGTTAGTGAAAGTTCTAAATTCCTTGTCAGGAATTTTATAATCACCAGTAAGCATAACAAAATTATCCACTCCAGTATTGATAATGAAAGTCTTAATTCGATCTCTCCAGTACTCATAATCATTCCCATCAAAAATTGGTGGTCTTGAAGGGTTTAGATTTTCAATAAAACCAACATTTATTCCTGCCATCTATAAGAAAAGCTTTGGCAACCAAACTTGTTAGTATGAAATGTTCGTAACCACAAAGTTCAGAATAAACAATTCGGAATGACAATTCGAAATGACAATTTGGAATGTCAATTAAGAATGACAAAGTCGTTCTAAACAAGAATGAAAATCAATGAAAAAGTGAGCATGAAAAACTTATATGTTTTTATAAGTATTTCAGATACCTTCCTTGATTCCAATTGTAGGATCGAAATAGTGATATAGATGCTTAATATACAAGAGGGGGGTGAATTGTACACTTAAAAAATTTCATTAGACAAGGAAAAAACTATGTTTAACAATGTTAAACTAAGAAAATTCACTATACCTCTAATCACCAATTGTAGACTTGGAACCAAAGATTAAAATATGAGTTTCTACCTTAAAGTGTATAGAATCTAAACTAATAAGAGTACAAGTGTAAGGGAATATAAAAAAATTATACTTTCCTTTCAAAAATAATTGCAGTAGAAAACACAAGTAGTAAAAAGTACATGTAACAAGGTATAAGTCGTTTAACCCAAAGAGAAGGCTATCCAACAACCTTGGATAAAGGTCCCTTGATTTATATTTTCAAGTAAGTCTATCTTACCCACACCAGGGTAATCCCTCGATAAAAATATCGGAGTCTCTGTCTTGCTATCCCCACAAGACCTCAACTTCAAGGTTGTTGGAACCTCTGTCTTCCTCAGCAAGGAAGCCCTCGAACTTCAAGGTAGTCGGCACCTCCGTCTTCCTATCCCCGAAAACATTTGAATGTAATCACCAACATTCAGAGTCTCACGAAGCAATCTAAATGAGAGGTTCAGTATGCAAAAAGCATAAAAATATTCTCTATCTAGAAATCACCTTAACATCATGTGGTCTCTAGAGTGATCAACTTCTTGTTGAGCTCTTTCAAATGAGCACCTATTTATAGGAAAATTTCCAACGGTCGGCTCCCTCCTCCAATGGTCATATTTTCCTTGAATATCGAAGGGACATGTACACGTGTCACTAAACCAATGGTTAATTAGAAACAGAATGGACGACATAATTTTCTAACAAAACATGTGTAACTAAAATAACCACATCGTTTTACAATGAAACAAGTGTAAGCATAAGTAAAACTAGAATTTGGAATGTACGTAAATAAATTTTCGGAGTCTAATCAGAATGGAATTCAGAGCCTATGAAAAAACGATGTTCAGATTTTTTTTATAGGAATTCAGAACCTGAAGTCTGTAGATGTCTGGAGTCTGAATTTCTAAGGAAATTCGGATTCTGGTTTCAGCAGAGTTCAGAATCTGAACTTTTAGAGTTCGAATTCGAACTATTGAAAGTTCTGAGTCAAGCTTCATATGAGTTCGGAGTCAAACTTAATGAGTGTTTGGAGTCAAACCTTATAAAAGTTTGGAGTTGAAATCATGAAAGTTTGGAGTCAAACTTCATAAGAGTTCGGAGTCGAACTCATGAATGTTCGAAGTCGAACATCATAAGAGTTCGGAGTCAAACTCATGAAAGTTTATAGTCGACCTTCATAAGAGTTCAGAGTCAAAATCATGAAAGTTCGGAGTCGAACATAATCAGAGTTCTGACTCGAAATCCTAAAAGTTCATAGTCAAACTTCATAATATTTCAGAGTCGAACTCCTGAAAGATCTTATTCTAACTTCATAAGAGTTCGGAGTCGAACTCATGAAAGATCGTGTCCCGAATTCGGAGTGGAACTTAATCACAGTTCACATCCAGAATTCGGATCCTAGAAACAGAATACTCCAATTCTTGACATTATATGAATTCGGGGTTTTGGGTATGAATCTGGTTTTTATACTTAAGAAAAATATTGATATGTATAACAAAATATAGGTTAGGGTAAATTTCCTTAAAGAAGAACATTTTCCGTATGGAAGTAAAATATCGATTTACTTAAGTATAAGGTGTTTGTGATTTTCAAAATAAGAAGGAATGTAAAAGTCATATGGAAAACCTTATTGACTCAACATATATATCATCCATGTGGTGTAGAGATGAAAAGATATTCACAACGCTTCGTGAAGGCAATAGTCCATAAGTACACGAATGCTATTATCATCATTTTAGTGTAAAAAAATAAAATGATATATTATAATTTAATAATGATAAATATTTCATGAATATAATAATTATTTCATGTATATCACATATAATCATTAAAATTATCCTCATTACCTTCAATGTAAAGCATTCCTGAGAAAACGAATCATATCACTTTCTGAGGTGATACTCTTCCGTACACATGAACAATGTTATCGTATCCCCGACAAAATGGAAATTAAATAGATTTATATAATATAATTACTCTATATGTATAAAACATTTATAAGTATCATTTATATAATTTATATTCATCATCATACCCACCCATGAAAGGTGGTAATGGAAGAATGGATGACATCAGTTTGCGATGCTGTAGTCCGCCACACACAAGAATAATGATTTCGTAGCCCATTTGATGGAAGTGTAGATGGTTTTAGGTAATTAAATTTTTATGAAGAAACCCCAATATATTTATATAATGAGGTTATAATATCATAGTTTTTAAATAATAATTTATGGAGTTTGATAAATAATTAAAATAAATATGATCATTGAAGAACATTACCTCTTCTTTGGGTGTCCTCCTAAGGTTTTCTCTGAAATCATCCTATGTCAGATTAATTCAAAAAATAAGGCATATAAAATGAGGGGAGAAACTATTTTAGGTTATTTGGGGCGGTATTTTCCAAACCAAATACATTTGAAGGCATTAATAAGAGAGGAGCGGGAGTATCCATTTATTAGTTGGGGTGAAGACACAGTTGGTATTTTTTAAAGGAATTTAGTACTCCCACGTTTTTCATATGTCACAATGCTCCACAATGGGAAATTATAAAACCTAATAGGATTAATAGTTAAAACATGTCTAGAAAATATTTTTTTATAAAATTTTATAGGTAATATTTAAACTCATTTTTTTAGTTTAACCCATGATAATCCCAAACCTAACATAACTGTGGTATTAAAATTTTACTATATTTACGATTCATTTTGGTAAAAATTTACTTTGAGCTTTTTACACAATATAAAATTCTCTGATTCCAAATATGGAATCAATTTTTTGAAATTATATTAACATAAGAATAAAATTTTAATTTAAAATTAAACACGTAGACACAACGAGAAAATGATTTTATAAAGAGAAAATGTTGAAAAGTTTACAATGTTTTTATATCGAATTTCAATATGAAATTGGATAAAATAAAAAAATGGATTTATATAAATAATTGAAACATTTTTACTTTAAAATATATTTAAATTATTATTTATCTTCATAAATAATTAAAATGAAAAAGGCAGTTTACTATTAAAATTCTGTATTTTTCAATATTCATCAAAAATGATTCTTTTCCGAAAATTGTATAAAATTCACCCCTGTATAATTTTGACACGATGATTTCAAAAATTAATTTTATTTTTTCAAATAAATTTTCTAATATTTTTAAAAATTAAATTTAAAACCAAAATCATAGATGCGATGAAAAAGAGGGTTTTGATTATTTAATTTTTTCAATAATAAGATGATTTTATATTAACTCTATGTATAATAATAATTATTTTATGAATATAAATTAAAAATATTTTATATGAAATCCATAAAATTAATTTTAATCATTACCCATTAGGTGTTTTTTAATTAATTAAAATGGGGAAATATTAAGCATTTTTTAAGAATATTTAGAAAGATATCATTTCTAATCCCAAAAACAAACTTATAATAAAAAGTAATATAAAGATGATTCAAACTTAACAAATAGAATTAAATATAACTAAATAATAAATATTTTATATGAAATAATATTCAAAAAATGTATTTAATTTGAAATTAAATAATTTATTGAAAAGAAGTGACATTTTTACAAAACAAACATTATTTTTTTGCTATTCACTCAAGAATGAGAATTTTTAGAAAAATCCAAAAGTTTCACCTAAAGTAAATTTTTATATTATAATTAAAAAAATAATTTTAATTTTATTTACTAAATTTTATAATATTTCAGAATATTAATTATAATATTTTCCTATGAGATATAATAAAATTATTTTTGAAGAAAACATATATTTGAAGAATAAAATTACTTTATAGAAAATATGTTGATTATTTAAAAAAAGTTTATCAATATATTCTATTAAGTGAGAAATATATATATATATATATATATTTCATAATATATTTGGTACTATTTATACCTACCAATCAAATGGTTAGGTTTTAATGATTATATATATCATGGGTCGTTTAATCTCGGAGTTGCGTGTTGAATACACCATCAAACATAAAAAAATTCAGGGTTGAGTGTACCAAAATCTATTGAATATATTTAATTTATTTATAAATAATTATATCATAAATTATCGGGGTGTTACATTCTCATCTAAGTTTAGTTATGTGTGTCACCGATGCTATCGAAACTAATTTTATTCTTTTAAAATATCAGGGTGTTACATAGGGTATTGTGTGGAATTACATCCTAAGAATAGGATTATGACCCTCTATAAGATATTAGTTTTAGATAATGTTGTATTAATACCCCCAGAGGCCATGATGTGATTGTATATTATCATTTTTGTTAAGTGGGGTTCCCGGAATCAGTGTGACTGACTTTACATGTGCATCAATATCCTAATTAGCAGGTTAATTGAGATTGGGTTGTTAGTATACCCCATGGACCTATGTGTGATACACATATATGTATTAATATATTTATAATTACATCATGTAATTCCATATAGAGATACCCATTGAGCACGACATCTCTGATGGAATCCATCAGTGATATCAGAGTCGCAGAGTGAGTTCACCCAGGCGAGTGTGGTTGCGAACTCTCAAGCATAATCTTAACATGGAAATTCCATTATGACCATAACTTGAGACTGAGTGTCAGATATTATATTATCTATATGATTTATTTTTTATGTCTCATATTCTAATTTATATATACTTTTATGAGATGACTTCTCTTGATGCTTTATTCTTGGTGGTTTTAGGGTGTCCTACCAGGTATTGTTATACTCACCCCTCGAAGGGATCTTCCTGAATGTGTTGTGTTTTATAAAGATTAACAACCATTATACTATGTTCTTGATGGACTTGGAGCATATGAAGCTTATATTTGGGCTAGATAGACTATGGTTCTTTCCAAGTGTCACATCTGGTTGTTGTCCCCTCTTACTATCAGGTTGTACCTCATTAAAGTTATCTATGGGCTTGTATTTGGACCTTATTACATCCTAGTATTTTCTGTACACTGATTATGATATTTATATTTATGGGTACATTTGGTATCAGTTTTATTTTACATTTTATCATTGTATGGGTTTGTATATGTGTGTGTGTGTGTACATGTATCTTAGGCTAAGGCCTCCCATGTGAATGTTATGCTTACTCAGTGCTGGTCGAAAGCCACTAGGATATTGTGGGTAGGCTTGGGGTAGTTACACTTAACTTATCAATGATCAAGTGGGCCCAATGGGGTGATTCATGACAAAATCAATCAAATTATATTATTTTTAATATTTTTTAAATCATTTATTTTAATATTAATTAAATAAATACTACATCGATGTTATATAAGAATTTAAGTTAATTATATAATTAATAAAATTATAAATAGAGTCATATCATAAAAATAATTCATGTAAGGTCAAAATATAAATTGAAATTCATTCATAACTTTTGTTTTTTCCCTATGTATACATATAAGATATATTTAAAACTAATTTTATGACTTTAATTGATTTTATTATTATACAGATAATTTTCATAGAAAATGTTATATTAAACTATTAAATTTCAATAATAAGGTGATAAAGGTAAAATTCCATTAATCCAATGAAAAATGGGGACCTTATAATTTAGTTTTAACCTAATTTAACCTTATTTACCATTTACTGAGGTAATAAATTTTACTAAGGTTACTATTCATATTGGAAAAAATAAATGGGTCATATTTACCATATTTTAACTTCTTAATTAAAAATATGGAATTAATTTTATCAAATTTAACTTCTATAAGTGGAATAATTTAACTTTAAAATTAGTTGACAAAATGTGTCAAAACCAAATTTTTAGAAATTTTTTTTTATTCATTAAACAAGATTTATTATTATTTCATGCCTAGAAATAATTATATTAATGATAAAAAAATTTATTGAATATAAAATATATAAGTTTAATTGAAATAATTCACCTAAAGTGATTTATTTATTTTATTAAGATTAAATTTCATTGTGTGCATAAAAATAGTTTTTCTGAAAAATGCCTTTTATGTATGAATTGTTTATACCAAATTCAACCATAAAACTTATTAAAATTAAAAAATTATATTATTAATAATATTGTAGAACATATTCTTACATTGAAACCATTTTAAAATAAACTTCAATTTTTTTTAAATCCTTGAAAAAAGAGTCTTCAATAAAAATTCATATTTATACTATTAATGGAATAATCTATCTTTTCATAAAAAATAAAAAACATTCATCCTAAGGTAATTTTGAAATGTTTAATTCAAAAATTATATTATTTTTTCTAAAATTATATTTCTACAAGACCATAAATTAATTATAATATTTAAGAAAAAATACAAAAAACTTTTTTGAAGAAATTATATTTTTAAAGCATAAAATAACTTTATTAAAATTGAGTAAAAATTTCCTAAGCCTTGATAAATACCTTTGTATTGAGTATGACCATTATATAAATTTCATAATACGGTTTTTCATATTCATAACCCCCAATTTATTGGCCAGGTGATACTTATCATATAAAATATTAATATTCCATTGTTCATTTTAGCTTTGTGTTTCTTGGCTGGTACAGTATTGATCATAGAATTAATTTAAAATATTGAGGTTTTATAATGATGGACCCCTGTGTACTGGTTGGATGTCTCATATGCTAACGGATGTGAATATAAATTGTATCATGTGCCTTGGAACACAAGAACCTCATGATGTCTATAATAAAAATAAAATGAAATGAATGTGACATACTGGCCCTCATGTAGGATCCCTCATACACCTCCTTCTAAAGTAGTGTGTAATTTTCCCCAGTAGGCCGTAGTGGACCTTGTATAGGTTCCATGAGTAACATCCTTATGAAGGAAGGTGTTAAACTAGAATTTTTCCCATGTAGGACATAATAAATCATTTGATACCCTAGATACATAGATCTCATTAAGAGAAAAATGGGGTGTGTGTTTCTTCCCCATTAGGATTTGATTACATAGGTGGTTAGGCCATAAGGAGACCAGAAAAAAATCATGTATTTGGACTAACCTTGGATGAATTACAAAGGGAATCATCTTAAGGACATCTCCCTGGTGTGACCTTCCTATGATTCCAAAGAGTCTTCGATGAGACCTATGGTCCCCTAGAAGGTTCCCCTATGACTTATGACCATATAGAGAGGGTGAATTTGGAAATAGGTAGTGGTGATCATAAGTGTCACATTAGAACCCATATTGATGATTTGATATTTTAAGGCCATGTGGTGTTGGGGTATTCTCCTAGGAGTATGACCATAGTTTGTGACATGGTTTAAGCTTATGGCCTCACATTTTTATGATATTTATATATATATATTCTTAATATGGTATACTCTATTAGGTAATTTTTAAAATTGAAATCGAAAACACTCAAAGATAGATATGGTAAACACCATTTCAGTGGTTGTGATATAATTATGGATTACCAAATTATCTTCTTGGGTTTGGATTTTGAGATCATATATGAGATTATGATGATCATATAGATGTGGATTCCTATATGTGCTTCCCATGATCTAACTATTGAGATGCACGGTGGAATTCACAGGACACTAAGATTCAACCTCGAGTCTATATACAACACTTTAGATGCCAAGGATCCGTGGGATGTATGGAATGTCTTGGATCCATCCATTAAACATTAGGGTTATTATTATTATCATTATTTTATTTTTATTTTTATTTTTATTTTTATTTTCACTTATATGGGATGCTTATGTCACACCTAGGATCTTACCAGTGGTGCCTAATGATATTTATATTTTGTTGAGATGCCCGAGAAGAATAGAATCTAACTAGTTGACATGATTACATAGAGGATGTTATTAATTAGCTATTTCATAGGATACCAAGGAATCATCTTTCAGCTAATTGATATAGAGTTTAGAGGGATTCCTAAGATTCATAGGATCTAGAAGTTGAGCCTTCATCGATGTGGTACTTGGGTGTGAGGCCTAGTTTCTTATGGATGTCTGGGGTAATTCCTATTTTCTGGTATGATAACCTTAGAGGAGTTATGATTACATGACATTCTCAAAAGAACTATACTTCTAGCCAAATAAGGTATATTCAATTAGGATCATGGACCCAAGGATCGATCTTGGTAATTATTTATTTATATTTCAATGGTTCATTATTTATTTTGAGTATAAAACATTCATATAAACTAAATTTATTAATAATTCATGGGTTTTAGTTGGTGGTTACCTACTGAGTAATGCACTCACACCCCGTTCAACTAGACATTAAACTATGTATCTTGATAAGGCTCCTACTTTTCATAGGCATAGGTTGGAAAGAGGCCTGGTACATTATTGATTATCGATATAGAGCAGTTTGAGTGGGATTGGAGATCGAGAAGAGGTGAGGTGAGGTGATGTCAAAGGTCCTCAGATTATTTTATTTATTCCTGTATTTATTAGTAATTGTAATCATACCAATGAAAAATCATCTTTATATGACTTTATGGCCTATGTATTTCATATTTCTATTGATTTGGTTGTTTTATTTATATTACGTATAGATTTTTACTATATATGTATGACTCTCATTAATTTTATCTATTACTACACACTCTAATTTGAGGTACAGTTTTCACATGGTACTACCTTATACCCCCACTAATAGTATACATCCTATGGAATCACTACAAGAAATATGGGAAACCATATCCCTTGAAATAGATGACCATCAAATATGGTCACTGGCCCTAAAACAATTACCTACCTATAGCACCCCTCCACCCCTCACACACACCCTCCCCCTCACGAACATTCACCTCACGTAAAACCTCCCCCTCACTACCACCATTTCACCCATAAAAATCACCACATGTCCACCCTCCACCCCCCTCAAGAACATCCCCCCCAGTCACCCCTCCCGCACCTGAACCAAAGTTGTCATAGCTGCCACTAACTGTCAACCCTACAAACCCTCTTATCAACACCAGTGGCTTCTACTTCCACCATTTCCTATCATACATCCTCACCACCCCACTCCCATTAACCTCACCAAATCCCCTTCCAGTATGCCAATGCCTCCCATATGACCTCCCCATACACTTCTTTACTCTCACTGTAGCGCTGATGGAGTTGCAGTCACCACTGCCTTTGATTCTGGTCACTACCCCTGCCCCCTCTCTTCCACTTCTAATGATCCTTCATCCATCCTTTATTCATCCTAATAACTGAGGTAAACGAAATTATTTATTGATACTCATTTTCCTTGTTTTGAATATATATTTTTTGGGTTTTATCTTGGGTGTGTTTGGGTGAAAAAATGTACATTTTTATAGGTATTTTCGGTAGTGCACGGTTGGATCACTATTTGTCCAATCTGGGAAACCTTACAAAGAGAGGGATTTCATGGTTGGAGAATGGTTTGGAAAATCATACGACCTTGTAGAACTAACTATGAAACCCCGTAGTGGAGGAATATGATTAAGGATCCCGGTTTGGAAAACCATGTTCCCCTTTATAGGAAACAATGCATGCGGGTTTAATTATTATAAAAATTGGTTTTAAAATTTCTAAACCTCCCATAGTTCACTAAAAAGTCAACCTAAATCTACAATAACTCATTACTCTCATTTTTGAGGGTTTAGATTAATTCCAAGTGCTTTAGAACACTTTTCTTGTAGAATCAATGGTTGGATTGTCAGATCTACACCTCTCTGTGTATGTGGTTTCTTCACAATTAGGTTTCACTACTAAAAATAGGGGTTTTCCAAACAAACCTATCCTAATGGGTTTCCCTAATTGTTGGGATAGGTTTTTATGATAAAGGATATCCAAAAAATTTCTTAAAAATCATTGGGATAGATGATCCTATGAAAATGGGTTTTTAAAACTATTGGCATAGGGTGCGCCAATTTCCCCAAAGAAGCACTCCCCTCGCACTACCCCTTCTCCCATCTCGATTCCCAGTAGCCCTACTCCCCTATACCCATTCCCAATCTAATAATGTGGATGACCTCCTCCCATCCTGATTCCTTATAGCACTCCCCTTGAAATCCAATACTGAGACTCTAGCGACATGTTCCCCTCTTCTTCCCAATTGGTTACCTTTCCTCTTCTTCCTTACTGGAGACCACTCCTCTTATTCCTAGTTGGTGACCACTCATATTCTTCCTTCACAGTTATCCATCATTGATTTAAGTCATTCGGTTTCTTCCACTTCAAACTGATGAGTGTGAAATGAGTTAAATAATCTTACTAGATTTATTTTTCCTTTTTTTGTATGATGTTTAGTTTCATTCCAAATCTACTTCAATCTATCCATTAGGGTTTTCATTTGATTATTCTGGAATATGAAATTGGAATCATCCAAATAAATTATATGTGGAACTACCACATATAATTTAGTATGTGATGTATTGTTATTTTTATTTATTTAACTTTGATCACATAGTTGTTGAAGTATTTTATTTTCAAATTTAGGTAATTAATTTTAATTTTTTTATAAAATAATTTTTCATGTAAATATAATTATAAGTTGCATTGGCATTTGAAATATATGAAATATTACAGGTTTTGTAAAATTTCCAAATGGTTTTTCATATGATAATTTTTTAAGTGATTTAATATGTGATTTATTTGGGGTATATTTTTGGGATTTTATAATATTTTTAATATGGTTGCCGATGTGAATAATTTTTTTTATTGGTGAAATTTTTTTATTATATTTTTGTAACTATATTTATTTTGGTATTATAACAATATAGATATCATATATGGTTATTTTTTTTGTAATCATAGTGAGATATGACTATTTATATTCAACCCACCATTTCAAAGAGATATAGAAAAAAAATTTATTCCCTAATGACATTGTGGTATAAAGGGAAGTCATATTCCCTAATGATTATATTATGTGGTGATGGATGATGTGGTGGTTGATGAATGATGAGGGTTAAACATTATACTTTTTTTATTGGAAAATGAATCCATTATATTTTTTTTCAGAAATTCATCATTGATTTCAAATATGTTTAAATAACATGTTTGTGATTTTTTATTTCAATTTTTTATTTTATTTATTAATCCAAATATTCATTAATATTCCACATCAGGATTGAAAATAGGTTATTCTTGTTATAGAAATTATAAAAATCATTTTTTAAAAATTTTATACTTTTTTATATCAATATTTAAATATTATACATCAATATTTAAAAAAAATATTGGTATGGTTTTTTATCAATATAGAAAAATACAAGGTAGAAATGGGAGTCCAAGATGTGAGGTAAATTTATAGAAAATGAGATAGTGATCTGACCTATGTAGACGCAAGTAGACCTAAATTACACTAAACTTCATCAAACTAAAATAAAATAAAAATAAGTGAACTAAATTGAACCTAACTAAAATAAATTTTATAGTAATTATCAAAAATGAACTTAATTGGACAATCTTTAATAAAACCCTAATAGGCATGTACTGACCCAATCCAGCCAAACCCAAATAAACTAAATCGACGAGAACTAAACTAATCATAAATAAAAGGAATTGGAAAAAACCAATCTAAATAAAATATAATATGGTTACCAAGAAATAGTAATCTTTTATACATGAATTTATTGAATATGTAAAACATTAGTTAAAAAAGAGAATTGAATAATAGAAAAAATAAAAACATCAATTATAAACACAATTGTGTGTAGTGTTATGTATAGTTATTACTCATTGATATAATGAAATTAAATATCAGCGTTTTATATTTATAGTATTTTCTTATATATATATAGTATTTTTTGTATATTATAATATATTATCATATAGACTATTGTGTTAGTTATGGTTTCATATAAATCGATTAGTTATCATTTCCTTAAATATATTTTTGATTAAAATTGAATTATTTTAAAAAAAATTGAGAAATAACATATAACAATTTTTTTACAAAATGGATTGATGTTGGATGTATGAAACCGATAGGATCTTTAGATATTTTCAAATTAAGTTAGATAGAGTTTTAGATTTTTCATTTGACAATGCATCAGATTGTGGTCACATACATTTCCCATGTTATTATTGTGTCGGAAGACCTTTTTTGAGATGGGAAGAAGTTAGATACCATATAAAAAAATATAATTTTAAAAAAAAACTACAATGTGTTGTATCACAACAGGGAGAAAATTCAATCTCCAAATTCTCATGATATAAATGATAGGACTGGATTGGGAAATTTTTTAGAAGTATAGTTTTCTATTATTATTCCTCATGTGATGGAAGGGATTATATCTTAGTAAGACTTTGATACGAGCACACATCATATGTCTAATGAAAATGATAATGTTTACAGGATGATGAAATTGAATGATGCTACCACGACTCCAGTATATCACAAATGTGGTAAAATGGAGAATATGTAATTTTTAATCATATTATTTTATGGGAAAATAACGTATGGGATTTCTTATACTTCCATCAATGAAATTATTAAATTTTTAAAGGATTTTATTATAGATGATTCAGATTTTCCCTCAAACCACTATATGGCATGGAAGTTAGTTGAGGCACATAGATGTTCAAAAAACAAAATCCATGTTTTCCTGAAATATTTCAGCTTATTATGGGAGTAAAACAATGCATGGAATTAATGTATAAAATGTGGAACATCTTGATGGAAGCCAAAAGTTGATGGACCACCATCCCATGTACTTTAGAAGGTAATCTGGTACTTTCAATTGATCTTCAAACTACAAAATCTTTTCATATATAAGGAAATAGAAACAAAAATGAGATGGAATGATATTGTGAGAATAAAGACTAATGATGAGTTGGTTCACCCTGCAGATGGATTTTTATGGCATAGATTTGATACTCGATATCTTGATTTCGTAGACGACATGCATTATGTGAGGATGGGTGATAGAGATAACATTTTCATAATTATTATTATGTTTTTAAATTATTTAATCCTTAAAAATTAATCAATGTTTGTTTATTTTTATCATTTAATTTTTATTTTAGAATTTTGAGCTTAAGTTTCAAATTTTTTTAATTTTGGACATTTCATAGTTTTATATTTCCTCTATATTTGAATAATAAATCCTAAAATTGTTATAAAAATCATTTGATTCATTTTTTTAGGATTCATATTATCTTACGAGACAAATTAATCTTTCAGAAGAAGATCCAATTTGAATTCCAATATGCCCAAATAATTCTACTAAATTCTCAAATTATTCTTGTCAGTAGAATGGATAATATCTCATTCAGAGAGGCATATCTCATGATAGAGACCATAAAATGGGAGGATTTCAGCGGATTTCAACATATTAATAAAATGGGAAGCTCAAAATTAAATTTCATGAATAAAATCGTTCAATAAGGCTTCCCTTGAAACCCGTTAAAGTACGGTTTGTGGAATAGTGATTGGAATCCATAAAAATTCAGGTCTAGTTATTCATCCATAACTCATTCAAAACGGCACAAAATGCTCTGAAATTTATATGGTAGATGGAGAACTCCATTCATCACATCATAAAATATAGGACCTTGGAAGATTTAGAGATATGGGGGCAGAATCAAATCCAACTTAGGGTAGATAGATTCTAGAGGTATTTTTGTATGTTATTTCATTTATTTCTTTTGTTCTTCTATGTTTTTTAATGTCTTATTCTTCCCCCTTATTATCAATTAACCTTAACATTATGGGTTAAATATTCTGAATGATTTGGGAAGGTTATGTTTTATCTTTTATAATGTTTGAGTTATTTCATTTGATTGAATAAAAACTCTCTCTCTCTTCTGCGGTGTAGGTTTAAATTCTAATAAATAGTTTTATTATCTTATGTGAGCATATTTGATTTAATATTATTTAGTTATTATTTCATTGGTAAATGTTCATAGTCTCAATCCACTAGGTTCTAGTATATATACAACAGAATATGTCAAGCATTAGTGGTGAAGTACTTAGCGGTCATCAGTACATGTGGATGGGGTATTGAATATTCTTAATTGTTTTGGATAAACAGGACCCGATCGGGAATTGCCTAAATCATTGAGGGTATTTGTTACATATGTTTTGAACATAGGAATAAGAGTAAAAAAACTTATATATCGATAATTTTTACTCTCAATAACACTATTTACCAAGGGAGTGATAGGAAGTGATCATGAAATATCACTTAAATCGACATAGCGGAAGAGGATTGAATAAAATTGGAACTATGATAAGATTTGAAATTAAAAAACCAAGCCCAACTTGATCAACCAATTATTGTCACCATTTTTAATCACATTATTTTTTGATATGTTTTAAATATTTTAATTTATTTCTTTCTTTTGTTTCGTTTCTTTGTTTACAAAACAAAAATATATAAAAAACAATCCCACATCATTCTCAAATTTAATGTGACATAAGTGATTTTTGTGAGCTCCTCTCTGGACAAAACCTAGGTTAACAACTATAATATATTTTAACATACTAAATAATTGTTTTTTCCTCACCCAATGATAGAAATGAATCAAAACTTGGTGGCATTTTTGGGGAGGCAGTGCCAACAATCTAATTAAAAATATTTCACACTTTTAAAATTATAAAAAGCCATAAAAAAAATAATCTTCCATGATGTTATCAAATGATTATTTAATTAATTCATTGAATAATTACCCAAAATTTAAGAACCAATTAATCTCTCACACTTGTCTATGGAAGATGGTGTTTAATTTATTTTTAGACTTGTGAGGTTATTTTCAAAGTCAAATAATGCGGAGCATCCATTCAAAGAATTCATAGTTGGCCTAAGGGAGGACATGGAGATGATTTTTTTTAAGTGATGGACCTTGAAATAAATGATTTCTACCATTAATATACAGAATTTGATAATTTTTCCATGATCTAGGAATTGGAGGATACTGACTACCTACCTCAATCTACTACTACTCAACTCTAAGAGGTTCTTTCCACTGAAGACACAATTGAAGCTCAACAAACTCAGGGAGATGAACTTTTCATGAACTCATTATGTAATATAAATAAAGTATTTTAAAATAAAATTTTAATTTATTTTCCATTATTTCTTTTTTGGGGGGTTTCCCATGAATTTTTGGAGGAAAGGGTGGGTTTTCAAGATTTGGGTCAAACCATGATCCCATTTCCAGATTTAAATATAAATTTTGTTTATTTTATAAATCCTATATTTTTTTAAAAATTTCACCCATTCTGGTACCCACTTGTCCTACCCTGACCTATTAAAACTACCATATCCATTTTTACCCCTTATGAATCCATAATCATGGTGGATTTTGGTTATTTATTAAGGTATTGGGATAGCCTGTGAGGCCATTTCTTGTTTTTAAAAAATAAATTATTTAATTTATATCATATTAATTTTTTAATATTTTTGGTTATTACACATTTCAATAGAGACCACTGATCCTAGGTGAACCCACATGTTCGTTTATCCCTCTTTGGAGCTCATATTCATGGCGGATTAGGGAAAACATTCCAAGGATATGTCAACTCGTCTAGATTTGAAAAGGTGATTTTTTTCTTTCATAACTCCATTATTTTTCACACTTTTTCCCCCATTTCAGTTCCCACTTTACCTCGTCATCCTTATTAGAACCTCCATATCATTTCTTGCTACTTATAGATTCCTTATTGGTGTATTTGGGAGAATTTCTTCAAGATCTCTCATGTAAGTGGGTTTCCTTCCTTCCTCCTCCAATTTTCTTAAGGTTTATTCTATTTTTCATGATATTACTAATGTAAAGAAAGTATGGATTTGAAATGAGGGTTCGATATTGGGTCTTTTGTTCTAATATTGTGGTTTTAGGTTTGATTTAACACCCTTGTGGTGTGGCGGTGGTGCAGTTGAACTTTCACACAATGATTTGGTGTTTCTGAAACTTGTGGTAGGTGATTCCATGTGTAATCACTACTAGATGAGTTATAAAATCTTTATTTATATTTTTTTCATAATCCTACTTCATTTTTCTTTCTACAAAAATTATTTTTGGTGGAATTTGTTCAACAATGGATTTTCAAATGCCATTTTTGTGTGAAAATGGGTGTTTTACATGTGAGTTCAATGTTGTACCACTTGGGGCTATCTTATAATTCATTTAAGGGATTTATTAAAATGTTTTTCAACTAAAAATTATTGTTTGGGTTTATATTGGCCGGAATTGTGTTTTAAAAGAGGTATTTTAGATAATTTAATGTGAAAAGTTTGGATATATTCCTTGAAATTGTATTATGGAAATTCTAAGTGGTTTACTGAGTTATATAAAGGTTGAAAAGAATGTGAAGATACTGTTTCGAATGTGTGTGACCATAAATAAGGTTTTTATGTTCCAGTGTACTTTGGAAACATCTATAAATTTTTTTATCGCAAATGGGGAAGCCCAGGTATCTAGGTGGGTGGATGTGTACTAGTATGCTAGTGATCCAGAGTGGTTTTGTCCCTGTTTCACTTAGTAAGTTGGACATTAAAACACAAAAAAACTATAATGATGATTATTTGGGACCAATAGGTTATTGGTATGTTCCATACTAGTGTCTTGTACAGGAGAACATATATGGTTATGGTTACTTTACATCGAGATACGAGGTACAAGGGGCCCAAAACTAATTAGTTCCTTGGGGTGTTCCTGAGATTAGTGCTCACTGACTATTTGGTATTTATCATTGTATTATTGTGTTTTTGGTAAGAAAATTTGGATGAATACATGTTTTATTGAAATTTGTTCACTCTTTGAAATTTCCCTTCGAAAACTATTTACTTTTAAAAGATTCATTGTGTAGAAATTATTTCCACCATTTCTTGTTTATTAAAACTTGCCTATTTTTTATCTTGTATTTCTTACTATATGGAATATTTGGGTGGTATACAATTGGGATTTAGATCACACCCTACATAAATCTTTGGGTGTATGTAGACTCGATCATGTTTCAAATAGGTAATGGAAAGGCCTTGGGTGATGGCTGTTTAGGTTGTTAGTTTCCTTCCATGGCGTGGTGTTGTGGAGACGACTCATGGGTGATCACCCCATATTGTGTTGTGTTCTGTGGGATGGTTTTCTGATAATTTTATATATCTTTGGAACTCTTGTGTCATGTCTAATTACATGTATTTAGTTCTAAATATTATTTATGGATTGTTTGGTTTGTAATTTTTGGATATAGTTTATTGATTGTATTTGGTAGTAAAATGATTCTAAACTCGGGTAAATAATTCCCAACCTGATATTTAAAATACCTGGGAAATTGTGCCATATTTTAGGGATAGTAAATTAACTAAGGGCCTTACCATGGGCCCATTTTGGTGTCGGTTTT
The DNA here is from genome assembly GCA_963277665.1 of Viscum album. Lineage (NCBI taxonomy): Eukaryota > Viridiplantae > Streptophyta > Magnoliopsida > Santalales > Viscaceae > Viscum > Viscum album. Next base: position 386,335,892 of record OY728167.1, on the reverse strand, counting down.
TATGGTGACCAAATTCTATTCGTGATAAAATGGTATCGAGAGGAGGTTAATATTTTTGGGTTATATTATTATTTTTGGATTTGTCAGGCTAGACAGGAGTTAGGACTGTTGGGGCTCAGAGTTTTGGTAGTGGGTAGGATGCCTAGCCCACACCTTTCATAATAGACCTCGAGTAACGATGGTATGTTGGAATTGTTTATTTGACATCACTTCTAGGTGAGACGTGTGGGTTGCAGACTGCATGTGGACATCGGGTGGGGGTGAAGTAGTTGTTTATTTTATTTTTGTAATGTGTTTGGATTATTTATATTTTATGTTATTAATGAAATTTTTTAAAACTATTTTACTAATTTTTACTCTTGTGACTATTTCCTTTTGTAGAAACATGCCTCCCTAGAGAGCTGACATGCACCCACATGAAGATGCAGAAGAGAGTTCCATGTTTCTGCTTGATCAAAGGGTTGTGGAAGCTATAGTCTGGGATGTTCAGGCTCTAGGACAAGGATAATCTTCTTTGGATGCCCCTTCTCTAGTTAGAGAAGAGTAATATGGTCCAAGAAAGAAAAAAGTCTAGGAGTTCCTAATGAACAAGCCTCATACTTAATGAGGAAGCAAAGAACCCAAGGAATTGGAGGAGTGGATTGAAAAGATCAACAACTTGTTTGAGTTCCTCGACACACCAGAGGAGGCCAGGGTGAAATGTGACTCTTTCCTATTAGAGGGTCCCAGGTTTAGGTGGTGGGAATCAGTGCTTCAATCTGGGAAGCATGAGAAGATGAGATGGAAGGACATCAAGGTTAACTTCAACAACTAGTACTTCTCGAAGGTTTTGGCATATGATTGATCTTCATAGTTTATGGAACTTATTTTGGGGGGATATTTTAGTGATTGAGTATGCCATCCGTTTTTCTTATTTGGTTCGGTATTCTTTGGAAATGGTCTTCAATGAGAAGATGAAGGCCTAGAAGTTTGAGGGGGGTTTACAGCCATAGATCTATTCCCAGGTCTCCCTGTTCCAGCTAAAAACATATAATGATGTGGTTGATAAATATTTCATGGTGGATATAGGTAGAAAGGATATGGATGGTTTCTCTAGGAAAGTATCCAGATTGGGCAGTGGATGTTCTTCTAAGATTAAAAGGAAGTGATAGGTGTTGGGGAAGAATGGTGGTGGCAGCTCCAGAAAACTTTTAAGGCAATTTTCTTTGTCGTATTTTGATGTAAGGTCTGTCGTGTTCGACTAGTGTGGGAGGCCAGGGCACATTCGACAAACATGAACATCTCCTTATAACCCCTGTTATTAGAGTAGAGGTATGGGACACCTGTAGTAATTTTGTAGGATGGACAATCCACTCTAGAGTGGGGTAGGATCAGTGGCTTCTAGGGGATTGCCAGATCAGTCAAAGTCATCGAGTATGGGGGGATATCAGTTTGGTGGCTATGGTAGTAGGGTCGGATCATTTTATTGTTAGAGATAGATTAGGATAGAACCAATGGATAGTGGTTGTTCTCAGGTAGAGTCCAGGAATATTTATGCAGTGGATCAAGCACCAGCGAGATCAAAGGCGGGACCATCAATAGTTTGAGGTACCATTTTGATTCAATCATCTATAGATGGTTCTCTTTTTGATTCCATTCACTCTGATTCATTCATCTCTTCCAATTTTGTGAACATTCTGAATTTTCCAACCAAGATTTTGTCTTTTGTGATGGAGTTGGTGACGCCACTAGGAAAGAAGAAGGTGAAGGGTCTCAGGTGCACATCATGTGCGCTTTCCATGTCAGGGATTGAGATGGAGTGTAAAATCATAGTCTTAGATATGGATCTATTTTACATGATACTTGGAATGTATTGGATGGCACACATTCAAGTGAATAATTTTTATAGGTGATGGGTCAGTTTCACAGAACCTGATTGGAGTTGTCAGGTCTTATATAGGGATTGGGATCATCGGCCAGGTCACACATGACCTCTACTCCTAGTGTTGGGGAATATTTTCTTCCAGTTATCATCGCTCATGCTAGAGGATTATATTCATGATTTTTAAGGTGGACTACCACACGTAGTGGATGAGTTTCCGAAGGTATTCTAAAATCATTTTTCAAGATTTCCTCTGGAGAGGGCCGTGGATTTCTAGGACAATTTAGCACCAGGAACCAATCTGATATCTCTTCCCACTTATCATATGGACCCCACCAATATGATGGAATTAAATATACAAATGGATGATTTAGAATCCAAAGGATTCATTCTCCCAAGCGTCTCTCCTTGGGCTACTCCAGTTCTGTTTACAAAGAAGGCTGATGGATCCCTCTGGTTATGTATTGATTACCAGAAGCTGAAAATAGTAACCATAAAGAATAAATGTCCTTTTACCAAAATAGATGATTTGTTTCACCAGTTGAATCGGTAAAAATTCATTTCAAAAAATATACATTCATTCGGGATACCACTAACTCAGGGTGAAATAGGTAGATATTCTGTAGACAATATTCTAAAGCAAGTATGGCCACTTTGAGTACCTAGTCATGCCCTTCATATTGATAATTCTCCAGCGGTCTTTATGGAACTCATGAATAGGGTGTTCCACCAGTATCTTGACTCTTTTTTCATGGTATTAATGGATGAAATCCTAGTTTACTCTTGATCCAAGGAGGAACACGAACATCATTTTTGAATTGTGTGGGTCACCTTACGAGAGCACTAACTAAATGAAAAGTTATCCATGTTCAATTTATGGATCAGGGAGGTGAAGTTTCTAGGGAATGTGATATCATAACATGGTGTTTTAGTGGACCCCGACAAGATCAATGTGTTTATGTCATGGGAGAATGAAAATAACATGTTTGAGATCAAGAGTTTCCTTGTCCGGGTTGGTTACTACAAGAAGCTTTTTCGGGATTTCTATCATCTTGTTTTCCCATGACCATGCTCACCAGGAAAGGGGTGATGTTTTTATAGGGCATAGAATGTCAGGAATCCTTCGAGGATCTAATGAAATAGTGGAGTACCACCCTCATGCTAATTTTTATAGAGGATGGAAAGGGGTATGTGGTGTATTGCGACACTTCAGGTATGGGTCTTGGGTTTGTGCTTATGCAGGGTGATCATGTGGTGGTGTATGGTTCTCCCCAACTCTGACCATAACAAAAGAATTATCTAACCCATGGCTTTGAGTGAACATCTGTGATGCATGATTTTAATACATAGCATCACTACCTCTTCGGGGATAATTGTTTGGTCTACTCTAATCACAAAATATTTTCCTACATCTTCTCTCATAAGGATCTCAATTTGAGGCAGTGCTGCTAGATCAAGTACTTGCAGGGTTCAAATTTTACATTGTCTATACCCTTGGAAAGGGAAATATGGTGATAGATGATTTGAGTTGAAAGGAAATGGTTCAAGCCTTGAGTAAGTCTAGTGTTGAGTAGACTCTAATGGGGATCTTTTCTCAGATGCAAGTGGAAACTAATGAGTTTAGTGGAGGTGCATTATTAGCTATCATTCAGTGGACTCCTCCCTCAGAGTTGATTCAGCTGGAACAGCTTAGTGATGAGCTTTGTCAGTGGTCGAGGTTGTTTCTTCATGGTGGGGAGACATCTTCTGATTGGTCATCATCTCCAAAGGGCATCTTGTGCTTCAAAAGCTGATCAGTAGTTTTGTCATCTCCGTAGAAGGTGATGTTGTAGGATATCCACTAGTCTCAGTGGGATGTCCATCCTGGTGCCACCACGATGTATTATGATGTGTGTTAGTAGTTCTGGTGGCTAGGTATGAGATGGGACATAGATAACTATTTGTCGAGATGCTACATATGTCAGTTGGTGAAAGAAAAGCTCTAAAGACCCTCCAGTTTCCTCTATCCATTACCCATTCCTACTTGTAATTGGTATGAGATCACCATGGACTTCATTATTGGACTTCCTTGTACAACTCGGGGTAATAATGCCATATGGTTAGTGATTGATAGTCTAAAAAATCATCCCACTTCATTCCAATCAAAGATTCAGCTAATGTGGATGAGTGGGGATATTTTTATATTCAGAAGGTGGTATGGATTCCTGGTGTTCCATTAGTAGTTGTTTCATATAGATAACCGTATTTCACTTCTCGGTTTTGGGATGGTGTTCAGAAGGCCTTGGGTTCATTGATTTAGATGAGCACTGCACACCATCCTCAAACGGATGGTCATATAGAGCAAGAGAATAAGATACTGGAGGAAATTCTTTGTGCATGTGTTTTGGACATTGGATGTTCTTGGGATAGCCATTTGGGATTGGATGAATTTTACTATAATAATAGTTACCAATCCTCTATTATAATGTCTTCTTTTGATGTGCTCTATTGTCTACCTTGTCGGTCCCCCTATGTTGGGATGAGATAGGGGAGACTTCATTGTTGGGGTCGAGGCTTATTTAAGAGACATCTAAGAAGGTCAGGTTGATTAGTTAGTTCTTATTGATACCTCAGAGTCTCTGTAAATCTTTAATGGACTAGAGGTTTCAAGCCCTAGAGTTTTCTATGGGAAACATGGTATTCTTAAAAGTGGCCCCTCGCCTGGGCCATCATTGTTTTGGAAATCAAGAGAAGATGATGTCGCAGTATGTTGGAAATTTTGAAATAACATATAAAATTTGAAAGGTTTCATATAGTTTGGATTTTTCTTCTTATTTGGCATCTATTCATAACGTCTTCTATGTCTCCTAGTTGAAAAAGTACAACCCGAATCTGTCCCATGTGCTGAATTGGGAGAAGCTGGATATTTAGCCTGATTTTTCTATTTTTGAGTAGCCGGTGATAATAGTTGATTCCCAAGATAAGGGTCTTTGTGGAATGCCTTTTCCACTAGTTTGGGTCCTTTGGAAGAATTGGAATGATGTCTACAAAACTTTGGAGCAGACGTTATGGGTTGAGAAAGAGTACCCATTCATGTTTTCCGATCAAGCTTCAGGTTGACTTTCCGTGGAGGAAAATATTTCATAGTTGGGATAATTGTCACATAAATGAATTATTTTAATGGTATTTTCCCTTTAATTTCCATTCTTGGTTTTTTGGGGTTTCCAATACATTTTTGGAGGAAAGGATGGGTTTTCAAGATTTGGGCCAAATCGTGAGCCCATTTCCATATTTAAAAATAATTTGTTTCACTAATAACTCCAATGTTTTTAAACATTTTCACCCATTCCACTACTCACATGGCCTCACCTGATCTATTAAAACTACCATATCCATTTGGACCCCATAGGAGTCTATAATCATGGTTGATTTGGGTTATTTATTAAGGTATTGGGTCAGCCCGTGATCCCATTTCTAGTTTTAAAATAATATTTTGTTTCTTTTATATTATACTCAATTTTTTAATATTTTTTTGGTTATTTTCCCTCTCACTTGAGCCCACTGACCCTAGGCTCACCCCCATGTTCTTTTCTCCCTCTTTGGAGCTCATCTTCATCGTAGATTAGGGGAAAATGACTCAGGATTTCTCAAATCGTCCATATTTGAAAAGGTAATTTGTTTCTTTCATAAATCCTTCATTTTTTACTCTTTCCCCCATTTCAGTTCCCACTTGAGCTAATCATCCTTATTATAACATCCATATATGTTTTGGTTTCGTGTAGATTCACCTATTGTTATATTTGGGGTGATTTCTTCAAGATCTCTCCAATAAGTGGGTTTCATTCCTTCCTCCTCCCATTTTCTCAGGGTTTCTTCTATTTTTCATGAAGTTCCTAATTCCCAGAAAGTAGGGATCCGAAACCATGGTTTGATCTTGGGTTTATTGTTCTAATATAGTGGTTTTAGGTTTGATTTAACACCCTTGTGGTGAAGAGGTGGTGTAGTTGAACTTTTGCCTAAGGATTGTTGTGTGTCCGACACTTGGGTTAGGTGAATCCATGTGTAAGCACTAATAGGTGAGTTAGACTTTCTTGATTTCTATTTTTAGAATACTCATCCTTCATTATGCTTTCTGTGAAAATTATTTTTGGTGGAATTTGTTAAAAAAAAATTTAATTCCATTTTGTGTGAAAATGGTTGTTTTACATGTGTGTTTTATGTTGTACCACTTGGGGTTGTTTTATAATTCATGTAAGGGTTTTATTAAAATGAATTTTTGATGAAAATTTTGGTTTGGGGTAATATTGTTGGGAATTATGTTTTCAAAGAGTGATCTTAGATGAATTTTATGTGAAAATTTTGGTTACATTCCTTGAAATAGTTTTATGAAAATTCTAAGTGGTTTATTCAGTTATATAAAGGGGAAAAGCATGTGTAGCTAATGTTTTGAATGTGTATGAATAGAACTGATTTTTTATGTTTAAATTGATTTTTTTAACACGTGGAAATTTTTTGACCACAAAGGGGGAAGCTTGGGTATCTCAGTGGGGGGACATGTACTAGTACACTAATGATCCATAGTGGATTTGTCCCTATTTCACTTAGAAAGATTGAAACTGACAAAAATAAAAAAAACTATAAAGATGATAATTGGGGACCTCTAGGTTTTGGGTATGTTCCCTACTAGTGGTTCATCCAAGATAACAGATATGGTTATGGTTACTTTACACTGAGATACAAGGTACATGGGGCCCAAAACCAACTAGTCCCTAGGGGTGTTCCTTAGATTAGTGCTCACTGATTATTTGGTATTTATAATTGGATTATGGTGTGTTTTGATGGAAAATTAAGAATCATACATGTTTTATTGAAATGTGTTCACTCTTTGAAATTTACCTTTGAAAAATATTTACTTTTAAAAGTTTCTTTCTTTAGAAATTATTACCACAATTTCTTTTTTATTAAAACATGCATGCTTTTTATCTAGTACTGCATACTATATGGAATATTCAGGTGGTATAAAATTGGGATTAGTATCACACCCCACATACACCTTTGGGATTAAGTATACTTGATCATGTTTGACACAGGTAAAGGCAAGGCCTTGGGTGATGGAAGTTCGGGTTGTTAGTCTCCTTCTATGGTGCAGTGTTGTGGAGACGACTCGTGGGTGATGACCAATTATCATGCGGTGTTCGTTGGGATGTTTTGATTGTACTTTTATATATCATTAGACCCCTTGTGTCATGTTTAGGACCATGTATTCAGTTATGAATTTTATTTTAGGCTTGTTTGGTTGGTAATTTTCAAATTTAGTTCATTGGTTGTCTTGGGTTATTAAATGATTCTAAACTTGGGTAAATCATTCTCAAACCACTATTTAAGATACCCATGAACTTGTGCTAGCCCGTGGGGATATGGAATTACCTTTGGTTCTTTCCATGGTCCATGTTTGGTGTTGGTATTGATGGAAATCATATTTGGTTTGTGACAAATTATCTTATTATTTTATTGAATCTGAATTGAGTACCACCTCCCCTAGCATGAAATTTTTAGATTTGTCCAACACTTATATTTTTTTGGTGGATGAGGAAGAGAAAGAAGATGCACCTGAAAATGAATATATGTAGCTCCCTAAACATGATGAAGACTTAAAAAGAGGAGTTCAAGAGAAGATCCAAGTGGGTTTTCTTGAAGAAAAAGAGACGCAAGATTCTAAACTTGAAAGGGAAGAATTTTATATTGATTCATTGGGTTTTAATTTTATTCAAATATAATTATACATTGATTCTCCCATTGACTATTATGCTGATGTAGAATACCTTGGGAAATCACTGGATAATGAGAAAGAAATTATGAAAGTGGAAAACAAGAAAGAGTAGGACTCATTCTTTATCCTTCCCCCACCAATAATGTTGAATCATATTGTCAAAGGGGTGGATTTTCATACTATATCAATTAATTCTTCAAAAAAAGAAGAATTTCTTGATGGAAGGAATAAGTTATGGTGGTTCATATTAAAGAATGTCAACCCACAATTAATATGGGTATAACCAACTGAAACTGCCCATATGAAGGCTATCAAAACCCATGGCCCACATGGGGGATTAAACCAAGATCTACCCTTCTTTTATTATTCTCTTTTTCTTTTTTATTTTATTTTAATAAATTTCATATGCTATTTTCTCTACTTCTAGTTGTAGGTTTTTAGTGTGTAATGCTTAGGATCTTGATTCATCACTGTACTGCTAATATGTCATGTTTTACCTCTCCTTAACACTTTCTTTGTTTCTCTGATTCATTTTTCACATCTTATTACCTGTTACATACATTTCAATGTATTGTGGACACTGCATCATTTAAGACTGGGGGAGGGAACCTTTATATTTTAGTAATTTCAATTGTTTTTCTATTTTTCAAAAAAAGTTTATTTTTAAATTTTAGTGTGTTTCTAAAACATTTGATCTAAAATGATCATCATCACCATTTTTGAAACCCATTTCAATGAATGAAACAATTTATCCCAGGAAACTGCACTTAATTGAATACTAAAAATGACATTGTTTCAAGTTCAAATCTTTGTGAATTTCATGAAAATTACACTAATTTTTAATCCCATGCCACATATCATAGTCTTTATATTTTAATTCACTTTCATGTGAGGATTCTGAATTTAATTTTTATATTCTTTTCATTCACCTTACATCATGAGAGAACAAAATCATACTTTATTTAACCATAATTTTATTTATTTTTTTCAAAACATGAGGGTTTAATGTATATGTGTTTTAAATGATTAAGGAATTTATTTGATATTAAATCTCCATTTAAATAATAATCCTTTTTATAATGTCATTCCATGAACATTTAATCCTTTTATACCTTAGAATCCATGAACAATGTGTAAGGTTAGCCACATTACAAGCCAATTTTCCCTATCCAACCTGCTCTTAAAGTGAAATTGCATAATCTACTTGATCATAAGATTGGGAGAAGCTATATTTTGTTTTGATACCACATTTGGTGATACATTGGGTTGAAAATTAAATTATGAATAGATGTGTTTGGTGTTGAAAAAAAATCATTATTAAAGAATTTGTGCCTTTTTGGAGATTCCAATATAGAAAGAAATTTTTTCCTAGCTGGAGCTTTAAAAATAACTATTTATGATAAGAATGAAATTTTTTCTGTTGAAATGATGAATGGTTTGAAAATTCCTTGATTTTTCAAGTCGCTGGAGCATAGGTTTTTTCTAATGCAAGTTAGGAGGAGACCCTATTTAAGTGAAAATTAGAATATTAAAACTTTTCTTCAAAAAGAGCCAATCCCTTCTTATTATGCCTCGGAACTTTTCACATCTAAATCCTACCAACTTGAAGCCACAGAACAACCCTATAAATTCCGCATGATATACATATATCATTTACTCACATAGAGTGGCGATTTAGGGATTTATCAAGCATATGGTGACCCTTGTCTGAGTTTGGATGAGAAAGACATTGCTGAAAAAAACTAACATTTGTGTGATAAGAGAAAATGAAAGTGAGGAAAGTGTTCTGTGTCCATGGGAGGAGGAATAAAGTGGAAATATAATTAATGATATTAATTGAGAACTTGAAATAATTTTTTTAATGAGACATGATATCTTTTATTTCTTGTTGAGAAATCGGTGGATTCCAGGGATATGTGTTTTAAAATTTTTTTTCTTTGATTTGATTCTTTACATATCTAGGATTGCAAGTGATAATTGTGATATAATTGCTAGAGATAATATTTTAATACTTATTAATTTGTTTTTAAATGATTTAACACCTAAAAATTAATCAATGTGTGCTTATTTGTATCATTTTATGATTTTGGTATGTTTTGAGCTTAAGTGTCAAAATTGGTTAATTTTGGACATTTCATAGTTTTTTGTTGCCTATGTATTTCAAGAATAAATCATAAAATTTTGATCCAATTATTTTGATTATTATTTTATAGGATTTATATTTTCATGGGCTACAAATTATTCTGCTGGAAAAAGACCCAATTAAAATACCATCATGCCCAAATAGTTCTGCTATGTTGAAGACATATTATGGTCGACAGAATGGACCATACCTTATTCAAAGAGGCATATCTCGGGCTAATGAACATAAAATTGGATGACTGTAGATTTTTTCTACATATGACTCAGCAGGAAAGGTCTAAATTAAATTTCATAAAGGCAAGATTTCATTATGGTCTCCCTTGAACCAGTCAAATTTGGATTAGTGGAATAGTGATTGGTGACCAAAACAATTCAGGTTTAGTAATTTGGCAATAACTCAGTCAAACTGGCTCCAAATTCTCTTAAATTTCGAGGGTAGATGTTAGAATCCATTAATCACATCTTATACGATGGTAACATGGCATGATTCAGATATATGTTGGCATAACCGAAGCTAATTTCTCGAAGATAGATTCTAGGGGAATGTTTTTCTGTTATTTCATTTATTTCTTTTGTTATTCATTTTTTATAATGACTTATTTTTACCCATTATTCTCAGTTAGCCTTACCATTGTGGGGTAAATATTTTTTGTTATTTCAAAAGGTTTTGTTTTATCTTTTTTACAGTTTTAGTTCATTCATTTGATTGAATAAACACACCCTCTCTCTTCTGCGATGTTGGTTTCAAATTATAATAAGATGTTTTATTATCTTATGGAAGCATATTTGATTTAATATTCTATCATTATTATTACTTTGGAAAATGTTCATAATGTCCCTCCACTAGGTTCTTCTCTATATATGACAGAATAGATCAGGGATTAGTGGTGGAGTACATGGTGATCGTTAGTACGTGTGACATGGGTATTGAATATTCTTAGTTGTTTGGGTTAAACAAGACCCGATCAAGAATTACCTAAATCAATTGAGGGTATTCATTACATATGTTTCACACTTAGTAAGGAGAGTATAACAAGCTGAGATATTGGTAAGGTTTACTCCCACAATCACCATTTACCAATGGAGTGATAGGATGTGATTGTGAAATATCACCTAAACTGACTTAATAGAAGAGGATTGAATAAAACTAGAACATTGATAACTTTTGAAATTGAAAAACCAACCATAACCAGATCACCCAATTATTACAACTATTATTAATCACATTATTTTTCAATTTGCTCTAAATATTTTACTTTGTTTCTTTTTTTTGTTTCTTTTTTTATAGAACCAAAAAATATAAAAACAACCCCACTTCATTATAAAATTTAATGAGTTATTGTTTTCCACTCCAATTTTGAGAAAACCTTGGTTAACCACTATAATATATTTTAACATAGTAAATAATTTTTTTACACACCCCATGATAGGCACTTGTGAATGGGTCTTTCATGTGACGATTTTAATATGTTTGGCCAGATTCTTAATTCACACAACACATGGCTAGTTTTTGTACACATTTATAACCTTCCTCTATGGATGTGTACGAAAAACCCATTCACTTTCATGAGTATAATAATATTTGGACCTTCTGATCCCAAATTTTTTTATATTTATATATTCAACCATTAACACAATATTTGAAACATATTTGGAATGTGGGTGTGCACACATATGATGCCTATTCGAAAGTCATATTTCAGATGCATGTTAGGATTATGCGGATGACCAATGACTTTTATGATTATGAAATGATGTATGGATGGATCATGAAGGAAAAACAATCATGTCATGTTTGTATGAAGAATACATGATCCCGAATATCGAAATATCTCTATAGTTTCTACTTTATGGGACATCGATGATTATTTCTAATGGACCATCCATATAAGAATAATCATCAAAGATTTGTCAATACCATGGAGACAGATAGTCCACCTTAGTGTATGTATATAAGTAATGTGATTAATGAATAACAATACTTTAGTTTTTTATTCAGGAAGGGTCAGATGAACTCTCAAAAGAGGAATAATATTTCCACTGAATCCTGTTACAATTGGAAGAAGGGGAGTATCTTATTTGAGTTTCCTTATTGGTCATCCAATTTGTCACATAATTTCTTAGATGTCATGAACATTTAAAAGAATATATGTGAAATGTTTATTTTAATTCTTCTGAAATTCAATGGAATGACAAAAGATGATTTACGATCTCAGTGTGACTTGGAGGATTGGGTAATAAAACCAAAATTGCATCCTATATGTATTAGTGAAAATAAATGGAAATATCCATGAGATTCATATGTGATGAAACAGGCTGAAAAAATCAATTTCTAGATGTACTAGGGACTATTAACGTTCCTGATGGCTCTTCAAAAAACATATTAAAATGGGTCAATAGAAGAGAGTTAAAGATGAAATCATTGAAGGCTCATGATTATCACATCCTTCTGCATGAGTTGATTCCAATAGAAATCCATCATCTTCTATCTAATAATGTAATGGTTTCAATTATCCATTTGTTCCATTTATTTATAAATAATTGTGTTAAAAAAAATTTCAAGACACTCTTGCAAGAAATGTTGCTAGAGGCACCATTAATTTTGTAAGAGTTAGATAAAATATTCCCTCCATCATTTTTCACATGAATGATGCATCTAAGTATCCATATTCTAGCTGAAATAATTCTAGGAGGACATATTTATTTTCATTGGATATATCTAAGGGAAAGAAACATGTTCATATTGAATTATTATGTCTAGAACAGAAATCATCCCAAAGGTTTTATCATCAAAGGATACTTGGATAAAGATTGTAAGGATTTTTGTTAAATGTATTTTTCTGATATGACTATGTGAAAAAAAATACCAATGAGGAATAAATAAATACAATATGATAAAATTGAACCTAGTTTCCCATCACTTCCTCAAATATGAGGAATTACCAAATCATATACATTGATGATATTATGCCTTGAAGAGTGGGATAGGGCATATCACACACTTTTTTTAACTACAATTTGTTCAATGAATAAATCAAGTAATTAAATTGAAATTTTAAATCCTATTTAATATCATGTCATTTCATATATATCTTATACTATTTCTAATTTTTGGCAGGGAACATAAACAAATTATAAATTAAAATCATCATTCTATATCATTGAGAAGGAGAGAGAATTTTCATAGTAATGATATTTCTTCTTGGTTGAAATTAAAGGTAGAAATATTACTATAATCAATTAATAAAATAAATATTTAATTAAGTTTAATATTCATTTATATTTTAGATATTGAGTTTTCTTGATGGCTATGTCTTTGAGGAAATAAGTGCTTTGGATGATGGTTCTAATTCTATGGTTTGTGAATACAAATCAATTCTGATCAATGGGTACAGATTTATTATCACTGAACAAGCAATGAAAATGAGAACCCAACATAATGGTGTTTTGTTTACTCTGACAATAGACTGTTATGCTAGTGCATCAGATAGTTGACCTCTATTAGAAAATATATCTTATTATAGAGTCCTATAGAAAATATTAAAATTAGATTTTTACTATCATGAAATGACAGTGGATTGATTTGATGATGAGGCATGGAACATTTGTCGATGATTTTGGATTTAGAATTATTTACATGACTCGCACTCTTGCTACTGATGAACCATATGTATTGGCATCAATAGTGAATAAATTTTTTTATGTCAAATATAATATTCAACATAAATCTTTTTTCATTATTGAAGTAATCCAAAGATATATTTTTGACGATGGTGATTATGGAATTGACACCATCCTTGCTCCCATTGGCCCCCATCCATTTATTACTTATGATGACTCCAATACTTCAATTTCTAGAGTTGATTGTGATCCTGAAGATACCATGGTAAATATATAAAATCATTCGATCATGTTATGAGTTATTTTGGTATATATTGACTTGGTTTGTTGAGGTTTGTTGTTTAAAAATTGATTTATTATTGATTAAAAATATTTTTTATCCAACTATACCTACATGTACTTTTTAAATATTCACTAGCTGGAATTTTCTTTGAGTTCCATTTTCTAATTTTAAATTGAACTGTATTCAAACTTACTGAACTAAAAAAATTGAAAAAAATTAAACTGTTAAAAAAACAAGATGAATTGAATTGGGAATATTAAAATAATTTATATGAAAATAAAAACCAATGAAAATAATGACATAAGATAAAAATGGCAGAATGACCTAACCCAAAATACGAACCAACTGACCTAAGACAAATAAAAATGAACAAATGACCTCATCAATAGAAAACAATTAACCAAATGACCTAAGACAAATAAAAATAAAAAAAATGACCTAATCAAGTGACTAGAATGAACCAAATGAACTAACCAAAATTTAATGGGCTAAAATTGAAAATATAATAAAACTATATCATACCCATTATAAAAATCCTCATTTGAATGTATTTTTTTCTATGACATGTATTATTTTTTGAAATTATTCCCACTAGATATAATTTTTTGTTATATATATCATTGTGTATCCTATATTTGGTTTGAAATGTGGTATTACTTAATTAAGTCATGCCACATATTATTTCTTGTTTTAGTTACACATTATTTATGAATTTTTAATTAATTCCATATTTTTTTCAAATGAAAGTAATGTAAAACACTAAGGAGAAATGAAGAAAAAAAGACATAAAACAATCTCCCAATGAGTGAGATGGGTGTCCCTCCTTTTGTGCATGGTGTGAGTATTTTATTTCAAAAATATATATCAATAAAAAATAATTTCATGTGGTAAATTTAGTTTTTAACATTTAATTACGATCCACCAACAAGGAACCAGTTGTTCACCGACCACCATAGTGGTTCCAGTGCCTAGGCTAGAGATTCAAAGGGGTGGTAATATAGCTCGGTGCTGGATTCAGTGTGCCGATCGCATCCTATCCCTCCTAGCGATGTACCATCTACCACACTTTCTAATCCAACTATGTCATTACAAACATCATTATCATCATCATTGTAATTTTATTAAAAATAAAGGAAACCAAAATAAAGACAAATGCAGGGTGGAAAAAATGAAGGTCCCCCCAAAAAGAAACCTAAGGGGGTCTAAAGTAGTGTACCCTGAGGGAATCCCCTTTAATAAAGTCAATCCCCTTGGATTTAATGTTTCTATCCCTGTATAAAAACACATCCACCATGCCAGGGTACACCACTGAGGCTATGTAGTCTACAACCTTTTTCCCATCCCTCGAGGTATGTCATACACTAATGTTTCTATTGAGAATTTTTTTTGATTTTCTAACAGTATAGCACATCGACCAAGGCACGAAACCACCCCATTTCAAGGAATCCTGAAAAACCAAGGAGTCCATTTTGAATTCTAAAATGTCCAGTCCATGCTGCCTCCACAAGGTGAGTTCGGTGAGCATATCCAGAGCCTCCACTTGAAGAGAGGATCCCAGACCCAGCCTGGCCAAGAAAGATAAGTAGACAGAGCCATAAACATCCCGGACCACCCCTCTGCCGCTCATATTCCCTTACATATAAGAAATGTTTGTAATGAGTTTCAAGCCACCCAAAGGAGTACGCCAGCTTACCCAGTTGCATGCCCTACTACTGGAAGACACATTCACCCTAGAATAGGATTGAAATCTGTGGATCGAGGGAGCCTCCTTACAAGACTTAACTACCTTATTCCAGTCCAGCAACAGGTTTTTTTCTAGAAAATAATCACTCGGGCTATCACTACCCCACCCTCATTCTTCATCTTGTTTTGTGCCTTCCAAATACACCAACACTTGGCATGCAGCAACATCGAGTGGGCCACCATCTCCACCCCACCTCAATCATCTCCATGGAACCAATCCTCCAAAAAGGGAAGGATATCGGCATATGGAGAAATAACCATCGAGAATTACCCTAGGGAGTTCTAAACCTCTATCACCCATTCACTTCCGAAGAACATATGAGTAGCGCCCTACTCTCTACGCACTCTACAACACACACTCCTGGATGCCAGTTGTATGCCGCACCTGCGGATGTTATCATCAGTTGGAATGGATCTTTTACGAAGCCTCCCTATGAGAAATTTGTATTTAATGGGAATTATTTTCACCTAGATAATCTCAACCCATCCACCTGGCTTCACCAAGTCATGAACCACACCCCGAAAGACCTTTGATGATAAGAGGCTTGAGGGGGAAGTGGTGAAGACACATCTATCATCTTCTGAGTTCATATCAATGAGATCGAAACAGTCCTTATGACTCGTATACCGAACAACAGAGATGATATATGGGAAGAGGCTCATTTACCTAATGATATATTCATGGCTGGGCACCCAAGAAATTATATCACACTTCCACCCAAGTACTTGTGCATAAAGAGAGGTCGCCTCTCCCAACCAACAAGTGGGCGAAGGGACTAAGGACCTCAACAATCAGCCCCACCGTCGACTAGAGGGTAGAATGACCCCCATCCACTGATCCTTGAAACCATGACGCATGCCTATGAATAGTAGATCCCCAAAGAGTACGACGTTCCAACACACTCCATGCAATACTTGCATTCATATAGAAGATGGTATCACTAAGGTTGTGCCCGCTGATTCCCCCTTCCTCCACAGGTTTCTCCATTCTGTTCCAGGACAGCTAGGGTTTCTTCCCTTCTGCGTACAAGTCCTAGATGAAGGAGGCGAGGATCCTATCAATGGATTTGATCACACCCTTGGCTACCTTTCTTGAGGAGAGGCTGTGAATGGGGGCAGCCATCAAGATGATGTTCAATGGGGCAAACCTCCCGCCAAAAGAAAAGAAATTATTTTTCCATTTCACAACTTTATCCGTAATCCTAAGGAGGAGGGTGTTGATGTCCCAAATCCAAAGTCTCCCAGTTGATAGGGGCACACCGAGGTAGGTCGTAGGGAACTACCCCCTCTATATGCCCAACAACCTATTGTCAGACACCACCCTCTTGACCGGTCACCTATTGGAGATGAAGAATTCACCCTTTCCTTTTTGATCCTCTTCCCACTCCAATGGAAATAACCATCCATCACCTCACTTAAGCTACACAAGGATATGATTTTTCCATTTAGGAACATGATGGTATTTTCAGCGAACATCATGTGGGAAATTGCAGGAGCCTTCAACCGACAACGATATGGGAGGATTCCCCCGTTGTTGATACTTCTCTAAATGAGTCGGCTCATCACATACTGAATGGGAATGAATAGAGTAATAGATATAGGGTCCCCATAACTAAGACCCTCGGTAGACTTAAGGAAACCATACGATTTACCCGAAAACAAAACTGAAAACCAAGCAGCGTTGAAGCAACAGAACAGAATAACCACGTTCCAGGGGTTAAGGCTCATTCCTGCATCTTCAACTACTATTCTGACCCCTTAGGACCCTACTGAGAATACACATGGACCCACTAAATATGTACAGGTTGATGTTCCTTCAATGGCTGAGGATCCAATGGCACCCACTGACCATACTACCTCAGGTATAATTATAGAACCCTAGTAATTTTTTATAATAACTTATTTTCATTATAAGATGTATTGATGCAATATTTCATATTTCTTCTTTAATAGCTTGATCAATGGATAAGTGGTGTGGGAGTACACATATTCATGCAGTGTGGAACCACTACACATAGTTGAGGGTGGAGTAAAATGAAGACAAACAGATGGTTGGAAAATGGAATGGCAATATAGGAGTTCTTTTCGCAAAAATTTCCAAATACTCTGACATCATTCCCATCCATCCACTCCCCTGGAGACACCATCCAAATGAAATAAAGGATAATTATTGGAATAAAATATGGGTAATCAAATTCCTAGAATATATTTTTATATTATTATTGTAATTATATGAATTAATATTTTGGTACTAGATTCATCATAATTTTCCCGATGGTGAGGCTGTGAGGACAACACGACCTATGGAATTAGGTTATCTCAGAAGATTCTATATGTATGCATTTTATAGTGGCTCGTGTGCTATATTTGGAATTGATTTAGAGGACACACCAATCATGGATGAATGTAGGGTTGAATATTATTGGGAAATGATTACTCATTGGATGAGTACTGTGTTAATGTATTAATTAAATTTGAGGTTTTTAAAGAAATATTACCATTATTTTAATTAATTCTTACTTTTGTATTATTTAATTATTTGTTAGTAATCATCTACAAAAAAGGATGCTACGACATGCCACCACACTTATTGTGGACTATGATGTCAGACTATGAGAGGAAGCATGTACGAAAATCATTTACTTAGACTCTTTCTTCATATGCACACTATGATGCCATATTTCTATTATTGGTGCATAGAATACTCAATTAATTTATAGGTAAGAGTACATTTATTAGTGATAAATCTATATATAATTCAACTAAAGAATATAATTTCAATGTATGATATTATAAAAGGGAAGAAAAATGACCATATATTGATGGTGTAGTGAAGATTACTTCCTATAATATATTGAAAGATACTCCTTTCAATACTTGGAATGATTTGAAATAAATCCTAATATTCCTATCAATCAAAAAAAGAGACAATTATACTATTAGGGAATCTAGGAATTTTACCTACTAACAAAAGAAACTAAGAAAATAATTTCTTATTTTATTATTGGATTGAGGAAATTTCTATTAAACTAAAGTAATTAATAGAAGGGAATTCCCTTATGATTCCAGTGAATATCATGGTCTTGAGAATCATTACGTAAATATTGGCTTGTTTAGAATCTATTAAATTCATATAAGAAAATTCAATCTAATGAAAATGAATTAGAAGAAGAGAATATAGGGTTTGGGAACCTTCACCTCCATCCACATGGTATCTGGTGAATTTAATTAAATATTTCCCTCTTCAAGAAATTACACTCTAAACCTATATAAATACATGCCTTATAAAATTGGATGGTGTTCACGAATAAAATATACCCCCATTACTGATGATGGCGAGGGATAAGAACGTTGATAGGATCCACTAGCTTTTGATGATGAATTTTAAACAAGTTTCATTGAATATAAGTAGGTGAATTTTGGGTACTAAAGATGACTCATGACCCTCTTTGACAAGTTTTGTTATGACTATTGTTGAGAAATAGCAGAAATTTACATCCTTCTCTAGATAACACTAAGATGTGTATTCTTAAAAATAAACAGAGGTTCTATTTCAGGAACCACAAGTTAATATCTATCACTTAGGCCTACCAACTGACTAGCATGGATTTAATTAGGTAGTAAGAAAGATATATCTATCTTATAGTACACTAGTGAAGACTGATGTTAAAAATTTATTAAGGATATTTTCATTATTAAGGTAAAATATGCTATATAGGTTTAAAATAATATCTCTATTATATAGAAGAAAATAACCATGAGATTCTATATTGACATTAGATATTTAAACCATAATTTCCTAAAAAGAAAACATTTCATTACTAAACATAACAGTATTTATCATTGTAACATCAAATTCTCAATAATTATCCTTAATTTATGGGTATTTTGGATATAATCAAATATAAATAGATCATATTGATGAAAAATTTATAATCATTAGGTCACCTCAAGGTGTATGTTTTTATATGTTGATTCCATTCAGTTTTATGAATTTGATATCCACTTATCATTGGGTAATAAACCTCAATTTCAATCCCCTCCTTAGTAATATTTTGTAATGTTATATAGATGAATTGTTCATAAATTCTGGATTGTATTTACAACACAATGTTTTCCTAAAGTATTTTTATCAATAAACTATCTTCACAACATAAAAATGTATACATTGATGCAATAATTTAATGTTTTATCATTTAAATTCATCTATCATTGTAGAAATTGGGTATAATATGATAAAACTATGGATTTATATGAAATTACACCACCATGTAACCTTTGAGAGTTGAGAGGAATTCAATTATTCCTCACTTACATCAAATTATTTGTTAGGTCCACTAGGCTGGATACCCTGAGAGGGGGGGTGAATCAGGGTATGGCTAATTAAAATTTAATGCCCGTTCTGATCTTGTTTCGCTGTTAAGAAAAACACTCTTCTCTCTTTTTTCTGCTGCACGATATAAACAGAAAGTAAAGCAAGCACAGGATAGAGCAATTTTACTTGGTTCACCGCTAAGGGCTACGTCCAAGGAGCATACGCCGACAGGTTGCCGGTCATACCAAATTCCACTAATCTTCACTAGCTGTGGATTACAAGGTTCGGGCTAGATCACTTCTATTCCCAGGCTCACTGCCTTTACAATGTTTAGGGTCAGCTCACTGCTTTCCCAAGGGTCACTCCCTGTTTCTCTCTCTCTGGCTCACTGCCGGTGGAGAGGATCACCTTCTTCCTCTTCCTAAGCTCACTGCTCTTTGAAGGAATCCACTCACAGTTTATAGACCTGTAGGTCTCTTCATTTGCATGAATGAATACATATTCCTCTGTGTGTAGATGCTCTGTTGAAGTACAACTTTCACCCGTAGATGAATATTTCTTTGCACCGAAGGTATCAGAAAAACTTCCATCTTCCACGCAGCCTGAAAACACTGCTGGAACAAATCTTACTTTGCGCGCAAGTCAACCTCGACGCGCAAGTATCGGCGCGCAAGTCACAACTGGCGCGCAAGTCCTCCTCTGACACTTGCGCGACACAAGATTCCTCAACTCCAAACTTGCACGACTCTCTTCCTTTTATGCCCAAACCACTATTGGCACGCAACTGCAAACCTGCGCGCAACTTCTAACACCGGCGCACAACTTCAACCACTGGCGCGCAAGTCCCACCTGCGCGACCACACACACCACTTGCGCGACCACCACACCTGCGCGACGGGAGATCTCGTTTGAAATCCGGTGAAGAATGAAGAGGGGTGGTCCAGTATTTATAGGCAAATTGACCACCCTGCGCGACGGCGCGCAAGTCACCTGCACGACCCAGTCTCGGCACGCAAGTCTTCTCTCCTTTTAGACACTTGCGCGACCAACTCCCAAACTTGCGCGAACCTACTTCCTTTTCCATATTTTGATCTTCTGATCTTGAAAAACATATGTCGCGCAAGTTTCCTATACTCCAATTCCACCGCGCGCAAGTCCCTTTGCCAAAAACACTTTTCTTCATTTGCCGATTTTCAGGCCCAAAAATTTGGCAAACACTGGAAAACGGCGCCACCTTGTATATGTTCTTTTGTACCGCCTCCAGATCATCCATTCCTTTTATCGACATTCTTGAATCAAACATGGATCATTGAACTCATCTCTTGAACTCGACATTCCACCATGAACTCCTTTTTGTCAACAAATTTGTAATGCATTGTTTTTCTTTGTCAACAATCAATACTCAGATGTCCACTTTGTCAACAAACACAATCACCTCAAAAATGCGTCAATGATACCTAGAGGGATTTTTGCCCAACATTATTCATTATAAACCTTGTTTACAGTGTATGTCAATCATGAAATTAATGAGAAAATGAATAACCTTTTATTGTGATGATGATTTCTAGAGAACATTCAATATCATCAAAAAAATATATCTCACACCCTCCAATTTTGATACAACCTATAAAATGAGAAACTCTCATTCTCTACATGAGTTCACTATAGTGATATCATGGTGACATCATTTCCTAAAATAATAACACAGGAAATGAAAATATCCTCTAATAACTCATCCAATCACTGTTGGAAATTGAGAAGTTCTATTCCAAAAGTATTAGTGTAACCACATGGAGATGTGTTTGAATAAGTGTGTTCAATTATAAATAATTGAAACCATTATTTTACATCTCATCCTATTCAATTATTGAGTCTCACTCCCTATCCTTGACTATGTTTTTCATCAAACAATATAAGTAGGAATGTAAAACTGTAACACCCCAAGCTTCTACGGTACGCTTCTCTTTGAATAATGCGATAGCGTGTGTTGTACGCAACACTGAGTTCTAACAACCAATCAAACTAGCCGTTCTGAATAGTAATACCTACTTTTTGAAATTATATATATTTTATATTTCAAAATGGACTTCATTTTTGGATTCGGAATATAGAATTTAGCCTAAGATGAAATTTTAGTACTTTTCGTATAACTTTCATATTTTGATGAATAGTGAAAATTACTAAATTTTAATTAAAAACAACTTTTTTAATCAAAATAATTAATAGTGATAAATTATGAATTTGAGTGGTTTTAAAGTATATTTAGAATATATTTTTACCACTTAATATAATGCTGGTCATTGGACATAATTTTACAATTAAAATGAACATAAACAAGTGTCAATCTTTTGATAGTTATTATCTCTTAAAAACACGCTTTTTGTTTTGACAGCGGGAATTAATTTTAAATTAATTTCTGCCACTTCTGTGTTTTGAATTTAGAAAAATGGATTTCATATTTGGAATCAGGATGTTCAAATTGTATAAATTGTTAACCTTTATTTTTAGACATTTTGAATAATTACTGCGGTAAATATTTTATTTACCATGGTTAAGGGTAAATCCGGTAAATAAGGGTTAAAATAATTACTATTATAATAATACTAAATTACCCTAAAACGTGTCATAGCCTTATTGGTGGATACATGTCAGAACATGGGCATCTTTGGGTCAATTTTCGGACCTCATGGAGCCACTTGTAGGTGATAGGGACACTTTAATTTAATTAAGTTAAAATGAATACAAAAATTACACAAGCATATATCTTTTAGAAAAATAATTTTTACATAGGGTTATATATGTTGGATTTTATATTATAAATATTCATTATAAAGATAAAAATATTTCTTACATAATGATATTTTATTTATAATTTTTAGACATTAAATAATTTAATTTATTTATGACACAATGATGATGAATTAATTACTATAATATTGAAAAATTAAAATAATTGATATTATAAATACCCAAATAAATATAATATGAAACTTTTGATGAATTAAACTAATTTTCTAGGATAATATGATATATTAGGATTTATTTAATTGACTTTTTTCGAAGTAATAAATCTGTTATGAGTTTCACAAAAATCAACTATTGAATAGTGTCAAAATTGACATAAAAGAGTTATTAAAAAAAATATTATATTATTAATTGATATTAAATTTTTAAAAATCTAAGGTTCGTCCAAGAGACTTATATCATGATACTTTCATCATTAATGGACCACTTGGTGGTCTCTTGTATGTATATAGTATGTTTATTAACCATATTATATAAAAATACAAAGAGACATTGTAAAAGTGAAACTAATTAACTTAGCGTTAATACTTAAAAGATAAGGTTAATATAAGTACCCAAACCTGTCTAAATTCTATTTGATGAGTTTTCTTCGACCGATACCAACCTTAAACTTTGAATAATCAACTTTGGAGCCATTGTAAACCGAATATGAATTTATTATAAACTAATATCTCTAGCTTTTCCAAAGTTGCCCCTCACCCCTCTTATAAAAGGGCACTCCTCCTTCTCATTTATTCACACCTTCAAAGCCTTTTGGTTCGGCCAAACTCTTCCCAAATAATATCCCAACTTCCCTAACTACAACCTAGAGTCCTTAGTTTGATCGGAAAGCCAAGCTAAGGAGCCCTTTTGATCAAATCAAAAGGAAGAAACCGAAGAAGAGGTAATGATTTCACCACCCTTTTCCAAGTTCCTTTCTTCTTCCACTTCTTCTTCCTTTGTTGTTACCATTATAAAATAATAACTCCAGTATCATATATATACTGTGATTTTATTATAAATATGGAACAACCATATTCAGTATTCTATCCACCCTTTGAATAACATGTCACCATACGTGCGTACGTACGACTTACCGTCTCCACATCGTGGTGTAATTGTTATTCAATATAATATTATTTGGATGGTTATAATAATGATGTGTAACTCATGTAAATAATAAATATAACATGTTAATGATTCTGTATATATGATAGACCATCCATTTATATATTATTTTAATATCAAAAGAATGATATTGTCGCTCGTGCGTACGTACGGTCTAC
Organism: Viscum album; assembly: GCA_963277665.1. Taxonomy (NCBI): domain Eukaryota; kingdom Viridiplantae; phylum Streptophyta; class Magnoliopsida; order Santalales; family Viscaceae; genus Viscum; species Viscum album. The sequence continues at coordinate 386,312,108 of OY728167.1, read as the reverse complement.
CATCTCCACGAATGCGATGAGATTCATTCTCCATCGTATCCATTCAAGTATAATTATCAATTGATGATTTAAAAAATGGTGTTTAAGGACTTGATATCATTCTGGATATGAATAATATACAACCTATCCTTTACAAACATGTCTTACATAACAAAACATATAAAAGAAAACAAGTAAGTTAACACCCGGAACAACGATAATACTAAGATATTATTATAAAATCAATATTAAAAGATCATATATGATATCATATGATTCTTGTATAATTTAATAACAATTATTTCACCATTATACAGGAGGTTAACCTAACCCAACCAAGGAAAAGTACAAGGTAAGGGGTTTTCATCTCACTCCTTATTCCAGTGAGATTCATGCCATATTGCCACCATCACCTTTTGTGTGGTGTATGTACTGACCATAATTATATTATTTGTGTAATACACTATAATCTATGTGTATTTACATATTCATTGTATGATACCTTTTTCATGGGTTGTATGTTTCATAAGTTACCAATTTGGTAAGGGTTATTTCACAATCTCTTCATTATCCGAGGTTGTTTATATGTAATAATCTACTGGGATCTCGTTATCATCCACATCCATGTTTTCTTAAAAATGTATTTCAAAACATTTTTATTATTTACAAGAATATGGGTTAAAGTCATTTATACCCTTGTTTGACTTTTTATAAGAGGAATCTTCCGTCGTTTTCAAAACAAGGTCCTTTTTAACCTTTTCGACAGAATTAAGGTAAGAATGTTTTTTTAACTTATACGACGGGTGCGGTTATTTTCCGCCATTATAAAATCTTCAAAGCTTTCCTTACAATCTTATAAGAATATTTTCAATGAAAATGTTTTGTTTTATATTGCTCTTAAATGATTTCAAAAATAGAAACATATATTTCACTAAAAAGTGTTTTGATTTCATCTATGTCAACATACTTTGATGGATTTTACGCTTATTAGAAGTTGATTTATTATGATACAAAACTTCTATATTGTATTGAAGGTTTTGTGATATGTTTGATTGTGGATGTGCTATTTTTATACCTTTCATAGTTTATAGTGAAATTATTGATATTTCGTATGCTAGTTTTAATACGAATGTTTAAGTTATGTTTAAACCTTTTCATATTGGAATGCATTGGACTTAATATGTGATGGGTGGAGCCCACTATAGCCCTTTGATGCATCGGTAGGTCTCATTAGACTAAATAGTGTCTTGGCACATGGCCTTGACAAAATCTTATTTGTAGTCTTGGCACGAGGCCTTGGCTATGTGGTTATGATAGTCTGGCATTATGCATTCCATCATTATGAAAGTGGTTATTGATTTTGCATGTGATTATTCGATTAGTAGAATATCCATGTGAATAAGTAAATGACATTATATCATTTTATTTATGCCATACTATGTTAAAAGTTCAAGTTTTAAAGGATTTTTTTTTAGTTATACATTGCCTTAAATGTTTATTCTTATTTATGAAAGTTTCTGCTATATTGTTATCCTTACTGGGCATTTGAGCTCACCCCTTTTCTATGTTTTGTTTTTTCCCAGGAAGTGAAGAAGTAAATTATGAATGACCTGTAGGGATATTATGTGGGGATATGAGTGTGGATTATGGAGACAATATGTTGTTGTAGTAGTTTTTCATTTTATGATGTAATGTAAGACTTATGAATATATCTAGTGTTTCCAAGGCTACTAAACCAATCGGTATTTCGAGATTTGATCCTTCTTGTGATCATGCCAATGTTATGTAATAATGCACCAACTCTAGGTAGCTAGGGTCAGGGCGTTACAGTTGGTATCAGAGGATGTTTAGTACAAACCTTGGTAGCTAGATTTAGATAAACTCTGATTAGAGCACGTAGACCTAAGATGAACTTTTTGGATTAGTATAGAAGAACTTCCTAGAATTTTGGTATTGTAGAGATTTTGTGAGTTTTCCGAGAAATACATCCCTGTCTGGATACGAGCAGGTAGAGGCGGCTCTGGCACAGATGTACCTAGGGGTAAAACCTGAAAACACCGCTTTGAGCTAGACTCGAACGAGAACTGGTGCACGACAACGGGCCTTGCTGCACTCTTGGTTACGACACTCCCGGGGGACATGCTTAGGATAACTCTCATTTTCTTTACAAATCATTATGAAGGGTTTATGAGTATATACTTCCTCAAAGAAAACATTTTTATGATTATGGATTATATCCATAAATAGTTTAATTTATGTTAAGTGTTTTATAAGTATGGTATTATGTATTTTGATTCATAAAATGATCTAGTTTATGCCATTGTTTAGAAATGGCGCCTAGCAGAAGAAATGGAAACCGTATCAATGCACGCACTCCATGTAGGGATTACCCTCCTACTCAAGATAATTATAGTGGAGCTGGTGATACAACTGGTGCCGATCAGCTAATCACCATACTGGGACAACTTACTCAGGTTATGAATAATAACCTTACCCATATGAAGCACCATGATCCACAGAGTGGAGGATCAATGATAGATCTATTCATGAGGCAACAAATGTTGTACCTCTCGTACCCCTCGTGGTTTAATTTTCATGATCACAATCACTCTCTTATTTATCTAATCTTGTTTTAAGTGTTTTTGGATGATAGGCATGATTTCAGGTTGCCAAGGAATTAGGCCAAGAAAGGAAAGCAAAAGTGGACTATTTTTCAGTCCACCGGCCAGCTGGTGGAGCCTTGATAGAAGACATCACCTCTGTCAAGACCACCGGCCAACCGGTGTCCCATCACCGGCCAGCCGGTGTCACCCAGACAGAAGGCAGAGCTACTGCCTCCTCACCGGCCAACCGGTGGCCTCCTCACCGGCCAGCCGGTGGCGCCTGGGCAGAAGCCCTCTCCCTTTTCCAAAGCACCGGCCAACCGGTGGCCAAGCACCGGTCAGCCGGTGGAGCCAGTCAAACTAGCCGTTGGGCTTTGACCAGGCTTGTCCACTTGACTCCCAACGGCTCCGAAGACCTCTCCAATGGCTCCGAAGACCCCCAAAGGCCATTTTAGGGTTCCCCCTCTATAAATAATGGACTAGGAAGCCCCGGAAACGTATGGTAGCCCATGGGAAAATTTCTCATCATTTGGCGAACCTCCGGCACATTCTTCCAAGGAACCCCAATTGCTCCAACTCACTTCCACATCCAAGGACCACCACCATAGAAGCTTGGGAGTGCTCTTCATGAACTCCAATCTATCCATTGGCGCCCAAGGCTTCTCCCATTATGGTTTTTCTTGTTTTATCTTTTTGAGCATCAATTTGGGTTTGTGCCTACAAACCCCCATTTCTCTCATCTTCCTTTTGTTTGGGTTTTCACACCACCTTCAAGGTGTGAAGAGGTTAGTCAAGCCTTTCCTTTAAAAGGCTTGAGTCATAGGTGATCTAGCCTTCACCTGTAAGAAGGCTAGTGGGTTCTTGCTCAACCATTAAAAGCAAGTGGGTTCTTGCTCAACCATTAAAAGCAAGCTGTAATAGGTTCTAGAATACCTTAAAGTCTAGTGGGTTTCTTGCTAAAACCATTAAAAAGCAAGATGTAGTAAATCTTTCAACGGTTGAGTTGGGAGCGGAGACGTATGCTTGGGGTTTAAGCCGAACTCCGTTATCAAGTTTTGTGTCTTGTCTCATTTATTTCTGCTGCACTTTAACTTTGTTTTTAAATTGTTAAATTATTTTAAAAGGCAATTCTCCCCCCCCTCTTTCCATCACTCTCCACCCAACAATTGGTATCAAAGGCAAAATTTGAGTAATACCTTCACCGGTTTCAAATTCAAGATCCATTGTGATGGCTTCAACTTCTTTCGCCCCCGAAGGCTATTCATTGGGCCGTGCTCCTTTTTTTGATGGAACCGACTTTACCTATTGGAAAACCCACATGACCACCTTTCATAGAAGCAATGGTTATCCTATTTATAAAATTGTCATGCATGGTTATTCTCTCTCTTCTCCCGATGGATCCAAATGGACTCAAGCCGTTATTAAAAATTTCGAGCTTGATGGCAAAGCCATGAACGCTCTTCATTGCGGCCTTGATCGTAATGAATTCAATCGAGTTTCCACATGCAATTCATCTCATGAAATCTGGAAACTATTGGAGGTTACCCATGAGGGGACCAACAAAGTCAAGGATGCTCGGTTGGATATGTACCGTCAAGATTTTGAGTCTTTTTCCATGCATCCATCTGAGAACATTTCTGAAATGTTTACTCGCTTTACTGACGTTTGCAATGGGAGAAAGTCCCTTGGTGATGATGTGTCTGCAGAAATGATGGTCAAGAAGATCCTTTGGATCCTACCAAGCACATGGGCACCAAAAGTCACGGCAATCCAAGAAGCAAAAGATGTCAAGAACATGACGGTTGAAGAGCTAATTGGATCCCTCATGACCTATGAGATCACCATGAGGAGGCAAGCTGAAAAGGAAGGAAAACCGATCAAAGTTCCAAAGAACATCACCTTCAAAGTTCAAGAAGAAGAAAGCTCCTCCTCATCGTCTTCCTCTTCAAGCGGCGATTCAGAAATGGATAATCTTGCCCGCAAGATGCACAAATTCATGAAGAAGCACAAGAAGAAGAAATCCCGCAAGGCTCAACCCAACGAAAAATCCGAGCCCGAGGTAACATGCTATGGGTGCAGCAAGAAAGGCCATTACAAGCCCGATTGTCCACTCAACAAGAAAAAGGCCAAGCAAAAGGAAAAGAAGAAGGCATTCAAGGCCACTTGGAGTGATAGCTCCACATCCTCCTCCTCCTCCTCCTCAAGTGACAACGGTAAAAAATGCCTATTGGCATTTCATGAGGTATCCTCTTCTGACTCCTCTTCCTCTTGTTCTTCCAATTCTTTCAATAATTTATCGTACGAGGATCTCCGACATGCTAGAGATCAATTGGAGGAAGGTTTTCACGAACTCTCTTCCAAATTTGTTGCTTTAAAAAAGAATTTCAAAAAACTTTCTTCCGAAAAGGAACAACTTCTCAAGGAAAAGGAAGAGTTGTCCCTCAAGATCCAAAACCTTCCCAATGTTGATTCTATGGAATCAACAATCAATGATTTAAGGGAATCTCTTGCCAAGTTCACCCAAGGTGAACAAAATTTGACTAAATTGCTAGGTTCTCAACGTTCGGCTAGAACCACCCAAGGGCTTGGCTATTCCAAGCAAGCTTCCTCTTCCCATGCTCCAACTATTTTTGTAAGGGGGAGCTCCCAATATAAATTTTGCAACTATTGTAAAAAACCCGGGCACTTAATCTATGAGTGCAATTACAAAAAATGCCTGGTATGGAAGGCCCAAAACTTTTTTCTTTAACGATGAATTTTTTAGGAGAAGGCCCGTCACAAGACAAGTGTGGATTGAAAAATCCCTTTTAGCGAGTCTCTTCGGGCCAAAATTTGTCTCGGTTTCAAAAACCTCTCCCCGGTGATTTGTTGTTTTTATTTAGGGGGAGTTAGGTTTGTTTAAGCCTTTTTAACTTTCATTTTAAAACTTTCAATTCAAAACTTTCAATTTTCAATCTTTCAATTCAAAACTTTCAATTTTCAAACTTTCAATTCAAAACATTCAATTCAAAATTCAATACTTTCAAAAATTTCAATTCAAATTTCAAAAATTTCAATTGGATTAAAATCTCTACCTTGTTTTTCAAACCTTTCCCTCAATCAAGTTTTATGCCCCGTTCTATTTTGATAATCACAAAGGGGGAGAAATTCTTGGTTGATTGGGGGAGAAATCTTTCTCTCATGCTTTGCTTTACTTTTCAATTTATCCTTTAAAGCATGCCTTTCATTTCATCTTTCACATTGCTTGTTTTGGTGATTGTGATCATCAAAATAGGGGGAGATTGTTGTACCTCTCGTACCCCTCGTGGTTTAATTTTCATGATCAAAATCACTCTCCTATTTATCTAATCTTGTTTTAAGTGTTTTTGGATGATAGGCATGATTTCAGGTTGCCAAGGAATTGGGCCAAGAAAGGAAAGCAAAAGTAGACTGTTTTTCAGTCCACTGGCCAACCGGTGGATGACCACCGGCCAGCCGGTGGAGCCTTGACAGAAGACATCACCTCTGTCAAGACCACCGGCCAACCGGTGTCCCATCACCGGCCAGCCGGTGTCACCCAGACAGAAGGCAGAGCTACTGCCTCCTCACCGGCCAACCGGTGGCCTCCTCACCGGCCAGCAGGTGGCGCCTAGGCAGAAGCCCTCTCCCTTTTCCAAAGCACTGGCCAACCGGTGGCCAAGCACCGGTCAGCCGGTGGAGCCAGTCAAACTAGCCGTTGGGCTTTGACCAGGCTTGTCCGCTTGACTCCCAACGGCTCCGAAGACCTCTCCAACGGCTCCGAAGACCCCCAAAGGCCATTTGAGGGTTCACCCTCTATAAATAAAGGAATAGGAAGCCCCAGAAACGTATGGTAGCCCACAGGAACATTTCTCATCATTTGGCGATCCTCCGGCACATTCCTCCAAGGAACCCCAATTGCTCCAACTCACTTCCACATCCAAGGAGCACCACCATAGAAGCTTGGGAGCGCTCTTCATCAACTCCAATCTATCCATTGGCGCCCAAGGCTTCTCCCATTACGGTTTTTCTTGTTTTATCTTTGTGAGCATCAATTTGGGTTTGTGCCTACAAACCCCCATTTCTCTCATCTTCCTTTTGTTTGGGTTTTCACACCACCTTCAAGGTGTGAAGAGGTTATTCAAGCCTTCCCTTTAAAAGGCTTGAGTCATAGGTGAGCTAGCCTTCACCTGTAAGAAGGCTAGTGGGTTCTTTCTCAACCATTAAAAGCAAGTGGGTTCTTGCTCAACCATTAAAAGCAAGCTGTAATAGGTTCTAGACTACCTTAAAGTCTATTGGGTTTCATTCTAAAACCATTAAAAAGCAAGAGGTAGTAAATCCCTCAACGGTTGAGTTGGGAGCGGAGACGTAGGCTTGGGGTTTAAGCCAAACTCCGTTATCAAGTTTTGTGTCTTGTCTCATTTATTTCCGCTGCACTTTAACTTTTTTTTAAATTGTTAAATTATTTTAAAAGGCAATTCACCCCCCCTCTTGCCATCACTCTCCGCCCAACAACAACCACCAATGTTAAATGGGATTACAAATCCCTTAGTAGCTGAGCAATGGATAAATTCCCTAGAGAAAATATTTCAGGCATTGTGGAGCAGTGAAAGGGAAAAAGTTATCATGGCAGTTTACCGCCTCACTGGAGATGCTGATCAATGGTGGTCATTGATTCAAAACATGAAGGAATATGATGAAGTATCAAATATGGAATGGAGGGAGTTCAAAGATCTGTTTTTAGAAAAATACTTTCCTCGCGACCATCGAGAAGATATGGAAAGGCAATTTCTGAGTCTGATAAAAAAGGAGGATGAGAATGTCACAAAGTATGAGGCTAACTTTACAAGGTTAGCAAGGTATGCTGGAGATTATATACGTAACCCAAGAAGTAAGATTGATCATTTCTTGGATGGGTTAAAACCATTTCTTCATCGAGCATTAGTCTCACAATCCTTTTCGTCGTACGAAGACATTGTCTCATGTGCTATCAAGACCGAAAAGGAATTCTCTATGTCTTATGACTTTAAAGAAAAGCAAGAGAATAAGAGACCTGCTGATCAATATGGGAATGGAAATAAGGGGATGAAGGGAAAGGTTGAATATCCATCCTATGGTAAATGCGGGAAGAAACACCCTGGTACTTGCTTGAAGGGAATGGGAGTCTGTTATAAGTGTGGTGAAAAAGGCCACCAAGCTCGTGATTGCAAGGGGAAGAAGGAAGCTACCAACGTTCTGTGCTATAATTGCAGGGAGATGGGGCATTATGCAAATGAATGTCCTAAGCCTCAGGAGAACTTACCTCAGAAAAGGCCAAGGGATCAAGGCCAGGCTTATGCTATCACTACTGCCAAGGTAGAAGCTCCGAAAGATGTGGTGGCAGGTAATTTAATGGTTTCCTCAAGTTTAGCAAATGCATTATTTGATTCTGGATCATCTCATTGTTTCACATCTTCCCAGTTTTCTAAGAAAATTAGATATTTCCAATTTGATTTAATAAGGGAGTTATCAGTTAAAACCCCTAAGGGAAGTATCATTGCAACAAAGTTTTGTGAATCGGTCCCCATTAGAGAACATAAATGTTCTTTATCTGCTGATCTCATTGTCATACCTATGATTGAGTTTGATATAATCCTCGGTATGGACTGGCTTTCAGACTATGATGTGAAGATTTATTGTAAGAAGAAATAGGTTATGATTCTTGATGATAATTATAAGGAACACCTTATTTTTAGAGCAGAATCGTCACCACCTAATTCATATTTTGATCCACCCCCAGTAGCTCAACATAATTCAATTATTAGGGAGGAAGAGAATGAAATAACTGTTGGTGAGTAAAGGAATGTTCAAATAGAGGATTTACCTGTTGTGAAAGAATTTGAAGATGTATTTCCGAAAGATTTACCTGGACATCCTCCAGAACGAGAAGTTGAGTTTTCCATTGATTTAATTCCTAGATCAAGGCCTATATCGAAGACCCCTTATAGAATGGCCACTGTAGAATTAGTTGAACTAAAGAAACAACTAGAGGAATTGAGTAATAAGGGATTTATTCGCCCTAGTGTTTCTCCATGGGGAGCCCCTGTTCTTTTTGTTAAAAAGAAATATGGATCTATGAGGTTATGTATCGACTACAGGGAGATCAATGCTATAACAATAAAGAAAAAGTATCCCCTACCATGAATTGATGATTTATTTGACCAACTTCATGGAGCTCAATACTTTTCAAAGATTGACCTTCGATCTGGATACCATCAGTTGTGTGTGAAGAAGGAAGACATTCCGAAGACAGCATTTTGAACCAGGTACGGGCATTACGAGTTTACTGTAATGCCGTTTGGATTGACTAATGCACCCTCTGTATTCATGGATCTGATGAATAGAGTTTTCAAGGAGTATCTCGATGAATTTTTGGTGGTATTTATTGATGATATCTTGGAATACTCCAAAACCTACGAAGATCATGAAAATCACTTGCACATTATCTTGAAGACTCTGAGGAGGCATGAATTATATGGGAAGTTTAGCAAGTGTGAATTCTGGATTCATGAGATTTCTTTTCTTGGCCATATTGTCTCTAAAGATGGAATCTCTATTGATCCTTATAAGACCAAGGCAATCCATGAATGGCCAGCACCTATGAGTATAACTGAGGTATGTAATTTTATTGGTTTGGCAGGTTATTATCGACGTTTCGTCCAGAATTTTTCCCGATTGGCTAACCCATTAACAAAGCTCACACGTAAAGGGGTTAAATTTGTTTGGACAAAAGAGTGTGAAGAATGTTTCGAAGAACTGAATAGAAGATTAGTCGATGCTCCTATATTGACTCTACCATTGGGGAATGATGGGTTCGTTATTTATAGTGATGCATCAAAGAAAGGACTTGGTTGTGTCCTTATGCAGAATGATAGAGTTATTTCCTATGCATCACGACAGTTGAAAATACATGAACAAAACTATCCCACTCATGATCTCGAGTTAGCAGCTATGATCTTTGCTTTTAAGATATGGAGGCACTACCTCTAGGGTGAAATATGTGAGATTTATACTGATCACAAGAGTTTGAAGTATATTTTCTCACAAAAAGAACTCAACATGAGGAAAAGGATATGGCTTGAATTACTCAAGGATTATGGTTGCACGATACACTACCACTCGGGGAAAGAAAACAAGGTGGCAGATGCTTTGAGTAGAAAATACCAGGGAGTTTTGAACAATATGAGAATTGAAAGGGATCTAATTTTCATGGATCTAGTGAAGATGGACAAGGGAATAACCAGGGAAGGTGAAACATCAATGCTTTTTCAAATGGTTGCCAAACCATCTTTACTATAAAGGATTAAGAGTTCTCAGACCGATGATGAAGAATTTCAAAAGAAGATTAAAGATGTGAATGATGGGAGATTGAAAGACTTTGTGTATGAAGATGGAATTTTGAGATTCGGGAAGAGACTTTGTGTTCCCGGTATACCTGATCTAAAAAGGGAATTGCTGGATGATGCTCATAGTTCCAATTTCTCTATACACCCTGGGAGCACCAAAATGTATAGAGACTTGAAGGAACATTTTTGGTGGGACAATATGAAGAGGGAGATTGCATATTTTGTGTCAAGATGTATGGTTTGTCAGCAAGTTAAAGCTGGAAGGAAACAGCCTGGAGGAGTCATGCAACCTCTTCCTATACCGGAGTGGAAATGGGACAATATTACGATGGACTTTGTCATGGGGCTACCAAAGACTCCTAGAAGGAATGATGCAATATGGGTTATTGTTGATCGTCTTACCAAGTCAGCACATTTTCTTGCTAAAAGAGAAGATCTACCCTTGGAACGTCTAGAAAGACTATATATTAATGAAGTTGTGAGACTTCATGGAGTACCCCTATCGATTGTTTCTGATTGTGATCCCCGTTTTACTTCAAGATTTTGGAAAAGTCTTCAGAAAACCCTGGATACTGAACTTCATTTGAGCACTACTTACCACCCTCAGACAGACGGACAATCAGAACGGACCATTCAGACCTTAGAATACATGTTGAGATCTTTCTCATTTGACTTTCAGGGTATGTGGGATCAATATTTACCACTGGTAGAATTTTCCTATAACAATAGCTTCCATTCAAGGATTCATATGGCACCATATGAAGCGTTATATGGAAAGAGATGTCGTACACCAACCTGTTGGGATGACGTTGGTGAAAGAAAACTTGTAGGCCCAGAACTAGTGGAGGAAACGGTGGAAAAGGTGAAGGTAATCCAAAATCACATCAAAGCAGCTCAAAGTAGGCAGAAGAGCTATGCCGATAATCGAAGGAAGGATTTGGAATTTCAAGTCGGTGATCATGTTTTCCTGAAGGTATCTCTATGGAAGGGAGTCATATGTTTTGGTTAGAAAGGTAAATTGAGTCTCTGGTACATCGGACCCATCGAAATTCTAGAACGAATTGGGGTTGTAGCTTACCGTTTGGCAATGCCACCAAGTCTCTCCAAAGTTCACGATGTGTTCCACGTATCTCTGTTAAGGAAATACATGCCTGACCCAACGCATGTAATCACCTATGAGGAAATAGAACTGGAACCCAATCTGTCTTATTGTGAAGAGCCCGTCAGGATTCTTGATACAAGAGAACAAGTACTGAGAAACAGGACGACGCGTCTGGTAAAAGTTTTTTGGAGAAACCATAAGATGGAAGAGGCAACGTGGGAACCCGAGGAACTTATGATGAAGAACCACCCGAGTCTTTTCATGCGGTAGTATTCTAGAAATTTCGAGGATGAAATTATGTGAAGGAGGGGAGAATGTAACACCCCAAGCTTCTACGGTACGCTTCTCTTTGAATAATGCGATAGCGTGTGTTGTACGCAACACCGAGTTCTAACAACCAATCAAACTAGCCATTATGAATAGTAATACCTACTTTTTGAAATTATATATATTTTATATTTCAAAATGGACTTCATTTTTGGATTCGGAATATAGAATTTAGCCTAAGATGAAATTTCGGTACTTTTCGGATAACTTTCATATTTTGATGAATAGTGAAAATTACTAAATTTTAATTAAAAACAACTTTTTTAGTCAAAATAATTAATAATGATAAATTATGAATTTGGGTGGATTTAAAGTATATTTAGAATATAGTTTTACAACTTAATATAATTTTGGTCATTGGACATAATTTTACAATTAAACCGAACATAAACAAGTGTCAATCTTTTGATGGTTATTATCTATTAAAAACACGCTTTTTGTTTTGATAGTGGGAATTAATTTTAAATTAATTTCTGCCACTTATGTGTTTTGAATTTATAAAAATGGATTCCATATTTTGAATCAGGATGTTAAAATTTTGTAAATAGGTAAATTTTATTTTTAGACATTTTGAGTAATTACTGCGGTAAACATTTTATTTACCATGGTTAAGGGTAAATCCGGTAAATAAGGGTTAAAAATAATATAATAATAATACTAAATTACCCTAAAATTTATCCTAGCCTTATTGGTGGATACATGTCCGACCATGGGCATCTTTGGGTCAATTTTGGGACCTCATTGAGCCACTTGTAGGTGATAGGGACACTTTATTTTAATTAAGTTAAAATGAATACAAAAATGACACAAGCATGTATCTTTTAGCAAAATAATTTTTACATAGGGTTAAATATGTTGGATTTTAGATTATAAATATTAATTAGAAATAAAAAATGATTTCCTACATAATTATATTCTATTTATAATTTTTATACATTAAATAGTTTAATTTATTTATGACACGATGATGATGAATTAATTACTATAATAGTGAAAAATTAAAATAATTGATATTATAAATACCCAAATAAATATAATATTAAACTTTTAATGAATTAAACTAATTTTATAGGATAATATGATATATTAGGATTGATTTAATTGACTTTTTTCGACGTAATAAATCTGTTATGAGTTTCACAAAAATCAACTATTGAATAGTGTCAAAATTGACATAAAAGAGTTATTAAAACAAATATTATATTATTAATTGATATTAAATTTTTAAAAATATAAGGTTCAGCTAAGAGACTTATATCATGATTGGTTCATCATTAATGGACCACTTGGGAGTCTCTTGGATGTATATAGTATGTTTATTAACCATATTATATAAAAATACAAAGAGACATTGTAAAAGTGAAACTAATTAACTTAGAGTTAATACTTAAAGATAAGGTTAATATAAGTACCCAAACCTGTCTAAATTCTAATGGTTGAGTTTTTTCCGACCCATCACCACCTTAAACTTTGAATAATCGACTTTTGAGCCATTGGAAACCGAATATGAATTTATTATAAACTAATATCTCTAGCTTTTCCAAAGGTGCCCCTCACCCCTCTTATAAAAGGGCACTCATCCTTCTCATTTCTTCACACCTTCAAAGCCTATTGGATCGGCCAAACTCTGCCCAAATACTCTCCCAATGTCTTTAACTACAACCTAGAGGCCTTAGTTTGATCAGAAAGCCAACCTACGGAGCCCTTTTGATCAAATCAAAAGGAAGAAACCGAAGAAGAGGTAATGATTTCACCACCCTTTTCCAAGTTCCTTTCTTCTTGCACTTCTTCTTCCTTTGTTGTTACCATTATAAAATAATAAATCCAGTATCATATATATACTGTGATGTTATTATAAATATTTTACAACCATATTCAGTATTCTATCCACCCTTTGAATAACATGTCACCATACGTGCGTACGTACGGCGTACCGTCTCCACGTCGTGGTGTAATTGTTATTCAATATAATATTATTTGGATGGGTATAATAATGATGTGTAACTCATGTAAATAATAAATATAACATGTTAATGATTCTGTATATATGATATACCATCCATTTATATATTATTTTAATATCAAAAGAATGATATTATCGCTCGTGCGTACGTACGGACTACCGTCTCCACAAATGCGATGAGATTCATTCTCCATCGTATCCATTCAAGTATAATTATCATTTGATGATTTAAAAAATGATGTTTAAGGACTTGATATAATTCTGGATATGAATAATATACAACCTATCCTTTACAAACATGTCTTACGTAACAAAACATATAAAAGAAAACAAGTAATTTAACACCCGAAACAACGAAAATACTAAGATATTATTATAAAATCAATATTAAAAGATCATATATGATATCATATGATTCTTGTATAATTTAATAACATTTATTTCACCATTATACAGGAGGATAATCTACCCCAACCAAGGAAAAGTACAAGGTAAGGGGTTTTCATCTCACTCCTTATTCCCATGAGATTCATGCCATATTGCCACCATCACCTTTTGTGTGGTGTATGTACTGCCCATAATTATATTCTTTGTGTAATACACTCTAATCTATGTGTATTTACATATTCATTGTATGATACCTCTTTCATGGTTTGTATGTTTCATAAGTTACCAAATTGGTAAGGGTTATTTCACAATCTCTTCATTATCCGAGGTTGTTTATATGTAATAATCTACTGGGATCTCTTTATCATCCACATCCATGTTTTCTTAAAAATGTATTTCAAAACATTTTTATTATTTACAATAATATGGGTTAAAGTCATTTATACCCTTGTTTGACTTTTTATAAGAGGAATCTTTCCGTCGTTTTCAAAACAAGGTCTTTTTTAACCTTTTCGACAGAATTAAGGTAAGAATGTTTTTTTAACTTATACAGCGAGTGCGGTTATTTTCCGCCATTATAAAATCTTCAAAGCTTTCCTTACAAGCTTATAAGAATATTTTCAACGAAATTTTTTTATTTTATATGGATCTTAAATGATTTCAAAAACAGAAAGAGATATTTCTCTAAAAAGTGTTTTGATTTCATCTATGACAACATCCTTTGATGGATTTTACGCTTATTTGATGTTGATTTATTATGATAAAAAACTTCTATATTGTATTAAAGGTTTTGTAATATGTTTGATTGTGGATGTGCTATTTTTATACCTTTCATAGTTTATGGTGAAATTATTGATATTTCGTATGCTAGTTTTAATACGAATGTTTAAGTTATGTTTAAACCTTTTCATATGGGAATGCATTGGACTTAATATGTGATGGGTGGAGCCCGCTATAGCTCTTCGATGCATCGGTAGGTCTCATTAGACAAACTAGTGTCTTGGCACATGGCCTTGACAAAATCTTATTTATAGTCTTGGCACGAGGCCTTGGCTATGTGGTTATGATAGTCTGGCATTATGCATTCCATCATTATGAAAGTGGTTATTGATTTTGCATGTGATTATTCGATTAGTAGAATATCCATGTGAATAAGTAAATGACATTATATCATTTTATTTATGCCATACTATGTTAAAAGTTCAAGTTTGAAAGGATTTTGTTTTAGTTATACATTGCCTTAAATGTTTATTCTTATTTATGAAAGCTTCCGCTATATTGTTATCCTTACTGGGAATTCGAGCTCACCCCTTTTCTATGTTTTATTTTTTCCCAGGAAGTGAAGAAGTAAATTATGAATGACCTACAGGGATATTATGTGGGGATATGAGTGTGGATTTTGGAGACAATATGTTGTTGTAGTAGTTTTTCATTTTATGATGTTATGTAAGACTTATGAATATATCTAGTGTTTCCAAGGCTACTAAACCAATCGGTCTTTCGAGATTTGATCCTTCTTGTGATCATGCCAATGTTATGTAATAATGCACCGACTCTAGGTAGCTAGGGTCGGGGCGTTACAAAAACAATAAGGAATGATATGATTTGATCATGGGGTTCAACTCTAATATGGAATACAATGGCCCATGTGTATACTAGTTATTATTCAATAGGTAGAAGTATTCCCTCTTACATGTTATGTTTCAGAGTGTGGTGTTTTCATTTACTTCATTGAAGTTGTAAATCCTTTATATATCTTTTGTATGCACTAAAATACATTACATAACATAAAAAAAATTATACCATGTAAAATATGACATGTATCCCAACATAACCTTTTATATAGTTTTCTAATTCTTTAAAACATTTTTATAACCATCCTAATAATATTTCATATTGTAGTGAGCATGAAAAGTATGGAAATTTTCTACACTAAAAATATGTATTAGGTATCATTTCCAACTTCACTCAAAATTCCCAAACTTTAGAAACTAAATATAAGAATTATTGAATCCTTTTTAGGGGATCTTAATCCAATTTAACACCTTATCAAACATTATACAACTATATTAATCATCTAACATCAATCATCATTATAAGATAATAATTAGGATGGAACTTCACAAACAGTGTTGTCAAATTCCTAATCGAGATATACGGTCCAGAAATAGTAAAACTATATGGGAATCTTATCAACACATATACTCCTTAAAACTCCAAAAATATTCTTAAATTGATTCCTTACATAAACATTCAAGTAGATTCCTTAAACTTTTAACGTTTTTTCCAATAATTTATAGATATGTAGTTTTTTTGAAATATTTGAAGAAAATAAATCCATTCACTATATGAGAATATATATATAAGAATATATCTAAAGGGAGTATCTCATATTATATGTCCATTTCTATAAAAAGAGTGGGAACAACACAGATTCTTTATTTTTCATTTGAATAATGATATCCATTAACTTATATTCTTCATGATGTTTATTCAATCCCCATTAATTATTAAAAAATCAATATATAATGACACCATACATGGGTACCTCACTCAATATTGTCATCTGAAAACATATTGAAATCATTCTGACTGACTTTATGGTTGTTGAAAACAAATACTCCATAACACTTAGAGGGTTCAATAATCTTCCCCTTTGTATTTTTTCCATCATTCACTCGCTAAATGTAAATAATTTTATTAAGGTGTAATCTCTCCAAGACAATGTTTAATGCACTTTAGGTAATCTCTCTAAGATAGTTCTTAATTGAACTAAACAAATTAAAATTAATGAAACAAAAATTAATTTAAGTGATCTGAATTGAAATAACTAAAAAAACAATCTAACCTAAAAATTATCCAAGACCTTTCCTATATAAATGGTTAAAATAAGATATATAAATAATTATATGTCCCTTTAAAAAAAAAAAATTCAAAAAACAATTATACTTACTTCATGGATGATTTTTTTGTGAATTTCAGTTAAAGTAATGTTATTGAAATAGGAAATATTGGTGTAGTTTACCTATAGTTTATTTTAACTTATATATTTATTTAATTTTAGATATTTAGTGGGTTATTCCACCTATAAAACCCCATCATGAACATCTTGTCATCTTATTTTTTCAATATCCTTTCCATTCGTAGAAGTGATGTCCATGAAAAATTATATTAGATAAATTTTAGATTGTATTTTAATTTTATATTGATACTTATGATTGTAATAATTTATAATTTCATTACATAGGGAGGTTTTAAATATTGAAGGACATTTACCTCAAGAAAAAAAATTCTCGAGAAGAAAGAAAAATGATGGGACCACGGTAAACGAACAAACACAATAGTGAATTGTAAGTTTTACTTTGTTAATTTAATTGTTTAATATAATTTTTTTAACTTAATTTTAAATTTATATTTGTAACAGTCTTCTTTGGAGTCCCTTGATGCTCATGGACCCATCAACTTTGGCCCAAACGATCACTTACACAATGTTTTGGGAGATGTGCACCATGGCATAGTCCACTGTTGACTAGGGAATAGTATTATACCAAAGAGGTATTGGACCACTTCAAGTGCAGGTTCTAGTAACACAAATTCGAAACAGGTAGCATAGGCTAAGGCTAAGGTAGAAAATGTTGAAGAAGGTCCATGAAAGTGGAATAATCGGTTCAAATGGAAAATACTAAATTTATGAAACTGATAGAAGTATTATGTCCATCAATTACACTAGAGACCACCATGGCATGTGATGCATATATTTCAAGGAAGTTACTAATATATAGTGCACCAGGAAGTAGTTATAGTACTTTTTGAAAAATGAGGATCCTAGCGATGGTGATGTAAAGGATGACCAGGAGGAAGAGGGTAAGGATTATGGTAAGAAAGAGGGTGGGGATGATGGTGAGGAAGAGGGAGGAGTCGAGGACAAGGATGAAAATGAGGATGAGGATGAGGATGAGGATGGGGATGATGGTAAAGATAGTAATCATGATTCGGGACATATTATTCCATTACATTTTTTACTAATATACATGACATTTAATGTTTTATGATTTGGTGTGAATTAATATATGTAATATTTTGTATGTTTTTTATCATTGGTTAAATAGATCAGTTTATTTCCTCTATTATCAATATTTCTGTATTGGTTTTTTTATAATTAAGGATACTATATTTGATTAATTTTTGAATCTATGAGTTGAGTAGGGTTTATTGGTTTCATTGTAGGTTTAGGGTGTTCTGTTTTGATTATAGGTATTCTGTTTTTATTGTAGGTGTTCTATGTGTTAGTATTTTCTAAATTTTTGATTGCAGGTGGTCGCAAGTGAAGTGAGTGGGTAGTGGGTATAAAACTATCTAGTGAGTGGGGTGGGGGTCTATACCAATGATTTGAAAACCTTTGGTATACCTATATTCTAGTGGTTCAAGATGGACCATTGGTATAATAAAATTCAATCAACCTATACCATCGGTTCATTGTGAACCATTGGTATAAGAATTTCCCAATGGTTCAGAACTATTAGGATAATGTTATCCCAATGGTTTGAACCATTGGTAAATTCCTATAACAATGGTTCACAATGAACTATTGGTAAATTGAAATCCAAAACTACCCTATACTGATGGTTCAATATAAACCGTTGGTATAGGACTATATTAACGGCCCACATTCCAATAATTTATAAATCTATTTGGATAGCCTATCTCAATAGTTTTAGGGATATTCCAATGGTATGAAACCACTAGGATAGGGTATATTTCTAGTACTATTTCCATCTCTCCTGTCTCTCTTTACAGATAAAAGGTGAATGGTTTTTGTCCATTGGTGATGGTTTTAGATATACGTTTTATAGATCTTGATTATTTTTACTTTAGATATAGATTTTATTATAGATCTTGTTCTTCATTGTGATTTTGGTTGTTCTTATTCAATTGGGGTTTAACCTTGGAGATAATATTTCATCAAGTTTTATGTAGGTGCTCTAAATTCAATTAACATAGTATTGAATTCCAATTACATGTATGCGTTGTGAAGTTTCCATTGGTTCATTTTACAATTGAATATTGAATTGAATAAATTAATTAATTAATTGATTTATGGAATTGTGGAATTGAATAATTTATTTTCCATGTGATTAGGAATCAAGTTGAATATGGGAAAATTCAGTTTTGGTAAATATGATTATGAAATAGGTTGAATTAGATTAATTAGTTAGTTAATTAATTAATGAAATATTTTTATTGTCGAATTGATGGGAAATTGGTATCATAAATTTTGTTAACTAATGTGATTATTAATTAATTGAAAATTAAAATTATTAAATGGATGATTTGTCCATAAAGGGTTAATGGGTTATGTGACATAAATATTTCAAAATGGTTTAATGATGAATTGATCATATTATTCCATATGATTTAAGTATTGAAGAATGATTTGTATTTATAGTTGAAATGATATATCATGATTTGAAATTTGATAATAGGTTTAATGTTGATAAAAATCGATTGATGGGATATATGTGATTTATGTGTGATTGATTGATATATGAGTGTGTTACACAAATTGATGCTCTAAATACCCATATGTGATTGAATGATATATGAGAGTGTGACAAAGAATGATGCTTCAAATATCCATAGGTTGTCGACTAATAAATGATGTGTGAGATCGGGACTGACACTCCAAATACTCATGGGGAGCTAGAAAAGGCATTATAGGCCCAAAATGATGCAGTTGGACAATGGTTCCAAGTATCCACGCTATGAATCGAAATGAAATGGATAATTAAATCTCATGTGTTAAAATGAATTTAGAATTAAATATGTGATATGGTTCGGACTCTATCATGGGATGAAGCATGTATCTATGGTTTGGGTTTCCTCAAGAACCCAAGGTCTATGTGGTTAAATAAATAATAATTGAATATTTAAATTGTTTACCTTGTCACTTATATTTTATTCTTTATACAACTTCATACACTGTTTGTAGAAACCCAAATCTTGACGGACATGGACACTACATTACTTTTTTGGAATACATAAATCCTAACAAAAACATACACACAAGGACCATAATATTTTAGTGTATTTGGAAACTCGGAACATAATCTTCCAATTGTGGTGAACGATCTTCAACATCGCCCATAAAGATCTTCCCCATTTTTTTTCTTACCTAAAACGTTTCTTTATATCCTAGGGAAAAGAAAACATAAAAAGGCTGAGCTCAAATTCTCCGTAAGGGTAAGCATGGAGAAAATAAAACAAACCATATACATTTGAACAAAAAAACTTGAACATAACGTTTAAACATCGAAATCTTGAGAAATGACATAAAACATGGTAGTACCGTAACACCCCAAGATTTTATGAAAAATATTATTTTAATTTCATTAATGTCTTGTGTTGTATTCTACACCAAGATTACCTTGCGCTATACGCAACACCGTATTAGCTTGCAGTATACACAACACTATTCTTGGATCGTGTTACACACAATTTTGATAATAGTTATTCTACGCAACATTGAGTATATATATATATATATATATTAAATGTATAAATGAAATATGGTTGGATTCTGTTATACGAAACAATGAAGGATTCTTTCACAACACGCAACCCTGACTTGGCTTGCATTACACGCAATCGCGACCTTCCTCGATAGCGTGTGTTGTACGCAATACCGGGTTTTAATAAACAATGTTATATTATTATAATATTGTCATGAACTAGCCGTTATGAATAGTATTAAATAAATTTTGAATTTTATAACATTATTCTTAATCTTACACATTTCTAGAACATGTTATAAGAACAAAATAAATTTTTCAGGTAAAATAAGTATTTTTCAAAAAAATGCATTTTTGCCGCCTTTTGATGGCACACCCACCTTAAATCTAGTTTTTGACATGTTTATATGTTCAATTTGACAAAATAAAATTCTTATTTTGAATCATGATGTAAAAATTTACATTAGATAACGTTTTGATATTTTCCCGATAACTTTCATATTTTAATGAATAGTAAAAACACGCTATATTTTAATTAAAAACAACTATTTTCAACGTAATATCTTATGTGGTTAATTTATGAATTTGAGTCGTTTTAAAGTATATTTAGAATATATTTTTACCACTTAATATAATGTTGGTCATTGGACACAATTTTACAATTAAACCGAACATAAACAAGTGTCAATCTTTTGATAGTTATTATCTCTTAAAAACACACTTTTTGTTTTGACAGCGGGAATTAATTTTAAATTAATTTCTGCCACTTCTGTGTTTTGAATTTAGAAAAATGGATTCCATATTTGGAATCAGGATGTTCAAATTGTGTAAATAGGTAACTTTTATTTTTAGACATTTTGAATAATTACTGCGGTAAATATTTTATTTACCATGGTTAAGGGTAAATCCGGTAAATAAGGGTTAAAAAAATAATATTATAATAATATTAAATTACCCTAAAACGTGTCTTAACCCTATTGGTTGATACATGGTCGACCATGGGTATCTTTGGGTCGATTTTGGGACCCCATTGACCCACTTGTAAGTGATTATGACACTTTATTTTAATTAAGTTAAAATGAATACAAAAATGACACAAGCATATATCTTTTAGCAAAACAATTGTTACATAGGGTTATATATGTCGGATTTCAGATTATAACTATTAATTAGAAAGATAAAAAGATTTCCTACATAATGATATTTTATTTATAATTTTTAGACATTATATAATTTATTTTATTTATGACATAATGATGATACAGTAATTACTAAAATAGTGAAAAATTAAAATAATTGATATTATAAATACCCAAATAAATATAATATGAAACTTTTAATGAATTAAACTAATTTTCTAGGATAATATGATATATTAGGATTTATTTAATTGACTTTGTTCAAAGTAATCAATCTGTTATGAGTTTCCCAAAAATCAACTATTGAATAGTGCCAAAATTGACATAAAAGAGTTCTTAAAACAAATATTATATTATTAATTGATATTAAATTCCTAAAAATCTAAGGTTCGGCCAAGAGACTTATATCATGATAGTTTCATCATTAATGGACCACTTGGGGGTCTCTTGGATGTATATAGTAAGTTTATTAACCATATTATATAAAAATACAAAGAGACATTGTAAAAGTGAAACTAATTAACTTAGAGTTAATACTTAAAGATAAGGTTAATATAAGTACCCAAACCTGTCTAAATTCTATTGGATGAGTTGTTTTCGACCCATCCCCACCTCAACCTTTGAATAGTCAACTTTGGAGCCTTTGGAAACCGAATAGGAATTTATTATAAATTAATATTTCTAGCTTTTCCAAAGGTGCCCCTCACCCCTCTTATAAAAGGGCACCTCCTCCCCCTCCTCCTCACACCAATTTGAGCACTCAAGATCGGCCAAACCCTGCCATTTTCTCCTCTCCACTTCCCTAGAATAGTCCTAGAGGTCCTGGTCTTCTCCAAAGACCACTCTTAGTTCCTTAAGTGGAGGATTCAAAGAGGCGTTCCAAAGAAGAGGTAATATCCATTACCGATCTTTTCAATTTCTTTCTTCTTCAACTTCTTCTTCTTTAGTTGTTTCATCATAAAGTAATAACATCAGTATTACTTACATACTGATATGTTATTATAAATATGAAACAACCCTAATTCACCTTCTTTCCATCCCACGGAAAAATGAAATCACCGCGCGTGCGTACCTACGGAATACCGTCTCCACGCCGTAGGTGTAATCTATTTTTCCACCATCACTGTACAAGGATGGGTATTATGGTGTAATGAGTAACTATTTATGATTATTATAAAGTAATATTGATACTGAAATAATATATATATACTCCAATACAGTTCCACGATCATAGGAACGATATCATCACTCGTGTGTACGTACGGAATACCGTCTCCACGATGTCATCATTACATAGTAATTATATAAATGAATTGAATGAATAAATATGATATATGTTACACTAATACCATTCTGGATATAAGGTATCTATAACCTTAAAAGAAGAATAAGAACGTATTCGGCAAAACACGCATAAGAACAAAAGGCAATAAAGACCCGAGTAACAAGTAACAATGAAATATTACTAACAAGAAGCTAAGAATATGACCATATATGATATCATATCAATATGTATGATTCTGGAATAAGTCAATAACATTATTTAAACCATTATACAGGAGCTTCGGACACGTACAAAGCAAATTGGACCTAAGGTAAGGGAAATATCACAATTTCATTTTTATCCGAGATTGTTTATTCGTAAGTATTTACTGGGGTGTATTTTATCATCCACGTCCATGTTTCATCAATATGTAATAATATTTCCATCCACCTACAATTTTTTTAAATCCATTTTTACCCTTCGGTGAGTTTTTAGTAAAGAATATGAAAGGAATCTTTTGTCGTTTTTCCGTACGAGGTACTTTTTGACTTTTTCGACAAAAGTACGAAGAATGTTTTTTATAACTTATACGGCATGAATGGATTTTTAAAACATTATTTCCAAGAAGCTTCCTTTACAAGTTTTCAAGTTTATTTTTAATCAACTTCTTTTATTTTAAAGTTGTATGAAATGTTGTGAAAGGAAAAATGTTTTTGAAGAAGAAAGGATATTTTCCTCAAGAATAGAGTTCAAGTGTTTTATCAAAATTATTTTCCATCTAAGATAATAAAAG
This sequence comes from Viscum album, assembly GCA_963277665.1. NCBI lineage: Eukaryota > Viridiplantae > Streptophyta > Magnoliopsida > Santalales > Viscaceae > Viscum > Viscum album. Next base: position 386,288,660 of record OY728167.1, on the reverse strand, counting down.
GGTTCTGTTTTTATCCCTATTATCACATTGATTTGATCATGTTGTGATGGAATTATTTTTATGAATTCCTTTATCTTATATGAATTGATTTATGATGTCATGATGTTTCAAGAATCCCATTTTTGTTACATGTGTTATGCGATGATGTATGTTTTATGATTATGTGGCACACATAAGAAAGGATTCATTATAAGATGGGTGGGACCTATTTCTCCCTCCAATGCATTGGGTAAAGAGTTTATATCTCATGAGATAGACATGGCTGAAATGGTAGGTTATACCGGTTCAGTGAAACAGGACTGAAACGAGGGTTACTCGATTCAGAAAGGGACTTTGTCCACTAAGATAGTCTTGGCAATGAGTCTTGAATAACAAGAAATGATTTTCTATGATTATGTGTGTATGCCACAATGTTTAATGTTTTAAGTTATGATTATTGTGATTACATTCCACTGCCATGATTTATCCCATGTTATGAAATTATGATCTCTTTTGCAGGTTAAGATTTCCAAAAGTTATGTGCTTGTGTATACGATGTGATTGATATTTATTTTGTTTACCCTTACTGAGCATTTGAGCTCACCCTTTTATGTTTTCTTTTCCCCAGGATATAAAGAAAGGTTTTAGGTATAAAAAGGAAGATCTTTATGGGAGATGTTGAAGATCTTCCTCCACGATTAGAAGATTACGTTCCGAGTTTCCAAAGACACTAAACTATTACGGTCCTTGTGTGTGTGTTTTTGTTATGTACTAAGTATTCCGCAAAAGTAATGTAATGTCCATGTAAGTCAGGCTACGGGTCTCTACAGTTGGTATCAGAGGAAAGGTTTAGTCAACCTTTGGAAACTAGGATGCGAAAACGTTAGTGAGATCCCTAGAGTTATTTATAATGTATGTCTAGGGATGTCCCTAAGGATAAGTATACGTATAGGTTATAGTACTAGGATTACGCTAACGATCATAGAATTAATCCTAAGATGTTAGATATTTAAGGTACTTCCCCTTTATTATGTTGTTTTCCCTAGCATGATTTTTGCCTCTCACACTATTCTTTTTGGGTTTTAGAAAATCGCTGGAAACAAGATGATTCACAATAATGGAGGATATGATGGACAATGGAATGATATTATTCATAATGAAATGGGATTTGGAAATCCAAACATCATTATTATGCCGAATCAGCAATCTCATAATATGATCAATAAAGTAAAATTTGGTAAGTTTCCTGACTCGGCTAATAAGAGAAAGATGGAGTTTCATGATGATCATAGAGGAAAAAAAAGTTCAATTTCCCCTATGTAAATCATGTGGGAAGAGGCATCAAGGAGAATGTTTCAAAGGAACTGGAAGATGCTTTGGGTGTGGAAAAGAAGGACACAAAGCAAGTAAGTGCAAAGGAAAAGGTTTAGTTAACACCATGGATGAGGATAATGGTATTGCTACGACATCAACAATGGTTAAATGCTTTAAATGTGGAATGTACGGGCATTATGCAAAGAAATTCCCTAAGGGAAAGTCTCATGAAGAGAATCATTATGATCCTATGGGAAGTATTTATGTTGATGATGATGAAGAAACTACAAATGATATATGAGATGAAAGAAATGTTGAAGCTCGGTCAATGGTCTAAGAATGTAGTGGAATGATTACATGTTTATCATGTGTAATGTTGTAATCTCATGGAATAAGGAGACATATAAGGATTGTTACACTGTTGTCTTTCCTTAAGTTTTGAAAGTGTATGATGAATGGTACCAGTAACCATGAAAGGTTATTCAGATACTTTTGGAAAGTAGATGATAAGTGCATAATGAAAGGATAAGAAGATAATGAGATGTTTGATTGTATTCATGAGCTCATGATTGATATAAGGACTAAGTGATATCATGGTTTGAGTATATAGAATTCTGAGGATTTTGGTATGTGGAAAGTGTTAGCTTTTAACTGCATTCAAGTTTTCACTAAGGTTCAATGGGTATTCAAGAGAATACATGATTAAGAACTTTGAATGTTTGGAATGTATCTTATGATATATGGGAATCAATGATGGTATTCAATCTCTGGTAATCGTTTTCACTATGTTATGAGAGTGGACTGTAGTATTATGGATAAGCCTAAAGATTGAAATGGATTATGTTGGACATAAGTGAGTATTGTTTAAGGATAGAAGTTTTTTTTCGATATTATTGATGGGATTTTATAGTAATGTAGTTTTAGAAAAAGGACAACCTGCAGGACGGGCGACAGCCCATCGCGTCGGACAAGGCTGTGGGAATCGAACCCACAACCGAAGTGCGACTGGCCTTTATCGCCTACCACTGACCTACAGGAAGTCCCTATTTAGTAGAAACTAGTTTTATTATATTAAGTTGTATGATATATGATGTATAAGTCCATTTTAGGAACCATATATGATTAATCTCACTAGAGACCGACTTATGTATATAATTTTTGCTAACCTTTTGTTCGAGACAGATGGAATGACCTATCATTCTATCACATGATCTGCTAACACTTCACGAATAACAAATTCAACTTCATTTATTTAAGAGATGAAGTGGAAATTGTTAAAGGCACGAACAATAGTGAGATTGTACCAAAATAAAGAAAGTATTTATTCTAATTCAAATTCTTAAACATTAGGGAAATGATCTTGAAAACCAAAAATGTTGTCTTAGTGCTCTTATATCTGATGAATCAGATGGTACCTTAGATCATCACAAATTTATGGCTTTGTGATTGCTAGCTTTTCCATAGCCATGTTCTCTACCACTCTCCATCAGAACATGATGGTTAGATTTCTCTTCCATATCCATATTTTCACCTATGTGGAAACCCCGTGATTAGTTTATTTGGGTAACCGTTACGTTTCATACTTTTGTTTTTAAAGATAAGTTTTGGTATTCCTTTTTACGATGTGGGTTTCTGTCAAAGAAACTTTCAATTAGTAAACCATTTATAACCCCGACGAATTTCGAGGGCGAAATTCATTTTAAGGGGGGTAGAATGTAACACCCCGAGATTTTATGAAAAATATTATTTTAATTTCATTAATGTCTTGTGTTGTATTCTACACCAAGATTACCTTGCGCTATACGCAACACCGTATTAGCTTGCAGTATACGCAACACTATTCTTGGATCGTGTTACACACAATTTTGATAATAGTTATTCTACACAACATTGAGTATATATATATATATATATATACATTAAATGTATAAATGAAATATGGTTGGATTCTGTTATACGAAACAATGAAGGATTCTTTCACAACACGCAACCCTGACTTGTCTTGCATTACACGCAATCGCGACCTTCCTCGATAGCGTGTGTTGTACGCAATACCGGGTTTTAATAAACAATGTTATATTATTATAATGTTGTCATGAACTAGCCGTTATGAATAGTATTAAATAAATTTTGAATTTTATAACATTATTATTCATCTTACACATTTCTAGAACATGTTATAAGAACAAAATAAAATTTTCAGGTAAAATAAGTATTTTTAAAAAAAATGCAGTTTTGCCGCCTTTTGATGGCACACCCACCTTAAATCTAGTTTTTGACATGTTTATATGTTCAATTTGACAAAATAAAATTCTTATTTTGAATCATGATGTAAAAATTTACATTAGATAACGTTTTGATATTTTCCCGATAACTTTCATATTTTAATGAATAGTAAAAACACGCTATATTTTAATTAAAAACAACTATTTTCAACGTAATATCTTATGTGGTTAAATTATGAATTTGAGTGGTTTTAAAGTATATTTAGAATATATTTTTACCACTTAATATAATTTTGGTCATTGGACACAATTTTTCAATTAAACCGAACATAAACAAGTGTCAATCTTTTGATAGTTATTATCTCTTAAAAACACACTTTTTGTTTTGACAGCGGGAATTAATTTTAAATTAATTTCTGCCACTTATGTGTTTTGAATTTAGAAAAATGGATTCCATATTTGGAATCAGGATGTTCAAATTGTGTAAATAGGTAACTTTTATTTTTAGACATTTTGAATAATTACTGCGGTAAATATTTTATTTACCATGGTTAAGGGTAAATCCGGTAAATAAGGGTTAAACAAATAATATTATAATAATATTAAATTACCCTAAAACGTGTCTTAACCCTATTGGTTGATACATGGTAGACCATGGGCATCTTTGGGTCGATTTTGGGACCCCATTGACCCACTTGTAAGTGATAATGACACTTTATTTTAATTAAGTTAAAATGAATACAAAAATGACACAAGCATATATCTTTTAGAAAAACAATTGTTACATAGGGTTATATATTTCGGATTTCAGATTATAAATATTCATTAGAAAGATAGAAAGATTTCCTACATAATGATATTTTATTTATAATTTTTAGAAATTAAATAATTTATTTTATTTATGACACAATGATGATGCAGTAATTACCAAAATAGTGAAAAATTAAAATAATTGATATTATAAATACCCAAATAAATATAATATGAAACTTTTAATGAATTAAACTAATTTTCTAGGATAATATGATATATTAGGATTGATTTAATGGACTTTTTTAGAAGTAATCAATCTGTTATGAGTTTCCCAAAAATCAACTATTGAATAGTGCCAAAATTGACATAAAAGAGTTCTTAAAACAAATATTATATTATTAATTGATATTAAATTCCTAAAAATCTAAGGTTCGGCCAAGAGACTTATATCATGATAGTTTCATCATTAATGGACCACTTGGGGGTCTCTTGGATGTATATAGTAAGTTTATTAACCATATTATATAAAAATACAAAGAGACATTGTAAAAGTGAAACTAATTAACTTAGAGTTAATACTTAAAGATAAGGTTAATATAAGTACCCAAACCTGTCTAAATTCTATTGGATGAGTTGATTTCGACCCATCCCCACCTCAACATTTGAATAGTCAACTTTGGAGCCTTTGGAAACCGAATAGGAATTTATTATAAATTAATATTTCTAGCTTTTCCAAAGGTGCCTGTCACCCCTCTTATAAAAGGGCACCTCCTCCCCCTCCTCCTCACACCAATTTGAGCACTCAAGCTCGGCCAACCCCTGCCATTTTCTCCTCTCCACTTCCCTAGAATAGTCCTATAGGTCCTGGTATTCTCCAAAGACCACTCTTAGTTCCTTAAGTGGAGGATTCAAAGAGGCGTTCCAAAGAAGAGGTAATATCCATTACCGATCTTTTCAATTTCATTCTTCTTCAACTTCTTCTTCTTTAGTTGTTTCATGATAAAGTAATAACATCAGTATTACTTACATACTGATATGTTATTATAAATATGAAACAACCCTAATTCACCTTCTATCCATCCCACGGAAAAATGAAATCACCGCGCGTGCGTACGTACGGAATACCGTCTCCACGCCGTAGGTGTAATCTATTTTTCCACCATCACTGTACAAGGATGGGTATGATGGTGTAATGAGTAACTATTTATGATTATTATAAAGTAATATTGATACTGAAATAATATATATATACTCCAATACAGTTCCACGATCATAGGAACGATATCATCACTCGTGTGTACGTACGGAATACCGTCTCCACGATGTCATCATTACATAGTAATTATATAAATGAATTGAATGAATAAATATGATATATGTTACACTAATACCATTCTGGATATAAGGTATCTATAACCTTAAAAGAAGAATAAGAATGTATTCGGCAAAACACGCATAAGAACAAAAGGCAATAAAGACCCGAGTAACAAGTAACAATGAAATATTACTAACAAGAAGCTAAGAATATGACCATATATGATATCATATCAATATGTATGATTATGGAATAAGTAAATAACATTATTTAAACCATTATACAGGAGCTTCGGACACGTACAAAGCAAATTGGACCTAAGGTAAGGGAAATATCACAATCTCATTTTTATCCGAGATTGTTTATTCGTAAGTATTTACTGGGGTGTACTTTATCATCCACGTCCATGTTTCATCAATATGTAATAATATTTCCATCCACCTACAATTTTTTTAAATCCATTTTTACCCTTCGGTGAGTTTTTAGTAAAGAATATGAAAGGAATCTTTTGTCGTTTTTCCGTACGAGGTACTTTTTGACTTTTTCGACAAAAGTACGAAGAATGTTTTTTATAACTTATACGGCATGAATGGATTTTTAAAACATTATTTCCAAGAAGCTTCCTTTACAAGTTTTCAAGTTTATTTTTAATCAACTTCTTTTATTTTAAAGTTGTATGAAATGTTGTGAAAGGAAAAATGTTTTTGAAGAAGAAAGGATATTTTCCTCAAGAATAGAGTTCAAGTGTTTTATCAAAATTATTTTCCATCTAAGATAATAAAAGGGTTCTGTTTTTATCCCTATTATTACATTGATTTGATCATGTTGTGATGGAATTATTTTTATGAATTCCTTTATCTTATATGAATTGATTTATGATGTCATGATGTTTCAAGAATCCCATTTTTGTTACATGTGTTATGCGATGATGTATGTTTTATGATTATGTGGCACACATAAGAAAGGATTCATTATAAGATGGGTGGGACCTATATCTCCCTACAATGCATTGGGTAAAGATTTTATATCTCATGATATAGACATGGCTGAAATGGTAGGATATACCGGTTCAGTGAAACAGGACTGAAACGAGGGTTACTCGATTCAGAAAGGGACTTTGTCCACTAAGATAGTCTTGGAAATGAGTCTTGACTAACAAGAAATGATTTTCTATGATTATGTGTGTATGCCACAATGTTTAATGTTTTAAGTTATGATTATTGTGATTACATTCCACTGCCATGATTTATCCCATGTTATGAAATTATGATCTCTTTTGCAGGTTAAGATTTCCAAAAGTTATGTGCTTGTGTATACGATGTGATTGATATTTATTTTGTTTACCCTTACTGAGCATTTGAGCTCACCCTTTTATGTTTTCTTTTCCCCAGGATATAAAGAAAGGTTTTAGGTATAAAAAGGAAGATCTTTATGGGAGATGATTAAGATCTTCCACCACGATTAGAAGATTACGTTCCGAGTTTCCAAAGACACTAAACTATTATGGCCCTTGTGTGTGTGTTTTTGTTATGTACTAAGTATTCCGCAAAAGTAATGTAATGTCCATGTAAGTCAGGCTACGGGTCTCTACAAGTACCTAAAGAATAGATCATAATAGAACAAAAATCATTATAAAATAGCTTGTAAATAAAACTTGTAATTGTGGAAAAACATTAAGCACATGATATTATTTCCATAGTATCCAAGGAATCGCTGCCAAGACTATCTTAGTGGACAATGTCCCTTTCTGAATCGAGTTCACTCCTCGTTCCAGTCCTGTAACACTGAATTGGATTAACTTACCATTCCAGCCATGTCTATATCATGAGATATAAATCTTTACCCAATTCATTGGAGGGATATATAGGACCCACCCATCTCATAATGAAATCATTCTTATATGTGCCACAACATAAACAAAATTCATTCATCATAACCCAAAGAATAAAATGTGTTTCATAAACATCATCCCATCATAACATAATCCATATAAAACAAATGGATATCATTTCATAATAATAAAATTAAAACCATTTAAATCATAGAGAAATTATACTTGAAACATACACATATGAAATAATGTCATCTTAGATGGAAAATAGTTTTGATAAAACACTAGAAATTTTTTCTTGAAAAAAATAACCTTTCTTCTTTAAATTCAATTTCTTTTTACAAAACGTCATGAAATTTTAAAAGAAATATATTTTGTTGAAAATAGTCAGGAAATCATTTGGAGGAATCTTCATTAAAATAATGCTTTATAAAACTGTAAAAATCCTTTCATGCCATATAAGTTAAAAAAACATTATTCTCATACTTTTTCCGGAAAATTCAAAAAGTACCTCGTATGGTAAAAAAAGAATGATTCCATACATACCATGTAGTAAAAGTAAAAAATGGGTAAAAAGGACTTTAAACATACATGAGACCATTTTTAGAAAATACGGACATGGATGATAAATATAACCCTAGTAAATACTTACGAATAAACAATCTCGGATAAAAACGAGATTGGAAAAGTTATCCCTTACAAAGATATTTTTGAAAATAAAATAGATCACTTATGTTTATTCACTATAAGGACACATAAAGAAATTAAAATACATGATAAGATATAAAAATTCATTTCTCACATAATCAAAGAATGACATTAAAAAGAATGAGAAGATCAACCCAAATAATGGAAATTGGGTTAAGAAGTTCCCTTACCCCGTGTCCGACTTGACTCGATCGTTCCTTAATCTCCTGAATAATAAACCAAATTTAATTTATACATAATTAAGAATCCTTTTAAAATTTATTATTCCATTCATATCACTTATTACCATGTTATAAACATTATGTAACCATTTAAGTTAATAATGTTCATTTTTTCGATATTTGGTACTTGAGTCAAAAATGGACTTCTTATAATTACATGTTGTTCATGTGGTCAAAGGATCATTATATCCAGAATAATATTAATGATTTATATATCATATATATCCATCATATACAATTATTTATAATTTTACATAGCATATGTAGGTAAGAAATGATATGCACCGTTTATGGAGACAGTAAGCCATACGTACACATGAACGCTACTTTCATTTCTATTTCTTATTTTAATGTAATTAAAACATAATAATACATAGGTATATTATAATTCCAGTATAATATCATATATAATTTCATTAACTACATCCTTTATACATCCCACATAAGGCATTAACGAATCACATCACTTTGAGGGGGCGGAAGTCCGCACTTCCTCAAATGAGATTATCGTATTTAGCGACTATGGAAACCATACAGGCTTGATATAATTGGGAATAAAAGTAGAATAAGAAAATCATAAACATAATATATATCATATAATAATACATTTCCATCATAATGGCCACCATGAGAGGCGGTACGAGAAAATCGGACAATTATCATTTTGTGAGGTGTTAGTTTTCCATCCACAAAAACATTATGTTCTTCGTCCATTAGATGGAGGTGTGTGTAAGTTTAGTTCTAATACGTCTCATAACAACATACTAGTATATTTAGGATACTGGTTTTGTTACAAAAGAAATGATTAAAAAGAGTTTAGGGGTTGGAGAAGTAGAATAAAAGAAAACAACTTAAGAGAAACTGTTACCATTAATTTGGGTAACTTCCTTTGGTTTGAACCAAAAGGACTACTTGAAGTGACTTATACCTAATGTAAGGCTTCTAGGGTGAGTAGAGAGATGTATAGAGCTTAATTGGGCAGAGTTTGGACGAGCCTAATGGCTTGAGAGTTGTGAGGAATTGGATATACATGGTCACTATTTATAAGGGGGAGGAGGGGCTCTTTTGGAAAGTGTGGAAATATTATTTTATTATAAACATATATTCGGTTTCAAAAGGTCCAAAAATAATTAAAGATGAAGATATAATGTCTAATGGTTGAAATAAAATCATCCAATCATAATTGTACATGTTTTGGATAATATTTTAATCATTATAATTTAATTTATTTAAATAATTTATTAATGAGGTAAATACTACTTCATTATTGTGTCACAAATAATTTAATTTATATGATTTATAAAAAATATAAACAAAATACCAACATTTAGGAAACAATTTTATATTTCCAATGAATATTTATATTATAAAATATAATTTATATATCTCCTTATAAAAATTAATTACTAAAATATTTTTTTTAATGTCAATTTTGTCTTTACATTAAATTAATTAATCCAAATTCCCATTACCACTCCAATGTGGCTCAATGGGGTCCAAAAATCGACCCAAGGATGCCCATGGTCGTCCAATAATCATCCAATAAGTTTAGGACAAGTGTTAAGGTAATTTGGAATTATTATAATATTCTTTTAACCTTAAATTACCCTATTTACCTTTAACCGCAGTAAATAAAAGTCAAAAGTTGCTATTCACCAAAATTTATTTCCATCTTATTGAACCACATTTTACTTATTGATAACAGAAATGTAAGTAATATTTTTTAAATACAACTCACAGAAGTGGTAAAATTTCATTTAAATGAATGATTCAGTTTTTTAACTACCACTAAGTGGTTTTAATGTTTATCAAAAATTGATGTTTTTCAGAAAAATACCAAAAATTCAGCCTAAGATATATTTTATATTCTGAAGTCAAAAATGTTGTCTATTTTTCCAAATTAAAATCATAGAAGTGGCATTAATTAATTTTAAAATTAAATCTCGTTATCAAAACAAATAGCATGTTTTTAAGAAACAATAACTATCAAAAGATCGACACTTGTTTATGTCCAAATTCAAAGTGAAATTAATTCCAATGGCCAAAATTGGATTAAATGGAAAAATATATTTTATTTACACTTTAAAATCAATTAAAAATATAATCTAACCATATAAATTATTGCGATGAAAAAATTTGTTTTTAATTAAAATATAGCGTGTTTTTACTATTCATTAAAATTTGTATGTTATCAGAATAATGTGAAAAATTTTTCCAAAGTAAATATTTATATCTTTATTCCAAATAATAATTTTATTTTGTCAAATTAATGTTATAAACATGGCAAAAACTATATTTAAAGTGGATGTTCTATCAAAAGGCGGAAAAACTGCATTTTTTGAAAAATACTTATTTTACCTGAAAATTTTATTTTGTTCTCATACCATGTTCTAGAAAACTTGTAAGATGGATAATAATGTTATAAAATTCAAAATGTAGTTAATACTATTCATAACGTCTAGTCCATAATAATATTATAACCATTTGTCATTGTTTAGCGAAACCTGGTATTGCGTACAACACACGCTATCGAGGAAGGTCGTGATTGCGTGTAATGCAAGCCAAGTCACGGTTGCATGTTGTGAAAGTCACCTTCATTGTTTTGTATAACAGAATCCAACAATATTTCATTTATACATTGAATATATATATATATATATATATATACTCAATGTTGCGTAGAATGTCTATTATCAAATGAACTTGAAATTGTGTGTAACAAAATCCAAGAATAGTGTTGCGTATATTGCAAGCTAATACAGTGTTGCGTATAGCGCAAGATAGTCATGGTGTAGCGTACAACAGAAGATATGAAAGAAATTAAAAAGAATATTTCTTATAAAATCTCGAGGTGTTACATTCTACCCCCCTTAAAATGAATTTCTCCCTCAAAATTCATCGGGGTTATAAATGGTTTACTGTTTGAAATTTTCCTTCATAGAAACCCACATCGTAAAAAGGAATAATAAAACATAAATTTAAAAAGTGAATTATGAACCATAACGGTTACCCAAATTAACTAATCACTGGGTTTCTACATAGGAGAACATAGGTGAAAATATGGATATGGAAAATAAATCTAACCATCATGTTCTGATGGAGAGTGGTAGAGAACATGGCTTTGAAAAAGCTAACAATCACAAAGCCATAAATTTTTGATGATCTAAGGTACCATCTGATTCATCAGATATAAGAGGACTAGGATAACATTTTTTGTTTTCAAGATCATTTCCCTAATGTTGAATAATTTTTGAATTAAAAGGAATTCATACTTGATTTTGGTACAATCTCACCGTTGTTCGTGCCTTGAACATTCACTTAAAGAAATGAAGTTGAATTTGTCATTCTTGAAGTGTTAGAAGATCATGTGATAGAATGATGGGTCATTCCATCTGTCTCAAACAAAAGGTTATCAAAAGTTACCAAATATACATAAGTTCATCTATGGTGAGTTTAATCGTATATGATTCCAAAAATGGACTTATACCTCAACTATTATACTGCTTAATACAATAAAACTAATTTCTACTAACCAGGGACTTCCTGTAGTCTAGTGGTAGGCGATAAAGGCCTGTCGCACTTCAATTGTGGGTTCTATTTTCACAACCTTGTCTGACACGATGGGTTGTCACCTGTCCTATGGGTTTTCCCTTTTTCTAAAACTACACTATTATAACATTCCAGAAATAGTATCGAAAAATGTTCTAGCCTTAAACAATTCTATCTGATGTCCAACTTATTCCATTCCAACCTTTAGGCTTATCGAAAATGCTTCTATCCCATCTTATAAAGAAAACGATTACTAGAAATGTCATCAACCAAGCATGTGAATACCATCATTTATTCCTCATATATTATACGATATATCTTTTTGGTCACATTTCAAACATTTGAATACCTTAATCATGTATTCTCTTGAGAAATGAATACCCATTGAACCTTAGAGAAAACCTGAATGCTATCAAAAGCTAACTCTTTCCACATACCAAAATCCCAAAATTTCTATATACACAAACCATGATATCACATTTTCCTTATATCAGTCATGAGCTCATTAATACTATCAAACATCTCATTATCTCCTTATCCCTTCATTATGCACATATCATCTACTTTCCAGAAATATCTGAATAACCTTTCCTAGTTACCAGTACCATTCAACATGTACTTTCAAATAATTTAGGAAAAACAATAGTGTAACAAACCTTAGATGTGTCTTTATTCCATAGTACCATTACCTATACAACATAACTCTTGATAAACATAAATCATTCCACTACCTTCTTAAACCATTGACTGAGCTTCATCATTTTATTCCTCAACACATCGTTCATCTCATATATCATTTGTACTCTCATCATCATCATAATATATAAATACTACCCATACGACCATGATGATTCTCTTCATGAGATTTTCCATTAGTGCATTTTTTTGCATAATGCCCATACATTCCACATTTAAAACATCTAATCATTGTTGATGTCGTAACAATACCATTTTCCTTCTCCGTGGTGTTAACTGATCCTTTTCCATTACAATTATTACCATTGTGTCCTTATTTTACACACCCAAAGCATCTTCCGGTTCCTTTGAAACATTCTCCCTGATTCCTCTTCCCACATGATTTACATGAGGGGAATTGAACTTTATTTCCTCTATGATCATCATGAAACTCCATCTTTCTCTTATTAGATGAGTTAGGAAACATACCAAATTTGAGTTTATTGATCATATTATAAGATTGTTGATTCGACATAATAATGATTATTGGACTTCCAAATCCCGTTTCATTTTTTTTCTCATTAAGAATATCATTCCATTGTCCATCCTATCCTCCATTATTGTGAATCTTCTAGTTTCCATCCATTTTCTAAAACCCAAAAAGAATAGTGTGAGAGGAAAAAATCATTATAGGTATAACAACATAATAAAGGGGTAGTACCATCAATATTTAGCATCTTAGGTTTAATTCTAATATTGTTACCATAATTCTAGGACTATAACCTATACTTATACGTAACCTTAGGGACATCCCTAGACATACCTTAGAAATACCTCTAGGGATCTCACTAATGTTATCGCGTCCTAGTTTCCAAAGGTTGACTAAACCTTTCCTCAAATACCAACTGTAGAGACCCAAACCTTGACGTACATGGATATTACATTACATTTTCGAAATACTTAATACCTAACAAAAACAGACACACAAGGACCGTAATAGTTTAGTGTCTCTGGAAACTCGGAACATAATCTTCTAATCGTGGTGAAAGATCTTCAGCATCTCCCATAAAGATCATCCCCTTCTGTTTTCATACCTAAAACCTTTCTTTATATCCTAGGGAAAAGAAAAAATAAAAAGGGAGAGATCAAATTCTCAGTAAGGGTAAACATGGAGAAAATAAAACAAACCATATAAATTTGAACCTAAAAACATGAACATAATGTTTAAACATCGAAATCTTGAGCAATGACATAAAACATGGTAGTACGTAAGGCATAGATCATAATATAACATCAATCATGATAATATAGCTTGTAAATAAAACTTTTAGTTGTGGAAAACTTTAAGCACATGATATGCTTTCCATAGTAGCCAAGGCATCGCTTCCAAGACCATCTTAGTGGACAAAGTCCCTTTCTAAATTGAGTTCACTCCTTGTTCCAGTCATGTAACACTGAACTGGATTAACATACCATTCTAGACATGTCTATCTCATGAGATATAAATCTTTTCCCAATGCATTGGAGGGAGAAATAGGTCTCACCCATCTCATAATGAAATAATTCTTACATGTGCCACAACATAAACAGAAATCATTCATCGTAACCCAAAGAATAAAATGGGTTTCATAAACATCATCCAATCATAACATAATCCATATAAAACAAATGGATATCATTTCATAATAAGAAAAGTTAAACCATGTAAATCATAGAGACATTATACTTGAAACATACACATATGAAATAATGTCATTTTAGATGGAAAATAGTTTTGATAAAAAACTTGAAATGAATTCTTGAGAAAAATATCCTTTCTTCTTCAAAATCAATTTCTTTTCAAAAAACGTCATGCAATTTTAAAAGGAAGTGATTTTGTTGAAAATAGTCAGGAAATACTTTGGAGGAAGCTTCCTGAAAATATGTCTTTATAAAACTGTAAAAATCCTTTCATGCCGTATAAGTTAAAAAACATTCTTCTCGTACTTTGGCCAGAAATGTCAAAAAGTACCTCGTATGGTAAACAAAATGATTCCATACATACCATGTAGTAAAAGTAAAAAATGGGTAAAAAGGACTTTAAACATACATGAATCCATTTTTTGAAAATAGGTACATGGATGATAAATATAACCCTAGTAAATACTTATGAATAAACAATCTCGGATAAAAATGAGATTGGAAAAGTTATCCCTTACAAAGATATTTTTGAAAATAAAAAGTATCACTTATGTTTATTCACTATAAGGTCACATAAAGAAATTATAAATACATTATATGATTTATAAATTTATTTCTCACATAATCAAAGAACCACATGAACAAGAAAGATAAGATCAACCCAAAGAATGGAAATTGGGTTAAGAAGTTCCCTTACCTCGTGTCCGACTTGACTCGATCGTTCTTTAATCTCCTGAATAAAAAAGAAAAGATAATTTTTAATTTCTTGAGATCCTTTTTCAGATTTATTATTCCATTTATATCACTTATTAACATGTTAGAAACATTATGTAACCATTTAAATTAAAAATCTTTGTTTTGTCGATATTTGGTACTTGAGTCAAAAATGGACATCTTATAATTACATGTTGTTCATGTGGTCAAATTTTCATTATATACAAGATGATATTAATTATTTATATATCATATATATCATATTTATCCATCATATACATGTATTTATAATTTTACATAACATATGGATGTATGAAATGAAATGCACCGTTCATGGAGACGGTAAGTCGTACGTACACATGAATGCTACATTCTTTTCTATTTCATATTTTAATGGAAATGAAACATAATGACACATAGGTATATTATAATTCCAGTATAATATAATATATAATTTCATTAACTACATCCTTTATACATCCCACATAAGGCATTAACAAATCACATCACTTTCGGGGGGCGGTAGTCCGCACTTCCTCAAATGAGATTATCGTATTTACTGACTATAGAAACCATAAAGGCTTGATATAATTGGGAATTAAAGAAGAATAAAGAAATATTAAACATAATATATATCATATATGAATACAGTTCTATCATAATGGCCACCATGAGAGGCGGTAGGAAAAAATCGAACAATCATTGTTTCGTGAGGCGTTAGTTTTCCATCCATAGAAACATTATGTTCTTCATCCTTTAGATGGCGGTGTGTGTAATTGTAGTTTTAATAATTCTCATAACAACATCCTAGTATATTGAGGATACTGGTTTTGTTACAAAATAAAGCATTAAAAAGAGTTTAGGGGTTGGAGAAGTAGAATAAATGAAAACAATTTAAGAGAAACTATAACCTTTAATTTGGGTAACTTCCTTTGGTTTGGACCAAAAGGACTTCTTGAAGTGCCTTCTGCCTAATGTAAGGCTACTAGTTGGAATAGAGGGATGCAGAGGGATTTCTTGGGCAGAGGCTGGACAAACCTAATGGATTTAGAGTTGTGAGTAATTGGATAGAAATGGTCTCCTTTTTTAAGGGGGCGGAGGGGCTCTTTTGGAAAGTGTGGAAATATTATTTTATTATAAACTTATATTCGGTTTCAAATGGTACAAAAATAATTAAAGATGAAAATAAAATGACTCTTGGTCGAAATAAAATCATCCAATCATAATTGGACATGTTTTGGATAATATTTTATTCATTATAATCTAATTTATTTAAATCATTTATTAGTGAGGTAAACACTGCATCATTATTGTGTCATAAATAATTTAATTTATTTGATGTCTAAATATTATAAAAAAAATTCCAACATGTAGGAAATAGTTTTAGATTTACAATTAATATTTATATTCTAAAAGATAATTTATATATCCCCTTATAAAAATTAATTACTAACAGATTTTTGTTAATGTCAATTCTGTCTTTACATTAAATTAATTAATCCAAATTGTCATTATCACTCCCATGTGGCTTAATGGGGTCCCAAAATCGACCCAAGGATGACCATGGTCATCCACGAATCATAAAATAATGTTAGGACAAGTGTTAAGGTAATTTATAATTATTATAATATTCTTTTAACCTGAAATTACCCTATTTACATTTAACCGCAATAAATAAAAGTCAAAAGTTACAATTCACCAAAAATTATTTTCATCTTACTAAACCACATTTTACTTTTTTATAACAACCATGTATGTAATATTTTTGAAATTCAATTCACAGAAGTGATAAAACTTCATTTAAATGAATGATTCAGTTTTTTAACTAACACTAAGTGGTTTCACTATTCATCAAAAATTGATGTTTTTTAGGAAAATACCAAAAATGTAGCCTAAGCTATATTTTATATTCTGAATTCAAAAATGATGTCTATTTTTACAAATTCGAAACATAGAAGTGGAATTAATTAATTGTAAAATTAATTCCTGTTATTAAAATAAATAGCATGTTTTTAAGAAATAATAACTATCAAAAGATCGACACATGTTTATGTCCAAATTCAAAGTGAAATTAATTCCAATGAAAAACATTTGATTAAATTGTAAAAATATATTCTAATTACACTTTAAAACCAATTAAAAATATAATCTAACCATATAAAATATTTCGATGGAAAAAGTTCTTTTTAATTAAAATATTGCGTGTTTTTACTATTCATTAAAATATGAATGTTATCAGAATAATATGAAAAATTTATCCAAAGTAAATTTTTTTATCTTGATTCTGTAGAAGAATTTTATTTTGTCAAATTCAACTTATAAAATTGTCAAAAAATATATTTAAAGTGGGTGCACCATCAAAAAGTGGCAAAACTGCATTTTTTGAAAAATAATTATTTTACTTGAAAATGTTATTTTGTTCTCATAACATGTTCTAGAAAATTTGTAAGATGAATATTAATGTTATAAAATTCAAAATTTGGTTAATACTATTCATAACGGCTACTCCATAATAATATTATAACCATTTGTCATTGTTTAGTTAAACCTGGTATTGCGTACAACACGCGCTATCGAGGAAAGTCACGATTGCGTGTAATGCAAGCCAAGTCAGGGTTGCATGTTGTGAAAGACTCCTTCATTGTTTTGTATAATAGAATCCAACCATATTTCATTTATACATTGAATATATATATATATACACACTCAATGTTGGATAGAATGTCTACTATCAAACGAACTTGAAATTATGTGTAACACAATCCAAGAATAGTGTTGTATATACTGCAAGATAATATGGTGTTGCATATAGCACAAGATTATATTGGTATAGGTGCAATAGAAGATATGGAAGAAATTAAAAAGAATATATCTTATAAAATCTCGGGGTGTTACACTTTTATTAACTGGATATTGTTTTAGACACTGTTGGTGGTGACCTTCTGAGTTTTACTCACACCCTACTCAGGCTCCTTCATCAGTACCTGAATAGGCTTCATGTTTGTAGGTGAGTATAAAGGAAAAATCCCTATAATAGATGGCTGGGGGAACAAGAATTAGTGTCAGGTCCAACTTGGGAGTGTTATTTTGTCTTTATTTTGGTTTGTAATTTGAAACATGACATGTATTTGGAATGAAATATCCACTGTTTTGGTTTTTATATTATATTATGTTTTTCTTCATCATGTGATAAAGGTTTTCTTTGATTATCGGTTATGTCATTCGGATATGGTTTTTTTACTTATGTTATTGTGATAATATGATAAGGAGGATATAGTATCACCATTATTGATATTAGACACACATGACTATTCGAAATCCTCTAGAGTATAAGAAGGAATTCCTGAGGTCATGTGACTGACCGGCTTGGGGCATCTATGTATGGCACCTGGGTTCGGATGTCACAAAGTGGTATCAAAGGAGTTTTCTGTTGAGTCAATAAGGTTTTCCTTATGACTTTTCCATTCCTTCTTGTTTTGAAAATCACAAACACCTTATCTTTAAGGAAAATTGCTTTCTTAAGGAAAATCGCTTTTATAAGGAAAATTGATTTCTTAAGGAAAATTGCTTTTATAAGGAAAATTTCTTTCTTAAGGAAAATTGCTTTTATAAGGAAAATTTCATTCTTAAGGAAAATCTCTTTTATAAGAAAAATTATCCTTATCATATTTTCATTCATATTTTTCTTAAGTATGAGATTCGGATTCATTTTCTCGGAATCATTAAAACTTCGATATAAAGCATTCTGTTTTAGGATTCGGTTCTGGACAAGAACTATAAGGAAGTTTCATTCCGAATTCCGGATATGAACTCTGACTAAGTTCTATTCCAGATTCAGGATACGAATTATGAAGAAGAATTCTCATTACGAATTCTAATGAAGAATTTCCATTACGAACTCTAATGAAGAATTCTCATTACGAATTCTCATTACGAATTATAATGAAGAATTTTCATTATGAATTCTGATGAAGAATTTTCATTACGAATTCTGATGAAGAATTCTCATTACGAATTCTAATGAAGAAATCTCATTCCGAATTCTCATTACGAATTCTAATGAAGAAAACCCATTCCGAATTCTCATTACGAATTCTGAAGAATAATTCCCATTACGAATTCTAATGAAGAAATCTCATTATGAATTCTCATTACGAATTCTGATGATGAATTCTCATTACGAATTCTGATGATGAATTCTCATTACGATTTCTGATGACGAATTCCTATTCCGAATTCTCATTCCGAATTCACCTATTAAACAGAATCTGATTATCATTGTTTTATACACTCTGAATTTATTCACTCCGAACCTTCAATCCGAAGTTTCTATTCCGAACCTTTATGTTAGAGTTTAAAAAGATGTCGTACATTCTGTTACACTTACTTTGTTATAAAACGATGTCGTCCATTTTGTTATAAACTAACCGTTGTCTAAGTGACACGTGTACAGGTCCCTCCGAACTTTAAGGAAAATATGACCGTTGGAGGAGGAGCCGACCTTACCTATAAATAGGAGCTCATTTGAAAGAGCTCTGTGCTGAAAGGCTGACAGATCTTCTATTCATGTGATTACATGCTTGAAGTGATTTCTAGAGAGAGGGGCTCTTATTAACTCTCAAAGCTTCGTGCGACTCCAAATGTTGGTGATTACATTCGAGGGATTCCGGGGATAGGAAGACAGAGGTGCCGACTACCTTAAAGATCGAGGGCTTTCTTGCTGAGAAAGACAGAGGTTGCCAACTACCTTGAAGTTGAGGGCTTACGGGGATAGCAAGACAGAGACTCTGATCTTCGTATCGAGGGCTTACCCTGGTTTGGGTAAGACAGACTGGCTTGAAAGTATAAATCAAGGGACCTTTATCCAAGGTTGTTGGATACCCTTCTCTTTGGGTTAAAAGACTATTATCTTGTTACTTGTAGTTTAACTACTTGTTTTTTATTCCGCTGCATTTTGTATGTTAAGGAAAGTATAATTTTCTTATACTTCCTTAATTACTCTGATTAGTTTAGATTCTATACGCTTTAAGGTAGAATCTCATATTGTAACTTTTGTTAAGGTTCAATTTCCGGAACCATATTTCCGGAACCTTCTTTTGGAATATCTTTCCAAGTTTAGTTCGGTGTTAGAGGTGTTGTGAATCTACTTAGTTTAACTTTGTTAAACTTAGTCCTTTCCTTATCTTAAGGAAACTATAGTTTTTCATAACTAACTTTAAAGGTTTCAAAGGAATTTTTAAAGTATACAATTCACCCCCCCCCTCTTGTATATTGAGCATCTCATATTATATTTCGATCCTACAATTGGTATCAGAGGTTGGAAACCTCTTACTCTATACCATTCTTACATTTGGTATCAGATCCAAGGTTACTGAAATACTTGTACTCACATATAAGTTTTTCTTGCTCACTTTTCTATTCTGAACTTTGTCATTCCGATTTATCCATTCCGAACTTTTCTCATATCGAACTTTGTTATTACGAATCTTTGCTACTAACAAGTTTGTGTGCAAAGTTATTTTTAGTATGGCAGGAATTAATGTTGGTTCGATTGACAATTTAAATCCTACAAGACCACCTATCTTTGATGGTAATGATTATGAGTACTGGAGAGATCGTATGAAGACTTTTGTTATCAATACTGGAGTAGACAACTTTGTCATGCTTACTGGTGATTATAAAATTCCTGACAAGGAAGTCAGAACCTTTACTAACCAGGAGAAGCAAGAATATCAACTTAATTATAAGGTATGCAATACTTTACTATGTTCAATGACCAGAAATATATATAGCCAAATTTCTTCTTGTGAAGCAGCTAATTGTATATGGAAGAAGTTAGAGGTTACACACTTTGGGACTTCTAAGGTGATTGAGACTAGAAGAGCTATGCTTAGAGCTGAATATCATGGCTTCAATTTTCCTTATGGAGAACCTATCTGTAAAGTTCATCAAAGATTTATGACCATTGTCAACAGTCTACAGTCTATGGGAGAGAAAGGTTTAGATGATGAAGCTCTTGTAGACAAGATAATTGACATTATGCCCAATGAGTGGGAATCCAAGAGAACAGCTATAGATGAGAACAGGAAGGTTACTCAAATTACTCTTGATGAATTATTTGGAACTCTTCTACAACATGAAACCAGAATGAAGAGAGATGCTGACAACATCAAGAAAAAGAATGGAAGTGGTACTGTTGCTTTTACTACAACTTCAAATCAGATGAAAGCTAAGACTCCTGAGAGAGTAACCAGATCCAAGTCTAAGAAAGTCATTTTCCAATCCGAATCTAGTGAGAGTGAAGTCTCAGAAAATGAATTAGCCAATCTTGCTCGAAGGATGAACAAGATAGCTGGACAGAGAAACTTTCAATCCAAGTATAAGAAAAAGGATAGGAAAGATAAGAAAGATGGAGAAGTTACTTGTTATGAATGAAAAAGAGCTGGACATATTAGACCAGATTGCCCTATGCTCAGAAAGAAAGAAAGGAAGGAAAGACATTCAGAAAGGAACAGGAAAAAGTATTATAAAGCCAAAGCTAAGAAAGTTCTGAAAGCTAATGACACCTGGAGTGCCAGTGGTGGTGACTCTTCAGATGAATCTTCTGAATATGAATCTTCAGGACAGAAGAATCTTGGTCTTATAGCCAGATTACCTATTGATAATCATTGTCTTATGGCTAAGGTACGAAATGCTGAATCATTGACCAATGTTTCATTAAATTCCAATGATAGTAAGTATTATAACTCTTCTGATGAAGAATCATCTTCTGATGAGGAAAATACTTTACCTACTTTCTAAGAAGTCTCTTGGTTTGCTGAACTTCTTGAGATTGAGAATTCCAAACTCAACAAGAAACTCGATAAGGCAAATTCTAGGAATTCTTTTCTTACTAAAGAGATATTAGATCTTTCTAAAGATATTGATAAGAAAAATTCTGATTTTGAAAGTATTTCAAAAAATCTTGAGGAAGTAAGTTCTGAGAAGAACAAACTTTCTAAAGAATTAGAAAAAGTAATTTCTAATAAAAATGTTTTCGAGCCTAACTTTAGTTCAAAAACTAATGATTTTGAGAATAAAAACTTGGTTGTAAAACTCAAGTCCGAAATTTTTTCCTTAAAGAAGTGTTTATCAAACTTTACCCATGGTAAGGAAAATTTTGATAAGATGTATTCCCAAATACTACCTTTAAGAAATAAATCCGGATTTGGTTATACCCATGCAAAACCTATTTTCAGTAACAATTATTGTGTTCCTCAGAGTGCCCCATTTTGCACTAAATGTCAATGTGGTGGTCACTGGGAAAAAAGTTGTTCCTTAAACAAAACCCAATCCTTAGGTTTTCATAAAGCTTATTTTTCTAAGAAAATGTGGGTTCCAAAAATTTTATTGTCTGGAAATCTCGGATCCAAGCAAGTTTGGATTCCGAAAATCTAACTTTGTTCTTAATTTCAGGAAAATAGAGAATGTTCCAGCAACAATATATGGTACATGGATAGTGGATGTTCCCGGCACATGACTGGTAACAAAAGCTTTTTTTAAAAGATTATCAAAACGAAAGGAGGAAAGGTAACTTTCGGAGACAATGCTAAGGGAGAGATTGTTGGTATTGGTAATATAGTTCTTTTGGGTAAAACTTTGATTTCAAATGTTCTTTTTGTTAAAGGTCTTAAGCACAACCTCATTAGCATAAGTCAGTTATGTGATGAAGGTTTCCTTGTGAATTTTAGGAATGATAAGTGTTTAGTTCACAATTCCAAGGAAGATTTTATTCTCTCAGCCAATAGGCAAGAGAATGTTTACACCTTAAACTTAGAAGACCTAAGAAGCCAAGATTTACCTTGCCTAAGTGCAATGGAAGATCATTCTTGGTTATGGCATAGAAGACTAGGACACTGTAATCTTAGGAACCTATGTAAACTCTCTAAGAAGAAACTTGTTAAGGATCTACCGGAGCTTAGATTTGATTCTTCTAAAGTTTGTAATCCTTGTCAATATGGCAAGCAACATAAATCTAGTTTTAAGTCAATCGTTGAAGTCTCAACAACTGATGCATTACAGTTAGTGCACATGGATCTTTTTGGTCCAACACAAACTGGAAGCATTGGAGGCAAATACTATGTGTTTGTTCTAGTTGATGATTACACTAGATTTACTTGGGTCTATTTTCTAGCAAGGAAATCTGAAGCTTTTTCTTATTTCAAAAGTTTTAGAGCTCAAGTTAAAAATGAGAAAAATCTTCCATTGAAAACTATTCATAGTGATCATGGAGGAGAATTTCAAAATTCTGATTTTGAAACTTTTTGTAGTAAGAAAGGTATTACTCACAATTTTTCAGCACCTAGAACTCCTCAACAGAATGGTGTATTTGAAAGAAGAAATAGAATTCTTCAAGAGATAACTAGAACCATGTTGAGTGAATATTCTATTTCTAGACATTTATGGGCTGAAGCTGTAAGTACTGCTTGTTATACTATAAATCGAGTTTTGATTAGACCATTTCTTAATAAAACTCCTTATGAGTTATGGAATGGAAGAAAACCAAGACTTTCCTACTTCAAGGTTTTTGGTTTCAAAGTATTCATTTTGAATACTAAAGATAACCTACATAAATTCGCACCAAAATCTGATGAAGGAATTTTCTTAGGTTATTCCACAACCTCTAAGGCTTATAGAGTTTTTAATAAAAATACTTGTACTGTTGAGGAAACAGTCCATGTAAAATTTGATGAGTCAGATCCTTTTGTTTTTAAACCATCTCAACCTACATCTTCGGATGTGTTTTCAAAAACTGATTATCAACCTTTGATAGAAGAACCTTCTGATAAGGAAATCGTTCTAGAAGATACTTCTGAAACATTTACCCCAGAGGACTTTCTACCCTATGTTGATGAACAGGTTTTACAAAACCCAAATCAGGTATTTCTTAAGAATCATCCTAGTGATAGTATCATGGGTGATGTAAATCAACCTGTAAGGACTAGAAGTTCCTTAAGAAATGAAGTAGAACATCTAGCATTTCTTTCCCAATTAGAACCTAAAAGCACTGATGAAGCTTTAGGTGATGATGATTGGATCAAAGCAATGCAAGATGAACTAAATGAATTCGAAAGGAATAAATTCTGGACATTGGTTGAAAGACCTAAGGAAACTTCTGTTATTGGAGTAAAATGGGTCTTCAGAAATAAATGTGATGAAAATGGAGTCATTGTTAGAAATAAAGCTAGACTTGTTGCTAAAGGCTATAATCAGCAAGAAGGAATAGACTATGAAGAAACCTATGCTCCAGTAGCTAGACTTGAATCTATCCGTATTCTACTTGCTTTTGCAGCATTCTTTAATTTCAAACTTTTCCAAATGGATGTGAAATGTGCTTTTCTTAACGGTTATGTTCAAGAGGAAGTTTTTGTTGAACAACCTCCTGGCTTTGAAGATACAAAACATCCAGATCATGTGTTTAGACTTACCAAATCTTTGTATGGCCTTAAACAAGCCCCACGAGCATGGTATGATAGACTCACTGGATTTTTGCTTCAAAATAACTATGTTAAGGGAAATGCAGATCCAACTCTTTTTATAAAGAAAGATAAGAAAAATGTTTTGATTGTTCAAATTTATGTTGATGACATTATATTTGGTTCAACTCAGCAATCATTGACTGACTCTTTTGCTAGTCTAATGAAATCTGAGTTTGAAATGAGTATGATGGGTGAGTAAAAATTTTTCCTTGGTTTTCAAATTTCTCAAAAACCAGAAGGAACTTACATATCTCAACATAAGTATATTAAAGATCTTCTTAAAAAGTATGGTTATGACAACACTAAGAGTATAAGTACTCCCATTGGTACCTCAAACTCTTTAGATCTTGATGAAGCTGGGAAACCAGTAGATCAAACATCTTTTAGAGGTATGATTGGAAGTTTACTTTACTTAACAGCTAGTCGACCAGACTTAATGTTTTCAGTATGCTTATGTGCAAGATATCAATCCAATCCTAAGGAATCTCACTTAAAGGCAGTTAAAAGAATTTTTCGCTACCTTAATGGAACCATGGATCTAGGATTATTTTATACTTCTGGAAATGATTTTGTTCTAAAAAGATTTTCTGATGCTGACTTTGGTGGATGTAGAATGGATAGGAAAAGTACATCCGGAACTTGTCATTTCTTAGGAGATTCATTAGTTTCTTGGTCCTGCAAGAAGCAACATTCTGTTGCACTTTCCACTACTGAAGCTAAATATGTAGCAGCTGGAATTTGTTGTGCACAAGTGTTGTGGATGCAACACACACTCACAGACTATGGCTTGAGTTTTACTAAAACTCAAATTTTGTGTGATAACACAAGTGCCATTGCCCTAAGTAAGAACCCTGCACATCACTCCCGTGCAAAACACATAGATATTAGGCATCACTTTCTTAGGGATCACACACTTAAAGGAGATATTATTCTTCAGTTTATCGGAACGCAAGATCAACTTGCTGATATTTTCACAAAATCTTTGCCTTCTGATAGATTTGAATATATTAAACAGAAGTTAGGAATGATAACCGTAAGGTAATCTTTCTTAATTAACTTCCTGCTAAAAAAGTCTCCTTATAGTAATAAACTCCTTTTCATAGGGGGAGTACATTTGATTGTTTATTTAACAAAGTTTTTCAAAATTTGTTTTCAAACTTTTCGGAATGAAGATTTCCGGAATGAAACTTCCGGAACCACAATTTTCCAGAATGGATATTTTCGAACAGAACACTTCTGGAATGGAAGTTTTCATTTCCGGAATGACAGTTTCGTACTGGAAGTTTCATAAAGGGATTTTCATACCAAATTCTTTAAAATGTATTTTTTGTACTAAATTCTTCGTACTGATTTTCTTATTAAGATTGTTTTTTCTATTAAGTTTTTCGTATTTACATTTTCGTATTGAGTTTTTCGTAGTCATATTTATATTACCCATTACGAATAACTTTCCTACGCTAATCCGAAAGGTATGATTTCCTTACTGAAGTTTTCGTAATCATATTTTACTTGCTGGAAATTTCTTAAAGTTTGTTTTCGGTTTTTGAATTTCTTAATTATTTACTTTAATAAAAACCTCAAAAAGATCGGATTCAAGCCCTCAACCATCAAATTTGATCTCCGTTCATTATAAACCGTTAGATCAACCGAGGAAGTTAAACCGTCATCCCATTGCCTATATAAAGGGGACCCTATTTTCTAGTCCCACATCGATTTCAAGCTTTTGCGTGCTGAAGCTCTGACTCTCTGATTTAAGGCCATTCCGAACATCATTCTTCTCAATTCCGAACTTCTCAGAGATTTCAGATCCGAATGTCTGCAGAGTTAGCTTCTCAAGAAATGTCTTCAACCAAGCCTATTTCTCAGTGGTTAATCTACAGAGAGAGGTTAGTTCATCCGAATTTCTTCAGCAACTACGATTCTATTATTTCAAAGAATATCAAGTTGAATGGCTGGGAAGATGTTGCGGTATCAAAAACAGGCAACCAAGATGAAGTCTACTCTGATTTGCTTGTTGAGTTTTATGAGTCAGTTGCTTTCTTCAACGAAGATAATAGAGAGAAGTTTTCTTTCAAATCGTATGGCAAGACATATAAGCTTTTTCACACCAAGGCTGCAAGCTTGGTAGGGCTATCCTATGAAGGAGAAGTCGAGTTTATTTCACATGTATTGCCAGATTCTTTGGGTAGTTTCAACAAGGAAAAGGCCTTAGAAATTCTCGGATTAGATGATGACAAGGCTCCGAAAATAGCAACCCTTTCTACAAACTTCTGGATGCTGGAGTTATGGGTACAAGGGCTTATTGTACCGAGAAAATGTGATAAGTATAGTCTGAAGAAGAGTGAGATATATATCTTAGATTTCCTGATAAATCTAAAGAAGTTTAACTTGATGAAACATATTCTTTTTAATATTGAAAATTTGAAGAAGGGGAATATGAGAGCTCGGATAGTTATGTACCCAGCAATATTATCGAAGCTCATAGTTCGGTGCCTGGAATCTTTCAAGGTAGCCTGTAGTTCCAAACCAAGGGTGTGCAAGATCATGCTAGTCAGCGATGCCACTCTTAAGAGAATGAATGTAGCTTTCGACAAGAAGTCTGGGAAGTTTATTGATCTACCTCCTCAAGTAGAAGTGACTCCAAAATCTGCTGATCCAGAATCATCCAAGCCGGTAAGGAAGAGAAAACTGAAAGAAGTGGTAGTCGAAGCCGAGGAACCCATGTCTAAGGAAGTCCACTCCGCACCTCCTAAGCCTAAGAGGAAGAAGACCTATACTGATGAGGTTGCAGCAAAGTGGAGAGCTGACAAGGAGAAGAGAAAAGAAGGGGATCCGCAGTTCGGATTGGATCCTGCGGAGGCTAAGGCTCTGAAAGAGAAGGCTGCTGATGAGCTCGAGAAGCAAGCAAAGGAGAAGAAACTGAAGAAGAAAATGTCAGAAGCCGAGGCTGTGCAAGCGTTGTTAAAGTTCAACGAAATGGTTTCAGCAACCATTCCCGTTCCGAGATCATTCTCTCTGGAATCTCTACCTGAGACTCCAGGAAGAAATCTTGCTGCTCCGGAAGAGAATGTTGCTAAGAATACAGAGGAAGAAGAGCAAGTGGAACAAGTCGAAGAAACTGCTGAAGTAAGTGGTGAGACAGGAGATGTGCTTAAACAAGTAGATGAATACAAAGGAACTCCTTCGGAACACTTGTCGCTCCGAACATCTGAAGCTCAATCCTAGAAGCTTGTTACTCCGACTATGGAAGAAGAGAAAGGTGAAGAAGAAGTTTCTTGTCTGAGAGAAGAAGAACATCTTTCACATGATGCTGCTCAGAAGGAAAATGTAGAAGTTGCTGATGAGGAAGATTATATTGTTCAAGTCTCTGATAGCGAGAAGAAATCTCTGGAACAGGTTTCTATTCTGGAAAAAGATAAGGGGAAACAAATTCTTGCTGATACCCCGAGTTCAGAAAAGAAGATGAGGAAGGAAGCTGGTAGTTCTTCTAAGAGGAAGTTGGAGCTTATTGAGGAAGAAAATTCTCCTAGCAAGATTTCAGATTCGGAGTCATCCTCGTTGGGGCACGACTTTGTTGTTCAGTCCTTAAAGAAGTTGGTGAGAACCATTCCAACCTTCTCCAGTATAGATTCCAGATTCCAGATGCTCCAACATGTGTTGAATCAGAAAACCGACTCCGTATCGATGGTGATGGATAAGTGTGTTGAGATTGAAGCTCAGTTCAAAACATTCTTCGTTGGTTACGAAGCCCATAAAAGATCTTGTAAGAGGATGACGAGCTGGTCGAAGAAGAATGTGGAAGAGATGAGGTTGCTTGATGAATTTCAAGATAATGTTAAGGATGCCTTTGAAACCGAAGACAAGAAGATTCATGAGCTGACTGCATCCTTCGAAGAGAAATTGACAGAGGAAAAGAACTTTCGGATTCAGGAAATGAGAGATCTGAATGGAAAGCTCAATTCCGTTAATCAAAGTTGGAAATATGAAAGGGATTATCGGATCGAGTTTGAAAAGAGGATGAAGGCTCAGGATGAGAAGATCCAAGCTCAGGAAGAAAAGCTGAAGGCTCAGGAAGAAAGGATTGAAGCTCAGTCAGCAAGAATAGTCGTCTTAGAGAAGCAAGCATAGGATGATCACAAAGACATAAAGAAGATCAAGACGATTCTTAAGGGGCTCATGTCGAAGGAGAAAGATCCGAAATAACCAATCCGATCTTTTTATTGTAATTATTTTTTTGCTAACATTTCAAATCTAATAAGAATTATGCTTGTTGTTTCTATTGTTGTCATTACTAATCTTTCAGGTACTTTGTTATTTTTTTTCCATTCCCTCCAATTCTTTTTGAAAATCACAAAGGGGGAGAAGGAAAAGATCCTTAAGAAAAAGAGGAAATCTAATAAGAGCTTATCAATGGGGGAGAAAGAAAAATACCCAAGGAAAAAGAACTCTAATAAGAGTTTGTTTAAGGGGGAGTTTTTTTCTTAAAGAAGACCTTCTTATGAAACATCACTCCGGAAATATGAATATGATCCTTAGAGTTTCAAAGCCTAAGGGGGAGTTAGTCGTATTCATCTACATTCTTAAACCAAGGGAGATAAGCTTTAATATGTTTCTTTCTTCTTAGAATAGCTTTTTCGAAAGGATGTTTGTGCTTTCCAAAAAGGGGGAGATTGTTGAGTCAATAAGGTTTTCCTTATGACTTTTCCATTCCTTCTTGTTTTGAAAATCACAAACACCTTATCTTTAAGGAAAATTGCTTTCTTAAGGAAAATCGCTTTTATAAGGAAAATTTCTTTCTTAAGGAAAATTTTTTTTATAAGGAAAATTTCTTTCTTAAGGAAAATCGCTTTTATAAGAAAAATTATCCTTATCATATTTTCATTCATATTTTTCTTAAGTATGAGATTCGGATTCATTTTCTCGGAATCATTAAAACTTCGATATAAAGCATTCTGTTTTAGGATTCGGTTCTGGACAAGAACTATAAGGAAGTTTCATTCCGAATTCCGGATATGAACTCTGACTAAGTTCTATTCCAGATTCAGGATACGAATTATGAAGAAGAATTCTCATTACGAATTCTAATGAAGAATTTCCATTACGAACTCTAATGAAGAATTCTCATTACGAATTCTCATTACGAATTATAATGAAGAATTTTCATTATGAATTCTGATGATGAATTTTCATTACGAATTCTGATGAAGAATTCTCATTACGAATTCTAATGAAGAAATATCATTCCGAATTCTCATTACGAATTCTAATGAAGAAATCACATTCCGAATTCTCATTACGAATTCTGAAGAAGAATTCCCATTACGAATTCTAATGAAGAAATCTTATTACGAATTCTCATTATGAATTCTGATGATGAATTCTCATTACGAATTCTGATGATGAATTCTCATTACGATTTCTGATGACGAATTCCTATTCCGAATTCTCATTCCGAATTCACCTATTAAACAGAATCTGATTATCATTGTTTTATACACTCTGAATTTATTCACTCCGAACCTTCACTCCGAAGTTTCTATTCCGAACCTTTATGTTAGAGTTTAAAACGATGTCGTACATTCTGTTACACTTACTTTGTTATAAAACGATGTCGTCCATTTTGTTATAAACTAACCGTTGTCTAAGTGACACGTGTACAGGTCCCTCCGAACTTTAAGGAAAATATGACCGTTGGAGGAGGAGCCGACCTTACCTATAAATAGGAGCTCATTTGAAAGAGCTCGGTGCTGAAAGGCTGACAGATCTTCTATTCATGTGATTACATGCTTGAAGTGATTTCTAGAGAGAGAGGCTCTTATTAACTCTCAAAGCTTTGTGCGACTCCAAATGTTGGTGATTACATTCGAGGGCTTCCGGGGATAGGAAGACAGAGGTGCCGACTACCATAAAGATCGAGGGCTTTCTTGCTGAGAAAGACAGAGGTTGCCGACTACCTTAAAGATCGAGGGCTTTCTTGCTGAGAAAGACAGAGGTTGCCAACTACATTGAAGTTGAGGGCTTGCGGGGATAGCAAGACAGAGACTCCGATCTTCGTATCGAGGGCTTACCCTGGTGTGGGTAAGACAGACTTGCTTGAAAGTATAAATCAAGGGACCTTTATCCAAGGTTGTTGGATACCCTTCTCTTTGGGTTAAAAGACTATTATCTTGTTACTTGTAGTTTAACTACTTGTTTTTTATTCTGCTGCATTTTGTATGTTAAGGAAAGTATAATTTTCTTATACTTCCTTACTTACTCTGATTAGTTTAGATTCTATACGCTTTAAGGTAGAATATCATATTGTAACTGTTGTTAACTTTCAATTTCCAGAACCATATTTCCGGAACCTTCTTTTGGAATATCTTTCCAAGTTTAGTTCGGTGTTAGAGTTGTTGTGAATCTACTTAGTTTAGCTTTGTTAAACTTAGTCCTTTCCTTATCTTAAGGAAACTATAGTTTTTCATAACTAACTTTATGGGTTTCAAAGGAATTTTTAAAGTATACAATTCACCCCCCCTCTTGTATATTGAGCATCTCATGTTATATTTCGATCCTACAATTGGTATCAGAGGTTGGAAACCTCTTACTCTATACCATTCTTACATTTTCTTTTATTTTATTTTTACTACTGTTTTGGAAATCTAGACATGAAAATAGGATGATTAGGATCATGGTTAAGACCCTATGAATGGGAATAGATATCCCATGTAAGAGGGTAAAGTACATGTACCCATGGATTGATTACTGTCATCGATGTGTGTTGTTACAATTAGATTCTATTTCACCTTGAGTGATGCACTTGTTGTGTGGTGTAATTATTGTTTCTGATTTTATCTAATATATGAATTGTGGATTGATATATAATGAGAGTTACGTATAAGTGCATAATTATAGGAACTCATGATAATTATTGTGACATGCATCATTTTAAGGAAAACATACTAAAGAGGGTTTTGGGTATGTTGTTGAAATTGGATTGTTTTTCTTCCTTGTGTGATTGAACTGAAAATGGTTCCTGGTATGGAATAAATATTATTAAAATGTTTTCAAATGTTTAAATGGGTGTATAATGAGAAACATTAATAATCAGAATGTGTTTATGTAAAATCCTAAGTTTTTAAAAAAAATACCATGTTCAATATCATACATGATACGTCACATCGAGTTCGAATGAACAACTAAATATTATTAATTAAATGTTTCCATTATAAAAAAGATGTTATAATGATGTTTATGAAAATGATTAAATAAATTATGAAAGTATGGTTTATATATTTTTATATAATTTGTTATTTTACCAATTAATTATAAATGAATGAAAAACACTTTTTATAATGAAAGAAGATGTTTTTCTGAAAAACTATTAAATATGCACAAGTTTGTTTTATACTAATAAATAAACAAATCCCCATTTTTCTACTATATTAATCATATATATATAATAATAAATTTAATTTTTAAAATTCATCTTATATGTTTTCTGGACATGATATGGGAAAAAAATCGAATTTTACACAAAAATAAAGTATTTTTCTAAAAAGCATTTTACCACCTTTTGATGGTATACATGTTTTAAATATTTTTTTGACACCTTTATAAATTAAATTTGAAAAAACAATCTTTTTATTTTAAATATTAATATAAAAATTTACTTTGGTTGAAGTTTTGTTATTTTTCTCATATGT
Source organism: Viscum album (assembly GCA_963277665.1). NCBI lineage: Eukaryota > Viridiplantae > Streptophyta > Magnoliopsida > Santalales > Viscaceae > Viscum > Viscum album. The sequence goes on along the minus strand of OY728167.1, from coordinate 386,256,493 downwards.
TTCATGTTTTGATGTATAGTAGAAAATACTATATTTTAATTAGAAAACAACAATTTCATCTAAATAATTTATAATGATAAATTATATTTTTAATTGGTTTTAATGTATAAATATATAAATTTTATAGCATTTAATCCTATTAATATCGTTGGAATCAATTTCACATTTAATTTGGACATAAAAATATTTTAGTCTTTTGAATGTTTTAACTTTAATAACCCATTTTTTCACCCGGTCGACGAGATGACTTTTTAATTAATTTTAACCTATTATATGTTTTTAATTTTGAAAAATAGATTCCATATTTAGAATCTTAAGGTCCAAATTTTTTAAATAGGTCCCTTTGATTTTTTAGCAATAAGAATAGTAACACTGGTAATTTTTATTACCATGGTAAAGGTTAAATCAGGTAATTAAGGGTAAAAATGATATTATAAATAATATAAAATTACCCTAAAACTTATCCTAATTTTCTTTTATGACTTATTTTTCACCAAATTAATCTTTCATCATATTTTTTGTCTCGTGTAGCCACTTGTATGACATTAATCCATTTATAGTATATTATTCAAAAAAGTAAATTTTTTTCATACTTTTGTTTTTAACAAGTGAAATATTTTTAATATGTGGTTATATAGGGGATATGTTATAATTTAAATATATTATTTTAGTATATAATTTTTATATTAATAATATTAGTTTATTTTAATTCTTTATGAGATGAATAATTACATTATAGGATTTCACATTGATGATGGAGTAATTGTTTAATTAAAGGAAATACAAAATAAAGGTTTTTAAAAATATTAAAATAAATATAATTTGATTTAAATAATGTCATAAAAGAATATTATAGGTTACCTGGAAATTTTATTGATTATTTAAAATATTTGGTTATAATATATTTTGTTTTGATGATATTTTCAAAAATTCAAGTATTGAATAGTGTAAATATTAACATAAATTATATTTCAAAATAAATAATATTTTATTGAATGACATAAAATTCATAATAATATAAAATTCAGAAAAATTATTGGTATTTGTTTTTGAATGTCAAAAATTATCCACTTATGGTTATTTGGGAATTTTATATTAACAATGCTAACAAATAATGTGTAAAACAACATGTTGTCACAGTAAGAATTAAAAAGGAGAAATAATAGTTAAAAAAAGATAAGGGTTAAAAAAATAAAAAATAACTTCCCTAATTTTCATTTTATGACTTTATTTAGACCCATAATCATCATATATTCTAAAAAAATAATTTTAGAGCCATTTTTAAAATAAAATTAATTTATATTAATTAAATAATTTGATGAATTCTTAGAGTGCCCCTCTCCTCTCTTATGAAAGTGAACTAATTCATATCATTTATTAACTTATAAAAACCAATTTCTTCAGCCAATATTTTCCCAAATACCTTCTTATAATACCTCCACAAATTATCGAGATCTTATTTTAGGCATAACACCACCATTTGTGATCTTAAGGTGTTAATAAAATTAGATTGCCTGATGAAAAGGTGTCGTTTTTAATTAAGTGTTTCTATGTTAATTCTTCTTTCACATCCTTAAAATCGTCTTCAAACAAGATTAAATAATAACTCCATTATAGTGAATTTAATTCTATTTTATTATTTTAATATCATCACCTAAATCTGTCTCCACTTCCGTCAAATGGGAGAATAATTATCGCTCGTGTGTACGGAAAACTATCACCTCGTGAACCGATATAATTCATTTTCCATCACCATATCTCAAGACTAGTTATGATGATGGAATTAATGATTATATATGAAATTAATGACATATTTATCATTATTAAAATAGAATTTATCATTTATTTTTTCACCTTTCCATGCACATAAAATTGGTAATGTCTTTCATGCGTACATGTGAACTATCACATCCACAAATCGATGTGATTTATTTTTCCTCACCACATAACTTGGATGATATATATAAGTGTATTTAAATGATTAATGGTATTTTAATTATATTATGATAAATATGGTCTGATAAAATAATACTTAACTTCTTTCCATAATGATCATTGAAAAATGGAAACATTACTCACGCGTACATACGACTTACCATCTCCATGATTATAACATAGTTCATTTTTCATATTTGTATTTGATGAATATCTTTAAAATTATAATTGATATATAAAATTTATTATTATTTCATCAATATTATTCTAAATATGATGGAATAATGATCACGTTTGACTATAGACATCAACCCAAATTCATTTTGGACTCATGTACCGGATATCCTTAAAACATCTAACGTGAACTTAAATAATAAATTGAGAATTATAACATTAAATTAAGTGATACAATAGGAATAGTAAACCTGAAAATTTTTCATAAAAAATTTATATAATTTATGTACGTTTATTATTCCAAAGTATAGTGATTGTATGGATGAGTTAGACTCAATGTAAGGGACCTTGTCTTAATCACCATTCATTGTGCAATATTTGGATATTATACACCCAACTTATTTTATGTGGTGTATATATAGAAAATTTGACATATAATATCTTTAATTTATTTATTTTAATGTTATTTAATGATTTAATAAATTTTATTCCTTAAATAGGATTTTGATTCAAGAATTTCAAAGTGATATGAGACACATTGATTTAAAAATATATTTTTAAATGTTTAATGATTTAATTTCAAAAATATTTTCATCCATTTCTGAAATATTTATATTATTTTATTTTTTATTTTATATTAATATAAAATTATTATAAAGGTATTTTTTTAATTTCATTAAATGTTTTCCAAAAGGATTCTTTTAACATGTTTTATGTTGAACATTGTCACAAATAAAAAAATAATGTTCTATTCTTAGAATACATGATGACAAAAACTTTTCCCCCACAGTGACTATAATTTAATTTATAGATTCTTTTGAAATATTACATGTTATCTTAAATGAGAAGATTTATTTTCCTTTTTATGTATTTTGGAATGGAAAAAAGTTTTTTCAATAAAGGGTTATTTTTATATGATGGTTTTTTCATATGGGATTAGAATATTTTTTCAAAGGGATTCATGATGAAAGTGTTATATTTATGATTTGGTCCTTGGATATTATATACTAAAGGTTGATCCACATTATATCTTATATGTTAGACCAATATATCTTATATGATGGGTTTATCCCCATTATAGATCATGAAAAATGGGTGACCCCGATATAGCTTATATGAAGGGTGATCCCCATTTTAGCTCTTCAATGCATTAGGTATGAATGTCGACTGTACGATTATTACATTTATAAGAGTGACATGTATGGAAGAAAACTTCATGGTTATTTCATTTTAGTAAAATTATGTTCCATAGTACCTACTTATATATTATATTCTTGATTATGAGTTTTCATGAAAATCATTTCATTTTGAAGAGTTAAAATAATAATCCTTTTGAAATGATGATTCTTTTTCCAGGGTAAAATGATATGTTTTTAAGTAAATGATGTTATGGGTTTTCAATAGAGTAATGGTTTCCTTTATTTTATGTTTTTTACAGATATTTTTTTCTCATACCATTTTGTAAAAAAAAAATTCAAAGGGGTTAAGGAAGAGATGAGATAATGATGAGATTAAGGGGAAAATTGTGAAGATTTTTCCTAAAGAGAAACCATTGTTTATTTTAAAAAGTTTCCTTTAATGAAAAAATGGACACTGAGTATAGGTGACACTTGTGATGTATGGTTTTACTATAAATGTTTTTTTACTATTTTTTTAAAACAATAATCCTAAAACATCTTTTGGAAAAAAGTGACTTCTAGTTTTAAAAATAACAAGAATCTATAATGTTTAAGGTCGGGTCCTTACGGTTGGTATCAAACTAGATTTTAGACAAGTTTAGTGATTTTTATTTTTTATTTATAGTTATGGATATCATCATGGGTTTATAATTTTTATGATGATCATAAGTTCAGTGTCTGAGAAACCCCTTTTGAGGATTTCAGTTATGAAATTTAAAGGTGACTTACAGTATTTTTGGAGGCATTCAATTTTGAGGTAATTATGGGTTATTACATTTTAGGATGAAAAATCAATGGTTTGAGATAACCATTGGGGTTTAGAAATTTTACGGTTATTTTGAGGAAGTTTCCTAGGTTTCTATAATTTTATAAGTATTATATTAATATAGTTTAAGAGAAACGACAACCCACAATATGGGTGAAATCCTATCATGTCCAGAAAGGTCGTGATAATTAAAACTAAAAGCAATAAGAGAAAAGGGTGAATCACTAACCACTGACCAACATGATGTCTTGGTTAGTATAAAATTATTTTTCTTTATTTAAACCATATTATGGATAATTTGTAAGTTCATTTTAGTACTATATGTTTTATAGATGACCATGAGTTTGGAAGTGATTTGGTGATTAAGTGATTAATGTAATTTAGGAAGACATTCACTATTAATGTAATCCTATAAGATTGAGTTAGACTAAACACTATGGTGTTTTTGAGGAATTTTAAGGATAGATATGTGTTGAATAGTATATGTTGAACTTTGGGTATTAATGTTGAATTTTGGAGTTTAATGCAGTTTGTCATCATATAAAAGGTACATTATTTTTGGGGTTTTATCCAATTTTATCCTAACCATGTTTAATTTTTATTAATTATTTAAGATAAAATAAATATATTGTTAATATTTTGTGGACTATTTTATTCTCTAGAAGTTAATTATGCTTTTTTAAGTATGAAAAATATCACCTTGAATACTTATTATATTGAGAAAAAGATGAGCTTGTGGTGGAAATTGATTAAAGGATGAAACTATTATTGTCAAGTAGGTATATTTCCTTATGTTATTTGTATAGGTAGAAAAATAATTTCTCAAATATATGAAAATAATATTTAAACAAAAAGTTTACCTATTTACTTTTCATACTGAGAAATCAATGACCCTTTTAACCCATCGCATATTTATGGTTTTGTGATTGTAACCCTTTTAAGGATGATGTTCTCTATAAATATCCATAAGAACTTGATTGTTTGTTTTCTCTTCTAGGTCCATGTTTTCCTATAAAGAACCCTATAATATGTAATCTTAAGAATCCTTAATACTTCCCTTTATTTTAAAGTGGATGTCTCATTAATCCCTTTTCTAATGTGGGATTTCAATAAAGGTATTTTGAAAAGTCAAAACCCGGTTTCCAATCATGAATTAATAATTTAGAGGATGTAATTTCCAAATGGGGGTGTAATTTAAAATCCCTAATTTGTAAAAAATAAATATTATGTTTTAAAACATACATAATATGCCACATCAAGCTTAAACGAACAGCTAAATATTATTATTTAAATTTTACCATTATAACTTAACAATTAAAATAATGTGCATGAAAATGATTACTTGAATAATGAAAATATGGTTTAAATTTTTTTATATAATTAATTATTGTACCAATTAATTATAAATGAGTGTATAATCCTTATTAAAATAAAAGGAAATGTTTTTATGAAAAACTAATTAAATGTACTCAAGTGTGTTTTATTCCAATAAAAAAATCGCATTTTTTGGATTATATTAACTATATATATCATATTCAATTTAATTTTCAATATTCAACTTATGTTTTTTCCAGAGATCATATAAGAACAAATATCATTTTCCATATAAAAGAAATATTTTTCTAAAAATACAATTTTTTGCTTTTTGAGGGTAGAATTGTTTTAAATATATTAGTTGAAACTTTTATAAATTTAATTTGAAAAAATATTCTTATTTAAAATATTAATATGAAAATTTACTTTGTTTGAAATTTTGGTATATTTTTGATAAGATTCATGTTTTGATGAATAGTAAAAAATACTTTATTTTAAATTGAAAATATAATTTTCATCTAAATAATTTATAATGTTAGATTATTTTTTTAATTTGTATTAAAGAATAATTAAATAAATTTTATATCATATAATCTAATTTAGGTAATTTAAATCAATTTCTCATTTACATTGTATATAAAAACATTTCAATATTTTGACTGTTTTCACTTTAATATCTTGTTTTCTAACCCCATCAACAGGATGAATTTTAAATTTATTTTAGCCAATTTTTTTATTTTAAAAAATGGATTATATATTTGGAATTATAATGTATTATATATATATATTTGGTGCCTTGAGGTACAATTGCATTAAAAAATACTCAAACACAATTGTTAATCAAAAATTAGGTAATTAATGGAAATAATAATATTATAAATATTATAAAATTACCATAACACGTGTAATAATTTTATTGGATGAGTTATTTTTGACCAAAATCACCCTTAAGACGTTTTTAGCTCTTTTTTCCAATCGGATGACTTTATGCCATTTATAGTATATTATTAAAAGAAAATTTAATTGTGTCATACTTTTTTTGAAAAAGTGATATATTTTTAAAATGGGGTTACATAATGGATATGTTTGAATATAAATAGTATTTTAAAGATAAAATTTTTATCTTCATCATGGTAATTTTTTTTAATTTTTGGAAGAGAAATAATTACCTTAATGTCTTACAAAATTTTGATCTTATAATTGTTTAATTAACGAATATATCAAATAAATGATATTAAAAATAATAAAATATATATAATTTGACATAGTTAATGTCATAAATAATTTTATATATTAATTTTACGTGTAAGTGATGATTTAAAAGATTATTTTACTAAGATATAAGGTTATGATATTTTTAAGAAGTAATGTATTCAATAGTATCAATATTGACATAAATGATATTTAAAAAAATATATTTTATTAAATGATATAAAATTCATAAAAAATGTATAATTCATTAAAATAATTGTTATAAGGTTTATAATGGAATTAATTATCCATTTTTGTTTCTTTTGAAATTTTATTGTAACAATGTTAACCCTTAAGGGGTAAAAACAAATGTTGTCAATGTAAAAAAAGGTTAAATAAAGGACAAAAAAAAGATAAGGGTTAGAAAAGAATAAAAACTTGTATAATTTTTATTTTTTGAATTTATTTAGACATATAAGCATCATATATTTTAGCCAGAATGTCCCAAAGGCCATCTTTTTGTTGATTTCTTGATAACACCCCTTTCATGGGATGAGGGGGAACCCTTATAAGGCTTATAGGCTTAGATATTACATGATCCGTTTGTCTTAGAGGAAATATCCAGACTATAAATACAAATATTGTCAAATTAAGAATTAAAAATGTAAAATAAACGTTAAACAACTGTTAGGGGTTAAAAAATAATCAAAACCTATATAATTTTTTTTTTATGAATTTTTTTAGACTTATAAGCATCATATATTTTAGCCTGAATGGACCGAAGGCCTTCTTTGTGTTGATTTTTTGATATCCCCCTTTCAAGGGATGAGGGGGAAACCTTACAAGGCGCGTAGGCTTAGATATTAGAAGATCTGTAGGTCTTAGAGGAAATATCTAGACTATAACTACATAGAACTACTCCTCCCCAGCATCCGCATCGTGATGTCATCTCTCCACATTCACATGACTATTCGACTTGGATTCTAATGCATGCACAGGTTGGTCCTGATGGAAACACCATAACCACTCTTTCTTCCACATCCATTATCTTATTATTTGGTAAATAAACCTTCTCTAAATCCTCATCTGGAGTCTACTCCTTGTAGAGTCTTCCTGGTCCATTAAGCACAGTTTCAGGTGGCTCGAAAGACTTGAGGTGGCCTAAAGGCATTGAGGTAGCCTGAAGGACTTGAGGTGTCGTGAAAGACTTACTGACCTGAATCCCTTGGGTGGCCTGAAGGCCTTGATAGACACGAAGACCAAACTAGTGGCCCGAAATCCCAAATGTATTAATAGTTCTAGATGCTACAGTAGCGAATAGGGCCAATTAGAACCCGCTACAGCTACAGTATTGCTACAGTGCTGCTATAGTACCCAGAAAATATGTCTCCATCTGGTTTTGAACTTAGGTCTATTTGATGCACTTGTATAGTCCTCACCAACTGGTCTGAGGCTCTTGTGGGCATCATAAATTCTAAATAAATCACTTTGGATCCATTTTTAATATAAAATTAATATATATTAATAATATTTTTATGAATTCCAAGAGTTCCCCTCCCATATTTTATAAAAGGGAACCACATATTATCATTTCTTAACCCATAATAGCCTATTTTTTTAGGCCAATATCTAACCAAATCTTGTACTATAATCCCTCTCCACATTATAGATCTCTTATTTTATGCATGACACTAACCTTATTGGTTTTACGGTGTCATGCTAAGGAGATTGTCTGAAAAATGGTATCATTGTTAATTAAGTGTTTCTATTTAATTTATTCATCCACATCCTTAAAATCTTCGTAAACCATGATTTAATAATAAATCCAGTGTTTTAAATATATTTAGATGTTATAATTTTAATATAGTCACCCAAATATTTCTCCCCAACCATAAAATGTAGAAATAATTATCATTCGTGTGTACGGTGAACTACCACCTCACAAATCGAAATAATTAATTTCCCATTACCATATCTCAAGACTAGTTATAAAGATGGAATTAAATTTTATATATTATATTAATTAAATATTTAACATTTTGAAAATATAATATATCATTTACGTTCTTACATTTCCATGCACGAAAAAATGATAATGTCATTCGTGTGGATGTGTGAGCTATCACCTCCGCAAAGTGAAGTGAATAATTTTTTATCACCACATAACATGTATGATATATAAAAGTGTGTTTAAATTTTTAATATATTATTAATTATTTTATGATAATTCTGTAAAAAATAAAAATATTTACTTTCTTTCCACAATGATCATTGAAAAATGAAAACGTTACTCATGTCTACGTACGAATTACCGTCTCTATAATTGTAACATAGATTATATTTCTTATCCATATTTAATGAATGGATCTAAAATTAAAATTTATATATATAATTGATAATCATTTCATGAATATTATTCTTTAGATAATTGACTAATGACCACTTTTGACTATAGACATCATACCAAAGCCATTTTGGACTCATTTACCGAATATCATCAAAACGTCTGACGTGAACTTAAATAATTATGTAATTACTATTAAATGATTATATGTAATATAAAAGGAATAAAAATATTGAAAAAATCTTTTAATGAAATTAAATATTTAATATAATTATATTGTTCAATAATTCAAAATATTTTATGTGACTAGTCAGACTCAAGGTAAGGGACATCATCTCATTATCTTTTCATTGAGGCATATTTTGATGTTATAAACCTATTTAATTTTATGAGGTATATATACATAACTCTCGAAATATAATATAGTGAATATATTTATTCCCATTTTATTTAATGTTTTTTAAATTTTTTTCCTTCATGGTTCTCTTGATTCAAATATTTCAAAGTGGTATGGGAAAATTTGATTTCAAAATTTATATTTTAATGTTTAATGATTTAATTTCAAAAATATTTTCCTCCATGTCTATATTATTGATATTATTTTATATGTTAATTTATATGAATATAAAATTATTATGAAGGATAATTTATTTTAAATTTCATTCAAATTTTTTCAAAAGGAATCTCTTTATGTGTTTTATTCTAAATATTTTGATAAATGACAAAATAAATGTTCTATTCATAACTTACATGGAGACAATGAATTTTATATCACTATAGAGGTTATTTAATTTCTATACTCTATTGAAATCATAAATTTTATCTTAAATGAAAAACTAGATATTACTTTTTGGGTATTTTTAATTGAAAATGGGTTATTAAAATAAAGATTTGTTTCTATATGAGTGTGTTTTTATAAGAGATTAAAAGTGATTTTCAACAATTTTTATGATGAAAGTGTTTTATTCATGATTTTCGTCCTTTGAAATTATATACAATGGTTTCATCCACATTATAGATCATGGGTGAGCCTGATATAGCTTATAGAAATGGATGAGCCCCATTATAGCTCATAAAAATGGAGTTTTCTGATATAGCTTATAGGAATGGTGAGACCCATTATAGATATCCAAATAATTGGGTATGGAAGATGAACATATAGTAATTCCATTTTTAAGATTGAAATTAATGGATGTTGACCACATGGTTTTTCCATTTTTGTGATTTTATGTCCCAAGTTACCTAATTCTATATTGTATTTTGTCTTGTAAGTTATTATGAAAATATTTTTATTTTCAAAAGGTAAAATAATGACAATTTTGATATGTTGATTCCTTTTTTAGGGTAAAAAGATCTGTTTTTAATGAAGATTTGTTATGGGTTTTCACTGGACTAATAGTATCCATTCTTTTAAATTCTTTACTGAGCTTTTGTTCCCATCCTATGTTTTCAAGTGTTTTTCACAAGCCTTAAGGAATATTTGGAAAAAGGATGAGATCAAAGGGAAAATTGTGAAGACATTTCAAAAATAAAAATAATGATTTATTTTAAAAAGATTCATTTGATGAAAAAATGGTTACTTAGTATAAGTTCCACTTGTAATGTATGGGTTTACTATGTAATTGTTGGTCTTAATTATCTAAAACTATAATCCAAAAATATTTTTCATAAAATAATATCATTTATGGTTTGAAAAATAACTAGAATATATATTGTTTATGTATAGGTCCTTATAGTTTACCCTTTTTAACCATGACATAGATGTAGGATGGTTAAGGGTCGTGATAGCACCTTGGTTTTGACTGTTTGGAGGGGTTTTGGGGAATGAATAGTATAGATTATTGTAAATCCCTCTTATATGAATTTTTCAATTTTTTTTAGGTTTCCTGAGATGTGTGTTTGGAATTGTAGAGATATCCTCCATTATGACACATGTTGAGAGGATGATAGGAGGATATGGGTTGATATTATCCACCAGTAGTGGAGCCTGAGGCACAAATATTATCGAGTGAGGTAGTCAGAATAAAGTTCCATGAGAAAATTTCCCAATTTATATAGTTTATGGATAGATACCAATGGGATGTTGTGAAGAGTATATTAGACTTTAAATGGGAGTTTTAGGTGGAGCTCCCTCTGAAATTTACCAAAGTGGGTGGACCAGGGGCATATGGGTTCGGGATTGAGCCTATCCAGAATATACTAGACCACATTGAGACATATGTTAAGAAGAGAGTAAAATTGTATAACTAATTGTTACATAGTTAGGTGAATCATTTGGTGGGACATCCAGACTCAAGATGGGATATTGGAGAATATGGAGTGGATGTTCTTTCAAAAGATGTTCATAGAGCATTATTAATCTGAGATGATCGAGTAGGAGAGAGTAACTGAGTTTATGATGTTGAATTAGGGGATTAGGTCCATTAAAGACAATGGAGGTACCTTTATAGATCTCTAGTGATTTTCTCTAGAATTTGAAGTATATGACTCTATGGTTGAGAAATAATTTCATGATGGGATTAAATATGAAATTTAGTCCCAACCGAATATCTTTCAGATGAAAAGTTTTCATACATAGTGAACTAGTCTCCCATATCTGAGGGAAACCTAAAGGATTATTATAATAGAGGAAAGTAGGTTTCTGATGGATGGTTAGAAGGAATGAGTTTTTTGGGAAGGAATTCTCATTATGATAATGTTGGAAAAATTAGTGGAATGAAGAGTGTATTGGGGGAAGGACCAGTTACATATGAACTTACTCGAGTGATCTTTCTCCAGTGTGGTAGGATGGGTCAATTTCATAGATAGTTCCCTTGACAACAAAAAGAGTGACAAGATTGTGTTGGGATATGACATATTCAGAGGTTCTAAAGTAACCCACGAATTATTTGTAGTGACAGATCAGCTAGACATAACCAGAGTATGGGAAGGGGGAATTATACACCATACTGGTCTAGTAGTTAAAGTTATAATATCCATGGTGGTCAAGGCAGTGGATGTGGTGTTTCTAGGAAATATCACATGTATTAGAAGATTGGTGCAACTAAGGGGACTCAAAATGAATCATAGCGAAGAGGGTCATGATAGTTCCATGTAATTCATCCAACACTAGTGGATAGAAAGGTTAGACCATTCATAGTTAAAGGCACCATTATTGTAGATTCCACACTTTCAGGTTCCTTATTTGATACTAGTGCCTCTTATTATTTTATATCTTTATATGTTTTGAATGGTTTGATCCTGGTGGTGGAGTTCTTGAGTGTGGGTATGAAGACAGATACACCATTTGGAGTATGGTCAGGGGATATCTGTTTGTGCAAGGGGTTCACTCTCAAAATTGGGGAGTATAATTTCATTTCGGATCATTATATTCGTGACATGTTAGAATTCAACCTAATTATAGCTATGAACTAGTTAGTAACATACTGATCCCAAATTGATTTCTACCTAGGGAGAGTGAATTTTATGCCTCATAGGGGTAACAATTATATTCACTTTGGAGAGTGGGATTTCAAGGTGGGGTGTGCATGGATAGTTCATTAGCAACTGGGGGAGCCAACTGCCTAGGTTTCTAGTTTGTTGATGGGTGATAAAGGTGAAATGTATTATTTCTTTCGACCTATAGTGGATCAGTTTCATGATGTGTTTCTTTAATACTTATTAGGATTAACACCTTAAATAGATGTAGAGTTTACAATCGAGCTCATACCTGGAGCTGAGCTATTTTCTATTCCACTATAAAAAATAGAACCACCAGACATTCATGTGCTTAAGATTAAAATTCAAGAGTTGATGGATAAGGGTTGTATCTATCTGAGTATGTCTCCTTTGGGATCCCCAGTTTCATTTTAAAATTTAATTGAATAAACTGTACACGTATGCATTGACTACCAAAACTTGAATCAAATGATTGTGAAGAACAGATATCCTCTTCTATATATAAAATTCCTATTTGAAAAGTTGTGGGTAGATTGTGTTTTCTACAAGATAGACGTGATATTGGGGCACCATCAGTTGATATTCTTACCTTTTGACATACCTCATACTACTTTCAGACGTAGGTATTACCAATATTTGTTCATTGTGATGTTGTTTGTATTGATGAATGTACCAATAGTGTTTATGGCTGAGATGAAAAAAATAATCAACCATTACCTAGATCATTTTTGGAAGTGTGTGTGGATAAAATATTTGTGTAATTCAAGAATCATTAGGATCATTCCCAACATCTTGAAATCATCCTATGAACATTTATAGATCATCAAATATACATCAAGCTATCTATGTATCAATTCTGGAATGGTCAGGTACACTTCATTGGTCACATCATCTCGGATGAATGTGGGTTTATGTACCCATATATAATTTAGGCAGTGATTTCATAGGATCATCCCAGGAATTCCTTTGATATATTTAGATTTTTGGAGTTTGTGAGTTATTATTGGAGGTTCATCCATGAATATTCACATTTGACAGCACCTCTTAAGTGATTGAGTAATAAGGGGAAAAAGTTTGAATGGACGGAAGCATTAAAGAAACGATCCAATGAGTTAAATATGTTCTTGAAAACTGAGAAAATATTGATCCTTCTAAATCCATGTGATGAGTATACGTTGTTTTTTGACTCTTTATGGATTGGGATATGAGTAGTATTGATTTCAGGGGATCGGTTCATAGAATTTGTGTCACAACAGTTGATGTCACATGAATGGAATTACCCTATGAATGACCTCAAGATAGATACATTTGTTTATTACTTGATGTTTTTGTGGTATTATCTTTTTTGATAAATGTTTACTATGTATACTGATCACAATATCTTAAAGTTATATCTTTTCGCAATGATATTTGAATCTATCGTAGCAGAGGTGGGTTGAGTATATGTACAAATTTTATTTTGAGCTATAATATACCTTCGAGAAGGTAAATTGTAACACCCCAATCATCTACGGTATGTTTCTCTATGAATAATACAATAGCTTGCGTTGTACACAACTTCGAGTTCTAGCACACCACGACCAATCAAACTAGCCATTTAAAAAGTAGTTATGAATAGTAATACCCACTTTTTAAAATTTTAAAAATTTATTTTTCCAAATGGACTTCATTTTTGGATTTGGAAAATCAAAATTAGCTTATGGGGAATATTTGGTATTTTTTTGAAAACTTTCAATTTTTGATGAATATTGAAAAACACTACATTATTATTTAAAACCGACTTTTTATTTAAATAATAATTATTATTATTTAAATTTATTTTAATGTAAAAATAGATACATAATACCTATATTAGTCTAATTTAATTCATTGGAGTCATTTTATATTAATATTATGTATAAAATATTTTATTGAACTTTTTAACGTCTTTTTCCCAACTTCTAGGTACATTTTCAAATTTGAATAAAATGTAATTTTACAACTTTTTTGAATTGAATTTCAAAAATCCAATAGAAATGGTTGTTATCAGTACGTAAAATGTGGTTCAATGGGATGAATTTTTTTCGGTGAATAGTAACTTTTGAATTTTATTTACCAGAATGAAAAATAAATAGGGTATTTAAAGGTAAAAATAATATTATAATTACACCTAAACATGTAAAAATTCTATTGGATAAGTTAATTTCGACCAAAATCAACCTTAGAAAAAATATGATCCTTTTTTATCCACCTGGGTTAGATTAGGACATTTATTATATTTTAATTAAATAAGAGTTAAAAGTGTTAAATTTAAATTTTAATAACTAAAAAATTTTAATATAGGGTAATACAGAAGATAAATTCTACTATAAATATTAATTATAATGATAAAAAGATTTTGTATATCATGTTATTTTATTTATAATATTTGGAAATTAAATAATTAAATTTATTTATGACACAATGATGATGCAATAATTACCTTATTAATGAAAGAATAAAATAATTGATATTATAAATATTAAAATAAATGTAAATTGAAACTTTTGATTCCAAACACAAATTTTATAGGTGAATATGACATGTTAGGGTTTATGAAATGTATCTTTGTCGAATTAATCAAGTTTTTATGACTTTCAAAAAATGCAAATACTAAATTGTCTGAAAATTGACATAAATGAGTTTTTAAAACAAATACTATATTATTATATGATATAATACTCCTAAAAATATAATATTAAAAAAATGAATTAGATAAGGTTATATATGTCATTAATGAACCAATTTAGGTTCTTTATTCATTTTATAGTATGTTTATTAACCATGTAATATAAAAATACAAGAAGTCAAGGTAAATATTAAACTATTTAACTAAGTATTAAATCTAAAAGATAAGGTTAATTTGGTGACCTAAACATGTATAAAACCAATTTGTTGAGAGTAATTCGACCAATCCCAACCTTATCCTCGAAATAAATCAATTTGAATCTATTAGAACCCGAAAATAATTTTATAGTAAAATAATATTTCAAGCTCTTCCTAAAGTGTCCCTCACCTCTATTATAAAAGGGTACTTCCCCTTATCTCAAATTCACACCTCCAAAGCCATTTGGCTCAGCCAAACCCTACTAAAGTATCCTTCCAAGTACCCTAACTTCATCCGAGATGGATTAATTTGATCATAAAGCCATCATAAGGACCCCTTTTGTTCAAATCAAAAGAAAACACCCAAAGAAAAGGTAATTATTTCATCACCTCCTTCAAAGTTCTTTTCTTATTCCACTTCCTATTTCATTGTTTGTTTATAACAAAGTAATTACTCCATTAACTTCTACATACTGTGATGTTATTATGGTACAACAATCTTCATTATTCTATCCATCCTATAAATGAAAAAGTAACCATACTTGTGTAGGTATGACTTACTGTCTCCATGTTATTGTGTAGTTTTTTCTTCAACACATCATTATTTGGATGGGAATAATAATGAGTACAATTGATGTAAATAATAAATATAACATGTTAATGATTCTTTATATATAATATACCATCCAACTAAATAATATTTCACTATCAATAGAATGTTATTGTCACTCATGCGAACGTACGACATACCGTCTCCACAACGCAATGAGATTTCATTTCCCATCGTAACCATTCAAGAATAATTTTCATAAAATGATTAAAAATAATTTTTAAGAACTTAATATCATTTTGTATATGAGACTAATAAATCATATTCATTACAAACATGACTTATGTAATAAAACATATAAAGGAAAACGAATTAGTTAACACTCGAAACATTGATACTACTGAAATATTATTAACAAAGAAATGTTACAGGATCATATATGATATGATGTTTATGTATGTGGATCTTTTATAATTTAATAACAATTATTTAACCATTATACAAGAGTTTAATGTACCCTCGACTAAGGGGAAGTACAAGGTATGAGCTAATTTTACAATCTCTTTATTATTGGAGGTTGTTTATACGTAAGTATCTATTGGGACCTCTTTATCATCGATATCTACATTTTTTAAAATTTTATTTCAAATTTTTTTACTATTTATTATAATATTGGTTAAAGTCATTTATAACCTTTTATTAATTATTATAAATATATTTTAAAGGAATATTTCCATCATTTTCCAAACAAGGTACTTTATGACCTTTTCGACAAATTATGGAAAGAATGATTTTTAAAATATACATCAGGTGCGCCTATTTTTCACCATTATAACACCTTAAAAGATTACCTTACAACATTATATGAATATTTTCAAAATAAATGTTTTCTTTTACGATTATGTGGCATTAAAATGATTTCAAAGAAGAAAGAGATATTTATCTCAAATATTTTTTGGATTTATTTCATCTATGCCAACATCTATTGTTGGATTTTAGGTTTAATTGAAGTTGATTTATTATGATACAATATTCTATATTGTATTGACAGTTTTATGATATGTTTGACTATGGATGTGCTATTTTTATGTCATTCACAGTTTATGGTTAATGTATTAACATTTCTAATGTTAGTTTAATATGAATGTTTATGTTATATTTCACCCTTTTCATATCTGGAATGCAGTGGACATAGTAAGTGAAGGCTAGGGCCCGCTATAGCCCCTCGATGCATCAGTAGGTATCACGAGACAAAATAGTGTCTTGGTATAAGGCCTTGAAAAAATTTATATTTAGGGTCTTGGCATGAGGCCTTGAATTTGTGGCTAAGATGTCCGGCATTATGCATTCCATCATTATGAGATTAGTTAATGATATTACAAGTGATTATTCGACTAGTAGAATATCCATGTGAATAAGTAAATGGAATTGTTTAATTTATATTCTCTATATAATGCTGAAGTTTATGTTTAAAAGGCTTGTGTTTTAGTCTTATACATTAACTTAAATGTTTATGCTTATTTATAATAGTTCCCGCTATATTTTTATTCTTACAGAGCATCTATGCTCACCCCTTTCTTATGTTTTATTTTTTCCAGGATGTGAAGATGTATAATATGACTACCTACAGGAAAAAGATAAGGGATATGAGTGTGTTCAAATGAGACACAATGTTACTTTTTCATTACATAATGTAATGTAAAACATATGTATGTACCTAGTACATCCAAGGATACTAAATTGATCAGTATTTCGGGACATGATCTCTTGTGATAATGCCAATGTTATGTAATAATGCACTGAATCTGGGTAACTGGGGTTGGGGCGTTATAATTGGTATTAGTAGAAGTTTATTACAAATCATGGAAACTAGATTTAAAGAAATCTGATTAGATAACATTACCTTAAGATAGACATTGAGGATCAGTATAGAAGAACATCCAAAAAAATTGGTAATTTAGATATTATGTGGGTTTTCCAATAAATGCATCCCTATCTGGATACTACAAGTGGACACAGTTCTAGCACAGTTGTACCTAGGAGTGAAAACGTTGACATGGAGTTTCGGGCTTCACCTGGGGTATCATGGTACACGACAACCGGACTTACTGTGCAATTGGTTTGACACTCCCGGGGGATATGCTTATGATAATTCAAATTTTCATTACAAACCATTATGAAGGATTTATGAGTAAATATGTCCCCAAAGAAATTTTTTATGATTATATATTATATGCATACAATTTTCATTTTATGTTATGTATTTTACAAGTTTGGAATTATGCATTGAGATTTATAAACTATCCTAGTGTATGCCATTGTTTAGAAATGGCACCTAATAGTAGGAATGGAAACTATATCAATGCACGTAATCCATGTAGGGAATTCCCTCATACTCAAGATAATTATAGTGGAGCTGGTGATGAAACCGGTGCTGAATAGCTTATAACCATACTGGGGAAACTCACTCAAGTTATGAATAATAACCTTACCCGTATGGAGCACCCTGATCCACAACGCAGTGGATCATTTTTAGACCACTTCATGATGCAGCAACCACCAGCATTCAATGGGACTAAAAAACAATTTGTTGCTGAGCAATGGATAAGTTCCTTAGAGAAAATATTTCATTATTTGGGGAGTAGTGAAAGGGAAAAAGTTTTCATGGTAGTTTATCACCTCACAGGAGAAGCACATCAATGGTTGTCATTAGTTCAAAACAAAAAAGAGGATGAAGAAGTATCAAATATTTAATGGAGGGAGATTAAAGATCTTTTCATAGAAAAATAATTTCCTTCTGAAAATCAAGAGGATATGGAAATGAAATTTCTGAGTCTAATGAAAAAGGAGGATGACAATGTCGCAATGTAAAAGGCTAACATTACAAGGTTCTCAAGCCATGCTGCATATTATATGCATAACCCCTGAAGTAAGATTGATCGATTATTTAATGGGTTAAAACCAATTCTCCGTCGAGTATTAGTCTCAAAATCCTTCTCATCTTAAGAAGATGCATTCTCATGTGCTATCAAGATAGAAAAGGAATTCTCTATGTCTTATGACTTTAATGTGAAGCAAGAGAATAAGAGATATGTTGAACACTCTGGAAAAGAAAATAAGGTGAAGAAGGGAAAAGTTGAATTTCCATCCTGTAGTAATTGTGGGAAGAAACATCATGGTACATTCCTAAAGGGGATGGGAGTTTTTTACACATGTGGAAAAAAAGACCACCATGCTCGAGATTGCAAGGGGAAGAAAGAGGCTATCAATATTAAATGATACAATTTTAAATAATTGGGGCATTCTAAAAATGAATGTCCTAAGTGTCAAAGAAACATACCTCAGAAAATTCCAAGAGAGCAAGGCCAATCTTATGCGATCACAACTTCTAAGGTTGAAGAACATAATGACATGGTGACTTGTACTTTAATCATTTCCTCCAAATTAGCCAGTGCTTTATTTTATTTTGGGTCATCACATTCTTTCATATCTTCATAGTTTTCCATGAAAGTTAGATATTTACAATTTGACTTATTAAGGGATTTTTCAGTCAAAATGCCTACGAGAAGTATCATTACAAAAACGTTTTTTCAATTAGTTACTATTATGGTATATAAACATGCTTTATCTACGGATATGTTTTTCATACACATGATTAAATTTGATATAATTCTTAGTATGGAATGTATTTCGGACCATGATGTGAAAATTTATTGTATGAAGAAGGAGGTTACAATTTGTGAGGATGGTAAGTAATCCCTTATATTTAAAGAAGAAATATAACCATCTAATTCTCATTTAGATTTACCCCCATAAGCTCTACTAAATTAAATTATTAGGGAGTAATGGAGTGAAATAACTATGGGTGAGGAAAGGAATGTTCAAATAGAGGATGTACCTATTGTGAAAGAATATGTTGATATGTATCCATAGGATATTCCTGGACATCCTCTAGAACAAGAAATTTAGTTTTCTATTGACTTAATTCTTGGTTCAAGTCCAATATCGAAGACCCCTTATATAATGGGAACTATGGAATTAGTGGAATTGAAGAAAAAACTACAGGAATTATGTAATAAAGGATTTATTCACCCTAGTATTTCTCCATGGGGAGACCCTGTTATTTTTGTTAAGATGAAATATGGATCTATGAGGTTGTGTATTTACTACAGGGAGATCAATTCTATAAAAATAAAGAGCAAGTATCCCCTACATCGCATTGATGATTTATTTGATCAACATAATGGAGGTCAATATCTTTCAAAGATTAAACTTTGATCTGGATGTCATAAATTGTGCATGAAGAAGGAAGAGATTCTGAAGACATCATTTCAAACCAGGTATAGGCATTATGAGTTTACAGTAATGCCTTTTTGACTGAATAATGCACCATATGTTTTCATGGATCTAATTAATAGTGTTTTAAAGGAATATCTTGATTAATTTTTAGTGTTATTTGTTGATGATATCTTGGTATACTCTAAAATCTATGAATATCATGAAAATCACTTGCGCACTATTCTAAAGACTCTTAGAGGAAATGAATTATATTGGAAGTTTAGAAAGAGTGAATTCTAGATTCATGAGATTTCTTTTCCTGGCCATATTGTCTCTAATAATGGAATCTTTTTTGATCCTTCAATGAAAAGAGAAATCCAATAATGTCAAGCACCGACGAGTATAACTGAGGTGCGCATTTTTATTTGTTTAGCAGGTCACTATCGACGCTTTGTCCAGAATTTTCCCCGATTGGCTAACCCATTAACCAAGCTCACACTTAAAGGGTTAAATTTCATTGGACAAAAGATTGTGAATGATGTTTTGAAGAATTGAAGATAATATTTGTCATTTTTTCTATCTTGAATCTACCATCAGTGAATGATGGGTTTGTTATTTATTGTCATGCTTCAAAGAAAGGACTTGGTTGTGTTCTTATGCAGAGTGATAGAGCTATTTTCTATGTATCACGATAGCTAAAAATTCATGAACAAAACTATCCTAATCATGATCTTGAGATAGAAGCTATAATATTTTCTCTGAATATATGGAAACAGCATCTCTATGTTGAAAAATGTGAAATATATATTGATCACAAGAGTTTGAATTATAGTTTCTCACAGAAAGAACCCAACATGAGGAAAAAGCGATGGATCAAACTATTCATGGATTATGAATTCATAATAAACTACCATCCACGTATGGAAAATAAGGTGGAAGATTCTTTGAGAAGAAAGGATCATGGAGTTCTAAACAAGATGAGAGTTGAAATGGGACATATGTTCATGGATCTAGTAAAGATGGATATGGGAATAATCACGGGAGGTGAAACATCAATTCTTTTTCAAATGGTTTCTAAACCATCTTTACAAGAATGGATAAAAAGTTCTTAGATTGGTGATTAGGAGTTTCAGAAGAAAATTGAAGCTATAAATGATGGGATATTGATTAACTTCTTATATAAAGACAAAATTTTGAAATTTGGGAAGGGGCATTCCATTCTCAATATACCGGATCTAAAGAGGGAATTTTTGGATGATGCTCATATCTCCAATTTATCTATACACCCTGGTAGCACTAAGATCTATTGAGATTTGAGGGACCATTTTTGGTTGGACAAAATGAAGAGGGATATTTCTGATTATGTGTCAATATGAATGGTTTTTCAATAGGTGAAGGTTGGAAGACAACTTCTTAGAGGATTCATGAAACTCTTCCCATACCTGAGTGGAAATGGGATGATATTGCGATGGAATTTTTTATTGGGCTACCAAAGACTCCTAGAACGAATCATGCAATATGGGTCATTATTGATCATCTTAACAACTCATAAAATTTTCATAATATAAGAAAATATTTACCACTTGAATGTTTAGAAAGACTATATATTAATGAAGTTGTAAGAATTCATGGTGTACCCCAATTGATTGTTTCTGATTGTGATCCTCGTTTTTCATCAAGATTCTGGAAAATTCTTCAAAAATACCTGGATAATGAACTTCTTTTGAGCACTTCCTACCACACTCAAACTAATGGACAATAAAAACAGACTATTAAAGCCTTAGAATAAATGTTGAGATCCTTCTCACTTGACATTAATGGTCTGTGGGATCATTATTTAGCATTGGTAGAATTTTCCTATAATAATAGCTTCCATTAAAATATTCAGATGTAACCATATAAAGAATTATATGTAAAGAGATTTTTCACACCAACTTATTGGGATGATGCCGGTGAAGAGAAAACTCTTAGGCCGAGCACTTGTTGAGAAAACAATGGAAAAGGTAAATATTATCCAAATCCACATCAAAGCATCTCAAAGAAGGAAAATATAGTTTTGCTGATAAATTGAAGAAGGATTTGGAATTTCAAGTAGGAGATCATGTTTTCATAAAGGTATATACATGGAAGGGTGTTAGACGATTCGGTAAGAAGGGTAAATTAAGTCTTAGGTACATCAGACATTTAGAAATTCTGGAATTAATTGGAGTTGTAGCTTACCATTTGGAAATGCCTCCATGTCTCTCCAAAGTTCATGAAATTTTCCATATATCACTATTGAATAAATATGTCACGAACCGAATCGGGTCGCCATCAACTCGACGCCAGACCCAACCCGTGGCAAGACCCAAAGGGCATCCCTGATCCCCACGGGCTGGCACAAGTGCCCGGGTATCCATTTTAACTTTGGGAACGATTTACCCATGTAACAAAAATAAAGCAGCCAGCCAAAATAAACCAAAAAAAAAAGTAAAAGTGGCAGCCAGACGTGAATTCAACCAAAAAACGTTTTTGAGTCACAAGTATTCAAAATCCAAATAACACTAAAAACAAGGTGACCAAAAACAAACCTAAAAACTGTCACCCGGTGTGAGGACACCACCCCTAAGAGACCACCAAAACACCACGTAGATAGGCCTGCTAACAACCTGAACCAATGCTCCCAAAAGCTGGACCATTACTTGTATCAGAAGTAAAAAAATCTACTTACACCCAAGGGTGTATGTAGGGTGTGAACAGTTGCCCAGCAGGATATCACCAAGAAAAGATTCCACGCACAAATATCAAAAGACAAACCATTTTCAATGCTAAATAAAGAAAGAAAGTGGTGCAAAAAGAAATGGTTTTCATGAAAAGACATAAAAAAGATAGTTCAAGATAAACACATTAGGGTGACATATCATGTATCATTGTGCACGCAAAGTAACCGGTAGCACCAAAGAATGGGAGAGGCCCAAAAGGGTACTAGAGAATATGGGACCCTAGAACGTCGTGTCTTGGTGAAACGTGGCTTAGGTGTCCACAACCCTCAGATAACATGGCTTAGAAGGCCACGACCCTCAGAACACATGGATTAGAAGGCCACAACCCTCAGATATCATTTGTTTAGATAGTGTTGCAGTCGTCAAACCTGCCAGTGAAACCGGGTCGGGTCATCTCCGGAACACTAGCTCACTAGTCCTAGTCTCCCCACCTAATACCCCGACTTCCCTCCTTGTGCTCACCAAAATTCAATGTTCACATAACATGTCACTCGCACACTGATATCTTTTTGAAAAACCACACGCACACCAAAGTGTTTTAAAACATAGCCTGCACTACTAGCACCTTAAATTAAACCAGCTGCATAGTTTAAAAAAACACTTTTTATAACCTGGAAAACATTAAAATAATTAAGCAGTTTTGAAAAAATGTTGCAAAATATTCAAAGGGAAAAAGTTTATCAAAATATTTTTTTCAAGACAACCACATTTCCCTAACACACGCTGCATAGTTTGCAACAATAATAAACGGCCCAAAGGGAGTTTTCAAAATAAAATTAACTAGAATCACCACACAATAACTCTAAGTCAGAGGAAAACTTTCACAGCTTGTAAACAAATGGATAAAGCATTAAATTAATTAAATAAGCAAGAAAATGATTGTAAACTAATACATATGTGCGGAACCACCTACCTCAAATGGGAACGGAAAAATGTCACGGCGCAAAACTCTCGTTGCACCATGGTCGCACCGTATTGAGCCGTCAAACAGGTCCTAAAACAGCATACCGTTAAACAGGTTTAATAATAATAACAACATAATAAAAATAGTAATAAAAATAATATAATAATAATAACATCATAATAATCACAATAATTACATAATAATAATAATAATAATAATAATAATAATATAATAACAATAACATCATAATAATCCCAATAATAACATAATAATAATAATAATAATAATAACATAATAATAATAATAATATCAAAATAATAATAGCATAACAGAATAATAATAATAATAATAATAATAATAGCAATATAATATAATAACATTAACAAGATAATAATAATAATAATAATAAAAATAATAACATAATAATATTAACATGATAATAATAATAATAACATTAATATAGTAATAATAATAACATTAATATAGTAATAATAATAACATAACAATATTATAATAATAATAACAATAAAAATCATAATAATAATAATAGTATTATTAACATAATAATAATAATAACAAAAGAAAACGTTAATATCTTATTAGATAAAATAAAATAATAAAATAAAATAAATAAATAAAATAAGAACACAACCTTGCCGGAGAGAAGAGGAGAAGGGGTGTCGACCGAGCGGGGAGGTGTGGCGGAGCGCGGCCAAGCCGGGAGGTGCGGCTAAGTGGAGCACGGCTGAGCGGGAAGGTGCGGCTACGCTGTCTGGCAGAGCAGAGGAGGAGGGCGGCCGAACAGGGAGGCGCGACGGTCTGCTGGTGGAGGGCGACCGAACAGGGACAGGGGGTGCGGCGGTCTGCTGGTGGAGCGCGGCCGAGCTGGGACAGCGGGAGCGGGGAGGCGCGGGAGCGGGGAGGCGTGGCCGAGCAGGAGGGGGGTTGGTCAGCAGGAGGGAGGTGAAAAAGAAAATAAGGAGGAGAAGAAGAAGGGAGAGAAGGGGGGGGCGCGCTAGATGGGAGAGACAGGGAGAGGGGAGAGCCCGCAAGGGAGTGGAGGGAAGGGTGGGGTGCGCCGCGTAAGAAGGAGAGAAATGAGGGAGAGAATAAGAGAAGGAGAGGGGGAAAATGTGGGGAGGAAGAAAGAGGAGAGAAAGAAAAAAAAAAGAAAAGTAATAATAAAATAAAAAAAGTAGGGTGGTGGCTAGGGTTTTGGAGGAAGAGGGGGGTTAAACAAACTAAATAAAAAAAATTTATTATATTAATATCATAATAATAATAATAATAATATTTATAGTAATAATAATACTAATAACATAATAATCTATAAAAATAAGAATATTATTAGAAATAAAAAAAATAAATCATAATAATAATAATAATAATAATAATAATAATAACATAATAATAATTATAATAATAATAATATCATAATAATAATAATAATAACATCATAATAATAATAATAATAATAACATAATAATAATAATATTAATATTAATAATACTTTGAAACTGAAGTTAATTCCCCGGCAAAAGAACGTTCGCGTAGCGAGCACCGCATGTTAAAAAGGCAAGGTCACGCGGCTACGCCCGTGCTCTGCCTGTGCACCGGGTAGTGTAGAGCAAATGCACTTTTATCAGCGCCACAACAAAGGCCTCACATCGGGTTCAGCCCGCACTTAAAACTAGTAATTAAATAAGCATGCGATTAAACTCATGAAATGAAAATTTAAAATTAAGGTCATACCTCAACGCAAAGTCTGGGCGTGACAATTCTCCCCACCATGAAATCTTTCCACCCTCAGAAATTCAGCTCAATTCCCGATCAGAGAATAGAAAAGGGTACTCCTGCTCAACCCACGACTTCTGCTCCCAAGATTCATGCTCATCATTCCCGTGCTGCCAGAGAATACGGACCAGAGGAATGGACTTTCCATGCAACACCTTTTCCTGAAAATCCACTACACGCACTAGTCTCTCAACCACAGACAAGTCGGACTCTATCTCTAACTCCTCCCAATTCAGCACATGCGACGGATCGGGGTTGTACTTCGTTAGTTGGGAGACAAGAAATACGTCATGAATCGACGTCAACTGCAAGGGAAAATCTAACATGTATTCCACCTTGCCAACCCGCTCAAGAATCTCGAAGGGTCCGACATATCTCGGTGACAGCTTCCCCTACTTCCCCAAAAGATGGTGACCCAAGCAAGGGGCCACTTTCAGGAACACTTTATCACCCACTTAAAACATGAGATCCCGCTGCCTCTGATCTGCATAAGACTTGTGGTGATTGTGAGCTATCAAAAATCGCTGCCTAACCAGCTTGATCTTCTCAGATGTCTCTTGAACAAGGCTCGGTCCCAAGAGCGAGGCCTCTCCTACCTCAACCCAACACAGAGGAGACCGACAAGGCCGGCCATAGAGCGCCTCAAAGGGTGCCATTCTGATGGAAGACTGGTAACTGTTATTATAACCAAACTCGACCAGTCCCAAATGGCTATCCCATGAGCCTCCAAAATCCAGCACACAGGCTCGGAGCATGTCTTCGAGAATCTGATTCACCTGCTCCATCTGACCATCGGTCTAAAGATGGTATTCCATTCTCATCTTAATCTATGACCCCAAAGCCTTCTAGAGGCCTTCACAAAATCGGGATGTAAAGCGGGGGTCCCTGTCAGAAACAACTACCGAAGGCACACCATGAAGTCTGACTACCTCCTGAACATACAAGCGGCCCAACTCCTCTACCTTCACTGTATCTCTGATCAGAATAAAGTGAGCTAACTTGGTTAAGCGGTCAATCACTACCCAGATAGCATTCCTTCCCCGAGGTGTACGAGGCAACCCAATAATGAAGTCCATGCCGACCTCATCCCACTTCTAGGTAGAAATGGGTAATGGATGGAGTAGTCCAGATGGTCTCTGATGCGCTGCTTTTACCTGCTGGCAAGTATAACATCTGGATACGAAGTCGGCTATGTCTCGTCTCATACCTGGCCACCAGAACTGATGGCGAACATCATAATACATCTCGGTGGTACCAGGTTGGACGGCCCACTGAGATTGGTGGCTATCCTGCATCACCACCTTCCACAGAGACAATGACACTACAGCATGACCATTGAAGCACAAGACCCTCTGGAGAGGCAAGGACCAACAAGAAGGAGTCTCCCCACCATGAAGAAACTGCATAGATTGCTGACACATCTCATCGCCAGGCTGCTCCCGCTGAATCAACTCCATAAGGGAAGGATTCAACTGGATGCTAGCCAAGAAAGTACCTCCAATGTGCTCCCTCCTCTCCAAGTGCATCTGGGCGAAGAGCCCCATCAAAGTCCACTCATCGTTGGACTTCCTTAATGCCTGCAATGGTACTTTTTTGCTCAAAGCGTCAGCTACCACATTACCCTTGCCAGGGGTATAGACAATATCAAAATCAAAACCCTGCAGGTACTCGACCTAGCTGCGCTGCCTCAAATTGAGATCCTTCTGAGAGAAAATATAGGCCAGGCTCATATGGTCAGAATATACCACAAACTTTTCCCCAAAAAGATAGTGATGCCACGTCTTTAAGGCATGCATCACTGCTGCCAACTCCAAGTCGTGAGTCGGGTAGTTCTTCTCATGTGGCCGGAGGTGGCGATAACCATAAGCCACAACATGGTCATCCTGCATGAGCACACATCCAAGGACCGTACCTGAAGCATCACAGTACACTACATAGCCCTTTCCCGACTCTGGTAAGGTTAACACAGGTATGGTGGTAAACCGCCACTTCAACTCCTCAAAAGATTTCTGGCAATGTGGGATCCACTCGGACTTCACCCCTTTCCGGGTGAGTGCGGTCATGGGGGAGCCAAGCCGCGAGAAGTCCCAGACAAAGTGCCTGTAATAACCAGCCAAGACCAGTAAACTTCTGATCTCAAACACATTTCTCGGCTGTTCCCATGACATAATTGCCCTGATCTTTTTGGGATCCACTAAAACCCCTTGTTCTAAGATGACATGCCCCAGAAACATCACTTCCCTGATCCAAAAAGTGCACTTCGAGAGTTTGGAATACAGGCGATGATCCCGCAACGTGCCCAAAACAACACGCAGGTGATGATCATGATCCTCCTCAGATCCAGAATAAACCAGGATGTCATCCATGAATACCACGACAAATGAGTCGAGATATTGGTGGAACACCCTATTCATGAGTGCCATGAAAACTGTAGGAGCATTCGTCAGTCCGAAAGGCATGACCAAGTACTCGAAGTGACCGTACCTGCTTCGGAAAGCCGTCTTCGGAATATCTGCTTCTCTCACCCTGAGCTGGTGGTATCCCAAACGCAAGTCAATCTTGTAGAACCACTTTTACCCCTTCAGCTGGTCGAACAAATCGTCAATCTGGGGAAAAGGGTATCTATTCTTGATGGTTACCTTGTTTAATTTCTGGTAATCAATGCACAACCGAAGGGTTCCATCGGCCGTTTTTGCAAATAAAACTAGGGCGGCCCAAGGAGAGACGCTCGGGTGAATGAATCCCTTGGATTCCAAATCGTCCAGCTGTATCTTTAATTCGCTCAGTTCGGTGGGGGCCATGCGATATGAGGGAAGAGATATAGGATGTGTTCCCAGCGCCAACTCATTCGAGAACTCCACGTCCCACTCTGGGGGTAAGCCAGAAAAATCATCTGGGAAGACCTCTGGGAACTCATCCACTACATGAGGTAACCCACCCTGTAAAATACCACCATCATCCTCCAGTGCAAGCGATGACAACTGATGAGCAAGATTTCCCAGCTCAGGGAGTGGAGGTCCCGCGCATCCTGACCGAGGATCCCATTCTCTGTGAAATAAATTGGGAGTCCCATATGGTGCCGTAAAACCGACTCGGCGGTGATAGCAATCAATGTGCGCCTGGAAACGCACCAGCCAATCCATACCGAGGATCACATCGAATAGGTCCATATCAAGGACCAAGAAATCCCATTCCATCTCGACTCCCGATACAGAGAGTGCGCACGATGGGCACCTAAGGCCCTGCTCCCTCATTTTCCCCAATGGTGTTGCCAACTCCATAGAAAATGATAACAACTCGGTCGATAGGTTTAGCAGATTCACAAGGCGATCAAATATAAAAGAAACTGAAGCACCAGTATCAAATAAAACTGCAGCAATAGAAGACTCAACCAGAATCTTACCTCGAACCATCGAAGGCCCTTCTCAAACTTCCGAGCTTTCAATAATTTTCTTGAAACTATCTCAGGTGCGTACCGTACCAGTTCAGAAAAGCGGTTCGCATACTCCATCACTGTCAGATTCCCTTGTGAAAGGTCCATGAAATCCCAAGATCTCGCATAGGCTAGGAACTCTGGGCAATATTGCTCGTTGAAGATCACCTTGAAATCTTTCCAACTCATGTGATCATGCTTCCCAGCCTGGATCACTGATTCCCACCATTTACGACTGGAACCCTCTAGCTGGAATGAGGCACACGTCACCCTGACTTCCTCGGGCGTGTCAAGGAATTCGAAGATACGTTCTATCTTTTGAAGCCATTCCTCTGCCTCATGAGGTTCTGAACTACCTCTGAATGAAAGAGGTTTGTTCTTCAGAAACTCCTGAGCTCTATCTTTCCTGGAGCCAAATTCTTCCCCTCTTGCTGGAATAGGGGCGGGGGCAGGAGTCTCCCCTTGTCCCAAAGCCTGAACGGCTCAGACCATAGCCTCTACCAATCTCTGATCAAGCGGCGTGGGAGAACTCTCTCCATCTTTCTCCTGTGGGTGCATAGGAGCTCTCCAGGTAGGCATCTTACTACAAAGGCCAACAATCAAGAAGGAATACCATCAATATCACATATATCAAAAGGAACTAAATTTTTCAACAAGATAAATAATCATCAGTAAACCAAACATGCAAAAACGACTTCGTGCAAAAACTCTACTTTCTTGCCTGGTGTCCACGTACAGTCTGCAGCCTGTACGTCCCACCTAGAAAATAAGTGAAACAAGCACCCTGACATCCCATGGTGACTCAGTATATGTCACGAGGCGTTCTGGCCTGGCACACTACTCGCAACATGAATTCTGAGCCCTGACAAACCCAACTCCTGTATAATCCAACTCATCCCAAATAACATAAACCACGAACTAACCTGCTCTGATACCATTTTGTCTCGAACCGAATCGGGTCGCCATCAACTCAACACCCAACCCGACCTGCGAAAAGACCCTAAGGGCATCCCCGATCCCCACGGGCTGCCAAAAGTGCCCAAGTATCCATTTTAACTTTGGGAACGATTTACTCGTGTAACAAAAATAAAGCAGCCATCCAAAATAAACCAAACAAAAGTATAAGTGGCAGCCAGATGTGAAATCAACCAAAAAAAGTTTTTGAGTCACAAGTATTCAAAATCCAAATAACACTAAAAACAAGGTGACCAAAAACCAAACTAAGAACTGTCACCCTGTGTGAGTACACCTCCCCTAAGCCACCACCAAAACACCACGTAGATAGGCCTACTAACAACCTGAACCACTGCTCATAAAAGCTGGACCCTTACCCGTATCAGAAGTAAAAAAAATCTACTTACACCCAAGGGTGTAAGTAGGGTGTGAGAAATCGCCCAGTAGGATATCACCAAGAAAAGATTCCACACATAAATATCAAAAGACAAACCATTTGCAATGCTAAATAAAGAAAGAAAGCAGTGCAAAAAAGAAATGGTTTTCATAAAACGACTTAAAATAACGACAGTTCAAGATAAACACATTAGGGTAGTAACACAAGTGAAATATCACGTATCATTGTGCACACAAAGTAATCGGTAGCACCAAAGGATGGGAGAGGCCCAAAAGGGTACTAGAGCATATGGGACCCTAGATTGTCGTGTCTCGGTGAAACGTGGCTTAGGTGGACACGACCCTCAGATAACATGGCTTAGAAGGCCACGAACCTCAGAACACGCGGCATAGAAGTCCACGACCCTCAGATATCATATGTTTAGTTAGTGTTGCAATCGTCAAACCTGCCAGTGAAACCGGATCGGGTCATCTCCAGAACACTAGCTCACTAGTCCTAGTCTCCCCACCTAATACCCCGGCTTCCCTCCTTATGTTCACATAAATTCAAAGTTCACATAACATGTCACTCACACACTGATATCATTTTGAAAAACCACACGCACACCAAAGAGTTTTAAAACTTAGCCTGCACCGCTAGCACCTTAAATTAAACCAGCTGCATAGTTTAAAAAAACACTTTTTATAACCAGGAAAACCATTAAAATAATTAAGCAGTTTTGAAACATGTTGCAAAATATTCAAAGGGAAAAAGTTACTCAAAATATTTTTTTCAAGACAACCACATTTCCCTAACACACGCTGCATAGTTTGCAACAATAATAAACGGCCCAAAGGGAGTTTTCGAAATAAAATTAACTAGAATCACCACACAATAACTCTAAGTCAGAGGAAAACTTTTACCGCATGTAATAAAATGGATAGAACATTAAATTAATTAAATAAGCAAGAAAAAGATTGTAAACTAATACTTGTGTGCAGAACCACCTACCTCAAATGGGAATGGAAAAATGTCACGGTGCAAAACTCTCGTTGCGCCACGGTCGTAACGTATTGAGCCATCAAACAGGTCCTAAAACAGCAGACCGTTAAACAGGTTTAATAATAATAATAACATAATAATAATAGCAATAACAATAATATAATAATAATAACATCATAATAATCACAATAATAACATAATAATAATAATAATAATATAATAACAATAACATCATAATAATCCCAATAATAACATAATAATAATAATAACATAATAATAATAATATCAAAATAATAATAGGATAACACAATAATAATAATAATAATATCAAAATAATAGCAATAATAATATAATAACATTAACATGATAATAATAATAATAATAATAATAATAACATAATAATATTAACAAGATAATAATAATAATAATAATAACATTATTATAGTAATAATAATAACATAACAATATTATAATAATAATAACAAAATTAATCATAATAATAATAATAGTATTATTAACATAATAATAATAATAACAAAAGAAAACTATAATATCTTATTAGATAAAATAAAATAATAAAATAAAATAAATAATAAAAAAGAAGAACACAACCTTGTCGGTGACCGAGCGGGGAGGTGTGGCGGAGCACGGCTGAGCCGGGAGGTGCGACTGAGCGGAGCGTGGCTGAGCGGGAAGGTGTGGCTGCGCTTTCCGGTGGAGCAGGGAGGAGGGTGGCCGAACAGGGAGGCGTGGTGGTCTGCTGGTGGAGGGCTGCCGAACAGGGACAGGGGGGTGCGGCGGTCTGCTGGTGGAGGGCGGCCGAGCCAGGACAGCGGGAGCGGGGAGGCGTGGGAGCGGGGAGGCGTGGCCGAGCGGGAGGGGGTTGGGCAGCAGGAGGGAGGTGAAAAAGAAAAGAAGAAGAAGAAGAAGAAGGGAGAGAAGGGAGGGGGCGCGCGCTGGATGGGAGAGACGGGGAGAGGGGAGAGCCCGCAAGGGAGAGGAGGGAAGGGTGGGGTGCGCCGCGGAAGAAGGAGAGAAATGAGGGAGAGAAGAAGAGAAGGAGAGGGGGAAAATGTGGGGAGGAAGAAAGAGGAGAGAAAGAAAAAAAATGAAAAAATAAAATAAAATAAAATAAAAGTAGGGTGTCGGCTAGGGTTTTGGAGGAAGAGGGGGGTTAAAGAAACTAAATAAAAATAAATGTAATGATATTAATATCATAATAATAATAATATTATTATTATTATTAATAGTAATAATAATACTAATAACATAATAATCTATAAAAACAATAATACTATTAGCATTAAAAATAATAAATAAAAATAATAATAATAATAATAATAATAACATAATAATAATAATAATAACACAATAATAATAATATTAACATAATAATAATAATAATATCATAATAATAATAATAATAATAATAATACTTTGAAACTGAAGATAATTCCCCAGTAAAAGAACATTTGAGTAGCAAGTGCCGCATGTTAAAAAGGCAAGGTCACGCGGCTACGCCCGTGCTCTGCCCGTGCACCGAGCGGTGTAGAGAAAATGTGCATTTAACAGTGCCACAGTAAAGGCCTCACATTGGGTTCGACCCGCACTTAAAACCAGTAATTAAATAATCAAGCAATTAAACTCATGAAATAAAAATTTAAAATTAAAGTCATACCTCAAAGCAATGTCCGGGCGTGACAAAGTACATTCCCGACCCAACGCATGTAATCACATATGAAGAAGTAGAACAGGAACCCGATCCATCTTATTGTGAAGATCCTATCAAAATTCTTGATTCCAGAGAACAAGTGTAGAGAAATTGAATGACTCATCTGGTAAAAGTTATTTGAGAAAACCATAATATGGAAGAGGCAACGTGGGAACTTGAGGAACTTATTATAAAGAACAACCTGATTCTTTTAATATAGTAATATTTTTGAAATTTCTAAGTATAAATTATTTGAAAGGGGGGAAAATGTAACACCTCATGCTTCCACAGTACGATTCCCTTGGAATAATACAATAGCTTACATTGTACACATCTCTGAGTTCTAGCACAACATGACCAATAAAACTATCTTTTTAAAAAAGAATTTATGAATAGTAATACCCACTTTTTGATATTTTATAAATTTTATTTTTCCAATTGGACTTCATTTTTGTATTCAGAATATCAAAAATATATTTGGGTGAATTATTGGTATTTTTCTGAAAACATTCAATTTTGCCCCTGCTTTCTCTCGATCCTCACTCGCATGGCGGACTTCCTTTTGCCGGGATGATTTTATTCTCATCTCTATGATTCTACTCGGATGAGCCATGGATCCTAGTTACTTCTCCCTGTTGAAAAGACAAGCAACGACGATGACCCTCAGGAGATCGCTCGCAGCCGTCTCTCTGGTCGAACCCAAGGGATCTCGTTACTAGATGCGCTAAAGTCTTATGATTATAACGTAAATTCGACGAAGACTCCGCTGGTCAAGAAGCTTGATGATGGTGGATTCCTAGTCGAAGCAGATCCAGGCGCGATTCAGGAACGCACGCAAATGAACAGGTTCTCCATTATGGCCCGTATCTCCTATCTTAAAGGTAATCGACCCTGGCCACTCTCTGAATTGCATGCTTGTATCTCACAATGTTGCAAATCTTTTAACTAGAAACTAATTCCAATTGGCAAAGGTTACTTTCATATATTGTTAAACTCTCAAGAAGAATTTGAACGTATCTGGAAATTAGGAAATCTTAATCTCAAACCTGGCTTGCTCCGCCTCTCTAATTGGGACTCCAATTTCAATCCACACACATTTCCCAATACATTAGCTCAGGTATGGATTACACTTCATGTCCATAATTGGTTTTTTTGGCATCCAAAAATACTGAATGACATTGCTTCATGCATTGGCACACCCCTCAAAATTCACCAACGAACGTTGAATGCTGATTTAGGACTCTTTGCTAGAGTCATGGTAGAAATTAATCTGGAATCAAAGCCTCCCAACACTATTAATTTCACTGCTAAAGATTACAAAACGGAAATCAATATTGAGTATGAGAGGATACCTCATTTTTGCGACCATTGCAAGATCATTGGTCACAACATTTATAACTGTAGATTGATTAGAAAACAGCCAATACAAACAACTGAAAATGATTGGAATGAAATCAGGAGGCTTAGGAAGGACAAATCCCCCTTGGTTAATGCTTCTGAAACAACTAAAACTGCAACCTGGGTGAAAAAATCCATAGATTCATCTCATTTAGGGGAGACATCGGGTACCAAATGGGGCGACCATGTTGAAGAAGAAGAAAACAACAGAGCACACTCTGAAAAACTGGAATCTACTGTTTTAGACAGCCTTAAACAGGATACTGGAATTGTTAAATTTGGTTCCTGTATGGCTGAAAAGAACAAGAAATCCTCTAATGCCTACACTTCTTCCTACAACACATTAACTTCGGATTTGCGGCCTGTGATTCAGGACAACTTGAATATTAGTTTACATGAGCCTGTTTCTTTGGAAAATGTCTCCACTAACATGCAGGACTCTATCACGGACCTGCCAGAGAAGCAGTGTTCTTTAGATTTGTGCATGGAAAAGCAGCTCAGTGAGGGACATACTTTCCTGGTTGTTAAACAGCAGATCCAGAACTACACTCTCCCGATTGTGGAGGCTTCAGTTTCTGAACATAGCACTGGGCAGAGCAGTGATCCTCATTGCTCACTCATAGAGAAAAGGTCAGTTAATCTTGCTGCTCCTCAAACTGATCCGGACGACTCGCCAGGTACTTGCAGCAATTCTGTTCAGCATGATAGTTTACATTTTAAATATGTTATTGCTGGTAAAAACAAGGTTCTTAGTTCTGCTTTTCCGACAACTGATAATAATAAAACTCATTTTATTGGCACCAAACCTATTTCTTTAGTTGATATCTCGGACCCTACCAAAGGCAGGAAAATGCCTACCTCAAGCCCCAATATTTCAAAAAATTTCAGAAGATCAAATAGGCATAAAGGCTCGGATAGTAAGAAAAAAGGGAGTTCTAGATCCAAACGTAGATTTAAATGAAGATTCTCTATTGGAACTGTCAAGGTATTGCAAACTTTGACACCTTTAATATTTTAAAAAGAATGGTTAACATTCGAAAGCCTTTAATTTTTGCCATTGCTGAACCTAAAACAACCTTTTCAACTGATCTAGTTTACTTTTTTCGCTTTGGATACACCTTCATCAGTGCATGTCAAAACAAAAAAATTTTGATTCTCTTTGGACCTTTGCTCACCCCTCCCTGTCGAAGGTAAATGTTTTCCATATTTCTAATCAAAGTTTCACTTGTGACTTTATGATTGAAAATGACCATCTCTTTTGTTCCTTTATCTATGCCAAGAACAAATATCAAGATAGGAGATCTCTCTGGAAGGACCTCTCCTCTCTGAACTCAAAAATTCATTCCCCCGGGATCGTTGTAGGTGATTTTAATTCTATTCTCTCTGCTGATGAAAAAATTGGTCCTTTACACTCTAGTCTATATATGAGGGATTTTAAGGTTACGATTGAAACCTCTAACCTTACTGAGATTGGTTTAAGAGGCGCCAAATACACGTGGTACAAGAATCATTACAATAGAGTGGTGGCGAGCAAACTGGATAGAGCCTTTACTAATGACCATGCTTTAGACACTTGGGACTCCATTTCCAGTACCACCCTTCCAAAACTTCATTCTGACCACCATCCTATTTTGGTCACCATTTCCTTCAATACTCGGAAACGCTTTTTCCCCTTTAGATTCAACAATGCTTGGATCTCTAATCCTGACTATTGTAAACTCATCAAGATTTTCTAGTCCTCTCTGAACCATCACGATGATGATTTTCCTTGTCCTATTAATCTAAAATATCTCAAATGCAAGATCAAAAGTTGGTGCAGCAATAAAGCGAATCAAATTGATCATGACATCCTCTCTCTGGAGATTGAGTTGCAACAAATTCAAAACAATATTACCCACTCCGACTTCACTTCTGATCAAAATCACGAAGCTCACATTACTATGAGCCTGAATATGCTCCTCGCTTTCAAGGATAACATCTGCAAACAAACTTTTAAACTCAAATGGTTGATTGATGGTGACCACAATACCATGTTCTATAACTCTATACAATGAATTCGCAAAGCTAGTAGACCCCTTGCCTCCCTTAAATATGGAGATAACCTTTTGGATAAAGAATAAGATATTGTTAATCATGTTGTTTCTTACATTGAATCTTTATTCAATGGGCCTTGTATGAACAAAGACCTCATTAATGACATCATTCCTATAATTGTTACGAATGCTGATAACAGTTATCTCCTGAGTGTTCCTCTTGATCATGAAATCAGAGACATTGTCATTGGTTTGAACCCTGACAGTGCCCCAGGTCCTGATGTTTTCAATAATGGTTTCTATCAAAAAATTTGGGATATCATACATGTTGATGTTTGTAAGCTCGTTAAAGCTTTATTTTCTAACGGCTTCATACCTCATAACTTAAATGCCCAATTCCTTGCTTTGATCCCCAATGTCGATAATGCCTCTGAAATCCACCTCTTCCGCCCGATTGCTCCGATCAACACCCTCTATAAAATTATCACCAAGCGAATTGCTAATAGACTCAAAACTATTACTGATAAAATTGTCTCCTGTAATCAATTTGGCTTTATCAAGGGGCGATCTATCCAAGACTGCATTTGTCTTGCCTCAGAATGCACTAACATGTTAAATAATAAAAATAGAGGCAACAACATTGCCATTCAACTAGACATTCGAAAATCTTTTGACACAATGGACTGGAATTTCATTTTAAAAGTTCTTCATGGTTTTGCCTTCAATGATAACTTCATATCTAAAATTAAAACCCTATTCCACTAAGCTCAAGTTTCCATCTTGGTCAATGGTTCTCCTAGAGGATTTTTAAAATG
The DNA here is from genome assembly GCA_963277665.1 of Viscum album. NCBI lineage: Eukaryota > Viridiplantae > Streptophyta > Magnoliopsida > Santalales > Viscaceae > Viscum > Viscum album. Next base: position 386,219,299 of record OY728167.1, on the reverse strand, counting down.
CTCAAAAGGAGTCATACAAGGAGACCCCCTTTCTGCAATTCTTTTTTCCATTGCAGAAGACCATTTATGCCGCTTGCTCACACATCTGGTTGATCAAAATAAGCTCAAACCAATTCATTCTTACAGAAACATGAATGCCCCCACTCACCTCCTTTATGCAGATGACATCATTATTTTTTTAAAGGGCGATATAAAAAACATAAGAACTCTTAAAGCTGCTCTCAACCATTATGAGGAGGTCTCGGGCCAAGTCATTGGATGGAATAAATCTTTCATTTACTTTGGGAAAAATTTCCCTCTTTCTAGAAAAAATAGTATTATCAATGAGCTTAAAATCAAAGATGGTACTATTCCCTTCAAATACCTTGGGGTTCCCATTTTCTGGGGTAGACCCAAATCTTGCTATCTTTCAATCATTTTTGACCAGGTCCTTAATCAGCTTTCCTCCTGGAAACGAAAAGCTCTCTCCATGGCGGGGAGAGTCTACCTTGTAAAGTCGGTTATTGTTTCCAAACTTGTCTACTCGATGATGGTTTATAAATGTCCAACTAGTCTCATTAAAAAAGTAAACTTTAACATAAAAAACTTTGTCTGGACAGGAAGCACCTTGGACAGCAAACTTGTGACTGTCCCTTGGGCAAAGTGCTGTAAACCTCTAGACGTGGGTGGTCTTGGCATTAAAAACATTAAGTACTTTAATGAAGCTCTTCAAGCCAGATTAACCTGGAACCTGATTCACAATGACACCCCCCCCCATTGCTTTTATCAAAAACAGGTTCATTGATAGATTGAAAAGATCTAATAGGGGTTTCATGACCTCTTCCATTTGGCCCTCTGTTAGAGACATGTTTGACATAATTATGCACAATGCTAGATGGATGGTTTCGAGAAACTCTTCCATGAGATTCTGGTTGGACAACTGGACTGGAGCTCCTCTTATCTCTTTGACCTCTCTTTCTGATATCCCTGATGACATTAACTCCACTGTTAGCAATGTGCTTAATTCTCACACTAACAACCTTCCCGAAAACATTGTTCAAATTATTGATTCTTACCATTTTTCTACCTCGTGTGACTTCTTGATTTGGGAACCTTCTCATAATGGAATTTTTAACTCCAAAAAGTTTTATAATAACTCCTTACACAATGCTGATTATGATTTTAAATGGATAAAAAAATTTGACAAGCCCTGGATTAAACCCTCCAGACTCACTCTTATTTGGTGTCTCGCCTACAATAGGGTCCCCACAGATGCTTGTCTTCAATGTTTTGGTATTAATCTTTGTTCTAAATGTCATTTTTTCAATCAGCATAGAGAAGATTCTAACCACTTATTTCTATATTTTGCTACTGCCAATGCTCTTTGGAACTATATTTTTGACACTTTTGATTGCAAGTGGCCGGTTCATAACTCTATTGAGGAGCAGCTTAAACATTGTGTTGCTAAGGACAACTCTCAACAAATCAGAAACTTGTTCCTTGCTGGGGTTGTAGAGCTGATTCATGTGATTTGGTATGATAGAAACTAGATTCTTCACAATAATTTCTCACACAACATTTATGCAGGTAAAATGAGGATTCTCATTGCTATTCGGGAAGCTGCTTTGATCCAGAAGGGTTCCTATAACAACTCGGTGGCTGAATTTATGATTCTTAGACGTCTTCAAGTTGAGGCAATTTTCTTGAAACCGTTGCGCACCTTTGAGGTTTTCTGGAGACCTCCTTTCCCATGTTTGATTAAAATCAATGTGGATGGAGCCTCTAAAGGTAATCCAGGCTCTGCGGGATGTGGAGCCATCTTTAGAAATCATCATGGCCACATCGTGGGGTGCTTTTTTGGAGGATGTGGTACTGCTTCCTCTCTGGAAGCTGAGATGCTAAGTGTTATTCATGCCATTGATTTTTCTCTTCGACATGGGTGGAACACCTTATGGATTGAAAGTGACTCTACTACTATTGTTCAAGCCATCTGGAAGGGAGACTTTCATCTTTCTTGGCCGATTACTACGCGCTGGATGAATTGTCTTCAATCCCTCCATGACGTCAATTAAATTTCAACTCATACTTACCGTGAAGCTAATATGGTTGCGGATGATCTCGCCAACAAAGGAATAGATCAGGCAATAACCTGGCTAGAGGAGCTCCCTGAAAACCTGATTCCTTTGCAAGTTAAAGATTGTAATTTGATCCCGTCTTTTCGACTCTTGTAATCTTTCTTTTCACTTTGCTAATAAAATTTCTTTGGTCTTTTGACCAATGCTCCACCTTTAAAATATATATATATATATATATATAATACCTATATTAGACTAATATAATTCATTGGTTTCATTTTATAATATGTTTAGATATATAAAATTTTATTGAACTTTTTAACCTCCTTTACAAACCTTCTTGGTACATTTGTAAATTTGCATAAAACATAATTTTACCTCTTCTATGAATTTAATTTCAAAAATTCAACAAACATGGTTTTCATCAGTAAGTGAATTTTGGTTTAATAGGGTGAAAATAATTTTTGGAGAATAGTAAATTATGAATTTTATTTACCACTATTAAAAGTAAATAGGGAAATTAAAGGTAAAAATAATATTCTAATTACCCCAACACATGTCATAATTCTATTGGATAAGTGTATTTGGACCAAAACCAACCTTATTACAATATTATGATCCATTTTTATCGACATGGATTAGATTAGGACATTTATTGTATTTTATTTAAAGAAGAGTTAGAAGTGTTAAATTCCAATTTTAATAACAAAACCATTTTTGATATAGTGTTATACATAAGATAAATTCGACTATAAATAATTATTAGAATTATAAACAAAATTTATACATCATGGAATTTTATTTATAATTTTTATATATTAAAAAAATTAAATTTATTTATGACACAATAATGATGCATAAATTACCTTATTAATGAATGATTAAAATAATTGATATTATAAGTATTAAAATAAAATTAAATTGAAACTTTTGATGCCATCCACGAATTTTATAGGATAATATGACATGTTAGGGTTGATTAAATTTTTTTTAAGTAATCAATTTGTTATTACTTTAAAAAAACAAATACTAAATAGTGTCAAAATGGACATAAATGAGTTTTTAAAACAAATACTATTTTATTAAATGATATAATACTTATAAAAATATAAAATTCATCCAAAGGAATTAGATAAGGTTAGATATTTCATTAATGAATCACTTGAGGTTCTCTGGTAAATTTGTAGTATGTTTATTAACCATGTAATATAAAAATACAAGAAGACATGGTAAATGTTAAACTATTTAACTAAGAGTAAAATCTAAAAGATAAGGTTAATATGGAGACCTAAAATTGTCTAAAACCTATTAGTTGAGATAATTTCTACCCATCCGAACCTTATAATAGAAATAAATAAATTTTAATCTATTATAAACCAAAAATTATTTTATAATAAATTAATATTTCAAGCTCTTCTTAAATGCCCCTCACCTCTTTTATAAAACGGTACTTCCCATTATCTCAAATTCACAACTCCAAAGCCATTTGGCTTGGCCAAACCCAATGAAAATAAACTCCTAGCTACCCTCACTTCATCATAGAAGTATTATTTTGATCATAATGGCAACCTGGGGATCCCTTTTGTTCAAATCAAAAGTAAGCACTCGAAGAAGAGGTAATTATTTCATCACCTCTTTCAATGTTCTTTTCTTCTTCCACTTCCTCTTTCTTTGTTGTTTAAATACCAAAATAATAACTCCAGTAACTTTTACATACTGTTATGTTATTATGGTATAACCATATTCATTATTATATCCATCCTATGAATGAAAAAGTCTACATACATGCGCATGCACGACATACCATCTCCACAGCGTGGTGTAGTTTGTTATTAAACACATAATTATTTGGATGGGTATAATAATGAGTATAACTAATTTAAATAATAAATATAACATCTTAATGATTATGTATATAGAATATACCATCCAAATACATATTATTTCATTATCAATATAATGATATGGTCACTCGTGCGTACATACGACTTACGGTCTCCACAACGCAATGAGATTTCATTCCCCATCGTAACCCTTAAAGATTAATTTTGAGTTAATGATTAAAAATAGATTTTATGAACTTAATATCATTATTTATATGAATATAATACATCCTACCAATAAAAAACATGACTTACATAACAAAACATATAAAGGAAAATGAATCGGTTAACACCCGAAACAATGATACTACTGAAACATTTTTAACAAAGAAATATTAGAGGATCATATATGATATCATATTTATGTATGTGGTTCTCTTATGATTTAATAACAATTATTTAACCATTATACATGAACTTAACTTACCCTTGACTATGCAAAATTACAAGGTAAGGGTAAATTTTACAATCTCTTTATTATCTGAGGTTGTTTATATGTAAGTATCTTTTGGGACTGCTTTATCATCCACATATGTGTTTCTTAAAAATGTATTAAATTTTTTTTTATATTTCCTAGACTTTGGGTTAATGTAATTTATAAAATTTTTTAATATCATTATAATTATTCTAAAGGAATCTTTTCATCTTTTTTTTAAACAAGGTACTTTTTGACCTTTTCGACAAATTAAGGAAGTAATGTATTTTAACTTATATGGTGGGTGCAGCTATTTCCTCTATTATAATACCTTAGAATCTTCCGTTACAAGATTAAATAAATATTTTCAAAATTAATTTTTTCTTTTATAAATATGAAACATTTAAATGATTTCAATGTAGAAAGAGATATTTCTCTCAAATAGTTTGTTGATTGATTTCATCTATGTCAACATATATTTTTAGATTTTATGTTTATTTGAAATTGATTTATTATGATAAAATATTCCATATTTTATTAATATTTTTATGATATGTTTGAATATAGATGTGCTATTTTTATTTCATTCACAGTTTATGGTTCAAGTATTAACATTTTGTTTTTTAGTTTAATACGAATGTTTATGTTATGTTACACCATTTTAATATAAGGAATGCATGGGACGTAGTAAGTGATGGGTGAGGCCCGCTACATCCCCTTGATGCATCTGTAAGTCTCATGAGACAAAAAAGTGTCTTTCCACATGGTCTTGAAAAAGTTTATATTTATGGTCTTGGAACGACGCCTTGCCTTTGTGTTTAAGATGTCCAGCATTATGCATTCCATCATTATGAAATTAGCTATTAATATTACATGTGATTATTCGACTAGTAGAATATCCATGTGAATAAGTAAATGGAATTATTTGATTTATCTTTTACATATTATGCTGAAGTTTATATTTAAAAGTCTTGTGTTTTAGTCTTATACATTGCCTTAAATATTTATGCTTATTTATGATAGTTTTCGCTATATTGTTAAACTTACTGAGCATCTAATCTCACTCCTTTCTTATGATTTATTTTTTCAAGTATGAGAAGATGTATATTATGGATAACCTTCAAAAATAGACTAAGATATATGAGTGTTTTCAAAGGAGAAACAATGTTAATTTTTCATTTCATAGTGTAATGTAAAACTAATGTATGTATCTATTACATTTAAGGTTACTAAACTGATCGGTATTTTTGGACTTGATCTCTTGTGATCATGCCAATGTTATGTGATAATGCACCAACTCTGGGTAACATTGGTCGAGGAATTACATAAACAGTGTTTCTGACACTTTATGTAGTAAAACAAAAACTCAGGCTGTTTGGGAGTCTAGTGCTGAGTGGAAAATGATGACTTTACTGGATGAGATGCGGGTTATGGTTTAGAAGGGATAGGATAAAATGTATCTTGTATCATTTTTATTAGCGTTTAAACTTTTGATCCAGATTAGAGGCACGAATTATGAGGATCCTATATTTTTTTTCCTTGAGGGAAATCCTTGAAGGTTGGGAGTGACCTTCATATTGGACCATAGATGAGGATGAAACCATATATCTCAAAAATCAGACTATTTTTCATATGATCATATAGGAGGAGATGATGTGTGAATTTGATTCTGTGAAGTGGGAAATGCATCTAGGTGTCACCAAAATGTACTGTGACCTACAACAATTACATTGGTGGCCAAACATAAAAAATGATATTGAAGGGTTTCTGACATGATACTACACCAGTCAAAAGGTGAAGTCTGAGCATCAATGACCTGGTGGTATATGGTAGTAACTTCCCATTCCAAAAAAGTAAGTGGGATGACCTTACAGTGGATATTGTGGTTGGTCTCTTGAGGATGCCTTAGAAGAATGATGTTATTTGGGTAGTTATGGACCAATTGATGAAAATAGAATATTTATTTCTTATATGGGAGACTTTATCAGTTGATCAATTGGGAGGTTTTTACATGTGGGAGATAGTCAATTTTTATAAGTTTCCATGTAGTATATTTTTAGAATGTGACTTGCATTTTACTTTGTGATTCTAGCAGGTCTTGCAGAAGGTGCTTGGTACACAGGTTTTTCTGAGTATAGAATTCTGCCCATATACATATGGACGGCTGAAGCGTACTATATAAGTTTTATATGATATTCTATAACCATGTTTTATTGACTTCAGTGGGTCTTGGGAGAATTATTTAGCACTCCTTGAGTTCACATATGACAATAGTTATCAGGACAATATATATATGGAACTATATGAGGTTCTTTATGGTTGGTCATGCAGATCACCTAACTTTTATATGGAGGTAGTTAAGTTATATTTTTTGGGACTGAGTATCATGTAGGAGATTTCGGTGTAGGTTTAGTTGATTTGGAAATATATGGCTTCAAATTAGACTAAACAGAAGTCGTATGCTGATAGACATTGTTGACCCCTTGAGTTTACAGTTGGTGATTTTTTGTTTATTTGGGTATCACCTAGACTAGGTTACCACAGTATATGGAGGTAGGGAAATTGGTCAAACATTTTTGTTGGACCATTTGAGGTTGTGAAGATAATTGGTCCAGTGGCATACTGACAGGCTCCTCCATAAAGGTATGGTGCTATTTATGAATTTTTTATTTTGTTGCAACTTTAACGGTATAACCATGTCCCTTATAATGTGATTGATGTGGATTATATTGATCATGAGACAAATTCATCCTTTGAGGAGAATCTGATATGTTTATTGGATCACAATGAGAATGTTTTGTGGGGAATGATTGTGTTGATAATACATATATTGTGGAAATATGGGTGTGCTCGGGAAGAAAATTGGGAGAGTGAAGAAGATATATAGGATTAGTGGATCAATATTTTTACCATAGGTTATTATATATGCATTAGAGTACACCACGAGGATGATCTATTATAAGGTGGGGAGATTTTAAGAACCAAACCTATTCTAGAGATGTCTCAAGCTCATATACAGGTACCATTTTGACTTGTTTTGAGTATATCTTGTTTGGGTATTATCATTGGTGTGTTTGGGTGAAAATTGGATGTTTTGGGAAAGGTTTTGGGCAATGAACTATTGGCACAATGTTTGGAAAACTGTTTTCCCACTTAGGAGTAATTGTTCACCCCCATTGGAGAGGCCCACAATTAAGGTGCATTGTTTTTGAAAACCATACGAGATGGTTTAATTATTTTTGAAAATTGGTTTTAAAATCCCCCTATACATCACACTATGTTGACCCAAATCAACCCTAACTCATTCTTATAATTTTTTGGAGGCTTTTGAACAAATTGTTAGGGATCCCGAACACTATTCTCGATGCATAAATTACTGGATTGTTGGATCTACACCTCTCTAGGTATGTGGTTTCTTCTAGATTAGGGTTTTCTCTCTCTTTTATTTCTCTTAGTATAAAATGGGGATGTTTTTCCTCCATTAGTTATTAATTTTGATCTAGTTCTGATGGATATTGATTATTTTGACCTTGGATCTTGGTTTTTATCCATATATTGTTCTCCATCGTGATCGTGGTTATTCTTCTTTAATTGGGTTTTTTCCATCGGTGAGTGTTTTTCATCAATTTTGAGGTGGGTGGTCCAAATTAAATTCCCATAGTCTTGAATTCCAATTGCATTTATGTTTAGTGAAATTTCAATTGGAACATTTGAAAAATTAATCTTGAATTGAATAAATAAAATGGTTAAATAACTTATGGAATTGTGGAATTGAATTATTGATTTCCCATGTGATTAAGAATGGAGTTGAATATGGTAAAATTGGATTTTGGAAAGTATGATCATGAAATTTGTGGAATAAGATTCATGAATTGGATTATTAATTAATGGAATGTTTTGAATCAAGAATTGATGGGAAATTGGGGTTGTGTAGTTGGTCAATTATTGTGATTATGAGTTAATTGAAAACGAGAATTATGAGCTGGTTGACTTGACCTTAATGGGTTAATTGGTTATATGATTTAAATATTGTAAAATTGTTTAATAGTAAATATCTTATATTATTCCATCTGATTAAAGTGTTGAATCTTGATTTGTATTGATAATTGAAATGGTATATCATGATGTGAAGTGTGATAATGGGTTTAATGATGATTAACGTTGATTGATGTGATATATGTGATATATGTGCAATTGATTAACATATCCGTGTGGAAAATGGACTAATTCTCCAAACACCCATATTTTAATAACTGATATATGAGTGTGAGAAACAAAATGATGCTCCAAATACCCATAACTGATTGACTAATAAATGAAGAGTGACATAGGTACTGATGTTCCAAATACTCATGGCATGCCATATATAGTTTTCTAGTCCCAAAAATATTTAATTGGACTATGGTTCCAAGTGGTCATTCTATGAATTTAAATGAAATTCATAATCATAGAACTTGTGATAAAATGGAATATGAGTTGAATATGTGATATGGTTCAGACTCTGATAGAAGTTGAAGATGGTACCAATGGTTTCAGTGTCCCCGAGAACCTGAGGGTTATTATGTTAAATGAATAATAATTGACTGTGTAAACTATTTAACTTGTTGTTTCTATTTTATTCTTTAATCAACGTAAATAAATATTATTGACTATATATTTTTTAGACGCTGTTGGTGGTGGCCTACTAACTTGTACTCATACACTACCTAGGCTACTTGATCGGTACCCAAATAGACTTCATGTTTACATGATAGGAATAGGGAAAGATCCCAATGTTAGATTGATGATTTGGGATAGACTATGGATGAGGGAACCAAAAATGATGTTGAGACCCACTTGAGAGTGTCATTGTGTCTTTATTTTTGTTTTTAATTTGATATATGACACACAATTCGAATGATTTTTTTGTTTTTATACTATATTCTAGTTTTGGTCATCATTTGATACTAGTTTTGTCTGGTTTTTTGTTATATCATTTTGTTATTTTTTGATTAATTATTCTATTAGGATACTTTGATAAAGAGGGTATCGTATCCCCATGATCAATATTAGACCCTTACTGGTAGTGGGAAGCCTATATCATATGGGGATTAGTGCATGAGGTCATGTGACCGACCGATATGGGGCACTAGTGCGTGGGACCTGGGTCAGGACGTCACATACATAAACATTTTAAATGAATATAATATTTCATGCTTACATATAATTTTAGTAGTAATTCTAATATTTCATGTCATAATGTTACCATCTTTCTTGTTAACAATAATTATAATATTTCATGACATATTGAAACAACTACAACTTAGTGTTATAATAAAAATAAAAATTTTCATGCTGAGAAATTATAATATCTGTTGATAATTTCATTATTTAAATTTATATTTCTAAGAAAAATTAAATATAAATATGTAATATTAGAATCATTTATAGTAATTTCAATTATTTAACCAGAATGTCTTTGTTTTTTGTGGTGCGATAACACCAGAATTAAATCACATATCCCATTAGAACAATGTAGGTACGAATTCCTGAGTGAGTGTAATACTATAATGGGTGGCCTCATATGAAGTACTCATTTCCAACATTTTTTGTGTATATTTCAAGTTTCATGAAAGTATAATAAAAATTAATATGATTCTGAATGTAAAATTTAGTATTGATTATAATATTTCATGATTATATGGCATCTTAGTAATAATTATAATAGATCATGCTATAATGTTACAATATTTCATATTATATTGCAATGACTATGCTATAGTGTTTTAACAGAAATAATATTTTTCATCTCGAATATTTAAAATATTTCATTATTGGTACATTATTGAATTTCATAATATGAATGTGGAATGGGTGACCTCCTCTTAAGTGCCCGTGTTTCACCTCTTTCTATCTTTTTCATTCTATTTTCCTAGGTTTTTTACATATCAAAAAACACAGAATTACATTTAAGTATAAAAATAATTTTTATGATATTGTACGTAATTTTTTTAAATAAATATAATATTTCATGTTTATATAGAATTTCAGTAATAATTATGATATTTCAAGTCATAATGTTTCTGTATTTCATGTTAATAATAATTATAATATTTCATTATGTATTGTAACAACTACAATTTAGGGCTATAATAAAAATAGTAATTTTTCATGTTTAATAATTATAATATTGGTTGATAATTTTATAATTTAATGTTATATTTATAACAAAAATTAATTTTCAATATGTAATATTAGAATCATTAATAGATATTTCAAATATTTAACAACAATTTATGTTTATTGGTGGGTGAATCACACATGCATTAACACGCCAGATCCCATTAGAACTCTGTAGTTAAGAATTCTTTGGTGAGAGTAGTACTAGGATAGATGACCTCCGAGTAAGTACTTGTGTTTCACTACTTTTTAGTGTATATTTCAAATTTAATTCTACTATAATAATTAATATTATGATATTGTAGGTAAACTTTTGTATTGAATATAATATTTCATGATTACGTGTAATTTTAGTAATAATTATAATATTTCATATTGTAATATCACAATATTTCATGTTATCAGTGATTATAATATAGAAATTTAATTTTTACAAAGATGGATTACTGTAATAAAAGAAATAATATTTTTTTCATGATGAATAATTGTAATATTCCTTGATAATCACATTATTTAATTTCTTAATATGAATGTCACATGGGTGACCTCCTGGAAAGTTCTCGTGTTTAACCCATTTATTTATTTTCATTTTATTTTTCTGGATATTTTACATTTTAAAAAACAATGAATTTAAAATAAGTATAAATATTATAATTATAATATTGTAAGTAAAATTTTCAAACAAATATAATATTTAATGTTTAAATATAATTTAAGTAACAATTAGAATATTTCAGGTTATAATGTTACCATATTTCATGTTAACAATAATTATAATATTTCATGACTTGATGTATTAACTATGGATTAGTTTTATAATAGAAATAATATATTTTCATGATGAGTAATTATATAATTGGCTGATAATTACATTAGTTAAATTTATATTGAAAACAAATATTGAATAGAAATATGTAATATTGGAATCATTAATAGTACTTTATAATATTTTACAAGAATGTGGGTGTATTGTTGTGTGTAATCACAAAAGAATTAATGCACCAGGCCCCATTAGAATTATATAGTTAAATGTGCTTGGGTGAGAGTAGTACATAGATGGCGTCCTCTTGGGAAGTACTCATGTTGAACCTTTTTTGTGTATACATAAAATTTTATGCCCGCATAATAAATACAATTACAATTTCATACAAAAAATCATGTATTGAATATATTATTTTATGATTAGAGGGAATTTTAGTAATAATTATAATATTTCATTTTATAATGTTAAAATATTTCATGTTAACAATGATTATAATATGGCATGTTATATTGTAACAACTATTGTTTAGTTTTATAAAAGAAATAATTTTTTTCTTGATGAATAATTATATTATTTCTTGATAATAAAAATATTTAATTTCATTATATGAATGATGCATCAGATACCTCTAGGAAAGTACTCATGTTTCACCCTATTTTGTATTTTTCATTTCATTTTCCAAGACATTTTATATATAAAAAAATAAGTTCATTTAATTATAACAATAATAATTTTGATATTGTACATAAACTTTTGGTTTACGGTATCCTCTTTCGATGGATCCTCTGTAGATTTTGTGTTGTTTTTGCTTTTGAGGTACTGATGTCGGACGACGGTTGCTCTGGCTGACGACCGGTGATGTTGGTGTCGATGATGCTTGGAGAGTACGACAACAATGATGAGTATGATGGTGATTGAATGATGTATCCAGACTCTTAGGATTACACTATGACCCGTCACGTAGACCTCGATCCACGCAGTGATCTCGCGGTCATCGAGGATCAGATCTTGCGGCCATCGAGGAGAGATTTGGTTTATTTTGGATTGAATTTGTGAATCTTGTTTGGTTTTCTTTTTGAATTGTAAACATGTAACTGTGAAATCGGGATGTATTTTCGTTATTGTGTGGTTACCACTAACACAAAAAGGGGCTTTTAGAAAAATCAAAAAAGATATTTGTGGATGTTAACAACAATTAAAAGTTTTCATTATGTATTTTAAAAACTATGGTTTAGTGTTATAATAGAAATAATAAATTTTAATATTGAATAAATATAATATTTTCTAATAATTTCATTAGTTAAAGTTATATTTATAACAAAAATTAAATAACAATATGTAATATTAGAACCATTGATAGTTCATTCAAATATTTAACAAGAATTTTTGTATATTTTTGGGTGGGATCACACTAAAATTAACGCACCATATCCCATTAAAAATCTATAATTAAGCGTACTTCGGTGAAACTTGTACTAGGATGGGTGACATCTTAGGAAGTATTGTTTCATGCTTTTTTGTGTACATTTCAAATTTCATTTGAGTATAATAAATATTTGTATCATATTGTACATAAAATTTTGTATTGAATATAATATTTCAGGATTGCTAGTTAATTTAGTAAAAATTATAATATTGCATGTTATAATGTTTCAATATTTCATGTAAATAATGATTATAATATTTCATGTTATACTAAAACAAATATAGTTTAGTTTTATAAAAAGAAATAATATTTTTTCATGATGAATAATTATAATATTTCTTGATAATCACATTATTGAATTTCATAATTTGAATTTTTCTTGGGTGACATCCTGGGAGGTGATCGGGTTTCACCCTTTTCTATATTTTTCATAGTATTTTCCATGTTTTTTTATGTTTTAAAAAACATATAATTACATGTAAGTATAATAATAATTCACATTATATTATATGAAAACTTTTAAAATGAATATAATATTTCATGTTTTCCTATAATTTTAGTAATAATTATAATAGTGCATGTCATAATGTTACCATATTTCATGTTCACAATAATTATAATATTTCATGACGTATTATAACAACTGCGATTCTGTTCTATAATATAAATAACAGATTTTCATGTTGAATAATTATAATATTAGTTGATAATTTCATAAGTTAAATAAATATTTATAACAAAAATTAAATAGAAATACCTAATATTAGAATCATTGATAGTAATTCTAAATATTAAATAATTATTTATTTTTGTTATTGTGTATGATATCACCAGCATTGATGCATGAGATCCCATTATAACTCTATAGTCATGCATTCATGGGCGATAGTAGTACAAGGATGGGTGACCTCCTAGGAAGTACTCATGTTGCACCCTTTTTTGTTGTACATTTCAAATTTCAATCCTGTATAATAATTATTATTATGATATTTTATATAAGTTTTTTATTTATTATAATATATCATTATTACAGGGAATTTAATTATAATTATAATATTTTATGTTATTAATTTATAATATTTCATGTTGACAATGATTATAGCATTGCATGTTATATTTCAACAAATATGGTTTAGTGATAAAACGGAAATAATGTTTTTTAATGTTGAATAATTATAATATTTCTAAATAATAACATTTTTTAATTTCATAATATGAATGTTTAATGGGTGACCTTTTAGAAGTGCTCGTGTTTCACTCTTTTCGGTATTTTTCATTGTATATTCCACGATTTTTTACATTTTAAAAAACAATTAATTTCATGTATGTATAACAATAATAATTATCATATTGTACCCAAACATTTTAAATGAATATACTATTTCATGTTTACTTATAATTTTAGTAATAATTATAATATTACATGTCATAGGGTTACCATATTTCATGTTAAAAATAATTATAATATTTTATGATGTATTATAAAAACATCAGTTTAGTGTTATAATATAAATAATAATTTTTCCATTTGAATAAATATAATATTGGATGATAATTACATTAGTTAATGTTTTATTTATATCAGTAATTAAATACAAATATGGATTATTAAAATCATTTAAAGTACATTCCATTATTTAAAAATAATGTTTCTATATAGTAGGGAATGATAAAACGAGCTTTGATGCATGAAATCTCATTAAAAATCTATAGTTAAATGTGTTTGGGTGAGATTAGTACTAAAATGGGTGACCTCCTGGGAAGTACTCATGTTTTTTCCTTTTTATAGTTCAAATATCATGCCATTATAATAAATATTATTATGATATTACACATAAACATTTTTATTGAAGATAACATTTCATGATTATAGGGTATTTTAGTAGTAATTATAATATTTCATCTTATCATGTCACATTATTTAATGTCAACAATGATTATAATATTTCATGTTATAATATAACCACAAATGTTTATTATTATAACAGAAATAATTTTTTTCCATGATTAATATTTATAATATTTCTAAATAATCACATTATTGAATTTCATAATATGAATTTTTTATAGCAGACCTCCCGGGAAGTACTTGTGTTTCACCTTTTTTTTTGTATTTGTAATTCTATTTTCCTATATTTTTTTACATTTTAAAAAAAGGAATTTTATATATGTATAATAATAATAATTATGATATTGTATATAAACAATCTAAATGAGTATAAAATTTTATGTTTACATATAATTTTAGTAATGATTATAATATTTCATATCATAATGTTAGCATATTTAATGTCTACAATGATTATAATATTTCATGATGTGTTGTAATAACTTTGAATAGTGTTATAATTGAAATAATAATTTTTCATTATGGATAATTATAATATTGGATGATAATTATTTTCGTTAATGTTAAATTTATATCAAAAATTAAATATAAATATATAATTTTAGATTCACTAAGATTAATTGAAAATATTTAACAAGAATTTATATGTATTGTCAGGTGAGATCAAACCAATAATAATGCACCAGATCCCATTAGAACACTGTAGTTATGCATTCATTAGTTAGAGTAATATTAGGATTAGTGTCCTCCTAGAATGTACTGGTGTTGCTCCCTTTTTTGTGAATATTTTAAATTTCATGCTAGTATAATAAAATTTATTATGATATTGTATGTAAAATTTTATATTGAATTTAATATTTAATGACTTTAGGGAATTGTAGTAATAATTATAATATTTCTTGTCATAATGTCAAAATATTTCATATTAACAATGATTATAATATTTTATGTTATATTGTAACAACTATGGTTTAGTGTTATAAAAAAAATATTTCTTCATGCTCAATAATTATAATATTTCTTAATAATCATATTATTGAATTTCAAAATATGAATGTTTCATGGGTGAACTCTTAGGAAGTGCCTGTATTTCACCATTTTTTTCTTTTTCATTATATTTTCCCATATTTTTTACATTTTAAAAAACATAGAGTTTCATGTAAGTATAACAATAATAATGATGATATTGTAGTTAAAATTTGTAAATGGATAAAAAAATTCTTGTTTACATATAATTTTGGTAATAATTAAAATATTTCATGTCGCAATGTTATAATATTTAATTTTAATAACAATTATAAAATTTCATGATGTATTGTAACAATTATGATTTTTTGTTATAATAGAAATAATAATTTTTCATGTTTAATAATTATAATATTGTCTTGATAATTACATTAGTTAAAATTATATTTATAATAATAATTAAATAAAAATGTGTAATATTATAATCATTTATAGTAATTTCAAATATTTAACTAGAATGTATGTGTATTTTTTGGTGTGATCACAACCAAATTAATGAACTAGATCCCATTAGAACCATGTAATTAGGCCTACATGGGTGATACTAGTACTTGGATGGGTGACCACTTGGGAAGCTATCAAGTTGCACTATTTTTTTCTATATTTCAAATTTCATTCCAATATTATAAAGATTATTATGATATTTTATGTAAACATTTGTATAAAATTACATGATTATAAGAAATTTTTGTAATAATTATAATATTGTTTATCATAATCTTACAATATTTCCTATTAAAAATGATTATAATATTTCATGTTATATTCTAATAACTATGATTTTGAGTTATAATATAAATAATATTTTTTCATGTTGAATAATTAAAATATTTCTTGATAATTACATTATTGAATTTCATAATATTAATGTTTCATGGGTGAACTCCTGGGAAGTTATCTTGTTTTGCCTTTTTTTGGTATTTTTTATTGTATTTTCCCAGATTTTTTACATTTTTTAAAATAAATATTTACATGTAATTATAACAAAAATAATTATGATATTCAATGTTATCTTTTTAAATGAATACAATATTTCATATTTACATAGATTTTTTGTAATAATTATAATATTTCATGTCACAATGTTACCATATTTCATGTTAACAATAATTATAATAACTATGGTTTAGTGTTATTATAAAAATAATAATTTTTCATGTTGAATATTTTTAATATTGGATGATAATTTCAATAGGTAAAGTTATATTTATAAAAACAATTAAAGATAAATATGTAATATTAGAATCATTGATAGTACATTAAAACATTTAACAAGAATGTGTGTGTATTTTTGGTTGCGATCAGACCAACATCAATGCTCTAAATCCCATTAGAACTCTCCAGTTAAGTGTTATTTGGTGAGAGTAGTACTAGAATGGGTGACCTCTAGGGAAGTATTCATGGTAAACCATTTTTTTGTGTATATTGAGAATTTCATACCAGTATAATAATGATTATTATGATATTATACATAATATTCTTTATTGAATATAATATTTCATGATTACATGGAATTTTTTTAATAATTATAATATTTCATTTTATAATGTCACAATAAATAATTTTAATAATGATTAAAATATTTCAAGTTATATTTTAAAAAATACTATTTAGTACTATAATATAAATAATATGTTTCCTTATTGAATAATTATAATATTTCTGGATTATCACATTATTGAATTTCATAAAATAAATGTTTCATGGGTGACCTCCTTGGAAGTTCTCGTGTTTCACAATTTTTTGTATTTTTCATCATATTTTCCTAGATTTTTTATATTTGTTTTAAAAAAATAATTTCATGTAAGTATAAAAATAAAAATTATGATATTTTATGTAATCATTTTTAAAGAATATAATATTTCATCTTTACATATATTTTTTGTAATAATTATAATATTTCATGTCATAATGTTACCATATTTCACGTTAACATTAATTATAATATTTCATGATGTATTGTATCAAATATAGTTTAGTGTTATAATAAAAAAAAATATTTTCATGTTGAATAATTATAGTATTAGCTAATAATTTTATTATTTAAATATATATTTATATAAATATATATAAATTGAAATATGTAATATTAAATTCATTAATTGTACTTTCAAAAATTTAACAAAAATGTCTGCGTGTTGTTGGTAGTGCTCACATCAACATTAACGAACCAGATCTTATTAGAAAATTATAGTTTGGTGCTCTTGGGAGAGAGTCTTACTAGGATGGGTTACCTCCTAAGAATTACTCATGTTGCACCCTTTTTTTGAATATTTTAAATTTCATGATATTATAATAATGATTATTAAGATATTGTATAAAACCTTTTGTATTGATTATCATATTTCATTAATTCATGTCATTTTAATAATAATTATAATACATCATGTTATAATGTCACTATATTTCATGTTAATAATTAGTATCATATAGTAACAACTACATTTTAGTGTTATAAATGAAATAATATTTTTTTTTTAATAATTATAATATTTCCTGATAATAACATTGTTTAATATCATAATATGAATGTTTCATGGGTAAATTCATGGGAAGTTCTTGTGTTTCTCCCTTTTATATGTTTTTCATTGTATTTTCCCAACTTTTTTACATTTTATAAAACAACTAATTTCATATAATTATAAAGATGATCAAGATGATGTTTCACAACGGCTCAAACTGGGTGAGTTATCAATTTTTTCAAGGCTTTTTCTTACTATGGGCTCGTAGCCTATGAAAATTTATGAACTCAAGGGGCGTCTTTCAATGATTTGGGGATTCTTATCCTGGAAATGTGACTCTCTTGGTTGTGGATATTTCCACATGATTTTCCCCACATAGGAACATAATGTATGAGCCTGGGGGTTTGGTTCCATTTCACTCAATCATGGGATTATTCATCTTTGAGAATGGGATAAAAAAATTTAACACTTTAGAGGTGGGGAACACCACTAAAAAATATGGGTTAAGGTTTATGGTTTAAACTGGATACTTTGGCATCCCAAAATTTTGTATGACATTGATTTTTCTATTTGAATCCCTATTAAAATGGATAAGGAAATGGAAGTTACTCACGTTGATGACTTTTCCAGGTTCGTTTTAGAGGTTGAAATTGGTGTGGCTCTAGTTGGCAAGGTAATGCTGGCCACTGATGATGATATTATTGGGTTAAAGATCATCTATGAAAAAATTCCAAAGATCAGTAGGCAATGTAATGTCATTGGACATTAATTATCTTCCTACAGATGCTCTATTATATGAGGCTTCTATACACTGCGTGGACATGATGCCAACGACTATCTTAAGAAGAGAAATCCCCCCATGAAGGCTGATATTCTTCCTTAGATAGCTAAGGATAATATTGCACCATGCAAGAATGATGATGATACTGGAATTGATGTTGATAATTTCAAGAAGATTAAAGATGTGCCAGGACATATTCATAGATATGTTTCCAATAAAAGGATTGAAGATGGTAGGCCACCTGAATCACATCCTAAGATCACGATGAAGTCTTGGTATTCCATTTTCTCTAAAGAGGAAAATTTCCAAAATGAGGAACCTTCCCACAAAGGTAAAATGTTGAATTGCAGCAACTCTCAGCCTCTCTGACACTAGGAAGTGATGATAAATTGATGGTTGAGCAAGAAAATGAGGAATAAATTCAAAAAGTGTCTGATCAATACCTCTCACATGAAAGTATGGTTGTCTTTCGGAAGGGTGATAAAATTTTACAATCTGACTCTCTAGTCATTTAAAAATTCATTCCCAAACCGTTTGTGTATAATGAGGGCTTTCAGCTTGTTTCATACAAGAATGTGAATTCTCCGATTTTACCCTCAGTGCAATCGACATAGGGTAATATCTCTTCTCAAATTATTGCATTATCTATGGAGAAACATGATACTACTTTGGGTTCTGCTTAGACTGAAGTACTAAAGGGGGAGGGTATGAAGACTCTATCAAAAGGAGATATATCTCAAGAAAAATTTGAAAAGAAATAGGAGGATAGCTCTAGATCTGATAGTACTGATACTGAGAAACTACTTGAGTGGCTTAAATCCATTCCTCCATGTAGTGGGAGATCATGCGGCAGGGGACATGGTTGAGGTCATGGGAGAGTTGTTTGGCATGATGTTAGTGAAGAAGAAAGGCAGTTAACTGAAATATTGATGAAAAATCATGGAATTTAGATCATTTTTTTCGTTCGTGCTTTGTTTTCCCATTCTCCCTTGGACTTTTTTCCTTTTCTTGTTCAATAAAAGTTTCATAGCCTTCTCCTTTCTCAAAAAAAATTATGATATTGTACATAAACTTTTTAAATGAATATACATAGAGTTTTTGTAATTATTATAATATTTTATTTAATAAATTTTCCATATTTCATGTTAACAATAAGTATAATATTTCATTACATATTTTAACAACTACGGTTTAGTGTTATAATAGAAAGAATAATTTTTCACGTTGAACAGTTATTCTATTGGGTGATAATTAAATTACATAATGTTGTATTTATAAAAAATTTAAATATCAATATGTAATATTAGAAAAGTTTAAAGTAAATTAAAATATTTAACAGGAATGCATGTGTATTATTGGGTGAAACACACCAGCATTAATTCACTAGATCCCATTATAACTCTACAGTAATGCATGGTTGGGTGAGAGTAGTACTTGGATGGTTTCCCTCCTGGGAAGTACTTATTTTGCACCTTTTTTGTATATTTCAAATTTTGTGCCTGTATAATAAATATTATTATGATATTGTATGTAAAATCATGTATTGGATATGATATTTCATGATTATGAGGAATTTTAGGAATAATTTTAATATTTCTTGTTCTAATGTTAAAATATTTCATGTTAATGATCATTATAATATTTCATGTTATATTGTAACAATCGTAGTTTAGTGTTATAATAGAAAAAATATTTTTCATATTGAATAATTTTAATATTTCATGATAATCACATTATTGTACTTTATAATATGAATGTTGCATGGGTAACCTCCTATGAAGTCCATGGGTTTCACCTTCTTTTTGTATTTTTCATTTTATTTTCCTAGATTTTTAAATTTTAAAAAATAATGAATTGCATGTAAGTATAAAAATAATAATTATGATATTGTAAATAAAAATTTTAAATGGATATAATATTTCATTTTTTACATAGAATTTTTGTAATAATTATAATATTTCATGTCATAATGTTACCATATTTCATGTTAACAATAATTATGCTATTTCATGATGTATTGTAAAAACTAAAATTAAGTGTTATAATATAAATTCTAATTGATATTCAAACTTTCGGATGGATATTTGGGAGGTGTGGGAGATTTGTGTCCATAGAGTTCCTTGATAGGGTTTTGGTATACCTCTTACTCACAACTTGGGTTTGGTGATTATGGATGGAGAGCATGATTGTACTGAAGATGTTCGTCTGGATGGAGGAGGGGTGTCAGATCTTGACTACAGGTCAGATCCCACACATATGAAGGAACCTTCTTTATTTCCCCAAGATTCTTCTTGGGTCCCTACTACATTGGATCAAGATAATCCGAATGTGACGGTGTAGGATCATGAAGACCCTAGGTCAGTTCTGTTGGAATTGAACATAGATTATGTTTCCTGTGATGATTATAGGAAATTGAATTTCCCTGGTATCTTGGATTTTGAGAATTCTTATTCACAGGGGATAAATTCCAGACCGACCCTTGTTGTGTTAGGGTGCAGATTCTAAGATTTTTAGGGTGAAGGATCATGAAGAACCTAGGTCAGATCTGATAGTGTTGAAAAAGGATTCTATTTCCTATGATGATTCCAAGAAATCTCCTAGTGTGTCTAATGTTCATTTTTCTCCTGGTGTGTCGAATGCTCATTCAACTATTGAGAATATTTACTTATCAGAGATAAAGTATGATGCTTCGATGGTGGTGAATGTTTCCCATTATTTATTGAATTTCAAGGGCTCTAATTATATATTTTTACACCAAATGGGAAGTTCTTAATATGTTAAATAGAATCTAGATACTGTTTTGAAGCGATTGGAAATCAGTAAGTTTTCTTTAATCATATGATTAAGTTTTTACAAATTCTCCAATACATTGAAAATTTATGAATTGTTCGACCACATTCCATGCATCTAGGGTACTAAAGACAAGAAGTGTGTCACTTTGGGATGTGGGTTTTTTTATATGATGGTCCGTTTGAATTATTTGAAGATGAGAGCATGGGGTATGGGTTTGATTTCACTCAAATAGGGTGTTTTTCATTTCCATGAATGGGGTCAGAGTTTCAACCCAATAGAAGATAGAAGCAATTGAGTTCAATTTTGGGCCAAGGCCCATGTCTTGAACTAGATTTTCTGGCATACTATAATCTTATATGACATTTATTCATTGATTGTCATGCCTATAAGGATGGATAAAGAAACTAAATTGGAAATGTATGATCATTTTTCTTGTTTCAGGGTAGAAGTTGATTTATTCTATACTCCTGTCGATAGAGTTTATCATTCAACAGATGAGGATAAATTCTATTTGTACATTGAATATGGGAATATTCCCCACTTCTATTCTTTTTTCAAGAGTATTTGTCATGAGCTTTCAAAATTTGGAAGTTTTTTTCTATTTTCATATTGCTCTACTAGAGGACATGAGGAAAGCACATGTTTTAAAAAGAAAAAGATGGATGGACGAGCTGGAGAAAGTGGGGTCATGGCTTCACACCAATAGATGGATTAGGAAACCATGGAGGCAGGCTATGGTTTTCCAGGTTCTCTTCATGTTGGTGTTTAGGATTCTCTTGAAATTGACACAAAAATTCATCCTTGTGGGCATGCAGGAGATGATCTTATTATATAATCCTATGCTATGATACAGAGAAAGCAAATCAATGATAAATCATGAGATGGTATTCTTAAATATGAGGCAAATATTGATAAAGATGGTGAGGTCAAATAACAGGATCAAGAAGTGGACCAAGTGGATGATGAAATTCATATGGTGGTTTATCAACAGTTCATGAATGAGCATGAGATTTCCTCAAGTCACCGCAATGGAAAGAAAAAGTTGGACATTGCTTCTCACACGAGGACTGAAAAGAAAGTTCTTATGGATGCTGATGGATTCCAGAAAGTTCCTACTCTAAAATGATCGAATGGAAAAAATGCACCTTATGATGTTATATCAGAGGATAAATATCCTATTTTAGATGGAATTAGTGCTCCTCTTGATCCTAGATCATTAAAGGATGACTTGGAAGGTGATTTTGTACCAAAAACTTGGTGAAAAGGGAGGCATCCTAATAGTCATGGTCAAGGGAATGGGTGTGATGACTGTATTGAATCATATTGGAGTTCTCCCATGGATAAACTTACACCGACGCAACAAAGGCTCAGGGAGATGTATAATATTCCTCTTAATCAAAAAAATTATTAGCATGAGTGGGAGTCAACTGATGATGGTGTAGACTCTGGATATGTTCATGGTGATGACATTGATCCTTTTGATATGTAGATCTTCCTTTTGTGTGAGTGTTGGTCTTATTATTTAACCCTTATCTCTCTTTATTGTATGTCACTTTTAATTTTATTTGAATAAATAGTCAAGGGATTTGGCTACTGGCTGGACCAACTTATTATAAATAATAATATTTCACGTTGAATAATTATAATGTTGGCTAATAATTGAATTTGATAAAGTTTTATTCATAACTAAAATTAAATAGTAAAATGTAATATTATAATCATTGACAGTACTTTCAAAGATTTAAAAAAATGTATGTGTATTTTTTGTTTTGATCACAACTAGTTTTAATGCAGCACATCCTATTAAAACTATGTAGTAAACGTGCTTGAGAGGGAGTAATACTAGGATGGGTGACCTATTGTGAAGTACATGTGTTTCACCCCTTTTTTTGTGTATATTTCAAATTTCATGATAGTATTATAAATATTATTATGATTTTATATGTTAACATTTCTATTGATTATAATATTTAATTATTTTAGGGAATTTTTGAAATAATTATAATATTTCATGTTATAATGTTACAATATTTCATGCTAACAATGATGATAATATTTCATGTTATATTATAATAACTATAGTTTAGTTTTATAATATAACTAATATTTTTTAGTGTTGAATAATTATAATATTTCTTCATAATATAATGATTGAATTTCATAATATGAATGTCGCATGGGTGACCTCCTAGGAAGTTATCATGATTCACCCTTTTTTCTATTTTTTTCCATTTTTTCTGTATTTTTTACATTTTAAAAAATATGGAATTTCATGTAAGTATAACAATACTAATTATGATATTGTATGAAAACATTTTAAATTAATATTATATTTCATGTTTACATAGAATTTTTTAATAATTAAAATATTTCATATTATAATGTAAGCATATTTTAAGTTAACAATAATGATCACATGTCATGACATATTGTAACAACTATGGTTTAGTGTTATAATAGAAATAATAATTATTCATGTTGAATAATAATAATATTGGGTGATAATTTAATTAGTTAAAGTAATATTTATAACAAAAATTAAATAAATATAAGTAATATTAGAATGATTTATTGTACTTTAAAATATTTAACAAGAATTCCTTTATATTGTTTGGTGTGATCACACCAGCATTAATGCACTATATACCCGTAGAACATTATATCTAAGTATGCTTGGGTGAGAGTATTACAAGGATGGGTGATGTAAGATCTCATCTTTGTCCAGGTTTGTCTCCCTCTATGTTTTTATTTAACTTTTCTTTCAGTTTTTTTCTTTATGGACGTTTTTTATGAATAAACACAGTATTGAGTTGTGAGGAAACTCAAGAAACATTGGAGATGATCCATGTAGAGAGCCTTTGTTGGGGAAAATACTTAATGTTCAGGGATTTATTCTTTTTTGAATTAATGGAGTCCACATATAATTGGGTAAAGTGTTTCATGGGATATTAGTAAGTTGAGAAGCACTAAAGGGGGTTTTGATTATTTAAAGTTTAAATGGGCTGAAAACCCATCTTCATATCATTTACACACCATGTAAAGGAATTATATGTCATGTAATTTTTAGGTGTATTAATTAAAATAATTCCTGGCGAGGGGTTATTCATAATATCCCATTAAAAATATTTACACGGCATTTAACTATGTTTAACAACAAATAATTCCCTGGCCAATTAATTTATAGTATGTTTTGAAGATGAGTTTTCATTATAACTCACAACCACTTTCTCCTATCAACCCTATGGTACCTCCATGGCGATTTAGGAGCGACAACCTTCCATAAAAACTACTTGATGATGTATTTGATCCCAATTTTGATATTGGATTCTCTTGGAGATCATCTTCAACTTCTTACTCTTGGGATTTTTCCATTGGAAGTGTTGTTGGATTGTCAATTAAAGCTAAGGGGTCTAAATCTTAACCCTATGGTCTGAGCATTTCCATTTTTATGAAATATTTTTGCTAAACCAACGTAGTGTCCTCCAAAATCAATTAATTAATGAATGGGATTATTCATTGGATTCCTTTTGTTTTAATTTTATTCTGACCTAGCTTATGGATACCCATTGGGTGAGAAAACAATGAATTTAATTGAATTGACTAATGGTTTAAAGTGTGTTTAGCATGACATGATAACTTATGTGATTTCTTGATATAGAATCCTTAATATGTTTCATATTTATTATTTTTATGATTGTTAATAAATTTTTATTTAATTGATAATGGTATATGAAATATAAATTGTAATTTACATATTTAACCATTGAGATTTATGATGTGATATTGTCATATCAATGTTGTACGACCTGACTTTTATTCCACATTAAAATTCCTATATATCAGGATCAGCCCAGAAACATGTACACTTTTATGTTATAATGATGATATTGAGAGGGCTTTGATTAGTCCCATGTTTTAATTCTTATATAGAGTGGCCTCTATCCAATCCCATGTTGTAATGCTTTTAGGTATTTGTCCTGGATGTTGTAATGCTTATAGGGCTTTGACCAGAATTTTTTGGAATATACCATGGTTATATAGTTGTGGTTGGCTAGGTAATAAAACATGCCCAGATATATTTCTTCAGAAAATCAAATTAGTTTTTTCTACCATGGTTATATGGTTGTGATTGACATGTTTGTACGAAATTATTAGAGATATTCTGGTACGAAGCTAAAGAAGGGTGTTCTTGTATTTTATTAATTTTTTAATTAATTAATACACATGTTTATCAATTTATTGCATACAATTATTATCAACGTGGTTAGATTATACATGGTGGTGTTGAACTACTGTGTTATACTCACACTTTATTTGGGCTTCTATTTGGTACTTCAGTAGATTAGGTGGATACAGGTTTGGACAAGGGAAAATGACCTTGTAGTTGATTACATGCTTTCTATATGTGATGGAGTCTAGAGGTGAAACCAAAATGGGGTTTAGGACTGGGGACTTTTGAGTCATTATTAGAGTCTTCTGTTATCTTAATTATATTATTTCTAGAATGACATTTAATTAAATTCCATAACATCATTACATTATTCCTTTATTATTTATTAGATTATATTGTTGGATCGTATAGTTATTTACCACTATGTCTATACTCTGATTTATTTCATTTATATAATTTTTTCTACTACTATGATACTTCATACCAGGGCGTATAGTCTCCCAACTATACATTTCAAACCTCTGCTACTAGTCAGATGCCTCTGGAATATAGGGAGGAGTGCATGATATCTCGTAACAAACCCTTTCTGGTCACATGATAGAGTGTTCGATCGGGGGATATTACAAAGTTTTATAAAAGGATAATGTTTACTTTTCTTTTTTCATTGAATTGTAGGAAATTTAGAAAGTATAAATGTATGTGTTGGGACTTGGTAATGAGATTATTCATGAGAGTAGCTAAACCTTTTACGAGGGAAAATATGAGTTCTTAGTGAAAGTTATTGTTGTTGGTGTTGTGTTCTTGTTACAGATGATGTTATTCCACTATGGGCGATTCACATTTTGTGTGATGTTATTATTTCATGATGTTACTATTTCTTGGGGTTTTTTCTCATGGATTAGTGTGGCACATGATGATAATACATGCATCATAATAGGAACATAGTGATATATTCACATGCATTGTTCATAATAGGGGAAAATCTATTTGTTCATGTGATATATATGTGCCTATTAAAATGTGATATGAGATTTATGTTTCACTGGATAAATGAAATTAGTTGATATATCATGCTAAAATAGTTGTAATGTATGTTTAGAGATTCCAAGAGTTAGTGGTACTTTTTTGTAGTCACATGTTGAGGTTGATCTTCTTGCCATCCAATTTTATAAGTCGTGCATTTGTCTTATATAGAAAATGCCTACTCTTCCACTTCATCTTGAGCATCGGGAGATTGTAAATCCACACACTCCAAACACAAATAAACCATATATTCCTATTGTTTCTAAGGATCATATGGATTTTTAGATTCACGACTGCATCTTCGGGTCATGTGATCCATGAAAAGGGAGAATGTTCATACTATTACTTTGATGTCTAAGATGAAAAGAGAGTTTCAGTGGTAGCACCCACCAATGTTTACTGGGGAAGGAGTGGCCCCATAATCCAAGTTCTGGATCAACTTAGTCGAGATGATATTCAAAAATCTTGAGACACCAATGGATAAAAGGGTGAAGCTTGGCTCATATATGATTCATGGACCTTGCAAGCATTGGTGGGATATTTTGGAGGAAGGTGGGAAGAAGGATTAGCTATATTGTATGGACATCGAGATGTTGTACCTGATCCATTTTTATCCCGATATATTGAGGTATGAAAAAACTCATGATTTCATGCATATTACATAGGAGTGTATGTCAATGCAGGACTATGTTCAATGTTTGAACAACCAAGAATAATTTTTTCAATCATTGGTAGTTGATGAGTTATCTAGGGTGAGATTTTTTAGGATGGCATTCAATATGAGATAATTTCACAAGTAACTATATTCTACATGAGAATATTTCAAGGAATGATGAACTAGGAACTCATCATGGAAGGGAATCTGAGAGAGGCCCTGAGTAGAGGTTAGGATGTTTCAGAAGGGCGATTTGGGAGCTCTTCTTCTTGTGGAAAGAAGCACCACTATTAATGTTTCCACCAAGGTAATTGTTGTAATAGTAGTGACGGCTATGGAAAACAATATCAAGATCGTGTTTCATTCTAGTGATATTAGTTTGGAATGTTTTGTCACAAGTGCCTGTAGTGTCCTAACCCCATAATCGAGTGTCATATTTGTGGAATATAGGGTCATCTTCAGAGATTTAGTGCGAAATTTACATAGGATAATAGTGAAAGGGGATTAGGAAAGGAACATGAGTTGGTAAAGGGCATAGATACCCCTCAGTAGGTAGGTAACTGGAGTTCCACTGGCCATTAAGGAAGAGTTAGGGGATGATATAGCCCAGTGCATGAGAAGTTGTACCATTAAAGGGAAATAGATCAGGTTAGTGAGACTGATTCCTAGGGTAGATGGATAAGTCAGTTGCATGTTATGAAAACTACTCTAGCTATCACAGACATATGGCCATCTAGCATCAGAGGTACAATTCTAATATCATCTACCTTATCTTGTGTGTTGTTTGATATAGAAACATCATATCCTTTTATATCTTATCTTTTTAGAAATTGTTTCATCTTAGATGTGGAAATCTCGAATGGTTCTTTGACCATCAAAAGATTTATGGGAGTGTGGTAAGAGAATATCAAACATTTCAAAGTGTGTTCTTTAGAGATTGGTGGTTACCATTTTTTTTGATAAAATTTTGTGTTGGAAATGAAAATATTTGATTTAATTCTTGGTATGGATTGGTTAGTTCTACACTCGGCTCATATAGAATATTATAGGAGTATATTTATGTTTCTATCTACAAAAGAAGGTATTTATTTTCACCACAGTTAATAGGGTATTCAGGATAGTCTCATAGGACCAATTCAGTGAAGATTGGACTATATCATGCATCATATAGTAAGTGTTTCTCTAAATTATGGTGTAATAAAGAAGTATTATTTTCCTCCAGTGGTAGACAAATTTTATGATGTATTTTAGGATGAGTCCTAGGACTTACCACCCAGGTGAGAGACCGATTTCATGATTGATTTTGCGTCGGGAGAAGATACAGTTTCTCTCTTGACTTATATAATGGAACTTTATGATCTTTCAAAGATGAAATTTTAGTTAAAATATCTAGAATCTAATGTCTACACGAGGAATAGTATATCCCCATTGGGCTCTCTAGTCCTCTTCTCTAAGAAGTCTGATGGGTATTTGTGCTTATTTGTGGATTTTTAAAGGTTGAACTAGATGATGGTCAAGAACCAATATCCTCTTCCATGTATTGATGATATTTTCAAAGTGTTGAGTAGTGATATGATCTTCTCTGTGATTACTTTTAGATCAGGTTTCCCCAAGTTAAGGGTGATACCATCAGACATACCTAAAACTACTTTTAAGAGTAGGTAAGTCATTACGAATCCGTAGTGATTCCATTTGTATTGACTAACATACCAGTGGTATTGATGGCCTTAATAAATAGGACCCTTCATCCTTTTTGGGACTAGTTTGTTGTTGTTTTGTCAATGATATCTTAGTGTACTCCAAGTCAATATAAAATCATTCTAAACATATTTACATCATCCTATGTATATTGATAAAGCATCAACTTTATGATAATCTAACAAAATACAGTTTCTAGAACAATAATGTGAACTTATTGGGCCAAGTCATTTCAGAGGAAGAAGTGTCAGTGGACCCATAAAAAGTCTCATTTGTGGTATCTTAGAATCAACCCAATAATGTCTTAAAGATTTAGATATTTCTGGGTTTATAAGGATATTATCAGTGCTTTATCTAGGATTTCTCCCGATTGGCTGCACTGATGCATAGGATGACTAATAAAGGGGTGAAGTTTGTTTGGTCTAATGATTATGAGATATAATTTTAGGAGTTGAAAGAGAGGCTGGACTGAACACATATCCTCACATTGCCTATTCTGGGTAGAGGAAATACCATGTACTATGACACATCCAGAGTTGGACTTGGAGCATTTCTAATGATGGAGGATTGAGTAGTTTCTTATGGCTCTTAGGAAGCTGAGATCACATGAGCGGAATTACCCTACTCACAACCTAGTGTTAGTAGTTTTGGTATGTTCCTTGAGATATTGGAGATACTATATCATGGGTGAGATTATTTTGGTATACACAGACCACAAGATCCCCAGGGACATCATTTCTTAGCGAGACCTGATCCTTTGATAGAGGAGGTGGGTTCATTATCTATAGTTTTTCAACTTTGAATTTTCTTATACCCTAGGAAATCAAAACTTAATTTCCAATTAATTGAGGTGAAATAAATATAAATAGGTATTATGTGAGCCTTGTGATGAGTGGTGGATAATATAACTTTTTCAAAACATGCATCTGTATGTTCCGGAGTCTTATGTGTGTGTATCTCTGACTTCGACATCTGTTATACCCATGTTTTTTGACCAGAATAAGACGGAGTAGTTTTCTGATCCGAAAGGATCAATTCTTTGGTAAAAATTATATGGCGGGGAGAAACCATTAGGATGATATATTAGTAATAGAAATTCCATTTTTTGTGGCCGAGTATGGGTTCCTATGGGCTTATACGAGGAGCTGATGAGGGAGTTTCATGATTCTAGATGGGTTGTGCGTCTTGGTTTATCCATGATGTATCATGATATCCATAGGAATTATGGGTGGTCACGAATGAAGAAGAGGGTGGAAATATTTTTGGATAGATTATTCACTAGTCAGCAAGAGAAAACCAATAATTAGCGGTCAACTAGGATTTTGCAACCTTTTCCCATTACAGAGTGGAAATGGGATGAAGTAACAATAAATTTTTTGATTGGATTAACCATTACAACCCATAATTATGATGTTATATTGGTTATTGTGGATCAAATGAAAAAGGTTTAACACTTTTTACTTATTGGGAAACCATCATAGTTGATTATCTGGGCAGTAATTACATGTGTGAGGTGGTTCAGTTGCATGGTGTTTAGAGGAGTATCATTTCAAATAGAGTCCTCATTTTACATAATTTTTCTAGAAATGAAATTAGAAGGATCTAGGATCAATGTTTCTTTTTATAACATCCTATCATCCATGAATAAATGTTCAATCAAGGCAGGCAATTCCTGTTCTAGAGGATATGTTATGAGCTAATGTTTTGGATTTTGGTTGTTTATGGGAGAAATGTATGGAACTTGTGGATTCTTATTATAATAATAGATTCTAGTAATTGATATAAATGATACCTCTTGATGCATTGTATTTAAGGCCATTCTGTTCACCTCTTTTTTGGATGGAGGTAAGTGAGTCAACACTTGTTGGTGCTAGTCTCATGTAGGATATATCTAAGCAGGTTCAGTTGATCAGACATTGGTTGGTGACCATGTATAGTAGAAAGAAATCATACGATGTCCATGAAAGACAACCATTGGAATTATAGGTTTTTCATCATGTTTTCCTTTGAGTTTCACTTAGTTTAGGGAAATGACGTATGAGGAGATAGGGAAAGCTAGCACCCAGGTTTGCTAGGCCATTTGAGATAGTGTCAATGGTTAGTCCAATATGTACTGTTTATCCTTCCTCAACAATATAATTCCATGCACGATCTTTTCCACATATCACAAAAATGATGATATCATCCACACCCTTACCATGTGATAGAACTAGAAGGCATCGAGATTTGTGATGATGTGTCCATTGAAGAGAAACGGATGCGGGTTGTGGGTTGTAGTGAGAAATAAATTCGGGGAAGGATTATATTGTTGGTTCGAGTATAGTGGCAGCATGGGAATTTTTACGAGGATACATGGGAGAGGGAGTTCTATACAAGAAAATAGTGTCCATAATAGTTTGATGAAACCTAACAATGAAACATGGATCAGCTCAAGTTTTATCTATTATATTGTGGGGGTTGTAAGATCCCATCTTTATTTAGGCGACTCTCTCTATGTTTTTTGTTAACATTTCCTTAAATTTGTTTTCATCATAGATGGATGTTATTTGAATAAAAATAGTCTTCTATTGTGAGGAAACCTGAGGAAAACTGGAGAGGATCCACATAGAGAACCCTTTTGGGGGGAATGACTTAATGTTTATGGATTTATTATTGTTTGAAGTAATAGATTATGGGTATAAATTATTTTAGTGTTTTATGTCTTCCTGGTAATTTGAGAATCTTTAAAGGGGGGTCATGTTCCAAAATTCCTTCTAGATGTCCCGATAACACATTCAATCCTAGTTTTGATATATGATTCTCTTAGTGATCATCTTCACCTTCTTCCTCTTAGGATATTGTTCTTGGAAGTATTGTTAGATCATCAGTTTAAGGTAGGGGGTCTAAATATTAACCCTATTGTTTGATAATTTACAAGTTTATCTAATATTGTGACTTTGCCAACGTAGTGTGTTCCCATATCAATTATGTAATGTATGAGACTCTTCATTTTGTCATTTGGTTTCAATTGACTTCTGAACTGGCTTATGGATACCCGTGGTGTGAGAGAACCATGAATATAATTGAATTAGATAATGGGTTAAAGTGTGTTTAGCATGACATGAGACCATAAGTGATTGATTGATATTGAATCCCAGTTATGTTGATTATTTTTTATTTTTATGAATATTAATTAATTATTATTTAATTTAAAATGGCATATAACGAGAAATGGTAATTATTATAATTTACCATTGAGATTTATGATGTGATATTTTGATATCCATGTTGTATGACAGGACTTGTGTTCCATGCTGGAATGCTTATATATTGGGCTTAGCCCTAGCACATTCACACTTATATATTTTATTATTTATATTGAGTGGCCTTGGACCAATACCATACTGTAATGATTATAGAGATAGGGTTCTACATAGTACCATGTTTGAATGCATATAGGGTTTTGACATGGATTGTTTTAACTAACCCATGGCTATATGGTTGTGGTTGGAATGGTCATAAGTAATGGTTCGAGATATTTCGTCATTGATCTGAAGAAGTTTATTTTACTATGGTTATATGGTCGTGGTTGGAATGGTTTTAAGGCAATATCATAGATATTCCAACATTGAGCTGAAGTAGGTAGTTTTTTTTAATTGTTGAATTTATTAATAAACATGTTTGTCACTTTATTTCATGCACTTTTTATCATATTGGTCAGTTTAGACACGGTGGTCTTGAACTACTGATTTATAATCACACCCTATCTGGGCCGCCATTTGGTGCTCGATGAGATTATTAGATGTAGGTCTGGTTGAGAGAAAAGGAATTTGCTGTTGATTGATTGCTTGCAGGATGTGCTGGAGTTTAGAGGTGAGAACGACATAGGGTTCATGACTAGGGACTTTTGAGTCTTTATTGGAGTCAGCTAGTATTTTACCTATATTGGTTCTAGCATGAAATTTAGTTACATTCCAACAAATCAGTACATTATTACTTTAATATTTATTAGATTATTCAGTTTGATCTTATTTTTGATTTCTGTTGTGTATATACTTTTATTTCTATTGTTTATATTTTTTATTCTCTATCGTTGTGACACTTCATACTAGGGGGAATAGTCTCCCCCCTTTACATTTCACACCCCCACTGTCAGTCAGCAACCTATAGAGTATGGGGAGGCATTCTTGAGGTCTCATAACCAACCCTTTTTGGCTACGTGAGAGAGTGTCAGATCAGAGGATGTTATAGTTCAACATAATGGAATTACTTGTGCTTCAGCCTTTTTTGGTGTATATTTAAAATTTCATTCCAATATAATAAATATTATTATCATATTTTATGTTATGAATTTTATTTAATATAATATAACACAATTATATGTAATTTTAGTAATAATTATACAATTTCATGTTACAATGTTACAATATTATATTTTAACAATGATTATATTATTTCACGTTATATTGTAAAATATATGGTTTAGTGTTATAATATAAATATTATTTTTTTCACGTTGAATGATTATAATATTTCTTGATAACCACATTATTTAATATTATAATATGAATTTTATATGGTTTACCTTGTGGGAAGCTCGTGTTTTACCCTTTTCTATATTATTCATTGTATTTTACTATATTTTTTATGTTTTAAAAACCAAATAAATTGATGTATAATAATTATTATTATTATGATATTGTATGAAAAAGTTTAAAATGAATATTATTCATTATTAAATAGAATTTTAGTAATAAAGATAATATTTCATGTCACAATGTTACAATATTTTAGGTTAACAAAAATTATAATATTTTGTGACATATTGTAACAACTACGGTTTACTATCGTATTAGAAATAATAACATTTCATGTTGAATAATTATAATATTGGATCATAATTGCATTGGTTAAAGTTATATTTATAACAAAAAATAAATTGAAATATGTAATATTAGAATAATTGACAGTATATTCAAATATTTAATAATAATGTTTGTGTTTTATTGGGTTTGATCACACCTGTGTCAATGCACCAAATCCCATTAGAAATATGTAGTTAAGCGTCCATAGGTGAGAGTAGTACTAGGATGGGTGACCTCCTGGGATGTACTCATGTCTCGCCCATTTGTGTGTATATTTCAAATTTCATGCTAGGATAATAAATATTATTATGATATTGTTCATAAAGATTTTTATTGAATATAATATTTCATGATTATTGAGAATTTTAATGAAAATTATAATATTTCATGTTATATTGCAACAACTATGGTTTAGTATTATAACATAAATAATATTTTTCTTGTTGAATAATTATAATATTTCTTGGAAAATGCATTATTGATTTTCATAATATGACGGTTTCATGGGTGACCTCCTCAGAAGTTTTCATGTATTACCCTTTTCTGTATTTTTCATTGTATTTTCCCATATTTCATACATTATTAAAAACAATGAATTTCATGTAAGTATAATAATAATTATAATATTTCATGTCATAATGTTATCATATTTTATGTGAAAAATAATTATAATATTTCAGGATGTATTTTAA
Source organism: Viscum album (assembly GCA_963277665.1). Classification (NCBI taxonomy): domain Eukaryota; kingdom Viridiplantae; phylum Streptophyta; class Magnoliopsida; order Santalales; family Viscaceae; genus Viscum; species Viscum album. Next base: position 386,184,605 of record OY728167.1, on the reverse strand, counting down.
CAACTATGGTTTAGTTTTTTAATTGAACTAATAATTTTTCATATTTTATAATTACAATATTTTTTTGATAATTGTATTAGTTAATGTTATATTTATAACAACAATTATTTCAAATTATATAATATTTGAATCATTGATATTGCTTTCAAATATTTATCAATAATTTCTGTGTATTGTTGGGTGAGATCACACCATCATTAACGCATGGGATCCCGTTATGACTCTTCAATTAAGCATGTATGGGCAAGAGTAGTAATATGATGATTGACCTCCTATGAAGTGTTGTTAGGTCCACAAGGATGAATTCCCTGAGAGTGGCGATGAATCAGGATATGAATAATTTAAAATTAAAGCATGTTTTGATCATGTTTTACTGTTAAGAAAAACACTCTTCTCACTTTCTTGTTGCACAATATAAACAGAATGTAAAGCAAGCACATGACACAGTAATTTTTACTTGGTTCACTGCTAAGGGCTACGTCCAAGGAGCATACACCGATAGGTTGTCGGTCACACAAAATTCCACTAAACTTCACTAGCAATGGATTACAAGGTTCGGGCATAGTCACTCAATCCCAGGCTCACTACCTTTACAAGGTTTAGGGTCAGATCCCTGCTTTCCCAAGGGTCACTCCCTATTTCAATCTCTCTGGCTCACTGCCTATGGAGAGGATCACCTTGTTCCTCTTCCTTTGAGCATTGCTCGGGAAGGAATCCACTAACAGTTTATAGACCTGTAGACCTCTAAATTTTAATGAATGAATGCATCTTTACCCTTATATAGATGCTCTATTGAAGTACAAATTTCACCCTTAGATGAATCTCTCTTTCCACCGAAGGTATCGGGAAAACATCCAGCTTCTACGCAGCCTGAAAATAATGTCGGGGAATCAACCTTACTTGGCATGAAGGTCTATCTCAGTGTGCAAGTCACAACTGGCACGCAAGTCTACCTCACACACTTGTGTGACCCAACCTACTTCAACTCCAAACTTGCGTGACACACTTCATTTTACACCCAAACCAATATTGGCGCACAACTACCATCCGGCACGCAACTTCAAACACAGGCGCGCAACTTCACCTGCACGACTAGACACCACTTGTGCGACCACCACACCTGCGCGATGGGAGCTCTGATTTTTCAAAGTGTTGAACTCTGTTGAAGAATGAGGAGGGGTTTTCATGTATTTATAGGCATTTTGAACACCCTGCACAATGGCGCACAAGTCAACCCTCAGTGCGCAAGTCTCAGCATGTAGGTCTCCTCCCCTGCAAGTCACATGCATGACCCAATTCCAAACTTGTGGGAACCTCTTTATTTTTCCATATTTTGAAGTTCTAATCTTTAAAAACAACAGGTGCGCAAGTTCTCAAGAATCAAAGGCATCGGCGCACAAGTCTCTTCATGGCGCAAAGTCACCTACGCAACACCACAAATACCTGTATGACACTTATCCCTTTGCCATATTTTGATGATCTGATCATGAAAAACATATGGTGCACAAGTTTCCAAGCCTTCATGTACATGGCGTGCAAGTTTATTTTCCAAAAACCACATTTCTTCATTTGATGATTTTCAGGCTGAAAAATTTGGCAAACAATAGAAAACGGCACCACCTCATATGTATTCATTTTGAACCACCTCTATATCATTCATATCTTTGTTGGCGTTCTTGAATCAAACATGGATCGTTAACCATAGCTCTTGAACTCGAAATTCCACCATGAATTCCCCTTTGTCAAAATATTTGTGTGTAATTTTTTTTCTTTGTCAACAATCACCACTCAGATGTCCACTTTGTGAACAAACACAATCATTTCAAAAATGCTTCAATGATACCATACCGGATTTTTTCCCAACAAGTTCTCATGTTGGAACCTTTTTTGTATATATTTAAAATTTCATTCATGAATAATAATAATATTTATGATATTTTATGTAAAATTTTTTATTGAATATAATATTTCCTGATTACATGGAATTTTGGTAATAATTATAATATTTCATGTTATAATTTCACAATATTTCTTCTTTACAATGATTATAATATTGCATGTTATAATGTAACAAATATAGTTTAGTGTTATAACATAAATAATATTTATCATGTTGAATAATTATAATATATCTTAATAATAACATTACTGAATTTCATAATATGAATGTTACATGGGTGACTTCCTGGGAAGTGCTCATGTTTCACCCTTTTCTATATTTTTCATTGTATTTTCCAATGTTTTAAAAAATAATTTTAAAAAATACATTTTTTTATGTATAACAATAATAATTATGATATTGTATATAATGTTTTTAAATAAATATAATATTTCATGTCTACATATAATTCTAGTAACAATTATAATATTTCCTGTCCTATTGTTACCGTATTTCATGTAAACAATTGTAAGATCCCATCAATTTTTCAGGTATATATCTCTCTGAGTTTTTTTGTAAATTTTCAATCAATTGTGTTTTTGTCATGGATGACTATCGTTTGAATAAATGTATTATTGGGTTATAAGGATACCTGATAAAAACTGGAAATGATCCTTTTGGATATAATTTTTTGGGAAAAATAACTAAAACCTCAAGAATGTTTTTTTGTTTAAATAAATGGAGTCCATGTATAAATGGGTTATATGTTTCATATGATCTTTGTAAGTTCAGAATAATTAAATGGAGTTCATAAATTTTAAAATAAAATAGGCTGAGAAAACATCTCTAGAATATTTACACACCGTGTAAATGGATTACACAACATTTAATGTTTGGGTGTTTTTAATAAAATAAATCGGTTCTCTGATGTGGTATTTTATAGTTTGATGTATGGTTGAATTTTATTCTAATTCACTGAAGATCTTCTCCTATCGACCTTGGGAAACCCTCCATGAGACTTTGGAGTTCCAAACTCCCTTCAAAATAGCCAGTTTACATGATCAATCCCTGTTAGGTCTTTTCAGTTAGGTTTTTTCTTTTTCTACGTTCTTCTTCCAACTATTCTGGTAAAATCCCTTGACTGTGTGCATTGTTGTTTTTTATCATGATAATTTTTGATCTAGGATTATTTTCTCAATCAACTTCACCTACTTCCTCATGGGAATTTTTCATTGGAATCATTATTATATTTTCATTTAAAATTATGGGTCTAAATCTTAACCCTATGGTTTTATAATTTCCATGTTTATGAAATATTACGAAGGTTCCCACATAGCATAAGCCCAAATAAATAAATTAATTAATGATATCATTCATTGGAGTCATTTATTTTCAATTTTCATATAATATAGCTTATGGATATTCATTGGGTGAGTGAACCATGAATATGATCGAATTATATATAACGACCTAGACTTTTTGAATGATAAATTGTTTCCATAAAAAGTGTGCTATATTATATTATTTCACAAAAAATTGTATTTCATTAATAATTAAGTGAGTATAAATTGAAATGTGGACTTGGGTTTTTACCGTTATATGTCAGTTGGTCAATTATGATCATTGGTCAATACTACTTTTAGAAACTATACTCTTTTTAATAATTTTAATGTTATATTTGGTGTTTATATGTATAAATTACAATGGATTTTTATTTAAAAAAAATTAAATGATGGCCTAAACCAGTAGATTCATGTTATGAAGCCCATTTTCTAGAACTAGAGATGGAGGTAGCATCACTAGGCTTATCTCTTGACCAATCCCATGGTGAGCTTCAAGAAGTTATTCTTAAATGAAATCACCTAAGGGAGAAGTTCATGTAAGTGGAAATTACCACTCAAGTGATGTTAGCCAAACCACCAAATTAGTCTATCACCATTTCACACCTTACCATTAGGTTATATGCAAGTTTTATAAGAGGTTATGTGTCAAGTACTTAGTTTCTAAATGTTTAATTCCTTTGTATAAAAAAAATTTTATTCCATCATTTTCCATATTAAGAATAGTGTTTGATAAATTGATTTTTCAGAAAACAATTTTACTTTTTAGAAATATATAAATTATCCTAATTAACTACATTATTATTAATAATTTTTATTTTAATTAAATAGTATGATGAAAACACTCAAATTTAATTATAAATCAGAAAATATTTTTTTTCAAGTGTCGAAACATTTAATATCATTTTCAATCCTCTATGTTTTATATAAAATTTATTTTTATATTTAAAAGTTAAAGTTATCAATTTTATATAATTATTATGATAAAATAAATATTATTTTTGAATTCGTCACATTTAAATTTGGTTTGGTTGATTTTATGAGTATTTTCTAAAATACTTTTTCTCGTGAATAGTAAAAATATAGTTTGAGTTTTTCAGTATGTTTTGTGACATCGTAATAATTTCATAATAATACCATAATTATTTAATAACTAATTAACCAGAATAAAAGACATAAAATATGTTATATTATTAATATCATGTATTTTAATACATTTTAATCAATTTCAACAGATATAATTTAATTTCCAAATTCTAAAATGGAATCTTTAACATTAAAAATGTTGTTTTGTGAAAACTGTAAATTTCCTTTAAAAATAAGTAATATAAACTTTTGGTAGAATATTTGGGAATAAAATAACCTTACAGTTGTCCCACATGTCCAAAACCATGGGAAATCCCATGGTTTTTCATTTACCACTAAATAGGTGTCCAATGCCTTTATTTAGAAATAAATAAAAAAATCCTCCACTTTTTCTATAAATAAGAACACATTTCTCCATTTACTTTCACTATAAATTATTAATCCATGAATATATGATAGTTTAAACTCCCATGGAGTCCCCCCAAGGTGTCCTCAGTCCCCCAAGGTCCAAATATTCTAGTTTTATGAGTTACTCATTAAGGTAAAAGAAATATCAACTTCTCTTTTTCTTTTATGTTTAATGTACTTAAATTTACAAACCATGTTATTATTTCCATTTTATTCTATAAAATTAATGTATTAGTATTATTTTATTAAATATAGACCCTTTCCCTCTCTTATTTCACACTTTTTTCAAACCACATTTTATACCCATTATGCTACCGATTTTACTTCCAGAAATTTCTCTCTTTTTCCCAAGAAATTATCTTCTTTTATTTTATGAATTCACAAAACTATTTTTTCTATTCATAATCTCCTAGATTTAATTTTATTTATTTTATTCTTTTATTAACATAAATTATACTCTATTTCCCATTATGTGGGTTAAAATGACATAAAGTTCTTGTCTTTAAGAGATTTTTAAAAATGACATGATTTTGATATGAAACCTTTTTATTTTATTCTCCAAGGTTTATTTATGAAATGTTTGATTATGATATATTTTTATAATATAAACTTATTCATAATATGGGTTATCTCTGATAGTGATCCAAATCATTTGGTAAAAAAATTTAATCTTCATAGATGACATGTTTTATGATACCTTGGTGAATAACCTTGTTAATTTTTACGATACCTCAATACAAAACCATGGGGATAAGATTTTTAATGTATCATTTAAATGTGGTAGCCACATATACATGTTATGATTCATGGAATTTTTATTATTAAATTTAATTTTTTTCCTTTACTCATGTTCTTTCAAGTTCTAATTGATATATCTCATTATCACATGTAAACTGTTTCTCTTGTTCTCCCTTACTATGCCTAATGGTCACCCTTTTCCTTTGATGTTTGTCCCCAGGTTATGAGATGAAGTAAATATATTTCTTAATAACCTTAAGGAAAATTTATAATATATGAAAACATCTTGGTATTTTGGTAAATTATTAATTAAGTGTTTTCCAATAAAATAAATCCCTATTTGGATACAAACAAGTGGATGTGGCTCTGGCACTGATGAATCTTGGGGTAAACCCCAAAAAAACAAAAATTGATCTAGACTCTGATGGGAACTAGTGCATGATAATGGGACATACTACAATTCTGGTTTTACACTCTTAGGGGATATGTTTGGTTAATCATAAGCTTTTCATGAACCATTATGAAGTATTTATAGAAAATATAATTGTTATTTAATACTAACATGTTTAATAATGATATTTGAAGTCATAAAATACTTTATAGTTATAAGATTATTAAATGAAATAGATTTATCACTATGTTTTTCTTATTTTATAAAATGGATGGAAATATAAAAATTGTATAAATGATGACCATAATAGACTAGGTGCGGACAACCCTCTAATGAATGTTATAATGGAAAACTTTGTGATAATGATGAATCAAGTAAATCAAGTTATGAGTAATAACATAAATCAAATTAAAAGTCTCAATTCACCTCAAATGGAATTTTTTTATTACTTTATAAATAGAATACCACCTTCATTCAGTGGATCTACCAACCCATTGATTATTGAACAATGGATAATCTCTATAGAAAAAATCTTTTATGTACTAGATTGTTCAAAACAGTGAAAGTCACCCCAGCTGTGTAACACTGATAAGGAGAACATTATTAGTGGTTTAAAATAATTAAAAACATGAATACAATAAGGGATATTGATTATATGGAGTGGAATGAGTTTAGGGGAACCTTTTCCAAAAAAATATTTCCCCGTTTGATTCGAATGAAAATAGAGAAGGAATTATTTGAGGTGAAGCCGAAGGAAAATGAATATGTGAAAGCTATGTGATGAAATATAAAAAAATTTCTCTCTACACCATAAGAATTATCATGGAACCTATTAGAAAGGTTTATATATTCTTATTTGTACTAATATCCCATCTACAGATGGATCATTCAAATCAAGACTATGGCAGTTATGAGGAGTTAATGTGAAGTCTTATAAAAGTTGAACTGGAGTTTGAAGGGACATTTTGGTACAATAGATTGAATGAAAAAAAGATATTAATGGATCCAAGATTAGGGAGTGATGTTAATCATGAAATAGGATAAAGGAAAGTGATAATTTCCACATGAAACAAATGTGTTAAGAAGCATTTAGGGAACTACTTGCTCGGGAGTGGGAAATTGATAAAATTGTGGAAGAGATGTCCATATTGATTAGAACTATCATCTTGAAGTGAACCCTAATCTTCACTACACTAATGAAATATAGAAGATGGAACATTCCCAACCTGAGGATAAATTCTTCATGTGTATAAATCTTGGGAACTTTTCCAATCATTACTCAAATCTGATATTAATGGAGGGGAATCACCATCAAACTGAATATAGGAAATGGGAGAAAGTTTAGTCTTTTTCTCTGAGGAAAACCAATTTTTCAGCTCTAAATTATTTGGTGGTTGGTACTCTCATTATTATCTCAAATATAGAAATTAATTTATTTGATTTTGTTTATACACATTCCTTTATTTCCTCAATGTTTGCAAAGGATTTAGAATCAGCCCCTAAACCCCTAAACCGATAGAATTGGAGTTATTATTGAAGTAATCTTGATGGGTTATATAATAATAAACATTATATAGAAACTCAAGAATATACTTTAGAAAGAATAATCTAATCGAAAATCTAGTAGTCATTCCCATGATGGAATTCAACATTATACTAGGGTTGGACTGGATCTCAAAGTATAATGCTAAGATCAACTATAGAAGAAAGGAAATATCAATAGTGTTGAATGGAAATCCTATAATTTTTTAATGGATAGATATTATGACATGAGATTTTTCTAAAATATCCTCTCATATCCTTCCATATTGAAATGATAGGTAAAGATGAATAGGGAAATGGAAGTATAAGAATAGAAAATTACTCCCTTATTTAGGAATACATTGACAAATTTCTTAAGGAGTTACTTGGACCTCCCCCAAAAAGAGAGGTATAGTTATCCATTGAAATCATGTCTGGATCCTAGACGATATCAAAGACCGCATATAGAATAGAAAGTGTGGAGCTGAATGAATTAAAGAAACAACTTCATGATTTTTTGGAGAAGGGGTTGGTCTAACCAATAGTGTCTCCTTGGGGATATCCTCTTTTATTTTTTAAAGAATACTGATGGGTCAATGAATATATGAATTGATTATAGAGAACTTAATGGGATCATAGTAAAGAAAAAGTACCTGCTTCCAAGAATTTATTATTTATTTGACCAACTTCATGGGGCTCAATTCTTCTCCAAGATTGATATTTGATATGGTTATCAACAATTGAGGGTGAAGAAAGAAGATATCTCAAAGACCTCCTTCGGATCATGGTATGGGAATTAGGAGTTTTTTGTAATTATTTTCTTCTTGTATAATGAACCTAATATTTATATGGATTTGATGAATAGAGTCTTTAAGTACAACCTTGATAATTTTGTGGTAGTTTTTAGTAATGATATTATCATATATTCCAAAATTTGCAAGGAGCATGAAGATTAGCTAAGGGTTGTACTTCAAACTCTGAAAAAGGAGAGGTTATTTAAAAATTCCACAAAAGATGAATTTTGGCTATAAAAATATTCTTTCTTGGGGAATGTTGTAAACGATAAATGAATCTCATTTGACCCTACCAAAACAAAGGTTGCAGAGGAGTGGCCTCATCCTACAACAGTAATTGGGATTTTTATTTTCCTTGGTTTAGAAGGATATTGAATGAGGTTTGTGAAAAAAAAATTGATTACATTATAATAAAATATACATGTTAACTTTAAAAGGGTCCAAGTTTAACTAAAAAAGGATTGTGATGAATGTTTCCTAGATTTGAAGAAGAGATTGGTTACTACACCTATGTTAACAATACCCTCTATTGGAGAAGAATTTTTTATTTTTATTGATACATATCTAAAAGGGATTGGGTGAGTCATCATGAAATATGACATGGTTATTTCCTATGCATATGGAAAGTTAATTCCTCAAGAGTAGAATTATTCTATGCATGACCTAGAGTTGGTTGTTTTTTTTTTGATCTAATGATATGGAGGTACTATCTTTATGGGGGAAAATGTCATATATACAAAGAACACCAAATCTTGATGTACATTTTCACATAGATGGAATTGAGCATGAGATAGAGTAGATTTTTGGAACTCATTAAAGACTATAATTGTTCAATTCATTATCACCCCATAAGAGAAAACAAATTTGATGATATATTAGGTATGAAAGACCCCTTTTTTGAAATGTTGAGGATTCAAGGAGATACTTTGATCAAGGACCTAGTAAGGATGGACATGGGAATCATAAGGGAATGGAAATCATAAACCCTGTCCCAAATGATTTCTCATCCAGAATTACTACCGAATACAATGAAATATCAAAGATAATATCCTTTATTACATAAAAATATAGAGTTTGTGAAAAATGGGAAGTTTTCTTAGTTCAATATTGATCAAGAAGGTGTACCAAAATTTCATTCAAGGGTATGTTTTCCATTTATTCTAGAAACAAATAAAAAGATAATGGATGAATCTCATATATATACATTCTCTATACATCTTAGAAACACTAATATTTATTGGTACCCTCATGATCATTATTTGTGGGATAACATGAATAGATAGATTTCCGACTACACTGCACGGTTCCTAGCATGTCAAAAAGTTAAGGCACAATGATGAATCCCTAAATGGGTATTACAACCACTACCCGTACCAAGATAGAAGTGGGAAAATATCACTATGGACATTGTCACTGGACACCTGAGAACATCCAATGGAAATAATGTAATTTGAGTTATAGTGAATTTTCTCACCAAGTATGCCCATTTCACTAATAATCAAGAAGATTTATCACTTGAATAATTTTCCAAGATATATATGAAGGAAGTGGTAAGGCTTCATGGGGTATCACTCTCTATCCTATTTAATCACGAATTGTGATTCACATCAAAATTATGGAGAAGTATTCAACATTCTCTGAGTACCAATTTGAATTTTAGTATGGAACATTGCCCATACACTGAATACCATTCCAAAAGGACATTTCAAACACTCGAGGGAATGCTGAGAACATACTCAATGAATTTTAATGGTGGATGGGATTAACATATCCCCTTAGTTGAGTTCTCCTTCAACAACAACATCCATTCATGTATTCAAATGCAACCCTATGAACCTATTTATGAGAAGCGATGTAGAACTCCTATTTTTTGGGATGAATTTGGTGAGATGAATATTCTTAGGACAAATATTGTGCAACATATGTTGGAAAAGATTCATTCCATCCATAAAAATATAATGGTTGCTCTGGGTTGGAAGAAGAGATATACTAATAGCCATCAAAGGGACTTGGAATTTGATGTTGGAGAATACGTGTTGATTCTAATTTCACCATAGAAGAGAGTCATGTGATTTGGGAAGAAAGGGAAGCTTATCCCTAGGTACATTATACCCTATGAAATACAAGATCATGTAGGATTAGTTTCCTATCCTCTAGAACTTCCACCAAACCTTGCTCCAGTTCCCAATGTTTTCCACATATCTCTCATGAGGATATACATACATGACCTTTCACATGAACTAAATCTAGAGGTCGTACAACTTGAACATGACCTCTCTTATGAGGAGAATCCAGTGGAGATCTTGGACCATAGAGACTAGGTTCTATGAAACAAAACTACCCACCTCATCAAAGTGTTGTGGAAAAATCATAAATATGTAGAATTAATGTGAGAACTATACAAGAAAATGAGGCAGAAGTGACCATATATTTTCTCAACTAAGAGAAGGAGTTGAAATTTAAGGGATGAGATTTCTTAATGGGGGGAGAATGTAATGACCCAGACTTTTTGAATGAAGATATGTTTCTGGAAAATATATGTTATATTATATTATTTCACAAAAAAATATATATCATTAATAAATATGTGAGTATAAATTGAAATGTGACCATCGGGTTTTGACCGTTATACGACCATTGGTCAATTATGACCATTGTTCAATAAGACCGTTGGAAATAATAATATTGATAAAAAAAATTAATGTCATAATTAGTGTTTATTTATAGAAATTAAAACGTATAATTAATGAATAATGGATAAATAATGGACTCAACCAGTAGAGTAATGTTGTATAAATCACATTCTCTAGAACTTCTAAGGGAGGTAACATCATTAGGCTTCACTCTTGATGAAGTCAATGCCGAGATTTAACAAGTGAAGGTTGAATGAAATAACCTATGGGAGAAGTTCACGTTAGTATAAATTACAACTCGAGTGATGTTAAACGAACCACCACATGAGAATATAACCATTGAAAAACTTACCATTAGGTTGTCAGTGGCTGCTATAATAGGTTATGTGTCATGGCCTTAGATTCTTAATTTGTAATTCCTTTGTACAAATAATATTTTTATTCCATCGTTTTCTTTTTTCAGAATAGTGTTTGATAAATTGATTTTTCAGTAAAACAATATAGTTTTCAGAAAGATATCATTTATCATAATAAACTAATGTAATATTAATAATGTTGATTTTAATGAAATAGTATGATAATACACTCTTATTTAATTATACTTGATAAAATAATTTTATTTTTTTCAAGTGTCGTAAATTTTACTATGCATTTTCAATCAACAATTATTTTTAATATATAAATATTTTTACAATTAAAACATAATATTCTCATATTTATAAATCTATTATGAAAAAATAAATATCAATTTTGAAATCATCATTTCAAAATTAGGTTCGGGGATTTTTTGAGAAATTTCTTAAATACGATTTTTATGAATCGTAAAAATACAGTTTGAGTTTTTAGTATTTTTAATAACATCATAATTATATCATAATGATGTAATATCTAATTAACCACAATAGAAGACATAAAATGTGTTATTTTATTATTATAAACTATCTTAATATATTTCTATAAAATTCCAAATATATAATTTACTTTCCAATTCAAAAATGGAAACCTTAACTTTAAAAATGTTATTTTTTGAAAACATTATTTTTCATTACTAAAATAAGTAATATAATATTATGATAAAATATTTTGGATTAAAATAACCTAAAATGTGTCCCAAGTGTCTAGAAAACATGGTAAAATACCATTTTCATGCCCATGTATTTTCATTTAGCACTACCTAGGTGTCTAATGACTTTATTTTAAAATTAATAAATAAATCCCTCTTTTTTTCTATAAAACACACATATTTATCCATTTAAATTCACTAAAAATTCCCACTACACGTCTTTAAGGTATTTTTACCTCCTAAGGAGTCCTCCCAATGTTTCATAAATCCCCCAAGGTCTCAATATTTGTGTTTTGTGAGTTAATCTTCAAGGTAAGTGAAATACCAACTTCTCTTTTTCTTTCAAGTTCCCTTTTTTTTGTGGAATGTCTTTAAAATATTAATACCATGTTATTATGACCATTTTATTATATACCTATACTGTATTAATATTATTTTATGATTGAGATACCCTTGTACCATCTTATCTGACACTTTTTGAGAACTATGTTTCATACTCGTTATGCTGTCGATTTTACATCATCAAATTTCATTCTTTTTCTAAAGCAATTATCTTATTTTATTTTGGGAATAATCAATACTATTTTTCTAGGATTATTCAAATATATGTAAAACTTATTTATTTTATTCTTTTATCAACATTCATAAAACCCACTTTCCCTTTTCATGGGTTTAAAATGACATAAATATCTTTTGTTTAAGAACTTCTTTAAAACACCATGATTTTGATATAAGAGCCATTTTTTTATTCTCCATGAGTATGTTATAAAATGTTTGATTCTTATATATGTGGGTAAAATTAATTTATACATAAAAAATGTGCTCCCTGATAATGCTCCAATTCATTGGGAAAAAATCTAATCTCTAGACATGACGTGTTTTACGATACCTTGGTTAATACCTTAGTAGTTTTTATGACACCTCGATGAAAAACCAAAGTGATATGATTTTGAATGTATCATTCAAATGATGTATCCTCATATCCATGTAATGATTCATTTTATTTTTTTTATGAAATTATCTTTTTCCATTACTCATGTCTTTATTCCTCAGGTTGTTATTAATATATCTCATGATCACATGTAAACTACTTCTCTTATTCTCTTATATTGGGCCTTATGATCACCCTTTACTTTTATGTATGCCCCTAGATTTTGAGATAATGTAAATAGACATAGTACAAACATATTATTTAACCTTTCAAGTGTATTAGATGATTTTTTTAAGTTCTCGTGTATTATGTACCTTTTTTTCAAGAAAAAAAATTTAAAAGATCTTTGGTTTTCACCATATAAATGAAAGGTTATGTAATACATAGAAGGGATTCCATATTGGCTAATTGTTTAAAGTGTGTTTAGCATAAAATGATACCTTAAGTCTTTTATTGATATAAAATACCTATTTTGTGGATTATTTCTTATTTTTATGACTCATAATCAATTGTTGTTTAATTTAAAGAAATATATAAAAGATAAATTGTAATTTTCATAATTAACAATTATATTTTATGATATAATATAGTGATATCCATGATGTATGAAAATACTTTTGTTCCTTGATAAAATGTTTATATATCATACTCTACCCTTTAACATTCACACTTATATGTTGTAATGCTGATATTGAGCGGCTTGGCCTAGTACAATGTTGTAATGCTTATAGAGACTATGATATTCCTAGTCCCATATTATAATGTTTATAGGGATTTGAAGAGGATGTTGTAATGCTTATATGGATTTAACCCAGATTCTTGTGACAATAACATGGTTATATGGTGGTGGTTGGAATGGTCATAAGATATTATTAGAGATATTTCAACAATATCTAAAGGAGGTTATTTTACCCCAGTAACATGGTCGTGGTTGGAATGAACATAAGACATTATTAGATATATTTCATCATGGTGCAAAAGAAATTTATTTTATCTTAGTTATATGGTTTTGGTTTGTATGGTCATTAGACATGCTCAGAGATATTCTTGAACAAATATGAAGCATGCTTTGTTTTGTATTTTATTAATTGATGAATTAATTAATACATATATTAATCACTTTATTGCATACACTTCTTATCAATCTGGTTATTTTTTACACAGTGGTGTCGAACGACTATGTTATACTAACACCCTATTTGGGGTACCATTTGGTACTCTAGAATTTTACATGGATACAGGTTTGGACAAGATCAAAGGACATTGAAGTTGATTTATTTCATGTTAGATGGGATGAATTTTAGAGTTGGGACTGATGTGAGTTTTTAGATCGGGGAATTTTTAGTCTTCATTTGAGTATTCTAGAGTTTTACATCTATTGTTTCTTTCACTACATTTAGTTACATTCTAGAATGTCATTACATTATTTACTATTATTTATTATATTATCAATTGTCATTTATTGTTGGGTTTATTTATGTTTATGCATTGATTTATTTCATTTATATGATTTATTTCTACTACTATGCCACTTCATATAAGGGGGTATAGCCTCCCCATTATACATTTCACACCACCACTACTTGTTAGACTCATATGGAGTCTGGGGAGGTGAACTTGAGATCTCGTAACCAACCCTTTTCTGGCCACCTAAGAGAGTACTAATTTGAGGGACGTTACAAAGTGGTATCCAAGGATTGGGTTTTATTTTTGTATATTTTATTGTATGGGAAAGGTATAAAGGGTAATATAATATTTTAGGACATGGTAATGAGATAGTGCATGCAAGTAGCTAACCCATGTATGGGGGAAAATCTGAGTGCCCAGAGATTGGACTACTATTTGTGATGTGTGCTTATTATATATGAAGTTATTTCACCTTTGGTGATTCACATATTGTGTGATGTTATTTTCTTAAGATGATAAAATTTCTTAATAATTTTACTCATGGATTAGAATGGAACTATATGAGAATACATGAATCACAACCGGTACATATGGATATATTGACATGCATTGTTAATGATAGGGGCTTATATATTTTTTCATGTGACATATATAAGCCTATTGAACTATTATTTTAGATATCTATTTCACTGGATAAATTAAATGAGATAATGTGTCATGATAAAAAAACTCTTATGCAATGTCTAGGGAGACCTAGAGTTAGTGGTTATATGTTGTATTCACATGTTGGGGTTGAACTTCTTGCTAGCAAGTTCTCTAAGGTGTGCATTTTTATTGTAAATAGTTGTCATCCTTGTCATCTTTAACATGAGTGTCAGGAGAGTATAAATTATCTGGAACCTAATGTTTCTAAACTAGAGCTTCTTATATGTAATTTCCCAAGCTTCCACAATATGCTTCCTTTTGAAATAAATCAATAGCGTGCGATGTACGCAACACTAAGTTCGAGCGCATCACAACCTATCAAACAAGCCATTTATAAATCATTTATGAATATTATTAACCAAATTTTAAATTTTTAACATTCATATTTTGTTTTTCTTATTCATAATATGGGGACAAATTCAATTTTTCAGATAAAAGAAGTATTTTTCAAAAAATACTTCTTTTATGCCTTTTAATGGAGAACCCTTCATAAATCCAATATTTGACACATTTATATATAAAATTTTAGAAAATAAATTATTATTTATATGTGGGGAATAAATCTTTATTTTGGATAAATTTTTGGAACTTTTCTGATAACTTTCATATTTTGATGAATAGTGAAAAATACTAAATTTTTATTGAAAATATCTTTTTAATCGATATAATTTATAGTGTTAAATTATACATTTAATGGTTTTAAAGAATAATTAGATTATATTTTTATCATTTAACATAATTTAGGTAATTTTATGTAATTTAACATTTAAATTTTATATAAACACATGTCAATCTTTGGATATTTTTTACTTCTTAAAAACCCGTTTTTTGGTTTTGACAATGGGAATTAATTTTAAATTAATTATTGAAATTTCTGTGTTTTGAATTTAAAAAAAGTTATTCAATATTTTTAATCATAATTTATAATTTTTTTAGATAGAAACCTTTTATTTTTTGACTTTATGAATAGTAACTTCAGTAATTATTTTTATTTACCATGGTGTAAGGATAAATCAGGTAAATAAGGGTAAAAAAATAATATTATAATAATATAAAACAACCCTAAAACATGTCCTAATCCTATTGGACTAGATATTTATGCCCATGTAAATCCTTAAGACAATTTTAGGACCCCATGGGACAACTTGGATGTGATAGTAACATGTTATAAGAATTAATTTAATGTAAATATAAAGATAACATAAACATATATCATTTACTAAATTGATTTTAATATAGGGTTATATAACTTATCTTGATGTATATAAATATTCATTATAACGATAAAATATTTCCTAAAGCGTGGTATTTTATGAATAATTTTTATACATTAGATAAAAAAATTTATTAATGACTCAATGATGATGCATTGATTGCCTTATTAATGAACTATTAAAATAAATGAATTTGTAAATATTAAAAAATGTAATTTGAATATTTCAATTCCATAAATGAATTGTATGGATTCCATTGACATATTAGGTATTATGTAATGCCTTTTTTAGAAGGAATAAAGTTGTTATGACTTTAAAAAAAATCAATTACTAAATAGTGTCAAAATTGACATAAATGAGTTTTTAAAACAAATACTATTTTATTAAATGATATAAAAATAATAAAAATATATAGTTCGACAAAATAACTTGTATAGTCATACAAATGTCATAATTTATCCACTTAATCTTCTCTTGTAATTTTACAGTAATGATATTAATCATGTAGTATAAACAAACAAGAGGACATGGTTAGAGTTAACTTATTTTAAAAAGGGTTAAATCTATAAGATAAGGTTACTTTTATCACCTAAGCATATATAAAACCAATTTTCTTAGATTATGTAGACCCATTATAATATTATACTCTAAGTAAATCTATTTGGAGCTATTATAAACCGAAAATAATTTTATAATAAATTAATATTTGAATCTTTTCCTAAAGTGACCCTCACCTCTCTTATAAATGGGAACCTACCTTTCTCTTTAATTGACACCTCCAAATACCTTTGGATTGGAAAAACCTACCAAAATCTCCTAAAAACATACATCACATCATCTAAGAGAAAAATATTTGTCATAAAGTCAAGCTAAGATGTCTGTTTGTGCAAATCAAAAGGAGACACCCGGAGAATATGTAATCGTTTTATCCCTTCTTTCAAAGATCATTTATTCTACTAATTCCTATTACTATGTTGTCACCATACTAAAACAATAAAACCATAATATAATATATTCTGATATGTTTTTATATTATCTAACAACCATATTTCCCTTTTTACCCATCATATGAAAAATAATACCACTATGTGTGCGTACGTACAGATTACCATCTCCATGTCGTGGTGTAAATTTTTTTCATGTACACTTTATCTATATGGGTATAATGATGAATATAATGGATTTAAATAATAAATATAACATGATTTTTTTCTTTAAAATTCATATTCCATCCAATTCTATACCAATTAACTTTTAAGGAAATGATATCGTCGCTCGTGCGTATGTACGGCTTACCAGCTCCATGACGGGATGAGACTCATCATCCGTGTTCACCATCCAAGAATGATTATAAGAATAAATATTATTAAAAATTATGAAATATATGAAATAATAATGCTACATTTATGATATATATATATATAGATATATAGATATATTTCATTCACTTACTTCTATATGATACGAAAATGGATACACCGTTCAGGCATACGTACGGCCTACCGTCCCCATGAACGGTGTATTCCATTTCATATATCTATTTAATATATATATTTATATTTATGACATATAAATAATATTATACATTCTGGAAGTAATTTAATCATGATCTAAGTAATGTTATCAAGAATAACAAGTCAAAACACGTACGATAAAAAACAATTATTGCCCGAAATGTTACATAAACATGGAATTGTTAATAAACGGGTAATATAAAGTCATAAAAGAATCATATATGATAACAAAAATATTATTAAGATTATGATATAAGATAATAAAATGTTCAAACAAATTATACATGAGTTTTGGACACGTACCAAGTGTATTGGACCTAAGGTAAGGGTTAATTCCTCAATCTTATTATTATATATGATTGTTTATGTGTAAGTATTTACTATGACATATTTATCATCCATGTCCATATTTCAAAGAAATGTTTTAAAAAGGAATATTTTAAGGTTTTATAGAAGGTTTTATTTAACTAGATCATCATTTTAAATGTTCTAAAGTTTTATTTTTTGAAATCTATTTAATTAATTTTGTTGTTTTTCAAAATTGGTTTAAGGATTTATTTATATGGGCATGATTATTTTAAAATGCTAATTAATTTCAAAAGTTTCAAAGTGGTATGGGACACTTTAATTAAAAAAAAAATTAATGAATTCCTTTATATATTGTGTTCCATTTAAATCTTTTGAAGTAAAAGGGATATTTTCCTCAAAAAAATTTAATGAATTTATTAAATTATTTTCATATATGTCAACATCCTTTGTTGGATTTTATACTTCTTTGAAGTTGATTTATTATGAAACAATATTCCATATTGTGTTAAAGGTTTTGTGGTATGTTTGACTGTGAATGTCCTATTTTTATACCATTCATGGTTTATGGTTAAATTATTAACATATATTATTCTAGTTTTAATATGAATATATATGTTATGTTTCAACCTTTTCATATAAGGAATGCATTGGACGTAGTAAGTGAATGGAGGGGCCCTCTATAGCCCATTGATTCATTAGTAGGTCTCATGAGACAATCTAATGTCTTGGAACAAGGCTTTGACTGAATATTTGTGAATGAACTTTCAACAAACAATTGACATAGTAGTTATTATCTCCGACATTAAGCATTACATCATTATGAAATTAGTTATTACATGTGATCATTCCACTAGTAGAATATCCATGTTCATGTTTATATGGTAATGTTTGAATTATCTTTACCATATTATGTTCATGTTTTTTATTAAAAATGATTTTGTTTTTATTATACATCTTTCCTTAAATGTTTATAGCTTCTACTAAATTATTTACCCTTCCTAAGAATCTGAGATCACCCATTTATTATGTTTTCTTTTCCCAGGATTCCAGGAAGTTTATTACGATTGATATGTAGGGTTAGGTATGTGGAATAATGGAATTATCGAAGGATTATTTATGATGTGTTTTATGTTAGAAAGTTTAATGTAATTTTCATGTATGTAGTCTATTTTCTAAGGCTACTAAATTGATTGTTCCTTCAGGACTTGATTCCTTTTAATTATGCCAACGTATTAAAATAATGCACCGGCTTCGGGTAATTGGGGTTGGGGTGTTATAGTTGGTATCATAATAATTTTAGCAACAACCTTGGAAATAGATTTACAAAACTAAGATTTGGGATCATAACACTAATATAGAATTTGAAGTTATATATTGAAGAGAATCCTTGAATTTTAAAATAGAGATTACATGGGTATTCCTATAAAATAAATCCATGTTTAGATACAATAAGTTGATGTGGTTCTGGTATAGATGTACCATGGGGTGAAAACTCTGACAAGGTGTTCTGGTCTTGACTTGAGGTTAACCTAGTACTTGACAGCGTTCCTTACTATGCACCTGGTTTGGCATTCCTAGGGGATATACTTAGGATAATTAGTATTTTATTTAAAAACCATTATGAAGGATTTATGAGTAAATATGTCCTCAAAGGAACCATATTTATGATTATGTATTAGATATGCATAAATTTTTAAATTTATGTTATGTCTTTTACTAGTTTGGAATTATGTATTATGATTTATAACCTAATCTAGTGTATCTCATTATTTTAAAATGGAGCATAGTAGAAGAAATGGAAATCGTATAAACACACATAATCCTTGTAGGGATTTCCCACATATGCAAGATAATTATAGCGGAGCTAGTGACGCACCAGGTACTGAACAACTTATAACCATACTGGGACAGCTGAATCAGGTTATGAATGATAACCTTTCCCATATTGAGCATACTGTTCCACAATGAGGAGGATCAATGTTAGATCGCTTCATGAGACAACAACCTCCAACATTTAATGGGACTACAAATACTTTTTTAGGTGAGCAGTGGATAAGTTACCTAGAGAAAATATTTCAATCTTTAGGGAGTAATGACAGGGAAAAATTTGTTATGTTTGTCTATCTTCTTTCAGGAGATACAGATCAATGGTGGTTATTGATTCAAATCACAAAGGAGGATGAAGAAGTCTGAAATATGTAATGGAGGTATTTTAAAGAAATTTTCATAGATAAATAAATTCCTCTTGACCAACGAGAATATATGGAAAGACAATTTCTGTGTCTGATAAAAAAATAGGATGAGAATATTGGAAATTATATGGATAACGTTACAAGGTTATCAAGGAATTATACAGACTACAGACATAACCCAATATGTATGATTGATCGATTCTTTTTATGGGTTAAAACTATTCCTTCGAAGGGAATTGGTCTCACAATATTTCTCATCATATGAATTATAGTCTCGAGTGATATCAAGACAGAAAAGGAATTCTCTAAGTCTTATGACATTAAAGTAAATCAAGAGAAGAAGAGAACGATTGAGCAAGATACAGATAAATGGAAAAAAGGAATGAATGATTTTCCCTTATATGATAATTATGGCAAGAAACACTCTAGAACTTTCCTAAAATGAATGTGAGATTATTAAAATTATCGATAAAAAGGTCACCGATCTTATGATTGTAAGGGAAGAAAAGAAGATGTGCAATGTTATAACTGTAATGATATGGTACATTATGAAAATGATGGTCAAAGCTTCAAGTAAATATATCTCAGAAATAGAAAATGGATGAAGGTCAAGCTTATTTGTTTACTATAGTTGAAGTGGAATAATTAATATATTTGTGTTTTTGGATTCAATAATTATATTCTGATTGTAAGAAGAATTTGATATATATAAGGATGGTAGTGTAGTACGTTTTTCTTTAATTAAGGTTTTAATATGATGAAAGTAATCATATTTTCATTATGTGACAATAAGATAAAAATTATGTTGTTTGAGGAATCTGATGTTACAATTGATATTGGAAATTTAGAGACCTTTTAGACCGATATTGGAAAAAAGTATTTTGGATAACTCTAAAGTTTGGAATGAATTAATTTGAAATTTGGACAATATTTTTTAAGGTTAAAACATTTATTAAGATTATTTTTGTAATGTTATAATACTATAGTTATAGAAAAGGGAAAACATGTACACTATTGGAAATGGGGTTTATCCCCACGGAACTATGCCCACTATTTCATGAACCATGGGGATAGATTGTTTTTGATTATCTATACTTACGGTTTTATTGAAACCGTGGGTATTCAAGCCCTAAATGTTGGGCTCCTCTTCTCCTCCTCAATCTCCATCACGTGAGATCCTCCTCTCCTCCTCAATCTCCATCATGCTCCCCATTTTCAACCCTATCTCCCAGAGCTCCGACTCTTGGCCCTGTCCTCCCCTCCCCAACCACCACCTCCCGGCCATCCAACCTCCGCCTCCTAGCCCTCTCCTCCACTATCCGACCTCAGCCTCCAGGCCATCCGACCTCCACCTCCCGGCCATCTCATCCCCTCCCCGGCCTCCGCCTCTCAGCCCCGCCTCCAGGCTCCGACACCCAGATCCGCCTCCCAGCTCCGACTCCCAGCTCTGCCTCCACTCCCGATCTAGACCTCCTGGGCTTCGCCTCTTAATTAGGGTATGTGTTTGTTTGAGAGTTTAATTTTCAATAAAATGGAATGGGATGGGATGGTTTGATGACAATGAGAGTTTTTTAGGAGGTAGTGAGATTATCATTAGGCCGCGCAACACCGGCCGACCACCGCTACCTCTGATCCCCATGGTAATTTGTTCACCCCTAATCCCATGCTCTGCTAAGCTCATGTCGTCCGCCACCATCTTCCGCAGATCTGTCATTGCCCACCCCTCACAAGATTAGTCGCCTCTAAGCTGCCACCACCACCGAACCCCACCAACCCGCCCCTTCTCGCTGCTCTGTTAGGGTAAGATGTTTTTGGTACAAGATCTTCTTTCCATTCATATCCATGATGTTAAAATGGTGGGGCATCTTATCTGTAGTTTGTGGCTGTATTAACCTATTATTTATGTCATGTAACCATTATATCTTTATCACACATGAAAACCGGTTTATTTTTGTTTCATGTTCTTCTTTTAATTATACATTTACATAATTTATCAAATTGTTTGTTATTTTTTCGTGCATGATGGAAAAGTTTGTTGTTTCAGGATATACTCAATAGATTTTTTGTTATTTTTTATTCATGATAGTGAAATTTTTTGTTGTTTATCAATATACTCAGTAGTTTATTATTTATCATCTTGATTTGATTTTTTTCTATTGGGTGAGGTTCTTGTAAATTATTGAACTTGTTTGTTTTCACCTGAAATGTATGCCATTTTGGAATAAATTTAATGAACAAAGGAGTTTCAATGGCTTCAAAAGATCCTGCATTCACTCAATTCACACCAATTAGTCGACGATATTTAGGTATACATAATTTCACTGTTATTTTTTATTTTGATGTGCAAAAATATTATTAGTCTACATCCCATAGTTGAATGTTAATTAATTAGCTTGAAATTAATTTATCAAATAATTATTTTAACCAATAAATAAAATCAAATTAATAGGAATCAGAAAACTTGAATATATGTACAAGTATTGATTTAAGGATAAAATGGTATTTCTATAATTGAAACGGGTGAAGTTACTTGACTCGCTGACCGATGCCTTTACATTCAACTGACTATCAAGTTTAGAATTTATGAATATACTTGATCCTTCACTATACTACTAAGGTGTAGAACAACGAGATTCCAAGGTCAATCCCACAAGGACCACGAGTGATCCGCAAGAGCCCGACATTACTTTATTGTTAACCTGGTGATTTTGTAAGAAAAAACAGTTCAAACCGAATTTTAAAACAAGAATTTAAATGATATTTAATGAAAATTAATAAATATAGAAACGAGATATCAATTTAAATGGATGTTTAACAAGAGATGTCCACCTCTTTCATTCATGAAAGAACAAAAAAATAGGTTGCAAGATCATTCTAAAACCACGAACTTCTCTATTTTCATGTCCATTGATTCTTCCTAGGTTAATCTAGTTCTCTTGGTCGAAGAAATATACTAACATAAGTTCATTAATACGTTGTTAATATTTTCATTATTAATTGTTGACCATTAGTTTTATTTTCCATATTAATTAAATTTATAACATGAATTTTTATTTGTTTTTGAGAAATTTTATGTTATAGACTTTTCATCATCATATTAATGGAGTACTTGTTGGAAGTTGTGCGTTGAATTTGGAAGTAATGTTGGACTTCTCATTAGTGAATGTTTAAACTAGGTACATGTGATTCAATTCATTTTTTTTATGGTAATTTGGAGTTGTGTTCATTTGATGAGTATTATATTGTTGTAGCTACAAATAATCGCTTCCAAATGTGTTTGATCAAGTGAATAGTTAAACTCTTCTAAATTGTATCATCTTTTCCCCCATCCTCATTAGTTTATGCACTAAGGTTTCCATCTGACAACACTCATAGAAAACTACATACATCACTTATCTCTTATCATAAGTAGTTTGAAAAAATAAATTCTTTTTGTTTTGTTTCTGAAATAGCATTTTCACTTTTATTTCAGAAGAAAACCATTTAAGTTGCAGAAAAGCAATTTCACAATAAGCAATCTGAAAACATCATGCCTGATTGTGCTAATCAGTTGTGGTTTTGGTGTAGTCCGAGTCGGTGAATGGTTTCTTGCGGTCACTTGGCCTGGGGAAATATTCAATCACATTCAAAGCTGAGGAAGTGAGGGTTATTTATATTAGATTTTGAATTCAACTCATGTCTACAGATTATTTCTTTTCTGTTTTCATGTTTTCATGTTTTCATGTTTTCATGTTTTCTAGGTTGACATGGCAGCCCTGTTACACATGGGATATGGGTATCTTAAGGCTTTGGGAATTCCAATGGTAAATGACATATTATTCCTTCATGTTCTTTGATCATAGGTTTTTAATGTTCGTTTTGGGAGGCCAATATTTTTTGATGGGGGCATCTGATTTCTGTATTAGATTTTTTAAAATTATTTTTTGTTTTCTTCAATTGGAGGTGAAAATTTTTAACTTGACATGATATCTAGACATGACATGACATGATTTAAACAGGTTTGGGTTATACATAAAGGGGTTTGGGTTGTGATAGGGTTGAGGAATATTACACAAATAACTCATCATGAGATAACATTTTATTATAATTAGAACAACAGATGTTTTTAGAGGATGGATACGAGCAACATATACAAGTGAATCATCTGGCTCCAGCATTGCATACAATTTTGCTCTTGCCATCTCTTATTAGAGCTTCTCGAAGTCAAATTGTTAACATGAATTCTGTTGTAAGTTCTTTTGTCTGAAAAATTCATTGTCTTTTACATATTACTTCTTAAATTGAATGTGCAAAACTTTATGAGCATGTTCAGTCTCAGTGCTTTTCCCATTTACTCATTACATCTACATGATTTATTAGCTGTTTTTTGACCACGTTTCATTTCATTACTGCTTTCATTGCACCAAAATTATGGGTTTGAGATAAATTTTTCTCTTACCTTCAATAGATAGATCATGTTGGCTTTGTCGACTCTGAAGATATGAATATTATTTTTGGTGAAAGGAAGTTCACCATTTTAGTGGGATACTCCAGCAGAAAGCTTTCACAGGTGCACATGCAGCTGTATGGTGTTTGGTTGTCCATTGATTTAAAGGCCTTATAAACCATCAAATTCACTCTAAACATTTAGAAAAAGTATGAAATGTGTTTGAATGGGATGGGAAATTGTTTTTTTTAATCTACATGATATTCTATTTTTTATAACAATGAAATTCAAAACAGTGTCACTGTTTCATTCCAGATAATGTTTAGCAGTGTCCTCCACAAGCGGCTGCCTACTGAGTCTGGTATCAGTGTAGTTTGTGTTTCACCTGGTGTTGTACACACCAATGTGGTAAGTTTCAATGATGATTTTAAACTCTGTATATATGTGATATGATACTTGTATAAAGCATTCCTTCATCAAATGGGGTCAAACATTTGGAATTTATTTACGGTGGGGGGGTTGATTTTCATATCATGCTGAATTCTCATGTCTAATTCTCAGTTTTATCCCTATGAATCCAGGCAAGGGATCTTCCCAAAATTGTCCAAGCTCTTTATCATCTGATACACTAATTAGTTTTTGATTCCCAATAAGGTGAGCATAATTTATTTCAACTGTACTGGTTTTCTTGAGCACACTAAATTCGTGTTCCCATAAGGCCCTGTTTGGTTCCACAACATTTATTAAATGAAATGAAATAGGATGCTTTGGGGTTGGATGACAAGTGGATGAAATGAAGGACTCAACACTTGAAATATTATCAGATCATCGCATACCATATCCATGAACTGAACTAGACCTAACTCCTAGCTATTTCCACTGATGCGGTCACATTTTGGAAGGTTTGTATGATATGTTTAGGAATTGATGTCCTAGATTCCTTCATTTCTAGGATCTTCTAAGAAACATCTTTTTAGGTAATGGGAATATAGAGCCATTCTACTGTTAGGGTAAGAATGTGAGTCTTCCTCTGATTTTTAATCAAGATGCTTTGACGTGGTCCTCTAATTTCCATTGTATTTTCATGTTGTGATTGATATACCAGAGTAGATATTTTCATATTATTGTTGATTTATGATATATATGAATGGAAGGATTGATATGTATGTAGGTGCAGAATGGTAGGGAGGTGGAGTTGCATCTACTCGCCCTGTGGAACAAGTCTATACCCATGGTTTTCCAAACCGTGGGTACATTTCGGGAGTTGTAATTTAGTATACCCATGGTTTTCAAATGATGGGTACATAAGGGGAGAATTATATCAGTATACCCACTGTTTTCAAACCATGGGTATGGATGTCTATAACTACGGTTTGTTAAACCATTGGTAATGTCAATTTTTCTTCATATATACCCATGGTTCTATGAAAACTGGTGTATAACCCTATTGCGACGGCACTACAGCCGGCAGTTCTTGAAACCATGGGTATATCCTATACCCACAGTTTCAAGGGCTATACCCACGGTTTAAAACTGTGGTTATAGGTAGTTTTTCTTACAGTGGTAGGTCGTGTGATAACCCATCATGTTGGACAAAGATGTGGGAATTGAACCCACAACAAAAGTACGACAATGCTTTATCACCTACCAATTGCCTACAAGAAGTCCCTAGTTATTATAAAATAGTATTCCTTATTTAAATGGAATATGTTTATATTTGAAACTTTATACAATTGAGATAAATAGATTATTTTGGAGTTTTATCTTTTGAAGAGAAAGATGAGTTTGTGGTAGGAATTATTTAAAGGATCAAACTATATATGTAAATTAAGTATGCTTCCTTTTGTTCATAGTCTATGAATTAAATTAATTCCAAAACACTAGTAAAATGATCATAAAATGAACAATGTTTTCCTAGTACTTTATTTTAGGATGAATCATATGGTCCC
Source organism: Viscum album (assembly GCA_963277665.1). NCBI lineage: Eukaryota > Viridiplantae > Streptophyta > Magnoliopsida > Santalales > Viscaceae > Viscum > Viscum album. The sequence goes on along the minus strand of OY728167.1, from coordinate 386,158,105 downwards.
TTAGATCATCACAGATTTATAGATTTCTGGTTGTTAACATTCACTTAATAATATTCTCTATCCATCAGAACTTTATGGTTTTTTTCACTTTGATATCCATATTTTTCTACATGTAATCCTTCTATGTGTTATTTCCAGTAACCTTCATACTTACCTTTATTTATTTTAAAACAGAGGCCTCATTAATCCATTTTTCGATGTGGGATTTCCACAAAGATATTTTGAAATATTAAACCCCTAGTTTTCAATCCGATGATTAAATTTCAAGGATGCAATTTATTTAAGGAGGGTATAATTTAACACCCCAATATTCCATGATACGGTTCATTTTTAAATAATTCAAAAGCGTTTGATGTATGCTACAATGAGTTCAAGCACACCATGACCTATCAAATGAGCCGTTTAAAAAGTGGTTATGAATAGTATTAATAAAAATTTTAATTTTATATCCTATATAATTTTAATATTCATATTTTGTGTTTATTATTCATAATATGAGGAAAAATTAAATTTTTCAGATAAAAGTAGTATTTTTTTTTAAAAAAATGCAGTTTTTCAGCCTTTTAATGGGGAACCCTTTTTAAATACAATATTTGACACTTTTATATATATTAAATTTGATGAAATTAAATTTTTATTTAGAATTGGGACATAATAATTTTTTTTTGATAAATATTTCGTACTTTTCTGAAAACTTTCATATTTTGATGAATAGTGAAAAATACTAAATTTTAATGGAAAACAACTTTTTTAATCAAAATTAATTATAGTGTTAAATTATACATTTGATTTGTTTTAAAGTATAATTAGATTATATTTTTATCATTTAATATAATTTAGGTCATTGGATGAATTTCACATTTAAATTTTACAAAAATACACGTAAACCTTTTGATAGTTTTCACTTCTTCAAAACCCGCTTTTTGGTTTTGACAACGAGAATTAATTTTAAATTAATTAATGAAACTTCTATGTTTTTAATGTGGAAAATTGGATTCCATATTTTTAATTAGAAGTTTCAAATTGTGTAAATAGGTTTCTTTTATTTTTGGACATTATGAATAGTAACTTTAGTAATTATTTTTATTTACCATGGTTAAAGGATAAATCATGTAAATAAGGGTAAAAAATAATATTAGAATAATATAAAAAAACCCTAACACGTGTTTTAATCTTATTGGATGAGATATTTCCAACCATGGGAATCCTTAGGACAATTTTGGGACCCCATGGGACCACATGGGTGTGATAATGACATGTTATAAGAATTAATTTAAAGTAAAGATAAATATAACATAAACATATATCTTTTAATAAATCAATTTTAATATAGGGTTATATAAATTATCTATATGTCTATAAATATTATATATAAATATAAAAATATTTCATACATCATGGTATTTTATTTATAATTTTTAGACATTTGATAAATAAATTTATTTGTGACACAGTGATGATGTAGTGATTACCTTATTAATGAATTATTCAAATAAATGATTTTTTAAATAATAAAAAATGTAATTTTAACATTTTGATTCTAGAATCGAATTTTCTAGATTAAATTTACATATTATGTATGAGTTAATTCCTTTTTTTCTAAGTAAGAATGTTTTTATGACTTACAAAAATCAATTACTAAATAGTGTCAAAATTGACATTAATGAGTTTTTAAAATAAATACTATTTTATTAAATGAGATAAAAATCGTAATTATCTATAGTTTTAAAAAATAACTTCTATAGTGATAAATATTTAATAATTTATCCACTTTAGATTATTTTGGAATTTTTTATTAAGGAAATTAACCATGAAGTATTAAAATATAAGAGGACAGGGTAATAGTTAACTTATTTTATAAAGGGTTAAATCTAAAAGATAAGGATACTTTTATAACATAAACATGCCTAAAACCTTTTGGATGAGATTGTTTAGACCCATAATCATCATATAATATAAATAAATCAATTTTTAGCAATTAAAAACCGAAAATCATTTTATAATAAATTAATATTTCAAGATTTTTCAAAAGTGCCCCTCACCTCTCTTATAAAAGGTATCCACCCTTTCTCTTTAATTCAGAACTCTAAAGCCCTTTGGATCAGAAAAACCCAGTTCAAATCTCCTCCCAAATTTCCTAAATTCCTCATATACGAAAAAATTTGGGAAAAAATCCAACTTATGAAGTCCTTTTGTGCAAATCAAAAGGAGACACCCAAAGAAGAGGTAATCATTTTATCCATTCTTTCAAATTCATTTCTTCTTCTACTTAATCTTACTAAGTTGTTACGATACTAAAATAATAACTCTATAATATAATATATTATGATATTTTGTTATGATTATGGGAAAAATATATTCCTTTTTTTACCCATCCAATAAAAAACAATGCCACCATGCGTGAGTACGTACGACTTACCGTCTCTACGTCGTGGTGTTAATTGTTCTTCACGTACATTTTATTTCTATGAGTATAACGATGAATATAATGGATTTAAATAATAAATATAACATGATTTTTTTTCATTAAAATTCATATTACATTCAATTACATACCATTTAACCATTAAGAAAATGATATAGTCACTCCTACATTCCTACGACTAAACATCTTCACGACGCAATGAGACTCCTCTTCGGTGTTCACCATCCAATACTGATTATAAGACTAAATATTATTAATAATTATGAAATATATTAAATATTAATTATACTATGATGACATATATATATATATATATACATATATTTCATTCACCTACTACCATACAAATACAAAAATAGAAACAGCGTTCATGCGTACGTATGACCTACCGTATCCACGAACGTTGTATTCCATTTCATATATCTATTTATTATATATATTCATATTTATGATATATAAGTCATATTATACTTTCTGGAAGTCATTAAATCATGATCTATGTAATATGATAAATAATAACAAGTCTAAACATGTACGATAAATAAAGCGATTATTACCTGAAATGTTATGTTAACATGGAATTATTAATAAACGGGAAATATAATGTCAAAAAAGAATCATATATGATATAATAAATATTAATATGATTCGGATATAAGTTTATAATATGTTTAAAGACATTATACATGAGTTTTAGACACGTACATAGAGTATTAGGCCTAAGGTAAGGGTCAATTCCTCAATCTCATTATTAACCAAGATTGTTTAATTGTAAGTATTTACTGGGACATATTTGTCATCCATGTCCATAATTCATAAAAAAAATTCAAAAGGAATATTTAAACGTTTTATGGAAGGGAATCTTTAATTATATAATCATTTTAAATTTATTAAATATTTCTTTTTCTAAATATATTTAATTAATGTCCGTGTTTATCAAAATGGTTTTGAGGATTTATTTATATGGACATTATTGTTTTAAAATGTTAATTCATTTAAAAAGTTTCGAAGTGGTATGGAAAACATTGATTCAAAAATATCTTTTAAATTAATTACATTATATATTGTGTGCCTTTTAAATGTTTTAAAGTAAAAGGGATATTTCATCAAATAGTTTTAATGAATTTAATGAATTATTCTCATATATGTAAACATCTATACAACATTAATTTTTTATTAAATTAATCACTTTAAAGGGTAAAGTGGGAACCCTCACAACTAAATAGTTTCAGTACCAATGGATACGATAGATCTTTTAAAGAAAAGATTGAGTTGTTTGGAATCATTTTCCAAGAACAAAACCCAGGGAGTAGCATTTACCTTACTTCCAAGGAAATCCTTCAAGGTTCCCTTGAAATGAAGTTCCATGTTTTCCGAATATTTCTTGTATTACTCCTTGATAATATTCCCCATGTTGAAGCCTTTAAGCATAATGTGCTCTTTCTTATCATCCCACTCGCCTTATTCCTTTGTAGTGGCCAGCTGGATCGGTCTCATTTCTTAAAATTCTTAATATAAAAAGTATCCCCAACCATTACCTCATCAGAATGAATGAGTATATCCCTATGTTACAGAATAAAGGCTATTTGGAACTAGGGATCAGCTTTGGAAAATGCTTCGGGTTTCTTCCCCTGACCACTAATCTCTACAACACCTGCAGAAGAAGCTGGCGATGCAGCCTAACATCCTGCCATAACCAGGTCCTTGGTGATGGAGGCCGCCTCTTATAGGCCATGGTCTTTGGTCCTATTCAGGGTTGAGCTGCCAAACATAGTATAATCCTTTGGGGACAACATTCCCTTACAAGCAGATCTAGTAATAGGAGGACTATGGAGGTTGGAGTAATCTGTCCTTCTACGCGTCCTCTAATTATTTGAAATGAATCCATTTTAATCCATTATTTTGTTCTTTCCCTTCTGCTTAGAGGATCTATGTTACTGTTAGGTCCACTAGGTTAGATACCCTGAGAGGGGAGTTGAATCAGGGTATGAAATATTAAAATCAACTGCCCCTATTCATCTTGTTTTTCTGTTAAGAAAAAATTTTCTCTCTCTTTCGTGAAGAAAAGTATAAATAGAATCTAAATCATGCATAAGATACAAAGATTTTTACATGGTTCACCCTCACTGGGAAATGTCTAAGGAGCATACAATGGCAATGTGCCGATTTAACAAATTCACTAAAAGTTAACTATTCCTTACAATGTTTGAATCATACTCACTGCAACTTCAAGTTTACAACCAATCACGAAGTGAAAGCTCACTTATCTCACAACTAATGTGTTTTCAATACTTCTTCAGAAGATCCACTCACAGTTTATAGACCTGTAGGTCTCTTCACTTTCTCTAATGAAATCTGCATCCTTAACTATTTCTAGATGCTCTGTTGATGTCATACTTTCATCTGCAGATGAATCTCTCTTTGCATCGGGTGAACTAGGAAACCCCAATTTTTACACAAAGCCTTCACTGGTCTTTTCCCATAATTCCCTTCTTTTGTGTGAAATCCACTTTTTGCGCAACACCACTTTTATGCGCAACCAATTATTTCACATGAAATGACCTCTTTAAATGCATCTATAGATTTATGTGCAACCTTGTTTTTACACACAACCTTTTCTTTATGATCAAATGCCTCTTTTTCATGCAACAACCATATTTTAAGTGCATCCTTTTCTTTACACACAGACAATTATTTTAGGTGCAAACTTGTCATTTACGCACAACTCCCTTGTGTACTCTAATTTCACACGCTATAGCTCAGATACTCTCTAAGTCTTGAGCTTTTTCAAATGAGGGGGGTCACTTCATATTTATAGGAAAAATTGACCCCTGTGTGAAAACCCCCCTTCCGTGTGTAATCCTCTTTGGGCATGAAAAACACATCTTCCATGCAACACTATATTTCTTGCAAAGCTCTAATTTTTTGAACATCTCATTCCTTTAAAAAAATTTGAGCTTCTTATCTCGAAACACCTCTTGTGCGAAAAACTTCTCATCACTATTTAATGCACCACATTCTTTTTCACACACCACTCTAATTTTGTGCGCACTCCTCCAATATTTTTCACACCTCATTCCTTTCTAATTTTCGAGCATCTGATCTCCAAACACTTCTTGAATGAAAAACTTCATTCCTAGATTTCTCACACAACTTTATTTTTTGCGCATTGCTCTAATTTTGTGTGCACCACCCTTTTCCAAAAACACATCTCTGCATTTTATGATTTTCAGGCCCAGAAATTTGGAAAACACTAGAAAACGGTGCCACCTTTTATCTACTCTTTTTGTACCGCCTCTAGATCATCCATTCATTTCTAGGGGTTCTTCTGTAAAACATGGATAGCCTACAACATTTCTTGAACCCAAAAAAATCACCATGTAAACCCCCTTTGTCAACAAATTCATACATCATGGTCTACTTTTTCAACAAACACAATATGGAGGCCCGCTTTTTCAACAAACACAATCACCTCAAAAATGCTTCAATGATACCGTGAGGGATTTTTTCCCAACAAGTAGTCTTATACTATGGCATGTTCCTTCGACTCACCATGGTCTGAAGCCTCGACCATTTCTTCTTGGGATGTTTCCACATCAACCAATGGGTCTTGATCGTGATCCACCCTTCTAGATTCCTCACTGTTAAAGCAGTGTTCTTCACCCAGCACAACAAACTAGTTTTGAGAGGTCCCAATTGGCCCCCTGCTATAAGCTTCTCACCAGGAGAGACATTTTTTGGATTGTCTTCATAATGAGATTAGGTCACAGGTGATTTTTTTCTTTTAATCATCTTTGCGGACGTGATAATCTAGGAACTAATCGTGGAATGAAATATCAGGTATCCCCGGAGTAGCATCCAAACTATTTTAGTAGGGAAAACACAAACCACTTCTTCTATTTAAAAGAATAACTATTATAATAGTTTCCACAGTGGCAGTTGTGGGAAGAGTGTCAAGACTTTTGGCATCCATCTCAATACCATGTTCTTTTTTGGTACCTTCAGTGTGGAAATAGTATCCCAAAGCTCCTAAATATTTCTTACCCTATAGTTGAGTTCCTTACCTATAGAATATTGGGTCGTCTTCATAGGTTCTATAAAAAATTTCCACATAAGACCAGTGGAAAGGGTTTGGATAGGCACCTGAGTCGGGATAGGGCTCATCAGTCCCTGAAAAAGGTGGTAGCTGGAGTTCCATTGGTAGTTCAGGCCAAGGCGTAGTACGTGGTACCCTAGTGCTTGAGTAGTAGTACCAGGTTGGGTAAATAGCCCAGTGTAGTCATTCTATGTCCCAGGATAGTGGGACAAGTCAATTTCTAATTGTGTGGAATAATCGGACAATCCTTGATACATGATTTTCTATCTTTAGAGGTTTGATTCATATATCATCTACCTTAGCTTGTATTTTTATGCGGGATCATCACATTCTTTTCTATATTAACTTTTTGCAATCATTTTGGACATGAATATAGAAATATTAAATGGTTTTTGAACATCGAAAAACTTTTGGGAGTTGGATCAGAGAATATCAAATGTTGAAAGGCATTTTCTCTAGATATTGGTGTCTACCCTTTCTTTTGGGAACCGTTCATGCTAGAAATGACATGATTCACCGTGATTATTGGTATCGATTAGATATTTATATAGCAATATCATATCAAAAGTGACAGGAGGAGAATTATATTTTTGTCTCTAGAAGGAGGAAGTTATTTTAACCAAGGTGACTGGGATCATCACATAGGTGGTACAGGACCAATTTTTTGATGATTAAAATGTATCATGGATTAGATAGCTGGTATGGCTCTAGATAATGGTGGAAGGAAGCATAATTATTTTACTCTAATGGAAGACCAATTTTAGGATGTATTTCTTAATGAGTTCTACAACTTACTGCCTGAGCAAGTGATGGTGTTCATGATTTAGTGCGTGATGAGGGAAAAGCCTATTTTATCCCTCCTTACATAATTGAACGAGTAGATATTTAAGAGTTGAATGTTAATTTGTATGATCTAGAATCTAAAATATTCATAAGTCCTAGTATCTCTCATCGGGGTTCTCTAGTTCTATTCTACAAAAGCGCTAATGAATCGTTGTGCTTATATGAGGATTATTAGAGGTTAAACCAGATGAAAGTCAATAATTGTTTTCCTATTCTACGTATTTACGATAATTTTAATCAGTTGAGATGTGATAAGATCTCATCCAAGATTTATTTGAGATCATGTTACCACTAGTTAAGGGTGAGACTATCAGACATACCATAGACTCCCTTTTGGATAAGATAATGACTATATGAATTGTTAGTGATTCTATTTGGGTTGAACAGTGCATCAATTTTATTAATTTCTTTAATGAATAGAATCTTTCATCCTTTTTAGATCATTTTGGGGTTTTTTGATGATATATTAGCATACTCCATGTCAAAAGACGATCATCCCAATAATATTGACATCATCTGGTGTACATTGAGGGAGCATCGAATTTATGAAAAGCTAAACAAATACAGATTCTAGATTAATAAAGTGAACTTCATTGTCCATGTCATCTTAATGATAAGAGTGTTAGTGGACCCCGAAAAAGTCATAGTCGTGGTATCTTGGGAATAGCCCATGAATGTCTTCTAGATTTGGAGCATCCTAGCTTTAGAAGGTTATTCTCAGTGCTCTACCCAATATTTATCCATATTGGAAACACCAATGTTTAGGATGACCAAGAAAGGGGTTAAGTTTTTTTGGTATGATGCTTGTGAGAGAGATTTTTAGGATCTAAAAGGTTGGTTCACCTCAGCACCTATCCTCACATTACTTGTTCCAAGTAAATCATATACCATGTACTATGATGCATCCAGAGTTGGACTCAAAGTAGTTATAATGCAGGAGGATCAAGTAGCTACTTATGGATCGAGGCATCTGAGATTACATTAGAGGAAATATCAAACTCATGATATTGAGTTAGCATCAATGGTACATGCCCTGAGATTTTGGAGACACAATCTCATGGCTGAAAGGTTTTTGGAGTACATAGGCTATAAGAGCCTCAAGTACATCCTTTCTTAGTGAGAACTGAACCATTGGTAGAGGTGGTGGGTCGAGTATATGTGGTATTTTGAATTTGAATTGGCATTTACACTAGGCAAGGGAAATTTCATTCCTAGATCCATGATCCAAAAGACATAGATATAGGCAGTATATGAGTCTTGTTACAAGTGAATGATAATGGCCCTATTTGTAGACATGTATATGGATGTTCAGGGGACTCGGTGATGGGTAAATCTATCCTTGAAATCTATTATACCATTGATTTTGGACCAGATTAATATTGAGAAATTGTCTATACTTTAGGGCTTAGCTTTAAGAGGAAAATTATATGGTTGGGAGAAATCATCAGTATGGACACTCAGCAATGGAAATTCTATTTTTTCCATTGCTAGGTATGGGTTCTAACGGGCTTATGCAAGGAGCTGATGAGGGAGTTTCAAGCTTCTAAATGTGTGGTGCATCCAGGTTTAACAAATATGTATTGTGATATCCATATAAAATACATTTGGTTAGGTATGAAGAAGGAGAATGCATTATTTACGGTTAGATGCTTCATTTTTTTATAGGTGAATGTAATGCCTCAGAGGCCAGCTACAATTTTGTAGTCTTTTCACATTCATGAGTGGAAATAGGATTATGTCACAGTGAATTTTGTGATAGGATTACCGAGGAAAACAGATAAGAATGACATTGTATAGATTATTTTGGAACAATAGACTAAGTTATCCCACCTATTTCCTATCATGAAACCAACAGAGTTGACGATATGGGTAGTATTTATATGCATGATGTGGTTCAGTTGCATGTTATTTTGAGGAGTATTATTTCAGATGGAGATCCTCATTTAACATCGATTTTCTAGAAGGGTCTTTTGGAGGTTCTTATATCACATGTTCATTTGAGAAAAACTTATCATTCACAGAATGATGGTAAATCTGAGCAAACTATTTACGTTTTAGAGGATATATTATGATCCTGGGTTTTAAATTTTTGTGGTTCATTGGAGAAACATATGGAACTCATGGAGTTTTAATCTTATAATAGATTCCTTCTATCGATGCAAATGGATCCTTTTGAGAAATTTTGTATAATTTCATGATGTTTTCCTCATTTTTGGTCATCAGAAGGTGAGTTAGCACTTTTTGAGCCTAGTCTCATTCATGAGACATCTGATTATGTTCGATTGATCATACTGTGGTTGGTGTTCACATAGAGAAGGCAGAAATCATATGATGACCATCAGAGAAGACATCTAAAATTTGATGTTGGACATCATGCTTTCTTTCAGGTGTCACCTATGTTAGGTAAATTAAATTTCAGTTAACAAGGAAATCTAGTAACTAGGTTTGTCGGGATGTTTGAGATAGTGGAAAGGGTTAGTCTAGTGGTATACCATTTAATCCCCCCATAGTGTTATAGTTCCATGCACAATGTGTTACATGTATTGCATCTGTGGATATATCATTCAAAACATTCCAATATGATATGAATAGAATACATCTATATTTATGATGATTCATCCTTTGAGGAGTTTTTGATACGGGTTGTAGGTCATAGTGTGAAGTATCTTTAGGGTAGGACCTATTGGTTCAAGTGCAGTGGAAGAATGGGAATGTTTAGTAGGTGAACTAGGAGATGGAGTTTGATATGTCTACACAGTGGTCGGGCATGTTCACTAAGGCCTCACAGTGATGGTTGGAGTATCTCAAGGATGGGTTATTATATGGTGGGGAGGTCATAAGATCCAGTCTTTTTTCTAGGTATGCCCCTCTATGATTTATTCAATAACTTTTCTTTCAATTTTTTTTCATCATGGATGTCTGTAGTTTGAATTAACATAGTGTTGGGTTATGAGGAAACTTTTGAAAAACAATAAATGATCCACATGGAGAACCTTTTTTGGGGTAAATGAATTAAATTTCAGGAATTTATGATTGTTTGAATAAATGGATTCTGGGTATAAATGGGTTAAGTGTTTCATGGGTTCTTGGTATGTTGAGAAGAATTAAATGGGGTTTCATTTTTTTAAATGAAAATGGGCTGAGAAATCATATTCAGAATATTTGCATTCTATGTAAATGGACTACACATACTATGATGTTCATGAGTTTTTAATAAAATAAATTTGAGGCGATGGGTTTTTTGGACTATCCCATTAACAATATTTACACTACATGTAACTACATTACACACCATGTAATTGATAAATCTAATATTTTGAAGTATGATGTGCAGTTGAATTTTATTTTAATTAATTGAATCTATTCTTCCCTCAACCTAGATCAACCCTCCAGGAAATTTTTGAGTGCCAACATCCCTTCTGGGTATCCCATTTACGTGATCAATACCTGGTAAGTCCTTTCATTTAAGGTTTTTTCTCTCTCTCCCTTTCTCTTCCAACTATTGTAATAAAATACCTTGATTTTCTGAATTTTTGTTTTTGATCATGAACAGTTTTGATCCATATTTCTCTTATAAATCAGCTACACCTTCTTCCTCATGAGTGTTTTCTATTGGAGTATCGTTGGATCATCAGTTAAAGGTATGTGGTCTAAATCATAACCCAATGGTTTTATAATTTCCAAGTTCATTTAATATTATGAGTGTGTGAATGTAGAATGTTCCAAAATAAATTAAGTAATGAATTAGACCAATCATTGGAGTCCATTGTTTTCAATTTGATTTTAACATGTCTAATGGAATGAGAGAACCATGAATATAATTGAATTAGATAATGGTTTAACATGTGCTTAGCATGATAGGAGACATTATGTGGTTACTTGGTATAGAATCACTAAGTTGTGTATTATTGATTATTATTATGTCTATTAATAAATTATGATTTAATTGAAAGTGGTATATGAAAGATAAATTTTAATTCAAATTATTAACCATTTATATTTACGATTTGATATTTTTATATCCATTATGTATGACAGGACTTGTGTTCCATGTTGAAATGCTTATATATCGGGCTCAGACCTAGAACATGCACACTTATATATTGTAATTCTGATATTGAGTAGGCGTGGCCCAGTCGCATGGTGTAATTCTTATAGATAGTGGGACTTAAAAAGTCCCATATTGTATTTCTTGTAGGTTTTTGACCCAAATACTGTAATTCTTATAGGTCTTTGACCCATATTGTTTAGACTATACCATGGTTATATGGTGGTGGTTGGAATGTTCGTAAGACCTTGTCAGATATATTCAAATATAGTTCCAATGTTGGTTATATTACCATGGTTATATAGTTGTGGTTGGCATGGTTGTAAGACATTATTAGATATATTATGGAATTGAGATTAAGTAAGTTATTTTACCTTGGTTATATATTTGTGGTTGGAATGGTCGTAAGACATGCCCATAGATATTTCAGCATGAAGAAAAAATTAGTTTGTTTCTGTATTTTCGTAATTTTTGAATATATTAATACACATGTTTATTAATTTATTTCATTTACTTATTATCAAACTAGTTAGTCTTGACATGGTGGTGTCGACCTACTATGTTATACTCACACCCTATTTGGTCCACCATTTGGTACCCAGGTAGATTATGTGGATGCAGGTTTGGACAAGGGTAGAGGACCTGACATTTTTTTTCTTTCTTACCAGATCAGATAGAGTTTGGAGGTGATCCTAACGTGGGGTTTAGGATCAGGGAATTTTGAGTCTTAATTTAATCCATCTAGTCTTTTACTTGTATTTTTTCTTCAATGAAATTTAGTTGCGTTCCAGAATTTCATTATATTATTCCTTATTATTTATTATATTATCTATTTCCTTTTATTATTCGTTTATGATATGTCTATACATTGATTTATTCCATTTATATTGTTTATTTATACTTATAATACACTTTATACCTGGTGGTATATCCTCCCCACTATACATTTTACACCCCCACTACTAGTTGATAGCCTCTGGCGTATGGTGGTAACCAAACCACTTTTTCCATGTGATAGAGTTCCATATTATGGGACATTACACTAATAAATATAATACATCATGATGTATTATAACATCTATGGTTCAGTGTTATAGTAGAAATAATAATTTTAAAATTTTAATAAATAAAATATTGGTTGTAAATTACATTAGTTAATGTTATATTTATGAAAATAATTAAATAGAAATATGTAATATAAAAATCATTGATAGTACTTTCAAATATTTAACAAGTTTTTTTGTTTATTACTAGGTGTGATCACACTAGAATTAATGAACTAGATCTCATTATAAATCTATAGATCTGACATTTCCACCTAATATAAAGGGTTTAAAGAGGACAACTTACAAGGATCGGACAAAAATATATAGGTTTTATTCATTGTCACATGCTGTTCCTTCACAATTTCTCAGTCTAAATACGATAATACAATTCAACATCCTACCCATACTTGAACATCAATCCCATCACCCTTTCTTCTAAAATTGTCCCTAGTGAAGATCATAAGTCTCCCACTGGTTCAAATGTTGGTAACACTAATTTCAATGATAATCTTACTTCTTTTGTGATCAAGGAGGATAAATACTCTTCACCTACTAGTACTAAAACATCCAAACCAGTCAAAAAGTTTTCAATGAGGAGGAGCTACCAACATAAAAGGAAATGGGTTTACAACCACAAACACATATTTAAATTCATATCTTATTTTGGATGTATCAGGGTGTAGCAAACCCAAACACTACCACTACTAAAAAAAGAATTATTTAAAAACATAAAGATTTTTTTATTTTTGAGGATAAGACTAAATATTCCACTAGTTTAATTTGGTTTTGATCATATTGGATATTATTTTATTGGTTCTTGAATTAGTAACTTTTATGTTGATTATCTTTGGATTTTTTCACATTCCTTGTTAAACAATGTTTGTGATTATAGAATAACTAACTAGGATATCACTTGTGATGTGGTCTCTCAAAATTCACACATGTAATCCTCATTTGATTATGCTAAAAATCATAACCACAATAAGAGATTTTTTGGGTAGAATTTTTCTTTGTTAAGTAATAGAATTCATGATTCTTGGATCATTATTGGTGATTTTAATGCTATCTTAGGACTAAGTGAAAAAATGGGTCTGTATCAATCCTCAATATCCTCATGAAAGTTTAATTCCATCAAAGGGGATTGTAACTTAAATTAAATAAATATAGTTGGAGCCAAACATATTTATTATAGTAGACACTAAAATATATTAGTAGATAGTAATCATGGCAAAAACTTTTCCGATGACCAAGATCTTGATAATCGGATATTATCTCTAGTACTACCCTTCCTAGACTTAAATCTAACCATCATTAGATCTTGGTTAGACATTATATTAGAAGCTCCATACCTATACTTAATTTTAGAATTAGTAATTTATGGTCCTCTATTACTGATTTTGTTATATTTTTCGTGAGACTTGGATGTTTGTTAATTATGTAAATGATGCTTTCGATTATATTATGATGCTTAAATTCCTAAAATAAAAAATTATGGGATGGTTTAATTCAAATCCAATCAAATTTAAAATGATATTTATTCTCTAGAAGCTAATCTTAGTGAAGTACATGTTTCCTCTACTAACTATGACATTGTTACTGATATTTAATATGATATAGACTTGTCTACTAATCATAACTCTCTTTTCTCTATAAAAGATAAAATTGAAAAACCGTTCTTCAAAAAAAAAGTAACATAAAGGAAGAGATAGGATCAAAAAATTCTACAAATCTCATCAAATAGATAAGAGATATTTTATGCCTATTAACTTTTTAAAGGATGGGGAAAATATAATATGTAATGAGGAAATACTGGCTGAATATATTTTCTCTTATTTTAGAAATATTTTTAATAAACCGAAGCTTAATATTGACATACTACCTAATATCATTCTTGTCACTGTTAGCAATGAATATTAAACTCTCATTACCTGTGTCCCATGGACTATGTGATCAAAGATGTAGTTTTTAGTCTGACTCCAAATAGTGTTCTTGGATCTGATGGTTTTACTAATTATTTGTTTCATCACTATTGGGGTATCATTTAGTTGGATATATTTAATTTGGTTAAATATTTTTTTCCAATGGAACTCTTCCCTAGGGTCTTAATGAAAAATTCCCCACCTTGATCCCCAAGGATGGTAATGCTTTTGAGATTCACCTATTAAGACATATATCCCATATTAACGCATTATAAAAAACATCTCTAAGCTAATTTCCAATAGACTTTCACCTATTTCTAATAAAATTGTTTCCTAGAATCAAGTTATCTTTTTTAAGGGAAGAACAATTCAAAACTATATATGCCTTTCCACTGAATATACCAATATTCTAAATACATTTAATTGGGGAGGTGTAACTGTTTTAAAATTTTACATTAGAAATTCCTTTGATACTATGGACTAGAATTTTATATATAAGGTTCTTAAATGTTTTGGATTCAATGATATTTTCATTAAAAGGATTAAATCCATTTTTAGCTCTGATCACATTTATATTCTTTTTAATAGACTCCCTAAGGGTTCTTTTAACTGCACAAAACATGTTAGATAGGGTGATCCCCTTTCATCCATCCTCTACTATATTGCTGAGGATTATTTAAGCAGACTCCTTGCCTCTTTGGTAACTCATGGTAAACTTAAACCAATATTTACCTCAATAAATTTGGATGTTCCATCAAGCCTCTTTTATATATATGAAATTTTATTATTTTTACAATGGGGAAAATTAATATCCAAAATATTACGGTATCCCTCTCAAATTACAAACTTATTTCAAAATAAGATATAAACAATAGTAAATCCTATATTTTATTTGGGAAACAGTTTCTGGTTGATAGAAAAATAAATACAATTATTGACTTAGGAATCAAATATGTGTCTCTTTCTTTTACCTACCTGGGTGTCCTTATTTTTCATAGAATAAAATTTTTGATCTACTCAGAAATCAATATTCCTCTTAGAAAAAGAATTATCTTCCTATGGATGGAATAATTTTCATTTTAAAATCCATCATTTCTTCTAAAATGTTTTATTCTTTGATGGTTTACAAATGGACACATGGTATTCTAAAAATGTTATATGCCTCTATTAAAAATTCCATTTTTACTAGGAGCACTATAGAAAGAAAGTTAATTAGTGTACCTTGGAATAATTGGTACAAGACTCTTCCAAATAGTGGACTCAAAATTATGAATATCATGTAATTTAATGAGTCTCTATAAGCTAGGTTTGTATAGAACCTCATGAATAGTAATAATATGGCTCTAAAAAACCTCAAAGGTAGGTTTCTTGATAAACATAATAAAGGCATCGTTATGTTTATGGAACCATCGATAAGTCATACCATCAAATATTATTTCTTTAATATTATGTATCATTGAATATGAATGGTTAACATGGAATCTTATCTTAATTTTTTGTTGCATAACCAGGCTGGCTTCCCCCATATCTAAATAGTGGATCCTCTGCATTCCTTTATTTATACTAATGTCTCCATTAAATATTTATTGAACTCTTCAGGCATGGAACTAACTGATGAGATCAATAATAAAGTTAGTAATTAATATTTTTATAATACTGATGATTTTTTGTCTGGGATATAATGACCCATACTTTACATTAATTGTTATTACTTAAAAATTGAATCATACTTATTACAAAATATAACAAAACCATGAAAGGACCATATAGGTATAGTGTCTTTAGAAACTGGGAAACATAAACAACTGGTTCATAAATCATCTACATTGTCTCCCATTTATTTCATCATATATGGAGTCTCTTTTGGCATATTCTACTTAATACACTTCTTCCAGACCTGGGTAGAAGAAAACATACAAAAGGTTGAGCTCAAATTCTCAGTAAGGGTAAACAAAAGAAATGTCAATTATATCATATTCTTAAGAACATAACATTTTGAAAATCTTATCCTGCAAAAGAGATCATAATATCAGGACATGGGATCAATCATAATTGTGAAATGTAATCCAAATAATCATAACTTAAAACATGAAACTTTTTGGAATACACACATAATCATAGAGAATCATTTCTTAGTAGTCAAGACTCATTTCCAAGACTATCTTTGCGGACAAAGTCCATTTCTGAACCAAGTTCACTCCTCATTTCAGTCCAGTTTCACTGAACCGGATTAAACTGTCATTCCAGCCATGTTTATATCATGAGATATAAATCTTTACCAAATGAATTGGAGGGAGATCTAGGTCTCACCCATCTCATAATGAAACCATTCTTATGTGTGCCACAAAATCATAAATCATACATCATAGCATAACCCATGTAATAAAAATGGGATTCTTAAACATCCTGCCATCATAACATAATCTATATAAGATAAAAGGACTTCATAAAAATAATTCCTTCATAACATAATCAAATCAATGTAAAATAGGGATATAAACAGAACCCTATATTATCTTATGTGGAAAACAATTTTGATAAATCGCTTGAACTCCATTCTTGAGGAAAATATCCTTTATCCTTCAAAAACATTTTCCTTTCTTAAAATGTCATATAATTTTAAACTAAAATAATTTGATTAAAAATAAACTTGAAAACATGTAAAGGAAGCGTCATGGAAATAATGTTCTGAAAATCCAATCATGTTGTATAACTTAAAAAACATTCTCCTCGTACTTTGGCCGGAAAAGTCAAAAAGTACCTCATACGAAAAACGAAAAAAGATTCCTTTCATATGTTTTACTAAAAACTCAACAAAGGGTAAAATTGGATTTAAAAATTTTTATGAGGATACAAATAATATTACATATTGAGGAAGCATGGATGTGGATGATAAATATACCCCAGTAAATTCTGAAGTATAAACAATCTCGGATAAAAATGAGATTGTGAGATTTTCCCTTACCTTATGTCTGATATGCTTTGTACGTGTCTGAAACTCAAGTATAATGATTTAAATATTGTCATTTAATTATTCTAGAATCATACTCATTGTTATGATATCATATGTGGTAATATTCTTAGCTTCTTATTAGTAATATTTCATTTCTACTTGTTATTCAGGTGTTTATTGCTTTATGTTCTTATGTGTGTTTTGTCGAATAAATTCTTATTCTTTTTTTAGGTTATAGATACCTCATTTATAGAATTCTATTTGTGTAATATATATCATATTTATTCATTCAACTCATTTATATAATCATTATGCAATGATGATCATGTGGAACGAGTCGTATCACATCGTGGAGACGGTAGGTCGTACGTACGCACGAGCGATTATATCGGTCCCATGATCATGGAATTATATTTAAGTGTATGTATACTATTTTAGAATCAATATCAATTTAAAATAACCATATATAGTTATTATTTACACCCTTATACCCATACAATTAAGGTGGTTGTGGAAAACAGATTACACCACGGCGTGGAGATGGTATTCCGTATGTACGCACGCGCGGTGATTTCATTTCCCATAGGATGGATAGAAGGTGAAATAAGGTTGTTTCAAATTTATAATAACATATAAGTATATGATTGATATTGATGTTATTACTTCATAATGAAACAACTAAATAAGAAGAAGTAGAAGAAGAAATAAATTTGAAATAATTGGTAACGGATATTACCTCTTCTTCGATACGCCTCATTGAAACCTCCTCTTAGGGCCCTAAGATTGGTCTTTGAAGTAGACCAAGACCTCTAGGATTTTTCTAGGGAAGTGGAGAAGATAAATTGGCAGGGTTTTTACGAGCTTGATGGCTCAATGTTGTGTGAGGAGGAGAGGGATGAGGTTCCCTTTTATAAGGGGGAATAGGGGAACCTTTGGAAAGTGTGAAAATATTATTTTATTATAAACTTATCATCAGTTTCAAATGGTCCAAAAATCATTAAATATGAATATAAGATGACTCATGGTAGAAATAAAATCATCCAATCAAAATTTGACATGTTTTGGAAAATATTTTAATCATTAAATTTTATTTATTTAAATCATTTATTAATGAGGTAAATACTGCATCATTATTATGTCATAAATAATTTAATTTAGTTGATGTCTAAAAATTATAAAAAAATATCATCATATAAGAAATATTTTTAGCTTTCCAATTAATATTTATAGTTGAACATATAATTTATATAACCACTTATAAAAATTAATTACTAAAAGATTTTTGTTAATGTCAAGTTTGTCTTTACATTAAATTAATTAATCCAAATTGTCATTTTCACTACCAAGTGGCTCAATGGGGTCCGAAAATCGATCCAAGGATGCCCATGGTCAGACACTACTCATCCAATAAGGTTAGGACATGTGTCAAGATAATTTTTAATTATTATAATATTCTTTTAACCTTGAATTACCCTATTTACCATTAACTACAATAAATAAAAATTACCGTAGTTACTATTCATAATATCAAAAAAACGTAACCTATTAACATAATTTAGACCCACTGATTCAAAATATTTAATTAATTTTTCAAAATTCAGAACACAGAAGTTGTATAAATTAATTTTAAATTAATCCCGTTGTTAAGTAAATGGGTTTTAAAAGTTAAAACATTACCAAAGATTGAAATGTTTTACCTATGAAGTCAATGTAAAACTAATGCTAATGACATAAATTATATTAAATGGTAAAAATATATTCTATTTATACTTTAAAACCATTAAATATTATAATTTAACCATATAAATTATTTCAATGAAAAAAGTTGTTTTTAATTAAAATATAGCGTGTTTTTACTATTCACCAAAATATGAATGTTACCAGAATAATATGAAAAATTTATCCAAAGTAAATTTTTATTTCCTTATTCCAAAAAATAATTTTATTTTTTCAAATTGAAATTATAAACATGTAAAAACTAGATTTAAAATGGGTGCTCCATCAAAAGGTGGTAAAACTGCATTTTTTTAAAAATACTTCTTTTATTCGAAAAACTAATTTTGTTTTCATACCTCGTTCTAGAAAATGTGTATGATGAATTATAATGTCATACAATTAAAAATTCAGTTAATAATATACATAACGACTAGCTTATAATATTATAATAATATATCATTGTTTAGTGAAACTTGATATTTGGTACTACACACGCTATCGAGGAAGGTCGTGATTGCATGTAACGTAAGCCAAGCTAGTGTTGTATGCAGTGAAAGATTCATTTTCGTATAACATAAGAAATAAAAATATATATATTTCTCATCAAATCTCCAGGTGTTACATTCTACCCCCCCTTAAAAAGAATTTATCCCTCGAAATTCATCACTTCAAAACAAACAAATGAGGATACCTCTCCCTCATCATATCCTCAAGTTCCCATGTAGCTTCTTCTAATTAGTGGATCCTCCATAAAATATTAACCAAGCAAGTGGTATTGTTTCGTAGAACTTCTTCGCTATGATCCAGAATCTCTATAAGCGATTCTTCATAAGAATGATATTGCTCCAGCGGTACAACTTCTGAGCTTAGTACATGTGAAGGATCAGGTATGTACTTTCTTAGGAGAGATACATGGAACACATCATGAAATTGTGAGAGATTCGTTGGAAGCACCAATCAGTAAGCTACCTTCCCAACACGATCCAGTATTTCGAAATGACCGATACACCTAGTGCTCAGTTTTCCCATCTTCCCAAATCTCATTACTCTCTTCCAGGGAGATATTCGTAAGAACACTTTTTCACCCACTTTAAAATCTAGGTCTTTTCTTCAGTTGTCGGCATAATTTTTTTCGACTTTGAGCTGCTCTTATGTGTTGTTGAATAGATCGAACATTTTCTTCCATCTCATCATCATGATCAGGTCCTAATATCTTTCTTTCTCCAACTTCATCCCAGCAAGTGGGAGTTCTACATTTCTTTACATAGAGAGCTTCATAAGGATCCATCTGAATACTGGAGTGAAAGCTATTATTATATGAAAATTCCACCAAAGGTAGGTGTTGATCCCAACCACCTATGAAATCCATAGAGTAAGCTCTTAATATGTCTTCTAGAGTTTGAATTGTCCTCTCAGACTGACCATCTGTTTGAGGATGATAAGTCGTGCTAAAACTCAACTCTGTATCTAGAGTATGCTGAAGACTTCGCCAGAACTTCGAGGTAAACCTCGGATCCTGATCAGATATAATGGAAAGTGTTACTCCATGCAATCTTACCACTTCCTTTACAAATATCCCGGCAAGCTGATCCAGAGATAAATCTTCACTAATAGCAATGAAGTGTGTCGACTTCGTAAGAAGATCAACTATAACCCAGAAAGCATTATTTCCTTTGGATGTTTTAGGAAGTCCAGTGACAAATTCCATAGTGATGTTTTCCCATTTCCATTCTGGTATGGGTAATGGTTGTAACATCCCATTATACTTCTGTCTCTCAGATTTAACTTGCTGGCAAACCCAGCACCGAGAGACATATTCATCAACATCTCTTTTCATGTCATCTCACCAAAAGTACTCTTTCAGGTCCCTATACATCTTCGTGCTTCCAGGATGAATAGATAATGGAGAACTATGAGCCTCATCCAGAAGCTCCTTCTTTAATTCTGGGATGGGAGGAACACAAACCCGATTTCTGAACCTTGTTATCCCATCACAATCAAGGATGAATTCAAGAACATTTCTCACCTTCTTTTGTAACTCAACATCTTTTGTGCCTCTTTAATCTTCACATGTATAGATGGTTGAACATTCATTTGAGAAAGATAAGATTTTTCCCCTTCCATTATAATTAAAAGATCCATCCTTTGAAAATCCATAAATATTAGATCTTTTGTGATCCTCATCATGGATAAGCTAGCATGGTCTTGTCGACTTAATGCGTCTGCCACCTTGTTTGCTTTCCCAGGTTGATAATGAATTGAGCAGTCGTAATCCTTAATCATCTCCAACCGTCTTCTTTGGTGCATATTCTGCTCCTTTTGTGTGAATTTATATTTTCAACTTTTATGATCAGTATAAATATCACACCTTTCACCATAAAGATAATGCCTCCAAATCTTTAATGCGAAGATTACCACAGCTGACTCCAAATCCTGATTTGGGTACTTTTTCTCATGGATTTTCAACTGTCGTGAGGGATAATCTATCACCATATCATTTTTTCATGAGAACACACCTCAATCCCTTCTTGAATGCATCAATGTAGATCACAAACATTTCTCCACTACAAGGCAGTGTGAGAACACGTGCACTAGATAACCTTCTTTTCAACTCCTGGAAATTCTCTTCACACTCCTTCTTCAACATGAACTTAACTCCTTTTCAGGTCAACCAGGTGAGTGGATTAGATAATCGTGAAAAATCTTTCTCAAAACATCGATAATATCCAGCCAATCGAAGAAAACATCGGATCTCAGTTATTGTTGTTGTTCTCGACCATCTTTCGATAACCTTTGTTTTTTCTAGATCCATAGATATCCCCTCTTTTGAGATTATGTGACCAAAAAATGCAACTTTTTGAAGCCAAAATTCACACTTGGTAAATTTGTCATAAAGCTTCTCCTTTCTTCAGGGTCTTCAATACAATTATCAAGTGATCATCATGTTCTTCCTTTCTCTATGAATAGAAAAGAATATTGTCTATAAAGATTACCACAAACTGATCAAAATAGTCTTTAAAGACTCTATTCATTAGATCCATGAAGATAGTAGGGGAATTATTAAGACCGAATGGCATCACTATAAATTCATAGTGTTCGTACCTTGTACAGAACGTCATCTTTGGTATATCCTCCCTTTTGACCCTTAATTGATGATACCCTTAACAAAGATCAATCTTGGAAAATTATTGAGCTCCATTTAGTTTATCAAATAATTCATCAATGTGTGGGAGAGGATATTTGTTCTTGATAGTGATCTTGTTATGTTCTCGATAATAAATGCAGAGTCGCATTGATACATCTTTCTTCTTAACAAACAGAACAGGTGCTCCCCAAGGTGACGCACTAGGGCGTATTAATCCCTTATCAAGATTCTCTTAGAGTTGCTTCTTCAATTCCTGCAACTTAATTGGGGCCATTTTATAAGGTGTCTTTGAAATTGGCATAGCACCTTGTATAAGTTCTATTGAAAACTCAACTTCTCGATTTGGTGGAAGACCTGGAAATTCCCCCAGAAAGAAATCATCAAAATCCCGTACAGTGGGCATATTCTTAATCTTGAGTTTCTCTCCAACCATTTGAGATAAATAACCTTCATTTATTGGAATCATGACCCATAAGATGGAAGAAATTTCCACTGGAAGGTTATATTCATCCTTGCATCGATAGGTGGTAATAGATTTATCAGGAATATGAAATGTGACTTCCCTTCTTTGGAAATCGATATGAGATCCAAATAAAGAAAGCCAATACATGCCAAGAATCACATCAAATTCCACTATAGGAAGGATCACAAGATTTGTAGGAAGCACTTTCCCACAAACGTCAATTGGTGAAGAATTGTAAACTTTTGATGCAACTGTTATGCCATTAAGAGTTGTCACAGGTAACTCAACATCTAATTGTTGAGGTAATATGGTGATACCCTTAGAAAATTCTTCAGAAATAAAAGAGTGGGTGGATCCAAAATAAAATAAAACATTTGCTACTTTATAGTGGATGGTAAGTGTACCTTTCACCACATCGTTATCATACTACACATCACCGATAGTAATTGCATGTGAGTTTCCTTTGCCTTTGGCCTTAAGATTTTGTTGACATCGATCATCATCAACAACCCTTAGATTAGGGCATTGATTAGAATAATCCCCCATTTACTTGCACATGAAACATTGAATTGTTGGAGGAGCATTTTGTGTATCCCTTTATTTGTTCGCATCATTAGACATCTTCTTCCCATTATTTCGACATTCAATTTCCCGATGACCTTCTTTTACACACATAGAACATTTTCTTGTCCCTTTAAGACAATTACCTCCATGTTTCTTTCCACAATTTGAGCATAAAGGAAAACTCATCTTCTTTTCAGTGAGCTCTTTAGATTTTCCTTTGAATTCCATTTTCCTATTCTTATCAAACCCATATGACTGATGGGTTATTCCAATATCCATCTCAACCATGAGAGCACATCGAACTATTTCCTCGTAGCTATTGAAGTCCCTTATGGCTAACGCCCTTCGAAGACTTGGTTTTAAGTCACTAAAGAATCGATCGATCTTACTCTCAGGTTGGATAATAATACCAGAAGCGTACCTTGCAAGTCCTGTAAAATTTTCTTCGTAGGTACCAACGGATTCATCATCCTTTTTCTTCAGTTCAAGAAACTCCTTCTCCATATTTTTTCTAAGTATACGAGGGAAGTACTTATTGAAAAATATGTTCTTGAACTCGTCCCATTACATGGACTCAATTTCATCTCTTGGCCTCGTATTCTTGATAAGATTCCACCATTGATCAGCTTCACCTTCCAAACGATAAACTGCTAAGATGAATTTATCATGTTCAGAACATTAAAAACTGAAAATATCTATTCAGTGGTACTAATCCATTGTTCATCCACTAATGGATCAGAAGACCCGCTGAATGAGGGTGGACGCTGCCTCATGAAGGATTCAACAGAATGTTGCTCGTTCCTTTGCTCGTTTGGAAGTCCTGCATGGTTTATAGCTTGAGAAAGTTGTGTGATCATGGCTACATGATTTTGCATTCCAGCTCCCATAACGTTTGGTAGCTCA
The DNA here is from genome assembly GCA_963277665.1 of Viscum album. Classification (NCBI taxonomy): domain Eukaryota; kingdom Viridiplantae; phylum Streptophyta; class Magnoliopsida; order Santalales; family Viscaceae; genus Viscum; species Viscum album. Next base: position 386,133,984 of record OY728167.1, on the reverse strand, counting down.
GGGGGACAATCATTGCATTTCTCGTCGCATTCAGCATTAACATGGTTCCTTCGGGTTCCATCCATTGACTAAAACCAAGAAGAATTGTGTGAGCAACAATAATTATAATAAGAAAACCACATAATCCATAATAAAATTTCACACTTAAGGTCTTATGTTAGGTTGTTCATGGCCATTTCTAAAACACTAAGATTGTGTTCTATGTTTAGATATATCCTGAGGGTTCTTACTAAGGTTTTCACATCGTAGTTTCCAAAGGTTGACCATAACCTTCCTCTGATACCAAATATAATGGCCCATACTTTACGTACATTGTTATTACTTCAGAATTGAAGCATACTTATTACAACATATAACAAAACCATGAAAGGACCATATAGGTATAGTGTGTTTAGAAACTGGGAAATATAAACAACTAGTTCATAAATCATCTACGTTGTCTCCCATTTATTTCATCATATCTAGAGTCCCTTTTAGCATATTCTACTTAATACCCTTCTTCCAGGCTTGGGGAAAAGAAAACATACAAAAGGGTGAGCTCAAATTCTCAGTAAGTGTAAACAAAAGAAATGTCAATCATATCATATTCTTAAGAACATAACATTATGAAAATCTTATCCTGCAAAAAAGATCATAATATCATGACATGGGATCAATCATAATAGTGAAATGTAATCCAAATAATCATAACGTAAAACATGAAACATTGTGGCATACACACATAATCATAGAGAATCATTTCTTAGTAGTCAAGACTCATTTCCAAGACTATCTTAGCAGACAAAGTCCATTTCTGAACCGAGTTCACTCCTCGTTTCAATCAGGTTTCACTGAACCAGATTAACCTGCCATTCCAGCCATGTCTATCTCATTAGATATAAATCTCTACCCAATGAATTGGAGGGAGATATTGGTCCCACCCATCTCATAATGAAACCATTCTTATGTGTGCCACAAAATCATAAATCATACATCATAGCATAACCCATGTAATAAAAATGTGATTCTTAAACATCGTGCAATCATAACATAATCCATATAAGATAAAGGGACTTCATAAAAATAATTACATCATAACATAATCAAATAAATGTAAAAATAATAATTTAAACAGAACCCTATATTATCATAGATGGAAAAAAATTTTGATAAAACGCTTTAACTCCATTCTTGAGGAAAATGTCCTTTCTACTTCAAAAACATTTTTCTTTCGTAAAATGTCATATCATTTTAAACTAAAAGAAGTTGATTAAAAATAAAAATGAAAACTTGTAAAGGAAACTTCATGGGAATAATGTTATGAAAATCCTATCATGTCATATATGTTAAAAAAACATTCTTTTCATACTTTGGCCGGAAAAGTCAAAAAGTACCTCATACGAAAAATGACAAAAGATTCCTATCATATATTTTACTAAAAACTCACCAAATGGTAAAATTGGATTTAAAAAATTGTAGGAGTATATAAATAATATTAAATATTGAGGAAACATGGATGTGGATGATAAATATTCCCCAGTAAATTCTAAAGTATAAACAATCTCGGATAAAAATGAGATTGTGAGATTTTCCCTTACCTTAGGTACGATATGCTTTGTACGTGTCTGAACCTCCTGTTTAATGATTTAAATAATGTCATTGACTTATTACAGAATCATAATCATTGTTATTATATCATATATGGTCATATTATTAGCTTATTTTTATAAATATTTCGTTTCTACTTGTTATTCGGGTGTTTATTGCTTTATGTTCTTTATGTGTGTTGTCGAATAAATTCTTATTCTTCTTTTTAGGTTACAGATACAACATTTCAATAATTTTATTAGTGTAATATATATCATATTTATTCATTCAATTCATTTATATAATCATTATGCAATGAAGATCATGTAGAACGAGTCGCATCACATTGTGGAGACGGTAGGCCGTACGTACGCACGAGCGATGATATCGTTCCCATGATCGTGGAATTGTATTGAAGTGTATGTATACTATTTCAGAATTAATATCACATTAAAATAATAATATATAGTTATTATTTACACCATTATACCCATCCAATTAAGGTGGTGGTGGAAAACAGATTACACCACGGCGTGGAGATGGTATTCCGTACGTACGCACGCCCGGTGATTTCATTTTCCGTAGGATGGATAGAAGGTGAAATAGGGATATTTCATATTTATAATAACATATCAGTATATGAGTGATACTGATTTTATTACTTCATAACTAAACAACTAAAAAAGAATAAGTAGAAGAAGAAATAAACTTGAATGAATTGGTAACGGATATTACCTCTTCTTCAATACACCTCTTTGAAACCACCTCTTTGGGCAATAATATTGGTCTTTGAAGTAGACTAGGACCTCTAGGATGTTTCTAGGGAAGTGGGGAAGATAAATTGGCAGTGTTGGGCCAATCTTTAAGGCTCAATGTGGTGTGAGGAGGAGAGGGAGGAGGTTCCCTTTTATAATGGAGGAGAGGGGCACCTTTGGAAAGTGTGAAAATATTATTTTATTATAAACTTATCTTCGGTTTGAAAAGGTCCAAAAATCATTAAACATGAAGATAAGATTACTAATGTTAGAAATAAAATCATCCAATCAGAATTGTAAATGTTTTGGAAAATATTTTAATCATTATAATCTTATTTATTTAAATCATTTATTAATGAGGTAAATACTACCCCATTATTGTGTCATAACTAATTTAATTTATTTGATGTCTAAAAATTATAAAAAAATTATCATCATGTTGTAAATATTTTTGGCTTTTCATTTAATATTTATAGTGAAAATATAATTTATGTATCCTCTTATAAAACTTAATTACTAAAATATTTTTGTTAATGTCAATTTTGTCATTACATTAAATTAATTCATTCAAATTGTCATTATCACTACCAAGTGGCTCAATGGGGTCCAAAAATCGACCCAAAGATTCCCATGGTCAGTCAGTACTCATCCAATAAGGTTAAGAAAAGTTTCAAGGTAATTATGAGTTATTATAATATTCTTTTAACCTTGAATTACCCTATTTACCTTTAACCGCAGTAAACAAAAATTACCATAGTTACTATTCATAATATCAAAAAAATGTAACCTATTGACATAATTTGGAGCCAATGATTCCATATATGGAATCCATTTTTCAAAATTCAAAACACAGAATTTGAAGTAATTAATTTAAAATTAATCACGTTGTTAAGAAAATGGGTTTTAAATGTTAAAACATTGCCAAAGATTGAAATGTTTTTACCTATGAATTAAATGTAAAATTAATGCTAATGACATACATTATATTAAATGGTAAAAATATATTTTATTTATATTTTAAAACCATTATATATTATAATTTAACCATATAAATTATTTCAATGAAAAAAGTTGTTTTTAATTAAAATATAGCGTGTTTTTACTATTCATCAAAATATGAATGTTACCAGAATAATATGAAAATTTTATCCAAAGTAAATTTTTATTTCCTGATTGCAAAGAAGAATTTTATTTTGTCAAATTTAACTTATAATCATGTAAAAAACTTGATTTAAAATGGGTGCACCATCAAAAGGCAGTAAAACTGCATTTTTTTAAAAATACTTCTTTTATCTGAAAACTTGATTTTGGTTTCATACCCCATTCTAGAAAATGTGTAAGATGAATTATAATGTTATAAAATTCAAAATTAAGTTAATACTATTCATAATGGCTAGTTTATAATATTATAATATTATATTGTTGTTTAGTGAAACTCGGTATTGCATACTACACACGCTATCGAGTAAGGTCATGATTATGTGTAACGCATGCCAAGCTAGTGTTGTGTGCAGTAAATGATTATTTTTCGTATAACATAAGAAATAAAAAAAATTATTTCTCATAAAATCTCTGGGTGTTACGTGGGAGCCCGATAGAAATGGCATGCTAAATTTCAAAATATTTTAAAATCAAAATTTTAATTGAACAAATCATAAATTGTCATAGATGAAAATTTTTGATAAACCTTGGATCATGACTTCCATATTTACTCTTGTTTGGATGATTGTTCATAATATAATTCCCATTAATACTTTTCTTGAATTATTTGGTTTTCAATTATGTTCCAAATTTAATTTATGAAACCAATTCAAAGAGGATATTGACCATATTTTTTTTTCTTTGTTACTACATCTTCTTTATGAAAATACATATAAGAAATTTTTTATTTCTTGCGAATGGAAATGGCCACCATCATGCGACATCTTTAGCACTGTACTTCTACGGATACTTCTCCAAAAATATTGAACATTTTCATTTTAGGAATGTATGACCTTATTCACATGATTTGGTATGATAGGAATGATTTTATTCATCATAATAATATCTTTATCCTCCATAAAGAAAATGTGACGATACTTTTTGTAGACAAATAGGATTGTTCAATTCAACATGGTAATTGACATAACATTATTAGAAATTTTTCTTTTCTTTGTTGTCTGGGAATCACTGGAAAATACAACCAACCTAGTGGTACCTTATAAGTATTCTAGAAATCCCCTCTCCATCAATGGATAAAAATAAATGCAGATGGTGCTCCAAGGAAACCTGGGTCTCTCGAGTTGTAGAGCGGTGTATTGGGACCATAATGGGAAAATCCTCAATAGCATTTATGGTACATGTGGTATTTCTTATTCTTTAGAATCTGAAATGTTTAGTGTTATCATTGTGGTTATTTTTGAAAGTCAAAAGGGTTGTTCTATCATATGGATTGAAAGTGATTCAACCATCATTTTAAAAGCCATCTAGAATGGAATGACACACCTTTCATGGACTCTTACAACCCAATGGATGGACTACACACACACACTTTTGGGGATCAATCATATTATCACCCATTATCTTTGTGAAGCGAATTCGAGGGAAGATGATCTTTACAATAAAGGATTAAATGGTGGCATTATTTCTTTGGATGAGCATCCTACATATTTTCTTTCTTTATTTCAAAAGTATTTTAAAAAATTTATATTCCAGACTTTTGAAATGATATTTTAAATAAATGTGATTTGGTATTTTAGGAAAAGACATCACCTTTCCAAAAAATAAGCAGTTGGGGTGGTTCTTGAGTGGAAAAATTCATAATTATATATCCAAAAGGCCAAGGATCGATCCCTAGAAATCCCATTGGGGGATTTAGGAAACAGGTGGTGATGCGGGGATGGCGTAGGCATGGTGACGCATGCAGGATGATGGAGGTTGGATGATTCCCTGGGCCTTCGAGATATGTACTTGGGCCTCTTGGACTTGGGCATACAATCTATGTAATGTGTGTCCCTCTACCCATATAGAAATAGGTCTTCAATTTCATAATAAAGTTTGACATAGATCAAATTTTTTTAAAAAATAATGATTATAATATTTCATGTTATATTATAACAAATATAGTTTAGTGTTATAATAGAAATGATATTTTTTCATGTATAATAATTATTATATTTCTTGATAATCACATTATTGAAATTCATAATATGAACGTCTCATGGGTGACCTCCTAGGAGGTTCTCATGTTTCACCCATTTCTGTATTTTTCATTATATTTTCCCATATTTTTGACATTTTAAGAAACAAATAAATGCATGTAAGTATAACGATAATAATTATGATATTGTAAGTATAATTTTTAAATTAATAAAATATTTCATGTCTACATATATTTTTTTTAAAAAAATTATAATATTTCATGTAATAATGATACGAAATTTCATGTTAACAATAATTATAATATTCCATGATGTACTGTAACAACTATGGATTAATATTATAATAGAAATAATAGTTTTTTTCCTAAATGGTCCGAAGGCCTTATTTTTTATTTTATTATGGGTAATCCCCCTTTTAAGGGTTGAAGGGGAACCCGTACATGACCTGTAGGCCCAATACACAAGGCCCAACAAACCCGCAATACATGACCCGAAGGCCCAGAGGCATACCATGCCCAATACATGACTCGTAGGCCCAACCCACTTGAACTGCCCCTCCCCAGATTTCTGCGTCATTGATCACCTAGCTCCCCACCTTGCATTTCTGTTCGGCTAGCATTTCCCTGTACAAAGCTTCATGGTGTCTGGTCCCGATGATGGCTTCCATACCCTCTCATTCTTCCAATCCGGTTAGCTCTAAATCTTGTGGCTGCTACTCCTGTTGCTCTAATCCTCTTCTGGGGCATGTTCTGTGTGAACTGGGCTACTCAATGGTCTACATGACCCAAAGGCCCTGTGGCCCGAAGACCTTTGATGACCCGAAGGCCCTGGAGACCCGTAGGGCCAAACCGGTGGCCCGAAGGCCCAAATCAGGTGAATAGTTACAACTTCTACAGTACCGAACAGTAACTGCTATAGTACTGCTACAGTACCCAGAAATTCACCTCCACCCTTTTTTGAACCCGGGCTTTTGGATGCCAAGAAGGAGCCCTTACCACTTGGGTACGGGCTCATTGTCATAGAAATAATAATTTTTAATGTTGATTAATGATAATATTTTCATCTAATTACATTAGTTAAACTTATATATATAACAAAAATTTAACAGAAATATGTAATATTAGAATCATTGATAGTACATTCAAATATTTAACAATAATGTCAATGTATTTTCGGGTGTGATCATACCAGAATTAATGCACCAAATCCCATTAGAACATTGAAATTATGAGTTCTTGGGAGAGAGTAATACTTTGACGGGGTAACTCCAGGTAAGTACTTGTGTTGCACCATTTTTTGGTTCATATATAAATTTCATGCCATGAAAATAAATATTATTATGTTATTGTTTGTAAATTTTTTTATTGAATATTATATTTTATGATTACAAATCATTTTTGTAATAATTATAATATTTCATGTCATAATGATACAATTATTCATTTTAACATTGATTATAATATTTCATGTTATATTGTAACAACTACGGTTTTGTGTTAAAAAAAACATTCATTTTGAATAATTATGATATTGGATGATAATTTCATTATTTGAAGTTCTATTTATAATAATAGTTAAATAAAAATATGTAATATTAGAATCACTTATAGTAATTTCAACTATTTTACAAGAATGTCGGTGTGATGTTGGGTTCAATCATAGCACCATTAATGCATCAGATCCCATCAAAACAATGATGTTAAGCATGCTTGGGAGAGAGTAGTACTAGGATGGGTATCCTCCTAGGAAGCACTCAAGTGGCTCCCCTTTTTATATATATTTAAAATTTAATTCTAGTATAGTAAATATTGTTATCATATTGTTTTTAATATTTCTTATTGAAAATAATATTTCATGATTAAATGTAATTTTAGTAATAATTATAATATTGCATGTCATAAGGATACAATATTTCATGTTAACTATAACGAACCATACTTTACATACATGGTTATTACTTCAGAATTGAAGCATACTTATTACAACATATAACAAATCCATGATTGGACCATATAGGTATAGTGTCTTTAGAAACTGGGAAACATAAACTATTGGTTCATAAATTATCTAAATTGTCTCCCGTTTATTTCATCATATCTAGAGTCCCTTTTGGAATATCCTACATAATACCCTTCTTCCTGACCTGGGGAAAAGAAAACATAGAAAAGGGTGAGCTCAAATTCTCAGTAAGGGTAAACAAAAGAAATATCAATCATATCATGTTCATAAGAACATAACATTTTGAAAATCATAACCTGTAAAAGAGATCATAATATCATGAAATGGGATAAATCATAGTAGTGAAATGTAATCCCAATAATCATAACATAAAACATGAAACATTTTGGCATACACACATAATCATAGAAAATCATTTCATATTAGTCAAGACTCATTTCCAAGACCATAATAGCGGACAAAGTCCATTACTAAATCGAGTTCACTCCTCATTCCAGTCTTGTATCACTGAACCGGATTTACTTACCGTTCCAGCCATGTCTATCTCATGAGATATAAATATTTACCCAATGCATTGGAGGGAGATATAGGTCCAACCCATCTCATAATAAAATCATTCTTTTGTGTTCCACAAAATCATAAATCATATATCATAGTGTAACACATGTAATAAAAATTGGATTCTTAAACATCATGTCATCATAACATAATCCATATAAGAAAAATGGACTTCATAAATATAATTCCATCATAACATAATAAAATCAATGTAATAATAGGGATAGAAACAGAAACCTATATCATCTTAGATGGAAAATAATTTTGATAAAACCCTTGAACACCATTCCTGAGGAAAATATCTTTTCTTGTTCAAAAACATTTTTCCTTTGTCAACATGTCATACAATTTTCAACTAAAAGAAGTTAATTGAAAATAAAATTGAAAACATGTAAAGTAATCTTCATATAAATAATGTTCTATGAAATCATAATAAATCTATTCATGCCGTATAAGTTAAGAATAAACATTCTTCTCGTACTTTGGCCGGAAAAGTCAAAAAAGTGCCTCATAATGAAAATGACAAAAGATTCCTTTCATATATTTTACTAAAAATTCACTAATAGGTAAAATTGGATCTAATCAATTGTAGGAGGATAGAAATAATATTACATATTGACGAAGCATGGATGTGGATGATAAATATTTCAGCAAATACCGAAGTATAAACAATCTCGGATAAAAATTAAGATTGCGAGATTTTCCCTTACCTTAGGTCTGATATGCTTTGTACATATCCAAACCTCCTGTATAATGATTTAAACAATTTAATTGACTTATTCTAGAATCATATTAATTTTTATGATATATATGGTCATATTCTTATCTTCTTATTAATATTATTTCATTGTTACTTGTTATTCGGGTGTTTATTGCTTTATGTTCTTATGCGTGTTTTGTCAAATAAATTCTTATAACTCTTTTTAGGTTATAACTACATAATTTACAGAATAGTATTAGTATAATATATATAATAATTATTCATTCAATTATTTTATATAATCATGGTTTAATGAATATCATGTAGAACGAATCACATCGCACCATGGAGACGGTAAGCCGTACGTACGCACGAGCAACGATATCGTTCACATAATTATTGAATGTTATTGGAGTGGATAATAGAATATATCAGAATTATTATCATGTTATAATAATCATATATAGTTATTATTTACACCATTATACACATCCAAGTAAGGTGGTGGTGGAAAACAGATTACCCAACGGTGTGGAGATGATATTCCGTACGTAGGCACGCGCAATGATTTCTTTTTCAATAGAATTGACAGAAGGTGAAATAGGGTTGTTTTATATTTATAATAACATATCAGTATATGATTGATACTTATGTTATTACTATATAACAAAATAAATAAATAATAGGAAGTAGAAGAAGAAAGAAATTAGAAAGAATCGGTAACGGATATTACCTCTTCTTCGACACGCTTCTTCGAAACCTCTTCTTAGGGAACTAAAATTGTTCTTTGAAAAAGACAAAGACCTCTAGTATGTTTCTAGGCATGTTTATAAGGGAAATGTTCAGGGTTTTTTCGATCATGAAAGCTCAAATTTGTGTGAAGAGGAGAGGGAGGAGGTGCCCTTTTATAAGGGAGGAGAGGGGCACCTTTGGAAATCTAAAAAAATATTAATTTATAGTAAATTCAAACCCCACATAAAAACGTCCAAAATCACTCCAATTATAATATTAGATGATATAGGGCTCTAATATCTTCAACCAAAAAAATTTAGACATGTTGGGAATTTATTTTAAACATTATCAGCTTGATTTATCCTTATTTAATCTATTTAATTTTATTTGTGGTAATAATATTCTAAATTTTAAATCATTATAAATAATTACTTATGTGTTTTTAATTGTCCATAATTGGATACTTTATGACATTTTAAATCAAATAAATTTCAATTTATAATTTTTAAATATATTTGTGATTTTTAAACAATTTTATAATATGTTACTTTTATAAAATAACAATAGTGTCAATTTTGACACTATTCATTTATTAGAATTTAAATAAAATATACACAGAAGAAATGTTCGAAATAAAATATTTAATAGATTCATAACATGTCATATTTATCTAAAAATTTTTTTTAGAACATTAATTAGTTCATATAATATATATTTTAATATTTTTAAAACCATTTATTTGATATTTCATTTAATAAAATGATTTCAACATCACTATTGTGTCATAATTAATGATAATTATTTAATCCAAAAAAATTATAAATAAAATAAAAATATGTATATAATTTTATTATATTTATGGAGACTATTCATGTTCAATGTTTTATGATGTTTATCACTAAATTAAAATTATTACACTTATAATATTTTAGAGAGTGACATGTTATCACCTTACTTGATTTTAATAATTAAATTATTTTTATAGTCAAAAGTCCATTAAATGTATCTATTAAAACCCTTGGGTGATATGGGTGGAAATTTATTCATAAAAAATAATTTTTCAGGTGTTAGGGTAATTTTATAATCTTATTTTTACCCTTAATTACCTGATTTACCTTTATGTGTAGTAAAAAATTTACCGTAGTTATTTTAATAATATCAAAAAAAAAAGTAACCTATTAACATAATTTGGACCCACTGAATCTTAATATGGAATCCATTTTCAAAATTCAAAACATATAATTTTCTGTAATTAATATAAAATTAATCCAATTGTTAAGAAAATGGAGTTTTAATGTTAAAACATTGCCAAAGATTGAAATGTTTTTACCTATGAATTAAAAGTAAAACTAATGATAATGACATACATAATATTAAATGGTAAATATATATTCTATTTATAATTTTAAATAATTCAATAATATATTTTATCCATATAAATTATTTTGATGAAAAAAGTTGTTTTCAATTAAAAATTAGCGTATTTTTACTATTCATCAAAATATGAAAGTTATCAGAAAAGTATAAAAAATTTATCCAATGTAAATTTTTATATCCTGATTCAAAAGAAGATTTTTATTTTTTCATATTAAACTCATAAAATTTTCATAAATTATATTTAAAATGGGTGTGCCATCAAAAGGTGGAAAACTACATTTTTTTAAAAAATAATTCTTTTATTCGAAAAATTGATTTTTTTCTCGTATCATGGGTAAAATGAATTCTAATGTTATATGAAATTAAAAAATTGTTTAATATTATTTTTAATGGCTATTTTATATAATATTTTCATAACATATCATTGCTCAGTGAAACTCAGTATTGCGTACAACACACGCTATCGAGGAAGGTCGCTATTGCGTGTAATGCAAGCAAAGTCAGTGTTGTGTGTAGGGAAAGATTCCTTTGGTGTTGTGTATAACATAAGTCATAAAAAAATATTTCCCATAAAATCTCAGGGGTTTACATTCTACCCACTTTAAAATGAATTTCTCCCTCGAAATTCGTCAGTTCATAAAAAACAGATGAGGATACCTATCCCTCATCATATCTTCAAGTTCCCAAGTAGCTTCTTCGAATTGGTGGTTCCTCCATTAAACTTTCACCAAGAGAGTGGTCCTGTTCCATAGAAATTTTTCACTACGATCCAGAATCTCTATCGGTTGTTCATCATAAGAAATATCTTGCTCCAACGGTACAACTTCTAAGTTTAGTACATGTGAAGGATCAGGTATGTACTTTCTCAGAAGAGATACATGGAACACATCATGAACCTGAGAGAGATTCGCTGGAAGCGTCAATCGATAAGCTACCTTCCCAACATGATCCATTATTTCGAAAGGACATATATACCTAGTGCTCAACTTTCCCTTCTTTCGAAATCTCTTTACTCTCTTCCAGGGAGATATTCATAAAAACACTTTATCACCCACTTAAAACTCTAGGTCTTTTCTTTGGTTGCCGGCATAACTTTTTTGTCGACTCTGAGATTCTTTTATGTGTCGTCGAATAGATCTAACCTTGTCTTCCATCTCATCAACAAGATTAGGTCCTAATAGCTTTAATTCCCCAACTTCATCCCAGCAAGTTGGAGTGATGCATTTCATTCCATATAGAGCTTTATAAGGAGCCATCTGAATACTGGAGTTGAAGATATTATTATAAGAAAATTCCACCAAAGGTAGGTGTTGATCCCAACCACCTTTGAAATACATAGAGCAAGATATCAACATATCTTCTAGAGTTTAAATTGTTCTCTCAGACTAACCGTCTGTCTGAGGATGATAAACAGTGTTGAAACTCAACTCTGTATCTAGAGTATGCTGAATACTTCACCAAAACATCGAGGTAAACCTCGGATCCCAATATGATATAATATAAAGTGGTTGTAAGAACCCGGTGTTTGCAGTGAAAGACTTTGAATATTCTTGATGATATTCCAGAGCAGCGCCTTCAGACGGCGTTCGATTCCGAGCCCCGGAGTGGCTGGAATTAAATTTCCAGTGCGTTCACACTGGAAACGCTAAATAAGTTAGATAACTCCTAAACGGAGTTCCGGATCAGAGATATGAGTGTACGGACGGGTCCGGAATGGGGTGTTTACCCTAGGAACGACATAAAACTTGTCGGCGCGGGATGTTTGGACCCCTCGCCCGCTTCTGGAATGTTAAATGGATTCAATAAATAAATTAATTCGTTTAATGGAGAATCGTAGGTATCTCTTAAACGGTAGCTCGGATTGGAAAACTGAGGGCACCTTTGAGTTAGGAGCGTGCTGTTTATCCTAGGAGGGGTATAATTTTCGCGGGCGCGGGCCGTCTGTGAAAAAAATGGCCCCAGGGGCGTTTTCGTAATTTGGCAGCCTCGGGCGCTAAGTTTAATAACTTTTGAATGGGGTTGTAGAATAAAATTATGAGACCGCCGTTGCGCTCAGAGCGTGGTTTTTAGCCTAGGGGAGGATAAATCCTGACCCCGTCGGGAGTTCGGGTTCGGGGCTGTCGGGCGGGCGTTTAAGTGATTTGTATTTAAACGCCCCCACCCCCCTTCTTCTCCTTCTTCCTCAAACCCTCCCCCCCCCCTCCTTCACCTCTGGTGAGCTCCGGTGTGCTCCGGTGAGGCGACTCCGGTGAGGTGGCTCCGGCGGGAAGATGGCGCGCGGCGGATCACGCGGGAAGCGCCGGGCGAAGCCCAACGAGGTAGGCGGATTTGAGTTCCCTCCCCTTTCCCGTTTTAATCCTCATTTATACTCAATCGCGCCATTGGATCCTCGAACAAATCTCGTGGTTGCATAGATCCCGTCCCGAGCTTTTCGGAAAGCTATCCGGATCGAAAATGCGACCACCGGATTGTTCCCGGTGGTCCTTGGAAATTTTTTTTTCCGGCCACGGCCGGTTTCTGGCGAGGGTCGAAGGCGGCAGACGGCGGCGGCGCAGGGCGGCGCGGGGCGGAGCAGGGCCTTCGGCCGTCGGCTGGGGCGTCAGCAGGCGGCGGCGGCATTTCCGGGAGGCGGCGGCGGCCTTCGGCGGCGGCTGTCGAAAGCCGGCCGCGGCGCCGGCCACGGGCCCCGGCAAGCGGCGGAGAGGGGGGCCGCGAAGCGCGCGACCCCCGTGCACGACCGCGACCCGCAAAACATGGGTCGCTATGGGGAATCAACCGGCCGCGAGGCGGCCGGTCGGCTGAAGCAAGTTGCGGCCAGCTGGCCGCGGCGTGGTGAACCGGACCCGCGGCTAAGCCGCGGGCCGGCTGTGCGGACCGGGCCGGTCCGGCCCAAGGGCTTTGCCCCTCGGTCTTCGGACACCCGTATTTTGGGCTACGGGCGTCCGTTTTGCGCACCGTCTACGGCAGCGCGGAGCTTGCGTTAAGGCGGAGTTTTTGACATGGTTTGGGGAATTTTTAATTCCCGAAACGAGGGGCCGCGGAGGCGCGACGCGTCTTAAAGTGGAACGTCGTTTTTCCAGGAACCTTGTTTTGAGCGGCGCGGACACATCCGACGTCCGTTTTGAGCGCCGTTAGCGGCGTTGGGACCCTGGCACCGAGGCGGAGCTTTCCAGGGTGGTTCCAGGGGTTGAGGCCGAAGTTGAGGCGCGGGCCCGACGGCTCGTCTTTTGAGCTGCGTGCCGCTTTTAGTGACTTTTTCACCGGACGTCCGTTCGGGGCGTGCGAGCAGTCGTTTTTGGATTTTTTTCCGAGGGGATTGCAGTGGTGCAATCTGCCAGCTAAAATTCGGCACGATGATGCGGGGCCCACGAGGGTCGTTTCGGCGTCGACGGTGATTTTTCTATCTTAATCACCGGGCGACCGTTTTGGACAAGTGAATAGTCCATCTTGTGTACTTTTTCGAGAGGATCGCAACGGCGCGATCCGTTCGTTGAGTTTTGGGACCCGGATGCGGGTCCCACGTGGTGCCGCTCGTGTGCGGTGTGTCGGAACGCATCTTTTTCTCCAGGTACCTGTTCCACGCAAGTAAGCAGTCAATTTCATGTGCTTTTCTGAGAGATTTGCGATGGTGCAGTTCGCCCGACCTTTTTCGGGGACGTGGTGTGGGTCCCACCCGACCCGGCTACGGTGAATAGTGCCCTTTTCACCGAGTGTCCGTTTTGGGGGATTGATTACTCAATCCCGTGTGTTTTTTTGAGGGGATCCCAGTGACGTGATCTGTTGGTTCAGTTTTGGGATATTTGGGTGGGCCCCACAAGGGTTTGGTCAAGGTGAATAGTACCTTTTCACCTATTGACCGTTTCGGGCGAGTGAGTAGTCTAACTCGCGTGTTTTTCCTCAAGGATTACAACAGTGTGATCTGTTTGGCTGTGCGGAGCCTCCTGCACAATCTTGGGAAATGGGGAATGTGAAAGGTGCTCTAGTGGCGGTTCGTCCTACCATGTTTGTAGCAGACCCTTGGCGTGTGATCGTGCATTCAGGGGAGAGTGATATAAATGGTTCACGAGGTCTGGTTGGTCGTGCCTAGGCTTTTGAGGTAGAGTTGTTACGTCACGCCTTTACGTTGATGTTGGGTGCCGTGGGCACGATAACCTTAGGCAGAGAATGTGGTATACTCTGAGAGTATACGGGAATACATGGAGGTACACGTGGTTGTTCGTACCTGAGAACGTTTGGGCGCTTGGTTGGGGTTGCGTTGGGGCCACACATTGTGTGGGCCCCACGTGCGTGCCAGGTTCTGCTTCGCGTACTTGGACCTCTCGCGGCGTAGAGGGTCCCTCTGTGTGTTTGTTTGACCAGTAGGGTGGAGCTTTTCCCCTGGCTCGGTGGTCGTTTGTTGACCAGCAGGGTTGAGTGGTCTGCCCCTACTTCCGTTCTCGATGGTTTGGCCGGTAGTGGTTCTAGTGGCACCCAGTACTGGAGCAGACGCTGCACCTCTTTTGGGTGAGTTGTGCTGGAGTTGGGTGGTTGCGCGAGGCCCACTGCGTGTTCGGTTGGCCAGTGTTTTACCCTCCAGTGGAGATGGCCAGGGCAATTCTATGTTCTACCCTACAGCGGGGCTGGGCAGTGGGTTACTCATTGACTTCCTTGGGATTACCCTCCAGCAGGGCGGGGCAGTGAGTTTCTCACTGACTTCTAGGGTTTACCCTCCAGCAGAGACTGGGCAGTGGGTCACCCGACGCTCTTAGGGTCTACCCTCCAGCGGGGCTGGGCAGTGGGTCACCCGACGCACTTAGGGTCTACCCTCCAGCAAAGACTGGGCAGTGGGTCACCCGATGACCTCTTAGGGTCTACCCTCCAGCAGGGTTGGGCAGTGGGTCGCCCGTCGTCTAGTTCCAGTTCTACCCTCCAGCACGGCTAGGCAGTGGGTCGCGTGTCGACTTATTCCAGGTCTACCCTCCAGCGGGGTTGGGCAGTGGGTCTCCTGATGACGTATTATGGTTTACCCTTCAGCGAGGCTGGGCAGTGGGTCGCCTGATGATGTAATTTGGTTTACCCTCCAGCAGGGTTGGGCAGGGGGTCTCCAGATGATGTATTAGGGTTTACCCTCCAGCAGGGCTGGGCAGTGGGTCACCCGATATCTGGTTCTGAATTACCCTCCAGCGGGGCTGGGCAGTGGGTCTTTTGTTGGCATTCCAGACTCAGTCCTTCCGAATAGGCTAGTCTGTGGCTTTCCTCCGTGTTTACCGGAGCGGGACACTTGGTTGTACGGGTCGGTGATGGAACAGCTTTAGCTTTGAGGAGACCTCTCGACTGTGGGGCAGTGACGAGGCGTGGTTTGAATTCCCCTAGAACTCTCAAGTACGAGGGGCACTTTCCCCACTGAGACTCATTCTTGCGATGCGATCTAAAACCATGCGGGCGAGTCAGTGCCACCCAAAGTGGATAGTATCAAGGTGCGGTGACTGGGCCCCTTGGCTTGCAGTTCAGGGCAAACGTGAGGGATACTGGGCATCGATGATGGTGTTACTTTTGGGACTGTTGGCTACTCTTTTCTTCGGCTGAGCTACGGGACGGAGATCCCCTTACGACATTGTTCGGGATTCTTGTTGAGCATATAGACTTGTATATACCTTGTTCTAGTACCCATTTCTTGGGCTTCGTTACTCTCCTTCCAGGAGAGGCGAAGACGCGCGGGGTATGCCACGTGCTTTCCGTGTCTAGCTTCTCATGGTTGGATGAGTCTACTCTCCTGCTATGGGTAGCAAAGACTCGACGGGAAGTTCGTCTTCTCACCGTTTCCAGCTCCTTGTGCCTGGATGAGTTTACCTTCTTTCCTGTTGTTGGGTTGAGCTGGACTCTTACTGTTCTCCTTACTGCACTCCTGGTTGTACTCTATTACTTCTCCCTGTTCTCTCTACTGCTCACCCTTTGGTACCTCCTTTGTTGCTCCCTCGAGCCTTCAGGGTATCCTACTGAGTATTTTTATACTCACCCCTGCTTGGGATTTGCCCGCACATGGTGTGCCCTTGCAGACGACAGACAGGTGGAGCGTGACTTGATTGGAGCATAGGATCTTGGGAGGTTGGACCGCGTGCGGTGGTCGTGGATGGGTTCCAGGTGGGAGACCGGTCAGCTGTTTCTTTTGGTTTACCTGTTTCTGGTTTGTGGCACTTGTTTTGGTTGGGCGCGTGTTTTTCCCCTTTTCTTTTCAGCTTGTACCCTGTATTATTTAGTGGTCGATGCACTCTTGTGGTTCATTTATAGCAGTTTCCCTTTTTCTTTACTTGTCTTTTCTTTTACACTGCACTTTTGTATTGAGTGTGATGTGTGTGTGTGTGTACAGGTTCTTAGGCAAAGGCCTCCCCCAGTTGTTGTGCCTTCGGCACTGGTCGCCAGCCCCTGGCCTATGGAGGCGGGCTTGGGGTAGTTGCGGCTCGAGCCCCGGGTAGGGTCGGGTCGTGACAAAGTGGTATCAGAGGTGGTTCGTTCCTTGGGATGTTGTGAAGACGTCCCTACAAGAGGAATTGGTTGGGATATAGGGCAACAGTGTTAACGTGTCTCGAGAGCGGCTCTCAGGCGTGGGAGTCCAGTGATGGTGCAGCGGCCGACGTATCCATTCACCAGGACCATGATAACCCGCTTGTCAACTCGGCATGCTGAGACACTTGTTGAAGGGAAATTTGTTTGTGCATCACATAGGACTGAGTCTTAACTGTCCTTCTTGAGTCAGCTCCCCATCGGTGTTGTTATTGGTATATACATATATGCTCATTTGACAGCAGCACTCCTTGATAATATTCAGGATGTCTCCGCGAGGACAGCCAGCCAGAATACTAGCTTTGGTTCGTGACGATGACCTTGTGAGCTACGAGGCCACAGTCTATAACCCATCATGCGAGCCCTTTCTCCGGGTGGGCCGGTAGCAGCACCCCCACTTGTTGAGTAGCAGGCAGTTTCAGCAGAGCAGGCTGAGCTTGAGCGCAGGTTGAGCGCGCTCCGTGAGTTCCATCGGCAGAGACCGCTGAGTTTCAGTGGTGAGCCAGACCCTCAAGCAACAGAGGTTTAGCTCGAGGCAGTGGTTAGTCTCTTCAGGCTTGTGCAGACACCGACAGATCAATGAGTGGCTTTGGCAGCCACCCCTTTTTGTGGAGCAGCTTGGCGTTGGTGGAGTCTGGTGACTCAGTTTTTTGACGAGTCGTCGCTTTCATGGGGAGACTTTCAGTTGTTGCTCTGTGAGGATTTTTGCCCCTCCTGCTTGCGCTCCATTCGGATTCAGGATCTCCTGCAGTTTCAGTAGGGATGGATGACGGTGACCGAGTACGTGGCTAGTTTTTCAGACCGTGCACGCTTTTACCCGGACTTGGTCCATGACGACAAATTCCGAGCGCGGAAGATTGAGCAGGGACTCCGCCGAGAGATCCGTGCTGTCATAGGACCCTTGGGCATTTCCACGTATGACGGGTTGCTAGAGTAGGCGCTGGTGACAGAGGGCTTCATGTCATGTTTTGCGGTTGGTAGTGACAGTGGGCGTGATGGAGCCAGGACGTCTGCCGTAGCTAGCAGGCGCCTGAGGATAGGACCTTGATGCAGGTGGCCTTCCAAATACCGGTATCGGAGACGTGGTCGTATACCAATGTGGAAAAAAGGCGCAGGGCCTCATCCGAGGATGCCCTTCCATGAGTGGATCTCGGGTTGTGGTCGTACACCACAGTGGCACCGGAGGGCACCTGGGCAGGCCAAATAGCGTTGATTATATGCTTGTGACGGGCGAGGTCACTTGGCACGAGATTGCCCGACCAGAGATGCTGAGAACTTCG
Organism: Viscum album; assembly: GCA_963277665.1. Lineage (NCBI taxonomy): Eukaryota > Viridiplantae > Streptophyta > Magnoliopsida > Santalales > Viscaceae > Viscum > Viscum album. The sequence continues at coordinate 386,115,377 of OY728167.1, read as the reverse complement.
GGTAGGCAACAGGCGCACCACCACGAGAGAGGCAGCGCCGTGATCGGAGTAGTGTCCAGAGAGGTGGTGCTAGCAGGGGAGCGGGAGAAGCTGGTGGTGGGGGACGACATTACGAGATATCCCCATCACCACTAGGTGGTCCATATCAGGCTCCGGGAGCTGACAGTTGGGACAGTGGGTAGCTGCGATCTCTGGATGTATATGGTCCTGCAGAGCATGAGATGGTGAGAGGTACCCCTTGCGACTCTTCTACCTTTTTGGAGTAGAATTGTTGGGCTCTGCATGGGAAAGGCTTTTCTCCCTGCTCCTTGTTTGAGGTGTTACCAGGGTGACGCAGGGCGTCGGGTGTAACCATGTGTTGGTGAGGAAAAGGCGTGAGACCTTTTCCTTTAGTCAATGGTGTTGACTCCCTTGCCTTTTGAGCGTGTAAGAGAGCATCGACTGTGGAACCTTTCATGACCATATATCCTTGGGTGTTTCACCATATGGATATTCTGAAGGAGGGAATCACCGGGCCTTGCTCCAGGTGCGGGTGGTGATTCCAGTCGCGGCGTGCGACGTAAGGGTTCGGTCGGGGAGGTGAGCTACCCCCGAGAGCCTTTGGGCCGTTTGAGCCCGTGAAATGGGATGGCAAGGTTCCCTACCGCCTCGACCTAACCCCAAAGTCTGGAGTGGGTGCACGACGTCGGAAAGGGCTGACCTCACATGAACAGATCAATCCTTTGGTCTGTGTGCGGTGACACAGAACTGTGTGTGGGTTCTTCTGGGTATGGGGAAGCCAGGTGTGGGCTTTGTACCCTGTGTTGCTCCCTAGTTTTTCTTTTTGAGGAAAAAAATATTGAATGATGGAATGATGTAAGAACCCAGTTTTTGCTGTGAAAGACTTTGGAATATTCATAATGATATTCCAGAGCAGTGCCTTCAGACGGCGTTCGATTCAGAGCCCCGGAGTGGCCGGAATTAAATTTTCAGTGCGTTCACAATGGAAACAATAAATAAATGAGATAACTCCTAAACGGAGTTCCGGATCAGAGATCCGAGTTTACGGACGGGTCCGGAATGGGGTTTTTACCCTAGTAACGACATAAAACTTTTCGGCATGGGATGTTTGGACCCCTCGGCCGCTTCTGAAATGTTAAACGGATTAAATAAATAAATTAATTCGTTTAATGGAGAAACGCAGGTATCTCTTAAACGGTAGCTTGGATAGGAAAACTGAGGGCACAATTGAGTTCGGAGCATGCCGTTTACCCTAGGAGGGGTATAATTTTCGCGGGCGCGGGCCGTTTGTGAAAAAAAGGGCCCCAGGGGCCTTCTCGTAATTTGGCAGCCTCGGGCGCTAAGTTTAATAACTTTTGAACGGGGTCTCGGAATAAAATTCTGAGACCTACATTGCGCTAAGAGTGTGGTTTTTAGCCTAGGGGAGGCTAAATCTCGACCCTGTCGGGAGTTCGGGTTCGGGGCTGTCGGGCGGGCGTTTAAGTGATTTGTACTAAAACGCCCTCACCCCCCTTCTTCTCCTTCATCCTCAAACCCTTCCCCCCCCCTCCTTCACCTCCGGCGAGGCGAGCTCCGGTGAGCTCCGGTGAGACGACTCCGGCGAGGTGGCTCCGGCGAGACGATGGCGCGCGGCAGATCGTGCGGGAAGCGCTGGGCGAAGCCCAACGAGGTAGGCGGATTTGAGTTTTCATCCCCTTCCCAGTTTTAATCCTCATTTATACTCAATCGCGCCATTGGATCCTCGAACAAATCTCGTGGTTGCATAGATCTTGTCCCGAGCTTTCCGGAAAGCTATCCGGATCGAAAATTCGACAACCGGATTGTTCCCGGTGGTCCTTGGAAATTTTTTTTCCGGCCACGGCCGGTTTCCGGCGAGGGTCGAAGGCGGCGTACGGCGGCGGCGCAGGGCGGCGCGGGGCAGAGCAGGGCCTCCGGCCGTCGGCCGGGGCTTCAGAAGGTGGCGGTGGCGTTTCTGGGAGGCGGCGGCGGCCTTCGACGGCGGCTGTCGGAAGCCGGCCGCGGCGCCGGCCGCGGGCGCCGGCAAGCGGCGGAGATCGGGGCCGCGAATCGCGCTACCGCCGTGCACGATCGCGACCCGCAAAACGCAGGTCGCTGTGGGGAATGAACCGGCCGCGAGGCGGCCGGTCGGCTGAAGCAAGCTGCGGCCAGCTGGCGCGGTGGGTTGAATCGGACCCGCGGCTGAGCCGCGGGCCGGCTGTGCAGACCGGGCCGGCCGGCGCGGGCCGGCCCAAGCAGGGCGGACCGGTCGGACTGGGCCGGTCCGGCCCAAGGGGCTTTGCCCCTCAGTCTTCGGACGCCCGTATTTCGGGCTACGGGCGTCCGTTTTGTGCGCCGTCTGCGGCAGCACGGAGCTTGCGGTAAGGCGGAGTTCTTGAGATGGTTTGGGAATTTTTAATTCCCGAAACGAGGGGACGCGGAGGCGCGACACGTCTTAAAGTGGAACGTCGTTTTTTCGGGAACCTTGTTTTGAGTGGCGCGGACGCATCCGACGTCCGTTTTGAGCGCCGTCAGCGGCGTTGGGACCCTGGCACTGAGGCGGAGCTTTCCAGGGTGGTTCCAGGCATTGAGGCCGAAGTTGAGGCGCGGGCCCCACGGCCCGTCTTTTGAGCTGCGTGCCGCTTTTAGCGACTTTTTCACCGGACGTCCGTTCAGGGCGTGCGAGCAGTCGTTTTTGGATGTTTTTCCGACGGGATTGCAGTGGTGCAATCCGCCCGCTCAAATTCGGCACGATGATGTGGGGCCCACGAGGGTCGTTTCGGCGTCGACGGTGATTTTTCTATCTTAATCACCGGGCGACCGTTTTGGAGAAGTGAATAGTCCATCTTGTGTACTTTTTCGAGAGGATCGTAACAGCGAGATCCGTTCGTTGAGTTTTGGGACCGGGATGCAGGTCCCACGTGGCGCTGCTCGTGTGCGGTGTGCCGGAACGCATCTTTTTCTCCGGGTACCCGTTCCACGCAAGTAAGCAGTCAATTTGACGTGCTTTTCCGAGAGCTTTGCGATGGTGCAGTTCGCCCGACCTTTTTTGGGGACGTGGTGTGGGTCCCACCCGACCCGGCTACGGTGAAAAGTGCCCTTTTCACCGAGTGTCCGTTTTGGGTGATTGATTACTCAATCCCGTGTGTTTTTCTGAGGGGATCGTAGTGGCGTGATCTGTTGGTTCAGTTTTGGGATATTGGGGTGGGCCCCACATGGGTTTGGTCATGGTGAATAGTACCTTTTTCACCTGTTGACTGTTTCGGGCAAGTGAGTAGTCTAACTCGCGTGTTTTTGCGCAAGGATTACAACGGTGTGATCTGTTTGGCTGTGCGGATCCTCTTACACAATCTTGGGAAATATGGAATGTGAAAGGTGCTCTAGTGGCGATTCGTCCTACCATGTTTGTAGCGGACCCTTGGCGTGTGTTCGCGCATTCAGGGGAGAGTGATATAAATTGTTCGTGAGGTGTGGTTGGTCGTGCCTGGGCCTTTGAGGTAGAGTTGTTACGTCACGCCTTCGCGTTGACGCTGGGTGTCGTGGGCACGATAACCTTAGGCTGAGAATGTGGTATACTCTGGGAGTATACGGGAATGCTTGGAGGTACACGTGGTTGTTCATACGTGAGAACGTTTGGGCACTTGGTTGGGGTTGCGATGGGGCCACACGTTGTGTGGGACCCACATGCATGCCGGGTTCTGCTTCACGTACTTGGACCTCTCGCGGTGTAGAGGGTCCCTCTTTGTGTTTGTTTGACCAGCAGGGTGGAGGTTTTCCCCTGGCTCGGTGGTCGTTTGTTGACCAGTAGGGTTGAGTTGTCTCCTCCTAGTTTCGTTCTCGATGGTTTGTCCGGTAGTGGTGCTAGTGGCACCCAGTGCTGGAGCAGATGCTGCACCTCTTTTGGGTGAGTTGTGCTAGAGTTGGGTGGTTGCGCGAGGCCCACTGCGTGTTCGGTTGGCCAGTGTTGTACCCTCCAGTGGAGATGGCCAGGGCAGTTCTGAGTTCTACCCTCCAGCGGGGCTGGGCAGTGGGTTACTCATCGACTTCCTTGGGCTTACCCTCCAGCAGGGCTGGGTAGTGGGTTTCTCACTAACTTCTTGGGTTTACCCTCCAACGGAGACTGGGCAGTGGGTCACCCGACGCTCTTAGGGTCTACCCTCCAGCGGGGCTGGGCAGTGGGTCACCCGACGCACTTAGGGTCTACCCTCCAGCAGAGACTGGGCAGTGGGTCACCCGACGACCTCTTAGAGTCTACCGTCCATCAGGGTTGGGCAGTGGGTCGCCCGTCATCTAGTTCTAGGTCTACCCTCCAGCATGGCGGGGCAGTGGGTCGCCTGTCGACTTATTCCAGGTCTACCCTCCAGCGGGGCTGGGCAGTGGGTCACCTGATGACGTATTATGGTTTACCTTCCATCGGGGCTGGGCAGTGGGTCACCTGATGATGTAATTTGGTTTACCCTCCAGCAGGGCTGGGCAGTGGGTCGCCTGATGATATATTAGGATTTACCCTCCAGCAGGTCTGGGCAGTGGGTCACCCGATATCTGGTTATGAATTATCCTCTAGCGGGGCTGGCCAGTGGGTCTTTTGTTGGCATTCCAGACTCAGTCCTTCCGACTAGGCTAGTTTGTGGCTTTCCTCCGTGTTTACCGGAGCGGGACCCTTGGTTGTACAGGTCGGTGATGGAACAGCTTTAGCTTTGAGGAGACCTCTCGACTGTGGGGCAGTGAAGAGACGTGGTTTGACTTCCCCTAGCACTACGGAAAAAATGGGTATTTGCGACGGGTTATTTGCGACGGGAATAAATCCCGTCGCAAATAGTCCCGTTAAAAACTTATTTGCGACGGGGGTCTTTACCCGTCGCAAATAAGTAGTCTTTTGCGACGGGGTAGGCTTCCCCGTCGCAAATAGTTTTCCCCGGATTTGGCGCCAAATCGCGGGAAAACTATTTGCGACGGGGAAGCCTACCCCGTCGCAAATAGTTTTCCCGGGCTTTGGCGCCAAATCCGGGGAAAACTATTTGCGACGGGGAAGCCTACCCCGTCGCAAATAACCGGCGGCGGTAAAAGGTATTTGCGACGGGAAAGTATTCCCGTCGCAAATACCCGGCGACGGTAAAAGGTATTTGCGACGGGAAAGTATTCCCGTCGCAAATAGCATGTTATTTGCGACGGGTCCCGTCGCAAATAACTATTTACCGGCTGACCGTAATAAATGCGGGCGAAGGTATTTGCGACGGTGCCCGTCGCAAATAATGCTATTTGCGACGGGAAGCCCGTCGCAAATGGACCCGTCGCTAATAATCTAACCTATAAATACCCCCATCCGTTTTTTTCAAATCATTCTCATTCTCCACCTTCTTCTGCTCTAAAATTTCTATTTCTAAATTTGAGTTTTTGTTCAGTTTAATTTTTTTCTTCGGAGCTGTTATTAAAGTTTTGAAGAACGATCAGAGCTCATCAATTTTCAAGGTATTTATTTTCATTTTAATTTAATATTTATTTTTAATTTTGTATTAATTTCAATTATTTTTGATTAGTTGTAATTTAATTATGTTTATATTGTTTTCTTACTTAATAAATTTAAATTATTAGTATTGTTCATAGTTAATGGTAATTAGGAATAATTTGTAATAATTTTTAATAATTAAGAATAAATATTAATAATTAGTAATAATTACCAATAATTAGTAATAATTAGTAATAATTAGTAATAATTAGTAATAATTAGTAATAATTACCAATAATTAGTAATAATTAGTAATAATTAGGAATAATTAGTAATAATTAACAATAAATAGTAATAATTAGTAATAATTAACAATAAATAGTAATAATTACCTATAATTTGGAATAATTACCAATAATTAACAATAATTAGTAATAATTAGTAATAATTACCAATAATTAGTAATAATTATCAATAATTACCAATAATTGCTAATAATTATCAATAATTAGGAATAATTAGTCATAATTAGTAATAATTAAGAATAATTAGTAATAATTAAGAATAATTAGTAATAATTAGGAATAATTAGTAATAATTAGGAATAATTAGTAATAATTAGGAATAATTAGTAATAATTAGGAATAATTACCAATAATTAGGAATAATTACCAATAATTAGGAATAATTACCAATAATTAGGAACAATTACCAATAATTAGCAATAATTACCAATAATTACCAATAATTTGAAATAATTACCTATAATTTGGAATAATTATCAATAATTTGGAATAATTATCAATAATTAACAATAATTACCAATAATTTGTAATAATTTGTAATAATTTGTAATAATTAGGAATAATTAGTAATAATTAGGAATAATTAGTAATAATTAGGAATAACTACCAATAATTACCAATAATTTGTAGTAATTAGTAGTAATTACCAATAATTGCCAATAATTAGTAATAATTGTCAATAATTGCAAATAATTAGGAATAATTGCAAATAATTAAGAATAATTAGTAATAATTAGGAATAATTAGGAATAATTAGTAATAATTAGTAATAATTAGTAATAATTAGTAATAATTAGTAATAATTAGTAATAATTAGTAATAATTAGTAATAATTAGGAATAATTTGGAATAATTAGGAATAATTAGGAATAATTAGTAATAATTAGGAATAATTAGTAATAATTAGGAATAATTAGTAATAATTAGGAATAAATATTAATAATTAGTAATAATTACCAATAATTAGTAATAATTAGTAATAATTAACAATAATTAGCAATAATTAGTAATAATTAGTAATAATTAACAATAATTAACAATAATTAGCAATAATTAGTAATAATTAGGAATAATTAACAATAATTAGTAATAATTAACAATAAATAATAATAATTAGTAATAATTAACAATAAATAGTAATAATTACCTATAATTTGGAATAATTACCAATAATTAACAATAATTAGTAATAATTACCTATAATTTGTAATAATTACCAATAATTGCTAATAATTATTAATAATTAGGAATAATTAGTAATAATTAGGAATAATTACCAATAATTAGGAATAATTACCAATAATTAGGAATAATTAGGAATAATTAGGAATAATTAGGAATAATTAGAAATAATTACCAATAATTAGCAATAATTAGCAATAATTAGCAATAATTAGGAATAATTAGCAATAATTTGGAATATTTACCTATAATTTGGAATATTTACCTATAATTTGGAATATTTACCTATAATTAACAATAATTACCAATAATTTGTAATAATTACCAATAATTTGTAATAATTTGTAATAATTACCAATAATTTGTAATAATTACCAATAATTTGTAATAATTAGGAATAATTAGTAATAATTAGGAATAATTAGTAATAATTTGGAATAATTAGTAATAATTTGTAATAATTAGGAATAATTAGGAATAACTACCAATAATTACCAATAATTTGTAGTAATTAGTAATAATTACCAATAATTACCAATAATTGCCAATAATTAGTAATAATTGCCAATAATTGCAAATAATTAGGAATAATTGCAAATAATTAGGAATAATTAGTAATAATTAGGAATAATTAGGAATAATTAGTAATAATTAGGAATAATTAGGAATAATTAGTAATAATTACCAATAATTTGTAATAATTTGTAATAATTTGTAATAATTACCAATAATTGCAAATAATTAGGAATAATTAGTAATAATTAGTAATAATTAGGAATAATTAGTAATAATTAGTAATAATTAGGAATAATTAGGAATAATTAGGAATAATTAGGAATAATTAGGAATAATTAGGAATAATTAGGAATAATTAGGAATAATTAGTAATAATTAGGAATAATTAGTAATAATTAGGAATAATTAGGAATAATTAGTAAACGAAATCTGCTTGGATAATGAAGGGAAAATTTATAACCATCTCCACAACGATGATTACCAAATTTCCTTTCATTATTCAAGCAGTTTTCCTTTTGCTAAGTATTGCTAAGTATTGCTAAGTATTGCTAAATTAGTAATAAATAGTAATAATTAGCAATAAATTGTAATAATTAGTAATAAATTGTAATAATTAGTAATCCTTGTAATAATTAGGAATAATTAGTAATAATTTGTAATAATTAGGAATAATTAGGAATAACTACCAATAATTACCAATAATTTGTAGTAATTAGTAATAATTACCAATAATTACCAATAATTGCCAATAATTAGTAATAATTGCCAATAATTGCAAATAATTAGGAATAATTGCAAATAATTAGGAATAATTAGTAATAATTAGGAATAATTAGGAATAATTAGTAATAATTAGGAATAATTAGGAATAATTAGGAATAATTACCAATAATTACCAATAATTTGTAATAATTTTTTATAATTTGTAATAATTACCAATAATTGTAAATAATTAGGAATAATTAGTAATAATTAGTAATAATTAGGAATAATTAGTAATAATTAGTAATAATTAGGAATAATTAGGAATAATTAGGAATAATTAGGAATAATTAGGAATAATTAGGAATAATTAGTAATAATTAGGAATAATTAGTAATAATTAGGAATAATTAGTAATAATTAGGAATAATTAGTAAACGAAATCTGCTTGGATAATGAAGGGAAAATTTATAACCATCTCCACAACGATGATTACCAAATTTCCTTTCATTATTCAAGCAGTTTTCCTTTTGCTAAGTATTGCTAAGTATTGCTAAGTATTGCTAAATTAGTAATAAATAGTAATAATTAGCAATAAATTGTAATAATTAGTAATAAATTGTAATAATTAGTAATCCTTGCTTGAGTGTTTTTTCTAACAAATTATTCAAAACCAGTAATGCTTTTTTATTTTATAGAAAAATATGGAACAACGAGGTCGTCAACAGTCATTATTAGATGATCGCATATGGATAAATCAACGTAGAAATCCCAATTGTTCTGGTTTAAATCCAGTATATATAGAGGGTGTGGAGATTTTTTTATCATTTGCGGCATCAAATTCAGAATTTGTTTCAGAAGGAAAGATAAAATGTCCTTGTAGAAAATGTGCATTGAGAACGTTTGACACGTTTGACAAAGTGGGGGAACATCTCTTGCGTTTTGGTTTTCAAGCAGATTATGTTTTTTGGTATCAACACGGTGAACGCAGTTCCAGAGCAGATGATACCAACTTGATTCCGGATCCATCCCAGTTTCAAGATTTAGTACATGATGTTGCAGGTTCATCTGTTCAACATACAGAAACTCCGGCTGATATAGCTTCAAATCCTGAGTTGGGACCGTCTGAATTTTATGAGTTGTTGAAGTCTGCTGAGGATGCATTATATCCTGGCTGCAAGATGAGAAAATTAGAAGCAGTTGCAAAATTTATGGCTATCAAATCAGATAACGGAATGTCAAACACATGTTTTGACCAGATATTTTCTTTGCTGAAAACACTGTTACCCGAAGGAAATGTTTTACCTGCAAATTACTATGAAAGTAAGAGGTTGGTTTGAAATTTGGGACTTACTTGTCAGAAGATTCATGCATGTTCAAATGACTGCATTTTATATTCAGGGGAAATGAGTCGTTGGATAGTTGTCCCACATGTGGGCAACAGAGATATAAAGAAGGACAACACGGGAAGTCTGGTTTGATTCCTGTAAATCAGTTGAGATATTTTCCGCTTACATCCAGACTTCAGCGTTTATTCATGTCTAAGAATACAGCGACAATGATGTCATGGCATAAAGAGAATATTTCAACCGATAAAAGCTTGAATCATCCAGCCGATGGTGATTCATGGAAACATTTTGATAGAGTGCATCCATCATTTGCTTTAGAAGCTAGAAATGTTCGACTGGGCCTTTCCACTGATGGTTTTTGTCCGTTTGGATCTTATGGTAGTCAATATTCATGTTGGCCTGTTTTTTTAACTCCGTATAATTTACCTCCATGGATGTTGATGAAGGAGCCATATATATTTTTGACTTTACTAATTCCAGGACATCCGAAGAAAAATATTGATGTTTATTTGAAGCTATTGATTGATGAATTAAATTTATTGTGGAGTACTGGTGTCAGTACATATGATGTTGCAACGAAACAGAATTTCATACTGAGAGCAGCATTGATGTGGACAATAAGTGACTTCCCGGCTTATGGGATGTTATCTGGCTGGAGTACACATGGTCAGAAATCATGTCCTTACTGTATGGGAGAGAACAAAGCATTTATGCTCATTCATGGAAAGAAACCTTGTTATTTTGACTGTCATCGCAGATTTCTTCCAGCTGATCATCTTTTTCGCAGAAACAGATCTCATTTCAGAAAAGGAACAACTGAAAGGGATGGACCTCCAAAAATGCTATCAGGTTTGGAGTTAAAATCGGTTGTATTTTCATTACCTCCCATCACTTTTGGTCCCACAATAAACCAACAGAAAATTTCTGGTTTTGGGAAAGAACACAATTGGATTAAACGTAGCATATTTTGGGATTTGCCATATTGGTCTGATTTGTTGGTCCGACACATGTTAGATGTCATGCATATTGAGAAGAACTGTTTTGATAATTTGTTTCATACAGTTTTGGATACGCCAGGAAAGAGCAAAGACAATGTAAATGCACGTTTAGATCTTGCCCAAATTTGCAGGCGTCCAGAATTGGAACTATTTGAGAATGTCATAACAGAAAGGTTACTGAAACCAAAAGCAGCTTATACACTGTCTAAAGAAAACCGTTTATTATTTTGTCAGTGGATTGCAGATTTGAGACTTCCAGATGGCTGTGCTTCCAATTTGGGTAGATGTATAAAGAATGGTCATATTACTGGATTGAAAAGTCATGATTGTCATGTTATAATGGAGAGACTTCTACCCATTGGATTAAGAGGTCTGTTGAATTCTGTGATTTGGGATTCCATAACAGACATGTCTCATTTTTTTCGGGAAATTTGTGCGGCTACGGAAGATTATGATGCTCTAGGCAAACTTGAAAAAGATGTTGTTGTAATTATATGTAAACTGGAAAAAATATTTCCGCCGTCTTTCTTCGACTCAATGGAACATTTGATGTTACATTTGCCATATGAAGCCAAATGTGGAGGTCCGGTACAGTTTCGATGGATGTACCCATTTGAAAGATGCATGCAAAAATTGAAAAGAAAAGTACGCAACAAAGCATCTGTTGAAGGATCTATTGCAGAAGCTTATTTGCAAGAGGAAATATCTTTTTTCTGCTCCCATTATTTTGAATCTGCGTATCCTTCAAAACACAACCGAATGGGACGGAATGAGAGGAATATTGATGAAATCGACAATCAATTATCTGTTTTCAACCAGTCAGAGCTTGGTTTTGGTGGAGTTTCTGAACGCTGGCTTTCAGATGATGAACATCATAGAGCTCATACGTATGTTCTGCTCAACTGTGAAGAGATGACATCAGTTGTACTGTAAGTGTTTATATCACTTATTCTATCATTTATGTTACAGTAAATAACTTTGGTTTTTATAGGTTGTATGATAATCATATCAAGAAACAAATTCCACAAATTGCAGCAGCTGCTCTCGAAGAACGTCGACTGAAAAATTTCTCTCAGTGGTTTCAAAAACTGGTAACATAAATTCTTTATCATTTAGCAACTCATTCAATGTATAGTTTACTATATTGATAATTATTTCGCAAATCTTCAGGTGTCTCGACATGCTGATAAAATTGACAAACGACTGTGGGTATTGAGTAACCCACCTTCCAAACTTGTTAAAACTTATAATGCATATGTGGTGAATGGATTTCGATTCCACACACATGCATATGGGGAATCGAAAAAAACAATGAACAGTGGAGTTAGCTTGAGAGGATCTCATCATCGAGAAAATGAAGTTGACTTTTATGGCATACTTGATGAAATCATTGAACTCTGTTATCTTGGACAACATTACATAACCATGTTCAAATGTCGGTGGTTGGATACAGAGAGAGGCGTGCGTGTTCATCCGACTCATGGAATCATCGATATTAAATGTAAAAGTGTTCTCGTAGTAAATGAACCATTCTTATTGGCTCAACAGGCATATCAAGTTTATTATGCAAAGTACTGTGCAACATCAAGAGACTTGACTGATTGGTGGAGTGTAATAAAAATCAAAATTCGAGACAATCATTTTAGTCAAAGTGAATGTGCTTTCACTGATGTGCAAAGAATTGAAGTTTTTCAAGAGAGTACTCAAAATCAATCTTTTTTACAAAGAGATATGAGTATCGATGACGACACCCCACATTTAAGAGTCGGTGATGACGATGATGTTAATGATGTCACACATGAATTTGAAATGGTAAGAGATGAAGCAACTGCAACTCGAATGGATATCGATGATGTTGAGGAGGAATATGAAGATGACATTGACATATATGAAGATGATGATGAAGATGAACACTTATAGAATTCCATGGTATTTATATACAATCATAATATGTATATATGTATATATAATAGTAATTATCAATTATTTGCTAATATTAACATTTTCTGTTTCAGATGGACGAGGCCACATTTCGTGAGTTGGCGGAGGCTGACCTGCCTTTCGATGCGGATGAGTTGCTGACAGATGACCCTCAGCCTGCAGGCGCTCCAGGGAGTACGCGGAGGGGGCGCGGTCTTGCACGATTGATGATTCCTGACCCCATCCCCGAGCGACGTCCACGTCTTGGGTTTGATCCGCGCACCCGGAGGTGTGATAACCTGTGTAGTAACCTGTGAATTTGACTAAGATTTCATTAATCTATTCACATAATAAATGTTTATTATTTTTTCAGTTTTTCGCATATAGCAGTCGGACAGGGCAGCGCTATTTTGCGCAACTATTTCTCTCAGCCGTGGACCACATGGGAGCAGATTCCCATTGATGTGCAGCAGGCCATGTTCGGCCATTGGTTGGTACGTACGTAAATAAATAATTTTTATTTTGAAAATTATTTCATTTCTAACTTGATATTTTGATTTATTTGTAGGGTTTGTGGTATCCGATCGAGGATACCATGCGTGACGCCATCCACGAGGCATGGGAGGTGGCCATGCGTGATCGCCTTCGTCAGTTTTTGCACAATTTAAAAAAAAGCTGCGATGAAGAAAGCAGGAGTGTCAGATTTTGAGGAGTCATGTAGAGCACACCGACCAGAGTACATTTCATCCCATGTATGGGATGGATTATGTGCGCACTGGTTGAGTGGTGCCTTTCAGAGGAGATCATCGGTGGGGAGGCAGAATCGGGGGAGGCAGGAGGTGACTCATCGAGCTGGGAGTCGTTCTTTCAGTACTCATAGACAGCATCTGGTACGTACATTATTTATAAATATTTTATATAACTATAAATATTAACAGTTTATTTTTTATTCTTATAGGCTGTCGAGCACCCCGATATTACAGAGTACGACGTATATCGGAGGATGTATAGTGATCCTGCTACTGGGGAGCTCAGAGGTGATCGTCAGCATCACATCGTGGTCAGTATTATTTGTTTTCAAGTTTAAAAATTAACTGCATATAATATATTCACAATTTTAATTTTAAATTGCAACTATAGGAGTCATATGAGGCCGCAGCGGCACAGGACCGGCCTGAGAGTCAGGCCGAGTCATCAGATCAGACCAATGCCCGTCAGTTTGATGAGGCGGCATGGATGCAGGCCACCCAGTATGCCTTCGAGAAGGGCCGGGTAGTTGGTATCGGCTCTCGACTGACTCCCGGAGATTATTATGGCAGTGCTGCGATGTCGGCGTCCAGCTCGAGGGGAGCTCGTGCATCTTCTTCTACACAGTATGAGGAGCAGTTGCGATCTCAGACTGCACAGATTGAGAGTCTCCGACAGGAGCAGGAGCAGATACGTCAGCAGCATGAGGAGGAGCGTCGACGCCAACAGCAGCTGTACGAGGAGCAGACGAGTCGGTGGCAGCAGCAGCATCAGGAGCAGATGGAGTACATGCGCCGACTCACTCATGCTTTAGGGATGGAGTTTCCTCCACCACCATCTGCAGATCCCCCACCTCCCCCCCCTCCTACAGATTAGAGTTTGTATTTCTGTTATAAAATTTGTGAAATCAAAATATTTTTTTTTTCTATTCGTAGTTTCTGTCTCATTATAAAATATTAATAATATTATATTTTTAAATAACAATATTAATATGAATAATAATAATATTTATATTTTATAATATTAAATTTTATATATATATTAAAATTTTATTTATATAATAAAATTTTATATATATATTAAAATTTTATAATATTATAATTTAATTATTTTTTTGTAATACTTGAATTATTTTAATATTTGAATGTAAAATAATTCTATTATTTTTATATTAATTAAAATAACTTATTAATATTTTTTTTATTTATGAATTATAATTATAATATTATTATATTAATTAAATTATTTATTAATATTCTATTATTTTTATTTTTGAATTATAATTCTACTATTATTATAGTAATTAAAATAATTTATTATTTTCATTTGTTAATTATAATTCTATTATTATATTAATTAAAATAATTTATTAATAATTTATTTTTTTTATTTTTTTATAGTATTTGCGACGGGATACTATGCCCGTCGAAAATACTAGTATTATTAATAATTTTTTATTTTTTTTTAAAAAGAGTATTTGCGACGGGACCCGTCGCAATTACTATGAATAGTATTTGCGACGGGTCCCGGTTCCCGTCGCAAATACTAGTATTATTAATTTTTTTATTTTTTAAAAAAGAACGTTATTGCGACGGGCCCGTCGCAAACACTATTTGCGACGGGTCCCGTCGCAAAAGGTATTTGCGACGGGCCCGTCGCAATAACTGTTTAAAAAGTTTTTTACAAAAATGCGGAATACTATTTGCGACGGGGAGAATGCCCGTCGCAAAAAAAAGGCTTTAGCGACAGTCCCGTCGCAAATAAGTTTAGTTGCGACGGCGTTTTCCGCAACGGGCTATTTGCGACGGGACCCCGTCGCAAATGGCTATTTGCGACGGGATCCCGTCGCAAATAGCCCGTTGCAAATACCTGTTTTTCCAGTAGTGTAGAACTCTCAAGTACGAGGGGCACTTTCCCCACTGAGACGCGTTCTTGCGACGCGATCTAAAACCGTGCGGGCGAGTCAGTGCCACCCAAAGCGGATAGTATCAAGGTGCGGTGACTGGGCCCCTTGGCTTTCGGTTCAGGGCAGATGTGCAGGATGCCGGGCATCGATGATGGTGTTACTTTTGGGACTATTGGCTACTCTTTTCTTGGGCTGAGCTATGGGATGAAGATCCCCTTACGACATTGTCCGGGCTTCTTTTTGAGCATATAGACTTGAATATACCTTGTTCTAGTACCCTTTTCTTGGGCATGGTTACTCTCCTTCCAAGAGAGGCGAAGACACGCGGGGTATACCACCTGCCTTCTGTGTCTAGCTTCTCATGGTTGGATGAGTCTACTCTCCTACTATAGGTAGCAAAGACTCGACGGGAAGTTCGTCTTCTCACCGTTTCCAGCTCCTTGTGCCTGGACGAGTCTACCTTCTTTCCTCTTGTTGGGTTGAGCTGCACTCTTACTGTTCTCCTTACTGCACTCTCGGTTTTACTCTTTTACTTCTCCATGTTCGCTCTATTGCTCACCCTTCGGTACCTCCTTTATTGCTCCCTCTAGCCTTCGGGGTATCCTACTGAGTATTTTTATACTCACCCCTTCTTGGGCTTTTCCCGCACTTGGTGTGCCCTTGTAGACGATGGACAGGTGGAGCGTGACTTCAGTGGAGCGTAGGAGCTTGGGAGCTTGGACCGCGTGCGGTGGTTGTGGCCGGGTTCCAGGTGGGAGACCCATCAGCTGTTTCTTTTGGTTTACCAGTTGCCGGGTTATGGCACTTGTTTTGGTTGGGCGCATGTTTTGCCCCTTTTCTTTTCATCTTGTACCTTGTACTGTTTAGTGGTCGATGCACTCTTGTAGTTTATTTATATCAGTTTCCCTTTTTCTTTACTTGTCTTTTCTTTTACTCTGCACTTTTGCATTGAGTGTGCTGTGTGTGTGTGTACAGGTGCTTAGGCAAAGGCCTCCCCGAGTTGTTGTGCCTTCGGCGCTGGTCGCTAGCCCCTGGCCTATGGATGCGGGCTTGGGGTAGTTGCGGCTCGAGCCCCGGGTAGGGTCGGGTCATGACAGTGGTGCTCCATGAAATCATACCACTTCCTTTACATATAACCTGGAAATATGATCAAGAGAGGAATCTTCTCTAATAGAAATGAATTGTTCCGACTTCATAAGACGATCAACTATAATCCAGATAGCATTATTGCCTTTGGATGTTTTAGGAAGTCCAGTGAAAAAGTCCATAGTGATTTTTTTCCATTTCCATTCTGGTATGGGTAATGGTTGTAACATCCCATTAGACTTCTGTCTCTCAGCTTTAACTTGCCGACAAACCAATCATTGAGAGACATATTAAGCAACATCTCATTTCATGCCATCCAACCAGAAGTACTCTTTCAGTTCCCTATACATCTTCGTGCTTCCAGGGTGAACAGAGAATGAAGAACTATGAGCCTCATCCAGCAGCTCCTTCTTTAATTCTGGGATGGGAGGAACACATACCCGATTCCTGAACCTTATTATTTCATCACAGTCAATGTGGAATTCAGGAACATTTCTCACCTTCTTTTATAACTCTACATCTTCCTTCTGTGCCACTTTAATCTTCACTTGTATAGATGTTTGAACATTCATTTGAGAAAGATAAGATTTTTCCCCTTCCACTATAATTCCATGATCCATCCTTTGCAAATCAATAAATATTGGATCTTTTGTGATCCTTTCCATGGATAAGATATCATGGTCTTGTCGACTTAATGCATATTCCACCTTGTTTTCTTTCCCAGGGGGTAATGTATGGAGAATTTGTAATCTTTAATCAACTCCAACCATCTTCTTTGGCGCATATTCAGCTCCTTTTGTGTGAAAATATACTTTAAACTTTTATGATTAGTATAAATATCACAACTTTCACCATAAAGGTAATGCCTCCAAATCTTTAATGAAAAGATTACCGCAACTAACTCCAAATCATGAGTTGGGTAATTTTTCTCATGGATTTTCAATTTCCATGAGGCATAAGATATCACTATAGCATTTTTCATGATAACACACCCCAATCCCTTCTTGGATGCATTACTATAGATCACAAACCTTTCTCCACTACAAGGCAGTGTGAGCACAGGTGCACTGGATAACATTCTTTTTAACTCCTTCAATTTATCTTCACACTCCTCCCTCCAAATGAACTTAACTCCTTTTTGAGTCATCCTGGTTAGTGGATTAGATAAACTTGAAAAATATTTCACAAAACGTCGATAATATCCAGCCAAGCCAAGAAAACTTCGGATCTCAGTTACTGTTGTTGGTCTCAACCATCTTTTGATAACCTCTGTTTTTTCTGGATCCACAAATATCCCCTCTCTTGAGATTATGTGACCCAAAAATGAAGCTTTTTGAAGACAAAATTCACAATTGGTAAATTTGGAATAAAGCTTCTCTTTTCTTTGGGTCTTTAATACAATTCTCAATTGATCTTCATGTTCTTCTTTTCTTTTTGAATAGAACGGAATATCGTCTATAAATAATAACAAAAACTGATCAAGATAGTCTCTAAAGACTCTATTCATTATATCCATGAATATAGCAGGGGAATTAGTAAGACCAAATGGAATCACTATAAATTCATAGTGTCCATACCTTGTTTGGAGAGACGTCTTTGGTATATCCTCCTTTTTGACCCTTAATTGATGATACCCTGAACGAAGATCAATCTTGGAAATTTATTGAGCTTTGCATAGTTGGTCAAATAAGTCATCAATGCGTGGGAGAGGATATTTGTTCTTGATAGCGATCTTGTTAAGTTCTCAATAAACAATGCAAAGTCTCTTTGATACATCTTTCTTCTTAACAAAGAGAACAGGTGCTCCCCAAGGTGACACACCAGGGTATATGAATCCTCTATTAATATTCTCTTGTAGTTTCTTCTTCAATTCCTACAACTAAATTGGGGCTATTCTATATGGTGTCTTTGAAATAGGCATAGCACCCGGTAAGAGTTCTATTGAAACCTCAACTTCACGATTTGGTGGAAGACCAGGAAATTCCTCTAGAAAAACATCATCAAACTCCCGTACAATGGACATATTATTAATCGTGAATTTCTCTCCAACCATTTGAGATAAATAACCTTCCTTTATTGGAATCAAGACCCAAAAGTTTGAAGAAATTTCCACTGAAACGTTATATTCATCCTTGCATCAATTGATGATCGTAGATTGATCGAGAATATTATATATGACTTCCCTTCTTCGGCAATTGATATGAGCTATATATAAAGAAATCCAATCCCTGCAAATAATAACATCAAAGTCCACTATAGGGAGGATCACAAGATTCGCAGGAAGCACTTTCCCAGAAACTTCAATCTGAGAAGAATTGTAAACTTTTGATGCAACTATTGTGCCATTAGGGGTTCTCATAGCTAACTCAACATCTAATTGTTAAGGTAACATGGCGATACCCTAGGAAAATTCTTCAGAAATAAAATATTGGGTGGATCCAGAATCAATTAAAGCATTTTCAATTTTAGAGTGGATGGTAAGTGTACCTTTCACTACTTTGCTATCGTACTCCACATCTCTGATAGTAATTGCATGTGTATTTCCTTTTTATTTGGCCTTAAGAGTTTGTTGATGTCGATCATCATCAACAACCCTTGGATTAGTTCATTGATTTGCATAATGACCCATTTCATTTCTCTTGAATCATTGAAGTGTAGGAGGAGCATTCTGTGTATCCCTTTATTTGTTCGCATCATTAGACATCTTCTTCCCATTATTTTGACATTCAATTGCCCGATGACCTTCTTTTACAAACATAAAACATTTAATTGTCCGTTTAAGACAATTCCATCCATGTTTCTTTCCACACATTGAGTATAAGGGAAAACTCATATTCTTTTCAGTGTGGTCTTTAGACTTTCCTTTGAATTCCATTTTCCTCTTCTTATCAAACCCATATGACTGATGGTTTACTCCAATCTCCATATCAACCTTGATAGAACATAGAACAATTTCCTCATAGTTATTATTGTCCCTTATGTATAAATCCCTTCTAAGACTTGGTTTTATGCCACAAAAGAATCGATCGATTTTACTCTTAGGTTGGATAATAATTCTGGAAGACTACCTTGCAAGTCTTTTAAAATTTACTTCATATGTACCAACAGATTCATCATCCTTTTTCTTTAGTTCAAGAAACTCTTTATCCATCTTTGTTCCAAGAATACGAGGGAAGTACTTATTGAAAAATAAGTTCTTGAACTCGTCCCATTACATGGACTCAATTTTGTCTCTTTGCCTCGTATTCTTGATAAGATTCCACCATTGATCAGCTTCACCTTCCAAATGATATACTTCTAAGATAACATTGTCATGTTCAGAACATTGATTGAATGAAAATATATTTTTAGTGGTACTGATCCATTTTTTAGACACCAGTGTATTAGAAGACCTGCTGAATGAAGGTGGACGCTGCCTCCTTAAGGATTTAACAGAATTTTTCTCCTTCCTTTGCTCCTTTGGAAGGAATTCATGATTCATAGCTTGAGAAATTTGTGTGAGCATGGCTAAAATATTTTTCATTCCAGCTCCCAAAACGTTCAGTTTCTCAAGGGGACAATCATTGCATTTCCCGTCACATTTAGTATAAACACGGTTCCTTTGGGTTCCAGTCGTTGACTAAAACCAAGAAGCATAGTGTGAGAAACACTGATTACAATAGGAAAACCACATAATCAGAAAAAAAAACTTTTCACACTTTAGGTCTTATCGTAGGTTATTCATGGACATTTCTAAAATACTATGATTTTCTCATATGCTTAAACATATCCTTAGGGATCTTCCTAAGGCTTTCATATCCTAGTTTCCAATGGTTGATTATACCTTTCCTCTGATACCAACTATAACGACCCATACTTTACATACATGGTTATTACTTCAGAATTGAATCATACTTATTAGAACATATGACAAAACCATGATAGGAACATATAGGAATAGTGTCTTTAGAAACTGGGAAACATAAACAACTGGTTCATAAATAATCTACATTGTCTCCCATTTATTTCATCATATCAAGAGTCCCTTTTGGAATATCCTACTTAATACCCTTCTTCCTGACCTGGGGAAAAGAAAACATACAAAAGGGTGAGCTCAAATTCTCATTAAGGGTAAAAAAAGGAAATATCAATCATTTCATATTCATAAGAACATAACATTTTGAAAATCTTAACCTGCTAATGAGATCATAATATCATGACATGGGATAAATCATAGAAGTGAAATGTAATCCCAATAATCATAACATAAAACATGAGACTCTATGGAATACACACAGAATCTTAGAAAATCATTTCTTATTAGTCAATATTCATTGCCAAGATCATCATAGCAGACAAAGTCCATTACTGAACCGAGTTCACTCCTCATTCCAGTCCGGTATCACTCAACCGGATTAACTTGTCGTTCCAGCCATATCTATCACATGAGATATAAATCTATACCCAATGCATTGGAGGGAGATATAGGTCGCACCCATCTCATAATGAAACCATTCTTATATTTTCCACAAAATCATATATCATACATCATAGCATAACCCATGTAATAAAAATCGGATTCTTAAACATCATGTAGTAATAACATAATCCATATAAGATAAAATGACTTCATAAAAATAATTCCATCATAAAATAATAAAATAAATGTAATAATAGGGATATAAAAAGTAACCTATATTTTCTTAGATGGAAGATAATTTTGATAAAACACTTGAAATCCATTCCTGAGGAGAAAATCTTTTCTTCATCAAAAACAATTTTCCTTTCTCAACATGTCATAAAATTTTAAACGAAAAGAAGTTAATTGAAAATAAACTTAAATACATGTAATGGAAGATTCATAGAAATAATGTTCTATGAAATCGTAAAAAATAAATTCATGCCGTATAAGTTAAAAATAAACATTCTTCTCGTACTTTGGCCAGAAAAGTCAAAAATTACCTCATACTAAAAACTACAAAAGATTCCTTTCATATCTTTTACTAAAAATTCACCAATAGGTAAAATTGGATTTATTCAATTGTAGGAGGATATAAATAATATTAAATATTGAAGAAACATGGATTTTTATTATAAATATTCCCCAGTAAATACAAAAGTATAAACAATCTTGGATAAAAATTGAGATTGTATGATTTTCCCTTACCTTAGGTCTGATATTATTTGTACGTATCTGAACCTCTTGTATAATGATTTAAACAATTTCATTGACTTATTCCAGAATCATACTAATTTTTATGAGACATATGATCATATTCTTATCTTCTTGTTAGTAATATTTCACTTCTACTTGTTATTCAGGTGTTTATTGCTTTATGTTATTATGCGTGTTTTGTGGAATAAATTCTTATTACTCTTTTTAGGTTATAACTACATAAGTTACAGAATGGTATTAGTATAATATATATCATATTTATTCATTCAATTCATTTATATAATCATAGTTTAAAGAATATCATGTAGAATGAATCACATCGCACTGTGGAGATGGTAAGTCGTACGTACGCACGAGCGACGATATCGTTCCCATAATTATTGAATGGTTTTGGAGTGGATAATAGAATATATCAGAATTAGTATCATGTTATAATACTCATGTATATTTATTATTTACACCACTATACCCATCCAAGTAAGGTGGTGGTGGAAAACAGATTACACCACAGCGGGGAGATGGTATTTCGTATGTACGCACGCTCGGTGATTTTGTTTTCCGTAGGATGGATAGAAGGTGAAATAGGGTTGTTTCATATTTATAATAACATATCATTATATGAGTTATAATGATGTTATTACTTTATAATGAAAGAAATAAATAAGAGGAAGTATAATAAGAATGAAATTTGAAAGAATCGGTAACGGATATTACCTCTTCTCCGACACGCCTCTTTGAAACCTCCTCTTAGGGAACTAAAATTTGTCTTTGAAGAATACAAGGACCTATAGTATGTTTCTAGGGAATTTTAGAAAGGAAATGGTCCAGGGTTGGCCAAGCTTGATGGCTCAAAATTGTGTGAAGAAAAGAGGAAGGAGGTGACCTTTTGTAAGAGAAGAGAGGGCCACCTTTGGAAATCTAAAAAACTATTAATTT
Organism: Viscum album; assembly: GCA_963277665.1. NCBI lineage: Eukaryota > Viridiplantae > Streptophyta > Magnoliopsida > Santalales > Viscaceae > Viscum > Viscum album. The sequence goes on along the minus strand of OY728167.1, from coordinate 386,093,132 downwards.
ATAATAAATTCAAACACCACATAAAAACTTCCAAAATTACTCAAATTCTAAGATTAGATGAGATAGTTATGTAATATCATCAAAAAATAAAATTTATACATGTTGGGAATTTATTTTAAACATTTTCAACTTGATTTATCCTTATTTAATCTATTTAATTTTATTTGTGGTAATAATATTCTAAATTTTAAATCATTATAATTATTTACTTAGGTGATGTTAATTGTCCATAGTTGGATACATTATGACATTTTATATCATATAAATTTGATTTTATAATTTTTAAATATTTTTTTTATTTTTATACAGTTTTATAATATATTATTTTTATAAAATAACAATAGTGTCAATTTTGACACTATTCATTTATTTGAATTTAAATAAAATATAAAAAGAATATATGTTCGAAATAAAAGGTTTAATATATTTAAAAAATTTCATATTTATCTATAAAATACATTTAGAACATTAATTAGTTCATATAATATTTATTTTAATATTTTTAAAACCATTTATTTGATACATTAATTAATAAAATGATTTCAACATCACTATTGTGTCATCATTAATGATAATTATTTAATCCCTAAAAATTATAAATAAAATAAATTGATGTAGATAATTTTATTACCTTTATTTAGACTGTTCATGTTTGATGTTTTATGACGTTTATCACTAAATTAAAATTATTACACATATAAGATTTAAGAGAGTGACATGTTGTCACCTTCTTTGATTTTAATAATTCAATTATTTTCATGGTCAAAAGTCCATAAAATGTATCTATTCCTACCCTTAGGTTATATGGGTCGACTTTTATTCATCTAATATTATTTTTTTAGGTGTTAGGGTAATTTTATAATCTTATTTTTACCCTGAATTACTCGATTTACCTTTAACTATAGTAAATTAAAATTACCGTAGTTACAATTCATGATATCAAAAATATAAAAGTAACCTATTAACATAATTTGGACCCACTGAATACAAATATGGAATCCATTTTTCAAAATTAAAGACACAGATTTTTCATTAATTAATTTTAAATTATTCCCATTGTTATGAAAATTGGTTTTAAAAGTTAAAACATTGCCAAAGATTGAAATGTTTTTACCTATGAATTCAATGTAAAATTAATGATAATTACATACATCATATTAAATGGTTAAAATATATTTTATTTATACTTTAAAACCATTCAATAATATATTTTAACCATATAAATTATTTTGATGAAAAATGATGTTTTCAATTAAAAATTAGCGTATTTTTACTATTCATCAAAATATGAAAGTTATCAGAAAAGTATCAAAAATTTATCCAATGTAAATTTTTATATCCTGATTTAAAAAATGAAGTTTATTTTGTCAAATTGAACTCATAAAATTTTCAAAAATTATATTTAAAATGGGTGCGCCATCAAAAGGCAGAAAACTGCATTTTTGAAAAAAAAATAATTCTTCTATCTGAAAAATTGATTTTTTTCTCATATCATATGTAAAGTTAATTCTAATATTATATAAAATTAAAAATGTGGTTATTACTATTTATAATGGATAGTTTATATAAAATTTTAATAACATATCATTGTTTATTGAAACTCAGTATTGCGTAAAACACACGCTATCGAGAAAGGTCTCTATTGCGTTTAATGCAAGCCAAGTAAGTGTTGTGTGTAGCGGAAGATTCCTTTGGTGTTGTGTATAACATAAGACCTAAAAAAATATTTCTCATAAAATATCAGGGTGTTACATTAACAATGATTATGATATTTCATGGTATGTTCTAACAACTACGGTTTTGTGTTATAATAGAAATAATATTTTTTTCATGTTGAATAATTATAATATTTCTCAAAAATTTCATTATTTAATTTAATAATATGTAATTTTTATGAGTAAACACCTAGGTAGTTATTGTATTTCACCCTTTTCTGTGTTTTTCATTATATTTTCTATGATTTTTAATTTATTAAAAAATAAATAAATCTTAGTAGGTATAAAAATATTTGTCATGACCCGTACCCTGGGGCCCGTACCGTGACTACCCCAAGCCCGCCTTCCATAGGCCAGGGGCTGGCGACTAGCACCGAAGCCGTATTCCCTAAAACCGGGACGAAATTGCCTTTAAAACATTTAAACCCACACAACCAAGAACACAGCAAGATACGAACACAAGTAAATTGTATAGAAAACTGATTGTGTACAGTAAAAAAAAGGGTCCAGAATACAAGCCTAGCTGGAAAGTACAAGAAACTGAAAGTACAAGTAAACTTGAACAGCTCCCGTGATCACCCGTCAAGGGTATTACATGAAAGGTAGGTACAGCTCTCGAAAGTTCATCTCTATGGTATGCCTTGTCTAAGGTCCACCTCCGAGCAACCTCCAGTCCTGGTACTATCTTCCTCAGTCAGAATTATCTGTCGTCTTCACCAAACACAATAAGGTGCCGGCATAGACCGTGCAGGGGTGAGTTTAACGATACTCAGTAGGGACCCTGAGACCCTCAAGGTCTCATAAAGTCCAAACATGATAAACCAAAAAGAATTAAATCAACCGAAAATCCTACTTAGGTATATTCCCATACATATACCTAAGTTATCAAGTAATCCCATCTCAATCATGAAAAAACACAATGTCCAACATAAAATCCCAAATCCAAATTATTCCAATACCACAAAGGTAAGTACCACACAGTTAAGACACATAGAAGAATACCTCCAAGGTATTTCCACAAAGATAAGAACCACACAGGTACGCCACACGGAAGATTACCACAAAGGTAAAGACTCAGCTCACACCAGGTATAACATAGGCACAGTAGTAGAGATGATTAGATGTAACTAATAATTCATATTACTCTGTTAAGAGGAAGACCCAGGAAGTATCCTAAATCATCGTCATACCGAAAGAGGATCGTAGTACATATTCTGACACACACAGAATCTTAGTACCTCGTCAGATCCACACAGGATACTAGTACATCTTCAGACCCACACAGGATCCTAGAACCTCGTCGGACCCAAATAGGATCTTAATACATCGTCAGACCCACATAGGATCCTAGTACCTCATCAGACCCACACATGATTCTTGTACATCATTAGACCCAGATAGGATCATAGTACATCTTCATACCCACACAGGATCCTAGTACATCGTTATACCGACATATGATTGTAGTACATCATCACACCCACACAGGATCCTAGTACATCGTCATAACCAGCTACACGGTTCCCGCACTAAGCTTTCTTATCTCCGGGAGGATCCGCTCCTCAAGACATTGGTCAACACTCAAACTACCACAAGTCCCACGAAAAAGTATCCCAAAGTACAACCATGTCATAGGGGTCTCAACACAACTGACGGTGCGTCAATCGGACGCCCGGTCTGTGATTTATTATCATTTTTGTCCCAACGGCCCGGTTGAATTTGTTCTTGATCCAACCTAACCATACCCCAACATTAAAAAAATATCTATTGGGGTATACCAAAGAGACCATCTCGGTCCATGTTTTCCAGCACCGTAGACGGTTCGTCAAATAGACGCCTGGTGCCAAAATTATGGCCAAAAGAGTGAAATTGGGTCGAAGATGGCCTGGGTCTGGTCGGACCCGGTCGGACCAACCCAGCCCGACCTGGCCCGTGCTTAGCGTCCTAGACCGTGCTGGGAAACTAGGCCCGAATAGCACCCGAGGTGCGGCTGGGCAGCCTTAGGGCGGCGTGGGGCCACGGGGGGGCCGTACCGGCCGGCACGGAGGCCGCGGGGCAGCATGAGGCTGCGAGGGCTGCATGGGGCAGTGTGGGGGCTGCACGGATGCTGCGGGGTGGCCTAGGCCGGCACGGAGGCCACAGGGTGGGACGGTGCATTGCATAGGCCACATGGCGGCGTGGGGGCCATGGTGTATCGTCGCCTTTGTCGCGGTCGGCGGTGTGTCTACCGTTGTATCTGAGTCCCAGTGGTGCCATTCTCCAGCACCAGTCTCTACATTCTTCCATTGTGAGGAACACCACAAAAACCTCAAGAAAATGCAGAGTGGTCAGTCCATGTTCATTTTTCCCGCACCCTCCACGTTAAGGCGGTAGAAAGCGGCTTAATAATAATTGTATGAAGAACATCAAACCCTACATCCTCCGGTAATAGTTATTCCCAAACCCACAAAATGAAAACACCCAGGGATCAACTAGTTAGAGAGTTGATCCGCATTCTTTGTTTAGAAGGGATGAACATGGGAGTCCATAATCACACGTAATTAAACCCCTACCACACAAGTTTGTTGATGGAGGTTGCGAGGAAGGAGACAAAGTTGTTGGTGATAGTGGCATCGGTGTTCATTGCTTCCACAAGATGCTTCCAAAATTAGCTCGAACATCATCCTCATTCTTCAATTCCAGAGTGCGTTCTTCATTGGAGGATGAGTTTCTCCACAATTCTCCAAAGCACCTCCCATTTTCTAACATTCTCCAAAAAACCCCAATGGGATGAAATGCCAACTTAAATTTTAATAGGTTTAATTTATGTTGACAAATAAATTAAATGACACTATTAATTAAATGGATAGTTGGCATAATTAATTTAATCAATTAAATGGGAGGAGTAATTAATGGGGAGTTGAGATGTTTTCTACCATTAAATGTGGTTCGGGTGGTCCCTGCCTTTAATTTTCAAATTGGGAGGTTATAAGATCAGTGGTCCCCACCTCCATAACCTTCACATGGGAGTTTTCAACAAAAAATAAAAATGTTAACATTTTTATTTTATTTCATTCTTTCATGAAAAACAAAAAAAGTTACTTTCACTCTCGACCCATTGCGGTCAAGGTGGAGGTATCCTTAAGTGAATATCGGCACTGCAAGTTCAAGGGTTCCCTCGGATTTCAATTCCGATCGCTGGTTCCAAAGTTACAAAAACTCACTTGCGGGTTTGCTGAACGTACATGAAAAAACGTTCAAAAATTCATTCCAGGCACTCCGGGCCTCGGAATCACACGCTTTCAATTTTCACGGATTCATAAAAATCCTATATATTTATATAAATTACATGGAACATTTGGGTCTTTACATTCTCCCCACCTCAGAGCTTTACATCCCTGAAATCCACATCACAAAAACTAGGAAAACAAGTTGGGGTACTGAGCACGTATATGAGCCTCCCGCTCCCATGTTCTCTCCTGGAGGTTCTTGTGCTACCAGTGAACACGCACCCGAGGTATCGACCACCCATGAAGTACCCACTCTTATTGATCCTCAATCTCCACTGGAACCTCTGAAATCGTCACCCCCTCGTCGATGTCCATCTCACCATGGTCGATGATGTGAGAAGGGTCATGCACGTATCTCCTCAACTAGGATACATGGAAGATGTCATGCACCCGTTTCAATTGAGGGGGAAGTGCTAGGTGATAATCCACCTATCCAACTCTGCTGAGGACCATAAAGGGTTCGATGAACCTCAGAGATAACTTTCCGCCTCAGCCAAATCTCCACAATCCTCATCGAGGTGTGACTCGTAGAAAGACGTGGTCGCTATCCTTGAACTCCAGAGGTCTCTGTATCCTATCAGCATAAAACGTATTCCTACCATGTCCAGTCTTCATCCACTGCTAGATGATCTGCACCTTATCTATGGTAGCCCGTACAATCTTTGGTCCCACTAGTGCTGACTTCCCTGAGTTAGTCCAGCACAAAGGTGATCTGCAAGGTCTTTCATACAAAGCCACGAATGGTGACATCCCAATAGTGGAGTTATAACTATTGTTGTATGAAAACTACACCAACGGAAAATGATCCTAACAGTTGTGACCGAAGTCGAGGAATCTAGCACGTAGCATGTCCTCGTGGGTCTGGATGGTCTGCTCAGTCTGGCCATCCATTTGAGGATGGAAGGCGGTGCTCAAATGAAGCCATGTCCCGAAAGCCTCCTACACCCCTTCCATAGCTGGGATGGAAAATGTGCATCATGATAAGAGACAATATCCGAGGGTACTCCTTGTAGCCACACAATCTCATGCACATAGAGGCATCCCATGCTCTCTACTGAACCCTGCTCTTTGATCAGTAGGAAGCGGTCCGACATGCTGAGTCAGTGGATGATCACCCAAATAGAATCATGACCCTTGGATGTACATGGAATTCATGTCACAAAGTCCATAGATATCCTATCCCAATTCCACTCTAGGACCTCTAAATGCTGAACCAAGCCTACTAGAACCTGATGCACCACCTTCAATTGCTGACAGGTGAGGCACCGAGAGACAAACTCTGCTACTGCTTTCTTCATTCCAGACCACCAGTGTTATCGTCAGAGAACTTGGTACATCTTTTACACTTCTGTATGTACCTCTAGAGGGGATGTGTGGAACTCCCTCAACACTTCCTCCAAAATCGACACTAGTACCATGGTACATCATCTGAAGAGGTTGACATGCTCCCTGCCTTCAGAAAATCCATCAAGTTCTTGTCTTATGGATATCTGAGAATGTTGAGCCTCATAGTCTGTGTCCCAATGCTACACCTCCCTGACTCGCTGAAGAAGTGGGGGAGTGACTGTAGAAAAGCTGCTCCATCTAGATCCACAAATGATATCTCCAAAGTAGTCAACTACTTCATCACATCGCCTAGTAGTTTTATACCATACCTCCTACAGAGTTCATCTGCTACAACGATCCCCTTCCCATGAGTATAGACTATCTCGAAGTCATAGTCCTAGAGGAAGTCAAGCGAACATCGCTATCTCATGTTCAGGTCCTTATAAGAGAAGATATACTTGAGACTCTCGTGATCTGAGTAGAGTGTAAAATGTACACCCATCAAATAGTGTTGCAACATCTTTAATGCGAAGACCAGTCCTGGTAACTCCTGGTCATGGGTAGCGTAGTTCTTCTCATGTAGTCTAAACTGTCAAGAACCATATGTGATCACTACTCACTCCGGTGTTAGGAAACATCTAAGCCTAGTCCCAGATGTGTCGCAGTAGATTACAAACCCTACGCCCTCCTCCGGAAGCCTCAATATTGGGGCAATAGTCAGTCTCTGCCTCTCCTCCTGAAAACTCCGCTGGCATATCTCAGACCACACGAAGGGTTTCCCCTTCTTCATCAACGCTGATAAAGGTGCTGCAGCTCGGTAGAAATCTGGAAAATATCTCCGGTAGTATCCAGCCAAACCTAGGAAACTCTGTACCTCTATCACACTCCTAGGTGGATCCCATGAAAGTACCACCTAAATATCCATTGTATCCACTTCAACTCCAGCCTCTGATATGACATGTCCTAGAAAGAGAACCTCTTAGATGCAGAACTGGATCTTCGAGAGATTACCATAAAGTTGTTTCTCTCAAAGTTTGTCCAGAACAATATGCAGATGATATGAATGCTCCTCCTCAGTAGCTGAATAGATTAGAATTTCATTGATAAAGACTACTACAAAGCGATAAAGGTATGCCTGCAAGATCTTGTTCATGATCCCCATGAACACTGATGGAGATTTGGTCACACCGAATGGCATAACCATGAACTCGTAGTGGCTGAACCGACATCGGAATGTTGTCTTCTGCACATCCTCATCTCGTGCTCTGAGTTGGTGATAGCTTGATCTGAGGTCTATCTTTGAGAATCAATGTACTCCTTTCAGCTGATCAAAGAGATCATCAATCCTCAGGAGTGGAAACTTGTTCTTCACGGTCACCTGGTTCAGGTGCCGATAGTCAACACAAAGTCTCAAGATACCATCCGCCTTCTTGGCGAACAAAATCGGGGATGACCAAGGAGAAACACTAGGCCAAATAAACCCATTTCCCTGCAAGTCCTCAAGCTGTACCCATATCTCGCGAAGCTCTGCTGGAGCCATTCAATATACTGGTGTGGATATAGTTGTCATCCTAGGGTACAAGTCAGTGTAAAAGTCAAGCTATCTATGAGGAGGTAGACCTGGAACATCATCATTGAAGACATCTGCGTATTGGTCCACCACTACAAGATAACTCGGACTCTCCACATCAACCACTCCGAGGGTAAGGCTAGCCAACTGATGAGTGATAGGCTGCACTCTCCTCTTGGTAAGTCCATCTTGTGATGCAAAGGCTCCTTTCTTTCCGGTGAAGGTAAACCTGGCCCCATCCAGGAGGACACACCGCCCTTTGTGCCTAATATAATAAATCTGAGCATGGACTGTAGATAAACAGTCCATAACCAAGATGACGTCGTAAGGCCCTGATGCCCTTACTAAGAGATCCCAGCTGAAGTTATAGCCTCTTAGTGTAAGATCACACTACCAGTACCTGTGTGTAATCCTTTAATCCAATCTAGTAGGAGTCTCTAGACGTAAGGATCGATCCAACGGCTCCATCAGAATCTTTGATCTCTGAACGAGGGAAGTGGAAATTAAAGAATGACTAGAACCAATATCTATATGTACCACAGATATGGTGGAATAAACACAGATCATACCTCGTATCATCTTCAGAACACCATGGTCATTTCCCTCAGCTGCCTGGAGATGAGCTCTCCCCTATCCACCTGATCCATGTGGTCGGGGTGGACCACCTGGTGGTGGTGCAGGTAACATCTCGAATCGTCGCCCACCGCCAGCTGCACGGACAGCTCCTCTTCCACGTCTACATGCTCCATGCGGACCACCTCAATCGAACCTATATCTCTTCCTAGGTGGTCCTTCGACCATCTTTTGATCATCCACATGATGGGTTGGGCAGTAATGTTCCAAATGACCCTACCTGCAGCATGTGAAACACTGTATGTTCGTCACATGACCGACTCTATATCTGGTACCTCCCAAAACTGATCTCGAGTCATGCGGTTGTCCACCTATAGGTCTGGTCTTCTTGGACCTCTATGACATATGTCTACTTACAACAGTAGAAGACTCTACTACGTGACGTTCGGTGGTGGGTCTCGCTACTTCTGACTGCTTATAAAGAAAACTCTCTCTTAAGAGGGCTTTCTCTAACACCCCCGCCTGCATCAGGATGCTAAGAGAAATCATCGACGGCCTGATCTCTCGCCTAAGCCCCTGCTCAATGGTCCGGGCCCGGAAGAATGGGTCCCACAACATATCAGTGTATTTGCGTGAGAGGTCAGTGAACCTCAATATGTACTGAGCCATAGTCATGTTTCCATGCTGCAGATAAAGAAGCTCTTGAATGCACAATGCGTGAAGTGTTTTTGGGACAAACTCTACCCGGAACTGGCTATCAAAGTCTACCCAAAGAAGCATCACCTCATCATGAACATGGAGCATCAAGATCCACCATATTTCTACTACTTCCTATAGAAGACTGGTGGAAAGGATCACCATGAGATCATCCGGTGTCCCTACTAGTCGGAAGACTCTCACTACAGCCTTTATCCAATCCTCAGCCGTTGTGGGTTTGTATCTCATTTGAACCTGGGTGGCCTCTGGTGCTGGAACTCGTGCAAATTCTCATGCGCCATGCACCCTATACTGCTAAGGCTGGTGGAATTGGTGGCCCAATGGGTAACGGTACCGATGGTTCCTCCACTGGTGCCTCTACTGGAAGAGGGCCCTAAACTGAGGCCTCGTCGCTCGGTGGGCTGTTAGTGCATACTATAGCTGGAACCCTAGCTGGTTGTCTGTGTGGAGGCATCCTGAAAAGAAACAGGTGTGCCACTGTCAATAAGTTATAACTGGTCAGCCGATTTAAAGAGATCACAAAGAAAACTCTTGAAAACACACACACAATCAGTGTTTTCCTGCACTGAGTCGGAAATCAGAAATCAGGGTCCTAGTGTATGGATACATCAGCCGCCGCACCAAAACTGGATTCCCTAAACTGATAACCACACTCACTACACTTACCAATATTTCCATTAAAATATCAGAGTCCTATGTTCTATGGTACAACCGACTCCTCTGATACCAATTTTTCACGACCCGTCTTCTGGGGCCCGTTCCATGACTACCCCAAGCCCGCCTTTCATAGGCCAGGGGCTGGTGACTAGATACAAATACAGATTCCCTAAAACCAAGAGGAAATTTCCTTTAAAACCTGTAAACCCATGCAACCATGCACACAACAAGATACAAACACAAGTAAACTGTATAGAAACCTGAGTGTGTACAGTATGAAAAAGGGGCTAGAATACAAGACCAACTGGAAAGTACAAGAAACTAAAAGTAAAAGTAAGATAGAACAACTCCTGTGATAACCCATCAAGGATCCTACCTAATGTGCAGGTACAGCTCTCTAACAGTCGTCTCTACGGTACGCCTCGTTTAAGGTCCACCTATGAGCTTCCGCCAGTCCTGGTACTCTCATCCTCAGTCAGCGCTATCTGTCGTCTGCACCAAACACAACGAGGTACGAGCATAGCCCATGCAGGGGTGAGTATAATGATACTCAAAAGGGACCCTGAGACCCTAAAGGTCTCACAAAATCCACAAAGGATAAACCAAAAAGCATGAAATCAACTGACAACCCTACTTAGTTATATGCCCTTACATATACCTAAGCTATTAATTAATCACATCTCAATCATGAGGGAACATAAGGTCCAACTCAAAATCCCAAAGCTCAACTGTTCCACAAAGGAAGGAATACCACGAAGGTAAGCACCACAGAGGTACGCCACACAGAAGAATACCACCAAGTTATTTCCACAAAGCTAAGTACCACACAGGTACGTCACACAGAAGATTACCACAAAGGTAAAGACTCAACTGACACCAGGTATAACTTAGGTACAATAGTAGAGATGATTAGATATAACTACTACTTCATCTTACTCTCTCAAGAGATTGACCCATGAAGGATCCTAAATCATCATTAGATCCATAGATGATCGTAGTACATCATCAGACCGACACAGGATCCCAGCACCTCTTCAGACCCACACAGGATCCTAGTACATCGTCAGACCCACAGAGGATCCTAGTACCTCGCCAGACCCACACAGGATCCTAGTACATCGTCCGACCCACACATGATGGTAGTACATTGTCAGACCCACACATAATGGTAGTACATTGTCAGACCCACACAAGATCATAGTACATCGTTAGACCCACAAAGGATCCTAGTACATCGTTACAGCCAGCTATAGTGTTCCCACACTAAGCATGATTGTCTTCGGGAGGATCCCCTCCTCAAGCCACTGGTCAATACTCCAACAGCCACAAGTCCAATGAATAATTATCACAAAGGACCACCACATCATAGGGGTCTCAACGCAATAGATAGTGCGTCAATCGGATGCCCGGTCTGTGAGTTATTAGCCTTCTTTTCCCGAGGGCCCGGTTGGATTTATGCTTGATCCAGCTCAACCATGCCCCAACATTATCAAAATTTCCAATGGGGAATACCAAAGGGACCGTCTCAATCCATGGTTTCTGGTTCCATGTATGGTTCTTAAAATGGACGTCTGGTGCCAAAGTTATGGCCAAAGGAGGGAAATTGGGTAGAAGTCGGCCCGGGTCTGGACCGACTCAGTCGGACTGACAAGGCCCGACACGGCCCGTGCTGAGCGGCCCAGCCCGTGCTGGGTGGCCCGACCCAAACGGTGGCCCGCGGTACTGCGATGGGGGACCGCGTCGGGTGGCGTAGAGGCCGTGAAGGGGCACGAGGCTATGGGGTCTGTGCGGGGTAGTCCGGAGTCCGGGGTTGCACGAGGCTGTGGGGACCACGCGGGGTGTCACAGAGGTCGTGGGAGCTGCGTGGGGTGGCGTGGAGGTGACGGGGCAGCACGGGGTGGCGCGAGGGCCACTGTGCGGCAGTGGTCGATGGCAGCGCGGCGCAGCGTGAGGTCACGGGGGCCGCTTGGGGCTGCGTTGGGGCCGCGGGGCGGCGCGGGGGCCGCGGGGCTGTGTGGGGGTTGCAGTGCATCATCGCCTTAGTCGCAGTCGGCGGTGTGCCGGCCTCCATATCTGAGTCCCTCCAGTGCCATTCACTGGGACCGGTCGCCGCCTTCTTCCATTGCGAGGAACATAACAAAAACCTCAAAAAAATGCGGGAGAGTCCGAGCCATGTTCATTTGGACCGTACCATCCACGTTAGGGAGGTAGCAAGCAGCTTAATTAAAACTTGTATGAAGAGCGTCAAACCCTACAACCTCTAGAAATATTTATTCCCAACCTGTAAAAAAACATCCACGGATTAACTAGTTGGACAGTGGATCTACGTTCTTCATTTAGAAGGGAAGAACATGGGAATCCATAATCACACATAATTAAACCCCTACCACAGAGGTTTTTTGATGGAGGTCGCGAGGAAGGAGGCGAAGTCATTGGGGATAGTGGTGTCAGCGTTTATTGCTTCCGCAAGACGCTTCCGAAGTTGGCTCGAATATTGTCCTCATTCTTCAATTCTGGAGTGCATTCTTCATTAGAGGATTAGTTTCTCCACGATTATCCAAACCTCCTACCTTTTTCCAACACTCTCCCAAAAACCCCCAAGGGATTAAATGCCAACATAAATTTCAATATCTTTAATTAGGTTGATACAACAATTAAATGACACTATTGATTAAATGGAGAGTTGGCATAATTAATTACACAATTAAATGGGAGGAGTAATTAATGGGGAGTTGAGATGTTTTCTACCATTAAAAGGGGTTTGGGAAGTCCCTGTATTTAATTTTCATATTCGGAGGTTTTAAGCTCAGTGGTCCCCACCTCCATAACCTTCACATGGGAGGTTTGAACAAAAAATAAAAATGTTAAAATTTTTATTTTATTTCATTCTTTCATGAAAAAAAACTAACTTTCACTCTCGACCCATTACGGTCAAGGTGAAAGTCTCCTGAAGAGAATAATAATGATGTGAGTTCAACGATGCCCTCAGATTTCAATTCCGAGTACCGATTCAAAAGTTAAAAAACCCGCTCTCACATTTACTGAACGTACACAAAAAAAAGTTTATAATTTCATTTGGGGAACTCCGAGCCTTAGAATCACACGTCGTCAATTTTTGCAGACTCATAAAATTTCCATATATATATATAAAGTTACATGGAATTTCCGGGTATTTACAATAATAATTATGATAATTTAAATAAAATTATTAAATGAATATAATATTTCACATTTACAAAAAAAAAATAGTAATAATTATAATATTTCATGTAATAATGTTTCCATATTTCATGTTAACAATAATTATAATATTTCATGACGTATTACAAAAACTAAATTTTAGTTCTTTAATAGAAATAAAAATCTTTCAAGTTGAATAATTATAATATATTCAGATAGTTATAGTAGTTAAAGCAATATTTATAACAAAAAATAAATAGAAATATGTAATATTAGAATCATTGATAGTATATTAAAATTGTTACCAAAAATGTATGTGTATTGTTGGGTGTGTGAAAGGACCCGATTTTAGTAGTGAACCACTGAGGGGGGGGGGGTGAATCAGTGGTACCCCTTTTTCTTCCTTTAAGTTCCCTTAAGAATGAGAACAACCTTTGTCTCCTGTTAAAGATATAATTCCCTGCTGAGAAACAAACAAGCACACATCCAAAAAGGAACATAGTGATTTACAAGGTTCGATATTCAATAAGAATAGCTACATCCTTGGTATGGTTGGAAACAATCCAACACCATACAATCCACTAAGAAAACAATCCTTGGATTACAACGAGTAGGATATACCCTTACACTCATGAAGCACTATGAAACAATTACTCCAGTACGTGTGCACCCTCTTAGAACAATAGGGCAAGGTTTCTTTTATTGTAACAACTTATGTTACCGGCACTTTCTTTCAAATACAACTGTAAGCAGGTTCAACACAAATCTTCACTTCCTTACCCAGAAGAGAGATAAGGATTCCTTGGACTTGAGATAGATCAGTTTCAGTCTGAACTTCCCATACTGATTCTCCACTCCGAAATCTCCACTCTGAATTATCCACTCCAATATTTCTTCTTCACTCTGAATTATTCAATTTGAGTCTTCCTCAGTCTGAGAAACTCAACACGGTGATAGCCAGTACAAATTTCTCATTCCGAATCTCCACTCCGATATCTCCACTCCGAAGTATCCACTCCGATATTTCTTATTCACTCCGAATTCTTCAATTCGAGTCTTCCTCAATATGATAAACTAAATACGGTGATAGCCATTACAAATTCCACATTCTGAATCTCCACTCTGAATTCTCCACTTCGAATTCTCGTTACGATTGGAACTATAATGAAAACTCAGGCAGCCAAACACTTCCTCCTCTCTCTAGATTACCAGATATTCTCTCTCTAAATTTTCATCATATTTCATCCCGTACTCTGATCTCCTTTTATAGGAGCTCCAAAGTGTGCTTAGGTGAGAAACCAAAATATTTTCCTGCTCACTTAGATTCACCAAAATCATAATTCCTCCTGAAATCTCGGAGCAATTAAGACTCAGTCAATGCTTCCAGAATCTTCTCGAATCTTCTTCTACCTCTCTTGTTTTGGAACTTTGGCCTTTTTCAGATCTCACATTGTTACTAAAAATTCTCGGTATCACCTTCTCAGATCCATCCATCTTGAGTCTTCAGCATCACTTCAAGTCCTGGCATGACTCATCAATGCCTTTCCGGCATGACATCAATTCTATTCACAGTGTGACCCTTCATCACTTCTTTGTGCGACTTCTGGTTTTCGGCTTCAGCAATTCTCAGACTAGACTTCGCACTTCTGGATACGAACATTAAACTCAGGAAGTCGACTCTGAACTTCTCACTATGAACTTCTGATTCAGGAAGTCAACTCAGACCTTCTTCACGCCAGCAAGTTGACTCCGAACTTCTCGCTACGAACTTCTGATTCAGGAAGTAGACTCAGACCTTCTTCATGCCAGCAAGTTGACTCTGAACATCTCACTACGAACTTCTGATTCAGGAAGTCGACTCCGTAAGTTCTGTTCAGGAGGTAGACTCCGAACTCCTGACTCCAAACATCGACTCCGCACATCTGGTTCTCATTGCGATTTCACCGATTCTTGAAACACCTTCTCCACCCATATTTTGCTTGAATCATGACTACCTGCATATACTCACAATTTTAAGTTACAAAACAGCAAAGCATCATCACAATTAATGTCTCCTCATCTCCTATCAGCCTTTTTAGGTTTTGAACTTTTCAAATCCCAGACACCGAATTCTTTCGAACACTAGATTCCGAATGTTCAATATTCTTGGTTCCGAACTTCTCAAACTCCAGACTGCAAAAGTTCAATATACTTGGTTCCGAACTTCTAACTTCTATATTCTGAATTCAATGGTTCCTAACTTCTAACTTCTAGCTTCTGAATTCATTGGTTCTGAATGTCTAACTTCGAGCTTCCGAATTCAATGGTTCCGAACTTCTAACTTCCAGCTTCCAAATCGAAGGTATCATTCCTTTATAAAAACTTTCTCAAGATCAACAAAAAATAATTCATACAGACCATCTCTTCCTTCAGGTTGTTCCTAACAATCTCCCCCTTTGGATTTTGTTGTCAACCAAGTTTTCATAAATCACTAAATGTTGTAACCTCAAACAAGGAATTACTTATCAATAATTCTAAGCCTACATGAGCTAACTCATTGTAGGAAACAAGAATCATTGACAGAAAAACCATGCTATCCATTAGAAGTGAAAAAGACATAATCAAATTCATACAACTTCAGCTTAATGCACCCTGTAAACAACTTCAAGTTCTTTCTTACAACCACTCCAACAAATAGTTAGAATAGTTCACATACATAAACAATGCTGAGTTCACAGCTTACCCACAACTTTCTCTTTAAACAATAGATTTATGATACAAGAAACTTATCCCCCTTGACAAAACAATCCAAAGGTAAGAGGAGAGAGGGGAAAGTCCAACATACCTTAGCCTTGAAGTGAAAGAGTTTGGACACCCATGTTCAACCTCAATCTTGAGAATGATTCCTTCGGAAAGGGTTTCGTGAAAATATCAGCAACTTGTTCCGCAGCTGAATCATATTCAAGTTTCAGTTCATTATTTTCCATATGCTCTTTGATGAAATGATATTTGATGTCAATATGCTTCGAGCGTGAATGTTGGACTGGATTCTTGGTAAGGTTAATTTTACTTTTATTATCACAGCTCAAGAGTAAGGGAAACTTCACTTCAACTAACAAATCTTCCAACTGTGTTTTCATCCAGATAAGTTGAGTAGCAGCCATGGTTGCAGCAACATATTCAGCTTCATCCATGCTAAGTGTCACTGAATTTTGCTTCTTCAAGTGCCAGCCAACACAAATGTTTCCCATAAAGAACACTCCACCATATGTGGATCTTCTATCATCGACATTTCCTGCCCAATCTGCATCTGAATAGCCAAACAGATCAATGTTATTTGAGCCACTATATTTGATTCTGAATTCTATTGTTCCTTTTATATATCTAAGAATTATTTTGCCAGCAATAAGATGTGATTCTTTAGGAGCACTCTGGAATCTTGCACATAAGGTAACAACAAAAACAATATCTGGTCTTGATGCAGTCAGGTATAAAAAACTTCCAATCAGCTTTATATTCTTTCTGATCAACTTCTTTTCCTTCATCATCTTTCCTTAGCTTCGTTCCCACTGTGACAGGAGTTAATACATGTTTTCAGTTTTCCATGCCAAACTTCTTGAGAAGTTCCATGGCATACTTTTCTTGGGAGAGGAAAATGAATTCTTTCTATTGCAAGATTTGTAACCCAAGGAAGTATCTCATCTCACCCAACATGGACATCTCAAATACATTTTTCATTTCTTTAGAAAACCTTTCACAGCTTCCTTCATCATTCCCAGCAAAAATAATGTCAACAACATAGACAATAACAATGAGTGAAAGATCTTGACTTTCCTTGATGTATAGATTACTGTCAACTCTTACTTTCTTGAAGTTCATCTTCTTTAAACAAGCATCCAATTTGGAGTACCATTCTCTTAGAGCTTGCTTTAGCCCATACAAGGTTTTCTTAAACCTGCACACATAACTTTCATTTTTCCAAACAATAAAGCCACATGGTTTCTCAACATAAACTTCTTCTTTGAGATCTCCACTAAGAAATTCGGATTTAACATCCATTTGAATGATTTTTTAGCCTCGTTGTGAAGAAATAGAAATAAATATACGAATAGTTTCTAATATGGCCACTGGAGAAAACGTTTATTCAAAGTCAATTCCTTCAATCTGAGAGTAGCCTTTACAAACCAATCTTTCTTTATTTCTAATCACTTCACCTTCTTTATTCAACTTGCTCCGGAATACCCATTTGGTGCTAATAATATTCTTACTTTTAGGCCTTGGTACAAGTTCCCATGTATCATTCTTTTCAATCTGATCCAATTCTTCATTCATGGATTGAACCCATTCTGGATGCTCAAAGGCTTCTTTAACATCATTTGGTTCCACTTTGGAATACAAGGAAGTATGTGATAAAGAATTACTCGTTCTTCTTGTTTGAACCATGTGACGTTGATCACCAATGATATTCTGAGCTTGCACTTGTTTCATCAGCCTTGGATAAGTATTTCGTGTGTCTTCCTCATCACTTGATATGGCTGAATCCGATTCTTCATCTTGATTAGGGTTGCAATTCAATATATCCTTATCAGAATCATCAAATTCATCTTCCTTATCTTCCTTGTCTATCTGGACATGCTTATCTTTCACCGGATTTTCAATGACTTTTACATCAATTGTATCCACAATTATTCTTGTTTCTTTGTTAAAACATATATAACCTCTTCCTTCTGGTGCATAACCAAGAAAAATTCCATCTTCTCCTTTCTGCTCGAATTTTCCACTGCTTCCTCCTTTCTTCTTTGTAATGCATGGGCTCTAAAAAACATTAGCATGCTTCATACTCGGTGTAATGCAATAGAAAAGTTCATATGGAGTCTTGTTTGATTGAGGCCTGTAGAAACATCGATTTTGAATATAAACAGCTGTACTTGTATCTTGCCTCCAAAAATAATGAGTAAGGCCATGTTCAAGTAACATGGTTCTTCCCATTTCCACCAAGCTTCTATTCTTCCTTTCAGTAACCCCATTTTGTTGAGGTGTATATGTAGCACTATATTCATGTTGAATCCCATGCTTCTCAAGATAGTCTTCAAATTCTTCACTTCTATACTCACCACCATTATCTGTTCTCAACTTCTTCACAGAGTATTCACATTCTTTCTCAACTTTCCTTTTGAAACTCTTAAACATTTTCAGCGCGTCTGACTTGTCTTTCATAAACATAACACATGTAATGAGAGTAAATTCATAAATGAAGGTGATGAAGTACTTGTCTCCATTTTTTGATTGTTTACTCATCGGCCCACATAAATCAGAATGTATCAGCTCAAGGGGTTGTTCTGAACAAATTTCAACCTTCATATGCATAGCACTTGTAATCTTTCCTTTCTGACAGGCAGTGCAACACCACTCTCTTATTCATGGAAAATTTGGAATATCTCAAACACTATCCCTTTGAGATATCTTGCTCATATTTCTCTGACACATGTGTCCAAGTCTTCTGTGCCACAACTGATTTTCTTCCACTATGCTCATGTAACAAGAGTTTTGTGAGTTACCAACCTGAAACAAATTTCCTTTGGTTCGTTGGCCTCTTGTAACAATCTTCCCATATTCTTCACTTTTCACAATAAATCCATCTTTCTTGAAGATAACTTTGTTACCCTCATCACATAATTGTGATACACTCAGAATGTTGTGCTTCAGCCCATCAACATACAATGTTTTCTTAGACTTCAATTTTTCTTTCCCAATAATGGCTGATCCAACTCCTTTGATTTTTAAAGATTCAACATTGGAAAATGTCACAATGCCTTCTTTAAACCTCTTCATATTTTTTAGCAACTCCAAGTCTCATGTCATATGTGAAGAACAACCACTATCAAGTATCCAAGGTTGTTCTTCCTTTGTAACTTTTAAAGTGGTTTCAACAACAAGATATTTTTCTTCTTTCACTTCTATCTTCACTTTCGGGTTCTGAGAATTAAGAACTTTTTGTTGAGCTGGTAACAGCAGAAGACATCCTTTTGCATGGTGTCCAGGTTGTTCACACCTTTCACAAATGGTTTCCAGAGGCTGGAACCTATTTCATATCTTGACTTCATTCTTCTCAGCTTTCTTCAGGAAAACCTTCTTACTCTTCTTCCTTTGAGGACATTGACTCCCCCTCAATCTCGTCCTTTCATAACTTGTGGGGTGGTGATAATATTGTTGATTGAACTAACACATATTTGATGTATGCCCAAATCCACCACAATGCCAGCAGTACCCATAGAAGGAGTACCTTCCTCTAAAGCTTTTGTTCTGATACTTCTTTGTTGCTCTTTCTTCAGCCCCACCAACCATTCTTTTGTTAGCAAGATTGTTTTTCTCGAATTCTTCCTTCTCTGACTTTTCAAGTTTTTCACTAGTGTTAGGATTAGGTTTCCTTGAAACATCAGAGTTCCCAGAAATGTTGGTCTTGACCTCATAAGTAGCTTTCTCATCTTTCTTTTTCATAGCAATCACTTTATTATTTTGTTGTATTTTCTTAGAATGTTCTTGTTGTGAACTTTCACAAACATCAATAGTTGAATTTTGAAAACAAATGTTTCTTGACTCGACTTTCGAGAATTTCTTTTGAACCAGCTCTAATTCTTCTTCTTTTTCCTTCTGCTTAACTTTCATGTGATCATTTTTATTTTTCTCTTCTTCATGAGACTTTTTCAAGTCTTCAATCTCTTTCTCAAGTTCTACTTTAACATTAACTTGATTTCATGTTGAGGAACATTCATCTTCCAACTTTTTGTTAAGCTTTTCCAGCCTTCTGACCTTCCTTAAATATTCCTTCAATTCTTCTTTCAGATGCATCTCCAGCTGAGTTTCTTCTTCTTCCGAGCTGCTGCTTCCAAAATCTTCATCATTCACTGTTGCAATGAAGGTATTTTTAACACCATGATCAAATGATTTTTCAGATTCACCATCTCTTTCTTCATATTCTTCATTTACAGATAGAAGGATTTTTCTCTATGATTTGAAGGACTTCTTTTCTTTCCCTGACTTTCCTTTACCACCCTACTTCTTCCATAACCTTCATGTATTTCTTTCTTCTTCATCATTATCTTCTTCATTCTCCCTTCAATGGTAGTAATCCACAAAGTGGCCAATGCCTCCACATTCATAACACATTAAGGGAAGTTTTCCCTTGTATTTACCTATGCCTCCTTTAACATTTTTTGAAAACAAGGATAAAATATCGTTAAGATTTTTACATACCTCGCTTTCCGAGTCAGAGTCACCACCATCTTCTTCAATGAAGATATTCTTAGACTTTTCCTTCTTCATGTCTTTGAAAGATAATTCTCTGTCAACCTTTGTCTTGTTCTTCATGGCCTTCTCCCTTCTCATCTCATAAGTAATGAGTGTGCTATGCAAATCATCAACAGATAGAATCTCTGAGTCTCTGTCTTCTAATGAAGATACCTTTGCATCAAATTTATCAGGAAGAATCCTTAAGATCTTGTCCACTATAGTAGAGTCTTTCAGTTCTTCACCAAGACATCTGATGGTACTAACAATATCATTCACCCTGGTGAAAAAATCCCCAACAGATTCTCGCTCTCCCATCTTCAAGTCTTCATACTTCAATCTCCAAATTTGAAGTTTTGCCTTCTTGACTTTTGTATTGCCTTCATATATGTTTTTCAGTTTGTCCCATATACCTTTGGCTGTGACCACTCCTTTTACTCTCAAGAAATCACTTTCAGAAAGTGAAGACAATATAGCATTCTTGGCTCTTCCATCATTCTCAAGAAACTTATTGTCAACAGGTGTAAGTGGAACATTGTCTTCAATGGGGGGAAACCAACTGTTGTAGCTTCAAGAACTTCATAAATAATAGACATGAGATACGGTAGCATTCTATCCTTCCAGATGTGTTAGTTTTTCCCATCAAATATCGTAATGCCTTTACTATTCACATTTTTCAGATTTTCCATCAGCACAGAAAACAAAGGGAACTCCCTTTGATACCAATTGAAAGGACCCGATTTGAGTAATGAACCAATGAGGGGGGTGAATCAGTGGTACCCCATTTTCTCCTTTTAAGTTACCTTAAGAATGAGAACAACCTTTGTCTCCTGTTAAAGATATAATTCATTTCTAAGAAACAAACAAGAAGACATCCAAAAAGGAACACATTGATTTACGTGGTTCACTATTCAATAAGAATAGCTACGTCCTTGGTATGCTTGGAAACAATCCATCACCATACAATCCACTAAGAAAACAATCCTTGGATTACAACGAGTAGGAGATACCCTTACACTCATGAAGCACTGTGAACCAATTACTCCAGTGTGTGTACACTCTCTTAGAAAAATAGGGCAAAGTTTCTTTTCTTGTAACAACTTCTGTTACCAGCACTTCCTTTCAAATACAAGTGTAAGAAGTTTCAGCACAAATCTTCACTTCCTTACCAAGAAGAGAGATAAGGATTCCTTGGACTTGAGATAGATCAGTTGCAGTCCGAGCTTCCTATACTGATTCTCCACTCCAAAATCTCCACTCCGAAGTATCCACTCTGATATTTCTTATTCACTTTGAATTCTTCAATTCGAGTCTTCCTCAGTCTGATAATCTCAATACGATGATATCCAGTACAAATTTTTCATTCCAAATATCCACTCCAAAATCTCCACTCCGAAGTATCCACTCCGATATTTCTTCTTCACTTTGAATTCTTCAATTCGAGTCTTACTCAGTTTGAGATACTCAATACGGTGCTAGCCAGTACAAATTCCTCATTCCGAATCTCCACTCTAAATTCTCCACTCTGAATTCTCGTTACGATTGGAACTACAATGAAAACTCAGTCGGCCAAACACATCCTCCTCTCTCTAGATTTACAGAGCTTCTCTCTCTAAATTTTCATCATATTTCATCCTGCACTCTGATCTCCTTTTATAGGAGCTCCAAAGTGTGCTTAGGCGGGAAACCAAAATATTTTCCTACTCACTTAGATTCACCCAAATCATAATTCCTCCTGAAATCTCGGAGAAATTAAGACTCAGTCAATGCTTCCAGAATCTTCTCGAATCTTCTTCTATATCTCTTGTTTTGGAACTTTGGCCTTTTCCGGATCTGACTTTGTTACTCAAAATTCTCGGTATCACCTTCTTGGATCCATCCATCATGAGTCTTCAGCATCACTTCAAGTCTTGGCATGACTCATCAACGCCTTTCTGGCATGATATCACTTATATTCACAGTGTGACCCTTCATCACTTCTTGGTGCAACTTCTGGTTTTCGGCTTCAGCAATTCTCATAGTAGACTCCGCACTTTTGGATATCAACTTTAAACTCTGGAAGTCGACTCTGAACTTCTCGCTATGTACTTCTGATTCAGGAAGTCGACTCAGACCTTCTTCATGCCAGCAAGTTGACTCTGAACTTCTCGCTACGAAATTCTGATTCAGGAAGTTGACTCAGACCTTCTTCACACCAGCAAGTTGACTCCGAAATTCTCGCTATGAACTTCTGATTCAGGAAGTCGACTCCGTAAGTTCTGTTCAGGAGGTAGACTCCGAACTCCTGACTCCGAACATCGACTTCGCACATCTGGTTCTCGTTGCGACTTCACCGATTCATGAAACACCTTTTCCACCCATATTTTGCTTGAATCTTGAGTACCTGCATATACTCACAATTTTAAGTTACAAAACAGCAAAGCATCGTCACAATTAATGTCTCCTCATCTCCTATCATCCTTTTTAGGTTCCGAACATTTCAAATCCCAAACACCGAATTATTTCAAACACCAGATTCCGAATGTTCAATATTCTTGTTTCCGAACTTCTCAAACTCCAGACTCTGAAGGTTCAATATACTTGGTTCTGAACTTCTAACTTCCAGCTTCTGAATTCAATGGTTTCGAACTTATAACTTCTATCTTCCGAATTCATTGGTTCCAAATGTCTAACTTTCAGCTTCCAAATTCAATGGTTGTGAACTTCTAACTTCCAGCTTCTGAATCCAAGGTATCTTTCCTTTATGAAAACTTTCTCAAGATCAACAAAAAACAATTCATACAAACCATCTCTTCCTTCAGGTTGGTCCGAACAGTGTGATCACGCCCGTATTAATGCAACATATCCCATTAGGAATCTAAAGTTTAGCATGATTGGGAGAGAGTATTACTAGGATGGGTGACCTCTTAGGAAGTACTCATGCTTCACACTTTTTTGTGTGTATTTAAAATTTCATGAGAGTATAATAATGATTATTATGATGTTGTGTGTAAACATTTGTATTGAATATAATATTTAATGATTGCATGGTATTTTAGTAATAATTATAAAATTTCAGGTTATAATGTTACAATATTTCATGTTAACAATGATTATAATATTTAATGTTATATTGTAACATCTAAGGATTAGTGTTACAAGAGAAAAAATATTTTTTCATGTTGAATAATTATAAAATTTCTCGATAATAGCATTATTTAATTTCATAATATTAGTGTTTCATGGGTGTCTTCTAGGGAAGTGCACGTGTTTTACAAATTTCTGTATTTTTCATTGTATAATTTGAGATTTTATTTATTTTAAAAAATAAATAATTTCTTGTAAGTATATAAATAATAATTATGACATTATAAATAAATTTTTTGAAAGAATATAATATTTCTTGATTAAATATAATTTTAGTAAAAATTATAATATTTAATGTCATAGTGTCATAATATTTCCTGACAAATTGCAAGAAACTACTATTTAGTGTTGTAATAGAAATAATGATTTTTTATGTTGGATAATTATAATATTTTCTGATAATTGAGTTAGTTGATGTTATATTTATATGAAAAATTGAATAGAAATATTTAATATTAGAATCATTGATAGCACATTCAAATAGTTAACAATAATGTATAAGTATTTTTGGGTGTGATCACACTAGCATTAATGAACTAGATCCCATCAGAACTTGGTACTTAAGCATTCCTGGGAGAGAGTAGTACTAGGATGGGTGACCTCCTAGAATGTACTCATGTTGCACCTTTTGTGTGTATATTTCAAATTTTATGCTAGTACAATATATATTGTTATGATATTGTATTCAAGCATTTTTATTGAATATAATATTTCATGATTACATGAAATTTTAGTAATAATTAAATTATTTCATGTATAATGTTACAATATTTCATGTTAACAATGATTATAATATTTCACGTTATTTTCTAACAACTAAAATTTTCTGTTATTACAGAAATAATATTTTTTTTCATGTTGAATAATTTTAATATTTCTAAATAATTATATTATTGAATTTCATAATATGAATTTATCATGGGAGACCACTTGGGAAGTGATTATGTTTCAACATTTTTTATATTTTCCATTATATTTTCGAAGATTCTTTACATTTTAAGAAACAAATAATTGGACGCAAGTATAACAATAATCTTAATAATATTTTACATAAACATTTTAAATGAATATAATATTTCATGTTTACAGAGAATTATAATAATTATTATTATATTTCAAGTGATAATGTTATCATATTTCATGTTAAAAATAATTATAATATTTCATGATGTATTGTAACAACTATGATTTAGTGTTATAAAAGAAATAATAATTTTTCACATTGAATAATTATAATATTGACTGATAATTACATTAGTTAAAGTTATATTTATAACAAAAATTAAATTAAAATATGTTATAATTGAATCATTGATTGTACTTTCAAATATTTAACAACAATATCAATGTATTATTACGAATGATCACAACAGAATTAATGTGTTGGATCCCATTAGAACTTTCCAGTTAGGTGTGTTTAGGTCAAAGTAGAACTAGGGTGGGTGACCTCCTCAGAATTACTTGTGTTGCACCTTTTTTGTGTATATTTTAAATTTCAGGCCAGTATAATAAAGATATTGTGATATTGTAAGAAAAATTTTTTATTTAATATAATATTTCATGATTATAGGGGATTTTAGTAATAATTATAATATTTCATGGTATAGTTCTCCAATATTTAATATTAACAATTATTGAAATATTTATTGTTATATTGTAACAATAATGGTTTAGTGTTATGATAGAAATAACATTTTTTCATGGTGAGTAATTGTAATATACCTTGATAATCACTTTATGTCATTTCATAATATGAATTTTGCATGCGTTACCTTTTTGAGAGTGCTCGTGTTTCACCCTTTTGGTTTTTTTCATGGTATTTTCCCACATTTTTTACATTTTAGAAAACAAATAATTACACTCAAGTATAAAAATAAAAATTGTGATATTGAACATAAAATTTTTTAATGAATATAATATTTCATTATAACATATAATTTTAGTAGTAATTATAATATTTCATGTCATAATGTTTCCATATTTCATTATGTAAATAATTATAATATTTGATGAAGTATTGTAACTATTACAGTTTAGTGTTATAAGAGAAATAGTAAATTTTATGATGAATAATTATAATATTGGCTAATAATTTCACTAGTTATAATTATTTTAATAACAATAATTAAATTGTAATTTGTAATTTTAGAATCATTTTTATTACTTTCAAATATTCAATAAGAATATCTATGTATTGTTGGGTACGATCATACCAGCATTAATGCACCAGATCCCATTAGAACTCTACAGTTAAGCGTACTTGGGAGAGAGTTGTAATATGATGGGTATTGTTGGGAAGTACTCATGTTGCACCCTTTTTGTGTATATATCAAATTTTAGGGTTGTATAATACTGACTATTATGATTTGTACATAATTTTCTTATTGAATATAATATTCATGATTATGGGTTATTTTAGTAATTATTATAATATTTCATGTTATAATGTTACAATATTTCAGGTTAAAGATGATTCTAATATTTAATGTTATATTTTAAAAATACAGTATTGTTCTATAATAGAAAAAATATTTTTTTCATCATGAATAATTAAAATATTCCTTGATAACTGCATTATTGAATTTCATAATATGAATGTACCATGGGTGACCTCAGGGGAAGTGGTCGTGCTTCAACATTTTCCATTTTTTCATTGTATTTTCCCAGATTTTATACATTTTAAAAAACAAATAATTACATGAAAGTCTAACAATAATAATATGGATATTCTACGTAAACTTTTTAAAGGAATATAATATTTACTATTTACAAAGAATTTAAGTAATAATTATAATATTGCATCTTTTAATGTTACCATATTTCATGTTAATAATAATTATAATATTTAATGATGTATTTTAGCAAATATTGTTTAGTGTTATAGTAGAATTAAGAATTTTTCATGTTGAGTAATTATAATAATAGATGATAATTTCATTAATTAATGTTATATTAAAAAACAAATAAAAATATGTAATATTAGAATAATTGATAGTGCTTTCAAATATTTAACAAGAATGTATATGTATTATTGGGGGAGATAACACCAGCACTAATGGACCATATCCCAATACAACACTATAGATAAGAATCCTTTGGTTAGAGTATTATTAGGATGGGTGGCCACCTAGGAAGTACTCATGTCACACCCTTTTCTTATCTATATGTAAATTTTTATGATTGTGCAATAAATATTATTAAGATATTGTATGTAAATATTTGTGTTGGATATAATATTTCATGATTATAGGTAATTTTAGTAATAAATATAATATTTCATGTTATAATTTTACAATATTTCATTTTAACAATGAATATAATATTGCATGTTAGATTGTAACAACTACGGTTTAGTGTTACAATAGAAGTAATGTTTTTTTATGCTGAATAATTATAATATTTCCTGATAATCGCATTATTTAATTTCATAATATGAATGTTTCATGGGTTTCTTCCTTATAAGTGTTCATGTTTAACCCTTTTCTATTTTTTTCATTGTATTATCCCAGATTTTTTACATTTAAAAAATAATAATTTAATGTAAGAATAGCATTAATAATTACTATATTTTACATAAACTTTTTAAATTAATATAATATTTCTTGTTTCAAAATTATTTAACTAAAAATTATAATATTTAATGTTATAATGTTTCCATATTTCATGTTAACAATAATTATAATTTTTAATGATGTATTGTAACCACTACTGTTTAGTGTTATCAGAAAAATAATAATTTTTCATGTTGAATAAATATAATATTGGATGATAATTTCATTAGTTAATGTTATATTTATAAAAAAAATTAAACAGCAATATGTAATATTAGTATCATTGATAGTACTTTAAAATATTTAACAATAATGTATATTTATTGTTGGGTGTGATCACAACAACATTAATGCACCAGATCTCATTATAATTCTATAGTTAAGCATTCTTGGGAGAGTGTCGTACTAGGATGGATGACCCCCTAGGTAATACACATGTTGCACCTTTTTTGTGTATATTTCAAATTTCTAACTAGTATAACAAATATTTTTATGATATTATATGTTGAAATTTGTATTGAATATAATATTTCATTACTGTAGGGAATTTTTGTAATAATTAAAACATTTCATGTTATAATGTTACAATATTTCAGGTTAACAATGATTATAATATTTCGTGTTGTAATTTAACAACTACAGTTAGTGTTGTAACAGAAATAATATTTTTCATGTTGAATAATTATAATATTTCTCCATAATCACATTATTGAATTTCATAATATGAATGTTTCATGGGTGACCTCCTGGGATGTGCTCATGTTTCACCCTTTTCAGTATTTTCATCTTATTTTTCTATATTTTTTACATTAAAAATATAATTTCCTATAATTATACCAATAATAATTATGATATTGTATTTAAATTCTTTAAATTAATATAATATTTCATTTTACATATAATTTTAGTAATAATTATAATATTTCATGTTATAATGTTTCCATATTTCATGTTAGTGATAATTAATATATTTCATAAAGCATTATAGAAGCTAAAATTATAATATTACTCGATAATCACATTATTAAATTTTATAATATGAATGTTACATGTGTGATCTACTAGGAAGTTCCCATGTTTCACCATATTCTTTATTTTTCATCTTATTTTCCCATATATATTACATTTTAAAAAAATCTTGTAATTATACCAATAATAATTATGATATTGTACATAAAATTTTTAAATGAATCTAATATTTCATGATTACATATAAATTTAGTAATAATTATAATATTTCAAGTCATAATGTTAACATATTTCCTACTAGAAATAATTTTTATATTTAATGATGTATTGTAGCAATGACAGTTTAGAGTTAAAATAGATATAATAATTTTTCATGTTGAATCACTAAAATATTGGATGTTAATTGCATTAGTTAAAGATATATTTATAAAGAAAATTTAATAATAATATATAATATTAGAATCATTGATAATACTTTTAAATATTTAATAATACATTCTTTGTATTTTTGGGTGTGTGATCACATGAGTATTAATGCACCAGATCCCATTATAACTATGTAGTTAAGTGTAATTTGGTGAGAGTAGTACTAGTATGCGTGACCTATTTAGAAGTGCTCATGTTTCACCATTTTTTGTATAATTAAAATTTCATGTAAGTATAATAAATATTATTATGATATTGTACGCAAATATTTGTATTGAATATAATAATTCTTGATTACATGGAATTTTAGAAATAATTACAATATTTCATGTCATAATTTTACAACATTTCCGGTAACTACGATTATGATATTGCAAGATTTGTTGTAACAACTATGGTTTGGTGTTATAAGAGTTATAATATTTTTTTATGTTGAATAATTATAATATTTCTTGGTAATCACATTATTTAATTTTGTAAAATGATTGTTTCATGGGTGTCCTCCTTTGAAGTGCTCATGTTTAGCCCTTTTGGTATTTTTCATTGTATTTTCCCAAATTTTTTTACATTTTAAAAAACAAATAATTCAATTTATGTATAACAATAATAATTATGTTATTGTATATAAAATTTTTAAATGAATATCATATTTCATATTTAAATTAATTTTAGTAATAATTATAATATTTCTTGTTATAACATTTCCATATTTCATGTTAATAATAATTGTAATATTTCATGTCATATTACAACAACTATGGTTTAGTTTTATAATATAAATAGTAATTTCTCTTATCGAATAATTATAGTATTGTAGTATAACTACAATATTTATAGTTATATTTTGAATTATAGTTAAATATAAATATTTAATATAATAATTCTTGAGAGTACTTTAAAATATTTATCAAGAATGTCTATATATTATTGGGTGCAATCACATCATCATTAATGCAATAATTCTTATTAGAACTCTACATTTATGTGTTATTAAGTGAGAGTAGTGCCAGGATGGGTGACCTCCTGGGAAGTACTCATGTTGAACCATTTTTTGTGTATATTTCAAATTTCATGCTAGTATAATAAGGATTATTATGATATTGTATGAAAACTTTTATATTGAATACAATATTTCATGAATACAGGTAATTTTAGTAATAATTATAATATTTCATGTTATAATGTTACTATATTTCATGTTAACGATGATTATAAGATCTCATGTTATGTTGTAACAACTATAGTTTAGTGTTTTAGCAGAAATAATATTTTTTTTTGTAAAATAATTATTGTATTTCTTGATAATCACATTATTGAATTTCATAATATGGATGTTTCTTGGATAAAATCCTAGGAAGTCCTAATGTTTCAGAATTTTCTAAATTTTTCATTGTATTTTCCCAGATTTTTTAGATTTTAAAAAACAATGAGTTGCATTTATGTATAATAATAGTAATTTTGTTATTATATGTAAACTTTTTAAATGAATGTAATATTTCATTTTTATGTGGAATCTTATTAATATTTATAATATTACATGTCAAAATGTTACCATATATCATGTTAAAAATAATTATAACATTTCATGACATATTGTAACAATGAAGGTTTAGTGTTATAATAGAAAAATAATTTTTCATTTTGAATAATTATAATATTTGCTAATAATTTCATTAGTTACAATTATATTTATAACAATAATTAAATTGAAATATGTAATATTAAAATAATTTATAGTACATTAAAATATTTAATAATAATGTCTATGTATTTTTGGGTATGATCACACAATAATTATTGCATCAGATCCCATTAGAACAATACAGTTAAGCATGATTGCGGTAGAGTAGTACTAGGATGGCGACCTACTGGGAAGTACTAACGTTACACCCTTTTTTGTGTATATTTCAAATTTCATGCCAGTTTAAAAAAGATTATAATTATATTGTACATAAACTTTTATTACGGAATATAATATTTCATGACTATAGGGAATTTTAGTATTAATTATAATATTACATGTTATCATGTTATAATATTTCATGTGAACAATGATTATAATATTTCATGTTATATTATAACAACTATAGTTTAGTGTTATAATAGATAATATTTATTTCATCTTGAATAATTATAGTATTTATTGATAATCACATTATTTAATTTCATAATAATAATGTTGCATGGGTGACCACCTGGGAAGTGTTCATGTTTCACCCTTTTATGTATTTTTTATTATGTTTTCCTAGATTTTTTGCATTTTAAAAACAATGATTTTTTTTGAAAAGGTTAGGTACAAGGTCCCTCATATTGAAATCAAAATCACTAAAGAATATAAATAATGGGAGAGATATGGGGCCAAAAAAGGCATCACTACCCTCATAAAAAACAGTCACATACCAAAAAAATCTTAATTTTTATCAGAATATTTTGTTATTATTACATCTTGATGTTTCAATCAATTCCTTGACCACATCCATTCCATCAACCCCTAGTGTAATACTCTCTTTAAATTTCCTCTTATTGAATTAGACTTTCAATTCCATAAACATTTGAATCAAAATCCCAGATATGTGTTTCCTCATTTTTAGCATCCTAGACAGCACAACCATGACCTCTTCCCTAACATTTTGGGTGAAATCCCTATATTTATGACTTGTATTTGTGCCAATTACATTTTGGTTTATCCTGTACCATTTGATATTTGTTCATATCCATTGGATTCTCCTCTAGTTCATAAAAAATATTTAAATTTTCTCTAGGTTCTTTGACTTTCTCATGTGATTTACCCTTCTCCGAGGATATGATATCATATTGATACAAATTTCTTTTGACTACACCATCATAAACAAAATAATTTTATTTCTCTATAATATTTTTCTTCTGGTCATCCTGATCAGAATTACCTATATTGAAAATTGAGGGGTCTAACACTTAAAATGTTTTAGAAGTATGAATATCTGGATTCCCATATGAGATAGAATAGTCTTGGACATTTCCACTGAAATCATATTAATTCTTGGATTTGTTGTCTTCAATATCTTTATGTGCCATCGTAATTTATAAATAATGTTTCTGTGTGTTTCTAGCATATTTGGAAGCATTAATTTTGGATTAATTTTCATTCCTAGAATAATCAAGAAGGGCATATTTTCTTTATACTTTATTAAAGTTAATATGAAAAGATGGAGAGTCATTCACAATAGGGTATGAATTCACCATATGAGTTCCTTTTATCTCTATAATGGAGCACCTATCTTATGTAATAGGAAAAACATGAATTATAGAGTTTAATCCATCCTCCCTTAAATAGAACCTCTAATTCCCATAATACATGGATCCATTAGGATCTACCTATTTTCACAGTAATTAGGGTGAAAGATCCCATGATGAAATAGTCAAGCCATGAATAATTTGTTTCCTTGTAGCATTACGAGAAGAAAAGTCTAACTGATGGGGAAACAACCGACTTTCCAAGGCCAGATCATATTTATATCTAGTAATTGGGAACTTCCCAGACTCGCATTCATATTTGTATTTCCATGATGGAACCATTTGAAACCTTTCCCCATCCATTGAGATATTATATGAGGATTTTTACTTACTAACCATGTGGGTAGTGTCACACATAACTGTAGATCCATCTTACTTTGTTGTTTGTGTGGAGGCCACCACCATCTTATATTTTCCATTAATTTTTGATATGTATATATATTGTTCCATAAAAACTATTTATATAACATGTTTTGGATTTTAAGCTTAGAATAAGTTATTTTATTATCAGCAGAAGCATCCCTCCACAACTCTTCTACTAAAATTCCATTCCAATAATGCTTGGTCAGAGAAGTGTTCTCATCATATTCTAATGTGTCAAAGACTACATTCACATAATTAGCATCTACATTAGGGGGAATTATCCTATATTTATAAGTTTCTAGGACACTATCAATATGAAATTGCACTGATTTTTTGAAATTGTAAATAGTTTCCCCTTCCCGTCTGTTCAAGAAAATATACATGTTATTAATAGGATCCACAATGAATCTAGTTGTATTCACAAATATTTCCACATTCCAAATTCCACTATGATATTACCCCATTCCATTTCAAGCTTCACATCATGTATCCCCTTTCATGTTCACAATTCCATGATATCTATTATGCCTTATTTTATCAAATTATTCCTGCTTGTAGCATGATGATTACTCATGCCCTTTCTGCAAAAAAACTGCATACCAAATATATTTTTAAGGTTGAGAAATCCTGTAAAATTATCTTGAATGCCATATAGAATTGTGTCCATATCTCATATTAAATTTTCAAATAAAATTCATATGAATCTGTAGAAAGTAATATCATGTCAAAAAGAGTGGCTCGAAGATCCACATCCACCAGGAATCAGGCAAAATTTCCGAACTGAGATATTTCAGTTTTATTGTAAAATAGAGTGATTATCTATCATCTATTTATTAGTGATCAGGGTAGCAACAATACCATATCTTCTCAATTATTCTATTTTTGATGTTGTCTTCCCAGAAGGTTGATTAAATAGTAACAAAACTTTGTCCTAAGGGCGGGTAGAAGGTTTTATCGGGTTGCGGATGAAGGGATTTCGCTACCTTGGCATGGGAATATCCTATCCTTACCTCTCTTGAAGAATACCATTGGTGAGGGTTTCCAACATAAGGTAAATTTCACTCATGTGAAAGAATAGAACTATATGATCTCAGAAATATTTGAGATTGGTAAGCATTCTATAATTGGTCAAATCATTCTACTGAGGGGTACTAATCCATGGAGAATCATCGATTTGGAGGAAAATATTTCCCCAATTTAGTGTTTCTCATCGTGGAACTACTTTTCATTAGGAAGTGGTTTTTTTTCACTACATGTTTCCATCTAAGGATTTTAATTTGCAGACATGGGGCTTTAGATCGGGCCTGATCATGCTAAGGACTCCTCATATCAGAGATTAGGATCACACATTTAAAAATTTTATGGTATATAAATCTTCCTTTCAAACAAGGGTCAAGATTCATGAGGTGAATTGGATCCTATTTCACCCATGAATCTTTAATGACATTTCATTGGAAATAGGAATTCCAATTAATATGCATTAAAAATAATAATTGACCTACTTTAGTCATTATTTGCATATATTGGTTGAGGTTGATTTTTCTACCTCACTTGTGGATAAAAGTTTTTTATCTATAGAAGATGATTAATTCAAAAAATAGATTGAGTATGAAAAAACACCGAGATTCAGTATGAACTATATATTTATTATTCATGAAATCCCACATTGTATAAAATTAGTTGTTTTCTCCTTCTATGATGAAAGAGGATTTGAACAAGGTCAGTTTGTTAAGAAGCATAAGAAGTATAAATCTATATATCCTTCTTTGTCTTTTAGTGTTAACTGAAATCCCTTCCTCATGGATTAAATTTCATATAAGAATGATCATGGTCATACAAAAATGTTGCGACCTTCTCCCTCTATTATAGAGAAAATGGAGTCCTATTATCATGACACAAATCCTCCATAAGATGATGAAAATTTTATATAGAATGATTCTTTGAATAGTTTCAATTTACCTGATGGGGACCAAGGTTGTGGCAAGACATTTTTGTGGAGGCTAATGATGAAACTCATGAAATTGATTTTTTTTGTGTATATGGAACCTTGGAAACATAACTATAACTTTATACCCATATCAATGTATGTAAAATAACTAATTTTTGGACTTGATGAAACTATAGTGGAGGAAAACCCCATGGATAAAGATTCAACTTAGGAATTAGCTGATAAACACCTAAGGCAGTATCATCTACTTGTTGAATAGGATCACAAAGGAAATAAAATATTTGTTGATTAAGAGGGTTTCCATGTTTTCATTCCTAAAAAATCGTTAGTAGTTTATTATCATTCTATGATTGTGCATGCTTCACCTATTCTGATCTAAGTGTAGGAAAAGGCTATAAGTAGTATATTTGTGCAGTCTCCTAAGGTGAGTCTTCCTAGGGAGGATACGATTATGTAAAAAAGATATTACTCACTAGTGAATAACACTTTTTTGTTAGATCAAGACCTTTAAATAAAGGTGAATATATCCTCCCTTCATGATTATGTGAATTATGATGCATTCAAAAAGGAAATAGTAGGGAATTTCTTTATTGGTGAGGAATGCCATAGCCAATTGGGAAAGGTAAAGGATTCTAAAACTAGTGTGGTTGCTCATGCATTGAATGAGTAATGAGATTTTGATAATAATCATAATAGGGAAACAGATTATATTCCTAAACCACTTACTTCCATGGATGGATCTCCTTCTATAAGGGAAAATATCTTTGGAACCTAATGGTAGAATTCATGCGGCACTGGAAGGTTCCTCCTCAGTCTCCCAGATCATTGATCACATATTGGATTCTTCTGAAGTAAATTTTAACATTTTGGGTGAATCGTATGTGTTTATTTAGGATCTCAATAACAAGAAAATGGAGTACTATGGAGAATGAAAAAATCTGAAGTGTAGGGGGTCAATTAGAAGGGACTTGGAAAAAAGCATGGTCTTGGAAATGGGGTCGTTATCCAATATATAATAGCTGAGGATATTTCCATGCATATTTGGCTGCTAAGAAGGAGGATATCCAATCAGAGGTTTACCTGACATGGATGAAATTA
The DNA here is from genome assembly GCA_963277665.1 of Viscum album. Lineage (NCBI taxonomy): Eukaryota > Viridiplantae > Streptophyta > Magnoliopsida > Santalales > Viscaceae > Viscum > Viscum album. Next base: position 386,058,105 of record OY728167.1, on the reverse strand, counting down.
ACATTAAAACCATACTCCATCATGCAGATATCTTGAGAGAACATTATTCCATGGGTTTTAGCTCTAGGCATGGTTAAATAATTGATTGGAACACCCTACAGGAAGAAGAACACGGGAATGGGATAAAAATTATGAAAAAATAGTCTTTAACTATTTTTGATGAGGGCTGTTATACCATGTCTTACCCAATATTATCATTCCTTTATTTTCTTGTTTCCTTTTGCATTAATGAAGGGGCTTCGTCCCTACTTTTTAAAAAAAATTAATTTCATAATGTTACCATATTTCATGGTAACAATAATTATAATATTTCATGATATATTATTACCACTATAGTTTAATGTTATATTATAAATTATAATTCTTCATGTCGATTAATAATAATATTGGTTAATAATTACATTAGTTAAAGTTATATTTACAACAATAATTAAATTAAAATATGTAATACTAGAATCATTGATAGTACTTTCAAATATTTAATAAGATTGTCTGTGTATTTTTTGTATGATAGCACAAGAATTAATTCACCATATCCTATTAGAACTCTGCATTTAAGCATTCTTGGTTGATTGTAGTTCTAGAATGGGTGACATCTTGGGAAGTACTTATGCTGCACACTTTTATGTGTATATTTCAAATTTCAAGTTAGTATAATTATAATTATTATGATATTGTTCATAAAGTTTTGTATTGAATATAATATTCCATGATAACCGATAATTTTAGTAATAATTATAACATTGCATGTTAAAATGTTACAATATTTTATGTTAACAATGATTAAAATATTTCATGTTATATTGTGAAAAATATAGTTTAGAGTTATAAAAATAATATTTTTTCATTTTTAATAGTTATAATATCTCTCCATGACCTCATTATCAAATTTTATAATATGAATTTTACATGGATGACCTCCTTGGAAGTTTTGGTGTTTCAATTTTTTCCATATTATTCATTGTATTTTACCATATTTTTTACATTTTAAAAAACAAACAATTGAATGTATGTATAAAAATAATAATTATCGTATTATATGTAAATCTTTTAAATTAATATAATATTTCATGTTTAAAAATATTTTTATTAATAATTATAATATTTGATGTCATAATCTTACCATATTTCATGTTATCAATAATTATAATATTTTATGGAGTATTGTAAAAACTAAGAGTTAGTGTTATAATATGAATAATAATTTATCATGTTGAATAATTATAATATTGACTAAAAATTTCATTAGTTAAATTAATATTTTTAACAAAAATTAAATACAAATATGTAATACTATAATCATTCAAAATATTTTCAAATATTTGACAATAATGTCTATGTATTTATGTGTGCGATCACAACAACGTTAATGCACCCGATCCCATTAGAACTCTACAGTTAAGAATTATTGGAAGGGATTTGTACAGACCCAATTTCTTCCTTGTAATACATTGAAATATTTATATATATATTTCTAGATCGAAGAAATAATAGGACATGAAATTCTGAGGCTCGGTGTTCCCAAAATTAATTTTATAAAAATATTATGTTTATTTTATATTCGGAGTGAATTGTTTCTTAAGTAAAATGAGATAAATCATAAATGGAATCTCAACTCAGAAATATGATAGCAAAATTGAGTCTATAATTCATTGTTTATCGTAGTAGGTACCTAAAATATTTCAGCACAGGGTGTTAGTACATCTCGCCCATCAGCGGCACATGCAGTGGATTAATTAATTAATTAAATTCATTCATTCATTCATTTGACCGAACATAATTTTCTAAAAAAACATCTCTATGGAGAATCCTCCGTGGTTAGCTTCAAAATCCTTGGGTGGATTCTAGATCTTATTCCCCTCCTTCTGTTCTCGAATCACCTCAGATGATTATGAAACACTATATTGGAGTATATTGGGATGAAACAAACTAAACAACTTTCTTTGATCATTGGTGAGTTCCTTCTTTGATGATGAATGATCCAATATCTAGGTAGGACTCATCAATTTTTGTATTACGCCCATTCTGATTAAATTAATTGATTGGATCAATCCCCTTCCATTGATCTGCACCAATTGTTCTCTGAAAATTCACCAATGTACTGATTTAATTTCTTAATCTTTGGATTTTATAATCCTAATTATCCTTGTTCTTGATTGTTAGAAAAGAACGATTGGAAATGATCTTTAATCCTTTTTTCTTGTGCATCCCCCCCATTAATTTCTTTGTGTTATTCTTTGGTAGGACCCTGCAGTTCTGGTTTGATGTTTCTAGGTGGTATTGAGTCCAATCGGACCTCTGAAATTGCAATGAAATGATTAATGAGGGATCAATCGATGAACCAAAGGAATATATGGAAAGTTTGTGGGTTTTGGATGATATTTTGGATGATCGGAGATCAAACCTTTGGAAAAACAAGGTATGGATATGTTTGGTGCATACAATGAAACCCTCGTAGTCAACAGAATCAGATTTCTAGCCAACATATGGTTGAAAACAATGAGAAGCAGCTACATCCATTATTTTCAGGCGAAATCGAGGCCAAAATAAAATAAAATTGGTTCGATTTGATGTGTGTATCATGGGACTAAGATTCTATGAAAAAAATTACTACACACCATGTACTATGATGAAAACATGGTGTGTATCCTCCTGGCTGTGGTGACTAGGGTTTTGGGTTTCCATAAGGATGGCATGTCGTCTAGACTCCCTACAAACCATGTATTCCTTTTTCCCATGTGAACGAGTGTTGTGGAAGAGCACGCATCTAGGAACATGCTATGTTACCAAGTAGATGGTCATAGATAGAGCACATGAGTGAAATACCATGTAGAGAGGCACTCCATGTACTAAAGTACATGAATATAGCGTAATGTACACTGACTCAGGGTGGACACACAGACATGACCAAGCATATGGGTAGGACCTCAAGTGCCATGGGAACACTATGTATAACCCCCACACACTGTGTAATCCTACACATTTGGAAAACCATGTACCTATAGGGACATTACCAGGTGATTTAGCTAGAGAATATGTCTTGTGTGTCCCCTCACGCGCCATGCACCCCTTTTTCCTTTTTAGGCAACATCAAAATTTTGTATTTCCTTTGTTTGGACTCCGATTTTGGCACACTGGTAGCCTATCCTAAGTTTTTCTTTCATGTAGAATTTGATGGTTTCCTTGGTTATGTATTTTTCATTATGATGTATAATATTCTTGGCACGACTCTTGGTTAGGTTATGCTAGGCTATGGAAGTGATCACGCAGGATCATCATAGGCATCTCGAGTGGATCCCTCCAGTTTGGCGGGGCACGGGTCCTCGATGACTTTTAGGGAGGAACCATCTAACTAAGGTGGGAATGGTTCATCTAGAGACTCCTAGAGTGGAACCCTCTTGCAGTTCAGGTCATGGTTTCTCCCACAACTTTTGAGTGGAACCCTTCAGCTAGGTTGGGCATGGTTCCTCGATGACTATAGTAGAACCCTCCTGCCGGGCTGGGCATGGGTCCTCAAAAACTTCTAGAGTGGACCCTACTACCATGCTAGGCATCGGTCCTCTTCCGATGTCTAAGTGGAACTCTCAAACTGGGAGGATCATGGGTCCTCAATGATTAGAGTGGAACCCTCCTACTGAGCATGGTATTACTCCTCTACCAACATTAGAGTGGAACCCTCCAACTAGGATGGGCATGGGTCCTTGATTACTAGAGTGGATCCCTCCTACTAAGTTGGGCATGGTTCCTCCATTGACTTCTAGAGTGGAACCCTCCAGGTGGGCTGGGAATGGGTCATCTATCAAATTTTATAGTGGAACCATTAATTTGGAATATGGAATGACTACTCTATTGACATCCCCAATGGAATCCTATAGTTGGGATGGGAAAGGGTACTCACCAACTTCTAGAGAGGAACCATCCAACTAGGCTAGGAATGTGTCCTCTACCACTGAGTGGAACCCTCCCATCGTACCAGGGCATGGGTCCTCTACCTAGATATTGTGGACCCTTGAATGTGCAGCACGGTGATGAGGTGTAGCTTTACATGGAATGTTACTTCTGGGTAGATGCATGATATGTTGGGAATAATTGATAGTCTTTTGGAACTGTTGGAGGCTCTTCTTATTGGGTTGAGTTTTGAGTTGGAGATCCCCTTTCTCTCTAGTTTGAATTTTTTTGACTTATAATATATATATACACACTTCTGTATCCATTCTGTTGGATTTGGTTACTCTCTTTCCATGATATACGAAGACACATAGGGCATTCCACATTATTTCAGTTTTTAGCTTCTCGTGGTTGGATGAGTTTACTCTCCTGCTATGGGAGTTAAAGGATCAACATGTAGTTCATCTCCTCACCATGTTGAGCCCACTATACTTAGAAAAGGTTACTCTTTATCTTACATGGGTTGAGCTACGTCCTGATTATTATTATTATACTATCTTTCCATTCCTATTGTATCACTTACTTCTCCGCCCTTTATCTTTTGGGGTTTCCTACTGGGTATGTAATTACTCACCCCTACATGGTATTTTCATACACGTGTCATATGTTATATAGACCAAAAATAGGTTGTTGGTGACATTAGAGGATATTAGGGATACATGGGTTTTGTGGGCCATGTATGGTGGTCATAGCTTGGAGATCAGAATATGGGGTCTCTCAATTGTTTACTTTTACATTTTTTAGGTTGGGAAATATTTCTATTTGGGATTGTATTTTTTCTCTTTGCATTCCAGTTTTCAAAATTGTAATCATATAAACCATATAGGGTTTTTCATGTTTTTTTACATTCTAGTTGTTTAATATTTTTATTACGAATCCTCGGCATGTTTTCATTGAGATAGTCTGGTGTGTGCGTACATGTACGTTTAGAAAATGCCTCCCAATTAGGATATTCCTTTCGGTACATGTCGCCACCACATGGAAAATGGAGTCAGGCTTGGGGTAGCTTCAGTTTGAGCCCCGATTTGGGTTTGGTCTTGAAATATTGGTTTTAGAGCAGTTCATTCCTTGGGACGTTTTTTTGGAGTAATCCCATTATGAGGATTTGGTAAGGATTTTGGGAAACATTACCAAAGTGTCTCGAGTGTGGATCTCAGGGTAGATAATCTAGTTATGGTACTGGTGGTTGACATATCAATTCAACAAAACCTTTAATACCTACTTTTGTACTCAGAAAACTAAAACAATGGTTGTTGGGATCCATGGTACATGCATCATAAAGGTTTGAGTCTTTGACTGGCCTTGTTGATTCATCTCCCCATTGTTGTTATATATATATATATATATTCTCATTTGACAATGATATTTCTTGAAAACTTTTAGGACTCCACCGCGATGACAGCCATCCAAGATACCGTTTCTAGATCATGATGACAATTCAATGAGTTATGAGGCCTCAGTTTAGGGTCTGTCATATGAGATTATTTCTATAGGTGGGTAGGTAGAATCACCTCCACTATTTGTGCAGAAGATCATACCAATAGATCTGGATGAGGATGCATGCAGTCTTAGTGAACGGCTTGAGTTCCATCACCAAAGGTCATTGAGGTACCATGATGAGTTAGATCATTAGGTATTATATTATTGGCTATATTTAGTGGTACATATAATTAGGAACATCGAGACACTGACGGATAAGGTGGTTGTACTAGCAACTAGCCTTTTCCATGGAACAGTTGTGCATTGGTGGAGCCTCGTTACTCAGATTCATGATGAGTCAACACTCTCATGGACCGTCTTCTAGTAGTAGTTTCGTAAGGAGTATTATACCACATATTTTCACTCAGTTTGGATTCTGGAGCTTCTATAGAAGCGAAAAGGTGGTATGATGGTGGCTGAGTATGCATAAAGGTTCACATACTCTACCCAGTACTTCCTTGAAATGATTCATGATGGCTACTTCCGAACACAGAAGATTAAGCAGGGACTCTTCATAGAGATGTGAGCTAGTATAGTATTCTTTTGCATCCCCAACTATATCGAGGTGTTAGAGTGGGAAATAGTAACATTGAAATTTCCATCATTGGGATTCCAAAGATCTATATGTGAAAGTGGGTGGCATAGAGATGAGTCATTTCTAGTAGCTAGTAGGTGCCTGTCAGCAGGATCTTAGTGAAACATATCCTTTCAGTATCAGATTCCGAAACATGGTCGTATGCTATAGGGATAGTACAGATACCCAGGGTGTATTGGAGAGGTTCAATCCTATGCTTGAGATAGGTGACATCACATAGTATGAGACTGTTTGATCAGATGTGCTATGAAGCACAGGAATATAGCAGCCATACCACCACGGTAGAGGCACTATTTTAATTAGGGATCTCCTAAGACAGGGGACGGTGGTTACGAGGGAGGCGGAGTAGGAAGAGGACTAGTGGGAGCTATGGGTGGTGGGTGAATTTAGGTGATACTTCCACAACCACCACCATGTGGCTTACATCTTGCTCAGGGTGATAGCAGATGGGGCTGCAGATTGCTGAGGCTCTGGAGAATTATAACCCTGCAACACATGAGATGATTATAGGTATGATCTGTGTTTATTATAAAATTAATTTAGTTTTAGGAGGCATAGGTTTTAGTCATTCCTTCTTCTTTGTACTTATGGTGTGAGAGCTAGATCTCGCAGCTGAGGAGCTGGCCGAGTAGCTTCGTCTTGATGTTCTGACAGAAAATACTTCTTCTGTATCTTTTTTTTGATGGTAGTGCAAGCTATCACTTTGTGGGGGGAGGTTAACATGGGAAAATTTGGTCATCAAAATGAAACCCTATGATTTCACCTTGGGTATATATTTTTTGTCTACGGTTTGAGCCTATATTGACTATCACTGTAGAGGAGTCAGATGCCTCTACACTGATGGGATGAGATTCACCTTTATGAGGAGGAGAGATCGCATGGCAAGGTGAGGTGGTTCTGTGAGCAGGAGGCTATATCCCCTCACCCATCTATTGGTGAGCATATCCCTTTGTATATTGGGATCTTTAGGAGTATGGATTCGATAAATGGTAGAGGATTATATGAAATACTAGCCTGGGGCATTCTAGGACTACCTCTAATGTGGGAGATATATTTTTTCATTCTGTTGCATCATAGAACCACAATTATACATTTTGATGCATATTAAATGGGCCCTATCAAGATTTGGGATCTACTATTTCAATTATAAAACATTCAAGAGAATGGTTTCATCAAACTCAGTGTGTCCCCTAGGAAGCACCAATGTTTTTAATGAAAAAGTAGACAAGAGCTAGAAAAATTTCATGGACTATCATCTCGTGATCCAATCCATGATAAATAAAAAGTACCCATTACTAAGGATTGATGACCTCTTACACTACAAGAAAGCTGTCGTTTAGCGGTGGTTTTTTCGCAGCGGTTTTTAAAATTGTCGCTAAACGCGTTTCGGGCCGCCATTTCGCGGCGGTTTAAAAACCGCCGCGAAAAAACCGCAGCAAAATGCCAAAAAAAAATATTTTTTTATTTTTATTTTATTTTTTTTAATTTTATTCGAGGATTAGCAGCGGTTTATTAAAAAACTACCGTGAAATAGTGGCGGTTTCGGTAAAACCGCCACGAAATGAAATGAAAAAATAAAAAAACACGAGAAACCCCGAAATCACTAAAACGACTATAACTTTTGATCCGGGCGTCCGTTGAAGCGCCACGACCAATCAAATCGAAGCTCATGAAGAGATCTAGAGGCACATATAATCAAAACCCTAAGACAGTCTGAGGTGCAGAAGATATTTGAGTTATAAAAAGTTGATAAAAGTTCTCCAACTTCAAACGGCCATAACTTTCGCTCCGGGTGTCCATTTTTGCTCTGGCACATATCAAATCAATTCCAGAGAAGAGAGCTACACACCTATTCGAAAAAAGCAAGCTTTTGTCATGTTTTTCGACCCCAAAAACCCCCTCCGAAGGCCTCCAAAACCCCATTTCCGTCACCGGTGTCCCGTCGAACTTGTCTTCAAACAGACCTAACTTTTGATCCGCGTGTCAGTTCAGCCTCCTCCACCTGCCAGATCATAGCTCATTCCATGAGCTTCAGTTTGACTGGTCGCGACGCCCACATGCACTCCTAGATCATATGTTATGTCCTTTTTAGTGGGTATCGGGTTTGTTATGTTTTTCAATGCCTCGTTTCTAGCACCCGTTCCCCGACAGCTTTTTTTTAAATGGTCGTTACTTCCGATCAGCCTGTCCATTTGGACTCTTTCACCTTTCAGGTCGAAGATCGTTTCAGGATCTTTGATTTGAGAGGTCGCGGATCTAAAACGGACTCTCGGATCATAAGTTATCTCTGTTAATGTGAGTCCAATGTTTTTGTCTCTTTTTGACCGTTTTGACGGGTTTTAACGGTTGCTCCATTTATTACTGTTTATTTGGGTTTCAATGACTTGTTATCATTATCAATGGGTTTTTATGGGTTATAATGACGATTATGTTGAATTATTAAGGAGTTTTCCAGAGTTTTCATGAGTTTTCATGCGTTCTCATTCTTTCTAATGCCTCATTTTTCATATGCTTCTCCATCTTTTTTCATGCGAATTTATGATTTTTCATCCTTTTTCACGTCTTTTCATACTTTTTCATGTGTTTCCTTTATTATTTATTATTTATAATATACTTTAATTTATTTATTATCTATTATTTGTAACTGGTTATTTATTATTAATTATTAATTATTAATTATTAATTATTAATTATTTATTATTTATTATTTATATTTATTTATTATTTATTATTTATATTTATTTATTATTTATTATTTATTATTTATTATTTATTATTTATTATTATTATTTATTATTTATATTTATTATTTATATTTAATTATTATTTATATTTATTTACTTTTTATTTTTTATATTTATTTATTATTTATTATTTATATTTATTTATTATTTATTATTTATATTTATTTATTATTTATTATTTATTATTTATTATTTATTTATATTTAATTATTATTTATTATTTATTATTTATTATTTATTATTTATTATTTATTATTACTAATAATAAAATATTATTAATAATAATAATATTTGTTAATGGTTATTTATTATTTATTATTTATTATTTATTATTTATAATTTATTATTTATTATTTATTATTTAATATTTAATACTTATTATTTATTATTTATTATTTATTATTTCTATTTATTATTTCTATTTATTATTTATATTTATTATTTATTTATGATTTATGATTTATTTATTATTTATTATTTATTATTTATTATTTTGTATTTATTTATTATTTATATTTACTTATTATTTATTATTTATATTTATTATTTATATTTATTATTTATTATTTATATTTATTTATTATTTATTATTTATATTTATTTATTATTTATATTTATTTATTATTTATTATTTATATTTATTTATTATTTATATTTATATTTATTTATTAATTATTATTTATATTTATTATTTGGTATTTAGTATTTATTTATTATTTATTATTTATTATTTATTATTTATTATTTATTATTTATTATTTATTTAGAATTTATTATTTATATTTACTTATTATTCATTATTTATATTTATTTATTATTTAATATTAAAATTTATTTATTATTTATTATTTATATTTATTTATTATTTATTATTTATTATTTATTATTTATATTTATTTTTTATTTTTTATTTTTTATTTTTTTTACTTTTTATTTATTATTTATATCTATTATTTATTATTTATTGTTGATTATTTATGTCTATTATTATTTATTAATTATTAATTATTATTTATTATTTATTATTTATTATTTATTATTTATATTTATTATTTATTATTTATATTTATTAATTATTTATGTTTATTTATTATTTATTATTTATTATTTATTATTTATTATTTATTATTTATATTTATTTATTATTTATTATTTATATTTTTTTATTATTTATTATTTATATTTATTTATTATTTATTATTTATATTTATTTATTATTCATTATTTATTATTTATATTTATATTTATTTATTATTTATTATTTATTATTTATTATTTATATTTATTTATTTATTTATTTATTATTTATTATTTATTATTTATTATTTATTATTCATTATTTATTATTTATTATTTATTATTTATTATTTATTATTTATTATTTATTTTTTATTATTTATTTTTTATTATCTATTATTTTTTATTTTTTATTTATTGTTTATTATTTATTATTTATTATTTATATTTATTTATTATTTATTATTTATTATTTATTTATATTTATTTATTATTTGTTATTTATATTTATTTATTATTTATTTTTTATTTTTTATTATTCCTTATTCCTTATTTATTATTTAATATTTATTATTATTGAGTTTATATCTATTTTTTATGTATTATATGTTTTTTCAATTAATATATATAAGTATATTAAATTATGTTTATTAACCACATGGCGAGCTTGCTAGAGTGGTAAAGTCTTTGGAAAATATGCAAGAGGTTCGGGGTTCAAATCTCACCAAACGTAGAATTTCTTTATATTGCATGGGCATGCATGTGCCCGGGATGTGCATGCATGGATAAATAAAGTAAATAAAATAATAAGAAATAAATACGAAATAAAATAAATAAAAAATAAATATGAAATAAAAAATGAAAAATAAATACGAAATAAAATAAATAAAATAAATAAATAAATAAATAAAATAAAATAAATAAATAATATAAATAAATGAAATAAATAAATACGAAAAATGAATAAATAAATAAATACGAAAAATTAATAAATACATTAAATAAATAGATAAAATAAATAAATAAAATAAATAAATATATAAATACGAAAAATAAATAAATAAAATAAATACGAAATAAATAAATAAATAAATACGATAAATAAATGAATTAATTAATTAATTAATTAATTAATTAATATGTAAATAAATATATAAAAATAAAAATAACAAAAATAACAAAAAAATAAAAAAAAGTAACAAAAATAACAAAAAATAACAAGAAAAAATAACAAAATTGCCGCTAAATCATTTAGAGGCGGTTTAAACCACCGCTAAAAACCGCCGTGAAACATTCTGCGACGGTTTTGAAAACCGCTGCGAATAGTTTCCCGACGCACGATTTCGCGGCGGTTTTTTAAAACCACCGCCAATCGATTTAGCGGTGGTTTAAACTGCCGCGAAACGAAAAAAACCGCCGCTAAATGCCTTTTTTTGCCGTAGTGTTAGACTAGTTTTACGGTCAAAGATGGTTCTCAACAATCAATATGAGGTGTGGATACCATTAGTTGAGGGTTCATAGGGCTGATATTACAAAGATGACATTATGATTTCACTACAACACTATGAGTTCCTGATAATTCCCTTTGGGGTGACGAATTCCCCCTCTGTGTTCATGTATTTGATATACCAAGTATTCTAGCCACACATGGACTAGTTGGTGGTCATCCTCACTGATGGTATACTCATCTACTATTCATCAGTGCAGGATAATAAAGGGAACTTGTGTATGGTTCTAGGATTTCTTCAATAGAACCATCTTTTTGGAAAGATCTATAATTTCTAGTTCTTGATTCATTAGGTTCACTTTATAGGGAATGTTATTTCTGAGAACGGTTTATCCATGGACCTAAAAAAGTTTGATGTAGTGATTTATTAGGATCCAACCAATAGTGTTTCATAGTTGTATAACTCTCTTGGATTTCCGGGGTACTACATGAGGTTATTGGAATACTTCTACAGAATTACAACTACATTGACTATCCTAATATAGAAAAGGAAGTAGTTTACCTAGATAGAGAAGTGATAGAGAGATTTTGAGGAGTTCAGGTTGAGGATGATGAGTTTTATTTTTCTTGAGACTACCATATGATGGTGTGGATTACATAGTGTATTATGATGCCTCAGGTGTTGGTCATGGTTGTGTGTTGATGCACCACCAACCTTATTGTATATGGGTAGAGGAATTTGATACACCATGAGAAGAAATAAATGACTCACGACCCAGATATGGAAGTGGTAGTCTTATCCCTATGGATGTGGAGGGACTAACTTTTGGGGGAGAACTTTGTGGTTTACTCAGACCATCAGAGTCTTAGGTACAACTTCATGAACATATACTTGAACCAAAGACAGAAGTATTGGTTGAAGTTCCTATAGGAATATGACTTTTTAAGACACTATAATCTAGGTAAGGTCAATTTAGTAGAATATTCCCTTAGTAGTAAGTCTCGGTCTCACTTGGTGAAGGATTCTTTTGAGCAGTTGGATTCTTTCCAGCTAACCTTGGTGGGGGAGGAGAGTATAACTTTTCTATAGTCAATTGTGTTAAATCCCCTGTTTCTTAAGTGTGTGTGAGAGTCCCAACTGAGAGACATTGACTATGAGGTCTTTGATGGCTATTTATCCATATGTGAATCACTAGATGGATATTCTAAAAGAGGGAATCATGTAATCTTTTTTTAGGGACGGATGGTGGATCCAGTCATGATGTGGGGGGAGGTGATGCGAGAGTTCCAAACATCATAACATGTTGTACATATTAGTGTAGGGATGATGAAAGGAGACATTCAATGATTGTTTTGGTGGCCCAACATGATATGAAGCCTAGTTGAGTTCATCTCTCATAGCCTCACTTGTCTATAGGTGAAGGTATAGAACCATGTTCTGGAAGATTTTTTGCAGCCACTTGAGATCCCGGAGTGGAAGTGGGATCTCATATCCATGGACTTTGTTATAGGGATTACATGTATGTTGAAGGTCCACAATTCCATCTTGGTGATATTGGACTAACTCACGAAGTTGGTCACTTCCTTACTACGAGGGAGAAAATTTCAGTGGAGATTTTGAGGAAGTTGTACATATGGGATTTCTTTCATCATCATGGGATTCCCTCAAATATTTTCGCTAATAATGATGCATGTTTTATGTCATTATTATGGTGAGGAATGATGAAGGAATTCAAGACCCTAATGAAGATGAGTATAGCCTTTCAACCGTAGACTAATGGGAAGACTGGTTGAACTATCCTTTTGTTAAAAAATATGTCTAGGGATTGCATGTTAGACTTCAGCTGGGGATGGGTTGATAACATGAACTTAGTAGAGCATTCATACAACAATAGATACCACTATACTATTGGCATGATTCCTTTTGAGGCCATGTATGGGAAACATTTCAGGTAACCCTTATGTAGGATAGAGATTATAGAGACATTTATTATCGGTCCTAAGTTGGTTTAGGTGATGAAGGAGAAGATCTAGGTCATCCATGTTGGAGTGGGTGCATGATTTCTTCCACACGTAATGGATGATGTGATATTTTCATGACATTATGAACGTCATTGACGGGGGTGAGATACACATCAAGGATGGAGCCACCTTTGTGGAGCACCTGATAGTGATGAAGGATCAACAAGAGAGGTCCCTTTTTGGATAGACCTTCCCCTTGTTCTATGTGTTGTGGCATCATGGGATCATCTTGGAGAGATCCTTGGAGGGGGAGAGCCTTGTGCGGGCTCAGTATCCTGATTTTTTTAGTTTTGATTTTAAGGGATGAAAACCTTTAAGGATGGAATGATATAGAGACCCCGTTTGTTCATTGTATGACTTTGAAATATTTCTATATATATTTCTAGATCTAGGAACTATGAATATGTTCAATTCCAAGGTCTGATGTTCTTAGAAATAATTTTATAGAAATATTAAGTATATTTTATATTGCGCACATGTATTTTATTAAATAAAATGGGATAAATCATAAATGAATGTTCAAATCATAAATATGAGACCATAGTTGAGGCTGTAAGATGTTTTTTTCCCTAAGCACGACCAAAAATCGGTCGGCACATGGAATTTGTACATCTCTCTTATTGGTGGTACATGAATTTGATTAATTAATTAATTAAATTTATTTATTCATTTGACCTAACAAAATTTCCTAAAAATAAATCGCTATAGAGAATCCTCTAAGTTTAGGTGTATAAATCCTGGGAGGATTTTTTAGCTTCTTCCCCACCTTAAATTGGAAAATCCCCTTGGATGATGACAAAATGGTATATCAGAGTAGGTCGGGACACAAATAATGAAATGAAATATTTAGATAGTTGTTCGGCATGTTCTTCAACTACGAATGATCCAATATTAAGATAGGTTTCTTAAATTTAAGGATTATGACCATTTTGATTAAATTTATTGAGCGGATTAGTCCACTTTTATTGATCTATGCTAATTGTTTCCTGAGAATGTTCTTGTGTACCTATTTAATTGCTTAATATATGGTTTTTATAATCATCTCCCTTGTTCCTTTACCCCCTCAATTTCTTCATGTTATTTACTTGTAGGGCCTCGTATTCCTGGTTTGATGTTCTTGGGTAGTACCAATCCCGATCAGACCCCCGAAATGAAAATAAATTGATGAATTTGGGATGAATAAACAACCCAAGGACAAATCTATAATGTTTTTATGTCATGGATGATTAGATATCAAACATTTTGTAATGGAAGGTATGATGATTTGTGGTGAATATGAGAAAACCCCCACGGTCAAATGAATCATATTTCCAGCCACCGGGATTCCAAAACCAATGAGTGGTGTCCAGATCAACTATTTTTAGCCAGAATCAAGGCCAAAATCGAAGAAAAAGGGACAGATTTGACATGGGAGTCATAGATTTGAAATTCTATGAAAATAATGACCACACATCGTGTAATATTATGAACAAACTACATGTAGATCCTTGGTTACTGTAACTAGGGTTTCAGGTTTTCATAAGGATGGAACGTTGTGTAGACTCCCTATATGTTGTGTACCCCCTTTCCCTTGTGAATGAGCTATGTGGTGGGGAACATGGCTAGAGAAAAACCACGTGCCTGAGTACATGGGTATGGCCAGATCACATGAGTGGAATCTCATGTTGATAGGCACACTATGTACTAAAGTACATGGACACGGGGTAAAGTACATGGACATGGGTTGGAAATATGGACACAGCCTAGCACACTTGTTGGACCTTGAGTAGAATGGGAATTCCATGTATACCCCCCACACAAAATGTACTCCAACACTCTTTCTGAGTTGTGAACCTCTAAGGACATGACCATATGAATGAGCGAGACGACATGCTGTGTGGGTCCCCTCACATGTTGTCTACCCCTTTGTTCAATTTTAGGAAACATAAATCTTCAGTATCTCATTCGTTTGGACTTAGATTTGGCCCGTGATTTTATTATCTTGATTTATTTTCTAAGTCTAATGAGATTATTCCCATGGTTATGGATTTTTAGATATGACTTGGAATGTTTTGGGAATAATTCTAGATTAGGAGATGCTCAATAATAGTAATGATCATTTAGGATCATCAATGAATTTTAAGTATAACCCTTCAGCTAGACTGGACATGTTTCCTTGATGAATTTTAGAGTGGAACCCTCCAGTTGGGATAGTAATGAGTCCTCTACAATCTCCTAGAGTGTAACCCTCCCGCTGGGCATGGCATGGGTGCTCTACCGACTTCCATGTGGAACCCTCTAGCTGGGTTGGGTATGGGTCCTCGATGACAGGAGTGGAACCCTCTTACAGTGATGGGAATGATAACTCAATGACTTCTAGAGTGGAACCCACCCACTGTATAGGGAATGGTTCCTATACCAAATTACGAGTGGAAACCTACAACTTGGATGTGCATGGTTTTTTGATGACTAGAGTGGAACACTCTTATTAGGAAGGGCATGGGTCCTCCACCGAGTTTTAAGTGGAACCCTCCAAATGGGCGGGGCATGGGTCCTCAATAACTAGACTGGAACCCACCTACTATAAAAGGCATGGGTCCTCCATTGTCTTCAATAGTGGAACCATCTAGCTGGGTTGGGCATGTGTCATCTACCAACTATTATAGTAGAACCCTCCTTTTGGAATATGAAATGTGTCATCTATAGACCTCCCGAGTGGCATCCTCCTGCTGGGATATGTATGGGTATTCTACAAATGAGTGGAAAATCCTATAATATGATGTAATGAGTGATATACCTAGAGATTATGGCCCCTAGATAGTTTGGTATAGTGATGAGTCATGGATTGACTTGGATGGTTACTATTGGTAGATGTGTGAGATTCTAGGCATCATCGATTGAATTTTAGAATTGTTGGTGACTCTTATTTTTTAGATGAGTTATTATATGGATATCCCCTTTCACTATAAATTGGGTTTATTTTGACTGAGAATATATATATACATCACTGTTGATACCTTTCTATTTGGTTACTCTCTTTCTATGACATACAAAGATACACGGGGGATTCCATTTACATTTCATGTTTAGCTTCTCATGGATGGATTAGTTTACGCTCCTACAATGGGTGGAAAAGACTTTATGTTTAGTTAATCTACTCACCATATTGATCCCCATACACTTGGATGAGGCTACTATTTATCTTACTTGGGTTGAGCTACATCCTATTTATTATTTTACTATCTTTCCATTCCCGATGTATCTCTTACTACTCCACCTTCAGCTATTGGGGTGTCCTACTAGGTTTGTATATACCCACCCCTACATGGGATTTTATCACATGTGTTATATCTTATGAAGATGATAGACAAGTCATCGGTGACTTTAAAGGTTCTTAGAGATACTTGGATAACGTAGACTGTGTACGATGGTCATAGCTTGGAGATTGGGAGTTTCTCTCTCTCAGCTGTTTACTTTTCTAGTTATTTCATGTTGGGAAATATTTATGGTTGGGTGTGTATTTTTCCCCTTCAATTTCTATTTTTCAGTATCATATGCATGTACACCCTATAGACTTTTATTCTTGTTTTAGTTTTTATCCATTTCATATTTTTATTATTATTTCTCTATAATTTTTCATTGTGATGGTCAATTGTACGTGTACATGTACATTAGGTAAATGCCTCCCATTTGGGATATTCCTTATGGCACTTATCGCCACCACCTAACCCATGAAGGCAAGCATGGGGTAGTTATAGCTCGAGCCCTGGTTAGGGTCAGGTCATTACAAGAGTAGTACTAGGATAGTTGATCTCTTATGAAGTACTAATTTTCACCATTTTTTGTGCATATTTCAAATTTAATGCTAGTATAATAAATATTATTGTGATATTGTACATAAAATTTTGTATTGAATATATTATTTCAGGATTACATGGAATTTTAATAATAATAATATTATTACATGTTATAATGTTACAATATTTGATGTTAACAATGACTACAATATTTCATGTTATATTGTAACAACTATGATTTACTGTCATAATAGAAATAATATTATTTCATGTCGAATAATTTTAATATATATCGATAAGTTCATTATTTAATTTCATAATATGAATGTTTCATGGGTTTTCTCCCGAGAAGTGATCATGGTTCACCCTTTTCTATATTTTTCAATTTATGTTCCCAGATTTTTTACATTTCAAAAAAAATAATTATATTTATGTATAAAAATAATAATTATGTTATTGTACATAAACTTCTTAAAAGAATATAATATTTCATACTAACATATAATTTTAGTAATAATTATAATATCTGATGTCATAATGTTACCATATTTCATGTTAACAATAGTTATAATATTTCATGACTTATTATAACACCTACAATCCAGTGTTATAACAGAAATAATAATTTTTAATGTTGAATAATTGTAATATTGTATGATAATTGCATTAGTTGAATTTATATTTATAACAAAAATTAAATAGATAATTGTAATATTAGAATCATTGATAGTACATTAAAATATTTAACAGGAGTGACTGTGTATTATTGGGTGTGGTTGTACTAGTATTACTGCACTAGATCCCATTATAATTATATACTTAAGCATGCTTGGGAAAGAGTTTTACTTGGATGGGTGACCTCCTAAGAAGTAATCATGTTTCACCCTTCATTCAATATATTTCAAATATTATCCTAGTATAATAATTATTATTAGGATATTGTATGTAAACTTTTTTATTGAAGGAAATATTTTAGGGCTATAGGGAATTTTAGTAATAAATATAATATTCCATGTTATAATGTTATAATATTTCTTGTTAAAAATGATTATAATATTGCATGTTATATTGTAACAACTATGTTTTAATGTTATAATATAAATAATATTTTTTTCATGGTGAATAATTATAATATTTCTCAATAATCTCATTTTTGAATTTCATAGTATGAATGTTGCATGGGAGACCACATGGTTAGTGCTCGTGTTTCAACCTTTTCTGTATTTTTCATAGTATTTTTCGATATTTTTTACAATTTAAAAAACAATGAATTTCATGTAAGTGTAACGATAATAATTATAAAATTTTACTTATTCTTTTTAAATGAATATAATATTTCATGTTTACATATTATTTTAGTAATAATTATTATATTCATTTCATAATGTTTCCATATTTCATGTTAATAATAATTATAATATTTCATGGCGTATTATAACAACTACGGTTTAATGTTATAATCGAAATAATAATTTTTCGTATTGAATAATTTTAATATTTTCTTATAATTGCATTAGTTAAATCTATATTTATAAAAAAAATTAAATAGAACTATGTACTGTTAGAATCATTGATAGTACATTCAAATGTTTATCAAGAATGTATATGTATTGTTTGGTGCGATCACACTAGTATTAATGTACCAAATAACATTATAACTCTAAAGTTAAGTGTGCTTGGGGGAGTGTAGTACTAGGAAAAGTGACCTCTTGAGATGTACTCATGTTGTACCCTTTTATATGTAAATTTAAAATTTCATGCTAGTATAATAAATATTACTATGATATTGCATGTAAACATTTTTATTGACCAAAATGTTTCTTTATTACAAGGAATTTTATTAATAATTATAATATTTCATGTTATATTTTAACAACTACGATTCTGAGTTATAATGCAAATAATATTTTTTCTTGTTGAATAATTATAATATTAACCGATAAATAAATTTTTTAATTTCAAAATATGAATGGTTCATGGGTGACCACTTGGGAAGTTCTCGCATTTAATCCTTTTCGGTATTTTTTGTTTTATTTTTCCAAATTATTTACATTTTTAAAAAACATAGAATTACATGTATGTATAACAATAATAATTATGATATTGTACATAATCTTTTAAAATGAATATAATATTTCATGTTTACATAGAATATTAGTAATTATTATCATATTTCATGTCATAATGTTACTATATTTATTATCAATATTAATTATAATATTTAATGAAATATTCTAACAACTATGGTTTAGTTTTAGAATATAAATAATAATTTTTCATATTGAATAATTATAATATTGGATGATGATTGCATTAGTTAAAGTTATAATTATTACAATAATTAAAAAGAAATATTTGATATTAGAATCATTGATAGTACTTTCAAATATTTAACAAGAATGTTTGTACATTGTTGGTTGCGATCACACCAGCATTAATGCACAAAATCCCATTAGAACACTGTAGTTAATTGTGCTTAGGAAGTGTAGTACTGGGATGGGTGACCACATGATAAATACTCACGTTGAAACTTTTTTATGTATTTTTAAAATTCCATTTCATTATATTAATGATTATTTTGATATTATATGTAATCTTTTTTGTTGAATATTATATTTCTTGATTGCATGTAATTTTAGTAATAATTATAATATTTCATGGTATATTGTACCTATATTTCATGTTAATAATGATTATAATATTGATTTTTATATTTTTAAAAATGTAGTTTAGTATTATAATAAAAATAATATGTTTTCATGATGAATAATTATAATATTTCTTGATAATCACATTACAGAATTTCATAATATGAATGTTATATTAGTGACGTCTAAGTACCCGTGTTTCACCATTTTTTGTATTTTTCTTTGTATTTTCCTATATTTATTAAAATTAAAAAACAATGAATTTAAAGTATATATAAAAATAATAATTATGATATTTTACTTAATCTTTTTAAATAAATATAATATTTCATGTTTACATAGAATTTTAGTCCTCCAAGCCCGAAGGCCACAAATTATTTATTTTTATTTTCGCATTTTTAACTAGGTTGAGGGGTAACATTGAATGAATCAAAATCCTAGTAGAAATTAGGCCTATTACATGACCCACATTCCCA
This sequence comes from Viscum album, assembly GCA_963277665.1. Taxonomy (NCBI): domain Eukaryota; kingdom Viridiplantae; phylum Streptophyta; class Magnoliopsida; order Santalales; family Viscaceae; genus Viscum; species Viscum album. Next base: position 386,037,953 of record OY728167.1, on the reverse strand, counting down.
AAATAATTGGCCCCTACAAGGTCAGGTCCTACTCAACATGTAAAAATTTTGATCAAACATCCAAACATTGCAATGTTGTACAACTTGAATTTCCATGTGCAGAGATGCATGGTTTGTAGTTCTAATGGAAGAAACTATACCCTCTCGAATGTTATAATATGGAAACCCAATAAGGTTTGATGTTGTGATTTTGAGACCCATCCTGATCTGCACCAGAGGATGGAATTTTTTTTACTTCCCGCTGCTCTTTTGAATTCTTGTTGTGCCACCTTCACAATGTCATCCATGAGACTAGCCTTCGAAAATTTCCCACACCATTGTTTATCACTAGATGAACCCCTGACCCCCACTATTTCCTGCCCACTATTCCTAGGTGACCCACCTACCAGACTTCGATGAAGCTACCGAACTACCACTAAAAACACTGATGCAAACCATAATGAGAGACGAACCTCACCCTGCCCTCACACCGCCAGGTTAGAATTCCATGAACACTATTAGCGCCTTTGAAACTAGTTTCCCACTCTCCATGGGCATCACCCCTCCAAAATTCCATGATGCTCTATTTAAATCCCCATAAATGGGGACTAGCAGGAATTGAACCCTTATTATGTATTGTAATAACAAGAATTTAGTATTATAATAGTAATAATAATTTCTCATATTGAATAATTATAATATTTGATAATAATTACATTAAATAATGTTATATTTATAACAAAAATTAAATGGAAATATGTAAAATTAGAATCATTGGTAGTAGTTTCAAATAATTAACAAGAATGTTTTTGTATTGTTGGGTATGATCAAACCAGCACGAATAAACTAGATCCCATTATAAGTCTAATGTTAAGCATGCACTCTAGATCCCATTATAACTCTACAGATAATTATGCTTGGGTGAGAGTCGTAGTAGGATGGGTGACCTTTAGCGAAATTCTCACGTTGCACCTTTTTTGTGTTTATTTCAAATTTCATGATAGTATAATAAATAATGGAATGATATTATATCAATTTTTTTAATGAATATAATATTTAACGATTAAAAGTCATTTTATTAATAATTATAATATTTCATGTTATAATGTTACAATATTTAATGTTAACAATGATTATAATGTTGCATGTTATATTGTAACAACTATAGTTTAGTGTCATAACAGAAATATTATTATTTCCTTTTGAATAATTTTAATATATCTCAATAATAACATTATTGAATATTGTAATATGAATATTCCAGGGGTGACCTCCTGGTAAATGCTCGTGTTTCACCCTTTTATGTATTTTTCATGTTATTTTCCCAAATTTTCTAAATTTTAAATAACAAATAATTGTATATAAGTATAACAATAATAATTATGATATTGTATTTAAACCTTTTAGTTGACTATATTATTTCATGTTTGTAGGGAATTTTATTAATAATTATAATATTTAATGTCATAATGTTAACATATTTCATGTTAACAAAAATTATATTATTTCATGAAGTATTTTAACAACTACAATTTAGTGTTATAATAGAAATTTTAATTTTTCATGCTAAATAATTAGAATATTATCTGATAATTTCATTAGTTAAATTTATGTTTATAATAAAAATTAAATAAATATATGTTGTATTAAAATCATTGATAGTAATTTCAAAAATCTAACAATAATATATGTGTATTGTTGGTTGTAATCACACCATAATTAATGCACCAGATCCCATTAGAAGACTCCAGTTAAGCATTCTTGGATGATAGTAGTACTAGGATGGGTGACCTCTTAAGAAGTAACTGTGGTTCACCCTTTTTATGAATATTTTAAATTCGATTCTAGTATAATATTGATTAGTTTGGTATTTTACCTAAACATTTGTATTGAATTTAATATTTCATGATTACATGGAATTTTAGTAATAATAATAATATTGCATGTTATAATGTTATTATGTTTCGTTTTAAGAATGATTATAATATTTCATGTAATATCCAGACAACTATGGTTTATCATCCTAACAGAAAGGATATTTTTTATGTTGAAAATTTATAATATTTCTCGATAATACCGTTATTTAATTTCATAATATGATTTTTTTATTGGTGTCCTCCTAGGAAGTTCTCATGATTCACCCTTAAATATATTTTACAATGTATTTTACCTATTTTTTTACAATTTAAAAAATAATAATTACATGCCAGTATAACAGTAATAATTTCTATATTTTTTATACAATTTTTAAATAAATATAATATTTCAGGTTTACATAGAATTTTATTAATGATTATAATATTTAATGTAATAATTCTATCATATTTCATGTTAATGATAATCATAATATTTCATGATATATTGCAAAAACTATAGTTTACTATTATAATACAAATAATTATTTTTCATGTTGAATAATTATAATATCAAATGATAATTTAATTAGATAATGTTATATTTATAACAATAATTAAATTGAAATATGTAATACTATAATCTTTGATAAAACATTAAAATATTTAAAAATAGTGTCAATGTATTTTTGGGAACGATCACACAAACATTAATGCCTCAGATCCCATTAGAACTCTATGGTTAAGCATGCATGGGCGAGACTAGTACTAGGATGGGGGACCACTTGAGGAGTACTCATGTTGCACACTTTTTTGTGTATATTTCAAATTTCATTCCAATATAATTAATATTATTTTGATATTGTATGTAAACATTCATATTTAATATAATATTTCATTATTATAGGGTATTTTAATAATAATTGTAACATTGCATGTTATAATTTTACAATATTTCATTTTAACAATGACTATAAAACTATCTGTTATATTGTAATAACTATGCTTTAGTGTTATAACTGAAATAATATTTTATCATTTTGAGTAATTATAATATTTCATGATAATAAAATTATTAAATTTCATAATATGAATGTTTCATGGGTGACCTCATCGAATAGTGCTTGTGTTTCACCCTTTTATGTATTTTTTTTTTTTTTGAGATTTTTTATATTTTAAAAGATAATAAATTTCATTTAGTTTTAACAAAAATAATTATGATATTGTTTGTGAAATTTTTAAATAGATTTCATATTTCATGTTTACATTTAATTTTAGTAATAATTATAATATTTAATTTAATAATGTTTCCATATTTCATGTTAAAAATAATTATAATATTTCATAACGTACTATAAAAACTACGGTTTAGTGTTATAATATAAATAATAATTTTTCATGTCGAACAAATATAATATTAGACTATAATTACATTAGATAAAGTTATATTTAAAACTAAAATTAAATAGAAATATGTAATATTAGAATCATTGATAATACTTTGAAATATTTAATGTGAATGTTTTCCTACTATTGGGTGAGATCATCGTAGCATTAATGAACCAGATCTGATTAGAACGTTGCATTTAAGCCTGCATGGGTGAGAGTAGTACTACGATGGGTGACCTCCTGGAAAGTACTCGTGTTTCATCCTTTTTGTGTATCTTTCAAATTCCATTCCTGTATAATATATATTATTATGATATTATACATAATGTTTTATATTGAATATAATATTTCATGATTTTATGGAATTTATGTAATAATTATAATATTTCATGTTATAATGTTACAATATTTCATTTTAAGAATGATTATAATATTTCATGTTATATTGTAACAACTAAGGTTTAGTGTTATAACAAAAATAAAAAAAATTCATTCTGAATAATTAAAATATTTCTCAATAATTTCATTATTCAATTTCATAATATTAATGTTCAATGGGTGACCTCTAGGGAAGTACTCATGTTTTACCCTTTTTTCCCATATTCTTTCACATTTTAAAGGCCAAAAAAATTCATGCAAGTATAACATTAATAATTATGATATTGTAAGTAAATTTTTTAAATGAAAATAATGCTTCATTTTTACATAGAAATTTAGTAATAATTCTAATATTACAAGTCATAATGTTACCATAATTTAGGTTAAAAATAATTATAATATTTCATGAAATATTTTAATAACTACAGTTTAGTGTTGTAATATGAATAATAATTTTTCATGTTGAATAATTATAATATTGGATGATTATTTATTTAGTTAAAATTATATATATAATAAGAATTAAATAGAGATATGTAATGTTAGAACCATTGATATTCCTTTCAAATATTTAACCAGAATTTTTATGTATTATTGGGTGTGTTCACACCATCATTAATGAACTAGATCCCATTAAACTTTTGTAGTTTAATGTTCTTGGGTGAGAGTAGTACTAGGATGGGTGACCTCTTGGGAAGTACTAGTGTTTCACCATTTTTAGTGTATATCTAATATTTTGTGCCTCAATAATAATAATTATTATGATGTTGTAAATATAATTTTGTATTGAATATAATATTTTATGATTATAGGGAATTTTAGAAATAATTATAATATTTAATGTTATAATGTTACAATATTTTAGGTTAACAATGATTAAAAAGTATGGTGTTATACTGTAACAACTACGGTTTTGTGTTATAACATTAATAATATTTTTTCTCATGTTGAATAATTGTAATATTTCTCGATAGTCACATTATTTCATTTCTTAATATTAATGCTTCATGGGTGACCTCCTAGAAAGTGCACGTTTTTTTAACCTTTTCTGTATTTTTCATTATAATTCCCCTATTTTCTATATTAAAAAAACAAACAATTGCATATAATTATAAAAATAATAATTATGATATTGAACGTCAAATTTTGAAATGAGTATAGTATTTCATGTTTATAGAGAATTTTAGTAATAATTATATTATTTCACATCATAATGTTACCATATTTCATGTTAGCAATAATTGTAATATTTCTTGATGTATTCTAACAACTATAGTTTAGTGTTATAATAGAGATAATAATTTTTCATGTTGAATAAATATAATATTGGATGATAATTGAATTAGTAAAAGTTATATTTATAATAATAACTAAATGGAAATATGGTATATTAGAATAATTTATAGTACTTTCAAATATTTGACAAGAATTTCTGTGTATTGTTGGGTGAGATCAGACCTGCATTAATGCGGCAGATCCCATTTGAACTCTGCATTTAAGTGTGAATGGGAGAGAGTAGTACTAGGATGGGTAACCTCTATGCAAGTACTCATGTTGCACACTTTTTTGGGTATATTTCAAATTTCATGCCAGAATAATAAATATTGCTATGATATTGTATGTAATATCTGGTATTGAATATAATATTTCATGGTTATATGGAATTTTTGTAATAATTATAATATATCTTATTAAAATGTTATAATATTTCATGTTAATAATGATTATAATATTTAATGTTATATTGTTAAAACTATGATTTAGTGTTATAACAGAAATAATATTTTTCTTATAGAATAATTTTATTATATATAAACAATCACATTATTGAATTTCATAATATAAATGTTGCATGTGTAACATCTTGAGAAGTTCTCATGTTTCAACCTTTTTTGTATTTTTCATAGATTTTTTCTAGATAATTTAAATTAAAAAAACAAATAATTTCACATTAGTATAAAAATAAAAATAATTATATTGTATATAATATTTTTAAATGAATATAATATTTCATTTTTATATATAAATTTATTAATAATTATAATATTTCATGTCATAATGTTAAAATATTTCATGTTATCAATAATTATAATATTTCATGACATATTATAGGAACAAAAATTTAGTGTTATAATAATAATAATAATTTTTCAGGTTGAGTAATTATAATATTGACTGATAATTTTGTTTGTTAATGTTATATTTTTAACAAAAATTAAATAGAATCATATAATTTTAGAATCATTGATCATACATTAATATATTTAATAAAAATGTATGTGTATTTTTGGGTGTGATCACACCATCATTAATGCACCAAATACAATTTTAAATACGTACTTAATCATTCTAGGTAGAGAGTAGTATAAGGATGGGTGACCTTTTGAGAAGTGATCATACATATTGGACCCCTTTTTGTCTATATTTAAAATTTCATTCCAGTATAATAATTATTATTATGATATTATACGTAAAAGATTGAATTAAATATAATAATTCATGATTATAGGTCATTTTAGTAATAATTATAATACTTCATGTTATAATGTTACAATATTTCATGTTAACAATGATTATAATTGAATTAATTATTATTCATGTTGAATAATTATAATATTATATTATAATTCGATTAGTCAAATTTATATTTATAATAAAAATTAAATAGTAATATTTAATATTAGAATCATTTATTTTACTTTCAAATATTTAACAATAACATTAGTGTATTTTTTGGTGTGATCAAACCAATGTTAATGCACCAGATCCCATTAGAACTCTGCATTTATGCATGTTGGGGTGAGAGTAATACTTGGATCAGTGACCTCCTTGGATGTAATCATGTTACACCCATTATTTGTGTATGTTTCAAATTTCATTCCTATATAACAAATATTATTATGATATTGTACATAAACATTTTTATTGAATATAGTATTTCATGATTACATGGAATTTTAGTAATAATTATAATATTTCATGTTAAAATGTTAAAATGGATGGATGTGAGACTGATCAGGAGGGGATGTCTCCTAATGATAAAAATGTGGGGTCTGATATTGAACAACATTGGCCTCATTCTGTAGGAAAAATTTCCCCCATCACGCGGAATGCGTTTGTTTCTAGTGTGTAGAATGAAGGGACTCATCCAAAAATGGTGTTTCTCCTCCTGAGAGGTCTCATGCTATTATGGCACCCTCTGACCATTGAACTGAGGTGGATTTACAGATAAATGCCAAGGAAAAATACCAATAGGTTGCTTCTATCTTTACGCGGTGCTCTTCTAGTAAGAAGAAATTATTGTCTGATATTGTTGTATATTATATGTTGGATCATGATGTTGAGTATGTGAAAGGTCTCTCTGGTATGGATAGAGATAGTGCCAATAGGGTTGGAAACAGCCAAAAAGAAGTGGTTGAAAACACAGATATGGGTCTCTTGATGAGAATGATCTCAATGAAATTTATATCCATGATGTACCTAATTAAAAAAGTATACATGAATAGAATATTATAGTGAGAAGTCGTAAAAGGAGGTAGAAATTGATTGTTGATTCCCTTGTAAAGATTTAAAATAGGTAGGAAATATTTCTTGCTTCAACCTAATGTTTAACAGCCTAGTGCTTTGGTGTGTAAAATTATAGATCAGAAGGTTTCAAGGATCTCACCCTCCTTCAGCATATATTTCTTGAAATCATATTTTCTAAATTTTAAGGTAGAGGATTATATGTCTAGTAAGCCCTCATCCAAGGTGATTGTAGTGGATGAGGAGGGCATCCAAATGGTTCCTTTTGAAGAGACCAGACTATATTTTGTGACCGTTCATATCTCTCATATTCTTTTAGGATCAAAATATAGATTTAGATTGATCAATTACAAGATGGGGTGAATTTTAGGTTTAAAAACATTCATTTTTATCCTTAAGAAAATCTATGTTTAACAAAGTTAAAAAAGATAAATTCGCAACCCCTATTTAGTTATTAACAAGGGAACTAACTTTCTTAGGATCAAATAATAAGGATCTGATAAAGAAACTTATGAAAAGTTTACTTAAGGAAATATTCTACCTTAAAGCATATATAATTATATTTATATCAAAGTATACAAGTTTAATAATGTGTAATAAAGTTACACTTCCTATCTTTAACAAAATTCAGTGGAAATAAAACTTGTAACAATATATGAAAAGTATAATAAATCTTTTCACCAAAATAGAAGGGTATCCAACAACCTTTGATAAAGGTCCCTTGATTTATACTTTCAATAAATTGTGGCTTACCCACACTAGGGTATGCCCTCGATACGAAGATCAGTATCTATCTTACTATCTCTGCAAGCCCTCGATCTCTAAGGCAATCAACACCTCTGTCTTCCTATCTCCTAAAGCTCTCGGTTGTTCAAAAACAATCAAAATTTCACTAAGAAGGATGAACATTATGTTCTCAACTTGAAAAATTTGTTCACAACATTCCTACAAAGTAGGTTGATTGGAGGTTCTGCAGATTCAACACAATGCTTCAAGTAATCAAATATTTACTCACATCTCGCAAAAAAAAGTATTTCATAGAGATCGTTCAAATGGATGGGTATTTATAGGTAAAAATTCAAATAGTCGTCCTCTCCTATAACAGTCATATTTTTTCCTGAAAATTGGAGGGACTTGGATAGGTTTTAGTCAACCAACATTTAGTTAAAAATAGATTGTACAACATCGTTTCATGTAATAAAACATGGGAAACATTTTTGTGTGTAAGAAACAATAATATGTAAGAAAAACATTATCAATTTTAAGAAAAATAAGCATAATAGGATCTAATAAAATTGAAAAAATCTATTAAGGAATAAATATAACATTAACAAATATGAATAATCATATTCTAAGTATAATGAGAAATCAATGTCTAAATTTATATGGAAATGGAGTCTAAAAATATGTAAAATCAGAGTCTAGATTTTGGTGAAATCAGAATCTTTCAATGAAATCAGAGTCTATATTTTGATGAAATCGGAGTCTATATTTTGATGAAATCAGAATCAATATTTTTATGAAATCACAATCTGATTTTTGTGAAAAACATAGTCAAATTTGAGTGTGAATTGATGTCTAAAAATAGAAAGAATCAGATTCTCAAAATATAGAGAATTGGATTCTAAAGAACTTTATGGTTCCAATATTTAGATAAGGATCCAGTTAATCTTAAGGGAATTTGGTCTTAAGTAAAATTTAGATAAGGTTAGATAAAGAACATTAATAATAACATATAAAAAATGATAATGATTAATCATGTACATTTCATTAGTGAAAGAAAATAATCTTTAAGAAAAAAATGTTTCTGATTTTCAAAACATAAGGAATGGAAATTCATAAGGGACTTATTGGCTTAAAAATCTCACCCTTTTGGGAATGTACAAACCAATTTTTGAAAAAGAATACTAATTTTGGAATACTTGAATGAAAAACATATCTCCCTCATATTTTCTAATTATGGTTAATATGACTAACTCCCACTTAGGTTATGTCACCTTAATGAACATATTATTTTGTTTAAGAAATTGTCTTGAAATAAGTTTCCTTTTCTTAAGAAAGTATTCTTTATGTCACGTTCCCCCTTTCATAAGAAATTTATTCTTTGGGTAATCTCCCCCTTAATATGATATTATATTGGAATAATCCTTTCTCCACCTTTTTTATTTTCAAAAAGAATAGAGGGGTATATTTTTGTACCTGAAAGGATAGTAAATATGAATACGATACAAACCGGTGTAAGAAAATTTCATTGACTATGAATAAGAATGTTTTGTTATAATAACATATCGGTTTTAAGAAAATCATTCATCCTTTTTATTATTTGGAATCATTTTCTTGAGATTGGATTTCAGCTTCTTTATCTCATTATTATCATCTTGATATTTTTTGAGTAAGTGTTCTTTATTCTAGTAATTATTTTCAAGGGCCTAAATCCTCTCTTATTGTGTCATGATCACATCTTCATGTGACTTAAATTTCTCTGCCAACAATTCTATGGTCTCACATTATTTATTTAGGCTAAGAGAAATTGAATTGATCTTGCTGTTAAGATCTCTGTCCTCTTAGATTTGGGCATCTTGATAATGATTCAGCATCTTTGAAAGATTCTTGATCTTTTCATCCATTTTGTTAAATACATCTTTAACTAAGTCAATGTAATCATCATCTATTTTAATATCATCAATAACTAAATTTGACCAGCTTGTTATCTTCTTGTAGGACTTCTTTTGGGATTCATAATTAATCATGAAATTTTTGAAGTCAGATTTTTGTTTGATGAGCTTCTCCATTAATTATTTTTAGATTCTATTTTTGAATTAACTGACTGTTGAATCATCCGAAATTGTGATTCAATGTTTGGGAAAAAATGGAATTTAATCTACAATATTTTTCAAGGACTGTTCAAAAAAAACATGTCCCATGGACGAGGACGACTCATAGTATAAGGAATCTTTCCTTGGAAGAATATCTCTAGATTCTCTAGAATTATTTGACATAGATGTTCCAGATACATCTTTTTAATGTTTATCAAGAAGGATTATCTTTCCTTTAGCATGAATTTTTTAAACAAGATTGGCCACATCAAGATATTTTTCTCCAATGTTAACTTTATCTTCTTCATCCTGAAAAATATCATCATTATCTTCAATTTCTACATTGGAATGGAATTTTTTATCTTCCTATTTTCTAGAATTTTCATTCTAATCTTCTGAGGCTATTTTGGTGGAAGATTCTTGGGATGTTCTTCTTGAAAGTTTATCAGAGGGGCTCTCCTTCTCTTGATATTTTTAAACAGTTCTGATCAGGTCTTCACTTTCCTCCTCTTCATCTTCTTCTTATTAATGTTGTATTTCTTCTTCTACTTCTTATTGATACTAGAATTATTCTACTTCAACAATCTATTCCCGAAGTTAAGAATACTTCGAGAAAGCTTCCGGTGCCTGAATATATTCAAGATCATTCTCAACATCTTTTAACAAACATTGAACAACCCGAGATTCCGAATCTTTTTTTCTTATGTTATTATCTTTAGATTCTTTCTTGAGATTTTCTTCTTGAATTATCTTCAATGACTTAGTCTCAGTAGGTTCAATTCCAAAAACTACATCTCCCTATTTCTTCTTATTCTTCTGATCTCTCCATTTTTCTACTACTTCCTTAGATAATATATTTTTCTTCTTCAGTTTAGGGGGTTCTGATTGAGATTTCGAGATAATTTTGGGTAATTGAGGTTTTGATCTTTCGATTTATTTTTCTTATGGTAAGGTTTTGAAGTCTCTTCAGCTTCACCTTTATTATCTTGATCATCCTTATCAGGAAGATCAAACAAATAACCAGTCTTAATTTTAAAACCAATAATTATTATCCTCAAAGTATCATCACTGAGCAACATAATCTTAAAGTTCATGGAATTTGATGTGCAGGGGATTTCAAAGTAGTCTAAGAATAATATTATGATCTTATACAAGATCACATGATACATAAAAATTCGATATTTGATATTTCCATTCTTAATGTTGTTGACTATCAAAATAATATAGTTAAAAAATTTATCTTCCTTATATTCACAATAAAATCCAATATAAATATATCAAAAATCTGAAGATAATTTTTGTCTCCCTTTCTTGGAATTAAGAATCCTTGTATCCATAAGGTAACTAATTTATGGTTAGTCAAAAGATTAGATATCATAGGTTTCTTCACTCCTTTAAGGCTAAGAAACTCTATAACAATAACTTTCTCAAAGGAACCTTCCTTTTTTGGAAATCATTCTGAGAAAAGGATTTTCTCTCCTTCATAAGGTATGTATAAAATAAATTCTGCTTTATTGAAATATAAGGAATAATAAATGCCATACATTTTGAAGTTGAACATTTCTTTTCCAAAATTCTCATAGAATTGAACAGAATCATAAAATTATATAATAATATCATCATAAACCTAGTCTTGATTTTTTTCCTTAGCAAAAAATAAACATTCCCATATTTCTAACTTGATTATATTTGAAATCAAATAATTTTACTTTGGAAAGAAGTTCTAGTGTACTAACATTTCCCTGAAAATTATCTAGTCCTTTGGTTCCTTGCTTGACTAAGATTTCATTGGTGTCTATGTGTAAATCTGAAGCGACATTTAGAAGTTAAGGAAGAAGGAAAAACGGAGTAACAAACATGAAGAAGGTAAGAGCTTCTACAAAAAAAACTAAGAGAACTGATGTGGGATGTGAATAGGGGAGTCTTTTTAAATAGGAGTTGCGGTGATGGTTCGGTTTCCCTATCCAATATGACGGTTGAGATTAACTTAATCTGATCTGACGGTTGAGATGAATTCTGGATATGGTTTTTATGGGTTCCAGACCTTTGAGTTTTTAAGGAAAAATCAAATTTAAGGAAATTGAATCCGATGAGGTTTTATTAAAAATAGATTTTCAAATACCGACAAATAAAGATGTAATTAAGATAATATATGTAAGGAACATAACTTCAAGAGTTTTCAGAAGGATTTTTCATAATTGATTAGGTTCGTATTAGAAAAACCATTTTTTCATGAAATTGAAATTAAAATTAAGAAAATTAGGTTACAGAAAAATCTAGAATCTGAAAATATTTAGGTTCCATGAACTTTTTATGGTTTGATAACTTTTAGGTTCCAGGTACTGTTAAGTTGTGAAAATTCTCTAGAATGTAATTCCCCTAAGAAAAACAAGTATCTTAATGTTAGGACATGGTTTTAACAAAAATTCATTAAGGATGATTACCGTACAATTATCATTCCTAAATTTTTTCAAGTTTATTCAAATCTATCACAGGGTTAAGGTTTTGTATATATGATAGCATGTTGATCTTGAATTCCAATAAATTGAAGAATGATATCTTCTTTAACTGTGTGATCCCCAAGAAAGTGATGCTGAATATCTATGTGCTTTGCATGATTGTGATGTGAAAGTTTTTTTATTAGGGGAATGGGACTAGTATTATCACACATTATCTAGGTTTTGATAAGAATTATGCCATAGTCTATGAGTGTGTACTGCATTCACAACACATGAGTACAACAACTTCCACCTGCTACATATTCATATTCAACTATGGAAAGTGGTACTGAGTGTTGTTTCTTGCATTACCAAGAAACTAATGATTATCCAAATAAATGAAAAGTTATGGATGTACATTTTCTATCCATTATATAACCACAAAAGTTAGTATCTAAAAAACTTTTTAAAATAAAATCATTTCCAAAAGAATAGAAAATTCCTATATCCATGGTTCTCTATAAATAGCGAAAAATTATTTTCACTACTTTTAAATAGGATTATTTTGCATTATATTGATATCTTGCACATAATAAAACTTAAAACATTAATTCTGGATGAATATAAATTAAGATTAATAAACTTCCTATCATACCACTAAAAGAAGTTTGATCTACTAGTTCCCAATCTACATTAAGATCAAGAGTATTTGAAGTACCAATTGAAATAATTATACTTTTAGTGTGGTCATATCCATACTTATAATGAATATATTTAATATACATATATTGAGATATATAAGTTCCATCTAGTTTTTGAGAAATTTTAAAACCAAGAAAAAATGTTAACTCACCCATCATACTCATTTCAAACTCAAATTTCATAAGATTCACAAATTAATCAGTTAAATATTTCTAAGTTGATCCAAATATAATTTAATCAACATAAAATTGAACAATCATAATATCTTTCTTATCTTTATTTATAAAAAGAGTTGGATCAGTAGTTCCCCAAATATAATTGTTTTGTAACAAAAATCTTTTAAGTCTATCATAAAAGTCTCTAGAGGCTTGTTTAAGTTCATATAAAGATTTGGTATGATTTAAAACATGATCGGGATGTTTTGTGTCTTCAAAACTATGAGTTTTTTCAACATAAACGTTCTCTTGAACATTTAAATTAAGTAAAAAACAATTCATGTCCAATTGAAAAAGTTTTAAATTGAAAAATGATACAAAGGATAGTAGAATATGAATAGATTCAAGTATAGATACTAGAGAATTGGTTTCTTCTTAGTCTATTCCTTCTTGTTTATTATAGCCATTAGCAACTAATCTTTCTTTATTTCTTACAATTATTCAATTTTCATCACACATATTTATGAAGACCCATTTTACTAAAATTATAGTAGTTTCATTAACACTTTCAACCAAGGTTTATACTTTTTTCCTTTCGAATTAATTTAGTTTATCTTGCATAGCTTTAATTCAATCATCATCACCTAAAGATTCATCAGTGATTTTAGTTTCTAATTGGGAAAGAAATGCAACATGTTTTACTTAATTTCTTCAAGAACTACTTGTACTTATAGGTTGATTTAAATCACCAATGATACCATCACTCATATGATTCTTAAGAAACAACTAATTTGGGTTTTGTAAAACATGTTCATCAACATAAGGTAAAAAATATTCTAGGGTAAATACATTAGAAACATTTTCTTTAGTATTTTACTTATGGGAATAATATTCCATCAATGTATGATAATAAATTTTTGAAAACACATATGAAGATGTGGGATGGGGTTGTTTAAAAACAAAAGTTTCAGTTTCATCAAATTTTACATGTACTATTACTTCAATAGTACAATAATTTTTGTTAAAAACACTACAGCCCTTAGGATTTTTGGAGTAGCCTAAGAAAATTTCTTCATCGGATTTGGGTGAAAATTTATGTAATTTATCTTTAGTATTCATGAAGAAAACATTACTGCCAAATACTTTTAATTAAGAAACATTAGGTTTTTGACCAGTCCAAAACTCATAAGGTGTTTTATTAAGAAAAGGTTTGATTAAAACATGATTTATGATATAAAAAGTAGTACTTATATATTTATCCCACAAGTGTGTATCAATAGAGTATTGCCTCAACATGGTTCTAGTTATCTCTGAAATAATTTGGTTTCTTCTTTCAACAACACCATTTTTTAGGAGTTCTTGGAGCTCAAAAGTTATGAGTAATGCCTTTCTTACTGTAAAAATTTTCAAAATGTTAATTGGAAAATTCTCCCCCTTGATCACAATGAAAAATCATAAATGGAAGGTTTTTCTCATTTTAAACATTGTTTGAAAAACATTTAAAATAACAAAATGATTAATATTTCTTTGCTAGAAAAAAGACCCATGTAAATCTAGTGTAATCCTCAACTAAAAATAATACAACTTATTTTCCTCCAATACATCCAGTTTTTGTCGGAGAAAAACAATCTATATGTAGTAGTTGTAATTAATAAAATGTTGAGACTTCACTGATTGAGTTAAAGATTTACTTATATTTCTTTACGTATTTACAAGGATCAAAAACTTCTGTAGAATAAAATCTATTCTCTTGTAGATCCATAACATGTATTTTCATTAAAATTTTACATAAGTTTCTAAGGTTACAATGTCCTATTCTTCTATGCCATAACCAATATTGATCTTCCATTTCACTAAGTCTGGGTAGGTCTTGGCTCCTAAGGTCTTCTATGTTATGTGTATAAACATTCTCATGCCTATAGGCATAGAGAATAAACTCTTCCTTCTAATTGTGTACTAGAAATTTATCACTCCTAAAATTCACAAGGTGTCCTTCACCACATAATTGGATTATGCTTATAAGGCTGTGCTTAATAACTTTAACAAATAAAAAATTTTAAATTAATTCTTTTCCAAGAAAAATAATATTGCATATACCAACAATTTCCCTAATATCATTATCTCCAAAAGTTACTTTTCTACCTTTTATATTGATAATACTCTCGAGGATGTTTTTATTACCAATCATGTGCTGGGAACATCCACTATCCATGTACGATGTATTGTTATTGTTACTTAACTTTTTTCCCCAAAAATAAAATAGTTGAACTTTTAGATTCCAAACTTGTTTGGATCTGAAATTGTTATAAATTAAATAATAGGTATCCACAACTTCATAGAAATGTATTATTTATGAAAACATTAGGATTTTATTTTTTTTAAAGAACAATTTTTCTCCCAATGTCCACCACATTGAAACTTAGTGAAAAAAAGATCACTCTGGCGAAAAAAAATAGTTATGACTATAAACTACTTTTAAATGAGAATAACCAAATCCATAACTATCTCTTAGAGGACAAACTTGTTAATACATTTTTTCAAACCCTTCCTTACCATGAGTAAATTTTGACAAGATTTTCTTTAAGGAAAATGTTTTAGATTTTAGTCAGATGACTAAATTCTTATCCTCATAGTTAATAGTCTTAGAATTTCATTCAGTCTCTAAAACATTGTTCTGGGAAATAACATTCTCATAATCCTTATAAAGTTTATCCAATTCAAAATTAACTTCTTTAAGGTTTTTGAAAACTTTTTCAAATTCAAGGTTTTTCTAATCAATATATTTTGAATGGTCTGATACTTATTTTGTTAAAATAGATATTCTATAATTTGACTTATCATGTTTCTTTTTTATCTTACTATTTTCATTTTCAAGTAACATAGAAAACCAAGATATTTCTTAAAATATAGGTAAATTATTATCTTTTAATGAGGAACATTTCCCATCCGAAGATTCATAATATTCTTCCTTATGATAATTATCATTCAAGGAAATATTGGTTAAAGATTCAACAGTGTTTACCTTATCCATGATACATTGATTTTATGTTGGAATTATGGTTATAAGACCAATATTTCTCTATTTACAAGATTAAATATCCAAATATTCATCAGAAGAATAACCACAATTAAAAATCCAGGTGTCATTTTCATTCAGTAATTTCATAGACTTATACTTGTAGTACTTATTCTTGTTTCTTTTTGAATGAATATTCTTTCTTTCCATCCTTTTGAGCATTGGACAGTCTAGTCTAATATGACATGTCCTCTGGTATTCATAACAAGTCACCTCTGAATCTTTATTATCCTTTTATTATTTCTTTTTGTATCTATATTGGAAATATTTATTTCCCATAATCTTGTCCATTCTTCAAAAAATATTGGTAATTTCATTCCCAGAATGATAACTATCACTAGATTTAGATATAAAAGTATATTTCTTGGATTTTTGATTTAGTAACTATATTAGGAGTCTTGGATTCCATATGATTTGATGTAGTTGTGAAAGTAAGATTAACATTACCATTATGTTTCATATTTATCTTTGTATCTCTCTTAATTCTAGTTTTATGTTGTATAGGAGTCTTGAATAACCCATATAGAGTGATATTTGAAACTTTTATATTCTCATAAATATCTATTTATTTGGATTCCCACTGATTGGTCATAATATATATTATCTTTTCCATAATAATCTCTTCATAAATTCATTTTCACCCATATAATGAAGTCTATAGACAATATTCATAAACACTTTTTGAACTTTGCATACATGTTCTCCATAAGGAAACAAAAAACCACGATATTCAGCTCTAAGTATAGATCCTCTAGTTTCAATAACCTTGGTTGTGCCAAAATGAGTAACTCATAATTTCTTCTAGATGCTATTAGTAGCTTCTCATGATGAAATCTGGATATATATATTCCTGGTCATAGAACATAATATTGTATTATGTACCTTAAATTTAAGATGATACTCTTGATTTTATTGATTGGTGACTTGTTTTATTTCCTTTTCTGGAATCTTGTAGTCTCTAGTTAACATAAAAAATTTATCCACACTGGTATGGATAATAAAAGTCGTTATCATATCTCTCCAGTATTCATAATAATTTTCATCAAAGATTGGGGGCTGGTAGTATTTAGATTGTTTATATAACCAATATTCCTTCCTTCTTATCTAAAAAATATCTTTTACACCAAAATGATTAGTAAAAAAAGTTTATAAACAAAGAAAATATTAAGAAAAACATGAACAAGTAATGTTTATTAAGAAAAGTTGAGCAAGAAAACGTATATGTAAGTATAAGTATTTTTGAGACATGCTCTGATACCAATTATAGGATCTAATGTAGATGTATATTGATCAGTTAAAAGAGGGGTGGATTATATGTTTAAAAACATTCATTTTTATTTATAAGAAAATATATGTTTAACAATGTTAAACAAGATAAATTTACAAGGTCTGTTTAGTTATTAACAAGGGAACTAAATTTATTAGGATCCTATAATATGGATCCGATAAATAAACTTAATAAAATTTTACTTAGGGAAATATTATACCATAAAGAATATAGAATCTTATTTATATTAGAGTATAAAAGTATACGAAAGTGTAAGAAAGTTATGCTTTCTATCTTTAACATAATGTAGTGGAAATAAAACCTGTAACAATACAGGAAAATTATAAGAAATATTTTCCCCCAAAGAGAAGGGTATCCAACAACCTAGTATAAAGGTTCGTTTATTTATACTTTCAAGAGATTCTATCTTACCCATGCTAGGGTTATCCCTCGATACGAAGATCAGTATCTTTAAAGCTATCCCTACAAGCCCTCGTTCTCTATGGTTATCAGCAACTCTGTCTTCTTATCCCTGAGAGCCCTTGATTGTACAACAACAATCTAAATCACACTAACCAGGATGACCAAGATTTTATCAACTTGAACTAGTTATTCACAGCATTTTCACAAAGAAGGTTGAGCAGAACTTTTATATATTTAACACAGAGATCCAAGGAATCAACACTTAATTCGCAACTCATAATGAAAAATATAGCACAAATCTCATTTAAATGGCTGGGTATTTATAGGCCAAAATCCATGCGGTCGACTTCTCCTCCAATTGTTATTTTTTTCCTTTACAATCAAAGGGACCTGTACATGTGTCACTCGGCCAAAGTTTAGTTAAAAATAGATTGCACGACATCATTTCCTGTAAGAAAACATGGGAAACATTATCGTGTGTAAGAAACAATAATATGTGAGAAAAAAATTATCAAGTTTGAGAAACATAAGCATAATATGATCCGATAAAATTAGACCAATATGTTATGGATGAAATGTAACTTTAACATATATGAATAATCATATTATAAGGATAATGGGAAATCAGTGTCTAAATTAATATGGAAAAAAATTCTGAAAGTATATTGAATCAAATTCTATATTTTGATGAAATAAGAATCAATCTTTCGATGAAATTTGAATCTATATTTCAATAAAATCAAAATGTTATTTCTATGAAATATGGGGTCAAATTCCAGAGTAAATCAGAGTTTAAAAACAGATAGAATCAGATTCTCAAAATAGGGAGAATTTTATTCTAAAGATTTTATGGTTCTGAGATTTAGATAAGGATCTGATTAATCTTAAGGGAATTCGGTCTTCAGGAAAATTTAGTTAATCTTAGATAAATAACATTAATAATAACATATAAATATATGACAAATATTAAGAATTTAAACTTCCTTAGAAAAATGAAATAATCTTTAAGATTTTTTTGTGATTTTCAAAACATAAGGAATGGAAAAGACATATGGGACTTATTTACTTAACAATTCTCTATTTTAAAGAGTTGAGTTTAGTCCCTACATTGACACATACTAAGATATAGCCTATATCCCTCATCCAGAAAGATGGATAGTTCAATACTACAGAATGGAACATTCCACCTTAGTTTAATGTGCTTTTGAGGATTTCCTATGACTCCATTGGTTGGGCATCTGATCAGGATTTTAAAGTTTTAGAAACCTGAAATAACAAAATTAATATTTCAACTAAGATATTGGAAGGGGAAATACTACCATTTATTATTCGAAAATGGGACGGTGAGTAGTTTCATTCACATATGGACTTTCTTCATTCCAAAATGGAACCATAAACATTCAGATTCAATGACTACCTTGAAGTGGTGAAAATATAAAGAATCTATATGGTGGGAATATTTCGAGGCAACTCATAGTTGAACATATGAGATATATCTAAGAAGTATAATATTTTCTCAATCTTGGATTATACTGGTGATTTATTTTTAAATGATGAACATAATACCTCTCAGGAACCCAAATCATGGAGGTGATGGTGTTATCATTTGAGTAGAGGCAGTTATTCTTGGAATATGGGTTCTAGAGTGAGTTATTAGTGGGTGATCATCTTTTTCTATTTTGGAATTTTGTAGCTTTTTGTACTCACCTCTCCCCTTTTACCCATTTTCTTAGTTTATCTAGATTCCATGCCTCATATTTTTGATAAAATTTTATAATGTTACAATATTTCATTTTAACAATGATTATAATATTGTATGTTATATTGTAATAACTACGATTTAGTGTTATAATAGAAATAATATTTTTCATGTTGAATAATTAAAATATTTCTTTATAAATGCATTTTTTAATTTCATAATATGAATGTTTCATGGGTGACCTCCGGGGAAGTGTTTGTGTTTCACCCTTTTTTTATTTATCATTTTATTCTCCTATAGTTTTTTCATTTTTTAAAAATTGCATGTAAGTAGAGAACTTATTTTAAATGAATATAATATTTCCTATTTAAATACAATTTTATTAATAAATATAATATTACAAGCCATAATATAACTATATTTCATGTTAAAAACAATTATAATACTTCATGTTGTATTATAACAACTATAGTTTAGTGTTATATTAGGAATAATAATTGTTCTGTTTGAGTAATTATAATACGGGATGATAATTTCATTATTAAAATTTATATTTATAAAAGAACATTAAATAGAAATATGTAATATTATAATTAATAATAATACTATCAAATATTAAACAAGAATATTTTTGTAGTGTTGGGTGTGATCAAACCAGTATTAATGCACTATATCCCACTAAAACTCAACAGTTAAGTGCTCTTGGGTGAGAGTAGTACTAGGATGGTTTTCCTCCTGGGAAGTACTCTTACTGTACCCTATTTTTTCAATATTTATAATTTCATTCCATTATAATAAATATTTTGATGATATTGTATGTAAAAAAATTTATTTTATATAATATTTCAAGATTACAAGGAATTTTAGTAATATTATAATGTTTCATGTTATAATGTAACAATATTTCATCTTAACAAAGATTCAAATATTGTATGTTATATTGTAATAACTATGGATTAGTTTTATAACAGAAATAATATTTTTTTTTGATGTTGAATAATTATAATATTCCCTGATAATCAAATTATTTAATTTCATGATATGAATGTTTCATTTGTAACCACCTAGGAAGTGGTCGTGTTTCACTATTTTTTGTATTTTTCATTGTATTTTCCCATATTTTTAAATTTTTAAAAAATATATAATTTCATATAATTATGATAATAATAATTATGATATTGTACGTAAAAATATCAAATGAATATAATATATCAGGTGTATATATAATTTTTTTAATAATTATGATATTGAATTTTATAATGTAACCATTTTTCATGTTAACTATAATTATAATATTTCATGACGCATTATAATAAATAAGGTTTAGTATTATAGTAGAAATAATTATTTTTCATGTTGAAAAATTAAAATATTGGATGATAATTTAATTTTTAATGTTATATTTATAAAACAGAAATATATAATATTAGAATCATTCATAGTACTTTAAAATATTTGACAATAATTTCTATGTGTTTTAGGGTGTCATCACACTAGCATTAATGCACCAGATCCCATTATAACTATGCAGTTAAGCATTCTTAAGAAAGAGTAGTACTTGGATGGGTGAACTCCTAGAAAGTACTTAGGTTTCACCCTTTATTTTGTGTGTATTTCAAATTTCATGCCAGTATAATATATATTATTAGGATATTATACATGATAATTTCAATTGAATATAAAATTTCATGATTTTTTACTTATGGATATGTTGGTTTCACTTACTCCAACACTGTCAGCTTCCTTCCTCTCTCAAGGATAATTTGATTCGTATAAGAATCGGGCTACCAATTCAATTGTCTCTACTTCGATAGATTTTCTTGTGAAATTTTCATCTACTATGAGCATCACCATGAATATGGTGTTTAACCCTGGATATAGATCATCCTGTGCTGTGAGCATCCCTGCTCCCAGTTATGTTGCAGTTTATTTCTTCAAAAGGGGAAGATTCAACGCTTAGAGGGGTTCTGGATCATTGGATCTAGATCCGTTGAATGCATTGGTTGTGGTATCTGTTGTTTGTGTTTCTTCTAGGAAATTGGATACCAATGTATTGAGTTCTCCTTCCGCCATTGATCCAGAGAGGTTGAAACAAAATTATGCATTGAAGTTGGTGAATGATGAATCATCTCATTCTTTTTTTTAATTTTCATGGGCTCCACCCCTGGATGTTTACACTGAAAGGGTAGCATCACTGATATCAAGTAAAATCCAGATGTTTTCTCAGAGAAATTGAAAATCGGTGAGTTTTCCTTAATTATGTGATTGATTTTTCCAAAGGTTCCAAACCTTTGAAAATTGAGGAACTAGTCAAACGTATGTCAATAAAATGGGGTTTTACCTATTAGAAGTGAGTCTCTTTAGGAAGTTCATTTTTTCATATGTTGTTTCCTTCAGATGAACAAAAAACGAGATCATGGTGTATGGGTTCAATTTCACTCAAACTGGGAGTTACTTATTTCCATGAATGGGACCAGAGTTTCCACCCATTTGACTTTAGCAAATCCTGCATCCAATTATTGGTCATGGTTCATATCATAAACTATATTTTTTAGCATCCCATAATTTTATATGATATTGGATCGGTGATTGGAATGTAGAGACCCAAAGCTTGACGTACATGGACATTACATTACTTTTGCGGAATACTTAATACATAACAAAAATAGACACACAAGGACCATAATAGTTTAGTGTCATTGGAAACTCTGAATATAAACTTCTAATCATGTTGAAATATCTTCAACAACTCCCATAAGGATATTCCCCTTTTTGTTTCCTTACCTAAAACCATTCTTTATTTCCTGGGGAAAATAAAACATAAAAAGGGTGAGCTCAAATGCTCAGTAAGGGCAAACATAGATAACATAAAACAATCCATAAACATTTGGAAGAAAAAACATGAACATCAAATTTAAACATCAAAATCTTGAACAAAGACATAAATCGTGGAAGTACATAAGGCATATATCATAATAGAACATCAACCATGATAAAATATAATGGGAATAAAACATGTAATTGTGGAAACCATTCTACACATGTTATGATTTCTATAGTAGCCAAGAAATTTCTGCCAAGACCATCTTAGTGGACAAAGTCCCTTTCTGAATCGAGTTCACTCCTCATTTCAGTCCTGTAACACTGAACCGGATTAACTTACCATTCCAGACATGTCTATATAATGAGATATAAATCATTACCCAATGCATTGGAGGGTGATATAGGTCCCACACATCTCATAATGAAATCATTCTTACTTGTGCCACAAAATAAACATACATCATTCATAATAACCCAACGAATAAAATGTGTTTCATAAAAATCATCCCATCATCACATAATCCATATAAAAGAAATGGATATAATTTAATAATAAGAAAAGTGAAACCATGTAAATCATAGATACATTACACTTGAAACATACACATATTAAATAATGTCATCTTAGATGGAAAATGGTTTTGATAAAACACATGAAATGAATTCTTGAGGAAAATATCCTTTCTTCTTCAAAATAATTTTCTTTTCAAAAAATTCCATGAAATTTTAAAATAAAAGATATTTTTTTTGAAAAGAGTCATGAAATCTTTTGAAGTAAGCTTTATTAAAATAACGAGTTATAAAACCGTAAAAATCCTTTCATGTCGTATATGTTAAAAAACATTCTTCTAGTACTTTTTCCAGAAAAGTCAAAAAGTACCTCGTATGGTAAAAAAACAATTCCTTACATACCATTTAGTAAAAGTAAAATATGGTTAAAAAGGTCTTTAAACATACATGAAAACACTTTTATAAAACATGGACATTGATGATAACAATAACCCCAGTAAATACTTATGTATAAGCAATCTCGGATAAAAATGAGATTTGCAAAATTATCCCTTACCTTAGGTCTGATATGCTTCGTACGTTTCCGAACATCCTGTATAATGATTTAAATAATGTCATTGACTTATTACAGATTCATATTCATTGTTATGATATCATAAATGGTTCACTTATTACTTTATATTACCCGTTCTTTTGTAAGTTCCATGTTAAAGCAGCGTTTTGGGTTAAATCGTTTTATTTATCGTACATGTTTGGACTTGTTGTTCTTGATATTATTACTTATATGCTGATTTACCTAATTCAATAATGTAAAACATGATTTAAATATAATATATATTTCATTATATACATATATATATGATAGATCGATTAAATGAAATGAAATACACCGTTCATGGAGATGGTAGGTCGTACGTACGCATGAACGCTGTTTTCGTTTCCTTATTGAATTGAATGTAATTAAGTAGATGACATACATATATATACACATAAATCCAGTAACATCATTATGTCATATATTTCATGATTACTTATTATATATACTTTATAATCATTCATGAATGGTTAACATGGAGAATGAATCTCATCGCGTCGTGGAGACAGTAGCCCGTACGTACGCACGAGCGATGATATCATTCCCATGATCATGGAATTGTATTGGAGTGTATGTATACTATTTCATAATCAATATTACTTTAAAATAATCATATATAGTTATTATTTACACCATTATACCCATCCAAGTAAGGTGGTGGTGGAAAATAGATTACACCACAGCGTGGAGACCGTATTCCATATGTACGCACACGCGGTGATTTCGTTTTCCGTAGGATAGATAGATGGAGAAATAGTGTTGTTTAATACTTATAATAAAATATAATTATATGAGTGACACTGATGTTATTACTTCATAATGAAACAACTAAAGAAGAAGAAGTGGAAGAAGGAATAAAGTTGAAAGAATCGGTAATAGACGTTACCTCTTCTTTGAAGCGCCTCTTTGAGACCTCCTCTTAGGGCACCAAAATTGGTCTTTGAAGAAGACCATGACAACTAGGATGCTTCTAGGGAATTTTAGAAGATAATTGGGCAGGGGTTGTCCGATCATGAAGGCTCAATGTGGTGTGAGGAAGAGATGGAGGAGGTGCCCTTTTATAAGGGAGGAGAGGGGCACCTTTTGAATAACTACAAATATTATTTTATTATAAAGTCATATTCGGTTTTTAATAGAACCAAATTGAGATATTTCGAAGATAAGGTGGGGATGGGTCGAAATCCTCTCATACAATATAATTTAGACAAGTTTAGGTTTCTATTTTAACCTTATCATTTCGATTTAACTTTAAGTTAAATAATATTTCTTTTACTGGGTCTTCTTATTTTCTTACACAATAAGGTTAATAAACTTACTATAAAAATAAAAACGAACCCCAAGTTGTATATTATTAATATATATAACATTATCTAAGTCATTTTTCCAAACCTCATATTTTTAGAAATAAAATAACAATTAATAATATAATATTTGTTTTAAAAACTATTTTATGTGAATTTTGAAACTGTTTGGTAATTTATTTTAGTGAAAATAATAACATAAATATTAGTTCATAAAAAGTTACTTAAATCACTAATAACATGTCATATTAACATATAAAATTAGTTTAATTCATAAAAAGTCTCAAATTACATTTATTTGGGTATTTATAACATCAATTATGTCAATATTTCATTAATAATATAATTATTGTATCATCATTGTGTCATTCATATATTAAATTATTTAATGTCTAAAAATTAAAAATAAAATACCATTATATAGGAAATCTTATTATCTTTCTAATTAATATTTATATTCGAATTTATCTTATGTATAACTCTATATTAGAAATGATTTACTTATTAAATGTTGATTTTAACTATTTTTACCCTTCTTTAAATAAATTACTAATAAATGTCCTAATCTAATCCATGTGGGCCTAAATGATCATATTTTATTCCTAAGGTTGTTTTTGGTCGATTTACACTTATCTAATAGAAATAGGACATGTTTTATGGTAATAATAATATCATTTTTACCCTTAATTACCCTATTTACTTTTAACCGTGGTAAATAAAAGTAAAAAGTTACTCTTCACCCAAAATTATTTTCAACTCATTGAACCACATTTTACTTACTGAAATCAACCGTGTCTCTCATATTTTTGAAATTCCATTCACAAAAGCGATAAAATTATGTTTTATGTAAATTTTTAAATTCTCCTACGCGGTGGGTAAAAGACGGTCAAAAGTTCAATAAAATTTTTATATATCTAAAATTATTATAAAATTACTCCAATGAATTACATTAAAATTATATAGGTATTATGTGTCAATTTTGACCTAAAATAAATTTAAATAAAATAAATAATTATTTAAATAAAAATTCGGGTTTTAAATAGTATCCTAGTGTTTTCACTATTCATTAAAAATTGACGGTTTTCAGAAAAATACCAAAATTTCACCCTTGGATAATTTCGATAGTACGAAACCAAAAATGAAGTCCATTTTGAGAGATTAAATTTACAAAATTTTAAAAAGTGGCTATTACTATTCATAACGGCTAGTTTTAATAATATTTTAATAGCATATCGTTGTTTAGTGAAACTCAGTATTGCGTACAACACATGCTATCGAGGAAGGTCGTGATTGCGTGTAATGCAGCCAAGTTAGGTTTGCATGTTGTGAAAGACTCCTTTGTTGTAGCGTACAACAAAAGACATCAATAAAATTAAAAAGAATATTTTTCATAAAATCTCAGGGTGTTACATTGAATTCCTATAAGGATGTACAAAGAGACTGAATTGGAATGTATGTTCATTTTGATCGCTTCATGGTGGAATTCGACCTATGAACTAATCCTATAAGTAGAGTTTATCATTCAATAGATGATAATGAATTTAGTTTGTGAATTTAGTTTGATAATATTCCCCATTAATATTTTTTATGCAAGAGGATTGGTCATGAGGCTTCAAAATTTAGAAGTCATTTATTGTGTTCATATTGTTCTGGTAAAGGACCTGAGGAAAGCTATTGCTTTAAAAAGAATAAGGTGGGTAAATCGGCTAGACTGGTTGGAGTAGGTGGAGTGGTAGATTCCCACCAGATGATGGTTCAGGAAACCATGCATACAAGTTGTGGTTCTCCCTATTCTTTGCTGGTAGACATGCAAACCTAGTGCATAAGAGGGGGTTGAACCTGTTGTGACTATTTTTGAATCCTCCGTTGAGACTCAGGGAAATCGCAGTAATGATAAATCTTTGGCTGAAATCTTTAAATATGAGGAATATGTTGATAAACATTGTGTTACTATATAAGGATAGGACTAGGTAGTGGAGAAAGTGAACGAGGATGAAATTCAAAGGGTAGTTGATCAATAGTTCATTGCTGAGAAGGAGATTTCTTCAAGTCACCGCAAAGTCAAGAAAAATGAAATGTTTCTTCTATCGTGAAGCCTCAAAAGAATTTTCTTAGGTATGATGATGGTTTCCAAATGGTTAATTTTCGGAAGTATCATGTTTAAAAAAAATTCTCCTTGAAGTAGGACGTAGTGTTCTTATGGATTCTGGATCATTGTAGGATAACCTAGATTGTGATCAAGGAGCATGCCTTACAAAACCATGAAGATGAGGGAGGCATCTCAAGGGTTATTTTTGAGGATGTGGGTGTGATGATTTTTCATCATGGGGTGTTCCATTAGGAATTCTTTCAAGGTTCAACTTACACCAGAGAAACAAAGGATCAAGGAGATGTATGTTCTTCTCCTTAATCAAAAATATTCTCAATCTGAGTGGGAGTTGGCTGATGATAGTGAAGCCTCTATCTATGGTCATGGTGATGACATTGATCAATTTGAAATGTAACTATTCAATTTGGGTAAGGGTTTGTATAATTTTTTACCCCGTCTCTTCCATGATTTCTTGTTTCATGTGTTTATATTTTAATAAATAGTCTGGATTCTAGGCTTCTGGCTGGACAGACTTTGTATAACAAAAATTATTATTATATTGTATGTAAAAATTTTAAATGAATATAATATTTCATGTTTACATAGAATTTTAGTAATAATTATAATATTTCATGTAATAATGATAACATATTTCATTTTAATAATAATTATAATATTTCATAAAATATTGTAACCACAACAGTTTAGTGTTATAACAATAATAATAATTTTTCATGTTGAGTAACTATACTATTGGATAATAGTTACATTAGTTAAAGTTATATTTATAACAAAAAATAAATAGAAATATGAAAAATTATAATTGTTGATTGCACCATCAAATATTTAACAAGAATGTATGTGTATTGCTGTGTGTGATCACACAAAATTAATGAACTAGATTCCATTGGAACTCCATATTTAAGCATTCTTGGGTGAGAGTAGTACCAATAAGGGTGACCTTGTAGGAAGCACTCATGTTGTACCATTTTTTGTGTATATTTCAAATTCCTTTCCATTATGATAAATATTATTATGATATTGTTTGTAAATTTTTTTATTGAATTTAATATTTTATGATTATATGTAATCTTATTAATAATTATAATATTATATGTTATACTTTTACAATAATTTATGTTAACAATGACTATAATATAGTATGTTATATTGTAAAAAATATGGTTTAATGTTATAACATAAATAATATTTCTTCATGTTTAAAAATTATAATATTTCTTAATAATCACATTATTGAATTTCATAATATGATTACTGCTTTGGTAACCTCCTCGGATGTTCTTGTGTTTTACCCTTTTCTATATTATTCATTGAATATTATGATATTTTTTACATTAAAAAAATTAATTACACGTAAACATAAAAATTATAATTATTATATTGTCTGTAAAATATTTAAAAGAATATAATATTTCATATTTACATAGAATTTTAGTAATAATTATTATGTTTCATGTCATAACGATACCATATTTCTTGATAATAATATTTATAATATTTTATTATGTGTTATACTAAATAATTATTAGAGTTATTATAGAAATAATAATTTTTCCTATTGAATAATTATAATATTGGAAGATAATTACATTAGTTAAAGATATATTTAAAAGAAAAATCAAATAGAAGTATGTTATATTAGAATCATAGTTAGTACTTCCAAATACGTAATAAGAATGTCTTTGTATTGTTGTGTGTGATCACACCAACATTAATGCATCAGATCCCATTATAACTTATCTGTTTAAGTGTTCTTGGGCGAGACTAGTACTAAGACGGGTGACCTCTTGGGAAGAACATTGGTTTCACCCTCTTTTTGTGTATATTTAAAATTATCTTCCAGTATAATATATATTATTATGATATTATACATAGAATTTTTATTGAATATAATATTTCATTACTACATGTTGGTTTAGTAATAAATATAATATTTCATGTTATAATGTTACAATATTTCGTCATAACATTTACTATAATATTTCATGTTATATTATACAAACTATTGTTTAGTGTTATAATAGAAATAATATTTTTACATGTTGAATAATTATAAAATTTCTCAATAATCAGATTATGGCATTTCATAATATGAATTTTTCATGGGTGACCTCCTAGGAAGTTCTTGTGTTTCACCCTTTTCTATAATTTTCATTGTATTTTATCATATTTTTTACATTTTAAGGAACAATGAATATCATGTAAGTATACCAATAATAATTTTAATATTTAATGTACAATTTTTAAATGACTTTAATATTTCATGTTTAGATATAATTTTAGTAATAATTATAATATGTCATATTAAGACTCATTGATATTGCTTTTAAATATATAAAAATAATATTTGTGCATTGTTGGGTGCAATCACACCAACACTAATTCATAAAGTCACATTAAAACTCTGTAGATAGGTGTTCTTGAAAGAGAGTCGTACTAATATGGGTGACCTCCTTGGATGTACTCATATTGCACTGTTTTTTGTGTATATTTCAAATTTCATTCCATTATAATTAATATTATTAAGATATTGTACATGAAATTTTTTATTTAATATAATATTTCATGATTACATGGAATTTTAGTAATAATTATAATATTTCATGGTATAATGTTCAAATATTTCATGTTAACAAGGATTAAAATATTTCATGTCATATTATAAAAACTATTGTTTAGCATTATAAAAATGATATTTTTTATGTGGAATAATTATAATATTTGTCAATAATCACATTATTTAATTTCATAATATGAATATTTCATGGGTGAACTCCTTGAAAGTGTTTTTGCTTCACCTTTTTTTGTATTTTTCACTTCATTTCCCTGTATTTCCCTGTATATTTTTAAATTAACAAAACAAAGAATTACATGTAAGTATAACAATAATAATTATGACATTGTAAATAAACATTTAAGATGAATATAATATTTCATGTTTACATATAATTTTTTTTTTATAATTATAATATTTCATGTCATAATGTTTCCATATTTAATGTTAAAATTAATTATAATATTTCATGACATATTATAACCACTACTGTTTAGTGTTATAATAGAAATAAAAAATTTTCATGTCAAATAATTAAAATATCGGTGGATAATTTAATTAGTCAATGTTATATTGAAAACTACAATTAAATAGAATTATGTAATATTAGAATCGTTGATAGTACTTTAAAATAGATAATAAAAATGTTTGTGTATTTTTGGGTGCGATAACACCGACATTAATGCACCAGATCCCATTAGAACTATACAGTTAAGCATGCTTGGGTGATATTATTACTAGGATATGTGACCTCCTATAAAGTACTCATGTTTCACCCTTTTTATTATATTTCAAATTTCATTCCAGTATTATAATGATTATAATGATATTGTAAAAAAATCATTGAATAATATATTTGAAGATTATAGGCTGTTATAGTAATAATTATAATATTTCATGTTATAATGTTACAATATTTCATGTTAACAATGATTATAATATTGTGTGTTATATTGTAACAACTACGATTTAGTGTTATAGAAAAATATTTTTTTTCATGTTGAATAATTATAATATTTCTCAATAATCACATTTTTGAATTTCACAATATGAATGTTGGATGGGTGAAATCAAAGTAAGTGCTCATGTTTCATCATTTTCGGTATTTTTCATTGTATTTCACTATAATTTTTACTTAAAAAAAGTATTACATGTGAGTATAACAATAATAATTATGATATTTTACAGACTTTTTAATTGAATAGAATATTTCATGTTTACATAAAATTTTAGTAATAATTATAATATAGCATTTCATAATTTCACTAAATTTCATATTAAAAATAATTATAAAATTTCTTGAGGTATTGTAAAAACTACAGTTTACTGTTACACAAGAAATAAAAAATTTTCATGTCGATTTATTAAAATATTGGTTGACAATTTCATTAGTTAAAGTTAGATTTATGAAAATAATTAAATAGAAATATGTAATACTATAATCCTTACGACTACTTTAAAATATTTAACAAGAATATTTGTGTATTGTTTGGTGTGATCACACCAATATTAATGCACCAGATCCTATTTAAGCTATGTACTTAAGCATAAATGGGTCAGAGTTGTACAAGGTTGGGTGAGATCCTGGGAAGTAATTATGTTGCACCATTTCTGTGTATATTTAAAATTTCATGCTAGTGTAATATACATTATTATGATGATGTATGTAAACTTTTATAATGGATATAAAATTTCATTATTACAGGGAATTTTAGTAATAATTATAATATTAAATGTTATAATGTTACAATATTTCATGTTGAAAATGATTATAATATTGCATGTTATATTGAAACAACTTCAGTTTAGTGTTATAATAGAAAGAATATTTTTTAATGTTTAATAATTATAATATTTCTTGATAATCACATTATTTAAATTCATAATATTAATATTTCATGGGTGACCTCTTGGGAATTTCTCGTGTTTCTCCCTTTTCTATATTTTTTGTTGTATTTTTCCAAGATTTTTTAAATTTTAAAAAACAAATCATTACATGTAAGTATAGCAATAATACTAATTATATTGTATCTAAATTTTTTAAATTAATATAATGTTTCATGTTTACATAGAATTATTTTAATATTTATAATATTAAATGTCATAAAATTACCATATTTCAGTTAATAATATTTATAACATTTCATGATGTATTGTAACAGCTACAGTTTAGTGTTATAGGATAAATAATAATTTTTAATGTTGAATAATTATAATATTGGATTATAATTTCATTAGTTAAAGTTATATTTATAATCTAAATTAAATAAAAATATGTAATAATATAATAATTAATAGTAATTTCAAATATTCAATAAAAATTTATGTGTATTTTTGGTTGAAATCACACAAGCATTAATGCACCAAATCCCCTTATAACATTGTATTTAAGTAGTAATAGGATGGGTGACCTCCTGGGAAGTACTCATGTTTCACCCTTTTGTGCATATTTCCAATTTCATGATATTATTATAAATATTATGTTGCTATTGTACATAATATTATATATTGAATATAATATTTCATGATTATAGGGAATTTTAGTAATAATTATAATATTTCATTTTATATTTCACCAACTATGATTTATTGTTATAAAAACAAATTCTTGTTGAATAATTATAATATTTTGTTATAATCACATTATTTAATTTCATAATATGAGTATTTCATGGGTGACCTCTAGAGAAGTGCTCATGTTTCACCCTTTTCTATATTTTTCAATATATTTTCCCAAATTTTTAACATTTTAAAAAAAAATTTCATGTAAGTATAACAATAGAAATTATGATATTTTTCATAAACTTTTTAAATGAATAAAATATTTATTGTTTATATAGAATTTTAGTAATAATTTTAATATTTCATTTCATAATGTTACCATATTTCATGTTAGGAATAATTATAATAGTTCCTAATTTATTGTAAAAACAATGATTTAGTGTTATAATAGGAATGATTATTTTTCATGTTGAAGAATTATAAAATTGGGTGATAATTTCATTTGATAAAGTTATATTTATATAAAAAATAGAACTATGTAATGTTAGAATCAATGATAATACTTTAAAATATTTAACAAGAATGTTTTATATTATTGGGTGTGGTCAAAATAGTATTAATGCACCATATCTCATTAGAACATTGCATTTTAGCACGTTTGGGTGAGAGTAGTATTAGGATGGGTGACCTCCTGGGAATTACTCGTATTGTACACTATTTTGATGTACATTTCAAATTTCATGCCAGTATAATAAATATTATTAGGATATTGTATGGAAGAATTTGTATTGAATGTAATATTTCATGATTATATAAATTTTTAGTAATGATTATAATATTTAATGTTATAATGTTAAAAATTTCATGTTAACAGTGATTATAATACTTCATGTTATATTGTAAAAATTATGTTTTAGTACTATAATAGAAATAATATTTTTTTCAGGTTGAATAATTATAATATTACTCGATAATCTCATTATTGAATTTTATAATAAGAATTTTTCAAGGGTGACCTCCTGGGAAGTGCTCTTATTTCACCATGTTATATATTTTTCATTGTATTTTCCCAAACTAAATATTACATGTAATTATAACCATAATAATTTAAATATTATATGTAAACATTTTAAATGAATATAATATTTCATGTTTGCATTGAATTTTAGAAATAATTATAATATTTCATGTATTAATGTTGAAACATTTCTTGTTAACAATAGTTATAATATTTCATGACGTATTGTAACAACTACAATTTGGTGTTATAATAAAAATAATAATTTTTCTTGCTGAATAATTATAATATCGGTTGATAATTGCATTAGTTAAAGTTAAATTTATAACAATAATTAAATAGAAATATATAATATTATAACCATTAATAGTAATTTCAAATATTTAACAAGAATTTCTTTGCACTATTGGGTGTTATCACACCATTATTAAGGAACCATATCCCATTGGATGTTTGTAGTTAAGCGTGCTTGGGTGAGAGTAGTACTCGGATGGGTTACATCCTGTGAAGTACTCATGTTTCACCCTTTTTTGTGTATATTTCAAATTTTATGCTAGTATAATAATGATTATTATGATATTGTATATAATCTATTGAATATAATATTTCATGATTACATGTAAATTTAGTAATAATAACAATATTTCATGTTATAATGTTATAATATTTCATGTTAATAATGATTATAATATTTCATGTTATACTACAATAATTTTGGATTATTATTATAAAAGAAATAATATGTTTTCATGTTTAATATTGTTAATTTTAAGATGCCATCATTTTCAAGGTTTTTCTCCCTCCATGTTTTTCATTAAATTTTCTCTTGGGTAATTTTTTCCTCAATATTAAAAAAATTTGGGAAAATTGAAGAGTTTCTATGTGGCGATCATTTGTTAGGGAAATGACTTAATGTTTATAAATTTAATCTAGTTTGAATTAATGGAGTCTTGGTATAAATGGGTTTTTTGTTTCATGTTTTCATGTTATGCTGAGAGGCTTTGAAGGGGTATTAGGTTGTTAAATGGAGAAATGGACTACAAAAAATCTGTAGAAAATTTACATGTCCTATAGAGGGATTACACATCGGGTAATGTTCAGGTGTTTTAATAAAAAAAATTCAACACGGTGAGTTTTTCGATGTATCCCATTAAAAATATTTGCAAGACATGTAACTATGTTACATGACATGTAATTCCTTGACCTTAAATTTTAAATTAGACTGTGCAGCTGAGTATTCATTATAACTCACTACAACCTTCTCCTCATGAACCTTGGGCACGTTTCAAGTGATTTTGGAGTGACAACCTTCCTTTAGAATGTCCTAATATTTCCTTTTATCCCTGGTAAGTGGTTTTGGTCCTAATTTTTCATTCTCTCTTTTTGTTCTACAACCATTTTTGTGAAATCCTTGGACTATGTGCATTGTTGGTTTTGATATTTATTAGTTGTTATCTAGGTATCTCTTGTAGATCATCTACATCTTCTTCCTATCGGGTGTTTTTAATTAGAATCATTTTTGGATTATTAGTAAATGTTAGGGGTTTAAATATTAACCCTCTGGTTTGAAAATTTCCATCATTAGTCAAAATTGTGTTTGTGCCAATTTAGCATGGACCCAAATCAATTAAGAATTGAATGGGATCATTCCGTAGAGTACTTTTTTTCAATTGGTTTCTAACCTCAATTATGGATACCCATTATAATTTAATTGTATACAGATTTAAAGGGTGTTTAGAATGACATGAGGCCTTATGTGATTACTTTATATAGAATCCCAATGTTTTGTCTTATTACTTATATTTTTGACTGTCAATGAATTGTGATTTAATTGAGAGTGGTATATGAAATATAAATGGTAATTCAAATAATTAAACATTGAGATTTATGATCTGATATTGTGATATCCATGTTGTATGACAGGACTTGTGTTCCATGCTGAAATGCTTATGTATCAAGATCAACCTTGGAACATGCACACATATATGCTATAATGATGATATTGAGTTGTATTATTCTAGTCTCCTTTTGTAATTCTTATATAGAGTAGGCTATTCTAAGTCCCATATTGTAATGATTATATGGATTTGACCAAGATATTGTAATTCTTCTAGGGCGTTGATAGGAATTGTTGTGACTATTCCATGGTTATAGGGTTATGGTTGTCATGGTTGTAATACATGCTCAGAGATATTTTGGCACAGAGCTGAATGCGACATCCCAAACTGGATTCTAGGCCCTGGTTCCCCAATCTAGTCGATCACAAGAACTTAGGCATGCATCCTCATACGCCAGAGGCTGCCGACTAGTAGCGATGGACTAATATCGATAATGGGGAGACCAAACCACCTTTATCAATATATATAAACAGTGGAAATAAATGAAAAATATCCAAAATATATAACCATAAATATAATAATACTAGTATCACATGATGAAAAAAATATGCATACATTATAAAAAACTAAATTCATTGATATGTCATGCCATGCACATGTCAAGTGTTGAATGAAAACCCCCAAATAAATAAACTAACTACTACCAAGTACGAACTGACATAAAATCAAATTCCCTCATCCACAGTCCATCCTATATAATCCATATAATATAAGGATATTTCCATTATCATGTCTACAAATAAGAAGTCTATTCAGGTATTGATCAGGCAGCCCGAGTAGGGTGTGAGTACAACTCATTAGACCACCACCATTGATTTTTAAAAAATATCTAATCAAATAAAAGTTTATTCACTTTTATAAAGAGTAATTTAAAATTAACAAGTTAAAAGTTATAAAATTTTCAATTATTCTTTAATTAACCACATAAACCCCCAGGTTCCTGAGGACACCCACACAACCAATACCTATTTTGGCCCATTTTGAAGGAAAAAAAATCCCAATGGATATCACATATGATAATACCATGGTTATCATTTATCATATCAACTCATTTCAAAATATGTCCAATTGGAACCATAGTCCAATGAAAAAAATTTGGGCCAAGAAAGCCATGTCTATTACCCCGGGGGTATTTGAGGCATCAGTCTATGCTCCACAACCCGTTTTTCACTATGGTCTTTTAAAGAATCAGTCCATGTCCCATGAACATATATCAGTCAATAACATACGTGTTTTGATGCATCAGTCCATGTCCCACATAGGTATATCAAAATTCACGTGTATCCCAATATCATACATATCACAATTTCATAAACATCAAGGTTAAGCATCATTAACCATTTTTTAAAACATTCTCTTCATGGGTTACAAATTCATTTATCAATTCAATCTTAGTAAGTCACCTTAATCATATTTAACAACATAAGCAATTCACCATTAATCCATTTATAAACATTCAGTCTTCGAACTCGTTAAAAATCTTATGTTAACCTTGCCATATCATAATCCTAATTTTAAATTAATTCAAAATAACATTAATTGACTAATTACACATTCCTAATATCCCATAAATTTCACAATCACAATATTCCATTAATTAATTAATTGATTAATTAATTTAATTCCACTAATTTCAATTTCCCAAATTTAACCCAAATCATTACCATAAGGAAATTAAATTAAATCAATTCAATCATCAATGAAATTTACAAACCATGTAAATTTTCAATCTCAAAATTACATACATTTAATTACATCAAGACTATGGGATTTTCAATTTAGACCACCAACATCTATATTGATGATTAATGCTCGCCAATGTAAAATATCCAATTGAAGAGGAACAAGAAAGATCATGATGAAGAATGATATCTAGATCGAAAAAATAGATCAAATATCAAAAGAATGAAGATCCATAAAACCTAGACATAGATCCTTTACCAAAAAAGGAAAGACAACCACTTTTTATCCAGAAAAATAGATGGGTGAGATATGAATATAATTGAGAAGAAACCACATTCCTGGATAGGTGAAACTCGGTCAATCCGGACATCAATTCGTCATGAATGATGTTCAAGAGACCATTGGAATCATATGGAATCCTCAAAAAATGGAAGGAATGAGTTAGGGTCGAGTTGGGTTGACTTTGGATAAAGTAAGGGGGTTCAATAATTTTAAAACCAATTTTCAGAATACTAAAACCATATCACATGGTTTACAGGGAAAATGTGCATGGTTTTAAAAATCATGAACCTTAATAGTTTTCATCTCCTATGGTGGATGCATAGTTACTTCTAATAGGGAGAACTGTTTGAAGAACCATGCACCGACAATAAATTCCTCTCTGTGGAAGAGCCAATTGTTATGCCACTGTCCCGATTCTCTCCACAACCTCAAACGGTCCAACAAACCCATGATCCAACTTGCTCTATCTATGAATCCTATAGTGACATAACCTAGGCGACACCTGAAGGAACACACGATCACCCTTTACAAATTCAAGGGGTCTTCAATGCCTATAAACATATGAATTCAATCTACTTTGATCTATAACAAAAAAAATTTTGAATCAACTGAACCTACTCTAACATCTCATATCTGATACTCAGTCCCAATAACTTGGACTCACTTGCCTCCATCCAACGTAGAGTTGATCTGTATGGCCTACCAAAAAGATCCTCATATGGTTCCATCTATAAAGTTTCTTGATAACTATTTTTATTGGAAAACTATTCTAATTCTATGTTCTTATCCCAAGACCCACCAATGTCTAAAACAAGCACATAGATTATATACTCAAGCACCTATATAGTGTGCTCCGATTATCCATCTGTCTTTCAGTGGAAATCCATACTCAGTAACACCTATGCACCAAGTTCCTTCTGTAATCCCTACCAAATACATGAATTAAATCCTGATTTATGGTCTAAAACTATATTTCTTGGCACACCACGTAGATGAAATTTCTACCAAATGTACATATATACCAACTGATACACTGAGAATGTCTCCCAAATAGACATTAAATGTTCTACTTTTTTCATTCAATCTACAACCACCTAAACAATATCATTCTTTCATGTTTACTTAGAATACCCACCAAAAAATACATGATAACATCATCCCAATTCCATAACTAAATTGGAAAAGGTTATAGT
Organism: Viscum album; assembly: GCA_963277665.1. Lineage (NCBI taxonomy): Eukaryota > Viridiplantae > Streptophyta > Magnoliopsida > Santalales > Viscaceae > Viscum > Viscum album. Next base: position 385,999,784 of record OY728167.1, on the reverse strand, counting down.
AAAATACTAGGTCATTGATGAATAGCCTTCACCTGTTGAAAGGTGTAACATCATTTCACGAACCCAATTATCTCCTTTTTCATTTATAACCACCAATATTTCCAAAATAGTTTGCCATAAATTTTGGAAAAACATGAATGTACCACCCACGTTGAGGCATGGAATTCACACATCATCTCCTCCTGCATACTCATAGGCACAACTACACAATACTAGACATAAATGATCACTTCCTCATATATGGTCCAATCGGAAGGTGACTCCCCACCATCAAGGCTTTTCCTCAATGCTAAGAATTATATATCCTCTTACTTTCTATCTCTAATCTAGCTCAAGTGTCTATAATCTACTGGAAATGATACAAGAGTCACCTTATCTTAACCCTCTTGAATCACAACATATATCTCAGTCAGTAAATTCCTCATTTTCCACTCAGCATTAGGCTTCTTAATTACGTGAGTATGAGCTTTCCTTCTTAAAGAATCAATAACACTATTTCCCTTCATGGTCATACATGCTAGATCAAAATAAAATGACTGCATATACTCCACCCACATCAGCAAAGAAATATTCAAATCTCATTGAGAAAATATGTACATTATGCTCTTATGATCAGTATACATTGTAAAATTTTCACCAAAAAGATAATTCAACCAACACTTCCAAGAATAAACCACCACTACTAACTTGATGTCCTTATTTGGGTAGTTCTGTTCATGTGGCCTCAACTGATGAGAGTAATATTCCATAACATGATCTCCCTACATCATAAATTGTACAAGGACTATCTCAGAAGTATCAAAAAACACTACATACTTATCCCCCGACTGGATTAGGATCAAGATCAGTGTAGTTTTCAAATTGTTATTCAGCTCCTAGAAATAATTCTCACAAGCTCTAGACTATTAAAACTTTATCCTGTTCTTTATCAAGCCCAAAAGTGGTTCTTCCAAATGGGAAAAGTTAGGGATGATCCTCTGGTTATAACCTAATAACCCCATAAAGAAATAGATATCGAAAAAAAATTGGTCTTCTACCAAGAAACTAATACTTGAAATTTCTCTAGGTCCAACGACACACCTTCCTCTGAGATGATGCGACCCAATAAGGGTACCTGATTGATCTCAAATTTTCATTTAGAAACCTTGGGGTATATACAATGCTATCTCAATTTACTCAAGATGATTTCAAGATATTGGGCATGATCTTCATCAGTCTTTTATTACCCCAAGATGTTATCTATAATAACAACCAAAATCTAATCCAAGTATGGATGGATGATTCGGTTCATCAAGGCCATAATCATAGATGGTGCGTTCATTACCCCAAATGGAATCATTAAGAACACATATAGTCCATACCTACTTTTGAAATAAGTCCTTGGTATATCATATGGTCTAACTCTCAACTAATTATACCCTGATCTCAAATCAATAATGGAAAAAAGCTATCCTCAACTGGTAAAAAAAATCCATAGATATGTGGAAGAGAATATTTGTTCTTCACTTTCATCTGGTTAAACTTTCAATAATCCACACATAAGCACAATGGTCCATCAAACTTCATAGAAAACAATACTGGATAACCCTAAGGTGATGTACTCAAATGGATAGACATTGTATAAATAAACTCTTCCAGTTGAGTCTCAAGCACTTGATGCTTTTTTGGTTCTATTTGGTTTGGTGGAATAGAAACTATCTCACCTCCATGAGTTAACACAATTGTAAACTCCACATATCTCTTAGGTGAACGACCTAGTAAGTCAATAGAAAACATGTCCTAGAACCTATCCACTATGTGTGGAAAGAAATACTTCCTTACACCTATATCATTCCACAATAGACTTTCAACCTAGGAAATAATCTCACCCCATTAGTGATGAAATGGACCAGCATTACTATCCTTGATATTCCAATCCAAATTATGAATATAGTTTTCACCCTCAGGAGATTCAAAATTCACTCTCCTTATATATTAGTCAATGTGGGATAGGTATGTTACTAACTAGTCAATACGCATAATTAGGTCAAAGCTTGAAATATCCATAATGTAAAAATCCGAATTGAAATGATTCTCCCAAACATTGAGAGAAAACCCTTTATACAAATAGATGTCTCTTGATCGTACCACCAAAGGTGTATCTATCATCCTAACCCCACTCATAAACTCCACCACTAGGTTTAAACCATTCACAAGTTGGGATGATATAAAAGAACAAGAGGTTCCAGTATCAACGAAGGATGTATAAATAATATAAACTATATGAATATTTCCGATAATTGTTGATGGTATATCCTTGATATCCATAAGTGTATTCTAAACTACATGAAAATGGCATACCCCTCATCACTGTGATGTAGTATGTGTCCCCTGAGCTGCACCACTCTTCTGATATGGGCATTCATTCCCAGAGAACATCCATTTCACAAATAGATGACTATCGACCATACCACCAAAGGTGTATCTATCATCATAACCCCACTCACAAACTCTACCTCCAGGCTCAAAACATTCAGAAGTTGGGAAGATATAAAATTATGAGAGGTGCTAGTATTAAATAATGAACTAGAAAGCATAAAAACTATATAAGTAATACCTCTAAATATCAATGTTCCAGCCTCAATATCCATAAGTGTTGCCTAAATTGTATGAAAATTTCCTACCCCTCTCCATTGTGATGCAATATGAGTCCCCTGATATGTACCACTCTACTAATATGGGCCCTATTTCCCAGAATCACCACATCCACTACCTCTTCTTCCACAACTTGTAGAACTCTAGTTTCCAGACTAATACAGTGTATAAGATCCCCTTACCACACTCTAATACTTCTTAGATTCTCTATCATTGCCCACCTATTTTGGGTTCCTTAATAACCTCAATAGATTCCCCATCATATCGCAATTTCGGTACTCTATTGGAGGTTGGGTGAACTATCTACAAAACTGATTCGGCATACCACACTGGTGATAGATCACCAGAGTAAGGTCTTATATAACTGATCCTTCCCCTAGGCCCCTGTGATTTCCACAGCTCTAGTCAACATTCTCATAATGATGCTTCCTAATCATGGAATTAATACCATTGGATAGTATTTCAGAATCCACATGTCTTCCACTGGAAGACACTTTTTAGATCCCCATAAAAATGAGATCCTAATTAACAACCTCTTAAACAATTTCAGTCGAAAGATACTCACCTGGGACTTAATTTTGCAATTAATCCCATCCTAAAAACACCTCTATGTAGTAGCATAATCTCTCTCTAATGTTGGAACAAATAACTGCAAGTTTGTAAAGCAACCAACATTGTCCAACACTAACATATTCTCTTTATTAAACCTCGTAATCTTTTCTTCACTCTCTTGTGTGAGAATTTCAGGGTAAAATTTCTACATGAACATATTCTAAATGTAATTTTACTCCATATTCTATAGCTTTCAATCCTAGGTCTGGATGTCCCACCAATGTTTTCCATGACCACATAACATTTAAGCATCCATTTACATTTAAGAATCCTATTCAAATCTATTCACATTAGGAGTCTCTAAGGGGTTAAGTACAGTTTAAATAGACTCAATCCAGAACCCAACTACATCAGGTCCACCCTCTCAATTAAACTTCATAGAGTTATTCAATTGAAACTCCCATGTCAGGTCAGACATATTCTTTACATCTGCATGAACTAAGAAAATTTATTTTGTAACTGCTCTCCGACTTACACACCTAGGACTATCTGTGGCCTAGGTTCTACTATTGGAGAATTATTTCAAGCCAAAACCTCATGTCATCCTATCAATAAAATTCATCATATATTAATATCAATATAATTCCAAACACACTTCTTATGACATATAACACAAAATTATGACAAATAACAAGAGGGATTCACAATAATCTATAACAAGTCATTTCACCATTTCCCCATGATATGGTCAAAACTGAGGCACCATCACTACCCTTAACAATCCTATATCTAGGCCATTGTTAACCAAGGTTAAACACACTCTCATTATTCAAGTTTCTTATTAGACACCCATTTTACACATTTTTCTTCATTTAAATTTTATCAATCTATATTATACACATTTTTCATTTCAAACACACAAGTGAAGAAAATAATTTTTTATTTAAACAACTTACCAAAAAACCTAATTTCCCTATGTATGCATAAAATGATTCATACCACACAATAATCCTATGTTCCCAGAATTATTAATTCATATTCAACTCCCATGCCACACCATGAACTGAATCAAATCTCAGAAAATTCTAAAAATAATAATCATATCACACAACAAGTGAATCACTCAATGTGAAATAACATCCAACCATATTGGAAATAAAAAATAACTACAATCCCACTATGGGTACTTGGATTTTACCTTGGTAAATGGGTTAGATACTACCATGAATGAGCTCTTAACTAAGGCTCGACTCATCCTATTCTCATGTATACCTTTCCCAAATTTTATGAAAAAAATAAAGGAAAAAAAAGAGAACTCATTTGATTCCAAATTATTCTGTGTTGACCGAGGTACAACACAATGGTTCCCCAATCTGGTTGGTCACATGACCTCAGGCACACCTCCCTATATGCTAGAGGCTGCCAACTAGTAGTGATGGTCTGATATCGATCATGGGTGGACTATACCATCTTTATCAAAGCATCATAATAGTGGAAGTAAATAAAAAATATCCAAAATATATAACCATAAATGGAATAATACCACTATCACATGATAATTAAAACATGAATAAAATATGTAAAACTAATGCAGTATATATTTCATTCTAACTACGTGTCAAGTGTAGAATGAAAAACCAAAAATAAAGACATTGAAAACTCCAAAATGGGTCTCGACACCAAGTATGGTTTCCTAATCCATGATCCATACCATATTATCCATCTAATATAGGGATATTTTCCATATCCTATACTATGAACATGATTTATATTCAGGTACTGATCAACCAGTCCAACTAGGGATGGAGTACAATTTAGTATGCCGCCACTAATGGCGTTTGAAGAAGTATCCATCAAAATAACATTGTATTCAGTTGTATAAGGAATAAATTACAATTCGTAAGTAAAAAAAAGTTGTCACATTTTCAATTGTTCTTAAATTGACCACATAAACCCCTAGGTTCCCAAGCACACCCACCCCACCAATACCTGCTTCAACCTATTTTGGAGTCATAACTATCCCTAAGAGATATCACATATCAAAATAAAATGGTTATTATTTATCATATCGACTCATTCCATATTATGACTAATTGGAACCATAGTCTAATGCCAACATTTTGGGCCTAGAACTCCATTTCTAGCACCCTGTTGGTATTTGAAGAATCACTTCATGTTCCATAACCCATTTATCACATGGGATTTTAAAGCATCATTTTAGGTCCCACACATATATATCAATCATTAACATATGGGATTTTGAAGCATCAGTCCATCTCCCACACAAGTATATCACAATTATTATGTATCACAATATCACATGTATCACAATTTCATAAAAATAAAGGTTAAACATCATTAACCATTATTTGAAACATTCTCATCGTGTGTTACCAATTCAATCTTGGTTAATCACCTTAATCATGTGAAATAATTTAACCAATTCACAATCAATCCATTTATCAACATTCAATCATTTAACTCGTCAACCCATTTATGTTAAGGAATCAATATCATAATCCTCATTATAAATAAATTCAAAATCACATTAATTTACCAATTACACAATCCAAATATCCCATCAATTTTACAATCACAATTTTCTATTACATAATTGACCAATTAATTAATCTAATTCCACCAATTTCAATTTCCCCAATTTTACCTAAATCATTATTAGATGGAAATTAAATTAATTAAATTAATTCATTAATGAAATTTCCAATTCATATAAATTTTAAATAATAAAATTACATAAAAATAATTAGATCAAGAATTTGGGATTTCAAATTTAGACAACCTACCTCAGGATTGATGATGAACACTCACTAATGGAAAATCCACAATTAAAGAAGAACAACAAAAAACATGATGAAGAATGATATCTAGATCCAAAATCTAGATCCAAGATCAAAATAATCCATATCCATCAAACATCTATATGGATTCATCACTAATATAGTAAAACATACCCTTTTGTCTAGAAATAGCTGTGAGAGATACAAAAATATAATCAGGAAGAAACTACATACCTGGAGAGGTGTAGATCCGTCAATATGGCCTTCTATTAGTTTATAATGGTGTTTAAGATACCTAGGGATTCATCTAGAGGCCTCAAAAAAATTAGAGGAATGAGTCAGGGACTATTTGTCCTAACATTGGTTGATGTCCATGGGGTTTGGTAATTTTAAACCAATTTTGGAATATTGTAACCCGCATGCACAGTTCCTTGGTCAAGGTCACATAGTTTGTAAAACTATGAACCCTAGTATGTGCATCCCCTATGGGGGTTCACAATACTTTTAAGAGGGTTAATGGTTTTAAAAACAATTATTTAACCATAAAATCCCTCTATGTTTGGGTTTTCATGGTTTTTGAGGGAAGAGTGCACATTTTGGGAAAACCATGTGCCCATAATGCACTACCCAAAATCCCTCCAAAAACATCAAAATTTCACCCAAAAACACCAAATATAAAACCCAAGAAGATATACCAAGAACAAGGAAATAAATAGCTAAGGAAAAGCTCGAGTAATCTATTGAAATTGTTTGGATATTACACTGAAGAAGGTTATTTTACCATGGATATATGTTCATGGTTGGAAAGGTGGTAAGACATGATCAGATATATTTCATCATGGAGATGAAGAAAGTTTTTTTTTGTATTTTATTAATTGTTTAATTAATTAATACATCTATTTATCAGTTTATTTCATACACTTCTTATCATAATGGTCAGTTTAGACATGGTGGAGTAAACCAATTGTGTTATACTCACCCTATTTGGGTTGTCGTTTGGTACCCGAGTAGATTCTTTGGTTGTAGGTTTGGAAAAGGGAAAAGGACCTTACTATTGATTGATTACTTATTGGATGGGATGGAGTTTGGAGTTGGGACCGACATGGGTTTTGGGACGGAGGAATTTTGAGTCTTTATTGGAGACTTCTAGTCTTTTACTTATATTGTTTATAGCATGAAATTTAGTTTCATTCCAACATGTTATTATATTATACCATTATTATTTATTTTATTTTATTTGTTATATCTTATTTTTGTTTTACTATATGTCTATAATTTTATTTCTTTAATTTATATGATTTATTTTCTACTTCTATGACACTTCATACAAGGGGGTATAGTCTCCTCACTATTCACTTCACACCTTGATACTAGTCTTCAACCTCTGGTTTATGGGGAGGTATTCTATTAGGAAATTAAAATATCATTGGGTAGACAAACTGAATCCCAAATTAAGGGGACAAGTAATCTTCACATTATATAGACTACTCTAGCTATCGTGGATGTAGGATTGTCTACCATTAGAGGTACAATTCTTATATCATCTACCTTAGCTTGTTTTTTTCTTAACACATAAGCATCACATTCTTTTCTATCTTCTATTTTTTAAAATGGTTTGGGCTTGGATATGTAATGTTTATATGGTTCATTATCCATTTATACACCATTGAGAGTGTCGTATGAGAAAATAAAACATTGGAAGGCATGTTCTCTAGATATTGGTGGTTACTAATTCTTCTGGGAATAGTTCGTGATAGAAATTAAAGGACTTCACTTGATTCTTGGTATGCATTGTCTAGTTATATACTAGGACTGTATCAACTACCATTAGATGAAATATGCAATTCTATATCCAAAATTTGGTATTCATTTTTTCCATGGTTATTAGGGTCTTTAGGCTATACATACAAGACCAATTTAGTGCAGATTGGATTATATCATAGTCCAAATTGCAGATATTTCCTAAGATGATGGTGGAATTTAGAAGGATCATTTTCTCTCATGGTAGACCATTTTTAGGATGTCTTTCCATTTGATTTCTATATCTTACCTCTTGAGCGAGAGATTAATTTCATGATCGAGTTGGTGTTGGGAGCAGAGCCAATTTATATCCAACATTATATAATGGAACCAATAACTCTTTAGGATTTGAAGGTTTGGTTGGAAGATCTATATTATAAATTCCTCATAAAGACTATTATATCTCCTTGGGTTCTCTAGTTCTCTTCACTAAGAATGATAATCGGACTTTGCGCTTATGTGTGAATTATCAGAGGTTGAGTCAGATGAGGGTCAAGAAGCAGTATCCTCTTCTGCACATTGATGATGTTTTCAATCATTTGAGAGTTGCAAATATCTATCCAAGATTTGTTTGAGATCAGGTTACCAACTATTACGGGTGAGACCATCAGACATACCTCAGAATACTTTTTGGAGCAGGTATGGGTTTTATAAATTCTAAGTGATGTTGTTTGGGATGACTAACTAACTGGAGGCATTAATGGCCTCAATGAAAAGGATATTTCATACTTTTATGGACTATTTTGTGGTATTTTTTGTCTATGATATCTTAGTATACTCCCAGTCATCCAAATATCATTTTAAACATTTTGACATCAACCTGATTACATTTATAGCTATTCATCATTCTTCCAAGCTAACAAAATATAGTTTCTGTATTAATAAAATTATCTTCTTGGGCCATGTAATATCAATGGAAGGAGTGTTGGTAGACCTAGAGAAATTCACAGGTATGGTATCTTGGGGACATCCTAAGAACATATTTTAAATTCAGATATTTCTAGGTTTTTTAGGTTATAGTAGATGATTTATCCAGGATTTCTCCCATTTAGAAGCACTGATGTCTGGTCCGACCAATAAAGGGGTTATGTTTGTTTGGTTTTATTCTTGAGAGATATCTTTTCAAGATTTTAATGGTACATTGGACTCGTTACCTATCCTCACCTTACCTATGTTTGCTAAAGCGTATACCATGTACTGTGATGCATCCAGAGTAGGAATCAGATCATTTTTTATATAGGAGGATCAAGTACTAGCTTATGGCTCCAGGCAGTGGAGACCACAAGAGAAGAATTACCCAACTCATTATCTGAAGCTAGTAGAAGTGGTCTATTCCCTGAGATGTTGGAGACACTATCTCATGGGGGAGATGGGTTTGTGGTACACAATGACCATAAGAGCCTCATTTATATATTTTTTCAGTGAGACCTATTCTTTCATGTGACATCCCATCCCAGGTGCCACACACTGGTGCCTTAAGCCGGTCAGTCAAATAACCTCACCCCCCTGTATGTTAGTGGCTTCTAAGTAGAAATGAGGGAATAGTATCTATCAATGGGAGACTATACCCCCTTTATCAAAGTAGCACAATAGGGGACTAAGTTAAAATAATTGTAATATATAGCCAATAACCAAACCAAACCAATATAACATGATGTCCAAAATGGGAAATATAATATCCAAAACAAATTAAAAGATATTTCATGTAAAATATGTTTTAAGTGTCCATATTCAAAACCCAATGTAAATATAGACATTGAAAACTACCAAGAGGTTCCCAAATCATGTCTAGTTCCCTTATCCATACTCCATCCCAAATCAAGTATCTAACATATGGCCTTTTCCTATATCTTATCATCTAAACATGAAGTATTTTTGGGTATTGATCCAAGATCCAAAGTAGAGTGTGAGCACAACTCAATAGGCTACCTACAATGACATATAAAATAATATACAATCAATAATAGTGTGTATAGATGTATAAAGAATAAAATATAATAAATAAAGTACATAGTTTACATTAATTAAATTACTCTTTATTTAACCATATAACTCTTGGGTTCCCAAGGATACCTAATCCAAAAATTCCTACTTTGCCCTGTGCTGAAGTCTGAACTTCCACTAAGGGATATCACATGTCACAATACCAAGTTTATCAATTATAATTTCAATTCCATTCATATTATGTCCAATTGTAACCAAAGTCCAAAGACAAAATATTGGGCCTATATCTCTATGGAAAGACCTTGTGGGTATTTGATGCATCAATTTGTGACCCAAAACACATTTATATATCAATCACACAAGTGAGATTTTGAAGCAATGGCCTGTGTCCCTCTCTCACTTATCACTATTGGATTTTGATGCAAAAGACCCTGTCCCACTCTCATTTATGACTATGGGATTTTTGTGCAAAAGATGATTTCCCACACATGTATATCACATTTATCATAATTTCACATGTATCAAAACAGAACATTAATTAATTCACCAATTAATTAATCCAATTTAAAATAATTATGTTCCATAATTTTATTTATTAATGTAACAATTAATTAATACAGTTTAACAATTTCACAGTCACATCTTTTCGTTAATGTATTAAATAATTAATTAATCCAATTCATAAATTGCATAATCACATCATTCCACTAATTAATTCATTAATTACTTAATAACAAAATTTTAATTAATTAGTTAAAAAATTAATTAATCACATCAATTAAATTACTTAATTTAAAAATTAATTAATCCAGTTCAACAATTTCATAACCACATCATTCCAACAAATAATTCAATAATTAATTAATCACATCAAGTCCATTAAATAATTAGATAATTAATTAATCCAATTTCACCAATTTATATTTCCCCAATTTAACACTAACTTTTATCACTTGTAAATTCAATTAAAAGAAATTAATAATCAAAAAAATTTCAAAATAACAGTAATTGATAATCTCAAAATTACATATATGTAATTTAAATTAATATTATGGGATTTTCTATTTAGACCACATACCTCAAAATTAATGACGAACGCTCACCAACAAAGATCCACAATTTAAGTGGATCAACAATTATCACAGTGAAGAAAGATATCTTGATATGAAACCTATAACCACAATCACGAATATTTTATTTTTTTAAATCTAGATCTTGATCTATCACAAAGAGAGGAAAACAACACTTCTGCAGATGAGAGAAACATGGGAGAGATGGTGTAACCCCCCATGAATTTGTGAAACCTTTTTTTGAATAAAATAATTTTCATTGATGCCGTGCATTTCATGATGGAATATGTGAATCCTTCATTTTATTCTACACCATGATAAACATGCGCTATAGGAAACACGAACTTGGCATGCATTACACTCAACATTGATTTTCTACAAAATATAATTTAATTGTTATAATAATTTACACAAGATAGTGATAAACTAGATGTTAAACATAGTAATATTAATATTAATAAATAATTTTTAAATATTATTATATAAATAAAATATAGTGGTAACAAATCATGTAATATAGTCAAATACTATATATGTTTGAAAATACTATGTTCTCAAATAAACTTCTTTCTATGTCCTTATGTGAGCCACAATAAAATTAATTTTAGAAAATTTTATAAATTGAATTTGATAAAATAATTATCATTTTTAAATAATAATCTTAAATTTATATTAGTATGAGTTTTATGTAATTTTATGAGAAACATTATTTTTGGATGAATAGTGAAAAATATTAAATTTTAATTCAAAACTACGTTTTTGTATAAATTATTTTTATAGTTAAATTATATTTTAATTTGGTTTTAATATTTAATTACTTCAATTTTCTTTAATTTATTCAAATTTAGGTCATTAGAACCAATTTTACATTGAAATTGGATATAAAAACATAGCAAACATTTGAATATTTTTACATTAAAAACTCGTTGTATCATCTAATCTATGAGATTAAATTTAAATTAATTTTTTCACTTTTATGTTTGTAATTTTTAAAAATAGATTACAAATTTGTATCATAATAGTTTATAATTTATAATAATTTCAAATTATTTTTTTACAAGAAAAATATTAGTGAATGTTTATAAATTAAATTACAATAATTAATTGAAAAAATAACTTAACAAGGGATTAAACATTACACTGAAGTCCCAAAATCACCTATACACTTGTCCAAAATTCATTGTATGAAAATATTTCGACCCTATACTCCATTTGATCCTTTTGGGAAAATTATTAGAGTGACTTGTTAAGGTAATAATTAGACTTGAATTCACTTTTAAATGTTTTACAAGAATATCACTCCTCCTCCACTATAAAAAGGAACTCACCACTAGACCTTATTCACACCTCTAAAGAAAATTGTATCACAAATAAACTACTAAAATATTACCCCCAAATCTATAATATCATCCTAGATCTAATGACGCAAGCTTGATGTACATCGACATTAAATTTCTTTTGTGTAATACTTAATACATTACACAAAATATATTCCCAAAGACTGTATTAGTTTGGCATCTTTGGAAACTCAGAACATAGTCCTCTAACATGGTGAAAGATCTTTAACATATCCGATAAAGATATTCCCCTTTTGTTTTCCTACCTAAAACCTCTCTTTATATCCTATGAAAAAAACATAAAAATGATGAGCTCAAATGCTCAGCAAGGGTAAACATGGAGAACATAAAACAAACCAAAAACATTTGAATGTAAAAACATGAACATATAGTTTAAACATCAAAATCTTGAGTCATGAAATAAATAATGGTAGTTTATAAGGAGAAGATTATAAAGGAACATAAACCATGATAGAATATAATTGGCATAAAACATGTAATTGTGTAAAACTAATAAGAACTTAATATGATTTCCACAGTATCCAGGGAATTGCTGCCAAGACCATCATAATGAAAAAAGTTCGTTACTGAACTAGGTTTACTTTTCATTCCAGCCATGTATTAATGAACCAGATTTACTTGTTGTTGCAACCCAGTATTACTGAACCAGATTTACTTTCCATTATAGTCATGTCTATCTCATGAGATATAAATGTTTACACATTGTTTTTGCGGGAGATATAGGTCCCACCCTTCTCATAATGAAATCATAACCAAAGAAATAAAATGGGTTTCTTCAATATAATTCCATCATAATATAATGCATATTAATGATCATTCCATAATTAATGAAATAAAATCATAGTAATAATAGGGATAGAAGCATAACCCAATTTAAGATCATCATATTAGATTGAAAATAATTTTGATAAATCAATTGAACTTGGTTCTTGAGGAAAATACCCTTTCATCCTCAAAAACATTTTCTTTTCTCAAAATGACACACAATCTTAAAAGAAAATAATTTAGTTTAAGATAAACATTAAATAGTGAATAGTAAGAACCATGGAAATATGGTGTCATGAAACCATAAAAATCCATTCATATCATATAAGTTAAAAAACATTCTCCTCGTATTTTGTTGGAAGAGTCAAAAAGTACCTCGTATGGTAAACAAAAGAAGAATCCCTTCCATACCATGGTGTAACTGTCAAAAAATGGGTAAGAATGACTCTAAACATACATAGGATAATGTTAAACATTTTATGAAAACATTTTCAGAAAACAAGGACATGGATGATAAATATATCCCCTGTAAATACTTACGTATAAACAATCTCTGATAAAAATGAGGTTGGAAAAGTATCCCTTACATTTGGTCTGATTTCTTCCATATGTGACTGAAACATCTGTATAGTGGGTTTACACATGTTATTAACTTGTAATATAACCATAATAATATTTATTATATCATATATGATTTATTTATTACTTTATATTACCCATTTATTTTTCAATTCCATGTTAAAGCAACATTTTGGGTAATAATAATTTTATTTATCGTACGTGTTTGGACTTTTATTTCTTGATATTATTACTTATATAATTATTTACTTACATCAAGAATTTAAAACATTATTTATATATCATATATATTCAGTATATAAAGATATATATAATAAATATATAAATGGAATGGAATACCCCGATAATGGAGACGGTAGGTCATATGCACGTATGAACACTATTTTTATTTCCGTATTGAATTGAATGGAATTAATTATGAACATAAATATAGTAAAATTATTATTTAATATATTTCATGATTATTTATTATGAATAATTTATAATCATTCTTGAATGGTGAATGTGGAGACTGGATCTCATCTCTTCATGGAGACGGTAAGCAGTACATATGCACAAGAGACGATATCATTCCCATAATTCTTGAATGGTATTAAAATGGATGGTGTATAGTATATAATAAAGAGTATCATTTTATAATAATCATAAATAGTTATTATTTCCACCATTATACCCATCCAATTAAGGTGGTGGTGAAAAACAGATTACACCACGACATGGAGACGGTAATCCTTACGCACACAGGATCTCTGATTTAGTTTTTAGTAGGATGAATAGAAGTTGAAATAGGATTGTTTCATATTTATAATAAAATATAATTATATGAGTGATATTGATGTTATCACATTATAATGAAACAAATAATTAAGAGTAATTAGAAGACGATTTTTTTAAACAATCGATAAAAGTGATTACATCTTCCTCAACGTGCCTCCTTTAAATTTCCACTTATGACACTATAGTTGGTCTTTTTAGAATATCAAAACCCCTAAGATGTTACTAGAGACGTTGAGAAGAGATATGGTTTGGGTTTGGCCAATATTGAAGGCTCAAAATTGAGTGAAGTGGAGTGGGAGGAGGTTCTCTTTTATAAGAAAAGAGAGGGGCACTTTAGGAAGCTCTCAAAATATTAATTTATTATAAAATGATTTTTGGTTTCAAAAGGTCCAGAACTAATTTAATTTGATTTTAAGATGAGTATTGTTATAAATAATCTCAAATAATAGGTTTTAGACAAGTTTAGGTCTCAAATATAACCTTATATTTTAGCTTTAACCCTTAGTTAACTAATTTAACTCTTACCATGTCTTCTGGTATATTCATAATATATTGTTAATACAGTTACTATAAAATGACAATAGAACCTAAAGTGGTTCATTAATGAAATTTTCAACATTATCTAATCCATTTTTATAAATCTTAAATTTTTAGGACTATTATTTCATTTAATAAAATAGTATTTGTTTTAAAAACTCATTTCTGTAAATTTTTATACTAATCATATCATGACTTTTTAAAAATCCATAACAACTTCATTATTTTGAAAAAAAAAATCAATTAAAACATTTCAAGTCATAATAATCCATAAAATTAGTGTATGGAATAAAAAAGTTCAAAATAAATTTATTTTAATATTTATAATCACATTTATCTAAATCATTCATTAATAAGGTAATCACTACATCATCATTGTGTCATAAATAAATAAATTTATTTGTTTTCTTAAAATTATAAATAAAATACCATGGAATATGAAATATTTTTATATTTATAATGAATAATTATTGACATATAGATCATTTATATAACCCTATATTAAATTCAATTTAGAAAAAGATATATGTTTAGGTTATAATTATCTTTAGTTTAAATTAATTCTTATAAAATGTCATTTTCACATCCAAGTGAATCCATGGGGTCCAAAAATAAACCAAAGGATTCCCATGGTTGGAAATATCTCATCCAATTGTTTTAGTACATTTTTTAGAGTAGTTTAATATTATTAAAATATTATTTTCTTACCCTTATTTACCAAATTTACCTTTTAACCATGGTAAATAAAATAATTACTGAAGTTACTATTCATAATGTCTAAAAATAAAAGGTACTAACTAACACAATTTGAAACATCTGATTCCAAATATGGAATCCATTTTTCAAAATTCAATGTACATAATTATCAATAATTAATGTTAAATTAATTTCCATTGTAAAAACCAGAAAGCGGGTTTTTAAGAAGTAATAACTATCAAAAGATTGACATGTGTTTATGTTATATTTAAAAGTGAAATTACTTACAATGACCAGAATTGGATTAAATTATAAAAATATAATCCAATTAAACATTAAAACAATTAAAAATATAATATAAATATAAAAATAAATTATAAAAAAGGCAGTTTTGAATTAAAATGTTGTATTTTTCACTATTCATTAAAATTTCAATTTTATTAGAAAAATACCAAAAATTTAAAAAAAGTACATTTTTATGTCCTTATTACAAATTAGAATTTTATTTTTTTCAAATTTAACTTATAAATGTGTAAAAAGTATTTTTAAAATGGGTGATCCATCTAAAGGCGTTATAACAACATTTTTAAAAAATACTTATTTTATCTGAAAAATGGATTTTCTTCCCATATCATGTTCTAGAAAATGTGAAAGATAAATGATAATGTTATAAAATTCAATATTTTGTTAATACTATTAATAAATTCTAGTTTATATCTTATTAAACAATAATAATTTAATAATATATCATTGTTTAGTGAAACTTGGTATCGCGTACAATGCAAGATATCAAAGATGGTCTCTATTGCGTGTAACGCAAGCTAAGTCAGTTTTGCGTGTAGTGAAAGATTACATTGGTGTTTCGTATAACATAATCCAAAGTTATTTCATGTATACATTGAAAAAAATCTATACTCAGTGTTGCGTGAAATGGAATCTATCAAAAGAACTTGAAATTGTGTGCAACACAAGCCAAGAATTGTGTTGTGTATACTGTAAGATAATTTAGTGTTGTGTATAGTGATAACTAATCTTTGTGTAGCGTACAACAGAAGACATTAAATAAATTAAAAAGAAACTATCTCATAAAATCTCAAGGTGTTACATTCTACCCCCCTTAAAGAGAATTTTTCCCTCAAAATTCATCAGGGTTATAAATGGTTTTCTACTTGAAAGTTTCTTTCATGGGAACCCATATCATAAAAAGGAATACTAAAACACAATTTTAAAATGGAAAGTCAGAAACATAATCGCTATCCAAAGTAACTCATCACTGGGATTCCACATAGGAGAACATGGGTGGGAATTGAAAACATGGATATAGAAGCGGAATCTATCCTTTATGTTTTGATGGATAGTGATAGAGAATAAGGTTTGTAGAAATTTAACTACTAGAAATCCATAAATTTACGATGATTTAAGGGACCATATGATTCATCGAATAAGAAGGTACTTTGATAACATTTTTGGTTTCATGACCTTTTTTCTAAAGTTGATGAATTTTTACATGAGGAGAAATACTTACATGATTTCAGTAAAATCTCACCATTGGTCATTCCCTGAACAATTTCTACTTCATATCTTATTTAAAAAATGAAAGTGAATTTGTTATTCTTGAAGTGTTAGCAGATCATGAGATAAAATGATAGTTCATTCCATCTGTCTCAAAAAAAAGGTTATAGCAGGTTATCAAATATGCATAAGTCTAACAATATTGAAATAATACATTAATCTAACAAACTTAAACTAGAATATAACTTATACTATCCATAAATGGATAATATTACAATCCTTCCAAAATTTGAAAATATAAAACTTTAGAAGGAGGTGAACTAAATCAACTTAACATTTGTCTCCCATATACTATTTGGAAGCTCATAGTTATCACATTCCAAACATGTGAATACCTTAATCATGAATTCTCCTTAAACATGATAATAACATGAATTACCATAGAACCGTAGTGAAAAAAAAATAATGTTTTCAAAAGTTAACTCTTTCCACCTACCAAAATCCCCAAAAAAAATATACTCAAACCATGATATTAGTTTTTTCTTTATATCATTCATGTGGTCATTAATACTATCAAACATCTCATTATCTCCTTTTCCCTCCATTATGTGCATATCATGTTCTTTCCAAAAATATCTGAATAACATTTCATGTTTACCAGTACCATTCAAAACATACTTTCAAATAATTACAGAAAAAATAGTGTAACAATACGTAGGTGTTTATTTATTCTATAGTACCATTAAATTACTTATACAAAATTATTCTTTATAAACATGTCATCATTATACTACCTTTTTAAACCATTAACTAAGCTTCATCATTTTATTCCTTAACACTTCTTTCATCTCACATATCATTTATAGTCTCATTATCATCAAAAACATTAATACTACCCATACGACCATACTGATCTCTTCATGATATTTTTCCCTTAGTGGATTTATTTTCATAATGCCCATACATTCTACATTTAAAACATTTAACCATTATTTTTGTCTTAGAAATACTATTATCCTTGTCCATTGTGTTAACTGAACCTTTTCCTTTGAAATTACTAGCTTTGTGTCCTTTTTTTCCACACCCAAAGAATCTTACAGCTCCTTTGAATAATTCTCCTTGATTCCTCTTCCACATGTTTTAAATGAGTAAATTTGAACTTTATTTCCTCTATTATCACCGTGAAACTCCATATTTCTCTTATTAGATGCTTCAAGAAACTCACCAAAGTTGAGATTATTGATCATATTATGAGATTTATAATTAGGCATAATATTGATGTTTTCCCTTCCAACTCCCATATCATTTGGTTTCTCATGAAGAAAATCATTCCATTGTCCATTATATTTTCCATTAACATGAATCCTCCTGTTTCCATCCATTTTCTAAAACCCAAAAATAATTGTGTGAGAGGAGAAAATAATTCTAGGATAACAATATAATCAAGGGGGAGTACCTTCAATCTCTAACATATTCGATTTAATCCTAGGTTATTCATGATCATTACCATAATTCTTGTACTATAACCTATAGTTTGACTTAACCTTACGGACATCCCTATATATGCATTAGAAATATCTCTAGGGATCTCACTAAAGTTTTCACATCCTAGTTTCCAAAGGTTAATTAAACCTTCGCTCTGATACCAAATATAACATACCATGATTAACATACATGGAAATTACATTTTTTTGAGTGATACTTAATAAATTACACAAAATATATGCCCAAGGACCATATTACTTTAGAATCTTTGGAAACATTGAACATAGTCCTCTAACTTGGTGAAAGATCTTCAACAACTCCCATAAATTTCTTCCAATATTCTTTTCTTACCTAAAACCTTTGATTATATCCAAGGGAAAATAAAACCTAAAAATGGTAATTTAAAATGCTCACTAAAGGAAAAAATGGAAAACATAGAACAAACCATAAACATTTGAACGTAAAAACATGAACATAAAGTTTAAACCTCAAAATATTGAGTTATGAAATAAATCTTGGAAGTTTGTAAGGCATAAAACATAAAGAAACATTAACCATGATAGAATAGAATTGGAATAAAACATGTAATTTTGGAAAACAAATAAGCACATAATATGATTTCCATAGTAGCCAAGGAATTTCTTCCAAAACCATCATAGTGGACAAAGTACATTACTGAACCGGGTGTACTTGCAGTTCCTGCCATGTATTACTGAACTGTATTTACTTGTCGTTCGAGCCCTGTATTACTGAACCAAATTTACTTTTAGTTCCATTAATGTATATATCATGAGATATAAGTCTTTACCTAATTAATTGGAGAGAGATATATGTCCCACCCATATTATAATGAAATCATTCTTACAGGTTCCACAGAACATAGTTATTTCATTATATCATAACACAAGAAAAAAATGGTTTTCTTAAATATCATTCCATCATAACATAATCCATATAAAAGATAATTACATAATTAATGATATAAAATCATAGTAATAATTGGTATATAAACACAACCCTATTAAGAGAATCATCTTAGATGGAAAATAATTTTGATAAAACACTTGAACTTGGTTCTTGAGGAAAATATCCTTTCTTCTTCAAAAATGTTTTCTTTTCTCAAAATGACAAAAAAATTTAAAAGAAAATATTTTTTCTGAAAATAAACATGAAATAGTATAGAGGAAGCTTTGTGGAAATAAGGTTTCATGAAACCGTAAAAATACATTCATCCTGTATAAGTTAAAAAACATTCTCCCCGTACTTTTGTCAGAAAAGTAAAAAAGTTATCTCGTATGGTAAAAAAAAGAAATATTACTTCTATAAAATGTAGTAAAATTATAAAATGGGTAAAAATGACTCTAAAAATATATATGATAATAGCAAACAATTTATGAAAACATTTTTAGAAAACATGGACATAGATGATAAATATATCCCCGGTAAATACTTGTGTATAAACAATCTCGGATAAAAATGATATTGAAAAAGTATCCATTACATTAGGTTAAATTTCTTGTATATGTGTTTGAAACTAATTTATAGTGGTTTTACTCATATTATTGTCTTGTAACAGAACAATAATAATATTTTTTATGTCATATATGATTTACTTATGACTTTATATTACCCATTTATTTTTCAATTCCATGGTAAAGCAACGTTTTGGGTAATAATAGTTTTATTTATCGTACGTTTTTGGACTTGTGATTCTTGATATTATTACTTATATCAAGATTTAATTACTTCAAAAATGTAAAACATGATTTATATATCATATGTATTCTGTAAATATATATATAATATAGATAAATGAAATTTAATACACCGTTCATAGAGACGGTAGGACGTACGTCTCCATGAATGATGTTTTTGTTTCCTTATTGAATTTAATGGAAGAAAGAATATAAATAAATCTTGGAGAATTATTATTTCATATATTTAATTATTATTTATTATATATACTTTTTAATCATTCTTTAATGGTGAACATGGAGAATTAATCTCATTGCGTCGTGGAGGTGGTAAGTCATACATACACACGAGCGACGATATCATTCCCATATTTGTTTAATGGTATTTTTGTGAATGGTTTATATTATCTCAGAATTAGAATCACATTATAATAATAATAAATAGTTATTATTTTTATCATTATACCCATCCAAGTAAGGTGGTGGTGAAAAACAGATTACACCACGGTGTGGAGACGGTAAGTCGTACGTACGCAAGCACGGTGATTTCATTTTTTATAGTTTGGATAGAAGGTGAAATAGGGTTGTTTCATATTTATAATAACATATAAATATATGAGTTATACTTATGTTATTAATTTATAATGAAACAACTAATTAATAGTAAGTATAAGAAGAAGAAAAACTTAATGAATCGGTAGAAGAGATTACCTCTTCCTCGGTGTGCCTCTTTTAAATTTCCCCTTATGGCAGTAGAGTTAGACTTTTGAGAAGATAAAAACCTCTAGGATGAACTAGTAAATTTTATAAGATAAATGGGAAGGTTTTTGATGATCATTATGGATCAAAATGGAGCTAAGAGGTGAGGGAGGAGGTGGCCATCAATAAGAGAGGAGAGGGGCACATTAGGAAACTCTCAAAATATTAATTTATTGTAAAATGATTTTCAGTTTCAAAAGGTCCAAAACTAAATAAATTCGAAGATAAGATGATTATTGTTCGAAATAATCTCATCCAATAGGTTTTAGAAAAGTCTAGGTCTCAAATTTAACCTTATATTTTAGCTTTAACCCTTAGTTAACTAATTTAACTCTTCTCATGTATTTTGGTATATTCATACTATATTGTTCATATATTTACAATAAAAATCCAATCGAACATCATGTTGTAATTAAATAAATTTAAAACATTACCTATGTCATTTGGACGAATATTAGATTTTTAGGATTATTATATCCTTTAATTAAATAGTATTTGTTTTAAAAACGCATTTATGTCATTTTTTATACAATTCATATCATGACTTTTTAAAAATCCATAACAACTTGATTCTTTCAAAAAATACTTCATTAATTCCATGATAAAAATTCATACAAATCCATAAAATTCTTATATGGCATAAAAAGGTTCAATATAAATTTATTTTAATATTAATAATCTCATTTATTTAAACTATTCATTAATAAGGTAATCACTACATCATCATTTTTTCATTAATAAATTTATTTATTTGGTGTTAAAATTTGTAAATAAAATACCATGAGGTATGAAATATTTTTATATTTCTAATGACTATTTATATACATAGTGATCAGTTATATTACTCTATATTAAAATCCATTTAGTAAAAGATATATGTTTAGGTTATAATTATCTTTAGTTTAAATTAATTCTTATAAAATATCATGTTCACATCCAAGTGAATCCATGGGGTCCCAAAATAGACCCAAGGATGCCCATGGTCGGAAATATCTCATTAAATCGGATTAGGAAATTTTTTTTGTAGATAAATATTATTATAATATTATTATTTTACCCTTATTTACCAGATTTACCTTTTAACCCTAGTGAATAAAATAATTACTGAAGTTACTATTCATAATGTCCAAAAATAAAAGGTACCTATTTACACAATTTTAACCTTATGATTAAAAATATGGAATAAATTTTTTCAAATTCAAAACAAAAAAGTTTAACTAATTAATTTAAAATTAATTCTCATTGTCAAAACTAAAAAGCGGGTTTTTAAGAAATAATAATTATCAAAAGATTGATATGTGTTTATGTCCAATTTAAAAGTGAAATTACATCCAATGACCACAATTAGATTAAATGATAAAAATATAATACAATTAAACATTAAAACCAAATAAAAATATAATATAACTATATAAATAAATTTTATAAAAAGGATGTTTCGAATTAAAATGCAGTATTTTTCACTATTCATTAAAATTTGAATTTTATTATAAAAATAACAAGAATTTTAAAAAAGTAAATTTTTAGGTCCCTCTTCAAAAGAAGAAGTTTATTTTGTAAAATTAAACTTATAAAAGTATCAAAAACTATGTTTAAAATGGGTGCTCCATCAAACAGCGGTAAAATCGCATTTTTCAAAAAGTACTTCTTTTATCCAAAAAATTGATTTTTTTGCATTTCATATTCTAGAAAATGTTTAAGTAGAATGATAATGCTATAAAATTCAAAATTTGGTTAATAATATTCATAAAGTCTAGTGTATATCCCATTAAATAATAATATATTAATAATATATTTTTGTTTAGTAAAATTCGGTATCGCGTACAATGCATGCTACTGAGGAAGGTTGCTCATGCATGTAACGCAAGCCAAGTCAGTGGTTCATGTAGTGAATGATTCATTTGTAATTGCATATAATATAATCCAAACTTATTTCATTTATACATTTAAAAAAATCTATACTCATTGTCATGTGAAATTAATTCTATTAAAAGATATTGAAATTTTGTGCAACACAAGCAAAGAATAGTGTTGCGTATACTGCAAGCTAATAAGGTGTTGCATACAGCACAAAATAATCTAGGTGTAGCATACAACACAATACATAAAATATATTAAAAATAATAAATCTCATAAAATCTTAGAGTGTTACACTAGAATCCACCCTTTGGGAAAATATCCATATAAGGAAGCCCTTTGGTGCAAACTAAGAGGAGTTACCCAAAGAGGAGGTAACATCCTTCCTCAAGCTCATTTGTTTTATTTTCATTCTACACCACCTAAAATATTATTATTACATTATTATATACTAACCTCAGTATCCTAAATATATTTATATGTTTTTATTATAAGGATTTTATCTACATTTACAGACACATCCATCTAGTGGGTAACAAACTTGTAATGACCTACTTATTCTCATTGGAATGAGAATACAATGAGTCATTACATGGACTTAAGAGACATCCCCAAGATTCCAGAGGCTGGAAATAAATGCCAAAGGGTTTCAAATAAAAGTTTGGGATTATTTACCTATTAATAAATAAACTACTAAACCAAAAAATCGTCACCAAACTGTTCACTAAATGATACATGAACAAAAGCAAGATAACACAACTACTTTATTTATATCAAACCAATCAAAAGTGATCAACAGAGGGAGACAAAAAAAGTATCAAATTAAACCTTTTATAACCAACTAAAGACTCTCAATATACCACAAGACTCCATTATTCACAAGCTTCAAGCTCCACCATCACCGAACAACCCATGTATCATGAGGTGGTGCTAAAACAGGTCATACTCTACCTTTTCCAATGTCCCGAGAAATAGCATTTTCAAAAGCACCAAAAAACCAAAGAAGGGATGACTATAAAACTTATTAGTTTTCTTCTAATTACTTCACTAATCATTTCACTATGATGTAACAGTTATAAACATTTAGATAATACAATTTATATAAACAATTTCTCAAAATAGTTTATAACTAAATCTAAACAAGTTTCCAAAACCATTTATTATTAAAAGCATACAAGTGAAATCGAAAACCAATTTTACATCAATTTATTTTTCAGAAAAATAACTCAACAATTCATTAAAACCATTTCTCAATATTCCTTTGGACCACGCGTCCACCCAACCAACCATGCATGCAACGCAATGAAAGTTACATACTCATAAGAAATTTCTTGTCGATCTACCAAGTCATCACAAGGTAAATATATCCCATGTTCTAGTTGAATTTTGGAACTCGGTAAAAGTTCATATTTAATATAATCCCTTGAAATTCAATATGAACACACACACCTATATTCCCAAGGATCATGCCAAAAAAATCCTCTTTAACAAAATCACCTTTTATTGACAATGGTACTCCATTAAAACCATTACAATGCCAAAACATTTCAATAAAGCACACTTTTTATTGAAAACCCCTTTTCATAAAACCATTTAACAATTCGAATAAATCCATAATTTAACACCACCATTTTAAATTCATGAATCTAAATCACTTTTCACAACAATTCACCAATATCACACAATTTCACCCAAAACCATAAATCACCACTATAAAAGATTTATTCCTTGTTTTTTATAGGAAATTACATTAAAATAAATCAATTTTAAACTAAAACAATCGATTATAGCAAGAGGAGTCGTGATAGAATCTACCTACCCGGAAGGTTTGGGCGAAAATTGACAACAGATGAAGAACACACAAGAAACCGAGTTGAAACTCCCCAAAAATGGGCCATAGATGTCTTATCCTACCATATAAAATCTAAATCTCATCATATTTGGAATAACCCAACATATATCTACCCATAACAGGCATATGTATGAAAAATAAAGAGTATGGGAGTAGTAGATCTAAGTATATCTAAGAAATGAGGCATGAACGGTGTAGAATGTCACTTACTACAAGAATCAGTCATGAAAACGGCATGGGAGGGATCTTGATTGACTCCAAAAAAATTGGGAGAGGTTCTACTACCTTTAATGGATAGGAATATGGATTTAGTGGTTCTTAGAATAAAAAAAGCATGTAGGAGAAAAATCAAGTAAGATCCTAAAAATAAGATCTTAGTTTTCCCGTGAGCATGGTTAGACAAAATATGCACTAACTATGCATTAGATACTGCCTCAAGGAAACACTTGCACAGCCTCCTAGCATGGTTTCCCTAAATATTCTCAAACCATGACAAAGCTACTGCCTCAAAATTGCAATGGCGCAAAGTTTCTCTTAGGATATCAATATAGTTTAAACAAACTGTGCACAGCCTGTGTGCACCTACTGTAGCCCCAAAAACTTATTTAGGGATCACCCAAACATCCCCCCCTTCACCCTTAAACTTTATAATCAAGAAAATCAACAAGTAAGGTTTACATACGAAAAAACGGGGGTACTACATTCTCCTCACCATGGGTCCTTCCATCCTCATAATGTAGAAAACCATTGTTGCCTTGAAATAGTTCTGATCATTACTCTTTCATTTCCATCTTGCGTTCCTAAGTATCTTCCTAAATCTGACCATGTTTCCATAAAAATTTCACTAGGTTGATGCTCTTCCATGCAATACATTCTGTTTCCCATCCACAATCCCCATCGATATATCTACCAACAAAGCATCCTATTCTAGGTCAACATGATCCCATATTATCACATGGTCAGGATTGGGATAATACTTTTTCAAATAATATATGTGGAACACATTATGACCCACACTAAACAGTGGTGTAAATTCCCACAAATATGACACCACTCCAACTTATTATAGTATCTTGAAATGGAAAGTTTATCGAGGATATAACTTTACCTTCTTCTCGAAACAACGATGTCCAAGTCTTGGAGAGATCCTCAAGAACACATGGTCACTCATCGTGAATGACAACGGTCTTCTAAGATGATCAACATAAGATTTCTAAGGACTCTAAGCTATCTCCATCCTTGTTATGATCAACTAAATATTCTCCGTCATTTCTTCGACAATACTAGGACAATCTACTGAAGTCTCACTAGTTTCCACCCAACAAAGAGGAGAACTACAAGGAATCCAATACAATGCTTCAAATGGATCCATATGTATTGAATCCTGATATATGTTATTATATTTGAACTCCACTATGGGTTTGTGCTCCTCCCATGAGCCAAAAAAATCTATTACACAAGCTTGAAACATGTCTTCCAATGTTGGTATCATCCGTTTGAATTTCACATCCATCTTAAGATGATATTCTGTGCTCATATTCAACTGATTGTTAAGGGATTTCTATAAGGATGTCCAGAAATGAGATGTGAACCTAAAATCTCTATATGAGACTATTGACACAGGCATACCATTCCTCTTTTCAACTTCATAGATATATATTTTGGGAAGATCCTCTACAGTATGAGTTTCATGAATAGGGATGAAATGGGATGGCTTGGCAAGGTGATCCAATATCACCCATATGGTATCATGTTTCTAGACCCTTCTTGGGAGACCTGTAAAAAATCCATAGCTATATACTCTCATTTCCACATTGAAATAAATAATGACTGCAATATACCCACTGGTCTCTGATGCCCAACTTTAACCTGCTGACAAGTTAAGAACCATGAGACAAACTCAACCACCTTCCTGTTCATACCTCTCCACAAAAACTATTCATTCAATGCCTTATACATATTTTATGTTCCTGGATGTAGAGACTATCTCAAATAGTGATAAGCATGAAGGACTTGTTCCTGAAAATCCATGGGTACAACCATATGATCTTTTAAACACAAAATTGAAATCCCATTAAGTTTATAGCCCTCAATGGTCTCCCCACCATTGAGTTTTGAACTCATAACTAGTCATTATGCATCAGATGTTTTTTCCTCTTTAACCATATTTACCAAATTAGAAACAAGCATAGCTGAAAATAAAACCACAACATCACATTGGTATTCACATTCCACATGCATGTCAGCTATGACTGATGTCAATTATCATTCATTTGAGTCTTCTTTCACCAATTGATCATATGACTTTATGATCAATGCATCTTCCACTAAATTCCCTTTTCCCCGTGTATACATTAATTCAAATTCAAACATATAGACATACATCATTCATCTCCTTTGCCTCAGATTTAAATCTCACTATGAGAAAATGTGTTTCAAGCTTTTATGATTCGTAAACATAGTGAATTTCTCCCCAAATAGATAATGAAGTCGTGTCTTAAAATAATGGATGACTGAAGCTAGATCCAAATGATGGGTTGGGTAATTCCTCTCATGCAATCTCACCTACACTGAACTATAAGCCACAATATGGTCTCCTTGCATAAGAATACATCCCAACCCCAATACCAAAGAGTCTCAGTATACCACAAAACCCTGTCCTGATTCTAGAAAAATCAAGATGGGTGCTGATGTAAGTCGAACTTTCAAATATTGGAAAGACTTATGGAATTCCACTTTCCCTTATAATGGGGCATTATTTTTTTGTCAAATCCTTCATTGGTGAGGCTAGCCTTGAGAATTCATGCACAAAGCATTAGTAATAACCAGCTAGACCAAGAAAACTTTATATCTCTAAGACATTCTTTGGTAGTTTCCACAAGATCATAGATTCTATCTTTTCAGGATCCATCGAAACAAATTTTTCAGAAATCACGTGGCCAAGAAAGTGTGCCTACTATATCCAAAAATCATACGTAAATAATCTATCATACAAACGGTGATCTCTCAATATTTTTAACACTATCACCAGGTGTTCCTCATTATCAACCCTTTTCTTTGGATACACCAAGAAGGTGTCGACAAACACCATAACAAAAGAGTCCAGATATCACTGAAATATTCGATTGATCAAAGCCATAAAGACTTCCAGTGCATTTGTTAGTCTAAAATTTATGACTAAAGATTCTTAGTGGTCGTATTTTCTTTTTAAAGTTGTCTTCATAATGTATTATTTTCTAACTCGCAATTGATGATATCCTGTTTGCAATTCAATTTTATAGAACTACTAATATCCCCTTAATTGATCGAGCAGATCATCAGTGCGTGGAAGTGGATATCGATTATTTATTGTAACTTGGTTAAGCTTACCACAATCCACACATAGCCTTAGAGTTCCATCTTCTTTCACCATGAACAAGACCAATGTTTCCCTCAGAGAAGTACTTGGATGAATGAAACCCTTGATTTTATAGCTCCTCTAGCTACACATTCAATTCCCTTAACTCTATTGGTTCTATCTTATAAGATGGAAGGGACATAGTACTAGTCCCCTAAAGGAGATCAATCATAAACTCCACTAACCTTAGAGGTGGTAACCCTAATAAGATCTTAGGAAAGATATCTGGAAATTGATCCACAACAACTGGAAAACTATCTTCCTTGATCTCTTCCATTGATACCAAATTCATCACTACTAACTGATAATAGATTGTTCCCACCATTGGTGCTAATAAACCTATTTCACCATTCATCAAAACCTTCTCTCCTCTAAAGAGATGATCAATTCCATCCTTAGTCGCGAAACTCACTTTTATTCTATAACAGTCGATGTGATCCTTGAACATTGTAAACCAATCCATACCCAAGATTACATCATAGACAACCATCTCTAACACTAAGACGTCCCATTTCATCTCATCTCCATCAACAGTTATACAACATGCTTTATACATGAAATCTTGATATTATATTTCTCCAAGAGTAGTGTGGAGTATTAACGAAGAAGGCGCCTTATCTAATTTTAGACTTATCAAATCAACATCACGATAAGCAATGATGGAATGTGATGAACTAGTATCAAACAACACTTTAATAAGGGAATAATTCAAAATAATTGTACCTCTCACTGTATATGGTCTATCTTGATCATTCAAAATCATCTTCTCACCTCCATACAATTGTTTCATCATTTCACTGTGCACTTTGTTGCCTTGTAGATATTTCCCTTTCTGAGGAGTCATGGTATTCTTAGAATCACCATGTCTAGCTCTGCTCTACTGATGGAATTTATTCTTCTACCACATCATTTTCAAATAATTTGGAGTTTATGATATCGTATAATTATTCCTAACACCCGACCCTAGAACAACGAAAAAATAGAGCTTAAGGTGTCCCATCTTGTTGAAATTGTGTTATGCTCCCAGTAGTATTGTACACTCCCGCTTGATATGACTCATTGAACCGCACAGAAAATATCCAAGCATTCTCTTGGGTCATAGGGGAAGGTTAGTTTCTTTGTGGCCCAATTCTGATGTTTTCCACCTCCTTGAGAATAGGTGTCGTGTTTCCTCTTCATGTTATTGTTGGAGTTCTCGTCTCATTTAGTGTTGATAACCATACTTCCCCCACATAGATTTTCAGTAGTGACAGATATTATAAATAGAGTATTTGGTTGCAGTCCCATCTCAATGGTTTGAAAAGCTTGAGCGATGCTTTGGACCAACTTTTGGTTCACCTATGGCTCATGTGAAACCACATTCTCAGTTACCAATTCTGACTGGTTCATAT
Organism: Viscum album; assembly: GCA_963277665.1. Classification (NCBI taxonomy): domain Eukaryota; kingdom Viridiplantae; phylum Streptophyta; class Magnoliopsida; order Santalales; family Viscaceae; genus Viscum; species Viscum album. The sequence continues at coordinate 385,970,327 of OY728167.1, read as the reverse complement.
GATGCCTATTGGGTTCCATTTTCTCAAAAAACAACAAACTTAGTACGTCTCACTCCCTAGAAATTGATGGCTTAGAATTTAAAATTTTATCACATCAACTATCAAACATTGTTGTCCAAAAACAACCTTTTTCCATATTAAAACATTTTTGAAAAAAAACTCATTCTTTATTTTCAAAATCAAACCATTTTCAAAATACATCTATCATGAAATTTTTTAAAGTCTTTTATTTGAAAAAAAATTCTTCATTTTTCAAAAATCTACCTCTTTCCATGAAATCATAAGTCACTACTCAAAATGAAATATGCAATCCTAGTGGGAAGTCATTCCTCTAAAATGAATTTCATTCTTGTCTCATTGGCTGACAATGAGATTCTACAATCTAATATGTGTTTCCAAAACACTTATGTACTCAACTCACTAGTAACTTGAAGTTCAATATAAATGGGTTAGCTACGTTATTTTATGCTATACATTTCAAATCCTGATAATAGTAATCATATCTAATATCATAACCCATGGAATAGACATGAATTAATTTCAACTCCAAGACCAAGAAAACTAAATACCACTTGTTAGGAAAGGACCAAATAAGTAGATATCATTTTTAATGACCTGATTATTCCTATTGGATTGAGAATACAATAAATAATTATTAGGCCTTAAGGGACATCCTTAAGGCGTCAAAGGCTAGAAATAAATTCCAAAGGGTTTCAAATACAATTGGGGGATGATTTACCCATTAATAAATAACCAACTAAACCAAAAAACCATCACCAAATTGTTCACTAAATGATGCATGAACCAATGAAAGACAAAAAAAACTACATTATTCATATCAAACCACTCCAAAGTGTGAAATAGTGGAAGACCAAACAAGTATCAATGTAAATAGAACATAAATAACTAAAGACTCTCAAAATACCATAATACTCTATGCTCTAAAATATCCAAGCTCCACAATCACTGAACAGACCAAGTATCACAAGGTGGTGCAAAAAACATGTGATACTTTACCTTTTCCCATGTCCCAGGTGATATCATCTGCAAAAGCACCAACGTTTCAAAGCAGGGGTGAGTATAAAACTCATTTGTTTTTTCCTAATGACTTTCCTACTCACTCCACTATGATATAATGTTTATAAAAAATTATATAAATTTTTTTATATAAACAATTTCTCAAAACAATTTATAACAAAATATAAACAAGTTTCCAAAACCATTTATCACCAAAAGCATAGAAGTGATATTTAAAACAAATTTTCCAGAAAGTTATTATTCTAAAAAAATAACTAAATAAATCTGTAAAACCATTTATTAATATTCCTTTTTCATACCCAATCCCTTCCACACATTCACATAACCAACCATGCATGCTACGTGTTGACAGTTCCATACTAATGAGTGGTTTCTTGTCAATATTTCAAGTCATCACAATGTAATTTTATCCCATGTTCCCATTAATTTTGGAACTGAGAATAGTTTCATATTTCAAAAAATCACCAAAACTGAAATATGAACACACACACCAATATGCCAAAGGATCATCCAAAAAATATCCTTTTCAATAATATCACCTTTTTATTGAAACATGTTTTCCATCAAAAACCATTCCAATGATAAATCATTTCACTAAAAACCCATTTTTATTGAAAAACCCTTTTTCATCAAACAATTTATCAATTATATAATATCAATAATTTAAAATCACCATTTTTAATTAAAGAAACTAAATCACTTTGCACAATAATTCAACAAGATCGCACAATTCCTCCCAAAACCATAAATCATCACTAGAGAAAATTTACACCATTATTTTCACAATAAATTCCATTCAAATAAACCAATTTGAAACTAAGACAATAAATTCTATCAGGATGATTAAATATTGAATCCAACTACCTTGAATATTTTTGGTCAAAACTGAAAAAAGACGAAGAACACAAAAGAAACTGTGTTGAAACTCCCCAAAATGGCCTTATAACTCTTCTACTACCATAAAAACCACAAATATCATAATATTTGGAATTACCCAACATATATCTACCCATAAAAGGATTATATTGGAAAAATAAAGAGGATTTGAGAAATATATCTAAGTAGATATAAGAAACGAGACAGTAATAGTGAAGAACGTCACTTACCGCCAGAATCAGGCTTTAAAACTCCAAGGGAGGGCTCCATATTGACACCGAACATATTGGTAGAGGTTATAATAACATAAATTGAGAGGAATATATTGTTAGGGTTGAATAAGAGAAAAAAAATTCAAATAGGTTAAAAAACAAGTAAGATCCTAAAAGATAGGATCTCACATTTCCCCTGTGCATGGTTAGACCGCATCGTTAGACAAGTCGCGCACTAACCATGCATTATATATTTCCTTAGGAAACACATAAATTTCCTCCTTACCTGGTATCCCAAACCATTCTCAAACTGTGCCGAAGCTATTGTCTCAAAATGGAAACTGCGCATTATTTCTCATAGGATATCTACACTGTTTGGAAAAACTGTGTGCAGCTTGTGTGTACCTACTTTAACCCCTAAAACATATTTAGAGATTACCAAAATCTCCCAACCATCATACATACACTTTATAATCATGAAAATCATAAATTAAGGATTACATACTATAACCTAGGGGTACTAAAAACATACTATTATTGTGTACGGGGAACTACCGCCTCACGAAATGATATAGTTGGTTCTTCCATTACCACCTATCACATGTGGGAATTATGATGGAAAATATGTTTTTATATGATATATATGATTTTTATGATCTAATTTTTCTTATTAAATTATTATATAAAATATACATTCAAGATTTCCATTTTTTGTAAACATGATAAATTTGTTTGAGGACATGTGATGTGATTCGTTCACTCTTTTCAGGGAATGTATTAAGGATAGGTTTAGTGAACTTATTTTGTAACGTCTTAAACTATTATGAGTAAAATTAAACTATTGATTTAATTAAAGGCCTTATAGTTATAGAAAACACATGAAATTATTTTTAAAAATCCAATTGGAATTAGATTACTGTTAAGTATCATTAACATTGATAATATAGTTGTTGAACAATGACAACATGACTAGTATAAATATATGGTTTTTAATAAGAAATTTTGTCAAAGACCAAGGGAGTGATGGACATAACAAGTAGAATTGAACCTTATGAAGCATATTTATTAGAGATTTTTATGGAGATATAATTTCTATTGTTTTTATTAGACCAATCCCAAACTGAGATCCAACAACTTAAGTATGAGAAAACCTGTTTATGGGAGAAGTTCATGCTCATCGAGATCATGGTCCAAACCATATTCACCGAACAGCCCCCTGATATCCCCACCATCACACACCTTAATCTTAGGGAATATGATGGTGTAATAAAGGGATATGTATAATGAACCTAGAAATATAAATATGTACGTTATTTTTTATAGAATAATTAATATATTTTTATCATATTATTGTTACTTTGTAAATGATTTTTAAAAGACCTAATGGTATTTTTGATTAATATTAAAATTAAATTAAGAAATATATTTTTGATGAATTAATGGATTTTTAAAATAAACAATACTTTAATGAAATATTATTATTAAATTTATTTTATAAAATATAATTGACCATTAAATTTGCATGAAGTCAAATGTAATTTTTTTTATTAGTGTTCAAAAACTCTTATTGTTAAAACCCATCAATTTTCAATAAATGTTAATTTTTATTTTAAAAGAAAAAATTAAAATATTTATAAAAAATTAGATAAAATGTATCTAGTTTTTGGAATCAGGATGGCAATATTATCCATACATGAATTTTTCATAATTTTCTGATTGTTGGATTTTTGGCTAAAAATTAAATAACGTATAAATATACGGTATGTTTTAAGAAATCATAATGACCCATTAGTGATGTAAAAAATACTATAAAAGGTATACTTAGACAAATATATCTTTTTAATTTAAAATAATATGAATTTAGGCTTATTTTATTCATTTTATAATTCCTTAGTGAATCCTTCAAAACTTATAATATATTTTAAGATTTTAAAATCATTTCTTTGAAACTGTGACTCACCTCCACATAAGAAAGGGAAATATTTTATTACCATTATAAAATGGACTATTAAAATAATTTAATCCACTCCAATTTTATATATACCAAGGTAATAATTCATTGGATGGTTTCTGGTTTTGAAAATTCTATTATGCAGAGTCCAAAACCAAAATAATAAAGAAATTCCTTTATTTTCCAATATAATCCCACCCAAGCTCCCATTTATCTTCACTAAAACTCCTTGAATCATGTCCACACTATACCCTATACTCCATAAAGTCCTAAAAAGGCGCCCCAAACATTTCAATAAGCCTCTCCCAATCCTTTGGAATCACACATTCATGTAAGGGATCCTCACCTTTCTCTCCTTCTTTCAATTCATGAATCTTCAATGAAATTAGTCTGTATAATTTCAATTTTTATATTGTAATTAATATAATATAATTAATATCAAATTAATGTTATTTTAATGATATATTATTTATAATCTCTAATTTTTAGATTTATCTAAGATGTTACTATGCTGAAATTTTGTATGGAATTCTCTCTCCCCTCTTTTTATCAGGTGCCTCTTTTATGATATGCCATTTTTATTTATATTTTATTAAGCTAGGATACATTATTACTTATCCCAAATAATATAAATTTGATGTTTAAATGATTTTATACCCTTTCAATCTCATTTATCTTTCTTTTTAACCCTTATGTACACCCATTACTATGTGGAAATTCTGTAAGGGATCCTCACCTTCCTCTCTTTTCATCAATTAAAGAACATTCTTTTGACATTAGCCTATATAATTTCAATTTTTTATGTTTTTATTCAATTATTATCATACCCATACTATATTTTTAATGTTATTTTAATGAAAGGACATTTAAAATCTCTCATTTTTACTCATACCTAAGTCGTTACTATGCTCAAATTCCGCAAGGAATCTTCCACCCTCCTCTTTTATCAAGAATTCCTTTTATGTTATGTATTTTAATTTCCTTTTTAATATGTTGGAATATTTTCTTAAATATCCACCTCACTATAAATTTTATTTATAAATTATTATATCACCTTTCACTCTCACTTAACCCTCCTAATATAATTTTTGTACACTCATTACCATGTTGAAATTTTGTAAGGGTTTTTTCATTTCTCTTTTTTATTAAAGTTTATTATTTATGTTATGCCTTATAATTCCAATAAATTATGTTGGGGAATGTATTTCCATGTCACTATTATTATAAGCTTCATTTATAATTGATTATATACCTTTTTCTCTATCATCAACCCATATTATGAATTTCCATATGATGTCGTTATGATGCCGAAATTGCACAATGATTTTCCATAACAAAATAATTGTGTAGTGAATACCATACCAATTTATATATAAATGTTATTCTCTTTTATGCACATATAAATATTGAATTGGTACTTACCTTTATTTATTCAACATTTATTGATTGTGGAATAAATCTTTATGTCAACTAAATCCATGCTATATGATCTGTGTGGCACACTTAAGCATGATAATGAAATGATTATGATGGGTGTTCCATGATAGCACTCCAATGAATTGCGTAATGTTTAGTATCATGATATGTCATGTTGGTATATGGGTGTACCTTATTATTTTATGGTAATTTTTCCACTATGAAGTCTTTGTAGGTTTAGACTTGAATTATATTAGGATGCATTGTTTTAAGTTGTTTCAGTATTTTCTATGTAAGGATTATCATGCTATACCATGCCTTATTATTCGGGTTTCTTTTATGCTCCATTGATATGCCTATTGTATAACATGTATTTTATTCCACATGTTATGTCTTTTTTTTCCCTTACTTGGATTTATATCTCACCCCTTTCTTATGTATATTATCAAGTTATCCCATGCAGTGTTATGTATGAAAGAACATTTTGTTCATATTAAAGTAGTTTTCAATAATGATGTTTCTTTTAATGTTTTAAGTTGTTATATAGTGTACCTAATTCCCCAAATACCCTATACATATTGATCTTATAGGTTATGTTATATGTAATAAAACATGTATTAATGCATAATAAAGAGTAGGGTAATTATAGTCGGTATCATAGGGTTGTTTTAGTTATTTTATGGATTATGATTAGAAAACTCTAGAGAATTCCTAAAGATTAAAGAACTATAGATAATTCATTATGAATAATATTAAGTATAATAAAACATCCCTAAAATATGTTAAGTATAAATTAAATGGTTTATTAATAAAATACATCCCTATCTATATACTATAAGTGGATGTGGTTCTGGAATAAATGTACCTAAGAGTAATAACTTCGATAAGGTGTTTCGAGCCTGACTCTAGGTAACATAGTACATGAAAATGAGACTTACTACACACATGGTTTGACACTCCCATGGGATATTATTTGGTAAATTCATATTCTCATTACAAACCATTATTAAGGGAACAAAAATGTCCATAATAATATATGTTAGGAAGTAGATCAGGGATAACATAGATTGAAGCACATAAACTCATAAGTTAAGGATATAAATAAACTTTATATTTTATCCCTTTAATTTCATTGGATTCCAACTTATGTGTTTTATATTTATCATCCCTAAGTCTATTTTGGATAAAATTAATGAGTAGAACCAGAATCAAAAAGTGAAAAGTGGGTTTATTGTCCATAGTTCTATGCATTTCTTTATATCAATAAATATTAGTAGAACACAGTAATGAAAAAAACATGAATTAAAATTGTTTTTTTTAATATTTGACAATGTTTTTTAACAAAATTATTTAATAGAGATGTAAAAAATAACTTTTCGGTGTCGGTTATTTAAAATCTGATGTTGAAAACCAGCTGTTACTCGATTTATTGCGTTGGTTTTACTCAGAACTAACGCTAAAAATCGAGCTCCAGTGTCAATTTTTATGAAATTAGATGCCAAAACACACATGGGGGTCGATTTTTGACATCGATTTTCATGAAAACTAATGCTGAAACCCACATGTGAAAGATGTTTGGGGTCGTTTTTCATAAAAACCAACCCTAAAACCCATACAGTTTTTTAATGTTTCGACGTCAGTTTTTGTGAAAATCGACAATGAAATTTAAAAAAATTGTGAAATTCAAAATATTACACTTCCCAAATAATCATAATCCCTATAATAAAAAAACTATACCACAATTAAACAAAATCACTCATTAACTAAAAAACTACAAAAAATTACATCCTTTAATCTATATAACTAAAAAATTATCTGTGCATTTTATTATAAAGTAGATTTAAAATATACATACCTAAAATTAAAAGCATGATCATTATTCATTATTGTTTAAGAATTAATTTTTTATCATGATGATAAAACACCTATTATAACGAAAATATTAGTTTTTTTTATCACATGTTATTAGGAAAATTTAATATATTATTCAGAAATGTTAGAATATGCATACCTAAAATCATAATCAAACTCAACAAATAGTTCACAAACAAAGATTAAAGATGGGTATGCTCAGTTTGGGTATAAGACTCATATCATTGAATGTATACAATAACATTGAATTATATTAGATTGAAAATAGAATACTATGGTAGGGAATATAACAAAATTAATATAACTAGCCTTAGGAAATTCAGTAGTTACCACAGTTGTGATTATCTCTTTCATGAATCGTAGAACATAAGACTCACATTAAACATGTATTTTTTGATGATGACACATCAATTATAAAATATTAACTCAATAATAAATATATATATATATATATATCAAAAAATTATAACAATATATAATATAAAAAATAATTACCTTTGTTTTCACATAATTGATTTCATTTTTTTTCTTTATGGACATGTGTTTGTTATATGTTTTCCAGAAATTAATTTTTATATATATGAAATAATAATATAGGTATAAATAGTGATAATTAAATATAACTATCTTATGAAAAAAAATGTACCTATCTAATAAGGTGGAAAATATTTTAAAACACTCCCTGATAAAGAGAAAAACCAATATACGGTGCACTCACTTGGGAAAAATATGCCTATCATCTAATGCCACTAAAATAGAAAAAAAACATAATTAATTACATTATAATGATCAATAGTTCATAATTGTGTTTCTTCTCTTACTTATCAGGAAATGGAGAAAAACCAGCATCCAATCTCTGTATGTGATAATCTCTCATATATATATATATGCAGCTCTACTAGGATTCTTCACATGTGGCACTTAAATGGAAATATATTATAGATCTATACAACATTAAACAGTTGTGCTATCATGTTTTACTAGAAGAGTTTGTAGATACCTAATTTAAAAATTAAAATTTAGTGATTCAATTTAAACCATATTTTTATTAAAAAAATTCAAACATCAATTTACTTACATGGAAAAAACTACAACACATTCAGGTCAAGATCTTCAAAATAAACTAGATTCATGATATCATCTTTGAGTAATCTTAATGGATAATCTCTTACACATATATCAGATTTCATATGAAACTTGTTGATATTATTGAAGGAAGAAGAATCCTGAGAGAATTTTTTTATCCCATAAAAAAATTTCAGAAGTATCTATAGTTGATTGTTCTAGAACATGTTGTTTCAATTGTACAATTTATTTTGATTTAAGATAATACTATATGAGTTAAATGTTGAAAGACGTTATATGTAATTTTCAATCATTTGTAATTTATATTTAAAAAAATGCATACCTCGTAAGAAATATAATGAAGAAGACCAGTTGGCCAAACTAAAAAATGACCCAGACAATCCCCAACTCTGGTAATCTCTATAGTAGAAAATGGTATTAGAGTATTAGGATCAATAATATCAGTTACTGATACTCTAACCTAGACCATATTAATAGGATGATGATGTAAAGAATCCCCCAAAAAATATATGAGTCCTAACGCAACAATATGTATATGAGGATCTCTAGAAAAAATCACAATATATGGAGCGAGGAGGTGGAGGATTAGAGTAAGAAGGTTGGGTAGGGTAGTCTATTTTGGATGGAGGTGGAGGATCAAAATAAATAGGTTGTGAAGGGTAGTTTGGCTAATATAGAGGTGGAGGATCAAAGTAAGCAGGTTGGGCTAGCAGGGAAGGCTGGGAAGGCCGTGCAGATTGTGACTGTCTGGATAAGTGTTCTAACAAAGACAACTGCGTGGCTTCTTGAATTTGATCACCCATAGAGTTTTTCACCTCTTTAATCTCATATTTTAAGGATTTTATTTCTGGTCTTTTGATTTCATACTCTGACCATAATCTTTCCGAATACAAACACCCACCTAATATCCTATAACACAGTCATGGTGTTATGCCTTCCCTAAAGCATTGGCTATGATGTTCATCCTAACCTCGGTAATAAAAGATCCCTATGTCTCTTGATCCTGAATTTCATCCTAAAATGACAAATGAAAAGTTTATATTAGTGTTTATAATTTATAAAATAGAAAAATTCATGAAAAATAAATAATATTTACTTACAATTTTTTCAGCTAATTACTGAGCTTCCTTTGTAAGATACTTTTCATTTTTTCTTCTTCTCAATCATTTACATTTTTCATGGCGAGTGGGCGGAGATGGAGGACCAAACTGGACCTCTTCTGAACCACTACTAGATCGATCTCTTAATGCTTAAAATTTTTCTTCAATCATTTTCTTCTCCAAACATGGATACCCTCTATGTGATAAATTATGATAGTATACATTTTTCAACTCAATCCCTTGATGATATATCCTGGTGGCCTATTACATAAAAATAATCTAATTTTTAATTAGATAAATATATAATAAATTTTACAATATAAAATAATTATCATACCTGAAATTTTACTTCATGATGGGTGTCAATAAATTTCTTCCACGTATATGCATATTTATATGGATAATTAAGCAATGATTTTCAAACTTTTTCTTTCAAAAAACATAATTTTTCATTAGTTTTGTTTTAAAATCTCTCCATCAAACCCCTGCTAAAGAAATTTGTCTTTTAATAATTTCTTATGTTTCCTAAAAATTGAATTTAATCTATAATTTAATAAATTAAATATGTCATTTAAAATATTTAATATTAAAAATGAGATAAAATAAGTCAATCAATATATTTTACCGTCACAGCCTCCCAAAGCTGATGTTTTACAATCCTATCCATGGACTCCCAATCAGGATATAAAATATTAATCCTACAATGGCTCTGAATTGCTATATAACTGATAAAATGAACTGCATTTGGGCTAGTTGCATTATTATTATCATCAAAATGAATATGTAATATTTCATCTCCACTATAAATTTATAGTTTTGGTAAATATGTAATACCACATTTACCAACATGAAAACTTTATTTCTCTATAGTAACATGAGATGTCTCATGTACCTAGGATGCATCATCAGTCCTGAAAAAAAAATATAAATTAAAAGTTTTCTTTCATTAAATAAGTATATTTCTGAATATTTAACAACATGAAAAAAATAGATATACTTTGGTAACTGCTTCTATCTCTCTATATCGGACATTGAAAAATGAAAATGTAATGAAACTTTATGTACCATCAAATTTTTAGAAAAATAAATATTTAGAAAAAAATTGAAAAAGTACGTAAAAAAAAGGCACACATTTTTATGTTTCAAAAAAACAAAATATAAATAATTACCATAAAAATTAGGAGACTAATTTAGTGTTTTTGAATATTCCTTCATCAAGATCATTACATACTACATGAACTATGACTGCCTTGTAGTCATTGTAATCATCCAGAAATCGTGTAATAGATGAATAAGACTCATGTAAATCAATAACATCATCATCATCATTTTCATCACCCAAATGGTATATTTCTTTCTTTCAAAACGATGGACCATTTATCATTCGATGGATCAATAACATTTAATATTTGTTTTCATATGTCACCATGATAAATGGTTCCTCATTGTAATTAAATATTTTCAAATCAACCAGTATAAATCCACAATCATCATGTTTCACACCACAATTTATATCAACCCAATTAGAGTTAAACACAGTGACACAAAATATTTTATAGTCAATTTCCCATATATACTTAAAAACTCCAAAATATACCGATGATGCAAAAGTTGGGTTTTTATCTTTTTCACTTTAAAAATGCACTTCTTCAGCGGTAACCATCACACCACTATTTTGAACGGTACTCCTATCATCCATACTTTTGTGTAAAATTTGTACCTATTAATATCAAAACCAGTCCATGTAATCACATTAATAGATGGTCTCCCTTCCAACCATTTCAACATTTCTGAAGATGATATATCTGTTCTCACTTTCTCTTTAAACCATGAATCGAATTTCTTTTTTATGCTCAATCACCAAGAAAACTTCATCTCCTTTTGGATATCATCTCTTTAATTTATAAATATGTAATGATATATATTATTAAACATCATATATGTTGTTCAAAATATATAAATGTTCATACATCACTTTATCACATGGAATGAACATTATCTTTAAGCCCTGAATCTCTATACCTTCACTATCAACTATCAAATGTCGAGATATAGGGAGATCGATATGCTTTACTTCATACAAATATTCTGTAAAGAACACAATCACCTATTCTGATACATATTGTTGAACAATATAGGCCTCTGGTTGATAAATATTTTTAACATATCCCTTTAAGATTTTCATACAACTTTCAAAATGATACGTCCAACATAAATAAACCGGCTCGTATATTATTATCTCACGCACCATATGAATCACCAGATGGACCATTATATCGAAAATATTATGTGTAAAATGAATTTCAATTTTAAAAAGTATATTAGAAGTTTCATTCTCCAACTCATATAACCAATTTGGATCAATAACTTTCATACAAATGGATTTGAAAAAATTAAATAACCTAATTATTTTGTTTATGATAGCTGACTGTAATATAACACGCAGTGCGGTCGGTAGTAGTTTTTGTATCTATACATGAAATTCATGAGATTTCATACCTATCAATTTTCAATCCTTCATTGACACGAAATTCTTCACATTTGAACAATATCAACTAGGTACTTTTATACCATAAAAACACTGACAAAAGTTCAACTTCCCACTTTTTCTTAAGGTGTTACAAGAAGGAGGTAAATATGTTATGTTTCCTTTCATAGTGGGAGCTAACTCCAAATGTATTCCCATTACTATCAACTCCAATATATCATTAAATCTATCATTTGTTTTTTCTTTTATGGAGAATAAAGTTCCAATCAAACTGTCACATATATTTTTCTCAACATGTATAACATCAATGTTATGTTTTATCTCTAAAAATATCTAATAAAGTAGTTCTAGAATAATAGATTGTTTCTTCCAGATATTTTTTTGAAGACCATAATTACTTTTCTTTCCAAATGTCGAATCAATATTTTCCACATTGTTGTAATGTTATTCAACTAACAATGGTTGTGGGGGAAGATTGTATTACTGTAAACCATTAAATTCCTTTCTCAATCTATGGAAAGGATGATTAATTCTAAAAAATATCTGATGTCCCATGTACTCTGTCTTTCTTACAATCTAAAATTGATAATATAAAGTCTCTTCTTCACAAATTGGAAAATATTTATGTCCCTTAACATTGTATCCAGATAAATTTCTATATGTAGTAAATTCATTTATAATGAACATTATCATAGCATGAAAAATAAATTAATCTTTCTTTTATGAATCAATAAAACATACACCTACCTCCCATGGGAGTTTAAAATCATAAATCAATGGTGAAAGAAAGACATCAATTTCTTTTCCAAGCTCTTTAGGTTTATAAATCATCAAGTTCATCATAACATATTATTTCTTTATACATATATATGGGGATAAGTTGTAAACTACCAACAAAACAGGCCACAAATTGTATTGGCTACTTAATATCTGATATGGATTCATTCTATCTATACACACTCCCATAATTAGATTTCTAAAATCACTTACAACATCTAGAAATTAATTATCAAATATTCTCTATTATGTTGAATCTTCTCGGTGACATTATTTACTATCAGAGATATGTTCTTTTGAATTCTATCTTATCCTTTTTGTATCAATTTAATTTGAAAATAGATGCATTAAATGAGGAATTATTAGAAGGTACGAAATTTATTTAGCGTGATCTTTGATTTCTGTACCTATAAATTAATCAGACTTAATTTATCAAAATTTTATGAAGGGATTATTGGAAGAGATTGTTTTTTTTAACATGAGGTTATATGTCAGTACCTGAGAATGAATATGAATTTACTTTTTAATCCATATTATAACATGATGTTCCACATGTAGGATACGTTTATAAAAATTCATATTCATTTGTATAAAACAAACAATCATTGGTGAAAGCATGTATCTTTTTATACCCCAATCCCATTGGGAATAATATTTTATTCACTTCAAAATTGGAATCTGGAAGCTTGTTGACTTTTGGAATTAGCTCTTTTAAAAGTCAAAGTAAGTTAGAGAATCTTTTATCACTACAACCATTAGATGCTTTCAAGTTTACAAGTATCAAAATGGAAGATAAAACTGTATATTTAATAAAACCTGGGAATAATGGTTTCTCAGAATCTCTATACAATCAGTCAACACTTGCTTTTTTTCAACAGTTTCAACACCTAAATCTTGAATTAAATACTCAATGTGATCCTCTATCACATTATGAATATTGTCATCAACATTATCTGTTGAATTTATAGTTCTTTCACAATGCCAGATCCAATGTGTATAATTAATGCTAAAACCATAACAAATTAGATCATTCTTGATTTCTCTAAAATTTAACTTTCTCATATTCAAACACTTCATAAATAGAAAAAAATGAAATCAATGTTTTGAATATTTAATTTAGCAAACTCCATGAAGAAATCAACTCCTTTTTCATATTCATTAGTGGTTCTTCGTAAATTTATCCAATCATGATCCACTAAATACATGATATCACAATATAATTAGTGAATATATAAAACCATATAAACATTTATATATATATATATATAAACTTATAAACTGTAAATAAAAACACATTTATTAAAAACTATTAATAATCAGATAGAAAACATCAGATATGACACACAATTAAAAATAGTAAACTTTTCATTTTCATATTATATACATGTGTTTTACTGATAATATAATTTAATTATTTTCAATCATCAAACATGTATTAATTTATTTTACACAGTTGTTACATTAGTTCTGTGTTTAGTGTGTTAAAAGTACTGAAGATTGCATTAATTATTAGTTCATTTTACATAGTTGTTACAAAAAAGTGGGGTATGTTACATGTGAAACTCACTGGTTATAATAGATATGTAATTCTCACATCTCATTATTACACCTCCATTAGATTGTAAAACATCATTAATACTCTCACATAGTTACTGATCAGGATGATATATGTAATACTGTAACAATAAGATCTATGTCATCATATGATGTTACAAACTCATTCAAACCATTTGGGTGTTCAATCAGTGTTCATTGTAGTAGAATTTTATTACAATAAAAATGTAGACATATAAATAAAATATACATCAAATTTGAATATACCACATTGTACATTTAAAAAATTTAGATCATGTCACTACTATAAGAAATTATAACATGTTTCATTAATTTTTTTTGAATTAAATTAACTTATTATGTCTTGTATTATTTTTGCATATATTATAAAATATTGATTAATTATGTTGGGAATCAACCATGAGTTTATAAAATTCATGAACCTGCTTGACCTTATTAATTAAATAAAGGTCTATATAAAGTGATCCAATAATCATAAAAACAAACATACTAGTGTTATAATTGATAAATGAATATTTATTTATCTCTTATTGTATTTCTTAAAATTGGTTATAACACACTTCATAATTATAGAGTGTTCTTATAATTATGAATTTTGATTCTGTAGGTGGTGGATTACTAGTGCACACAATAATCCTTTGACTATTATTGAAGTAACCACATCAAACCCAGTTTGAAATTATTTATCAACAATAATGGATGTTCTGCATTTATATTTATAATATATTTTACTATATATTATTTTGAATTATCTTAGGGAAAAAAATTTATTTAGGCATATTTGATATCTACAAACCCCATAAATATAATCAAATCCACTTAAATAAAGATTTGTAGGATTATTAGAGTTAAAAAACTGTATATACATAACAAAGATATAACATAGGGTGATAAAAGATATTTCACTATAAATTATTATATTTTTCATGACTATATAGAGATATCATGGGATAAAATATATCATGACTGAAGTAGAACCAATTGATAGATTTATTTAAAGAAGTGTTTAATCATATTATAAGTTGTAACATGCCTTAACATGGGTGTCATAAAAAAAATTATCATGTCGCAAAAGTGATATGAATATATAAAATAGAATAATATAGTGAATTTATTTAATTTTAGTATGTCTTATGGAATTATATATGTTATATGGTTTGACAAAAATAGTGATAGTTTTTTAGGGGGTGAATCAAGAAGTTCACTTCCTTCTACATTTTACCATCAAAAACTTTTAACACATGTTAAAGTGAATGACATTACTGATATGCACAAACCAAAAAATTATCTATAAACAAATACATTAGGAATAATAGATTTTTATGAGTTTTACTACTTAAAATGAGCATCTAAAACATTGGAATGATCTAGTAAATATCATGATCACACATTCCACCAAATTAAAAAAAACTACTTACTAAATTTGGAGTTCAAAATATCCTTGATCCAAAATCTGAACTTCATCTCTTGAATGCATTGTAATAATATACAATTCTTGCAAGGTCTAAACGAAATTGATTATAAAAACAAAAATTAAAGACGAAAAAGAACTAAAATCAAACCACGGTTTCTTCAAAAATAGGATTTGGAGAAGAAAATAACATAAAGATGATGAAGTAATCGAATAAGATAATGAATGGAGACCTCAGATCGTTAAAATCAAAGAAAATCTAGAAAAAATGTAGTTCGAGATCACCGGGTGGCCTTCCAAGTGTCACAATTTTGGAGGTATTTGTTGTGAGAGGAGGGTTTTTTAGAAAAAAATGAGGCTTTCCCAATAACAGGAAATTTTTAAATACTTTTATAGTTGGTTATTATAAAACCAATTCCAAAAATCCTGAAAAAATATTTTCATCATCGGTTTTTCTAAAAACCCACGCCAAAAATATTTTTTTATATTATTTTTCACATCGTTTTTTGTAAAAACTGATACCTAAAATATTTTTTTTTTATTTTTGGAATCGGTTTTTTTAAAATAATGCTAAAAATAAATTCCTTTATTGTTTTCGGTGTTAGTTTTTAGTAAAAATGATGCCAAAAACCATGTATAAAACATTCTTAGTATCGGTTTTTATTAAAATTTATTCCAAAACTCTCCTGCACATAATTTTTACATCGGTTTAAAAAACCTGACATCATTTATCTGATGTTAAAAAACTATTTCCACTATTGACTATTCAAACACCTTTACAAATCATGTAAGTAGGGATGTTGGTAAAGAAGGAAAATGGAGAAAATAATATATCCCAAGTATAAAACTTCTCCCCTATCAACATTTGTGGTATAAACTTCCTGGAGAACAATGTCATACATCACTTGGTGTAATTTGATGAAATTTTGGGCATGGATTGGCATTCCCTAAATAGAGCCAACCTAAATTTCCATGAGAAGGAAATCACTCTCTATATTGTTAACTAACCCTCGATTCTATTTAAGTGAAAGGAGGATGATGAATCTTATTTAGCACCATAATCTCAAGCATGGATATTATTTGCCTATGAACATGAATATCTTAATCAAATGATTGAGTATAAGGAAAGGATCATCCTTGAAGACATGCGTATTGTGAGGGAATATGCTGATGTGTTTCCTAAGGAATTGTATAGTCTTCCTCCTAACTGAGAGGTCAAATTTTTAATCAAACTTATATGTGGGGAATTTCTAATATAAAAGACTCCTTATAGAATAGTTTTTGTGGAACTTGAGGAACTAATGAAACAACTACAAATTAATGTAAATAAAGGATTCATATGCCTAAGTGCTTCACAATGGGGTCAACTAGTCTTCTTTGTAAAGAATAAGTATGGGTCAATGCGCCTTTCCATTGATTATTGGGATCTCAATAAGATCATAATAAAGAAAAATTAACCTTGTCCATAGATTGATTAATTTTTTGATCATTTACATGGATCACAATACTTATCTAAGGTGGATATGTGGTTGGTATATTACCAAGTTAGGGTGAAGAAGGAGGATATCCCCAATACTACTTTTCGTACAAGGTATGGCCACTATGGGTTCATGGTGATTCCATTTGGACTAACTATTTCCCCTAAAATATTCATAGACATGATGAATAGAGTATTTATAGATTATCTTAAAAAATCATTTTAGTATTTGAAAATGATATTCTAATATATTCCAAAACCAAGGAGGACCATGAGGAGAATTTGAGCACTGTTCTAAAGACCTTGTGAAAGGATAATCTCTATGAAAATTACAGCAGGTGTGAGTTTTGGTTGAAGGAAGTGTCATTATAGGGGTATATCATCATAATCAATGGTATATCTGTGGATCCTTCAAAGAAAAAAAAAGAAAATTATGGTTGGATGAGGCCAATATATGTGATAGATATCTATAGTTTCATTGGGTTATCTGGATATTATCACAGGTTTGTGATAACTTTCTCATGTTTGTCAAACCCTCTTACTAAGATAAATCATAAGGGAGTCATTTTTTCTTATAAATATGAATATAAAGAAGGATTAATTGAGTTAAAAAGTGTAAGGGTTGGTGTTCTCAGAACCAACTGTTTTGTACTTTGATTACATGAATGTTCACTTATTATATATTGATCATTGTTCTGCATGACTATAATATAATAATGTCCTGGAATATTTGTTGCATTAATAAGGTCATAGAATATCCCCGCTATAATGAGAACCTTGAAAATATTATAACAATATTCTTAAATAATGTTCCGCGATTGGATGACATACTATGATAGGACACATATTATACAGACCGTCATGTGCGAGTACTCGTAAGAAGACGAGACTCCCTCTCATGGAGTTCGCACATGGTAATCTCCAAGATGGGAGATTATGAGAACAGACCTGCCAGTAGTAATTCTTCATGTCTTGGTGTCATCAGATATTCCTATCTGTGAGCGTGTGTAATGGTCCTTATACTGGAATATTATCATTGACTCATGTCATGACTCACGCACTTAGATTTACTGACGAAAACCGTCACGCAGACAGTTGGCGGAAAGTAGGGTACGTTGGGTGCGTCACGAGTGAAATGTTGTTAATGGATAAGTCAATGAAGGATTTTTTTCTTCTATTTATGGAAGTTGATATCCAGGCCCTTTGATTGAAATAGAACTATCGCATTAAATTCCATGGCCATGGTGTAAAAGAAGAGTTTATTTCAGGTAGTCAAAGAATGACGGATCAAGCATATATGTTTATGACACTTCCATGAAACCTGCATGATGAGATATTGAGACAAAGGGATTAAATTACACAGTAAGTGTTCGTATGAGGTGATACGTAAATGCGGCATCAACTTCTTTTTCTTGGGTGCCTTGACCCATTGCTAGAGAGTAATCTTGGACTTTAGGCAAACCCGCCTAATGCCAACGAGAAAGAGGCCTAGAGGGTCACACACTAAGTGTATCCAAGTATCTCAAGTTGAATACAGATTATTCCTGTACGTAGTATAATAATTATTCAAGGAAGCCTATGTTGTTTTTAATGATGGAGGAAAAATAAAATAAAACAAGTACATGCCGTGTATTATTAAATGTACACTCCGTGTAGTTTTATTTTGGAAAGGAAATGAATAAATGAAAACAAGATATACACGCCATGTACATTTAATGTACAAGCTATGTATTTTTCAATGAAAAACATGTACACACCATGTATTTATTATTACACACTGTGTAGTTTTTCCAGTCGTGATTTTGAGAATATAATATCATTTTATTAAAAGATATTTATTATAATCAGCATGAGCGCAAGTCAGGGAATTAATTATTCAACATGGGGGTTTTCAATAAGAGTTAATGAAATAAATAAAACGTGTAACGTGTTTATTTATTGTCATAACTCTACAACCTCAAACATGATTATAAATATCCTCACAACCCCAACTCTTTTCCTACACAAGTGAATCGTTGTGCACAACATCTCTGGAGAATTCTTTCAAGGACGAAAGAACCTCTTCCTCAAAGAACGCTCTCAAGACTGAGAGAGATCCTCGTCCATCGGATCAAGATGATCTAAGGTGGACAACGCAAGCAAAGGCTTCTCCACGCTAGCACCCGGAGAATCCTTTGGCGACATCTAGAGATATGAGGTACACATGTGGATCACCGCTAGAGGGAGTCTACACGTGGCTTCTACGGTGCAACAAAGGATCACATCGACAACGTGATCAAGAACATCAACGAAGAAAGAACACCCAAAAGGTATTTCTTTATAAATAATTAAATTAATTATAATCAACATGTAATGATCCTTGTTTGTGGTTCTGGGACAAACCATCTTCTTTGTCTTTTTCTGTGATTCGATCTATGGAGACTGGCGTTTATCATCGTATTGATCCCGGATTGATCATTTCTAATGGAAAAAATCCAAGTGGGCACATCCACCCATGCGCTTCCGCTGCGCCTGGAACCTTCAAATGGTATCAGAGCGAGGTTACAATGTTGATTATAGTTATTTAATTTTCATTGATAATTTACGCATTTATATTTGATTCAATATGAAATATATCGTTCTATTAATCTGAATAAATGGGATCTTTTCTTTCTCCTTCGTTTCTCGATTCATATCACAGAAAAAACTTTTTAAATTTTAATTTTGATTAAAATAAAAATGATGAATTCATCTGGAGAAGTCGCTCTTTCTGTCTGTACAACACGGGATTACACGGTGTGTAATTAAAACTACACTCCATGTACTTAGGTTCAACGAACCGACACTGGTCCTCCAAATCATGTCGTTTGAATTGATTATGCCTAAGTTTTAATCGTGCCGTGTTGACCAGAATTGAACAGCACGTGGAAATCGGAATACATGGTGTGTATGTTGGAGCAACATGACGTGTAGTCCGTTCCGGCCTAGGTGAACTGTGTACAACGATAATCCGCGTACCGCGTACACGGGATCTCCAGGCCGGTTACCACGTAACAAGGAAGTACACGCTGTGTATGATTCATCTACACGCCATGTACTCAAAGATTTCCAAAGTACAGAAAACATGCCAAATACACGGCTGGTACTTTGGATAAAGGGTGAAAAGAAAAATACACACCATGTAATTATAAACTACATGCCGTGTACTTTCCAGAAATGGAACTTCACTAGGTTTCTTCCAATGTAAAAAGACCCGTACAAGGAATATGGATGAGAAGAATCTCAAGGAAATTCAGAAAGGAATTTAAGATAAATAATTGATTAATTATAAGATCATAATTAATTGAATTTGTGCGCTAATTATCTTAAATGAAAGAGTGATTAAAAGAATTTGAATTCTAAATATGCGAAAATGTCGTTGCATGTTGTAGATGATCATGATCTAGACCAAAGACCATTTGTATGTGTATAGTTTCATTTAAATTTATTTAATTTAACTTTTTTGGCCTGCAAGCCTTCTTCCAATAAAATGTAGGGCATGCGTGCCAATGGTTTCTTTAATGTAAACCCATGTAATGGAGGATCTCCCAAGCCAGAGGAGACGGTTCAAATCCCGAAGTCGAGGCAAAACCGACACAAGAAGATACAAAGGTTGAGAGGTGGGAGCTACAAAACACGAACAAAAAGGTTCAAGGTGTTTTCCCTAGGTCAGTGTTAGCTTATCAAAATCGCTAGATAATCTAACAAATAGAAGCTCATGATCAAGGCATCTTATTTTATTTCTATCTGATTGCATGGTTTATTTATTATGTATGTGTTGTTGCGATCACATAATTAATAAAATGAACAAGCATGCAAAGATGGAATAAAATAAAAACCAGACTATGCATAAACATTATCAGAACATGGTTAATCACTTAAGCAATCATCACTTAATATTAACAAGCATGTGATAAGGCGAAACTACGCATAAAGGAATAAAATCCCTCAATACCATATTAAGTCAGACCAAGAATTCTGTTACCTGATTAAGGGAAAGACTCAATAAAACAATGTGTTTGACCAAACCTTGTTGGGACACTTACTTTTATAAAGGAAGCCCTTATGAAAGGTTTTGGGTTGACTTAACCATATTACATCGAGAGAAGTAGCCCTTGCTAGACTTGGTGTACTATTGAAGGCAAGAGTTGAGGAAATCCAATTCAGGATTTTAGGATTGGGGAGTCCACTCAATAGATCAAGGAACATTAAGCTCATAGTTGGTAATGACTTGCCTACCAAAATACCTTAAAATAGCTTGACCAACCCTTGTTGGGGTTATGCGAAGGGAAATATGGATCCTTGCCACTAGAATGTCAAAGCAACTGGACATTCCGATTTCAATGGTGAGGTCCATTGGGACTTCATAAAATAGTGGGAGAATTAATTAATTCATTCATTATTTCTCATAAATTGTAATCAAGAAAGTACTAATAAATATGATCTTTTAAATTGTAGAATCAAGATAACAAACTCATCAAACACTTTTTCTCTGCGATCAATACTGGATAAAGACAATATCCTCACCGGTAGTAATTTTCAAGAATGTTTTAGGTGCCTTCAGGTTATCCTATGCCATGAACGAATGTTTTACATGCTGGAGTCCTCACTTCCTGATTCTCCTGCCCCCGGGGCAAGTGATTAAGATTTCCTAGTCTATGATCAACATTTGAACGACGCTCTCGACGTTCAATGTTTGATGCTATCATCGATGTCTAGTGAGCTCATGAAGTCTCATGAAGACATGGATTCCTATAGAATGCTCGAGCACCTCCGTGGTTTATACCAGGAGAGAGAAAGAGAAGAAAGGTTTGAGATCTCCAAGGCTCTATTTCAGATCAAGCTTGGAGAGGGTGCCCCAGCCGGGCCTCATGTAGTCATGCTCATTGGATACATTGAGCACTTGGAGGTTCTAGGGTTTAAACTCCCCAAAGAACTGGGTACCAATCTCATTATTGCATCACTCCCCCAGAGCTTCTCAAACTTTGTTGTGAACTTAAATATGAACAACATTGAGAAGTCTCTATCTGATCTTCTCATCCTCATTCACCAAGTGGACACTGACATGAAGCGTGAAAAGCCTTCTGTCCTCATGGTGAATAAAAGGAAAGGGAAGGTGAAGATCATTAAGCCTAAATCATATTCAAGGCCTTCCAAGAAAAGGAAGATCAATGGGGAGGCAATGGAACAGGCTGCTGTTTGTTTTGCATGTGGCAAGAAGGGCCATTGGAAGAAAAACTGCACCCAGCCAAGGCAGCAAGGGGAAGATTCAGGTGCGTTTGTTATCGAATGCAATCTATCTGTTTCTACTAATTCGGTATTAGATACTGCTTGTGGTGATCACATCTGTATCCAAATATAGGAACCAAGTAGATTCATGAAGATTGATCGAGGGGAGGTAGATCGACGAGCACCCAACAGAGCCAGACTTGCTACAGTAGCTGTCGGGGACTACCACCTCACATTACCTATGGGGATAGTCTTGGTTTTGAAAGGTTGTTATTATGTGCCTTCTGTTACTGAAAACATTATTTCAGTATCCAGATTAGATACTTATGGATTCATATTCAAGTTTGGAAATGAGTGTTGCTACTTTTATAAAGATAGCATTTGTTTTGGTAGGGCACATTTATATAAAGGCCTTTATGTGTTAGACTACACAAAACAAGTAATGGAAATCGATAACAAAGTTAATTCACATGACTCATACCACAACCAACTTTGGCATCAATGGCTAGGTCATGTCAATGAGAAACGTTTGACAAAATTACATCAAGATGGGTATTTAGATTCTTTTGAACTAAAACCACTTGGTGTATGTCATGTGTTTCTACAAGGAAAAATGACCAATGCCCCATTTAGTGAGAAAGGTGAAAGAGCTAACGAGATTCTAGAATTTGTTCACACAGATGTTTGTGGAACATTTCCAGTTGAAGCAAGGGGTGGGTTCTTATACTTCATAACTTTTACTGATGATTTTAGTAGATATGGATATATCTACTTAATGAGGTATAAGTCAGATTCTTTTGATCGGTTCAAAGAATACAAGAATGAAGTTGAGAACCAGCTAGGTAAGAAGATTAAGAAAATCCGCTCAGACAGAGGAGGATAATATCATAATCAGGACTTCATTGATTTATTACGGGAGTTTGGGATTCTATCTCAACTCACTCCTCCTTACACGCCACAATGGAATGGTGTAAGTGAACGGAGGAACCGCACCCTGTTGGACATGGTGAGATCAATGATGATTCATGCGAGCCTTCCATTATCCATTTGGGGATATACATTACAAACAGCAGCGCACATACTAAACCAAGTACCAACTAAATTGATAAATGGTATTCCATACGAGTTATGGAGTGGACGCAAAGCCATGTTATCGAATTTACATGTGTGGGGTAGCGAAGCAATTTTTAAGTCCTCTTCATGTAACAAACTCGCACCCCGAGGCACAAAGTGTATCTTTATAGGATATCCCAAGGAAACAAGGGGATATTACCTATACAACCCCTTAGACAAAATGGTTACAGTGGCAGGACACGCCATATTCCTTGAGAAGGAGAACATATCCAAAAGAGATAGTGGGAGCGAGATAGAATTCGATGAAGTTGAGCCTCAAGATACACATGAGTTGGTACAAGAACAGATTCCACAAAGCCCCGTGGAAGAAAAATCTGTTCCAAAGACACAAGAACTGCGTAGGAGCACAAGAGAGGTGAGAGAACCAGAACGATATGGTTTTCTTGTCACCGAGGATGGTGAATCATTATTGGTTGACAATAATGATCCTCTTACCTACAAGTAAGTAGTTGAAGGCAAAGACGTTGCCAAGTGGAAAGAAGCCATGAATTCTGAAATGGATTCCATGTACCAAAACCAAGTCTAGATTTTGGTAGATCATCTAGTTGATGTAAATCCTATTGGTAATAAATGGGTATTCAAGAAGAAACTAGACATGGAGGGGCAATTCAGCACCTATAAGGCATGACTGGTTGCAAAAGGTTTTAGACAACGTCAAGGAATTGACTATGATGAATCTTTTTCACCAGTTGCGATGCTGAAATCCATCAGAATTCTATTGGCCATTTCTTCTTACCATGACTATGAAATTTGGCAAATGGACGTCAAAACAGATTTCCTTAACAGGAACCTCCAGGAAGATGTCTACATGACACAACCTTAAGGGTTTGTGACTCCAAATGATTCCAACAAGGTATGAAAGTTGTATAAATCCATTTATGGATTAAATCAAGCATCAAGGTCATGGAACATTCGTTTTGATGAAGCTGTTATAGAATTTGGATTTGTTAAGAATGAATTTGAGACTTGTGTCTACAAAAGGTTTAGTGGAAGTGCAGTCATTTTCCTAATAGTATATGTTGATGACATATTGCTAATTGGAAATGAAGTACTTGTCTTACAGTCAGTTAGGGAAAGGTTGCATAAATGCATCTCCGTGAAAGACTTGGGCGAGGCGGCATATATTCTTGGGATCAAGATCCATCGTGATAGATCGAAGAGAATGTTGGTCCTGAGTCAAAGTACATACATTGACAAGATACTGAAGAGATTCAGTATGGAACAGTCCAAGAGGGGATTGTTTCCAGTGTCACATGGAATTCATCTTTCCAAGAAATGTGTCCTCCGACACATGAGGAAAGAAAGAGTACGGCAAGGATCCCTTACGCATCCGTGATTGGGTCAGTCATGTATGCTCTGCTATGTAGGAGGCTAGATGTTGCTTACACATTAAGTGCAGTAGGAAGATATCAAGTTGATCCAGGAGACCGCCATTGGATGGCAGTCAAGACTATCTTTAAGTATCTGAGGCGTACTAAGGATATGTTCTCAGTTTATGGAGGAGATGAGGACCTAGTCATCAGAGGACATGTAGATGCTAGTTTCTAGACTAGTCAAGATGACATGAAGTCGCAGTCTGGATACATCTTCAGTTTGAATGGAGGTGTAGTGAGCTGGAAGAGCTCAAAACAAAGTGTGGTGGCAGATTCTACAGTGGAGTCCGAGTATATCGCAGCTTCTGAGGCAGCTAAAGAAGCATTATGGATGCGAATCTTCGTCCAAGAGCTGGATGTTGTACCAAGCAGTAAAGATCCTATCACACTATATTGTGATAATACTGCAGCGGTGGCACTTGAAAAAGAGCCAAGGTCATATCAGTGGACAAATCAAATACTTTGGATGTACCATCTCTTGAGGGATTTTTCTCAGAGAGGTGAAGTTGCAGTGAGCAGTATTTCCACGGAAGACAACGTGGCAGACCCATTGACTAAATCCTTGACTCAACAGAAACATGATCATCATGTAAGGTCTAGCGGACTAAAAGTCATAGGTGATTGGATCTATTCCATGTGGGAGTTTTTAAGGGTTGGTGTTCTCAGAACCAACTTGTTTTTACTTTGATTACATGAATGTTCAATTATTATATATTATTCATTGTTCTGTATGACTATAATATAATAATGTCCTAGAATATTTGTGGCATTAATAATGTCATAGCAGATCCTTGCTATGATGAGAACCTTGAAATTCCATAACAATATTCATAAATAAATTTTTGTGGTTGGATGACATACTATGATACGACACATAGTATACAGACCGTCATGTCTGAGTACTCATAAGAAGATGAGACTCTTTCTCATGGAGTTTGCACTTGGTAATCTCTAAGATGGGAGATTATGAGAACAGACCCGCCAGTAGTAATTCCACATGTCTTGGTGTCATCAAATATTGCTATCTGCGAGTGTGTGTAATGGTCCTTAGACTATAAGATTATCATTGACTCATGTCATGACTCGCGCACTTAGATTTACTGACGAAAACTATCATGCAGACAGTTGGCGGAAAGTAGGGTACGTTGGATATGTCACGGGTGACATGTTGTTAATGGATAAGTCGATGAAGGATTTGTCCCTTATATTTATGGAAGTTTATATCTCGGCCCTTTGATTGAAATAGAACTGTCACATTAAATTCCATGGCCATGGTGTAAATGACGAGTTTATTTCAGGTAGTCAAAGAATGACGGATCAAGTATATAGGTTTATGACACTTCCATGAAACCTGCTTGATGAGATATTGAGACAAAGGGATTAAATTATACAGTAAGTGTTCGTATGAGGTGATACGTCAATGCGGTGTCAACTTCTTTCTCTTGGGTGCCTTGACCCGTTTCTAGACAGTAATCATGGACTTTAGGCAAGCCCGCCTAATGCCAATGAGAAATAGGCCTAGAGGGTCACACACTAAGTGTATCCAAGTATCTCAAGTTGAATAAAGATTATTCCCGTACATGGTTTAATAATTATTAAAGGAAGCTTAAGTTGTTTTAAATGATGGAGGAAAAATAAAATAAAACAAGTACACTCCGTGTATTATTAAATGTATACGCCGTGTAGTTTTATTTTGGAAAGGAAATGAATAAATGAAAACAAGATATACACGCCGTGTAGTTTTTCCAATCATGATTTTGAGGATATAATATCGTTTTATTAAATGATATTTATTATAATCAGCGTGAGCTCATGTCGAGGAATTAATTATTCAACATGGGGGTTTTCAATAAGAGTTAATGAAAAAATGAAACGTGTAACGCGTTTATTTATTGTCATAACTCTACAACCTTAAACTTGATTATAAATATCCTCACAACCCCAACTCTTTTCCTACACAAGAGAATCATTGTACACAACATCTCTGGAGAATTCATTCAAGTCTGAAAGAACCTATTCCTCCAAGAACGCTCTCAAGACCGATAGAGATCATCTTCCACCGGATTAAGACGATCTAAGGCGGACAACGCAAGCAAAGGCTTCTCCATGCTAGCACCCAGAGAATCCTTTGGCGACATCCAAAGATACGAGGTACACGTGTGGATCACCGCTAGAGGGAGTGTACACTTGGGTTCTGCGACGCAATGACTGATCACATCGACAACGTGATCAAGAATATCAACGAAGAAATAACACCCAAAAGGTATTTATTTATAATTAATTAAATTAATTATAATCAACCGGTAACGATCCTTGTTTGTGGTTCCGGGACAAACCATCTTCTTTGTCTTTTTCTGTGATTCGATCCATGGAGACTGGTGTTTATCGTCGTATTGATCCCGGATTGATCATTGCTTATGACAAAAATCCAAGTGGTCACATCCACCCACGTGCTTCCACTGCGCTCGGAACCTTCAAAAATGAGGTTTATCACTACCTCTATACTCATGCTACCCACAAGTGGGAAACTTTTTGTAATTTTTAGAGATTCTTTGAAGAATGTATTGAGCAACATGTTAATGAAAAATGAAAAATTCATTGCCTATGCTTTAACATAGTTAAAACATAATGAGAAAAACTATCCCACACATGATATGTGCTTTTGTAGCCGTGATATTTGCATTGAAAATATGGAAGCATTATCTCTTTGGAGAGAATTGTGAAATATATACAAATCAGAAAAGTATTAAATATATATTCCCATAGAATTAGATGAATATATGTTAATGAATATGGTTAGATCTCATCAAGGATTACAACTAGTCAATCCACTACAATCCATGGAATGTGATCAAGGTGGTGGATGTTCTAAGTAGAAAAGATCCAGCAATTCAAGCATCAATGAGAATTTAGAAGGGTATGATCTTCTTATATTTGAAGAGGATGTATATGGGAATCATAAAGGAAGGAACATCATCAATCCTTTCACAAATTAATTCTCAACCATCTCTTCTTGAAAGGTTAAAGGATTCTCAAAAAGATGATATGGGAATTCATAAGAAAGTGGAAACTATATGAAAAGTGAAATCCTTGGAGTTCAGTGTTAATGAAGAAGGAATTTTGAGATTTTGGTTAAGACTATATGTTCTATGAAATTCTAAGTTAAAGAGTGAACTATTGGATGATGCACATAGTTCGTCTTTCTCCATTCACCCAAAAAACCCGAAGATGTATCAAGATCTTTGAGAGAACTATTGGTGAGATAACATAAAGACGGGGATCATTGATTATACATCGATGTTATTGGTATGTTAGAAATTTAAGGTTTAAAGGACGAAGTATTAGGGTATGATTCAACCATTACCCATACCAACATGGAAATGGGAAAACATTACCACTGAATTTGTCACTGGAATTTTGAAAAAATATAAAGGAAACAATGTTATCTGGGTTATTGTGGATTAGCTTAAAAATACTACACACCTCATTGTGAGTTGATAGGATTTCTCACTATATCAACTATCAAAAATATACATCATAAAAGTGGTAAGGATTCATGGAGTACCATGATTAATTGTGTCTGATAGAGATCCAATTTTCACCTTTATGTTTTGGAAAAGTCTCTAGTATGCTCTAAAAACTAAGCTGAACTTCAGTATATCTTATCACCCTCAAATAGATAGCCAATCTGAGTAGACTATCCAAACACTTGAGGACATGTTGAGAGAATTCTCAATTGACATTAATGTATGATGGGACTAACATATCCTCTGGTCGAGTTATCTTACAACAACAGTTTCCAATCAAGCATCAAAATGGATCCTTATGAATCCCTTTATGGGAAGAGGTGTAGAACACCTATATGTTGGGATAAATTTGGGGAATGAAAACTTATAGGTTTCAAAATGGTCGAAGAAAGGTTAGAGAAGGTGAAGACCATTCAGGAGCACATCAAGGCTTCCTAGAGTCAAAAAAAGAGCTATGTTGACAATCATTGATGTGACCTAGAGTTTGTTGTAGGAGACATGGTATTCCTTCTCATATCTATGTGGAAAAGAGTGATGAGATTTTGGAAGAAGATAAACAATATTCCATGGTACATTGGCCCTTTTGAGATCCTTAGACGTATCATACTAGTGGCCTGTCGACTAGAAATCCCACCAAACCTTTCTCAAGTACATGATATATTCCATGTATCCCAATTATGAAAGTACATACCATACCCATCACATGTACTCAATCTAAACATGGTACCATTATAGATTGACCTTTCCTATGAAGAGTTTATGGTGAAGGTATTAGATCATAGAGAAAAATTTCGACGAAATAAGACAGTTCCCCACGTTAATGTGTTATGGAAAAACCACAAGTTTAAATAAGAAACATGGGAACTAAAGGAGGTGATGACGTAAAGTTACCTGCATCTGTTTTAGTGTGGTAAAAGGAAATTTTGAGGGAAAATTTATTATGTGTGGAAGATTTTAATGACTCAAACTATTATGAATAAAATTCCCTTTTTTGATTTAATTAAATGTATTATGGTTATATAAAACACGTGAACATATTTTTTATATCCAATTGAATTTAAATTATTTTCAATTATCATTATAATTGATAATATAGCTATTGAATAGTGATCACTTGACTAGTATAAATATAGGGTTTTTAACAAGGACTTTTTTCACAAAAAAGGAGGTGATGGCATCAACAAGTAAGATCATACCCTCTGAAGACTATTTACCAGAGCTCATAAGGGAGATATAATTTATGGGCTTTTACCTAGACCAATCCAAAATTGAGATCCAACAACTTAGTCATGATAAAAACTATTTACGGGAGAATTTCATGCTTATCGAGATCATGGTCCAAACCATATTCACCGAACAGCCCCATGAAAGCCCCACCATCATGCGCCTTACTCTTAGAGAATATGCTGGTGTAATAAAAAAAATATGTACCAAAACCCTAGCAATAGTAATATTTACATTATTATTTTTATAATAATGAATATATTTTCATCCTATCATTGTTACTTTTTAAATGATTTTTAAAAGAACAAATAGTATTTTTGGTTAATATTCAAATTATATTAAGAAATATATTTTGAAAAATTAATGGATTATTGAAATAATGCTTATTTTACTAAAATATTATTATTAAATTAACTTTATTAAATATAATTTATTATATAATTTTTATGGAGTCAAATGTAATTTTTTTATTAGGGTTCAAAAACTCTTATTGTCAAAAACCCATCAATTTTCAATAAATGCCAATTTTCTTATGTTAAAAGTGAAAAATTAACATATTAATAAAATTATTCAGATAAAATTAATAGTATTTCTGGAATGAAGATTTAGAAATTATCCAATTGTGAATTTTTAATAATTTTCTGATATAGTCGAATTGTTGGGTAAAAATTAAATATCATATAAATATACATTGTGATTTATGACATCATAATGGACCAATAGTTATGTAATAAATAATATAAAAGGCATAATAGGACAAATATATGTTTTTACATTAAAATAATTTTATTTATTTTTATTTTATTTATTTTATACTTCCTTAGTTAATCCTCTAAAACATATAATATATTTTATGATTTTAAAATCATTTCTTTGATTGTGTGACTCACCATCACATAATCAAGGGGAATATTTTTTTAACTTTGTCCCATTACCTATTAAAAATAATGTAATCCACTCCCATTTTCTAGAAACAATGGGAAAACCATGGGATGGTTTCTAGTTTTAAATATTATTTCATCTAGATTCCAAAACCAAAATAATAAATAAATCCCCCCTTCCTATATAAACCCACCCAAGATCCCATTTATATTCAATAAAACTATTTTAATCACGTCCAAACTCTACCCTCTAATCTATAGAGTCCTTCCATGGTGCCTCCAATCTCTTAAGAGTCCTCTCCCAAGACTTTGGAGTCACACATTGATGTAAGGGATGCTCACCTTCCTCTCCTTCTTTCAATTCAAGAATCTCCCTTGAAATTAGACTTTATAGTTTCAATTTTTTATATTGTAATTAATTTAATATGATTAAATTAATATGAAATTAATTTTATTTTAATGATATATTATTTTTATTCTCTCATTATTATATTTATTTGGGTTGTTACTATGCTAAAATTTCGTATGGGATTCTCTCTCCCCTCTTTTTATAAAGCACTTCATTTATGATATTCCCTTTTGATTTATATTTTATTAAGTTAGGATACATTCATACATATCCCCATTACATCCCATTTTATTTTTAAATTATTTTATCCCCTTTCACTCTCATTTATCCCTCTTATGATCCCTTATGTACTCCTGTTACTATGATGAAATTCCATAAGGGATCCTCACCTTCCTCTCTTTTCATCAATTCAATAACATTATTTTGAAATTGACCTATATATTTTCAATTGGTAGTGATTTAATACAATTATTACTGTAACATTAATTTCTAGTTAATTTTATGTGAATGATATACCATTTACATTCTCTCATTTTGAACCTTATCTAAGATGTTACTATGCCGAAATTCTGTAAGGAATCTTCCATGCTCCTCTTTTATCAAGCATTACTTTTATGTTATATCTTTCAATTTACTTTTTTACAATATTTGTATATTTTCTAAAATATCCCCCTTACATTATATTAGATGTATAAATGATGATATCCCATTTCACTCTCATTTAACCCTCCTAATACCCTTTATGTACACTTGTTACCGTGTCAAAATATTATAAGGGTTCTTTCCTTTCTCCTCATTCTTCAAGTTTATTAATTTTGTTGTGCCTTCTATTTCCAATTATTTATGTTTGGTAATTTCTTTCCATATACCTATTACTGTTCATTTCGTGTATAAATTAGAAGATACCCCTTTATCACTTATCAACCCATTTTATGAGTTTCTGTATGACGTCATTATGCAATCGAAATTGCAGAATGATTTTCCATGACAATGTAATTGTATAGTGAATACAATACCCATTTTTCTATCAAGTTTATTCACCTTTATGCATATATACTTATTGATTGGGGACTAAAATGTATGTATTTCACATTACTTGATTGTGGAATAACTCATTATGTTTAATGAATCCATGTTATATGATCTATGTGGCACACTTAAGCATGAGAATGAAATGATTATAAAGGGTGTACCTCGATAGTACTCCAATGCATTAGTTAATGTTTAGTATCATGATAATTCATGTTGGGACAGGGGTGTACCTGATTCCTATAAGGTACTTTTCCCACCATGAAGTCTTGGTGGGTGTATCCTTGACTTATATTTATGATACAATGTTTTATGTTTTTTCCACATTTTCTATGTTATGATTATCATACTATATCATTCCTTATTATTCATTTTACTTTTATTCTCCATTGATATTCCTATTATCTAACATGTATTTTCTTCCTCATGTTATGCCTTGTTTATTACCTTATTGGGATTTATAGATCACCCCTTTCTTATGTATTTCCTCAGGTTATCTCATGTATTGTTAAGTACAAAGGAACATTTCAGTCATGATAAATATGTTTTCAATAAAAATGTTGCTTTTGATGTTTTAAGTTTTTATGTAATTTACCTAGTATCCCAAATACACTATTCTTATTAAAATTATAGGTTCTATTATGTGTAATAAAACATATATTAATGTGTAATAAATAGTAGGATTGTCATGTATATTATTTATATAATATTATAATACTACTATAATGATGATATATATATATATATATATATGCCATTTACTTTATTAAGTTAAATACAATAATAAAATTGAAACAACGTTCATGTATATGTATGGCCTACTATCTCCAAGAATGGTTTATTCCATTTCATCTTAATATATTTTATATATTATTATAATTAAATATTTATTGAATATATATGATATTTATATCATTTTTTACATTCTGTAAATAAGTAAATTAGGATCAATGTAATATGATCAAGAATAATAAGTCAAAACATGTATAAAGAACAAAGTGAATATTACCCGAAATAAAACATTAACATGGAATTTTTATTAAAAGGCTAATATAAAGTAATAATAAAAGAATATATGGTATTATATATATAAGAATATGGGTTGGTAAAATATTTATAATAAACTTATATTTAGTATACAAGATTTTTTTTTGAGTACGAAAATATTCAAGACATATGGTAAGGGGATTTCATCTCACATTTTATTTCTGTGAGATACATGCTATATTCACCACTTAATTCTTTTTTGTGGTGTATATAGTTCCCATGAATGTATTCTATGATTATCATATATAAATTTATGGGTATTTACCAAATTAGTGAAGTATTTTTTTCCCAATTTTACTCCTTTGAGACACATGCCATGAATTTCAAAACCCTTGTTTTCTAATAAGTATTCAAAAATGTTTTTAAAGATGAAATTTCGATTTCTTTTTCATGGAAAAGGGATTTTTAAAAAAATAATTTTTGAAAGAATAGTTTTTATGTTTTCAAATTTATTTCAATGAAATTATTTTCAAAAAGTTTTCAAGATTTATTTTTTTTATTTTAAAAGAGTTTTCAAATAAATGGTTTTGAAAACATTTTCATGATTTAATTTTAAGTTTAAAATGTTTTTAAAGAGAACCTATTTTCAAAAAATATAAAGATTTATTTATAAGATTTAAAATTGATTTTGATGAAATGGTTTTAATATCTTTTTCAAATTTTCATTATAAGTATTCAAAGTGTTTTCAGGGTAATGGTTTTAAAAAATTTTCATGCTTTCAATATATGTTTTCAACGAAATGGTTATCAAAAAAAATAAAACATTATTTATAAGTTTCAAATTAATTTCAAATAAATGGTTTTCAAAATGTTTTCACGATTTCTTTATAAGTTTGAAAAGTGTTTTCAAAGAAAGGTTTTTCAAAAAAAATTCAAGATTTCTTTATATGTTTTCAAGATTATTTTAAATTATAATGGTTTTCAAAAAAAAATAGGTTTTAAAATGAATTTTTCAAAGAAGAAAGGATATTTACCTCATGATTTTTTTAAATGATATTACAAATTTATTTTCTATCTAAGTTGACATCAATTGGTGTTACTCGTTCCTTTCGGTGGAAGTTATCTAAAGGTTCCTTTTATATTATTTATCTGAATGGTTTTTGTTTTGATGACATGATGTTTTTGAAACCCGTATATTTTTCATGGGTTATATTTTTATGAAGCCCGCTTCCTTTCATGGTATATGATTTTGATGAAATGATTATGAAACCTATATCTTTTTCCATAGGTTAAGATATGATTACACATTTATGAATCCCATTTAATTTCATGGGTAATGATATGGTTGTTTATGATCTTGTTGTACATGTATGTATGGTTTCATTATGATATGAGTGGGACCAATATCTCCCTCCAATGGATTGGGTAAATATTTATATCTTCCAATATATTTATTGGAATGAAGTTGACAGGCTTCATCCACTATGGAACATGTGGATGCCTTCTCCACTATTTGAATATGGGGAAACCTTTTCCATTATGGGAAGATGGGGAAACCCGATCCACTATGGGAATATTTGGAATTCTAATCCACTCTGGGAAGATAGGGAAACCCAATCCCTTATAGTGAAATTACTATTACTCAGTAGGTGTAGTTTCCATGAAGTTACGTAATAAGTGTTGGAAATGAACCCTGGCTTATAGGGAATGATAATACATGTTTATGTGTCTTCCAAAATTCCATGGCTTATTTATATGTTATGATTTCATGGATCAAGATCTTGAATAACTTATCATTCATGTCTTATGACCTTCCAATCATTATTCCATGATTTATGTTTATGATATTTGATATGTAGGGTATGGTCTTCTAATGTTATTACCACATTCTCATACCATTATTCTCATGTTTATCCTTACATACCTACATTTTACCCTTACTGAGCATCTTATCTCACCCCTTTTTATGTTTCCTTTCTCCCAAGTTATGAACATATGTATTATGTATGATGTGTCTAAGAATGGTGATATTCATGGAGAATGTAGAGGGAGACAATGTGTATCACTTATGTAACAGTTTATATGTTTCCAAGTTTCCAAATTCACTATTCTAATACGGTATTTGGGAGTCTATTTGTGTAATGTATTAGGTATTCCACAAAATTGATATAATGTTAATGTATAGACAAGTGAGGGACTCGATATTTGGTATGAGAGAAAATTTTTTGTTAACATTTGGAAACTAGGATGAGAAAACTATAGAGAAAAATCTAAGGACATGTTTATGGATAAGTCTAAATATAAGTAAAAGTATATAAAAATGTACTAAACTTTTTAAAATGATAGAGTGACTAGTTTCCATGAAATACATCCATGTTTATATATTAAAAGTGGACATGGTTCTGGAACAGATGTACCAAGGAGTAACAACTTCGACAAGATTCATTGTGCCTAACTGGAGTATATCTTGGTACACGAAAACAGGCATTACTACGCACCTGTTTTGAAACTCCAAGGGAATATTATTTAGGAATTCAGAAACTATTCAAAAAGCATCATGAAGGATTTAAAAATATGTTTTCTATGAATAATCAAGGATAAACCTAGGGTTCCAGATATTATTAAAGGTCTTATAATTTAGACATCCTTTATATTGTTTTACATGATTATGTGTTTCCTTACTGTGAAAATTATGCCATACTCTATGATTTTTTTAGTCAATAGATAGAACATGAAGGAACCACGTTAATGGTGATTGCAATGGGAAATGAAACAATTTCCATCCTAAGAATCTGAATTTTATGGGATCTAGAATGAAAAATATCATTGTTATTATCACCCAAATTTCACAAGCTATGAAACATGTTGAGCATCCAAACGAGAAAATGAAAGAACAATGTTCTCTTTAGTCCTTCATGAGGCAACATTCAACTTCTTTTAGTGGGTCTTCTGGTCCACTTGCTGCGGAACACCAGATCAGTACCACTGAAATTATATTATTTATTCTCCAGTGTTCAGAAAATGAGAAATTCATTCTCAACATTTATTGGTTTGAATTTGAAGAAGGATATTGGTGGACTCTAATAAAGAATATGAGGAATCAAGATTAAATTGAATCCATAGATTGGGAAAAATTTCTACAACTTATTCTTCAATAAGTAATTTCCTTGTATTATTAATACCAAGATAGAATAGGTGTTCCTTGTGTTAAATGAAAAGGATAATGAATCAATCGGTACCTATGAGGATAGTTTCACAATACATACAAGGTACCCTTATGGAATTATCATCCAACCTGAAAGTAAAGTTCATAGGTTCTTCAGTGGAATAAATCCAAGTCTCGAAAGGGTGTTTTCCATAAGATACATTAGTATCTACGAAGATATTTTATGTTGTGGAGTCAGAGATGAAATGGATTTTGGAGTTACATATCAATATCATGGTTTCCATAAGAAAAGAAATATGGATTTCAAAGGAAAATATAAAAACCCTGGAGAGAAGAAGATGCACCTTTCGTTATACTATATTTGTGGAAATAAACATGGAGGGAATTGTCTTATTTGATCTAATAAGTTTTTTATGTGTGGAAGTGATGTCCACCAAGAAATTGATTATTTCAATAATGTGAATAAGTTGACCAATGAAGAAAATATACACATAATTCGCTTCCCACACTTCAGTGCTTCAAGTGTAAGGAGGATGGGAATTATTCAATCCAGTGACCAAACCCAAGGTTTGGTGATGATGATCAGCATCAATAACCACTTAAACCTAGGGGCAAGGGTAAATCTGATGTGATAAATATTTATAACGAGGGGTGAAATAGATATACTATGAAAGGTATACTTACCATCCACTATAGAAATTATAATGTCATATTTTATTCTAGATCTACCCATTCTTTCATATCTAAAGAATTGTATAAGGGTATTAAGATTCCACCCAAATAATTAGATGTGGAATTTTCAGTACAAACCCTTAATTGTATGATGATTTCATCTCAAGTATATGATTCTTCTTTAGTTGATGTTAGTGGGAATATACATCCTGTATATATTTTCATTCTTCCCCAGTTGAATTTGATGTCATCTTATGCATGGATTTTCTATCTGTAACAAATCCCACATAAATTTTCATGTAAAAAAGTTACATTTGATATTTCAAACCAACCTATGATCATATATCAATGTGAAAATATGTATGAACATTCAATGAGGATTACATCTGGTGTATAAGTCTTAATCCCCATTCATAAGGAATTTTTTTCCCAAATGTTTTGGGAGAAACATGACATCGATTATATTCCTGTTGTTCAAGAATTTGTGGATGTGTTCCTAGAATAGTTCCATATCCTTCCCTTAAAATGTAAAGTTGAGCTCTCGATATAACTCATATTTGGTTCAACACCAATTTCAATGAATCCTTATAGAATGTCCCTAATTGAGTTGCATGAAGTGAAGAAGAAACTCCAAGAAAACTATGATAAGGGATTTATTAGGACAAGTGTGTCACCATGGGGTGCACCTGTCCTCATTGAGAAAAATAAAGATGGATCAATGTGACTATGAATTGATTCTCTAGATTTGCAAAATATCACAATCAAGAACAAGTCTCATCATCCCTATATTGATGAGTTATTTGATCAATTGCACGAAGCTAAATACTTTTCCAAGATTGACCTTAATTATGGATATCATCGATTGAGGGTCAATAACGAGGATATACCTAAGAAGACATTCTATAAAAGGTATTGAAACTATGAATATATAGTAATACCTTTTGACCTTACTAGTATCCCTACTATCTTCATGGATTTTATTGATGGATAATTTATAGATTAACTCGATTAGTTTGTGGTAATCTTTATAGATGACATATTTATCTATTAAAAGAGCATGGAAGAGCACAAAGACCACTTGATAATTGTACTAATGATAATTATGAAGGATAGTATGTATGATAATTTAAAAAGGGTTAATTTTGAATGAAAAATGTTTCATTTTTTGGTCACATAATCTCAATAGAAGGCATAACCGTAGATCTATCAAAGGAAGAAGATATTAAATGTTTTCATAGACCAAACATGGTGACTAATAACCTTAGTTTTCTTAGATTGGTTGGATATTATCAAAGATTTGTTGATAATTTATTATGACTATCTAATTCTCTGACCATGTTTTCTTATAAGGGTTCCAAGATCCTTTGGATAGAAGAATGTGAGGGAAATTTCATGGAATTAAAGAGAAGGTTGTTTAGTTCACCTCTGATTACATTACCATGTAGTAGAGAAGGGTTTTTATATATAGTCATGTATCCAAGAAAGGATTGGGATGTGTGCCTATGAAAAACTACAAGGTTATCTCTTATTCCTCATGAAAGTTGAAGATCCTCAAGAAAAATCACCCAAATTGTGATTTAGATTTAGCATGAATAATTTTTTGCATTAAATATATTGGTAAATTATCTTTATGGACAATGGTTTGATATATATACCAATAATAAACTTATGAAATATATATTCACATATAAGGAGTTTAAGATTCCCCAAATAATATTTTTATAGATTATAAAGGATTATTACTTCTCAATACATTACCACCTTTGGAATGTGAACAAGTTGTATGATGCTTTGAGTCGAAAGGATCAATCTAGATTGTCCATGATATGGATTGAAAAGATCCAATATTTCTGTATTTTCAATGGAGGGATCTAGAAATCTTGAAGGAAGGGTGAAAATATTATCTTTCTTAATTGAAAGTTCAACCCTCTATCTAAGTTAATATCAAAGAGGCGTTGAAGGAAGATGTAGAGCTGTAAAAGAAGGTCAGAGATGTTTCAAAGTTTATCCTTGATCAGGATGGAATGATAAGGTTCAGGAATCATGTATTTGTTACATCCATACCATATTTGAAGAAGGAGTTGTTATAGGAAGCTCATTGTTCTTTATTCTCTATTCATCATGGAATTGTAAAGATTTATAGATAGTTGAATGAATACTTCTGGTGGGATGGAATAAAGAGTGATATCGATGAGTTTGTATATTGTTTCCTGGTATTCTGACAAGTTATGGCTGAAAGAAAAAAAATATAATGGGATGTTGCATCTATTAAAAATAACAGAATGAAAATGAGATAACTTCACTATGGATTTTGTCATTTGACTCCCCAAAAGCTATGAAGGGATTAATTATATATGGGTGGTAGTCAATCTCCTTACAAAGTCAGCAAACTTCATTACCATCATAGGACACTTCTATATAGATTATATGTCCATGATATATATTAAGAAATTGGTAAGGTTTCATGGACTAACACATTCTATAGTATCTGATCTGGATCAATAGTTTACCTCAATATTCTATAGAAGTCTTTAGGAAGCACTTGATACAGAATTGAGTTTCAACACTGCTTATCATCTTCAATAGGATGGTCAGTATGAAATAATAATTCAAAACCTATAGGATATATTGACATCCTATTATATGTATTTAAAAGGTGGTTGGGATCAAAACATTTCAATAGTTGATTTTTCTTACCACAATAGCTTTCAATCAATCATCCATGGCTCCTTATAAATTCCTATATTGGAAGAAGTGTAGAGCTCCAACGTTCTGGGATGAAGTTCATGAAAGAAATATATTCATACCTGAGATAGCTAAAGAAATGGATGAGAAGGTCATAACCATTTAGAAACATATCAAGGTAGCTCAAATTTTATAGAAAACTTATGTTGATAACTATCAGCGTGATCTATAATTTGAATTTAGTGAGAAGGTGTTTCAATAAATCTCTCCCTGGATTAAGGTAATGAGATTCGGGAAGAAATTGAAACTAAGCCCAAGGTATATTGGTCCCCTTGAAATTATTGATCGTATTGGGATGGTATCATATCTCTTGTAACTTCCAACAAATATATCTCATGTAAAAAATTTGTTCCATGTATCTCTCCTGAGGAAGTACATACCTGACCCTTCACATGAACTAGACTCATAGGTCACACTACTAGAGAAGGATATTTCATATAAGAAACAACAGGTTGAAATTATAGTTCATACATAGAATGTTATATGAAACAAGACCACATCCCAAGTCAATGTTTTGTAGAGAAATCACTTGATAGAGGAAGCTATGTGGGAACTCTATGATATAATGAGGTAGAAATGTCCTCATTTGTTTTAATAATAATGAGAAATTTAGAGGGAAATTTTAATTTTAAAGGGCTATAAATTAACACCCTGAGTTTTTGTAAACACAATTATTATAAATAAATAAATTTTCCTAGATTTCGTGCATTGTGTGATACACTACATCAAACATTTTTAATACACCAACCCAATATAATATTTCACTACATGAAACATTGAATTGGCTTGTATTACATGAAACATCGATTTTCTATGAAACATCATTTTATTGTTACAATTATTTAAATGACATAGTTATAACATAGAAGTTAAACTTAGTAATATTAATAGTAATAACTAATTTTTAAATATTGTTTTATAAATAAAACATATTGATAATAAAACATGTAATATTGTTAAAGTCATTATATGTTTAAAAATACTATTTTCTCAAATGAACTACTTTCTATGTCCTTATATGATAAATAATAAAATTAATTTTAGAGACATTTAGAAATTTAATTTTATAAAATAAAAAATATTTTTTTAATTCAGAATGTAAAAATTATATTAGGCTAAATTTTAGGTATTTTTCTGGAAAACATCATTTTTGTTTGAATAGTGAAAATTACAAAATTTTAAATCAAAAATACTTTTTTGTCTAAATAATTTATATAGATAAATTATATTTTAATTCAATTTTAAATAAATTTATACAATTTAGATACTTTTAAAAAATATCACAATGAAATTGTATATAAAAACTTACCCAACTTCTGAACATTTTATCTTTCAAAACATGTTGTGTCATCCCAATTGTAGGATAAAATTTAAATTAATTTCTAAAATTATTGGATTAGAATTTAGAAAAATAGATTCCATATTTTGGATTATAATAATTTATAATTCCTAATAATTTAAATTATTTTTTGACAAAAATTAATAGTGAAATTGATTAAAATGTATTACATCTATTAAGAGAACAATTAGCTTAATAAGGAACTAAACCTTACACTTATGGCCCAAAACAGCCTATAAACTTATCCAAATATATTTTATGGCCATATTTCTACCTTATAATCCATTTTATTAGATTTGGAATTATATTTGAGAAACATTTCATGGGAAAAACACTGGTGGAATTCCCTTTTCCAAAATTTACATGAACGCCACTCCTCCACCACTATAAAATGGAACTAACTTCTACCCCTTATTCACACAACTAAATCAATTTGGATCACCCATAATCTACTCAAATAATCTCCCAAAATACCTCACCTAATCCTATAATCCTCAATTTTTTGTAGAAATTTATCCAAGGAATCCCTTTGGTGAAAACCAAGAGGAGTTACCCAAATAATAGATAAAATCCTTCCTCGATCTCCTTTGTTTTATTTTCATTCTCCACCTCCTATAACGCGGTTCTGGTGTTTCAGATCGAAGACCATGGAATTTTGTTTTTTTTGGTTTCAGGGGTGCTTGATTTAACCCAGTGAACAGGAGGATGGGATTTTTCCAGTGGGTAGGCATCTCAGCAGTTGCGGTGTTGGGTGATAGGCGATGTGAATAGGCGGACGACAAAGGGATCGAGCAATAGTGGTGATGGGAGGTCAGGTGAATGGGCCAAGGTGTCAAATTCAATAGTTTCATTGTGCTAAATTCATCAAATATTTAGTGGTTGATGGATTTTGGATTTGAATTTTTAATTTTGGATGTGAATTGTGAATCATATGGTTCCTACTAACCCCTTAAAAGTGGATTATTTTTAAAATACCAAAAAAATCATTTTAGAGGATGAAATGATATTGCTCATTTTTTCCATCACCACCTCTCACGGTTGGTAATTATAATTGAAAATATATTTTTATATGGTAAATCTGATATTTTAGTTTTAATTATTCCTATAAAATTATTGTATAAAACATATATTCGTGTTTTCCATTTTCTGTAAACATGATAACTTTTTTTGTGGATGTGTGGACTACAACCTCCTCAGAGTGATGTGATTAATTCACATATTACATGGAATGTTTCAAGGATGGATTTAGTGAAATTATATGATATATATGATGTAAATATTATACTTTAATAATTATATATATATATATATATATCTTACTATCTTACTTTCAGTACAACAATAAAACAGAAATAACGTTCATTCGTACGTATGGCATGCCATTTCCATGAACGATGTATTCCATTTCATCTTTCTATATTTTATAGATTATTATATATGAATATATAATAAATATATGTGATATTTATATCATGTTTTACATTATTTAAATAATTAAATCATGACCCATTTAAGACGATCAATAATAATAATTCTAAACATGTACAAAGAAAAAAGAGAACATTTCCCAAAATGAAACCTTAACATGGAATTGTTAATAAGATGGTAATATAAAGTCATAATAAAAAAACATATGAAATTATATATAAGAATATGGTTCTATAAAATATTTATAATAAAATTATATTTATTATAGGTGAGGTTTTTATGAGTATGAATAGGTCAATACATAAGGTAAGGGAATTTTATCTCGCTTTTTATTTTTAAGAGATACATTCTATGTTCACCTCCCAATTATTTTTTTTGGTGTTTATGATACACATGAGTGTCTTATATTATTATAATACTTAAATTTATAGTTATTTACATATCCATTTTATTCTCTATATTTCAACGGGTAATGCTTCAAAAGTTACCAAATTGGTAATGTAGTTTTGTCTCAATTTTCGTCCTTTCAGGAAAATCCCATGAATTTCAAAAATCATGTTTTCAAGAAATTATTCAAAATTTATTTAAAAGAATATATTTTGGGAAAATATTAATTGTCAAAGTATTTTAAATTTTTTATTTTTTTCAAATAATCCCTTATAAGTTTTCAAAGTGTTTTCAATGAAATGGTGTTTAAAATTCTTTCAATATTTCTTTATAAGTTTTCAGAGTTTTTTCAAATAAATGGTTTTCAAAATTTTTTAAAGATTTATTTATATATTTTCAAATTGTTTTCAAATAAATTTTATTCATAAATTATTCAATATTTCTTTAAATTATTTTAAATTATTTTCAATGAAATTGTTCTCAAAACATTTTCTAAATTTATTTATAAATTTTTAATGTGTTTTTTAAGAAATGGTTTTCAAAAGAAATCAAGATTTTTTTATGAGTTTTTAAATAAACGTTTTTCAAAATGATTTGAATATTTATATATAATTTTTCTTGTTTATTTTCAAATAAAATTGTTTTTAAAAGTTTTTTTTTGTTTTAAAAAATATTTTTCAAAGGAGAATGGATATTTTCCTAAAGAAATATTTTTAAAATATAATTCAAAATTATTTTCCATATATGATGGAATATGTTGGGGATAATCATACCTTTTTTGGGAAATGATCCAAAGGTTCTATTCATATTCTTTCTCAGAATGGTTTTTGTTTTGATGTCATGGTATTTATGAAACCCATTTCTTTGTCACGGGTTATATGATTATTAAAACCCCTTCCTTTCATGGGTAATATTTCTAT
This sequence comes from Viscum album, assembly GCA_963277665.1. Taxonomy (NCBI): domain Eukaryota; kingdom Viridiplantae; phylum Streptophyta; class Magnoliopsida; order Santalales; family Viscaceae; genus Viscum; species Viscum album. The sequence goes on along the minus strand of OY728167.1, from coordinate 385,926,640 downwards.
GAAAACCTCTTATTTCCTTGGGTTATATATTTATGAAACCCAATTAATTTCACAAGTTATGAGTTTGATGAAATGATTATGAAAACTATCTATTTTTTCAACGGTTAAGATATGATTACATGTTTATGATGCCCATTTCATTTCATGGGTTGTGATATTACTACTTATGATCTTGTGGCACATGTATGTATGATTTCATTATTAGATGTGTGGGACCTAAATATACCTCCCATACATTTGGAAAATATTTATATCTCATAATATAATTATGGGAATCAAGTTGATGGGATTGATCCACTGTAGAATATGGGGTAACCTGATCCACTATGGGAAGATGGGAAAGCCCAATCCACTATGATAATGTGGGGAAAATCGATCCACTATGGGAATATGGGGATACCTGATCCACTATGGGAAGATAGGGAAACCCGATCCATTATCAAATGATTGGGAAACCTTATCCAATATGTGAAGATGGATAGGCCTAATCCCTTACAAGGAAAGTACTACGATTGGGGATGGTGGTGTGTCCCACCCATTTGGTGTAGTATCCATGAATTTCCCTAATAATTTTAGGAAATATTCCCTTACTTATAGGGAATGATATTAAATTTTTATGTGTCTACCATAATTCTATGTCATAATACTATATTATGCTTTCTTGGATCATGCTTTTGATTCCCTTATGATTCATGTCTTATTAACTTCCAATATTTATTCCTTGATTTATGTTTATGATCTTTGATATTAAGGGTTTGATATTTTAATGTTATGATCACATTATCATACCCTTATGCTCTTGTTTGTTCTTACATGTCTCCCTTGTTTACCCATACTGAGAATATGATCTCACCACTTTTATGTTTTCTTACCCCTAGGTTATAAAGATAGTTATTATGTATGATTTGTGTAAGAAGGGCTCTAGTCATGAAGAACCTAGTGGGAGATAATGTAGCTCACTTATGTACAAGTTTTTATTTTTCAATGTTCCAAAAGGCACTAAACTAATACGGTATTTGGGAGTGGGTTTGTTTAATGTATTAAGTATTCCCAAAAAAAGTAAGTTAATTTTAATGTATGAAAAGATATGGTCTCTATAGTTTGAGGTACCCTCATAAAATGAGATTCTATTACCTATAGCGGTGTATATCTTAATTCTGATATTTGATTGACCGTGAATGAAATTTAAAAGGATGTCGAATACATCTAGGAGCCTCCAAAAATGAGAGGAATGGGTTAGGTTAGAGTTAGTATCAAATTTGGTTTAATTCCAAGTGTTATGGTATTTTCAATTTAATTTTTTGGGGGTTTTAAATTTCACATGCACGGTTTCTTATATGGGGTGCATGGTTTCCCCTAACTGTGGTCCCTAATTATGTGTCTCACCTAGGTGTGTCACATAGTTACTCCTAAGAGGGAACCTAATTTGGACCACCATGAAACAACTATGTGAATCATCTCTTTTTTAGTTTATTTTGATTGTTGGTTTGGGCGCACGGTTTTTGAAAACTGTTTTCCAACTGTGCACATCCTCTATTCCTTCAAAATTATCAAAATTTCACCCCAACTCACCCAAGATAAATAGAAAAAAAATGTTCTCAAAATAAGGGCAATATGTACCTATAAACAAGCTTGAGAAATATCATGAAAAGTTTGGTATCTTACAATTTCTCCACCTTATAATAGCTCGCCCCAATTATGTAATCCCAAGTTTATCTAAAATTACGAGGCTAAAAGATCAGACCACTGAGCCCATTTATCTACTTATCTCTCCCATGTTTCCTCCTAAAATGGACATGCTTCCACAATACATGATCTATCATCACAGTTTTTCCCCACAACACTTTCTCACTACGATCCAACACATGTATCGAATGATCGTCCATGGATGCATCTAACTCAAGCTCAACATCATCCACATATATCAAATGCTAAGTTTCAGGGTGATACTGTTGAAGTTTTGAAACATGAATTATTTCATGCATAACACTGTATCTCTGTAGAAGAGCTAATCAGTACACCACCGATCAGATTATCTCCACAACCTAAAATAGTCCATCAAAATTTGGCACGAACTTGTCCTCCCACTGTTTCTTATGGTGACCCAATCAAGGTGAAACCCAAATGAATACATGATAACCCTATTAAAACATTATGGTTCACCTAAATCTATCATAATATGACTTACATCTAGTCTAAACTGTATCCATACACTTTCAAATTACCTGAACCAATTATAAAATATCTTACATGAGACTCGGTCCCAAAAAATCCAACTCACCTACCTCCACCCAGCACATAGGTGATCTGTAAGGAATAAAATTAAGAGACTCATATGATTATATCTGTATAGTTTCATGATAAATATTTTTTTTGGTGAACTCCACAAAATCTAGTTGCTTATCTGAAGACCCATCAATATCAATGACACACACTCAAAGACTGTCTTCTAGAAACTATATAGTATAGTATGACTACCCATATAACTTTGGGGGAAAAATAATACTCAGTAAAACTTTTGTACCAAACTCCCTCTATAAACCCTACTAGAAGAGTGAAGTAAAGCATTACTCACAGTCTGAAACTACAGTCTATGGAACCCCGTGCAGAAGGAATATTTCCCAAATGTTAAAATCTACATACTTCACAACTAAGAAAGTCTCTTATACTGGAAATAAATGTTCTTCTTTTACAAACAACCCACAATCACACAAATAACCTCTTTCTTTTGAGGCTTCCTCAGGAGACATAATAAAACGTCCATGGTAACATCTTACCACATCCATTCCAGAATAGGAAATGTCTATAATAAACCAACATGTCATTTATACTCTATCTTCACATGTTTAAAGGTGTAGAATCATGTCACAAACCCTAATATCTCCATTTTCATGCATGACCACTAAATATGTCATCACAGGTCTTGGTACATTTTTTTCAAACGTGGTCTCACACCCTACTTCGAGGAATGAAATTCATGCATCATCTCAACCCATATACTCATAGGCACAAAAACCCAATTCCTAACATATATGATCTCACCCTCATCTATAGCCCAATCTAAAGGTGACTCTCAACCTTCAATACTTTCTCTCAAAGCCAAACATTCGAGATCCTCATACTACCTATATTTGATCTATCTGAATAGTTTATACTCCACTAAAAATGTTAAGAGAGACATCTTCTCATAGACCTCCCAGCCTACAACATGTATTTCAGCTAGTAAATTCATCATCTTCCACTCTGAACTAGACCCATACGCTACCAGATTATGATTTTTTCTAATTAAATAATCCTCAACATTATTTACCTTCCCCGGAATATATTCTTTCTCAAAATAAAATGACAGAATATAATCATCCCACATTCATTACTGGATATTCAAATATAATTATAAAAATATATACTTAAAGATATTGTGATGAGTATACATAGTAAATGTCTCACAAAAATATAAAGCCTCCAAAACCTCAAAGCATAAACCATTGTATCCAACTCAAGTGTGTATAGGGTAATTCTATTCATGTGGCCTCAAATTACATGCCCCATAAGCCAAAACTCAATCTCCCATCATCAATACTACTCGAAGACCTATCCTATAAGTGTCACAAAACACATTATACTCCTCATCTATCTTGGGTAGGATCAGTTTTAGTTTCATTTTCATGATCTTATTTAACTCCTGAAATAATTTCTCACATGATCTAGACCATTAAAACATTATCCTCTAATGGGTTAATCCTAAAAGTGATGCTTCTATATGGGAATATTCTGGGTTAAAACTCTGATAATTTCCTTCTAGTCCTAGAAAGCTATAAATATTGAAAAATTTATTGGAATGCTCCAAAGAAACCACTAGTGGAACATTATCTTGATCAAATAACACATCTTCCTATGAGATTATGTATCCCATGAAGTGTATATGTTCAATCCCAAAATGAAACTTAGATATCATGGCATTTAGATGATGATCTCTCAATATACTCAATAGGATGTCAATAAGTTGGTCATGATCATCTTGAGTCTTGTTTAACACCATGATTTCATCACAAATACAACAACACAATGATCAAGTTATAGATGGAAGATTTATTTCATCAAGGCCATAACAACTTCTAGAGAATATGTTAGTCTGAATGGAATCATGAAAAAATCATAAAGGCCCTACCTGATTTTGAAAGTAGTCTTTAGTATATTAGATGGTAGAACTCTCAATTGATTATACCATAATCTCAAGTCAATCATGGAAATGACACAAGATCAACTCAACTATTCAAATAGATCTCGGATGAAAAAAGGAGGATACTAGTTCTTCACTGTTATCTTGTTCCACATTCTGTAGTAAACACACAAGTTAAAGGTTCTATTAGACTTATTTTCAAACAAGACTAGAGAACCCCAAGGTGACGTACTATGAAAGAACAATAACTTATCCATCAAATCCTCTAGCTGAGTCTTATGCACTTGAAGATCTATAGGTGTAATTCAATACATTGAAATAGATATGGGATCAGCCCCTAGAATGATATATATAGTAAACTACACATCTCTCTTAGGTGGAATAATTGAGAAGCCTTGTGGGAACAGATCCTAGAACCTTTCCACTATGGGTGGAATAACACCATTATTTACACCACCATCATCCAACACAACCTAGAAACCTGAGCAGTGAGCTACACTAGTTTCTTATGAACTGTCTCTATATGGACAACCTAGATATCCCACTATCCATGGTGAATATAATTTTAACCCTTAGGATATGTAAAAGTCACTCTCTTATGATAAAAAATCTATATGTGATCTGTATTCTCTTAACTAGTTCATACCCAGAATTAGGTCAAAGCCTAACATGTAAAGTATGTAAATATCCCCTAGAAAATGATACTCCCCTACCATGATAGAGCACCCCTTGAACAGACTGATTTCTATCAATCGCACTCCCAAAGGTGTTTCTATAATCATAACTCATCTCAAAAACTCCACCATCTGGCTCAAACAATTCACAATGTTCACAAATATTAAAGAATAAAAGGCATCAATATCAAATAAAGGATTAGAATGTATAGAATCTACAAGAAAAATATCTCTAACTATTAAAGGTCCATCATTTATATCCCCTAGTGTTGGATAAATGACATGAAATTGTCCTTCCACTCTTCTATGTGGTTCAGTCTGAGTCCCCTGCACTGCACTACTCTACTGATATGGGCACTCTTTCCTTAAAGCATCGTGTCCACTGCCACTACCATCACAACTAGAAAAACTATAAATTCCATAGTGATATGATGTATAAAATCCCCTTACCAATCTCTTCTTCTGCCTAACTTATCCATCACTACCCATTTATCATGGGTTCCTACAAAACCTATGTAGGTGTCCCATCCTCCCGTAGCCCCGAAACTCTACTAGTGGTCGGGGAAACTATCTACAAAAGTGTCCTCACCTACCACTCTGGTGACAAATCACGTGAGAAAGGTCATGTGTAATTAGGTCTTCTTGTGGATACTCTTCTTACTATCACCCTGGATAACACTCTCATAATGATTCTTCCTTCCCTAGGAATACGTACCTATATATCATCCAAAAGAAACCACCTCTCCTCCACTAGAATCCTCATTTAGGTTCCCCTCAGATATGAGAACATAATTAACCACTTCTAAAAACTTCTTCAACCTAAAGATATTCACCTGGGACTTAATTTCACTTTTAAGTCCATCCTGAAATCATTTTACTGAATTATAGTCATCTCTCTCCAATACTAGAGAAAAGTGTTGAAAATCCATGAAGCATCCAACATAGACTATCACAGACATACTCCCTTGATTCAACCTCATGAAATCAACTTTTATCTCCTGCATGAGTGTCTCTGGATAAAAGTACTCTAAGGAATTCTTTTGAAATAACTTCCTTACCATTTTTTCTAGTTATCCGTCATGAGTTTGGATGTCCCACCAATGATTTTCTGGACCACGTAACATTTAAACAACCAATTTGAATCTCTTCTCACTATGAGTCTCTAATTGGTCAAGTATTGTATGGGTGGACTCAATCCATAACATAGATACCTCAAGTCCACACTCTATAGAAAATGTCGTAGGATTTTTCAACTAGAACTCCCATGTCAGGTTAGAGATACTCTTCACAATCCACCATGGTTCTCTTTCCATAAACTGAATGAAGTGAGCAATGTTCTCCCAGAACTACACTTCAAACTCCTCACCTGGAACTACCGGTGCCTCGGGTTCCATTGCTGGTGGATCCAGCCATAAACTCTTTCCATCATCTGAACATTAATCATCATAGAGGCCTAACATTTCAATCATAAACATGCATATTAGGAAACAAACACAAAATTAACATAGTTAACAAGAGGGATCCATTCAAGGCCATAACAAGTCATTCCCCTTTTATCTTCATCTCGGCAAAAACTAAGGCACTATCACTTCCCTTAACAATCTTACATCAAGGTAATTGTTAATCATAGGTAAAATCATTCTAAATTTATCATTAGGAACCATTTTCATTTCAATTACACAATCATGGAAAAATATTTCAATTTCAATAACTACCTAAAACCTATTATTCCATGTGTTCCTAAAAATGATGCGTTTTATAATTAGTCCTGAGTGCCTAGAATTATGCATGCATACTAAACTATAATTACATATTGGGCCACAAGTAAAATATTAGAGAATACTATAAAGTAAAAAGAACACACAATAATTACATCACCCAAGGTGAAATAATATCCAGCTGTAAGAACAAACATCAGTAACAAAAATCTCACCTTAGGTACTTGTATTTTACCCTCATACACGGGTTACTTACTTCCATTCAATATCTCAAAACTATGGAACCATATTTTCTAGTCTACCACTCCCAAATATTAATTCAAATTAAAAGAAATGAAAATTTTCTAATATCACTTTGTAACGTCTTGACCCAGGTGCCACACACGGGTCCCCTGAGATGGTCGTTCACATGACCTCACCCCCCCTGACATTCGAGAGGTTTGTATACTAGTATATAGGGTCTAATATAGATCATGGGTAGACTATAATACCATGATCAAAGTAGCGCAATAATAGAAATAAATGAAAATAACTAAAATATATATCCAATAATCAAACCAATATAGTATCACATGATAACCAAAACATGAAATACAATATCCAAAACTAAATAGTATATATTTCATTCCAAATATGTGTCATTCATCAATATGAAAAACCAAAAATAAATAAAGACACTAAAAAATCCCATGTGGTCCCTAAATCATGTCAGGTTCCCTTATCCACGCTCCATCCCCACTCAACCATCTGACATTGGTCATTCGACTTTATCCTTTACTACAAATATAATGTCTATTCGAGTACAGATTAGGAATCCCAAGTAGGGTGAATGTACAAATTAGTATACCACCCCCAACGGTGTCTAAAATAATATCCTGTCAATAACAGTATATGAGGTTGTATAAAGAATGAAATACAAGCAATAAATTTAATAGTTTACATTTATTAAATTACTCTTTATTTAACCACATAACTCCCAGGTTCATGAGGAAACCCAAACCAATAATACATTCTTTGTATTGTGCTGGAGTTTTAAGAATCTCCAAGGGATATCACATGTCACAATACCTTGTTTATCAGTTATCACTTCATTTAAATTCAAATTATGGCCAACTGGAACCATAGTCCAATGCCAATATTTTGGGCTTATATCTCCATTCCTAGGACAATGTAGGTATTTAAAGTAGTATTCCATGACCCAAAAATCATTTATCAATCAAAAACACAAGTTTTAATTTGAAGTAGTAGTTTGTGTCCCACAATCATTTATCACTACCAACTTTTTATGTAGAATATCGTGTCCCATACTCATTAATCACTGTGGTATTTTGATGTAGTAGACCATTTCCCGCACATATATATCATATTTATCATAATATCACAATTTTACATGTATCACAACACCTCATTTATTAATTCACCAATTAATTAATCAAATTCAACAATTGAATGATCACATAATTCCATTAATTAATTTAACAATTAACTAATCGAATTCAATAATTACATAATCACATCATTACATTAATTAATTCAAAAATTAATTAATCCAATTCAACAATTGCATAATCAAATCCTTATATTAATTAATTCAATAATTAATTAATCACATCAATTCCATTAATTAATTCAGTAATTAATTATTCAACAATTAATTAATACAATTCAACAATTGAATAATCACATATTTCCATTAATTGATTCAAAAAATAATTAGTCACATCAATTCCATTAGTTAATTAAATAATTAATTAATCCAATTACACCAATTTCAATTGCCCCAATTTAACCCTAATCGTTATCACATGAAAATTAAATCAAATCAAATAAATCATCAATGAAATTTCTAAATCATGAGAATTGAGAATCTCATAATTACATACACATAATTTAAATCAATTCTACGGGTTTTTTTTATTTAGACTACCTACCTCAAAATTGATAATCAGAAATCACCAGTGAAAATATGGAATTTAAGTGGAACACCCAAGATCACAAAGAATAACAAGATCTAGATCTGAAACCTACATTTCAGATCAAAAAAATTAGATATAATAAAACCTAGATCCGGATCTATCACAAATAGAGGAAAACATCCCTTTAGCGGATGAGAGAAACATAGGAGAGAGGTAGTAATCCATAAGGGATGATATTACCTTACCAAGAGAGGGTAAGATATTCAATATAGGATTTGATTCACTAATAACAGAGTTTGAAATCCCTCATAATCCATCTAGGATCCTCAAAAAACCATATGAATTGGTTAGGTCTAATTTAGGGTTGATTTTGGGTTAATTCGAGGGGTTCAGTTATTTTCAATCAATTTTTCCAGGCTTTAAAATCCCACATGCATAGTTTCTTTTATAAATTTTTTGGTTTCCCCTAAACCTGAACCCTATCTATGTGACTCACCTAGGGGTTTTACACGGTTACTCCTAAGAGGGTGAATGGTTTGGCACTTGGTGTGCGAACCGTGCAAATCTACTCTGTTTTGTCTGGCATGGTTTGCTGGGCTGGGCACACATTTTGGGAAAACTGTACAAAATCCATGCACAACCCCTCTTCCTTCCAATATTCTCAAATTTTCACCCTAACACACCCAATATAAAACTTTAAAAAATGTAATCAAAAAAATGAAAAAGAGTTATGATAAAAGAGCCTAAGACATCTCGCAAAAAGGTTGAGATCTTACACTTTGACAGAGGAGGTGGGTCGAGTATCTAAATTCTTTCATCTTTGAATTTGATTATACACTATAAAGGGGAAAGGATTTTGTTTATTCCTTGAGCTGAAAGACATAGATAGGGTAAGTATGGTAGTATTGTGAGGAGGGGCGGATAATATACCTTTTTTAGACATGCATCTAGTTGTTCTACAGTCTCATAGATGGGTAGCTCTGACTTCGAACTATATTATACTTGTGCTTTTGGATGGATTAAGATCGATCATTTGTATGATTGGAAGGGCTCAGTTCTTATAAAAAAACTATTTGTTGAGGAGAAACCATTAGGATGGTCTCTCAGAAGTTGAAATTCTCTTCTTCTTGTGGTCAGGAATGGTTTCCTATAGTCTTACATGTGGAGATGATGAGGGAGTTTCATTCTTCTATATGGGAGGTGAATCCTAGTTTAACCATTTATATATCATGATATATATAGATATTACCGGTGTTCGATAATGAATAAGGATGTTGGAATCTTCATGATGATATTTTTCACTTTTTATCGGATGAAAGCCAAGAATTAGATGTCAACTGGGGTTTATCAGCCTTTTCCCATTACTAAGTGTAAATGGGATAATGTCACAATGTATTTTTTGATAATATTAACTTGGAAAACTTATAATAATGATGTTGTATGGGTTTTTTATTAACGAACTATGTTATCCCACTTTATGACTATAATGGAATCCTTAACATTTGATAACTTGGGTAGTGTTCATATGTGCGAGGTTGTTTGGTTTCATGATGTTTCGAGGAGTATCATTTTAGAAATAGATCCTTATTTTACATTGAGTTTATATAATGGTCTTCTTAAGACTCTATGATCACTTGTTCTTTTGAGAACAACATATCATTCATGGACCGATGGTCAATCTGAGCAGACTATTCAAGTTCTGAAGGATATTTTATGATCCTTTTTTTTCTATTTTTGGGTTCATATGAGTAACATATGGAAATTTTGGAGTTTTCATATAATAATAACTTCTAGTCATCGATCCAATAGGTACCTTCTAATTATTTTTATGGAAGGTAATTTTATTCACCTCTTTTTTGGATGGAGGTAGCTGAGTAGGAACTTATTGGGTGTAGTCTCGTGCGGGAGACAACTGAGCTAGTTCAGTTGAGAAAACAGTGGTTGGTGGTTGTGCAGAGTAGGAAGAAATCATATGATGACCATCAGAGATGACCTGTGGAATTCAAGGTTAGCAATAATGATTTGTTCGGTTTTTGCCTAGGTTTGGGAAATGACGAATCATGAAACTGGGAAAGCTAGAGAATGGGTTTTTCAGGACATTTGAGATAGTTGATGGTTTTGGTCTAGTGGAATATCGTTTATCCCTTCCAAAATGCTACAATTTCGTTCAAGGAATGTATCACATGTTTCGGGTATGAATATATAATTCAAAACCTTCCCATGTGATAGATGTAGAAGATGTTTAGCTTTATAACGATGCGCCCTTTGAGGAGATTTAGATACGTGTTGTGGGTCATAGTGAGAAATGTATTTCATGTAGAAATATATCATTTGTTCGAGTGCAGTGGTAGCATGGATGAGTCAGGAGGAGACCTGGGAGATGGAATTTGATATGCAAACACATTGGCTAGACCTTTTCACTGATACCTTATAGATATTCTTGGAGTATATTTGTGACAAGTTGTTATATACTAGGGAGGTTGTAAAATCCCGTCATTTTCTAGGTGTGTCTCTATCGTAGTTTTTCGTTAACTTTTCTTTCGAGTATGATTTTCCTCATATTTAGTCCAAATTTGGGAGAACCGGAGTAGATCTACATGCATAGACTTTGTTGTTGAAATGACTTAAAGTTCAGGGATGTATGATTGTTTGAATAAATTGAGTATGGGTAAAAATGGGTTAAGTGTTTCATGGGTTCATGGTAAGATGAGAATTTTTAAAGGGGGTTTAGGTTATTTAAAGAAAAATGGGATAAAACCCCATCTTCAAAACATTTTCACTCTATGTAAATGGGTTACATGTTGTGTAATGATTGAGTGTTATAATAAAAAAATCTGAGGAGAAGAGTTTTTCAGTATATCCCATTAAAAATATTTACGTGACATGTAAATATGTTACATGATGTGTAATCCCTATCCAATTATTTTAAATTATATTGTGAATATGATTTTACATTATAACTTGTTGCAACCATATCATTTTAACCCTATGGAACCTTACTGAAAAGCTTGGAGTTCAAACCTTACTTATGGATGTCCCGATAATTCCTTTGATCCATGTTAAGTAGTTTGTGTCCTGTTTTTCCTTCTCTCCTTTGGTTATATAACCATTGCAGTGAAATCCTTTTACCATGTGCATTATTGATTTTGACCTTAATCATTTTTGATCAAGGATTCTTTTAGATATCATCTGCATCCTCTTCCTCTTGGGATTTTTATATTTGAATCATTTTTGCACCATTAGTTAAAGGTAGGGGTCTAAATATTAACCCTATGGTTTGAAAATTACCATTTTTGTTTTGAAATATTATCTATGTGACAGCATGGTTTTCACCCAAAATAATGAATTAATGAGTTTTTTCATTCCTTGGACTCCTTTTATTTCAATTTTATTCTGACATGGATTATGGATACTCATTGGGTGAGTGGGAAATGAATAAATTTTGTCTAATGGTTTAAAGTGGGTTTCACATGACATGGGGCCTTATGGGATTTATTGATATAGAATCCCTAAGTTGTTGATTATTTATTATTGTTATGACTATGAATAGTTTTTTATTTAATTAAATGTTTTATATGAAAGATAAATGGTAATTCTCAAAATTAACCATTGAGATATATGATTTGATATTGTGATATCCATGTTTTATCAAAGGACTTCTATTTCATTCTGAAATTATTATATATTGGGCTTAACCCGTGAACATTCACACTTATATTCTTTAATGATAATATTGAGCTCGCATAGCCCAATACCATGCTACAATGTTTATAGATATTGGGTTCTACCAAGTCCCATGTTGTAATTATTATAGAGATTTGACCCAGATGCTATAATTTTTATAGGGATTTTACCTAGATTATTATGACTATACCATGGTTATATGGTTGTGGTTGTCATGCTAAAAAGATATTCTTAGAGGTATTTTAACATGAAGTTGGGGCGGGTTATTTTACCATAGTAATATGTCCGTGGTTGTCATGTTTGTAAGATATGATTAGATATATTCCATCATGGAGCCGAAGCATGTTGTTGTATTTTATTAATTGTTGAATTAAGTAATACACATGCATATCTCCTTATTGAATACACTTCTTATCAAACTGGTTAGTTTATACATGGTGGTATCAACCTAATAATTTATACTCACACCCTATTCAGGCCACCATTTAGTACCTGAGCAGATTACATGAATGTATGTTCAGATAAGGGGAAAACACCATACTATTGGTTTCGTTCTTGCTCGAAGGGTTGGAGTTTTGAGGTGATACTGGAATGGGGTTCAAGAACAAAAACTTTTGAGTCTTTATTGGAGTTTGATAGTCTTTTAAATGCATTTTTTATTGCTTGAAATTTATTTACATTCCAACATTTCATTACATTATGTATTTTTTATCTATCAGATTATTTAGTTATCTATTATTTTTGTTTTCCAATAGGTCCATACATTAATTTATTTCATTTATATGGTTTATTTTCTTGTGATATGACACTTCATAACATGGGGTATAATCTCCTCAAAATAAATTTCATACCACATTACTAGTCTAGCATATGGAAATGTGCATTGAGATCTCATAACCAACACTTTTTTCCCATGTGATAGAGTTCCAAATTATGGGATGTTACAATAATATTTCTTGATTACCAAATTATTAAATTTCATAATATGAAAATTTCATGGGTGACCTCCTAAGAGGTTATTATACTTAACCCTTTTCTTTATTTATACTTTTATTTTACCAGATGTTTTACATTTTAAAAAATAAATAATTTCATGTAAGTGTGACATTAATAATTATGATATTGTACAAAAACTATTTAAATGAATATAATATTTCATTCTTACAAATAATTTCAGTAATTATTATAATATTTCATGTCATAATGTTACTATATTTCAAGTTAACAATAATTATAATATTTTATAATGTATTATAATAACAAAGTTTTAGTGTTATAATAGAAATAATAATTTTTCATATTGAATAATTATAATATTGGTTGATAATATCATTAGTTAAAGTTATATTTATAACAAAAATTAAATAGAAATGTGTAATAATAGAATAAATGATAGTATATTAAAATTTCTAACAATAATGTCTATGTATTGTTGGGTGTGATCACACTAGAATTAATACGCGAGATCCTATTAGAACTATATAGTTAAGCATGCTTGGGCGAGAGTAGTACTATAATGGTTGAACTCCTGAGAATTACTCATGTAGAACTATTTTTTGTTCATATTTCAAATTTCAATCTAGTATAATAGATATTATTATGATATTGTATGTAAACATTTGTATTGAATATACTATTTCATGATTAATTGTAATTTTAGTAATAATTAGAATATTTCATGTTATAATTTTACAATATATAATTTTAAGATTGATTATAATATTTCATGTTATATTATAACAACTAAAATTTAGTGTTATAACAAAAATAATATTTTTATCATGTTATATATTTATAATATTTCTTGATAATATCATTATTGAATTTCATAATATGAATGTTTCATGGGCAGCCTCTAGGGAAGTTATTATGTTTCACCCTTATCTATTTATTTAATAGATTTTTCCTTGAATTGTTACATTTTAAAAAATAATAATTTCATGTGATTATAATAATAATAAATATGATATTTTATGTAAACATTCTAAATGAATATAATATTTCATGTATACTTACAATTTTAGTAATAATTATAATATTGTATGTCATAATGTTCTGATACTTCATGTTAACAATAATTATAATATTTCATGATGTACTATAACAACTATATTTTAGTGTTATAACAGAAATAATAATTTTTCATATTGAATAATTATAATATTGGTGGATAATTACATTCGTTTAGGTTGTATTTATATCAATAACTAAATAGAAATATGTAATATTAGAATAATTGATAGTACTTTCAAATATTTAATAGAAATCTCTATGTATTATTTGGTGCAATCACACCAGATTTAATACACCATGTCCCATTAGAACTCTGCTATTAATCTTCCTTGGGAGAGAGTAGTAGTAGGATGGGTGACCTCTTGGGAAGTACCCATGTTGAGCCCTTTTTTGTGTTTTTTTTTAAATTTCATGCCAATATAATAAAGTGTATTGTGATATTGTCTGTAAAATTTTGTATTGAATATAATATTCCATGATTATAGGGAATTATAGTAATAATTATTTTATTTCATGTTACAATGTTACAATATTTCATTTAAGAATGATTTTAATATTGCATGTTTTATTTTAAAAGCTTCAGTTTAGTGTTATCAGAAAAATAATATTTTTTCATGTTGAATAAATATAATATTTCTTGATAATAGTATTATTGAATTTCATAATATGAATTTTCATGGATGACCTCCTGGGAACTTATCACGTTTCACCATTTTCTATATTTTTCAATATATTTTCCTAGACTTTTTACATTTTCAATAACAAATAATTTTATGCCTGTATTAAAATAATATTTATGGAATTGTAAGTGAACATTTTAATTGAAAATAGTATTTCATGTTTACATAGAATTTTAGTAAAAATTATAACACTGTATGTCATAATGTTACCATATTTCATGTTAATAATAATAATAATATTTCATGATGCATTATAGCGACTACGATTCAGTGTTAAAATAGAAATGATAATTTTTCTTGTTGAATAATTATACCAGGAATGTTTGGGATCCAAGATTACCCGGTCCCAAAAATTTATTAATAAAAGTAAAGCAGCGAAAATGAAACATAAATGTGGAACAAGCACCACCAAAATCAAGGTGACATACTAATGTTGAATAATTATAATATTGGATGATAATTTCATTATTCAAAGCTATATATATAACAATAATTCAATAAAAATATGTAATATTACAATTAGTGATAGTACTTTCAATTATTTAATAATAATGTATGTGTATTGTTTTGTCAGATCACACTAGAATTAATGAACAAAATCTCATTAGAACTATACAGTTAAACATGCTTGGGCTAGAGTAGTACTAGGATAGGTAGCATCATGGGAAGAAAACATGGTTCACACTTTTTTGTATATTTAAAATTTCCAACCATTATAATAAATATTATTATTATATTTTACGTAAAAATTTGTATTGAATATAATATTTCATGATTAAAGGTAATTTTAGTAATAATAACAATATTTCATGTTTAAATGTTACAATATTTCATGTTAACAAAGAATATAATATCTCATGTTATATTTTAACAATTATGGTTTAGTGTTTTAACAAAAATTATATTTATTTATGTTGAATAATTATAATATTTCAGGATAATGAAATTATTTAATTTCATAATATTATTGTTAGATGGGTGACCTCCTAGGAAGTGCTCATGTTTCACCCTTTTCTTTATTCTTCAATGTATTTTCCAATATTTTTTACATTAAAAAATACTTTCATGTAATTATAATAGAAATAATTATGATATTGTACAACAAAATTTTAAATGAACATAATATTTCACGTTTACTTATAATTTTAGTAATAGTTATAATATTACATGTCATGATGTTACCATATTCTAGTTTTACAAAAATTATAATATTTCATGATTCATTGAAACAATTATAGTTTAGTGTTATAAGAGAAATAATAATTATTCATGTTGAATAATTATATTCTTGGATGAAAATTTTATTAGTTAAAGTTATATTTATAACATTAGTTAAATTATAATATGTAATATTAGAATCATTGATAGTACATTCAAATTTTTAACAATAATGTATGTGTATTGTTGGGTGCGATCACACCAATATTAATTCTTAATATCCCATTAGAACTCTACCGTTAAGCTTTCATGGGTGAGTGTACTACTAGGTTTGGTGAGATTAGTACTAGGATGGGTAACCTCCTGGGAAGTATTCTTATTGTACCCTTTTTTGGGTATATTTCATATTTCATGCCAGTATAATAAATATTAGTATGATATTGTACATAAAATTTTGAATAGAATATAAAATTTCATGATAACATGGTATTTTAGTAAAAATTGTAATATTTCATGTTAACAGTGATTATAATATTTCATGTTATATTGTAACAACTATGGTTTAGTGTTATAAAAGAAATAATATTTTTTCATGTTGAATTATTACAATGTTTCTAGATAATCACATTATTGAATTTCATAATATGAATGTTTCATGGGTGACCTCCTGGTAAGTGAACACATTTCACATTTTTCTATATTTTTCATTGTATTTTCCTATAGTTTTCAGATTTTAAAAATATAATTTCATATAAGTATAATAATAATAATTATGACATTGTTCATAAGTTTTTTAAATGAATAAAATATCTCATGTTTACAAGTAATTTTTGAAATAATTATAATTTTTTATGTCATAATACTTCCATATTTTTTGATAAAAATAACTATAATATTCCATGATGTATTTTAACAACTATAGTTTAGTGTTATAATAGAAATAATAATTTTTTATATTGAATAATTATAATATTGTCTGATAATTTCATGAGTTACTTTTTTATTTATAACAATAATTAAATAGAAATATGTAATATTAGAACCATTGATAGTACTTTCAAATTTTTAATAGAAATATATTTGTATTTTTCAGTGTGATCACACTAGAATTAATGCACTATAACTAATTAGAACTCTACAGTTAAGCATTCTTGGGTGAGAGTAGTACTAGGATATGTGACCTCCTGGGAAGAACTCGTGTTGAACACTTTTTTATGTATAATTCGAGATTCATACCAGTATAATAATGATTATTGTGATATTGTACATAATCATTTGTATAGAATATAATATTTCATGATTACAGGGAATATGAGTAATAATTTTAACATTTCATGTTATAATTTTATAATATTTTTGTTAATAATGATTATAATATTGTATGTTATATTATAACAACTATGATTTTGTGTTATAACTGAAATAATATTCATTCATGTTGAATAATTATAATATTTCTCAATAATCGCATTATTTAATTTTATAATATCAATTTTTCATGAGTGACCTCCATAGAGGTGCTCTTATGAATCCTTTTTCTATATTTTTCATTATATTTTCCTAGATTTTTTACATTTTAAAAAAACATATAATTTAATGAATGTATAAAATTAAAAATTATGATATTGTACGTAAAATTTTTAAATTAATATAATATTTCTTATGTATGTATAATTTTAGTAATAATTATAATATTCCTTATCATAAAGTTATCATATTTTATGTTAACAATAATTATATTATTAAATGACTTATCATAATAACTATGTCTTTGTGTAATAATAGAAATAATATTTTTTAATGTTGAATAATTATAATGTTGGCTGATAATTCCATTATTTAAAGTTATATTTATAACAAAAATTAAATAGAAAAATGTAATATTAGAATCATTGATAGTACTTTCAAATATTTAACAAGAATGTATGTGTATTTTTGAGTGTGATCACACCATTATTAATGCTCCAGATCCCATTAGAACTCTACAGTTAAGCATACTTGGGGGAAAGTAGTACTATGATGGGTGACCTCTTGGGAAGTAATCATGTTGCACCATTTTTTTCTAAATATTTCAAATTTCATTCCAATATAATAAATATTATTATGATATTAACCATAAAAATTTTATTGAATATAATATTTCATGATTACTGTGCATTTTAGTAATAATTATAATATTTCATGTTGTAATAATAGAATATTTCATCTTAACAATGATTGTAATATTTCAAGTTATATTGTAACAGCTATTTTTTAGTGTTATAATAGAAATAGTATTTTTCAGGTTGAATAATTATAATATTTCTCAGTAATTACATTATTGTATTTCATAATATGAATGTTGCATGGGTGACCTTTTAGGAAGTTCTATTATTTCACAATTTTTTATAGTTTTAATTATATTTTCCCAAATTGTTTACATTTAAAAAACAAAATAATTGAATTTAAGTACGAAAATAATAATTATGATATTGTACGTAAACATTTTAAAAGAATATAATATTTTAAGGTTAAATAGAATATTGGTAATAATTATAATACTACATGGAATAATGATATCATATTTCTGGTTCACAATAATTATAATATTTCATGACGTATTGTATGAACTATGATTTAGTGTTATAATAGAAATAATAATTTTCCATATTGAATTATTGTAATACTGGAAACCAATTTCATTAGTTATAGTTATATTTATAACAAAAATTAAACAGTAATATGTAATATTATATTCATTCATATTACTTTCAAATTATTAACAAGAATTTATATGTATTGGCTGGTGCGATCACACTATCATTAATTCACCAGATCGTATTAGAACTATGTATCAAAGTGTACTTTGGTGAGAATAGTAATAGGGTGGGTGACCTCCTAGGATGTACTCAGGTTTCTCCCTTTTGTGTATATTTCAAATTTCATTCCAATTTAATAATAATTATTATGATATTTTACAAAAACTATTATAATGAATATATCATTTCATGATTACAGGGAATTTTAGTAATAACTATAATATTTCATGTTAACAACGATTTAAATATTTTTTGTCAGATTATAACAACTATGGTTTAGTGTTATAATAGAAATAATATTTTTTTCATGTTGAATAATAATAATATTTCTTGATTATCGCATTATTTAATTTCATAATATGGATTTTTCATGGGTTGCCTCCTATGAAGTTCTTGTGTCTCACCCTTTTCTCTATTTTTTTGTTGTATTTAATGAGATTTTTTTAAATTTTTTAAAACAAATAATTGCATGTAAGTATAACAGTAATAATTATGATATTATATGTAAATCTTTTAAATGAATATAATATTTCATGTTGATATAGAATTTTAGTAATAATTATAATATTTCATGTCAAAATGTTACTATATTTCATGTTAATAATAATTATAATATTTCATGATGTTTTATAACAACTATGGTTTAGTGTTATAATAGAAATAATAATTTTTCATGTTGAATAATAATAATATTTCTTAGTAATTTCATTAGTTATAGTTATATTTATGATAATAATTAAATAGAAATAATTAATATTATAATCATTGATAGTAATTTCATATATATGGCATGAATTTCTGTGTATTATTGTGTGCGATAACACCAAAATTAATGTACCAGGTCCGATGAGAAATCTATAGTGAAACATGTTAGGGATAGAATAATACTAGGATTAGGGACCTCTTGGGATGTACTCATGTTGCACACTTTGTTTTGTGTATATTTAAATTTTCATGCTAGTATAATAAAAATTATTAAGATGTTATTCTTAAACATTTGTATTGAATATAATATTTCATCATTGCGTTTAATTTTATTAATAATTATATTATTTCATGTTATGACATCATAATATTTCATGGTAATAATGATTATAATATTTCATGTCATATTATAAAAACTACAGTTTCATATTATAGCTGAAATAATATTTTTTTCATGTTGAATAATTATAATATTTCTCAATAATCACATTATTGAATTTCATATTATGAATGTTTCAAGGTTGTCCTCCAAAAGTGCTCATGTTCAACCCTTTTATTTATTTTTTAATGTACGTACCAAATTTTATACATTTTTGAAATTAAATAATTACGTGTAAGTATAAAAATAATAATTACTATATTGTACTTAAAAGTTTTAAATGAATATAATATTTCATGTTTAAAAATAATTTTGATAAAAGTTATAATATTTCAGGTTATAATGTTTCCATATTTCATGTTAACAATAATTATAATATTTCATGAAATATTTTAACAACTACAGTTTAGTTTTCGGGTTGAAATAATAATTTTTCATGATGAATAATGATAATATTGGAAGATAATTTCATTAGTTAAATTTATATTAATAACAAAAATAAAATAACAATATTAATATTAAAATCATTTATAGTACATTCAAATACTTAACAATAATTTTTTTGTATTGTTGGGTGCGATCACACCAGCATTATTTCATGATATCCCATTAGAACTTTGGAGTTAAGCGTGTTTGGGTGGGTGTAGTACTAGGATGGGTGACCTCATGGGAAGTACTCGTGTTGCGCCCTTTTTGTGTATGTTACAAATTTCATGCCAGTATAATAAATATTATGATATTGTATGTAAACTTTTGTATTGAATATAATATTTCACGATTACAAGGAATTTTATTAATAATTATAATATTTCAAGTTATAATGTTAAAATAATCAATGTATATAATGATTATAATATTTCATGTTATATTATAAGAAATTTTGTGTAGTGTTATAGGAGAAATAATATTATTTCATGTTGAATAATTACAATATTTTTTGACAATCACATTACTGAATTTCACAATATGGATGTTTCATGGGTGAGCTCTTTAGAAGTGCTTTTGTTTCACCTGTTTCTATGTTTTTATTTTATTATCTAATATTTATTACATTTTAAAAAATAATGAATTAAATTTAAGGATAAAAATAATAATTATGATATTATATGTTAACTTTTAAAATGAATATGATATTTCATGTTTGTGTATAATTTTAGTTATAGTTATAATATTGTGTGTCATAATGTTACCATATTTCACATAAACAATAATATAATATTTTATGACGTATATTAAAAACTACGTTTTAGTCTTATAATTGAAATAATAATTATTCATGTTGAATAATTATAATGTAGGATAAAAATTTCATCAGATACAGTTATATTTATAACAATAATTAAATAGCATTATATAATATTAGAATCATTTATAGTCCTATCAAATATATGAAAAGAATGTTTGGGTATTGTTGGATAAGATCATTCCGTTTTTAATGCACCAGAATCAATTATAACTATGTAGTTAAGCGTGCTTGGTTGAGAGTAGTACTAGAATGAGTGACCTCCTCAAAAGTACTCGTATTGCACCATTTTTTGTGTATATTTCAAATTTCATGAGAGTACAATAAATATTATTATTATATTTTACGTAAAATTTTGTAT
Organism: Viscum album; assembly: GCA_963277665.1. Taxonomy (NCBI): domain Eukaryota; kingdom Viridiplantae; phylum Streptophyta; class Magnoliopsida; order Santalales; family Viscaceae; genus Viscum; species Viscum album. The sequence continues at coordinate 385,905,131 of OY728167.1, read as the reverse complement.
TGAATATAATACTTCATGATTGTATCTAATTTTAGTAAAAATTATAATATTTAATGTTATAATGTTACAATATTTCTGGTTAACAATGAATATAATATTGCATGTTATGTTGTGACCACTATGGTTTAGTGATATAATAGATATAATATTTTTTCATGTTGAATAATTATAATATATTTTGATAATCGCATTATTTAATTTCATAATATGAATGTTAAATGGGTGAGCTCCTAGGAAGTGCTTCTGTTTCTCCCATTTTTGTGTTTTTTATAATATTTTCCCAGATTTCTTACATTTTAAAAAAAATCATGTATCATAATAATAATAATGATATTGTATATAATTTTTTAAAATGAATATAATATTTCATGTTTAAATATAATTTATATAATAATTATAATATTTCATGACATAATGTTTCCATATTTCTTGTTAAGAACAATTAAAAAAATTTATGATGTATTGTAACAACTATAGTTTTGTGTTATAATATAAATAATAATTTTTCATGTTGAATAATTATAATATTGGATGATAACTATATTAGTTAAAGTTATTTTTTATCACAAATTAAATAGAAATATGAAATATTAGAACCATTGATAGTACATTAAAATATTTGAAAAGAATGTATTGGTATTATAGGGTGAGATCATAGTAGCATTAATGCCCCAGATCCCATTATAAATCTACAGTTAAGCGTGTTTGGGAAGGAGTAGTACTAGGATCGGTAACATCCTGGGAAGTACTCATGTTGCACACATTTTTTTTTATTATCCAAAATTCATACTACTATAATTATTATTATTATGATATTGTACATAAATTTTTTTATTGAATATAATATTTCTTGATTACAAGGTATTTTAGTAATAATTATAATATTTCATGTTATAATTTTTGAATATTTTAGGGTAATAATGGTGATAATATTGCATGTTATATTGTAACAACTATGATTTTATGTTATAACCAAAATAATATTACTTCATATTGAATAATTAAAATATTTCTGGATAATCACATTATTGAATTTTATAATATGAATGATGCATGTGTGACCTCTAGGGAAGTTCTTGTGTGACACATTTTTCTATATTTTTCATTATATTTTCCCACATTTTTTACATTTTAAAAAACAGAGAGTTGCATGTATTTATGACTATAATAATTATGATATTATACGTAAACTTTTTTAATGAATATAATATTTCATGTTTATGTATATTTTTATTAGTAATTATTATATTCCATGTCATAATATTATCATATTCCATGCAAACAATAATTATAATATTTCATAACATATCGTAATAACTATAGTTTAGTGTTATAATATAAATAATAATTTTTCATGTTGAATAATTATAATATTGGATGATAATTTCATTAGTCAAATATATATTTATAACAATAATTAAATAAAAAAATGTAATATTAGAATCATTGAGACAACTTTCAACTATTTAACAAGAATGTATGTATATTGTTGGGTGTGATCACACCAGTATTAATGCACAATATCCCATTAAAACCTTATAGGTAAGCATGCTTGGGAGAAAGTGGTACTATGATGGGTGACCTGCTTGGAAGTAACCATGCTGCCCCATTTATTTGTGTATATTTCAAATTTTATTCCAATATAATAAATATTATTATGATATTGAACATAAAATTTTATATTGAATAAAATATTTTAGGATTACTGGGAATTTTAGTAATAATAATAATAATAATGTAAGTAATAATGTTATGATATTTCATGGTAACAATAATTATAATATTTCAAGTTATATTGTAACAACTATGTTTTTATGGTCATAATTGACATAATATTTTTTCAAGTTGAATAATTATAATATTTTTTAGTAATAGCATTATTGAATTTCATAATATGAATGTTTCATGGGTGGCCTCCTAGGATGTTCTCTTGTTTCACCCTTTTATGTATTTTTCATTATATTTTCAAAAAAATTTAACATTAAAAAAATAATTTAATGTAAGTTTGAAAATAATTATTATGATATTGTTTGTTAACTTTTTTAAATGAATATAATATTTCGAGGTTAAATATAGTTTGGTAATAATTATAATATTTCATAATGTATTGCGACAACTATGGTTTTGTGTTATAATAGTAATAATAATTTTTCTTGTTGAATAATTATAATATTGGATAATAATTTCATTAGTTAAAGTTATATTTATAACAACAATTAAATAGTAAAATGTAATATTATAATAACTAATAATACTTTCAAATAATTAAAAAGAATGTCTATGTATTGTTGGGTGTCATCACACCAGCATTAATACACTAGATCGCATTAGAACTCTGTAGTTAAGCCTGCCTGGTTGAGAATATTATTTGGATGGGTGACCACTTGGGAAGTAATCGTGTTTCTCCCTTTTTGTGTATATTTAAAATTTAATGTCAGTATAATAATTATTATTACAATATTATACAGAAACTTTTGTAATGAATATAATATTTCATGAATACAAGGAATTTTAGTAATAACTATATTATTTCATCTTATAATGTCACAATAATTCATATTAACAATGATTTTAATGTTTCATGTTAGATTGTAACAACTACGATTTAGTGTTATAATATAAATAATATTATTTCAGGTTGAATAATAATAATATTTCATGATTATCACATTAATTAATTTTATAATATGAATGTTTCATGGGTGACCTCATGTGAAGTGATAGTGTCTCACCCTTTTTTTTATTTTTAATTGAATTTTCCCAGATTTTTAAAATTTTAAGAAATAAATAATTACATGAAAGTATAACAATAATAATTATGATATTCTACGTAAACATTTTAAATGATTATAATATTTCATGTTCATACAAATTTTTTGAAATAATTATATTATTTCATGATATAATGTTACTATATTTCATGTTAATAATAATTATAATATTTCATGAAGTATTTTAATAACTAAAGATTAGTTTTATAATAGAAATAAGAATTTTTCATGTGGAATAATTATAATATTTATTGGTAATTTCATTAGTTATAGTTATATTTATAACAATAATTAAATAGAAATATGTAATATTAGAATCAATGATAGTACATTTATATATATAGCTGGAATGACTGTGTATTATAATGTGTGATAACACCTGCATTAGTGTATCAGATCCAATGAGAACACTATAGTTAAGCAAACTTCAACTAGTGTAGTACTAGGATTTGTGACCTCCTGGGAAGTACTCATGTTGCACACTTTTTTGTGTATATTTTAAATTTCATGCCAATATAATAAATATTATTATGATATCATACTTAAAAATTTGTATTGAATATAATATCTCCTCATTACATAGAATTGTAGTAATAATTATAATTTTTCATGTTATAATGTCATAATATTTCATGTCAAAAATGATTATAATATTGTATGTCATATTTTAACAACTATAGTTTAGTGTTATAACCAAAATAATATATTTTTCATGTTGAATAATTATAATATTTTTCGATAATCGCATTATTGAATTTCATAACATGAATGTTTCATGTGTGGCCTCCTAAGAAGTCTTCATGTTCACCCCTTTTCTTTATTTTTCAATATTTTCCCCACATGTTTTATATTTTAAAAATTAAATAATTGCATGTAAGTATAACAATAATAATAATGATATTGTGCATAAAATTTTTAAATGAATATAATATTTCAAGTTTACATAGAATTTTGATAATTATTATAATATTTCCTATTATAAGGTTACCATATTTCATGTTAACAATAATTATAATATTTCCTGGCATATTGGAACAACTACAATTTAGTGTGATAATAGAAATAATAATTTGTCGTATTGAATAATTATAATATTTGAAAATAATTTTATTAGTTAAAGTTATATTTAAAACAACAATTAAATAAAAATATGTAATATTAGAATCATTGATAGTACAGTCAAATATTTAACAAGAATGTTTGTGTATTGTTGTTTTCGATCATATCAGCATTATTACACAAGATCCCATTGGAACTCTAGAATTAAGAGGGCTTGGATAAAAGTAGTACTAGGATGGGTGACCTCATGGGAAGTACTCATGTTTCACCCTTTTTCATTTGTATATTACAAATTTCATGCCATTATAAAAAATATTATTATGATATTATATATAAACATTTTCATTGAATATAATATTTCAAGATTACATAGAATTTTATTGTTAAATATAATTTTGAAAGTTATAATGTTGAAATATTAAATTTTAATCATGATTATAATATTGCATGTTATATTATAACAATTATGGTTTAGTGTTATAATATAAATAATATTATTTCATGTTTAATAATTATAGTATTTTTCGATAAGCGCATTATTGAATTTTATAACATGAATGTTGCATGGGTGACCTCCTCAGAAGTGCTCGTGTTTCACCCTTTTCTATATTTATTATTGTATTTCCCAATTTTTTTACATTTTAAAAAATAATGAATTTTATTTAAGTATAACAATAATAATTATTATATTGTACATTAACTTTTTAAATGAATATAATATTTCATGTTTATGTATAATTTTAGTAATAATTATAATATTTCATGTCATAATGTAAACATATTTTATGTAAAAAATAATCTAATATTTCATTACGTATTTTAATAACTATGGTTAGGTATTATAATAGAAATAATAATTATTTATATTGAATAGTTATAATATATGATGGCAATTGAATTATATTTATAACAAAATTAAATAGAAATATGTAATATTAGAATCATTGACAGTACTATAAAATATTTGAAAATAATGTATATGTATTTTTGGGTGGGATCATACTAGCATAAATGTAATTGAAACAACTAGAACTATACAGTTAAGTGTGTTTGGATGAGATTAGTACTAATATCGGTGACCTCCTGGGAAGTACATGTGTTTCCCCATTTTTTGTGTTTATTTCAAATTTCATGATTGTATAATAAATATTATTATGATATTGTACGTAATCTTATGTATTGAATATAATATTTCATGATTTTAGGGGATTTTAGTAATAATTATAACATTTCATGCTATAAAATTAAAAAAATTCATGTTAACAATGAATGTAATATTTCACCTTATATTTCAACGACTACAGTTTCATGTTATAATAGAAATAATATTTTTTCATGTTGAATATTTATAATATTTCTTCATAATCACATTATTGAATTTCATAATATGAATGTTGCATGGGTAACCTTCTGGGAAGTTCTGATGTTTCTCCCTTTTCTATATTTTTCATTGTATTTTCCCAAATTTTTTATATTTTAACAAACAAATAATTTCATGTACGTATAACAATAATAAATATGATATTGTAAGTAAATTTTTTAAATAAATATAATATTTCATGTTTACATAGAATTTTAGTAATAATTATATAATTTAATTTCATAATGTTACCATGATTCATGTTAAAAATAAATATAATATTTCATTACATATAGTAACAACTACGGTTTAGTGTTATAATAGAAATTATAATTTATCATGTTGAATAATTATAATATTGGATGATAATTCCATTAGTTAAAGTTATATGTGTAACAAAAAGTAAATATAATTATGTAATATTAGAATCATTTATAGTAATTTCATATATTTTACAAGAATGTATTTGTATTGATGGGTGTGATCACGCCAGAATTAATGCACCAGATCCCATTAGAACTCTTTAGTTATGAATTCTTGGGTGATAGTAGTACTAGCATAGGTGACCACCTATGAAGTACTCGTATTGCACCATTTATTGGTTAATTATTTCAAATCTCATGTATTAATTATAAATACTATTATGATATTATATGTAAACATTTGTATTGAATGTGATATTTCATGAATACATGGAATTTTAGTAATAATTATAATATTGCGTATTATAAGGTGACAATATTTCATGTTAACAGTGATTTATAATATTTCATTTCATATTGTAACAACTATGGTTTAGTGTTATAACCAAAATAATATTTTTATCTTGTTGAATAATTATAATATTTCTCAATAATAGCATTATTGAATTTCATAATATGAATGTTTCATGTGTGACCTCCTAGGAAGTGCTCGGGTTTCACCCTTTTCTATATTTTTCATTGTATTTTCTCTGATTTTTTACATTATAAAAAACATTGATTTAAAATTAATTATTATAATAATAATGATGATAAAGTATGGAAACTTTTTAAATGAATATAATATTTCTTGTTTATAAATAATTTTATTAATATTTATAATATTACATGTCATAATGTTACCATATTTCATGTTAACAATAATAATAATATTTCATGATGTATTGTGACAACTATTGTTCATTGTTTTAATAGAAATAATAATTTTTCATGTTGAATAAATATAATATTAGATGACAATAGAATTGGTTAAAGTTATATTTATAACAACAATTAAATAAAAATATGTAATATCAAGATCATTTATAGTACATTAAAATATTTGACATGTATGTCTATGTAGTTTTGGGTGTGATCACACTAGCATTATTGCACTAGATCACACTGGAAATTTGCAGTTAAACATGCTTGGGTGAGAGTAGTACTAGGATGGGTGACCTCCTAGGAAGTACTCATATTGCACCCTTTTTTGCATATATTTCAAATTTCATTCCATTGTAATAAATTTTATTAATATATTCTATGTAAACATCTATATTGTTTACAATATTTCATGGTTAAATGGAATTTTAGTAATAATTATAATATTTCATGTTATAATGTCATAATATTACATGTTAACAATGGTTATAATATTTATTGTTGTATTGTAACAACTAAGATTTAGTTATATAATAGCAATAATATTTTTTCATGTTGAATAATTATAATATTTATTGATAATTTCTATATGGAATTTCAAAATAAGAACGTTTCATGGGTGACCTCATGATAAGTGCTCGTGTTTCACCCTTTTCGGTATTCTTCAGTGTATTTTCACAGATTTTTAAAATTTTAAAAAACAAAAAATACCATGTAAGTATAATAATAATAATTATGATATTACACATAAAATTTTTAAATAAATATTATATTTCATGTTTACATAGAATTTTAGTAATAATTATGTCATAATGTTACCATATTTCATGTTTACAATACTTAGAATATTTCATAAGGCAATGTAACAACTATGTTTTAGTGTTATGACAGAAATAAAAATTTTTAATGTTAAATTATTATAGTATTGGGTGATAATTTCATCTGATAATGTTATATTTATAACAATAATTAAATATCAATATGTAATATTAGAATCATCGGTAGTACATTCAAATGTTTAACAATAATGTCTGTGTATTGTTGGGTGAGATCACACCATCATTAATGTGAATGATACCCTTAGAACTCTGCAGTTAAACATGCTTGGGTGAGAGTAGTAATACAATGGGTGACATCCCATGAAGTAATTTTTTTGCACCATATTTTTGTATATTTCAAATTTCATATCAGTATAATAAATATTTTTATGATATTGTACATAAAGAAAATATTGAATATTATATTTCATTATTACTGGAAATTTTCAAAATAATTATAATATTTCATGTTTTTATGTTACAATATTCCGTGTCAATAATAATTATAATATTTTATATTATATTGTAACAACTTTTGTTTAGTGTTATAACAGATATAAATTTTTTTCATGTTAAATAATTATAATATTCCTCATTAATCGCATTATTGAATTTCATAATATGAATTTTTCATGGGTGACCTCCTGGGAAGTGCTTCTGTTTCACCCTTTTCCATATTTTTCATTGTATTTTCCCAGTTTTTTTACATTTTATAAAAAAAATAATTGAATGTAATTATAAAAAAATAATTATTATATTGTGTGTAAAAAAAATTTAAGTGATTTTAATATTTCATGTTTGCATATATTTGTAGTAAAAATTGTAATATTGGCTATCATAATGTTACCATATTTCATGTTAACAGTGATTATAAAATTTCACGGCGTATTGTGACAACTATTTCTTAGTTTTATAATAGAAATAATAATTTTCATGTTAAATAATTATAATACTGGATAATAATTTCATTAATTAATTTTATATTTATAAAAAAATTAAATGTCAATATGTAATATTTAAATATTTGATATAAATTTAAAATATGTAACAAAAATTTCTATATATTTTTGAGTGTGATCAAACCCACATAAATGTTATAGAAACCATTAAATCTTTTTAGTTAAGTGTGCTTGGATGAGAGTAGTACTTGGATGGGTGCTTGGGTGAGAGTAGTACTAGGATGGGTGACCTCCTAGGAAGTACTCATGTTTCACACTTTTTGTGTATATTAGAATAATTTATATTACCTTAATATATTTAACAAGAATGTCTATGTATTGTAGGTGGCAATAACACCATCATTAATGCTCTAGATACCATTAGAACTCTGTAGTTAAGCGTTTCTGGGTGGGAGTAAAAACATTATGGGTGACCTCTTGGGAAGTACTGATGCCGCTCCTTTTTTTTGTTTATATTTCAAATTTTAGTCCACAATAATTAATATTATTTGGATATTGAACATTAAATTTTCTATTGAATATATTATTTCACGATTATAATGAATCTTAATAATAATTATAAACTTGTATGTTATAATGCTATGATATTTTATGTTAACAGTGAATTTAATATTTCATGTTATATTGTAACAATTACAGATTAGTGTTAAAATAGAAATAATATTTTTTTCATACTGAATAATTATAATATTTCTCAATAATCACATTATTTAATTTTTTAATGTGAATGTTTCATTGGTGACCTCCTGGGAAATGATCATTTTTTACCCTTTTCTATATTTTTCATTGTCTTTTCCCAGATTTTTTAAATTAAAAAAATAATTACATGTAAGTATAACAATAATAATTATGATATTGTATGTAAACTTTATAAATGAATATAATATTCCATGATTACATAAATATTTAGTAATAATTATAGTCTTTCATATCATAATGTTACCATATTTCATGTTAATAACAATTATAATATTTTAGGACATATTTTAAAATCTACAATTTAGTGTTATAATACAAATAATAATTTTTCATGTACAATAACTATAATATTGGATGATTATTACATAAGTTACTGTTAAATTTATAACAAAAATTAAACAGAAATATGTAATATTAGTACCATTTACAGTCCTTTCAAATATTTAATAGGAATATTTTTTTATTGTTGGGTCAAATCACACCAGCATTAATGCACCAAATCCCATTATAACTCTGAAGTTAAGCATGATTGGGTGAGGGTAGTACTAGGATGGTTGACCTCCTAGGAAGTACTCGTGTTTGACCTTTTTTGTGTATATTTCAAAATTTAATTCCTGTATAAGAAATATTATAATATTATATATAAAAATTTTAATTGAATATAAAATTTTATGATTACAAGTAATTTTAGTAATAATTATAACATTGGATAATATAATGTTACAATATTTTGTGTTAACAATGATTATAATAATTAATTTTATATTTTAATGGTTTAGTGTTATAATAGAAATAATATTTTTTTCATTTTTAATAATTATAATATTTATCAATAATCAAATTATTGAATTTAAACATATGAAATTTTCATGGGTAACCTCTTGGGAATATCTTCAGTTTTACACTTTTTTGAATTATTCATTATATTTTCAAAGATTTATAAAATTTTAAAAAACCAAGAATTGTGTTATGACCTGACCTGGAGAGGTCCGACCCATGACTACCCCAAGCTCGCCTCGAAATGGTCAAGGGCTGGCAACCAAAGCCAAGTAGGAATATCCTACAAATGTGAGGCATTATCCTAATATACCTATACACACACACACATATCCAAGCCTACACAATGATGAAATGTAAAACAAATAAAACAATGCATGAAAACATCTAATATCCCACAATAGAGTATGGCATTAATGTAATAAAAGCAGAAAAAGGGTCCATATACAAGCCCAACCAAAAACTGTAAAGAGTCCAACCTGCTCCGTTGGAGATAAATAAATTAAAATTCAAGATCCTGGTAAAAAACTTCAATCTGACAAGCTCCATCTATGCTCTAACCGCCCATCTTCCTCGAAGGACACTGTTAAATGGGTCGACATCTGCATAAGACACAAAACGTGCAGAAGAAATGATCATTCTAAGAGAATCCACTCTATGATTAATTCTATCATTATAGAAAATTGGTGAAGAGTTATAGATCATTAGCCCCCACCCAATAAATCTCATTGGTCTAATAATACCCTGATACTCATAAAAGGTCTCACGCTGAGAACCACTGGGGGACACCACAAACCGAATCTGTTTCAAACCACTACGTAAGGTATCATAAGTCAATTATACCACAAAACCTACTGATATGACTTTCTAGATGAAGGATCAAATCCCTTATTAGGTAGGTCACTTCGATTACATAAACCACACTTAGGGAAAAAATATTACAGAGGATCTCACTTCAGTCTCATAGTGGGACACCACAACTCTATCTAGGACTCGACCTCTAGAGAGGATCACAATCCTATGATATGGATGAAAATCCACACTTTACCATTCATAGAATGGACCTAGGGACCACAATCAATATATAATAGTTCAAAAAAATAATAAAAGAGCTAAAACTCTCTTGAAGTGGGTACATGGTGTGTACCTGGGGGTACACGGTCCAGCTATCCCCAAGTCTTCCCATATGGAAAAGCCTCACATGACCTATAAGTCTCCATATACATGTAGAATAGAATAAGTAAATGATTTTTAGAGACAAACAACATACGTCCTTTTTTTCTTTCCATATCCATGTACAGTGGTTGTGTTTGTGTATCGGTTTGTGTACACCTGGTTGTGTTTGTGTCCAATTACACAGTGTGACATTGGTTGTGTATGTTTTACCATGTGAGTGTACTTCCTGATGCACACATTGATCCAAAAAGGAAGGGTCATATAGCATGTGACTGATTCACATGGTGTGTGATATTTAACTTAATCTGGAACCCTATCACCATAGTCAGGGGCTGACATAGCGTATAACACCGGATTACATGTCATGTTGCTCAAGAATTTCTAGATCTGTCGGATCTTCATCCACATCATCTCCCACATAACTGGAACATATTTTATCTCTATAATCTATATATTCAGGGTATTCCAAGCCCTTTATTTACTACTAGATGGGATCTGGATCTTTAATCTTATTAGAAAACAATCCTTCAAGTGATTCATCACCAAGCCTCAAAACCTGGAAGAATTGAACCCAAAAAACCCTCTAATCTGTCTATGATTATTCACCTCAACTTTCGTACCTTGACCATACCACCAATCATGAACCGCAACTACGGTATTGATCTATTTCACTAAACAACGGTATCATAATGATCAAATACTAGGTATTCATTTAACCACTAGACAAAATAAAATTCCCACAATGAACATGTGAATAATGGGGTAAGAAATTCAAAGGATACAAAACACAAGGAACAAACATTGGTCATTGTTATTTTGTCCATTACTCATTATCATGGAAGAATACCAACAATTAGGTATAAAATCACATTGAACAATTATAAAATTCCATCAATTTAATTCTATGTAAAATGTGTATATCAATTATATGTGTCGAATTCATATGTGTTGTTATAGAATTAATAAACATGGTGGAAATCATAAATAAAATCACGCAACCTAGATTTTGAATTGATTATTTATGAAGAAAAGTTTTTTTTCTAACTTTTATGAAATTTATGAACTCCATTGGTGAAACGATCCATGATCAAATATTGATTCATCATCGTTCGCCAAGAAGGTTTTCCAATGGTTGTTTGAATCTCTTAGGTTTGAGCATCCAACCCTTAGTAAATTAAATGGTCATATATTTAAAGGATAAATCTTCATTTATTTCAAAATAAACAAAATATATAAATTTATTAATTTAATTTTTTTATTTATGCCTATGATGAATTTTTTTAAAAATGGCCTATGCTAAAAAATATTAAGTCATGCCTAGTGAAAAACCTATGTTAAGAACTAAACGGTGCCCTTAGATTTATGACCTAGGCCCCCATTTGGGTGTTATTATGCTCTTTCATGAAAACTATGTAGGTGTTCTATTAAATATATTTGAAAATTTTATTCGAGGCACACCTGGCCACATAATGCCACATCGTCTTACTGCATAGTCTTGAAAATAATCAATAAAATATCCAAAAGTAAAACATGGAAATTTTGATTCATTACATTCCCCTAACCTTAGGTATTTTCCTGCCAAAAATAAAAAAACTACTAAAAATGATGGGGGGGTACTGGGCTCACATATGTCTCTCCCGCTCCTATGTTCTCTCCTCAAGATTCTTGTACTTCCACCAGTCATGCCCAAGGGGAATCAATCTCGCACAAAGGATCCTCTCCTTCCAATCCTCGATCTCCACTATGTACTCTAAAAAGGTTGCTCCATCCTTGATGTCCATCTCACCCCAATCGATAACAGGCGACGAGTTATGCATGTACCATATTAGCTGTGACACAAGGAAGATGTCACCTACTTGGCCCAATTGAGTTAGTAGGGCAGAGAGGTAATCCACCTCACCCACTCTATGTAGTACTAAAAGAGAACAATGAATCTTGGAGATAACTTGTAATTGCATCCAATTCACCTCAATACATGTCAATGTGAGACCCTCATGAACACATGGCCTCCCTCCTATAACTCTATAGGTGTCCATAAATTGTCTTCATAAGACTTTTGATGGATTTTTGTAGTCCTTATCTGCTCATGGATGATCTTCACATTCTTTGTAGTATCTCACACCAACTAGGGCCCATGAGTGATGAATTTCCTAGAACAGTCCAACAAAGTGGTGACCTTAAGTATATCATGTACAAAACCTCGAATGGTGTCATAGAAATGGTGGAATGGTAGCTGTAGTTGTATAAAAACTCTACCAAGGTTAGGTTATCCTCCAAACAATGAACAAAGTCAAACATGAAAGCACATAACATGTCCTCCAAGACCTGAATGGTCCACTCAGTCTGGACTTTAGTCTAGGGGTGAAACATCATACTCAAGAATAACTGATGCCCAAAGGCCTCCTATAATCCTCTCCATAACCAAAATGTGAAGAGAGAATCCTGGCCAGAGACAATCGTTGATGGAAATCCCTGGAGTCGGACTATCTCATACACATATAGATTTCTCAAGAACTCTAATGAAAATTCTCATGAATATATAGTAAGTGGTCCAATTTGGTGATTCAATATATGATCACTCATATGGAATCAATTCCCCTAGACGCACTTCATAATCCCATAAATAATTATATAGAAATATCTTCCCTCTTCCACTCTGGAACCTCAAGGGGTTGAGCTAAACCCACTGGAACATGGTGCTCAACATTCACCTACTGAGAAGTGAGGCATCGAGATACAAACAATGATACTCCATTCTTGATGTCCGGCCACCAAAACCGATGTCAAAGGTCCTAGTATATATTTGGAACACCTGTATGTAACACCATAGGGGATGTATAAAACTCCTACATCACCTCATCCCACAATATCAAAGGAACCATTTTACATCCTCTAAAATATATATCATGATCCCCGCCTATAGGATACCCATTAGGAGAGTGTCTAGCAGATATATCAGTGTGTAAGGTCTCACAGTCGGTAAATCCTCACTGAGCATCAATAAAATTAGTTAAAAGTGGTGGGGTTAACAACCATCGATTAAAGATATGAAGCACCAACCTTGTATATGAAGGACAACTGCAATGCAGAAAGCTACTCTGATTCCTCAACAAACAATTGAGAAAAACATTTCTTACTGAGATCATCTTTCACCATGTCCTACTTCCAAGGATTATAGAAGATTTCTAAGTCATAGTCTTAGAGGGACTCAAAAAAACACTTATATCTCAGGTTAAGATCCTTCTTTGAGAAGTTATACTTGAGACTCTTATGGTTAAAGTAAATGATAAATCTCTCACCCATCAGGTAGTGTTTCTAAATGTTCAGTTCAAAGACAACCACTACTAACTCAAGATCATGCATCGAGTACTTCTACACATCTAGTCTCAAATGAAGAAAACCATAGTAAATAACCACCTTCATCTACATTAGAAAAATCCAAGTCTCATCCCCAATGAATCATAGAACACTATGTACTCAACACCCTCCTCTGGAAATCTCAATATGGGAGTGCTTGTAAACCATTGCTTCAGGTCTGGAAAGCACCGCTAGCACCTTTCAGTCCACAAGAAAGGATTTCCCTTTTGAGTAAAAGCTATACGTTAGAGAAATCTGGTAAAAACCACTGATAGTATCCTTCAAACCCATGGAAAATCCGCACCATAGTAACACTTTTGGGTGTCTCCTAGGCATGCATTACCTAATTCTTTGTTGGGTCTACTTCTACTCAAGTCTCTAAGATGATGTGTCCTAGAAAGTGGACCTATGAAATCCAAATCTAAAACTTCAAGAGTATTCCATAAATTTAGTTCTCTCAAACAGTGTCCATGACCATCCTCAAGTGTCTCGCATGCTCCTCCTCAGATGCCTAATACACTAGGATGTCAACAATGAAGACCACCACGATCTGATCTATGAAAGGTATAAAGATCTGGTTTATAAGTACCATGAACACTACTGGGGCATTCTTCATACTGAATATCACCACAATGTAATCATAGTGACTACAACGATCACACCATTATTAATGCACCATATCCCATTATAACTCTTGAGTTAATAATTCTTGAGAAAGAGTGGTACTTGGATGGATGAACTCATGGGAATTACTCATGTTGCGGCATATTCTGTTTATATTCAAAATTTTAGGCCAGTATAATAAATATTTTTATAATATTATATGTAAATTTTCTTATTGAATAAACTATTTCATTATTAAAGGGAATTTTAGTAATAATTATAATATTTCATGTTATAATGTTACATTATTTCCTGTTAATAATGATTATAATATTTCATGTTTTATTTTAACGATTATGGTTTACTGTTATAATATAAATAATATATTTTCCATGTTGAATAATTATATTATTTCTCAATAATCACATTATTTAATTTCATAATTTGAATGTTTCATGGGTGACCTTCTCATAAGTGATCTTCTTTCACCCTTTTCTATTTTTTAATTATATTTTCCAAGATTTTATAAATTTAAAATAAAATCATGTACGTATAATAATAATATTTATTATTTGTTTGTAAACTTTTTAAATGAAAATAATATTTCATGTTTACATATATTTTTAGTGATAATTATAATATTTCATGTCATAATGTTACAATATTTCATGTTAACAAAAATGACAATATTTCATGACCTATTATAACAATTACGGTTTAGTGTTATAAAATAATTAAAAAAATTCATGCTGAATAATTATAATATTGATTTATAATTTCATTAGTTAAATATATATATAACAAAAATTAAATAGAAATATGTAATATTATAATCATTGGTTGTACTTTAAAATTTTTAACAATAGTTTTAATCTATTTTTGGGTACAGTCACACCAACATTAATGCACCAGATCCCATTAGAAATCTTCATTTAATCTTTCCTGGGTGACAGTAGTATTAGGATGGGTGACCTCCTAGGAAGTACTCATATTGCACCCTTATTTGGGTATATTTCAAATTTTATTCTAGTATAATAAATATTTTAATGATATTTTATGTAAATATTTCTATTGAATATAATATTTAATGATTATAGGACATTTTAGTAATAATAATATTATTACAAGTCATAATGTTATAATATTTCAAATTAAAAATGATTATAATGTTTCATGTCACATTATAATGTCTATGATTTAGTATCATAATAGAAATAATAATTTTTTATGTTGAATAATTATAATATTGCTTGATAATTTCATTATTTAATTTCATTATATGAATGTTGGATGGGTGACCTCCTGGGAAGTTCTCGTATTTCACCTATTTTTTTATTTTTCATTTTATTTTCCCAAATTTTTATCATTTTAAAAAACATAGAATTTTCATGTAAGTATAAAAATAATAATTATGATATTTCACATAAACATTATAAATGAATATAAATTTCATGATTACATTGAATTTTAGTAGTAATTATAAATTTGTATGTCATAATTTTAACATATTTCATTTTAATTATACTTATAATATTTCATGATTTATTTTAAACGCTAAAGTTTAGTTTTATAATAGAAATAATAATTTTTTATGTTGAATAATTATAATATTGGATGATAATTTCATTAGTGAAAGTTATATATATATAATAATTAAATAAAAAATATTTAATATTAGATTCATTGATAGTACTTTCAAATATTTAGCAATAATGTGTGTGTATTTTTGGGTGTGATCACACCCACATTAATGCACATGATTCAATTACAACATTGTAGTTAAGCGTGTTAGGGTGAGAGTATTACTATGATGGGTGACCTCTTGGGAAGTACTCATGTTGCATCCTTTATTTGTGTATATTTCAAATTTCATCCCAGTGTAATAATGGAAATTATGATACTATATGTAATGGCCCAGACCTCTCCGGTCCATTACTTTATGAAAATGTGGTGTTGGAGGTGTTCCAGGAGGTCAAGGTGACTTATCCCCAACACTTTTCCAAATTTTGAGTTCTGTGAACAGTGTTTCCAGAATGGTGTGTTCCATCGGTAACCTATTCTTTCCTTTTCAAAATTTCACATTTCTGAACAGTGTTTCCAGAATGGTGAGTTCCATCGGTGACCTTTTCATTCCTTTGCAAAATTTCACGTTTGTGAACAGTGCTTCCAGAATGGTGAGCTCCATCGGCGACCTTTTCTTTCCTTTTCCAAATTTCACATTTGTGAACAGTGTTTCCAGAATGGTGAGCTCCATCGGTGACCTTTTCTTTCCTTTTCCAAATTTCATGTTTGTGAACAGTGTTTCCAGAATGGTAAGCTGCATCAGTGACCTTTTCATTCCTTTTCCAAATTTCACATTTGTGAACAGTGTTTCCAGAATGGTGAGCTCCATCGGTGACCTTTTCTTTCCATTTCCAAATTTCACGTTTGTGAACAGTGTTTCCAGAATGGTGAGCTCCATCGGTGACCTTTTCTTTCCTTTGCCAAATTTCACGTTTGTGAATAGTGTTTCCAGAATGGTGAGCTCCATCGGTGACCTTTTCATTTCTTTTCCAAATTTCATTTTTGTGAACAGTGTTTCCAGATCGGTGGCCTTCTAAGTGCCACCTATTCTTTCCTTTGCCAAATTTGAAGTATATAAACAGTGTTTCCAGCTTCCAATAGTTTCTCCCCTTTTGACGTTTCTTTTGACGTAAAATACATTTAAAGCCTTATTTTAAGGACTCTAAGGCCGATTCAAAGGCCATAAATCCTATATTAATTATTCCTAAGGCTGGAATGTATTTACTTGGTCAAACTGCATGGGTTAATGTGATCCTTTTTTAATGGAGAATTAACCGGATCTTAAACCGTCGCCTCGTTAAATCTTCAAAAAGGAACCAGATATCACTCTCCCTTGTTCGTTCTCTTTGTTCTTGGCTAGGAGACACTAGAACCTTTCAATCATTCCCGTGGGAGTTTCACAATCAAACCCTAATCCTTCGATTGGTTCCACTCTATTTTGGATGCAACCGAGCTGTGTTGGTCAATCATCCCAATAAGGTATGTTTTATCGTCATTCCTTTGGGGATCATATTCTCTTTTTCCCCCTTCTATATTATACCATGTAATTTCCAAGATTCTAATGGTTTTTTCTTGGGGTTGGTTGGTACTTTCATACTGTGGCATACTCTGGTGGATGCAGTTGTCGTGAGAGGAGGATTATGACCCATTGTGTGGATAAAGGACGTCAAGAACTCTTCGAGGTAGGGGATTCGTGGCTTCTATAATTTTATATGTTCAAACTTAGAATTAGCATGATTTATCCCTTTGGATCACAATGAAATTGACCTAATTAAATACTTGAACCGGATTAAAAGAATCGGTTGATCGGATGTTGTTTCTTTGTATCATGATAACAGTTTGCCTCATGTTTTTCTAGATAGAGTGATATCTATGGTTTCTTTTATTAGTTGATCATTCTTGATGGAAATTGATAATGAACCTAAAGCCCGAATTAATTGTTCATTAATTGGCTAAGGATAAAGAGGCATGTAAATGAATCTGTTTGTTGCCATTGTTGTAGTTGTTCTAATTTTAGGTTAATCAAATTAGGGTAGTTAGCATGGTTATTTAATTGTGATATCTTACTGATTAGGTCCCCCATAATTAGAACCTACGAATAACAAATCTTCTAATTCAATATGGATTAAAGAACAGATTGTGTGAGAATTTCATAAAGGGATCTGAGTTACCCTCTTGATTGTTAAAGGGCCAAGAGCCCATTGATGTGATGTTGTTTTTTCTTGCTGCTTGTGTTGTGATGTGATCATGGATGGCTGTTGTGATATTTGGAGGCATGGGGACTTGTGGTTGTGGCATTGGATGACCCCTAGGGTGGAGAGATGCATCATCTTATGAATGTGGGTGTTGGGGAGGACACCAAGGATGATGGTATGGGATGGATGTGATGCTGGATGTTGGTGGTTTTGTTTGGTTGTTTATCTTATTTACTTTTCCCCACTTCTCAAGGGATCTGTTCTTGTTTACCCTCCTTCCGAAGGAGGCGAAGACACGCGGGGTATGCCATGTGCTTTCTGTGTTTAGCCTCTCGAGGGAGAATGGGTCTATGCACTTGCTATAGGCGGAAAAGACTCGACATGTAGTATATCTACTCACCGTGCTGAGCCCCCTTTGTGTTCAATAGCATAGGATTCCTTTCTAGAATTCCTTGGAATATGGGAAAGTAATTCTGTAATGAAAGATTGATTAAATGGTGATAATCCACGGGGACAGGGATACTGGAATTTAAAGGTGATTTGAATCTTAAAAGGAGGATTTGATTTTGGGTGTGATGCTAATGAAGTTTAATGTTAAATTATTCATGGTTAATTAATGCTTAAATAATTAATTAACATACAGTGGAATTGATAAAATGAGAATGGAGTAATATAATAAAGCTCTTCAAATGTTTGTGTGCTTATAGGACACCTAGTCTTAGAAGTAGCAGCCTAGTGTTTGAGAGACGTTAGTTGTAGTTGTCTCTAAGACTAGGTATGCCCATAGTGTGGATGTGATTTATATATATATTCTGTACTTTTTTTGTTTCTATAATCTACTCCACCCTATCAGTAAGGGAAACTGACACCCCGGGGATTCTGAGCCCTGGGGGGTGTTTTCCCCAAAAATCTGGTGGGAGGACGAATGGCTGACTACCCCCTTGGGCCCCACTCTCTTCTCGTGGTAGAGACATGTGCCAACAGGCACAACAGTTAGTTTCCCCATATATGTGTGTAGAGGGCTGTAATGGCTTGTGGTTATTTGACACACATATATTCTGGATATAGTATCCTATGGACTACTATAGGTGTAACGTGTATAGGTTTTGATGGATTGAGGATCCCTACTCGGTGTATGTGCTATAATGGCTTGAGGTATAATACCCGATGTATGATACACGTTATGTGGGCTGTGGTGGCTCCCAGAACTTACCTGGATACTTTTGGTTGTGAGGATGGTGTGGTGCTTAGCCTAGGTGTCTGCGGGCAAGCCTTTGGAGAGATATGCACAGGACGTATGTCATTGGGGAAAAGTGGAAAACTAGTGGGGAATTAGTAGCGGGTTACCCTTTATATTTTTCATTATATGATATATTCTTGTATGCGTTACTTGGAGAGAGTGGCCATGGTGAGGTTGGGAACTTAGTATACCTGTTTAGGTAACGATTTAGTTTCACTTGTTGTTCACTGGGATTTAGCATGATTTCGTTACTTTTGCACGAGAGGCTTGGGGAGGATCCTACTGAGTATACTGTTATACTCACCCTATGTATATATAAACTATTTTTCATGTCACTTGGAGCAGGTTGGAAATCAAGCTGGTTACTACTAGTTTGTGGTTAGAGGAGCTGTTCGGGCTTGTAGTCGCTGTCGTTTTACTTTCTTTTGGGTACTTTTAGTTTTTCCTTTCAGTTGTAGTACTTTTGCATCACATTTCTTATATGTACTTAGGATTATTTTATATTTCAGTTCTGAGTTGGATTTGATTGGTGTCTATCTTATCTCACTCTTCCGCATGTGTTCTCTTTGAGGTTAATGCCTCCCATTTGCATGGGATGGTCGGAAAACGGTGTCATTCATGTTTATCATGTGGGGTAAACACTGGAGACTGGCAGGGACATAGGCGTTTAGGGACCCATATGATCTACTTCACAGACCATTATGTTTACGGTGGATACTAAACAAAGTGATACTGGTTGCAGGGTAGAGACCTAGGAAAGGATCATGCATCATTCTTCTTTGCGCCTATGTTTCAATGGGTAGACCTTGGGATAGGTTAACCTAATATTAATAAAAGAAAACAATTAATTTATTAATGTTGATTCTTCCATATTCTAGGCTTAGGATCTCTAATAGTTGTTATTTTACAGGTATGGCTCCAGGTCGACGTCCACGTCAGGTTTGCGCAGAAGATGTCCAGAAGGCTATTCCAGAAGATCGTCGCCGGGTAGAGGTTGATGATGATTACATGTGGAGGAAGACACTCCGAGAGTTTCAGTGCCAGAGTCTACAGAAGTATGAGGGCTCCGCTTCAGATGCAGTCACAGAAGACTGGTTGGAGGAGGTCGAGATAGGCTTCAGTTCGATTCATGCTCGGAAGGAACACTGGGTGTCCTTGGTTGTGAAGATGATGCGTGAAGTATCAAGGTAGTGGTGGTTCTTGTTCCTCGGGGATCATGAGGAGTCAGCGATCTCATGGGAGGAGTTTCAAGAAAGGTTTAGAGTTGAGTTTCTTTCATCAACTTCGAAGGCGTCCAGTTTCCAGGAGCTTCTTACCCTTCGACAGGGGACCTCCAGTGTTCGAGAGTTTGGAATCCGTTTGAAGAACATTCTACGATATGCTTTAGACCTATTACCAGATGAAGAGGCCAGGGCAAGGAATTTCGAGGGGGTTTTGCATCCATAGATCCAGCGCTAGGTCACCCCGTTTATTCTGAAGACATATCTTGAGGGGTTGGTGAGGGTAGAGGTTGTTGAGAGGACTTTGTCTAGGACCAGATCGTTATGAGAGGGGAATTGTCATGATTCCTCACGAAGCAGAGCTGTGGTCTAGGGTTCCTGGTTTTCAGGGAAGAAGAGTTTCTGTTCACCTGGGGGTAGGTCCCAACCCTTCCCATCTCGTTTCTCCGAAGGCAGCAACTCTCAGGCCTATGCCAAGGGATCAGGCACGTGTTATTCTTGTGGTGGTCGTGGTCATCAGCAGTGGTAGTTCCTAACTTTTCATAGCAGTCATCGTGCACTAGGAACTCCGCTCCAGGTTCCTCCGTTGAGGCAGTTCGAGCCAAGGCAACAGCAGCAGGTTGCACCAGATTTAGATCACTAGAGGGTTAGATAGAGCAGGCAGAGGACAGCCCCATGATGCTCCCCGTCCTCAGAGAGCAGAGCACGGCCGTGGTGGTGGTCGTTATCAGGGTGAGAGAGGCCATGGAATAGGTTTTGGTCAGCTTCATGCTCTAGCGTTGCTAGCCCCAAGTGAGCCAGATGCCGTTTGAGGTACCCTTTGCTTATTTTCTACCTTGGTGTATGCCTTGTTTGATTCAGGAGAAACACACTCATTCATATCACCTACCCTTGTCCATGCTTTGGGACTTGAGGTAGAGAGGCTTCTAGTGCCCTTGGCATTGACTACGCCAGTTGGAGGTCGAGCCAACTTGTTTGAAGTATGTAGAGACTGTGAGCTAGTGTTGGGGAAACACCGCTCTTGGGTAGATTTCCTAGGTTTACGAATACAACCATATGATGTCATCCTCTGCATGGATTGGTTGTATTCGGCGAAGGATATTTTGGATTGCTACAGGAAGAAGGTCATTTTCTTTGATGCAGATGGAGATAAAGTGGTGTTTGTTGGTGAGAGAGATCCTCGGATGAGTCATAGACGAGTTCAATCCTTATCATCCATGATGCCTGAGATGATGTTGAGTTCTTTAGAGGTTCAGCATTTGGTGTTTCCTAGGGTTGTAGAGGAGTACCCTGATGTCTTTCCAGAAGAGGTTGTAGCATTACCCCCTTGACGAGAGATCGAGTTTGGGATCGAGATACAGCTAGGAGCATCTCCTATATCTAAGTCTCTGTATTGGATGGCCCTTTTTGAGTTACGAGAGCTACATATACAGCTTGATGGTCTGTTTCAGTGCAATTTTGTTCGGCCAAGTGTGTCACCGTGGGGTGCGCCAGTTTTGTTTGTGAAAAAGGCTTACGGTAGTTTGCGGTTTTGTGTCGATTATCGTTGATTAAACAAAGTGACAATAAAGAACCGATATCCTCTCCCACTGATTGATGAATTATTCGATCAACTGAAGGGTGCAAGTTGGTTTTCAAAGATTGACTTACGGTCAGGATATCATCAGATGTGTGTAAAGGATGAGGATATCCCGAAGACTTCTTTCCATTATTTTCATGGGCATTATGAGTTTGTTGTAATGCCATTCGGTGTGACGAATGCTCCAGCTGTTTTCATGGGGTTGATGAATGATGTGTTCCATGAACACCTGGACAAGTTTGTTGTGGTTTTCATCGATGACATCTGTAGAGACCCGAAGCTTGACGTACATGGACATTACATTACTTTTGCGGAATACATAGTACATAACAAAAACACACACACACAAGGATCGTAATAGTTTAGTGTCTTTGGAAACTCAGAACTTAATCTTCTAATCGTGGTGAAAGATCTTCAACATCTCCCATAAAGATCTTCTTTTTTTTATACCTAAAACCTTTCTTTATCTCCTGGGGAAAAGAAAACATAAAAGGGTGATCTCAAATGCTCAGTAAGGGTAAACAAAATAAAAATCAATCACATCATATACATAAGAACATTGCTTTTGGAAATCTTAACCTGCAAAAGAGCTCATAATATCATAACATGGGATAAATCATAGAAGTGAAATGTAATCCCAATAATCATAACTTAAAACATGAAACTTTGTGGCATACACACATAATCATAGAAAATCATTTCTTGTTAGTCAAGACTAATTTCCAAGACTATCTTAGTGGAAAAAGTCCCTTTTTGAATCGAGTAACCCTCGTTTCAGTCCTGTTTCACTGGACCGGTATAACCTACCATTCCAGCCATGTCTATCTCATGAGATATAAAATCTTTACCCAATGCATTGGAGGGAGATATAGGTCCCACCCATCTTATAATGAATCCTTTCTTATGTGTGCCACATAATCATAAAACATACATCATCGCATAACACATATAGCAAAAATGGGATTCTTGAAACACCATGACATCATAAATCAATTCATATAAGATAAAGGAATTCATAAAAATAATTCCATCACAACATGATCAAATCCATGTAAAAATAGGGATAAAAACAGAACCCTTTATTATCTTAGATGGAAAATAATTTTGATAAAACACTTGAACTCCATTCTTGAGGAAAATATTTTTTCTTCTTCAAAAACATTTTTCCTTTCATAATATGTCATACAACTTTAAAATAAAAGAAGTTGATTAAAAATAAACTTGAAAACTTGTAAAGGAAGCTTCTTGGAAATAATGATTTAAAAATCCATTCATGTCGTATAAGTTAAAAAAACATTCTTCTCGTACTTTTGTCAGAAAAGTCAAAAAGTACCTCGTACGACAAAAGATTCCTTTCATACATATTACTAAAAACTAACCGAAGGGTAAAAATGGATTTAAACAATTGTAGGTGGATGGAAATAATATTACATTTTGATGAAACATGGATGTGGATGATAAAATACACCCCAGTAAATACTTACGAATAAACAATCTCGGATAAAAATGAGATTGTGATATTTCCCTTACCTTAGGTCCAATTTGCTTTGTACGTGTCCGAAGCTCCTGTATAATGGTTTAAATAATGTTATTGACTTATTCCAGAATCATACATATTGATATGATATCATATATGGTCATATTCTTAGCTTCTTGTTAGTAATATTTCATTGTTACTTGTTACTCGGGTCTTTATTGCCTTTTGTTCTTATGCGTGTTTTGCCGAATACATTATTATTCTTCTTTTAAGGTTATAGATAACTTATATCCAGAATGGTATTATTGTAACATATATCATATTTATTCATTCAATTCATTTATATAATTACTATGTAATGATGATCTTGTAGAACGAGTCGCATCACATCGTGGAGACGGTATTCCGTACGTACACACGAGTGATGATATCGTTCCTATGATCGTGGAACTGTATTGGAGTATATATATATTATTTCAGTATCAATATTACTTTATAATAATCATAAATAGTTACTCATTACACCATCATACCCATCCTTGTACAGTGATGGTGGAAAAATAGATTACACCTACGGCGTGGAGACGGTATTCCGTACGTACGCACGCGCGGTGATTTCATTTTTCCGTGGGATGGATAGAAGGTGAATTAGGGTTGTTTCATATTTATAATAACATATCAGTATGTAAGTAATACTGATGTTATTACTTTATCAGGAAACAACTAAAGAAGAAGAAGTTGAAGAAGAAAGAAATTGAAAAGATCGGTAATGGATATTACCTCTTCTTTGGAACGCCTCTTTGAATCCTCCACTTAAGGAACTAAGAGTGGTCTTTGGAGAATACCAGGACCTCTAGGACTATTCTAGGGAAGTGGAGAGGAGAAAATGGCAGGGGTTGGCCGAGCTTGAGTGCTCAAATTGGTGTGAGGAGGAGGGGGAGGAGGTGCCCTTTTATAAGAGGGGTGAGGGGCACCTTTGGAAAAGCTAGAAATATTAATTTATAATAAATTCATATTCGGTTTCCAAAGGCTCCAAAGTTGAATATTAAAAGGTTGAGGTAGGGATGGGTCGAAAACAACTCATCCAATAGAATTTAGACTGGTTTGGGTACTTATATTAACCTTATCATTAAGTATTAACTCTAAGTTAATTAGTTTCACTTTTACAATGTCTCTTTGTATTTTTATATAATATGGTTAATAAACTTACTATATACATCCAAGCGACCCCCAAGTGGTCCATTAATGATGAACCTATCATGATATAAGTCTCTTGGCCGAACCATAGATTTTTAGGAATTTAATATCAATTAATAATATAATATTTGTTTTAAGAACTCTTTTATGTCAATTTTGGTACTATTCAATAGTTGATTTTTGTGAAACTCATAACAGATTGATTACTTCGAAAAAAGTAAATTAAATCAATCTTAATATATCATATTATCCTAGAAAATTAGTTTAATTCATTAAAAGTTTCATATTATATTTATTTGGGTATTTATAAGATCAATTATTTTAATTTTTCACTATTTTAGTAATTACTGCATCATCATTGTGTCAAAAATAAAATAAATTATTTAATGTCTAAAAATTATAAATAAAATATCATTATGTAGTAAATCTGTTTATATTTCTAATGAATATTTATAATCTAAAATCCAACATATATAACCCTATGTAACAATTGTTTTTCTAAAAGATATATGCTTGTGTCATTTTTGTATTCATTTTAACTTAATTAAAATAAAGTGTCATTATCACTTACAAGTGGATCAATGGGGTCCCAAAATCGACCCAAAGATGCCCATGGTCTACCATGTATCACCAAATAGGGTTAAGACACGTTTTAGGGTAATTTAATATTATTATAATATTATTTTTTAACCCTTATTTACCGGATTTACCCTTAACCATGGTAAATAAAATATTTACCGCAGTAATTATTCAAAATGTCTAAAAATAAAAGTTACCTATTTACACAATTTGAACATCCTGATTCCAAATATGGAATCCATTTTTCTAAATTCAAAACACAGAAGTGGAAGAAATTAATTTAAAATTAATTCCCGCTGTCAAAACAAAAAGCGTGTTTTTAAGAGATAATAACTATCAAAAGATTGACACTTGTTTATGTTCGGTTTAATTGTAAAATTGTGTCCAATGACCAACATTATATTAAGTGGTAAAAATATATTCTAAATATACTTTAAAACCACTCAAATTCATAATTTAACCACATAAGATATTACGTTGAAAATAGTTGTTTTTAATTAAAATATAGCGTGTTTTTACTATTCATTAAAATATGAAAGTTATCGGGAAAATATCAAAACGTTATCTAATGTAAATTTTTACATCATGATTCAAAATAAGAATTTTATTTTGTCAAATTGAACATATAAACATCTCAAAAACTAGATTTAAGGTGGGTGTGCCATCAAAAGGCGGCAAAACTGCATTTTTTTGAAAAATACTTATTTTACCTGAAAAATTTATTTTGTTCTTATAACATGTTCTAGAAATGTGTAAGATGAATAATAATGTTATAAAATTCAAATTTTATTTAATACTATTCATAATGGCTAGTTCATGACAATATTATAATAATATAACATTGTTTATTAAAACCCGGTATTGCGTACAACACACGCTATCGAGGAAGGTCGCGATTGCGTGTAATGCAAGCCAAGTCAGGGTTGCGTGTTGTGAAAGAATCCTTCATTGTTTCGTATAACAGAATCCAACCATATTTCATTTATACATTTAATATATATATATATATACTCAATGTTTCGTAGAATAACTATTATCAAAATTGTGTGTAACACGGTTCAAGAATAGTGTTGCGTATACTGCAAGCTAATACGGTGTTGCGTATAGCGCAAGGTAATCTTGGTGTAGAATACAACACAAGACATTAATGAAATTAAAAGAATATTTTTCATAAAATCTCGGGGTGTTACATTCTACCCCCCTTAAAATGAATTTCGCCCTCGAAATTCGTCGGGGTTATAAGTGGTTTTCTATTTGAAAGTTTCTTTGATAGAAACCCACATCGTAAAAAGGAATACAAAAACTTATCTTTAAAAACTAAAGTATAAAATGTAATGGTTACCCAAGTTAACTAATCACTGGGTATCCACATAGGAGAAAATATGGATATGGAAGAGAAATCTAACCATCATGTTCTGATGGAGAGTGGTAGAGAACATGGCTATGGAAAAGCCAGTAATCACAAATCCATAGATTTGTGATGATATAAGGTACCATCTGATTCATCAGGTATAAGATCACTAGGACAACATTTTTGGTTTTCAAGATCATTTCCCCTAAAGTTGAAAATTTGAATTAGAATAAATACTTACTTTATTTTGGTACAATCTCACTGTTGTTCGTGCCTTGAACAATTTCCACTTCATCTCTTAAATAAATGAAGTTGAATTTGTTATTCGTGAAGTGTTAGCAGATCATGTGCTAGAATGACGGGTCATTCCATCTGTCTCAAACAAAAGGTTGGCAAAAATTATATGCATAAATCGATCTATAGTGAGATTAATCATATATGGTTACTAAAATGGACTTATACTTCATATATCATACTGCTTAATATAATAAAACTAGTTTCTACTAAACAGGGACTTCCTGTAGGCCAGTGGTAGGCGATAAAGGCCAGTCGCACTTCGGTTGTGGGTTCGATTCCTACAGCCTTGTCCGAAGCGATGGGTTGTCGCTCGTCCTGCAGGTTGTCCTTTTTCTAAAACTACATTACTATAACATCCCATCAATAATATCGGAAAAAAAACTTCTATCCTTAAACAATAATCACTTATGTCCAACATAATCCATTTCAATCTTTAGGCTTATCCATAATACTGCAGTCCACTCTCATAACATAGTGAAAACGATTACCAGAGATTTAATACCATCGTTGATCCCCATATATCATAAGATATGTTTTGTTGGTCACATTCTAAACATTCAAAGTCCTTAATCATGTATTCTCTTGAATACCTTAGTGAAAACATGAATGCAGTTAAAATTTAACACTTTCCACATACCGAAATCCTCAAAATTCTATATACTCAATCCATGATATCACTTAGTCCTTATATCAATCATGAGCTCATGAATACTATTAAACATTTCATTTTCTCGTCTTCATTATGCGCATATCATCTTATTTCCAAAAAAAATATCTCAATCACTTTGAATACCACATCAATAAATATTACAATACTCAATGATACAACATTATTTTGGAATCCCATTACATAAACGCTTAATCATTCCATCACATCGTTATCATATTCAACATCACCAATAGTGATCGCATGTGACTTCCCTTTGTCCTTTGCCTTCAGTGGTTGCTCATGTTGATCATCACTAACCCTTGGATTAGGGCAATTATTAGCATAATGCCCCATTTCCTTGCACTTGAAGCATTGAAGTGTTGGTGGTGCGTTCTCTGCAGTGTTTGCTTTATTCACATCATTAGAAACCCTTTTTCCATTACTTCGACACTCAGCTGCTCGATGACCTTCTTTTCCACACTTAAAACATTTTCTAGTTCCTTTAAGACAATCTCCACCATGCTTCTTTCCACACTTTGTGCATAAGGAAACATTCATCTTCTTTTCACCATTATTATGAGATTTCTCCTTGAACTCCATCTTTCGTTTCTTGTCAAAACCATGAGATGGATATCTAACACCAACTTCCATTTCTTCCTTGATAGCACAACTCACAATTTCTTCATAGCTACTGAAGTCTCTTATAGATAATGCCCTTCGAATACTTGGTTTTAACCCACTGAAAAATCGATCAACTTTACATTCAGGTTGGATGATAATGCCAGATGCATACCTTTCAAGTCTTGTAAAATTCGCTTCGTATATACCAACATATTAATCATCCCTTTGCTTCAGTTCAAGAAACTCTTTCTCCATCTTTGTTCGAAGAATACGGGGGAATTACTTACTGAAAAATAAGTTCTTGAACTCGTCCCATTCCATGGACTCAATTTCATCCCTTTGCCTCGTATTCTTAATAAGATTCCACCATTGATCAGCATCACCTTCCAAACGATACACTGCTAAGATGACTTTGTCATGTTCAGAACATTGAAGAACTGAAAATATCTTTTCAGTGGTACTGATCAATTGTTCAGCAACAAGTGGATCAGAAGACCCACTGAAAGAAGTTGGACGTTGCCTCATGAAGGACTCAATAGAATATTGTTCCCTTCTCTGCTCATTTGGAAGTCCAGAATGATTCATAGCTTGTGTAAGTATAGAAATAAGATTTTTCACTCCATCTCCCATAACATTTGTTTGTTCAGGAGGACAATCATTGCATTGTCCATTTCATTGATCAACACGGTTCCTTCGGGTTGCAGCCATCGTCTAAAACCCAAAAAGAATAGTGTGAGAGGAAAAAATCATGCTAGGAAAAACAACATAGTAAAGGGGGAGTACCCTTAATATCTAACATCTTAGGTTAAATTCTAAGATCGTTACCGTAGTTCTAGGACCATATCCTATACGTATACTTATCCTTAGGGACATCCCTAGACATACCTTATAAATATCTCTAGGGATCTCACTAACGTTTTCGCATCCTAATTTCCAAAGGTTGACTAAACCTTTCCTCTGATACCAACTGTAGAGACCCGAAGCTTGACGTACATGGACATTACATTACTTTTTCGGAATACTTAGTACATAACAAAAACACACACACACAAGGATCGTAATAGTTTAGTGTCTTTGGAAACTCGGAACTTAATCTTCTAATCGTGGTGAAAGATCTTCAACATCTCCCATAAAGATCTTCTTTTTTTTATACCTAAAACCTTTCTTTA
Organism: Viscum album; assembly: GCA_963277665.1. Lineage (NCBI taxonomy): Eukaryota > Viridiplantae > Streptophyta > Magnoliopsida > Santalales > Viscaceae > Viscum > Viscum album. The sequence goes on along the minus strand of OY728167.1, from coordinate 385,875,294 downwards.
TCTCCTGGGGAAAAGAAAACATAAAAGGGTGAGCTCAAATGCTCAGTAAGGGTAAACAAAAGAAAAATCAATCACATCATATACATAAGAACATAGCTTTTGGAAATCTTAACCTGCAAAAGAGCTCATAATATCATAACATGGGATAAATCATAGAAGTGAAATGTAATCCCAATAATCATAACATAAAACATGAAACTTTGTGGCATACACACATAATCATAGAAAATCATTTCTTGTTAGTCAAGACTAATTTCCAAGACTATCTTAGTGGACAAAGTCCCTTTCTGAATCGAGTAACCCTCGTTTCAGTCCTGTTTCACTGGACCGGTATAACCTACCATTCCAGACATGTCTATCTCATGAGATATAAAATCTTTACCCAATGCATTGGAGGGAGATATAGGTCCCACCCATCTTATAATGAATCCTTTCTTATATGTGCCACATAATCATAAAACATACATCATCGCATAACACATGTAGCAAAAATGGGATTCTTGAAACACCATGACATCATAAATCAATTCATATAAGATAAAGGAATTCATAAAAATAATTCCATCACAACATGATCAAATCCATGTAATAATAGGGATAAAAACAGAACCCTTTATTATCTTAGATGGAAAAAAATTTTGATAAAACACTTGAACTCCATTCTTGAGGAAAATATCCTTTCTTCTTCAAAAACATTTTTCCTTTCATAATATGTCATACGACTTTAAAATAAAAGAATTTGATTAAAAATAAACTTGAAAACTTGTAAAGGAAGCTTCTTGGAAATAATGATTTAAAAATCCATTCATGCCGTATAAGTTAAAAAACATTCTTCTCGTACTTTTGTCAGAAAAGTCAAAAAGTACCTCGTACGACAAAAGATTCCTTTCATACATATTACTAAAAACTAACCGAAGGGTAAAAATGGATTTAAAAAATTGTAGGTGGATGGAAATAATATTACATTTTGATGAAACATGGATGTGGATGATAAAATACACCCCAGTAAATACTTACGAATAAACAATCTCGGATAAAAATGAGATTGTGATATTTCCCTTACCTTAGGTCCAATTTGCTTTGTACGTGTCCGAAGCTCCTGTATAATGGTTTAAATAATGTTATTGACTTATTCCGGAATCATACATATTGATATGATATCATATATGGTCATATTCTTAGCTTCTTGTTAGTAATATTTCATTGTTACTTGTTACTCGGGTCTTTATTGTCTTTTGTTCTTATGCGTGTTTTGCCGAATACATTCTTATTCTTATTTTAAGGTTATATATACCTTATATCCAGAATGTTATTAGTGTAACATATATCATATTTATTCATTCAATTCATTTATATAATTACTATGTAATGATGATCTTGTAGAACGAGTCGCATCACATCGTGGAGACGGTATTCCGTACGTACACACGAGTGATGATATCGTTCCTATGATCGTGGAACTGTATTGGAGTCTATATATATTATTTCAGTATCAATATTACTTTATAATAATCATAAATAGTTACTCATTACACCATCATACCCATCCTTGTACAGTGATGGTGGAAAAATAGATTACACCTACGGCGTGGAGACGGTATTCCGTACGTACGCACGCGCGGTGATTTCATTTTTCCGTGGGATGGATAGAAGGTGAATTAGGGTTGTTTCATATTTATAATAACATATCAGTATGTAAGTAATATGGATGTTATTACTTTATCATGAAACAACTAAATAAGAAGAAGTTGAAGAAGAAAGAAATTGAAAAGATCGGTAATGGATATTACCTCTTCTTTGGAATGCCTCTTTGAATCCTCCACTTAAGGAACTAAGAGTGGTCTTTGGAGAAGACCAGGACCTCTAGGAATATTATAGGGAAGTGGAGAGGATAAAATGGCAGGTGTTGGCCGAGCTTGAGTGCTCAAATTGGTGTGAGGAGGAGGGGGAGGAGGTGCCCTTTTATAAGAGGGGTGAGGGGCACCTTTGGAAAAGCTAGAAATATTAATTTATAATAAATTCATATTCGGTTTCCAAAGGCTCCAAAGTTGACTATTCAAAGGTTGAGGTAGGGATGGGTCGAAAACAACTCATCCAATAGAATTTATACAGGTTTGGGTACTTATATTAACCTTATCTTTAAGTATTAACTCTAAGTTAATTAGTTTCACTTTTACAATGTCTCTTTGTATTTTTATATAATATGGTTAATAAACTTACTATATACATCCAAGCGACCCCCAAGTGGTCCATTAATGATGAAACTATCATGATATAAGTCTCTTGGCCGAACCTTAGATTTTTAGGAATTTAATATCAATTAATAATATAATATTTGTTTTAAGAACTCTTTTATGTCAATTTTGGCACTATTCAATAGTTGATTTTTGTGAAACTCATAACAGATTGATTACTTCGAAAAAAGTCAATGAAATCAATCCTAATATATCATATTATCCTAGAAAATTAGTTTAATTCATTAAAAGTTTCATATTATATTTATTTGGGTATTTATAATATCGATTATTTTAATTTTTCACTATTTTAGTAATTACTGCATCATCATTGTGTCATAAATAAAATAAACTATTTAATGTCTAAAAATTATAAATAAAATATAATTATGTAGGAAATCTTTTTATCTTTCTAATTAATATTTATAATCTAAAATCCAACATATATAACCCTATGTAACAATTGTTTTGCTAAAAGATATATGCTTGTGTCATTTTTGTATTCATTTTAACTTAATTAAAATAAAGTGTCATTATCACTTACAAGTGGATCAATGGGGTCCCAAAATCGACCCAAAGATGCCCATGGTCGACCATGTATCAACCAATAGGGTTAAGACACGTTTTAGGGTAATTTAATATTATTATAATATTATTTGTTAACCCTTATTTACCGGATTTACCCTTAACCATGGTAAATAAAATATTTACCGCAGTAATTATTCAAAATGTCTAAAAATAAAAGTTACCTATTTACACAATTTGAACATCCTGATTCCAAATATGGAATCCATTTTTCTAAATCCAAAACACAGAAGTGGCAGAAATTAATTTAAAATTAATTCCCGCTGTCAAAACAAAAAGCGTGTTTTTAAGAGATAATAACTATCAAAAGATTGACACTTGTTTATGTTCGGTTTAATTGTAAAATTGTGTCCAATGACCAAAATTATATTAAGTGGTAAAAATATATTCTAAATATACTTTAAAACCACTCAAATTCATAATTTAACCACATAAGATATTACGTTGAAAATAGTTGTTTTTAATTAAAATATAGCGTGTTTTTACTATTCATTAAAATATGAAAGTTATCGGGAAAATATCAAAACGTTATCTAATGTAAATTTTTACATCATGATTCAAAATAAGAATTTTATTTTGTCAAATTGAACATATAAACATGTCAAAAACTAGATTTAAGGTGGGTGTGCCATCAAAAGGTGGCAAAACTGCATTTTTTTGAAAAATACTTATTTTACCTGAAAAATTTATTTTGTTCTTATAACATGTTCTAGAAATGTGTAAGTTGAATAATAATGTTATAAAATTAAAAATTTATTTAATAATATTCATAACGGCTAGTTCATGAAAATATTATAATAATATAACATTGTTTATTAAAACCCGGTATTGCGTACAACACACGCTATCGAGGAAGGTCGCGATTGCGTGTAATGCAAGCCAAGTCAGGGTTGCCTGTTATGAAAGAATCCTTCATTGTTTCGTATAACAGAATCCAACAATATTTCATTTATACATTTAATATATATATATATATATACTCAATGTTGCGTAGAATAACTATTATCAAAATTGTGTGTAACACGGTTCAAGAATAGTGTTGCGTATACTGCAAGCTAATACGGTGTTGCGTATAGCGCAAGGTAATCTTGGTGTAGAATACAACACAAGACATTAATGAAATTAAAAGAATATTTTTCATAAAATCTCGGGGTGTTACAACATCCTTGTGTACTCCACATCTGAAGAGGAGCATGCAGAGCATCTACGAGCTGTTTTGGGAGTTCTTCGCCAACATCAGTTGTTTGGGAAGTTGTCAAAGTGTGATTTTTGGGCTCAAGAAGTTCGTTTCTTGGGGCCTGTTGTGTCCTAACAGGGAGTAGATGTGGATCCATCGAATATAGAATCAGTGGTGTCTTGGTCAGACCCCATGACTGTGTCAGAGGTGCGAAGTTTCCTTGGTCACGCAGGCTATTATAGGAGGTTTGTAGCCAATTTCTCCCGAGTTGAGACTCCTCGGATAGCTTTGACCAGGAAGGATCAAGCATTCATATGGACTGATCAGTGTTTGGAAGCTTTCGAGTATCTAATGGAGAAGTTGGGGTGTGCTCCGGTCCTTTGTCTTCCAGCGGAGGGAGTCCAGTTTGATGTTTTCTGTGATGCTTCACATCTAGGGCTAGGATTTGTTTTCATGCAGCAGAGGTTAGTTGTTTCTTATGGGTCTCGGCAGTTGCTTCCCCATGAATGCAACTATTCCACCCATGATCTTGAGTTGGCAGTCATGGTGTTCACTCTGAAGTTGTGGAAACATTACCTCTTTGGTGAGCACTTTGTGGTTTTCACCGATCATAAGAGTTTGAGGTATGTTTTCTCCCAATGTGACTTGAACTTGAGGCAGCCTCGGTGGATGGAGTTCTTACAGGAATAAAACTTTGAAATATCGTATATACATGGAAAAGGGAATGTTGTAGCTAATGAACTGAGCCGAAAGTCATGGAATTATGTTTTTCATGAATTTGGTGATTCCTGGAGAGTGGTGGAAGAGCTATTAGCTTTGTATCTTGATATGGGAGAATTTGGGGGTAGAGGTTGTCTTTTCCAGACGACGGTGTAGTCATCCCTGATGCAAAAGCTGGAAGAGTCTCAGTTAGGTGATCTAGAGGTGGAAGTTTGGAGAGACAGAGTTGTTTGTGGTGAGGCCCCTGTTGGTTGGTCGGAGGATGAACAACACTGAGTGTTGTATCATGGAAGGCTTTTTGTTCCCTTGGAGATGTGTGAGACGGTTCTCTGAGTGTTCCATATTTTGCCCTTGGCAGTACATCCTCGTGTGAAAAAGATGTACCGATCCATGAGGAGTCAGTTTTGGTGGCTTGGGCTAAAGCGTGCGGTTGTAGAGTGTGTGTCTCGATGTTTAGTCTACCAGAAGGTGAAGGTCGAACACCGTGTTCCTGGTGGTCTTCTCCAGCAATTAGAGATTCCTCAGTGGAAGTGGGAGGACATATCAATGGACTTTGTTACATGTTTACCTTGAACTCCAGGAGGACATGATGCTATATGGGTGGTATTGGATCGTTTAACAAAATCAGCCCACTTTATAGCGATCAAGGAGTCGATCTCAGTGGATGTTTTTTCAAGGCAGTATCTAGAGGAGGTGGTGAGACTTCATGGAGTACCTAGGATGATAATTTCTCATCGAGATCCTTGTTTTACCTCCAGGGTGTAGAGAGGTCTCCAGCATGATTTTGGCTCTCAAATGTGCCTTAGCATCGCTTTTCATCCTCAAACAGATGGTCAGACAGAGCGAACCATCCAGACTCTTGAAGACATGTTGCGCTCTTGTGTTCTTGATTTTGGAGTTTCATGGATGAAGCACTTACCCTTGGTAGAGTTCTCATACAATAATAGTTTTCACTCTACCATCGGTATGGCTCCGTTTGAAACCTTTTATGGCTGGCCATGACGTTCTCTGATGTGATGGACTGGGGTCGGAGAGTCAACAATTCTTGGACCAGAACTAGTGCAGAATACAACATAGATGGTTCAGGTGATTTGTGAGAGGATGAAGACAACGCAACATCATCAGAAATCATATGCTGATCAAAGAAAGAGACCCTAAGAGTTTAATGTTGGGGATCATCTGTTTCTGAAGGTTAATCCCCATCATGGGCAACAAAGGTTTGGTCATGGAAGTAATATTTCTCCTTGGTTTGTTGGGCCTTTCGAGGTGTTAGCTCGTGTTGGAGTTGTGGTGTATCGAGTAGTACTTCCCCCTCAGATGAGTCGAATACATGTTGTTATCCATGTATCACAACTCCATTGTTATCTTCATGATGAATCTCATGTTATCGATTGGGGAGAGATCGATATTGATGATGATGCAACCTTCAAGGAGTGACCTGTGGAGATCCAAGACTGCAAGGAGAAGGTGTTGCATGGGCATTCTATCCCCTTAGTTCGTGTCTTGTGGTGACACTGTGGCATGGAGGAGAGTACCTAGGAGCGTGAGTCACAGATACGTGCTCAGTACTCAGAGTTGTTTAATGTTTTACTCCTTTCATGTAATGATGTTTCCTTTGTGGTTAGACCTTTCATGTTTTATTTATGAACTTTTGTTTCTTTTTGTGGCTTTCTCTCTTTTGAGTGGTATCTCTATGGGTGTTTGTTCGGGCCCCGTTTCTTTTTTTTCTCTTCAGGTTGGTTTTGAATTCTTGAGGATGGGAATGTTTTGTGAGATATCTGATGTAATGGCACGGACCACTCCGGCCCATTACTTTGTGAAAATGTGGTGTTGGAGGTGTTCCAGGAGGTCAAGGAGACTTATCCCCAACACTTTGCCAAATTTTGAGTTCTGTGAACAGTGTTACCAGAATGGTGAGCTCCATCGGTGACCTATTCTTTCCTTTACCAAATTTCACATTTGTGAACAGTGTTTCCAGAATGGTGAGCTCCATCGGTGACCTTTTCTTTCCTTTGCCAAATTTCACATTTGTCAACAGTGTTTCCAAAATGGGGAGCTCCATCGGTGACCTTTTCTTTCCTTTTCCAAATTTCACATTTGTGAACAGTGTTTCAAGAATGGTGAGCTCCATCGGTGACCTTTTCTTTCCTTTGCCAAATTTCACGTTTTTGAACAGTGTTTCCAGAATGGTGAGCTCCATCGGTGACCTTTTCTTTCCTTTTCCAAATTTCACGTTTGTGAACAGTGTTTCCAGAATGGTAAGCTCCATCGGTGAGCTTTTCTTTCCTTTTCTAAATTTCACATTTGTGAATAGTGTTTCCAGAATGGTGAGCTCCATCGGTGACATTTTCTTTCCATTTCCGAATTTGACATTTGTGAACAGTGATACCAAAATGTTGAGCTCCATCAGTGACCTTTTCTTTCCTTTTCCAAATTTCACGTTTGTGAATAGTGTTTCCAGAATGATGAGCTCCATCGGTGGCCTTTTCTTTCCTTTTCCAAATTTCACGTTTATGAACAGTGTTTCCAGAACGGTGACCTTCTAAGTATCACCTATTCTTTACTTTGCCAAATTTCACGTTTGTGAATAGTGTTTCTAGAACAGTGACCTTTTAAGTGCCACCTATTCTTTCCTTTTCCAAATTTGAAGTATATGAACAGTGTTTCCAGCTTCCAATTGTTTCGCCCCTTTTGACATTTCTTTTGACATAAAATAAATTTAATGCCTTATTTTAAGGACTCTATGGCCGATTCAAAGGCCATAAATCCTATATTAATTATTCCTATGGCTGGGATGTATTTACTTGGTCAAACCGCGTGTGTTAATGCGATCCGTTTTTAATGGAGAATTAACCGGATCTTAAACCGTCGCCTTGTTAAATCTTCAAAAAGGAACCAAATATCATTTTCCCCTGTTCTTCCTCTTTTTCTCGGCTAAGAGACACTAGAACCTTTCAATCATTCCCATAAGAGTTTCACAATCAAACCCTAATCCTCTGATTGGTTCCGCTCTATTTTGGATGCAACCGAGATGTGTCGGTCAGTCTTCCCAATAAGGTATGTTTTATCGTCATTCATTTGGGGATCATCTTCTCTTGTTTCCCCCTTCCATATTATACCATGTAATTTCCAAGATTCTAATGGGTTTTTCTTGGGGTTGGTTGGTACTGTCGTATCATGGCATCCTCTGGTGGATGCAGTTGTCGTGAGAGGAGGATTGTGACCCGTTGTGTTGATAAAGTATCTCAAGAACTATTCAAGGTAAGATATTAGTGGCTTCTCTAATTGTATATGTGCAAACGTAGAATTAGCATGATTTATCCCTTTATATCACAATGAAATTGACCTAATTAAATAATTGAACCGGATTAAAATAATTGCTTGATCGCATGTTGTTGCTTTGTACGGTGATAACAGTTTGCCTCATGTTTTGCTAGATAAAGTGATATCTATGGTTTCTTTGATTAGATGTTCGTTCTTGATGGAAATTGATAATGAAAGTAAAGCTGGAATTAATTGTTAATTAATTGGATAAAGATAAAGAGGCATGTAAATGAATCTGGTTTTTGTCGTTGTTGTAGTTGTTCTAATTTGAGGTTAATCAAATTAGGGTAGTAAGCATGGTTATTTAATTGTGATAGCTTACTGATTAGGTCTCCCATAATTGGAACCTATGAATAACAAATCTGATAATTCAATATGGGTTAAAGAACAAATTGTGTGATAGTTTCTTAAAGGGTTCTAAGTTTCCCTCTTGATTGTTAAAGGGTCAAGATCCCATTGATGTGATGTTGTGTTTTCTTGCTGCTTGTGTTGTGATGTGATCCTGGATGGCTATTGTGATATGTGTATTCCTGGGGACTTGTGTTTGTGGTAGTGGATGATGCCTAGGGTGGCAAGATTCATCAGCTTATACATGTGGGTGTCGTGGAGGACACCAAGGATGATGGTAAGGGATGGATGTGATGGTTGTATGTTGGTGGTTTTGTTTAGTTGTTTATCTGCTTTACTTTTCCTCACTGCTCAAGGCAGCTGGTCTTGCTTACCCTCCTTCCGAAGGAGGTGAAGACACGTAGGGTATTCCACGTTCTTTCTGTTTTTAGCCTCTCGAGGGAGAATGGGTCTATGCTCTTACTATAGGCGGAAAAGACTCGACGTATAGTATATCTACTCACCGTGTTGAGCCCCCTTTGTGTTTAGTAGCATATGATTCCTTTATAGAATTCCTGGGAATATGGGAAAGTAATTCTGTAATGAAAGATTGATTAAATAGTGATAATACATGGGGAGGGAGATACTGGAATTTAAAGGTGATGTGAATCTTAAAAGGAGAATTTGATTTTTGGTTTGATGCTAATGAAGTTTAATGTTAAATTATTCATGGTTAATTAATGTTTAAAGAATTAATTAACATAAAGTGGAACTGATAAAATGATAATAGTGTAATCTAAAAAATCTATTAAAATGTTTGTGTGCTTATAGGACACCTTGTCTTAGAAGTAGCAGCCTCGAGTCTGAGAGACGTTAGCTGCAGTTGTATCTAAGACTAGGTAATGCCCATAGTGTGGATGTGAGTTATATATATTCTATACTTTTTGTGTCTCTATAAGCTACTCCACCCTGTCGGTAAGGGAAACTGACACCCTGGGGATTATGAGCCCTAGGGGGAGTGTTTTCCCCAACATTCCGGTGGGAGGAGGAATGGCTGACTACCCCCTTTGGCCTCGCTCTCTTCTCTGGGTAGATATATGTGCCAATAGGCACAAAATTTAGTTTCCCCATATATGTGTGTAGAGGGCTATAATGGCTTGTGGTTATTTCACACACAAATATTCTAGATATAGTACCCTATGGACTACTATAGGTGTAACGTGTATAGGTTGTGATGGCTTGAGGATCCCTACTCGGTGTATGGGCTATAATGGCTTGAGGTATAATACCCAATGTATGATACATGTTATGTGGGATGTGGTGGCTCCTGGAATTTACCTGGATACTTTTGGTTGCTAGGATGGTGTGGTGCTTCGCCCAGGTGTCTCCAGGCAAGCCTTTGTGGTGCATGAGGTGCAGATTGTGGAGCTTAGCCCAGGTGTCTACGGGCAAGCCTTTGGAGAGAGATACACAGGACGTATGTCATTGGGGAAAAGCGGCAACCCAGTGGGGAAGTAGCAGTGGAGTACCCCTGATATTTTTCATTATATTTTATATTCTTGTATGCATTACTTGGAGAGAGTGGAAATGGTGAGGTTGGGAACTTAGTATACTTGTTTAGGTAATGAGTTAGTTTCACTTGTTGTTCACTGGGCTTTAGCATGCTTTCTTTACATTTGCACGAGAGGCTTGGGGAGGATCCTACTGAGTATATTGTTATACTCACCCTATGTATATATAAACTATTTTTCAGGTCACTTGGAGGAGGTTGGAGATCAAGTTGGTTACTACTATTTTGTGGTTGGAGGAGCTATTCGGGCTTGTGGTCGCTGCTGTTCTACTTTCTTTTGGGTACTTTTAGTTTTTCCTTTCAGTTGTAGTACCTTTGCATGACATTTCATATATGTACTTGGGATTCTTTTATATTTCAGTTCTGAGTTGGATTTGATTGGTGTCTATCTTATCTCTCTCTTCTGCATGTGTTCTCCTAGAGGGTAATGCCTCCCATTTGTGTGTTTACTATACCCTCGGTGCTAGTCGCCAACCCGGGGCCTAATGGAGGCGGAACTCAAGGGTCATTATCTTCCTTCTCACATTGCCGTCCCAGGAGGGGTACACTTTGTGGGTAGGGGGTCGTGACACTATATGTAATGTTTTGTATTAAATATTATATTTCGTGATTACTATACATTTTGTAATAATTATAATATTCCATGTTATAATGTTACAATATTTTATTTTAACTATGATTATAATATTACATGTTATATCATAATAATTATGGTTTAGTGTTATAGAAAAATAATATTTTTTCATGTTAAATAATTATAATATTTTTGTATAATCACATTATTTAATTTCATAGTATTAATATTTCATGAGTGACCTCCTAGAAAGTAATATTGTTTCACCCTTTTCTGTATTTTTCATTATATTTTCCCAGATTTTTTACATTGGAAAAAATAATAGCATGTAAGTATGAAAAAAATAATTTTGATATTGTACATAAACCTTTTAAATGAATATAATATTTCATGTTTACATAGAATTTTAGTAATAATTATAATATTGCATGTCATAATGTTACCGTATTTCATGTTAACAATAATTATAATATTTCACAACGTATTGTAACAACTAAAGTTTAGTGTTATTATAGAAATAATATTTATTTTGTTGAATTATTATAATATTGGCTGTTAAAAAACTAATGGGTACAAGTACTCTAGTAGTACTATAGTAGAACTGTTGCAGCGGTTGAATTGTAGCACTGATGACATTGTAGCAATGACATATATAGTATTAGGAACTATAGCAAAAAAAGTACTATAGCATGTACTATAGCATACTGAATACATTAGTATTACTTTCACTATAGGGTTTTTTGGTCAAAAATATGGTCCTTTTGGGCCATCTAATGGCATCTAATTCCCACATGGCCTATGATCCATGTAATGTGTCTCCGCTAGAAAAATTAAAAGAGATACTTTGTTTTAATAAAAAAAATATGTTTTGAACACAAATTTTACCAAAACAAGAATTTATCTATATTTTGGGTGTGATCACACTAGCATTAATGCACAAGATCCCCCTAAAACTCTACAGTTTAGCGTACTTTGGCGGGAGAAGTACTATGATGGGTGAACTCTTGGTAAGTACTTATGTTGCACCCTTTTTTTGTATATTTCAAATTTCATGACAGTATAATAAATATTATTATGATATTGTGTGTAAAATTTTGTATTGAATATAATATTTCATGATTATAGGGAAATTTAATAATAATTATAATCTTTAATGATATAATTTTATAGTGTTTCATATTAAAAATGATTAAACGTTTCATGTTACATTATAACAACTATGGTTTTTTGATATAATAGAAATAATATTTTTTATTGTTAAATAATTATATTATTTCTTGTTAACTAAATTATTGAATTTCCCAATATGAATATTGCATGGATGACCTCCTAGTATGTGCTCGTGTTTCACCCTTTTATGTATTTTTCATGGTATCTTCCTACATTTTTTACATTTTTGAAAACAAAAAATTTCATGTAATTATGATAATAATTATGATATTATACGTTAAATTTTTAAATGAATATAATATTTCATGTTTACATAGAATTTTATTAATAATTATAATATTGCATGTCATAATGTATCCATATTTCATTTTAACAATAATTATATTATTTCATGATGTATTGTAACAACATATGAATAGTTTTATAATAGAAATTATAATTTTCCTTGTTGAAAAATTATAATATTGGATGATAATTTCATTAGATAAAGTTATATTTAAAATAGAAATTACATAGATAAATGTAATATTATAATCATTGATAGTACTTTCCAATATTTAACAAGAATTTTTGTAAATTGTTTGGGGTGAACACACCAGCATTAATGAACCAAATCACATTAGAACTATGTCTTTAAGCGTGCTTGGGTGAGATTAGTACTAGGATTGGTGACCTCCTAGGAAGTACACTTCTTGCGCTCTTTTGTTTTTGTATATTTCAAATTTCATTCCAGTATAATAAAAATTATTATAATATTGTATTTAAAAATTCTTATTGAATATAATATTTCATTATAAAATGGAATTTTATTAATAATTATAATATTTCATTATATAATGTTACAATAATTCTTGTTAAAAATGATTATAATAATTCATGTTATATTGTAACAATTTTGGTTTACTGTTTTAGTAGAAATATTTTTTTTATGTGGAATAATTATAATGTTTTTCGATAATCGGGTTAATGAATCACATTATATGAATGTTGTATGGCTGACCTCCTCAGAACTGCTCATGTTTCAACCTTCTCTGTACCTTTCATTGTATTTTCCCAACTTTTTTACATTTCAAAAAATAATAATTTAATATATGTATAAAAATAATTATTATGATATTGTATATAATCTTTTTAAATGAATATAATATTTCATGTTTACATATAATTTTCGTAATAATTAATACATTTCATGTCATAATGTTATCATTTTTCATGTTAATAATAATTATAATATTTCAAAACTTATTAAAATAACTACAATTTATTATTATAATAGAAATAATAATTTTTCATATTGAATAATGATAATATTGGTTGATAATTTCATTTTTTTAAATTTATATTTATAACAATAATTAAATAGTGATATGTAATATTTGATTCATTTATTAAACATTCAACCATTTAACAAGAATGTATATGCATTTTTTGGTGTGATTGCACTAGTATTAATTCACCAGATCCCATTTGAACTCTATAGTTAAACGTGCTTGGAAGAGAGTATTACTATGATGGGTGGCCTCCTGGGAAGTACCCATGTCACAACCTTTTTTTAGTATACTTCAAATTTTATTATAGTATAAAAAATATTATTATAATATCATATGTAAACTTTTGTACTGTATATAATATGTCATGATTAAAAGGAATTTTAGTAATAATTATAATATTTCATGTTATAATGTTTCAATATTTCATGATAACAATGATTATAATATTTCATGTTATATTGCAACAACAAATATTTAGTGTTATAAAAAATAATATTTTTTTAAATTGAATAATTATAATATTTTTCAATAATCACATTATTATATTTCATAATATGAATATTGTATGGGTGACCTCCTAGGAAGTGCTCATGTATCACCCTTTTCTATATTTTCATTGTATTTTCCCGTATTTTTTACATACTAAAAAATTGGAATTCATGTAAGTATAACAATAATAATTATGATATTGTATATAAAAATATTAAATAAACCAAATATTTCATCTTTACATATAATTTTAGTCGTAATTATTATATTTCATTTCATAATATTACCATATTTCATGTTCATAATAAATATAATATTTTGTGACATATTTTATCAACTATGGTTTAGTGTTATAATAGAAATAATAATTTTTTATGATGTATAATTATAATATTGGATGATAGTTTCATTAGTTAAAGTCATTTTTATGACAAAAAATAAATAGAAATATGTAATGTGAGAATCATTGATAGTATTTTCAAATATTTAACAAGAATGTCTTTGTATTTTGGGGTAAGATAAAAATAGAATTAATATACCAAATCCCATTAGAACTCTGTATTTAAGCATTCATGGATGAGAGTATTACTATGTTGGGTGACCTCTTGTGAAGTGCTCAAGTTGTGGCCTTTTTGTGTATATTATAAATTTCATTCTAGTATAATCATTATTATTTCAATATTGTACAAAAACGTTTGTATTGAATATAATATTTCATGATTTTCAGGCATTTTAGTAATGATTAAAATATTTCATGTTATAATGTTATAATATTTCATGTTAACAACGATTATAATAGTTCATGTTATATTGTAATAACTACGATTCAGTGTTATAACATAAATTATATTTTTACATGTTGTATAATTATAATATTTCTTAATAATCACATTATGGAATTTCATAATATTAAATTTTCATTGATGAACTCCTCATAAGTGCTCCCTTTTCACCCTTTTTTGTATTTTTCGTTGTTTTTTCCCAGATTTTTTACATATTAAAAAACAATGAATTACATGTAAGTATAAAAACAATAATCACGATATTTTATGCAAAAATTTTAAATGAATATAATATTTCATGTTTACTTATAATTTTAGTAATAATTATAATATTTCATGTCATAATGTTACTATATTTCATGTTGACAAAGGTTGTAAAATTTCATGATATATTGGAACAACTCTGTTTTAGTTTTATAAACAAAATAATAATTTTTCATCATTAATAATTATAATATTGGATGATAATTTCATCAATTAAAATTATATTTTTAAAAAATTAAATAGAAATATGTAATATTAGAATCAGTGATAGAACTTTCAAATATTTAACAATAATGTCCTTCTATTGTTGGTTGTGATCATAGTATCATTAGTGAACCAGTTCCACTTAGAAATCTATAGTTAAGTGTTCTTGGGTGATATTAGTACTAGGGAAAGTGACCACTTAATAAGTACTCATGCTTCACCCTTTTGTGTGTATATTACAATTTTCATGCAAGTATAATAAATATTTTTATGATATTGTGTGTACACTTTTTATTGAATAAAATATTTCAGGATTACATGGAGTTTTAGGGATAATTATAATATTTCATGTTATAATTTTTCAATATTTCATTCAAACAAGGATTACAATATTTCATGTTATGTTATAAAAACTATGGTTTAGTGTTATAAAAAAATATTTTTTCATGTTGAATAATTATAATATTTTTTTTGATATTAACAATATTTAATTTCATTATCCGAATGATGTATGGGTGACTTTATAGTAAGTTCTTCTATTTCACCCTTTTCTTTATTTTTCAATGTATTTTACTAGATTTTTTACATTTTAAGAAAAAAGAATTGCATGTAAGTATAAAAATAATTATTATATTGTATGTAAACTTTTTAAATGAATATAATATTTAATGTTTTCATATAATTTTATTAATAATTATAAAATTTCATTTCATAATGTTACTATATTTCATGTTAACAATAATTATATTATTTTATGATGAATTATAACAATGACGGTTTATTTTTATAATTGAAATAATAAAATTTCAGGTTGAATAATTATATTATTGGATGATAATTTTATTAGTTAAAGTTGTATTTTTTTAAAATGTAATAGAAATATGTTATGTTAGAATCATTGATATTAATTTTAAATATTTAACAAGAATGTCTTTGTATTGTTGGGTGGGATCACATCATCATTAATGCACCATATCCTATTAGAACTCTGTAGTTAAGCATTCTTGGGTGAGAGTAGTACTAGGATGGGTGAACTTCTGGTAATTTGTGGAGACCTAGTTTTTTATTTTTAATACTATGATATATTTAAATATATATTTCTAGAGTTAGTCACTAAGATGACATGTGATTCTGAGTCTCGGTATTCCCAGATGTAATTTTTTAAAAATATTAAATATATTTTATTTTACATGATTTTAGTTTCTAAAAGTTAATTAGATAACTCTTAAATGGAATCTTTGATTAGAAATATGAGACCACAGTTGATTCTGTAATTTGGTGCTTACCCTACGCATGAAAAAAAAAATATCGGTGCCGGGAGTTTGGATAAAATGGGAATTGGTAGTAAGTTTGTGGATTAATTGATTTATTAAATTAATTATTTAATTATTTTGAGCTAAATGGTATTCCATTAAATTTATCTCCCTGGATAATTTCCCAGGGTTAGCCTCATAATCCTATGATCATCAAGGGCTTGTTCCCCCTTTCCTTATATTGGTTAACCGTGTTAGACAATGATGAAACTTTGGATCGTAGTAGATTAGGACGCAATGATCACAATGAATTCCTTCTATTGTTAGTGAGATAATTATTCAATGAATAAAGATCTAATATCTAGGTAGGAATTTTCAATTTTTGGTATACACCCTTTTTTATTAAATTGATTGAGAAGATCAATACCCTCTATTGATCTACGCTAATTGCAAATCCTTGCCATACTTTGACATACCGATTAAATGTTTTATTCCATTGTTTTCTGACCACGACTATAAGAATTATTGATAGTTGGCTAATAAAACATGTAAAAGATTGTTTAATTTTTTGTGGTGTGTTTATCTCCAATTCCTTCTCTTTATTCACCGGTTGGGCCTCGTGGTCCCGGTTCGATGTTGCCGGGTAATACAGAGCCCAATCGGACCCTTGGAATCTCGAAAGATTCGAGCGTAAAAGACAAATCAATGAATCAGGGATAGATTTAGATAGTTTTTATTTTTTGGAAGATCATTTCATCAATAGAAAACTAAATCATCAAAGGAGGAAGTATTAAATGCATGTGGTGCTTATGGGTTCGCACGGAATCAAACTAGATTTGTGTTTTCAGCCATTAGAGGCCCAGAATCCATCAGCTGATGATAATCCACAAAGTACAGGCTAACACAAATTTGGAACTTAAGAGGAATTACTATATTTGAGGCATGGGGAGTGGGTATGGGAATCTAAATAAATCCTAAATACACGATTTGTACAGTGATGACACACGGTGTGTAGCCCCATGGTTGTGGTGGCTATGGTTTCATAAAATTGTAAGGATGAAATGGAATTTAACCCTCATAAATGTCATGTACCTCATCTCAAGGTGGATGAGCCATGTGGTGGAACATAGGGGCAGGAATCGGTGTGGGATTTCTTGGTAATGTACCTAAGTACATGGACACGGGGTAAAGTACAAGAACACGGGGTAAAGTACACAGAGATGGGGTCGATACAGGAGCATGACCAAGAACATGGGTGGGACACTGGGTGGAATGGGGACTCTATTTATATAGTGAACCATACTTTACATACATGGTTAATACTTCAAAATTTAAGCATACTTATTACATCATATAACAAAACCATGAATGGACCGTATCGGTATAGTGTCTTTAGAAACTGGGAAACATAAACAACTGGTTCATAAAGCATCTACATTGCCTCACATTTATTTCATCATATCTAGAGTCCCTTTTGGCATATTCTACTTAATAACCTTCTTCCTGACCTGGGGAAAGAAAACATACAAAATGGTGAGCTCAAATGCTCAGTAAGGGTAAACAAATGAAATATCAATCACATCATATTCATAAGAACATAACATTTTGGAAATCTTACCCTGCAAAAGAGATCATAATTTCATAACATGGGATAAATCATGGTAGTGAAATGTAATCACAATAATCATAACATAAAACAAGAATAATTGTGGCATACACACATTATCATAGAGAATCATTTCTTATTAGTCAAGACTCATTGCCAAGACTATATTAGTGGACAAAGTCCATTTTTGAACCGAGTTTATTCCTCGTTTCAGTCCTGTTTCACTGAACCGGTTTAACCTGCCCTTCCAGCCATGTCTATCTCATGAGATATAAAATCCTTACCTAATTAATTTGAGGGAGATATAGGTACCACCCATCTCATAATGATACCATTCTTATGTGTGCCACAAAATCATAAACAATACATCATAGCATAACCCATGTAATAAAAATTGGATTCTTAAACATCGTGACATCATAAAACAATTCATATAAGATAAAGGAATTCATAAAAATAATTCCATCACAACATAATCAAATCAATGTAATAATAGGGATTGAAACAGAACCCTATATTATCTTATATGGAAAATAATTTTGATAAAACACTTGAACTCCATTCTTGAGGAAAATATCCTTTCTACTTCAAAAACACTTTTCCTTTCTTAACATGTCATACAATTTTAAACTAAAAGAAGTTGATTAAAAATAAACATGAAAACTTGTAAAGGAATATTCTTGGAAATAATGTTTTAAAAATCCCTTCATGCTGTATAAGTTAAAAAACATTCTTCGCGTACTTTTGTCGGAAAAGTCAAAAAGTACCTCGTATGAAAAACGACAAAAGATTCTTTTCATATCTTTTACTAAAAACTCACAGAAGGGTAAAATTGGATTTAAAAAATTGTATGTGGATGGAAATAATATTAAATATTGAGGAAACATGGATGTGGATGATAAAATACACCCCAGTAAATACCAAAGTATAAACAATCTCGGATAAAAATGAGATTGTGATATTTTCCCTTACCTTTGGTCCTATTTGCTTCGTAAGTGTCCGAACATCCTGTATAATGATTTAAATAATGTTATTGACTTATTCCAGAATCATAAATATTGTCATGATATCATATATGGTCATATTCATAGCTTCTTATTTGTAATATTTCATTACTACTTGTTATTCGGGTGTTTATTACTTTTTGTTCTTATGCATGTTTTGTCGAATAAATTTTTATTATTCTCTTTAGGTTATAGATACCTCATTCTCAGAATGGTATTAGTGTACTATATATCATATTTATTCATTCAATATATTTATATAATCATTATGCAATGAAGATCATATAGAACGAATCGCATCACATCGTGGAGACGGTATTCCGTACGTACGCACGAGCGATGATATTGTTCCCATGATCGTGGAATTGTATTGGAGTGTATGTATAATATTACAGAATTAATACCACATTAAAATTATCATATATAGTTATTTATTTTCACCATTATACCCATCCATGTAAGGTGGTCATGGAAAATAGATTACACCACAGCATGGAGACGGTATTCTGTACGTACGCACGCGCGGTGATTTCGTTTTCTGTAGGATGGATAAGAGGTGAAATATGGTTGTTTCATATTTATAATAACATATAAATATATTAGGGATATGGATGTTATTACCTTGTAATGAAATAACTAATGAAGAGGGAGTAGAAGGAGAATGGAACTTGAAGAAAACGGTAGAAGGTATTACCTCTTTCTCGATGTGCCTCCTTTAAACTTTCTCTTAAGGCACTAGAGTTGGTCTTTTGAGAAGACCAGTTCCTATAGTAGGTTTCTAAGGAAGTGGGGAAGTGAAATTGGAAGCGTTTGGCTGTGATTGAAGGCTCAAATTGGTGTGAGGAAGAGAGGGAGGAGGTGCCCTTTTATAAGGGAGGAGAGGGGCACCTTTGGAAATATAAGAAATATTAGTTTATATTAAATCCCAACCCCACTTAAAAACTTCCCAAATGACTCATATCCAAAGATTATATTAGATAGGGTTGTAATCTAATCAACCAACAAAATTTAGACATGTTAGGAATTTATTTTAAACATTATCAACTTGATTTATCCTTATTTATCAATTTAATTTTATTTGTGGTAATAATATTCTAAATTTTAAATTATTATAAATAATTACATATGTGTTGTTAATTTTTGATAATTTGACACATTATGACATTTTAGACCATATAAATTTTAATTTATAATTTTTATATATTGTTGTGGTTTTTAAACAATTTTATAATATGTTATTTTTATAAAATAACAATAGTGTCAATTTTGATACTATTCATTTATTTGAATTTAAATAAAATATATACAAAAGATATGTTCAAACTAAAAGATTTAATATATTTATAAAATTTCATATGTATCTATAAAATTAGTGTAGCACATTAAATAGTTCATATAATATTTATTTTAATATTTTTAAAACCATTTATTTGATAGTTTAATTAAAAAAATAATTTCAATGTCACTATTGTGTCATAATTAATGACAATTCTTTAATCCCTAAAAATTATAAATAAATTCCTCTGATGTAGATAATTTTATTAGCTCTATGGAGACTATTCATGTTTGATATTTCATTAAGTTTATCACTAAATTAAAATTATTATACTTATACTATTTAAGAAAGTGACATATTGTCACATTCTTTGGTTTTAATGATAATTAAATTATTTTCATGGAAAAAGTCCATTAAATGAATATAATCTTACCCTTAGGTGATATGGGTCGACTTTTAGTCATCCAATAGGATTTTGGCAGGTGTTAGGGTAATTTTATAATCTTATATTTACCCTTAATTACCCGATTTACCTTTAACTATGGTAAATAAAATTTACCGTAGTTACTATTCATAATGACCAAAAATAAAAAGTATCCTATTAACATAATTTGGACCCAATGATTCTAAATATGGAATCCATTTTTTAAAATTCAAAACATATAAGTTGCAGTAGTTAATTTAAAATAAATCCTGTTGTTAAGAAAACGGGTTTTAAAGTTAAAACATTGCCAAAGATTGAAATGTTTTTACCTATGAATTCAATGTAAAATTAATGCTAATGACATACCTTATATTAAATGGTAAAAATATATTCTATTTATACTTTAAAACCATTCAATATTATAATTTAACCTTATAAATTATCTCAATGAAAAAAGTTTTTTTTAATTAAAAATTAGCGTATTTTTATTATTCATCAAAATATGAAAGTTATCAGAAAAATGTCAAAAATTTATCCAAAGTAAATTTTTATACCCTGATTCAAAAGCAGAATTTTATTTTGTCAAATTGAACTTATAAACATGTCAAAAACTAGATTTAATGTGGTTGCGCCATCAAAAGGCCGCAAAACTACATTTTCTGAAAAATACTTATTTTACTCAAAAAATTTATTTTGTTCTCTTACCATATTCAGAAAATGTGTAAGATGAATAATAAAATTAAAAATGTAGTTAATACTATTCATAATGGCTTGTTCATAATAATATATGGTTGTTTAGTGAAACCCGGTATTGCGTACTACACACGCTATCGAGGAAGGTCGCGATTGCGTGTAATGTAAGCCATGTCTGTACTGTGTGCTGTGAAAGATTCCTTTGGTGTTGTGTATAACATAAGACATAAAAAAAATATTTCTCATAAAATCTTAGGGTGTTACATTCTACCCCCCTTAAAATGAATTTCACCCTCGAAATTCGTCACTTTATTACAAACAAATGAGGATACCTCTCCCTCATCATATCCTCAAGATCCCATGTAGCTTCTTCTAATTGGTGGTTCCTCCATAAAAGTTTCACCAAGCAAGTGGTCTTGTTCCGTAGGACTTTTTCACTACGATCCATAATCTCTATTGGCTGTTCTTCATAAGAAAGATCTTGTTCCAGTGGTACAAATTCTGAGTTGAGTACATGTGAAGGATCAGGTATGTACTTTCTCAGGAGAGATACATGGAACACATTGTGAACTTGGGAGAGATTCGGTGGAAGCGCCAATCGGTAAGCTACCTTCCCAACATGATCCAGAATCTCAAAAGGACCGATATATCTAGGGTTCAACTTTCCCTTCTTTCCAAATCTCATGACCCTCTTCCAGGGAGATATTTGTAAGAACACTTTATCACCCACTTCAAACTCTAGGTCTCTTTTCGGTTTTCGGTTTTACTTTTTTGTCGAATCTGAGCTGCTCTTATGTGTTGTTGAATAGATCTGACCTTACTGCCATCTCATTAACAAGATCAGGTCCTAATAGCTTTCATTCCCCAACTTCATCCCAGCAAGTTGGAGTCCTGAATTTCTTTCCATAGAGAGCTTCATAAGGAGCCATCTAAATACTGGAGTGAAAGATATTATTATAAGAAAATTCCACCAAAGGTAGGTGATGATCCCAACCACCTTTGAAATCCATAGAGCAAGCTCTCAAAATATCTTCTAGAGTTTGAATTGTCCTCTCAGACTGATCGTCTGTCTGAGGATGATAAGCAGTGCTGAAACTCAACTCTGTATCCAGAGTTTGCTGAAGACTTCGTGAGAACATTGAGGTAAACCTCGGATCCCGATCAGATATAATTCAAAGTGGTACTCCATGCAATCTTACCACTTCCTTTACATATATCCTGACAAGCTGATCAAGAGAAAAATATTCTCTAATAGCAATGAAGTGTGCCGACTTCGTAAGACGATCAACTATAACCCAGATAGCATTATTGCCTTAGGATGTTTTAGTAAGTCCAGTGACAAAGTCCATAGTAATGTTTTCTCATTTCCATTCAGGTATGGGTAATGGTTGTAACATCCCCTTAGACTTATGTCTCTCATTTTTAACTTGCTGACAAACCAAGCATCGAGAGACATATTCAGAAACATCTCTTTTCATGCCATCCCACCAAAAATACTCTTTCAGGTCTCTATACCTCTTCATGCTTCCAGGATGAATAGAGAATGAAGAACTATGAGACTCATTCAGCAGCTCCTTCTTTAATTCTGGGTTGGGAGGAACACAAACCTAATTCCTGAACTTTATTATCCCATCAGAATCAAGGTTGAATTCAGGAACATTTCTCACCTTCTTTTGTAACTCGATATCTTCTTTCTGCGCCTCTTTAAGTTTTACATGTATAGATGGTTGAACATTCATTTGAGAAAGATATGATTTTTCCCTTTCCATTATAATTCCAAGATCCATCCTTTGTAAATCCATAAATATTGGATCTTTTGTGATCCCCATCATGGATAAGCTAGCATGGTCTTGTCGACTTAATGCATCTGCCACCTTGTTTGCTTTCCCAGGGTGGTAATGAATTGATCAGTCGTAATCCTGAATCTGCTCTAACCATCTTCTTTGGTGCATATTCAGCTCCTTTTGTGTAAAAATATACTTTAAACTTTTATGATCAGTATAAATATCACACCTTTCACCATAAAGTTAATGCCTCCAAATCTTTAATGCAATGATTACCGTAGCTAACTCCAAATCATGTGTTGGGTAATTTTTCTCATGGATTTTCAACTATTGTGAGGCATAAGCTATCACCATATCATTTTGCATGAGAGCACACCCCAATCCCTTCTTGGATGCATCACTGTAGATCATAAACCTTTCTCCACTACAAGGTAGTGTGAGCACAGGTTCATTGGCTAGCCTTCTTTTTAGCTCATTGAAATTTTCTTCACATTCCTCTGTCCAAACAAACTTAACTCCTTTTCGAGTCAACTTGGGGAGTGGGTTAGATAAACTTGAAAAATCATTCACAAAACGCCGATATGATCCAGCCAAACCAAGAAAACTTCGGATCTCAGTTACTGTTGTCATTCTCGACCATCTTTTGATAACCTTTGTTTTTGATGGATCCACAGATATCCCCTCTTTTGAGATTATGTGACCCAAAAATGAAACTTTTTGAAGCCAAAATTCACACTTGGTAAATTTGGCATAATGCTTCTCCTTTCTCAGGGTCTTCAATATAATTCTCAAGTGATCTTCATGTTCTTCCTTTCTCTTTGAATAGACAAGATTATTGTCTATAAATACTATCACAAAATGATCAAGATAGTCTCTAAAGACTCTTTTCATCAGATCCATGAAGATAGCAGGGGCATTAGTAAGACCAAATGGCATCACTATAAATTCATAGTGTCCATACCTTGTACGGAAATCTGTTTTTGGTATATCCTCCCATTTGACCCATAATTTATGATTCCCTGAACGACGATCAATCTTGGAAAACTATTGAGCTCCGTGTATTTGGTCAAATAAGTCATCAATGCGTGGGAGAGGATATTTTCTCTTGATAGTGATCTTGTTAATTTCTCGATAATCAACGCAGAGTCTCATTGATCCATCTTTCTTCTTAAAAAACAAAACAGGTTCCCCCCAAGGTTATGCACTAGGGTGTATGAATCCCTTATCAAGATTCTCTTGGAGTTGCTTCTTCAATTCCTGCAACTCAATTGGGGCCATTCTATAAGGTGTATTTGAAATAGGCAAAGCACCTGGTATGAGTTCTATTGAAAACTCAACTTCACGATTAGGTGGAAGACTTGGTAATTCTTCTGGAAATACAACATCAAATTCTCGTACAATGGGCATATTATTAATAGTGAGTTTCTCTCCAACTATTTGAGATAAATAACCTTCATTTAGTGGAATCAAGACCCATAAGATGGATGAAATTTCCACTGGAAGGTTATGTTCATCCTTGCATCGATAGATGATCATAGATTCATCTGGAATATGATATGTGACTTCCCTTCTTTCGCAATTGATATGAGATCCATATAAAGAAGGCCAATCCATGCCAAGAATCAAATAAAATTCCACTATAGGAAGGATCACAAGATTTGCAGGAAGCAATTTCCCCCAAACTTCAATCGGAGAATTGTAAACTTTTTATGCAACTGGTGTGCCATTATGAGTTGTCACAGCCAACTCAACATCTAATTGTTGGGGTAACACGGCGATAACCTTAGAAAATTATTCAGAAATAAAAGAGTGGGTGGATCCAGAATCAGATAAAACATTTTCTACTTTACAGTGGATGGTAAGTGTACCTCTCACCACTTCTTTGTCGTACACCACATCGCCGATAGTAATTTCATGTGACTATCCTTTGTCAGTGGCCTTAAGAGTTTGTTGACATCGATCATCATAATCAACCCTTAGATTTGGGCATTGATTGGAATAATGCCCCATCTCCTTACACTTGAAACATTGAAGTGTAGTAGGTTCATTCTGTGTGTCCCTTCCTTTGTTTGCATCATTATACATTTTCTTCCCATTATTTCGACATTCAATTTCCCGATGACCTTCTTTTCCACACTTGTAACATTTTCTTGTCCCCTTAAAACAATTTCCTTATAACGACCCATACTTTACATACATTGTTATTACTTCAGAATTGAAGCACACTTATTACAACATATAACAAAACCAAGAAAGGACGGTATAGTTATAGTGTCTTTAGAATCTGGGAAACATAAACAACTGGTTCATAAAGCATCTACTTTTCCTCCCATTTATTTCATCATATCTAGAGTCCCTTTTTGGCATATTCTACTTAATAACCTTCTTCCTAACCTTGGGAAAGAAAAAATACAAAAGGGTGAGCTCAAATGCTCAGTAAGGGTAAACAAAATAAATATCAATCACATCATATACATAAGCACATATCTTTTGGAAATCTTAACCTGCAAAAGAGATCATAATTTCATAACATGGGATAAATCATGGAAGTGAAATGTAATCACAATAATCATAACTTAAAACATGAAACTTTGTGGCATACACACATAATCATAGAGAATCATTTCTTATTAGTCAAGACTCATTTCCAAGACTATCTTAGTGGACAAAGTCCATTTCTGAACCGAGTTACCCTCGTTTCAGTCCTGCTTCACTGAACCGGTATAACATACCGTTCCAGCCATGTCTATCTCATGAGATATAAAATCATTACCCAATGCATTGGAGGGATATATAGTTCCCACCCATCTCATAATGATACCATTCTTATGTGTGCCACAAAACCATAAACCATACAGCATAGCATAACCCATGTGACAAAAATGGGAATCTTAAACATCGTGACATCATAAAAAAATTCATATAAGATAAAGGGATTCATAAAAATATAATTCCATCACAACATAATAAAATCAATGTAATAATAGGTATAGAAACAGAACCCTTTATTATCTTAGATGGAAAATAATTTTGATAAAACATTTGAACTCCATTCTTGAGGAAAATATCATTTCTGCTTCAAAAACAATTTTCCTTTCTTAACATGTCGTACAATTCTAAACTAAAAGAATTTGATTAAAAATAAACATTAAAACTTGTAAAGTAAGCTTCTTGGAAATATTGTTTTAAAAATACATTCATGCCATATAAGTTAAAAAAACATTCTTCGTACTTTTGTCGGAAAAGTCAAAAAGTACCTCGTAAGAAAAACGACAAAAGATTCCTTTCATATAATTTACTAAAAACTCACTGAAGGGTAAAATTGGATTTAAAAATTTTAGTTGGATGGAAATAATATTACATCTTGAGGAAACATGGATGTGGATGATAAAATACACCCCAGTAAATACTAAAGTATAAACAACCTCGGATAAAAATGAGATTGTGATATTTCCCTTACCTTAGGTCCGATATGCTTTGTATGTGTCCGAACCTCCTTTATAATGATTTAAATAATGTTATTGACTTATTACAGAATCATACTTATTTTTATGATATCATATTTTGTCATATTCTTAGCTTCTTAGTAGTAATATTTCATTGCTACTTGTTATTCGGGTGTTTATAACTTTTTGGTCTTATGCGTGTTTTGTCGAATAAATTCTTATTCTTCTCTTTAGGTTATAGATACGTCATTTACAAAATGTTATTAGTGTAATATATATCATATTAATTCATTAAATTCATTTATATAATCATTATTAAATGAAGATCATGTAGAACGAGTCGCATCACATCGTGGAGACGGTATTTCGTACGTACGCACGAGTGATAATATTGTTCCTATGATCGTGGAATTGTATTGGAGTGTATGTATACTATTTCAGAATCAATATCACTTTATAATAGTCATATATAGTCATTATTTATACCATTATACCCATCCAAGTAAGGTGGTGGTGGAAAATAGATTACACCACGGCGTGGAGACGGTATTCCGTACGTACGCACGCGCGGTGATTTCTTTTTCCGTAGGATGGATAGATGGTGAAATAGGGTTGTTTCCTACTTATAATAACATATCGGTAAATGAGTGATACTGATTTTATTACTTCATATTGAAACAACTAAAGAAGAAGAAGTGGAAGAAGAAATAAATATGAAAGAATCGGTAACGGACATTACCTCTTCTTTGAAGTGCTTCTTTGAGACCTTCTTTTAGGGCACTAAAATTGGTCTTTGAAGAAGACCAGGACCTCTAGGATGTATCTAAGGATGTGTAGAGGAGAAAGTGGCAGGGTTTGTATGAGATTTAAGGCTCAAAGTGGTGTAAGGAAGAGAGGGAGGAGGTGCCCTTTTATAAGGGAGGAGAGGGGCACCTTTGGAATAACTAAAAATATTACTTTATTATAAAGTAAAGTTTAGCTCAAAATTGATTTATTTAGAAGATAAGGTGTGTATGGGTCTAAATACTCTAATACAATAAAATTTAGACAAGTTTAGATTCCTATTTTAACCTTATCATTTAGATTTAACATTAAGTTAAATAACTTTACTTTTACTGTGTCTTCTTGTGTTCTTATACTATAAGGTTAATAAAGTTACTATAAGCAAGAAAAAGAACCCCAAGTTGTTTATTATTAATTTATATAACCTTATCTAAGTCATTTGGCCGAACCATATATTTTTAGGAATAAAATAACAATTACTAATATAATATTTGTTTTAAAAACTATTTTATGTCAATTTTGACACTATTTAGTAATTAATTTTTTTGAAAATCATAACAGAATTATTAGTTCAAAAAAAATTAATTAAATCAATACTAACATGTCATATTAATCTAGAAAATTAGTGTAATTCATAAAAAGTGTCAAATTACATTTATTTTGGTGTTTATAACAACAATTATGTCAATATTTCATTAATAAGTTAATTACTGCATCATCTTTCTGTCATAAATAAATTAAATTATTTAATGTCTAAAAATTACAAATAAAATACCATTATGTAAGAAATCGTTTTAGATTTCTAATGAATATTTATAGTCGAATATATCTTATGTATAACCCTATATTAAAAATTCTTTAGTTATTAAACTTTGATTTTAACTATTTTAACCCTTCTTTAAATAAATTAATAATAAATGTCCGAATCTAATCCAAGTGGGCCTAAATGGTCATATTTTATTCCTAAGTTTTTTTTGGTTGAATTACACTTGTCCAATATAATTAGGACATGTTTTAGGCTAATAATAATATCATTTTTACCCTTAATTACCCTATTTACTTTTAACCGTGGTAAAAAAAAGTAAAAAGTTACTATTCACCAAAAAATTATTTTTATCTCATTGAACCACATTTTACTTACTGAAATCAACCGTGTCTCTCAGATTTTCGAAATTCCACTCACAGAAGCGGTAAAATTAAGTTTTATGAAAAATTCAGTTTTTTTAACTACCACTTAGTGGTTTCACTATACCAAAAATTGAAAGTTTTCAGAAAAATACCAAAATTTCACCCTAGGCTAATTTTGATATTACGAATCCAAAAATGAAGTCCATTTTAAAAAATAAAATTTAAAAAATTTAAAAAGGTGGTTATTACTATTCATAACGGCTAGCTTTAATAATATTTTAATAGTATATCGTTGTTTAGTGAAACTCGGTATTGCGTACGATGCAAGCTATCGGGGAAGGTCGCGATTTTGTGTAAAGCAAGCCAAGCAAGTGTTGTGTGTAGAAAAAGATTCCTTTTATGATTTATATAACATGAAAGTCTCGGGTGTTACATTCTACCCCCCTTAAAATGAATTTCTCCCTCGAAATTCGTCACTTTGTAACAAACAGATGAGGATACCTCTCCCTTATCATATCCTCAAGCTCCCATGTAGCTTCTTCTAATTGGTGGTTCCTCCATAAAACTTTCACCAATCGAGTGGTATTGTTTCGTAGGACTTTTTCTCTACGATCCAGAATCTATATCAGTTGTTCTTCATAAGAAAGATCTTGATCCTGCGGTACAACTTCTGAGCTGAGTATATGTGAAGGATCAGGTATGTACTTTCTCAGGAGAGATACATGGAACACATCGTGAACTTGAGAGAGATTCGGTGAAAGCGCCAATCGGTAAGCTACCTTCCCAGCATGATCCAGTATTTCGAAAGGACTGATATATCTAGGGCTCAACTTCTCCTTCTTTCCAAATCTCATAACCCTCTTCCAGGGATATATTCGTAAGAACACTTTATCACCCACTTCAAACTCTAGGTCTTTTCTTCAGTTGTCGGCATAACTTTTCTCTCGACTCTGACCTGCTCTTATGTTTTGTTGAATAGATCTGAACTTTTCTTCCATTTCATCAATGAGATCAGGTCCTAATAGCTTTCTTTCCCCAACTTCATCCTAGCAAGTTGGAGTCCTGCATTTCTTTCCATAGAGAGCTTCATAAGGAGCCATCTGAATACTCGAGTGAAAGCTATTATTATATGAAAATTCCACCAAAGGTAGGTGTTGATCCCAACCACCTTTGAAATCCATAGAGCAAGATCTCAACATATCTTCTAGAGTTTTAATTGTTCTCTCAGACTGATCGTCTGTCTGAGAATGATAAGCAGTGCTGAAACATAACTTTGTATCTAGAGTATGCTGAAGACTTCGCCAGAACATTGAGGTAAACCTCGGATCCCGATCAGATATAATAGAAAGTGGTACTCCATGCAATCTTACCACTTCCTTTACATATATCCTGGAAAGCTGATCCAGAGAGAAATCCTCTCTAATAGCAATGAAGTGTGCAGACTTTGTAAGACAATGAACTATGACCCAGATAGCATTATTGCCTTTGGATGTTTTAGGAAGTCCTGTGACAAAGTCCATAGTGATGTTTTCCCATTTCCATTCGGGTATGGGTAATGGTTGTAACATCCCCTTAGACTTCTGTCTCTCAGATTTAACTTGTTAACAAACCAAGCATCGAGAGACATATTCAGCAACATCTCTTTTCATGCCATCCCACCAGAAGTACTCGTTCAGGTCCCTATACATCTTCGTGCTTCCAGGATTAATAGAGAATGAAGAACTATGAGCCTCATCCTGCAGCTCCTTCTTTAATTCGGGGATGGGAGGAACACAAACCCGATTCCTGAACTTTATTATCCCATCACAATCAAGGTTGAATTCAGGAACATTTCTCACCTTCTTCTGTAACTCGACATCTTCTTTCTGTGCCTCTTTAATATTCACATGTATAGATGGTTGAACATTCATTTGAGAAAGATACGATTTTTCCCCTTTCATTACAATTCCAAGAACCATCCTTTGTAAATCCATAAATATTGGATCTTTTGTGATCCTCATCATGGATAAACTAGCATGGTCTTGTCGACTTAATGCATCTGCCACCTTTTTTGCTTTCACAGGGTGGTAATGGATTGAGCAGTCGTAATCCTTAATCAGCTCTAACCATCTTCTTTTGCACATATTCAGCTCCTTTTGTGTGAAAATATACTTTAAACTTTTATGATCAGTATAAATATCACACCTTTCACCATAAAGGTAATGCCTTCAAATCATTAATGCAAAGATTACCGCAGCTAACTCCAAATCATGAGTTGTGTAATTTTGCTCATGTATTTTCAACTGTCGTGAGTCATAAGCTATCACCATATCATTTTGCATAATAACACACCCCAATCCCTTCATGGATGCATCACTGTAGATCACAAACCTTTCTCCACTACAAGGAAGTGTGAGCACAGGTGCACTAGATAACCTTCTTTTCAACTCCTTGAAATTCTCTTAACATTCTTCTGTCCAAACAAACTTAACTCCTTTCCGAGTCAACATGGTGAGTGGATTAGATAATCGTGAAAAATCTTTCACAAAACGTCGATAATATCCATCCAAACCAAGAAAACTTTGGATCTTAGTTACTGTTGTTGGTCTCGACCATCTTTCGATAACCTCTGTTTTTGCTGGATCCACATATATCCCCTCTTTTGAGATTATGTGACCCAAAAATGAAACATTTTTAAGACAAAATTCACACTTGGTAAATTTGGCATAAAGCTTCTCCTTTATCATTGTTTTCAAAATAATTCTCAAGTGGTCTTCATGTTCTTCCTTACTCTTTGAATAGACAAGAATATCATCTATAAAGACTACCACAAATTGATCAAGATAGTCTCTAAAGACTCTATTCATCAGATCCAAGAAGATAGAAAGGGCATTAGTAAGACCAAATGGCATCACTATAAATTCATAGTCTCCATACCTTGTACGGAAAGTTATCTTTGGTATATCCTCCCTTTTGACCCTTAATTGATGATACCCTGAATGAAGATAAATCTTGGAAAAGTATTGAGCTCTGCGTAGTTGGTCAAATAAGTCATCAATGCATGGGAGAGGATATTTTTTCTTGATAGTGATCTTGTTAAGTTCTCGATAATCAATGCAGAGTCTCACTGATCCATCTTTCTTCTTAACAAACAGAACAGGTGCTCCCCAAGGTGACGCACTAGGGCGTATGAACCCCTTATCAAGATTCTCTTCGAGTTTATTCTTCAATTCCTGCAACTCAATTGGGGCCATTCTATAAGGTGTCTTTGAAATAGGCAAATCACCCGGTACAAGTTCTATTGAAAACTCAACTTCACGATTCGGTGGAAGACCCGGTAATTCATCTGGAAAGACATCATCAATCTCTCGTACAATGGGCATATTCTTAATCGTGAGTTTCTCACCAACCATTTGAGATAAATAACCTTCATTTAGTGGAATCAATACCCATAAAATGGAAGAAATTTCCACTGGAAGGTTAGGTTCATCCTTGCATCGATAGATGATCATAGATTGATCTGGAATATGAAATGTGACTTCCCTTATTTGGCAATTGATATGAGCTCCATGTAGAGAAATCCAATCCATGCCAAGAATCACATCAAATTCCACTATAGGAAGGATCACAAGATTTTCAGGAAGCACTTTCCCACAAACTTCGATCGGAGAAGAATTATAAACTTTTGATGCGACTGCTGTGTCATTAGGTGTTGTCACAGCTAACTCAACATCTAATTTTTGAGGAAATACGGTGATACCCTTAGAAAATTATTCAGAAATAAAGGAGTGGGTGGATCCAGAATCAAATAAAACATTTGCTACATCAGAGTGGATGGTAAGTGTACCTTTCACCACATCGTTATCATACTCCACATCACTGATAGAAATTGCATGTGACTTTCCTTTGTCTTTAGCCTTAAGAGTTTGTTGACGTCGACCATCATCATCAACCCTTGGATTAGGGAATTTGTTGGTATAATGTCCCATCTCCTTGCACTTGAAACATTGAAGTGTAGTAGGTTCATTCTGTACATCCCTTCCTTTGTTGGCATCATTAGACATCTTATTCCCATCATCGCGGCATTCAAATGCCCGATGACCTTCTTTTTCACATTTGAAACATTTACATGTCGCTTTAAGACAACTCCCTCCATGTTTCTTTACACACTTTGAGCATAAGGGAAATCTCATCTTATTTTCAGTGTGCTCTTTAGATTTTCCTTTGAAATCCATTTTCCTCTTCTTATCCAACCCATATGACTGATGGGTTACTCCAATCTCCATCTCAACTTTGAGAGCACATTGAATGATTTCCTCGTAGCTATTAAAGTACCTTATGGCTAAGTCCCTTCGAAGACATGGTTTTAAGCCACTAAAGAATCGATCGATCTTACTCTTAGGTTGGATAATAATACCAGAATCATACCTTGAAAGTCTTGTAAAATTTGCTTCATAGGTACCAACAGATTCATCATCCTTTTGCTTCAGTTCAAGAAACTCTTTCTCCATCTTTGTTCGGAGAATACAAGGGAAGTACTTATTGAAAAATAAGTTCTTGAACTCGTCCCATTCCAGGGTCTCAATTTCATCCCTTTGCCTCGTATTCTTAATAAGATTCCACCATTGATCAGCATCACCTTCCAAATGATACACTGGTAAGGTGACTTTATCATACTCAGAACATTGAAGAACTGAAAATATATTTTCAGTAGTACTAATCCATTGTCCAGCAACTAATGGATCAGTAGACCTGTTGAATGAAGGTGGACGCTGCCTCATGAAGGATTCAACAGAATGTTTCTCCTTCCTTTGCTCGTTTGGAAGTCCTGCATGATTCATAGCTTGAGAAAATTGTGTGATCATGGCTATAATATTTTGCATTCCAGCTCCCATAACGTTTTGTTGCTCAGGGGGACAATCATTGCATTGCCCGTCGCATTCCGCATTAACACGATTCCTTCGGGTTCCAACCATTGACTAAAACCAAGAAGAATAGTGTGAGCAACACTAATTATAATAGGAAAACCACATAATCAAGAATAAGATTTCACACTTAAGGTCTTATCCTAGGTTATTCATGGCCATTTCTAAAACACTAAGATTGTGTTCTATTCTTAGACTTATCCTTAGGGTTCTTACTAAGGCTTTCACATCCTAGTTTCTAAAGGTTGACTATACCTTTCCTCTGATACCAACTATAATGACCCATACTTTACATACATTGTTATTACTTCAGAATTGAAGCACACTTATTACAACATATAACAAAACCAAGAAAGGACCGTATAGGTATAGTGTCTTTAGAAACTGGGAAACATAAACAACTGGTTCATAAAGAATCTACTTTGCCTCCCATTTATTTCATCATATCTAGAGTCCATTTTTGGAATATTCTACTTAATAACCTTCTTCCTGGCCTGGGGAAAGAAAACATACAAAAGGGTGAGCTCAAATGCTCAGTAAGGGTAAACAAAAGAAATATCAATCACATCATATACATAAGCACATAACTTTTGGAAATATTAACCTGCAAAAGAGATCATAATTTCATAACATGGGATAAATCATGGCAGTGAAATGTAATCACAATAATCATAACTTAAAACATGAAACTTTGTGGCATAAACACATAATCATAGAGAATCATTTCTTATTAGTCATGACTCATTTCCAAGACTATCTTAGTGGACAAAGTCCATTTTTGAACCGAGTTACCCTCGTTTCAGTCCTGCTTCACTGAACCGGTATAACCTACTGTTCCAGACATGTCTATCTCATGAGATATAAAATCTTTACCCAATGCATTGGAGGGAGATATAGGTCCCACCCATCTCATAATGATACCATTCTTATGTGTGCCACAAAATCATAAACCATACATCATAGCATAACCCATGTAACAAAAATGGGAATCTTAATCATCGTGACATCATAAAACAATTAATATAAGATAAATGGATTCATAAAAATATAATTCCATCACAACATAATCAAATCAATGTAATAATAGGGATAGAAACAGAACCCTTTATTATCTTAGATGGAAAATAATTTTGATAAAACATTTGAACTCCATTCTTGAGGAAAATATCCTTTCAGCTTCAAAAACACTTTTCCTTTCATAACATGTCATACAATTCTAAACTAAAATAAGTTGATTAAAAATATACATGAAAACATGTAAAGGAATCTTCTTGGAAATAATGTTTTAAAAATCCATTCATGCCGTATAAGTTAAAAAAACATTCTTCGTACTTTTGTCAGAAAAGTCAAAAAGTACCTCGTACGAAAAACGACAAAAAATTCCTTTCATATCCTTTACTAAAAACTCACTGAAGGGTAAAACTGGATTTAAACAATTGTAGGTGGATGGAAATAATATTACATATTGAGGAAACATGTATTTTAATGATAAAATACACCCCGGTAAATACTAAAGTATAAACAACCTCGGATAAAAATGAGATTGTGATATTTCCCTTACCTTAGGTCCGATATGCTTTGTACGTGTCCGAACCTCCTGTATAATGATTTAAATAATGTTATTGACTTATTCCAGAATCATACTTATTTTTATGATATCATATTTGGTCATATTCTTAGCTTCTTAGTAGTAATATTTCATTTCTACTTGTTATTCGGGTGTTTATAACTTTTTTGTTCTTATGCGTGTTTTGTCGAATAAATTATTATTCTTCTCTTTAGGTTATATATACCTCATTTACAGAATGGTATTAGTGTAATATATATCATATTCATTCATTCATTTCATTTATATAATCATTATGAAATGAAGATCATGTAGAACAAGTCGCATCACATCGTGGAGACGGTATTCCGTACGTACGCACGAGTGATGATATCATTCCTATGATCGTGGAATTGTATTGGAGTGTATGTATACTATTTAAGAATCAATATCACTTTATAATATTCATATATAGTCATTATTTATACCATTATACCCATCCAATTAAGGTGGTGGTGGAAAATAGATTACACCATGGCGTGGAGACGGTATTCCGTATGTACGCACGCGCGGTGATTTCATTTTCCGTAGGATGGATAGATGGTGAAATAGGGTTGTTTCATACTTATAATAAAATATCAGTATATGGGTGATACTGATGTTATTACTTCATAATGAAGCAAATAAATAAGAATAAGTGGAAGAAGAAATAAAGATGAAAGAATTGGTAACGAACATTACCTCTTCTTTGAAGTGATTCTTTGAGACCTTCTTTTAGGGCACTAAAATTGGTCTTTGAAGACAACCAGGACCTCTAGGATGTCTCTAAGGAAGTGGAGAGGAGAAAGTGTCAGGGGTTGGCCGAGGATTAAGGCTCAAAGTGGTGTGAGGAAGAGAGGGAGGAGGTGCCATTTTATAAGGGAGGAGAGGGGCACCTTTGGAATAACTAAAAATATTATTTTATTATAAAGTCAAGTTCGGTTTTAAATAGCTCCAAATTAATTTATTTCAAAGATAAGGTGGGGATGGGTCGAAATACTCTCATAAAATAGAATTTAGACAAGTTTAGGTTCCTATTTTAACCTTATCATTTAGATTTAACATTAAGTTAAATAATTTTACTTTTACGGTGTCTTCTTGTGTTCTTATACTATAAGGTTAATAAACTAACTATAAGCATCCAAACGAACCCCAAGTTTTTTATTATTAATATATATAACCTTATCTAAGTCATTTGGCCGAAACTTATATTTTGAGGAATAAAATAACAATTACTAATATAATATTTGTTTTAAAAACTATTTTATGTCAATTTTGACACTATTTAGTAATTAATTTTTTTGAAACTCATAACAGAATGATTAGTTTGAATAATGTTAATTAAATACATTCTAACATGTCATATTAATCTATAAAATTATTTGAATTCATAAAAAGTGTCAAATTACATTTATTTTTGTGTTTATAACATCAATTATGTCAATATTCCATTAATAAGTTAATTACTGCAACATCTTTGTGTCATAAATAAATTAAATTATTTAGTGTCTAAGAATTACAAATAAAATACCATTATGTAGGAAATATTTCTAGATTTCTAATGAATATTTATAGTCGAATTTATCTTATGTATAACCCTATATTAAAAATGATTTAGTTATTAAACTTTGATTTTAACTATTTAAACCCTTCTTTAAATAAATTAATAATAAATGTCCTAATCTAATCCAAGTGGGCCTAAATGGTCATATTGTATTCCTAAGTTTGTTTTTGTTCGAATTACACTTGTCCAATAGAATTAGTACATGTGTTAGGGTAATAATAATATCATTTTTACCCTTAATTACCCTATTTACTTTTAACCGTGGTAAAAAAAAGTAAAAAGTTACTATTCACCAAAAAATTATTTTCATCTCATTGAACCACATTTTACTTACTGACATCAACCGTGTCTCTCGGATTTTCGAAATTCCACTCACAGAAGCAGTAAAATTAAGTTTTATGAAAAATTCAGTTTTTTTAACTACCACTTAGTGGTTTCACTTTACCAAAAATTGAATGTTTTCAGAAAAATACCAAAATTTCACCCAAGGCAAATTTCGATATTACGAATCCAAAAATGAAGTCCATTTTGAAAAATAAAATTTATAAAATTTCAAAAAGTGGTTATTACTATTCATAACGGCTAGTGTTAATAATATTTTAATAGTATATCGTTGTTTAGTGAAACTCGGTATTGCGTACGACGCAAGCTATCGGGGAAGGTCGTGATTTCGTGTAAAGCAAGCCAAGCAAGTGATGTGTGTAGAAAAAGATTCCTTTGATGATTTATATAACATGAAAGTCTCAGGTGTTACATTCCTCCATGTTTCTTTCCACACTTTGAGCATAAGGGAAAACTCATCTTCTTTTCAGTGTGGTCTTTAGATTTTCCTTTGAATTCCATTTTCCTCTTCTTATCAAACCCATGTGACTGATGGGTTACACCAATCTATATCTCAACCTTGAGAGCACATCGAACAATTTCCTCGTAGCTATTGAAGTCCCTTATGGCTAACGCCCTTTAAAGACTTGGTTTTAAGCCACTAAAGAATCGATCGATCTTACTCTGAGGTTGGATAATAATTCCAGAAGCGTACCTTGCAAGTCTTGTAAAATTTTCTTCGTAGGTACCAATGGATTCATCATCCTTTTTCTTCAGTTCAAGAAACTCCTTCTCCATCTTTGTTCGAAGAGTACGAGGGAAATACTTATTGAAAAATAAGTTCTTGAACTCGTCCCATTCCATGGACTCAATTTCATCCCTTGGCCTCGTATTCTTGATAAGATTCCACCATTGATCAGCATCACCTTCCAAACGATAAACTGCTAAGATGACTTTATCATGTTTAGAACATTGAAGAACTGAGAATATATTTTCAGTAGTACTAATCCATTGTTCAGCAACTAATGGATCAGTAGACCCGCTGAATGAAGGTGGACGCTGCCTCATGAAGGATTCAACAAAATGTTGCTCCTTCCTTTGATCATTTGGAGGTCCTGCATGATTCATAGCTTGAGAAAGTTGTGTGATCATGGATACATGATTTTTCATTCCATCTCCCATAACGTTTGGTTGCTCAGGGGGACAATCATTGCATTACCCATCGCATTCCGCATTAACAAGGTTCCTTCGCGTTCTAGCCATTGACTAAAACCAAGAAGAATAGTGTGAGCAACACTAATTATAATAGTAAAACCACATAATCAAGAATAAAATTTCACACTTAAGGTCTTATCCTAGGTTATTCATGGTCATTTCTAAAACACTAAGATTTTGTTCTATGCTTAGACATATCCTTAGGTTTTTTACTAAGGCTTTCACATCCCAGTTTCTAAAGGTTGACTATACCTTTCCTCTGATACCAACTATAGCGACCCATACTTTACATACATGGTTAATACTTCAAAATTGAAGTATACTTATTACAACATATATCAAAACCATGAAAGGACCGTATCGGTATAGTGTCTTTAGAAACTGGGAAACATAAACAACAGGTTCATAAAGCATCTACATTTTCTCCCATTTATTTCATCATATCTAGAGTCTCTTTTGGCATATTCTACATAATAACCTTCTTCCTGACCTGGGGAAAGAAAATATAAAAAATGGTGAGCTCAAATGCTCAGTAAGGGTAAACAAAAGAAATATCAATCACATCATATTCATAAGAACATAACATTTTTGAAATCATACCCTGTAAAAGAGATCATAATTTCATAACATGGGATAAATCATGGTAGTGAAATGTAATCACAATAATCATAACATAAAACATGAATCATTTTTTCATACACACATAATCATAGAGAATCATTTCTTATTAGTCAAGACTCATTGCCAAGACTATCTTAGTGGACAAAGTCCATTTCTGAACCGAGTTCATTCCTCATTTCAGTCCTGTTTCACTAAACCGGTTTAACCTGCCGTTCCATCCATGTATATATCATGAGATATAAAATCATTACACAATGTATTGGAGGGATATATAGGTCCCACCCATCTCATAATGATAGCATTCTTATGTGTGCCCCAAAATCATAAACTATACATCATAGCATAACCCATGTAATAAAAATGGGATTCTTAAACATCGTGACATCTTAAAACAATTCACATAAGATAAAGTAATTCATAAAAATAATTCCATCACAACATAATCAAATCAATAAAATAATAGGGATATAAATAGAAACCTATATTATCTTAGATGGAAAATAATTTTAATAAAACACTAGAACTCCATTCTTGAGGAAAATATCCTTTCTACTTCAAAAACACTTTTCCTTTCTTAACAAGTCATACAATTTTAAACTAAAAGAAGTTGATTAAAAATAAACTTGAAAACTTGTAAATGAATCCTCTTGGAAATAATGTTTTAAAAATCCATTCATTCCGTATAAGTTAAAAAAACATTCTTCTCGTACTTCTGTCGGAAAAGTCAAAAAGTACCTCGTACGAAAAACGACAAAAGAATCCTTTAATATCTTTTACTAAAAACTAACAGAAGGGTAAAATTGGATTTAAACAATTGTATGTGGATGTAAATAATATTACATATTGAGGAAACATGGATGTGGATGATAAAATACACCCCAGTAAATACCAAAGTATAAACAATCTCGGATAAAAATGAGATTGTGATATTTTCCCTTACCTTAGGACTGATTTGCTTCATAAGTGTCCGAACCTCTTGTATAATGATTTAAATAATATTATTGAATTATTCCATAATCATAATTATTTTTATGATATCATATATGGTCATATTCATAGCTTTTTATTAGTAATATTTCATTACTACTTGTTATTCGAGTGTTTATTACTTTTTGTTCTTATGTGTGTTTTGTCGAATAAATTCGTATTCTTCTTTTTAGGTTATAGATACCTCCTTTTAAGAATGGTATTAGTGTACTATATATCATATTTATTAATTCAATTCATTTATATAATCATTATGCAATTAAGATCATGTAGAACGAATCCCATCACATCGTGGAGACGGTATTCCGTACTTACGCACGAGCGATGATATCGTTCCCATGATCGTGGAATTGTGTTGGAGTGAATGTATACTATTTCAGAATTAATAACACATTAAAATAATCATATATAGTTATTTATTTTCACCATTATACCCATCCAAGTAAGGTGGTGATGGAAAATAGATTACACCACGGCGTGGAGACAATATTCCGTACGTACGCACACGCGGTGATTTTGTTTTTCGTAGGATGGATAAGAGGTGAAATAGGGTTGTTTAATATTTATAATAACATATAGGTATATTAGTTATACTGATTTTATTACCTAATAATGAAACAACTAATGAAGAGGGAGTATAAGAAGAATGGAACTTGAAGGAAACGGTAGAAGGTATTACCTCTTTCTCGAAGTGCCTCCTTTAATCTTTCTCTTAAGGCACTAGAGTTGGTCTTTTGAGAAGACCAGTACCTATAGTAGGTTTATAAGGAAGTGGGGAAGTGAAATGGGCAGGGTTTGGCCGAGATTGAAGGCTCAAATTGGTGTGAGGAAGAGAGGGAGGAGGTGCCCTTTTATAAGGGAGGAGAGGGGCACCTTTGGAAATATAAGAAATATTAGTTTATATTAAATCCCAACCCCACTTAAAAACATCCAAAATGAATCATATCCGAATATTAGATGAGATAGGGTTGTAATCTAATCAACCATTAAAATTTATACATGTTAGGAATTTATTTTAAACATTATCAACTTGATTTATCCTTATTTATCAATTTAATTTTATTTGTGGTAATAATATTCTAAATTTTAAATTATTATAAATAATTACATATGGGTTGTGAATTTTACATAATTCGTCACTTTATGACATTGTCGACCATATAAATTTTAATTTATAATTTTTAAATATTTTTGTGATTTTTAAACAATTTTATAATATGTTATTTTTATAAAATAACAATAGTGTCAATTTTGACACTATTCATTTATTTGAATTTAAATAAACTATATAAAGAAGATATGTTCAAACTAAAAGATTTAATATATTTTCAAAATGTCATATGTATCTATAAAATTTTTTTAGCACATTAAATAGTTCATATAATATTTATTTTAATATTTTTAAAAACATTTATTTTATATTTTAATTAATAAAATAATTTCAACATCACTATTGTGTCATAATTAATGATAATTATTTAATCCCTAAAAATTCTAAATAAATTCCTATGATGTATATAATTGTATTATATTTCTGTAGACTATTCATGTTCGATTTTTCATTAATTTTATCACTAAATTAAACTTATTATACTTATAAGATTTAAGAAAGTGACATGTGGTCACATTCTTTGGTTTTAATAATAATTAAATTATTTTCTTGGAACAAAGTCCATTAAATGAATCTAATCCGACCCTTAGGTGATATGGGTCGACTTTTAGTCATCCAATAGGATTTTGGAAGGTGTTAGGGTAATTTTATAATCTTATATTTACCCTTAATTACCTGATTTACCTTTAACTATGGTAAATAAAATTTACCGTAGTTACTATTCATAATGCCCAAAAATAAAAAGTAGCCTATTAACATAATTTGGAACCACTGATTCCAAATATGGAATCCATTTTTTAAAATTCAAAACATATAAGTTGTAGTAATTAATTTAAAATAAATCCCATTGTTAAGAAAACGGGTTTTAGAAGTTAAAACATTGCTAAAGATTGAAATGTTTTTACCTATGAATTCAATGTAAAATTAATGATAATGACATACCTTATATTAAATGGTAAAAATATATTCTATTTATACTTTAAAACCATTAAATATTATAATTTAACCATATAAATTATCTCAATGAATAAAGTTGTTTTTAATTAAAAATTAGCGGATTTTTACTATTCATCAAAATATGAAAGTTATCAGAAAAATGTCAAAAATTTATCCAAAGTAAATTTTTTTACCCTGATTTGAAAGAAGAATTTTATTTTGTCAAATTGAACTTATAAAAATTTCAAAAACTAGATTTAATGTGGGTGCGCCATCAAAAGGTGGCAAAACTGCATTTTTTGAAAAATACTTATTTAACCTGAAAAATTTATTTTGTTCTCTTACCATATTCTAGAAAATGTGTAAGATGAATAAAAAAATTAAAAATGTAGTTAATACTTTCATAATGGCTAGTTCATAATAATATATCATTGATTAGTGAAACCCGGTATTGCGTACTACACACGCTATCGAGGAAGGTCGCGATTG
Organism: Viscum album; assembly: GCA_963277665.1. NCBI lineage: Eukaryota > Viridiplantae > Streptophyta > Magnoliopsida > Santalales > Viscaceae > Viscum > Viscum album. The sequence continues at coordinate 385,833,473 of OY728167.1, read as the reverse complement.
CGTGTAATGCAAGCCAAGTCTGTATTGTGTGCTGTGAAAGATTCCTTTGGTGTTGCGTATAATATAAGACATAAAAAAATATTTCTCATAAAATCTCAGGGTGTTACAATTTATATACCTCAAATTATAGGTATCACTACATGGTCTGTGATCCACGTACCTCCAGGGACATGGCTGGGTAAAGGAGCAGGTCCACACATCGTGTGGGTCCCCCAAACACCATGTACCCCTTGTATCCTTTTGTAGAAACTTTAATTTTTCATATCTCCTTTGTTTGAACTCAAATTTTGGCTCATGATTACCCTATCCTATGTTTTTTTCACATAAAAATGATGGTTCACTCAGTTTTGGATTTATCTATATGAAGTGATATATTCCAAACACAGCGCTCATTGAGGGGACGCACAACGAAAAAATTGATCATGTAGGATAACTAGGGCATGATTCCTCGACCTATAGAGTGAACCCCCCCCCCCACCCATCAATTTGGGAATGTGTCCTCTAACTTCCTATTATAACCCCCTAATTGGATAGGGAATGGGTCCTTAATGACTAGAGAATAACCCCACTATCAAACCAGGGCTCTGGTCCTTGACCTATAGAGTGGAACCCCCCATCAGTATGGTCGCAGGCCCACTACCTAACTAGTGTAACCACCATATTGGATAGGGTGTAGGTTCTCATAACACTAGAGTGTAACCCCCCCCCCCCCCCATCAACATGGTTGTGGGACCTATATAGTTTCATATAGAGTGGAACCCCCTAAAACATTAGGGAAAGAGTCCTCTATGTGGAGTTTGTACCCCCTCAATTGTGTGGCGGAGTGATGAGGTGTGGGCCTTCACACAATTATTTCTGGACAAATGCTTGAGATTTTGGGCCTCATTGATAGACTTTTGGAACTATTACTGACTCTTTTTATTAGGATGACCTTTGAGATAGAGATCTCATTTCTCTCTCATTTAGTATTTTTTTGACTATATATATATATATGTATCCATACCTTTCGATTTTATTACTCTCTTTCTATGGGATTTGAAGATGCATGGGGTATTCCACATGATTTCTGTTCTTAGCTTCCCATGTCTAGATGAGTTTACTCTCATACTATAGGTGGAAAATACTCAAAATGTAGTCCATATACACACCGGGTTGAGCCCCCTGTGTTTGGATGAGGATACTCCCTATCTTGGTTTGGGAGGAGCTATTCTCTTTCATTGTATCCTATTTACTATCTACTCTCTTTCTATCCAAGTTGTATCCCTTAATTCTCCCCATTAAACTTTAGGGGCCTCCAAATGGGTATGTATATACTCACCCATGCATGGGATTTTCCCACATGTGTCTTTTCTTATGTAATGGACAGAAAGGTTGGTGGTGAATACAGTAGAGCATAAGGATACTTAGTACTTTATGCCATATATAGTGGTCAATTCTTGGAGAACTGGGGCTGGGATCCCTCAGTATTTTACTTTCCAATTTTATCATATAGGGACACCATTCTTGTTGGGCATGTATTTTTCCCATTTGGTTTTTAGTTTACACTACTGTACATTTGTACTATCTAGAGATTTTACATGTATGGTTGCTTCCCTAGTGTTTTTCATATTTTATTATTATTTCAATTCAGTTATTCATCAATATGTATATGTGTGTGTGTGAAGGTATTTATGAAAATACCCCTATGTTAGTTATAACTTCGGTACTAGTCTCCAGCCCTTAGTTTATGGTGGTGCGCTTAGGGTAGTTGGGGTTCGAGCCCCAACATGGGTCAGGTCATGGAATATTGGAATTTGAGGCTGGTTTTATCCTTAGTATGATGTTTGGAGTAGTCCCATTATGAGTATTTGGTTGAGATTAGGGAAACAATGTCAAAATGTATCGAGTGAAGCTCCCTGGACAGGGAGTATAGTGATCGTATGAGTGGCTGATGTATCCATTCACCAAGACTGTGACTACATGCATATCGACTCAACATATTGAGACATTGGTTTCATGGATAAATGGTAAATTCATCATATGTGATTGACTCTTTGACTATCCTTCTTGTGTCTGCTCACCATTTTGGTTATATATATATTCACAACCAACTATGGTACATCTTCATTAAATTTATGGATGCCTCCCCAAAGATCGCTAGCTAGGATACCAGTTTTGGATCATGATGATGATTCTATGAGTGATGAGGCCTAATTTTAGGGTCCATACCATAATATTGTTACTCTGTGTGGAAAGGTATCGAAACCTCCACCTATTGAGAAGTAGATCATCATAGTATAGTGGCTTGATGATACTTACAAGATTAGTGTGCTTCGTGGGTTCCGGCACCAAATACCATTGAGGTTCCATAGAGATCCATATCCTTAAGTAGTAATGGAATGGCTAGATTTGGTGGTCTATGTCTTTAGGCACATCCAGAAACTGGAATATTAGGTGGTTGCACTGGAAACTAGCCTTTTCTATAGAGCAGATGGGCACCGGTGGAGTCTTGTTAACCAGATACATGATGACTCGACAGTCTTGTGACCCAAACTCCAAATACTATTCCATGAGGAGTATTACCCCTCTGGTATTCATTCAGTTCTAATTTAAGAGATTCTGGAGATATATAAAGGAGGTATTACAGTGGTTGAGTATGCATTGAGGTTTATAGACCTTACATAGTACTCCCTTGATATGATCTGGGATGGCTACTTCCATGCATGGAAGTCTGAGCGGGGACTTCACTTAGAGATATGGGCTAGTGTGGTACCCTTTTGCATCCCCACCTATGTTGGGGTATTGGAGATTCTTTTTAGAGGGATTCTAGTCACTCCTTCATCTTTATACTGATGGTCTGAGATCCTGATCTCCCAATTGAGTCACTAGCCTAACACCTTCATTGTGTTGTTCCTATAGAGAACGCTTCTTCTCTTTCTTTTATCAATCAGTAGTATGAGATATTTCTTGGTGTAGGGAGGTTCATGTGGGTCCTTATGTTCGTCACTATAGAACCCTATAACATCATCTTGGGTATGGATTGTTTGTGTATGATTCAAGCCCAAATTTATTTTCATGATATATGAGTCTTATTCCTATGCACTAATAGTAAAATATTTTCTTTTGTCGGAGAGATAGATATTGTGGTAGGGTTAGTGGGTTATGATAGAAAGAGTCTGCAACCCCTCACACATTATTTGGTGAGATTTAACCTTAGTTCATTAGGCTCTTCAGGCATCTGGATTCCTTTAGTTGTGGAGGATTATATGGATTTATTTCCTAATGAAGTTATAGGACTACCTCTGATTATAGATATGGATTTTTTCATCTACTTGCATCTCGGGGCTGCTATGATATCTTCTTTGGAATATTGGATGGCCTCTATCAAGCTCTAAGATCTATAGTTTCAGTTGGATGAACTTCGGGAGAATGATTTCATTAGGATAAGTGTGTCACCGTGGGTAGCTCCAGGGTTGTTTGTGAAAAAGGCAGATGAGATCTTGTGACATTTTGTGGTTTATCATTGCCTAGACTAGGAAAATATAAAGAAAAATTACCCACTTTCCAATGATTTATAACGTATTTTACCATTTGTGAGGTGCAATATGGTTCTAAAATATTGATCTCAGGTCCAACTACCACCATTTGAGGGTTTGTGAGGCTGATATTCCTAATATGAAATTCTGATGTCCATACAGACACTTTTAGTTAATATTTATTCCATTTACTGTGAATGATTGCCCCACTGTGTTTATGAATTTTATGAACAAGTTCTTCTAGATATACATGGACTAGTCTATGTCCATCTTTAGCGATGAAATACTCATATACTCTTTATCATAGGAGGAGTATGCAGAGCACATGAGGTTGGTTCAAGATTTTCTTCGAGAGCACTAGCTTTATAGGAAACTCTCAAAGTGCCAGTTTCAGATTAATGAGGTTCACACTCTAGATAATTTCATTTTTGTGCATATTTTATTCATGTACCTAGTAAATATTTATCCAGTGCTTTTTTAGGAACCACCCAAGAGTGAGTTGTAGGTGAAAATATTTATTCCCTTGATTGTGTACTATAGAAGTTTTGTAGAAAAAAAATATCTAGAATTAAATCCCATTTTACCACCCTAACATATAATTGGAAGCCATTTACCTTGAGTTAGTAGTTCCAGTGGGACTTTGAGGATTTGAGGTTGAGGATGATGATTCCCCCTCAAGTGAGACTACAAGAGGAGAGCATGTAGTACGTAGTGTATTGTGATGCCTCAGGTGTTGGGATTAGTTGCGTGTTGATGTAGTGGAATCCAGTTACTGAATATGAGTTGATGAAGATGAGTCCTCACAAGTAGAACTACATGACTCATGAACTATATATAGAATTGGTATTTATCATCCTGAGGGTGTGAAGGTACTAACTTCTATGGGATCACTTTTTTGTTTGTTCAGCCCATCATATTCTTAAAAAAATCTTCACATAGAGAGACTTGAACCTGAGATAGAGGTTCTGGTTGGTGTTCTTATTGGACTATGACCTCAAGATATTCTAGACTCTAGGTAAGGGAAACATAGTAGGATATTCCCTTAGCCGGAATACCCAATATTGTTTGGTGTAGGAGGCTTCTGAGTAGTTGGACTCTTTGCAGCTGATCTTGGTGGAGTAGGAGGGTAAAAGTTTTCTTCAGTCGGTGGTGTTGACTCCTCCACTCCTCAAGCATGTGAGAGAGTCCTAGTTGAGGGATACCAACTCTGAGGCCTTGTGTGACTAGATATCCAAAAGAGATTCACTATATGGATATTATTAAGGAGAGAATCATGTAATCTTTTTCTAGTGAGAGACCATGGTTCTAGACACGATGTCAGAGGAGGAGATGCAAGAGTTACACACTTCTCCCCTAGTTGTACATCTCGGTATGGAGAATATGTACAAATACCATTTGAAAATGTTTTGGTGGTTTGGAATAATATAGAGTTTTTTCAAGTTTATCTCTCAGTGTGTCACTTGTCAGTATGTGAAGGCTAACATAATGTTCTCGCAGGTTTGTTTCAACCCCCTTTGATCCTGGAGTGGAAAGGGGACAACATGTCCATGGACTATATGATAGGGATTTGCACATAGAAAAGATCCATGATTCCATCTGGGTGATATTTTATTGACTCGCAATGTCAGAACACTTACTTGCTATCAAGGGGCAGAGTTTGGTGGAGATTCTGGGGAAATTGTACATATGGGAGATCATTCCTCTTCATGGGGTTCCCTCAAAGATTGTCTCTAATCATGATGTGTGGTTTATATCATTATTTTATAGAGGACCTCATTAATAATTTGGTACCCAAATGAGGATTAATACAACCTATCACCACCAGACCGATGGGAAGAATGAGTGCACTATATAGGTGTTGGAGGATATGTTGAGGGCTTACGTGTTTGAGTTTGTCATTAGCTGGGAGGATCACTTTCCCTTGGTAGAGTTTTCATAAAATAACTTCTACCACTCTTAAATCAACATGGAACCTTTTGAATCCCTATATGGGGGACCCTACATGCCACCCTTGTGCTAGGTAGAGATTGGTGAGACGTATCTCCTAGTCCCAGAGATAGTGCAGGTGATGACAGAGAAGGTCCAGGTCATCCATTGGAATATAAGGATGGCCCAAGATAGGCAGAAATCTTACGCATATCCCCATCATAGGATCTTTTAATTTGAGTAGGGAGACCATGTTTTCATGATAGTCTCCTCGTGGTGAGGATTGCATAAGTTTGGCAATAGAGGAAATCTATCCTCAAGGTTCATCATGTTGTTTTGGATCAAGAATAGGTTTAGTGAGGTTGATTACCGCCTCTCCCTACCCCTAAAACTGGAGCGGGTGCAAGATATCTTCCACGTGTCTCACTTGAGGACAAACGAGCATGACCCCATGCATTTCATAAACTAGGGAGAGATTGACCTTGAGGATAGATACACCTTTTCAGAGCACTCGGTTGAGATTGAGGATTGATAGTAGAGGACCATAAGTTGATGGACTATCCCCTAGGTTCGCATATTGTGGCGGCATGAGAACCTGTATAAGAGTTCTTGGGAGTGGGATACCAAGATGCGGGCTCAATATCTCATGTTTTTTGTTTATTATTTTTTTTTGAATGAAATTATCGAAGGATGGAATGATGTAGAGACATAGTTTTATCCTTATAAGTCTTCAAAATATTCCAATATATATTTCAAGACCTAGCTGTTGAGATGACATGTGATTTTGAGCCCTAGTGTGCCCGAATTTAATTTTATAAAAATATTAAATATATTTTTAATTACGCACATGAACTATCTTAAATAAAATGGGTAACTCGTAAATATAAGCTCAAATAAGAAATCAGATGCCAAGGTTGAGTCTCGAATGTAGTGTTTACTAAAGGTGAAACCTAAAATAGGTCAGTGCAGGGTGTTTGGATAAAATGTTTGTTGGTGGTATGTTCATTGAATTAATTAAATAATTCTTTTGAACAAAAAAATATTACATTAAATGTATTTATATGGATAATTTCCCAGGGTTTTCCTCATAATCTTAGGATTGTAGAGATATTCTTCATTCTCTGATTCCACTGTTTAATCGTGTTTGATGAAGAAGAAAAACAAGATCAGAGCAGACTGGGACACAATGAACAAAATTAATTCCTTCAATCATTATAGATCACTTTATTCAATGACGAATGATCCAATATCTAGGTAGGAATCAACAATTTTTGGTCTACTCCCTTTTTGATTAAATTTATTAAGCAGATCAATCCCCTCTATTCACCTATGACAATTTCATATCATTGGAATGCTCTTACATACCGATTAAATTGATTATTCAATGGTTTTATTACCCCTATTATCCTATTTCATGATCATTGGAAATGAAAAATTTTGAAATAGTGCTTAAATTTTTATTTTTTTCCTTTCTCCTCTATTGCTCGTGTTCTTCACTGGTTAAACATCATGGTCCTGATTCGACGTTGTCGTGTGGTATCGAGCGTGATCGGACCCCCAAAATTGTGATGGATTCATGTGAGAAGGGAATATTTATGAATTAGGGATATATATGGATAT